>JARDYH010000002.1:185980059-190833809 GCA_029215795.1 Anniella stebbinsi
GGATCCCGACACATGACCTTTTAAGCAACAGGTTTCAGGATAAACAACGAAGCAGCCCATTGTTTCCCCCCGTTGTTTAATTCACCAAAATAGCATACTGTCAGTTGTGTGTCCATTGTGTGTCGCCCGACACATGACACAATAATCAACACAACTGACAGTTGCTCCCTCCCCATCCCGGTGATTATCGTGTCATCCAAAACAAGCCTTTGTGTCTAAGCTCTTCCTAGTCTTTGGCCACCACTCTTAGTGTGCACTACCACTAATCATGGGAGGAAAGAAAGGTGAGTCAAGATTTCCCAATTTTGCAAAGGCTTTCTCAAGTCAGCAGGAACCCCTGCATGTAAATAATATGTGGAAATCTCACTGGTGGAAATCACATTTCCAGAGAACAGCCACATGATCTAGAACTGACCCAAGAAAGTCACCAAGAAGGCTTGACCCCAGAATTCCTTGCTCACACATACACAAGGTAACTACTTCAAAACCTTGATTGCATAGTCACGGCCAACATGTGATCTTTCTTCCTTATTGGAGAATGTCACTAAAAGTGATGGAACAAAGCTATCCCTCTTAGCTGTCTTGCACTAGAAATTTTAAACAGTAGAGCTGCTGGGCCAGACTAACAGATTCACAGTGGCCAACCAGATGTCTATGAGAAGCCCACAAACAGACATGAGCATATACGTATATGTAAAAGAGAAGGGAGAATGGAGGGGCAAATGGGTAGAAATGGGAAAGAAGGAGAGGGGGGTGCATATACATGTATAAATTTTAAAAATAATTCAATAAAATGTTAACAAATTGGTAGTCTTATAATATTTGTGAAAAAAAAATTGTCATGTGAACCAACCCTAGGAGAGGAGGATATGTTTCCACACACCAAAAAACATACTCTGAATATAGGGACCAAAGGGGGTGAAAACATACACAAAAATTGCAATGTTAATGCAAGCTGTTTTATATTAAGAAAACCAAGGCTACATACCCCATTTAAAAACTTTTGTCAAGACATGCTTGTTTTGTCCAACACCTGTACTGCATGCCATAAAGCCCTAGGCCAGGATGTGGTAATGATTTTACTTTGGCAGCACCTTTCTTCAGAGGAGAGAAATCATCCTCATATTTTATCCTGGCCTCCCTCCTTTCCCCTGTATTCAAAACATCTGAAGGCCACCTTTTCAAAGATGCTTCTCATTTTCATCAGATCCCATATTTCATTCTACTCAGTATATGTGGATAATGAATACACAATGAATTGTATAATACCGCACCATTCATTTGCAGCAACAGAAATGCTAGCGTGCATGTAGTGGGAAGGAAATATTTGTAGGCCAGTGCTCAGACGATAGCAAAATTTGTACGTTGAAAATAAATGCTGGAGTGTTATCCAACCATAGGTAATATAATACTAATATTATTGTTGTTTAAAATATTTGTTTAGACATAACATAAAGATATCGGAAAGGCATGTACAAAAATCCAATTACATGCATCGCATAGATTCACATGGATAATGCAGCATCTCCCCACCACAGGTGCATAACACACATACTACCCAAAATTCCAGTTGCTAACAAAATCTGATGGCGTTGCAAACTCACTTGCAATGTGGTACATTGAAGGGGGTTACAGCTAGGGATGTGCATGCCCAAAAATATCATATCGTATCGTTATCGGAATTTCGGACCAAAAAAATTATCGTTTCCGATTATATCATAGGTGAACCGTATCGTATCGTATTTCTGATAATTATCAGAAATCCGATATTATATTGTTTCTCCATTTTGCCCTAGAGACTCTAGAGTTGATTTTTGAGTCAGAAAGGCCTAAAACTTCTTAATTTTCCAAGTTACAGGTTTGAAACTTGGTCACAATGCAGACTGAGTGTTGCTAGTCTTGTGTGCCAAATTTTAGAACAATCGGTGCAAGCGTTACTCAGAAGTAAGCTATCAAATACACTGCTTCAGGTGGCTGAAATGTGGTCCTTTTTCAAGAGACATTGTCGTCCAGTACTTATGGACATCTCACAGATGGCCTTGAGGGGACTCATCTGTGCCCAATTTCAGATGCACAGCTGCAGGCGTTACTCTGAAGTAAGCTCTCAATAACATGCACTGTTTCCGCTAATGCACTCCATGCTGCTGCTGCTGCGACTTATAGGTATATTTTTATGAATACAATGAACTTTCAAAACCTGTGGATAAACCTAGGCAGTGTCTTCCATATGCAGCCATAAAAGTAAAATGTGTTAATCAGAAGATGGTGAACTGCTGCTGCCTTGTCTCATTGATTAGGCCACGCATGTCTACAAATTAAAAGGATGGGGGGGGGGTGTAGGGGAATAGCACGGGTGTTGCATTTATTTTAGAGCCAGACTTAACAGGCAGGGCCTCATTGGGCCAGGAGATACCCCGGAAGCGCGGAAACCTGGAGGATCCCACTAGCACCTATGCATGGCACAGTGAGTGGATGCATTCCACTGCAGTAGCAGAACTGCTGCTGCCTTGTTTCAACAGATTAGGCCACGCATGTCTAAGTACAGATTAAAAGGATTGGGGGGTAGGGGAATAGCATGGGTATTACATTTATTTTAGCCACCCTTAGCAGGCAGGGCCTCCTTAGGCCAGGAGATACCCCAGGTACTGAGGAAACCTGGAGGATCCCATCAAAACAACTCTCACGGACCACCTTGACCTCATTGTGCTTGAAAAATGACCCAGTCTGCCTGCCATCCCCGTGCAGGCAGGTGAGCAGTTCTTCATGCCAGAGCTGCACACATTGGTTGGAGCAGTGACAAATAAAAGTCACATTCTGGGTAGGCACATTGGCAAATTAATATAAGTCATGTTCTGGGTAGAGGTGGGCACATTGGCTGGAGCAGAGGGAATAGTCACGTTCAGGGTAGAGGTAGGCACATTGCCAAATAAAAAGTCACGTTCGGGATAGAGGTAGGCACATTGCTAAATAAAAAGTGACGATTAGGGTAAGAATCATCAATAGGCTGTGAACAAGGGTCTCCAACTAGAGTAATGTAAATTTTGCCAATGTACTCTAGTTAATTGATATTTATGTAGTTACTTAGCAATAAGAAAAATGCTGAATATTGATTTGAGTTTTAGTCACATTCAGGGTACAAGTAGGCATTGGCTGGAGCAGAGGGAAATAAAAAAGTCATGTTCTGGGTAGAGGTAGGCACATTGCCTGGACCAGAGTCTCAAAATAAATTGTGTGAGGGGGTCCAGGGGATGCTTCTGCAGTCCCTCACTAAAGCAGTCCCTCCAGAGTGACAGCCACCCCAGAACTGCCCCCAGCAGCAACAGCATCTCTCCTAGACCCAGAGCCACTTCACCCAAGGTGCACTTTAGAGCTGCATTTCATACTGCTACAAAGTGATTGAAATTATTTATATAATAACAATCCTTTGCAAACAGTTTGTGTGCTGCATTGACCACAGATTGTGTAGTGTTATCCTGTGTAGCAGGCTACAGGACATACCAGCACACACAGAGTCAATCAAGCAAACACACACACACCCAGAGAGAGAGAGGGAGAGAAATTTTAAGAAAGTTAAACAGGGAAGAGGACAAAACACACTCACTCAGACACAGTATCCCCACTCATGCTAACCTAACCCTTCAATCAAAACAAACAGAAAACGTATAAAAACTATAACTCAAACACACAAGCAACGAACAGCCAAACGAACCTGAGACACAAAGATGCAAGACTACAATGAATCTCCAACAATTCGCCACCAAGTAACTAAGACCCAGGAGCCAGGACAGAGCTCCAACAAAATCCACCCTTCTCCCCTCAATGCCTAACTCCCAACAGAGCTAGAACACCAAGTGTGGGGGTTTTATGCGGGGATAGCCTTAGCCTTCCTCCAACATTGTGATTGGAGCCTGCTGGAATCCTTGCTACACGACTGGTCACTGTCTCAGCAAGCACACCCCACCTTCTAGCTCTGTCCATGTGGCGGCAAAAGAGAAAGAGCCTTCCGATAAAATGATAACATACGATAATTATTGTAGGATTTTTTATCATCTCCGATAATTATCGTAGGTTTTCCTATCGTATCGTTATCGTTAAACGCATGCACAATAAAGAGCATATTGTATCATTATCGTACATTTTAACGATACGATACACGTCCCTAGTTACAGCAGCTCTTTGGGATGAATGTAGGAAGACCAACATGTATCTGGTCAGTATGACCTTTGGTATACTACAAAATAAACTTAGGGCCTAGTAATGTGTGCACACGTTGCATCATAGCCCAATTATTTAACAAAATTAAAGCCAAGCAAAGCACCCAATCTGCTCACAAACCTAACCACTGTATTTCTCTCTCATTGTCTTGCTTCATTTTATACTCATTTTCCAATTCCTTTGTTGTCTGCATTATTAACAACGTTGTTATTGTTTTTTTGCTTCTATTTTTACAGCCTATACAAACCTTTCCATTTATTGAGACAGAGCAGTGAATCTCTGCTATAAGTTCTGCTAAGTTGGTTCTATTTAGTTTCAGAACCTAAACCAACTGGGTTTGAGACACCCTGGAGGGTAACTAAGCCAGGTCTAAATATACAAACATCACCTCAGGCACAGATTTTAACTGCAATGCATTAAAAGATTTATTTAAGGGCATTAATCTAATAGTTAGCATGGTGGTTACGTGAGCATAATTCAGAAGCTTTTCTGTGATTACATTATCAGCAGTGAAAGAAGATGTAACATAAATTTGAGGTTAGCAAAAATGAATGCCGTTGACAACGCCAGCACTACAAATGTCGCAATTAACATAGCTAATTGTTGTTTGAATAATATGATTCCTCCACAACACTCTCTTGCACTCAATTTGCATTTCAAAAGCTAAACTGAAACAAGAGGACAGAGCAATCCCATACAATACATTGGATTCCCCCTCCCATGGGCATAAAAACTCCCACAACCTTGGGAGGAGGAATCCAATATCAGGCTATTCTTCCTCGCTTGGCCCTGGTCCCTTGCAGTGGAAAGCACCGCAGTGGCTCCTTCTCTGAGATTGCAACAGTGACCTTGGAGTTTAGGAAGGGCAAAAAGGGAAGGATGTTGAGAGGTCAGGATCCACAGAATCCTATGGCCTCTCCATCACCATTCCTACCCACTGTTAAAGGCTATTAAATGGGTTCAGAAGCCCATCTTGCTGTTTGTTTGTTTTTAAGTGGGAACCTGAGGCAAAATTGCCTCTCTCATTCCTCTTTCCCTGCCTGACTCATGCCTTGAGGGCTTTGGAAAGACAGAGGGCTCCAATTTCTGAATTCTAAACTATTTAACTTCCAATTAACTTCTTCCTGCACACTACTTGAATATAAAAAGCTAATGCATTGCTGTGTTTCTGTAGGCATGTAAGAGGTTACATCTAGAATGTAGACTGTTAAGGATAGAAGCTAAAGTGAGAAACTAAGGGAGCAATCCAATGGCCCTAGATAATGTCTGAGGGGCCATGGGATACTTTGGATTCCTCAACCTGACGTCAGAGACACAGCTCTGACTTCGGAGGGTGGAGTTGAAGATCTGTCCCCTCTCAGCCAGCACAGAAAGAACTGCATCCGAGGTTGATAACGTGACTTCAAAAAGGGGGAGAAGGGGGCATTTCAGTGGGTGGGGAGAAGAGGAGACTGGGGAGGCTAGGTTATGAGCTATTCTTGGTCCTCTCTGGCCTCCTTTTCTCTCCCTCCAAAACACCATTACTAGACAGGCAAAAAAAATGGCTGTCAAGTGAAAATGCAGGGAAGCAGGATGGGGACACGAAGATCCTCCCTCCCAGCATAGGATGATCATAATTCTCTGAATCTGGGGGTTTACGATCATCATTATTAGGATTGCACTCTAAAGTTCTTTCATCAAAATCCAAAAGTTAGCTTAAAGAGCCCAGTGATAAAAGGTTAATTTTATATGTAATTCCTCCAGCCACTAAAAGGATTAATCAAGTTTGGTTCCAAGATAATTTGGTTCTTGGAAATAATTCTAAGTCACATCCTTCAGAAATGAGACTACGTCACAAGTTCAGAAAGTGCTACTTTCAGAAAAGTGAGTAAGCCCTTTTGACTTCAAGGGTATTTACTTCTGAATAGAAACGTATAAGCTTGTGCTCTGAAATGGAAACTACAGAAAGGGAACTATTGGCAGAGAGTACGTCAATTTTGTTTAGAAGAACCTTCAAAAACTAGAGATTTCTGAACTTGGGACGTAGTCTCATTTCTGAAGGATGTGACTTAGAATTATTTCCAAGAACCAAGTTATCTTGGAACCAAACTTGATTAATTCTTTTAATTTAATTTTCTGAATGAAAAGGTTTCATGCTGATGCCCCATCTTCAAAATGTTTCGATTTTGTATGTGCCCGTCTCTCAAAAAATATTGGCTACGAACAGCAGATATGCTTCTTGTCTATTGTTAACATAACATGACTCTTTTGACTCCACTACCATATGGCAGAGGTGGGAAGTAATGCCCTGAGTACATAAAGCCATGGAGCAAGAACACAGCTGGTTATTTCTAAACCCCAAGCCATTTTCCACATAGCTGTATCAAATTGTATTATTTTTTTCCTCTTCAGGGAAATGCATCCTTAATATTATGCAGAAATGTGCATATATGTTCGGTTTACATAATGCACCATTTTGATGTTGCACTTTGTGCTAATTTAGAAGTATTCAGCCATCAGATTGGGATATGATGGGATAAAAACAAAAACAAAAAATAAAGTTGAAAATGAACTGTATCTTATATATGTGTGCAGAACAGAGAAAGCTCAGGGTGAATGTGTTTTTGCAATGGAATTGTTTCCAGTGGAATAGATGGTGTAAGAAATCTCACAGAAATCTTTCTAAGGTGGATCAAACTGAGTAGGAAGCACTAAAATGGCTGAATATTTTTTGACATTACTTTGTATTAGGCCAATATGTCCAATGTCACACCTGTATTCACAAATCCACAAAAACAGCAAAGTCGAAGTACGATGTTTTTTCAATTGTTTTAACTCAAAGTCATTGTCATCATTATCTCCTTCAAGGAGATGTTACAACATTTGGAGCTTTGTATAAAATTATGCATGAAGTAGAGAAAGTGGATATAATACTAGAAACCATGATCATCTAATGACGCATAAAGCTGGGAGATCCAGGGCAGACCAAAGGAAGTTTTTCCCCACACCGTGCATATTTAAAACTATGGGATTTGCTACCACAAGATGTAGTGATGGCCAGCAAGTTCGACGACTTTAAGAGAGGATTCGATAAATTCATGGAGGATAAAGCTATCAATGGCAATTAGCCATGATGACTATATAATATGCCCAGGCTTCTCACAGGCATCTGGTTGGCCACTGTGTGAACTTGACAGGCCTTTGGTTGGCTCTTTTAAGTTCTTGTGTTCTGCAGGTGCAAGCAATCTTGTGCTGCTCTCACATGTATCTGTATGAAGAATGGTTTGAGATGCACAGCAGTATGTCATGTTTAATAATGTGACCACCAAGCTTGTGAAGACCACTTTGAATCTGCCCTTGAAAGAGATAATGATGACAATTGAAAATGGTGTTTGATGGCATTCTTTATTCTTTTTACACAATTTCAGCGTTTTTCAGTAAAAGCTATGCATTACCAACAGGCATCATGACTAATAATTTTACTAGGGTCATAGACTTTGAAAAATAGCATCTTGTTGACTCCCTCAAGAGGATGGCAACCACTCCATTTAAAGGGCCTGTCTTTGGAAGGAATTGTGCTGACAAAATGGGGGGGGGGCATTAAATCCCTATTGAACACCAAGGGAAGTATTCAATGCTGCTCAAGGGCCAATGGGGTCCACAGCTTGCACAACAGGGATTTAGAGCTTCGGATAGGAGACAGGAATGAGAGGAAATGCTAGTTTCCGGAATGGGGCAAAAAACTGCATCCTGGAGCTCTGCCAACCTCTCCTAGGGTGACTATATGGAAAGGAGGACAGCGTTTCTATATCTTTAACAGTTGCATTGAAAAGGGCATTTCAGGAGCACCTGGTGAAATTCCCTCTTCATCACAATGGTTAAAGCTGCAGGAGCCCTGCCCTCTTTTGTATCTGGTTAAGAGGGCAGGGCTCCTGCAGCTTTAACCATTGTGATGAAGAGGGAATTTCACCAGGTGCTGCATACATACAATTGACATGTGCTGAAATTTCCTTTTCTATACAACTGTTAAGGATACAGGAGCCCTGTCCTCCTTTTCATATGGTCACCCTAACGTATCCCAATGTGGAAACTAATGTTTCCATTCATTTCAGGGCCTGCTTTGTGAAGTGTTAAATTCCTGTTGCAGACAGTGGATCCCACTTGTGCAAGAGAATCAGCTGGAGCATAGTGGCCCCATTGAATACTACTCAGGAAATGTTGCCTCAGTGGAGTTATGATGAACCATTCTCATTGTCAGGTAACAGGCTAAATGAGGAACACCTTGGCCCCTATGAACAATTTTATCCATAACTGAAATCTAAAACCCAAGATTTTTCCATGCCTGATTTACTGTTTTTCAACTGTGCAATCGACGTCTTTTCACTGATGCTTCCAAAATTGTTTCAATTCATTATGGATTTTTTCTTGTCAGTTTGAGTGCTTTTGGGCCCCACTGGGGTGAAAGGTGACAAACTCATAGCCCCAAACAAGTATGATGTAGTTTTGGCTTTTCTTTTTCTTTTACACAATTAAGGTGTATTTTTCAATGAAAGTTACTTATTACGGATGGCCATTGTGGTTAATCATTTTACTATGCATTTACTATGCTCATCAGCTATCAAAACAGAAAGTCTGGCTGAATTCGGAACTCCCCATACAACATGGTAATAAATAATCAACTGTGGTTTGGATTAGGATCAGCGCTGAGTTGACTATGGCAGCATTCGGACCACACAATAGTCAATACAACTGACGATTGTTTCCCCACCCCCAGTTGTTTATTGTGTCGTCCGAATTCAGCCTCTGTCTTGCTTATTTACTCCAAATATTAATGACCAACCATTCTGGCTCATGGACTAACATAAAGTAACTCTGTATGTAACAATGAATTGTGCTACCTTATGGAAGACTGCCCTGAATTATATTCTCTTTCCCAGAGCTCAGAGGTGAGTAATTATACCTGTCCCACTTGGCTAGACAAAAGACTCTAAGTAGTAGCTGTATAGGAAAAGGTTTAAAGAAAAGGCAACTTTCATAGTCAGCTAGAAAAACAACTTACTCCATGAGTGTTTTACTCTAACCTGTAAAAAAGAGAGACGTTATGCTAGGTTTGCCTTGGACAAAAAAAAGCAAAAACAAAAACAAAAAAAGGTACATGAGTTTGGGGGGAAATCGCTTGTTAACAAAAAAAATATTACATATAAGGTGCTCTTCAAACATTAAAGTACAACAATTTTAAAAGAGTTTTTCTTTTAATCTCATGGGTGGTGCATTAAATACATAGGGATGTGTTAGAGTCTGACAATATTAATATATGAATGCAAGCTTAAGTGTTCCCCTTTTTTTTGTCCCCTATTAGTTGTTAGAGTTGCAGCGGATGGAAGTGGATGGCTCCAGCAGGTAAGGAGCGTGAGTGGGGAGGAGGGGGTGGGCCCCACTTACCTGCCAGGGTGCCCGCTTCTATCCGCTTCCGTCCGCTGTTCTAATCTACTAGGCTGACCATCTGAAAAGGAGGACAGGGCTCCTGTAACTTTAACAGTTGTAGAGAAAAGGGGATTTCAGCCAGTGTCATTTGTATGCAATTAGTTCCTGGTGAAATTCCCTCTTCACCACAACAGTTAAAGTTGCAGGGGCCCTGCCTTCTTTTGTATATGGTCACTCTGGTATAGTGCCTGCAACTTTAACTGTTGTGATGAAGAGGGAATTTCACCAGGAACTAATTGCATACAAATGACACTGGCTGAAATTCCCTTTCCTCTACAACTGTTAAAGTTACAGGAGCCCTGTCCTCCTTTTCAGATGGTCAGCCTAAATCTACTGAGAAACAGGCTTCGCGGCCTAGTTCTCAGTAGAGTGCCTGTTTCTCAGTAGATTGGAACAGTGGATGGCAGCAGATGGAAGCGGGCACCCCGGCATGTAAGGAGCGCAAGTGGGGGGGAGGGACAGGGAGGGAGGGAGGGAGGGAGGGAGGGAGGGAGGGGGAGTTAGGTCCCCACTCACCCACCCCCATGTTTTCACATAGGCTTGCATTGGGGGAAAGCTTTCCCCCAATATAAGCCTATGGCGAAAACACCTAAAATGGCGTCCAATCTGAAAATCTGACGTCCGTTTTCAGATCGGAAACGGCTCCGAACCGAACCGGGAAGCCTCTGATCTGATCCGATCCAAGGCACTGGTTCCGATTCTGATTCCGATCTGATTTTTTGGGTCCATGCACACCCCTAGTAAAAATACAGGAGCTCTGTCCTTCTTTCCATATGGTCACCCAAACCAATCCTAATATTTATATTATTATTATAATTATGATTATAATTAACAACAACAACAGCAACAAATATGTTTTTAAATAGGTGGCTCAAGACTTGTAGATGTTTAGGCAGTCATACAAAATAAAAAGCCCTGCTGAATCAGATCAAAGGCCTATCTAGTCCAATATTCTGTTTGCAAACTTGCTAATCAGATGCCCCAATGGAAAGACCACAAGATGGACATGAGTGCAACAGTACCGTTCTCTCGTGTTCCCCAGCAACTGGCATTCAGCATAATATTGGGATACTAGGCCATCTTCAGATTTAAAGGATGCTTGTCGACAATAGCATAAATAATAACTTTGTTATGTGCTGCAACTTATTTGCATCACCTACATTTTCTGCTTTAAGTTGCCGTAAAACAGAATATAATGGGGCCATAGCAAAAATGAGTCCTCTTGTAAGCCTGGCTCACTGCTGATAGCACATGGAATGTTATTTCACTTGCAACATTTTGTACACATGTTTGGAATTAAAGCTAGGTAGATACACACAGCAAGTGCTTTCCCATTAATGTCATTTCTTGAACGGATTAGAGGAAAAGACAAAAGTACTACCAATTCCCCTACCCCCTTCACCTAATCAGTTACAATTACAAAGCATCTCCAGTACCCTGTAATGTATTTAATAATAATAATAATAATAATAATAACAACATCCTATATATGGATGACATCAAAATCTATGGTTCAACATTGACACAGATAAAAGCTCTCCTACAAATCATTGAAGAACTGACTACAGACATTAAAATAGAATTTGGATAAGAAAATGCAAGATGCTACACACAGAAAGAAGAAAATGGAAAGAAGAAACAGAAGAAACACTAAATAATGAAATATTAGATAACATGAAAAAAAATGAAACATACAAATATTTAGGATTCCAACAAAACACGAAAATCAACTACTCCATAGTAAAAACTCAACTAGAAATGCAATATAAAAGCCGCCTGTCACAAATCCTAAAATCCAAACTCAACTCAAAAACATTTTCAAAGTCATCAACACCTACGTAATACCCATCCTCACATACTCATTCAGAATCATAAACTGGTCACACCCTGAACTCGAAGAAATAAGCAGACTCAATTGCACTGAACTCACGAAACACCGTATGCTCCATCCCAATTCATGCATTGAAAAAAATAATAATCAGCAGGAAAGGAGGAAGAGGTCTGCTGGACATTGACACAATTCATACCAAACAGATAAAATTACTTGGAGAATTCTCTCACACTAAAAACAACCCCATTCATAAAGCCATAGTAAAAGCAGACAAAAATTATACCCCTCAACATAGCACTACAAAATGAAGCCCAAACATGACCACTCACATTTGTAGAGAAAAAACAAAAATGGGCACGACAAACACTACATGGGAAGCACTACAACATAATACAGATCCCACACAAAAACAAATAACAAACATACGAACTACTTAGGAAGAGTGAGCTATTTCCTGAAACAGAAGGATTCCTAATAGCCATACAGGATCAAGTCATAGCAACCAAGAACTACCAAAATACACTATAAAAGATAACAGCGTAACAACAGATTCATGTAGGCAATTTCAGGAAACAAGAGATCACGTAACAGGAAGATGTAAAATTCTGGCAGGAATGGACTATATGGAAATTCCTGCAAAAATAATTCATTAACAACTGTCCATCAAATTGAACCTCATCAAACAACCTATACCATATTATACATACTCACCCAAAACAATCTTGGAAAATGCAGATCATAAAATATACTGGGACGTAAGAATTCATATGGACAAGACAATATCTTGCAATTGACCAGACATAACAGTTATACACAAAAAAGAAAAGAAAAACATTTACCTCATTGACATAGCAATACCTAATGACAAAAGTGTTGTAGAAAAGGAAGAGGAAAAGAGGAAAATATACACCACTGGCTATGGTAGTTAAAGAACTATAGCAACAGGAAAAGGTCATAATTATTCCATTAATCACATCAGTCACTGGCATCACATCAAAAAACTATACTGAAAACTTTAGAAACTGGGCCTTCCTTTTCTACAACATTGCTATGTCAATGCTATATCAATGAGGTAAGTGTGTTTTTCTTTTTTTTGTATATAACTGTTATGTCTGGTCAATTGCAAAATTGACAACATCCAAAAAGCAGTCATACTTAAAATATGTTAAATGGTCAGTAAACTGCTGAATCAGTAAAAGGCAGCATGACTTGGCAAAGCCCGTCGTGTATGTCTAGAAAACCACCACATGCGAGAAAAGAGAGATAATCATATCATCATCATCTACTCAGCCCTTGCCTTTTAAACCAGAATGTAGCTTCAAACGAATTTCAAAATGTGTCAGATGTTTCACAACATGTGACAACTTGACTCTTTGTAGTAGGGCTGTGACCAGATCTGAATCCCGAATCCAGAGCAGATCGGGATAATTCGAACCTCCGGACCATGGATCTGAATCGGATCGGAATTGGCCAGGATTGGGCCGGAGCAGATCGGATTGGGGGAGGGGGGTCTGTTCACAGCCCTACTTTGTAGTATCTACCTCCAGCCCTAATGCTAGTATCAGAGGAACTCATCTCCTTCCTTACAAATTCTGGAGATATCCTCTCTTCACTGGAGGCTGGTGGTTCTGCTGTCAGTGGGGCGGTGAATCTGCTCCAGTTTACAGGCAGAACCAAAAGATGTCAATTCTCTAACTTCTCTAGCTTGATAGTTTTGCCTTGGGGGCTAGAATGCACCCCAAATGTGCCTTGCCTGGTTAGGGTCTTATAAACACTTATAAAGGTTGTACTGCTCCCTTCAGGCACCAGTTTCTGTCTTCCTCTATTTCCTGCCCCCCCCCCCCCATGGTTCCACCTGAAGTAAGTTGCTTCCTCCCTGCTGGATATGGCAGGGCCAACCCTGATTAAGACCTACTTTATATATTTTCAAACCATTTGTTAACGGACAAAATTTTCTCTTGTTTCCATTACGTGGTGTATGTTACACTAGCTGCACTTCCAAATATGTCACCACTTCTCGGTCCTTAAGATGCATTTTATCCTTGATGTAAAGGTACAGAATAGTGAGTCAATTTATATCTTATAGTCCAATGTTTTCTAAACTGCATTTTTTTATCCTCCCCTTGAATATCTCTTTGCCTAACCTAAGAACCGAAGATGGAAATAATATCTGCCTTCATTTCCAGTGGCAGCAGAGTTATTGTTTACTTTATTCAAAATTTATGGAATTAGGACTGATAGCACTTTATAACAGTTTTCTCTAACATCCATCATAAGTGGCAATTTCCAAAGCAGTAGCTGTGTTAATCTTTGGACTGTAGTCCATGAAAGCCATAAGAAATATATTTGCCTTTAAGGTGTCGTAAGACTCTTTGTTGTTCATGTTGAATTAAAAATGGTGTCCCTTTTGGTAGGGATCTTCCCACGCTGAGACAGGGATAGATTCTTCAATATCCTGATCTCACTTCACCACATGCTCCTTAATACATACAA
Organism: Anniella stebbinsi; assembly: GCA_029215795.1. Classification (NCBI taxonomy): domain Eukaryota; kingdom Metazoa; phylum Chordata; class Lepidosauria; order Squamata; family Anniellidae; genus Anniella; species Anniella stebbinsi. The sequence continues at coordinate 185,994,062 of JARDYH010000002.1, forward strand.
ACCTGCACAAACTGAATCAGAAATCTAGGGCTTTACTCTTAGACCCAACCAATATATTGGCACCTAAATCCTAAATATTGGGCATATTCCAGGGGAAAATTCCATCGGGGTAGCTGTGTTAATCTATTGCAGCAAAAACAGGAAACCTCTCAGACTCCTGTGACATCCCTAATAATAATAATAATAATAGTAATAATAATAATAATAATAATAATAATAATAATAATAAATGTATTTCTTACCCGCCTCTCCGTTTGGATCGAGGTGGGGAACAACAGTAAATATAAAATATGATAAAATACATAAAACTGATTAAAAACATGGCATACATTATTAAAATAGCAATAAAACATCATTAAAAAAACACCCTAAAAACATTCTAGAACCTCTTCTCATGGTTCTCCAAACAGTTGTAGAAGAACAGCTACTCCTACACCCGGCAGCAGTGCAAGGAGAAGCTACACGCGCTCAAGCAGGGTGGTTAGGATGGAGGGTGGTTAGACAGTGGTTAAGGTAACCATGGTTAGGACTGTGGTTCCATGCACGTGTGGCATGAGTACTCGGTGTGGTTAGTGGTAACCACTTGCACTACCTAACCACCCTTCTCCAAGTTGCATCTGAACAGGGCCAAAGATTCTTGTGTCACCTTAAAAATGAACAAATTCATTCTGGCATAAATTATGAAAGCTTATGCCAGAATAAAAAAAATCTCGTCTTTAAGGTGCCACAAGACTCTCTGTTGTTTTTCCAGAAGGAAAGCAATGCAGGTCTAAGTCCCACTGATATCATTTGGATTTATGCATGGTCAACTTTCTTTGGACTGTCCATGTGGCACTGGAGCATGCCCTTTACGTAGTACCTATGGATTCCTATGCTATACTTATTTTTATTTTATTTATTTATTATTACATTTATATGCCACCTTTTTCCTCTTGCAACAAACCTAAGGTGGCTCACAAAGTCCTCCTCTCCATTTTATCCTTGCAACAATCCTGTGAGGTAGGTTTGGCTGAGAATCAGTGACTGGCCCAAAGTCACCCAGTGGGCTTCATGGCCGGGTGGAGATTAGAACCCAAATCTCCTGAGACCCAGTCCAACACTCTAACCATTACACTACACTGGATTACTTAGGAGTGCAATACATATAAATTTCCATCCTGATAATTTTGAGGATGTCAAATAGGTAACGCAAACACTCCCATATATTTTTATTCAAATCCAGTTATAAGAATTAAGACCTAACTGTTGCTCTGGTGACTTCCAAATAGACAGAGCTCTACAATTGTGTGGTAGCTTCCACATCCACCATGCCATGTACCCTTGCCCTCTGAATACAGCCTTTGGATGCTACTATTTACATAACGTCTCAGTAGAAATTAGGGGTCATAATGGGACTTGCAGGTGCACAACTTCTCTATACCTTTCCACCAGGAGAGGGACCTCCTTGCTCTTTTCTGCCTTGGCACCTAATTTATTTATTTATAATTTAAATTATTATTACCCCCACCTTTCAGCCTGGAGTTTTCCAATCTGACCAATAACAAAAACTCTGTCTTGCTTGAGAGAGCATTCAAAAAGTGGGGCACTATGACCAAAGGAGCCCTCACCTGAGTTCCCACCCAAATAACCTCCAAAGGAATAGGCATCTGGAGCAGTACCTCTGGAAATGATCTTACACAATAGGTAGCTTCATATCAAAGCAGGCATTCTTTCAGTGACCTTTGTCTCAAGCTCAATATGGCTTTATAGGTCAAATCCTGGCACTTAAATTGTGCCCCAAAGCATATTGGGAGCCAGTAAAGACTTTTTAAAATCCTGGCAAAATATGTTGCAACCAAGTGGCCAGTTTCAGTTAATAATCTGGCTTCTTTATTTGGAACCAGTTGACATTTCTGAGTAGTCTTCAAAGGAAAGTCAAATGAATAACACATTGCAGTAATCAGGTCTCAATGTTACCAGGGCATGAATAACTGTAGCAAGGATGTCTTTGTACAGCAATGGCTGCAGCTGGTACACCAGCATAGCTGATGAAAGGTGCTTTATGCCAGAGACTTCACTTGAGCCTCTAGTATCAAAGCCAGATCCACCTGAAAACTTGATCCTTAAGGGCAAGTGCAACCCAGGCCAGAACAAGTTGAATACCATCTCCCAGATCCTTTGAGCCACCTACTAACGGTGCCTCCATCTTGTCTATATTGAACATCAGTTCATTCAGTTTCATCCAGCCTACTCCAGGCACCTGTTCAGCATTTCCATTACCACACCCGACTCAGATGAAAAGGAGAGACAGAGTTGGGTACTGATGTGTATTGTAGATTGATGACACCTCACTTCTAATTCCAAGGTAACCTTCCCCAGCAGTTTCATGTAGATGTTATAAAGCATGGGGGATGGGCCAGACAATCCTGCATCATTGATTAAAGAGGCAAACAGTATGAAAGATTATATAGATTGTGTCCTCTATCAAGGTGAAAAAAAAATACTCAAGCAACTGGTTTTACTGTTTTCAAGCACTATTCTTATATGATAATTTGGTTTTCTCTAACCCTTGGACCCACTCCATCTATGCAAATGTTATATTTGTCATAAGTGAAGTACAGTGCTAGGGTTGAATCCACATTTTGAGCCTCTGTACATAAGTGATTTATTGCATGCTCATGATTGGCCACTCACTGAAGTTTTCAGGTCCTTTACATGACGCCGCCAACCTCCAGGATATTTCCCGCACCTTCCCCCGGTAATCTTGTTTTTAAAATCAGTCATAATGCACTATTTAAAATTAAACGGGATATCATACAGCCACTAGATGGTGCTGTTTCACTGAACTTTATGGAGTGGGGAGGTTTTTAATTACAAATTATGTGGTCACCATTTGTCTTTGTATAAAGACCCCAGAAGAAGAAGAAGAAATGGTAAGGATGTGGGGGTTTTCCTTAAAATAAAGATGCTCTTAGTCATACATACCGTAGACGAACATATTGAATGGGAGTTAAGTTAGTCATAAGTAACTTAAATACAAATCATTTCAATGGGTCTGCTCTGAGGATTAAAAAATCTGAACCGAAAGTGCTTATTTCCATGTGCATATAAAGATCATGCAACAGCAGCCTGTATTTGAATTATTGTTATTTATCTCATTTAATAACATGAACACTTATGTCACATTTCACATATAATGCTGTATCCATGTTTGCCTATATTAGGATTATCTGTTTTGAACAACGTATAAAAGATGAACTGGCCCTTTCAAAATAGTTGGACAAAATATGCACTAAGGCCCACAACCTCAACACCTTTTTCTGATCGATTCTTTTAATTCAACAATAAAACTAATCCTGTATGAAGCAAAATGGGGTAAATTACCTCAGCTAAACTGGCATATTACCCATTGCCTTGTCCCTACAACCCCTGCAAAGAGGCTCAATTTCAAAGGTTAATAGTACAAAACAAATACGCCCAGGCAGCTCAAAAGCTTGAATGTAAAATATATTTGCAGATTTTGTGTGTGTGATGTTTTAAAGGCCCTGGCCAAGTTTTAATGGGCTGTCACACACGAGCGGTTATGAAAGACTTACAATGAACCAAGCTGATAAGCTGATTTGATTTGAATTAACTGCATGAGATTGCCGCTTTGAAAAGCTGCCCTAAAGAGGCAGCAGCAAAAGCAATCTTAGAAGCCACTGGGACGGTTGCTACAGATGCAAAGAAGTGTGGAAGGTAGGGGAAGCTAATTGAGAGATGCATTTATTTGAGCTGCCTGACATCTTTCCCCCTAAAGGAACCCAGCACAATGGAGGTGAGCCCTTTATTTATTCTTTCCATAAAGCAGCCTAATAAGCTTGTGTTTGAGCCTTTACTGCTCTAAGATGGTTTTCAAGGAAAACATTTTTTTAAGAAGTCAGAAGCTAGCATTGTCGGGGTGTGGGTGTGGGTACCAATCATGCCCCAGGTTTTCTCCTGCATCGGTCTACATCACATCTGTTGATTTATAGCATCCCAGAGGCAGTAAGCCTATATACACCAGTTGCTGGGTGGAATGGATGGGAGGGTGCTGTTGCCCTGTGTCCTACTTGTGGGTCCCTGATCAAAAGCTGTTTGGCTACTGTGTGAACAAAGTGCTGGACTGGATGGACCCTTGGTCTGATCCAGCGTGGCTCTTCTTATGCTCTGATGTTCTTAAACCTTTAAGCTGTGTGTTTTGTTCATTACTCAGGGAAGCTTCCATCATACACAGGATAAGAAACTCTATGGAGTGATGGTGTCTAAAGTAAGGAATATCTGAAATATTTGGATCTTTGCAGTACAGTGTCAGCAGCAAGGGTCTGACTTGCAGTGTGTGTGTGTGTGTGTGTGTTGATGTGTGTGTGGTTGTATGCCAATGGAGGCTGGTGGCTCCAATTTTGGTTGGGTTGAGAGTTGGGATGCTTGGATTCTCCATTATGTGGAAAAAGATGCAAATAATTCCGTAACAAAGTTCACAACGATTTACATAGTTTATGTTAGTACGTAACATTTACCGTGTTGTCCCCCATTCCATTTGACTTTTCCCTGCTTATATTTTCCAGCATGGCATATGTCTCAACAGAAATGTGTGTATTTTCCTGCGAATGCATCTGCATAAATTTTGGGAACACTAAAAAAAAGTCCGGATGTCTGCGAACTCCGCATGGAATGGGAAAGCCACAGGTCAGATTCTTAGAAATCCAAACTCATTTTAATCCATCTCGAATTTCTCCAGCATCCTTAGTGAGTTTTAGTCAGAACCAGCCAGAAGTCTAAAGGAACTGAACCCAAACAATGCTCTTAATCCCTGACAGAACTGTTTTTGACATATTCTGAGAGTGGGAAGGGGATGTTAGAGAGAGATGTGTCATGTTCATAGAAGGAAAGGCCTAAAACATCTCGGGATGCACAGAGCCAACTAGTGGGGTAGTGGAGGGACACTATACTCTAAAGGAGCTATCCAAGGTGCTGAAAGTTCTGACTGAAACCTAGAGCTGATTCACCGCCCCACTGACATTGGAGCCACCAGCCTCACTTTGCACCCCGCTATCTATTCATTGCTAGGTGATCACATACTCATTGATTTCAATAGCACTGAATTGTGCATAGTTTGGCAAATGGATTATGTTAACTTATAACATGTGTGCGCATAGGGGGTGGTCAGGTTCAACAGTGCTCTCCCTTGATTTTCTTTAGCATTCTTACAAATACTAGAGAATGCTGGAAACGCTCTTCAGCAGTGACTCTTGACAGTCTCAAGGATAGGCTAAAATTAAAGGAATGCTGCAAGCAACAGCTTCTAATACGGAAATGTGCTACACTCACTGGTACTATATTTAAAGGTGCTTTCGGAGTTGCACAGTAACTATCTATCTCCTTTGCAATTAATTTTCTCATTCATCCCACACTATATTAAGCAAGCTATGCAATAAAACATTTCAAGGAAAATAAGACAGAAGATTTAAAGCAGTTTGCGCAAATCTCAAGTTGTCCAAAAGATATTTCATCCTGATTCTTACAATATATAATGTAAAGCATATATTTATTTTCTTGCTAATGATCACTGCGGCTGCGATGGCAAGCTGCAGTGCCCACGGGCACCAGGTTGCTTATTCAGGCCCTGGGTATGGCTTGCCGTGTCATGGGAACCCTGCAAGGATGGGTTGTTGGTATGATTAACAAACCATCCATAAGCCTGAAACAGCCCATGCATTCTAGGTAGATTGTTAACCACGTCAACAACCCACCCTCGCCAGTTTTGCACGACTCAACAAGCTGCGGTTGTGGCTTGAATACTCAAAATGGCTGCCGCATGCAGCCAGCCACTAAGCTCGGGGGTTTATTAACCCACCGTGGCTTAGCATGACATGTGAACAGGCTCTGTAAGTAACAAGACATCCTATGACTATTGATCAATTTCAATTTGCAGAATTCCCAAACTGAAACTAAAATGAGCTAAGATCATGTCCAGTGAGGTGCAAAAGGAACACATTGGCAGGACTTTACCCTGTTGACCTCTTCAGGTTTCTCAAATGGCAGTTTGCATGTGTGGAAGAGCCCTCCCACATCAAACACCACAGATGAAGCTTTCATACCACCTGACATCACTTCAAGCCAATAAGTTTCAAAGGACACTGTTCACAAACTCATCTGCAAGTCGTCCTATGTCAAATCCTCAAGTGATGTACATGAATATGTGGATCAGCTCATAGAGAGGAAGCAGTTCTAATGCCAGCCATGGGGGTGCTGTAGAAAAATCTTGACTTCTTTCCTTGGCCAATGTCAGCCAAGTAAGGAAAGTCACAATGTTACCACCCCACATCATATATGAGCATTCCTAAACATTAGGAGGGGGAAAGGAGAGTGCACTATGGCGATTCTATTTCTGGCAGCATTCCTGAGCCTAGCATAATGTCTGCTCTCTTAGAAGCTAAAACATGTAGGGCTTCATTTCTTAAGCCGTGCATTCAAGTTTTGGATAGCGGTGTTCCAAGCTATGTTTATAAAAACAGTCACAACGGTGCTTTCACGGACATTCAGGCAAGAGGATGAGGTGAGCATTACGTTATGTACTCAACTCTTTTCCTACTCAGCATCACTTGTTTTGGGTACAAATATGTGCAGCAGCTCAGCACAAAGGTGGACAATTATGTTCTCTTTCAAGCGTGCTGAACAAATTGACTAAACTTGATGACAGAAGATAATAGGTTCTACCGAAGAACCATTATAATTAACTAAAACTCTACAGACTTTCAAGCCCAATGAACATTCATTTAGCTATGGCATGTCTCAAAAGTTAAAGACTAGAATAGAAAACAATTAACACATCTTCACTACCACAAAAGTTAAAGACTAGAATAGAAAGCAATTAACACATCTTCACTACTAGTACTACAACGTCCTCCTCGGCCTCCTCTTCTTCATCTTCATCATAGCCAATACTACTAAATCATAGCCCGTCTTCACAAAAGCAATGCAATGGGAGTTGTAACTGTGCAAGGCAGTCTTTTCCATTTAGGTTATAGAATCGTTATAGTTGATCCACATGAAATCTAACTGTTCCAATTACACTGAGCACAGAGCAACTGCTAGGGAAGTCCACTCCTTTTGCAAACTGTGATGAGGAGTCTTTTTATATTTCACTGAAGCAAGTCTTTACAGTTACTCACCGCAGTATGTCCAGCACAGTAGGTGTAGCTAGCTTGGGACTGGTAGTGCAAGCTTGTCCTTGGAAAAGCGTAGGTGTTCCAAAGAGGTTGGCTGCTGTTCCACTGTGAACTAAACCCAGGGCTCATGGTCACTCGGTATTTACTGTTTTGGTACGTTCTCACTGTGGAGTTGGACTACCAAGAGAGAAAGAAAACACAACATAAAATACAAACAGTTGGACTCTGCATAACACACACAATGTTGCATTTTAGATTACATCCATTTTCTATAGAAGCTTTTCTGAACCTGGTTCCCCACCTCCAGCCAACAGATATGTTGGAGTACAAATTCCATCAGCCCCAGCCAGCATGGCCCATGGTCAAGGATGATGGAAAGGGTCATCTAAAACATCCAGGCTGTTCTATAGGAAAGAGAAGGAGAATTGAACAAGTAATGAAAATAAGAGTCCAGAAATTCTGGTTTCTGTAATAATTACTCTCCAAGGGCTAGAGCATGAGTAGCAAATATCTGGCCTTCCAGATGTTATTTGACTGACAACTGCCATCGTCACTCACATTGACTATGCTGGATAGGGCTGATGGGAGTTACAGTCCCAACATCTAAAGGGTCACAAGACACCCACTCCTGGTTAAGAGGGAAGGAGACATTTAACAATGTCAAACTATTATTTAAATTAATGTAAGTATGATCTTGCACCAAAGAGGGTCACAGAGGTTGCCATTATCTATGTTGTGGTGAATGTGCAAAATGCAGCAACTGTTGACATTCCCCATAGCTGGCAGTCCCTTATGTATCTAATCAGTTTATGCAAATGCAGAGACAGAGCATGGATGTGAACAAGCTCCTACATTTATACCTTGTCTTTCCAACAAATATTTAAGTCAGACTGAACAAAATGAAAGTTCCTTGTGGCTCTAACTGTATTTTTAAATTTAAATATGCGAAGATGGCATAGCTAAGAAATACAATACAGATCTAAGGTCAAAAGGCTTTCATGACTTCCTGTGCACACTTATTTCCCACAGATAAGGAAGGCTTCCCTAAAAGAGCAGGTTCCCCCCCCCCCATACCCCTTACCCATCAGTTCCTTCCCAGTATTGCAAACAGAGCTGATCTCCTTTGTCTCCTGTCAGTGATTCCTGCCGTGTGATTTCTAAAGATTTAACTTACAACTTTCCAAACACAAAGCATCCAAATGAATACAAAAGGCTACACTAAAGTCTCATTAGTCATCATATATGACAAGTAGTTACTTTGTTCATTTTGAAGAGGTTTTTTTGAAGGGAAACGCTGCCCTTATACTTAAAGCAGCCTTTCCCCCCTCAAATAAACCTTTTATAAAACTATGAATCTTAGCAAATCAAAGGAAAGGTTGTGACTAGAAAGACTTTGTGGGGGGATGCAAAACAAATTCCCCTTTCTTTGGCCTATTATTTATCTTTTGCATCACACCTCAAAAATAATTCTCATCCCTCCCAGCAGATTTGCATCAGAGCTGAAAACAAAGCACTGGGTTCTTGGTGGGTTTTACTATAATGGCTGGGATCAGAAGACCCTTTATATTCAGTTCCATGCTATGGATAAGAATGACCATGCCCACATCCCAGACCTGGAGTCAGGGCCGGTCCTACTATTAGGGAAAGTGAGGTGACCATCACAGGCAGTGAATGCTCGCAGAAGCACAGTTGCATCACGGTGTCGGAGGACAGAGCTGTATGTACCACACCGTCTGTCTTGTACTTCCTAGCATGCCGCCCATGGGTGTGGTGGAGAACACTGTCCTGTCATCAGTGTTGAAGTATGATTGAACTACCAGTGCAGTTGGGTTTTCTATGTGGAATGGGGTGGGTGCCATCTTTGCCTCAGGCAACAGAATGTCTTGGTCTGGCATTGCCCAGGGTGAATATTCTCTAAGCCAGGGTTCCTGAAGTCACCTGTTACAGCTGGGGTCTTGAAGAAGAGCCACTATAAGGTTGACTAGAAGACCAGACCGGATAGAAATATATCAGACCTGGTGAATTCAGATGCTTCACCCTACTTGCCTATTACTGGATACAATGTATGTACGCTCTTATTCCCTTGCTTGCCTGAAGAAGCCGCTGAGGTCCAAGCATACAGCCGCTCCAGAGTTTATCATGCAAGACCCAAGTTTCAGGCCAAAAGGGTCCGAGTTCCTGGACATAGAGGGGTTTCATTTTTGTTCTGTTTTGTGTTTGCTTTGGTAATGGGCTATTGGTACACATTCGTTATGTATTTATTTTTATTTAGAGAATGCATAAACTGCACCTTCATTCAGAAATGGATTTTGCGGTAGAATGCACAGAACATGTAAATTAGTGCAATATGACAACAAATAAATCCCTAAGAACAATATAATGAATTTGAGAAGAAGAAAAATTATAACCAGATGAAAACAGATTCCTTAAAATGCACTGGCAAATACAAAGGCTTTAACCTGGTACCAAAAGGAATACAGTAAGGGTACCAAGCATGCCTCCCTTGGGAGAGCATTTCAAATTTGCATAGCATGTGACTCCTATAAATGGAATGTGGAGAAGGGCCCCTGCTCCACCTCCAAAGTGAAAAACTGATCCTCAAGTCTGCAGAACCTGCATCACTCCAAAAAAGCCATCCCGCTACAAGATCTGCAGGTCAAATTGAAACCTGAACTCATTGTGGATTCTTCTAATGTCCTTACCTCAATCTATGCATAACTTTACCAGTGTTTTAAAAAGCCATCTAGGACTTGTTCTGAAATATATCAGAAGACCGTAAAACATTTCCCCTCTATCTTATTACAATCCAATCTTAATTCACTGAGGAGCTGCTGCTTCAATGCTTAAAAAAATACTCCAAAAGATATTCATAGAGCATGTTTCAACTTCAAGCTGGCAGTCAGAAAACTTTGACAATTGCCAACTATCCATCATTTCCTTTGCTTATTTACATTTAAATAATATGCATAATTTTACTAGGATGTTGCAGGTTTAAATTTTGCATGTAGTAATAAATTTTGAAGTCCTCATCATGACAGTCCCCATAGATGTGCCCCCAAGGAGAGTTCAAGGAGCTGTGTTGATCCATATCAACTAACCAGTTCTAGCAGTTTTCACCTTCACCAGGAGCAGGTCTTTGGTAAAGCTAATGGGTCTTAACTGCCCATTTAAGATGAAGCTGCTGCCAACAGGGAACAATATAGAGCATTTCTATGTGAGGCTTTTATGGCATGCTCATGATTGGCCACTCACAGAAGTTTGCAGGTCCTTTATATGACATCATCAACCTCCAGAGCATCTCCCGCACTTTTTGAGCTTTATCCCACTTTTAAAAAGATTGGAGATAAGCTGAAATAAAAGTTAATGTGGCATATTGGCAGTATGTAATGCTGGCATTGCACTATAATGCAGCCACTATAAAACACTGTTTCATTGAACACATAGAGCACTGGCAAGAAAGGAGGATTTCAAGTCAAATCAAGTTGCTGTCTAAAGAAGGCCCTTGTGACCCACAAAGAAACTGGAAGAAGAAAGACCCAGTAAGGATGTGTGATTTCAGTCTTGAGTAATGAACCTCATTTAGTTGTTTGGAAAATTCATTTCTCCCAGCTACTGTGAGAACTACAGCGAAGCTCAGAGGGAACAGGAAATTCTGCAGGGTGGTGGCAGATATCCCTGCTAATAAAAAAGTGCTGGCTTTATGTCTTTGTGACCTCTAGCTCCACCATAGCACTGCTTCATGCACTGTATCTGCTTGTCACTTATGAGCATCTAATGTGGTCTTGTAGTTTAAAATGACATACAAACACCACTGACCATAAAAAGATTTGAGAAGGACAAATGGCATTCACTAATCATCTCTCTCTCTCTCTCTCTCTCTCTCTCTCTCTCTCTCTCTTCCCCTTCAGTCTTCTCTTGCAGCAGTAACTGAAACACTTAATTGACTACATTGAATAATTATTTTTGTCAGAAAATGTCAAGCTGTTCAAAGTTGATTCACTGCCTTTTTACAGCTGACATATTAATGAGAGAGGTCAAAACTTCCCTCCAAGTTCCGCGCTTGCATCAGACTTCAAAAGATATTTGGGGCTTGTAAATGACTTCCAAAGTTTAGTCCATGCTGTCTTGGCTGTTAAGCCTTTAAAATGAACTTCTCAGAAGCGTGAGTGGGCTGGGGAAAAGACATCAATTTGAGACTCTCCAATCCCTGGATTATTATTATTAAAAGCATTCTGCCTTTGGCTACTGCTTCTATAGTTCCGTAAAAGAGAGGATTGTGCCTGGAGATTCTTATTAGGCATATTTCTCTTCAGCCACCAGCATATTCTCTTTTGAGTCCCGGAGGATTACAGGATGTGACAAAAGCCACGGCAGGAATGGATGCCATTGCTGTAGGTGCCTCTGGCTGAGATACAAAATGCTCCAACTTGAAATATGCCACAGTAGAAATTATAGGCCTTACCCACAAATGACTAGAATGATAAAATATGATTACCCCAGAGTAATAATGGGTTTCCTTGAACCACACACTAGCAGTGGGTGAGTGGGTGAAACAGATAAAAGAAATCTTAACTCTGAATAGCAGGTTGAACTTGCTGATGAGTGGAAATAGAAGTTTTCTACCATAAAAAAGAGCTCAGCAAAATGAAATGAAATGAAAATTGGATAGATCTATGAATCTGGTTCATCTTCACACTCAGTGATGATAATGCTGTGCTCTTCTTGTAAGAGTCAGTCCAGGAGGGACTCATCATGAGACATCCCATGTGACAAAACTGAGTGGGACTATTTGAGCTTTCCATTAGAGGCCCATGTGGGTGCTTCAACTTGCTTGATCTTCTCAGTGGCTTGAACAGTCCTATGCCCAAAGCATAGGGTAGCCATGTCTCCTATTTTACAGAGGACAATCCTCTGTTTGAAAGTTTGCCAGAAGACAGTCCTCTCTTTGAAAAGCTGTCCAGCCTAGGTTTGGTTTGAAGATAAGCAACCATAAGAAGAGAGAGCAGAGGGCTTGGAGTTGTCCATCAATACTTGGGTCCTGGACAGCAGACTGAATAGCAGGCACACAGGTCCTCTGGTTACAGTCTTCCCCATTATGGTGAGATGAACTGCACTTCTATTTAAATCATTGTAATTATGGCTAAATGTGTAAATCTGTGCCCTCTTTTGTCCTCTTGTTTGGTGATATATTTCGTCTTTGGGGGCTATGTACAAGCGGCCACCCTACCAGAGGAATCAGCAACTTGAGACTCTCCTAGATTACTTGGTCTTGTTTCACCAATCTGAGTTTTTCAACCCTGGGCCATTCTACTGTTGTAAGACATGGCTTCATTCATGATGGAAGTGTCAGATGACCAAACTATCATGTGTCAGTGGAGATCAGTGCAGTTTGGGTAACCAGTGGAAAATAGAAGGGACATGAACTAGTAATCCATACAAAGACTACTGACTTTGAAGTTACATCCACATTTATGCATTGCCTTGTTATCTTTTATGAGAAAAGGCAGTCTATAATTAATTTTAATAAATCAATCAATAATGTATAAAATAAAATTGTCTTGGGAGTAAGTCCCATTGAAGGGACTTACTTTTAATTACGCAAGATCAGAATGAGACTTCAAAATGTATAAAGGAGCATATGGGAGTGAAGCTGGGGCTGAAATGTATCAAAATGTAATTTTTGGGAAAAAAAGAAAGAAAAAAAGAATGTCCTTTTTATGGGCATACACACACACACACAAAATTTGCCCCCCGAAATGACAGAAATTTGGCAATATCATATCTTAGGAGACAAAAGGGATGCTTTCTAGGAGACGAAATATGATTGCTAATCTAGCTCAAACTTGGAATCTCTGGCCTGCTTGTGATGACTGTGTGGATGGTCAAAAAGAAAGGTAAAGTAACTTTACTGAAAGCAAAGCAAAGTACACATGCAGTGTGTCCCAGCAGATGACGTTCCTCTTCCCTCTGCGATCAAATTGCAGCAGTTCTCCTAAATAGTCAGAAAAGGCTCATAAATCTTGTCTCCATCGACATCTGCACAGACAAAAGCCGTGATCCAAGTGGGGCATATGCGCAATCTATACACACATCCATTTTCTCCCTTTCAAAAATTCCTTCCACAAAATCCCCAAACTGCATCTTAAAATTCTCTGGGGCTTACAAATGCATTGCAAGCAGTTGAGAGGCCAATTGGTGGTATTCTGCATCCAGTATTTTCTCCTCTATTTCCCTGCAAGGAGCTTTAGCACTGAATCTCAGATTTCCCCCAAGTCCCCTTGGGGAGAAAAGGGGTCAAACCACATGGTGACAGATTTGAAAAGGACGGTGGGTAATACCCGTTGTTCAGCACAGATAGCAGAAAGATCATGGAGTGGAATATTTTGAGCCCTTGCCAGGTATACCCTGTGAAGGGAATTTGAAAATAAAGTTTTCAATTACAGGCAGCACTACCAAGCCTTTGGCGGAAAAGCTGTGACACATGCAATTAGGGAATCCAATATAACAGACAGTCCTAATAGTTCAGATAAGCTAGCTAAAAATATTTCCTTGAATGCTCACTTGAGTGCCATTTCCAGAATATTCACTAAGCTTCTTTTACCTTGAGAGGTTCCAATACACACACACACACACACACAGAGAGAGAGAGAGAGGCAGCAAACCAGTACTGTGTTAGTGCACGTGTGTTAGTGTATGTGTGGTAAACATCCATAGAGCTTTGCGCAGTGGCAGTATCGTAGCCAATGAGGTTAATCCGAGGCGCGATTATTGCTAATTGAAAACTTTTCCCAATACCCCGCCATGACGACTTGAAATATTTAAGTAAACATCCACAGAAAATACCTTCGGACTGTTTGCCATCACACGCAGGGAGCCTATCTACACACGCAGGATAAAACACTTTGAAAACATTTTGAAAACTGTATATGGAGTGTGTCCTGGGCCCCAACAGTTCCCAAAACTGTTATAAACCGTTTTAAAACATTTTAAAGCAGCAGTGTAGATAAGCTGAAGGAAAAATAAAAATGCACTGCGTTTGTTTAAATTTTATTTATTCGCGCCTTTATAGGATTTCAATAGTGCCCTTCATCATAAAGATTCCAGACTGGTTTACCAGAAAAAACACACAACATAAGTAGTAACATTCAGTAAAAATAAAACTGGCTTGCAGTGCTCACGCGCCACCCCTCCTGCCTCACCTTGAGGAAAGGAGGAAATAATAGGTAGAAGGGCCTCCCAGCAGCCTGGAAGTGGTCCACAGAGAGCACACGTTTCCTGCTGAGGAATCATGGGCTGAACTACAAGCAACAAGATGCACAGCATCATTGGCAGCCATGGAGAAGCCCAAGAGGAACTTTCTAGGTCTCAAGGTTGAAAAGACAACCTTGAATATTTCTTAGTAAGCATTTCCTATGTTGTCTTCAATGCCAGAAAAAAAGTCCACATAGCAACAGTCATCTGTAACATATGTTTCTTATTTAAATAGTACTCAAATGCCATATTTGATATGATGCTGCCAATCAACTCATATCATCTTCTAAGGGTCTACTCTGAATGCTTTCACCTTCAGAGATGATGTAGGTAGCTACCACCCTTTTCAGTGGCGGCAGACCACTTACATGGAACTCTCCCTAGACATGTTAGCCTGCCATCTTTTGGTGGTAGCCTCTCAAATCCAGGTTGTCTGGGAGGAAATTGATTACTCAAATCAATTCCAAACTATTTCAGGCCCAGTTTGGGGATAAAAACAGCCTTGGGCACCCCAGTGAATGGCATACATGAGGTAAGGTAATGGATAAGGGGAGTGCACTCCTATTAGTTCTCCTGGACCTCTTGGTGGCTTTCTATATCATTGACTGTGGTGTCTTTCTGAGGCACCTGACTGAGTTCAGCTTTGGAGGCACAGTAGTGTCTGGTGAGGTGGTGCTGAGGGACTTCTATTCTTCCCTATGAGGTGCTGCAGGGTTTGATCTTGTACTCAGTGCTAATTAGCATCTACATGGAACCACCAGTAGAAGTTATCTGCAGGTTTGGATTGTGGTGACATGCAGCAGTTTTACCCTCAATTTCTAGAGAGGCTGTAGAATTCTTGAACAGATGTTTGAAGGTGGTTTTAAAATAGATGTGTAAACAAGCTGAAGGTTAATCCTAGAAATGTATGCAAAATTCATTTGAGTTCATTTTTCACCAGAATTGACCCAGAATTGACTCCCATAACTGAACACCGAACCAAATGCAGTTTGCGGCCTAAACCTGTATATTTGCAAGCTTGCAATATAATTTGTGGAACGAAGCCAATGTGTTAAAAAATGCACACAAATACGCTTTAACCAAAGGCAGAAATATGTACCTGTAAAAAAAAGGTACACAATTGATCCATACGTTTGGGAAAATACACATCGATTTTTGTGTGAAAAGAAAAATACAAAACCCATGATCAGCTACTGATACACGTTGGAACAAATTTTGAGGTGGAATTTTGCTGATTTCACACAACCCAACTTAATCTAGTGATGCTGTGGGTAGGGAAAGCAGCTGATCTGGACAGATGACTGCAACTAGTTCTGGATGGGGTTACACGCCCCCTGAAGTTTGCTTGGAGTTTGCTTGTTTTTTATAGACTCAGTACTGTCTGTTGACGGAGAGGTGAAGCCAGTGGCCACAAGTGCCTTTTACCACCTAAAGCCATTATGGCAGCTCTGACCTCACCTAAAAATATATGGATCAGGCCTTGGTCATGCATGCACTACTTAGCACCCAGAGATTTTAGGATATGAAGCAGTATAAAGTAGTATGAATAAAATATAAATTATATCCACACTAGAGTATTGTTGGGTGCTCTGTGTGGGACTGGCTGCCTTTGAAGATGACCTGGAAAATTCAGTTGGTGCAAAATGTGTTCTTGTTGGGGCCAGACGTTCATGACACACTCATAGATTACTATGCTCTTTCTTTATTCTTCTCCCATGTGGCCATAGTGACTGTACACTTTATAATCTGGCATGAGGTGAAGAAATCAAAAATAAATTTATATCTGCAGTTTTTCCAAGGGCTGGAAAAGCCACAGTGGAATAAATAATTTATTTCACTACTGTATTTTATTACTTGATATCCTGGAGAATTACAACTCACTCAGATACTTTTTTTTACCCAACAATACTTTAACTGAGGAAAACCACAAATCCCATAAGATTTGTGTCAAATATATTTACTTATTTATCTGTGAACCCTCACTATACTTAAAGTCACAGGATTGTCCCCATCATGTTTCATTTCCTCCTCCTCCTCCTCCTCCTCCTCCTCCTCCTCCTCCTGCTCCTCCTCCTCCTCCTCTTTTGCCATTAACAGAGTTATGAAACTATAATAAAATGATAGTAATACATCAAACACGTGTAGAATCTTGAAAAATTCTTCCATTCTAGCCACATCAAGTCCCCTGTGTTTCAACTGTAATTTGAAATGCTAGATTCTGTGGAACAATTTAAAGGGCTGCAACTGGAGACACAGGGCAGGGGGAGTTAAAGCTTTCCTCTACCCCCACACCTCAGACATTGGAGAAAACTCCATGTAAACGTATGGCTGCCATCTTTTACTGCAAGAAAAGTAAGATACTGCCCAAGGACAGAAGGGTCGGTGACCAAACTTACCCTCTGTCCCTGACAGTGGGGAACCCACGCCCCAATGCCAGGTTCACCACTGGTCCAATACATTTAACATCCATCCGCCATCCCCTCACATTCACCATTATGGGCATTTTGTGAAGCCTCACAGTAATCCTATATTTCCTTCACCTGTTCAATACAATTTTAGTGTAATTCTTCAGTTTATCTGGCTGTCTACTCCATTTCTCAAGTCCTTGCCCTTTTGGATGCCAAACCAGCAAGAGAAATTCCAGGAATGCAGCTGGTGGAGGATCTCCCATGTCTTGCCTCTGGCATTCCCACATACTGGGCTCGTTCAGACAAAACGCCAAACCATGGTTTGATGTCCTGTCCCTACCCCCTTGCACAAATCATAATACGTTGCCCAGTTTGCATAAAATGTCACACTCTGGTCTGCTAGGAATCCAGAAAAGGAATTAGCAAGGGCAAAGGGAGGGGGAGGAGGGGTTGGAACATTATATAAGAACTTTTTGGGCATTTCCCCTGAACCAGCTCTTGCCTTCCCTGTCACATGTGTTTTGCTTTCCTGTTTTTTGTCAGTGAGAAGAAAAGAGCACCCAGGCTCAGTCAGAGTGCTCCTTTCAAAGGTAACTATGTGTGTTGGGCGGGTGGGTGGGGTTAGAAGGGAGTCGATAAATGCCGGTATTGGTGTCTGAATGATGTTAGAACAGGTATGGAGAACCTAAGGCCTGGATTCCCAATCTGGCCCTCCTAGATCCCAAATGTGGTACCCCATTCCAGACCTCTGAGTTCCCCAGACAGCCATGCCCTCCTGCCGTGTCCCCACCCAATTCCTTTCTGACCATCAATTGTTTGGTGGTTTCCCAGCTTTTGTATTTTGGTCCCACCCCTTTTGCCTTTGGCCCTGCCCACCACTGGAATGCAACCCCCAAGAGCTTCTCCAAAATAGAGTGTTGGTCTAGCTGGGGAGAAAGACACCATTTGTGCTCTGTTTCAGGCAGCAAAATGTCTTGGACCAGCACAGGTTTCTTCATCCATCCTCTTGGCCTCCTTACAGCATGACAGGGGCCATCTATTAGCTGGTTCTAATCATCTCTGAAGCACAATGGGCAAGAAGAGAAGTAAGCACCCAGCTTTCTGTTGTGAAAAAGCCTTCCTTACTGAATCCGGAAGGACATGAGTAGTCTTTCCTACTGCTCTCACACAATACACCTCCCTGCAAAGATATTTTGTATGGCTCGGGAATGCTGGCTGGAGAATATTAGGAGCTTTCTGTCTAAACATGCATAGGATTGCGCCCTTAGTAAGTTTGCAGAGTTAAACACAAAACTGCTCTTTGGTAATATACAGCTGGCCCTTTCAAGTATTAAAATACAAGATCAGGACATAGTTTTAATCTAATCTGAACGTTTGTCAAAACTGCTCTTTGGTAATATACAGCTGGCCCATTCAAATACTAAAATACAAGATCAGGACATAGTTTTAACATAATCTGAATATTTGACAATATTGTTTCAATTGTATCTGCTTCACAAATTGGTACTTGGTCTGATGTAATAGCTATTAATTTTCCAAACTGTTGTATTGCCAGTCATGTAGCATTAGAGGGCAAAGTCGGCTGGAACGATTGACCAAGCTGCCATAATAAGATTCCTCCTTTAGAAAATATCAGTGATGTGCACATCACATCTTCTTCCCAGGCTACAAAAGAATTATTTATACAAATTATTCGAATTCTTATTTAGAGTGACTGAAATGTCTGCCATATCTTTACTAATCTTGGTTGCTTATAAAGGGATTAGAGAGATGGTAAAGATGAGTGAATAAAAAATGCTAAGCTCTTCTCAAATTTGTTTTCAACATTCAAATATTCAAAACAATTGGCTATACTGACTTTGGATGTTTTAAGGCTTCAGTATCCTGAAGTAGAGAAAAATTATGCAAGACATTCATTACGGTACTATAAAATTGGATGAAGCAGCATTAGAATCTTGTTGGTGTTTATCCTGTTTCATGCGCGGAGATATTGTTTTAAATCTCAGCATTACACATTATTTTCTAAATGCAACAGAACCACTGAGTTAAAATTAATTATGTTTTCATTACCTTGAGGTTAGACTACTCTAATGCACACCATGTAGGACTACCCTTGGTTATTTAGAGTCTGTGTCAAGCATGGAATATAAGGATTTGCATTTTAGGAAATATGCATGGGATTGCACTAAAAAGTGCTGTAGAAACTATGGTAACAACTACTGCTACAGAACAGTAACCTTTCCATCAACATGTGACTGTGTGGAAATCAGCAATGAAAAGAAACACTACAGCTAGCGTCACTCATTCTGTGGTGTTATATCTCTTGAAAGAAAGGCAGATTGAGAAAATCAGCGGCAAGAACTAAAATCATACATCATAAGCCCTGTTAGAATCAACATATTTTTTGTGACAATCAGAAAAGCTGTTTACAAGGCTTGGGTTTGCTTCTGTTGAAATAAATAAATCCTCAATTAGATGACGGGAATGCAAAAGTTTATTGGAAATCATGATTGCCCAATGCATCCCACCACCATTCCCCCCCCTTTCTACTCCACTTTTTGTGGTCCTTCATTCAAAGCATGTTATTTTCAGGCTACAGGTGGGATCCAGATTAAATTCGTAGTATTTGCGTCCTGTTGAAATCGATGTGCATCAACAAGTACAACTAAGCCCTCCTCTTCACAGCACCTCTTCTGCCACACAGCAGCGGCGGCAGGCAGCGCGCCCTGCATTGACGCTCCTTCCGCCCATCTACAGTGGAAGGAGCGTCACAGCAGGTTT
Organism: Anniella stebbinsi; assembly: GCA_029215795.1. Classification (NCBI taxonomy): domain Eukaryota; kingdom Metazoa; phylum Chordata; class Lepidosauria; order Squamata; family Anniellidae; genus Anniella; species Anniella stebbinsi. Next base: position 186,013,671 of record JARDYH010000002.1, read on the forward strand.
TCCTGCCGCCACCACTGCCGCGCCTGTGGCAAGACCTATGTGTAGATATCAAGGATACTACCGGAGGAGAAGGATTAAAGCCAGTGCTCTGTTTGAGGAAGATTTTGTAAGCATCAATTCCTCACACTCCCAAAAGACCCCTTTCCAAACCTGAAGGCAGACAAACTTTTATTAGCTGCAGTTTTCCCAATGACATATATTCAGTGCCTGCCCAGCGGCAACTATAGGGGCGGCTGGGAACAAGGTAAGTGGGGGGGGGGGAGATTGGTTTTTTTTTAATGGGAGGAGGACTGCGGAGGTGGTGAAGCAAGCTTATGGCTCGCTGGTCCATCCCCTTCCCTGCCCAGCCCGCGCCAAGCTAAAAAAGTCAGGGTAAATGCCCAACTTTTTTAGAGTGGAGCTTTGGGGCTTCACCCCACAGTAGCTTCGGAGTGGCAGCAACATCATGTAATCCACCTGCCGCCACTCCGAAGCTACTGCAGGGAAAAGTAACCGTCTAGAGGTACCCTAACTTAGGGCAGAAGCCAATATTGGCTAAGAAGTCAACCCATGTGACAAAAGTTTATTCTTCTCTCTTCCCCCTTCACAACCCCCCTCTCTTCCCCCTTCGCAAAATATGTCCCAGAGGATCCCTCAACCCTCTGGAGCAGATTTTGAGGATGCACAGGGGGATGTGAAATCATACACACACATACACACACACTTCCTTTGTTGGAAGCCATTCTGTAAATGGAAAAACTTCACTGGATTCCGAACCCTACAGTTTTTGAGTGAAGAACCTCAACAAGTGGAACAGAAAGAAATATGTTCCTTTCCTAGCAAATTCTTGCTGTTCTCTTCCCAATTTTCCCTTGGTGCTGCCCCCCCTTTTTTTACAAAGGCAATAAGATGCAGGCCTACCCAGATGAATTTTAAATGTTTTATTGGTGTTTTATTGGTATTTTAATGGTGTATTGGTTTTATGTGCTTTTAATCAGTTTGTGTATTTTATGCTTGATGTTGTTCCCCACCTGGATCCAGAGGGAGAGGCGGGTAATAAATAAATAAATAAATAAATAAATAAATAAATATATGATGATGATGCTAGAACCACTAGAACGTGTTCCCCAAATCCTAATGAAAACAAACCAGCCCCTCCCAATCAAATCAAACTATAATACTGTGTGTATGAGGGACGTATTAGTTATTCCTGTTGTTGCAGAATAGTCCTCTTTGGCAAAGTGGTGCTGAAATTACAAAGATGAAGAGAAGAGACAGTAAACATTATGTTGCAGTATTGTGTTCAGGATTATATGTGAACTGGAGGTGTCCTTGTGCATATTCCTCAACACTCATATTGCTCCGTTCCTGCTGCCTTATTTGATTAGCATGAGTACCAACATGCTTTTGGCTGTTGACTGGTCATGGACGTGGGCAATTAAGTGTGGTTGATTGGTTTTGCAATTTGGAAACTATCGGAGTGAAGTATAAGTCAATTACCTATAATTAGCCAAGGAATTAAATCTCATGTGTCATCCCTTGTCAAGGGTTGCTGCTACTCAACATTGTTTTTTAATTTAGCTCACAAGAGGATAAGACCTTATTTCATACTGTTCAAACCCATTCTTATTGGTTAAAAGGCTTTCAGCTTACCATAAAGAAGAGATAGTCACAAAATTGACATGTGCAAGGGTGTTTAAAGATATTGCTGAGTGAATGTTGTCATAGCAGAGCAACATCATTCCATCACCACCACCACACTAAATATTCAACCTGATGAAGAGTGCTGTGTGCCTTGAAAGTTTGCTTCCAATATTTTAAGTACTAATTTGTCTGATGAAAGTATTGTTAACGTAATTCATTATTTCTTCCCTGGAATAAAGATGGGACAATATTTTTGCTTGCAGCTCTCAACCAACCCTTATTTTTGAAAAATTTGGCTGGCAACCCCAAATCTTGAGGCAGCCAAGGTTGGATCAATAATTTAATTCTATATAATTTCACTAAAACAGTGGCAGTTAGACTAAACTACTGATCTTTCAGAACAAGTGAGACATATGAGTTCAACAAACCTTCCCACACACATATAAATAAGCACACGAAAAAGAAAGAGAAAAAGAAAAAGAAAGACAAACTCTAAACTCAAGCAATCCTGTAAACAGACAAATCCAAATCAGTAGGTAGGTAGGATCCTGAGCTGCACAGAGTAGAACTCTGTAAACTGGATGTTCCTGGAAGAGAAGGTGAAAGGTGATTTTTGCTGATTCCCCCTCTGCCATCAGTACTTTAAAATGCCAAAAAGCTGCTCTAGGGTTTTGGGAAACCTTCCAGGAGAGAAGGTGAAGTGGTTCCGGGGGCTGCAGTGAAAATCACAACACCCCCCCCCCCCCCGTTCTTCTAGTGGGAAGGCTGTGTTGGATCCCAGTTCCCTCCACCAATGAAAGGAACCATTCTGGTTGCAGAAAGTTAACTCATGAGTCAACCCAATGGATGTCAGAGCATAAGCAAGATAGCCCATGAGATATCAGTTGACCCTGCACTTCCATCCTGTGCCTGATGTTCTCTAGAGGGGCCTTTAGTCACTCAAAGAACTCAATTAGAATGGGAATAGGATGGATAGGCGCAAGAATTTGAAGCAAATGGAGTCATTTACCCTTTTCTGTCAAAGTGGTGCTTATTTGCAATTAAGGTGTAATAGTTCCCGATATTTAAATAATTTGTGTTCTCTCTCCATTTTTTTTGTTTTGCTTCAGTGATTATATTACACATTAATGGGAATGCATTATAGTAATAATTTGGTAGCAAGCTATACAAACCTAGCTAAGAGCCACATAAACACTGCATATGCAGTATAGTGCAGAATTATTATTAGTATTATTAGTAATGCCACACACTAAGTATTCTTTATTTATATTTCCAATGTCAGTTCTGTTGGCAGTTTACATTTTGTTTCTGAGGACCAACCTTAATTTTTCTAGATTTTGCAGATACAAGAATCGCCTTCAGTTTTGTGAAGCTGGAAATACCAATCACAGTAGGTTGGCCTACAAAACCCAGCATTCCTGGCCATGTTAGTTAGGGTTGATGGCTGCTGAAGTCCCAGACATCTGGAGGGCACCAAGTTGGAGAAGGCTGAAGTAAGCAATAGTGGACAAATTGTATGCTCTGGTAGAAGGCAGCTTTCTACATTCATTAGTCCTGTGTTCAAGTTCTGTACATTACTGTTTGATACATGACAGCTAAGAGGTGATATATAAAAGCATTAGTGATTCCGACATAACAAAGCCCATCTACCACTCCCAAAAGAATGAGATTTTTAAAACAACAGTTTTGCAGATCTGCCACTAAAATTATGCTGTAGCATAACTGATGTCCACAAGACCCAAGCAAGTATTTTGAGAATCACAGTCTGCAAATTCAGTATCAACCTCTGTTGAAATAGAATCATGAAACTGAAAAAGAGTCCAAGGCAATGCAAGCAAAGGACCAAGCTAGTACATCTTGTCACTGAAATATCCCTACATAACCTAACCTTACGTCTTTGTGTTCAAATGCCTACTGCTCAGCTTCTCTGCCAAGGAAATTCTCCCCAAAGTTGAACACTATCAAAGACCTGTATCAGAAGCAGTAAGCCTATGTACACCAGTTGCTGGAGAACATGTGTTGCACTCCGTGTCCTGCTTGTGGGTTCCAGTAGGCAGCTGGTTGGCCGCTGTATTGGACTAGGTGGACCCTTAGTCTGATCCAGCATGGGTTCTTATAGGCCAAATGCAGGAGGACTAAGGCCAACAACTGTCAAGAACCAACATGATCTGGTGAAGCATCCATTCAGAAAGGAAATATTGTACACAGACAGTAAAGTAAAACACAGTTACTTCTACCAACAGTAGAATCTTTGGTCTGAAGTGTATAGTATATGAGACTTAACATATATATATATATATATATATATATATATATATATATATATATCTCACAAACACATTTGACTATTGTGTACAAAATACATGGACATTCCATCCAATAGCAGTCGAAAGGGTTTTAAAAACACTGGACAGTTTTTTAAAATTTGTCTGTGAAACAAGGCTATTGTCTCTTGTTTTTGGTTCACTGTCCAAACTGTCAAGACAATGCTACAGTAAAGATATTAAATTTCATGGCCACACTGGTTCATGCTAGCCCCTTCTACAGAAAATGCGTCTGAAATGTACCAGTGTGTGATTAGCAGCCTGTGCAGTCTATATGACTGACTTCCTACATTCTGCAGAAGTGTCTTCTGGGGAAGCCTTCATTTACAGGGTCCTTTACGCACTACTATGGGCACAGAAAGCTGCCATCTGTATGAACCCTAAATGAAACATGAATAATGTAGATATTCCTTTTTTCAGGATATTTTTTTCATATGCAGTATTTGCATTAGGTTATCAGGTTGCATCAAAGTACACACCATGCCTACTTGATGCTATTTAATGGAACCTGACACCAGTGCTGTAGTCGAAGGAAAGCATGGGAGGGATTGGGGATGCAGCCCCAGCACTAATTTTAGAAGTGGAATGATGACTTCATCTACCAGAGAGATGCTTGCATGCTTACTGAAACCTTCCCCCAACTTGGTGCCCTCCAGATGTTTTGGACTACAACTCCCAGCATTCCTGCCCATTGACCATGCTGGCTGAGGGGTTTGGACTCTGCCATGGTAGCTGATGGGGGTTAAAGTTGTACTATTGCTTCTGATGATTGAGGCAGATTGGAGCCTGGCCCAATTGAAGCCCGTGGAGACTGAGGAAGCTGAACCTGTCACTCAGTGTGTTAGAACAATGCTCAGCCAATTATCTTATCTTTGCTAATCAATCAGTCCTATCAAAGATTTCAGCTTTAAAAAAACAATGCTGGGAGAACTTAGAGTGGAGTTGGTCCTGCCCTTCAGTCTGCAAACTTTTTGCTGCCACTCAGTTCTAATGTTTCAGTATTAGCTTGAACTCTAAGGGAGTGGGAATAAATACCAAAAATTGACAAACATAGTAATGCATAACTGAAGGGAAAGAAAAGAGAGAGCGAACAAAGGTGTGTGCAAGGCGTGTGCCGGCATGTGCCTCAAGCGATAAGTGCTGAATTGAGGGGGCCACTGAGTAGAGATCCAGAGGGAGATCCAGACACACCTGGAACAGCCCTCCACCTGCCCTCCAGTTGCTCTGCTGCCATGCCGAAGAACTGCTGTCTCCAAGAGAGTAATATTGCTCCCAGCAGCAGGAATGAAAAGGCCAGTGTCACCACAAAGCCTCACTGGGGCTTGAGGAGCATCTTCTCCTTCCCCCATTCCCCCCACCACACACCAGCAACAGCCCTCCCACGGTCAGGCAAGCCGAACGCAGAGTAGGGCATCAGTGTCTACAGTGTTTAATAAATAAATGAATAAAAATAATGTCCTTTATAACTGAGTATTCAATGAATGTCCATCTTTAAAAAATAAATAAATCCCTTGGTGCACACCCTAATGAATTGTGCTGTGAACGAACGCCTATGAGAGTGAAGGAAATGATCACTATAAGCTGGATGCATATACTTCTCTCCCTTTCTTTGAAGGGGTTCCTACTTAAGACTCAGGGTAAAAATGGCTAAGCCTCTTTGTAAGATGGTTTTGCACTTCTGATTAGGATCTAAGCATTGCATTTCAGGTGGCTGATGCAGAGTCATTGTTAAACAAATGCTCAATGTGTTTTACAAGCTGAATCTATGCATGGTTGTCTACTTGGAAATAAGCACTATTGAGTCCTGTGGAGCGTATTCCCAAGGATATATAGATAGGATGAATCAGTTGGAAGTTAGGCAAGGTTTTATCATGGAAATACAACAGAGACCTGTACATGCTCACACACGCTAACAACAATAATAATAATAATAATATTAATAATAACAATTTATTTCTTACCCGCCTCTCCGTCTAGATCGAGGCGGGGAACAACAACATGATAAAATACATAAAACTAATTAAAACATGACAAATATTATTAAAACTGCATTAAAACATCCTAAAACATCCTAAAAACATTCTAAAAATTACACTGGATATGCCTGCCGGAAGAGAACAGTCTTTATAGCTTTCTTAAATTCTAAAAGACTGTTAAGTTGACGAGTCTCCTCCGGCAGGTCATTCCACAGTCTGGGAGCGGCAGAAGAGAAGGTCCTCTGGGTAACAGTTGTCAGCCTAGTCTTGGCCGACCGCAGTAAGTTCTTCCCAGAGGACCTGAGCGTGCGGGGCGGATTGTACGGGAGAAGGCGATCCCGCAGGTAACCTGGACCCAAACCATGTAGGGCTTTATACTTCGCCCGGAAACTAATTGGCAGCCAGTGGAGCGATTTTAAAGCTGGCGTAATATGGTCACTCCTAGATGTACCGGTGACCAACCTGGCTGCCATATTTTGAACTAGTTGAAGTTTCCGGACTGGCACAAAGGTAGCCCTATGTACAGCGCATTGCAGAAGTCAAGCCTCGAAGTTACCAGCGCGTGCACTACCATCTTTAGGTCTTCCAACTCTAGGAAGAGGCGCAGCTGGCGTATCAGCCGAAGCTGATAGTAGGCACTCCTGGCCGTCGCATCTATCTGGGCTGTCATTTGGAGCGACGGATCCAGGAGCACCCCCAAGCTGCGAACACAGTCTTTCAGGGGGAGTGTAACCCCATCCAGAACCGGTTGACACACCTCCAAACCCAGGTTGCGGCCTTTGACAGCAAGCACCTCCGTCTTGTCTGGATTCAGCTTCAGTTTGTTTTTCCTCATCCAGCCCATTACCACCTCCAAGCATTCATTCAGAGGAGACACACTATCCTTAGCTGACGATGTTGTCGAAGGCATAGAGAAATATATTTGGGTGTCATCAGCATACTGATAGCACCCCGCCCCATGCCTCCGGATGATCTCTCCCAACGGTTTCATATAAATGTTAAACAGCATTGGGGAAAGGATGGCACCTTGCGGTACGCCACACAGCAGCTCCTTCTTTGCAGAGCAGCTATCCCCAAGCATCACCATCTGGAAACTGCCCGAGAGGTAGGACCGGAACCACTGAAGCACAGTGCTCCCGATTCCCAGTCCCCTCAGGCGTTCCAGAAGGATACCATGGTCGATGGTATCGAATGCCGCTGAGAGGTCCAAAAGTACCAACAGGGACACACTCCCCCTGTCAATACTCCCCTGCCAATTGATGTAAATAAGTTTTTCCTCTTGCCAGCTTTGGTATTTTCTCACTAGCATTAAGAGCAAAAATGGCATCTGCCGAGACAGCATGATTGGATCAGGTCCATTTGTCATGGACACTGTTGAAGGAAGAAACAAATGAATCACCATTCGGAGGATCCTAAAGGAAGAAGCTCACATACCACCACCACCACCACCCACCCCACCCCACCCCGCAAAAGGTTTCATCATGAATTCTGATTAAAAATAAATAAAAGCAGAGGGGAAAACCAGCATCTGAGAAGTAGAGTCTAACTTAGCATACAAAAGGCCTCTTTTAGTTTGAGTTAGTTTAACTCTGAGTAAGCAGAATCCTAGAGTGGGAAAAGGAGTGGGTCATCTGTCTCCTTTCCTAAAGGCAGGACCACCCATCCACCCACCCATCCACCCACCCATCCACCCACCCATCCATCTGCATACTGCACACCTAAGTAGCAAGTGGGTGCATCACAGAAAAAGAGGTTGTGGAACAAAAAAAGCCCAGATACCTCAAGTAAGCAAGCCAAGCCATGGACACTATAGAGAAAGGAAAGAATAGGAAGTTATTGTAAAGGAAGTCCCAAACAAAGACGTTTAAGCAAACAGCTTTGGTACGGCACTGACCTAGTGAGCTCCTGGACTTCAACATTTCTCAGTATACCACTATCTATCATTTATCTTATTTCCTTTTATTTATTACATTGTTATCCCACCTTTCTTCCATTGTGGAACTCAAGGTGGCTACCTGTGGTTCCCAGGTAGTCTCCCCTCCATGCACTTAGCTTCAGCAAGGAGGCTGCCTCATATGCCTTCAGACCATGCCCTGGGACCTTTGAATGCCTTTCAATGCAAACCAATGCAAACTAAAGACCATGTTTCCTGAAGTACGTTTTGTACATTTGGAAGATGTCTGATGTCCAAAAAATATCAAGTTGAATAGGCGACAGCACCACAAGGCTTGAACAGAAATGGAGAATCATCTTGTTGAAGCTCCAGAAAGAAAAACAATTGGCAGTGTTAACCTTCCCCAGCTTGAGCTTTCACAGCTAGCAGCTGTAAGTCAATATGTTTGGAACTGTCTATGTTTTACAGAAATCTAAAGCTACTGCTCTCCACAAGGATAAGTATCAAAGTGGCATGTTCCTCACCGGTTGTTCTTTCCAACTGGATTTGCAATAAGGATAGTCAGGGTGTCAGATAATATACCTTTTAGGGGAAGATGGCAATAGTGGAACATACAACTAGGTACTTTGAGAAATGGTCCAGTGATTAATCAATACTGAAACTGTGGCCTCAGCTTCTGAAATATCACAGAAATATGGTCAAATTTTACCACATTATGTGGGCATCAAACTATTTCTCAAATTGTGAGTATTTGGTTAAGTGTCGTATTTACTACTCTTGTCTAGGAAGCCTGCCAACTCCCTTATCTAAGAATGTCTGGGAAAAGTGCCAGGCCTTAATTGTTTAAAGGGTTTTATTTGCAGTTCAAAAATCCAATTACCAATAGCCAGGGTCACGCCAGTAGTTCCATCAGTCCAGTTGTCGAAGCCGAAGGTCAAACCAGGTTTCCAGAGTCCAGGGTCCAAAACAGTCCAGTCGAGTGTACAGTCCACAGGTTCTGATCCAAGATCACATAGGATGTCAAGAGCCGAATACACCGGTTGTTCTCAACAAACCTTAGCTTCTGCCTCCTCCCCCTTTATACTTTGCTTGAGCCTGTCCACAGCTGTGTGCAATCTCCTTGTTATCTTACTTAAGGCTTGCATCAGCTGTGCTCTGTTTTCTCAGTCTCATGCTGCGTCTTGTGGGCTTAGCTTGCTCTGCCCGTTTGAGCTGCTGCCTTTGCTGGGGAGTCACTGGACAAACCCCTTCAGGCCCCGATTCTTCCTCATTAGAAACAGGGGGTGGGAGGGGGTGGGAGAGGGTGGCCCTCCTGGGGCTCTTCCGAGGAATCTCCCTGCTGTTCCTCCTCCTCCAGTAAGTCCTGGGGAACGGGTAAAGCTGCAGTTTCTGCCCCTTCTTCCTCCTCAGAGGAAGACTCTTCAGACTGCCTCATGACATTAAGCAAGTATTGTGTTTCGATATAGTAAATATTAAAAAGATATAAGGAAATACCCATAGCAAACCAAAACACAAAAATAACAATTCATTTTTTTTCACTGTCCGAGAAAATACCATTGTTTTATCTGTCAACAACACCTAGAGGGGAGCAATTCCCTTCACCCTTGCAGTCCACTGTGTGCCTTCGCAGATCTCAGAAACAAAAAAAATGGCACCCGCGATGCGATGGCCCGGGAGGAAGCACAGGACGTCGCATTCTGATGTGTATAGAGAGCGATGATCCAGGAAGCAGGTACTTCCGGGATCACCCTCCCTCCCTCTACACCCCTATGGTGTAGACAGGGTCTAAGTCAGTCATGACTAATGTAAGTCCCACTTATTTCTATGGTTCTACTCCAAGTAGGACTTATGTTGGATTTTACCCCAGTGTTCCACATGCTTGAAATTACCAATACATCCCCAACATATTATTTATTGCTCATAAAGACTACCTCCAGGAGGAGTATCTTCCATAAAGGTAAACCATTCTAATAAGAAATCCATTATAAAAGGAAGAAGAAAAGCAATGGATGGGAGTGATTCAAAAATAAAGGACTATTATATTATTATTATTATTATTGTTATTATTATTATTATTGCTTTCCCTTGTTTAAATGCTTTTTAACCCTCCTACTCAGCACGCTTCCACATTTTCAGAATGCCCGATAGGATAATATACTCAAAAGTCAATTAAATTAAATTATTATTAGTATTATTATTATAATTATTTACATTTATATACCGCCCTGTGGCCGAAGCTCTCTGGGCGGTTTACAAAAATTAAAAACATTGAATGTTTAAAAACCAATATACTATAAATTAAATGAGTTGATCTAAAAACCATAACTACTGTTTTGCTTCCTTTGCCTGAAAGCAACAAAGGAAATGGCCACTTTTGAAAGGCCTTTTTGCTTCTCACTTATGTACCGATGAATGGATTGAACAGATAATATTAGGGCATCACAGCAAGCATTCTCACAGTGCTTTTTCCAATGCATCATCAGTTAAAGATTTGCCAAAATCAACTGAGTGAGGCTTTTTCAGATATACTGCGAAATAGACAAAGGTTACCACCCAGTGTGATTGCAAATTATCATTATGCATTCCTGGTGCCAGAGGGCAAACAGGATTCAAGGGTTCTTGCAGCTAATTGCCTATTCATCCATTTGGGTTGCCTTGCCCCTATCAACTCACAAATTTCACTCTCTAAGACAAAAGGCCTTCCTGCACCATTCAGAGGACAGAAAGCAACAGTGATTTGCATGATGATGATGTCCAATATTCAAAAGTGGGCAGTTTTCATAGATTTTGTAATTTCCTGTGTGCAGATCTAGAGTTTGATTTCGTGCAGGATTATCCAAATGAGCAAGCAAATTTCTGGATTCCTAGTCTTGCCTTTTACTAAAGTCACCCAACTTGGCTCCAGGCTTTACTGTATAATGAGAACGAGGCCTTCTTTTCTCCCTATGAGGTGTTGTCCCAACATGCATTGCCTACACTCTGGTTACACAAAATAGGACCATAACTCAGTGGTAAAACACATGCTTTGCATCCAAAAGTGCACAGGGAGTCCTGAGGATGGGGAGGGGGGACTTTTTCTGATTCTCAGGACCCACAAAAATCCTGAGGTGTAGATCTGGCCTAGGTGTTAGCGATGGGGAAGACAATAGAATCACACTGGTTTGAAGTTAGAAGTGGCATTGTGTCTGAAAGATGCACAAGTGCTGGATTAATCATTCTTCTGCATCAGATGTGGGCCCAGGTTTGCCCTCCCCAGCAATGTTTCAGCATCTGTGTTCAGGCAGTTGCAATGCTTGCCGTATGGATAGATCTATAAAGATTCCCAATGTGACTGGTCAGCTCCAGAAATTATCAATTGGTGGGCTGCAAAGTTCTATCAATCACAGATATTACTAATGTAATATCTGTGATTACCTGGTGTTGTGCTCAGCTGTTTTTAAAAGAAGAATCCATGCAAAATATAGATCCAGAAACACTTAGACGTTCTATACTGCTTTTGCCTATTTTAAAAAAAAGACTGATTCAATGTAGAGCTTGGTTGCTGTTGTTATTGTTTTTTGGGTTTGGTTTTTTAATTTTCACATTATGCTTTCTATACCTGTGTCTAGCACTAAATGATGAAACTTTGTTAACACTGTTGTTGCATTTATGTGCACAATATAAAGCATCCTTTTAGGATGGGCCATGCATGACGGAAAGAAAAGGAAAAACATCAAAGAAGTGTTCCTTGTCTCTAAAGCAAATTACGAAGCCTTCCTAGCATTTCAACTGAAGCATCTCTGTGTATTTTGTATTGTGTCTGCACTATAAATGAAAATGGCACTAAAAAAAAAGGAAAAAGATGTACGAGAGAGTAGCTGATTAAGGTGTCCAATGCCTACAGCTTTAAAGGATGATATTCTCAATAACTAGTCCTATATAGGATAGTTTGTTTTGATCATGCTCAAGTCTTTTGATTCGTTGACGTTTATTTACAGTATATTGAAATGTTTGATGCACAGTTGTCCACTGAGACCTGAGCATTACAGTCAAACGCAAACTCCAAGTAAACTTCACAGGATTCTGACAGGCGGGGTGTTATTTCCAAAGGGTAACAGTATTTGCATTCAAGGAACTAACTGGAGGCTGTAGTCCAGAACATCATTATTCAGATAACATAAATGCAGAATGGATTGAGAAAGCACACGTCTGGGGTGATGCTGACAGTCACAAAAGGAACGTCACATTGAAATTGAACGTCAAATGGAAAACATTTCCTGAAAATCCTTTTGGCCCCTACTCCCAGCTCTAAAGCATCCTGGTTGAGGGCAGAAGCTGGAGTCAAAACTATTTCTGGAAGAACTCATAGGCCAAGTATTAATTATTCTAGAACCTGCCTTATACAGTAGGTCAGACCATGTAGCCCAGTATTGTCAACGGTAACTGTAAGGATCCAGGCAGAATCCTTTCCTAGCCCTACCCAATGCTAGGGATTGATACTGGGGCCTTCCGCATGCAAAGCAGGCACTCTGCCATTGAGCTATAGTCCCTCCAGATGAAGAACGGATGACTCCACATAACCAGAAAAGTGTCAGACATAGCTAGAAGAGTTTGCTTGTCTTTCTTGCCCCCTTCACACTTCATACATGTGAAAGGGTTCTGTGCACTGAAAGACAGTGCAGCCCTACCCACAGCATCACACAGCTCCCTGATCTTTCCTCCCAACATCTAGATGCTGAGCATCTGCAGCAGGGATTCCTACACATGTAGATGTTCTGAACCCATGATTGGAGCAAACTGGCAAGATGACTCTAACCTAGCATTTCGATGTCTATATACTACTGCCCAGAGTATGAGAAACAAACAGAAAGAATTGGAACTCTTAATACATGAAAGCAAATACAACTTGATAGGGATAACTAAAACTTGGCGGGATGACTCCCATGACTGGAATATAGCAATTGAAGGGTATAGCTTGTTCAAAAAGAACAGAAGAAATAGAAAGGGAAATGGAGTCGCACTATATGTTAAAAATACTTATTCCTGCACAGAAATACAGGAGGATGAGCCTGGGAACCCCATCAAGAGCATCTGGATTATTTTAAATAGGGCAAGGAATAAAGGGAACATGATAGTCAGAGGCTCAATTCAGATGACACAATAAACAACTGGTGTGGGGGAAACAATCGTCAGTTGTTTTGACTATTGTGTCATCCGAATGCTGCCATAGTCAACTCAGCGCTGATCCTAATCCACACCACAGTTGATTATTTATTACCATGTTGTGTGGGGAGTACCCCCTAGTTGAACAACTGTAAAGTTGATTATTACCCCACCATTGACTATCGTGTCGTCCGAATTGAGCCAGAGTCTACTACTGACCACCCAATCAAGGAGAAGACATGGATGAAACTTTTGATAAGCAAATTGCCAGTATTTCAAGGAAGTGATACGTAGTAGCAATGGGGGACTTCAATTACCCCAATATCTGTTGGGAGAGAAATTCTGCCAACAGTGGTCCCTCCAAGAAATTACTGACATGTGTGGCTGATAACTTTCTCCTACAGAAAATGGAGGAAGGAACTAGAGGATCAGCTCTCCTTGACTTGATATTGACCAATGGGGATGACTTAGTGGATAAAGTGGCAGTTACAGGAACTCTGGGGGGAAAGTGACCACGTCATACTTGAGTTCTTGATTTTAAAGGAAGCAAAAGCTGAGTGTAGCCATATGCGTACTGTGGATTTTAGGAAAGCCGATTTTAATAAGCTCAGAACTATGAAAAGTAAGGTCTTATGGCAAGTAGCCTTAATGAGAAAAGGAGTCCAAGATGGGCGGGAGTTTTTAAAAACAGAAATTATAAAGCCACAATTATAAACAATCCCAACAAGGAAAAACGATAGAAGACAACAGAAGGAACCAATGTGGCTCCACAAAAAGCTTAAGGATGACCTGAAAACAAAAAAAGACACATATAGGAAGTAGAAGGAAGGCCAGGCTACAAAAGAAGATAACAGACAGGTAGCACAGAAGTGCAGGAATGGAGTCAAGAAGGCTAAAGCTGAGAATGAGCTGAGGCTAGCGAGGGATACTAAAAGCAACAAAAAAGCTTTCTTCAGGTACATGCATAGTAAAGGACACAGATGGTTCAACTACTCAGTGAGGATGGCAAATTGATAACAAAGAAAAGGCCAAAGTACTCAATTCCTACTTTAGCTCAGTCTTCTCCCAAAAAAGGGTCTACAAAAGTGAAGTAGAAGCTAAAGGGGTAGGATTGCAGATTGAGATTGATAAAGAAATGGTCAAGGAACACCTAATTTCTTTGAACAAATTCAAATCTCCAGGGCCCAATGAACTGTATCCCAGAGAAATAAAGGAGCTGGCAGAAGAACTCTCAGAACCATTGTCTATTATCTTTGCAAAATCGTGGAAGACGGGTGAAGTGCCAGATGACTGGAGGAGGGCTAATGTTGTCCCTGTCTTCAAAAAGGGCAAAAAGGAGGAACCTGGGAACTACAAACCAGTCAGTCTGACATCAATCCCTGGGATAATTTTGGAGCAGATTATAAAGAAGTCAATCTGGAAGCACATTGAAAACAATGTAGTGATTACTAGAAGCCAGCATGGAGTTGTCAAGAACAAATCCTGTCAGGCTAATCTAATCTCATTTTTTGATTGGGTAACCTCCCTTGTGGATTGTGGGAATGCTGTGGACATAATATATCTCGACTTCAGCAAAGCTTTTGACAAAGTGCCCCATGACATTCTGATTAGCAAACTAGCTAAAAGTGGGCTACATGGAACAACTATTAGGTGGATCCACAGTTGGCTACAGAATTGGACTCAAAGAGTACTTATCAATGGTACCTTCTCAAACTGGGTGAGGTAATGAGCAGGGTACCACAGGGCTCAGTCCTGGGCCCAGTGCTCTTCAACATTTTTATTAATGATTTGGATGAGGAGGTTAAGGGAATGCTTATCAAATCTGTAGATGACACAAAATTGGGTGGGATAGCTAATACACTGGAAGGCAGAAACAAACTTCAAAGGACCATTGATAGGCTGGAGCGCTGGGCTGAAAACAATAAAAAGAAATTTAATAGGGATAAATGCCAAGTTCTACACCTAGGAAAAATAAACCAAATGCACAGTTACAAGATGGGGGATACCTAGCGCAGCAATACTACAAATGAGAAGGATCTTGGGCATGTTTAGCCTTGAGAAGAGGAGATTGAGGGGAGACATGATAGCACTCTTCAAATATTTGAAAAGTTGTCACACAGAAAGGGCCAGGATCTCTTCTCGATCATCCCAGAGTTCAGGACATGGAACAATGGGCCCAAGTTACAAGAAGCCAGATTCTGGCTGGACATCAGGAAAAACTTCCTGACAGTTAGAGCAATGGAACCAATTACCTAGGGAGGTAGTGGGCTGGACAGCCATCTGTCAGGTATGCTTTGAGGTGGATTAAAGTGGATTTCTGCAGTGTCAGCTAACATATAATCTCTCAGACTTTTCATAGGATCATAGAATAGTAGAGTTGGAAGTGGCCTATAAGGCCACTGAGTCCAACTCCCAACACACACACCAATTCCTTTCTTCACTTCCACAAACCATTGTTTGCTGGGCTGTCCAAATTAGACAAACTAAAGCACAAATTAGAGTTTGAGGGCAAGGTTATCATTTCGGAGCAAAGCGTCATCAGCATACTTCTCTGTAACACCTGAATTGGGAGAGGCCATGCGCATTCTATACTGGTACCTGGATACTGATATGGACTGGATGACAAGACAGAGATTATATGGGTGGTTCCTAGATTCCAGGTCCTCCTTCTTTGAATGTGATTGTACTCCCTCTGAAAGAACAGGTGCATAATCTAGGGGCGCTCTTGGATCCATCATTGTCACTAGAAGCCCAGGTAACCTGGTGATATTCCCTCTTCATCACAACTGTTAAAGTTGCAGGGGCCCTGCCTTCTTTTGTATATGGTCACTCTAGTATAGTGCCTGCACCTTTAACTGTTGTGATGAAGAGGGAATTTCACCAGGAACTAATTGCATGCAAATGACCCTGGCTGAAATTCCCTTTGCTCTACAACTGTTAAAGTTACATGAGCCCTGACCTGGATTTTATCTGGTCAGCATATATATACTTCCTTAGTTCTCTTCAAAATAAATTGGATTGGGGCATCCAGTAAGGGGATGATCTATGGCCCCAAGCCAGCATCTGAGGGGCCATAGGATAGCTCTGACCTCAGAGTTCTGATCCTCTCTTCCCTGCCTGCATGGCAAGAACTGCGCTGGGTGCCTCTCCTAGATTGAGAGTGCAACCTCAGAGAGGGGGGAAATGGGGTGTTTTGGAGATTATGGCCAGGATATGAGCTATCATGAGGCCTCTCTAGACTCTTTCTCTGAGATGCTTTCGTTAGATGGGCAAAAAAGCCTGTCTAACAAAATAGCAGAGGATGGGTAGGTGAAGATCGCCTCTTATGCTTCTCCCACCCTGCTTAGGATGACTGTACACTTCCAAGTTCAGAGCTTTACAATAATTGCGATAGGATTGCACCCTAAGTCTAATAACTCCCTCCCTTGTGATTGCTAAAAAAATCACAAGTGACCACGCAATCCCCACACAAATCAATTCCTTTTGATCCACACGTCTCCCACAAGTACCACTACTGCAAGACATGATAGTCAGGGGTAGGCAACATGGTGTCCATAGGCACCAAAGTGCCCCTGGACACCTTTTACGGCACCTGCCAAGGCACCCTAGTCCTTCCACGTTTCTTGTTTAACATTCTATTTTCTTACTGGAGCTGGGATTGCTGTGTAATAGATTTCTGTTGGTGCAAAAAACAATGCGTTCAAAGGAGAGGCTTAGTGCATGGGGAGCTGCAACCCCACTATTCCCTGGTACTCAGTTCTTGGGTAGATGACTTGTCATTTGGCATGCCTCCAATGGCTGCCATTTTCTGGTGGGGCCCAGAACAGTTACTCAAATTGCCAAATGTGCCCATGGCCCAAAAGGTTTGCCTACCCCCGAGACAGCCCTATTCAGCATTTATTACTCCTATGTAAACCAAAGTGAGATCAGGGATGCACTGATTAGCCCTGGTGTTCATGTGTAGATCACAAATGGCTGCAGGGACAGAGCCTTTGCACATGCTGCTGTAAGCGCAAAGTGTCCCATCATGCAACTTGGAACCTGACTGCAATGTTCTGGATCGCACAGAAGCCTGCACAAGGAGTGGGGGTAGTTGGACCATGCAATGAAGGGTGTGGGGCTAGACAGCAAATCCAACTCACATGTTGGCCTATGTGTGAATAATTACATCTGAAAATGTTCCCCCCCCAAATTGTATGTGTTGAGATAATCTAAACAAAGTTTTAAAAGTGCATTTCTTTACGTCTTATATCCTGTTTGTTAACAGCCAAGTACCAATGATAGCCTTGATATTTCTGATTCATGGGGTCTTCCCCCTTGCCACACATACACACACTGAGTGAGTCGTTATGCTAGTTGAAGGGGGAAATAACATGTTTTACATTTAATGTTCCTGCACGGTTTATGAAGTGATATATTTTCCCCTCTCCCATGCATTACCTTCGCACAAGACGAATCACAACAATGAGGCCAGATGGGAGAAGGGTTTTTCCCCCCTCCTGTTAATGACAGAAAAATAGTCTTAAATGATAATTAGTCACAACTAATGGACTCTGTAGCATGCAAAGATTGTAACAACACACTGTGATAATTTATGCTAATATCCACCCAAAATGCAAAGACACATTTAAGAATACAGCACTTTGGACTCTGGGATTATGACAACATGCAAATAGGTAGATTTGCATAAAAGAGCTTCTACTATTTACTCTCTCAAAATGCAACCTTTGTACACCCAATCTTATGCATACAGGTCAGCAACTGTGGCTGAGACTTGTGCTGCCACAGAGACCACAATATATACTTGCCAAACAGGGCAAAACTTCTAGCTCTGATCTGCTCATCCCCAAATCATCCATGCCACAAAATAAAATGCACATTTTGTTTTTCAAGGAAGCTGAAAGATCCTTAGAATCATGCATCAAGTGCTGTACTTATTTCACTTGTGCTATACAATGAGTTGCTAGATCTGGGGAAGGAAACTCACCATTGATGGGGGATTGACTGTTGAGCTAGGTTCTAGGGATGTGCACGGACGCCAAAAATTGAATTGGAATTGGAATTGGAACTTCAGATTTTGTAAAGTATTGTGTCAGAAAAATTGGAGGTCAGTCGTATCGCCTCAGATATGTTAACGATACAAAATCAGAAGTTCCAATTCCAATATCAGACCGCCATTTTAGGTGTTTTAACCCATGGGCTTGCATTGGGGTAAAGAAAACTTTTACCCAATGCAAGTCTATGGGGAAAACACTGGGCTGGCCCTCCCTCCCTCCCCCCACTCGTGCTCCTTAACTGCTGCCATCCCGCCCTGCTGTCCACTGCCATCCACTGGTTCCTTCTACTGAGAATTAGGCTTTGCGGCCTGGTTCAGTACAGTGACAAAGCGCCAGGAAGCCCAAACAGGAAGCCCACCAAAAAGGAAGCCCGCTGAAAAGGAAGACCGTTGAAACAGGAAGCCCAAACAGGAAGCCCACCAATCAGGAAGACCACCAAACAGGAAGCCCACCAAACAGGAAACCCAAACAGAAAGCACAAGCAGGAAGCAAAAACTGGAAGCCCAAACAGGAAGCCCACCAAACGGGAACACCAGACAGGAAGCCCACCAAACAGGAAGCCCACCAAATGATAGCCAAAGTGTAGCCATCTTTTGCTTACAAGTACAGAATGCTGGGAACGCTTGCTCAAGGCTGAAGGAAAATTTAAAGTGCGTACGTGGCAGTTAAGGCCTTGCCACAAGCCTGGTTTCATCCGGTTATAGCATTTGTCTGAAGAGCCTCCTAATGCAAGGCCATCAGCACACCTTATCAGAAGCTACAGAATTTAACCCAGCAACAACTGAAACATGTGCAGTGGCTCTCAGCAGTGTGTCAAAGGGCAGTGACTCTCTTGTTGGAATGCATGGGGTTTTGCTTGCGCTTGCACTGTATGAAGTAGTGATGTAGATATTTTACTGTACTGTATAAAAGGAATCGCTTGTGTATGTGTGGTGTGGCGTTTGGTGGCAAGAGTCCCGAAAGTTCACCCACTCAGCTGACTGTAATGGAATAAAAGTAGAGGAGCTGGACTGGATTTTTGGTTCTGTGTCTCTCAGAGTGAAATTGGCAACCCTCTAAGGGGAAGGACCCTAATTTGGGCAATACAAACAGGAAGCCCAAACAGGAACACCAAACGGAAGCCCAAACAGGAACACCACCAAACAGGAAACCCACCAAATAGGAAGGCCACCAAACAGGAAGCCCACCAAACAGGAAGCCCACCAAACAGGAAGCCCACTAAACAAGAAGCCCAAACAGGAAGCCCATTGAACAGGAAGCCTAAACAGGAAGCCCAAACAGGAAGGCCAAGCAGGAAGCCCACCAAACAGGAAGCCCAAACAGGATGCCCACCAAACACAAAGCCCAAACAGGAAGCCCACCGAACAGGAAGCCCACCAAACAGGAAGCCCACCAAACAGGAAGTCCACCAAACAGGAAGCCCAAACAAAAACAAAACACCTCTGTGTTATTTTCACCTCTTAATATTAGCCCCCCTTCTCCTTTAATTAAGAAAGACTATATTGTTCTTTATGGAAAACACAGTGAAATGGAATGTGCAAACTGGGTACGCATGGGGACAGGGTGTCTAATCTGAAACTTGGTCCAAGCTTTCCTTCCCCCTCATTTGTATAGCCATTTGTTTGAAGTATAGCAGACACTGAGTGGGAGAGGTGGGATGGGGTAGCAGCGGAAAAAACCAGGAACGAACAGAGAAAGAAGTTGTGTCTGCTTCATCTCTCATGTCATCCATTTATTTAAAAAATACACACAATGTGAAATTCTGGGATCCATTCTTATGACTCTATGATTGCTTGCTCATACATTAAAAAGAAGATGAGGAATGATGACGGATGTGGGCAATGGCCTATGCTTACAATTTTATTCTATCCGAAATTCCAACACATCAGGGGAGTTTTAAAGAAAGGGCAGGAGAGGCCCAAACAAGTTGTCCCTGGTACCAGGAGCTGCCGGATCGCAGCAAGGCTGTGGCCAAGGATGAGAAGCTGAAAGGGAAGCTGAACCCTCTGGCTGAGATGGAGAGGCATCTGCGGAAGAAGACAGGTTCCCACAAGAAAAAAAAGGGAGAATCAGGGCCAAAAGGAAGCAGATGAAATGTGGCAGCAAGGTGTGTACATGGGCCCAGGAAGGTATCCTCTGGCCAGACCCAGATAGTTAAGTCTGGATACCCAGCCAAGAAGCTACCAACCTAAGAGAAGGGAAGATCACAGATGTGAGTAATGCAACTTGTTTATATCTGATAGATTCTCCTCCCTTTTGAAGTGACTGCTTCCAAAGAGAGAGAACTTATTTTGTCCATGTGCACACACAGAAAGATTAAAGCCTCAGCCCAGAGCACCAAATGGCAGTCAAGCCAGAGGGAGCGCTTACTTTTTTTGTGCAGTCTCAAAGCATCCCCAAGTCCGTCTGTCGGAAATACAGACTAAGCAGCACCTTGTATTATTTTGACAATCAACTGCTAGTCCTCTGCAAGGTAGATGTGGAATCTGAGATGGGGTGGAATAGCAAGGAAGAAAGTGAGTTGGATCCTCAACACAGCCATCAGTTACCCTTACTTGCCATATAGGGAATATCAGATATATAGGTCAGATTAAACTAATTTTAGTGTGAAGGACAGAAAATATGCCTGGAATTCCTCTTGCAAGAGAAAAGGAGAACAGAGAAGATAGGGGTGATGGAAAAGTCCACAACGGAATCAAATGAGCAGATTTCTATGAATCCAAACTGTGGATTTAGCAGAGAACCAGCTTTTTAAAAAAATCATGTGGACTTGTGGACTTTTTTTAAAAAAACTATTGGGGGGGGGATTTCACAAGTGCTCATCAGTGCTAATGCACGCTTGTGCCAATGGACATTAGAGCTAATTTGCACTTGTGAAAGTGGAACAAAATTCTCATACACCCCTAAAAATAACTCAATTCTGTTAAGGAGTGGACTACAGACTGAAAAACACCATACTATCCGCAAAACACAGATGGAACGGATTTAACAAAATCTGTGCATCCCTATGAGAAGAGAATTGAGTTCCACACCCACTTCCTTAGCTCATGAGGATTCTGAATATAAGCTAAGCTTTAAGGCTCTGAGGCAGAGGCCCTGTCTTGATGAGGGGAAAGCCCCAGGCTGGATCCGCAGTGGCGCTAGCTCATATATTTATGACGCAGCAGCCATTGCAGAGCCATCCCAGGGCTTTCCCCTGAAGCTCTAACTTTATTCTCTTGGTGCGAGGCGGCAATGGCACCTGCAGTCTGTCGCCTTGCTCCAGAGCTGCTTCGGAGGTGGGTCTGATTGGTTGCCATCTGCCCAGACCAGAGGGGTGGGGGTGGGCCGGCAAGCCAAATGGCTGCTGGCCCACCTGCACACTTCTCCAGTGTGAGCAGAAGCTGGAAAAAAGTTTTAAAAGCCTGGGATGTGAGGAGACATGGGAACCACGGTGCACGGGCGCAGGCCGAAAGGCCACCTCTGCGCCTCCTGTGAAGGCAAGGTAAAAAAAGAAAACTGGGACACGAGGCATGGGCACCCTGCTGCATGGGCACACCTCCTCGCATGCAAACATCCACGCTCACTCCTCGGTGTGGGGATAGCCCCACAGGAGTGCAAAAGTGGGGGCTAACAGGGATCAAGATGCCAAAGCACCGTCATCAAGATAGCCCCAGAGATTCTAACTGGTCATCTTGCAGTTCAACCATTTAGGGTAGGCAAATGTTTCAGATCACACATGATAACTCCTAAAGAGCATGAGATACTAGAAAAGTAAGCTCAACACAAAACGTTTCAAGGATTCTTTTGGGAGGGGGTTTTAATCTTTAATATATCCAAGAGTCGGTCTTTTAAGTCAGTCTTGCTGTGAATCCCCACACACACACACACACACGCTGCAATCCTTCCCCCATTTAAATTGGGTATGGCACCACTGTCCACGCATGTTTTGAAGGCCAGTCTGAAGAGTTTGCACCTTGTTTTAGATAGACATATGACCTATGTATGGGTCTACCTTGTTTGGTAGTGTGGGGGCAAGAACATTCCCCTTACCAGAAAAACAAGCCCACAAAACACAGGCCTTTTTAAGGAGATCACCACATATTTTCCTCCCCACAATGCCATATTGCAGAATTGTACTAAAATGAAGGAATTATTAGTAATGTAGTTATTGTGGGAAAACAGACTCCAGGAAATAAGTTTTGAATTTCAATCTGCTCATCTGCAGATTTCAATCTGCAAGGTGGGTCGGTAGGATACTTCTTGATATCAAAGTCACAAATGGGTGCAGGGATTGGAATCCTGTGACTTGTATATACGCTCTATATACTCTGCCGTGGCTGCACAGTTACACTCCATTGTTTATATAATGCAGCTGCCAACTCGCAGCCACATTGGGATTTTCCCTGCAAAACTGCACTTTTTTGAAGTGTTGTTTTACCATGAATTTTCCATTGCTCTGATGATACCACAGTTGTTTGTTCATCTATCAGTGGCGGCTTTGGTTCGGGTAAGGAAAGTGGGTGTAGCAAGAGGAGTGGTGCAGGATAGGCATTGGAATGGCAGGCCATGTCAATGTTAAAGTTGAAAGTTAGGGCAGTTATGATATATAATTAAAGAAACTGCGCTGCTACAGACTTTCAAAGTTGTGCAGAGTTGTCAGGAAAAAAAAGTATTTGCGGTTTCCTGGTCCCCCGATATTTACTCCTCCTTCCCTCCATCTGACAACAGTACTGCCATTTTCCGTGTCTGGAAGCCCGCGCTCACTCCCGTTGTGTAAGTGTATTGATTCCGCTTTGCAGCAGTGATGCTGCAGGCTTGGGGGTGGGAATCAGCTAGCAAAACAAGGTCATATAGACGCATCCCTGAACATGACTGCTAGCTTAAGAAAAAATTATCCCTTTGACATTTCATTTCCAGTATAGGAGGAATGCTTGTCACGCATTTAGTCAAAATGCCCATGGTTTTCCTTAAAGGCCTCCTCTATTTGCATTGTTGGCAAAATCAAATGTTTCAGCTGGTGCTACTTTTACACACACAGGCACATGTATCACAAACATCGTTGTCATAATGGCAAGATTGTGTATGCAGCATGGACAATTCATGATGTACTGCGCTCAGCAGAGCCTATAACTAATAGACATTCCATCAGGAAAGCACACAATTCAGTATTTAGCAGGAGAAAATACGCACGCGTAAAATGAAAGTACGATGATTAATAGGGCACTGAACGAGTCGGTTCCAAGGATTCCAATGGCACTTCTCACTCAAATGTTCTTGTAATATTAAATGCAATATATTACACATCACTGCTGCCAAGTATGCACATCTCATGTTTAGATGTCAACATATGCTTATTTTAATTGTCACATAACATCTTGTTCTCCAAATAATATAATTTTCAGAATTTACTGCACCCAACAAGGTGGGAGAAAAGATCCAAATCCAACAGTAGGAATGCCTGGCAGGTTACAAATATTGAACCCATCAATAACATGTACATATATATGGATAAGAGAAGTACAGTGTCTATTAAAAAGGCACAGGTAAAGGGCAAATTTAAAATACAGCCCATTTTCATGAGACAGCTGTAGATTTTACTGTTTTCCCATGTACTGTTTTCCCATTTAGTATCAACATTTGCCAGTCTCTGCTACATTTATTGCAAAGGCTGCATACACTAGCAGTGTTTACATTCGTTAGAATCTGACAACCGCCATTGATAATGCCTCTGCTGCTGCAGACTTTATATTTCATTAGGGGTAAGTTAATGAAATCAGACATAGTTATTATTGGAGTTCTGGCTGGCAGGTTTTTTGTTACTGGCCCTGCTCCTGCATTAACCATGGCCTAACATGTAGAAATTGGGAAAGTGAAACTTTTTTTGATATAAAGATGAGGCAAAAGGGAAAATATTACTATTTCATTCTGCATCCTGGAGTTCACCGCATGGACCAATAAAGTGGGGCGGGGGAGAAAGAAGTGGCTTCAGAACTAAAATGTGCATTCGGGTTTTCTGATGTGTGGCCCAATACTATAGGGTACATGCCTGTCCTCTTCCTCCCTATGGCCAAGTACAGCATAACCCCCCCCCCTTACCGTCTCTAGTCCTGTGAGATGGGAGGGAGAGGAGTCTAAATACATTGGCAGTTGACGATTTATGTGAACAGCAGAGCAACTAACTTAAGCAAAAAAATTGTCATTCTTGAGTTGTTTGCCAATTCACAGAAAAGGAACTGCAGCTTTGTAGAAGTTCATGTCCCTGAAATTACACACGAGCAGTTTATTTATTTGTTTGGCAAAAGCTAGCCACAGACTGGAAGCAATTCTCAGGCCCAGGAGCAGGGCCAGTAAAAAGTTTCCTTAACTGGAACTCTTGGCAATAATTATGAGTATAGAGAAGAGGGCGGTGTTCTGTTTTAAAGGGGCTGTGCATGGATGGGCCTAGGTTTTTCCTCTAATAAAAATACCAACTGTCCCTCCCATAGGCGTGCGCACATATGGTTCACCTGGTGCCCAGGCACCACCTAATGAAAAGTCCGGGAAAGGTGCAGCACGGAGAGAAGGGTGGGAAGCAGGCTGTGTGTTGTCTGAAGCTATGGAAAGTGCACAGATGGCCTACACTATTAGCATGACTAACACACTAATAGCGTAGGCCACCTGCGCACTTTCCGGAGCTTTGGACAATGTGTGGCCTCCTCTGCCCCCTCCCCCCTGCACCTTTCCCAGTATGAAAGGGTCTCTTAATGTTTGAATTAAGAGGCCCTTTCACACTGGGAAAGGTGGGAGGGGGTGGAGGAGGGGGCAGAGCAGGCCGCGCGTTCTCCAGAGCTCTGGAAAGCATGGAGATCACCTAACACCATTAGCGTGGCTGGGAGGATTCTCCCAGCCATGCTAATGGCGTTAGGTGATCTCCACGCCTCTAGACAACACACAGCCTGCTCTATCCCGCTCCCACCTTTCCCAGTATGAAATGGCCTCTTACTTCAAGTGTTAAGAGACCCTTTCATACTGGGAAAGGTGCGGGGGGGGGGGCTTAACAGAGCAGTCACAGCTTACCTGCTCTCTCCTCTCCCCCAGTCTCGCAATACTTCAGGATGAGACTTCTGACATTTCATCCCCATCTCGCGAGACTTGTGGGAGAGGCGGGGGTCTGAGAACGAGCGGCAAAAAAGAAGGAGGCAGCAGCAGCAGCGTGGGCCTGGGGATAAGTAAGGCAGGGCGGGCGGGCAGCGTGGGCAGGCAGAGGGCAGGGCATGTGGGCAGTCGAGCACCGGGTGGCGGTCGAGCGAGCAAGCGAGCGATGGGTGAGCGAGTAGCGGGCAGGTCGGGTGGGCAAGCAGCGGGCAGAGCAGGTGGGCTGCTGGCAGCTGAGCAGCAGGAGTCCTAAAGATAAAGGGGTGAGGGGTGAGGTGGGGGCTCAAACTGCAGTCTCAAAGGAGAGGTTTTCTGCTTTGCACACAGAACCTCGGTCTAATTACCAGCCAATATGCTTCACTTTGCTTTTTTTAAAAATGGGTTTCTGCAGAAGCAAACAAATGTGGATTCAAAGGACACAGAGTTTTGTGTTTTGGATGTTCAGACTCCACCTCTGCTTATTGCTCCTATTTCTGCTTACCCAGGTGCCCACGTCTCTGAACTTTCTTGCCAGTTCTTTTATATATTACCTGCAAGGATTTTCATGTATATATCAAAATGTACAACATTATGATATATAACATATGACCCCATGCCTTTTACAGCTACTAAATATTCCAACATAGCTTTTCAGACATGGGAATAACTTTGGATCATATTACTTGCATGTGTTGTAGATGACAAGCTGAATATGAGCCAACAGTGTGATGTGGCTGCAAAAAAAGCTAATGCTATTTTGAGATGCATTAATAGAGTATAGCTTCCAAATCGCATGAGGTACTGGCTCCCCTTTATTTGGCACTGGTTAGGCCTCATCTTGAATATTGCATCCAGTTCTGGGCACCACATTTCAAGAGGGATGCATACAACTTGGAGGCCTAAATCCAATTGCTACTCCTAACTAGAATAGACACAGTGAATCAATGGGAACTTGTTAAGTCCACACTTATCTAAGTTTCATTGCTTCAATGTGTTTGCTCTGGTGGGGACTAGCAATTGGACTGGTGATATGATCTGTTTCTGTAATAGCTAGAAATGCAGAATGTGATACTGCTGGACCCAGAGTTCAGCCACCTGAAAATCTGAGTTTTTCTTTTAAAAAAGGATTCTAGCCTTTATGGCTGTAAAGATGCCATTGGAAGTGTGTCATAACGCCTGCTGAAATCTCAGCATTTGTATTCTTTGATGGGGATGTAACCCACTTTTGTTTTTGAGAGACATGTTTGTAAAATAAACATGGGAAGTGGTGATGTTGTAGTTCTGTCCCTTTCCCCCTTTTTCCAAGCTCTGGCTGCATTTCACAACAGTAATGGTTTAGTTGTAGGATTCAGAGATGCTCGACGATATCATATTTTGTTGACTTTTAGATTCTGGTTTACAGTTAAGTAAATCAGACATGTGACCAAGGTCACACACCCTTGGGGACGGTTATGTCAGGATGGGCACACATCCTTGGGGGCTGGACATGTTGGGGTGGGCACGCCTCCTTGAGGGTCGGCTATGATGTCCTCCTTTTTGGTTTCCAAAATATGGTCACCCTAGTTAAATGGAATTTACTCCCAAGTTTACCTTAAAAAATCCCTGGGGGCACCACCTAATGAAATGTGCTGCGCACGCTTATGGTCCCTCCTTACTTGCAGGGAGCAATACAATAACGAAAGGGGAGAAAATTCAGTCTCGAAGTAATCATGCATGCAGACATTGCAGAGATGAAGTCGTTAGTGCCAAAGTTACCACCGAATTAGAATCAGGAGAAGGGGAGGATGTCTGTGCATACGCAGCCACTGAAAACATATTCCATTCTGACAGGCGTTTGGTTATTTAGCAGCAGCGGCAGCAACTTCTAATGAGAGGATGGTTGTTATCAGAAAGGTTCCATAAATTCACATGAGAGGGAGTGCTCTCATTTATGGGGGCAACTTCAAGGGTATGGGTTTCCCATCTTTGCTGAAAGGACACATCCCCATGAAAGGGGAAGTGAAGGATCACTTCACCGCCTCTTCTTCTCATTTCGCTAATAGCTACTGTGAAGGGCACTCAGTGAAGAGTGCAATTATGGTAACCTATTTATATGTGCTTTTAGGTGCTTTTGTCCAATGCCAGATGCAGCGGAGTATAAAGAAGACAGGCTGCTGACAGCTAAGGGTGGCCAAAAGTTTCTTTACGTAACGAGCAGCTGCAGCTTAGAAACACCTTTCCCCCTATTTCTTCATCTTCTCACCTGACACTGGATGTAGCCAAGTACGAGACAACGACATGGAAATAGGTCTACGCTTTGCTTCCCACTCAAAAAAAAAAAGAAAGAAAAGAAAGGCCAACAGAAACATTTAAATTGCCATTACTAGCAGTTACCTTAAAGGTGGTCTACTTCATTAAACAATGCAGTTATTTCTCTGTTTATTACTGACATTTATGTACTGCTTATTTTCTAAAAAGCCAATAAAAATAAGAACATTAAAAACAGTAAAACATTATAACATTAAAGCAACTGCATAATTTAAGGACACAATCCTATGGGGATGGCCGTAACCCTCTGAACCCGGAGGTCTACAGTCATCCAATGCAGAGCGGGAGGCACGGCGGAGGTGGTCTTCGCCTCAACCCTCCTCCCACTCTGCATTTCAGCTAGATGGCCTTTTATACCCATCTAGCTGAGGAGGGGGGTGGGAAAGAGGCTATTCCTCCCTTGATTCCTCCCCTTCCCACAGAAACAATCCCTTTACCTTCCCTCCGAGGTTGCTTTTCTGAGCTCGGAGGGGCAGATGGCCTGGTTCTCTCTGCCGCATCTGCAAGGGGAAGGGAGAGGGGGATGGGAGCTCGGATTCCTCGGTCCGAATGCTATCTCCAACCTCAGATCCAGAAATCTGTCTAGCGGCCATAGGACTGCTGTCAAGGGTCATAGGATTGCTCTCTTAAAGGCAATCAAAGAGATGTGACTTCATGCCTTTTCTAAAGGCCAAGAGAGGGGGTGGGGGACGGGAATCATAGTTCTTATGAGAACTCATTCTATCATTTGGGAGCAACACAGGAGAAAGCCCTTCCACGCATGCCCAACAAATGGGTCTCTCAAAAGGGCTTCTCCTGCAGATCTTAATATATGGACAGGTTTCTAACGACAACAAAGAGAAGCCAAATTCCGGGTTCTCCAAAAAACAGAAGAGAAATTTATTGTGCCCTACGCATTTTGGAGATGTCTCCTTCAGGAGCTATAAATCAAACAAATAAATTGAAAATAATAATAGTATCTTATAGACAACACCCTCATCATTTTTACAAAGTTCTCTGTTAGAATTCCACATATATATTTAAAAAACAACAACTTTAAAAGTAAATTTCCACTTTAACATAACATACAATATTCCTATGTTTTTACTTCTAAGACAATAGTAAAAACAATATCATTTCACATAATAATCATTATGGGTGCAATGTGATCACATGGTTATGATATATTGATGATACATTTATGATTTGGAGAGGTGAATATAATAAGTTAGAAGAGTTTTTTTCCATGGGTTAATGCAAGAGATTCAAAACTCAGTTTTGAAAATGTGTAATACCAAAGAGGCGAACTTTTGGGATATTGTAGTTAAAAAACATACACATGGTCTTTTGACCACGATTTCCATAAACCCACAGACAAAAATACTTTTCTCAGATATGACAGTTATCATCCAGCACATCTTCGGAACAATCTGCCCTACAGTCAATTACTAAGATTAAAACGCAATTGCTCAAAAAAATCAAGATTTTCTAAAAGAATAATCATTTTTGGCACAACGTCTTCAAAAAAGAGTATCACGTATGGGGAAAAATCCACCTTATTATTATGGTGAAACAGGTATATGCCTCCACCCAGTTTGTATATATTTTGCTACCTTTCAAGATATATAGTGTCATTACATTGCCATTCTGTAGCAATTTTCTCACCGAGTTTGTTTTAAAAACAAAAGGCAGACTTCCACTGCGATCTAATCATACTGCAGATCAAAGTGGTTCTACTGAGCCACTTCAGTATGGTTCTGCAAAGCCAAATAATAAATAAATAAATATACTGTAAAGGGGTTTATTAAAAATACAGTAAGGATCACAAAGGACAACCCTGTGCATGTTTACTCAGAAATAAGTCTCACTCAGATCAAAGGGGCTTACTCTTACTCTAACTGCACATACGTTCGTGCGGTTAATGATGTTTCTTTCAGGAAAGTCCCTGGGTTGCCTACACAGTAAAAACAAAAGAAACTCTGGCCTTAGAGGAAGTACATGCTACTGGGGAATTTGGTCTTATAAATGGGAGAAGACACATATGCAAGACAGCCAAGCAGCCAAGGGAAAGAAAAGGCAAATGTAACCTTCAACACAGTTATGACTAGATGGTAATACACATCAAACCCTTTCCGGTTTGAGACTAGGAAAGCCTTCTCCCATACAATCCTGCCCACTTACTAAGATCTTCAACAGAGGCAATGTTGCATGTCCAAATGACCCTTGAAACATGCCTGCTTGGAACCAGAGAGAGGGTCCATTCAGTTGTTCCACTGAGGCCTTGAAACATCTTTCCCAAAAGGAAGCCTGCCTTGCTACCTTTCTAATGGCCTTTTGGTACATTGTAAAAACCTTCATTTTCAATAAGGTTTTTGGTTTTGGGTACCTCTAAATGGACGATTTATTGCACATTTATGATTGACCACTCACTGAATTTTGGGGGCCCATTACATGACATCATCAATGACCAAGAAGTCTCCCATGCTACCACCTGGAAATCCTGCTATTAAAAAAACTGCAGATAATATGGTAATGTCCAGGGCGGAAAGTGGGATCTTCTGCTACTAGATGGCACTGTCTCAATAGAAGTGAGGGGAAGTATTCAATTCAAACTACGTCACCCCTCTCAGCCCATGTAACACAGGCCATAACAATCATGCAAAAGAAGCAGGAAGCGCAGAGCCCTGATAAGGAAACGTGATTTCCCCTTAATGTACATTCGCTCTAAGTGCTTTAAATTTGTTGGAGGGCTTGCTGTTTTAATCTGTCCTGCTTTAAATTTTTTGAAGGGTTCAATCATATTGTTCTTTTATTTTATTGTTTTAATTCTTTGTTGCTAGCTGTCTCATTGAGGAAAGGGAGGAAAGAAATGTTTAAAACAAACAAATACATTATTTCAAAGAACAAAAGGCAAAATGCATTGTGATGATCCAGATTGTACTTCTACAGCAGGGGAGCTGAATGGGTCTATCTTGAAGAGGGCCACTTATGAATGGCCAAAAAAGAGGAAATGCATCCCCCAAAAAGAAAGCAAAAGAGAACACTGATTTGCACAACATTTGCATATGCTAATGTATACAAATAGAGTCAATTTATAAATAATTATAATTTAAATAGACCAGGTGATCTTTGTCACCAGTGACCTGTGTACCTTGTTCAGTGTTCTTCCTATGCTCCTCTTCACACAGCACATACTTCAACTACATAATTTGCTACCACAAGATGTAGTGAAGGCCACCAATTTGGATGGCATTAAAAGGAGGTTAGATAAGTTATTGGAGGAGAAGGCTATCAATAGCTACTAGTCCTGATGGCTAAGTGTTACCTCCAGTATCAGAAGCAGTAAGCCTATCAGTGTACACCAGTTGCTGAAGATCATGGATGGGAGGGTGCTGTTGTACTCATGCACTGCTTGTGGGTTTTCCATGAGCAGCTGGTTGGCCACTTTGTGAACAGAATGCTGGACTAGATGGACCCTTGGTCTGATCTAGCATGGTTCTTCTTCTGTTGTTCTGTTCTGTTCATGTGCTAACTGTTGATGAGCAAGTTCAAGGCTCCTTGGCTCACCCTTCGGAACGGTTCTTTAAAATGGAACTGGACAGCACTTCAAATAGAGAATGCCTTCAAAATAGAGGCCAGATGGCCACCCTAGTGTCTTAAGCAGTTTCTCACTATGGAAAATCTTTCTTCCTTGAGTCTCATAGCCAGATTGTTTTACTCTTTTAAAAAAAACAACTGCACCAAGTACGTCCTTCCCTTGGTGGGCCTTGTCAGGCCTATTTGGTAGGGGTGTGCATTGGATCGGATCCGATCCACGATCCACGATCCGAATCCGATCCGCCCCAAAATCGGAAAAATCCGATCCGATCTGACCAACCCTCCAATCTGATCCGATCCGATCCACTGAGGTCCGATCCGGATTGGATCGGATCGGCGGATCCGACGCCATTTTGAATGCTTTTTCCCATAGCAAAGTATTGTTTTACAAAAATGCCTATAACTTTTTCATTTTTAATGATAGAAGGATGAAACTTGGGCACATTGTAGAATGGTTAGGGATAGTTATCTGTGAGAAATTTCAGAAAGATTAATGCATGCGTTTTGTGGCAATTAATTTTGTAATAAATAACCAGGAATGCTTATAACTTTGTCATTTTTAAAGGTACACACATGAAACTTTGCCACATTGTAGGTGGTACCTTGGGACCTATGTGTGTGAAATTTCAAAAACATAGGTGCTTGCCTTGTGTGGCAATTAATTTTAGAAAAATGGGTAGTAGTGGGGTAAATACAATTATGCCTCCCATTTTTTATTTTTAAAGATACAAACAGGAAACTTGGGCAGATTACAGGAAACACTTGGCTTGATATGTGTGTGAAATTTCAGAAACATAGGTGCTTGCCTTGTGTGGCAATTAATTTTTGAAACAATGAGGAAAGAAACACCTATAACTTTGTCATTTTTAAAGTTACACACATGAAACTTTGCCACATTGTAGGTGGTACCTTGGGACCTATGTGTGTGAAATTTCAGAAACATAGGTGCTTGCCTTGTGTGGCAATTAATTTTAGAAAAATGGGTAGTAGTGGGGTAAATACAGTTATGCCTCCCACTTTTTTATTTTTAAAGATACAAACAGGAAACTTGGGCACATTACAGGTAACACTTGGCTTGATATGTGTGTGAAATTTCAGAAACATAGGTGCTTGCCTTGTTTTGACAGATAAAAAAAGGGAGGGGGAGGCGGGGGAGGGGGGTGCAATTGACAGCCCAAGCCTCTGTGGAAAAACTTTTATAACTTTTAATCTAAAAAATCCGTAGCCACCAAATGCCTGGACCTAACTTTCTGAAATTTCTGACAGACAACTACCCCTAATCCATCTACAAAGTGAGCAACTTTCAAACTTCTAACTTTTAAAATAAAAAAGTTATAGGCATTTCTTTCCTCATTGTTTCAAAAATTAATTGCCACACAAGGCAAGCACCTATGTTTCTGAAATTTCACACACATATCAAGCCAAGTGTTACCTGTAATGTGCCCAAGTTTCCTGTTTGTATCTTTAACAATAAAAAAGTGGGAGGCATAACTGTATTTACCCCACTACTATCCATTTTTCTAAAATTAATTGCCACACAAGGCAAGCACCTATGTTTCTGAAATTTCACACACATAGGTCCCAAGGTACCACCTACAATGTGGCAAAGTACATGTGTGTAACTTTAAAAATGACAAAGTTATATGTGTTTCTTTCCTCATTGTTTCAAAAATTAGTTGCCACACAAGGCAAGCACCTATGTTTCTGAAATTTCTCACAGATAACTATCCCTAACCAGTCTACAATGTGCCCAGGTTTCATCCTTCTATCGTTAAAAATGAAAAAGTTATAGGCATTTTTGTAAAACAATACTTTGCTATGGGAAAAAGCATTCAAAATGGCGTCCAATCCGGATCGGAGATCCGATCCGCGGATCGGGATCGGGTCCAATCCGATCCGACCATCCTCCAATCCGATCCGATCCGATCTGACCCCCCAGGTCCAATTCCGATCCGCTATCCGATCCGATCCGGGGGGTCAGTGTACATCCCTACTATTTGGCAGTGCCATGAAGTAAGTCAGACTTCAGAGGAGAGAGGTTCAGGTCTGGGATCAGCAGCTGGTCCTGCATCCCAGCAATGCTCACTTCAAAGCTGCCATTTTAAATTCCTACAATGTTCTGGACTATTGCTACTTTGGGGGCATTGTGAGCAATGAACATGGTAGCTCCCAGACCCAGCACAGTTTCCAGGTAAGCTGGAGAAGGCCCATGAGCACAGAAGGGTGCCCACAAAAGAAGCCTGTCAAACCTGCAGGCAGCTCTGGAGGAAGTCCTTGATTCACACATTTGTTTAAAAGAAGTATCTAAAAATGTAGCTGTGAGACTCAAGTCAGCAGCTTGAGGAGACTGCTTAAGACAGACCATTCACTGCTGGGGCTGCAGAAGAACTGTCTGGATCACAGCAAAGTGATTTGCTTTTTGTTCTTTGTGAGCAGTGCACATATCTTAGGGGCAAACATCAACCCCATAAAAGGCTGGGG
The DNA here is from genome assembly GCA_029215795.1 of Anniella stebbinsi. NCBI lineage: Eukaryota > Metazoa > Chordata > Lepidosauria > Squamata > Anniellidae > Anniella > Anniella stebbinsi. The sequence goes on from JARDYH010000002.1 coordinate 186,047,146, forward strand.
AGCCACAGAGCATATTTCTCTGGGGCTTGTAGCGCTTTTTACTGTCTAAACATGCACTGTACCGCACCCTTAATTGTTCTGGTATAAATACATCCATTTAAATGCAGCATATACAAAATGTATCTTTCATACTTCCCTTTGCTTCTCCTCCAGTATCACCCTTTTCCCTTTTATAATATATTATGCAGTCTGCTTTTTATTTTGCCTCTCAAATTCAACCCATTACGTATATGTGCCACTACTTGTTCCACAGAATCCTTTCCTAACTGGGTAGCTCTCCCTTATTATGTCAGGACTGTGGTGTGGGAAATCAAGGCTTCTTGCTCTTTTGTGTAAAATTTTGATCTGGCAATACTGACTCAGAACTCTCTACTCAATAGGTGTACAATCCCATACACACTTAACCTGGTAGTAAGCCCCATTGAACAGTAGGACTTTTACAAATAAACATGTGTACTGTAGATCAAATGTTTTATTAGGCTGACCATATGAAAAGGAGGACAGGGCTCATGTAACTTTAACAATTGTAGAGAAAAGGGAATTTCAGCCAGTGTAATTTGTATGCAATTAGTTCCTGGTGAAATTCCCTCTTCATCACAACAGTTAAAGTTGCAGGCACTATACTAGAGTGACCATATACAAAAGAAGGCAGGGCCCCTGCAACTTTAACTGTTGTGATGAAGAGGGAATTTCACCAGGGACTAATTGCATACAAATGACACTGGCTAAAATTCCCTTTTCTCTACAACAGTTAAAGTTACATGAGCCCTGTCCTCCTTTTCATATGGTCAGCCTAGTTTTATAGCTCTTTTCATCAGCAATATGCAAAGTGTTTTAGAGTGCAAACCTGTGCATGTTTAGACAGAAAATAGTCCCCACAAATCCCAGCTTTTTTCAGTCAAATAGGCACAGGATTGCACCCTTACAAAGTTAAGTAAACATTATCATTTCTCTTTCAGTCACTCTGTTCGGACAACATGCTAAGCCATGGTGGTTAAGCATTTTGAGATAAACATTATGGCTTCGCGTATTGTGTGAACCATTCCTAACCATGGTGGCTACATGATCATGGTTTAAACATGCTCACTGACCATTTGCTGTAAAAGGGTTAGTGGCCTAATCATGGATTAGCATGTTGTCTGAACAGGTCCACTGTTGGTTATAGTGATGCTTTACCATTCTAGCAGCCGTGAGGACAGCACCTGTCTAAAGCCACAAGTTCCAAATGAGGATTAGGTTGGCCATATATGCATCATCAGAGAAGATGATATCTATAACCTAAAAAGAGGACAAAGAAATGGGAAACTGCCAAAAACAGAAAACCAAAAAAGTGATAAGTGCACATATTTTGCTGATTGTTATCCTCCGAAGACTCCGGAAGACGAAGCCCCAGTAAGGATGAGGAATTTTTGCTTCATGTAAAGAAGCTCTTAGCGGTAAGGACTACCATCCAACAGCCCTTCAAAGAGTCATCCATAAAGTTGGACACATGGACACCCTACGAGGCTGTAGTCCTATGCACCCGTATCCAGGAGTAAGTCCCACTGAGCATACTGGCACTTATGTTTGAGTAACCATGCCCAGGATTGCACTGTAATGCACTCTGTCAGGCTAGCACAGAAAATGTATTACTAAGTTATTAGCTGCCGGTAAACAGTTTCCTGGAAAATTCCCTTGGTTATTTATTGGATGGTGTTTAATGTCAAACTGAGGAGCCTTTAAGAAATCTATTTAAAAAGCAGAATAGTATTATGCAAAGCGGCCAATGGAGGAAGAGAAAAGGTAATTCATATGGAGATTTTATTAGATATGCTTCTAAATATGATAAAACTAGTTACAACATTTCCCCCAGTTCTGCAGGAGTTGAGAGTGTCATTGCCCCTTTAAGTGAAGCCAGCTGTAGTAACCTGCCTAACTCTCCTGGAATGCAAAATGCTCTGGGATTCGGTCTAGCCTGAGCTCTGGCACCAAGATTGTGGCAGCTTTTCTTTTTCTTTTTTGGTGGGCAAGCAGCTTCCTCACATTTCTGTTATTTTATCCTAAAAGGTTACTATGGAGACTGGCATGAAAATGGCCCTTGGCCAGACAGATAGTGACAGAAATATAAGGGTAAGAGTCCAGGACTCTAAAAATGCTGAAGTTTAGATAGCCTTACTTACTTAACATAAGCACACAATAATGTCTGTATATTTTTACTTTGTGTATACTTATTTTTGTCATGCTGGTTTTATAACTGTAATAAATTTATACACATATAACATAAGCACACACACACAGTGTATTACACTCACCTGAATGAAAAGTAGTAAAGCTCTTTTCTCTCCACCTGCCCATATAGCAGCCTATCAAGGAACATTTAATGAAGTAGGCAAATACCAGCCATTAAAAGTAATCCATCACAGCTCATGAACACCCAGTTAACAGGCATCATATTGCATATTTTCCTGTACAAATGTCATTAGAAGTGGAGTTAAAATGACACAATAAATGTAGGTGTTTATTTCCTAGAGCAGACTGATTAATATGAATGCATTCTAGCCAAACTGCATTCTGGTTGGAATCAAAATAACAATTTCCCAATTCATTTCCCAATTTGCCATGCGAAAAATAAAATTGTACTCCTTTTCACTTAAAAAAACCCCAAACACTAACAACCCATAGTGTATTGTGCAGAGGGAATATCTCATGACTGATTATTTCCACCTTTTCAGGAAGCTATGTAGAATATATTAGAATCTAACATGGGAACAGTAGTGTCTAATATTCCACTAGAAAGATCTTATTTACGTTGTTGAAAAAATAATGATTGCACTTTATACTTTTTGTATACTTTGGAATTAGATGTCCCTGTATGTATTTTCTGACATAAAGCCTATCTACACTACTGCTTTAAAACGGTTTATAACAGTTTTAACAGTGTGTCATAGAATATTCACGATATGGTTTATAGCTTTTGGTTACATACCGCTAATGACACTTTCCCTAAATCTAGCTAACATGACATTTAGAGCCTAAAATATTTGATCTAAAATACATTTCCCACTTTACTAATGCTATGGCTCCTGGGGAAAGTATTGGGCAGAGAAATCCTATCCTCTCATTTTGGTCATTCCACTGTGTATCTTTGCCAGTGGAACCGCTCTGCTGCTGGCGCATCTGAGATGTTGTACTGGCATATTTGCTATGGCATCAGTATATCTGCTGTTCTGCCAATGTAGCAAGGCTGCTGCCAAATCCTATGGTCCTTCAGTTGGTGTAAGACTGCATCCTTAGTCAATATTCTATAAACACTGAGATAATGGTGCCTAGCTATATACCTATACATCTGTAGGAAAACTAGCAGATTTTCTTAGAGATGCTTTGAAATTCAGAATGGAATGTTGATGCTCACATACCATTAAAATGTTTCCAGCCTTTATTTATTTATTTGCATTATTTATAAAGTGCCTAAAATTTCCTAAGCGCTGTACAGATATTGAAAGATCAGACTGGTACACAATCTAATAAAGACGATGCAAAAGGAAAAAGGAGTGGGAGAGGAAGAGGAAAGCCAGCAGCAACTCCTTTTCTGGCTGATGGGTGAGGCAAAGTTGCTCTTACCCTCATGCTCTTTCTAAGAGGCAGGGTTGCAGCCTCCCAGTGGCCCCATGTCTTCTGGCTTATGGCAGAGGCTAGAGTGTTCCTCTCTTCATTTCTGCAGTCCCAAGGCAACACTATAAAAATGCTAATGGATTTTAACAGATATGCAGCATGATTACTTAGATGAAATTCCCATTGCAGCAAATGTGCTTTACACCCTTTACACTTTGATCACACCAAAGAGAGATGATGATGATGCACATCTAACTTCATTCTTCGTACAAATGTATTCTGCTGTCTGATCCTATCTATGGGCCACTGACCAAGGCAAGAAGGTGATAGTTAATCACCTCAGGCACCCACCTTTGTTGGGTTCACACGGAATGACAAGTCATATCTAGCAAGGGTAATTAAGGAAATTGGGCAGCACGGTGACTGATTAATCACCTTGTGTCATGTGAATCAGGTCTCTATGTCAGGGGATAAGTACATAAGAAGAGTAATGCTGGATCAGACCAAGGGTCCATCTAGTCCAGCATGCTGTTTACAGAGTGGAGGCAGCATATAACCATCAGGAATAGTAGCCATTGGTAGCTGCTCCCCCAGGAATTTGTCCAATCCCCTTTTAAAGTCATCTAAATTGGTGGCCAACACTACATCTTGAGGTAGCAAATTCAATAGTTTAACTGTGTGCTGTGTGAAGAAATACTTCCTTTTATCTGACCTGAATCTCCCATCAATCAATTTCATGGGATGACCCCAGGCTCTAGTATTATGAGAGAGGGAGGAAAAGATCTATCTATCCACTTTCTGAATACCTTTTGTACCCCTCTATCATGTCCCCCCTTATCAAATAGTCTCAGGCATTGTAACCTGTCCTCATAGCAGAGTTGGTCAAGCCCCTTGATACTTTTCGTTCCGTCTTTCTGCACTTTTTGAACTCATCCTTTTTTAGATGTGAGGACCAGGAGTGCACAATATTCCAAGTGTGATTTCACCATAGAATTGTATATGGGGAATATGATCTTGGCAATTCTATTTCCAATTCATTGGAATTGGCCTTTTTCACAGCAACTGCACACTGGGTCAGTATTCTCATTGAGCTGTCCACCACAATGCAAAGATCTCTTTCGTGTTCAATAACCACTAACGTGAAGTTGGGATTTTTTTGCCCCAATATGCATTCCTGACCATTGGCCATGCTGGGTCGGCTTGATGGGAGTTGAAGACCAGAACATCTGGAGGGCACCAGACTGTAGAAGTCTGTTGTAGTCAGTTGGATGTAGATATAATATGGGGGCTGGAATGCAGGAGACTGGGGCTTGGAACTCTCTGTTGACAAGATAAAGGCAGAATACCAGCGTCCTAGCAGGTGTTTCTGACTTGGCTAATCTGAAGACTTCATACAGTTTGTCGATCACAGATATGTTCCTATTTTATTCCTGAAGAGTCCCAGATAACGCACTAGCCTCAACCACGGAACATGATGATCAATCATAGTCCAAGTCTAAATCCTTTTTAGAGTTCTTTGACAGTGTCAATACACAGGTAGATAGGGGTGAGCCAGCAGACATTGTTCACTTGGACTTCCAAAAGGGTTTGGATGTCCAAGTAAACAATGGAAGTCCCTTACCAAAGACTCCTGAACAAACGTAACAATCATAGAATAAGGGTAGAGGTCCTCTTATGGATCTGCAACTGGTTAAAGAACAGAAAGCAGAGAGTAGGAATAAATGGTAAATTTCTCTCAATGGAGGGAAGTAAATAGTGGGGTCCCACAGGGATCTGTATTGGGACCAATGGTTTTCAGCTTGTTCATAAATGATATGGACTAAGGAGTGAGCAGCAAAGTGCCCTAGTTTGCTGATGACATTAAAATATTTAGGGTGGTTAAAACAGAAAGGGATTGTGAGGAGCTCCAAAAGGATCTCTCCAAACTGGGAGAATGGGCATCCAAAGGGCAAATTCACATTTTTTGTCCCAATGATGCACATTGGGGCAAAAAATCCCAACTTCAAATATGACCTGATGGGATCTGAGCTAGCAGTGACTGACCAAGAAAAATATGTTGGGGTTGTGATGCACAGCTCGATAAAAACGTTAGCCCAGTTGCTAAGGAAAATGGGTGGGAGAGTACTTTTGCACCCATGTCCTGCTTATTGGTTCCTGTCTGACAGCTAGCAGGTCACTACATGCCTATGTACACCAGTTGCTGAGGAATATGGTCAGGAGGGTGCTGCATGTGGGTTTCTCATAGGCAGCTGGTTGGCTACTGTGTGAACAGAATCCTAAACTAGATGGACCTTGGTCTAATCCAGGACAGCTCTTCTTATGTTCTTATGAATTTGAGTGATGGTGGTGTCGTGATGGATGGCGTTGTTGAGATGCCAGCAAATGGAACTGTGATTGTAATGCAGTATTATTGGGGTGGTGACATCTTATTAGGAAACATTCAAGGAAAGATCAAGCAAAATTTCAAATGTACATTACTCTGAATTGGCTTCAAAACAAGAAAGGACTTCTGAGAGAAAGGGAAAACTAAGTCTGAGGCTGAAGTCCCATACATATGTAAGTCCTATTCAACTCAAATAGGATTTATTTCTGAGAAGATATGCATAGGATTGCACTATATGCTGTTCGTTTCAGTAACGAATCAGTAAGTTGGATAAGTAAGTGGTCTCTACTAGCAATCCCCAAAACACACACATATACAAAATCTTCTGTTAGGGGGTCATTTTGTTGAAATAATCTAGTAACCTTCAGGGCAGAAGACTTATTTTCTCACTTGCACAGAGTGCTGTTTTCAATGAATCAGTTAAGTCCTAAGCAATTTTCATGGAAAGACCTCCCAAATAAATGGTAAGTCCATGTCAGATTTCGTCTTCTTGCCCCTAGCAGTTCTTGAGCCTGTCCAGTTTATTGCAAAGCAAACAAAACAAAAACAAAAAGGCCCAGACCGGAGGGCGGGGCGGGGCAGAATCCTGTTTATCTGAGCCTATGAGATGAAGGTTTCAGAAAGAGATACACAGCAGCAAATAGAGGGTTATGATAGTAATGTATTTTCTTAGCTAAACCCATTACAGAAACATCTATGTAGAACAAATAAATACTGAACTTGTCAGCAGGGCAAAACGCACAGAATTTTGTATTGTGGGTCAGGCTCTTACATTATACAAGAGAGAGAGAGAGAGAGAGAGAGAGAGAGAGAGAGAGAGAGAGAGAGAGAGTCTATCACATTCAAAGACACATATAGGCTCAGTTCGGACGACATATTAGGCAATGGAGGGGTAAAGAACGTACTGACCGTGTGTTAGGCAGGAGGAGCACCACAAATGACACATTGCAGCCGGCGCTGCTCGGAACCGGCAAATGCCCCGGCTGCTACAAACTTGCGGTCGGCCATTTTGGTTGCAGCCTCTCCTCCATGTGTCCCCCAGCCGTATCCCAGCATGCACCATGAGTTCTGCCAGCTGCATAGAGCAGCTGGGTTTTTTTGGCTGCATCCACGGAGAAAGGGGGGCTGAATTCGGACGACACTTTAAACAACGGGGCTTCGGGCTAAACAACGTGCAAGCCCATTGTTTTGCTCCGTTGTTTAAAGAGCCTGATTAACGTACTGTCAGTTGTGTGTGCATTGTGTGTTGCCCTCCAGACTACAAATAAGCAACACAACTGACGATTGTTCACTGCCTCCTCAAGATACGTTGACACTAGGTTATGATTCCTTGGTTGAATTGAACCCCAGCTCAAGAAATTAGTCGGTGGTGGTTGTGGCTCACATTTAACTAAAGCTATGGCCTCCGACTCAGAAGTTCTGTTTCCTAATCCTATATAAATTTACTTACCTTCATCTCCAGGCAACCTGGAAGTGCAACAAAAGATACTGCATAGTTATGAGAGGTTCAGGTTACTGGCATGAACTTTGAAAACATCCTGGGCTCCAAACCAACAAGCCCCATATCAAATAGAGAGACCTGGCCTGGGTGGGGATCAACTTGTAAAAAATATCAATAACATTGTACACGAATTCACATCCATGTGGAACAGCTGTGCTTGGAAAGGGGTCTTGGGAGATTTATTTTCAGCTAGAATGATATGTCCTTAGGACTGTCCAAGAGTGAAACTGGACACTAAAAACAAGTCCCAAGGTTGATTTCTGATTTAATTTAAGCACAGGGCTTACATCTCACATCCTACCCACCTTCAAGAGGTGATGCAACCAGATGGAAAACCTGAAAACTGAACTATGCATCACAAGCTATGCACCTACGCAAGTTTTGCTTACAAGAGAAGCCTTTGTATTCCAAGCTGTATTTATCAATATTTGATTTAAACATCTGTGCTTGCACATTTAATGCACAAAACCAGATGGGGATCTTCAGGAGCACATCTGTATTCATTAACACAAGAAAGGAGAGTCCGATCCAACCACCGCCAACTGTGTAAACAAAGGAATAAATTTGGCAACCTTGTCTCATATTTTGTGGCCAGCAGCAGGTTTGGTTTACAATACACGGCTTTGGTCATGTCAGCTTTTATAAACTGTGCAGCGCACTCCTTATGCATGTTTACTTGGAGGACATTTCATGGCTTTCATAATTTATCATGCATTTAGTTGTTAAATTTGGATGCCGCCTTTCCATCCATTCAATGGGTGCTTACTCACACCTAAGTGTGAACAGGATTGCTGCCTTGATGATTTACACCTGCTGTTATTCAGGTACAATCCTCTTGAAATGTATGAGAATTCATACATCCAAGAATTGCATTTGCTCTCTCTGAACCTGTGCAGCATTGGTGGTCCATAACAATATTCACTGTTGTGCTGTAATAATTAATAATTATTATTATTATTATTATTATTATTATTTATTTATTACCCGCCTCTCCCTCTGGATCGAGGCAGGGAACAACATCAAATATAAAATACATAAAACTGATTAAAAGCACATAAAACTAATACATTATTAAAATACCAATAAAACACCCATAAAACTCTTAAAATTCAACTGGGTAGGCCTGCCAAAAGAGATCAGCCTTTATGGCTTTCTTAAAGTCAAAGAGACTGTTAAGTTGACAAATCTCCTCCGGCAGGCCATTCCACAGTCTGGGAGCGGCAGAAGAGAAGGTCCTCTGAGTAACAGGTGTCAGCCTAGTTTTGGCTGACTGTAACAAATTCTTCCCAGAGGACCTGAGTGTGTCGGGCGGATTGTATGGGAGAAGGTGATCCCACAGGAAACCTGGACCCAAACCTGGGCTTTAAAGGTGATGACCAACACTTTGTACTTCGTCCAGAAAGTAATTGGCAGCCAGTGAAGTGATTTTAAAGCTGGTGTGATATGGTTACCCCTAGGTGTACTGGTGACCAATCTGGCTGCCATATTTTGAACTAGTTGAAGTTTCTGGACTAGGCACAGAGGTAGCCCTATGTACAGCGCATTGCAGAAGTCGAGCCTCGAAGTTACCAGCGTGTGCACTACCATCTTTAGGTCTTCCAATTCTAGGAAGGGGCACAGCTGGCATATCAGCCGAAGCTGATAGTAGGCACTCCTGGCTGTTGCATCTATCTGAGCTGTCATTTGGAGTGACGGATCCAGGAGCAACCTCAAGCTGTGAACACAGTCATTCAGGGGGAGTGTAACCCCATCCAGAACTGGTTGACACACCTCCAAACCCAGGTTGGGGCCTTTGACAGTGAGCACCTCCGCCTTATCTGGATTCAGCTTCAGTTTGTTTTTCCTCATCCAGCCCATTACCACCATTATCATCATAATCTAAAAATTAATTTGTGAAGACAGCTATTTCATAAACAAAGGTTTTGTTTAAAGAGTAAACATTTCTAAATTCAAGGACTGGGGTGCTCTCGACATGCCTTCCATATCACTCTGGCCCCAACTAAACTCAACAGCTAGCTGACTCACCTCTTCATATTTGAAACTCTCAGCGAGTTCCAATACTTTAATGTGATACTATTATCATCACATTGGCAAACATCCCCAGATATTTTTCCTCCGCTATTTCCTGGTGATAAATCCTCACGTAGAACCAAAAATTGCTTATTAAGTCCCAGAATTATGATCACACACTTTGCACTACCAAATTTCATTAAATTTCAGTTACTTCACTTCATGAAGTCATCTGATTAATTCTGCCTAATTTCCCAATCCTTTTTCAATATTAACGAGGCCTCTCACATTAGTGTTGCCAACATTTTTCATCGATACGCTCCTACTTCCAGCATCCCTAATGAAGCTATTGAATGAACCGACACTTCAAATGGATCCTTCGGGAACCTCAGCTGCTTCGAGACATCTCACAAAACTCTCAAAGGGTTCCAGTTCCACAATTCCTTTCCTCCAGAGACTGGTGTGTCTTTTAACGGTGTCTTCCAGCACCTTAATAATTTGCACATAAACACCAATTGGCCCCAAACCAATTCACTCACAGACTCAGATACATGAACTCCGGCTACTTTAAACAACAACAACAACAACAACAACAACAACAACAACAACAAGAAGAAGACAACATTGGGAGACCTGACAATGGATCTCCAGCATATTATGTATAGTTTCTCAGAAACATAGGAAGCTGGCTTATACTGAGTCAGACATTGGTCCAACTAACTCAATACCGCTGACACTGGGTTTCAGGCAGGTTTTTTTCCAGTTCTACTTGGAGATGCCAGGGATTGAAGCTGGCACCTTCTGCATGCAACGCAGGTGTTCTACCGCTGAGCTACAGCCCGTCCATTTCATGTACATAACTAGGGTGACCATAGGAAAAGGAGGACGAGGCTTCGGTATCATATGGAAAGGAGGACACGGCTCATGTATCTTTGACAGTTGTATTGAAAAGGGAATTTGTTATGCCTGCAGCACCTGGTGAAATTCCCTCTTCATCTCAACAGTTAAAGCTGCAGGAGTCCTCCCCTCGTTTGTATCTGGTCACTCTAGTATAGCACCTGCAGCTTTAACTGTTGTGATGAAGAGGGGATTTCACCAGGTGCTGCATGCATAACAATGATACCTGATGTTCCCTTTTCAATACAACTGGCAAAGATACATGAGCCGTGTCCTCCTTTCCATATGGCCACCCTAAGCTATTGTCCCTTGTGGTTTCCATGGGACCTTAAGAATCAGCAGCTGAGTCAGCCACACCACCACGACCACCAGCATCAACTAAGGCCTGGGGAGTGAACATTTGGGGACCTGTCATCAGGCAGGAAGTAAATAAAGTAAAATAGGTTGATTTCTCACAAACTGGAATTCAAAGTTAATGTGGGAGAGCGTTGCTTTCACCCTGGGCAAAATACCTGAGGGAAATCTAAAATGTTTCACGAGAAGCAGATTTTCTCCCAAGGGAATTTTCCACCCCCATATTCCTAGCCACAAACAGCACATTTCAACCACTTCCCTATAAGTGGAGCTTTGCATTAAAAATAAAAGCATACTCACAGTCCATGAACTGAGCTCATATCTGCCAGGAGTATGTGACACAAGATAAATATTGTATCATTGCTTTGTAGCTTACAGCATGTTAACGGTTTTGCTTCACAAGGAAAACACCTCATGTATCCTTCTGTGTATTGCTGTAAATTCTCAGAAAAGTGGATTGCTGTATGCTGCAATGTGACAAACACCATCAATAGTCTAGCCTTATGCATTGCTATGCACATCTAAGCCCATTGATTCAATGGGCTTAGATGTGTCAAACTCTGTACAGAACTAGGCTGCAAATCCAGTCCTCAGTCCTTATTGGTTTGTTTGGGACAGTTTTCCCCACACATTGGGGTTCCCCCCACCGCAAAGCTGTTTAGTACTTCTGCAAACCATGGCATTTTCCTGAACTTGCTGGTATCTCCTTTTGTGCATGGATAGTGCTGTTTCACTGACATAAGCATTAGCACTCACCTCTGAACCCTGGAAATTGAAGGAATGGTACCAGAGGAATAGTGTGGATAGGTACTTATTTTTAATTAGTGTCGTTGTTAGAAGCATATTACAAAATTCTTGTTTTGTCATGAGAAATGGACATAAGACTCCACATTGTCCTGAAAGTCATGTCAGCAGCTCTAACTTTAAGGCCTTTGCTCGCCCCTTTTTATGGTTCATTATCTTAAATTGGACTTGGGCTTTTAAATCAAGAACTGTTTATGAAGTAGGACTCATGCCCCCCCTCCCTAATCAAAGAAAGGAAGGGGAAGCCTTCACTCCCTCCTCGCTTTCGCCTTGTGATTTTATGCTCCTGCATTATCACCACTTCAACTGGGTAAGTGGTGTTGGAGGGTCAACGTTGTGTGCGTGTGGGATCACTCGAGGAAGAGCAAGTGTGGGAATGTGCAGTGAAGAAGGCAGTGTGAAGGTGGCACTTTCAGGCTGGCTTATAAATAAGCAGTGCTACTTCCCAGTGGTTTTTCCATCTCACATGAGCTAGGAGTAAGGGATTGGGAGGCTCAACTATCCCTCCAATTTCATTTCATTTATTACATTTCTATACCACCTAATAGCCGAAGCTCTCTGGGCAGTTCGCAAAGATTAAAAACCTTAACTATACCGTCCTACGAATGATATAAACGCAAGTGAGCCACAGAAACTTATAAACAGAACAGACAGACATACACACGGGATTAATGCTTGATGGACAAGATTTTATTTTGATAGCTTTCTGGATAAAAGAATTCATGCCATCACTCCAACCAATTGCCATACCCCCTCTTCAAATCCCAACTTGTAGGGCTATCAATTTATGCATTGACTGATTGATCTGGCAGGGCTTCTATGCTCTTAACAGCTGTTCATCACAGAAACCTAGCAGGTTGCTTCCCACCTCTATTGCCACCACCATCTTATCTCCATGGTGTTTCTCACCTGTTACTCCCCCCTCCCCTTTTGCTTGTAAAGCAGCTGTTAAAACTACAGGAGTCTGCCAGGAAAAAAAAGAGTTGAAAAACCTAGAAAACATCCTGATATATTTATGTTTCCCTTTGCCCTCCCTACCATTGCTATAGATCTGTGAAACATGCCACAAAGCCAACTCAATAGCTTATCCTCCAGTGAAAACTAGAATCTCCTCCTTTATGCCTTTTCTATTTTAATGTGCTGTTAACAGATGGGGTCTGTGAAATAATGGACACTTCCACAGTGGCAGAATTGCTTTGAAAAGCTGCCTGAGCTCTCTTGAAAACTGTATTTCCACTGGGACTATTGCCTGAGCCTCAGTCCTGCTGATCCATATGGATTTGCCTCTTAAGCACAGATCCAGCACTAAGTAGCCCCAAATAGGAAACACCCGGATGCCTGTCATTTCAGAAGGAACAGAAAAATCAGCAGGTGGAATAAAGTACTTTAGCTGCAGTAAATTCAGACAAAACCTGACCTATTACTGGGCTTCAGGGAAGAGCAAAAGTGTGACCTTGCACTTGGAGAATCCCTTATGTGTGTCAATAACTGGGGTTGGCTCTTTTCTTCTCTTCGTAGGGGACGGGTGGGGTTTGCAAAGGATTGTTCCAGGTTTTTAAAAATAGATTCTGAGGAGGGGGAAGAAATAATAGGCAGAAAAGCGTGTCCCTTGTGGAAGTTCATTTGTTCTTCTTCCCCTAATAAAGATGTTCACCAAGCAATCATAGGCATGTTTACTCAGAAGCTTAGTTCTAAGCCAGTGTGTGCAAGAAGGCAGCATCAGGTTCTTTTGTCATCGTATATATACCATGGTCATCTTTCTGGCTGTTATTGCTAGTGCCGGCTCTAAGTTTTGAGGGTCCGTGGACAAGACAACCTCAATGAGCAAGTAGGCAGTGGCATCTATTTCTATTTCTTCACACCACCACCATTGTTGGAGCTAGAAACAAGAGGAGGGTGAACAGAAGGTTGCAATGGTGAAGACAAGGAACAAGTCTAGGGGGATCTCGTCAGTGGGCCCTGCTGGAGTGTGGGCTCTTGGCAGGTGCTTAACCATGCCTACCTTTGACACGAGCCCTGAGTATCAGCTTCTGTTCTTCAGAGCTGATAACTTACTATTTTGTTATCTCATTTGTCTTTAAAATAACCTCCCGAGGAAGTTTAAAATATTTACTAGTAAGCGGAATTCTGAACACAGATCTTCTGCATGCAAACCTAGGCCAGGCATCAGCACATAGCATGCTTGGACAGCTCCCATGGCTTCAACAGGGCCCACTGCTAACACTTGCCCTATGCCCATCACAAAGAAAAGATGTGGCAGCCACCACTTTTATTTCTCAGAATGCCCTGGAGTGATGCTACATTGGGGGGGGAATTAATGTGGTAGCTCCCAGATCCAGCTGTCTGGTGCTGTCAGGTAAGTTGGACAGGCCTACAGATGGAGGAGGGGGCCCATCAGAGAGCAGTTTGCCCAGGATCACTTCAAACCTGGAGCTGGTCCTTTCCAACCTCAAGACACCAAGAGATTCCAGATGTATGGGCTGCACCATATACTATGCTGCACCATTTAATGTAGGAATTAATGTGGAATTGACACATAGATCATAAGGGGTGATGCTCCTCTGTACATTTCCACATCTACAAGCATAAGGATGCACTTATATGAACAGCAGCTCACATGTGGGTAGAATCATCACTAGAATGAAGGATTCACATTAACTGCAATGCCTCCCCAGAAGTAATCCTTAGCAGAGCCCTGAAATCTCTCTTTAAGTAGCTAAGTGACACAGAGGGACATAGAAACCTCTCTAATTCCAAGCCCGGCTATTTGTTCGTCAAGTCCAACATGGGCTACCCCACCTGGAAGCAGCATTCTTTTCACACAGTGAACACCCAGCTGCCCATGGGAAACCCACAAGCACATAGCTTGGGGGTTCTCCTAGAACCATCTCTGTCACTTGAGGCTCAGGTGGCCTCAGTGGCACGGAGTGCCTTCTACCAACTTCAGTTGGTGGCCCAGCTATGCCCTATCTGGACAGGGATAACCTGGCTTCAGTTGTCTATGCTCTGGTAACTTCCAAATTAGTTTACTGCAATACACTCTATGTGGGGTTGCCTTTGAAGACAGTTCAGAAGCTGCAGCTTGTGCAAAATGCAGCGGCCAGATTGGTAACAGGGACCAGAAGGTTTGAACATATAAGACCAATTCTGGCCTGCTTGCATTGGCTGCCTGTACGTTTCAGAGCCCGATTCAAGGTGCTGGTTTTAACCTATAAAGCCTTACACGGCTTGGGACCACAATACCTGATGGAACACCTCTCCCGACATGAACCTACCCGAACACTATGTTCAACATCTAAGGCCCTCCTCTGAGAGCCTACTCTGAGGGAAGCTCGGAGGATGGCAACAAGGGAGAGGGCCTTCTCTGTGGTGGCCCCCCAATTATGGAATGATCTCCCCGATGAGGCTTGCCTGGCGCCAACACTGTTATCTTTTCAGTGCCACGTCAAAACTTTTCTTTTCTCCCAGGCATTTTAACAGCTTAAGTTGAGGTTTTAACTGACTTTGTGGCCAGACTTAAAAGTTGAAAATGTTTTAAAT
Organism: Anniella stebbinsi; assembly: GCA_029215795.1. Classification (NCBI taxonomy): domain Eukaryota; kingdom Metazoa; phylum Chordata; class Lepidosauria; order Squamata; family Anniellidae; genus Anniella; species Anniella stebbinsi. The sequence goes on from JARDYH010000002.1 coordinate 186,062,226, forward strand.
ATCAGCTGTTTTATGTTTTATGGTTTTAAATTTTGTATATTGACGTTTTAATGTTCAACCTTTTAATTTTTGTAAACCGCCCAGAGAGCTTCGGCTATGGGGTGGTATATAAATGTAAATAATAATAATAATAATAATAATAATAATAATAATAATAACAAGCCGAATATGGGTGCAACACCACCTTCCCGCCCATGATCCCCAGCAGCTGGTATACATAGGCATACTGTGCCTGATACTGGAGGTAGCATATAGCCATTAGGACTAGTAGCCTTATCCTTCATTAATTTGTCCAATCCCCTTTTAAAGCCATCCAAGTTAGTGGGCATCACCACATCTTAACTATACATTGTTTGAGGAAGTCCTGCCCTTCATCTGTCCTGCATCTCCCACTAATCAGCTTCATGGGATGACCCCAGGTTCTAGTATTGTGAAAGAGGAAGAAAAATATCTCCCTATCCACATCCTCCACACCATGCATAATTTTGTACACTTCGATCATGACTCCCCTTACTCATCATTTTTCTAAGCTAAACACACCATGTGCCCTGCAAGAAAACGTTCGACATTTTAAATCCTTGTACTGAACGACTCCACAAGCACCAACTGATGTTGTAGCCATCTCAAACATTTTATATGGAATCTTTCATTCTGTTCGCAAAAAAACCCACACACACAACCTAATCCACTCTCTTCTGTACTATAAAATATATTGCATGTTCTTAAAGAAGATTTTCTCATTCCAAATCCTACAATACAGAATGAAAAGCGATTCGGTCCCGGTGAGGAATAATTACTGGCATGATACCAGCTGCTGCTTGTATTGCTTACAGGACTTTACATTACGAAATACAAGGTGACAAACAGGAGCCTTCCTCCATGCAAGCTCCCCTTGCTTTTCCCCTGTTGTGAAAGAACTCTCCCCTTCCCCCACTGTACTGCCTCAGCCCATCAGGGGCTTGTGGGGATTGGGTGACATTGCTGATGTGCTGAGCCAGGACAGCTGAGCAGAATTCTACCTCAGCAAGCTGTGTGCAATGCCAGGTTGGGACTCAGAGGAGAACGATGAGAAATCAGCGTCCCCCTGTCACGCACAAAGCTGAAGCAAAAGGCAGCTCTCTCAAGCAAGTGTTGTGGGATTGTGTACTTAAATGTGTACACAGAGAGAAGAGGAGCTGATTAAAAATCAGAGTTTAGACAGATTTTAAAAAAAACATGCCCGGGGGAGGGGGGGGGGAGAACCAAAAAAGAATCATCTGTATCTCAAGCCGTATTGTACACATTGGGAACGGTGGGGCACATCTGGCATAAAAGGCAAAGCAGCTGCAGAAAAGGTCAGAAATGATGTTTTAGGGCCAAATTAGTTGCGACGTCCATTGCACCAGTGCAATTAATGTGCACTTTTCTATTATGCAAATAGCTGTGGAGGAGCCTGCACAGAAGCAGAGCTTGAAAAGATCCAGGAGGCAGGAGCTGCGGGGGGAGGGGGGGAAGGGAGGTCAACCCTTTCCTTGGTTGCTGTGGCTCCAACAAAAACTCAAGTTGCCCGCGGAGGATTCCCTGTGGATGCAAATAGCAGCTGGAGGGAGTGGTTTCCATTAGGACAAGGCTGGGGAGGTTGGAGAGGTAGAACACACCCTCCTTATTCTCTGTTTGGGTTCCCCTGTGGCCACTGTTTACACAAATAAAAATGTGCCTGTTAATTGTATCCATGTGACTGGCATCGCATCAAAGTCCTCTGTAGGCATATAGTCCGTACAGACTAGGGCTGAAAGCGTGGTAAGGATGAGGGCATGCCTCCACCCCGACATCCTCATGAATCATGCTCCTCTGTAGATCTTCGCACGTTAACCATGAAGGCCTGCAGTATGCTCAGTTGAACATGGTTACAAATTCCCCCATGATCAGCAAAGATGATAAAAGCGTGCTCCCAACTGTGGGAAGGCTTGTAAGCATATGCAGCTGAACACGCTTACAACCCTCTTCAGTTCTTAGAAGTAAGTGTGCAAAGTGTGAGCCAGTGTGGTATCAGACTAGAATGGCTAGAATGTCAGACTGAGAATCCGGAGACCTGGGTTCTTGTCCCCACTCAGCCATGGAAGCTCTCTGTGTGACTTTGGGCCAGTTCCAAACTCTCAGCCCACCCTACCTCACAGGGTTGTTGTTGTGAGGATAAAATGGAGAGGAGGAGGGTTATGTACAGCACCTTAAGTTCCTTGAAGGAAAAAAGGTGAGATATAAATGTAACAAATAAATAAAAGAAGGCCTTTTGAGGCACCTGGGGACATTGTACCCCTGCTTCCAAGCTCCCCCTTAGACCTCCTCATATGTGCAGGTTGAATGCCAAATGGTCCCAGTTTGGCCCTTCACTGAGCAAGAATAAAAAGGGCTAGTAATGTTATTTCTACCCATGGTCTCTTTTATGGATAAACTGAAGCCCATTTCACGTTACAAAGTGGCAAATTGCTATCAAATGTACACTCAGCAGGGAGCTGAAATCAAATCACATCTCCGTGATGAGTATACCTGGAGTAGGTTTGCTTCCCACTAGAGCTCTGTAGCACGTTGCTTTTTGATAATTAGCTGGAAGTGGAATTAAATATCCTGCGCAGCACTTCATATGCCCAAATGTTATCCAGCAGTGCCCTTCCTAATGGTCCAGATCCTTTTCAAATGTGTATTTGCAAGTAAATTCCATTCAGCAAAGGACACTGGAGTGAGAAAGATGGTGACCTATGCTTCTCCTCCGGCTGCTATCCGGGTGCTAACTGTTGATGGACAAGTTCAAGGCTCATCCCTGCTCTCCCTTTTTACTGTTCTTTATCTTTAAACCAGACTTGGACTGGACAGCCTTTGAAGTGGAGGGGTGTCCTCAGTAAAGTAGGACAGATGGCCAAACTATCAATGGGACGTACTTCCAGGTAAGTGCACACATGATTGTAGCCTGAGATGGCTAATAAGAGGAGGTAATTCTTAAAGAAGCAAAGGCATTTAAAAGAATGAGGCAGGGAGGGGGTTAAATATTAGGAAGTTTATGGGAAATGTCCAAGCACATTCAGCAGCTGAATAAAGGAGCCTCTTCCTTTTCGTTTTTAGAACATACTCTTGATTTAAGTTGTCTTTCAACTGTGCAATTCTTTTCCCTGTTAAATTTGGCTAACAGCTCCAATTTGCATGGCTTGCCAATTGCTCCAGTAATAAGGAGGTCTATATTTTACTGTTCATCAGTGCACCTAAAAGCTACATTGGACCGCTCACACAGACACACACACACACACACACACACACACACACATTAATTTGCGCTAGGATTTCCATTAGCAATTATGGAAACACAAGAGTGACTTTGTGCTCCAAATGCATGCTTAAATGTGGAGAACAGACCGAACTTTGCATCTCAAATCTGCCGAGTAAATTTGCACTCCGTTTCCGCAACGGCCACTGATGAAAGCACACAGCTTCAGAATCACGCAGTCAAATAGTGCAATTACCAGTTTTATTTAAACTTAATTTGCAGAATTTTCATGCATGCTAATGAACGCACACTCAGCCAACTTTGAACAGAGCCACCTCTTAACTTCAGAATACAGAGCCTTTCATATGAAAGGTCATGACGGTCATTCTAAAGGAGTGCACCCACTTTGCAAGAAGGTAAAGACCCTGAAATTACACAGGCTGTTACACAGATATTCCGATCACTTTTATGTTTCCAGAGGTAGATTCACACAATATTACTCCTTTATCCCCAGGATCAGAAGAACCAACAGCAATGATCCTATATACCAGAAGTGGGCAACATACAGCCCCAAAGCCACATGCAATTCCCACTGGATCCCCTGCCTCCATAATGTGGCCACCCCCACTGCCATGCCACCAGCTTTCCCAAAATTCTGCTGGGTAATAAGGCATGTGGGGAGTGTGTACCTTGTTTCCCAGCAGAATCACACTCCACAGTCTGCCCAACAGCTGCTTGGTGGATGGGTGAGTGGGTGGGTGTGATTCTGCTGGGAATGCAGCCACATGGACACTTCCCATTGTAGCAGAGGAAGTGTGTGACCTCTGGAGGGTTACAGATAGTCCAATGTGGGCCCCCAACCCACTGCAGTTGCCCACCCCTTCAATATAGGATGCCTGTTGATGGAACCGGTCACATTTCATTTCCAAGTGTCCCTTGCCATCCCAATAGCAATCTCCATGTGTTTCCTGTACATATGTGCTTCTTTCTGCTAGAAGTGTGAATGGGATGTGTATGTGATTCCCGGCTAACTTTTCATAATTGCATTCCTCTCATACATAATAAATCCAAAATCAATTTGTTGCAATGTGCTGAAACAGGGCTCTGGGTGGAAGGCTTATAAAGTCTCCGGGCTTAGTTTTTGCTAGAAGAAACTAGAGAACTTCCTTGGTTGAGTAGAGGAAATGATGGGAACCTCTACAACCTCTATTTATGCCCTGTCTTAATTGACTTCAGAAACAGATGGCAAGATCATCCCTAATTACTTTCAACAGCCCTTGATGCCATTGTTCCAAATAGCATAAATGCTCTTTCACAAATACATAGAAACCTGAAAACAAATAGACAGCTTTTAAGTTTTCTTTACCTTTTGCTCACCTGTCAATTGCAGTAAGAGATGCAGGTGTGCCTTAAATAAAAATCTAAGCATGCATGTTTACATACAATAAACATTTAAAACAAAGCACAATGGAAAGAAGTGCCACTAACCTATGCAATCTGAGATGCTCCATTGGGGCCAGACTAGGCACCACAGCTGATGCTAAAAACTAAGCCTGTTATTCCACTAAATAGATTAATAATTTGATCCCCATGTTATCTTCTGTTTTTACATTAAAGTGAATCAGTTTTTGGAGTGGAGCACTAAGGAATATAAAAGACCATTTGAGGTGTAGTCTAGCTCTAGAAAGGTGATTGAATTAGAGTAGATTGCATGCTCTGCAGTAAAAGTGCTGATCCAGTAGGAACCATGGATATGTGTCCCAAAATAGAAAGCAAACAAAGGTCTTGGCTAGCGATCTTAATGGAACTCTTGTTTGGTTGATAGACATAAAGAGGGGGAAAGGCACCTGCCTTTCCTCATCCTCATTCAGGAATGTTTTCAATTGGGTCAGATGGTTTCTTTATTTTGCGTATTTGCAAAACAAAAAGGAGACACATCAGAGAGGAGACACATGGAAGCATGCAAACGCAGCATAAATGGTTTATTTAATTAAACTGATCTATTGTAAACATCAACTTAATTATTGGAGGGGGATTAATTAGATTCCTGGTTCTATAACCTCGTTTTGTACCTCACCCACAAGGAAGAATCAGAAAATGAGGTCAGCTTCTTGCACTGTTGATATATGGCATACGCAGACACATTAAAAACGGTTACATTGTGTATTACAGGTGAGTTGGACAAGTCCAAGTAAAATGTAGGAATAACAGCAGCAACAACAACAATAACAACAACTATCTATGCCAATGCAGAAGAGAAAGTCATTATTATTTACAGTAAATGAAGGAATATAATAATAATAATAATAATAATAATAATAATAATACTTATATTACTTTATATAACCCCAAGAAAGCAGCTCATAGAAAATTTTCTCCATATGCAAAGGCATTCAAGTGTAGTATCAGGGCCAGAAAACAACATGACATAACATGGTGTTCATATTGCCCTTTTTATTCATTGTGCCTAGTGTTGCCCTTCAGTAGGAATTTTGTTTCAGTTTGCAAATCAGTCAGAAATGCCCTGTCTGTAGTCCGAAATACAAATGGGAGCGCATATGTTCTCTGAACATGCATTTTTTGAAGTGTGCATTGTTTTGTAACGCGAATGCAAATTTGGGAAATTGTGAACATCTTCTCTGACTATGTTCACAAATCCCCAAATTTGCATTCGAGTTGCAAAACAGCGGGCAATTTTTAAAAATGTGCACTTTAAAAATTCTCATTGTCACGTTTTAGTCACTGAAAGAAAGTACACACTTACGAAAAATGCACCTTTCCCATCCGAAATGTGCACTTTTCTCATCTGAATGCACCAAATAATAATAATAAAAACCACCAGGTTGCTATCAAGAATAGGAGTGACCTGAACTGAGATTTGAAGTTCGCAGATTTTTTGCCTCAAGTGCCAAAATAGCTTGGGCAGCCTTGAGTATTGTGGACCTTCACGTGTGCCAGACCTGAATAAATATTTCAGTGACTGTGGGATGGAAGTGCACAAATAGCTGTAAAAAGAGACAGGTGGGATGAAAATGGTGCCCCACTCCCCCCCCCCCACACACTGTGTGAAGTAAGGTGGGCTGCAACTGGAGTCAGGTCTTCTTGGTTATAGTGCCCCATCTTTGGAATGCTCTCCCCAAAGAGGCTCACCTGAAGCCCACATAGTTCTTTTTTCAGGACAAGGCAATTTATTTCCCCCGACATTTATGACCTCTTAATCCAGTGCTTCACTTTGCACATCACAACAATGTGGGAGGGAGGGGGGTTAAACCGTGGGCTGTTGTGAATGTGGCAGTGTGTTTTTGTATCCTGCCCGATCACTCCTGCGGCACGCGGGAGCACCTAATCAACCCAGGGACACTCTGGGTTCCATTTCTGGCTTGTCGCTCTCCCGACAAGCCAGAGTTCCTAGTTCACACATCATGCTAAACAACCCAAGGACAGAGCAGGAGCAATCCAGCAGCATGTGCCAGGGTTGCCATTATATTCGAACTGGGCAATGGTGAACATTTTTATTCACTCAGCTCTTCCTTATGTATTGACTGTTTAATCACATTTTACCTCCTGATTTTTGTTGCTTTGATAAAAAAATTAATTGATTTAATTGATTCTCTTTCTTTCTTATTTTCATTGTCAATAGCCCTGGAAGATTTGTGTACTGAAGTTTGGAAGAATATGAGTTTAGCACATGTGTCTGACTATGTCACAATGATCTTGAAGTGAACCCAGGAAGCTGCCTATTCCAAGTGAGACCATTGGTCCATCTAGGTCAGTATTGTCTACAGGGACTGATAACAGCTCTCCAGAACTGTGGAGATGCTGGGGACTGAACCTGGGACCCTCTGTGTGCAAAGCATATGCTTTACCACTGAGCCATGGCTCTTTCGCCTTCTACACAGTTCTCAACATAGGGGGCATTATTTATTTATTTAAACGTTTGTATCCCAAGATAGTGTACAGATTCTCTCTCAGATGAATGGTACCAGACCTCTCAAATCCAGCTAATACCACTCACTTTTGTCTATATTGGCAAAACAGTTCAGGAGGAAAATGAGGACAAAGAATTTTGCAGTTGTGTGGAACATTATAGAAGATGTATCCAATTCTCTCGTATATAGGTCTCCTTCTTGGGTACTCAAATTAACTGAAAACAACTACAACTTCACCTTGAAAAAAAAAGACAAACTTGTAATAAAGATGTATGGTTTGCTCTTAGCAATTTTGTATGACAAATTAGTATGAAAAAATAATTAGAAATAAGATGTTGCCCTAATGTGACGCCTCCCTTTTTTAAATATGAATTTAACTGAATTACACATGCAGAACTAATTGCTGCTTCTTTTGACCCATTTGATTCACTTGAGTTTTGTCTTACAAATGGCCTGACATGTAATTAGCTTAACTTATTATATTATGTAAATAATACCTGTAAGAAGTAACCAGTTCATTCAAATTTTATCTTATTTCTTCTACTGCTGGCATCATTCTAAACATCAATTGAAATTTGGAATAAAATTAAAGGGGGAAAATGAGTTCATGCAATTCAATTAAAAAAGAACATTTTCATTTGATGTTCAAAGGTCAATAACTATTCGAGAACCCCTTCCAGTATTTAGAAACGAGAGTCATCGCTGCTCATTCCATTTTGGCTAAGTGCTACATGACCAGCTATCAAAATTAAACTGGAATGCAACTGAGAATAAGAGGATAAATTCAAGACAATGTTTGGGGGAGTGAGATCTGGAAATCTTAGTGTAGCATCATTACCCAGAAGTGCCAAAGATGAAGCTCAAGTCAGACATTTCCTTATTTTTCAGTCTTTTCTAATGTGCCAGGTCATGTATCTCCCCTACAGTAAGATAAATTTCCCCTTTCAAACATCACCCCAGAAGCACAACTCTTCCCCTTCCTCTTTGGCATTTTTTAATGCACAGGCATGCTTAGACAAATGAGCTCATTCGGACATCATGGTTTATCATGATGAGAATGAACTGCAGCAAGCCTCACTTCATGTACTCTGTCCTCCCATGGTTTGAAGTTGGCTTATTTCAAACAAACCATAGCTAAAATGAATCAGTTTGTTCAATTTGGATGAAAAGGCATGCTGAGTAAAATCAAAACCAGAAGTAGATGTTTCTGAGCTCTTCCTCATGGCCAGATGGAGGAGAGGGCTACACAAACTTGAGACTTGCTGCAGCTTATTCTTGCCACAATAAACCAGGGGTGAGGAACCACAGGTAAGAGGTCCGAATATGGCCCTCTGGGATGCAGTAAAACCACTTTGTGGTTTTTGAGAGGGAAGCTGTGCAGTTGCTACAGAGTGGCCACAACATCATGTGTCATGAACAACCACGATGTACTTTCACTCTGCACTAAATCACCCATGTAGATTGGCCCAAAGATTATTGGCAAGGAACTGGCTTTTACTGCCCTCTCCTGAGGAATTGTTCTAGCTTTAGGCGCACACACAAAATTTGCAGGAATGCAATCTCCCAAGCCTCATGGGTAGAGAACGCTCTTTAAAATTGGCTTAAGGGCTTCAAACCTGGTTGTGAGACACAGAAGAAGAGTAATTATGCTTTCTACTGAATATGAGTCAGGCCTAGAAAATATTAAGCGCACTTAGTCAGCAGCACACCCAACACCAACAAACCATATAGGATAGTTCTACTGCCCATTACTGATAATACAAACAAACTATTAAGATGAGCACTGATTACACAATTCCAAACAAGCCTTGACGTACAAGCCTGCTTTGTTAGCTGGTGTCTCCTTTCAGAAGTACTTCCCTTTCCCATCACACACACAGCCCGACACAGGCATTACTGAGCACTAGTCATGTTTCTAGCTGCCCTTCTCATTCATCTGAGAATACTAGGGGCCCTTTCTGAAGGCCAAACTAAATTATTATTATTATTATTATTATTATTATTATTATTATTATTATTTAACCTGCCTCTCCCTCCGGATTGAGGCGGGGAACAACAACAATATAAAACACAAAAATCACAACAGTTAAAAAATTTTAAAAACAAGAAAAAATACATCATTAAAAACATCTTAAAATTCATCTGGATAGGCCTGTCAGAAGAGAGCAGTCTTCATGACTCTCTTAAATTCATGAAGACTGCTAATTTGTATAACCTCCTCCGGCAGACCATTCCATAGTCTGGGAGCGATGGAAGAGAAGGTCCTCTGGGTAACACTCGCCAGCCTAGTTCTGGCTGACTTGAGTAAGTTCTTCCCAGAGGACCTAAGTGTGCTGGGCGGATTGTACAGGAGAAGGTGATCCCGCAGGTAACCTGGACCCAAACCATGAAGGGCTTTAAAGGTAATAACCAACACTTTATACTTCGCCCGGAAACTGATTGGCAGCCAATGAAGCAATTTTAAAACTGGTGTGATGTGATCACCCCTAGGTGTACCGGTGACCAACCTGGCTGCCATATTTTGAACAAGTTGAAGTTTCCAGACTAGGCACAAAGGTAGCCCTATGTACAGCGCATTGCAGAAGTCGAGCCTCGAAGTTACCAGCGCGTGCACTACCGTCTTTAGGTCTTCCAACCCTAGGAAGGGGCGCAGCTGGCGTATCAGCCGAAGCTGATAGTAGGCACTTCTGGCCGTCGCATCAATCTGAGCTGTCATTTGGAGCGACGGATCCAGGAGTACTCCCAAGCTGCGAACACAATCTTTCAGGGGGGGTGTAACCCCATCCAGAACTGGTTGACACACCTCCAGACCCAGGTTGGGGCCTTTGACAGCAAGCACCTCCGTTTTGTCTGGATTCAGTTTGTTTTTCCTCATCCAGCCCATTACTGCCTCCAAGCATTCATTCAGAGGAGACACACTATCCTTAGCTGACGATGTTGTTGAAGGCATAGAGAAATATATTTGGGTGTCATCAGCGTATTGATAGCACCCCGCCCCATGCCTCTGGATGATCTCTCCCAGCGGTTTCATGTAAATGTTAAACAGCATTGGGGAAAGGATGGCACCTTGTGGTACACCACATAGCAACTCCTTCTTTGAAGAGCAGCTATCCCCAAGCATCACCATCTGGAGCCTGCCCGAGAGATAGGATCGGAACCACTGAAGCACAGTGCCCCCGATTCCCAATTCCCCCAGGTGCTCCAGAAGGATACCATGGTCATGGTATCGAAAGCCGCTGAGAGGTCCAGGAGTACCAGCAGGGACACACTCCCCCTGTCAATGCATTACACAGTATCCTGTCTTGTGTCTTGTCTTGTGTCTTTTTCCTCCTTTAAAAAAGCAGACATGGCAAATGGGGATTCTGATCAGGGCCCTGGTGCAAGGAAAAGAGAGGTTAATCCTGACTAGTATTACCGCTGCCCCCCTGAAGGAGTCATTAGTATAAATGTCACCTTCAGAGGCAAACATCATCCTGAAGGTGGGAAGGAAGGGAGGATTTGTGATGGGAAATTGGCACAGAGGAAAGTTTAACAATCCAGATTGCAGCCTCAATCCAGATCAAGTCCCCCTTATGGTTGCTATTTAAAAAGGGATGTTCATGTTTAACTTCCCATCTCTTTTGCTGTTGACATTTATCATAGTGTGGGAGCCACCCCGCCCCTAATACCACCCTAATAATTCTTCACTATGTTCAAAGAGCCACACAGCTCTATGGCTAAGTGAGAATTTTGTGTCAGTTCATTTTTTCATAAGAATTTAACAAAATTGGAAAATGTATTCATATTTGGGTGAGAATAAACTAAAGATTTTAAAAGTCTGAATGCAGAAAAAGGAGAAAATGACACATTCATCCATGCCTCCTTCCTATGGCAGGGTTTCCAAGGAAGGACCCAGTTGGCTTAAACCTTTATTGTTCCCCGCCTCGATCCGTTGGGAGAGGCGGGTGATAAATAAATATATTATGATGATGATGCAAGTAACAAAGGCCACTTACTGCAATGGCTCCTATGCCACAAAATAACATCAGAAGGGCCCCCAGGAGAGGGGCCAATATTGTTCCCTAACCTAGCAGCTTCAACAGATTTAAACTGATGAGCCTCTCGGGAATAATATATGCTTCATTCATATGGGGGAATATTTAAAGCTTTGTATGAATAAATGAAAATATTACAAAAAGGCTAGGTATAACTGCACGGAAAGAGGGCTGACAAATTTCACCAGCTCTTCTGCATCAAAGTACATTATATTAAACAGACCCCCAAGGCAAACTCCATAAGTAGTTTATCACCATGCGAATATATTCGCGCAGAAGAAATATAGCTCAATCTAGCACAGTCACTGAAATGCCATTTTAAAATATAAAGACCATTATTCATTATTTAAAAGGAAGGCAGAGATGTGAGAGGGGGAGGGAGGACCCACTCAGCTCACACCCACATGCCTGATAGCAGGGCATACTCTTTGTGGAGTCCTTTTATAACCATGGTAAATATAACATCAGACGTATACATACCTGCCTTGCTGAAACCTTCATCTCACTTACAGCAAATGAACCTGACACAAATTGTTCTCAGTGTATCAGAAAGTTGCATTAAAATACATTCACTCTCTCACACACACGCACACATGCACACGGTAAAGTATCGCAGGAAATACCAAGATAACTGGAGTACTTGGTGAGTTAAGGGGCAGAATCTGACCTACTGTGACAAAAAAATTACTGCAATTTCACATATCACGTATTATCTTCTGAATCACTGGCACTGTGTTAGTCATTCAGAATTTAGAATGAAACAACCAAGACCAGATCTTTCGATAGCATAAATCAGTGTAACTCCATTACATCTAACAGGCGATGTGCTGGGCTCAATCAGCTCAGCTCAGCAAGCTGACAGTGGAAACAGGCTTACTTGTCTTGTTTAGCAGAAAGAAACGGAGGCATGCTGGGCCATTTGTAGAGAGGCCCGAGGTTGGCAGAGGGCCCACAGCTGACCCTAGACCTGGGATCGATTTCCCATTTCACAATAGGAGAATTGCCTGTTGAAGGCAGATGAAATAGTGTGCAAGAGTCACACTCCACTGTCTCTTCCAGGCACTGTAACTTCCAAGGGGCAATGGGAGCTTACCCCAGGCGCATCGTTGCAAAGGACACTGGCATATGCTCTTATTTCCTAATGGGGTGGGCACCTAGAGGTTCCAGAGCAGCAACCCTGTTGTGCTCCACTCCTTCACAGTCCTGATGACTGGAAGGGAGCCATCATGGAGGGAAAGGGAGTGCAAAGGAGTCACAACAGTGGGGCCAGAGACCATATTCCCGAGGACCCCATAGGAGAAGCAAACACACAGCTGTCCTGAAAAGAGGAGCAGGTGTGTGTTTGCTCCTGCTATGGCAGTTGGCAGCCTCTCACAGGCTTTCTTATCAAGCAGGGCAAGAGCAAATGGAAAGGGGCTCATAGATTGGGGTCAGGACAGGTGCCATCTCCTCCATCAACTGATGGTCAGGAATCTGAGGGGGTCTGACAACATGGATCTGTTTGAGGGTTGTGAGAGGGAAGAAGACTGTTTCTTAGATCCCTCCCCCAGTTCCCATCCTACCTAACATGATGGCGGCTGAGATGAGTCTTCTTTCCAGACCCAACCTGTCCGTAAGGTGCCCTTGTGTTCTCTTTTATAGAAGACAACCCTCTATTTAAAGGCATCCTCTGATTTACGGGCTGTCCTGTCCAATTCTGGTTTAAAGATAAATTGTGGCTCATCAATAATGAACACCTGGACAACAGAGTGCACAGGCAGGCACACACCTGGTCACAGTCTTCCACACTGTGGTGACATTGACTGCATTTCTGTTTGAGCTATAATAACTGTCCCTAAATTTGTATCTATACTTAAAAATTAGCATATGAAAATTTGGCGTCCTCTTTTAATGATGATGGATTTGTTCTTTTCTTAGCAATTCCTATCTGGCCACCACACCTATCAGCAATGTCCACATTGCACGGGACATTGTCTGTGTTAGGACCAACATTTAGGTAGGCAGGATCAGTCATCTTTGTCCTCTCAATTTTAGCACAGCTAGAAAGAGTGTCCAGGTTAACCAAACCTTGGCCGATATTAACAATGCTGATGCACAGGCAAGGAAAGAAAGGGCATCTATGTTGACTTGCGTTCCATTCTAGAGGGGAATGAGAATCAATGTTTTCTCAAGTAGAAAAGGGCAAAATCATAAGGAAATAAAAATGTGTTTTCAAGTTCCCAGTAGGGTACCACAAAAAATGAAAAACCTGAGAGCAATAAACAATTGTTCGCCAGTGTCTATCTAATTTCAAAAACCTACCCGTAACTAATATGTATTTGGTCACTGAGAGGAAGCCAGGGACAGCAGGCACAGTGAGAAAAAGGCAATGACATGGTTTTCTTGGAAGAAAAGGGGGAAGGGATAGAACAAGATGGTGTGTGGTCTAATCACTACATCTCATCTATTGCCCATACTTGTATTTTAAGTGTCCAGCAGTTTATTCACTTTTAATCTGAGGGGTCCAAAAGTAGTTTATTAATTTTCCAGATTTCATACAAAAAAATGAAATGGAGAAAGCTGTGAACTATATTTTAAAAAAAGTCAGGAAAAATGGACAAGTAAGGTCTATAAACCGTAGCCCATAAACCATTTACCCCAGAACAAAAAGAAGGCTATTGCATCTTAAAGATTACTAGATGTATTGCATCAAGCTTTTGCAGTCTGGTTCCAACTTCAGATATACATGAAGTATATTCTCAGCTGGCAGATTTATATTATACACACATGAGTAAAGAGAGGGGGGGAAACCAATAAACTGTGGTGGCCAAAAGGCTATGAAATGAAAGAGGTGCAAACCTCAATGATTATGTTACCTTATTATTATTATTTTTTGCTGTAACAGACCTGTATGACTACCCTTCTAGAACATGGGTAGTTCCTTTGTACCATCTGTCAATACATCCTTTGAAAAAAAAAAGTTAATACAGTCTTAATGGCAGCTGGGATTGCTGTGAAATAGGTTTCTGTAGATGCTGCAAACTGTGGGTTAAAAGCTCAGACCCCACCTCTGCCTTGTATTCAGTCTCTTGGACAGGTTACTTGTCCTTTGCCATAGCATGTATCCCCTGGCAGTCATTTTCTGGTGGTGCCCAGGATAGTTTCTCAGATTGCCAAATATGCCCACGGTTCAAGGAGGTTGCCTACCATTTTTCTAGAATTACTTCCCCAGAGTATTGGCTTATCACAGTTTGGATTATTTCTGTTCCTCATTCCACTGGCAATCTCTCTCTCTCTCTCAATTGATATTGGATGCATATCATGGCTTGCCAAGTAGGCAGCCATCATAGGAAACAACTGGAGGTTGCTGCCAAATGGTGGTGGTATTAGGCTGACCATATGAAAAGGAGGACAGGGCTCATGTAACTTTAACAGTTGTAGAGAAAAGGGAATTTCAGCCATTGTTATTTGTATGCAATTAGTTCCTGGTGAAATTCTTTCTTCATCACAACAGTTAAAGTTGCATGCACTATATTAGAGTGACCATATACAAAAGAAGGCAGGGCCCCTGCAACTTTAACTGGTGTGATGAAGAGGGAATTTCACCAGGAACTAATTGCATACAAACGACACTGGCTGAAATTCCCTTTTCTCTACAACTGTTAAAGTTACATGAGCCCTGTCCTCCTTTTCATATGGTCAGCCTAGGTGGTATTATATGCAGTGGCAACCAATCAGTAGTGGAATATGCGCTTTAGGACTACAACATAAACAGACCAGACTTCTAACACATATAATATGAGAGTTGAACCAGACAATCCTTTTCAAAAAAGGATGCAGTGGCATTTCATGAGGGCAATGCAGGGTGGTGCTAGTCATGATACATTTCACAGGAATGGACATCAGTTGCATGGAGATTCTGCCCACAATCTGGGCTATCTATATGGTAAGTGAATTTCAAATGTTACGGACCCTTGAGTGGAGCATTGCACCATGAGAATGTTTTTGGTTGTCTCCAAGTGCAAGTGATGAAAACAACACAAGAGCCTGACAGTCTAAAACTCTGGTGACTTCATTCCTATCTACATTCTCAGTGGATGGCCGTGAACATACAGAAACATAGATCGAGAAGTTCCAAAAACCAGATTGCCATCATGCAAGAATAACCATTCATCAGATTATCCATAGATGTGCCTGTATAATCTGAACCACAATTTGTCATAAGTAGAGAGCATAAGCATTGCAGAAAGGTGCTTTCCAGAGAAAATAAACTCAAGATAACTCATGAAATCAAGCCTACTTACCCTGCATTGAGAAGAGAAAACAAAACAAAAAGCCTCTTGTCAAGTGACACTAGCAATATAATCGAGAACCAACCAATATGCAGGCTATGCTATGAGCATGATCCAGCTTTCTAAAACAAAACAAATGACCACCTGTAGCAAATCTAGTTTATAATAAGTTATAGATTTTTATTTTAAAAAAATGTTAAAAATGTTTAAATCTAAAGAAATATATAAACTGGATGCGCTACTAGTCATTTGCTTTGTTTGGAATATAATCTAGGTAAAACATTCTTTCCAGATTCTAAATATAATGGTTACAATCTCTGATTCCGCTCCCCCCCCCATCCATTTAAGAAGATATCGCAAGGAAAATTTAATTAAGCCACCTCTCCAAACAACCCAGCGTCCTGCCTCAGGGAAAAATGGACCACACAGGAGACAGCACAGGATCCTTCATGATCTAGGATTGTATCCAACAAATTTTCTGCCAGCAGAATGGACACAGCTGGTGGATGAATTTCCACTTCTCCCTGCAGCACCAGCACCACATGCCCTCTATATCTGCTCCAGAATTTTGGGGAGCATTCTGGAGTGAAATGGGGGGATACAAGTGGGGGAGAGGGAAAGGGAAAATTCTGTTAGGGGTTGTATGCAACATTATGCGAATATACATCTGTTTGTGTAATGTTGGATTTAGCCTCTAAGGAGCTACCAGTGAAATGTCAGTCATAGCAAAAGTGTGTCTATCTCTGTCATCTACCTTGTGAAGATCATTGTTCTGACAAGTAAGGGGATGCAACCTACGTAAAGCTCCTGGAAGCATTTTTGCTCCATGTACAACCCCAAATATCACAGTAAGTGAATAATAAGTGTGTGTGTGTGTGTGTGTGTGTGTGAGAGAGAGAGAGAGAGAGAGAGAGAGAGTATCACATCATTACGAACCCATCATGGTAATGCTTTATCCCTCTTGCACATTTATACCTCATGGAGTCCCATCAGACGGGGGAAATCACAGTTCCCTATCATTGCTTCTCCGCCCCCGTTTTTGTGGTTCAATACTTCCTCTTTCTCACAGAGAAGAAAGAAGAAGTAAACAACATCCATGTGGCCCATTCAGTGACCCGTTTTTATCGCGCCACGTCTCCTGCAGACAGCAGGAGATAGTGGCAAGTTCTGTCTCTAAAAATAAGTTGGACTTACTGGGGTCTTTTTTTTTGTCACGGGAAGAAGACTAGAAGTTGTGGGAGATGCATGGGAGGTGGCCGATGTCGTAAAAAGGACCTGCGAAAATCCATGAGTGCCCAGTTACGAGTGTGCAATAAAACGCTCATCTAATGACGCTCATGGACACACAATGACATTTCTTGCAGAATTTTGGATAATGCAGAATAAAAAGCAGGAAATTACACTTTGAAAGTGGTATATGGAATGTGTAATGTGCCCCAACAGTTATCGATGCACTTCAATGACACTATAAAGCAGTAGTGTAAATCTAGCCTGTGATTTCTCTAGCCTTCCTTTACAAAAGTCACAATCTGACCACTAGTCTTGCTCTATGGCACTATTTGGAAATGAGGGAACAGATTTTCACTTTGCAAATATGTTCATTTGATAAGATTTTATTATTTGCCAATGGTGCCTGTCCCCTTTGAAATACATATTTATCCAGCAGATGACATTATCCCCGAACATGCCTTTGTTCCAATATTTCATTCTGCTACGGGAGAATAAAACATGGGCTGCTGTTAATGTAACTTGGTGAATGATGACATGCAACTAATGATTAAACAGTTCATACAGTATATGTGCATAAAGGGCTACTTCCCTGCACTTACATTATATTTGACTCAAGGAGTCACTCAGGGGAACCCACCTAGATGCCAGTATATGAACAAGTTACTATATTTGCCAATTTTCCTGAGCATTCATGATCAAGTGTGGCATTCAGATTCAGCACGAAGGCTGCACTCCTGTATGAACCAATGTGCAGGCACTGCTATTGTAAAGCAGCCTATAGGAACTGTCTCCGAGTTCACTTGCACACAATTTGCACAGTGTGATTTCCTTCACCTCACTTCCATTGTACAGCAACAGTCTGATATTAAGTATTTATCAGGAGCTAACTTGAGGACTGGCTTTGCAAATGCTATCTAGATTTGACATGCAGCTATACGTCAAATAATAATTTTTTTGAAGATAAAGTTACAATAGAAAAGAATATAGGAAAAATGTGTATCAAGTCCAGCTGCCCCCAAAACATGTCAAATATAATACAATACGTGTAACTAAGTAGATTAAAACCAAAGACGGCACAAATAAAACAATCTTAACCATTTAGTCTAATCACAGTAGAGACCACATTTGTGCTTTGACATTATTATGTGTGAATCTATTATCCCAATATAATTCCAACATGTAGCTATTCTAGATGTAACACATAACACACAAGTACAATGGCAAGAAAGGAGTGCACTCTAGAACCAGTTAAATAACAATAACAACAATAACAACAACAACACTATTCACTTACATTGTTTTTAGCTGTTTACGGTGTTTGAAGTTGTCTGTGTTTTAAAAAATTAGACTGTTTTTATTATGTTGCATTTTGTAATGCTGTTGCATTTTTATGAATTGTTGTAAACCGCCCAGAGCGCTTCGGCTACGGAGAAGTATAGAAATGAAATAAACAACAACAAGGTGGTATCTACAATGAAGTGCTATACAAAAGAAACAGAGAGAGAGAGAGAGAGAGAGAGAGGGAGGGAGGGAGGGAGGGAGGGAGGGAGGGAGAGAGAGAGAGAGTCACTAGGACTGGAGTCTTTAAGAAGAAATGTGGAGTTGCATTATTTACAAAAATACATGAATTACCATTGTCAACATATTAAATGACCAAATAGCACCCAAAATATATAGGGTTCTACTCAACGTTACACTAATGGAAGTTCAAGAGGTGGCATTATTCCATTCACAGCTGTGAAAGCGCAAGCAAAACTAGCACAAGCCAACAAGGCTACTGAAAGTAAAATGACCTGTGCAAATGGAATCAAGGTATTAGATTTTACACTTGCACAAGGATGAAAATGGAAGGAGTAGAAACGTTGCACAAGTGGAATGACACCATTGGATACAACCCAGAGATAGGAAGACAGGAAAGGACAAAAACACATGTGTGGTCTTTATAATGGGCGGAGGTAACTACATAGATGTTTATTAGAGCTGCGTATTTTTTCCTTCATTGTGTAAATACATTCAAATACTGAGGAGGGGACATTTGCTGTTTTAAACAAAAGTATGCAGAAATCCAGATTAGACTCTAAGGAGCTCTGAAGGTTGTGTCTACATATGGCGGACATGTAACAAGGTGTTGGGAGTGTTAAATTCAAGTGGTATAGATTGGGATAAATAAATAATCCCAACTACAAATATAAACAAATAGAAAGCTATATGAATTCATCAACTCAGGGTGCTGCAGCAGTGAGACAGGCTAATGAAATACTGGAAAAGAACTCCTAGAAAATGGTTTTTTTAAAAAAAAAATAGGTATGTGTGCCTGCAACATATCTGCATATAGAAAATGAATGTGCAAGTTCTGGGCACACAGACTTTTTCAGAAAGGATATAGAAAACCTGGGGATGCTACAAAAATGTCTACTGAAATTATCAGGCAAATCACATTTTGTAGTTGAATGGGGCTGTAGTAAAACGTGACCGCTTCTGGAAGAGGGTGAGCAGGGGGGAGAACTAGCCATGAAGCAACTACTTTCAATTTCCTCCTCTTCAGAGTCTGCCACATGATTGTTTTGCCTCCTCACTGACTGGTTTCTTCTGCCAATTCCCATCCCAGCCATGAATACAACAGATCCCTCTTTTACAGACATTCCCATCAAATACAAGGAAACTAGGAAGGCAATCTGTGCCAAGGAGGTGACAGAAAGGTTTGTGCATGGAAAGGGACTTCCCATGTCAAGAGTGCTCTTTCTAGAAATGTATCTTTCTTTCCAGAAATTGAACAAATGAGACAAATAAGAAACAGACAGTTCCCAGGCATCACAAACTGGCCAATTAGCTAGTTTAGCTATAAATTAAATTAACTTCCAATCACCAGAGTTTAGAAAAAAATGATACCCCTGCCAACATTATTTGCAAAAAGCTATCAAGAGCTATTTCAAGACCTGAATGACACATGGCGACTCTATTATTATTATTATTATTATTATTATTATTATTATTATTTGCGTGTTTTCTTAGAGGAAGTAGAATATGGGGCTTTAAGTCCCAAGCAGCCAGTACACTAACAAAGACACTTAACTATCCACTTCACAGCCCTTTCCTGATGAGCTGCCTGAACATTTCCAAATTGCCACAGTCTGTTAATTGCTACACAAAAGTTATCGCATTAATGCAACATAGATGCCAAGAAGAGTTTAAATGAAGTTAAATGGGTAAAGCAGACCTAGTACTTTCCATTGTTCATCTCACAGACATTCACTGAGTTGTATAATTAGGCATCATAACATTTCCCACTCATTTGATTCACGGCTGCGTTGCTGGAGCATATATATATATATATATATATATATATATATATATGCTGCAAAAAGTGAGTTAGATAGCAGTCAAATGCTTCTTCCATGTGAAGCAAAAGTACAGAAATCACTTTTATAAATTAGTAACTCAGCTTGCATTGCCAGGGGCTTCGCTGCCGATAGTTATACAGAGTACCAGAGGGAGGTTCAGGCACTTTTGTGTCTTGTGTCCATGATTTGTCATTGGTTATATCCAACAAATATAATAAATGCAAAGAAGTTCTCAAACTAAATCCTTTATTAAATTACTAGCTGATATATTCAGCATTGCCTGGGTCCCTGAATATCGTGTATTTGATAAATAACAAATATCTCTGTGACTTTTTCATCTTTAAGTTGGTAGGAGATTTTTATTTCCGCTAGGAGCATAGGGAAGCGGCTCTGTGAAGCTTCAAAGGTTGAACACTCTGTGTTGAGGAATAGATTTTCTTAGGACTGACTCTTTTCTCATAATGGCTGCCAAAGGCTGGTAAGTCTAGCCTCCCACCCATGGCATGCTGGGAGTTGTAGGCATAAGTCTATGTTTTTTTTATGAAATTTTTTTAAAAAAACTTTAAACCCAGAATTGTGTGTTTTTAGATTTTTCTGGTACATTGTACAGCCAGACCTATCAGCATGACAAATATCAAGTTTCTAACTCATCTGGAAGTGGGTAAACATTTCTGGACATACATCCCACACACATGCTTTCAGCTTTATAGATAGAGATTATTCTGTATAAGTAGTTTCTCGGAATTCCTTAAGGATTCAAAACAGCAAAGATCCACTTGTGTTCAAGGGGCACTGCATTCTCTAGACTGATTAGCCAAGCAGACCTCAATATCGTGGGATATAATTATTTCTTCTTTTTTTTAACAAGATCCTTGAGATCCACTAACCAGAGTCAGATTTTTTTTTAAGAAGGTAGCTCAAGGGCAGAGACATTTGCCTACTCCACCACTTGAACCATATACTGGAATAACCTGTGTGTAAGAGTACAAGCTTGTTGGTCCTTGAGCGGGAGGGTGGCTGTGAGCCAGCTCCAGGCACTCTTGGATGAGACCAATTATCTGGATCCATTGCAGTCGGGTTTCAGGCCTGGCTTTGGTACGGAAACAGCCTTGGTCGCCCTGTATGATGACCTATGTCGGGAGAAAGATAGAGGGAGTATGTCTCTGTTGATTCTCCTTGATCTCTCAGCGGCTTTCGATACCATCGACCATGGTATCCTTCTGGGATGACTGGCTGAGTTGGGAGTGGGAGGCACTGCATTGCAGTGGTTCCACTCCTACTTGGCAGGTTGGCTCCAGAAGGTGGTGCTTGGGGAACATTGCTTTGCCCTGTGGATTCTCCAGTATGGGGTTCCGCAGAGGTCAGTCTTGTCCCCCATGCTGTTTAACATCTACATGAAACCATTGAGCGCAGTCATCCAGAGTTTTGGAGTGCGTTGTCATCAGTACGCTCATGACACACAGCTCTATTTCTCCTTTTCATCTTCATCAGGTGAGGCTGCGGATGTGCTGAACTGGTACCTGGCTGCGACAATGGACTGGATGAGGGCTAATAAACTGAAACTCAATCCAGACAAGACTAAGACGCTGTTAGTGGGTAGTTCTGCTGACTGGATGGAGGGTGTTCAACCTGTTCTGGATGGGGTTGCACTCCTCTTGAAGGAGCGGGTTCGTAGCTTGGGGGTTCTCCTAGAACCATCTCTGTCACTTGAGGCTCAGGTGGCCTCGGTGGCACGGAGTGCCTTCTACCAACTTCAGTTGGTGGCCCAGCTATGCCCCTGTCTGGACAGGGATAACCTGGCTTCAGTTGTCCATGCTCTGGTAACCTCCAAGTTAGATTACTGCAATGCACTCTACGTGGGGCTGCCTTTGAAGATGGTTTGGAAGCTGCAGCTTGTGCAAAATGCAGTGGCCAGATAGATAACTGAGACCAGTAGGTTCGAGCATATAAGACCTACTCTGGCCCACTTGCATTGGCTGCCTGTATTTTTCCGAGCCCGATTCAAAATGCTGGTTTTAACCTATAAAGCCTTCCACGGCCTGGGACCACAATACCTGATGGAACGCCTCTCCCGACACAAACCTACCCATGCACTTCGATCAACATCTAAGGTCCTCCTCCGAGTGCCTACTCCGAGGGAAGCTCGGAGGTCAGCAACAAGGGAGAGGGCCTTCTCTGTGGTAGCCCCCCAACTGTGGAACAATCTCCCCGACAAGGCCCGCCTGGCACCAACATTGTTATCTTTTCGGCGCCAGGTCAAGACTTTCCTCTTATCTCAGGCATTTAGCAATATCTGATAAGCCTGGTTTTGTTTTGTTTTGTTTTTAGGGTTATATCTTTTTAATGTCATTATAGTGGTTTTAAATGTGTGTGTATATTGTATGTTTTTGCTGTTTTAATTTTTGTATATTGTTTTTAATTGTTTTAATCTTATGTGAACCGCCCAGAGAGCTCCAGCTATGGGGCGGTATACAAATGTAATAAAATAAATAAAATAAATAAATCTAAGGGACATGACACAAAAGGAAAAAGGATTGAGAAGGGGAGGGAGGAGGAAAGAAGCAAAACTCAGGTACCAGTTCTTAGTTTCAAAGTTCTTATAGAAGTTCTTCCTGGCAGAGAAGGGTGAATCAAGCTCCCTGTAGCAGTTCCTTCTCTAGCCAATGTATGGGTCTAAGTTGGTCCCCCCTTTGCCATGATGTTCTTCTTTTTAGTTCATTTATGGTCAGGATTTACCAGTTTGCACCTTCTGGACTGAACATGGACTCAGACGCAATCTGCAGCTGAAGTCTGTATATTAGTGAGTTTGCGATATAATTTATAGGCCGAAAGAAGTGTGTTCAACACGCTGTATACAACAGAAAAATGTCCACGAAAAATGCACACAAATACACTTTAATCAGTAGGCGAAGAATGTGGACATTTCACAGATGCACGCAAGTGATGCATACATTTGGAAAAATGTGCACAAACATACTCATGGATTTTCATGCCAAAAAAAAAGCTCATAATCTGATATAGATTCGAGTTGGAATGAGCTTCGAGATGAAATTCTGAGAACTTGGAGATGCTCAGGTTTTGCAGATTTGCACATCCCTATCCTTGGTTCTTTGGCTGATGGATGAGGCCAGAGCCTGCAGTCCCAGGGAAGAAGAAATACATCATCCTTCCCCACTGCCAAAAAGCGGAACTGGTTTGCATATAATTAGCATATGCTAATTTATATGTATAAAGGCAAATTTAGAATATTTAGAATGTTTATAATTTAAAGAGAAACTCAATATATCTCTCCATAGTTTGGAAGACTGTGACCAGGTGACCTCAGTTTATTGCTCAGTTTATTGTTCAGGTGCTAACTGTTGATGAGCAACAGTACTTGTGATTCTTTTACCTTTACACCAGAATTGGACCGGTCAGCCCTGAAAAGAGAGGATGGTCCTCTGGCAGCTTTTCAAATAAGGTTGGTCCTCTATAAAAGAGGACCCATGGCCACCCAAAAAAGTTGTGCAATATTAAAGTGTGAAATAACTCTCAGTCTTAAAACTCAAAAACGTTTTCCTTTCCATATGAAACTGTGGACAAACTTTTTTTTCATAACCTTATTTAGGCTGACCATATGAAAAGGAGGACAGGGCTCATGTAACTTTAACAGTTGTAGAGAAAAGGGAATTTCAGCAGGCATCATTTGTATGCAATTAGTACCTGTTGAAATCCCCTCTTCGTCACAGCAATTAAAGCTGCAGGCACTATACTAGAGTGACCAGATACAAAAGAGGGCAGGGCCCCTGCAGCTTTAACTATTGTAATGAAGAGGGAATTTCACCAGGAACTAATTGCATACAAATGACACTGGCTGAAATTCCCTTTTCTCTACAACTGTTAAAGTTATATGAGCCCTGACCTCCTTTTCATATGGTCAGCCTACCTTATTGAAAGATAAAACTGCCTCTGAGATCTGATCAGGCCAGCACTCTAGCAGTTGACCATCCCTAATCTAGAGTTACTATCAGATATTTCATAACCCATACCAGGAAATACTAACAAAATATGAATAAAATGGTAGTTTCCCCATGATTGCACAAGCGCTTAATGCGAATTTTGGAGTTATGCAAAACAATGGTAGATATATTTAATTGGACTAATATATTTATGCCGCAACTGGGAGTGGCAAGGGGTTTGGTTTCTTTTTATTATTATTTGCATCAACAATCGTACTGAAGATAACAAGGCAAAAGGTACCAACATAATATAGAAATTATAGGGTTTGGCCAAACTGACATATGACACTTTGCCTAAGAAATTGCAAAAATAAATAAATAAATAAATAAATAAATAAATAAATAAATAAATCTGAGACAGACATAAAACAAAACACAATCTTGTCTTCTTTTGAAAATAATTGTCCAAGCATCTCTTCAGGAGATTCTATTATTATAACTGTTAAGCCTTTTTTTAATGATACATTTGATCTTCCTTGTAAGTCAACTGTTTTGTAAGATATCCATCAAATATGAAAAAGGGAGGACAAAGACTATAATTGTATTATTTTATTTTTATTGCATTATTATTCTCTTCATTTGTAATTCAGCCCTCAATTAAATGCTTAATTAAAACAATTTCCATGCTTCACTTGCAGCTTTATGTACATGTCATAAAAAAAAAGAAAACTTTGTGAGAAGCAGCTGATATTACATTGTACTATCCTGTACATGGTTGAGTTAGAGGCCAGAAAGATGTGGTACTTTTGTAAACCTTGATGCATAATTCAAGTGCGCTGATATCATATATCAATGGCCATATCTTCCCTCCTTCTTTTCCAGGTTGGGAGAGGGGGAAAATCTACAGCTGCGATATACAACTGAGATCCGCAAACCTTTATATTTCTGACACTCTTCATCCCCTGTTGATTTCGTAACTACTTCATTTAGAAAAGACGGCGAGTCCTTTGGGATCTTGTTTAGTGGTGGAAATAACATTTTGTGCCTCAGAACAGAAGCTTGGAAAGAGTTTGATGTGATCAAATGTTTTGCTCAGACCACAGGGACGCAGGCATTTCCTACCCATTTCAGATAGAACCTGGAGTGATTTTGCAATTTTGTGTCAGCAGAAATGCTTGCAGAATTTCTGCAGCAGAAACAATAATCCTGCCAAAGATGTGGACAAGCATGGACGAATGTGTGTGTGAGGGAGAGACCATACTTTCTATGGCTTTTTCAAGCACAATGATGTGCTACCTAGATGGGGCCTCCAGGTTTCAGAGGCTGAAGAGCAATAATGGGTAACGGCCATTGTCTTTGTGTCCTACTCATGGGCATCCCGGAGGCATCCTGTTCACCACTGCAGAAAATCACATGCTTGACTAGATACGCCTAGAGTCGTATATAATGTTAGTCTGGCTTAAATTTAATTCATTTAATTCATGGGACCACTCTAAGTAGGGATAACATTGGATACAACAGTAACCCAACGTCATTTGAAGAAATGAAGCTACATTAAAAAGAGGGAATGAGAAAAATGGGTTTATGCTGGAAGCATAATAAAAACATGGGAATACCCCCAACCCGACCTCATTTTCAATATTATGGAAGTAGAGCACCAACAGGAATTATGCAAACTATAAAGCCAATGTACACATCTCCTGACTGTAGTGCAAATTGCCAGAACCAGAATAAATAGCATGTGAAAATCATCAGCAACCCTAACTTTGTGTCAGGGGAAATTTACTAAAAGTGTCTTCTTCAAAATATTTTAAAATAATCAATTGTGTGTGTGTGTGTGTGTGTGTGTGTGTAATATAGTGATAGAGCATGCAACTTCCATTTATCCATCTACATTTGAGAAAATGGTTAAATAGAAAGAGCAGGACAGCCTGCTGACAGATGATACAAGGCCATTTCTGTGTCAGTCATCTGCTCGATCCAGTTTGCTGCTTATGGGTTGATAAATGATAGCTTGAGTTTACATATGAAAGGCTTCAGAAATATCTGAAGGCTGAAATATCTTGGTGCCTGATTTAAAATGCAGTTTCTAATCGAGGACACCTGGCTTCCCTGTAGAGATCTGTGCTCAGAAGCACTTACTTATGGCCAATCTATATGTTTAGAACAAGTATATGGTATGGTCCTCCTGGACTGTACCATTTCAGAATAAGGTGGGAAATGCTCTCTAGGGCAGAATCTACACTACTGCTTTATAATGATTTATAACGGTATTAACAACTGTTGGGGACCATGACACATTCCATATACCATTTTCAAACCACTTTCAAAGTGTTATATCCTGCTTGGTGTAGATCTGGCCTAGGTTTAAAAAATTTACTGCCCTGCACAAAGCAAAACAGCACATCAGGAATAATAAAGTAGAATCATTCTACTTGACAGCCTTGCTTTCCACAAATCATTTAACATTCTAACATGCATTCCCTCCCTGGGAAAATAATCTTATTTAGTATAAGGCAGCTTCTTATGCTGAATGCTCAGTGGATGGAGGGCAAATCCAATGAGCACTATCCTGCTTCCATTCCATGTATTCCATCAACAATGGCCTAAGCAACAATAAAAACTCACTGGGATTTACTTCTGAGCGGACATGTATAGGATTTCACTGTTATACACTGGGTCGAGTGGAGGGGATGGGGGGAGTGTCCTGAACCCTGAAGAATGATAACTCTAGAAACCATTCTAATTAGTATTTTTATGGTAGAAATAGAGGACCAGAATTTTAGCAGAAACAGTTGGAGCTTTTGACTACAAAAAGTGAGAATTGTCTGTCAGACTAAGAGCCCATGAAGTTGCCTGTGTAAGTGCTCAAACAGAGGAGAGGTATCTATTCCAAACTTAGCACTAAACTGGAGATAGGGTTGGATCTAGATTCAGGAAAATGAAGAGTTCCCTGCCCTCTCCTACCTATGGCAGACCATCCAGAAACCCTGAAAATGCCACTCTGAGGTTTGGTAGACTGGAGTGCAATGGGAAAGGGATCTCCCCATATTGGGTGAGGTCAGCATCCATGAATGGAGCCTTTTGGTCAATGGAAGGCAGATCCTGGATCCAATTTCATACTTCTTCTAGAAGCTACAAAAACATGAGAAGCTGCCCTTAAAGAATGTTCACTTTCACATCTTTAACATCATAAAGCCTGTTGCACAAAGTGCTGTTCCACATGGGTCATAGGAACATAAAAGGGCTCAGTGCAAAATTGATACTTCCGTATACATGTAGTACAGGATTCACAATTGAATTTAAACTAATTCTTCTGAATTCTTTCAAGTCTTGATCATTTTAGTAGTACGAGAGAGCCAGTATGTTGAAGCCAACAGGATGTCATTCTAGGACCAGGGAGACAGACTCAAATCTCACTCAGCCACAAAACTTGCTGGATCCCCTTAGCCCAATCCTCCTCTCTCAGCCTAACTAACAGGGTTGCTGTGGGGAGATTGATGTACACTACCCTGACCTCCTCAAAGGTAGGGTGGGAATGTAATAAATTTATTTTAAGTGAATGCAACCACCACCGTAGTACAGAAAATTATAAACATAGCTATTAGTTATAAAAGAAAATCCCATGATTTACAAAATTCTTATTATGCCTAGAACATACCCTAGAACATCAACTAATCATAATAAAAACTAATGTCAATCATACCAAATGTAGCATACAATATAACTCCCTTTTGTATTGAAAAACATTATCATAATAGAATTCCCTTCATATGCATGAATCCCCAAAAGAAATTGTAATTAATAACAAATCTATGGATCTTCAGGGTGTATGAAAAAGGGCAGGAAATTAAAAAGATAAGGAAACCAAGGGCATTATTACTATTATTACAACCACACCTGGTTCCACATTTTAAATACATATAAAATATTAACTTATTGGAACACTTAAGAGATCTTCAAACCTTACCAAGAATATAGTTCTGTTATCAAGCCACAACCATTCAGAAGTATCTGCTTTTATTCAAGTCTATATATAATTCTAATACACATCACCTATAAGCCAAAAACTCATCAAACTGAAAGGTAAAGCATAATTAAAGTGAACAACACAACAAGGTTAACCCTTCAATTGCTGAAATTAAGCAGCAAATTAAAAAGAAAAAGCCCACATGACCAACCAGGAAAAAAACATGTAAGAATGCCCCCAAGAAAGATTGTTTCTAAAACATGTTGCGCATCTCATTGTTTACCATTTGATAAAAAAAATATTTTAACAATATCATTTTGGGGCTTCACCTCTCTTTTTTATTGTTGTTTCCTTGTGTTTGGTATTGCTTTATTCCTTGGTGGCTGGAATCCTAGAGCGTCATCACACAGGGGAAAATCGCATTTGCTTACCATTGCTTCTCCGCCCATGCATTTGTCCCTCATT
The DNA here is from genome assembly GCA_029215795.1 of Anniella stebbinsi. Classification (NCBI taxonomy): domain Eukaryota; kingdom Metazoa; phylum Chordata; class Lepidosauria; order Squamata; family Anniellidae; genus Anniella; species Anniella stebbinsi. The sequence continues at coordinate 186,090,639 of JARDYH010000002.1, forward strand.
AATTCTGTTGATTTTTAGGATTTTTAAAAAATATTAGTGGTTTTAAAATTATATATATATATTTTAAAAACGTGAAACTTGGCACCTTGATAGCTCTTAGATAGGGCTTTATCCATGCCAAGTTTGAAGCACATCTGTTCATCCATTGATTTTTAGGAATTTTGTAAAATTTGAGGTTTTAAAATTATTTTTTTTTTTTTAAAATCATTTTTAAAGCTAAGGAGATGAGCCTTGGCACCATGATAGCTCTTAAGTAGGGCTTTCACCATACCAAGTTTGAAGCAGATCTGTTTATCTGTTGATTTTTAGATTTTATTTAAATTTTGAAGTTTAAAATTATTATTTTAATAATAATACCCTTCAGACTCAGGTTGTCAAACCTCCTTTTTGGAGTCTTGCACCTTGAGCAGTTTCAGCACTTTGCATCAAGGGGATCTCAAGTTTTTAGCTAAGAAGTGCTGTGTGAACACGGCACCTTTCCCGTTGCAGATTTGGTGGGAAGTCGTGCACCTGGAGCTCAGCAGACTGAAGACACAACACAGAGATGGCTGTAGCTGAGCCCTGAGCAGGGCCATGCAGGAAGGGGGGCAGTGGGGCCAGTTGGCCCGGAAGCTGTCTTTTGTGAATACCACGGTCAGACTACAAGCGCCAGAGGGCCATGCTGCATGCAGAGGGGGGATATATGTGCCTAAGTTGAGATGGTTGTCCTTACTGCGCCTCTTTCCTCAATCTTCTCCATGGCATATAATCTCTGGAGCGGAGGGTGAGGTAATGATGATGATAGTTATTAATGATAATAATGATGATACCGTGAGGATGATGATGATAATGTTTGATAATGTTGTTGCTTCTATTTGTACAGCAACTAAAAATAAATGTTAATTTCTGATTCAACATTCAGGTGAGGTTTAATATGAAGGTGTTATGTAGAATGGACATGTTGGTGGGCATTTAAAAAACATTAAAATACTTAATGAGAAGTTTGAAATGGGGGGGCACACACTCCCCATCTGGCCTGGGCATATTAGCAGCTCTGCACGGCCCTGGCCCTGAGAGGCTGGCATGCCACACAGAGCCTTTCAAGAGCACCTCAGAGTCCAGTGTGTTGGTGCAGGCAGAGGTGGCTGGTGGCGGTGGGGTTTTTTAAAGTAAGAGTCACCAGCATGACCAAGCAATAAGTTGGCACCCTTCCCCACAGCCAAAGGGTACAAGTGTGCAGCCCAGCTGGACTGTTGGGAGACTTTGGAAGAGGGAGGGAGATTGATTGTTTGAGGCTGGAGACTTTGGTTTGGCTGCAGTGACTTAAGAGGAAGAGTCAACAGAGGCTGCACAGGCAACCCAGAGACACCTGTTGTAACTTAGCCCCATGGTGCTGGCATGCAACGCAGGGCATTAGAAAGAAGGTCTCAAGAGTCACGTGTTTGTGCAGGAAGTACACAGGAGTTCAGTCTGGATGTGAAAAGTGGTGCCAATGTACAAGACTTGAGAAGCTAATGTATATAAGTGAGAAGTGTGAATGGGTGAAGTAGTGTCCACTGCCCACAACATCCACCCTAATGTTAGTATGGAGAAACTTGTGACAATCATACACAAGTTGTTTTTTTTTAAAAATTGAACTTTAAACAAGCCAGCCAGCCAGCAGCAAGCCCTCTTAACAGCAGCTTGCAGCGGAGTGGGAATACAATCAGAAAATATATTTGAGGGAAGGGGGAAATGTATCACACACAGTATAGCAACAAAGTACAGCAAAAGCTACAAAAGTAGGAGTGAGTGAATTTCAGATACATTGGATGTCTCACTTGTTATTTCAGTGATTTTACCATTAAGATGTTAGTGTAGAACAGACGTGTCTTAATTGTGTGCTGTAAAATCAGACGTGTGACCAAGGCTATGTTCAGGTGGGCACACACCCTTGGTGCTGAACACGCCCCCTGGGGATGGACATATTGGTGGGCACTCTCCCGTGTGGGCCGACCATGTTGTCCTCCTTTTTGGTTTCCAAAATATGGTCACCCTAAGATAGCGGTAACTTCCATCTGTAAAATACGTTGCACATGCTAGGGTGGAGTTTTTTGTGGTGCAAAGAAGACTAGAAGGGGCGGGAGGCGCATGGGAGGCAGACGACATCGTGAGAGGGACCCGTGAAAATCCATGAGTGTTCAGTAACAAGTGTGGAATAAAACGCTCCTCTGATGGCGCTCCTAAACAGGAACATTCCACAGTGCCACATTTTGTTGCAGGTCCACTTGTTCTATCATTCTCATGACCTGTGTCTCTCACTTGCCAATCTACAGGGCCAGCTATATCATTAGGCAGGGTGAGGCAGCCACCACAGGCAGCTGATACAGCAGGGCAGGAAGTGGTGGTAAGATTTTGGAGGACAGAACTATGTATACTTCACAAGCTGCCCTTCACCCCTTAAGCTAGCCTGCTGCCCTCAGGTTCAGAAGGGATGCAGTCCCATTATCAGTCTTGAAATGAGAGGCAGCAGCCACTCAGGTCAACTTTTGTATATAGCATTTTTTTAAGAGGGGGAGCATCTTGTTCTTTATCACAGGGAGCCAAATGTCGAGTCAGCTCTGCAAATCTGAGTACAAGTCAATCCATGCCGGTTTAACTGAAGTAGGGGGATGCCTGCAGAGCTTCATATATGTCCATCTTCAACTCTGGATTCTTTCAGCTCAAGCTTGGGGCCTGTTTTCAAGGAAAGGGTCCAGCCCTGGAATGTGTGAAGAGCTAACAAAGAAATGAGCGGAATTGTTGTGGAAGGCACTTGCCTCACTGCTCAGGAGCCACAGTGACATTGCTATAACCTGAGTTTAGAACTAACAGCTCAGACAATGTGACTTTTCAAAAAGGTAGGCTTGAACTCCGGTATCTTAGAAATTAAACACTGCTGTGAATGTCAAGCATGATCTGCTGCTTTAGAGTAGCCGTAATGAAAGGGATCGCTCAATCAGGCCGCCAAGGAACATTATTCCTTCAACCAAGCAGATACAAGGATCAAAATGTCCTCTTTGCAGCAACATGGCAGCTTTGCTGACAAAGTAGATGTTCTGCCTAATCTCCATAAGAATCTGCAACTGAGAAAAAACTCATGCCTGTTAAAGTTATGCACTGCACCAATGCATTTCTGGAGAGGAAAATATATTACATGGGGACATCAAATCCACTTGCCCCATATTATTTTTAATATACTGTTTTAATATAAACCTGTAAATAATATATTGTATGTCTCAGTATTCTAGTGCTCCCTCCCTCTCCCTCTTTGTCACTTCCCTTTCCCTTAGGCCTGCTAATAATGCCAGGTGCCCACCTGTGCCACACTGGCTAAAGATCTCCATCTTTCAAGGTCCAGAGGCACAGGCCACCAAACAAACTAGCACTGAAGAGGCAGAATAAAATGTTTTGGGTTCCCCCTTCTGTGCTTCAAATAGGAAGCCAATTTGTCTTCGGGTGCTTTGGAATCCGCTCTGCTTTGGAATTGAAAACCCAGTGCTTTGGATGTGTCACCACTGACTCTAACAGGGAAATCAACAAATGACTACAACATTTTGGCGTGGTCAGAACTGGATGATAGTTGCAGGCTCCTTGCAAGGGGTGGCAATCGGACAACTTTCAGATAGATTAGGCACTGACCTTGCCACTTTGGCCTCTGAAATCTGCTCCAAAGATATTGCCTGGGGTGAGTGGGTAATCTAAGTTTAGCTACACTCCTGCATCGTCCTTGATGGACAGGAGGACACTTGATTGAAATTTGAAAGTGTTTGCTAGAGTACAGGACTGTACTACTTTAGAAATGCATTCTATGGATCTGCCCTGTACACTAATTAAGGTCCAATGAGTTTATTGTAATGAAAGTCGTACCTCATCTGGAATTGTTTTCAGTTCTGTCCTGCCAATTCTAATGCAGGGGTGAGCAACATGTGGTCTATGGGCTGCATGAAATCCCCACATTCCCTGAGTGTGGCTCTCCACCCACTCACCTACAAATTCAGTAATAACCAAAAATATTTTTCTTCTCTCTTTTTTTGCAAATAAAACAGCACCTGTAGCTGCTACAGAGTTCCTCAAAGGGTCAAAATTAGCTTGCAAACAAGTTAATTTTGACCCGTTGGCACACCATGCTATTTTGTTTTTATTCATTTTTATTTTCCCCTGTCTTTAGCACCTGTAGAGGGTGTGCAGCATGTGGGAGGGCCCGCGGAGAGGTAAACTTGCCCACCTCTGTTCTAAGGGCTTAGGGTGTGCAGCAATATTGCAGAAGAACAACCTCCAGTATTAGTCTGTCCCCTATTTGATAATGTTATCAAAAAACAAAGAACTTTCATTTCCTAACTACTTGAAGATTTCTTGCCTCTTCTCTGTCCCAGGCAAGGGAGTTCATCTGACAGGCAGCTGAATTTATTGTACACTTCTGGCTACTCCACAGTAATTGGCTTCACCCAATGCTCTGAAATAGACATTGTTGCATGATGCTATATTAAGTTTTCACAGCTTCATCTGGTGTATATTTTTGACATTGCTCTCTCCTTGTTCCCCAGAAGTGCTGTCAATCCGTTCCATTCAGCCTTGTTTACACACTTTCAGTAAATTATATGGACAAAAATCACCCCTCTGCAGTGTCTCCACTGCTAGCATTTTTAGTTTTGCATTTACATAAGGCACGTTAAGTTTATGGACTGAGCTGGAGGAGATAAAGAGAAAACTAACAAAGTTGTAAAAATGACTGTTCGTTAATGCCATGCCAGTGTTCACAATAAAATATTCACTACAAACATTTGCGTTACCTCTTGGTTCAACTTCACTTCTCAGAGTTTTTATGTTGTAACAATGATTACCTGACGCATGGTGGTGATTAACAGAAATTACCTTTGGGGAAAACATTGAGATGAAATTAAATAAAATGGTTTGTAGGTCTTTCCCTAGTAAATGTCTCTTGATGGGAATGATCAATGGCTTACTCTTTCATGATAGGGATGGTGAGTTAGCCAAACATGCTCATAATCCTATCCTACACGATCATAGCTCGCTTTGTTTGTCAGAATTGCACTTCTCTCCTTTATTTATAGCTACTTCCTCTATTTCACTAACTTGCCTCTTAAGAACCCCCATAAATTTCATATAAAGATACAGGACAATTTGATTCGGTCCACATTTCAAAACAAACAAATGTAATTTGCTCCTCCTGAACCAATGTGCAGATCAGAATATAGTTATCCTTCGGATTTTGCCCTTCTTCAAATTTTGTGGTGCAGTTTTAATCACAAATAAATATTAAAAGCATATTAAAATATGTACATTAGGATAAAATACATTTAGTGATGCATAGAGAAATGCGCTTAGAGAGCAATGCTATGGTCCTGGGGAGGTGACCCACAGGATTGATCAGAAGATGCTTTCAATGTCTTAGCTCCGACCTCAGAGGATTTTTCAGATTGTGGGACACACACCCCTTCCTACCTCCTGCAGAGGTTTCTATGAAATCAAAACTCTGACCTTGGGGCATATTGGGGCAGTGTGGGCAGGCAGGTGGGGAGGGAGTGGCCAGAGATCCACAGCCTTCTCAGCCCCTAACACAGGGGAGCAGATAGATCAGTTCAAGAGCTGGTCTAAATGAATTTCCTCCCATTGTGTGTGTGTGTGTGTGTGTGTGTGTATATATATATCCCTTTGGAGAGGCGGGAAAGGGCCAAGAAATGGTTCTGTCATTACTTCACCTTGCTAGCAAGAGCCCAGCAGACATTGGAGCTCCAACCAGAGGAGGTTTGGCAAGGATAGGACTGCTGTTTTCTAAATACCTATTTTGTGAGATAATAGATTAAATATGTGTGTGTACATGCACACACATATATCAAAGACACATTTTCATGCAGATGTTTTCAAAATGGCAGATTAATGAAGAAACGGGGCGGAATGGGCTTATGAAGGACACATGCAAAACTGATACAGACTGATACAAAACTGATACAGACCAGTATTATTATTATTATTTCTTACCCGCCTCTCCCTCCGGATCAAGGCGGGGAACAGCATCAATGCCAGGATCAATGCCAAAAATAGACTGATCCATCCATTTCTGATTATGGTGCACTGCATAACCAAAATGTGCACTGGAACATGGGAAGTCAGACCATTGGTCCATCTAGGTGAATATTGTTGACACTGACTGGCAGCGACTCTTGAGGGGTTCAGGCAGGATTGCTTCCTTGCCCGACCTGTTGAAGATGGGGATCGAACCTGGAACCTTCTGCATGCAAAGCAGGTGCTCTATCACACTGAGCTATGGCCCCATGGCTAGAAGCAGCTTCTGAGCTTTTTAAACTAATTATTAAATGTCCATTATTTATTTACTGATGTATTTTTCAACATTAATACAAGTTACAGTGCATCATCATCATCATCATCATCATCATCATCATCATCATCATGCCATGAGTGAGAAAGAGGTATTATTATTATTATTATTATTATTATTATTATTCCAACATTGAGCAAAAAGCAAGGTCATGACAATAATATGTCAAAAATAAACAATTCAGACAATGCTATACATTCAAGAAGTGTAAGCCTGATTCCAGTAATACTATAAAATCACTAATAATATTGATTATATACATTCTGTTCTAATCACCAGAATTAGCAGATTTTTTCTGGTGTAGGTTTCCATAGAGAAGAATGAATTCAAGCCTTATTACCTTTAAAGCCCTACATGGTTTGGGTCCAGGTTACCTGCGGGATCGCCTTCTCCCATACAATCCGCCCCGCACGCTCAGGTCCTCTGGGAAGAAGTTACTGCAGTCGGCCAAGACTAGGTTGACAACCGTTTACCCAGAGGACCTTCTCTTCTGCTGCTCCCAGACTGTGGAATGACCTGCTGGAGGAGACTCGTCAACTTAACAGTCTTTTAGAATTTAAGAAAGCCATAAAGACTGTTCTCTTCCGGCAGGCATATCCAGTGGAATTTTAGAATGTTTTAAGGATGTTTTTAGGATGTTTTAGGATTTTTATGCAGTTTTAATAATATGTGTCATGTTTTAATCAGTTTTATGTATTTTATCATGTTGTTGTTCCCCGCCTCGATCCGGACGGAGAGGCGGGTAAGAAATAAATTATTATTATTATTATTATTATTATTATTATTATTATTATTATGTTGCTACCAGCATTCTATATTTGCCCAGTGAAAAATTCAAGAATTAGTATCCACCTGAATTCCTATGTCAGAATGGACTTCCAGTAAGAGGATATCATCTATTCTACTCCTAGATTGGTCTGGGTATCAGGGATTTCCAAAGACAGTTTGTTATTTGGCCCATTACCATTGCTGTGGTGGTGTTGGCACTGACAGTATGTGATGATTGGCTCTTTGGCACAGACATCAAACATATGGCAAGAGAGTTGCTGGTTTGTGCTGAGGCAGAAGAGCTGGTTGAGAGAGGTCCTGTCACTAGGAAATAAGTAGATTCACACAGCAAGCTATCTGTCAACGCACATAAAAATAGATCCTTCTGAAATATCTGCCTACTTCTACTGGCTAACATATCCTATGAGGTTTAAGAACTTAGATGTTTGCAAAAATCCGGATGCTCTAAAAGAAATAAATGTGGGGGCAGCCAGGCTGATTTCATGTGGTATATAAGCCAATGTGGTATAGTGGTTAGAGTGCTGGATTGATCCAGGTTTCAGCTCACTGGATGATTCTGGGCCAGTTACATTCAGTCAAACCTGCTTCACAGGGTTGTTAATGAGGATAAAAATAAGCTGCCTTGGGTTCCATTCAAGAGGGAAAAAATGTTGGGATGATGATGATGATGTTGATGAAGAAGAAGATCAAATGATCTGATCTGATGTGTTATGTGTAGCCAAAGAGTAATCTTCACGATATCTTCCTATACACACACTCATGCACCAGTTACCACCCGCCACAATCAGTAAAATACACATAGCCCCAAATCAGGGTCAAGCAGCCCCATTGTCAGAATTCAGCTGAGATGTTTTCCACAAAGACCCTAATACATGGATGCTGATACGGTTTAAATGACAACAGATCCCCATGAAAAGAGGGAAAAAATTCAGAATGTTGTCTTTACTTTTGTAAAATGCAAAATGGCACAATATTGTAACACGCTGTGGAGCCCTCATGAAAAAAAGGATTTTTAAAATCTCCATACAGGTTTTAGGTGCCAAAAAACTAAAACAAGACAGATAAACTGTCTAATGTTTTTATTAAAAAAAAAAAAACCTTAAACATTCTAATTAAATAAATACACACACATAAATGAAGTCACCTGTCTAGACATTATTGACAACATTTTGTAATGTACATTAAGTCTGTCAAAACAGGCCAATTTTTCCTCATATTTCAAAGCTGCAAATCACAACTTATTTCAGATTCATTTCCTGTCAGAACAACTTTCAATGACTCCCTTCTTTTTCTACAGAAGAAATGCCCATCATCTGCCGTAGATTTCATGCTTGAGTACAGCATCATTTTCGGGGGAGGGGATCCCCCTTCCCCATGGAAATGTTTGAATGTCTTAAGCAGAATGAAAACCGGTTTTGTGGCTCCTAACACCATGTTCTTGAAAAATGCTATTTTCCTTGTAACCGTAATCCCTTCAGTATAGAATTCCAGCGATAACAAAAACATTCTGGCTGTAATCTACTGATTAGCACAGTCCTTAGGATGTATTGCAGTCACACAAAAATTATCTACATACTGGCATGCCAATGCTTTAAAATGCTGGCAGAGGAAGCCATATTAACATATTGGGTGACAATAAATGCTTAAAATGAGAACAATAGTGTAATGAAAACTAATAAAACTAGGATTTAGTCACGACTAAACAGCAACATGGTATTCTTTAAAATGCTTACAGTACTTTTCAACTAATGGAGAAAAACAGTTAAGAAATGAGAGAGAGAGAGAGAGAGAGATGAATTTCACAAGGGTGCTTGTGGATTTCTGATCCTTATATCAAGTGAGATAGACCCTGTTCAGATGACACGCTAAGCATTTTGAGCTATGGCTCAGCGTGTCATGTGAACCATGACTTAACGTGTCGTGTGAACCATTCCTAACCATGGTGAATACATAACCACAGTTTAAACACATTCACTAACCATTTGCTGCAAAAGGGTTAGCTGCCTAACCATGGCTTAGTGTGACATCTGAACAGGCCCATTTTTAGGTAATTTTAGACTCTGGACTTAATGGTCTTACTGCGCCCCCTCTCTTTAAATGGCAATACGTATTACTTTTCTTACTTCAAAATGTGTTAAACCAGCTCTACTGTATTTGGGGGCCCTCATTCTGCTGTGTGGGGCAGCGACACCTGCCCCAAAGTCCCACCTGATAGCACCACTGCTTATACTATGAGTATTTAGATGTTCAGGGAAGCCTTTGAAACACTATCTGAGAAAGTAAGAGAGAACTGGAGCCCCCAAATATGTTTATTTTCAAATTTGGGGGGAGGAACATACAGGGTTATAGCAGCCAGCATGGATACCACTAATCCCAAAGAAACTTCTATTTTCAGCAACTTGTAAAGACTGACCTCAAATTGGCTATTTCCCAGCCTTCAACAACTGGCCAGACAGGTTGAAAGACTTCTGCCTTCATCAATCTACACAGCAACTCAATCAGCATGAATACTTCCTGTGGAAACGCAAAGCCAAGAAGAGTTTTTACCAATCTCCTAACTGCCCGATTGCCAGTCTTCATTCTGTGGTTAATATTCTGTGTCTTTAACTGGAGATGCCAGGGGTCAACTTTGCAGCTGTCTGCATATAAGGCATATGCTCTACCACAAAGCTATTGGCTTTCCCCAACTTTCAAATAGGAACACCCTAGCAGTTCTCATTTTAGAAATCCAGCATTGAGGAAAGTGCACAGGTCTATCACATAATGATGTCAAAGCAGTCGTATGACTTGCACACATCCACACGAATCCCTTTTTCACACAATGTATTGCATCTTATGTGCCTCAGGAAAGAAACAAGTTTGATGCGTATGGAAGATGTGGAAGAACACAAGAGCAATCGTCCAATTAAATGTGGGGGGACCCAAAAGGCAAAGAGTTATGTATTGCATAGCCACTGGAGATGGAGGGGAAACTGAATGCACAGGTTTGTGAAAGTAATGTGGAATGACGGAAGCGGCGTCAGTGGTGATGCCCAAAGCCAAAGTGGCTCCTGCTTGAAAAATAGTGGAGATCACTCACTGGACAAGAGACTTGGGAGTTTGGTTTTTTGGGGCTGCTTCCTGGAGTTTGCTTGCTTTCATCGTCTGAAAGCAAGCATCTTTTTCCATGGTGTCTTGCCGCTAGCTTAGCACACTGTGGTCTAGATTTAATAGATCGATCTGCCTGAGGCTGGTAGCCTGCCTTTAGACAGAGCGCTAGACTAGGTGGCCTTCAATGCCTTCCAGTGTTATGTTTCTCTATGCTTTGCACAATAAATTGCTCTCTAGCCTCGCCATCTTTACTTAGGCTCCATTCTGTAACCCAGCTATCCTCTACTTTGATTATCCAACTCATGCTGCCCTGTGTGACATTTATGTTTTCTCCTCTTCGAGCAGCCACTGACAATTCGCTTTAGTGCTCAGCCAATCCTTGCTACAAAAAAAAAAAAAAAATCAGTTTCATTTTGCTTGCTTTCATGTAGTCCGTGAGCTTCCGTCACTCTGTACTATGAAATATTATTCCATTCCGCAGGTCTATTTCCTGCAAGGCTATGTGAGAGTAAAACAAGCTTGATTCAAAGAAGACAGCGGAGTTGCCATTTCATCCCACGACTGACCTGCCAGAGTTTCTCCACATGTTGTAACTGTACACACTGGTTTCTCTGCCACTGATTCTATTAAGAGGAAATCCAGTACTAAAGAACTAACTGACAACCAACATGACTAGTCTTTTTACCAGAGGCTACATACAGTGGGGTGGGGGGTGAGGGGAGGAGAGGAGAGGAGAGGTGGGGTAGGGGTGGGAATGCATTTCCTTTCATTCCAGCCAAAACATACAGAGTGCAGATTTCATCAACTGCTTTGCTGACAGATGTATTGCGGTTTTCTTCACATCCTTGCTTGTGGGTTATGCCTCTAATCCCTAACAAGATCCATCAGGGGCTTGCAAAACTTCAGCTGTTTGTGAATGGCTCACAATAGACATTTCCACAAAAGGCTTAAACATTCTCCACAGGAAACGCCAAGGAAAAAAAGAAAAGAAATACAGCACACAAAACCTTGTTTGCTTATGAAAAACCCAGGAAGGCAATTTCTGCTTTACATGAATGGCTTTCAGTAACCTCTGGAGAAAGAGCAGTTACATATTCAAGGGCAACATTCACCTAAAGATACATCCAATGAAATAAACCTAACAATATTAAGTAGGGAGAGGGGGTGGTGGTACCCTCCTTAATAAATGCCAGTTTGTCCCAGTTGGAACAGCGGAACTCTTGAAACTGTATTTGACAAGATTCTGATTCTGTATGTGCTTCATAGCACTTTTCTTTTCTTTGGCTTTTAAGCTATTGCAATAATTACAATAACAGTAATATAATTGTTTGTAGTCCTGGACTGTTTGTTTTGCTTCCCTCTGAGCTCTGCTTGATTTATAAGCAGAGTGGGGGAAAGGGAGAGAACTAAAAAGCAAATTTCAGCCTTGTGTATGTGAATTACTGCTGCCAACTATCAACTTACATTCACACATGGATTAAGGTGACTGAAGAGGCAATAAAAATCCATTGCCCTCCTGTATTAATAATGTATATTTTATGTTAGAAGTTGGTTTCCTTGACTTTCAGTGATGAAAGTGCATTAGCTTTGCCCAAATACAGATCTTATCATGCTACTCTCTTAAAAAAAAAATAGGGACCAAGGGGGAAAAAAATCTCATAGAGAACTATTAGTAAGCAAGCCACTGAAGTGCATAATTATGACTAAACAGATTTAGGAAACATTAAAAACTCATTTTGTCAGCAGTATCATGCCACCAGCTCAATTAGAGCCTAAACTATCAAATCATGTACAAGGGCTCAGTTCATAGCAATAAGTCAAAATATCAGCATATACACTTGCTGTGTATGGTTTAAACAAAATAAACAAACTGCCACATGATGTTAAGGCTGAGTACTCCCTCTGCCAAAAGCCTATAAAATGCACCCATTACGTGCTATAATTTCCCCTCATCTTGACTACCACTAGGACAAGATTTCAGACGTGTCGGCAGTGGAGGCTGGTGGCTCTGATGTCACGGGGCGGTGAATCTGCTCCAGGTTTCAGTCAGAAGCAGTCAGAAATCTAAAAGTCCATAGTTTAAGTATCAAGTATATACTACAATGATATTATCAGAAAATATCCTTTCAGAAGTGTAAAGTTGTGAAAGTCAACTCATATGTGGGCTATTTTTATCTATTTATTAGATTTATAACTTGCCTTTCTGACCAAAATGGCTGTCGATTGGTAACAATAATAAAATACAGATTAAAAACAGAATTTTAATTAAAACATAGTATAAAAACAAATAAATTGAAAACACAATTGAAAACACAATAAAAAATAGATAGCACCCAGGCAATTGAAACGCCTTTCTGCAACAAACTAGTTTACATACCAAAGACCTGCCTGCATTAAAATGTCTTTGTTTGGCAGAATGACAACGGAAAGGAGATGAACTTTGCCTCCCTTGGCAGAGAGTTCCAGAGCTTGGGGGAGGGCCACTGAGAAGGCCCTCTCTCACATCCCTACTAAATGTACCTCTAATGTTGGCAGGCCGAGGGAAGGGTCTCCTTTGAAGATCTAACAACCCAAGTAGGCTCACATGGGAGAACGTGGTCTTTCAAATAGCCTGGTCCCAAGTCAGATAGGGCTTATTTTATTTTTTATGTGTGCAGTGAGCCTACATGGACCTGCATACCTGCATACCAGCTTCCCTATTGAACTGCTCTTTTCAGGTGGTCCCACCATCTGGGATGAGCCCAGTGGCAAAAAAGTAGAGTCTTCTCTGGGTTGTGCCCCACTGTGTAATTATTTCGCAACTTGGTGTCTACCGTAATACATTTCACTGCCTGGCCAAGACCTTTTTCTTATCTCAATCCCATTTTCTATTTGAGGAGTTTTCAAGATCTGATTCTTTCACTCTGCTGTTTAAGAATTATTGATGGCTTTATTGGGTCCTTATGATTTGTTGGCTTTATTCTGTAAAGCGCCTTGGTTGTTTTTACATGAAAGGTATTAAATAATGTTGAAAAACAAACAAACAAACAAACAAGACTGCACCAAGCACAGAGCGGTTCTGAGGACTGAAGCTGACTGGAATACAAATCTAGTTTTTGAGTGAACCAGGCTCAAGCTCCGACACAAACGATAATAGCCAGGAGATCTGACATTAAGAATGACACAATGTCCTTAACAGGTCCCATTATGCTGGAACGGCAGACTCTTTCATTGCTTTCACATAACTAAGTGACCTTTCCGCCATATGTGCTCCAATACCTAAGCAAACTAGGGTGAATTAAAGATAAAATATCAGCCTTCAGTTTGAATTTTCCTTCCCGTTACCTGTCACATGCATTTCGGGGTGGCTGTGCATGGTTTTTTAAAGCACCATCAAGTTTTCAATGACCAGCTTGTTCAGCAGAAGGGAGCTAGTATTTAATGCAAGTCACATTACGTAACAGAGCATAACAGAGATGGTGTTATTCTTAAAAGGTCTATCTCATATCATGGCTCTTAACATCCAGAATCTGCTAAAGCTAAAGTCTTCATCTAGGGTAGAATTTCTAGTTTTATGTCCACTTGTGGCTAGTTTGTGCTTTCACAGTTCCCAAGCATGTGCATTTTGTTTAAATATATGGAGAACATGGTATCATGATGATCAAGTAAATATTTGAAGCTGCCATATAATGACTGCACTTGCACATAACACTAGGCCATTATTTGTTTTAACCATAGTTCATTGAACAAGCCAGAGTAAGCCTTGCAGATCAGCAAAGCTATCACAGTTCTTCAGTCAACCCCTGGTTTGTCTTCCTTCCATCTCTTCTGCCAATATCCAGATGGTATTCCAACACCTTAGCAGCAGTAAAGAACTGTTTTGCCTGTGTGTTAATGAGTGAGTTTTGCTTTGTTTGTTGTGTGTTGGGAGGGCATGTGTGTTTGTGGAAGAGGCAAGCAATGCACATCATTCTTTGCTTCTCTACAAGCCAACTTTGCTTGTAGAGATTCTAGGAACACATTCAGTCCCCTCCAGCATTATTACTATTTCCTTTGGATACTGTGGTGGAAAGGTGGTTTGATCAGTGTAAGAGGTGGTGGTAAAGCGTATGTAGCTTTTGCCCGGAATTACCTATTTTCACAATAAAGTGTAACTGGCATACCCAATAAAAACCCAACCATTCCTGTAATTTGATTGCTTGAAAAGATCAATGTAACACATTATAACACTAGCTATGAAGTCACTATTAGATCAGATATGAAATATGTTTTGACTGGTTAAAAGTGTCTTTATGTACTACTGTATTTTGTTCCATTAAGCAGCCATTTGCAGTTAGAATGAGCATAGCTGTTTTGCTGTTCAGAATATCTGCCCTTTGTCTATAGCAAGCAATCTATTTTCATTCATTTTCTTTACAGACTTAAATGAGCAGATGTAATTCAGTTTAGATAATGCATCACAGCTGCAGTAGGCAGGAAAGAATGGAAGAAAGTAATTGTTCCTGAAAGGATGATACAAATGAATCGAATGCATCGTATTTGTGCAATTCAACTTGGAATTTCTCTCTGTCAACTTGGATGGAGTATGCGTAGCAACAACTCCTTGCCTCTTACAACTGTGTTTCAGTGCAGTAAAACACAAGGTTGAATTGGTGAATGAGTGTCCTTCTCAATCCCACTAACAAAACAGTGGTGGAAGGGCTTTTTTTCCCCTTTTCCTTTCTGTTTTATCCTTCTGTGATTTTTCTTGTTTCAGTAAACAGAGCCACATTAATTTCCACTTAGACTGTATTAACCAGTAATCTGTCTAGTTTTTGGGTCTTCCCTGTAGGACTTGGGCAGGTTACAAGCTGTTTCCACAATTGTTTTCCTTGTGCTTACTCAAATGTGCTGAAATACCCTTGGTGTGTTTAAATGCATTGTTAATGACTCATATAGGGTAGGATTCCACTTGCCCTAATCATCAGATTTAGGGTTGTACCCAATGGTATCATTCTGTTAGCACAAAGCTTCTACCTCTTCTGGAAACCCCCATTTTCATCCTTCCACAAGTGTCAGATCCACTACTTTGATTCCACTTGAGCAAGCTGTTCCACAAAGTGTTCCACAACTCACTACAAATTCATTAGGCTAGATGTTGTTTGGTTAGTTGTTCTGCTAGTGATTGTGCAATTCTTACCGGAACATCACAAACTCTTGAATTGTTCCACTAGCATAACATCGGATATAACTTAGCGAGTGTTTTACCATTATGATCCCTACGTGGTACAGTATCCCAACAAAGAAAGGAAATGAGAGTGGGTACAAGTCATGTAATGATAAAAAGAGAGGTGACCTCCAAGGTGCACTGAAAATGATCAATTTGGCCCAAGTCAAGTCTTGAGCCTCTTCTTCATGGGCAACTATTTGAATCCATCCATGGGATTGGACTTAAACTGGACCTTCTCAGAGTAATGCTGACTGCTTTACAGTGCAGTCCTACACATCTCTTTGAGAAGTGCCATTGAGTTCAATAAAATGTATATAGGGTTGCAGCCTCAAATATCTTCTGAATGGCTTAAAGTAGACCAGTTGCCTTTGAAGACAAACTGCAAGACAACACATTGTGCCAAATAAATAATATTCAATGCACATTTGAGGTATCTTCTCTCTTTGTCCCCCCACCAATATTCAAAGGCTGGAGGTTTTATGTATGTATGTACACACAAATTTATGGAAATTCTATCCTATCGTTTACCAGCAACAGTCTCAAGGAGGCTTACAGAATACTACACAAAAATATAATAAGCAATAGCAATACAATAAAGATAAAAGAGCAAGCAGCAGCTAAAATCTATCTGAGGATCTCAGCTATCATTCAAGCATGTAAGAACAGGACAGACATAACAAAGATGGTATCAGGTGAATCTTTTGAGGGAGAAAATGTCATCATTTGGGCATCACCACAGAAAAGGCTTCTCTCAGGTTGCCTATCTTCAGGGGACACCTGCACAAGGGCTCCTGAAGAGTTCTTCAGTTTCACACAGGACAACACAGTCCTATAAAAATGTGTCCTGTTTGTGATGAGCTTTGCTGATGGAATTTGGTACCTAAATTTGTTTAAAATGCTCTCAGAACACCTGCAAATACATGTCCTGGGGTAAATTTGCTGGCATCATTTGTCTTGTGTGCTGGGTGAAGTCAACTATTACCTTCTCTTGCTAGGCCTGGTTGGTGTGGCAGTCATGACAGAGTAATTGCTTGCAGCAGATGGGAAGTTGGGCGGACAAAGATAATACTTAATAAAGCTGACATTGGAAATAGCTGGAATGGCAGAGTACTAGTTTTAGCTCTGCCTTAACCACAATCATGGAAATTACCTTATGCACAGGTTCAATCCTCAGCACTTCCTGGTAGGGCTGGAAAAACTCCTATCTGAAACCTTGGAATGCAGCTGCCAATCAGTGTTGACAGTACTGGCCTAGATGGACCAATGGTCTGACTCAGTGTAAGGAAACTTCTTATCCTATCTATCTACCACAGCTCTCTATTTTCTTTTCACCAACAAAATTGATGCAGCAGAACTCAAATGAAACTCTTCTATCTGTGACAGCTGCATAAATCCTTTCTATTTTGTACCTCAGCACAGCTCTCAAAATTGTCTGCTTTCTCTTTCTGAAGATAAATCTGCTTTGTTACCTCAGCCCACTTCACTTGTTAAGTTATTCATTCATTCATTCATTCATTCATTGCATTCAACATTTGGAAGCTTAGGGCTGCAATCTCAGGCACACTTGCCTCTGAAAACATCCTATTGAACACATCGGGACTCACTTCTGAGCAAACATGCCTAAGATTGCGCCATAAGTTAGACATGTTCACATTCTAGCTTATTGTAATCAATGGCACTAAGAACATATTTGTACTATTGATTAACTGTTCTTAACTACTGAAGACAGAAAAGTAAATGTGAGATAATGAAAAGCAGAGGGCTGGATCCAAGTTTAGGTGCATGCAACTGGTCTCACAGAAACAGATTTCCTTACCTCTTCTTCCCCATAGTAGCCCATCCACCCTCTACAAATGTTACACAGGAGGTCAGGGTTTTTCCTGAGTGGGGTATTGCGTGCTGCAAGGAGAAGGGTGATCTTTGCCCAATAAAGTGCAGGATTACTCCCTTTCCTCCTCAGCCTCATGCACCACAGCCTGTTCCTTTTAACAGGGTCCTATGATGCTCTGTGTATTATGTTGGTGGGCTAGAAGGGCTGCCATGAGGAGAAGAGGTGGAGAAATCCTCCATAATTCTAATTGTACATGTCTAAATCTGGATCCAATTCAATGTAGGAGAGAAATTGTTTGGTCATCTCCATAAGTTGAGGCAAATAATATTTCCCTTCTGCTCAAAGAGATTATTTTATGCTCCATCCAGTTTTCCTGTGAGAAGTTTCATGGGCTCAGCACTTACTCAGTTTTGGTTTTCTTTGAAGGAAGTCATAGGAGGCTGTTGTCATTTTGTAATATTTATGTTAATTTATGAATATAGAGACTGAACATAACTGGAGGCACATTCCAACAGACAGGTAAAATCTACTGCTTTCACATCAGATTCTCAGGGAGAAAGTTAACACCCTATAATGCTTACAGAGTCAAACTCATCTCTCTCTCTCTCTCTCTCTCTCTCTCTCTTTCTCTCCCTTTCTCAAACTAAGATCTATTGATCTATTGATCTATTCACACCTGGCAAGAAGCAAGTTGGGAGGGGGAATCCAGATAAGTCATTTTTTTTTCTAAACATCACCTGAATACCAAGGGCTATCAACACTCTTTTCTCCAGTTTAAAATGATGGACAAATACTGCCTCAGAGCAACCCACTCTAATAGTTCTATTCACATAAATCTCATAGGAAAGTCATAACAGGTGAAAGGCTAATAGTATAGATTAAAGTGTTTTGATCACATGCTAGTAGGGACTTTATGTTGGGCCTTGAACTGTATGATTTCTCTGTTCTACAAATTTTCTGAAGGCCGGGAACTCAGGGGGAAACATACATTTTGAACCTGAGGTGGTAATATACTCACTGGATGATTCAGGCAGAGGTCTTTGTCTGAAATTGGCTTCCAAATAAAAATGACCATGTTACCATGTGAAAAAACAAGGACAATGCAATCCTATGCACGTTTACTTAGAGGCAATTCCCAACTATACTCAATGGGCTTCCTTCCAGGAAATCTTGCATAGCATTGTAACCTTGCATAGCATTGTAACCTTCATAGCATTGTAATAGGCTGACCATCTGAAAAGGAGGACAGGGCTCATATAACTTTAACAGTTGTAGAGAAAAGGGAATTTCAACCAGTGTCATTTGTATGCAATTAGTTCCTGGTGATATTCCCTCTTCATCACAACAGTTAAAGTTGCAGAGCCCTGCCTTCTTTTGTATATGGTCACTCTAGTATAGTGCCTGCACCTTTAACAGTTGTGATGAAGAGGGAATTTCACCAGGAACTAATTGCATACAAATGACACCTGCTGAAATTCCCTTTTCTCTACCACTGTTAAAGTTACATGAGCCCTGTCCTCCTTTTCAGATGGTCAGCCTAATTGTAACCAACATAGTAACTTACAGGTTTAGTGCTGTCGTTGTCATCATATGAGCGTGATTCAGATAAATATCTTTGCACAGGAAAATAAAGTGATGAAGTCATTATGTGAGGCATTTACCACAGACAGACCTGGTATGAGAACCTGGTAAAGTGGGGCAAAAGACAAGGCCCACATACCTCACAGGGAAAGGATCCACCAGGTCTGACACCACCATCCATTACACTTTTTTGATGGTGATGCTCATCCTGGCTCTCATCAGAGCAGTGCAGAGCAAAGTGGCTACTGCCTCCATCTTTATTAACCCAGCATGCCTCTGAGACCCACAACAATGGGCAGGTTCCTCCTTGCCCAGCAGGCCTAAGGGAAAAACCCACCCTATGGCAAGCATTGTTGAGCTCTCAGTGCTGAAGAGAAGCACAGAGTGCTAGGCAAAGGAGAACTTGGCCTTTTAGGTTATACCTATGCATTTAGGGCTTTTCTACATGAGTAGGCTGACCATATGAAAAGGAGGACAGGGCTCCTGTAACTTTAACAGTTGTAGAGAAAAGGGAATTTCAGCCAATGTCATTTGTATGCAATTTGTTCCTGGTGAAATTCCCTCTTCATCACAACAGTTAAAGTTGCAGGGGCCCTGCCTTCTTTTGTATATGGTCACTCTAGTATAGTGCCTGCATCTTTAACTGTTGTGATGAAGAGGGAATTTCACCAGGAACTAATTGCATACAAATGACACTGGCTGAAATTCCCTTTTCTCTACAACTGTTAAAGTTACAGGAGCCCTGTCCTCCTTTTCATATGGTCAGCCTATACATGAGGCTTTTAACAGCCACATTACCAAGGCTTCTACTTCCGGATTCTTTCTGGGATTAAGAACAGTTCTTTTACAGAGGGTTTTGCTCCCGGGTTTTTCTTTCTATGCCTTTCTATATGTTCCATTACACAAGCACTAGCTGGAGCTGTGGTATAGCAGAATATACCAGCGTTTCATGTCACCATTCACAGAAATTCCAGGTTTACCTCATGAGAAAAAAATGCACTATAATGTTCGCAAAGCACCAGAGAGGGCCTGGAGGATGTCCTATAAAGCACCCACAAACTACCATAAATTAGGAATCACGAGTGCACATTAAATGCCTCATGCAGCTGCAGGCAGCCCCTGTGGAAAGGGTTGCCATACGTCCCGGAAAACCAGGAATGTCCTGATTTCCAGGTGATTCTGAAATGTCCTGACTGGCTGGGCAAGAATCTCAGATTCCCAGTCTGGGCAGCTGATTTCTAAAATGGCGCCTTGAGCAGCGTAGCTGTAGCAGAAGAGAAAAAAAGTGTGCATGCCTTTTTCAGAGTACTGCTGCTCCTGCACAGGCTAGGCTGATTCACTCCCTGAGAGTCGTGTTATTATGCCTGTGCAGAGGAGGAGGAGGAGGAGCAGAAAAGGGCGCGCTTGCTTTCCTCAGGCTGCCTTGCTGCACTAGGGCTATTGCTGTTGAGCCTGGGAGAGCCCAGTGATTTAGTAAAACAATAAAAGAAAAAGGTCTCCTGACCAGCCCCTGCTATTGTGCAGCTTGTGTTTTCCCTTCCAGGTAATCCTTTCAGTTGCAGATTAGACCAAACCGCTTTTTTGAAGGAAAACCTTGGGGGAGGGGGGTTTACCCATGGGAAACACCTTGTTTAAAATGGGCTCTGCGTTCTTACGGCTGCCCCTCCCTGCACTCTCTCCTCCAGTCCTTTTCTCTTCTAACTCCCTTCCACCCACACCATTACTTTTTATTTTGCTTAGAGTAGGGCTACTTACTGCCTGTTCAGAGAACTGAGTAAAAGAAAAACAGCCAGTGCTTTCCCCCTTCCAGCCAGGTCAGTAATCCTTTCCGCTCTAGACCAGACCCTATATAGCCTAGGCTTCATAGCTCCTTTTAAGGAAAACTCTTTTTGGGGGGGGGTTGTTGTTTTGTTTTATCAATGGGAACACTTGCTTAGCAAAAATGGCTTTGCATTGCTACTGCTGCCCCTCCTCTCCTGATAGCATTAGGCAATTCCCCCTCCCACCACTCCCCCTTTGAGCCCTCCCCTCTCCCAGCCTTTCCTCTTCTAACTCCCACCCACACTATTACTTTTTATTTTACTTCCAGCAAAAATAAACAAAGAAATAAATTTTAAAAATTGTCCTGGTTTTGAGGATTCAGAATATGGCAACCCTACCTGTGGATCAGGGAGGATGTTGATGTAATCTCTAACTGCACCAGTCAGCCAAATGTGAGGCAAGCAGTCCACTCCCAAAGATGTGATTGATGCTATGGGAATTGAGAACTCCCAGTCCTAAAAATAGGAACCATGTCCACAGTCTATAGATCTGTGTACTGGTTTCATGTTGATGTTGCTCTTTTATGGATTAGAGCAAATGTATGCGAAGAAATATCCCTTACTACATCAATATTCAGTTCTAAAGAATGGTTCTGTATTCATGGCATCCACTGCATGTGGTTAGTGGGCAGCAATTGTTCTACGTTATGCAAGCAAGAGAGTCAGTCCGCATGTTTTTGCTCTCTGCTTGGGGCAGAGCTGATCTGGATTATGGAGGTTTATTGGGGATCAGTATAGGTGTACATCTGGTCCTGCATTTGACAGACCTTTGTATTAAATGATCTTTGGACTCTTCTGGCTATAATTATGTTCTACATAGGAGTCAAGGAAAGCAATAGCAAACCACTGAGCTAGCCTGTGTTAGCTAGCAATATTTTTTTAGTCTACTCAGTGGAATAATTATGTATCCATTGCTGACTGGACTGCAAGTCATGTGAACCACTGAAAATAAACAGGCAGCTTTTCTAGGCCCACAGAGGCCAAAGACAACCTCAACCTCTACAATTTCTCCAACATGAATTTGGAAAATCTAAAAGAAAAGTTAGTCAAACATAGGAGGAAGTCCATTTAACTTTTAACATTCCTTAGATGCACCAAAGGTCACACTTCTGTAGTTCTGTTCAATTTTTCTATGGATTCTTTTAAAGATGTATATATGGAAGAGGCTTCATTGAGTTCCCAGCATGAGGCAAAGAAAATGCAGACAATATGAATTGGTGCCATAATCTTGTTTGTTCTTGGAAAACTATTTTCTAAATGTGTAAATATGCAACGAAGCCCCTTACAGGACACTACATGGAATGCAATCTATAATCTAATATAAATGGTTTGCTGAGCCCTGATGAAAAAAGAAATTTGTGCCTTGGGATTCCGTGATGGTGCAGTAACATCCCCCTTTCCCTCCTCCATTGGTGGAATTGGCATTTTAATATCCACCAGGCAAGTCCATATGCTTATTAGAACCAAAATACTGAAGATAAAGGTTTACATTAAAGAGATTTTAAAAAGGAACGGAGATTATAAATCAAATGACAAAAAGGAGGCAAAAGATTACAATGCATGAGGTATAATACGGAATGTGGAGATGCAGTACCACAGGCATGTTTTAATATAATAGGACAAAGCTTTTCCAACAGATACAGAATGGCTTCAGATTTACTTTCAAACAATATTCCTGCTAGTTAATCTTTCAACCCTGTTCAACCACTAATAGGATTCTAATGCTCCAAAACAATAATCTTGGATAAACACTTATCTTTTTCTCGCAGGAAAAGAAGCCAAGCCTTAACAATACACAGTAAAGTGGATTCCTTTGGGTGTGTTAAAGGTGTACTCTTTTAATTTTGGAGTGTATCTGCTATTAACAGGAGAGACTGTGCTGCGTGCATACACTGACAGAACAATACTCAATTACATTTTTGCCTTAAGCATATCAGTAGGAATCTACTGACAATTTAAGCATACAGCCTAATTCTGATTAGAAAGCACAGAGAAGTCCTATTCTAAAATTGTGCAGTCATGGCTGGTAGACTCAGCATTTAATGCACCACGATGCTTATTAGAAGTTGCTTTATAAAGTACTCCTCACATATGATAAGCCACGTTGACTCAGCTATAGCCTGACTACACAGGGGTTTATTTAGATGCAGTGCTTCTGTTCTCCTTGGGAATTGAGGACTTAAAATCAACATGACTGCAATCAGAGTGACATCATTCTATCTATTGACCCAGACGCTCTGTATTGTTTAAAAACCAAGGGTTAACCTATGATTTGTTGTTGGGCTAACTCTGGATTGTTTAATCCCTATACAATCCAGAGTGTCCAAGTTTGAATGTCACACTCATAACATACAGATGAGATGATCATATTGTCAAGATGGGTCCAAGGCTCCCTGGTTTGGTTTCAGATTATGAGTCAGAATCAGAGGAAGAGGTAGAAGAAACTCAGTCAAGACAGAGAGCGAAGGAGGAAATTCCCCAAGACTCTTCAGGAGTAAGGGAGGAATTTTCCCAGAAGCTGATTGAAAAGGAGCTTATAGAAAAGGAGGCCTTGGTTCAGTGACTGTCTTCCCCCTTCCCACCCACCGCTTGATAACTCAGCCTTTGCTGGAGCGGGAGGGAGCACTGAAAATAAAAGATCCCAGAGTCCACCACAGGGTTAAGTGGTGGAGTTGAGAGGATGTGGGAGGCAGTCTGCCAACTGGCTGCATATCAGATGTTGGGTCAAGAGGACCCTCCCTGAAGCAGGAGTCCAGTAAAGGCCTGTTGGGCATGGGCAGGAAACTGTCTATTTATTTGATAGGTGTCTGCCTTGCTTTATTTGGCTAATCAGGCTTAGAGGACAGCTCCTAGCCTTCACAGATGCTACAGATGTGAAGAGGTGGGGTTTTGTTTTTTTACTGAATAAAGACTTTGTGGATTGCACAGCAAGTCTGTTGCTTCACATTTCAGTGGGAGGACTTGGAATCCTGACACATATGTTGTTTACTGAAAGTGGCAGCTCCATCACACCTACTTCCCCCCCCCCCCCCGGTTTGCATCCACAGTTTCCCCCTCTGGTCGAACGTTGGGCACTTTCATGTCTGTGCATTGTTGCGCTCATGTATCTTTTCACCTGCCGGCGAAATCTCCCTCCCAGTTCCTACATTCTCCTTCCCCCTGTAATTATATATAGATATAGATAGATATAGATAGATATTCTGCGCAAATACGATAGTATGCAGGCTGAAATTGTACAGTTATGGTAAAACAACACACTATGCTTTCCCCTAAGATCATATGAAACAAGAGAAGTGAAGAGAAAGTATTACAATTAGTTTTTGGAGAAGTTTGACGTCAATGTTGGCATGACAAGGGAAAGCTGACATTGTTCTGTTCAGGAGACCTAGACATGCCTACTCAGGAGTAATAACCATAAAGTTGAGTGGGACTGAGTCCTGGGCACAGGCAGTGGCGGCCTCGCTCACCTTCTCTGTGGGGTGTTCGGGTGGCCTCTCTCCCTCCCCCTTCATGGTTGAGCAGTTGAGCAGAAAACCATGCTGCCCTCCTCTTTTGTCAGCCCTCCTTCAACACACACAAACCTAACAAAAAACGGGATGGTCCGATATAGCGCAAGGTCGCAAAGGAGAAAAGCAAGGCAAACGGAATAATAATAATAATAATAATAATAATAATAATAATAACAAGAAGGTGTACAAAAGCTGCTGCAATTCTCCACAAAATTAGTTTTATCTCTAAAGGGAACCATTTTGAAAACATATTTGTCCCTCCCTCATTATATCCAAACTAAAATGAACCCAAACTAGCTTTCTGGCCCATTGCTCAGGTTGTAGGCACTTCTCAACCATTCCTCTGTTGAAAGGATTTCATCGTCATCTTTTCAGCACAAAAATGTTTGTAATGGCATAGAGAAAATGCCGCAGCCTCTGTCATTGCACAAACAACTTGCTATTTGGAAACAGCTGCCATAATCCACCATTTAAATATCTCTCTCTAGAGGCTAGGACATACTCTTTGGCCCTTAGACACCACTGAAATTTGATTTACCATGCCTGTAAAATGAAAAGCATAACCAAAAACTCAAAACATAAATAATATTCATCAGTCAAATTAATAATCAGTTGACTTTGTCTGACATATATGTATGCAAAACATTATTATAAAGTAATATACAGGATTGCTGTAATATACAGGGTTATTACCTGATGTGGTTGTGAACTCGACCATCTGCTATATGAAGGAGCGCCTGAAGTCTTGCTGGCTGTAGGCTTCTAAAAAAAATAAAATACAGTTGCTAACATTCAGTGGCAGTGCTCAATAAACATCACCTTGTATAGATCTCATTAGTTTCAGCACTGAAGAGAGACACTGTTGTTCTTAGCAATGCTAATCAGTTATTGGATCGAGGGAATCTTGTTGGGGAAAATCCAGCTACAGGTACTTGAGAAGGCAAGAGCATTACGTGGAGCCCAACAAGATGGAGGTAACACACTTGCACTGTACCCAAGATATACTTTCCCATGTTTCAGGGGAACTATTTTCTTTGGCTCTGTATTCATTCACTTGCCTATGGTAGATTTAGTAGATGGTTCCATTCGTGTGTTGAAGAGTGCCAGGATAGGGAATAGAAAACTAGACTAAACATATGTACTCCATGCCTTCTCCCATCAGGTAAAACACCCGCCCACTATGGTTTGTAGTAGCAATGCTAATCGGTTAGGAGTGGGACTTAGCCATGGATATTTAGAAGATGATTCAACAGCCTCCTTCTAATCTATGTATGTGTCACATGGTTAAGCCACTAGGTGGGATTGATAGCATTCGATTTAATTAATCCTGTGATTCTCCCAGTTGATCAGGCTGAACTGGAATCTTATGAGGGTGGAGATAAGATATACATACCCAATGCTAGAAGGAAGTTTAGCATTTATTGAGGAGAGACACCAAGACCTCCATCACACCTAATCCCCCCCCACCTAGTTTGCCACCGCTTTTTTTTCACTCTGAGGCAAATGTACGTCAAGCTTATGATCCTTTCACCTCAATAGCTGCTCTTTTGCTCCTAAGGTCCTTCGCTCTTTCACTCCACTCCACCCCTCCCCTTCTCATCCTCCTTCCAGTCAGGTCCTGGCAGATAAGTACTTCAACCAGACTGCCTTTATCCCGGGCAAAAATGGAACAACCCTTTAGTCTGGCTCTTTGGGGGCACTGAGGGAGTACAATCCTGTCTCTGCAGAGATTCAGGCATTGTATGGTTTAAAAAAACGCTTTCGAGCCTGGGATGCAAGGTTTGGGTTTTATATTGACGTTTGGAACCGGCTGCTGGGAGAGATTGCTTTTCCCTGCCAGGACCTGATGCAATCCATTCAAGCCCCCGTTCCTTTAAAAGTACACTGAAGTTTGCCGTAGATATCATGCATTTACGGAAAATAATCCAGACTTTTAGCGTTCCAGGAAAGGCTGGGGAAGAGGCAGGATTTCAGTAGGCCAAGCATGGCGTCATGTGAGTACTATGCTTCAAATCCACACGCCAGGCATGGCGAGAGTGCAGTGAATCGCTGGTGTGATGGAGGCCCAAGTGAACAAAACAAAATACAACCGAAATGCAGCCGATGGATGTTTGCCTAATATCCAGTTAGCCTCCAAAAGTTTAACTGCAGTGGATGTAAAGTAATCAAGGACCCAAAAGGGCTAATATCCAGTTAATCCGTTGGATGTGCAGGTTTGCCCAAGAGACTCTGGATCCATAGTTCCTGGCTGCACAGCCCACAAATTGTAAGTATAACAGTACAAAGGTATCCTGATCCAAACCTAAGTACTGACCAGTAAAACTCCCTCCCAGAATTTTGCCCAACACATACTCACATTCATGCAACCAGTAGTGGCCAGGTAATTGGTGTAATGTGTAAATCTGGATGAGGGTACTGTAGGTATGCACACTTATAATCCAGTCCACCTGTGGTTCTCCTGGATCCAGGGGTTTTTATACCCTTTTGGCTCTGGCCACCAAGGCGGGGGGGGGGGGGTGATGTTATTTTATTGACAATACATTATGTTCAGTTCCTGAGGGTTGATTGACAACACACTGATTACTCCCCAGCATCTGTCAAGGTTGGCTCTCAGGTCAAAGAATGTTGTTCTTTGGTTATTTTAACATCTGTGATGTTCCCTTTTGTTGACCTTTGTCCATCTTCCTGAAACAGATATCTTAGCAACTTCTCTTCATGCACCCTCCAGCACCTCTTTAGGCCTCCTGTGCCTAAAGCCATTCACACCTTCCTCTGAGCATAATCAAGGACACTTCTTGTGGATGTAACACAGTCTCCTCCTCTGGATATTTACAATTTGACACTTAGTTGTTTATTTATTTATTTTATTTTATTTTATTCCATTTATATACCGAACCCATAGCCGACGCTCTCTAGGCGGTTTACAAAAATTAAAAACATTGAGAACATAAGTACATCTTGAACATTTACAATTTAATACCACCGAAGAGGCAAGATATGCATTTGGCAACAATTCTTAACATCTCAATGCAGAACACATAAGGATCATAAGTTCACTTTGGTGCCTAAAGTCTACAAGGGCCGTGTCTTGATGGTGGCGCATCGGCAACCCTCACCCCCGCATTTGTGCTCCTTCCCATTATCCACAAGTGTGGTGTTTGTAGGAAGGAGCTGCCCCTGCACCCATGCACTCGCACATGTACCGCTCCGATCACTGCATAGCCACTGGGGTGCATCCTCATGTTCCTCTTTTTCCAGAATATTTTTTTTACTTTTTATAGGTTTATGTACTTCTCCAGTGTAGCATACTTCTGGCACGCCAGAGAGGCTCAGAGGCATCTTTCTATGGGTGCTGGGGCACATCTGCCCCCCTTTTTAAGAATTTCCCTCCTATTTTGGGGTTTATGTGCCCCTCCAGAGGCATCATTGGATGGGAGGCTCATGCCCGCGTCCCCCAGGTTTTCCCCTTTGCAGGCTCATTGTTGTTGTTTTATTTTGTTTAAAGGAGATGTGTTTGCTGTGCTGGCTGGCCTGCCCCCTTCCCTGTCCAGCCAACAGACCAATCTGGGGTTGGCATTGGCTGAGGCACATCCCACACACAGCTCCGGATCAAGGCAACAGGTGGCAGATGCCGTCATCGCCTGGCCGCAAGCCGAAAAAGTTGGGGTAAGTAGCCAACGTTTTAAAACCGGAGCTTCAGGGTTTTACCCCTGGATGGCTTCATGACAGTGGCTGCATCATATAAACTCCACTGTGGATCCACCCTGGGGCAAACCCCTTGTCAAGACAAGCCCAAGGTTGGACTACAAGGGGAAATGGGATTGAAGGAGAAGAGAGCAAGGAAATGCCAAAATTTGAACTGTACAGGAAAAATATTGGGGAAACAGTATGAGGAAAATAGGGAAAATAAAATCACACTGTGTCAGTATGGGACTTAGTTGTACCTGGGCAGAGTTACCTATTGCTGTTCTTTTCATGTTGACAGAGACAATAATGTTTTTTTGTTTAGCTCCCTCTTAGCCAGGGATGTATACATTTTTCAGTCCCAAGGAATGCATATCATGCTGGCTCAGGAGCTGGGAGCCTCCTCCATGCACAAATGCACATATGCATGCACTGACACATATAAATGCATATACTTACTGTAAAAAAAGTTGCTCTTGACACGCTCATCAGCAGCTACACTCACAGAGGAGGAGTAATAGACACTCTGGCAACCACTCTCAGAGGGCAGGAGTCATAGAGCCCATTGAGAGCACTGCTAGAGCATCTTTTCAGGCAGAAGTCAACAAGGCAAAGGAAACCAGGTGTGTTTGTAGCAAAAACAGTCAATTGGATACGGGTGGGGGTATTCAGCAGTAGTGGCAACAGGGACATCATGGAGGTCACAGGTTGTTCAGTCCTGCTCTAAGCCATCCATGATATGACACTCAAACATCTGGCTCTGGTATGCCGAGTTGCAGGGGGCAATATTATTATTTTTAAAAAAAGAAAGAATAGGAAATACTTCCATCCCTAGGCCAGAAAACAAGATGCAGAACTGCTGATGGAACTACATATTCCAGGATGCATTGGTTTTCCAACACTCATTCAATATGTGGAACCAATGCGTAGCCCAGATCTAGAGGTGCTCCTGAAATCTCATGAACATGTGATTTGAAACACATATGAAGGGGTGGGGGAAATCGTTGTCAAAGCAGAATCCTAGCATTAGCGTAGGGTGGACACTGGCGACTTGTCAAAAAAGACGATGCTCAGCAAAAAAAAAAGAGAGAGAGAGAGGACAAAGGAGCATACCAATTTGCAAAAATTTGGCATGTGATATACAAATATAGAAATAATTATTATAATTTAAAGGGAAATATAGCACATCACACCATAGTGTGGGAGGCTGAGGCCAGATGAACTGTATGCCTGCTTAGTTTGCTGTCTAGGTGCTGTTGAAAGGCAGCTCTTCCTTCTGATAGTTCTTTATCTTTAAACTGGACTTGGACTGGGCAGCTCTTCAAATGAAGGGCTGTCCTTTGTTAAAGAGGATACCAGGCCACCCTAGTTATCAATCAACACTATGACAGTACAGTGTAAAGTAACATCACAGTGAAGAAACAGTTACATTAATCCACAGTCACCTGATTTCTTCTTGTTTTGTTCTATTTTTGATATTTAAGATGGAGCCCATACACACCATTCCATTTTATACCAAGGCTCCATTATATACAGTCTTTTATAAGCACAAAAGCCCTTGAAGCCACTATTAGTATAAAATACTGCTGTATTACGGAATTATTAATACGGCAACTGCCTCCGTTTAATCCAAATTACTTTAATTAAAAAGATAAAAATTTTAAAAGCTCCAGACAGCTCCTTACTAATGAAACCATCAGAATACAAAAGGCATTTTAAACAGTGAGCTGGATGGGCTGGGAAATAGTAGATTCCCCCACAGATTGTTTTAAGGAAATACTGCAAGGTGCAGAAAAACGTAGCTTCCAGCTTTGCTTGAGGAAAGTGAATACAAAGGATGTATTCGGGCAGCTGAAGAATCAAGTAATTTCATAAGAAATCACAGTAATTAAGAGAAAAAGACTAAAAAAATTGGTTCTAAACATTTCATTAATACTTTCTATTTTGACCTTTTCCTTCCTATTCATGATGCGTTTTGTACTCTTAAGCACTATCCTGTGGAAATGTTGAGGAACTGTTAGAGAGGTGGAGCCATGGGAACCCCCCCAGAAAAAATAGTGGAGAGGAATATTTCCTCCCACAATTTGTCCAAAGGTACTTGGGGAGGGGGGGAATGGAAATATGTCCCCCCCCCCCGATTTGTCTGTTTTTCCCCCTCATTCTTTATCTAGGCTGACCATATGAAAAGGAGGACAGGATTCATGTAACTTTAACAGTTGTAGAGAAAAGGGGATTTCAGCCAGTGTCATTTGTATGCAATTAGTTCCTGATGATATTCCCTCTTCATCACAACAGTTAAAGGTGCAGGCACTATACTAGAGTGACCATATACAAAAGAAGACAGGGCCCCTGCAACTTTAACTGTTGTGATGAAGAGGTAATTTCACCAGGAACTAATTGCCTACAAATGACACTGGCTGAAATTCCCTTTTCTCTACAACTGTTAAAGTTACATGAGCCCTGTCCTCTTTTTCATATGGTCAGCCTACTTTATCTGAATTTTCCCCAGGCTTCCACATCCCAAGACACTGTAGATTCCAAGTTAATGCAGACAAGAATGAGAACTATTTTTTCCTGGCAGTGATTCAATTATTTACCTTAGGGCACAATCCTATGCATTTTTAGACATAAAAAATGCCCTATGACTCCCAACGTTCCCCAGCCAACATGGCTAGCTGGGGAATGCTGGGAGCTGTAGGAGCTGTTCTCTCTTTAGACATGAATAGGATTGCACTCTTACACATCCAAGCTCTCTCATTAGTTAGTGAGATTCTCCTTAGGTTGTGTTACTCTTAACTGTCCCACTAGCTCACCCACACTATACTAAGGCAAGGCAGTGTTGGTGCCCTACATATGTTTTAGAATACCACTCCAATCAGCCCCACACAGCATGGCAAATGGTCAGATTTATGGAAGTTGTTGTCCAAAGCATCTGGAGGGCTCCAACTTGGAGAAGGTAAATGTAAAAGATTTCTTTCCCCTCTTTTCCCCTTTATTAGTGGTGATCTTGTATTGTTACCTGGTTACTTTCTTTTTTTATTGACTGCATTTAACTCGATTTCAAAATAAAACTCCATTAAATGAAAAGAAACAAGAATGAGATCACAATAATTGGCAGACCCTGAAATCTGATGAAAAAGATGTCACTGTTGTTTACTGACTGTTGTTTCTGTTTACCCAGAACTCTGAGAGGGTTCATTGCTGATCCCTGTCCAGGGTCCTCCTTAAAACTATTTCTTTCTGGCCTGGTGCTTTGAACATTGCTGGTTGTCTAGCTACTATTTTCATTTCTTGCAGTGCCCTAGAATGATGCTACATCAGGGCTATTGGTAGGTGGCCACTTACACATCCAAGGACATACATTGCATAAAATGTGCATATGTTACTTATGTGTACATATATACGCTTACAAACAATTACTATAATTTAAACAGAAACATAATACATCTCACTATACTGAGGGGGACTGTGACCGGGTGACCTGTGAGTCTGCTGCCTAGATGCTAACTGTTGATAGGCAACTTCAGGTTCCCTGTTCTCCCTTCTTATGGTTCTTTATCTTTAAACTGGGCATGGACTGGAGACCCCTTCAAATAGAGGGTGCTTTCAAATAGAGGCCTGTCCTCTATAAAGCAGGACACTTGGCCACCCTAGAAAATCTGAATGACAGCTGGAGCCAATGGCTCAAAGTAGCTTGGAGTACACCTCAAAACACTGCTGCTGCTGCCACCAGGTAAACTGACCAAGGCCCAATGGAGGAGGAGTAAGCCCATAAACCCACTTATGAAAGAGGGTCCCCATATCAGGGGACATTGCCCAGGGCCTGTCAAAATTGGAGCTAGCTGTGCTGATAAGGTGCGGCTTGGAGCCCTAGGGCACCTCAGTCATTTCAACTTCTGGTACTTCAGATGTCCATTAGATAACTCATCCTATCTGAAAGAATCTGTCCCCTTTTCTTGTCTTGCAGACAGGCAGAATGCATTACTTGCCAACTTTTCACAGTTGGAAACAGGGACATGATTGCAACACCTCAATGCTTAGCTCCTTCACCCCTCTGGGATTTTCAACCCCGCAGAGCTGTGGTATGTGAAATGGCAGGCTGTGCACACAAAGAGCATCACACTCGCACAGACAGAGAAATTTCACTCCTGGAGAAGGTGTGGAATGCTGAAGAATTAAGTCAAGAAAATGACACTAACAACATTTGAACAAGGTGTCCCCAAATGGCAGAAGGGGTATTCAGATGACCCCCTCATACACATTAAAATAACAATTGAGGGGGTTGTAAGCCCATGTGGGCTAGCCCTGCCCTCTGCCACTGACCTGCTCATCAGCCACACACACACACACACACACACACACCTTGCATACCATTTCAGGCCATGAGTTCTGATGCTGCTCTGAAATGTAGCTTGGGTTCTACTAACAATCAGATCTCAAGCATGGGTCAGGTTTCTCGGGAACCAAGGCAGAAAGAGATCAGCACCACAGAGAGCTCCAAGTGGTGCTGGAAGCCAGACACGACTGCCTGTATGTTGTTCCAACAACAACCAGAGCAAGAGTGACACTTAGAATGGTTCGTTCTGCCTCTCTCTTTACTGAGGCTTTGACCCTTAAAGGGACCTGGTTTGGTTTAGCAGCCTCAGGCTGTTGTCAATGAAGTAGTGGCTGAGGCATGCTAGTCTCTTCATGGCCTCAGAGCCTGAAGACGATCATGGAGCTTCCTCTGGATGCAGGAAGCTTCCCCTGGGGTTCCTCTGGCTAGCATACATGAGATTATCCAATTATGTTCCCACAACATCCCTGCAAAATAAATTAAAAGATTACAAATGCTGAGCCTTCAAAGTGCCACCTGCATTGTTTTCACTGCTACCGGAGATCAAAGGCTGGTCTATTGACCTTTTAAACCAAACCGCTTGGATTTATACTGAAATAATCTCAAATTGTGACACTCATGTCTGACTCAGTATGGTCATTGTCGCAGTACTGAACAATTTTATCCCGATTTCTTCATTATCCCCTCGGAGATTTCCAAATTATCCCTTGCTGAACCCAGCAGACTACTCACAACCTTCTTAAGCTATGCTCCACAAACTATTCACAATGGCTGGATATTTGTGGATTTCATTCCCATAAACATAACATTTCACACTTACTTACACCCTACATGGAGCATGGTTTTGAAAGAGTGAGGCAGGCCTCTCAAGGAAGGCACAGAGAGTTGCCAGGGGAGAAGGCTTACATTTATCATCAGCCAGGAAAAAAGATTTCCAAGTCCTTTTGTTGACGAATACGGTCTCTTGGTGCGAACTGGGGGTTTTGCCTTTCTTTTGTTTTCTGCAAAACTTTTGGCTGGGCACTATCAAGCATTTTGGAGACATGTGTAACCTTGCACGCACTCTCTTTCCTTTAATCTGCTTGTTGCTAAATCAGCCTTCCCCAATCTAAAGCCCTCCAGATGGTTTGGACTTAAGAACATAAAAAGAGCCATGCTGGATCAAGACCAAGGGTCCATCTAGTCCAGCACTCTGTTCACACAGTGGCCAACCAGCTTTCGACCAAGGACCCACAAGCAAGACATGGTGCAACAGCACTCTCCCACCCATGTTCCCCAGCAACTGGTGTATATAACTGCCTCTGATACTTCAACTCTCATCAGCTCCTGTCAGCATGGTCAATGGTCAGGAATAGTAGGAGCTGTAGTCCAAATCAACTGGAGACCACAAGATTGGGGAAGGTTGTCCTATAAGGTCACAGGTGAGTGTAGCAACTTAAACCTTTCAACCAATTTGGATGAGCATTAGGAGTTGATTTCTTAAGGTCAGGATACAAGAGGCAATTAGAGCAAGGTTTGAGAGCCTTGAGGCAACAAGCCTTACTTATACACCTTTTTATTGAGCAGCTTTGGTATGCTTTGGTATGCTGCTCCTTAAGAAAGTTCTCAGGGAAATCAAACCGTAATATAAGGCAAAATGTGTGGAATAAAGTAAATACTCCAAAATCAGATGTGCATGGAATGGAAGAGAGAGGTATATGCAACAAATGTGTTTGTTGCACATAAAATATTAAGGGGTTTTTTTAAAAGGTAAGGGTGTCAGAGATTATCGAAAAGCATTCATTACACTTATTCCATTAAAACTCCTCCCTCCAGAATCTCTATAAACCTGGACACATGGGTTTTGATGGAATAAGTATAATGAATGGATTTCACTGGGGTACAGAATCACTGGCAATAAATATCCACAGACATTTTATACACCTTTGACTTTTCCACCAGCAGATAACTATTCTAAGAAGTTCAAATCATTCATTGCTGGTGAGCAGAAGGTAGATAGACATCCAGATGTTTTAGACTTTGGTTCCCAGAAGGCCCTGCCAGCATGGCAATAGTCAAGAATGCTGGGATTTGAAATCCAAAACAAAGAAAATCTACTTTCTGCCCACCCCTGGGATTCAAAACTGGTCAAAACAAAAATCCATCAAACCATTTTTTTTACAGTCCTGGAAATGCTTGTTGATCTGCCTTTTCAAGGTAAACCATTCCAAGGCTTTCAGAATGTTTTTGAGGAATTACACTACTTGAAATTAAGACGATTTTCTCCACTATCTTCATTCAGCCAGTTGGTATACCAGAAAATAAGATAGGATGTACTTATAGTTTGAGGAGAGATGCAGGGCGATTTCACCAGCCCTGCTGAAAGACCTCCCCCATAAAGGCTCCTCCTCCCTCTACTATCACCAGCAGCAGCCATTGCAGTAGGCTGTGCTGAGGGAGGTGAGAGGGGAAGTGGTGTCATTCTACCAACCCTGCTGAAAGACTATTTATTTATTTTTCCTTTAACTTCCCAACCCCTTTTCCTTGTGTGTTATGTCTTTTTAGATTGCAAGCTTGTGGGCAGAGACTGTCTTGTTTTGCTGATAACATATTAGCAGCTCCAGAAGCTTTTTTGGCTGAAGAATGGGATAAAATACCTTGAATAAGTAATAGTAGTAGTAGTAATAATAATAATAATAATAATAATAATAACAACAACAACATGGCTCTTTTATGTTATAAAAAAATAAGAAGCTGTTATCATGAAAAGGGGAGGGATGTAGCAGGATTAGAGCACATGTTTTGCAAACAAAAGTTCCCAGGTTCAGTTCTCTTCTTCAGGTAGGGATGGAAAACTTTTGCTAGTCAGTAGACACTATTGCTCTAAATGGCCCAATATTGTTCTAGATAGTGCTAGAAACCAGCATCTTATGTTCCTATGAAGATAATCCCAGAACATTTCCGAGTCAGTCATGATCATTGATGATATTCATTTTAGGGTGGAGTTAAGATTCTTCTTCACTGCCACACATGACTTTTGCCATCAGCCGCATGAACCTCCAAGCTTCACACCACAACCTAGCTAAGGGATTATTTTTCCAAAAATGAGTAAGCAACGGAACTTCTCTGAGATTTATTTCTGGGCAAGAAATCACATTAACCCTATGCATGTTTACTCTGGAGTAACTTCCATTGTGTTCAATGGGGTTTATTCCCTAATAAGTGTGTTTAGGACAGCACCCTACATTTCTTCTCCGTCAATCAGTAATATTTAATGGGTGCTTCATGTGATATAGTCATAAGGAAAGCACTGAGAACAACTCAGGGTCAAATCCTAAATCTTTGCACAACATTAAATGGAAACCAAGGGGCATAATCCAGGAAAAGCAAGTTGGAATGAACTACTCTTGAAGGCAATGGAGGTGAGTTAGGCTACAATCCTATATACTGATGATGGGGAATGTGTGGGCCTCCATACGTTGTTGGATTGCAACTCCCATCAGCCCTAGCCAGCAAATCCACTGGTACTGATGATGGGGAATGATGGGAGTTGCAGTCCAACAACACATTTCCCCATCCCTGCTATACACCCACCCGGGAGTCATGGGAGTTTGTTCTGAGTAGACATGTATAGGATTGCACTGTAAGCTGCAAGTAACTTAAGTCCTGCTGATTTCAATGGGATTTAATTGTGGCTTACTATTACTGATTGTGCCTAAGATAAGAACTACTCAGCCTGTGCACTTGCATCAGTGGCCACATCATTTCCCACCTGCCTCAGAAACTACGAAGACCAATGGAGGGTCATGTAAAGTCAGAGAGCAACATAGTGCTTGAAAATCCAACTGAATCTTTTTCAAGACAGTTGAACTCTCCAGTTTCATTGAACAGCTTAAAGCATTATACATAATATCATTCACTTTGTTTCACAGGCATGCAACTAATCTGCATAAGACTTCCTTGCATAAGGTTCTCATTGACAGACCAGACACAGTCACCCTAATGGCAAAATGCAAGCTCCACACGTGTTGGCATTTTAATGCTAAACAGAACTCTCTCATTAAACTTTTTTTTTTTGCTTTAATTTGTTTTATTGCCATTTTAGAATTGTGTAAGCTCCCCTGAGAACCTGTTGAAGGGAGGGGTGGAATCAAATAGGGTTTTTTTTAAAAAAAAAACCAATTAATTGAAATCTAAAGCTTTATTTCACTGCCAAATATTTTGGGCACCATCCTCTACGCTCTCTACTCAATTCAGGCGCTATTCAGAAGAATGGAAGTCATTTAGTGGACTGTGCCAGTAAATTCCGTGCCGATACATTCACTCCCCCTCTAGCTCATTCTTATTCTCGCCAAAGCCCATCAAAGAATCTAAATCATGACATGGGGAAAGGTTAGACAGGCATTCAAATTTGTCTGTCACTGCAGGAGAAGAGATGCGATGTGGGGACAGCCGCAGCAATAAGTGTGAAAATCTATCATTCCTACTACTTCAAGCGCCCCTCCCTGCAATACCACAGAAATGCATTGCAGCAATAAATTCCTCTAAGAGCCCCTTAAATCTATCATGCTAATTGCAAAAAGTGGAGTAGCCATTCGTCTTGTCCTAGAAGTAGGGTAAGACAGAGATACTCTGTGCTTTGAAAATTTCCCCCAAAATCCCCTCGGCATAAAACTCTAGATGAGCCTTCCCCAACCTTCAGATGTTTTGGACTTTAACTCCAATCAGCCCCAGCCATCATGGCCAATGGCTTGGAATGCTGGAAGCTGTAGTCCAAAACATCTGGAGAGCACCAGGTTGGGGAAGGATGTTCTCGATTGTAGCAGCACTGCACTAGCGTATTATTTCCAAAATGAAACTGGAAAGAAGGCTAGGATTTTTTTTTTTATATATATATATATATATATTAAAAAAGGGGGGGTAGGCACAGTAAATATGTTCCTGTCCTGAGTATATGCATTTTAAAAATGTGATGTTTCATATTATAGTTATATTTTGTATTCATAAAAGATTGGTACAAAATTTCTGTCAGACAACATTTGTGATCAGTAAGTAAAAAACAAAAGAAAAAGTCCAGCCTGCACAAATTGTGTAGGGCAAAGAATACTTGCAATGCACAGCAAATCACAGTAGTTACAAGTATATGAGGGAAGGCTGCCCTCTTCAGCCAAAAGTTGGGAAAAAGGCTGCTAAGAGGCTCTGAGAGGGCAACGCGTCTACTCCGAACTCACGTCGAGGTACATTTGTTTAGCATCGCAGCCTAAATGCCATTTGCATCAAACATTTGGAGAGCAATGACTAAATATTCCATATTCCACTGCATTGGGAGACTATGCTTTAACTGGAAAATATAAATATATTTCTGAACATACACATCCATGTGTGTGCATACATGCTTGCACAAAGATATATTCAGAAAACTGAGGAATCTCTTCTTCCTATTAGTGGGAAGAAGCCGGGGTCCATCAACAAAGTTCCATCAGAGCTGGTGTAGCAATGTGGCTGAGTCTGAGTTACAAATCACAAAGTTCCCTATTCAAATCTTGCTTCTGCCAGTGAACTCACTAGGTGATCTTAGGCAAACCACTGTCTCAGAACATCAGTACTCCAAATCTGCAATATGGAGGATACAAACCTTGACTTACCTTACAGGGTTGTCGTAAGGCAGGGGTGGGCAACCAATTATAAGCAGAAGGCTGAATTGACCACCACCCATGGGCCAGATAATGTAAATGAGCATGGCCACACCCACTGGCATAATTGCTCCACCCCCACCCATTTTGCCTTTCTCCATGCTGAGAGAGACCCAGAGTTCTTTGCCTCTCTCAGCATGGAGAAAAAGACTCAGATGGTTCATGGAGGAGCAACTGGACCTTCTAGCAGCAGCCAAGTCCTTGGCTTCATGTGGCCACCCAATAGGGATAGCACACCAAAGTGCCATGTGAATGGATTCAGCCAATGCTGCAAAGACCAGCTGCTTTCTCAATCCCTACTGAGTCTGGCTTTGCATGGTGCACATTGTTCCATGGGAGCAATGCACGCCATGCAAATGGAGTCTGCTGGTGAAGGAAAATGTCGCCCCTCCTCCCAGCACCTGCCAAGCTCTTGGCTTTGTGTGGTGTACATCGTTCCCATAAGCGTGGCATGCACTACACAAACAGACCCCACCAGTGCAAGGAAGAGCAGCATTTTCTCCCAGCACCAGCATGAGCCCTCCCATTGTCTGCATCCCCAGAGTTATCTCTGATCTTCCAGGGGGTGGATCCTTTAAGGGGTGGGGCTTGGAGGAACCTCCACAGGCCAGATTAGGCTAGTGGGCCATAGAGTCACCTCCCATGTTGCAAGGAATACAAAGTAGATAAGTCATGTGAAGCTCTTTGAAGCTTTGACAGCACTACTTAACAAATTATTTAGTAACTATGAACCATTGAAGGATGCCTCCTTACATAACTTCCTGTCTAAATACTCTACTCAAGTATTAGTAGAACATCTAAGAATGTGCTGGAATGCAGAGCTGCAATTAATTGAGTTATCTCAGTCTGCAGGCTTTCCTTAACCTGTCATATATCTAAGTGTTCTAAACAACCATGTGAATGTTCAGTAATTGGCTCTTATCACATCTGAATTTGCAACAGCTATGATCAGCCTAATTTCTTTAAAACAAAATTGTCATTCTGGGTTTTTTATAACCATTTCTTTAAAAATCTGAAATGACAATTATATTATTATTCACATTATATCTATCATGCATTGCCAACATCTATTTATCACAACATATCCAGTGGTAGAAGTCAAGTTAAATACAGCCTTCTCTACAAAGTCAATTTGGTACTACGTTGTCTAGTCTATAATTCACATATTTTAATGGCAAAAACATCTTAATAAGCATATTGCAACCTCTCATTTCAACAGCATTTGATAGAAAAGAAAACATAATTAAAACACAATAGACTGGAGTGTAATTTACTAGATATATATTTTTAGAAGTCTGAACTTTTAAAGAAATCATGATAAATTTCAGGGTGAAATAAGCACAATAATTTTCTTTTGTTAACAGACACTAGGGTGGGTGGGATGAAGCAATTGTTAGTCAAATGTGGTTTCTAAAAAAATCTAGCATACAAAAATATACTGATAATGTTTTCCCCCTCCCCTTTCAACCAGGGCCATGTCTACACCTGGGATTTATCTTGGGGTTGTCCCTAGGTCATCCTTGTGCATCTGCATGATGCACAGGGGATCCCGGGGTAATCCGGGACAACCTATGGGTGACCCCGGGATAACCCGGGATAGCGGAAATCGGGAATATCCCGTTTTTTCCGCTGTCCAGGTCATAAAATGGACATAGAGCCGCACAGGGTGGCTCTATGACCATGGGGGTGGGGGAAAAGCAATTTTGCCGTCCCCAGGATGGCGGGGAGGTTGGGAGCGGTGTTTTCTTTTAAATGTACCTTTTTGAGCGGATCGGAGTTGCGCAGCTCCTCTTGCTTAAAAAAAATGGCACCCACAGCACCCGCAACATCCCTCTTTCCTTTTGAGATGTCGTAAGGCGGTGTAGACATCTGGGGAGGATCGCAGAAGCAGGTAAGTCCGTGATCCTACCCCTCCCTCCCTTCCTCCCTCCATACCCTTAGATGTAGACATGCCCCAGGTCTATAGTTATTAAAACATAACATTCATCCTGCACTAGTTCTGCATGCACCACAGTGTGAAAACAATACACCAATCATTCCATTGTAAACAGATCTGCAGATAACACAAAATAGCATGCATGAGATAAATTGCCTTTCCAACATTGAATGGGGCTATCTTTGTGGATTGGAGAGCTCAGTCTGTACCAGTGGAGTTTTAGTGCTTGTAAGAAACTGATGGATAGGGCTGTGTATATCTGAGAGGACAGAGGCAAATAGGATCTACTTTTTTTTTTAACAAGACGCTCAACTTCAGGAATGCAGAACCTCTTTTAGCCTGAGGGCCAAATTCCATTGTGGAGAAGCTTTTCAATTTTTCTACACGTGGCTGTTGATAAGCGGAAACTACTTTTGGTTTCATTGCAGAATTGAGGTCTGAGCACTACACAAACAGCTTTTCCTTTCCTGTTTTCCCAATATATAACCTTTCGGTGGCACTGTAAAAAGCATTTTCTTCCACTTTCACAAATGATACCGCATTTTCCGTACTCTAATAGAAACTCGCCAAAAGTGCTGCTTAAAAACAGAGGTGAATAAAAAACCAAAAACAAAACAGAAGTGAAATGGAAGGTCATGATATTCTCGAAAGAACCCATAAACAACTGTGAGTAGAGAATGATGAGTGACCCATAAATGCTGTAGGTCCCCTCTACAAGGATTCGCTTTTGTGCCTGGTTAGCCGATTATGCGCCTAATCGCAGAAACGCATTTACGCCTAATACCTCTGCATGAGAGGCGGCGAAGCGCATTAAGGGATGACCAAAATGCGCTTTACAAGTCGTTAATGTGCATAATCGCTTGTTCACATAGTCAAAATGTGCTTTAACGGCCGGAGCAAAATAAAACTCACTGTTTAACGCGCATTCGATAATGTGCATAATCTGAGAGATAACGCGCCTCTACGCCCGATTTGTGCTCCGTTCTTGTAGAGGTAAAAAATTTTAAGCGCCTTGAAAGAGCTTTAAACCTCTCTTGTAGAGGCAGCCGTAGATCTAAACGCTCTGTGGAGAGGTGCATTCCAGTGGTGGGTTGGAGTGAAGGCAAAGGGGCAGGGGCAAAAATACCAAAGATACCAGCCTATTTTAGCTTAAAGCTCTTACTGCCAGCAACTAAGACTTAAGGGAGGTATTTAAACCTTTTAGAATAGAGGGAAAATGCAGAAATGTTTGGAAACAACCATCGATAGCTGGTTGGGGGGAACGGGGCATGGCCATTTGGGGAAGCCCTTTCGGCCAAGGTGGGATCCCAGGAGAACTATATTTGGCCCACAGGCCTGAGGTTCTCCACCCTTGTTCAACATCAACCAGCTGGAGCTAGATGCAAAATGGTGCTACAGAGGGCAGAACTAATTACCTACTCAACGCCATAACCTGTCCACTGGGATTTTATTTATTGATTTAAAATATGTACGCCCTGTCTTTCCATCTCATCAAGCCCAAGGTGAATAAACAACGTCAGTTAAACAGTAACGTAACCATTTTTAATATGGTTTGACAACAACAAATACAACAACACAGCCATAAAACACTAAAAACAGCAAAGGGAGAGAAAAAAGGACCTTAAATGTGATTTAACAAGAGTAATTAAAGGCACTTCAAAAAGGAGCAACAACGTATGGATCAAAATCTTTCCCCAAAAAATAAAGTTTTAACCATTCTATCAAAGGCCATGAGAAAGGGAGCGAGACAAACCTCCCTTGTCACAATTAGCCATATTTTTTAAGCCATTGAGACACACATGAGGGCCTCTAACAGAGATTTATTTATTTATTTATTTATTTCTTCACATGCTGCCCAATAACTGTTCTCTGGATTGCTTACAACAATAACATACTAAAATACTATGGGTTAGATCCAAACCTAAGTCATGATTAACTTAGGTTTCATTGATTTCAATGGTTCTAGTCTAAATATGACTTATGTCTGGTTTCAACCCAGTGACAATTAATCAATGAACAATTAAACAAGTAATAACAATCAATAAAACAATAAAAAGAAGCTAAACATTACAGTAGCAGCAAGTCAAATCGATACATGGCATCGTTAAAAGCAAATTTAAAAATTCAGAGGATGAAAAATGCACAGATTTTAAAAGCCTGAGAAAATAAATAGGGCTTCACCTGGGGCCGGAAAAATATATATAAGGAAGGCACTTGACAAGCCTTTGTAAAGAGAGCATTCCATAACTGGAGGCCACCACCTAGATCTTTTCTGACTCGTATTCATAGAAGGGCCTCTAAAGATTATTTCAGGGTCCAGGTATGTACATGTGGAGGAGCTGGTCCTTCAGATGATCTCAACAGGTAAGTAGTTTCATACATGAAAAGAATATTCCGAATATTGCAAGTATAGATCCATACTACATCTTAGTTACAAGGGATGGTTTGCAGAAGTACAAAATGTCTTTGGGGGGGGGGAACCTGGGGGTGGGGAGAACAGCCACAAAACAGTTCAAAACTGGAAGGAAAAAGAAATGGATTTCATTTTGCCACATTTTGTTGCACATCCAACTTGTTTTAAATGTTTAAGAGCCTATCTACACTACTGCTTTAAAACGGTTTACAACAGTTTTAAACCGGTCAATGACGGTTATTAACCAGTTTTAAACTGTTATAAATCGTTTTAAAGCAGTAGTGTAGATAGGCTCTTATTTTCAGCCTTAATTGATTCTGTTGTTGAAGGCTCTTCTGTTTATCAAAGTACAGGAAA
The DNA here is from genome assembly GCA_029215795.1 of Anniella stebbinsi. Classification (NCBI taxonomy): domain Eukaryota; kingdom Metazoa; phylum Chordata; class Lepidosauria; order Squamata; family Anniellidae; genus Anniella; species Anniella stebbinsi. The sequence goes on from JARDYH010000002.1 coordinate 186,133,203, forward strand.
GGAAAAAGCAATTGGACTGGGTCCCTAAGCTGGGAAGTACAAATCCCCTTCAGTTATGCTGCTCCGAAATCAATTCCCCATCTGATTAAGATCCATGATAGCAAGCATCCCAAGCCCATCGACTTCCTCCACTATCTAGGTTGCCTTAAAGTGTACCAAAAAAGAAACAAACCGATTAATCAAAAAAGGAAGCTTTGTCATTCACAACTATGCTTTTAGATTCTCTTGATAAAATATCAGTTGAATGGAAATAGGGTTGGGATAGCTAGTATGAAAGAAAAACCAACCATAGGAAGATTTGAAAAAATGTGGATGCTTGGCTCAAATAAGGTGATGGTGGTGGTGGTGGTTTTTAGCTGATTGTTTAAGATCTCCCCACTTGGGTTGCTTTTTGGCTCAGCTGCACATGTCACATTTTATTTATTGACTTGAAATAGTTCTACTTCACTCTCCATGTTACTTGAGTCTGTTTACAAAACTCTTATAACCAAGCCCTATGATGTAGCTAAATCCCAGAGCAATGGAAACTGGTGGCTCTGAGCTCTGACTGGTTCTGATTGAAATCCACAGTGCATTCAACACCATACATACTGACATTGGAGCCACCAGTCTTCACTGGCACTATCTTGGCCTTTTTATCAAGCCAGCTATCTTGAATGTTCTGGGTTGTGTCTGAAGTAGGCACACGGAAATTAAATCGAGGTTAAGCTCATGATCAGATATCTATACATAGTTAACTATTGCACTTGAGTGGTAAAGATCTTTGTTTGTTGTAAAGGAAGATGTCGGGGCTAGCAAAGAATATTTGGGAGGGGATTCATTATTTTCTTTACAACAAAATCCAGATTCCAGTATAATTGAAAGAGAGTGCCATTTTTAAGAGAGGTTGAGTAAATAAATGATGAGTATTCGATCAAAATACCCCTCATTTATTTACCAGTAAAATCCAGCTATCCATTATATTGCATTGTACATTTACCAATAAATACAGAAATGTATTTATTCTTACTATTTATTTTATCTGTACCCCCCACCTTTCTATATAAAATGGGACTCAAGGAGGCACTCAAGAAATGTACTGTGGTGGTTTCATTTCATAACAATTAAAATGGAGCCCTTATATCTTTCTTCAATTCATCAGTTTGCACTATAAAACAAAAACATTAAGAGAAAAAATACAATGGTCCCTAGATAGCATTGGATATTTCAGGTCCCTGATTCCAAGGCTGGAGACAGGCTCCGACTTTGGACACAGGAGCCCAATCTCCCCTCCCCCTCACCGCTGGCACAGAGATAACCCCGCTGCTGCCTCTGTGAGCTCACAAATGTAAGCTTGGAGAGAAGGCAAAAGGGCACATGCCAGTCTGAGGGGAGGGGATGGCTTATGCCATATCCCCAGACTCCTTCCCTCCACCTCTGTGATGCCTCAGCTAGATGGGTGAAAAAACCCATCTAGCTAAATTGCAAAGTGGGAGGCACCACATCTTCTGCTTCTTTTGGACACTCAAATTTGGAGGCTTAATAGAATTGAACCCAAAATGAACATCTTAGCTCTTTCCAATCAGTATTCCTATGGTAATACTTCCCTGGATAAAAACAGAGGGGTGCCAAACTGCTACTCTTAGGGTTTCACATAATGTTAAATTATGAAATGGTTTCTACTGTGTAATGTGACTGGGTTACGGAGTTTCTGAAATGACAGATTGACAGATCCATCTAAGAAAGAAATGTAGGTCAGAATTGAAGATGTTCTTTAGTGTGCATGCTTTTGATTTCTCCTTTCCAATTAGGAAATTTAGGAGGAGAGTGATAATAGAGATTATTTTGACTTCTGTACGTGGGAGAGAGATACATTTGTGGTATTAAAGGTAAGTCACATCCTTGAAAGAACAGGAGCAATGGCACTCAGGTAGAGACGCCATTTTGTCATGACAACCACCAACACCGCTGACACTAAGCAAAAATAGGTGAGATGGGAACAATTTAAATGTCTTGAAAAAAGCATTGTACTAATATTCTGACAAGTACTTTCCATAGAATAATCCTGACCGAGTCAGTTAATGTGGTTAGTCATTGGTCATCATATGTTCAGTCATATATTTAACATTTCCTAGGCTGGATCTATATTGCTGCTTTATAGTGGTATTGAAGTGCACTGATAACTGTTGGGGCCCATGATACATTTACACCAAGCAGGATATAACACAATGAAAGTGTTATGAATGCGGCATATGGAATGTGTCATGGGCCCCAACAGTTGTCAGTGCACTTCAATACTGCTATAAAGCAGTAGTGTAGATCCTGCTTTTATATACTGCTTTCATACCACTTTCATAGTGCTAAATCCTGCTTGGTGTAGATCTGGCCCTACTCTATTCTTCAGTCCAAAGGGACTCCTAGAGTAGTGTGAAACAGAGTAACAAAACAACAACAACAACAACAGCACCAATAGATAATTTGTCATATTTTATCTCTCCAAGGAACTCAAAGCAGCATACATGGGCTGGATGCCCTTTCCTCCATACTGTCCTCATGAGAACTCTGTGACAGAAGTTGGACCAATAACTATTTCTCAGCCTCAGGTAGCTTCATGGCTGGGTGGGGATTCAAAGCTGGGTCTTCTCAATTTAGGTCTTATCAACTGCACCACAAGTACCACACATGATTGCATACACCAAACACATAGAAAGGAGAACAGAATCCTGCCTGATTGCGCCTACTGGCCTGGCCCCATACTTACATATGTTCAGTATAATTAATAAAAAAGGGGGGGAGATTACACACATACTGCACACATAACTGGAAGAGCCTAGTACTAGGGCTGAGTCATGGGCAGCACTCTGAGGTGAACCAGGAACCGTGGAACAAGGCCAGTAGTCAAGACAGGAAAACAGGGTTGAAAAGCAAGAAAGAATTCAGTACTGAAGAGCAAGTCAGAAACGGGATAAACCAGGAGGCAGGACTAAAGGCCAGCCAAGGACACAGGGCTGAAGGCGAAAGCTCAACTGGAACAGTTCCATTCCTTCCTGTCCAGGAGAATCCAGTGGTGTGTGCACACAGTTAGAATGTATGTGCAGTTTTGAAGATGGGTGCAGGGTGAGAGGGGAAAACTGCAATGAGACGGAGGTTAAACTTAACATTACTTGTCAATGAAAGGGGAAAACTCCATTGGCAACTTTTCTGAAAAATATAATCCGTCAAGAGCAAAAACTCAAATAAAAATACATCTAACCATCCTTTGCTCTGTTTGCAACTTGCTAGGTAAAATTTAAGGAACTGGGAGGATCAAGATGTCACAACCTTGATGTTGGGGTCAACATCTCCTACCTGACTTTCAGTACAGGACCTGGAAGGGTAGTAGTACCAGCAGTAGTAGTGGTGGTCTCATCATTATGGTTATATTAGAAATGACAAATAAATTACAAGTGATATAAATCTCTAGACACAGAGTCATATTAACTGCCAGCATTTGGGAAGAATAAATTTCTCGTATGACAGATTATTCCCCTAGTGTCAACTCCAGGTCTGTAAGCATCTTTCCTTCAAAGCACCTTTTTACCAGCCATTACCAGTGACAGGATAATAAACGAGATGGACCACTAGCCACGGGTTAAACGGTTGTGCTTTTATTACTTTGACCTCCTTGCAACTTTCAACAAGTTTGATAACAAAGCACTGCTAACCTTCCTTCAAGAGCTGGAGAAGCAGCTCACAAAAATATGACAGAAAAGTTTGGAGGAGGTCATTTTAACTAAAAAGGAGTTATCACAGCAGCTTCTTGGAAATGAATTGTACCTAAAAGGATGAACATGTAGGAAGTGACCTATACCCCTATCAATTCCCTGGGATACTGTAAAAGTAACTGAACCATAGCAGAGTACAGGATTTAACTTAAGTCTGAACAACAAGACATTTATTTTTGTGACTTGAGAAGAAAGCAAGCAGAAAAATGTGATCCATGTGTGTTGACTTGCTTGAAAAAATAAAAGGCCTGGGATGTCCATCAAAAACCACACTTTGCTAATGTCTGACAAGAAAGGTTGGATGGATATTTCCAGTTTTCCCACAACACAGTAACTTTTTACACTCACCAGGAAGTGAGAGCCACAGGTATCTTTGTAGCTTATGCGATAATACAGTTGTCTAGAAGGGCGCCTTGTTTCAGTGAACAAAATCTGAATGCTATAAATCTGAAGTGGGGTACCTGTAGCCCTCCAGATGCTGTGGAACTCCAACTTCCATTAGTCCTAGCCAGCATGGTAATTGATGTTGCATGACAGCTATTGTCCTTTCTCATGGAATTAAAAAAGTTCTTCCCAAGGCAATACAAGACAAGCACAGAGAGCAAAGTGGGCCTGGAATGCTCCAATTTAAAGCTATTTATTTATTTATTAAAACATTTATATCCTGCTGTGCCACCACAGCCTCCAACACTTGGCCTAGAGAGCACACCCCTCTCAGGCTAAGCACCACCACTTAAACACCTGAGGGAAGGGTAAAAGACACACCACTTTTCCCTTATAGCAGAGGGAAAAAGCACTGAGGTTTTGAAAAGGTTCTTCTGTGATTATATTTGGCAGAAGATTTTAATGTAATGTGTTTTCTTATGAAATAGAGCTGGTAACAAAGCCAAGCTGACACGTGATTTGTGGTAGCAAAAAATAAAAGAAAATGTTTATTGTTGTTTACAGTTCTTTCAAATTCAATTTAAAACCTGCCTATTCTTAATAATTCTAATAATCTTAATAATAATCCCAAATCCTTAAAATATCCTATTTATTTACTCTTCACACACTCCTGACAAGAACACACAGCTAAACACATCTATCTTCAACCTAACTACCCTCCACCCAACCAACTCACCCTCTAAACCACTCCCTCACGCAATATATACTCCTCCCCCTCCCTTTTCCAGCATCACCAGCCACACCCACTCAGTCCAACATTCCACACTCTCCAAACACACTATCCCAGACATACCTAAGGAGACAGAAATGTGGGGTATAGCCACACCCACCCTATATCACAAGGATCTCAGAGCGGCGAACAGATAAGATCATATATACAAAATAGAATAAATACACAATTCTAGCATTCAAGATGTGTTCATTCATCTTTATAAGCAGTTGTGTTTGGTGCATCAAAGTCTTTCCTAACTCATCTTCTAGAACCTGAACAACTCCACATTGCTCCTGTTCCTACTGTGCTCCTGTTTCTATGCAGGTGTTCATCCAGCACACGAGTGCTAAAACTGTCATGCGTAGGGTGACCATATGAAAAGGAGGACGAGGCTCCTGCATCTTTAACATTTGTATTGAAAGGGGAATTTCAGCAGGTGTTATTTGTATGCATGCATCACCTGGTGAAATTCCCTCTTCATCACAACAGTTAAAGCTGCAGGAGCCCTGCCCTTTTGTATCTGGTCACCCTTGTATAATTCCTGAAGGTTTAACTGTTGTGATGAAGAGGGAATTTCACCAGGTGCTGCATGCATACAAATGACACCTGCTGAAATTCCCCTTTCAATAGAGCTGTGAAAGATACAGGAGCCCTGTCCTCCTTTTCATATGGTCACTCTAGTCATGTGTTTGAAGATGTGCATGCAAGCCCTGCCCCATATCTCCCCAAGTTGTTCTGTAAAACAGAAGCTCTTTACAGACTTGCAGGCTGCACACACGAGGGCTAAAGGGGATGGGCAGGACACAGTCCACAGGATTATGTGCACCTCTAAAGAACCTTGTACATTTAGAGCACAAAGACTTCCGGGGTGGGCTGTAAGTTCATTTTCCTTAACCACCCTACAAGCCTTCCGGCAACTGGAAACCCTGCTTTATCAGGGTTCCCAATCCCACAGACGTGTGTAAGCATATCTGATGGAAAGAACTTACAACCAAATGTCCTTATAACCTTCCTACAGATCCGTGTGCTCAATGTGCAAGTTCTACATAGGAGTTGGGTGGCACAGGGATATTGAGGTTAGGCTTATGTGCACACCTTAACATACATCGTTTGTGCAGGCGGAACTCCTGACTAGGGCTTCTGCCTTACATGGGAGATGTTAAACTCATCATTTTCATCACCAGGGCCAAGAATGATACAAGACCAAATTTCCAGATACACAAATATTGATCTCCATAAAATGCTATTCAGATGTCTTCATTTGGAAGAAGCGGATCTCACCTTTATTTATTTATTTATTTATTTATTTATTTATTTTAGTTAAAAACTTACATCCTGTCTTATTTCCAAAAAAAAAAAAAGGAATTAAGGTGACTAAGAAATCCCAAAGCCACCACAAAATGTTTTAAAACAATATATCACCCATCCATTTCTAATAATCACAATAATTTTAAAATCCTATGTTTAATATAATAACCCAATGAACGAAAGGTTGGCTAAAACCTTTTTTTAAAAAAAGGATTTTTTTTACCAACTGCCAAAAACAGTCAAGAGGAAAAACGTTCCATGAGGTAAGTGACACTACAGAAAAAGCCCTACTCCTTGTAACAGGATTGGGCAATTTGTGGCCTTCCACATGTTGAACTGTAACTCTCATCGTCCCTCAGCACTGGCTATGCTGCCTAGGACTGATGGGAGTTGCAATTCAACTACATCTGGAAGCCACCCCACCTTAAAACAAACTGATCTGTAAATTGTGATGCTGAAAGCTGCCATTTTTTTCTATGCCTTTGTATGGTTTTCTGGCAAGCAAATTTTTATCAAATGAAAGTTTTTCTGGCAGGCAAATCCCATGGTGTGAAAAACTTCACATGCCAGAATTCTGCTTATGATGGAGCTCTTGAAGGCACAGAAGCCTTGCTAGGAAAATAGGTTGGCAATCCAAGTTACAACAAGAAATTTCTTCTCCAAACCAATGGGGCTGAGGCAGTTACCAAGATGAGCTTTCTTGTATTTTGACAAGTGTGTTATGGTTCAATTTCTCACTTTTCAGTGTTAATCACAAAATCTGAACTAGTTTTCCATAAATCTCTGTAGAAAAAATACTTCTCAAGTGTGTGCTGAAGTGTTTTGAAACTACTGAAGCACTCAAGTCACCGTCTGTCACTCTGAGTGGCACACAGCAATTTAAAATTACCGAAGCTCTTAAATTAAGTGCTTAAATTTAAAGGTGATCACCACTCTGGGTGTATGAACAGCAGAGCTATCTGAACATCAGAACACTTCAATTTCCTTTAAGCAGGTCATTTTGGGGAGTGATAAGGGAACCTTTGATTGCCCAGAATGCACTAATTTAAAGCTACCATTTCAAGTTCCCAAATCATCTTTACAAGCACTTTTGTTTCGTTGCAAGTAACACCCAATCAAATTGCCCTAGATGGCTTGAACTCTAATTTGTGTTTTGCTTTTAATTAGTAAGGTCATCTCACTATTTTCCTTCGACATTCAAGACTGTAGTTTAATGATGTACAGCCGAGATTGTCCTCAGACCATAGTTAGACCAGATGCTGGCACAGGAAGTAATCACATCAACTGACCCAGCCACATTGTGGCTTTCTTCATGCAATGGGTAGCAGTTGCAAGCCAGTGGCTCTCACATTATGTTCAAACTACACAGATAACATATGAATTGGGCTTCAAGTGGAAGGGACCTTCCCATTTTCCTGCCTGCTTTCCTTTGATAGGAAATTAAACAAGGAAGAGAACAGTGGAAAATTCTAGTTAAGGATTCGGAGGCTGCCTTGTCAGAACAGACCTCTAATGAGACCCTAATTAGGTCCACTTCAGTGACACTGTTTTGCCACAACCACAATATAGTGGTCAGAATTACTATTCACTCAGAACCAGCATAGGTCTGCGATAGAGCACATGCTTTGCTGGCAGAATATTCCAGGTTCATTCCCTGGCATCTCCAGGTATGACCAAAAAAAACCTTCCTGCCTGAAACTCAGGAAAGCCGCTACCAGTCAGTGTTGACAATACTGATGTGGACCAATGGTCTGACTCATTATAAGACAGCTTCATATGCTGAATTTCATAAGAGTTCAAATCTCTTGCTGGAATAGCTACATTTTGATCCTGCTGGAGAAAAAGACCCAATCTGGTCAATCCCCTAACTTCCTGTTTAGTTCTAGTACCAATCATGAAATCTTTAGGGGTCTCATGGTCCCGATGACACATACAATTCTACTCCTTTTCATCTCAGACAGGTATAGCAATGCCTGTACTGAATCGGATCTGGCCTCAGATAATGGACTAGATGAGAGCCAATAAACTGAGAATCCATCCAGACAAAACTGAGGCTCTGGTGGTGGGTGGTTCCTCTGTCCAGATGGGGAAAATGCAACCAGCTCTGGCTAGGGTCACATCTCCCTCGAAGAAGCAGGTGTGCAGCTTGAGGAACTCCTGACCAGGTTGTTGATTGGACTAGGCAATGTGAACTTTTAAGCCCAGTCTTGGCTCAGCTGCACTGGTTGCCAATTTGTTTCTGAGTCAAATGAAAAGTGCCTGTTTGAACCCATAAAACCTCCCAATAACTCAAGAACTGCCTCGAATTTTATGAAGATACTTAGTTGCATATTTCTGGATGAACACTTTTCATATTGCATTGTTTTTAGATTATTTGTTTTTATTATTACTTTGCGGATTATGGTTTATAAGGAATTGTGGTTTTGGTTTTGTTTTCTTCCAGTTATATTCATCATGAAAATGACTTCAAGACTGCTTTTTGCTGTTGGAAGCAACATAGTTTGAAATCATCATCATCATCCTATTTTGGCTTTTAGAAAGCTAAATATGAGCACTATGGGGACACATTCCCTTATGGTTCTTTAAACCTTTACATCCAGAATGGAGAGCCACTGTGATTAGAATGCAGACCTTGTGTGGTTAGAGTACTGGACTTTGGCCAGAGAGATCAAAGTTGAAATCCCTACTCAACTATCAAGCTCACTGGGTGGTCTTGTACCAGTAACCATCTCTTTACTTAACCTGCCTCACAGGGTTGTTGTGGTCTGTCTCATCTTATCCTCACTTCTATGTATGCTGCCAGCCTGAACTCAGTTGAAAAAGGATGGGATACAATTTAATATCAGAACCGAAATGAAGGTGATGATGATTAAAGGCTGAATTCGGACAACACAATAGTCAATGGTGGGGTAATAATCAACTTTACAGTAGTTCATCTAGGGGGTGCATCCCACACAACATGGTAATAAATAATCAACTGTGGTGTGGATTAGGATCAGCGCTGAGTTGACTATGGCGGCATTCGGACGACACGATAGTAAATACAACTGACGATTGTTCCCCCCCCCCCACAGTTGCTTATTGTGTCGTCCGAATTCAGCCAATGTGTTCTTCAAATAACTCAACTCTATATATTCTGTAGTTGGGTGTGCAAATCAGAACTTCGGAAGGGACACTTGCAAAACTGTCAGATGTAATAAAAGCAAAGATAAAATAAAATGATGGCTTAAGAGATCAAGATGGGTGACAAGCGTTAGATATAAATCTACTACACTCCAGAAACTAGTTAGTATATTAAAAGACACAATTTGATGGCATTTAAAAGGGGAACATCTCAACATATGGCACCTCCTTATTTACTATGTTCTTTGAGCTTTTTCCACTGCCATTAATTTCCTTGAGAACTTATATTATTTGTATCTCATTCAAATGGGCAACAGCCTAGTGAATCAGGAGTTGTCTGTCATCTGGCAATGTGCAGTTTAACTGTGTTTGGCAATCCATTGCCATAATTTTACATGCACATGTCTTGTCCTATGCCAATGAATGCTTTCCCTCATTTTGCACACCACCATCGCCGCATAACAAGCCAGTGTTAAAAGCAATGCCTTGGGTCCATATATTACAAAGTCTTTTGATCCACTAGTTACCTGCTAAAAAGATGAGGATGAGGTTTGATTAACTTTGCAGTTCTAGGGGCTGTCTTTTGATTCAAATGTAACATGCTAAAAAGGAAACAGGCAGAGGTCTGATTAACTTTGCAATTCTACTAGGGGCTGTCCAAAATCACAGTAGGTTATGTCTGAACTGAATATCCTGGCCAGAGCTCATCTTTTCTATTTATAAATCATTTTAGAGGCAAGAGTTATGTTGTTGTCAAATCTCGATGTAGAAGCCACTGCCTTCAAACTACCACCCAGCAGACTCAAATGCAAAACACAGGCTCTTAATTTATGGCAGGCTCACATCTGGCTTACTGTGCTTGTTTGTGTTTTGAATCACAGGTTATCTGATAAAAAGACACAGGCAGAGGTCTGATTAACTTTGTGATTTTAGAAGATGTCCAAAATCAGTATGTTATGTCTGAATGGGGACAACCTACTGATTACGCTACATCTGGGTTAGGCAGGGATACTGTTGCTGAATACCGCCAATTGAAACAGTAGTTGTTGGTACCATAACATTTAAACATTTTCAGTTTCTCTTCCCTGGCTTGAAGAAAAATGAAGGGAAGCCATGGTCGGCATTGGACAAAGCTCATAAGAAGCGGGCTTATAATAGGTCAGACTATTTGTCTAGTCCAGTATCCTCTATTCTGACTTTATGCTGTTCTCCTGTGTCACACGCAGAGGTCATTTATATTATGTCCCTTGAGAGGGCAGGGACTGAACCTGGGCCTTTCTCCATTCAAAACATGTGCTATACCACTGAGCTACACTCTCTCCTCCTTCTTCCTACATTTAAAAATGTAATAGAGCAAGGAAGATGGGCTGTATAAAGGGACTCAAGTAAGTTTCAGCTTTATCACAGTCCCATTGATAGCTTCTGGATTCAGCACTGTGTAACGTCTTTATTAGGCAGACATGGTTAGCTGCTTGTTTTGTTTTGCACTGACATACAGACAGAAGAAGCCCCCTACAAGCTTGATATGGAACATACACAACAATGTGTATATTCCCTGTCAAGCCATGTTTCAAAGGTCTTATATCTCCAGTGGATGCTTTTTTAAAAAATGAGCATGTGAAATAATGTCATTGAGATGATCTAGCCCTGCTTCCAGAGCTTCTGGATGGAACTGTAACTTCCCAGCATTAACCATAAAGATATCGGTTCTTGTCCATGTCAGTAGTCCAGGAGCAAGGTGCTCATGGATTAGTTGCAATGATTTATCTCCAAGTAGTTTCTGCTAATGTTGATCCCAGCTGGGTTTGAAATCACAGCTTTACTACTTCATAATATTAGTATGCATTTTATCAACTCCAGACATTACCTCAGTTTTTACTGATTGTTTCTCTCTGGTATTTTCCTGCTGCAGTTCCCAGAGAGTAGCCATGTCTAACTAAAATAATTGGTGTCTGCAAATTTGTTTCCTTGTATTAAAGCATTAATTTAAAAAAAGTCCTTGGGCAGAAATAAAAGCATGCAGTATTTCCTATTGCCATGTTCAAGTTCGTCTAAGCAGTTCCTAATCCATCAATATACGATATCCTCTCATGAGGTACTTTGCCAATCGCTTTTTAAATTCTCAAACTATATCAAACTGCTGGTTGTTTATTCAGTGTTGACGTATCCATATAATTACTTGGTTGACTCTTCACATCTTGCTAAGACAACTTGCCTTTGTGTTATACCATCTAGGATTTCTTAGCTGCAGAAGTCCTTGCACTAATTAGATTAATGTGCACTCTCAATTAATCTTTCGCTCTAACAAATTTAGTTTTGAGGAATAGTAAATCAGGCAAATATATACAATGCAGTTAAAATATGAATGTTAAAAACCAGTACAACAGGATAGCAAATATGCTAACTTTAGTCACACCAAGACAGTGGCATGATATCCTGATTAGTATTTTGGTCAACTCTGAGCCTGACTGGACTTTTTTGCCCTCCTCCAGCGTCTTTGAAAGAAATCATGAATCAAAAGCCAGAATCCTGTTTTAATCAAATTGTGCTGATTATCTGCTATGGATCTGAGGAAGGGAGGTTAAAGAGCTCACACAATGGAAATATTTACAAATTAATCTGACAGTGAAAGAAGAAAGGCGTAATTAATAAAAGCAAATGAAATTACATTGTGGTAATCAGCAAAGGGCTTGGATAGGGCAGGAAGATTACAGTAACCAAAAGATTACTATGGACTGCTTTCATGTTAATCACCTAAGTCATTCAAGCAGTTTCAGCTCTATCAGTAATACATTCATGGCTCATTCACTCTCCCCACTGAAAGCTATTGATAATAAGGTAGCTGAAGGTCCACCCCTTTTTTAAGTGAGATGGAGGCTAACTCTCTCCTTTTCAGCTATTATCAATTCACAAATAATGGACAACAACAACAATAATAATAATAACAACAGCGACAACAACAACAACAACAATAATAATAATAAATAGCATGGGTGTAGTACTTACAATAGCCCTATTCTGGTGTTCAATAAATCATGTTGTTTGAACACGTGGGGAAAGACAGTGCTCCAGCCTTGCCCCTCTTCTTCATCTCTCCCATCACTCGTGTATGCATGGAGGGAGACTGTCTAAAGTGGAGAGCCTCCTCTATCCATGCAGGCTCTCCACGTGATCCAGAACCCTGAATAAACAGTGTTTTAAAATTGCATGGTGAGCACCCATGGATAGTTAAGGCTCTTCTCTTCATGAAGTCACCTTTGATGCATTCAGCACAACAATGCAGGGAGTGGGGCTAAGGCTAGAACGTCCATCTCTTTTTGTGTCTGAACAACACTTGTGAATGAATGCCTGAATAGGGGTAATAAATAGTATTGTATTAGTAATATTATGTTGAATGGTTTTTTTCAGATGCTATCTTCTTGCAATTTTTACAACAACCTTGTAAGTCGTGTCAATTTCATTACTCTGAAATTGCAGAGAGGGTTGAGTAGAAGAGTGTGTAAATTTATGGCAGTGCTGAGATTTGAAGTGAGGGATTTCCCTGTTGTTAGCTGTCACATAGCCACTACACTAAAGAAGCTGTAAAGTTAGGACTGTATTTTGTATTACAAATGGAGCCTGCAGCAAAATAACCACTCCCAGGGTTCTCAATTCCATTTTCCCTTCCCCCTGGTTTTCTGTTTTCTTCACCCATACAACACACCATCATCATTCTATGCCCACTGAGCATGCTCAGTCCTGATTGGGGTGTCTGGGTGGATTCCTCCCCTTTATGGTTTGTCACCCTATAGTTGTTTGGTATGTCTGCAAACCTTGCGGTTCCCCAATCCAGACCATACTTCCCTCTTGAGCATGGATGGTGCCATGTTGGCTAAAGAAGGACTGGCACACAGCTAATTATGTTTGCTATTAGTACACATGAGAATACAACTAGTATATATGAGAATACAACAATTAACTTCTCAATTGTGTTGCCATCATCTTGGTAGAATGTGGTAGTTCAATTTTCAATTCAGATTCCTTGCTTTGTGTTCAGGAAACCGTATCCCTCTCCAGACCTCCCCCGCCACGTATATACTGCTCCCCTCTGTGCATTCAGTGGAATGTCTGAAGGCCAAACTACACATTACTCAGAAGTAACTGCAGGGCCCCAATTTAGAGCGAGACTCTAGCAGGTGAGTAGAGGGGCTTCTAGCTGTGGCCCTGTGCATGTCACAATGAGCAAGTAGGAGGAATGGTAGCATCAAACTGTAGCAATTAATAACACCAATGCTTTTAAAATATAAAGAAAGATGGTTAGCTCTAATATCTGTCAAGATTATGGATACCAGCCAAGCAAGAGGCCAAATATCACGGTTGTGTCCTGAATCACCTTACATCGTTATTCATGATTACCTATTCCTGGCCCCAGTGGCAGATGGCTGTGTAATGTGATACTGACTCTGCCATTCCATTCTCCTTTCCCTCTGTGATTAGTTTGATAAGGGATTTAGATTAGAATTCTTGAAAGTGCAATAGGCAAAAGCAATAAGTACGGGAATGTAAGTAAAACCTCTCGCTTGAGTCAATGGTAATTTCCCTGTTTTGTGAGCAAGCTGATGACAGGGGAGGGAGCGCAATGCAGATCAAAAGATGAAAGTACATCCGAGAGTTCAAATGCCTCGGAAACACAACATCTGTTACCCCCTTCTTTCTTTCTTTCTTTCTTTCTTTTCTTTTTTGCAAGAACATACTTCACAACTCTCTGTAGTTTCAATACTGTGTATGCAAGAGCTGGTAAAGGAGAGCTTAAGTTCAGGGGGTCCTGATTTACTAAACTGTAAATCCACACGTCTGCCTTCCTCAAGAGGCATAGGAATGTCCAGGTGTAAATGCAATCATTGCACTAGTAAACATCTCAACAAATAAACATCTCAAACACTCCACTGCCCCAAATTCTCCTGCCCCAAATTCTCCACTGCCCCAAATTCTCCTGCTTATTTAAAGGATTCTGCCTTTTCTCCCCTTGCTGCCTAGAATTCCAGAATACCTTCCCTCTCCCTCCAAATCTCATTAAGGGTGCAAGCCTTAATGAGACAGAAAAAAAGTCCTACAATTCCCAGCATTCTCCAGCCAGCATGGCTGGTCATGAGAGCTGGGCTGTGTGCTCGAGATTGTACCTGTGTGTCCAAATGATGCATGTGTTGGGGAACCAAGTTTTAAGTTTTTTTTAAAAAAACGTATGTTTCCCCCAAAGCGCAGTCACAATGGTGGGGGTGGACAAATGCCATGCCAAGAATGTCCCTCTTGACTTCTGGGATGATGCGCTGGCGTTTAGACACAGGTGAACAATCCTGGAAGCAGGTGAGCCCGGGATTTCCCCCCCCCCCCCCACCCATTCCAGAAGGCCTCAAGGTGCAGATAAGGCCTAAGGAATGACTAAAGAAAACCAATTGTATGTTTTCCCTTTCCATCCACTCAGTATGCCTGTATCCATGGCGGCCTCTAGAGGTGGAACAGTGGTTGTAAAAACATTTTGCCAATTCAGACGTGGCAGCAAACCACAGTTAGCACCAACCATGATTTAAAAGCCTTCTTCAAACCAAAATGTTTTGAAATTGGGTGACAAATTGCAAACCATAGCTTGTCAATTTGGATGTTGTGCCAAGCCATAGTTAAGATTCATGAATCATGATTTGGCAGGATATCTGAATTAAGCTAGAGAAAAGAGGAAGCAAAGTTGTGCAGTTATTTTTCAAGCCTTATTATTGCAAGACTCTTATTTAGTTCTTTATTTGTTGTATTATGATTATAAACTAATAAGAATAGGAGGAACATTAATTCAGTTTATGAGTTTCTCAGTCACTGATGTCATATATTCTATTACACAATTGACTGTCTCCTCCACATGTATAAACTTTGCATTTTGGAACTTCAAAATTTATGTAGTATAGATACGAAGTGTCTGCAATGTATTAATTTGTCTCATCACATTCATAACAAAATCAATTAAAATGTTGAGCAATGTACATTATGAAAGGAAACCAAATTCAAGCGAGATTTAAATTACCTATTTGTTAGCAAATTGCCAGTTATTTGTATTTGCTTTGAATCCTCCTTCTTTGCCCAAGGCAATCAGAAACAAATAACAATATACCCATTTCTCTTTGCGCATCATTGTTTCAACCACAGTGGTGCTCAAATTTCTGAATTATAAATTAATCAATTTCATAGAAAAGATAGAAGTTACTGTTCAGAAGACTAGGATGAGTGGATCTGTGATCACTCTGTTGACACTCTTAGGTACCACATCCTGTTTCTTGTATTGTAATTGTTACCATGGTCCAGTATCATCATGCCACATATTAGGATGGTGGAAGACCATGGCCCAGTACAGTTGATATAAGGGGGCTGTTCACACAACACACTAACCCATACTCAGTAGTTGAGTGTGGGTTGTTTTAAACTGTGGGTTGTTTGTTGAACTGTGTGCTAGTGTGCTGTTTCAAAAGAGCAGGATGAGTTATTGTGTTGTCTGAATGCAGCCAAGGTGGCTTGTTAACCAGGCTTGTCAACCACTCTGAACAACCCAGCAACAAACCATGTATTCTTGAGATGGCTTGTTTGAGAAAAATAAGCCACAGTGCTTGGTTAACAAGCCATTCTGACTGCACTCAGAAAACACAATAATTTATGGTTCATGAACAACCCACAGTTCAAAACAACCCACACTCAACTACTGGGTGTGAGCGTGTTCGGTAAACACCTGTGTATTTACATGAGTGCCTCCTTGTACAGAGGCTCTGTGTTCATGTGATTACTTTTTTTTCTTTTTGAAGGAGAGAAATTTGATCTTTGCAAATTCCGATATGAACTGGTCTGGTCCAAAGCTCCAAACGTACAGATCAGAACATAGCCATCCATTGGATTTCACACTTCTCTAAAAGTTGCAATCCAGTTCTTGGCTTTAAAAAACCAATCAAAATACATTTTTGGTGTACTCCTCTGACTGTCTGTTTAAAAGTAATTCCAATTGATTTCAGTGGGGCTTCCTCTCCGGTAAGTGAGTAAAGGATCGCAGCCTTAACTATGCATATTGTGTGAGACAGTACATTTAGAAATACATAATTAAATGTGACTTTTTGTGCAGATCTAATAATCACTGATTATTATTAAATGTAGAGCAATTTAAAGCACCAATTTAAATCAACACCCACCTAGAGTCCCTTTTCCAGGTACCTGGGGAAAAGGTCTATTCAGTGATAGCACCCTAGCTTTGGAAAACTCCCCCCATAGAAGCTCACCTTGAACCTATGTGTCCAGGTGGCCTACTTTACAGAGGTCAGTCCTCTACTTCGAAGGTGTTCTCTATTTGAATGGCTGCCCAGTCTGTCTAAAGAACTATAAGAAGGGCATCATCAGGCGAGCATTTTATTACACGCATATTGTTGGGCACTCATGGCTTTTTATGAGTCCTCTCACGTCGTCTGTGTCCCGCACGCCTCCTGCCTCTTCTAGCCTACTTCGCACAACAAAACAACACCCCAGTAAGTCTGACTTATTTTTTGAGATGGAACTTGCCGCTATCTCCTGCTGTGTGCAGAAGGAGCAGCGCGATCAAGGGGGCCCACTGAATGGGCCACGTGCACATTGTTTACTTCCTCTCTTGAAAGAGGAAGTAATGAGGGCCAAACATGTGGGCAGAGAAGCGATGGTAAGGAAACACGATCCCCCCCCCCCCCCGGTGTGATGCCGCTCTTGGAGTTCCCCATCCACAGCATTGGACAGCAAACTGAGCAGGCACATAGGTCATTGTCTTCCCATTCCACTATGGGGAGATGTATATTTCTATTTAAGTTGTAATTATTTTTACATTTGCATATACATATAAACTACCATATGCAGATTTGATGCAAAATGGCGTCCCCTTTTGTTCTCTTGCTTTTCCTCTTTTTTGGTGATGCGCAAGTGGCCACTCTACAAGCATGCTTCCTGCTGTAAAGGTTTGCCCTCCAACTCATGAGGGGGGACAGGACAGAGGGTGTGGAGCTAGCACGCATGGCTCCACTCTCTCTGAGATGATTCTAATCATGTGGGGAGACGGACGCCCAAATTGGGTTCTTGTAGTGTGATGAAGTAATTTTGGGAAACTCTCCAGAACATAGGTCTAGAGGTGTGTGCGTGTCCCAGCCAGATCTACAAACGTAGTCAGGTGCATCCAACTGTTTCTTCTTCAATTGCTTCATGTGCACAAACCCCAACTGAGGTTCAGATTCTCAAATTTAAGGTGCAGTTTGCCATTTAGAGGAGAAAGCTGCTAGAGGAAATGAGAATGAGAAAACTCAGCCATCTCTCCTAATTCCTCCCTTTCCATACATATACTTCTACACTTAAGATTTCATATCTCATATTCCTTTACACTTCCAACTGATACCTCACTTCTGTTCAGATATGTCAAGGGAATCATAGTTATTTTTTAAGTTACAAAACGATTCTTATCATTGTCACTAACAATATTTGAGTGGGGAAGGGAGGAGGGACTTCATTATCTTGACAATGTCTGCAGTGAGTTGTCAGATGAAATAAGGTTACTTCTCTCTTTTTTTTCCAGAACAGATTCAGCACCTACGCATCATTACTTGGCTAGGAAGCTTGTCCCGGGGGTGACGATTACACATTTAAAGACAATAGTAAAGAGTGCACAACCATAGTAAACCCACGCAAGAAACGCAGAAATCTCACAGCTCAATCTTTAGTCATTTCTCCAGCAATTTGGTATGTATCATAAACGAGTCCATTTCACATGTGTGTACCCAGCACTTTTATCACTATTTCTAATTCACAAAATTTGCTACATTGCCTCACTGACAAGAAGAAATAAATGGAAGCAATTAAAAATGGGAGTCAGATTCCTCTCTGTGCTGGAAAGCCCAAGTTGTGTGTCTGTTCTTTCCATTCACCCACTGTTGAATGGAGCAGTTGCTGGTGCTGTTACAGGAACAACTGAATGACTCATATATCAGGATACCAGAGAATCAACATATGGTAGAATACAGAAGAGGCAAGTGGTGGCTGGCACAAAGGTAAGAAATAGGCACATTAATTTGTCTGGATGCCCTGGATGGGAAGCTGGCTTTGTAACCCTCCCTTCTGAGTTCTTGCTTCACAACTATGGTCCAATTCCAAGTCAACCAGAGGGTCGGGGGGGGTGCGGGGGTGGGGTGGGAGGAATCAATATGTTTTAGCCATGTATTTCCTGTTTATTTGTTCCTTTTTAGAAGACATCATGGGGTTGGATCCAGGATCTAACTTCCATGAGATTCAATCCTGGAATGAGAAAAGTAATGATAAATTAAAGTGCCTCTGTGTGTGCAGAGTGCATTTATGTTCAAGCTTCCAGGCCAAAGAATGTTTTTGGCCAGATTCGAGTCTTCCACTCATTTCCATAAATAAAAATATTAGTTTGATATAAGATGGAAACTCTGGTCATCCTGAGTGCAGTAGCCAGAGGCACAAGGGGGCATTGGAGTTTGATTTACCATAAGAGGGAGCTGATAAAACAAATTCAGGTGGTCCAAGCAAAGAAGCCATGCTATACAGAATGTGGACAAGTCACTACCATTTAACAAGGCTCCATGCATGCATGCACATTGTGTAGTAGCATGAGAACCACTTCCCTGTGGTGCAGCCCCATGTTTCTGCAAGTGTGTGTGTGTGTGTGTGAGAGAGAGAGAGAGAGAGAGAGAAAGAGAGAAAGAGAGAGGGGGGAGGGAGGGAGAATATCAGAAGCATTTCCCACATAACCATATCCATTTCTTGCAGAAAGTTAAGTGGGAAGGACCCATGCAATTGCTCAGATGGTGAGTTACATGGTTATACACACATCGCAGTAGTGCAGGACCATGTATGCATGGTGGTTTTTCAATCTCCTGAGTGTGTGATAGGGTGACCAGATAAAATCCAGGTCAGGGCTCATGTAACTTTAACAGTTGTAGAGCAAAGGGAATTTCAGCCAGGGTCATTTGTATGCAATTAGTTCCTGGTGAAATTCCCTCTTCATCACAACAGTTAAAGGTGCAGGGGCCCTGCCTTCTTTTGTATATGGTCACTCTAGTATAGTGCCTGCACCTTTAACTGTTGTGATGAAGAGGGAATTTCACCAGGAACTAATTGCATACAAATGACCCTGGCTGAAATTCCCTTTGCTCTACAACTGTTAAAGTTACATGAGCCCTGACCTGGATTTTATCTGGTCAGCCTAGTGTGTGAGAAAGAGCCTTCTGTTAAGCTGTCTATATTTCATACGCTTGTCCACCTCCACTTATGCCAATCATGGTTCCTGGGCATAGTCTGAAGGTGTGTGATCAGTGCTAAGCAGGTCTGGAAGTGATCAGTGCCTGAATGGGAAGCCACCTGAGAACCCAAAGTATTCCACCGAGGAAGAAAGGCAGAGTATAAACAAAATCCTTCTTGATCTCAAGAGACCATAAAAGAGATGATGCTTCTGATGTTCAGATGTAGATGTCTTATAGTGGCAAACTCACCAGAAGTGAATAGGCATGATCCAAATGCAACTTTACCTTGTAAAACAAATGCCTCTCCCCCATTTTTAAAATACACGTCATATTCTAACCCTAACAAGCTCTAACTGAGCTTCTATGCATATAAGCCATCATTATTTGCACACACACAAAACAACCACGGGGCGATAAAGAAGAATGAAGGTACAAATGCTACCCGCTCAAGTTCTCACCTGTTTGTTCTTATGAATACATTGAGACAAGCAACAGGATGTACTCAAACATTTACACTCCTTTAACACACTGTATGATCTATATTGCAATTGAGATGTGTTGCATAGAATGATTCAGTGGCTGCATTCAGACAACACGATAGTCAATGGTGGGGTAATAATCAACTTTACAGTTGTTTATCTAGGGGTACTCCCCACACAACATGGTAATAAATAATCAACCGTGGTGTGGATTAGGATCAACGCTGAGTTGACTATGGCAGCATTCGGACGACACAATAGTCAATACAACTGACAATTGTTTCCCTCCACTGCACCCAGTTGATTATTGTGTTGTCTGAATGCAGCCACTGTCTATCATCCCAGTTAAGCCATGGTAGCATTGATCAGGATGCCAATTAAGTGGATTCCACACTATCAGCCATTATTTTAAACAGGATGTGTGCTTTTTACTCTTTATCCAAGCTTATTCTGTCATGAGACGAACATATAAGAAAAGGAAACTATATGCTAGGTCATTATTCACAGAATCTAATACACAACAAGAATGTATTGATGCACTACAGCCACCTAACACAGACTTCAGTAGACCTGGGTGCAGGAAACAAGGTGCCAGCCTACAGTTGTCTATGTGCCGTTCTAACTTGAATGGTGGCTCTCCCGTTTCTCACCAATGTTTCCCAGCTGTTTAAGACAGCTATAAAAACTAGCCTCTTCTGGCAGGCCTACACAGATGAACTTTAAACCAAGAATTTTAAAATATGTTGATTGTTTTATATGCTTTTTTAATTAATTTATGTATTTGATCTATATTGTTTTTGTACTAATGTTGTTCCCTGCCTCAATACAAAGAGAGAGGCGAGTAAGAAATAAATTATTATTATTATTATTATTATTATTATTATTATTATTATTATATTTGACCTCTTTGACTTTCCTTGTAGCAAGCTATACACCTTGCAAAAGGTTAATAATAAAATTTCCTACTGGCAGCTGCAATGACTTCAAGGCTAAGGGAGGCCTCTAGCTGCTCCCATCTTTTTCTTCCCACGAATGTCTCTGGGCTGCACATCCTTAAGAAATCAAGATGGCAGGCAGCGGCAAGATAGGGTTTTCATCTGCACGGCATCCATTTCGTGGTGGCACCCTGGACAGTTTCTCAAATTGCCAAATGCGCACACCAGCCCCAAAGGTTTTTCAGCCCCCGAGACAGGCATTTAGCCTGATTCAGCATGGCTGTATTTTGCTTTATATGTATGCTTTGTATAGCTGAGTGGTAGCAAACATGCATTGCATGCAAAAGGTCCCTGGCATCACCAGTGAAAAAGGATTTGGTATCAGGTGTTGGGAAAGATCTCTGGCTAATATTTTGGAGTGCTACTGCCAAGGCAATGCTAGGCAGACAAGAAATCTGACCTAGACCTAGTATAAGTCTTTTTCCTGTGTGTAGGTGGCAGGTCCCCTTCTGGTCCCTATCCACCCTAAACGTTCTGCTCTTTTCTTTTTGCCTAGTGTAGTGTTTGTGATAGGCCCATTCTTTGAGCCAGGTCATTCATAAATCACACCTAGGTTAAAATTGAATAGTTGTTGATTCTTAGTACGTGTGATATTACCATAAATATAAAGCATTTTTCAACTGTTCATGAATTTCAGGAAGCAACTAGGGCCTTTCCACACCAGGCAAAATGCCTGGGATGGACCCCGGCTGCTCCCTGTGAGTCCAAATGAGTAGCGGGAGGGGGGGGCACAGGATATTTCCTGGTTCTTAGGAACGAGAAAAATCCCAATTCTTCTGCAGTCTTGGGAAGTTCTCAGGACAGCAGAAGAATGTGGCCGCCAGCTCCAATGCAGCCACACTTACTCACGAGTAAGTGTGGCTGCACCGATGGCCACGGAGCTGTACTGAGGCCATCAGGAGAGGAGGGAAGTGAAATCGCCATCCCCAGGATGGGGGGGGGAGGGGGGCCAAGTGCACACTGCATTTTTTAAAAAATTTACTTGTTCGGTGGAGTGCAGGAACGCTCTTCCTCAATGGAAAAACAAACAAAAAATGGCGGCCATGATGTCGGATGACCCAGGACATCACGCCCATGATGTAGATTGACCGCACCAATTCCAGAAGTGGCTACTTCTGGGATTGCTCGCGCTAAGCCTGCTACACTCCTATGGTGTAGAAAGGGCCTAGATCTCCACATACATCTATAAATCAGATACACAGATAATGGATGTACATCATTCCAGTACAGTTATATTGTTTTCAGATAATACTGGAATATGCTGTTGTAATTCTAGTGCATTCAGAAACTTGGTTCAGAGGTTATCTATACAAGCAAAATTCAAAGATTATCTTTGGGTAGTTGTCCAGAGATATCCTGCCTATATGAACAAGATCTTCTGACCATCTTGGGCCGTTCAACTGGGATGGATTCAAGATCTTCATTTCGCAAGAGGAAGGAACAGTTCACGAGAGGAAAGGTCTCGCTGACTGATTTTTGGGGATCCCTTTCCTGACTTTCTCAGTAGCATTTTTAGGGAGCCAGAGGGGCAGCCATGGAAAGGAGGAAGCAGGGAAGTCCACTTCCGTCAGTGCTGTTGATTTCCTCAATGTACTTGATTGCATCGGCGCAGTTGATCCAGTGCAGTTGATCTGGATCCAGCATTTTACTCTTAACGTGGTTACTTTATCTGGGATGAAAGACAGCTGACCTACACAGTCAGAAGAATCACATGATATGATTCTTGATGGACTGTACCATTGCAGACTGTGCGGGAAGGTGTTGTTTGGATTATTCCATTTTTTTAAAAAAGGCAAACACATAGAAAAAACCGAATGTCATGGAAAAAGATTCTCATACAGCCTCAATGTTCTCCCTAACATGCTTCTTTTCTCTATGCGAGGGATTTAGATCATTCTGCCATCTATATATCCCAGCTATACAGCCCTGCCTGGTGCATCTTTGTACTCACCTCTAATTTACCCCTTTTTCACATAGGCCATGTTTACACCATGTATTTTTCCTGGGGTTATACCTAGGTTGTTCCTGTGCATCCAAATGACACACAGAGGATCCCAGGGGGAACCCGGGATGACCCTGAATTTCCTGTTTTTTTCCACGGTGCTGGGAACATCTTGAGGAGTGTGGGCAGTGTTGCTGCTGCTCCCAGGTCATCCCTTCTTCCGTGAGTAAATGTAGCTTCCAATACTGGCACGGAGCAGCACGGCGAGGCTCTGTGCCCTTCGGAAGGCAGCATTTTTGCCATCCCTGCGAAGGCGAGGGATTTGGGGCCTGATAAAGGCGAGGATTTTTTTTAAAAAAAGTCACAGTTTTGCGCACAGTCAGGGCCTCGCAATTGTGTGACCAGCCCGTCTTCAGTAAAAAAAATGGTGCCTGCAATGTCCTTCTTTCCTTCCTGGACATCGTGCTGGCATGTGTAAGCTGGGGGACGATCCCGGAAGCAGGAAATCCCAGGATCCTCCCCCCTGCATCCCGGAAGGCCCTGTGGTGTAGAAAGGGCCATAATAGGGATTGAAATGAATTCAGTTATTGTTATCCCAGGTGCTGTCTTCACGGCACCGGGTTGGCGCTGCCACTTTCTCCCAGAGCAGCATAGGATAATCCAGACACCAAGAAGTGAGTGTGAGGTTTTTGGTTGGCCGTCCATGTACCAGAGCCACCTCTGCCCTCTTCCTGGTGGAAGGCAACCAATTGCTGATTACCCCTGGGTTGACCCTGGATTAGCCCTGGAGTGATATCAGATGGTGGAAGCATCGTGTTGACAGTGCTCCATTTGAAAAGTCGGGGTAAAGCCCTGACTTTTTCAAATCATAGTATTGTGGGGAAGCCCTGCGGTGTCTGTGAAACTGCGCTTGCATCGTCTAATCAACACAGTGCAGATCCACAGCCACTACGGGGCTTTCCCAGCATATGGACAGCCCCTAGTCCTCCATATATTTGTTTGGAAATAGGATCCATTAATTTCAACAAGGCTTACTCTAAAACAATATGAAATGGAGTTCGGGAGGATTGAAGATGGAATATGTGCTGGTTAAAGCTTGAGGGCAGTAGATGTAAGTGGGGAAAGGCACCCTTCACAATCCTCACAGTGTTAGACTTTTGACTTAGCATGCGGCTCTGAGCCCAGTGGAAGAATTATTAACACAAAATTATGAAGCAATACAATATTATGTTTTCGGTGTTTAATGTACTGTAGTCAAAGATCACCATCCTATTTTAATAAATACCTTTTGGCATAATAGCTTTGGCTTTTGTGTTGTGTTCCCATGAAATCCCCAAATCTGCTCAAAGAGTTATTGGAGAAACAGAACGGTAATTAATAATGCAATTGTCTTCTCTGAGAAGGCCTCTAAAGAAATCAAAACTACTATAAAAAGGCTGTTTGGTAGCATTTTTTTAAAAAACCTCTCACAGCAGGAGCTGGCGCAAACAACTTGCCAGTGGACTTTCCAGACTGGGTTTGCAAACACATTTCTTGTTGACATAATTGACATCAATGAAGCTAACTAACTACATAATTTTCATCAATTGAACTAGGCCGGTATAAGCACTATAATCTAACAGCACCATTCAGTGCTTCAAAACATTGCTGAATTTATTTTTCTTTTTTAAAAAGCAGTTCACAGGCAGCAGTTTAGAAAGCAAATCTGGCATATTCGGAAGGGTTGCTTTTAAGTTGTAGTGCCATCGCATCAGTGCTGGCTAGAACATCTGTTTCTTGTCCTGCTAGAAAGAGCAATGTACTTTTATGGGTGGTCATTTGTTCTCTTGGATTGCCATGCCTCCTATGTCTCTCCAGTATCATCTAGCGAATCTAAGGATGAATGCAAATATAAATGCAGGACTCACTGGGTTGGTTCCAGAACCTGCCTTCGGTGAGAGGAAGGGAACTACCACAAAAGAAAGCGCTCCACTCACAGAATGTCCTCCCACCCAATTTGGAGGGATTCTTGTGGTGTTCCCGCCTCTTCTCAGTGAGGTCTCCTTCCCTAAGACCTTTCTCACCCCCAGCAGGAACCACCTTCGCTCACACACCCTGAGTTTGACTGCCACTGGGACCTTTAGGCTCCGGTCCAACTCGTTTTGCCCTGTCCTCAGCTGCAAGGACACACAGACTTCATTGTATAACCTGGTAATGTTCCCTTTATTACCTCTTATATAGCCAAGAGCAGAAAGCGTGGGATTTTATAAACCAAGAATGCTTTATTAATTAGAGTAATCAGTTGTTGAATAATAAACAAGTAACTCTTAATGGGGCTATCCATATATGTTCCCTCATACACAATACGCTAGATCACACTCTCAAACAATCCCTGCCCAATCACCACAGACTCCTCCCTCTCTCCCTCTCTCTCCTAAAATCCTATCCCTGTCTCTAACTGACTCACACAGCACAGCACAAATTTTCTATAGCATACACATTTCACCCCCTTCACTCATTCAGCCAATCATCATATGCAAATCCACCATTCTTCCTGCCTCTCATGTCTCTCCTACCATAAAATACAGAGATATAATAGGAACACAAAACCACAACCACAAGTGTATTATATATAGGTGTGTAACATCACAATTCCCCCCTATCCTCCACAGCTCCTGACACTCTGTGTAGCTACTCGGGGAAGGGAGTGCAGGGAAGACCACTTCCTTCAGTGCAGTTGATCCAGTGTAAATCTGGATCCAACAGATTATTCTTTTTTTCTTCTTCTCCTGGTTTATCCCAGCTTCTTCCAACCTTTGTAATGCATTTGACAGATGTTCTAGCTACCAGCTCAACTGCTGATTTAAGTCACCCACCTTACCCCTCCTTCATGGGTGGCTTGATTGTTAATGGGGACTGGCTGATATGATTCCATTAGGCGAATGCTTTGCCATCTGCACTGGCTGCCAGTCCATTTCTGGATCCCTAAGTGCTTGTTTTTATCTTTAAAACCCTAAGTGGCTTGTGATCAGGTTACATGAAGGAGCATCTCTTCTCATATTATCTATCCAGACCCCAAGGTCATCACCTGAGGCCCTTCTCTAGGAGCCCTACCATATGAGGCAAGTAGATGGCTACAAGTGAGATAGCCTTTTTAATGGTGGCACCCCATCTGCAGAATATCCTTCCCTACATTATGGTATTTTTGGCATCAGCTTATAGGCATTTTAGGAACTGTGTGTGCGTGTGTGCGTGTGTGTTTTAGAGTTTTGCACTGTAAAATCTGCTGGTTTTACTTTTAGTTTTATTGTGCTATTTTATCTTGATTTTATCTGTCTTGTTTTGTTATTGTTTTACTGTTAACTTGTATTTTATGTTTTTAATTTGTGCACCATTCACGGAGTATCAGTTATTGAACAATTTTAAAATATAATGAACAAACAAATAAAATGTCCAGGACTTCAAGCTTCTTTGTTCTTCGAGTGTTTTAAAGCACACTTGTGACTGGCCACTCACGGATCTTCACGGGCCGTGTTCCTCCTGCGCATCTCCCGCTTGTCTCCCGCTGCTCCTTTTGCCATTTTTTTAGTTATAAAATAATCTTCATTAAAAGTGACTTTTCTGAGCAATAACGCGATTTCATGACGTGTGCAGGAGAGGTTTTGCTATAAAATGCCCACTAGAGGGCGCTGTCCCACTAAACTGAATGGGCCCCATGGTGGCTTCTCTCTCTGCTCTCTTCCTCCCTGTAATTGCAGCTTATTGCAGAAGCGGAAGAGATGCCACTTCAGACCCAACGGTAAGGGAACGCAATCTCCCCACCCCGTCTGAAGGAGCACTTCATGTACATTTATTCAGTTAAATGCAGGTTCATCCCTCCCCCACCCCCTTTTAAATCAGTTTTTAAAATATTGAAAAATAACTGCTTTGGAATTATGGAAGAAGATTAGTTAGCAGTGTCATTAGTTTCCAGATTATCACCACTGCACATAGCCAGCTTCTATTGTAAACACACTAGACTGGCATCCCCTGAGCGCAATCCTGAAGAGAACATTATACATTTAAATAAAATGCTTTGAATGTACTTCTGCAGCTAAATGCACCCAAACATATTATCTCAGCTAAAAGATGTTCACTGAAAAACAACTTTAGCTGAAAGACTGTCCCTTGAAAACAAGACATACGATGTCATTGTTCAACTACTGGATGATTCTGGACAGGTAAAATCATGGATGGGTAATAAATACCAGACTGAGCTGGTTGCTCTTATTTACCAGGTCACTGTGCACTTTAGACAAGGCCAGATTACTGATTTTTTCTTCCACCCAGCATCTCTCCTTAGAACCCAGGAAAGCAACAGGAAGATGTGCAGGTTCAGCAGCTTAAAAAAATACAGCCAAAGGCACTTGGCAGCATCCAAAAACTAGTAGCAATAATAAAGTAAAATAAAATGCAAGCTAAGTTGCATGCCAGTTGCTGTGCAATTATGCAAAACTGAGAGCTAGAAACCAATTCCTTTCAAAGTCACAAAGGGGAATTGTGGGAAACAAACACTTAACCTTGAAGTCTCCCCACCTCATCTTTGAAGGTGTCATAAATAGCCCTCTACCCAGAAGAATACTTTTCTTATATGGGAATAATTTACAAGTGTTCCTCATTCTCATGATGTTACTGCAAGCTTTGCAAAAGCTAAGATGCATGCTTGAAGCTACAATCCCCATAGCTGAGAAATCACACAAGGATTTTCCGTATCTTTTAAAAATGAACTACTGACCTGGTCATCTGCACATTTTGCCAAGAAAGATCCACTGCTATAAACATTTCTTTCAGCTTCAAGTGCACTTGTTAGATAAGACCATCAGAAAAGCCCATGCTGGATCAGACCAAGGGTCCATCTAGCCCAGCATTCTGTTCACACAGTGACCAACCAGCTGCCCATGGGAAACCCACAAGCAGGACATAAGTGCAACAGCACCCTCTGCCCATGTTCCCCAGCAACTGGTGTAATTTGAGATTTTTCTTGTACTAAATTTTCATATCAGTTTGTAGCCCACAGACTTTCTTCGATGTTATAAGTATCTTTAAGGTTTTTCACTGGTATACTACCAAACATTGGCCCTGTTCAGATATAACAGAGAACCATAGCTTGGTGCTATGTAAATGAGCTCCACTGAACCTCAGACTTCCCCTCTACTTCTCTTTCTTTGTGCATCAGAGAATGAGATTGAAAGCTTCTACTTCCAAATTTAAACTAACCACAGTTATCCATGGCATCTGAACTTGAGGAATTATGGGATCTTTAAAATATGGATTGAGAACAAGCAAAGATCGAAATCATGGTTTGATCCTGTCTTGTTCCCACTAACTATAATTTAAACAAGTCACAGTTCCCAGAGTTCAGACGTCACAGGGAACTGTGGCTTGTTTAAAAGTGGCAGTGAAAGCTTCCAATCTCCTCGTTGTAGGTACAGAAGAGGAGGATTCCACAACCCTGAGGCATGCTGCTGCTGCTGCTTGTTCATGTAGTGAGAAACCATGGTTCCCCATTACATTTGAACCAGGCCAAAATGTTGCTTCCAAAATGCAGTTCCAATGTGCATCTGGGTGTATGATGATGACACTATGCATACTGGAAATTGCAGACTCCATCATGCTGAAGACCTGTGTAAAGCTGCCTTTCACCCAAATCTCAAATGTCAGGGTCAAATCCCATCATCTGTTACAGTTCATTTCAGCATTGTAGTACTGCTCTTGCACAAGCTGCCATTTTGCACGAGAATTCCAACTCCCATTTCATTTGGGAGAATTGTTTCAAGGAAATGGGTGCAAGTTTGTGACACCATTACATTTCCGTCATATGAAGCTTATCTTAATTACAGCATCGAAAAAAAGTTGCCCACACGACATACTAAAATGGAGCACTATGCCTGAGACGTGGGGCAAACCCATCCAGCTCTTTCTTTATGAAGAAAAAAAAATACTAATAAAAAACATTTGGCCCCAACAATGTTTTGGTAACACCTGCTTACGTATTCTGAAAGATCTTGGCGCCTCTTGTTTTAGAATTCTAGCATTGAAGAAAGTAAAGGGCTGAACCACAAATTTGTATCAGTAGGAAGAAAACAAACCTGTTACAAGTGGCATGTGTGTGTGTGTGTGTGTGCGTGCGTGCGTGCGTGCGTGCGTGCATGTGAGAAAGGTTTGGACATATGTTTTCCAATGAAAAGCTGGTGTTACACCGTTCTTCGCAGGAACCTTCTCATTTGCCACCTCATAAACCCTGTTTGTTTGTGGAAAATTCATGCCAAAATGGAGTGAGAGATAGTGGAAGAGTAAATGGCAATCTAATTGAGCTGGCTCAAACAATTATTAACACAGACATCTGGATGATTCTTAGTATAGTTCACTTGCACTATTGCCTGAAATTAGCATCCTCTCTATTAGTGTGTTATTTACACTCTTAATCACTTGTATTGCCTTTTTTTAAAATCTCGATGTTGCTTCCAGACTACATCACAGACGTACCTTCTCCCTGGATACAAGACACATTCTGTAATCCTTATGCTTATCATGCATGGCCCACATTGAGTGACTTCTGACAGACACAGAAGCACTGCTGTGTACTTAGACCTTCTTCAGGGCCGGCCCAAGAGTGTTTCAGTCTGTGGCAAAGGACATGGTGACACCCTCACCCCATCCCCGTTCCACATGCAGAAGTGATCAGACTGGCAGTAGAATCTTATTTGGACACTGCTGATGGCACAGTGTCCTCCTGAGGGCAGCTGGCCAGCTTAGGTGATGCACGGTAGACCCGGTACTCTGTATAGCTCTGTCCTTCAACACCTCTGCTCAGTATCTACTCCTTGTAGCATTTATTTATTTGTGCCCCACCTTTTTATCAAGCAAATAGCCCTGAAGGTAGCTTACAACAATAGATAAATAAAAACCTGATGAAAACAATAATAAAACAAATACATTAAAAGTACAATGAAAACCCCAACAACAGGATAAACAGCACCCAACCCAACAGACCTGCTTATATACTGAAGACCTGCTTAAATTAAAAACAGCAATCCATCTTTGCTGTTGGCAGAAGGACAACAGAGAAGGAGCCAGCCTAGCCTCCCTCAGCAGGCAGTTCTACAGCCTGGGAGTGGCCACCAAGAACGCCCTCTCTCACATGAATCACCTAGGGATGCCTAAGAAATCCACAATGGAATCAAAGGAGTTCAGTTTTCTTATGAATCCAACCCATGGATCCCGCAGTGGACTGGGTTTTTCTGAGTTTCACATATTCTATAGACTTCTGGACCACTTTTATTTATTTATTTTACTTTCTAGAATTTTACTCAAATTTAACCATAGAAAAATGTGTCAAATAAAATAAAACACAAGCTGAAAAGGCACCTCCCCCATGAGCTAAAAGATGAAAACGTACGTACATTATGGAGGGATATGTACATTATCGCAAGTGCAAATTTACGCAAATATGAATTTGCAAAAATTCAGGAAATGGGGGGGGATCCAGATTCTGCCAATGAGCAGATGATGGAACAAAAGACACCTAACAATCAGCCAAACACAGACAGAACGGATTTTACAAAATCCATACATCTCTATCACCAACAGACACATCTCTAAAAAGAAAGGAAGTGATGTCTGTTTACTGTAATATCTGTTTTAGCCCTGAGAAGTGATTACTAAAGAAGTGGTTGATGGTATCCAAGCATGGAAAGAGTAGCTTCATTATAACTAGTAAACCTAAATGAACTTTTAAAACAACGGTTGAATAAAACTGTTTAATCAAAAGGAAACTGGAGGAGACTAGGGCAGGATCTATACGTCGTCCTCGATGCGCCCTCCCTGCGCCACAAGCCGCTTCAGAGCGCTTCACCCTGCCTAGTGTGGCTCATGCCTCGGAGGCTCTTCCAGCGCCCGCACCGCCGTGGCCACAGCCCTTTCATCCAGGCCGGTCCCAGGGAGGGAGGAGGGAGGGTTGTAAACAAAAGCTAGCAATTGGAAATCCCTCTCCCAATTGCTGGCTTTTGTTTACAACCCTCCCCCCTCCCTCCTCCCTCCCTGGGACTGGCCTGGATGAAAGGGCGGCGGGGGCGGCGCGGGGGCGGGCAGAGCCTCCGAGGCTTGAGCCACACTAGGCGGGGTGAAGCGCTCTGAAGCAGCTTGTGGCACAGGGAGGGCGCATCGAGGACGACGTGTAGATCCTGCCTAGGGATGTGCAAATCAGAAAAAACGGGAGCTCATCAAAGTTCTCTGAATTTCATCTTGAAGTTCCTTCCAACTCGAGTCTGTATCAGAGCTTTGGGTTTTTTTTTCTTTTCGAATGAAAATCTATGCACATTTTCATGTGCATTTTCCCCAATGTATGCATCAGTTGTACACATCTTTGAAATGAATGCATTCTTCTACCACTGGTTAAAGTAATGCATATATTTCCAAAGTAGACATTTTATGTGCATTTATTTCAAATATACACATGTTGAACACATTTATTTTGTTCTGCAAATCACATTGCAAGCTCAGAAATGCATGGACTTTGGATGCACATTGCGTCTAAATCCATGTTCACTCCAGAAGGTGTGAACTGGGTAAATCCTGATAAAACCTGAACTAAAAACAAATTTCTCATATACCTCTAGGAGACACTGAATACTAGAGATTTTTCTTTAAAAGTTTAACCATGGTTTATTGCATGCCACTTTAGTAGACTGATATCAGGGAGAGGCACTTATGCATTGCCAAAGAAGAGGACAAAAGAGAAACAGGTTATAATCTCTGAAATAAAGAGCCCACTGGAAAGCAAAGGAACCGCTGGCTAATAAATCTTGCATTAGTTAGCTATGCTTTCTTAATATCACACCTGGCCATCTTTGTCTACATCTCAGTTGCAAAGATTTTGCTAACATGGCGATAACATGAGAAGGGAAGCTGCCATTATTTAATTTCTGCTAGTTAATTTCTGCCAGACCCTCTGATGGGGCAGGGGGAGGTGGCAACCCTAGCTGTATTTTTGCATATTAAAAAAAAGAAATTCAGTGATTTTTGAATAAGCCTGATCATAAATAGTAAAAAAACAAAACAAAAAAACCACCCCATAAGAGCACTGAGATTCTGGCAGAAATTACCGCTACTGACTTTATTAATGAGATATTAATGAAATAATAATTTATTCACAAATTCACAATAAAAAAATTAATGAGATGAAAAATCTGGAATGCAGACAAATGGATCGTTAGGATGCTATAATGTTTGGTCAACCAATTAAGAGATTGCTGACACATTCCAAAGGTCTTCCGATTACCAAAAGGCATGTCACATTATTCATATCCATTTCTATAGCACTCTTATACATTTAAAACAAAAACAAAAACAGGGTGCTGCATTTTTCCCTGCACATTTGTTCATCGCAGAGAAACCAGTTTAAGCAGAAACATGCATGAACATGTTTTTAGCACTCATTGAATACACAACCCAGTTATAATTACACAGTAAAATAGGTAAGGTTGTTTGTATAGTCCTACAACATCTGTAGGGCCATAGGTTTCTCATTCCTGATATAAACACAGCCAAATAAAGTAACATGCCAGAAAGTGCATTCAAGGGTTAAGTGTAGCACAAATATAGACTAACTGTTTTAGATGTTCAGATAATTTAATAAATTAGCATGAGCTTTTGTGGGTTACGACCCACTTCATCAGATGTTGTAAGTCTGAAAAGACTGTTAAGCAAGTAGATCTACATCAAGCATTATAGTCTCTTAAAGTATCAGCTGCAAACTACAAGGTGCATTGAGTCTTTATAATGTGCACATAACCTGTAGTCCCTGATTAGCACAATCTCTCTTTTTTCTTTCTTTTTAATATTTTAATTGGATTTTCATAAGAAAATACATTAAGAAAACAAACAAAACAAAACAACAAACACACCCAACAAACACACCCAAAACATTCCCTCCCGGTTCCCTCCCTACGCTTGGTCTGTTTCAGAGTTTTTCACTATTCTCTATTCCAGGGTGGTATGTTAAATTTCCTTTCATGAGCCCCACAAATCTCTGTAAGCTTCTGCCATAGTTATTCTGTTGGATTCTTTTTTCATATAGTCTATGTATTTTTGCCACTGATTAGCACAATCAAAGCGAATTTGTAAACAGAAGGTTAACATGGTAATAACTATAATATTACAGAACATTCATGTAATTCTCCTCTTGCTTTCTCTTGCACTCTTTCTAGAATTTATGCTATGTCCAACGCACAGCTGCCACTGACAATGACATCTCCATGTTGAGTTCTCTTTCACTCTTCCTGGTAACAGGTAGCATCACTTCTCATGTGTTGTGATGGCACCGTGTGGCATATTTCCATGCCCCTACCAGCAGCAGCCAATGATGTGATACAGGAGGAGGGAAACATCTGAGGTTGGATCCAGGGTCTGCCTTTTGCAAGAGGAAGGGCTCCGATTGTAGACGATCCCTCTGCCACATATTTGGGGTTCCCACATCCCACCCCCAGCTTATCTCATTCAGCAGGATCTCCTGACTCTCTGTGTAGCATTTCCAAAAGGCTGGAAGGGCTGCCATGGGAAGGAGGGGGGGGGTGAGAAAGCCCAAGTCCATTGGTGCAGTTGATCAACGTATCAACTGCGCCAATGCAGTCTGTTTCCGAGCCCAATTCAAAGTGCTGGTTTTGACCTTCAAAGCCCTAAACAATTAAAGTTGCAGGCACTATATTAGAGTGACCAGATACAAAAGGGGCAGGATCCCTGCAACTTTAACTGTTGTAATGAAGAGGGAATTTCACCAGGTACGAATTGCATACAAATGATGCTGGCTGAAATTCCCTTTTCTCTACAACTGTTAAAGTTACATGAGCCCTGTCTTCCTTTTCATATGGTCAGTCTAACCATGGCCTTCTCATGATATGAGTGCTGTTGTTGCTGCAATTGCCATTGTTGTTCTTGCTGGTTTCTGTTGTTGGCTTTTATTGTTTTTAATTGCTATTTTATTGTTTTTATGTTCTTATTGTTTTTAATATTGTTAACTGTTTTTATGTATTTTATTGTTCTAAGCCACCTTGTGAGGACTTCTGCCCTGAAAGGCAGCCAAGAAATGTTTAAAATAAATAAACAAATCCTAGTGTGATGTCTACACAATTTGAAGACAGTGATTCTATCTCGCTCCAATGTCAGTGGGGCGGTGAATATGCTCTTCGTTTCAGTCAAAAACCATTCAGAATTCTAAAGGGGGGGGTGTCACATGGTCGGGCCAAGGGGGCGATTCGGATGTCCAAAGCTTGCTTCAGATCCAGAGTTTGAAACAGGTCAGACCGGGTCTGAATTGGGCCAAGGTGGGTCAGAGCTGCTTTGGAAGCTCTGAATCAGTCTCTGAAGTGGGTTGGGGGGGGGGGGGGGCATGCACAGCCCTAGTAAATGCATGTAAGTCTAATGGGGTGTATAAAACAGCTACACTAATTATTTATAAATACTATTGATTTAATTGTTTAATGATAAAAAGGGGGCTATTTTCATTATGTTGTATTTTGTATTTTTATGAATTGTTGTTAACTGCCCAGAGAGCTTTGGTTATGGGGTTGGTATAGAAATGAAATTTAAAAAAAAAAAATCAATTTTTTTTTTTACCGTCCTTCCTTCAAGGAACTCAGTATGGTGCACGTGACCATCTCCACAACCCCATTAAGTAGGCTAGGCTGAGAAAGACAGAGAGAAAGAGAGATACTGGCCCAGATCACCCTGTGAGCATCACCTAAGTCTCTCCTACTTGGGTCTAGAACTCTAAACTCACATGGCGCAATGCCTTGCCTGTGGCCTGCCTCACTCTGTTTTAGTCCTAAGTCTGAAATACATTTTGACATGCAACATAAGCCCTTCAGCATGCTGGCCTTTCCCAGGATTTCTTACTTACTTGCTAGAGAGCCTTTCTTGCTAAATGCTGCTTCACAGGGAAAACCTCCAAGTAACATCAACATTTTAATGTAATGACTGAGTCCATTCATTTCATGGATTCATGGGGGTAATACCTTCAGCTCTAGTAAAACTGTTTATTGCAGCTAGTACACGAGTGTATTATTCTCCCATTCTTCTGTGGCCAAAATAGCATTTCAGGGTGTTGACAGTCAGCTACAAATTGCACCTTTAAATTGGTTTGGTCCCAAGATGAAGAAATCATAAGTTCCAGTTTGTCAGCTTTGATCTCCCTTCCCTATGATCCTTTGACAAGTGTAGGACAGGATTTAATGACATTGTGCATTTGATTCCAAAGCGTTGACATTAAATAGATGTTTATGACTTACAAAAGATACCGCTCTGAGCAACTGTTGGAGCCATTTCGAAACCCTGAAAATTCCATTCAATATTATAAAACAGTTTCAATACCAAAGATGGCTTTGAACTGTTCCCTCTTCTACTACTAAAAGTTTTCATAGCTTTTCCTAGGCACTATAATAAACATGTAAATTATTTTGAAGCTAATTAACTCCACCTGTTTATTTCCTTCAATGTTGAAAGGTGTCACCCCAGGTAATAATTACCGAAAATTACATACTACCCTTTTGCTATAATGGAGGGAAATTGCTTTAGCAGATGAAGGAAATGGAAACATCACACAGAATGGTGTGTGAGGTTGCTATTGGTTTTACATATATATATATATATATATATATATATATATAATTTTAAAAGTACAGTTGAATCCATAGTAATGATTTTTTTATGTTTTGGCAATGTCATGCATTAAGGTTGTGTAAAGAGCTTAGAGCGTTTCAACACCAGAGAAAATCCCGCAACTTTACCACAGCTTTCTGCTTCCATTTTCATCCCACAATCACAACATTTTCTCTTTACACACACTTCCTTTCCCCTTTCTTTATGAGTATGAGTATGAGACTTCTATGAGTATCATTTAAACAGCCAGAAAATGGCGCTGTTGTCTGCCTCTTTTTATAGCACGATTTCCTCTTGCCATGCTGAAATGGAACGGGGAGTCTTTTTGTTACTAGTTTATTTCCATTTCAAATTAAGCCATGGAAACCCTTCTAAAGTACAAAAGAGGCACTTCAGGTTTACAACACCATGTAATCGACCTGGAAACTTCTGTGAGTGGCCAGTCACATGCGTGCTATAAATGGCTCATTTAGAGAAGACTTCAGATAGTACTGAGCTAAATCAGAGATGGCCAACCCTTTTTCTGTCAACAGCTTTATTCCCTTATGAGTAATCTGTCAGGGCTGCATGTCAGTAGTACATAGATTACACTCAAGGTGCAAGAGAACTAACAGAACTGCACTAGACCAATAAGATATTTTATGCAGTGTCAATAAGTAAAATACTTGATGGTACACAATCATACCAATGGGCTGCGAGGAAGGGACAGATGACCCTTCTCATTTGCCCACCTGTGAGAGCAATTAGGTGGGTGTCCACATGGGAGAGGGCCTTCTCTGGGGTGGCCCCAAACCTCTGGAACAAACTCCCATCAGAGGTCCATCATGCACCATCCTTGCATTTTATTTTACCATGTCCTTCCCATGATGATTACTGTTATTGCTGCTATTGTTGTTCCTGCTGGCTTTATTTTTTAATTGCTATTTTATTGTGAACATGTTTTTATTGATTTTAATATTTTAATATTTGATTGCTTTTAGTATTTTATGTATTCTATTGTTGTAAGCTGCCTTATGAGGGCCTCTGGCCTGAAATGAGGCCAAGATATGTTTAAATAAAAAATATAAATAAACACCAATGTCATAACAACCATATCAGTTATATCAGACCATGGAACCTCAATATAATCCCATTTGGCTATACATAGGCCATGTCTACACCTGGCATATATCCCAGGGTCATCTCTAGTGCATCAACTGGGGACGACCTAGAGACGACCCTGGGATAATGGAAACCAGGAATATCCCGGTTTTTCCACGTTCCTGAGACAATCCCAAGGACTGCGGATGATTTGGTGTTGCCTCCCGGTTCCTCAAACGGGCACAGAGCTGCATGGGGTGGCCCTGTGCCCATGGGGGTGGGATGGGGGCAGCAATTTCGCCATCGCTGGGATGGCGGGGAGTTGGGTACGTTGTTTTTTTTAACTTATCTTTTCCCTGGATCGGGGCCGTACAGCTCCCCTTCTTTAAAAAAAATGGCGGCCACAATGTTCTTCTTCCCTTCCAGGACATCGCTCAGCCGTCTAGATGCTGGGAGAGGATCATGGAAGCAGGTAAGTCTGTGATCCTCCTGCCTCCTTCCCCAACACCCTTAGGTGTAGATGAGCCCATAGTCTTCATCAGAAACTCCTACAGACAGTTCTTAAGGTACATAACACACTCTAATAACAAACTCTAATAACGCATAGCATTGAAAGGTATTTCCAAATAGTCCTTCCAGGAGGGATATCCAATACTGAATTGAAAGCAGAAATTCTAATTTTCTACATGTCACTCTTGCCAAAATGCAGTAGTACTCCAAAAGCCAGTCACCAAATGAAAGATAAATGCTGCCATGGCAGATTTCTTTTGCATCTTGAGTGTTTGTTTTGAGCTGTTACTGGGACTTCGTCTTTTCTGTTTTGCATAGCTGAAGTGGTTCACAGGGCCAAAGCCAAACGTCCCTCTCCTTCTGCCGTCTCCTTTTCTCTGTTTCTGCCACCCACCATTTTCTCTGTCCCTCTTCCTTCCCACCCAGTGGGCTGTCAAGGAAGGGACAGATTGCTCTTGCTAGAGGTCTGAACTGACTGCATGCAGCGGGCTTTGGAAATTAGGCCAAGGGCTGCATAAAATTAGGCCTAGGGCCGCAGGTTGCCAATCCCTGAGCTAAATGGACCAATGGTCTGACTCAGCATAAGCCAGCTTCTTATGTTCATAACATTATGCTCTCAAAAGAGGTGGTGTAAATTAAAATGGAGATGAAATCATTCAGGTAGTTAATTTCTAGTGCTGTTCCAGAAATGGCTCCCACCCTTTTTTTATCATTTTATTTCAATTTAATAGAAAAGACATTGTTTCAGAATGAAATTCAGTGGTGAAGAAATTCTTCTGGGTTGGCTTGAGCTTCTTCTTCTTTTTAACCTTACTTCGGAGATGTGCACAAGTGTCCTGTTTTCCATTGTGTAATCATCTCTCCAGCAGTCTGTAGCCTCCTCAGCTTCTCACACTTCAATTAAAGCCCAGGGGAAGTCATCATGAGGTAATTCCTCCGATAGGGCCTTTTCGAATCAGGAAGCAAAGGCAGCCTGGGAGGCTGCAAAACAATGGAGAGACATGTAATAGAAAGTACACATCTTTCTTAGCCACCTTGCAATTATTAAAGAGCACCACCAAACCAAATTATAAAGCACCCTGTGAAGAAAGCATAAAACCAAACCCTCTTTCATGGGGAAGAAAACCTTAGGGGAATTAGAGGACAGACAGATTTTTGGAACAGCACTAGCTCTACCTGTCCCTGGAGCTAGACACAAGATTGCTCCCCTCACACCTGCATTGTGGTGGATGCAAAATGGGGGCCAGCCTGCCAACACGGTTGATGCTGTCTCCACTTGCAGTGGCAGCACAAACACACACACACCACAAATCCTTACACAAAAAGAAAGAAGTTGTACTACAACCCCTGCTGATCGTGAGCCCTATCTTTGAGAAACTGTTGAGAATATCCCTTCCCCCGGAGAAATTTGGTGAAATTGTTCCCCCCCCCCCTAAATTCTCTGCCCACAAATAGGGTGGATAATTTCAGGAAGCCATTTCTGCACAGCTCTGTTAATTAAACAATGCCCACCTATGGCTACCAGTGATGTAGAAAAGGACAGGGATGGCAGTCCTTGTGGTGGGCAGTGGGGGTGGCAATCCTTGTAGTGGGCAGCAGGGATGGCAGGCTCCATGGGAAGCATAAGGTATAGTTCAGCTTGTAATTTAAAATTCGTTTGAGGGACAGCGGTGGGGTTTCGTTTGTGAAGGAAACAGTATTTTACTTGCAAACTGGGCACTAAAGTGCCTGTGTTTTTAGTTGTGTTTTAATATATTTGTTTTATGAGCATTTTAATCAAGTTTTATTTATAGAAACATGGAAATATAGAAAACTTCCTTATACTGAATCAGATAATTGGTCCATCTAGCCCAGTATTGTTGACACTGCCTTTCAGTGGCTCTCCAGGGTTTCAGGCACAATTGTTTTCCTCACCTTACCTGGAGAAACTGGGAATCGAAACTGGGACCTTCTGCATGCAAAACATGTGTTCTGTCACACTGAGTTGTGTCCCCTCCCATGTGATTGTAAGCTGCCCAGAGTGCCATTTTCTTGATAGAAAAGCAGGGTACAAATCAAATCAACCCATAAATGAAAATAGAGGACAGTTGTAGATACAGTCCCTGATATCTCTTGCCACAGTGATCAAGTTGCAAATGATGGGAAAGACTACCAGCTAAGGCCGCAATCCTATGCATGTTTAAACAGAAAAAATCCTACAACTTCT
Organism: Anniella stebbinsi; assembly: GCA_029215795.1. Classification (NCBI taxonomy): domain Eukaryota; kingdom Metazoa; phylum Chordata; class Lepidosauria; order Squamata; family Anniellidae; genus Anniella; species Anniella stebbinsi. Next base: position 186,172,691 of record JARDYH010000002.1, read on the forward strand.
AGCATTCCCCAGACACCATGGTGAATAGAAAGCAATGCCTCTTAATTGTTATTATGTCACATATAATTTGAGGTTTTTAGGGTTGTTCTTTACGTTTGTTCGTTTTTTACTTTTGAGGTTAGAATGAGCAAATTGGATCTCTCTCAATATGAAAAGAAAATATTAATGAGATTTACAGAAGCCAGATGTTCACAGTGTGGCACACAGCTCAAATTCCAATGCTCACTGGTCTACACAGCAAATGTTACCACCATACCACTTTCTTTGTGTCAAGCACCAGAACATGGCTGATCCTAATCAACTTCTGATAATGAAAGAAATACCAAGTATCATCATGAAAGCAGCTTTATTTGAGTATTTCAAGAGGAAGAAATAGAGTCCAGTCTAATAGGTATACAAGGTAGGCAGGTGAAAGCATAATCCATCTCCATTCATAAATTGTGATCTTCTCTAGGAATATTCATTGCCTCACTTCCAATCTTTTGAAAAATTACCATGGGCATGGTAGGAGGGATTATTCATAACTGATGAAAGTGAGAGACCTGATCCAATCCCTTCCCTTCCAAATATCTTTCAATCTCATATCCTGACAAAAGGCTTTGCTTAAAACTGCTTGGGTAATTTAAGTACCAAAACAGAAGGCATTAACCCAGCATGGCCCATTAATCATATCAGAAAAGAGGGTTGGCCAAATATCATAGATCTTGAAGCAAATGCAGCACCACGAAATCTCTGTTCATAAGGGTATGAAATTTCTTTCTGATTTTTTTTAAAAAAACAACAACACCAAACCAAGTTCTTGCTATAAAGATGAAAACAACAACAAACTCACACATTTTTTTCCAGAATAAAAAATCAGTAAAGTCACATCCTCCTAAGATCACCGGGCCTAGTCAACTGAATCTAAATAAAGTCAAAAAATCAGAAACGTGAGTTGTTAGTATGAACTGCTACCTTAGCCATTCTTCAAGGTTCAGTTTCCTTACTGGAGTGGCAAGTAGTAAGTCTCCGAGGAGATATGTGAAGTCTCTAGGGCCCATGTAGTATATACACATGTGTATAAACACTAAAGTCCAACCTTTTTCTTTTAATAAATTGAGACAGTAGTTTGAGGAGCAACTGTTTTGTGAAATGGCTCCCTCCCAAGTTTTTAAGTGAGCCTTTTGTTGGCTCTTCAGAACATTTACCTGGGACTAAGTCCCAATTAAATCAATGAGACTTATTTCTGATTAGATATGCGAAGGATTGATCTCTGATTCCTACTCCACTGCCCCACTTCCCATATATATATATATATATATATATATATATATATATGGTAGGAGATACCTTTTAAACTGCTTTTGAAAAAAGCATCTTTGGTTATTTTCGCAAGACATTCTTATTTATTTTTCCGAAACATTGATATGTTGACATAATCCATTTAGATGCGAGTGAAATTGTTTCAAAATGATCGTTTTTAAGCCATACGCCAACCTAGAAACAATGGTTGATTTGGATCAAGCCCCTTGAGGCTGCTATTTGCATCTGGGGGGGGAACCCCATTGGTGCCAATTGGAGCTTTCCTCCCCAAGCAAATAGCAAGCACAGGTGGCCCAATCAGGGTTGAGCACACAACAGGAGATAAAGGGTTAAAGCCCCCCTACGTCCCTGTCAGGGTCCCAATTTGTGTCAGAGCTCTGCTATTTTTTAAAAAACTACATAACTATTAATTGGGTGAATACTGTAATGTGTTGTTTGGCCCTAAGGGATCATGTAATGAGGAACGTACCATTTCATACATGGCGACTGCTGAGCTATATTATGAGCAATCAGTTTAGAGCCTTCCCCATTCTGGTGCCTTCCAGACTTGGATCCAGATTTACTCATACCTAGAACAGACCCATGAAAATCAATGGTACTAGTTAATCATGACTAAATTAATTTCCACTGATTTTAATGGGTGTACTTTACATATATAACTAAATTTAGATCCAACCCCAGATGTTTTGGACTATGGGTATTATTCAATGTTAGTCCTACATAGAGTAGATCCATTGAAATGAATGAGACTTAAGGTAGTCCCAACTAACTTAAGTAACATTCATTTCAATGAGTTTACTTTACTACCCTACATTTGCCATCAATCTTTGGCCTCCTCCACACGAGACGTTTAATGAGCCTTGAAGGCTCATTAAAAAATTTACCTCCACAAGCACGGAGCGCAAAACGGGCGTACAGGCGCATTATCTCCCCGATAATGCGCATTTTCGAACGCGCGTTAAATAGCGACTTTTATTTTGCTCCGGCCGTTAAAGCGCATTTTCGCGGTGTGAACAAGCGATTACGCGCATTAACTGCTTGTAAAGCGCTTTTTGGACATGAATTAATGCGCTTCGCCGCCTCTCGCCGCCTCTGGTGCAGAGGGATTAGGCGTAAATGCGCCTCCGCGAAAATGCGCATAATCCCCGAATCGGGCGCAAAAGCGCATCCTTGTGGAGGGGGCCCCAGCCAGCATGGCTGATGGTATTGGATGATAGGCGTTGCAGCTTGGAGATTGCCGATAAAGTGTGTGTGTGTGTGTGTGTGTGTGTAACAAAAAAGAGCCATCATCTTCTTGGCTTCTAAATCAGTGGAGAAGAGATATCAGATGAGTAGCTAAAGAGGTGGCAAAGTGTCCTCAGCAAAGGGTTATTATTAATGGAAGCAATGGGGCTCACAAAGTTTAGTATAAGAATAGGGATGTTGCAATCATATCCCTATTTTCATCTGGGAAATGTTGGCAGCTGCATTGATGAGTGCATAGGCAGATATAGAATTGATTCACTCATGCATATCTATCACTTGATGATAAGCCATCCCTTGATGGCTTGGAGCTAATCCTGCAAAGCTGCTCCAGTGAAAAACATTGTTGATTTCCAGAGATTTGTCTGTGCCGTGCAATCTGTCGTGACTGTTTCGTGCCCATTTGTTGGATCAGGATGCTTAAATAAAAATGGCATTTTATCCAGCGCCATTTCCATCTAACTTGGTGAAAACTTTGCTTTATGATCAAGCCTGATATCTAGTCATCCGGCATTAGCATATCTGTACTACAGTTCTTTAGAGCTCAATTCCATACCCGCTTACCTGACAGTAAGCTACAATGAATTTACTTCTGAGTAGACATGTGTAAGATTTTACTGTAAAACACTTTTACTTTTACATATAAACAAAATATGTCAACAGAAACAACAGCAACAACAAAAGCATTCCACAAAACTAAAACAGCCCACTATAGAATAGGACAGTACAAAAAGAGAAAGTTGATGAAACCTGCCAGACAGTTATACAAGTGACTAATTTTCAAAGCAATGTGGCAAAAGAGAAGTGTGAGTTTCAAATGACAGGATTTTATGCATATGAAAATAAGGGAGGGAGGGAGGGAGGGAGGGAGGGAGAGAGAAGCGGTCACTGGAGATAAACTGATTTTCCTGAACTCTACAAAAGCTGGAAGTAAAGCAGTTGGAGTTGTCATCCCTTTGGAGGAGCAAGGAAAAAATGGCACCCCATTTGTGGAATTTCCCCCCTATTTATTTATTTTATTTATTTATTTCATTTGTATACCGCCCAATAGCCAAAGCTTTCTGGGCGGTTCACAAAAATAAAAACCATAGAGCATAACTTAAAGTATAAAATATGGAAACTTAAATCACAATATAAAACCACAATGTAAATGTACGACCAGCATAAAACTGAGCAGCAATGCAGAGATTTTACAGAATTAAAATCCAGAGTTAAAACAGCAGAGTTAAAAGACTAGGAAAGTGAAATGATAAAATATTGGGAAAATAAAAAGGTCTTCACCTGGTGCCAGAAAGACTACAAGGTAGATGCCAGGTCAATTCCATAGCTGGGGTGCCAAAGCAGAAAAGGCCCTCCTCCTAGTAGCCACCTACCTCACTTCCTTGGGCAGGGACTCACGGAGAAGGACTCCTGAAGATGGTCTTAGGGTCCAGGCAGGTACAACTCCCTAGCTCTGTATGCCTAGCACTGGTCCTTACATCCTTCTGCCACCAGGTAAAAGATGCTTCCCTGCAGTCTTTTCATCCAAAATAACATGCTTTTTGTTGCTGTTATAGTTTAGCCTTCCTTAATGTGGTGCCCTCCAGATTTGTTGGACTGCAACTCCAATAATCCCAAACAGGCCATGCTGACTGGAGAGAAATAGAAGTTGTAATCCAACATATGTGGAGGGCACCAGGTCAGGGAAGGCTGCATCTAGATTTTAAGTGGAATTTAATCCATGCTGCTATATTCTTCTGTAGGCTGCCTTGGACACTTTTTGGAGCAATGGGCTAAACATTCACAAATCCATTCAATCAATCAAGTCAATCAAGTGGAGTTTTGCTGATCAAGTGTGAGATTAATCAGGATAGTCATAGTCCGTTTATTTATGCGGGTCGCAGAAAACAGACAATCTGAATAACAATAACGGCACAAGACACGAAATGCATGACAAAAATGATACATTACAACATAATATGGACAGTTCAACAATTAACAGTTCAGTTAAAGCATAGCAAAAGTTTAAACAAGCATATAACATACTGATCGGTCAATCAACAATCCCTCAGTGTGTCAATATTATATCCATATTATGTAATCCTGCTTCAAGCAGTGGCTGATACATAATATCTTTCTCCAGTAACCCTCTGACAAACATATGGCCTTTTGTAGTGCCCCTGCCCTACAAAAGATCATGTGGAAGGGTGTATCTGCACCCCTGAGAATTTATGTATGCATGTACTTATTTATTATTGATTACATTTCTTTACGCCCGATAGTAGTTCACAGCAATTAAAAACATAAGGTCCAGCACAATAAAACATAATCCTAAACTTTTAAAAGTTAAAAACTATAGTATAAAAACAAAATAAAAACTAGCAGCAGTGTAAAGATTTAAAAATGCAATAACAGATTTTAAAACAACAGAAATTGAAAGAGTAAAATGCCTGGGAAAATAAGAAGGTCTTGACCTGGCTCTGAAAAGATCTTAATGTAGACACCAAGTGAACCTGTCTAGGGAGATCATTCCACAACCAGGGTGCTACAACAAAAAAGGCCCTCTCCTTAGTAGCCATCCACCTCACTTCATTTGGTGGGGGCACCCAGAGAAAGGCCTCCGAAGATGATCTTAGGGTCCAGGAAGGTACATATGTGAGAATAAGGTCCTTCAGGTAACCTAGCCCTAAGCCATTTAGGGATTTGAAAGTTAAGACCAGATCTTTGAATTTGGCCTGGAAATGGACTGGCACCCAGTACAGATCATAAAGAACTGGTGTAATATGATCATATTGGCCAGCCCGTTTAAAATCTCACTGCCCTATTTTGGACCAGCTGAAGTTACTGGACCGTTTTCGAAGGCAGCCCCATGTTTAATGCATTGCAGTATTCCAGAGAGGTTACCAGAGCATGGACATCTGTAGCTAGGCTATCTCTGTCCAAATAAGGGTGTAATTGGTATATCAACTTAAGCTGACAAAAAGTGTTCCATGCCACTAAGTCCATCTGAGCTTCTAGTGGGAATGTTGAATCCAAGAGCACCCACAAACTAGAAACTTGATCACTTAGGGGTAGTGAAACCCTCACCAGAACAAACTGAACATCACTTAGCTGGATAGACAAACCACCCACTAACAGTACTTCCATCTTGTCTGGATTGAGTCTCAGATATGCCTCTGAAGGAACTGAATTAAATTGAACAAATTAAGGCTGCCACCCTACACACACTACCTGGAAGTGAACTCAATGGGTCTGACTTCTGAATAATTATGTACAGGATTGCACAGTAAACAGTTTACCTATAGGCCTGGAATAACTCGGGGGCTTGGATCCAGGATCTGCCTTCTGCAGTCAGGAGGGCTCTGCTCACTGAAGGTCCCTTTGCCCAATTTTGGGCAATCCCCACCCCACAAACACACACACACACACGACAGGTCTCCCCATTCAGCAGGATCCCAGACCCTTTGTGTAGCATTTTCAGGGAGCTGGAGGGGCTGCTGCAGGGGGCAGGGAGCTTTGCTTCCATCAGTCCAGTTGGATGTGCCCAATTCTGGATCCAACCTGCTATATTTTTCCCAAGAGGTTATTTATTTACTTACTTTCATAGTGCAATCAATGTATATGCACTTTCCAAAGCTATCTGTCTCTCTCTCTCTCTCATCTTTCCACATACGTACACACACACACACACACACACACAGGGCCAGCAGCAAGAGTAAGCATGGTTGGGTACACCCTGCTTGTTCACCCGCCCCCTCATTCTGGTCCAGACAATGATGGCGGTGAGAAGGAGGAGCAGTAGATGCCACTTGTCTGCTTGCTCCCTGACTCTCTACCTGTCAAGCCAGCATGGTAGCAATGATGAAAAAAGAGGAGGAAGAGCAATAGCAGTAGACTCACTGAAGGAGGGGCATGTTGAGGGTGCCTTGTCCAGGGCCCTGCAAAAACCTGGAGCTGGTACTATACACATAAGGAGGCAAGAGAACCTGAAAAAGTGGCTCAAGGGTTCCAGAACATGGAAGGAACCTTGATAAAGGGATTTGATTATGTAATGTATTCACAAGTTTTAAGATAAAAGAGGCTCAGTATAAAGTTTTTGGCTGAGTAGTTCTATTTCCTTTTGTTTTGTCTACTATGCTGTTCCCTGTTTTCCTTGCGGCTTTATGAACAGCTGTCCTTGTTATTTAATTGTATGTTAACTGTTGTTTTCCATGATTACTGTTCTAATTTATTTATTTATTTACTTATTTATTTATTTATTTATTTATAACTTTTCTTGACTGCCTTTCAGGGCAGAGGCCCTCCCAAGGCAGGCTTTTATTTACTCTTGATCTAGAGAGAGAGAGAGAGAGAGAGAGAGAGAGAGAGAGAGAGAGAGAGATTATATCCTATGCTTCCATGTTCTTCCATTCATTTTGTTATGCCCACAGGACCAACTATTAATGCAATAAGAAGCTAACGCTTCCTAAAGCAACCCCAGAAATGAGCTGAAATGCTTGTTTCGAGGACAGGTCAGGTCCGTGAAGCTCCCTCCTGCAAGTCCTGCAGGCCTGCTCTCTGCTGAAAAGCAGCCTTTGGGCTTGTTTTCAGTTGATTTAGAAACTGCTAGCTTCCAGCTGCACTAACAGTGGGTCCAACTGGAGGATGGGCAGCGTTGGATACTGTCCAGTGTCTGATTACGTCACCCTGAGTTCTTCTTCTTTGAAATAGGTAAGGTATATACAGATTTTAAATAGTAAAAAAAAAACCACATAAGATTTGTGCAGTGCATAGATGCTGGATACCTAGGATTATGCACATAAGATTGCACACGACATCTCTATGTTCAAGAAAAGCTGAGTCTAAAATAATGCACCACTGGTACTTATCAGCCAATTAAATAAGATCTATAGGGAATCTCTGTATGGCTAGAACTCTAAAACAAATCAGACCTTTTCTTTTTCTTTTTCTCTTCCTCTTTCTCTTTAACAGCAGTGAGTTATTGGGTCGGGGAGCAGAAGAGGATTGGATTGAAACCTGTAACTAATGTATGACATGGAAGGATCTAGATTGGAACAGGATCCAGTTGTGTTCTTGTTATCCTATTTCTCTGCACTGCCTAAAAGACATAGGGCTAGATTCAGACTAAGTTGGTGATGTTACGCTTTAGTCCCACTGAAATCAATGGGACTTGAGTTAGTCAAGACCAACTTAATCTGAATCCACCATATTAATGTTATAATTAACCTGCTTATCCAAGGTTGGCCAACTAGCAACTCATGACATTTTATCTACTTCCACCTCCCCAACAACTTGCTACTGCACTGATTCTTGTCTGCCACCCTTGACTGAGGCCTAATCTACACCTACAGCCTTTTTGCAAGGGAGGGGGGGTGATTGCGAGGTTTCCCGTTTTTGCTATCAGCATTCACAGGGCACACACAAGCTAAGTTTCCCTCAATGACTGGAGCGCCATTGCGGGGAGACGTGTGCCCCGTGACAGTGCTTCCGCACATGGATTGGCATACGTGAGCGGGGCTATGAAGATGACGCAGCTACAAGGCGGGGGGGGGGGGGTATGACTCACGAAGGATGCACACAAACGCAAAATCACAACTACACATGGGGTGGATAGGAAGTCCATCGAAAATGCGATGCTGTGCATAGATATGTTTGTATTAAAAACAAATACACACTCTCGGCACCAAAACACATAGATACACATAGAAAACATGAGGCGAAAATGGCAGCCGGTCTACTCCCACACACCTCTGAAACCACTGGACATGCCCCTGGCAACTGGTTGGGTGTTTGCTGAGCAGGGAACTTGCGCCAAACAGCAACAGCTTCACGAAGGGGGGGGCACACCAGGATTGTAGCAAGAGAGCTGGAAAAAATCCAGCCAGCAATATTCCTGAATAACTGAGGGGTGGACCACAGATCACTGCAGGAGCAGGTGAACATCATGTGGCCCTTTAGCGATGACTGCGATACAATCCTGCAATAAATTGCTGGTGTAGAAACCCCCTGAAATGGCAAGGCACAAGTATGGCATGGTGGGAAATCCTTTGGCTTCATCTTCCACCTTTGCTTCTTGGAAGTGTCTTGGCTTCAGCTTCCCCCTTGCTACTTCCTCTACTTCAAAAGTACATGAAATAACTGGGCTGAGAATAGAGTAGAAGATAATGAGCAAGAGGCAGTCCTGCACTCATGGAAGTTGGTCCTTTGTATTTCAAGCCATATCAGGAAGCCAAGAACCAATGTGACAATGAGCCAGAATCTTAACCATTACATCACTGCTGGGGAAGGTCGGGCTCTCAAGCAGCTTGGCCAGAGAAGACCATAAACCCAGGCTTCGGAAGCTGGCCACCTTGTGAAAGTTGCTGCAGAAGTTCTGTGGACGGGTACTGGAAACCCATCAAGGTGCATAGATCAGCCTTCCCCAACATCTTGTTCCTTCCAGATGTAGTTGGATTCCAGCTCTCATCAGCCCTAGCCCGCGTGGCCAAAGGTCAGGAATGCTGGGAGTTGGAGTTCAAAACATCTGGAGAGCAGTTGGGGAAGGCTGGCATAGACCATCAAAGTGGTCAAAGTAGCTTTTGGTTTGTTTGTTTGTTTGTTTGTTTGGAAATCATTGCTTGTATAAATGTTCTTGAAAGTATATGCACTTTTAAAATACAGCCCTGTGATGCAGGGATTAACAGTTTGATAGCAAAAGTGGATACCAAGAGCCTTTATAGCAGCAAAGAGATTTATATTCCAAACTTGAGCCTAATCCACACCAAGCAGGATATAACACTAGGAAAACAGTATGAAAGCAGCAAATAAGAGACAGGAGCCACACTACTGCTTTATAGCGGTATTGAAGTGCACTGACAACTCTTGGGGCCCATTGACCTATATACCTGTTGGGGCCCATATACCTCTTTCATACTGCTTTCATAGTGTTATATCCTGCTTGGTGTGGCTCCTGCCTCTTATATACCGCTTTCATACCATTTTCATAGTGCTATATTCTGCTTGGTGTAGTTCTGGACTCTGAAGGAAAAACACTCACCACCTATCACTCAATGGACTGAATATCTCATTATTCTCGCTACATTTGAGCATAACTCCTACAATCGTCAAAATCATATGGACGCTTATTTAGATATATGAACTGCTTATATTAATACGTATAATCTGAAGTGAAAGTGTTTCCCTTGTGCTTTTTTTCCCTTTCTTTTCCTGATATCAAAAGAGATATTAATGATTACTCTATATTGCATATTGATGTGTTTCATGATATGATTTCCCCCCTACCCCCCTTTTTTTGTTCATCTGTTGTTGTTACCGTTGCACTGCAAATAAAAAGATTGTTTAAAAAATCAAAGTGGTCAAGAAAACAGAAGGAAAAAAGTACAACCATCATGGACTCCATTGATCAGTTGAAGAAATTGTGAGGGATTTGACTTACATTTTTAAGGTATTTCAATTACAATTGTAGAATATTAGGAAGTTATGTCATCGTACTCATGTTTTTATAATCCACTTGTGCGTTTGATATATATTTTTTGAAGGATCAGATTATCTGGGTCTATCCCCAGACAATTCACATTCCTAGGGAATGTTATATCTGTATCATGCATTTGATGAAGCAAGCTGAAATGTTCTGGTTACCATTAACAATTTTGAGACGCCCAAGCACATTTTGTCCAGCACATAAAAGGCAAAAGCACTTAACAGCTAACAAAATCCACTAATAAAAAACCAGGTAACACGATCTTATATTTTAATCTCGACTTCTCTATATAAAATAACAACAATATAGACAATTTAGAATAAACAATAAACTTCTTTTTATTACTGTGAGGTTTTTAAAGGCGTTTTAGCATTCAGTGCAGTTGTATTACTTACATAATGAAATGTAATACAATTTTTCATTTGACAACTGTATAATAATTTTAACATAACATTAGATAAAAAGTATGGCATCATACAAGTGAACAGAAGGTTTTTTTTAGGGGGGGGGGGCAAACTGTTCACCTGCACTGTTGGTTACTTAATTTTAACACTTGAAACACATTTGCAATACATTCCCCACATTCCCCATTAGACAGCAGTGACAGGTTTTCAAATTCATTTGGAAGATATTTCAAGATAATGTTCCTTGAAAAATATGTCTGAAAGAGAAGAAAAGGGAACAGAACATTAGTAAAGTGAACTTAGCCTTCTCACCATTAATCTGAATGAACAAGCAAGAACTGCAAGAAAATGTTGGAGTATGGAATGCTCCTATTCAGGATTCCAGGAGAAGTAGTGTCATGTAGGGGTTAGAGTGTTGGACTGGGACTCAAGAGATCTGGATTGTAGTCCCCACTAGGCTGTGACTTTGGGTCAGTCATTAATTGTCAGCCTAACCATGTAAGCCACCGTGGGTTCCTTGCAAGAGAAAGGGGGAGGGGGAATGTAACAACCCTTTTTAATTTTATCACTTTGTGCCACCTTGAGAGGGCTCCACCCTTAAAGTCGTACTAGAAATAATTTTAGATAGATAGGCAATAACAAAACAAAATACATAAATAAATTCCAGACATTCCATTCCATTACCCTTCCCAATCTCCCATTTTCTCCTATTTTTCCGCTCCAACAGTCAATCAGCATTCTCTACCTGCTAAGCATACTCAGAGCATCTTTAAACAAGTGTTTCATAGCATGCTTATGACTGGACATACATGGATGTTCGTGGTCATTTTGATGACACCATTAGCCTCCTGCGTGTTTCCCTGTTTTAGCGATAAAAAAATAAACCTCAGAAAATCTGACTCTTCTGAAATATATCGGTATTTGTCGGGATTTCCTGCTGTGTGCAGGCGAACTTGCACTATAAAACACCACTAGACGGTGCTGTCCCACTGAACTGCATTGAACTGTACAAGCCAGATGGTCGCTGCGCTCTTCCTGGTGTAATTTCAGCTTGTTGCAAATGTGGAAGACAAGCAGAAAGCAGAGCCATGGTAAGGAAATGTGATTTCCGCCCCCCCCCCCCACACCATCTGAAGGAGCCCTCAGTCTTTATTGTCCAGGTTTAAAAGTTTAAAATGTTTTAAATATCAGCTGTTTTATGTTTTTAAATTTTGTATATTGATTTTTTAATGTTCAATCTTTTAATTTTGTAAACCGCCCAGAGAGCTTTGGCTATGGGGCGGTATATAAATGTAATAATTATTATTATTATTATTATTATTATTATTATTATTATCATCATCAACATCATTATTATTATTATTATTATTATTATTGGAAAAGACCCCTGAGGGTTTGGAGGTTCTCCTTAATCCTACTGTTACCTCCCTTCCTGTGTATGGATGGAGTTGTTTTAGGAATATAAAGGACCAGAACTTAGGGCATTGGGGATGATATCCATATAGATTTTATGATTTGCAGAAGAAGAAGCTGGCCAAGTACAAACCCTAGTAAGAATCTTGGTGAAAAACATCTGAAAACTATGGATCAATATTTATTGCCAAAAATCTGGAGAAGTATGCAAGGCTGTTGTTTTAAGAGGAAAGGGACTCTGTTAAATTAAGGCTAAATGGATGAATATGACAGGATGTTTTGCTAGTAATGAGCAGGAGACCATTCTCATACCAATATATGTTCCTCTACAGTAGCTAGAAGGTAATGCATCTGACATAATGTAGTTAGACCTCAATTCTGTTACAAGTGAAATTATTCTGAAATTTAACAGAACTGCTAAAGAGACTTGGATTACAACAAACTGCAATCAGGTGAATACATACAAAAAGTAAATGACATATACAGAAGAAGTTTCACGGTGGAGATTTCCACAAGATTCTGTTCAAGTTACATTTTCATAGTTAAGTCCAAGGGAAGATGAGTGTGGGGGCAGGCTTAGAATCTAAATTGTTTCTGAGACCATTTGGGAAAGGAACTGAGGGGGGGAAATTCTACAAGAGGGGAAATACACACAGGATTGCACTTAAAGATGAGTAACAAATACCCAAGCACAAAGTAAATGGGAAATGGTAAAGCAGTACTGTTACTCCAAAGGACCTGATGGGTTATTATGAACCACAAACTGGGACACAAAAGAGAGGAACAAGTTCATCTCCCTTTGGTTCCTCATTTCTCCTTGGAATCATAAAGTGAACATCAGTCAGATGTGTGAATGTTGCAGGGATGGCAAATGCTCTCTGGGTTACATTAGCAGGTGTCATATCTAAGAGGTCTGGAGTAGCCATGTTGTTCTACTTGACCGTGATTTAGCCTCCATTGGAGGAGTGTCTCCTTTGAAACTAGATCTGGACAAGCTAGAAAAATTCAAAGAAGATGGCATAAGAGGAATCATTAAAAGCTCATATGATCTCCCCGATCCATCTTGGGCCCAGCTTATCCATTCTCAACTAGCAGCTGATCTCCACCTACTCCATCCCTGTCTTTCCCATCTAGTATAAACCATCTGTGCAAAAGTTGTGTTGCTTGTATGTAACGCACAATGCTTAAAACTGTGCTGGTGTGTGCTGGGATGTAAACAGTAGTAGCTTCATGTTCGGCTTGCACAGGAAAGAAAATTAAGCGGAGACAATAGTAAATAATCATTGTAAATAATAATCGTAAACACTGATCTCGCTCTAATTATACACAGGAAGATGGAAAACTGTTTGTGCAGTGGGTTGCATGCGCAGAAAGCCAAAATCTGGGTCGCTTAATAGCAATGGGCAGGATTCAAGACGTGCACAGTTCATTCCATGTGCTCGAGGGGACTTTGGAGTTGCGTTTCACAAACAGCAGCTGCTGTGCTCTTCCTCCAGCCAGCCCTCTGACAAGCTGCACAACAAAGCAGAAGGTTTCAAAAGCACTGTGTGGTGTGACATGGGAGGTCAGCAATTCAATGGGGGGGGGGAGGGAGGTGGCAAAACCCCCACTAGGTGTGCACAAGTTTGGGGCACAGCTATTTTGGGGTTAGCCACTGATTAAACATTACACCCGGCACTAAATGGTATTCAGGGTTGTTGTTGTTTAAATGAAATGCCAACACAAATTGGATTTACTTCCAATTAAAAGTGTGCAGGATTGAGGTGGTAACATTATTTTCAGAAAGGGGAGCAGAGGGGAAAGAATGTACTCTGAGAGGAAACCAACAAGTGGATTCCTGGGCTAGAATCCAAAGAGCTCCTTTGCAACCCTAAGCATGTTTAGAGAGAGAGAAAGTCCTACAACTCCCAGCATTCCCCAGCCAGTATGGTTGGCTGGGAAAGTTGGTAGTTGTAGGATTTTTGTTGTTGTTACTGTTGTCTAAACATGCATAGGATTGTGCTGAAATACACTTACTTAGAAGTTAGTCCCATTTCCTCAATAGGACATATTTCTGAGAAATCATGCATAGTCTTGCACCGTTAAGCTTGTGGAAGGAGCTTGGGGATGCACTGTGGACGTTTTGCTTTCTCCTTTGAATGGCTCACTCCAGCTGCCATGCCACATCACACAAACTGGTTTGGAAAGAGCACATGGTTTCAAAAGTAGTTTCCCATGCAACATGGGAAAGGAACTGCTGTTCCGGGAAAGAAGATCCAAACTCGCTTGGGATCTCACAACTAGTTTCACAGTTCTTTAGATCCTGGGAAACACAAACATTTTCAGGGATTTTGAAAAGAGGAAAGGCAGAGAGAGAAGCAGAAAAGAGAGTTTCGTGCTGGAGGACACCTGGGCTCTGCTGACTTAAAACTAGTGATGGGAGAGACATTTATTAGGTTTGAATTTGCATTTTCTAAACTTATGCACCTACCGGAATGCAGTGGTATGGTGATATCTGTACTTTTTGCAATGGGGACAAATGTTTGCAAAAATGCATGCAATAGTAAAAGTGCACATTCAAATGCGTTTATTAGGGGAACATTTGCTCAAAACGTCATTATATAAGGGATAATCATCCCCCCTCCCAATGCATGTATTTAGAGCAAGGCACACAAAAATATGTACAAGTGTTTATACAGACTTCAACTTTGCAAACTGATGTGGAAATGGGACAGAAGAAAACTAATGTAGGGGAAACTGAGAAACTGAGCGGAATTAAACTTGACAGGTTTGTCCATTCCTACTTAAAAGAAAATGGTGAAACTTCCATCAAAGGAACATGTAGTTTCTAAGCAGAAATGGGGATGTCCGGATTTTGTGAAATCTGTTCTGTGCGTGTTTCATGGATTGTGCAGGGTAATTCATTCTGGCATATGTTCACAGATGGAGTCAACTTTTTTCCCTGTTATGTGGAAAAACACAAAAATAATTCCGTGAGAAAGTTCAAAACAATTTACATAATTTATGTTAGTACGTAACATTTAGTGTATTGTCCACCATTCCACTCAACTTTCCCCCAAGTATATTTTCCAGCATATATGTCTCAGGAGAAACATGTATATCCTTCTGTGAATAAAGTTTCGTAAATTTTGGGAAAGTAAAAAAGGCGGTCCACGGAAGATGTCGCAGGTTGAATTCTTACAAGTGCGAACTCGTTTTAGTCTGTCTCAAATTTCTCCAACATCCCTAAGCATAGATAACAATCAAGTGGAGGTTTTAGGACTAGTTCTCAAATATAGCCTTGGTTGATGATGTTCAAGGACCCCAACCCCACAGTCTTAAATTCAGTGAAATATTAGGTAAAACGTTAAAACTCCAAGAACAGTTGAGAAATGGTTCAAATTAAGTAGTGAAAATTGAATACTGAAAATAGAAGCATATCACCTGCATAATCCATCCAACTTTCCAGATGTCTGATAAATATTACACTGATAATAAACCTCATATATCAGACAAAGATAGTTCCTATCTTGATTAGAGTAACATAACAAAAGGAGTTAGAACATTAGAAGGACAATCTTATACATGTCTAAGCCCAAGTAGCAATTATTTATTAGGTCAATGGTGGAGTGAATGGTTCCACCAATTTTAAGATTATGGACTGGTGGAAGAGGGAAACTTGTGCGTGTGTGCGTGTGTGTGTGCACAAGCGTGCATATACATGTATTTGTTTTACATGGCCAGGTTGGTTGGGCTCCAGAGAATAATATAATTAAATTCCTGGATGAAATTAACATTAGAACATCAAGTTCAATGTAAAGGCAGCAGGTGTGCTTCTGTGATAAATCTCTTTAGAAAGGGGCACAAAAGCTGTTGAACGGATGCAGTAATCACAATAATTAGAAGAATTGTGTCGCATAGGAACTGGAGAGAAAACATCAATTGGAATACAACTTATCCTAGGGGGAAAAGAGCAAACCCAAAAAAAACCAATCGGAAGAATTCATGGGGGAGTTTGCTTCCTAAATAATATAGCATCCGTTCCATAGGAATAAGCCAGAAAAAAACAATAGCAGGCACTCACACCTGTACATTTGTATACCCCAAGGTGGTTTATAAAAGGTTTGCAGATGTGTAAGATTCACTCTGATCAAAGTTTTTCCTGGCTTTTTAAAGAAGCATATATTTGAATAATTTAAACAGTACTTTGGGTAACTGAATATTGTAATTTCAACCATATAAATAGCTTGAAGATCAAGTTTCATTTTATGGTCTGGATGGTGGGGATATGGAACTGGCATTGCTTAATTTCCTCCACCACATTCGACTGCGTTGACCAATCAGGCAGGTAACCCATTTCTCATCAGAAAAATGGCATGATAATTTTTTAGACAGAGTATGTCTCAGTCCAAGACATCTGCATATGATATATAAAAAGGCCTACCCTCCCGTATTTCTCAGAGAATGTCCCCTAAAACTATAGGAGTAGCTCACCTCAGTCAGTACAGAAAAAGTGAGGCTCTGCAGGAATACACATATAGTTAAAAATCAAGATCTGATTAACAACATTCCCATTGTTTGTTATGTTTTGCTCAGTATAGGCTGGAATTACTTTAAAGTGATACTTAGTGATTCATCAGCCTAGTTATTATGCAGTGATTATGCTAATTATGACAGCCATGGCAGGGTGTGTACTATAATGTAAAGACAGCACTCTACCTAAGCTTGATTTTAGTGTGGTTCTTGATGGGGGGTCAAACATGTGCCCACTTTGAGTGCTCTTTATCTAAAGCCACATTGAAATGCACACACCTAGCTATCAGGGTGGCAGCAGAAACCAGCATCGACTGGGAAAGGGACTACGAAACACCAATCTATACAGATGTTTTCCTTCAAGTGTAGATGACATTTTATTTTTTACATTTCATCCAAGGAGCTCGAGATGGCTACCATGGTCCTCCTCTCCATTTTTATCTTCCCCAAAGCCCTGTGAAGTAAGTGAGGCTGCGAGATGCTGACTGGCCCAAGATCACTCAGTGAGCTTCATGGCGGAGTGAAGATTTTTGACTTGAGTCTTCCTGGGTTAAAGTAGGATGGGCTTACTTCCCCCATCCTTACATTATGCCCCCCTATTCTTGACATTTGATGTGATGCACGTAGTATCCCATTTTCACACATCATGTTAAATGTGTGGATGCTGGGAGTAGGACATGCAATGTCAAAAGCAGGACCAACAGGAGCAGTCCAACTCCCTCTCCATGTGTTTATGTATGGAAGAAACATCTGTAAAGGGCTTACACCATCGATGGGGAAACTACTGGCTTGTGGGCTGGATGCAGCTCCTGGGGGTTTCCCAGCCAGCCAGCTTTTTCTGCTGTTATCTCTGATCAGAGATAACAAGGTATTTAAATGCAATTACACTTTAAATACCTGCATAGAATCATGAAAGTTGTTGCATAGAATAGAGTTGTGTTTTCTGTGCTTGTTGGGAAATTGTCCACACAGGTAAGAATTACATCTGTCTTTGGCCCCACTCTGTGTCCCTAGCCCAGGCCACTGGTGGAACCCAGCCCCTGAGACCAAACAAGGTTTGCCACCCTAGCTTATACTATATAGCACTTGTGGCAATGACCCTGTTCAGACAACACACTAAGCCATGATTAGGCCGCTAACCCTTTTGCAGCAAATGGTTAATGAACGTGTTGAAACCATGATTATGTAGCCACCATGGTTAGGAATGGTTCACACAACATGCTAAGTCATTGTTCACATGACATGCTAACCATAATGTTTAGCTCAAAGTGCTTAAACATAGAATCCTAGAATAGTAGAGTTCGAAGGGACCTATAAGGCCATCGAGCCCAACCCCCTGCTCATTGCAGGAATCCGCTTTAAAGCATCCCTGACAGATGGTTGTCCAGCTGCCTCTTGAATGGCGTGGCTTAGTGTATCATCTGAATAGGGTTAATGAAACCTCTAACACTGATATGACGTGGTATAGCAGTTTGGAATATTTAGTTGCTCAGGTAACAAAACAATTTGCAGTCCAACTTCTGTGATGGACAATAACATTGTGAGTTTGGGTGCTAATAAAACTTCACACAGGGATAGGCTGAGAACTGGAAAGAGGTCTCTGGATATAGGGAAGATAAGAGCCTAGAGGCAGGAGATCGAAGAAAGTGTGCAGAAAAGCCTAGATGTTGTTTCTGTTGTAATAGCTGCATTATAGCCTGGCAAATTGAAGGGGGAAATGGCCAAGAAATATTGGAGAGGGTCCAAATTTCACATGTTGATTTCACCCAACCAGCCAATTCTTTTGGCTGCAGACTTCTAGCTTGGATCTTTCTGTGCTACGTGATGGTTTGGATAGTTGTGGAGTGGGTAACTGAAACCGCGGTAATTCTGGTACTGTCCGTGTGCTACGCTTGCACCCCTGTAAAACATGTTCAGTTACGACAAAGACATCCAAAACTTCCAAAGGAAGACTTTGAAACTCAAAGACAGTTCTGAATTTCCCATAGTTTAGCGACTGGTGAGCATGTAACATAATGCCTCTGGGCAGTAAGAGTATATGTCCCCAAATACTTTCTCAAGTATTATTGCGTTCTACTGACCTGCTAGTCTTGAGAAGCATACACCATAACATGCTGCTTGCACGATTATGCGCGATGGAGTGTTACCTATTGGAAACTTCAAACTGAAATGGCCTTATGGGGATGCAAACAAAACCTTCTATTTTGAGTCAACTAGTTTGCTCGCAACCATCTTTCATGCATCTCCCATAACCCAAGCAGATGATTTTAAAATGTTTGCATATTAGTTGAGAGAGAGATGGAGAAGCAAAGAAGAACTTTGCATGAAACATTTTATTTAACACCGGTAATTTCTTACCATAGTCAATGAGCTCCAGAGGATTTCAATGTGAATCTCTGAAAAAAGAAAAAAACAGTTTAAAACACTCTTTAGCTAATTAGGAGTTTCACTTTAAAGAAGCTATTGGCAACATGATTCTATATGTTGAGTTAAATAAATGAATACTTATCTGATTGTTTCCTGGGATCCTTTTGTGCTTGTAATTCTTGAGTTAGTGGATTTTTTTTTTCAAAATTGTAATTATATACTGGAGATTTGCAAAAGGAACTTGAGTGCAAACTAGAGTTTGCCTTTAAGATGTAAAATCATTAAGGGAAGTAACTGAGAGGCATAGTTTAGTTACCATGGAAGAGAAAGTGATGCTACTTGAGTTATATAAGGAAAAATACACAGTGAAAATGACAGGTTGGCTTATAGCAATATTCTGTATCGGGTCTAGAGTGCAAAAGTCAAGGGGAATTTTCCCTGAATGAGAGAGAAAATTCACAGCCATGTTTGATGCCACCAGTCTAATGACAACAATGAACATTTCTTGATCAAGTGTTTTGTGACGGAGCTTTTAAAGAGCTTGATTGCAGCTCTTTAAGATACTGCTAGAATGCAAAGGATCGGCTCCTAAGAGACAGATATTGCAAATAAGCATCAACATTCTTATCAAGGAAAGCTTAGATGACACACCAGTCAGGAAACTAGACAAGAACTCTATGGTCTCTCTTAATTCAACAAGAGCAACAGGAAACTCATGACTCCATGCAGATACAGTTAAGTGACTAAACTATACAATGAATACAAACCTCTATTAAAATTGAATTTCAAAAATCCAATTGCTGCATATTGAGTAAACTTACTTTTGCTAGCCATTGGGGGGGGTAGGGTGGGATGTAGACATACGAAACTCCAACCCTGCTTACAAGAAGCCCTTGGGAAGCTCTCTCGATTCTGAGATTGGTCCAGTCTCTGTCCACATGTTCCAAACCAAATCACTGCAGTCATAAAGGGGGCTTAGTGTGACCATATGGAAAGGAGGACATATGATAAGGGGATTTCAGCCGGTGTCATTTGTATGCATACAGCACCTGATGAAATTCCCTCTTCATCACAACAGTTAAAGCGGCAGGAGTCCTGCGCTCTTATGTATCTGATCGCTCTAGTTTAACTCCCCATTGTTGTTGTTGTTGTTGTTGTTGTTTACATTTATATACCGCCCCAAAGCCAAAGCTCTCTGGGCGGTTTACAAAAATTAAAAACATTGAACAGTATACAAACTTTTAAACCATAAAAGCCTAAAAACAAACTACGTATCAGTTAAAACTGTCCAGGGGTCAGTTAAACAGCTCAACATATGCTGTTAATTGCCTGGGAGAAGAGAAAAGTCTTCACCTGAAAAGATGAGTGTTGGCTGGCGCTAGGCTGACCATATGAAAAGGAGGACAGGGCTCATGTAACTTTAACAGTTGTAGAGAAAAGGGAATTTCAGCCAGTGTCATTTGTATGCAATTAGTTCCTGGTGAAATTCCCTCTTCATCACAACAGTTGAAGTTGCAAGCACTATACATATACAATGTATATGTATAGTGCTTGCATATACCATATACAAAAAAGGCAGGGCCCTGCAACTTTAACTGTTGCAATGAAGAGGGAATTTCACCAGGAACTAATTGCATACAAATGACACTGGCTGAAATTCCCTTTTCTCTACAATTGTTAAAGTTACATGAGCCCTGTCCTCCTTTTCATATGGTCAGCCTAGCTCCAGCCAATGATAAAGTTTGGAACATGTGGACTGTGACCAGATACAAAAGAGGGCAGGTATCCTGCAGCTTTAACTGTTGTGATGAAGAGGGAACTTCACCAGGTGCTGCATGCATACAAATGACACCGACTGAAATTCCCTTTTCTATCCAACTGTTAAAGATACAGGAGCCCTGTCCTCATTTCCATATGGTTACCTTAAACCAGGGAATCTGGCAGTGGGGCCCAAGTATCCAAAACATCTGTAGCACCAGACTGGGGGATGGATGTTGGATTAATTGGTTGATTAATCAACTAACAGTGCAATTCTACACATGTCTTTTCAAAAGTAAGTCCCATTGAGTTTAAAGGAGCTCACTGCCCAGGAAGTGGGCATAGGATATTAGCTTCATTGTTTCAACAGTACTCATCAGACATCACAACAGGGAAAGAAGAGCGAAATGCAAAAGGAAAACTACAGAGTAGGAATAACATTAAGGAGCTCCCCATGTTTCAGGCCATCTGCTTATTCCTCTGAAGTGCTTACATCTCTGGGAAGCTTCCTGGTTCCATACACTGAATAACTATTGTTATAAATAAGTAAATGGACTTGTGTGCTATCCATACCAAAAGCACAAATCTTTTTGGCTGAAAAGAGAGAGGACCGTTTGACCCATTTAATAGCACTGTTATGGTTAGGTAGTATAAAAAACAGAGCCACAAACATATTCTAAATTGCATGGGGAGTTGTTGTTTGTTTGGGGGAGGGTGGGTTACAGTTTAATTTCAAATATAGCCAAGAATGGGACTAGAACTTGTCTGATCCTGAGAATCTACTCCCACATCCTTTCTGGGGGTGGGGGAACCCCACTTACAAATGGAACTTGCTACATAGGAATTTCTGTAGGAAATGCATAATGTTTGAAACAATCGTCAGTGGATTGGGAGGAAGGACACGGCTGTTTTAGCTAACAAAGCACTGCTAGAGAATGTAGAGTTATTGATTTAACTTACAAAATTCTGCTATGTCGTGTAGTTTTTTTTTCTGATTTTGCTTTTATATAGCATCATTTAATGCCCCCCCAAAGACCTCTGACATACTTTATTAATCAGAATATGTACCTTGTATCAAGTCCAATGTCAGGAAATAACCCTCTGTTTGAGACCTAAAATATGGATTGATTGCTGCAGTTTATCTTTTCGTCATGTTTATTGGCTCCTCCCTGCTTAGCTTTTCTCTATCTTGTTTGAAATCAAGTGGGATTTAAACTTCAGCTAAATTTGTTTCTGAGAAAGAAATGCACTGATGGGTCAATGCTAAAGGAAAATGGCCACTTACAGCAGGTTTTCCTTCCAATGCCTACATGCCAAAAATTCACTGGACGTTCTACAGGTGGAACTATACATATGGTTTGGGGGTTTTCTTCCTCCACCCCACTTCCATTATTATTATTATTATTATTATTATTATTATTATTATTAGTATTGTTATCTTTCTTGCTCATGGCAGTTTTTCTAGACAGACTTGACGGGCTTTGCAAAGTCATGCTGGTTTTTACAGATTCAGGAATTTCCTGACAATTGAGCATGTTTTAAGTATGACTGCTTTCTGGATGTTGGTGTAGATGTATTTTGGTAAGCCCAGTTTCTGATGGTTTTCTGTATAATTTTTTGATGTGATGCCGGTGACTGAGGTGACTAATGGAATAATTGTGACCTTTTCCTGTTGCCATAGTTCTTTGACTTCCATGGCCAGTGGTGTATATTTGTCTCTCTTTTCTTCTTCCCTTTCAACAACATTTTTGTCATTCGGTATTGCTATGTCGATGAGGTATGTGTGTTTTTCTTTTTTCTCTATGACCGTTGTGTCTGGTCAGTGCAGGGTCAGTATGAATTGTTCTGTTCCAGAATATTTTATGATCTGCATTTTCCAAGATTGTTTCGGGTGAGTATGTATAGGATGGTGTAGATTGTTTGATAAGGTTGAATTTGATGGCCAGTTGTTGGTGAATTATTTTTGCAGCTGTATTGTATCTGTCTGTATAGTCCATTCCTGCCAGAATTTTACATCCTCCTGTTATGTGGTCTATTGTTTCTTAGAACTGATGGCATTTCCTGCATAGGTCTGTTGTTACACTGTTATCTTTTATGATGTATTTTTGGTAGGTCTTGGTGGCTATAACTTGATCCTGTATAGCTATTAGGAATCCTTTTGTTTCTGGAAATAGCTCACCCTTTCTGAGCCATTTGTATGATTGTTCTTTGTTTATTTGTGGGTTCTGTATTATGTTGTAGTGCTTCCCATGGGGTGCTTTTTGTGCCAATTTTTCTTTTTTCTCTGTGTGAGTGGTCGTGTTTGGTCTTTGTTTTGTAGTGCTAGGTTAACTAGGGTGTAATTTTTATCTGCTGTTACTATATTTATGAATGGGGGTGTTTTTAGTCTGGAAGAATTCTCTGAGTGATTTTATCGGTTTAGCATGCATTGTGTTAATGTCTAGCAGACCTCTTCCTCCTTCTTTCCTGCTGATTCTTGTTCTTTCAATGTGGTGTTTCGTGAGTTCAGTGCAATTGAGTCTGTTTATTTCTTTGAGTTCAGTGTGCGACCAGTGTATGATTCCGAATGAGTATGTGAGAATGGGTATGGAGTAGGTGTTGATGGCTTTGAAAATGTTTTTAGGGTTGAGTTTAGATTTTAGGATTTGTGATAGGCGAGTTTTATATTGCATTCTTAGTTGAGTTTTTACTGTGGAGTGATTGCGTTTTGTGTTTTGTTGGAATCCTAAGTATTTGTATGTATCGTTTTCTTCCATGTTATCTAATATTTCTTTATTTAGTGTTTCTGCTGTTTCTTCTTCTTTCCATTTTCCTCTTTCTATGTGTGGCATCTTGCATTTTCGCACCCCAAATTCCATTTTCATGTCTGTTGTCAGTTCCTCAGTGATTCGCAGGAGGCCTTTTATCTGTGTCAAGGTTGAAGCATAGATTTTGATGTCATGCATGTACAGGAGGTGACTGATTCTGTGCTTTGCTTGTTTTTGGTGTTTTATGTCGATACCATATGTGTAGGCTGACCATAAGAAAAGGAGGACAGGGCTCATGTAACTTTAACAGTTGTAGAGAAAAGGGAATTTCAGCCAGTGTCATTTGTATGCAATTAGTTCCTGCTGAAATTCCCTCTTCATCACAACAATTAAAGTTGCAGGCACTATACTAGAGTGACCAGATACAAAAGAAGGCAGGGCTCTGCAACTTTAACTGTTTTGATGAAGAGGGAATTGCACCAGGAACTAATTGCATACAAATGCACTGGCTGAAATTCCCTTTTCTCTGCAACTGTTAAAGTTATATGACCCCTGTCCTCCTTTTCATATGGTCAGCCTACATATGTGGTGTTGTTAAGGGTATTGGATAGTGGATTGAGACACAGGCAAAGCCTTAGAGCGCTGAATGCGTCACCTTGGAATATGCCACATTTGATATTTATTTTTTCTTTCTGTATATGATCCTTGTCTATTGTTAGGTGTATTGTCATTCTCCATGTCTCCATGATTCTTGTCAGAAAGTTTTGGATTGAAGGATGTATTTTGTATATTTTGAGTACTTTTTTTTTCAGCCAGCTGTGTGGGATGGAGTCGAAAGCCTTTTTTATAGTCTATGTATTATTATTTATAGTCTATGTATTATTATTATTATTATTATTATTATTATTATTATTATTATCCCAGTTTTATTTTAGTAGTAGTAGTAGTAGTAGTAGTAGAAGAAGAAGAAGAGGAGGAGGAGGAGTTATGTTTATACTTGCCTTTCCTTCAAGGAGCCCAAGGCAGTGTACATCGTCCTTCTCCTCTCCATTTTATACTCACAACAACCATATGAGGAAGGTTAGGCTGAGAGTCAGTAACTGGCCCCAAATCACCCAGTAGGGACTAAAATCCAGGTCTACTGGGTCCCAGTCCAATACTCTAACCACTACACTTCACTGTTTCTCTTATTATTAAATTCTTTCTGACATCATGTAGAATACACACACACATTTCATATCGTGTGTGTGTGTGTGTGTGTGTGTGTGGATAATTACATTTCTAGCCTGCCTTTTTTCCTCTCACAATGAACTCAAGGTGGCTCACACACTCCTCCTCCTCTCCCTATTATCCTCACAACAACCTTGTGAGGTAGGTTAGACTGAGAAGCAGGCTAGATCTACGCTACTGCACTGATAACTTTCAAGGTACATTACACATTCCATATATCACTTTCATAATGTTATTTCCTTCTTTTTATTCCACAATATCCAAAATACCACAACAATTGTCATTATGTGTCCCACAAGGTATAATATTCAAGAGGGATATAACGTTACCATGATGGGATCGTAATGATTTGACGCCAGGTGTAGATCTGGCCTCAGTGACTGGCCCAAAGTCACCCAGTGAGCTTCATGATGAAGTAGGGCAAGAACCTGGATCTACCAATTCCTAGTCCAACACTCTGACCACTACACCAGACTTTATATAACATATATATTATCTAAATAAATAAAAGGAAGTGTTTGCTTGTATATCCTTGATGGGATGTATATCCTTGTCTATCTGGGATGGTTTTAGGCATACTGGTTTTAGGCATACTGGAAATTTCAACTGCCATCTTGAAATAAAATAGTGGATGATCAAAAATTTTAACGATTTACTGCTTCAATGGAACTGTTTCTTTGTACGTCCTCCAAGACCATGAAACCTAGACACCTGAAAAACCAAGACTGTGAAACCTAGACATCTGAAACTTGACATGCAGGCTAAGGGCACATTACAGGTACCTTAGTGTTATTTTTTTTTAAAAAAATGCATTAATTATAATTAATTCAAATATGACTGTGTGGTTGAAGCCTGGACTACCATATTCAGTCAGTGAATGGAAAAATTTCTCAGTATTTTGATTTGAAGATGATCCCTAAACATCTTTGAGTGATTTAGGTGGCGAGTCAATGACTGTCCCAATGTCACCCGATGAGCTTCATGGCTGAGTAAAGCCTAGAACTCAGATCTACCAAGTCCTAGCCTAATACTCTAACAATTACAACCACTATGGCCATTTGGAATGAACCAATGCGTTTCAGTAACCATTTTTAACATGTCCCTGATTTCACACATCAGCACGATGTATCTTGGTCTTCCCTCTTGTGCTGTTATAGCAGTACCAGAGCACAGTGGGATGAGACCGTGGGCAGAATGGCCACCAGCCCATTCCTGAAACCCTTATATTCTTCTTGTATCTATCTGCCCACTTCTTTTCTTGGCAACATTTCATATTATATGCATATATGTATTTCTAATACAATATTCATATAGGCCTTTATCCCTTCTTGCACCTCCATATGGATTTTCACACTATCAGATCTTCCAGCTTTTAGTAACAACTCAGACAGAATACTGCAAGTACACAAATTATCTCTTACGAGCTCATTAATTATAATGTATTCTTCTGAATCACTTTCCTAAAGGAATTATACCTGGCCTTCCTCTTGGCCTTTCGTGGGACATCTGTTTTGTGCTGTCCCCAATATCACTGCATCCTCCTATCCCAAGATTTCAAGAACCTTCCCATCTGTTAAATCTGCCACTTCTAAATGCCAGCCTTTCTCTGTCTACCTTAACAATACGCATTTCAAAATATGCATTTTTGCCTATAAGGATTCTCCATTTCTTTCTTCTCTTATTCGACATTTGCTTCTATATGCCCAAACTAGCCTAGCCTGTGTTGCAACCACATGTAATGAAATTGACTTGGAACTAAGTACTATGTCTAAAGATGTATAAATGTGTCACATCTCTTTTAAAGACAATTTACAAGGTTTGGGGGCACTTCCAAAGTCTGTCCACACGTCTGCTCCTTCTGAGGCGTATATGTGCATTATACTTCATGAGTTACAGTCCTTACATCTTTTAAGACGATTACAAAGTTGTTGCTTTCTTGATCGACATCTGTTTTCCTTTTTCCTTTTTTCCCTCCTTTTTTCCTTTTTGCTATTGTTACATCCTTCTGATTCTCACAAGTTTTGAAATCTCAGAGCAAATAAACATGGACATTGCTGATAATACTTGTGCGAAAATTATCAATGACATTTAAAAAAAAAAATGGAACAGTAAGGCTGGAATTGTTGATTACTTGCCCATCCTATTTCACAGATAATGGTAATGATAATGGCAATAAGGCTCATGGCATTACCCAGTTGTGCTTTTTCACATCCCTGCCATGGCTTATTTTACCTTCGCCTTTCCTTACAAGACTTTGTAATCAATCTCTACAGATTTATGACGGCATCATTCTAATTACTGCCAAATAACTCTGCTTTACCTCAGCCTAAACTATGTTGCATCTTGCCAACAGCAAAGACAGGATCTTAAAAGGAGATGTCAGAATTTCAGCATTAATTGGTGTGAGAACCATAATCATCTAATTAATAAGTCAAAACTTTAATTTAAATATTGCTTTTTTATTGCAATCATAAGTCTTGGTGATCAGGAAGCTTCAAAAGGCCTGCTCTGCCATAAAACACTACGATTGTCTTTTTTTTAAAAAAAGAAAATAGTCAGTTTATTTTATGGAGCCAAGATAAATAAATAACTGTTGTGAACAAAAGACTTGGTAGACCCATTTTTAAACTTCCTACCTTCACAGATCTCTTTCTGCACTGATTTTTCTAGTTATTAGTATAGTATAGTATAGTATGATATATTATTTTATCCCACTTTTCAGACAAATGTCTCCCAAAGTGGCTCACATCAATTAAAGAAAGGGAGGTCCTGTTGTTGGCTTACACATTAAGAAGGCACAAGGGAAGAGGAGTGGAGGCAAAAGGTAGAAGAGGGAGATACATTTGACAATGCCAGAACAAAGCAGTGAGTTGTAAATCGTCATTGATATATAGTTGGGGGCCTGCTTGATCATCCCTTGCTGCTGGCCTTGCTTGGATAGAGTTGCTGCCACTGACTCAGCAGCCCTTGTTCCTCTGGTGGGTGGCAGGCACCAGCACATGCTTCTTCTGACTTCTGCAATCAAAGGTCTACTCTCCTAGTGCATCTGCCATGGGGCCCTATTGTACCCTGCAGATAATTTTGCTATGGGTGGGCCTTCATTCAATGTGGACCATAGCACAGGGTTACATAACCTCTTTCAGCTTGAGAGCCATATTCCCTTCCAGTGGTGGGTGGGGCCAAAGGGACAGGGCTGAAATGCACAAAACACCAGCATATTGTATTTGCTTATTTCCAGAAACTAAGCTTCAGGAGAGGCATTTGAACACAATGTCACAAACAAAAGACACAGAGATGTACCATTCAAGTGTGGAATATGTGTGCTTCCAGGTGAAGCTTTTATTATGCCATCACCTTGCCTCATTCACGGAATTTTACGAGGTGTCCAGATGTCATAATGTTCTCCTCGTAACCCTCCTGTGTTTTCCTACCACTTCTTCCATCTTTTTTTCTTATTGCAGAAAATCAGTTACACAGAAAAAGACAGGATAGCTGCACCATGCCTTCTAATTGCTTACACTAGGAGCCCTCCATCTGGAAGCACCCTATATATCTCAAAACCTTTTGAAAACCAAATTTTTGTCTTTTCCTTACAACTGAAATTGGATGCAAAAATTTTAATATACCATGATGGCTGTGCCTACCATGTAATGGCAGATGCAGTTATTGAAACCACCATAGCAACAACAGAATCCTGTGTGAGGCAATGTGATTCTGCTCTGATGCTCATCGGCTGCAATTTCATTGTGAAAGGTTTCAATAGAATGTTAGGTGCATACAAGTATGCACCTAACATAGACTTAGCTCACAAATGTTCCAAAATTCCCTGTTCTTGTTGTTGTATTACATTTGTATCCTTCCTTTCCTACAAGGAGCTCCAGGTCCCATATATGGTCCCCCCCCCACGCACATAACTCATGTTCTATCCTCACAACAGATAACCTTATGATATCAGTTTTAAACTATGTTATCAATTAAAATGAGTGGTCTACATAGTTCCTGAGGAAGACTATTCCTAGTCAAACTGGTAATACACCAGGGGTCTGTTGGACTGATATGTTTACTATGATACGAATAAGTTTGATATGATGTATATGCATTGGACATTATCAGCTGGTTTGGGGACAGAACCTAGAACAACATCTATAGCATAAAGCTAAAACAGAAAACTGGCTGGGAGATGGTAGGGGAGATTAACCTTACTTGTTCCTTTTCTGGACACTGGACTAAAAGCAGGAAACAGGCTAGGCCTATTTTCGCCCTGGTGGGCAACCCTCCATAGCAATGATGGCTTGTTGTTTGGATAAAAGGGCCACCTCAGGGTTCTGCATGGAAATTGTGATGTCCTTGGGTTAATGCATGGTACCATACCATAACTTTCTAACCATCATTTCCTATACTAAACATTACGTTTTTGCTACAGCAATTTATAGGCTCAATCTTGCCTCATCCTAAATTATTGCACATTTGGTTAAGCCACAAAGAAACCAGCTACACTTCGTGTGTGTGTGTGTGTGTGTGTGAGAGAGAGAGAGAGAGAGAGAGACTTTACACAAGGAAAAAAAGTGTTTTCTGCTTAAATATAATTGTCAGTTAAGAGCTGGGGCTAGAAACCAAACTGAATAGATTTCCATAGCAGTGCCGGCTCCACGTTTTTGGGGTCCCTTGGGCAACACACCCTCAATGGGCCTTCTCCTTCAGTGAGTCTAGCTTCCCACTGCCATTGTCACCTGCTGGTATTGTTCACCCTCCTCTTTCTCATCATTCCTATCACTTACTTGCTTGGCAGGCAGAGAGCCAATGAGCAGGTAAGCAGTGGCATTGAATGCTCCTCCTTCACAGCTTCACTGTTGTACGGGCCAAAGCTAGGGGCAAGTGAACAAGTACGCCCTTTCTCCACCATAGGGGTGTAGAGGGAGGGAGGGCAATCCCAAAAGTACCTAATACACACCATCGGTGCACAGGGAGGGAGGGAGGGCGATTCCGGAAGTATCTAATACACACCATCAGCGCACAGGGACCAGCCGGCGGCCATCCCAGGTAAACAACCTGGTATAGAAACAGCCTAGGTTGCAATGGTGGTGAAGAGGCAGAGCAACTCCAGAGGGCTCTTGTCAGTGGCTCCACATCCTATTGGATGTGGACCTTTGGCAAGTGCCCAACCATGGCCACCCATGACAATGGCACCATCCATAGTGCAAAACAGAATGCTTGTTTTGGATTTTCCCAGTATTGAGAAGCACTAGTCATTTCAGGTCAATGTAGAGAGATATACTTTTAATGAGAGGGTTTTGGTTGCTTTCCCAGCATTAGACAGGGAGACATACTTTGATAATCCCAACAGCATCGGCACTGAAATGGATCAATGCATTGGCTTGCATGCTAACTTGAGAGCCCTTGCGCCTTATGAGTCCACAAGCCTATTCCTGTTCTCGCTGCTTCCAATTAGAATTTAACCACTGATTTCAGCTTGGTACAGCAGCAAGCCTAGACACCTAGGGCTAAATAAGCCAACCAGCAAAGGCCAAGAGGGTTGTCAAACTAGGATACATTTAATATATCGAGTTGACAGAGAGCAACCTCATTATTGCTGAAATGTGCTCTCTTCCTGCTAACCTCTTTGATTCTCTGTCTCCTGTGCCTGTTCAAACCCCTGCTGCTTGGCAAGGACGGTTTCTCCCTTTCACACCCGTATGGGTTGTAAAAGCGTGGCTAGTTGCATTTTAAGAGCTCTCCCTCAGTCATAATCATCTCCTGGTGCTGCGTAAGCTGTTGGAAAGGTGAGTGAGTAGTGTATTCAGAAAAATGAACTCCCCAGCCAGTCACCCCTTGCAATTGCTGCACAGACCTCCAGCTTTTAATCAGGTTTCTGGAGGCTGTTTAATGAGGAATGACTTTGTGTCCCTTATTATGCAAATCTCTGCACTCTGACTGGCTGCAAAGAGGAGGTGGATCTAGCCCTGGTAACAAAGGAGCTATGTGAGATACACCATTGCAAATCTAATGCTATCTATGGATTTTTGCTTCCTCTAACAAGGCGTCATATAACATTGCATAATGAGGCTTAACTCCCCCCTCCCTCTGTCACACACACACACACACACACACACAGAGTTGTTCAGACCTTCCTCCAGAAGACTGACATTTTATATATTCATATTTAGAATGTCGTTGAGGAAACAAATGAGTGAACCCATGCATCAAAACTGATCTACGAAGTGAGATATGCAAGGTGAAACAAGTTTGTGGGCCGACAACTGATCCATATTGCATCCAGGAGTGCTGGTTGTTGCTCACCCTCTTTGAAAAGTTGCTAGTTATCTAGGGCTGAATATATATACACATATATGAGAGAGAGAGAGACACTAGTTGCACATGACTAGAGCTGAGTTGGGAATACTAGTTTTCCCCCCTACATTTTTTTTAAAAATTCAAAGTCATATTGTAATTTGCAGGAGGATTTGTTTTGCTTTAAAATTATAACCTAAAGGCATACATTAAATAAAATTAATATTTAAATGAATAATACAAGAGTAAAATATAATTTACATCTGCCTCACTATTAAAAGCCGGCTTGCATAAGGAGGCCTTACATGGTCTGGTCTTTCACAGACCCCAGAGATAGGAATACACATTTATACTGACTGTATTTATTGCAGGAATGTTCTACCTCCCCATTTTTGTCTAAAAGTTTTTCAGCGTGGCTTAAATAATTATATCCCAACTTTCCAATTAGTTGTTCAATGCAGCTGATGGATGGATGGATATAAATCTATGAAAGAACAGCTCAAATCAAAACACCATATACAACAATACCATAATAGCAGGAGTAGTAAAACCAAGCCAGAAATCCAGAGGCAAACAAATGGGAAAGTCAAGGGGAAATAAAACATGCCTGGATATAAGCAGCACAGGTGTCAGGTCCAGCTTTTTTATAGAGGGTGTTTTATAATAGGGGCAGCACAACCCAAAGGGGCTGAAGCCACCCGCCTAAATTCAATAACAGGAGACTTGCAGCAGGACTCAGATGAAAACCTCAACAAAAAGCCAGATGTTATAGCCATGTACAATCAGACAACGAAAACTGCAGCCTCTATGAGTCAATAATCCATAATATTAGCCAGCAATCCATAACATACATGCTTTGTAAGAACTCTCCTGAAGGCAAACCACCAGTTACGGAAAGGCTACGCTAGCTCACTTGAGTAAAGACCTTTCTTGTCTTGTCAGGCTCAAATGTGCTTCCAGATGGAAGGGTCCTAGTCCTACCAGTCAAAAGTCATTTGTGAAACTATTTCCTCTTTTCCCCTTAATATTCTTTTTCCTGGTAAGAAAAAAGACAAAGGCTACAGTGGGAAAACATGGGAAGATTTCAAATAGAATACAATATTGTCTGGACTGTAAAATGCTGTGTTTGCGGCAGGGTGATTGCACAATAAAAAGCCTCGTCTGGAAGAACCCCAAGTCTCAAATGTGCTGAAATGATCCTATTATTTTCTTCGGTTCTGAAAGCTCAGTGGGAGACCAGTCTAGCAGCCTGTTTCAAAAGATATTTGAATCATCAATTCGACTCAATAAAGTCATTTTAATCATATGAGCAGATTGGTCTATCTATTAAATTTCCATAATTGTGGGTAAGGATAAAAACAATATTTCTGAAGGATATTTCTTTCTGAACAAATATTTATTGGTTTTCAGATGATGCACACATGTCATAGCAGGCTTCATCATCTTATAAGAAGCATTCCTTCTGTGTGTGAGAGAAAGGAGGGAAAAGGCCATGGCTCAGTGGTAGAGCACATGCTTTGCATGCAAAAGGACTCAGGTTCGATCCCCGATATCTCCACGTAGGACTGGAAAAAATGTCTGCTTGAAAATCAGGAGAGCTGCTGCTAGTCAGTGCCCACAATAATGGGCAAGATGTGTTTTTAGATGGTGCTTATCACTGGCAGTTTTTGGAATTATTTAAAAGGTACTGCCCAGTTAAATATTTTCTTAATTGATCAATCTAACCAATTAATTGATTACACCTTGCAACCCTACTTAATCACGATAAGTAATATGCCATAATTGAGTCAAAATAGAAAAATATTCATGGTTTGGTAATGTCCTAATGCAGCTTCCTACTTCACCCTATACCATCAATCCTTTAGCCCAGTTAAATTATCTCCATATAGATACTAAATTGGCCAGATTTACACCAACCAGGATATAGCACTATGAAAGTGGTATGAAAGCGGTGTATGAGGCAGGATCTACACTGCTGCTTTATAGCAGTATTGAAGTGCACTGATAACTGTTGGGGCCCAAGACACATTCCACATACCGCTTTCATACCACTTTCATAGTGTTATATCCTGCTTGGTGTAGATGTATCATGGGCCCCAACAGTTGTCAGTGCACTTCAATATTGCCATGAAGCAATTATCCTTTTCAATATCCTGTATTAATATCAAACTCAAAAATGAGGGTTGTTTAACCCTTGCTTAAGCCACTCTTGCTGGGTTTGCATGACACGATAAGCCACAGAGTCCACCCTCCGTGACTTGAATATTCAAAATGGACTGCTTCGATTGTTTAAACCGGCCCACTGTCTTGTTATTAAGGGAAAGTTGCAGAACAATCAAGGAAGTCTTTACTTGGCCCTGCACTGGATTTATTTTTTCCTGATGAAAGAGATTGCAATCATTTTGACCAGGGCTGAATTACTGAACAGACTAACAAGGTTCTGTCCTGGGGCCTGTGATTTTTATAAAACGGAATTGGTTTGGGCACTGATGGCAGCACTGAGGTGTTTTTTAAAAGAAATTAAGCAATGAATTATGTGCCTTGATTTGTAGAATAATAAAAAAGTTTAAGTGGTCCTCTGAGACGCCTGCAATTTTCACGTGGTTCACACAAAAAGAGTTTTAGAACTACTGGTTTAGAGCAACTTTTTCTTCCTTTATCAATGAACTCCTTGCTTACAGAAAAGAGAGTGCAGATATGCCATATCTGACTAAAAAAGTCGTATCATAAATTTAACTTTAGCTGCCATAATCCCAAACAAGGTGGATTTGGTAAATTTTCAAAGCAAAGAAGCGAGTTAGGAGCTGTTTAATTTCTTTCAGCCACAGAGA
Source organism: Anniella stebbinsi (assembly GCA_029215795.1). Taxonomy (NCBI): domain Eukaryota; kingdom Metazoa; phylum Chordata; class Lepidosauria; order Squamata; family Anniellidae; genus Anniella; species Anniella stebbinsi. The sequence goes on from JARDYH010000002.1 coordinate 186,206,244, forward strand.
GAAAGCTCTGGTTTTCTCAGCTACCTTTGACCGCTCACCTTTTCCACTCACTTCTTTCTGGTTCATATCGCACACCAACTGTTAATCCACCTATCCTAGTTAAGTAAGTTAACAGACTGCATACGTTTCGTCAATTCAGACTGACCATTGTTGCAGCCTGGCACACAAAATCTTGAAGTTTGTTTTGTTTTTAACACAGAGGCCCACAAGTGCATTGGCCGCACAAGCACTGCAGTCCACCATAACTTATTTAAGCCACGGTGGTTTGTGGTGCATGCTGGCTGCCCTTTTGAATATCCAAGCTGTAGGTGGTGGTGTCGAGGGTGGCTTATGTGAGGGTTGAGCAGCCCTCACGTAATCCATGGACTACACCACACATCTAAAGTGTTGGACTGGGAGTTGGGAGATCTGGGTTCTAGTCCCACTCAGCCATGGAAACCCACTGGGTCACTTTGAGCCAGTCACAGACTCTCAGACCACCCTACCTCACAGGGTTGTTGTTGTGAGGATAAAATGGAGAGGAAGAGGATTATGTATGCTGTCTTGTGTTCCTTGGAGGAAAAAAGGCAGGATATAATTGCAATAAATTAATAATAATAATAATAATGGACTGTTGTAGGGTTATGTGAGAGTTGTTTAACCCTTGCATAAGCCACCCTCACCAGGTTTGCAGGACATCCACAGCGTTCACCTGCCATGGCCTGAACATTCAAGATGGCCACCAGTATGCACTGCAACCCATGTTGGTTCCCTTATCCCTAGCTCACATGGCCACCCTATCCCAAACCACATCCAGTCTGAGTGGGCAAGTATATCAGAAAGAGAAGATCTAATTGAAAGGTAGTTTAGGGGTAAGGTAGAAATTGACACTATCTTAGTGAACAAAATACAAATTGAACATATAGCCTAAGGAAGAGTTCTGGGCCACACAAAAATCTACATGCTATATTTTGAATATTGGTCAGTCCAAATTTGGGACCTCCTGCTCCCATACGAATGTGCCTGGCAGCTCAGAGACATCATCAGAGTTTTTTCTCTGGTTTCCTTTGCCCGTGGAGATTGGGCAAATGGCTATGGTTGTGTCCCAATTGTGGAGCTCCCTTCCAAAGGAGATTCAACTAGTGGCTTCCAGGCAAATCTGTCCTCTTTAACTGGGCCTTTGGTAGTTACTTTTTTGGTACTGACTTGAATTTCGCTATCTGGCTTTGTTTGTCTGTTTGTTTTATTGAGCTTAGATTGAGGAATGAGCTTTCAGGGAGATTGAATTATTTTTAATTGCTGTTTTTATTTGTATTTTATATTGATGTGCTCATTTATTCTGTTGCCATTTTGAACTTTTGATGATGTTGTAATTTAGGCTGATATTTTGTGATTTTGCCTTAAATGCCACCTGGCAGAGCAGTGGCATATAATTTAAAATAAAGAAAAAAATAAACAAAAGCTATTGCTGTTGTGACACTATGTACTAAGAGGCTTGGAAATAAGAGGCTTGCTGCTAACAAATAGGCTGAAGAATTTACTATTTGCCATCAGTCAAACAGCAATGTTGTTTTGCTTTCGAGAGCATCCTCTGTCCTGATAGTCCTAGTATAAGCTCTGGGATGAAGTATTCTGACATCAATTCAGCCCATCCTAGAATACTGGTTAGAATCAAGGAATTGATCCACCACTAATGCAACTATAGCCTCATTTACTATGGTTTTTTTTTCTTATTCTGAGACATTAAATAACTACCCTATGGCAAATACACGTTCAGTGCTCAAGGGATGAACTCCAAAACAAGTAAAAGGCAGACAGATACTTGCACCTGCAAAATTCACTCTTTGACAAATTGAATTTAAGGGAGAACATCAAAGCTTCAGCCACTATGGAATAAAATTTGTAGCACAATCCTATACATGTATATTCAGAAGTAAGTCCAACTGAATTCATTGGGCTTACTCCCAAGTAAGTGTGCATAGGAGTGTAGCCCTAATTTGACGTCTGTTGATCATGTGTCTCATTTGCTTTCAAAATTAATCTTCGGTGAATGGACTGGGAGTGCCTGTATTACTGAAGCCAAGGACTTTGATCTGGACAAGACAGTAATGGGAATGAAATATATATATATATAACTAGGGTGCAATCCTGTGGCCATTAGACATTGTCTAGATGGATTTAGGATTGTTCGGTTTCTAGGAACCCAGGGCAGATCCAGGGTTCTGACCTCAGTTCTCAAATACTTGTAGCCAACGTGGCTCTTGCTGGTCACCATGCTCAGAAACAGTGTGTGAAGAGGGCAAAAGCAGGTGGTCCCAGGGCCAAGGAAGGGAAGGTACTGCTTTATGCAGCTTCCTATGCATCGCGTGGCTTCCCCTAGGCTCCTAGCCTAGACAGGCAAAATCACCCATCTGGACAAGAATACAAGGTGCCCAGACCATGGAGGAGAGGATCCCCACTGTGCTCCAGCTGCCCTGCATAGGATGGTCAGCAGCCTCTGATTTTGAAGGCTGGTAACTAACCCTCCATCAATACTTTAAATTATGTTATTCTTTTGATATTGTGTTACTATTTTGACTATTAGATTCTTTCCCCCTGTTCCATGCCTTCCAAGTAGAGCTAGAGATGTAGGTATACCTAATATCTCTGCCCAATATACCTAATATCTCTGCCCAATGATGCTCACCCTGAGGACAGAGCCTACAAACTGAATTTTCATTTTGCACTTCATTGGGCTTTGTACTATGACCCAAAAATTTAGTCACAGACAGTTTAAATTCTATTGATATATATTCTCAGGGTGGGTGGGTGGGAGAGGGAGGGAGGGAGGGAGGGAGGGAGAGAGAGACTGCCATTTATAATTTACTTCCACTGAATCTCAGCAACCATTCTGTCAATTCATCATAGGCCTGCAAAGACTTTGACCAAAAGCAGTTTTTGAAAAGAAAAAAAACCTCTTTCAAGATAGTCTTCAAGAAAGATCAGATAATCTTTGGGAAAATTGCACCAGTTAGGCTTTTTATTCATCCAACTCATCTGACTTTATTGAAAAGAAATGTTTCAGTTATATGTTTTCACAAAAACGCACATGCTCAATTGCACATTGGTTTTTAAAAAAACACAATACATGTTTTTACTAGTTGAGTGAATAGACTGCTTTCCAAGAGATACAAATCAGGAGGAGACTAGTGAGGAATAAAGAAGTGTTGTATGTATGTGTGTATGCAGAACACATAGGCACACAGAATACATGCCTTTCAAGTTATATGAGAAGCTTAAGGAAGATGCTTTTTATGATGCAGAAAGTCTTGCTGAGAAATACATGACTATGATGTGTCATTAATATCTGACACTTCAAGAACACAAAGGCGGGAGGGAGGGAGAAAAGGAAGGCAGGAACGATTTCATGTGCAGAGTTAGGGAAATGATTGGGAGTAACACAAAGAAGCCCAGCATGGAACAATTTCCGCCCCCACTGGTAGATGTAGCTTAGTGCTATATTATTTTATTATCCCAACCTTTAGCTATAGAAATGTAGGTTTGAAATTTAAGCCTGGGCTCTCCTATAGCAGACTCAGGAATAAATGTCCTATTAATATCATTCGGGGCCTTAGAGTCAGAGAGCACATACTTTGCATGGAAAAGCTCCCAGGTTCAATCTCCAAATGGGGTTAGGAAAGTTTATAGTGCAACTCCAGCTTTACACACTGCTGATTTTGTGACATTAAGAGTATTTTCCAGCTTATTGCTGATATTTTGAAAACTGGATGGGGGTGAAGGGTGGGAGACATCCTGGCTGTTGACGATGTCATGTAATCAACCCGCAAACGTTTGTGAGTGGCCAGTCACAAGTGTGTTATAAATCGTTTGCTTAGAGAAGCCCTGGGATTTGGGAGGTCTGGGTTCTATTCCTCACTCAGCCATGAAGCTCACTCAGTGACTTTGGGCCAGTAATTGACTCTCTGCCTAATCTATCCCACAGGGTTGTTATGAGGATAAAATGGAGAGGAGAAGGATTATTGTATGCTTCCTTTAACTTCTCGGAGGAAAGCTGGGCTATAAATGTAACAAACAAACATGATGAGTTGGCAGCTAGAATATTTAACTAATAAAATATTACTTTACCAACTCAGATGTGTTTGAGTCACTTCCCTAAGAGACAATAAACAAATTGACCTACAAATCCTGCTTTACAGTGGGCAGTCCTCTATTTGAAGGCATCCTCTGTTTAAAGGGCTCTCCAGCCTAAGTCCCATATAAAGACAAAGAACCTGAAGAAGAGGAAACAGGGGGCATGAAGTTGCTCATCAACAGTTAACACCTGAGCAGTGGACAGAGCAGGTTGGCCACAGTCTTCCCCATTGCAGTGATATGCAAAGTATTTCTATTTAAAATTATAGCAATTATTTCTAAATGTACATCTACTCATATAAATTTGCATCACCCAAATCTACATTGTCATTTTTGGCAATGCATTTCCTCTTGGGGGGCAATGCGTAAGTGGCCCACCTAGTGAACCAGTGTTAATTCCTGGGGTTTGGAGAGTAGGGGGATTGGGCAAATGGGTCTCCCTCTAAGTGCCGCCCTTTAATGGTCATAGCTCAGTGTGACAGAGCACATGCTTCGCATGCAAAAGGCCCCAGTTCAATCCCTGGCTTCTCCAGGTAGGGCAAGGAAAAAACTCCTGCCTGAAACCCTCGAGACCCATTGCCAGGCAGGTTCAACAATCCTGGGCTAGGTGGACCAATGGTCTGACTCAGTATGAGGCAGATTCCTATTTTCCTATGTTCTGTCCACCACTGCACATGCATTTCCCCTTCCTTCTGGGGTCAGTGGGCACCATCACCCAGAGTTCTGGGCATGTGGACATTACTACTCCTTCTCCATGCTCCTCTCAGGTGAGCAGACAGCAGTAGCAAGGAGAAGGAGCAACACAGACAAGGGGCTTTAGGGGGTGTCAGTGGGCCCACTAGTGCAACGTGGACCTCAGCAGCTGCCCAACAATGCTGACTTTTGACGCTGGCCCTGAAGTGACCTCCAGTACTTGCACACCAAACAACAGGATATAGAACCAAGACATTTGATGGAATTTGCCGCATATGATGCTAATAGATCTCTACACATTACAATTAAAATGTCAGGAGGATTCTCCTCTTCCCCTCTCCCCACCTGACTTGTGTGCTAAGAGAGAAGGAAGTTGACATGATCTATTGATCTCAATGTAGTGACAACCACTCTCTAGTCAAGTATCCACTTTTGTGACAATGGATGTGCTTCTGAGACAAGGACAAACAATTCCCTCTAAGAGCATCACTTGAGTTCGAGACAAAACAATACCTGCTATGTATCACTGAGGACTATTACTGTAACAAAGTACACGGTAACATTTCACCAGAGGATATAAGAGATCCTGAGAGAAGCCACAATGAAACCAAGGCAACTTTTCAATCTATTTATCAACCGCTCAATGTTCTGGTCTCTTAAACTCCAGGAAAAAACAACTACAGAATACAGGAAGCAATGACAGCCAATCAATATACAAAAAATCTCTTCATAAATAAGGGAGACTGGTAAATAGAGCTAATGCGGACCTTGAGTGCTGGTGCTGGACAATGTGGAATGCATATAGGCAGCCCTAAACAAATTTAAGTCAAATCAAGAACTGATGAAGCCTTTGTGGATGACGTTTCATGCAAGTTACCTCTTTCTTTCTCCCTCCCTCCCTCCTTCCAGATGTCCGATGCCTTTTTTGATGCCACCTCTCTTACCAATTTCAAATCCCTCCTCAAAACTCATCTTTTCCATGACTTTTTTTTAGCATACATGCACACGCATACCCTAAGTAAAGGCATATTCTTCCCTCAAGCTCACCCTTGGCTATGCTAGCTCAGTCTGATGGGAGTTGTAGGCTAAAACAACTTGCCCACCCCTGATATAAATAATAAAAGGTTGGAATTATTTTTACCTGCATACAGCAATTAATCATCATCTGTGGCTTCCACTGTACTTTTAAACATGTTCTTTCTTTCAATCACCAACAGCCATCCAGCGTTACAAGTTGCAAATTTTGTATTTTACAGATGGGGAAAGCAAGGTTGAGATCTGGTGACTTGCTCTACGTTACCCTGGGAGTTTGTGGCTGATCAAGGATTGGAACCCACATTTCAGTGGCCAATGGGTTTTTCATGGGTTCACTGAATGCTGAGCCACTGCTCCTGAACCTCTGAAAGGGGCTTTGAGTATAAAATACAGATAAAATAGGCAGGTCAATTTGGGCAGAAGATAGTCTGATACACAGATATGAAAATTACAGGAAAGACATAGATGTCAACACCAAAACACTCAAGCACAGGACAGAAAAATAGACAGAAACACACACACACACACACACACACACACGTGAAAAGAAAGCAAGAGTTATTTCCAATAGATCCTAATCTTGTATTGATGATTGTGTGTCATCATTCCTGACACACAGAACAGAATTTATCAAATGCAGATTCAAGGCCTCTTCAATGAAGATAGAAGCCAGCACGTTATGGACCACCCTTCAGTAGGCTGACCAGATAAAATCCAGGTCAGGGCTCATGTAACTTTAACAGTTGTACAGAAAAGGGAATTTCAGCCAGGGTCATTTGTATGCAATTAGTTCCTGGTGAAATTCCCTCTTCATCACAACAATTAAAGGTGCAGGCACTATACTAGAGTGACCAGATACAGAAGAAGGCAGGGCCCCTGCAACTTTAACTGTTGTGATGAAGAGGGAATTTCACCAGGAACTAATTGCATACAAATGACACTGGCTGAAATTCCCTTTTCTCTACAACTGTTAAAGTTACATGAGCCCTGACCTGGATTTTATCTGGTCACCCTACCCTTCATGCTCTTCTGCTATCCAGTGGGAAGAACTGTGTCCAACAGAGACCAAATTTAAGCTAGAGAAGGCTTGCAACGTGTCAAGGGAACTACTATTTATACCACTCAGATTCATAGAACATTGCAACACGGCACTTGATAGTCTAGTCCAGCATTCCTGACCATAGGCCATGCCGGCAGGGGCTTCTGGGAGTTGAAGTCCAAACTATTTGGAAGTCTATCTTCTGCCCACCTCTGGTGCCGTTACTAGCATGAAAAAATGTTACCGCTAGTCTGGGAAGGCTGCTCAGGGCCCATTACAGATACGTTTGACAATTCCAGTTATAAGCCATTTAAATGAGAACTTGGCAATATAAAGGAGTCAGATTCTGTTCTGATTTCATAGCAGCCAGGTAATAAAACATAAGAAGAACCCTGTTGGATTAGATCAATAGTTCATCTAGTTCAGCATCCGTTGTTCCACATTGACCAACCTGTTGCCTCCAGGAAGCTCATATAAAGGCAATTACTGCTCTGATCTTTTTGTATCTGGTATCCACAAGGCAAGGCAGCACAGTGGCACCGTGGGTAGCTCAGAGTAAGCAACTTGCTCCAGCATGGTCTGGAAAGGTGGGGTGAGACCTTTTTTCTCCGCTTGGTGGCCTTCTGCCTGGCACCCTTCCTGTGCCTTTGGGCAGGCATGGCAGGGTCTTGCAGGGACAGAGGAAGGTACTTGTGGGGCTCTGTGCTCTGGCTCAGCATCAGGAGCCTGGTCAACTCCTCAGCCAGCTCCTCCTTTTGTTTGGGGCCAGAGCCACGACAACAGCTAGGGTGACCACTTAGGAATCCGAAAATAGAGGAAATGGCTCACCAAAAAAAGAACAGGGATTGGCATAGCATTTGCATATGCTAATAGATGCATGCAAATTTAGAAACAGACCAGGTGACCTGTGTGCCTCCCCATTCAGTCTGCTGTCCAGGTGTCAATTGTCAATGGGTAACCATTCTAATGGTTCATTGAGCATCATTACACAGAGGAAAATCGTGTTTGCTCACCGTCGTTTCTCCACCCACGTGTTTGTCCCTCATTACTTCCTCTTTCAAAAGAGGAAGTAAACAACTTGCACGTGGCACATTCAGTGGGCCCTTTTGATCCCGCTGCTTCTCCTGCACACACCAGGAGATAGCGGCAAGTTCCATCTTTAAAAATAAGTCGGACTTAATGGAGTGTTTTTTTGCAGAGCGAAGAAGGCTAGAAGGGGCAGGAGGAATGCGGGAGGCAGACGACGATGTGAGAGGGACCCACAAAAATCTGTGAGTGCCCAGCAACGAGTGTGAAATAAAACAGAATTGGAGAGGACAGCCCTTCAAACAGAGGCCAGTTCTGTAGCATCCCTTCAAAGAGAAGGCTGTTCTCTGTAAAATTAGAAACATGGCCACCACCATTCTCTTGTTGTGGCCCCCAGTGGCTGATACTCAGTGGTGCACTGCCTCTGAATCTGAAGTGGCTGTACTTACAGCCACCATGACTAATGAAGTTCTTTACTCATAGAACAAATTAGCTGCATCTCCCCAACATTCACCACCATAGCCGTCACTCTCCCCTACCTCTAAACATTAGAATTTGAGGCCAAACACTGTCCCCGTCCCTCCCCCTCTCCCTTTGTTATTAAACCTTTCTTGAATTACTTGTTTTGAGTAGTTGCCTCAGGCCCTGAAACCAATGCGTAGTGGTGTTTTGGCAGGGAAAGAATCATATGCAATATTTCTAACAATATACCTTCTAATTAAAATGGCTACATCTGCTAATTAATATGCTTCCAGCAGAGAATCATATGTGCATATGCTCCAGCACAGAGAAATACCTGGCATTAGGTTTGCAAGACCAATCCTCAGAAAGAATTGAAAAGCTCCGTGTGAGAGCAGCCAGCGTGGCTGGAAGAATTGGTGCAATTGCTTACCAAAGCTCTCAGTCTGTTCGTAGTGAGAGCCCAAGATGGCCCTTGTCTGTATGAATAAAAACAAAGCATTTCCTGGACCTATAGATGTGAAGGTTGAAGGGGCGGAGGGTAAACTGGAATTCAGTTTCGGAGAAACTCTCAGGGGCTGCATTCCAGTGGTAGCTAGGGCTGAAGGCAAAAGCGGTTGGGCAAAAATACTAAAAATATCAGCATCTTTCAACTGAAAGCTCTTACTGCCAGTAAGTAAGGCTTGGGAGAAGCATTTCAATGTTTAAGAATGTAGGTGGGGGGAACTCCACAAAAGCTTGGAACTATGAAACGATCAGCGCTCAAGGGCCAGGAGAAAAGGGGCTTGGCCAGATGTTGGCCCATGGGCCTGAGGTTCAACATCTCTGATTTAAGGAATTGGGGTTGGGGCACTGAGCCACCCCTTCCCCCATTTCTGCAGGAAAAGTAGTTGTGATGAGAGCAATTTGAAATTCTCCGATGTTCTACATGTAACTCAAAATACATAGTTTTGATCAAAGCAAAGAACTCAAATACACAACATTTGTAGCAGTTTGCTCTGGTTGCCTATTTGTTTTCAGGCTCAATTTTAGTACTGGTGTTGATCTTTAAAGCCCTAAATGGCTTAAGACCAGGTAACCTTGGAGAATGTCTGGCCATACAAAAACTGCCCGTTGTTTAAGGTCCCCTCCACAAGGATTCGCTTTTGCGCCCGGTTAGGCGATTATGCGCACTATCCCTGAAGCGCCTTTATGCCTAATACCTCTGCACGAGAGGCGGTGACAAAAGGCGCTTCCCTCCCCTCCCCTCCCCTTCCCTCCCTGCCGCTCCCCAGCTGGCTGGCTGGTAGGCTGTGGGCAGCAGGCGAGTGCTCCTCCTCCTCCTCGCCTTCCTTTACCCCCTCTTCTTCCTCCTCCTCCTCCCGCCGGGCCCCCCGCCGAGCAGGAGGCGCCCCTCTTGCGGGGAAGGAGTCGCAGGCGGGCGGGCGCGGCTGCTTCGTCTCTGGGTGCCTGCCCGCCCGCCTGCGACTCCTTCCCCGCAAGCGCCTTTTGACAGCCTGATCCCCTCAGCAGGAGCCGGAGGACAGTGGAGAGAGAGGGGTGCGTGAGAGCTACTGGATGCTGCCAGGCGGCTGCCTTGGAAATGTGGCTGCTTTCGTGACTGGAGGGAAACTGGCTGGCGACTGGGGGCTGAGGCGGTGGAGGAGGAGATGCAAACGGCAATACCACTCAAGAGGGGATGGGAAGCTGCTGCCGCCGCCACCGCTCCTCGCGAGTTGCGGCGGGCTCGAGCTGCCGAACTGTCCCTTCCACTCGCCGGAGCAGCAGCCCCCTCCTCATGCGGAAGGGACAGTTCGGCAGCTTGAGTCCGCCGCTCCTCGTGAGTCGCGGCGGCGGCAGCAGCAGCTTCCCATCAAAATGCGCTTTAATGGACGGAGCAAAAAAAAACTCGCTATTTAACGCACATTCGATAATGCGCACAATCGGGGAGATAACGCGCCTCTACGCCCCATTTGCGCTCCGCTGGTGTAGAGGTAAATTTTTTAATGAGACTTTAAAGAGCATTAAACCTCTCTTGTAGAGGCACCCTAAGACTGGCTTTGGAAGCCCTGCCTTCTGTCCCATCCATACATGATGTTAAGAATATGGCAGGTTGGTGGCGCCGTACCTATGCAACGTCTCCCCAGTGGAGATCTGCCAGTCTTTCAGCCATTTCCAATAAAAGATAAAGAGCCTATCTACACTACTGGTTTAAAACGGCTTAAAATGATTTATAACAGTTTTGAGAACTGTTGGGGCCCAGGACACACTCCATATACAGTTTTCAAAATGTTTTCAAAGTGTATCATCCTGCGTGTGTAGATAGGCTCAAAGCTGAATTTTACAGAGTGGTTGGTTGTGTTATTGAGTTTAATCTTGCTGTTTTGCTGTGCTGCCTTTTGCTGATTTTCATTAGTGTGTGTGTGTGTGTGTGTGTATGTATGTATGTATGTATATATATATATATATATATATATATATATATATATCAGCCTTCCCCAGCCTGGCATGAGGTTGAGAAAAGATAGTTTAAATTAATATTTAATGTTAGTGGTTGTGGATGTTTTTATATTTTCAGTTTGTGTTACTTGAATGTAAACTACTTAAATGTTTATTTTAACAGAAAAGAGGGCTATGAATATTAACCTGTGCTGTGCCAAAAATTTCAATTATTCCATTTTGGCATTTCATTTGGAGGGGAATGAAAACTCTGGTAAAAGAGGCTGGAAGAGGCTAGAATTTCTGAGAATTTTCTCTTTGGGGAGGGGGACAGGGTTTTCATATACCTTTTTAAGTGTTGGCAGTTTTGAGGGGGTCTTCTTTCTATGTTTTTTAAAACACCCTCAGCACTTGCAAGAGCCCAGGAGTTCTTCCTGGATGCCTATTGGTCACATATCTCCAATAGGCATTCACTAAGAACTGCTGGGCTCCTCCAAGTGCCGGGGATGTGTGTGTGTGTGTGTGTGTGTGTATATATATGAAGAAGTCCCCTCAGCAACTAGCTACCCTTTTAAAAAAATATGTGGAAACACTATCCCCCTCCCCAAGGAGAATCATAGATCATAGAATAGTAGAGTTAGAAGGGGCCTATAATTCTCTGAAATTCTCCCCCTCTCTATGAAAGAGGCGGGGAAAAAAACAAGGAGAGGAAATGTTCCCAAAATAGGGGGCAGGCTTCAGAACAGCACTGGTATTAACTAAGCTTAGCTAAACTAAACTTCCCAGGGACCCTTATCTCCTGCAGTGAAACAATGAAATTAAAGAGCCAGCCAAAGCTGTGTGCAGTTGTGCCTGTGACTGACTTCTCAAAGTCCCTGTTTTACTGGCATCTGCAAATGGGGGACGGTGCACTTCATTAATGTCTTGACCCCTATTATGATCACATGGCATAAAGCTTATGGCAATTACCGTACCTCGGATGGCAGAAGCATCCACCATTTTCAACAGAGTCACTGATTCAGACAAGGTTTCGAAATTATTCTTATTGACTATAATTTTCAATTAGAGGAAATAAAAGCATTAAATGACCTTTAACCTGATTTTTGGCTCTAACAGATGAAGGCTAAATTTATTGTGACAGCACCTAATCACATTTAGCGCAGCTTGCGATTCAGTGGGCCTGGCATATCACATCCCCTGAAGGCTGAGCTGGTTAGGTTATTCCATGGGAAGCTCCTGTTGGAGGTATGCTTGTTAATTTCCTAGGGAGTTGAGCATTTTCCAATGACATGGTTTTTACACTGCTGTTGCTTTTAAGGAATGTCATGAAGTTTCACTATTACCTCCAAAAGGAATGTGTGTGTGTGTGTGTGTTCACACCAATACATCATTTCCCACCTTTTAGGGTGAAATCAGATATTACCAGAGAATTACAGAGCCAGCACAGCTCCATGTATTCGCCACTCCCTTTCCTGCAATGTCTAATTTAACACCCGCACGTACACACCACAGTGTCACACTGTGGGTTGCCCCACCCCCTACTAATCGATGATGCAATGTGTAGAACACTGATGTCATGGCATGCATTCTGTTACACTAAATATTGTGGCACAGAGACGCAAATAGGGATGTCCAGATTTTGTGAAATCCATCCCGTGTGAGTGTCATAGATTGTGCAGTGTCCTTCATTCCAACTTCAGTTTACGGGCGGATTTGATTTTTTTTTATTTAAAAAATCGTTATGCAGCAAAATACAAACATAATTCCATAAGAGGGTTCGCAACAATTTCTGTAATTTCTGTAACACTTCATGTATTGTCCCCCATTCCATTCAACCTTTCCCCAAGTATATTGCCTGTGGATTTTGCTATGAATAAAATGTGCATGAATTTCAGGAAAGTAAAACAAAAGATGAAAAGTCCACAGACCCTGCGCAGCCTACAGGTCAGATTCTTAGAAATCCAACCTCATTTTAGTCCGTCTCAAACTTGTACTAAGAAGGGGGAAAAGTAATTGAGAAAAATGTACAGAACGTCTGTCTAGCACTTTATCAATCCAACCCCTTTGCTATGATTCCTATGTTTTTTAGTTGTTTAGTTACTTATTTCATCCAAGTGTCCCTTTTGTCCATTATAGGATTACATATTGTACTCTGTAATTGTTATATAAATGAAGAGAGAGAGAGAGAGAGAATCAACATCTAAGGTCCTCCTCCAGGTGCCTACTCTGAGGGAAGCTTGGAGGATGGCAACAAGGGAGAGGGCTTTTTCAGTGGTGCCTCCCCAACTATGGAACGATCTGCCCAACAAGGCTCACCTGGTGCCAACACTATTATCTTTTTGGCACCAGGTTAAGACCTTTCTCTTCTCCCAGGCATTTAACAGCATACAGACCCCTGGATAGTTGAAATGATACGTAGTTTCTTTTTATGCTTTTCTGATTTAAAATTTTGTATATTGGTGTTTAAATGTCCAATGTTTTTAATTTTTGTAAACTGCCCAGAGAGCTTCGGCTATGGGGTGGTATATAAATGTAATAAATAAATAAATAAATAAAACAAAACTCTATTAAATAATTCCATCCACACTTAATCTTCATGATAGCAGTCATGTATGGGGTGGCACTGCACCAAAGTTGTACCTCCACTACACCAAAGCCATCATGCGTGGCAGAAATGGGGGAAGGAGATGTGAAAGCAACAGTTGAGCTATAGGCAGAACAGCAGTCTGGCTGTGGAGATGGAGGGTGGTCCTGTCTTTCTGGCACTTGGCCCAGGAGAAAGGGAGACTGATGGCCTGCAGCATTTCCTAAACTGAAACTCTGTTGATTGGCCTCTTCAACAAAGTTGACGTTCCCCACTTTTCCTTCTTTTCATTCTTTATCTTTAAACTGGACTTGGACTGGACAGCCATTCAAACAGAGAATGTGTTCAAACAGACAACAGACCTCTGACAGCCCATCAAAGAGAGGGCTGCCCTCTGTAAAAGAAGACACATGGCTGCCCTGCTTGGAAACAAAGGCCAACTTGTGAGCAAACACTGACTTGCAAGTGTGGACCTACTCAGTAGGAAATAGGGAACAGAAAACAGGAACAGCTTGGAAAGTTGCCCATGAGGGGCAGAATCAGGAAGGATCTCCTGAACTTCTCTCAGGCCTAATCTACACCAAGCAATGTAGATTAGGTAAAAAAGTGGTGTGAAAGCAGTATATGGCATGTGTCAATGGGCCCCAACAGTTGTCAGTGCACTTCAATACTGCTATAGAAGTAGTATGGTTCCTGCCTTTTATATACCACTTTCATACTGCTTTCATCGTGCAATATCCTGCTTGGTGTAGATTAGGCCTTAGAGCAAGCAGGGAAAGAAAGAGGTAAAGGGATGTGGGAGCTTCTTCTGAGGCCTTGGAAAAGCTGTTGTGGTGGCTTGGAAAGAGGGTTCTTCCATGGGGTGTAAAGTCACCATCACCACCCTGCACACTATCCATGTAGACAGAAAACAAGTTACTGCATTCCATATTTTGTCACACTCTACTATGGCACAGAAACAGAATCCGTGATTATGCAAAAGAATGGGTGCAGCTAGGCAGATGTGAAAAGGCCTGATTCTGAGTTGCTCTCACTGGCTGCATTCAGGCAACACATTAAGCAACTGGGGGGGGGGGGGGGACAATAGTCAGTTGTGTTGCTTATTGTGTTGTGTGGAGGGTAACACGCCGCTCACAAACTACTGACAGTATGCTATTCTGCCCAAATAAGCAATCGAGAGAAACAACTGGCTTGCAAGTTGTTTAGCTCGAAGCCAGTTGTTTGAAGTGTTGTGTGGAGGGGTGAGTGTGTTAATGGCATGCGGTGAGTGGTTTAAAACACAAGCCCATAGAGGCAGGTGGCAAGAGCGACCAAAGCAGCGGCTGCCACTCTTCTACAACTGATGCAACTTGCAGAGGCTGCTAGGATAGAACTGGGAGGACTGAGGGAGGAGGAAGGGTGGGGAGAGGGGCAGGGGCTGTGTCAGTCAAATGCTGGGTTGACTATTAGTCTACTCAACACCAGCCCCAACCACCCACAGTTGTGTAGGAATATGTTGTGTGGGGAGTACCCACAAATAACCAACTGTGAGTTGGCTACTCAACCCACCATTAACTAATGTGTTGTCCGAATGCAGCCACTGAGTTCCAGCAAGCAAAACCAACAATCCACAATTGACAGGATAGTCAAAACGTTGCCTGAAAGTCTTGTAGTTTAAGCTAGAGAAAAGCCATAGTTGACTTTTGACTAATTCAGTGTCACACATTCAGATGAAGTGTCAAAGAAAAATATAGCTCCGTCATTGCATGTGGCATATAAATTACTCATTTTATAATCTCCTGAAATTCTCAATTTGCATAACGAAACCGTTGCCAAGGCTTTCAGGTTGAAATATCAAATGAAATAGCCCCACTATATATTATCACAGACTGAGTCTTAAATATAGCCAAGAAGATGAGATCTACATATATCCCAAATATCAGATTTATCAGAAAATGCTGTATACAGTTACATTGGAGTTTCACCTGTTTGGCTGTTTTGGGGGCTGTTTGGCTGTTTAAAAAAAAAAACAACCACACTAAACATAGACTTCCACATCTCAAGCCACACTGAAATAATGGATGGTGTGGATATGAATTAACAGTGAGATCCAATACCTGTTTACTCAGAAGTAAGTCCCACTGGGTCCAATGGGGCTTATTTCCAGGTAGGTGTGCACAGGATTGTACTCAGCTGCTTTGATCTCAGTACCTTAACAGTGCAATACTATGCACGTCTAAGTAAATCCCATTCAGTTCAGTGGGGCTCACTCCCAGGTGTGACTAGCAGGGGGCTACCACCCTTTTACTCCCAAGGACTACATCCAGCACCAGATATGAGGGCCTCCCATAAGAATAGCCATGCTACATCAGATCAAAGGTCCATGTAGTCCAGCATTCTGTTCACATAGTAGTCAACCAGCTGCCCATGGGAAACCCACGAGTAGGACATGTGTACAATAGCATCTCCTACTCATGTTCCCCAGCAACTGGTGTACATAGGCATAATGCTTCTGATACTAGAGGTGAGGGTGACCATATGAAAAGGAGGACTGGGCTCTTGCATCTTTAACAGTTGCATAGAAAAGGGAATTTCAGCAGGTGTCATTTGTATACATGCAGCTTCTGATGAAATTCCCTCTTCATCACAACAGAGAAAACTGCAGGAGCCCTGTCATCTTTTGTATCTGGTCAAGAGAGAAGGGCTCCTGCAGCTTTAACTGTTGTGATGAAGAGGGATTTTCACCAGGTGCTGCATGCATACAAATGATATCGGCTGGAATTCCCTTTTCTATCCAACTGTTAAAGATACAGGAGACCTGTCCTCCTTTCCAAATGGTCACCCTACTCACACCTGACCTTGGAGGAAGGACATGAAGTTCAACAGTTGGGAAACAACCATCTTGAGTTTTATGTCATCCAGACATTCATTCATTCATTTATTTTGGCCCAATTAGAGTCCACCAGGAGAAGAGTCTTCAGTGTCGTAGCCCCCTTCCTATGGAATTCCCTGTCTTTGGAAGTCAGGCAAGTGCCAACGTTGTGTTGCTTCCAGCACCTCCTGAAAACATTGCTATTTCAGGAAGCCTTCCTTGAGTGACCAGCCGTGGTCTTCCCAGAATTCATTTTTATCAGAACTGTTTCTTTTAGTGTCTAAGAATTGTTGGAGGGGATGTCAGGAGGTTGGGACCTATTTTCATATGTGGTGGAGCTGTGAACAAGTACAAACATTTTGGGAAAGGGTTTTTAAAGAAATAAGTGATATAATTGGAAGTAAATTGGAACTAAACCCAAAGTTAGCTCTACTAGCAATATGGGATAGGGGGAATAAGCATATAATAAATAGAGAATTGGTAAACAACCTCCTGGCACCTGTTAGAATAATGATTGCTAAAAATTGGAAAGGGCAACGAAGCTATACAATAGAAGATTGGTATAAAGAAATTTGGGATATGGCTTTAAATGATATGTTGACATGTAAAATGAAAATAAAGAGGGGAATGTCCAGTAAGAGTGATTTTGGAGAAATATGGAGTCCCTTTTTGGAATATGTTTTAAGATCGGGAAAGGGACAAACGCCTTCAAAAGAATTGTTAAAATTTTGGAAGGAGGAAGAATGATTATGAGAAGGTCTCGGGGGGGTGCACAGGGGAAGTTGAGGGTTGTATTGTGTATTATGTGTATGTTTATTGTGTTGAAATTAATAAAAAGTATATATATATAAAAAAAGAACTGTTTCTTTTAAAAAATATTTAAATGTGGTGATTTATTCTTTTATCCTATCTGCTGTTCATCGATCTGAATTCTTAGATGAGGAGCAATATACAAATATTGTAAATATATATTTCTATTCCGTACAACAGCTGAAGTTCTCTGTCCCAAAATGTCCTCAAATTGTAATACTAATCCGGTGCAGGTGTTCCGTTCTGTTATGGGCTTAGCCCATGGTACTGCTCCTTATGCACATCTGGGCTACAACAAGTCCAAGGACTGATCTTTAACCATTTACTAGCATCAATATACAGCTGGATGCAGAATTATAAATTGCCAAGCTAGAGTACATATTAAAAGCCCCTCTTATACAAAAGTCTCATATCCAAAATCTCTATCATGGGGGAGATGCTTCACCTTCCCTGCTATCTGCCTATTCCATAAAGCTCTGCACAGACGTACATTTTCAAATGTAAATTTGAGTGTGGAGTGGGAGGATCAGGATTGGAGCAGTGGCATTTGGGCATGGAGAGTTGAAGCCTTTCCACCTGCCCCTTTCTCCTGCTGAAAATCCTACCCACCCACCCCGCAAGCTACAATTCATCCCCATAAGAAAGCCTTCCATTGGCACCAATGGGGCAAATAGCACAGGCTGACCAGATAAATCCAGGTCAGGGCTCATGTAACTTTAACAGTTGTAGAGAAAAGGGAATTTCATCCAGTGTTGTTTGTATGAAGTTAGTTCCTGGTGATATTTCCTCTTCATCACAACAGGCACTATACTGGAGTGACCATATACAAAAGAAGGCAGGGCCCCTGCAACTTTAACTGTTGTGATGAAGAAGGAATTTCACCAGGAACTCATTGCATACAAATGACACTGGCTGAAATTCCCTTTTCTCTACAACTGTTAAAGTTACATGAGCCCTGACCTGGATTTTATCTGCTCACCCTACCTATGTCAGTCATTCATGACACAGTGTATCTTAAAAGGAAAGAAGAACATACACCCCCCATCTCCAAGTTCCTAGAGGTTCCCTATAGCAAGGCCATGTGTGGTGTTGGGGGATGCACATACGCAAGAGCACATGATTGTGAACACACACTCACACACACACACACACACTTCCTGAGACACATTGTTCCTCAAAGCCTGGAAGAAGGCCCTCTGAGTGCTAGCTTATGGATGGTGCTCTGGGAAGTAAGGTCCTCTGAGTGCTGATTCCTAGAGTGTTCTAGGCAGCGGCATCAACAAATTAGATGGTCATTTTTGTGGTGGTGGGTCATAGGGGGCACAAATAACACCTTGGGATGCCACATGCAGCCCACAGCTTGTGTAACCCTGCTCCTTATGGCCATCTGATCTTAATTGGTTCTCTTACTAACTTGTAAGGATGCACCCCTATGCATGTTTAGAAAGAAAAATGTCCGACAACTCCCCAGCCAGCACTCATGGCTAAGAGAACCCCTATTGTTAATGAAATAATCTGTCAACCTGAACTGTGAGCCTCCATGTAGCCCACATCAGTATATATTACAGAGCTACATTTCTGATTATGCAGAGGCTTTGGTTGTTCTTCCCAAGTTGTTCTGATCAGAGAACCTGTCTTTTCCTGAAGTCCAGCAATTATATAGTTTTGCCCATTCAATTAAAAAAATGAGTTTTAACATTTAGAGTGCAGTATTGCTCCATGATCACTAATTGCTGAGACTGGCAAAGAGTCATGGAAAAAAACATCAAAAGCATGTGAAGGGCTAGTTGCATTATGCTTTGTAACATGTAAGGCTCTTTATGTGCTTTTGCTATAGCTTTACTATAGTTGTAGACAGAGGGAATTTGATGGTATTATTTCCCAAAAGAAACATGCCAAAATGTTCAGAGAAATTTGTAATTAAAAATCCCAAATGGGCATGTCATACAGTTTGAAGAACTTCAATTCCCTTTGTTAATACTAAACCATACTGTGCATATATGAAAATCTTCATGCAACATGGCTTTATATATAATTTTTAATTAAAATATTAGAACCTCCAGGCAGACAGTGGATACCACCTATATTTTGTCTGTAAAGTTAGGGGTGGGATGTACTATCCTCTGTCATTAATTAGATTTAAATTATTTCTTTCTTTGCACTTGGAAAATTATTATTTTTTAATTAAAAAGATTTTTTCTTCCTTGGCAATGATGCCCTATTAATACCCAGTTTTCTTTAGTGAACAAGTATTTTCAGGAAACCAACTAAATTAAGATCTTATGTCCAGTACAGCAGCTGCTACCCTGACGCAGCAATCCTAAATCCACTGAGTGTAATTCAAAACCCTGAATGCCTATAAGCTGTTACGAAGGGAAATGTGTCAGCTCTGCACGTAGATTCTCTTCTACACACACAAAATATTTTCCCTGCTTGGGGAAGACAAAGAGGAGGAGGAGGAGGAAGGCCCTGATGTCCACTCAAGTTGGATCCACTAAATCACAAACACTTCTGGAAACAAATATGTCTTTCTATGCAGGATCCCTGTCCTCCCTTCCATATAGTCTCCTTACCTTAGAGGGAAAGACCTGATCATCTTCAACAGTCGATTTGGGTCACATGCTTACACACTATTGGTTTTGGCTACAACGTTAGACTACAAAATTCTATATTAGAAGGGGCAACTGAGCTACGCGTTATTTCTAGATGTTAATTCATAGTTTGGCAACCTAGTGCCCCCCAGATGCTTTAGACTACTACTCCCATCAGCCCCAGCTAGCATGGCCATTAATCAGGGATTATAGTAGACACAAGCATCTGGAGGGCACCAGGTTGCCTATCCTTATTCTATTTAAACTACACACAACAGTTTAAAAGGCCCATTGCCTTCCCCTGAGATTAAGCTGTAACAACATTTCCAGATGATCAAACAAAATCGTAATCAGTTGAAAACAGGAAAGACAGCTCTAGCAGTCAACAAAAAACATCCTGCTAAGCTGAGGTCCTAAGCCCATTAAAATCGATGGATCTGACTTCCAAATAAATGTGTTTTAGAATCACAGCACTTGCCTTTTATGTCTGTTTTACATCATATACATGGGCAGCTAGCCACTCAGTACATACTTCAATCTTTCCTGCTTCTGCTATTGCCTGCTTGATCATTCCTTGCTATACTTCTGTAAGTAAGAGGATTGGTACCAAATTGCAGACTGACAGCTCTATGTAACACAGCCAAAGCTGGACCACGAAATGCAGTACTCCTAAGCCACAGTCAATTGTGAAGGTCAAATGGTCCACCATCTTCTAACATGGAAATCACATTTCATTCTGCCTCTCTTTATAGCCTTGCACCATAAAATCCCCATCACCTGTTTGGGAAACCTGGCAACCAACTCCTTGTGATCTGCCTGTCACATGAAGTTACAATTTGGAGATCGCTACCTGAGTCACCAGGCACAACAGCTGGCCTGCAGTAACCTTGTGGAAGTTGATATGCTGCAACAATGATTAAAAATCAGTAGACACTCAACCAAAATAAACTGCTGGAGGAAGAAATTTCCAGGGACCAAACTCAAGGAAAATATCTGCCTAAAATGTATGTTTTGTTTGTTTATTTATTTATTTATTTATTGTTTCTGTGGTTAGAGGAACCTGGCCTCCCATTAAGACTCCCTCTCAAATGCCAATAAAAGCAATGCCTCCATTTCCCAGAGCCTCTTTGATGTACCACACACGTCTTCCCGCACATGACATTAGGGCAAAGCATTCAATGCACATTAGTTTTAAACATGTTAAACCCAGTACAGCATCAATATCGATATTTGACATTTTATATGACCCTCCTATGCAAACGGAGAGAGTGCTTGGAACATGAAAGAGTGTATTATAATGGAATGGCTCTTTAAGACATATCACTCAAAAGATGTGCTATTTCGAGTGACAGTTTCAAGTTCAGAACATGGTTCCTATTCTCCAAGGCACTTCAAACACCGTATTCATATGTTAGGCTGATAGGCTGTGCGTGCTAATGACAACTCCTATAAATATGTCTTAGTTGGAGACATTTTGCTTTGACTCCGCTTCAATACCACAAGTATTTCCAAAAACTCATTTTTCTTTTCTGTGCAATGGAGAGGATGCTCAAATGCATCATAAAATTATTGGACACCAAATAGGATTAGAATGACAATGTAGATAGGGTGACTATATGAAAAGGAGGAGAGGGCTCCTGTATCTTTCACAATTGTATTGAAAGGGGAATTTCAGCAGGTGTCATTTGTATGCATACAACACCTGGTGAAATTCCCTCTTCATCACAACAGTTAAAGCTGCAGGAGCCCTGCCCTCTTTTGTATCTGGTCAGTCTAGGATAGCTCCTACAGTTTTAACTGTTGTGATGAAGAGGGAATTTCACCAGGTGTTGCATGCATACAAGTGATACCTCCTGAAATTGCCTTTTCTATGCAACTGTTAAAGAAACAGGAGCCCTGTTCTCCTTTCCATATGGTCACCCTACTTAAACTTCCTTAATTAAGATTATCAATCAGAAGGTATAATGTCTAAACACTATGTCCATTTACTTCATACTACAAATCTCTGGAAGGCTTATTTTCAATATTTTCAAAAAGCCTGCAGGCTTATTCACTGGTGGGAATTGATAGCGCTAGAACCACAACTGAGAAGGCCTTGCTACATTCCTGTAGAGATTTCAATTCATGAAAGTGGCATCTCATGAATATTTTAAAGGAAGGGTGTGAATATGCAAAGGATAGTAAAAGCAACAGGACTGTAAAAGCATTTGCCACACGAAAATCTGATGTGTTTTTTTTAAATGACTACTACGATGAAACATGTGCAATCCTATACACACTTTTCTCAAAGTAGACCCCATTGAACTTAGTGAGTCTTACTTCTGCAGAAGTAAGAGGGCAGGGCTCCTGCAAGCTTTAACTGTTGTGATGAAGAGGGGATTTCACCAGGTGCTGCATGCATACAAATGACACCTGCTGAAATTTTCCTTTCAATGCAACTGTTAAAGGTACAGGAGCCCTGTCTTCCTTTCCATATGGCCACCCTACTTAAGATCTTGCCACAGACTTTTTTTCCAAGGTAAGAGATAAGAAAAACCAAACTGCAGAAAAACAAACAACAATATGGATAGTCATTAAACACTGGATAGATTAGGTAGAAAACTTGGTAAGTAATTTAAAAGCCATTTGCTAGAGATCAACTTCTGCTTCCCCTCTTGGAATTTTAATATGAATTCCTATTGGGCATTATTTTTTACATTTCCATCCACTTCTCAACTTCCCCTTCCCAATCCAATGGCATACTTCACCCTGAGAATACTTCACACAATAAATGTCGTTCAGTGGTACGTAACAGAAGGTAAAGATTGAAACATGCATATAAGATTTGGGGGAATTTCTGGCAGAAAGACAGGATATAAATTTAATTCATAAACCCTGTTGTAAACTAATCGAGGTGGCAACACACAAATTTACATCCCACTTTTGTGGTGCTTACAGACAGAGAAAAATCCATTTGCCCCCATATATTTGAGTAATATTTACAACCTTTACACCACCTGATGGTTTATTTACTTGCTCCATCCTTTGGCCTTGGATCAGATGCTACATGATATACATTTCTTTAAATAAAAACATAGCTATAGCTAATGCTTTTGCAAATTATTTTGAGAACATCTATAAGGTTCAATCAATTCATACAGAAGAAATAGGGGCTTATCAAACTGCAGCGAAAGTTAATGAATTACCAGAGGATATCAGGACAGTTCTGGACGAGCCTATTTCTTCAGAGAAAGTGGAAGCAGTGATTAAAAATTTGAAAAGTCATAAGTCCCCTGGCACAGGTGGATTCACAGGGGAATTTTATAAACACTTTCGCTCAATTCTTGTTCCACATTTGGTCGTAGTCTTTAATGAAGTCTTAGAGGGAGCTCGACTCCCTGAGACTTGAACACAAGCTAGGATAGTTGCTTCATTGAAGCCATATAAGAACCCTCTTAGCATGGACTCTTACAGACCAATTTCACTTTTGAATAGTGATTACAAAATCTTTACAGCAGTTCTTGCTAATAGGTTGAAAGTATACATTAATAAGATTATTAATCCGGATCAATTTGGTTTCATCCCACAACGATATATTGCAGAACCTGTGAGACGGGCTTTCAGCATAATAAATTTTTGTAGGCAAAATTATAAACCACTAGCACTTGTGGCATTAGATTTGTACAAAGCATTTGATTCTGTCAACTGGATATTTCTGTTAAAATCTTTAGATAGTTTTCGATTTGGCCCTAAATTTATAAATGCACTACGGGCGATCTATTCCCCCACATAAGTGCAGGTTCGTATTAATGGCTTAGACTCACGGACCTTTGAAGTACATAGTGGTACTAAGCAGGGATGTCCAATTTCTCCTTTACTATTTGTAATGGTAATTGAGTTTTTGGCTAACTCATTAAAAAGAAATGAAATGATTGACAGCATAAAGGCTGGCAGATCCGGACATCTTATCAGCCTTTATGCAGATGACATGCTTTTAATGTTAGGAGACCCAATACAAGCTGCCTCAGCATTGCACTTGGAACTGAATAGATTTGAACAAGTTTCAGGGTTAAAGGTTAACTGGGGCAAATCAGATTTAATGTGCTTAAAGGTATCTCCACATCCTCAACTTGAGATATCGAAGGAGCTGGGCATTCCTTTAACAAATCAGCAGTTTAGGTATTTGGGTGCGTACCTAACTAAGAATCCAGGTAAGGCACTGAGAGCTAATTATGGAGTTGTTTGGAAGAAAATCCTCACAGATCTTAAAACACGGTCTAATTTAACACTCTCCTGAGCTAGCCGTATAGTGTCTGTTAAAATGTCACTACTACCCAAGTTGTCATACTTATTCTATGTGCTCCCTATTGAGATTCCTAATCAAATACTCAGCTCATGGCAAAGGAAGGTGGAATTTTTCATATTTATGAGTAAACAGCCTAGAACTATCAAGGTACACCAGTATAGACCCATGTCAGGGGAGGGATGGGGCATTCCATTATTTAAAACAATTTGAAATCTTGATTAAGTCCTCTATTGATATTAACTCAGGCCTGGTGTCCCAACTATACTCCATCCTTGTGCTAAAATAAAAGTTTTTTGGGACTTACTTTTTAAAGAAATTTAAAAATATAATTGGGCAAAAGGTCATTAAATCCCCTGTACTAGCATTGTTGGGATTATTTCAGAGGAATAATGAAAAAGTTTCATTTATGCCACTAATAGGATCTCTATTGGTTGCTGCCAGATTGGTCATAGTTAGATATTGGAAGGATTTGTCTGGTGCCAAGCTAACAAATTGATATAGCAAGGTCTGGCATGCAGCCTTAACAGAGAAACTGACAAATAAACTGAGATTAGTAAAAGGAACGAGATTAAAAAACGCATTTAATACAGATTAGCATTGCTTCATTAGTCGGGTGTCAAATGTACACCTGTGGGCTCCTTGATGATGCAAGTGTGGGAGTGGTCTCAATCTCTTCATTTGACCTTGGAGAGACATAATTTCGATGGTGTCACTCTTGGAAATTGTGCATTTGAGTGCTACATGCGAAAAACAAAATGGCCACCATTGCAAACACTTTTTCCCATTTATCCGTGTTTCCCAAATGTCCGTGTTTTTTTAAAAAATGTATTCAATAAATGTTTCTCCTTCAATTCTACACAAAAAATTCTACATTATGTATTTTTAGGACCTAACATTGTTTTCAAGAAGTTTACTTTTAAGGTTTTCTAATGAAAATAGTGGTAACAAAAATTAAAATTTGTTCTGTGAACATGAATGTTGTGCAGTCATCTCTTAACAGTGGAAACAATAAAGATTATGTATATCTAAACAATAACAGACTTTCAGGGGGTTTAGCCAGTGCATATTGATATGTATGACACCTTTCTTCGGGACACCGGATATCAATTGCTATTAGCGACACCACACGGGTATCCTCCATGCCCCAAGACCAGTACAGACATGTGAAATCAAAAAGTATAATTTAAAATTTTAAACAAAATAGTTATTCACTACTGCAATTATAATTTTAATTATAGTCATCATCACTTTCATTACAAATCTCATTTAGTTCTAAGTCTTCTTCATCATCTCCTTCGAACTGTCCCATATTATCACATCGGTCAGGATCACCTTCACATCTACACATCTCAATTCACCTTAGTCCATTCGACTGACATGTACATGGAGAAGAACAACGCCTTTGAGAGCATGAACAGCGACAAACTTCAAATATAAGCTCTGGAGCACAGGGCATGGTACATGCAACTGGCTGGTATGTACTCCCTACTTTCTTGCATCCGAAATCCGTAGGTGGTGAGTTATTAGGATTACAACTTCAGCGGAATGGGAGAATAAAATTCCCAAGGCATTTAAATCCTTTTGCTTGGCGTAATGTACGGTATCCCTCATGTGTTGGGTTAATTTATGTTACACACACACACACACACACACACACACACACATATATATATATATATATATATATATTCTGACCTACAAAGAAAGTAAGGGAATGTTCAATATTATATAGATAGTAATAGATATATTTTGTAATAGTTATAACAGCATTACTGATTTCCTGTAAGGGGTAGGGGAGGGTTATTTATGTTATGTTATGTTAAGTTTTGTTTTGTTTCATTAATGTTGTATTTCTGTATGAAAACAACCCCATAAAATGTGAATGGAGAAATTAAGGAATACAACTGGGAGAGGTTGTGGAATGCAAGAATGTTAAAATTGTTATCGATCAGAATTAAGGAGAATTTTTATAAGGTATTGTGGAGATGGTATCTAACACCGGTTAGATTTCACCAGATAGATAAAAAATATCTAAAAATTGTTGGAGGGGATGCCAGGAGGTTGGAACTTATTACCATATGTGGTGGAGCTGTGAATATGTACAAAAATTTTGGAAAAGGGTATTTAAAGAAATAAGTGAAATAATTGGAAGTAAAGTGGAATTAAACCCGAAGCTTGCTCTACTAGCAATATGGGATAGAGGGGAAGAGGACAAAAATAAGAGAGAATTGATAAACAACCTCCTGACACCTGTTAGACTAATGATTGCAAAAAATTGGAAAGGACAAGGAAGCTATACAATAGAAGAATGGTATAAAGAAATATGGGATATGGCTTTGAATGATATGCTGACTTGTAAAATGAAATTAAAGAGGGGAATGTCCGGTAAAAATGATTTTGGGGAAATATGGAGTCCCCTATTGGAATATGTATTAAGATTGGGGAAGGGACAAACACCTTCAAAAGAGTCGATAAATTTCTGGATAGAATAAAAGATTAAGAGAAGGTCTCATGGTGTGGGGGTGCACGGGGGGGGATTGTCGTGGATTATGTATGTATTTTATGTTATTATTATGTTGAAATTAATAAAATTATTTCAAAAAAAAAAAAAACAACCCCATAAGGTTGGATCCAGGATCTGCTGGCCATTGACAGATGGACTCTGCCGTCCCCACCCACTCCACAGCTCATTTCATTCAGCAGGGTCCTCTAACCCTCCTTTCAGAGGGCTGGAGGGGCTGCTATGGTGAGGAAGGGGCAGGGAAATCTCCACTTCTGCCAGCCCAGTTGCAAGTGCCTATATCTGGATCCATCCTGTGTATTAATTACTGAGTCTAACATTGAGTACAATCTGGATAATAACCAGTGAAAGATCATTTTTGTTGAGAGCAGCTTTCAATGGTGCTCAAGCCAGCCAGTGGCAGAGAGTCACTAACATGGACTTCGTGTTAATAGAAAAGTTAGCGCTCCCCTTCTTTGGTTTCAGTTTCCAGATAAAACTAACACTCATTTGTAGATGACTTGGAATAATATTCCCTATATAATATATATTCTTTGTTGATTTATTTTTTTCTTCTATGAGTGTTTGCTTCCCATGCAGGATAGTAGCACAAAGGAATGGGCATTTTGCATCTGTAAAAGGTTTTCTGATGCTCAGTAGTGGGAGTTGTACCGGATATTTGCTGATGGACTAACAAGTTTTCTTAATGGCTTCAGACAGGCATGAGCAAACTAAACATGTGGACTTAATATTTCCATGGTGCTCATTTTACTCTAGCTGCTACTAGTTACTTACAGCAAAGTGTGAATGAGAGGTATACTGCAAAGATCAAATGTGTGAAATTGTCGAAAAGATCCAAGGATCCAAAGCTTAAACATTCGAATTGCACCAAGTATGAGCCTGCGAAACTATCTAAAAGTTCTCTTCCTCTAATGTATCTAAAGGCTCTCTTCCTCCGATGGAAGCACTCCTTCTGCTGTTGAAATGGCTCTTCCATCACAAGAAAATCCTTCCATCACAGGAAGGGAACCTTTCAGTACAACCGTATTTGTATAAACCCAGAATTCATTGCATAACGCTTGCTCTAAGGAGCTGTTCCTTCCTCACCTGAATCAGCTTCTCGGCATTAAACACCTGATTTGTCCCTTGCTTTCTCTAGATCAGGGATGAGGGATGAGTGGCCCTCCAGATGTTGCCGGACTGCAACTTCCATCATGCCTCACTATTGGCTATGCTGGCTAGGGCTGATGGGAATTACAGTCTAACAACATGTGCTCTCCAATCCTGTTCTAGATGAGAGCAGTACACTCCCCAATGGCAATCAAAAGCACCATCTTGTCTTTCTGTGGTTATGTCTACATTTGCACATTTCTCACAAATAAGTTAAAAGTGTTTAAGCAGTTGTGTCTTGATTCACACACCCTAAGCCCACTTTTGCTCTTGAAATCCCATGGAAGACACCAAGCCTCTGGCAATACAAGGAGACTGAGATAGACGGCCCAGGATTACTGTCTCCCTTGCTCTTGTTCTGGGGGAAGTCCCATAAACAAAAATTGGATTTATTTCTAAGCAAGACTGTATCCTCTGATCACATGGAATACAGGATCAAACAGGGTAAAAATAGCAGAGAGATTTCTCAGACTAGATAAAGGAAGACTGCAGAGGTGTGGAGATGGAAGGAATGAACCAGAGTGTGAAAGGAATGGACAAAATTTCACTCACTGAAGCAATTCTCCAATTGTCCATTAATAAAACTAATCATTACTATAGTTCTTATATTGCTACTCCTTGACTTAAGTCATTATCTCTAGTCATTAACTCTTTGACCCTAGTCATTACCATAGGCCCTATACTACTACTCCTTGACCACTGCAGTACTAGGATCATAGGAAGGTGCCTTACCAGGTCAGACTGTTTGTCCATCTAGCCTAGGATGACCAGATAAAATCCAGGTCAGGGCTCATGTAACTTTAACAGTTGTAGAGAAAAGGGAATTTCAGCCAGTGTCATCTGTATGCAATTAGTTCCTGGTGATATTCCCTCTTCAATACAACAGTTAAAGTTGCAGGGGCCCTGCCTTCTTTTGTATATGGTCATTCTAGTATAGTGCCTGCAACTTTAACTGTGGTGATGAAGAGAGAATTTCACCAGGAACTAATTGCATACAAATGACACTAGCTGAAATTCCCTTTTCTCTACAACTGTTAAAGTCACATGAGCCCTGACCTGGATTTTATCTGGTCACCCTAATCTAGCCCAGAATTGTCTACTCTGGCTAGCAGCAGCTTTCCAGGATGTCAATCAGAGGTCTTCCTCACATCACCTACTAACTGATCTGTCTAAATGGAGGCCTCTTGAATGTGCTCTACCCATTGAGTTATGATCCCTCTCCAAACAAATAATCCTAACTGACCCCAAATCAGAGGAAATGCTCAGTATGAAAACACATTTGTTACAGTTCCATAAATGGATTTTTGCAGGTGGGCACTGTGGCAAGGATTACATCCACAGGTATGTGAAACTGCAAGGAAAAGCATAAACCTCCTTTTGGGGGATGCCTTGACTGAGGGGTGATGGAGAATAGACTAGATTGCCCCAATATCCTTGTCGTCAATGCACTCCATTTTTTCAATATTGACTGGAGATGGAGAAGCCTGTGGAGCAACTCAGTCTTTTGAAGACATTAAAGCACACAAAATATCATTATCTTTTCCACCTGGCATTATGCCTTGGTCAAATAAATGTTGTCTTTGTCTTTGTTTCAAGTCAGGAGGCAAGTAGGGTGTCCATGTTTGTAGTGCCAAAAAATAAGAAAATGCTTTCCCACTACCACCAGAAAAGGAAAACAGGACAAAAGAGGATACAGATTTGCATAAATTTTGCGCAAGCTAACTTATGTGTACAGAAGCACATTTAGAAAGCATTGCTGTACTTTAAATAAAAAGCCAGCACATCTCACCATAGTTGGAAAACCTGTGACGTGAGGCCTGTATCACTGCTACTTAATCTGCTGTCCAGGAGCTAACAGCTGATGGGCAATTTCAAGGCCCCTGTTCTCCCTTCTGAGGGTTCTTTATCTTTAAACTGGACTTCCACTGAATAGCCCTTCAAAGAGAGGACTGTAAAGTAGGACACATGGCTACCCTAGGGGCAGACCAGTTGTGTCTTTTAACCTGAACTTATGTAGCTCAGTGCAAACACAAAAGACCTGAAGTCTCTTCTCAAGTACAGTGCAAATGTAATTTCAAAAGCACAAGCGGTACTGATCTTTGTATGACCGAAGCCACAGTTCTGTTCCAAACTGGCAGGCAGCTCTTTGGTTCCAGTTCTGATGAACTCTCCACTTTGGAAGACAAATGTCATTCGCAACAGAAATAGGTATATTAGGAGTGTGCTCATGTACAACATCAAAGCACAGGATGTCACATATTATACAGGTACTAAAGAAGAACCAAAATATTCAGGAAGGAATTGAAACAGATTGTTTAGATACGAATGGAATTAGTAAAATGCGATCTGATATGAAATGTCTGCCCCCCCCCCCCAATGCAATACGTAGTGTTACTCAGGGCCAAACTACAGGTTACATTTCATGCGTAGTGTGCGACTATGTCTGTTATTTTCTTACTCAAGAGTAAGTGTGGAGTACCCAGCATGGGTCACTGAGCAAGAGACAATAAAAGAACATGTGTACAATGGGCAGTGACCGTTCTACCATACCACCTCCGAGTCTCTGAAAGGCAACCATCTGTGCACATCCGAATAGATGCTGAAGCGTTGGCATCTGTTCTATGAAGTTCAATGCAACTGGGTGGAGGACACACAGGCATTGCTTCCTACAGTGGGAAGATGCTGCCTTTAAAACAATGGACATCTGCCCTCCTCTCCTGAAATATACAGACTTGCTTCACTGCACAGATGCAAAAGATAAAACAAAGATTGTGTGACAATGGCCAATGCTACAGCTTTATCAAGGCTGCAATCAAATATGCACTTACCTGAGAGTAGGTCCCATTGAACACAGTGGGGCTTACTTCTGAGTAGATACATATAGGATTGCCCTGTAAAAGGCAGTGGCTATGTGGCAATACAGTGCAGAGGAGGGTGTGCTAGTGATATGGCCATAGGAGACCCATGTTCAGATCTCAATGGGCCTGTTCAGACAACACCTTAAGCGATTGTTAGGCCGCTGACCCTTTTGAAGCAAATGGTTAGTGAGCATGTTTCAATTGTGGTTATGTAGCCACTGTGGTTAGGAATGGTTCACACAACACACTAGGTCATGGCTCACATGACATGCTAAACCATAATGTTTAGCTCAAAATGCATAACCACCATCTGAACAGGGTCTCTGAGAGACTTGGGATTTTTGTATATCGATTCTTAATGTCCAAGTTTTAATTTTTGTGAACTGCCCAGAGAACTTGGGCTATGGGACGGTATATAAATGTAATAAATAATAAAATAATAATAATTGGGACAAAGCATCATCTCCCAAGCCAAGCCTAGCTGGCGGGGGTTTGGGTAAGGATAAATTAGATAAGCTCTACAGAGCACTTTGTACACTGAAAAAGGACTGTAGAAATGATGAACTAATAATAAAACAAATGCTTCTAGGACATCCTTCATGTGGTCTTTTTATTGTTCTCCTTTTTTTCCCCTAACAGCACAGACTTTTACATAAGCAGTCTCCTTTGCACTCATACACACAGATAAATACACCAGACACACCTCACTTCACTTGGTGATCATCTTGACTCAAAATAGTACCTATTTTAATGAGATCCCAACATTACAATAACATTTTCTGTGCTCGCCCCAGGAACCATCGTCAGTGCGAGAGGCTGTTCAAGCTTCATCCACTTATTGATCATTTTGCTGAGAAGAAGGAAAGAAAAATCCAAACAGCTGTTCACTCTCAGCATGTTTCTGCAATTCTTTTCAGAGACCAAATAAATTTAAAATACTGTATTTATCAGCCCCCTTTCAGAATTCCCTAATGTGCAGTGGGACTTGACAAAGCCATTATGGACAGTAACCAAGGCTCTCTGCCAAGCCGCCTCAGTGAACTCAGTTCAGAAGAATTCAGAATGGATCCTTCACCATCTCCAGACTCAGCCCGCAACAATTTCCCTCTTCTAACATCCCTTATGCTGATCTGGTAGATGCTTTCAAACCAACTTTTCTAGATTCAGGAGCAAAAGTGATTCTGAAAGGGAAACAAAGGGAAGCGGCATAGAAATAAAACCTCTAAATACAAATCAAGGGCAGCCCTCCCACTGAGGGAAACTTGAAAGGTTTAGCATTTTACAGTGCATGCCTAATCATGTCTACTCAGAAGTAAGAAGTACAACAGGGGTTACTCTCAGGTAAATGTGTATAGGATTGCAGCTTTATTGGTTTTACTTTCTGATGTACAACTACCCCATTTCTGAATAGTTTTCCAATATAAGATGCCTCCATATCACAGTCCTTTGCAAGACATAATGAAATAGATTGTCTTGGGGACAGAAGGTAAAGAGAGCCTATTGATATAGGGTCAAGAAAGACAAGCTCTGTCTAAAACAGGAAAGAGCCCCCTGCAAGAAGTATGGATAAACAAGTTCTTATTTTTATTAGTTTTATATTGGATCTTAACTTCAGTTCAGTTCCACCCTGAACCCCATATTTATATTTTTGACTGAAAGTTAAAGCTAATCTTGGAACATTCTGGAGCTGAATATCAGTCCTACGACCTAAATCTGGTTAGCCTGTTAAGTATAGCCCCAAAATGTTAGAAGGCTGTTGCACTGTGTCCTGCTTGTGGGTCCCTGGTTGACAGCTGGTTGGCCACCGTGAGAGCAGAATGTTGGACTAGATGGTCTAATCCAGCCTCTTCTTATGTTCTTATGATTTAGGGTGACCATATGAAAAGGAGGACAGGGCTGCTGTATCTTTAACAGTTGCATAGAAAAGGGAATTTCAGCAGGTGTCATTTGTATGCATGTAGCACCTAATGATATTCCCTCTTTTGTATCTGAGCACATTAGCTATACTCCTGCAGCTTTAACTGTTATGATGAAGAGGGGATTTCAACCAGGTCCTGCATGCATACAAATAACACCTGCTGAAATTCCCTTTTCTATGCAACTGTTAAAGATACAGCAGCCCTGTCCTCCTTTTCATATGGTCAGCCTATTATGATTGCAAGTGAATTCTCTTGCACATTGAGAGGAAAAAAGAAGCACTGAAGGATCCGTATGGTAAACTGTTCAGACCCTACATTGTAAAGCTCTGGAAGCTTGATTAGGGTCTCCGGCAGAAAAGCCTTGATGTCTTGCGCCATATACCTTCAGACACATTTGGAGGTAGGGAATGCCAACTCTGAAAATAGCTAAAGAGTGCTCTTCAACATTCAGGACCAATAGCATTAGGTGACCTGAGGAACCAAAAGGGCCTCAAGAGCATATTACTGCTGTCTCTGGCATGGCTCCTCAGTCAGAACAACTCATTGCAGATTGAGTGTCTGGAAACCCTGTCTGGATCTGGCTCCCATCTGCCAGCTCTGACACTTCCTGCTTGAAACGCCTCCATTCATTTGTTGCAGTGGGCACAGATATGCAATAATTTCATATAGAAAGTTAGCTCACCGGGGAGATTCATGTTGTTTTCTCCCAGATTTGTTGGTCTTTTTGCATTCAGAAAAACCTCTGGTTTTGTTGTTATTGTTGATGACCTTTTATTGTTTTGCATGGGGGAGAATTCAAAAACATGATTCCTCACCTACAACCTAAACTGACATAGTCCAGGAGTGACTCTGCTCCATGATGTGGTTCTTTGCTTCACTTCTAAAGCCAAGATCCTGGGCAGCTTAAGATACAGCTTCTTAATCTCACTCCTACATCTACAAAATGGCAATATTACTGTGCAATCCTATGTCTACATTGAAGCAAGTCCATTGAGTTCAATGGGGTTATTCCAGGTAAGTGGGTATAAGATTGCAGCCTAAAGATGCAATCCTATGTATGTTTAAATAGGAAAAAAAAGTCCTGCAACTCTCAGCATCCCCCAGATAGCATGGCTGGCTAGAGCATGCTGGGAGTTGAAGGACTTTTTTTTCTCCCCAGTCTAAACATGGAGCGGTGTGGGCCCTTAGTGACCTACTTCATACAATTATTATGAGAGTGACTGAAGTTAGCATCGCACAGATTTCACGCTCAAAGTGCTATATAACAACTAGCACTAAGTATTCAGTGTTTCAGTACACTACAGAGAAACAGCATGTCTTGTATATGCCAGTTTGGAAAAGGTACAGTTGAAATTTCAAAATAAATAAAATAGGCATGATCCCGGATACGTATTGATTGCCTGCAGTCAGCAGGCTTGATGAATAAGAAACCTAAAAGAGTTTAGCAGTAGAGAAAGCACTGTACAATTGACTAGTAATTCCCTTCTCCACCCACAGTCCAAAAGTACAGAGTTCCTCAGGTGATAAAGAGAAAAGAAGACGGGCTTTGAGACTGGGTACCAATGGGAAGGTTTTCGGCATGTTGTTTCAAGGCCACACCTGAGGAAAAGCAGCATTCCATTTCTGTGTCAAGAAATAGCTCACAAACGTAGTAGCAATGCTATGTGGAAGGCTCAATTATGTATATATTTTAATTAGCTATCAATCTAGCCAAGCATCCTCAGCATCTACTTTCACCTGCAGACATGCATTATTTGACTTCCTGCTACCGGCTGCTAGTAAAACATTAGACAGAGTGCACAGTGCATCTAGAAGTAACTACTGATCACAGATTTCTGCTGATGGCAGGCTTTTGAAATGCTGAAGGCGCTGGCACAGCCGCCATGGATTTCAATGGTAGCTCTCGCTGTATATTTTAATTAATGTGTGCAGGCTAATATTTGAGGAATATGTTTAAACTATGCAGAGACGGTTTGCAGGCCTGAATTGTCAAAATGTATTAGCATGTGTGATGGCCAATATGCAATCACAACTAAGTAAAATCTGGATCATGTCACAAACAACAACAAAAACATATTTCAATCTATTTAAAATCTGGTGTGAATGAGTGAGTGAGAGAGAAATACATAGCCAATTTAGGAAGTGAGAGAGAAATACATAGCCAATTTAGGAAGTTCAAAAAATAATCAGCGTTTGGGATTCCCAAAACTGATCAGCTTTTTAAAAAATAGGGCAATGAGATTCAATTAATAAAAATGGCATCGATGTTGCCTATTAACCAATATATCTAAAAGTATAAGAGAACTGAATATTGTATTGTCACTCCACAGCCTACTCTGTGTGTTTGTGTGTGAGAGAGAAAGAGGAGTTTAGGATATTGTGTGCTTTTTCTCTTAACTATAGAAATTAGATATCTTACATGATCCTTCCTTAAACTGGTGCCCTCCTGTTGTTTTAGACGATAGTTCCCATCAGCCCCAGCCACCATAGCCAATGGTTACACAATGGGAGTTGTGGTCCGCCAAAAAAAGCTGGGGAAATTGCTGTATAATGTTTAATGATGGCGTATAGCAAGAGGGGAGCACCCAATCTACATAGATCAGAGTCCAATAAAAGGTGCAAACTGGAATGAATTAAGCAAAAGAGAATGCATATCTATCGCTTCATAAAGACCAGTTTGCCCCTATATTTGGAATACCTTTCCTTTGATCTGTGAAAAACACAATTAAATCATGATTCTCTATTAGGTGTTGTGTGGCTGCTTCCTTACACAAGTTTAATGCCAGCCATGTAAAAAACTGCATAATAAAAAACTCCTCACTTCCAGGAATGCAACCCTGCACATTTAGGAAGGTGGGCAATCTATGGATGCAATAGACATCCTCCAGAGGGGGAAACTCCACATGCTTCAGTGAAATATTACTCGGTTTTGCAGCATGGAGTGTTTAAAGCAATCAATCAGTCGTCGCCTTTATGGTTGTGGGGAAATGTAGGCCATCGTGAACACCCCTGTTGCAGGCCATGCCCCAGTTCTAGTCTTCACTTTATTAAACCATTGCTCGGAGGAAAGACTCATGGAAAGGAAGGCATGTCAACAAACAGGAGGATTGATCAATGCACTTGGCTAACATGATCTTTCGCAGGCAATAATCCTCCCTCGTTTCAGTTGCTTTCAAGAATTCATGTAGCCAAAGATCTATCAGCACCAAGCAAGGAAAGGCTGACCCATTTCTCTGCTGAACTCAGATCTTCAAAGGGTTGCTCTGGGTACAATAAGAAGCAACCAATCTACAATGACACAGCAAGGATGGAACAACAAATTGCGTAGGTTGTTCAAGCCCCAACTAACCCCTCTTTGCCTTTTGATATTAAGTACACTCTAGGCCTATAGATTCAATCCGTGCCCATAATAGAGCAGAGAAAAGAGACTTCAGCCAGCAACATTGGTCAAGCAAACTTTCAAGCCAGCATGGTTTTTTCCTCTCCATTTTCATTTCAGCGCATACTGCTACCCCACTAAGGCACTGGATCCAGAACAATGTCTCTGAGAGGAGGAAACTCACGCACAGAATCCGTTACAGGAATGGGTAGAGAAAGGGTTTTTTTTTCTTTTTCCTTGACAAGTGGCTATTTAACTCCAGTCTCCTTAACCTGCCTCATCCTTAAACAACCTTTACAAAACCCCACCTTTGTCCCTATGCTGCAGAACTCATTGTTAAGAGTAGAGGAGGCAAATATAAAGCATCAAGAACAAAGATGACATGAGCCACTTCTCAACTGGAGGAGGAGGAGGAGGGGAGGAGGAGGAGGAGGCGAGGAAGAAGAAAGGGAGAGGAAGACGAATCCATACAAGCCACATGCACAGGGATTTTAAAAATCCAGGGCAGAATTTCAGCATGCCAGAGAAGGGCTGGCTCCTTTCGCTTCTCCTCCATGCCAGACTGGCTCCCCACCCCCACCCCACCATTTCCCATCCAGAGGATTCTCTCCCCGTCACCCCACCCCAAGCCCGGTCTGACCCTCCCAGTTTCGTCAAGGCGGCTTCTCCCCTGCTGCGCGCCGGGCGATTTCCGCTTGGGCAAAGGCGGGCGGAGTTGGGAGCCTTACCTTCTTGTCTTCCTTCTCGCCGCTGTGCCTCTTCTCCGGCTGCCGCTGAGCGCTGCTGTCACCGGCTGTTTCCCCTGCCTGCCCATCCTGCTGCTGCTGCTGCTGCTGCTGACAGCCTCCAGACCCCGGCGCGTGGGGGATGGGCTCCGCCGGGCACGGAGAAACTCCCTTCACATCCATCTCCATCTTCCAATCCGCCGACCCGCGAACAAAAGCGGGCGAGGAGACTTTCCGCTTACCCGAGCGTTGGATTTCGGGTGGTTTTTGTTCCTCTCTCTCTCTTTCGTTCTTTCTCTCCCTCCCTCTTTCTCCTTCTTCGTCTTTTTTTTTCTTTATTAGGGGAGGAAGCCGCTAGCACACACACACACACTCACATGGCTTTCCCTCCGCCTCTTCTGCCCCGATCGGGGGGCTGCGATTCCGCACGCACACGCGCACACTTTGGATCCTCGAGACTTTTGCACCCAACGTGCCGGCCCGCCCGCCCGCTCGGCCGCCTGCCTGCCTGCCTGCCTGTCGGCGGCGGCGCTGGTGGTGGTACGGTGGCCTTCAGCCGCCCCTCTCAGCAAGCGAGGCTCGCGAAGCGCGTCGCCTTGAAGAGTCCTCTCTCACGAGTCCTGTGCCCTTCTGCTTGCGCCAGGGCGAGGTTGTTTGCGTTTCACTTTGGCGCCCTACCCGTCTGTCCCAGGCCTGGACAAGCCATACTATTATTATTATTATTATTATTATTATTATTATTATTATTGATCCCCTCTTCTGCTTCTCCTTTCTTTTCTCCCTCCCCCCTCCCCCGGCCAGCAGCGTCTTGTAACAAAGTTATAAAGCGGAAGGGAGAGAAGGAGAAGCGCGTGAGACGAACCGGCAGGGCTTGGAAAGAGTGAAACTGGCAATACCCTGGGAATGTCAGGGAAAAGTTCAAGCGCCTCTTTCCCCCCACCCCCCTCCTCCTCCTCCAGTCGCTCTGCCTGTCTCTTCCGATCCTAGGCAGGCACAAGACAACCAAGGGAAGCAAATGGTTTCAGAC
Source organism: Anniella stebbinsi (assembly GCA_029215795.1). Classification (NCBI taxonomy): domain Eukaryota; kingdom Metazoa; phylum Chordata; class Lepidosauria; order Squamata; family Anniellidae; genus Anniella; species Anniella stebbinsi. Next base: position 186,243,723 of record JARDYH010000002.1, read on the forward strand.
CTTGGCAAAGTGCTGCTGGTGGCGGTGGCGGCGAGGAGCAAGGGCGAGCGTTTAGCTGATGCGGGCTTTTCCAGAGGAACCCACGCCCACCTCCCTCCTTCTCCATGGCCAGTGTCTCCTTGATGCTAATCTCCTCTCCGTGCTCGTTCGCTCTCGCTCTGTGTGTGTGCGTGTGTGTGTGTAGATATGCGTGCGACTGGAGCTCCCTCTCTAGACAGCCAGTGCCACGAAGCACTGCATGAGAAAAACTGGAGTAAAGGGAGAGGGAGAGAAAAAAAGACCCCCCCCTCCCCTCTGGCAGCACATTTAGACAAGAAATCAGGATCTCCATTGACCGCTCCTGATTCTTCAGATTATTTATTTACTGGGTCCAATTAATCAGAACTTTTCTTTTCTTTTTTTTTTTAAAGAAAAATAGAGGGGAGCCAAAACCCACAGGTTTGTTTTGAAGCTCTCCCTTCTGAAATGTTGAAATCATCAAAATGAGTGCCTCTAGACATCTGCAGAGGGCTGGTAGAGCACCTGCTTTGCATGCCAAAGGTCCCAGGTTCAATCCCTGGAATCTCCAGGTGGGACTAAGAAGGAATCCTGCCTGAAATCCCAGAGTGCTGTTGCCAGTCAGTGTTGACAACATTGGGCTAGAGTAGATAGACCCATGACATGTCTCAATGGCAGCTTTCTATGTTCTTTGTTTATCTCTGCTGAACCATCATCATAACTTGACCTTAAATATTTCAGTAGTTGAGCTTCCCCCCCCCCGCCCCCCGTTGCCTCGTACCTCTTCTTTTAAGAAATGTGCAATGACTAGCAAAGGCAGTGTGGGGAAAAACTCATTTATAATCCAAAGGAGAATATTCAGGGCAGTCAGTTTTGATTAGGAGAAAGTGGCAAATGAATGCACGCACTCCCTTTTTGTAAGGGGAGGGGGCAATTGCCCCTTATCTTACACATGGAGGGGGCCACATCAACACTGACAAACAGTGCCGTCCAATTTCAGATAAAAATGAGAAGGGGGAAAGTCCCCTTGGAATCTTTCAAAAGTGCCTGGTCTTCAGTATTCTCAGCCAGCCAATGAACAGTATCAAAGTATTATCTACTTCAGTCGCTGAATGAAGAAGAAGCTTTTATCTGATCATTCTGAAATCAGGACTCTTATCAGATGACTAGGCTGCATTTCTAAATATACATTTCTAAATATAAGCTAACATTGTCTTAAAGGGCTGCTGCTTGGAATGTTACCTGGAAACATCTTGTGGCTATAAGCCTGCAGATTTTAGCAGTATTTTAAAAAATTGCCACATTGAACACAGTCCTAAGGAGTGAAACATCTCGGCTTGTCCCATCCAGCAAGAACATTTCCCTGTTCGTGGAAACTGACAATTGGCTTTATTTGTAGGAGTTGATGGCTTGACCCAAGCATATTCTGTGAAATGCTTTCTCTGTGACGGGTTATGGACCACTTTGGAACTTTGCCTCAAGATCCAGTATGGCTGAAATAGTTTGGTAGTTTATATGGCTGTCACCAGCCCTTGAAATCATAATATAAATGAAGAGAAGGAAATGGAACATTCACAATGCCCCCCAAAGATCATCATACCAACAAAGACAAACTCTGTTTTAAAACAACTCATTCACAATATCCAACAGTCCATTAAAATGCAACCACTACAAAACGTCTTCAGTCTGCTTCCAATAAATACTGAAGTTATCAGTAAGTGAGAGGGAAAGGAAGCAGCAGCCAGGCACCTCTCCATCGTGCCTGGATCTCTATGAAGCTAAGCACAATATCAAAGTGTAGTTTGGAATGGCACAATGGGACATGACACCATGCATCACTTCATTATGTACCCCTTTGCTGATTTTTTTTCATGTGGCCTGCCTGTGTGATGTTATGTTTACACACCAGTCATCAGTGTGGTGTAGTGGCTAAAGTGTTAGACTGGGAGTCGGGAGAGCCGGGTTCTAGTCCCCATTTGGTCATGGAAACTCACTGGGTGACTTTGGGCCAGTCACAGACTCTCAGCCCAACCTACCTCACAGGGCTGTTGTTGTGAGGATAAAATGGAGAGGAGGAGGATTATGTATGCCACCTTGGGTCCCTTGTGTGGGGAAAGGCAGAATATGAATGTAATAAATAAATAAATAAATAAATATGGAGACAAGAAGATGGACCTGCAGAGTCTTGCTCCTCCTGGAGCTAGAGCTGTGGTGGCATCCAAGAGCAGGGAAGCTGCAGTGGATGCAACAGATCATTTAAGGATTATGCTAACCAAGGTCCCCTCTACAAGGATTCACTTTTGCGCCCGGTTAGGCGATTATGCGCATAATCGCTGAAGCGCATTTACACCTAATACCTCTGCACGAGAGGCGGCGAGAGGCGGCGAAGCGCATTAACGGATGACCAAAATGCGCTTTACAAGTAGTTAATGCGCATAAGTGCTTGTTCACATAGTCAAAATGCGCTTTAACAGCCAGAGCAAAATAAAACTCGCGATTTAATGCGCATTCGATAATGCACATAATTGGAGAGATAACGCGCCTCTACGGCCGATTTGCACTCCGTTCTTGTAGAGGTAAAAAAATTTAAGCGCCTTGAAAGAGCTTTAAACCTCTCTTGTAGAGGCAGCCCAACTCAGTGCAGGCACAGCAATAGCATTGTTTGGATGCAATCTACACATTCCCTGAAGCTCACAAGTGGTTTTGAACTGAATGGCAAATATGTAGTACATCAATCCATACTAGCTACAAAGGGGAGCATTACAAACAGAAAAGTTTTGACCTCCAAGCCAAGTAATTATAAAATTCAGTGGCCTTACTACAATAAGTGGGAACATCTTTACATTAAGGCAAATCATGTCGCCTTACTGGGGCTTTATGATTCTTGCTTCTTTTGCTTCTTTTGGGCTGCTTTACGTGGGTGGAGCGAGGCGACCATGTGGTCTGTAAATGAAAACCTCCTCCCATATTCTTGAATGGGACAGTGTTCTCTAGTGGGGCTTTGTAGTTCAACTTCAATGTAGTGCACACATTAGGAAATCCCATGATATTTCAGAAGAATCAGGATATCCAGGGATTTTTTTTAGAATGGAATTACAGGGGGAAGGCACTGGAGGATGTCTTGAAGGTTGATGACAACATGTAATGAATCCCCAAACTTCCGTGAGTAGCCAATTGTGAGCATGCAATAAATCGCTCATGTAGAGACAGTCTGAGTTTCCATTTGTAGCCATTTGTGACACTCTGTTATTGTGCCTTGAGCCACTCTCATATGTTTTCCAAGACTCCCTTTTAATATTTGTTTGCATCACAGGTTGTCAATATAGCTCAGGGGAGCAGAACTTCAGGACTGGGGGATAAATCTGGCTCTCCTGGGGTCCCAATCCAGCCCAATCCAGCCCAATCCAATCCTTTCCCCAAATGGCCATGTTCCTTCCCTTGCCCCCACCCCTTGTCACAATCACCAACCACTGGGTCGATTCCCAGCTTTTGTGCAGTTTTTTCCCTATTGTAATAGGTTGAAAGGCCTCTCTCCTAAGATTTAGTTACTGGCAGTAAGAGCTTTAAGCTAAAGTATGCTGGTATTTTGGGCATGTCCCTTTTGCATTTGGTCCTGTGAAGGGAAGAAGAGGGTTGTCCTAACTCCCAACAGTGTAGGCAGGTACAAAAGGTTGCTCGAGCTGAACACTAACCCATCAAGGTAGGTTGCCACCACCCTTTACATCCAACTCAGCCTGAGCCGGGGACTTCCAGATCTTACAGGACAGCCCTAAGGTTTAAGAAATAGGCTTGCCAAAATCGCACCCTCTGTTTCTAAGGCAAAGGCATGAAAACTTAAACAGGAAGGAAGTTTAACCAAAAGGAAGACTCTGCATTCAATACTGAGGCAATTTAGAATGAAGCACACAGACATCCAGTTATAAGAGGTGATCAATTTATTGGGAAAGGAAAAAGTCAAAAGCCAAAGAACATTTGGAAGCAATACTTCAAGGAAAATATTACAAAGCTACCTAAACCTATTTATAGGCATGGTTCGTCAAATAGGACAGAGCCCAGACAGAAATACTTGGAGTCCAAAGCAAAGGCAAGTCAAAGATGAAGAAACCACTGGTTATATACTCAAACCCCTGCCAACTATAAAATAGCATTAATGGGTTGCCTCTGACCCAGTCTTTGTGCAGCTAAATTGGTCACTTCAAGAGTTTTGTATTAAAATTTCTGATCTATAGTAACTCACCTATGTTGATTTGTATTTGTATATTCGAGTGTATGGCTCGTGGAATGAAGGGGGCAATTGACTTCACCGTAATTACCACAACCCCATTTAGCATCTGGCTCTGATGATTGGACCTTAGAGTTCTAGTACAAACATCCATATTCCAGACCAGCCTTCCCCAGGCTGATGCCCTCCAGAGTGGACTACTAATCCCATCATCCCCAGTCAGAATGGCCAGGCCTTCCCCAACCCAGTGCCCTCCAGATGGCTAGGCATGCTCTCTGGGCAGATGTGAGATGTAGTCCCACACATCTGGAGGGCAACAACTTGGGGAAGGTTGTCACGTGCTGAAAACTACAGTTCCACACATTTTGGCTCGTTAGTTTTTCTTCCTACTCTTCCCCCAAGGAGCTTAGAAGAGCATTTTACTTTCACAACAGCCCTGCAAGGTAGGCTAGGCTGAGACACAGTGATTTTTGAAGAAACATCCAGCAAGCATCATGGCTAGTAAAAAAAATCGCACCTGGGTTTTCCACATCCAGACCCGAAGCTCTAGCCATTACATACATTGGCACCATTTTTACACCTAGAGCTTTATAAAAATGGCCGGGCTTCAGTCTACATATTGATGGAAGTAAGAGTTGGCTAGGAAGAGATATTCCGAAAGGCAGTGGAGGCTGGTGGCTCCGATGACAGTGGGGCAGTGAATCCATTCTGGGTTTCAGTCAAAACCAGTCAGAACTCTAACAGAGATATCCAAGGTGCAAGTTTAGAGTTCTGACTGGTTCTGACTGAAACCCAGAGCAAATTCACCACCCCACTGACATTACAGCCACCAGCCTCCACTGAAACAAAGTAGATCCCACAAGACCAGAATCTGCCATCCTTAAGATAGGGTGAAACTGACTCACCTAAGGCCACTCATGAAGTTCATAGCTGCATGGTGATTTATGTCTTAGCCCATCTTTGCTACAATACCAAATAGAAGACTTTCAGATCTCTATCATAGGGTGACCAGATAAAATCCAGGTCAAGGCTCATGTAACTTTAACAGTTGTAGAGAAAAGGGAATTTCAGCCAGTGTCATTTGTATGCAATTAGTTCCTGGTGAAACTCCCTATTCATCACAACTGTTAAAGTTGCAGGGGCCCTGCCTTCTTTTGTATATGGTCACTCTAGTATAGTGCCTGCAACTTTAACTGTTGTGATGAAGAGAGAATTTCACCAGGAACTAATTGCACACCAATGACACTGGCTGAAATTCCTTTTTCTCTACAACTGTTACAGTTACATGAGCCCTGACCTGGATTTTATCTGGTCACCCTACTCTATCATACCTACTTTTTTCCCTGGTATGCACCCCTGATTTTGACCTTTGTTTCTTTAGCGCGGAAAGCGCTGGTCCCTTTCACAATCGTATCTATACTGGGGGACTCTCTTTTCCCTTGTTTGCTCTCCTGTTATTGGACCCGACCTGACCAAACCTGCCCTGCCCTGCCCTGCCCTGCCCCACCCCACCTTCTTCCCCCTCCACTTCATTGGTTCTTGTTGGGTGATGGACGTGGGAGCCTCCCCCCTTCACGCTGGCTTTGTTGTCTAGCATTTTACCAATTCAATGTTTAATTGGCTGGGCGCCATTTCTGCAGGCAAGGAGGAAAGGAGGGTGGGGTTGGAACAGCAAAAGCCTATTCGACTGGCTCAGTTCATTCAACACAGTGTGCTGGAGGAGGAGAATTGCCCTGCCCTCCTCTTTCATCAGGAAGCACATGTTCAAAGCACATGCCCCAAACAAAAGAAAAAACACGAGGAAAGCAATACACAGGGAGGGCAGTTTAATCCTGCATGGAGGAAATAAACCAGATTTTCCCCACTCCAAAATAAGTCCAAAAAGGGAGGGAAAGAGGTGAAATGAGTGCAGGACAGTGACGTCATGTGAGTACTGCTTTGCAAAGCCACAAACCAGGCATGATGAGAGTGTGATAAACCACTGGGGTGATGGAGCCATTAGTGTTCTGTGTTTTATAGCAGAATTTGTGGTTGCGAATTTGGGGGAGGGGATTTTAAAATTTTCTTTTAGCACTACTGCTTCAGCCTTACAGTCTGCTTTTATCCTACACTTTACATAAATATTCTATCACACATGGTAATCTAACCTTTAAGAAGCAGGCACTGAGCTCAAATTTGAGATTGCATCTTTAGCAGCTTGCAGAATCTTGGCTGTCTATACAGGGTTTACAAAAGAAAGAAAAAGAAAGTGACAGGCAATTGGATGGGACTCTTTAATATGCCATTATTAGAGGGGTAAACTATTATAGAGAACAACCGTTGGCAAGTCACTTGCAAGGAGAAGTAGAAATATAGGAGCACAAGCCAATTCAGTTCAACATCCCACTGTCAGCTAAACAGTACTGTGCAGTCCATGACCCTAAGAAAATCGGGTTGGAAGACTTCTCACTGTATTGGTCCAAGAGAATGAGACAACAGCTGTCTTTTATTGGAACAACATGTGTGGGTGAAAGTGCATGCAGGCTCTCTGTTTTGTGAGAGCTCAACATAAGGCAAAGAATGCTACAGCAAGTTCTACAAGAGCAGGATTAGAACGCATGCCACGTACTTTTTGTAACATTTGCTATGTTTGGAACCTACTTTATATGTGACTGTTTCAAATCATAGCTCCCCAAAATGAAGAGGGACAGGAATCGAAATAGAGAAAATGTTTTAGAAAACAACAGCAAAAAAATGGCAGCCCAGATTGCATCGGATCCAGATTTAGTTATATGTAGAATAGACCCATTGAAATCAATGTAGTCATTACTAACTTAAGTTTCATTGATCTCAGTTGGTCTAGGAATGTATGGATTTTGTTAAATTCATTCCAGCTGTATCTCATGGATTGTCAGGGCTCTTTTGTTCCATCCTCCCACTCATTGATGGAACTGGATTTTTTTTTCAACTAGAATTTCATTCTACTTGCACTAATTTGCTAATATGCACTGACACAAATGAGCTAATGCACATTAGTTAAGGCACAGTTGCGAAGTTGCACAACTGCACCTTATTGGTAATGTGCACTTGCAGTAATGTGCATTAGCGCAAATCCCCCCCCCCCAAGTGAAAACCAGTCCACAAGTCCATGGAATCTCTGTGATGAAAGGTGCTGATTTGCTGAAGAATATGCAGGTTGGATTCATAGAAATCCAATCTCATTTGAATCCATTGTAGATTTCTGCAACATCCCTAGTCTACTCTAAGTATGACTAAATCTGGATCCAATGCATTGAAGAGGCATTTGTTGTACATCATTGCTTACTCACAATTGTTTACAGGTTCTTTAGATGAAGACGTGACCCTCCAGTTTCACTTCTGTTTCTAAACAGCACTTTCTGAAGTATTTTTAGAGCAGGGAAAATGGGGCATTATTTCTGACAGTGAAAGAAAGCGGCATTTCCTCCTGTGTATTTGCACTTTTCTGCTAAACCACAGTGCCACCTAGAGGTTATGTAGCAAAAAGGCAGGAAAGGAAATGCTTGTAGTGTTTATATCTATTGCACTGAAAAGTTGGTATGCCAAAATCTGGATCCTGCCCATATTGTTTATGGGTGCTTAGCTTACTCTCAAGGAAATGGATTTTTAAATGGAAATCCATAAGTGTGACAATGCAGCATTATACTTAAGCAAGAGTTAAAGACACAAGATGTAGCCTTTCCAATTCAAAGACAACAGTTTGGGTTTAATGTGATCACAAAAGACAGGAATAAGGGCTGAAATAACCCAAGGTTGAAGCTGGGGATTGAAAAGTTCTTGTTCTTCCATAATTATTAGTGTAGGAGCCATTAGAAACAAAGCTTTGATGATCAAGAAAGAATGACTATAAGCAATGAGAGAATGACCCTTCATCCTACGGAGCTTATTTTCCTCAGAATAGTAAAGAGATATGCATGGAGAAATGACATGGCAGAAGCCGTAACATAAGCCAATTGGCTCATCCAGATGCTTCCCCAGGCAACCAAGCCTCTGGAGTTGTGGTGGAGGAGGAACAGACATAGTGCCCTTTCCTTACACCCCTCGTGTGAACTAATGCATGATGTGGAAGCCAACATATGCAAGGGACAAATTCCTTCCAAAAGGAATAGGAGGAAGTGCATAGAAATTGAGCCCTTGCATGGTATGTAGTGATGAGTATATGCTGTGATTCCACAGGAGTGCAACGAACGAAAGAAAGACAGACAGACAGACAGACAGACAGACAGACAGACAGACAGACAGAAGTACAGAATGCGGTATTGCATGCAGAATTCAATTTCCTGAGAATCTTGCCTTTTATTTGAATTTCTTAAAGCAGGACCTTCATCGTGTGTCTTTTTTGAAAATGATGCGGAGAAACTTTTCAGCATCCTAGCCAGGATGGTATCTGATCCATGATGTGTGTGTCTTGGCAGTTTTGATAGCTGGTAACATCAGTCTCCAGCATACCATTGGTAACTAGGGTAACTCTGTCTGGGACTGTTTCTGTGGCTGATGAAGGAAAGCATAGATGTATGCCCCACAAGTGACAGCAATTGTGTGATACATCTTTGGACAAATCAACATGTGACAAAATAGAGATGTGAAAACTCTTCACCCATTTCGTTCGCTCTTTCCCAAACTTCCCCAAACTGCAACTCCCACTATCCCCATGTAACTAAAACGGGATCCGATGCAATCTGGGCTGCCATTTTTTGTTGTTGTTTTCTAAAACATCCTCTCTATTTCAATTCCTGTCCCTCTCCATTTTGGGGAGCTATGATTTGAAACAGTCACAGATAAAGTAGGTTCCAAACATGGCAAATTCCTTCCAAAAGGAATAGGAGGAAGTGCATAGAAATTGAGCCCTTGCATGGTATGTAGTGATGGGTATATGCTGTGATTCCACAGGATTGCAAAGAAAGAAAGAAAGAAAGAAAGAAAGAAAGAAAGAAAGAAAGAAAGAAAGAAAGAGAAAGAAAGAGAGAGAGAAAGAAAGAAAGACAGACAGACAGAGAGACAGAATGCAGTATTGCATGCAGAATTCAATTTCCTTAGGATCTTGCTTTTATTTGAATTTCTTAAAGCAGGTTTGCCATGCTGGCCATGAATAATGGGAGTTGTAATCCAACATACTTGGAAGGCACCAGTATGGGGAAGTACACTCTTTCCTATTTATCTATACAGGACAAATGTCTTTGTATAAAGAAGCCCTTAATCAGGTTAGAAGTGTTATTATTTATTATTTATTTATTGCATTTTTATACCGCCCTATAGCCGAAGCTCTCTGGGTTTTAGACTGGACTGTTTAAACGTGAAGACTGTATGAAAGCTAATACACCCAGGGTTTCAGAATTAGCACACAATTGCCCTTGGAATAATTTTGACCTTTTCCCACCCTCAAACCGTTAAAATCAAAGGCTTTCTTCTGTTGACTCAAAGTCCTTGGGGCCTCGGTCAACACCATATCTGTCAACTTGCATTCTGGGCTCTTTTAGGCTGTGGCTGTGCAGCGCAAACAAAGTGGCTTCCTCGTGCACATGCTGACCTTATCGATAATTTCCTCTGTACTATACATTTCAAGGCAGATGACATGGGTATACATTGAGTCGCTTCCCCATCCATCGATCTCCACTGCTCTAAGGGGCTTTGCAGCAAGCACACAGACATCCAGCTGTCTAGAGGCTACTGTCATACAGAAGCTTGAAGGCATACAGGCCCTTGGAGATTCGCCTTTGAGGCATACAGTCATCTACATTTTCAGAACATGAACCTGATTGAAATATGCTGTGGAACAACATAATTCTATCGGGGACATGGAGACCGACCACTAAAACCCTTTACACAATTCTCATCGGAGGCAAACCCTAAGGATCCTTTTTCATGTTAATAGCATCAGTGGCTTTAATTCATGTTCAAATTGTGTGCATGTCTGTGGTTTGGTGTTTTGAACAACATGTCTGTGAAGCCTCAGCTACAATTTTAATAGTTTTGACTGAAGCTACGATTTAATAGCATTTGCATTGTGCTGTGCTTTTGTGTGGCCAGGGTTTGGCAGAATAACTAAAGGCCAATTCTATTATTAAGCAAGGAAAGGGGAAAAGGTAGGACAGGCCCTTCAGGAATCCATAAGCTCCATCCCCTTACTCCTCCCCACCTGCTGTCTTAACCAACTCATAGCTAGCTCAAGGATTTTGAGGGCCTGTAGGCAAGGCACTCTCAAGGGCCTCCTCCTTCAGTGAGTCTGCCTTCTCTCACTGCTATTGCTCTTCACTCTGTTTTTCATCTTTGCTGCCACTTGCTTCCTTGACAGGCAGAAAACCAGTGGACAAGTAGGCAGTGGCATCTACTGCCCCTCCCACCACTTTGTCTGGGCCAGAGCTAGAAGCAGGTGAACAAGCAGGTTGCAATGGTGAAGAGGAGGACCAACTCCAGAGGACTCTTGTCAGAGGGCTCCTGCTCAGATGTGGACCCTCGGCAGGTGCCCAACTATGCTTACCCTTGATTCCAAACCTGCTCATCGCTCCATTGTAGCCTTCTTAAAACTGTAACAAGGGTGCTATCACAATAGGCCAGGGGGCATCTAATTCAATGCTGAGCAACAGATTTTGGAATAACATTAAAGAGCAGTGATTGTCAATTGTTTAGATGATGATGATAATGATGATGATGATGATGATGATGTACAAGTGCCATATGGATTTTCTGCCTCTGTCACCCAAATGTCTTGGGCCATCTTGGCGGGGGAGTCAAAATTTACATCTTGGTTCAGTGCTTTGGCATCAAACTGGGTAAATGCAGGTGACAATTTACCAGGTAGTGACAAGACCGTCCCAAGACAGTTTGGTGCCTGAGCTACAAAACCCAAATGGCACCTCCTCCCACTAATTCACATCGGGGAGTTTGCCAAGACAAGCCTCGTTGAAATGAATGGGCACCATGCAAGAGCAGTCGTGGCAAAATTCAATATATCTGAAGAGGAGGACCATGGAAAATCTTAGGGGAAAAGGAGAAAACAATATCCAAGCCAGCAGATAATAGTGGGGCATTAGTAACTATGGGCAGCTAAGAATACATTATTGGGCTCCATTATAAGCTAGGAAATAGAGAAAATGAGCAGAAATGCAATAGGGATCTTAGTATAACATTACCAGGTTTCCATCAAAGGAACCTATGAGATTTTGAGTCAGACAGGGTTATACAACTTTATCTTCTTTCCAAAATTCCCAAGAATGTAAGGCCAGTCTGAGTATGCCCTATAACATCTGGATATAGCTCCATTTTAGAGCTACCATTTCTAAAGATGGTTTCTTGAAGCAATTCATACCACGGGGCTGTCATACCTGAAGGGTACAATGGCTTTCTTGAATTTTGTAGAAGAGATTATGAGAGAGTTTACAATTGTACTGTTTGTCATCATAGATGAGGTGTCACTATGTACTGCATACCAACATTCCACAAGGTGAAACTATGAAGATTTAGTCAGAGAGAAGATGTAAGAAATCTACAAGCCATAGATGTACAAATCTACAAATCAGTTACCACTGGGGCAGATTGTACTGCTGTTAATGACCATAAAGTGTGGATAGTAAGTTTTCCTTCTCTCTTTTTAGTCTTTTTGTCTTTATGGGCTTTTCCACACCAGCTGTTTATTCAGGGATTATATAGAGGCTGTCCCTACCGGGCCACACGATGGACAGCTGATCCCGCTGAGATCTTAGGACGACCACGCAGTTTTCCCGGGATATCGGTGACTGGATTTGTTGTGGCTTTCCCCCCTCTTTCGCAACAATCTGAAAGTGCGTGCCCAGTGTGGCCCCCTTCATGAAGCTGTTCCTGTTTGCTACGAGTAGCGGGGGTCAGGGAACAGGCAACTGGCTGTGTGGGGCAAGTCCATGGGTATTGGGGGTGTGGGAGAGTGCATGTTCTCCACGTTCCTGATTGGTTTTGGCGTGTTTCAAAGCCAAGTGTTTGTTTTTTTAAAAAACCCCAAAAAAACCCCCACAGCTTTGCTCAGGATCACAACTGTGCTTTTGCACATGCCTCGTAAAAAAATCCCCTTTGCCCTGGAACAGCTCTCCCGTAATTGCGGGAAACTTCGCCGACGTGTGTCCCATGTGCAATGACCGCGTAAACAGGTAACCCTCGGGATCATCCCTCCTCCCTTGTGAAAGGCTCTACGTGTAGATTAGCCCCATGTTTCTGAAGAAAGTATAATACTGCGAATTTGATAAAGAAATAAAAACTCATATCGCAGATAGGCAAGGGTTTGCCATAGCAAAATATTCATTCGGTTGAATGGTAGCATATGCAGATCTAAATTCTTTACTATATTAAAAATGAGTCTGGGATGGCATACCTTTAGCAAGTCTGTTTCATTCGTAGCAATTTGACTTTTCAAGTAAACAGGGATATGACAATGGAGAATCATGAAGGGTTCCTTCTTATTCCCCATGCTATTTAACATTTGGGAGAGTAGTTTTGGGAAGACTCAGGTTTGCAGGTTGAATGTACTCTTGGATTCAGTTGAGGATGTGCAACTCTATCTCTCCTTTCCACTGAAATCCAAGGAAGCTGTTCAAGTTCTAAAGATGATCTTTGTAAAGGACTGAATGAATCTTAATCCAGACAGGACTAGAGTATGTGTCAGTCAAAAGGTGGGAATGAGAGAGAAGGCCTTCTTGGAGGCTACTTCCAGACTAGAACTCATTGCTAAGAGAGGCCAGGCTAGCTCCAGATGTGATATCCATCCATTGGCAGGCAAATTTGTTTTTATTTAGACAGGTGTTTGGCCTTTAAACGGACCTGTCAGTTTATTGAAATAGGTTTTAATTGATGTGTGCTACTTATTCCTTAATTTTATTGGCATCCTCTAACTGATTTGCTTCTGAATTTTGATAATAATTTTGTATTTTATTTTGTATTTTAGTTGCTAACTGCCTTGAGTACTATCTGTGGATAAAGACAGGATATAAATTTAATTAAAAATAAATTAAAAAATCAAGCAACTTAAATGAAAAATCTTCAACTGATATTCTGAAGAAACATCTAGCATTTTAAAGGTTTCAGCTGTCTGAAGGTATGGCTGATTCATATTTGGCTGTATTAATTTGCATCCAATATATTCTAATTAAATGACTGCACCTATGCTGAAGTGCCTATGAAATTGATGTACCTAGATGCATAGTTTTGATGAAATTGCTTTTCAACTTCTGAGTGGTTTCTAATGACAGAATACATATATTGCAGAACTATCATGAGCATTTGTGTTAACTCTCCTTAGTTTTCCAAAATATCTTGGTGCCTGTGGTGGAAAAATCCAAATAGCACCCCTCTTCCACTAATGAATACAGAGTACAACCCACCAGAGTATTCTCCTACTCTTGTACAGCTCCTGTTCATCCCAATGGGGCTTGTGCCAGAGAATGCCCTGGTGGATTGGGCTCCAAAAGCATCGCAGCACTCCTGTGTAGCTTCTGTTGAGGGATGTGCAGAACCCCCAAGTGGATTTTACTCCATGGGGCAGAGTTGTCTATTTCCCACTCTGATGCCCTCAATTCCAAACCAAAGTTTCCCTATTTATCAACGGAATGTTTTTTATTTGTTTTTTTTATCCTGCTCCTTGGCCTAAAAGGTTTCCAGAGCGGCTTACATACCATCAGGAAAACAAGACAGTCCCTGCCTGCAGGCTTACAATCTACAATTACGCAAAATAGAAGGAAAGGGGGATGCGGAGGGAAGAGGAAAATAAAATACAGTCTTTCACTAGGGCTGGTAAAATGGCCTTGCTTCCCTCTCTGTGGCCAATCTCCCTCTATAGAGGCTGCTGGAATGGATTCTGGAGATGACAGCTGAGGGAGGAGGAACCTTCATCCCCTACACACACCACAACTCACCCTGTTCAGGAGTATGGTGACCATATGGAAAGGAGGACAGGGCCCCTGTATCTTTAACAGTTGTGTAGAAAAGGGAATTTCAGCAGGTGACATTTGTTTGCATGAGACACCTAGTGACATTCCTTCATCATCACAACAGTTAAAGCTGCAGGAGCCCTGCCCTCCTTTGTACCTGGTCACACTAGGCAGGGCTCCTGCAGTTTTATAGAAATGTATAGAAATTACACCTGCTGAAATTCCCTTTTCTATGCAACTGTTAAAGGTACAGGAGCCCTGTCCTCCTTTTCATAAGGTTCCCCCTATTCAGGAGGGTCTCCTGACTCTGTATGGTGTTTTCAGGGAGCCTGAGGGGTTGCTGTGGGAAGGAGGGGGAGGGGAAGTTCGCTTCCGCCAGTCCATTTGATCCAGCCTAGGGTGACCAGATAAAATCCAGGTCAGGGCTCATGTAACTTTAACAGTTGTAGAGAAAAGGGAATTTCATCCAGTGTTGTTTGTATGCAATTAGTTCCTGGTGAAATCCCCTCTTCATCACAACAGTTAAAGGTGCAGGCACTATACTAGAGTGACCAGATACAGGGGCCCTGCTTTCTTTTGTATCTGGTCACTCTAGTATAGTGCCTGCAGCTTTAACTGTTGTGATGAAGAGGGAATATTACCAGGAACTAATTGCATACGAACGACACTGGATGAAATTCCCTTTTGTCTACAACTGTTAAAGTTACATGAGCCCTGACCTGGATTTTATCTGGTCACCCTAAACATGCACAGTCCCACATGTCAGATGTAGACGTTGTGGAGCACTGAGGTGCATGCTCACCTTCTCCTTTAATATAAACCAGAGCTTATGAGTACAAATTTTTATGGGAGTAAGTCATACTAAGGCCATCTGCCAGCTGTGTTGAAGAGAGATGGTTGAATGTTATGAGTGGGGACTACTTGTTTGTACATGCAGCCCCCATCATCATCATCATCATCATCATCATCATTATCATCCATTTTATACCCTGCCTATCTACAAAATACCCTAGGCGGCACTAGATGTTCCATATGTGCTGGGGGAAGGCATATGAGATTGTACCCATGTTCTTAGCTTCACTAAACTTTGCATAGTACATGGGTGCAGAACCTCTATCAGTCCAAGAGCAGAATTCCATTTCAGATGCGCGCCTGGAGGCCACATTCCAGTGTTGGGTGGAGCAAAAGGGGGCAGGATTGAAAGCAAAAAGGGTGGGGCCAAAATACCAACAATACCAGCATGTTTTAGCTTGAAGCACTAAGCCTTGAACTAAGCCTTAGAAGTGGCATTTGGGGGAAAACTGCAGAAAAGCCAGGAAACCACCAAACAATTGGTGGTTGGGGATAGGGGGCGTGGCCACCTGGGGAACCCTGGAGCTGTCAGGCTGGGACCCCAGAGGGCCAGGTTTGTTCCTTGTGCCTGTGGTTCTGCATCCCTGGTATAGTGCCATGTGTTGGGGAATAGGAACAGAATTGTACCCATTGGCCTGCTGCCTGCACACCTATTGGCTCCACCTTGACCTCTGCACATCCAGCAGGTGATAATGGGGTGTTTAGAGGAGCATAACTAGATGTGTAGTCCTGATCACACAGGTTTCCATAATCACATAGAAAAGCCTACGCACACACACAGTTGTACATGTCAAGAATTCTCACCTTCCACTGAACACACAGAGGTGAGGCCGAGGCCAATGGATGTCTGGGAAGGCAGTCAGAAGGTGTGATCCTGCTCCCCAATTGCACATTGGCTGAATGTGTGGAAGGAAGGTGAGAACAGAGCTGGTGGCTCTCTCCTAGGCACCACCATGTGATCAAGCTTCACTCTGGGGCCATTTGTGAACTAGCCTGAGGTCACCAGCTCATGTACTCACATTTCTGCATGAATCCACTCTAAGGGACAGATAGCCTAAGGGATAATTTGGTGATGACAGTCAGGATTTCTTATGGCTGCTCCCCATACAATGACTGCCAGCTGTCTGAGAGTCTCTTCAAAGAGTCAATATGGCACTTGCTTGGTTTTCGGCAGGAAGTGTCAGCAGATGCTTCCAGTTCTATATTCTATGCGAGTCGAAATCCATTCCCTCAGCTACTCTACCATCTGCTCCACACATTGCCTACATCAGTTGTCTTGGCCAAGAGCAGCTGAATGAATACAGCTCTCATAGGCTCAGTGAAAATATGCTGGCAGGTTTTGTCATTTTGGCCCCACCCCCTTTGCCTTCGGCCCCACCCACCACAGGAATGCAGCTCCTGAGAGTTGAGTTCAGCCCTCAGGCTGAGTTACGCACCCCAGGTATACTGCGTATGACAACAATGTTAAATTTATCTACGGTGAGGAGCGTTGAGGGAAATACAGTGAGGAACAAGAGCAAAGGAGCCCACTGACAACCCTTGTGCATGGTCTCTCTCTCTCTCTCAGTCTCAGTGTACCGTCTGTAAAATGGGAACCACAGTGCCCCCCTATTTGACAGTGCCCCCATCAGCATGAATGCACTGAAGACTCAGAGGATCATCAGATTGGGGGGAAATCGCATTTCCCTACCATCACTTTGCCTCCTGCTTCTGTCCCACAATAGGGATAAGCAGCTTCCTCTTTCTTCACACGGGGAGAGAAAGAGGAAGCAAGTAGTGACCATGTGGCCCATTCTGTGGGCGTTTTTTATAGCGCAGCTTCTCCTGCACGCAGCAGGAAATGGCAGCACATTTCGTTGTAGTAAACAAAACACCAATGGATTTGATGAGGCTCATCTTGTGATGGAAAAAAGAGCAGAAGGAGCGGGAGACGTGCAGTAGGAATGCTGCACTGTCAAAATGCCCCATGAAGAACTGTGAGTGGCCAGTTGTGAGTGTGTAATAAAATGCTCGTCTGAAAAAGACCACAGTTTGCATGTTGAAATTTACAGCAAATCATTATTCACATATAAAACTGAAAGGCGAGTCCTGGTGGATCAGATCAAAGTTCCATCAAGTCCTGCAAGGGTTGTTGCTTTTCGCCCCACCGGAGCAAGCCATATGCCGTTGGGAATCTTACAAGCATTCTGGTCCCTTCTTATCCAACTCTTGCTTCTATCAATATGTAGACCGGTGCCTGATCATTTTTGTAAAACTAGGTGTAAAAAGTGTTGCCAGGGTATGTAATGGCTAAAGTTTCAGGGCTGGATGTGGAAAACCCAGGTGCAACAATTCTACATAACCATGATGTTTGCTGAATCATGTTCCTTCAAAAATTGCTATTGCTCAGCCTAACCTACCTTGTAGGGCTTTTGTAAGTGTAAAATGCTCTTCTAGACTCCTTGGGGGGAAAGGTGGGAACCAAACTAAGACTTCTAAGTGTGTGGGACTACATCTACCATCTGCCCAGTTAGCATGCCTAGACATCTGGAGGGCACCGGGTTGGGGAAGCCAGGCAATTCTGACTGGGGATGATGGAATTGGTAGTCTACGCTGGAGGGCACTGAGTTGGGTACGGCTGATCTGGAATATAGATCTTTGTTTAAAAGTATCAGAACTGAGCGCTGCAGGTTTCTTTCCATGATGCACCTGATATGCCTGTATGAACATAAGTATACACTTTAAATATTTTCGTTCAACATACTGCTCATTCAGGGTATTTCTTCCAATATTTGTTCATTTTATTTCCTCTTTTAGATTTGCCTCATTACATCTCATTGCTATTTCCCCTGAGGGAGAGAAGGTGGGGATGATATGTGCATGGTAGAAGGGTAATACATAGGTTTTGGTTAGAAAATATGCCATGTATCTAGGCTTCATGTTCACCGGACACTCATAGAGTGCATCCCAGGACAAGGCATAAATGGCACCAGGTCTCATCCTGATCATGTAACTGACCAGCATTAAATAATGAAGTTGGCTGGATCTGGGAACTGCCTTCCACCAAAGGAAGGTCCTCCAGCCCCATTTTTGGGGATCCCCTCTCCCATCACACACCATTTTTAGCGGGCGTTTTTAGGGGGCTGGAGGTGGGGCTGCTGTGAGAAGGAGAGGGCAGAGAAGTCCAATTCCATCAGTGCAGTCGATCCAGCATAAACCTGGTTCCAACCCAATATCTTTTTTAAAAATCTGGATTAGAGTAAACCGAGTAAAGCTCAAGGTTTTCAGAAGAACAAGGAGAGAGACACAGAGACAGAGAGATGCCGCAGATGCGTATTAGTGCTGAGCCAAAGCAAGATAGTGCATTATCTGCATGGTTGCATCTCACATGGCTTTCTGTGTAATGCCCAAGAAGCATATTTTTAAAATAACAGCTGTGAGAGGGATGTGATTGGATTGGGACTGCAGCATGGCTGTTTTAACGCTTTGCCCACAACATGGTCCCAGCAAACGTCACCTCTGCCCTGAAGCTGCCATTCCCCCCCATAGAGGGAAGCTGTCATTTATCTCTTTTGTTTTTAATAGAAAAATTGTGTAGTCCTCGTGGGGGAAAATGTGCAGGCAGAGGAAGGAGGAAGAAACAACAAAAAGGTGAAGCTGTTGTTTTCAAAGCTTGCTCACTAAAGTTAATTTAAGTTAATTAGAACAGTTGAGCACTGAAATCAAATAAATAGCTTTGAGAGCTACAGTGCCAGATGTCATGGGGGGGGGGGAGATGCGACAAGGATTGATTCCTTGATACTTGAACATATGAACAGCCATCCTGTATCAGACCAAAGGAGGCCTACCTAGTCCAGCACTCTGTACCCACAGATGCTTATGGTGAGCCCACAAATAGGACATGAGATCAATAACTAGTAGGACACGAGTCTTCTAACTTGCAATTCCCATCAAATAGTGTTCAGAGGCAAAGCTGGAGGTACAATATATAGCCATCATGACTATAACCATTGATGCCGTTATTCTGCATGAATTTTATTATTCCACACTAGGCTTTTCACCTGGGTTGGCCCCCGACTGCTCCTGATGAGGCCAAATGACTCACAGGGAGTCCTGGGGGTGGGTGGGCGTGAACACGGGATTTTTCCTGGTTCTTAGGAACCACAAAAATCCTGATTTTTCCACGGTCCTGGGAAGTTCCCAGGACCGCGGGAGAATGTGCCCTCCCATTCCGGATGTAGTCACGCTTACTCATGAGTAAACACAGCTGCAAAATGGACACTAAGCCACAGTGTGCGGCTCCCTATCCATCAGGGGAGGGGGTGGCAGCAGGGAGGAGGGGTGGGGCCCCACGTGCATGGGTTTTTTTTTTGCTTAAATAAAGGACTCACCTTTTTCTCGGGAGCGCTCATGCACACTTCTCCAGTCAAAAAGTAAAACAAAAAATGACGGGTGCAACTTGCGACAGCCCGGAAGAAGCCCTAGCTGTTGCATTTCTGGTTTGTATTGGGCACGCTGATCCTAGAAGTAGCTACTTCCAGGATCCCCCACCCTGAGCGCTCTACACCGCAAGCACAATGTTTTGGTGGAAAGGCAGGATATACATTAAATGAATGAATAAATAAATAATCTTATTATTTACTAACAAAGCTACATGTGTTATTCTCTCTAGAAGCATTCCTCACCTAGGACTGATGGGAATTGTCGGCCAAAACTTCTGGAGGGCCACAAGTTACCAACTCCTGCATTAAAGCATTTGAAGGGTTCTGTGTAATGCCCAAGAAACACATCTTACCTTATTTGATCTAGAACCTGATCTCTCACCTAATGCAGTCAGTTATTATTAGGGGTGTGCACGGACCCCCCGGATCGGATCGGGACCCGGATCGGGACCTCCAATTTTGTCCCGGACCGGTTCGGACAAAATCGGAGGCCCCCCGGACCGGATCGAGTCCGATCCCGACCCAAAAATCGTAAATTTTTGGATCGGCCGCCATTTTTTTCCCCATAGACTTGCATTGCAATGCAAGTCTATGAGGAAAAAATGGCGGTGGGTGGCTGAGGGGGGGCCTAACTCCCTCCCCCCCCGGGGCCGTCCGCTGTGGACGGCCCCGGCAGGTAAGCCCCCTCCCCCGCGCTCCCTACCCCCCCTGGGGCCGCCCGCTTCCATCCGCTGCCGCCCGCGGGCGCCAGCGGATAGAAGCGGACGGCTCCGGGGGGGGGGGTAAGCCCCCTTCCCCGCCACTGCTTACCTTCTCGGCCCGTCCGCTCCCGTCCGGCGCTGGCGGCTACTACCAGCGGGCTCCGCGGCCTACTCTCGAGTAGCGTGCCGGGTGATGACATCACCCGGCGCGCCACCCTAGAGCAGGCCGCGGAGCCTGCTGGTAGTAGTAGGCGCCGGCACCGGGACGGGAGCCGCCGGGACGGGAAGGTAAGGGCCCCCCTCCCCCCTCCACGCGCCCCCTCCTCCCCTCCACGCACCCCCTGCTTACCTTCCCGGCCCGGCGGCTCCCGTCCGGCGCCGGCGCCTACTACTACCAGCAGGCTCCGCGGCCTGCTCTAGAGTAGCGCGCCGGGTGATGACATCACCCGGCGCGCCACCCTAGAGCAGGCCGCGGAGCCTGCTGGTAGTAGTAGGCGCCGGCGCCGGGACGGGAGCCGCCGGGACGGGAAGGTAAGGGCCCCCCTCCCCCCTCCGCGCGCCCCCTCCTCCCCTCCACGCACCCCCTGCTTACCTTCTCGGCCCGTCCGCTCCCGTCCGGGGCCGGCGGCTACCACCAGCAGGCTCCGCGGCCTGCTCTAGAGTAGCGTGCCGGGTGATGACATCACCCGGCGCGCCACCCTAGAGCAGGCCGCGGAGCCCGCTGGTAGTAGCTGCTAGTGCCGGACGGGAGCGGACGGGCCGAGAAGGTAAGCGCCCCCCTCCTCCCCCCCCCCGCTGTCCACTTTCATCGGCGGGCGCCCGCTGGCGCCCGCCAATGGAAGCGGCGGTGGGCGCCAGTGGGCGCCCGCCGATCCGCCGATCCGCCGAACCGGTTCGGAGCCTTTTCGGACCGGTTCGGATTGGATCGGCCGATCCAGCTGCGGGATCGGAAATCGGATAATTTATCCGATTTCCCACTGGACCGGACTCGGATCGTGGATCGGGTCCGATCCAGTGCACATCCCTAGTTATAATCATGCAGGAGTGTCAAATACATGCCCCCCAAACCAACATATGCTAGTATGGGGCTTAATGAGCCAGTGTGGTGTAGTGGCAAGGGTGTTGGTCTGGGAGTCAGGAGATCCAAGTACTAGTGCCTACTCTGCCATGGAAGTCCACTGGGTGACTTTGGGCCAGACACAAACTCTCAACCGAACCTACTGTAGGGGAATTCCCATCTAACTGACCCCAGTCAGCTAGCTTGACCAAAGTGACTCCATTTTGATTTTAACCCCCCCATTCTTTTCCTCTCTGTTTCTCTTATAAGTAGCTCCTATGCTGTTGTCACTGCATGCAGGCAGCCGACCACAGACCACAGACCATGTGACCTGACCCAGTAAGAAGTAACAGATCGTTCCAGACCATATATAGAAAAATACCTGCTGATGTTGCGCACGCATTATCCTGCTGTATGACACGCATATTTCCTGTTTGCTTGAAATGTATAAGAGACTGGGTCACCCAAAGGGGGGGGGCTGCAGTCTGTGGAACGATTCCGGACCGTGGTCTTTGCTAGCAAATAAAGGTTATCTGTTTGAAACTGGAACTTTGGACTGGTCTCCGATTATTTACTGTAACATTTTGGTGCATTGGCCGGGAATCATCCCTCACTGGGAGACCCGCCTGATAATCGGAGAACCCTACCAGGGAGATTTCCCCCGCTTCCGCTTGGTTCCCCGCGGCCCCCGGCTGGTCGTGGCCCTCCTTGGGAGCGCGCCTCCAGCCTTTAGCTGGTGCCCATTCAGGTTCTGTGGCAGGTTCGGGGACAGCGCGGAACAAAAACGGACCGAGCGGAAGTTCAGTGCAGATACCCTTCTGCCCAGCGCTGGGACATCTGAACCAGGCAAGTATAAGGGGAAGCTTCCTATTCTGTTCTGTATCAGCCGACTCCTACGAGTCGAAGGGGGGTCTAATCAACCCCCATAGAGGTGACCGACTCCTCTGAGTCGAAGGGGGGGTCTGATTAACCCCCCGTAACGGTAGACTGTTTCTGTTTCTTTGAACTGGGAGGTCTGGGAGGACGGGTGTCGTCCTGGATGTTTGATGTGTGTATGACTGCCTGATTTCCATTGCTGACCGTTGGGCAGTAGCCCTGGGACGCCTCTGGGTGTCTTGAATTGCCGGCAGCGTGGGCTGGTAGTGAAGAGATTGCATTCCTCTGTGTCAGCCGCCTGACTCCCCCAATTCCTACAGTCAGACGGTTCCCTGTCAATCTGACTGCCCTTCTGTGTACTGTTTGTCTGGTTGATTATACTGTGTATTAGTCAGAAAAGGATGGAGGGAGGTTTTTTGACCCCACTGAACCTGATGATTAAGCATTTCAGTAAAGTTTTTAATCTGACTAAGTGCAATGTAGATGCCATAAAAGCAAAGTGTTATTATGACTGGCCCGCTTTAGGACCCCTTGTAGAATTGGCCCCCCAAGGTACTTTCTCTGAGCCCTATATTTCCCGAGTTTATAACCTTGCCATTATAGAAAGGGGGGGGCCTCAGTTCAGAGGACATTCCATGCATAGAGAGCTAGTTGAAAGTAGCCAAACACCCCCCACCATAGGCACGAGAAGTTGGCCGAAGATGCAGCCCTTATCATGATGAACCAAGTAAAAAGACCCCAAGACGCAAGGCTCCTGTGACTGTCACCTCCTGATGTCCCAGACGTCCCTAGGTCCGGACCAGACATCCTGGCTCCCTCTCCGATCTCCACTACCCAGCCATCAGCCGTCACCTCTGCACCTGTAGACCCCACTTCTTTGTTTGATGTGAGAGTCGAGAAACTGACCCGCCTGTTCCGGACCCTGCCACACCAGCCGGCTCCACCTCAGAAATTTGGCTGCTAACACAGGCACCGAGACAAGAATTTTCCCTGTCCGTGAGAGTCCCACCATTGTTCCTGCCGTCACCGACCCTGCCACAAATGTGCCCACGTACCAGACCTACGTCCCCTCTCCTACTGAATTCCCGAACTGAACTGCCTGAATTGAACTGAGTTCTTAAACTCCTGAAATGAATTGAACTGAGCTCTTGAACTCCTGAACTGGAAGAACCACGGACCCTCCTATGAAGAAGAGCCCGAGAAGTTTGTAGACATAATTGCCAACCTGGACTGATATCCAACAACTAATGGGATATCTCCTGACAACTGAACAGAGACTACAGACCCAGGCTAATCTCGAAAATGCAGCCACAGAACGGGGCCGAGAGAAGGCATCCCCGACCCCAACCAGAGCAACACCGCCTATGTCCCAAGACAGAAGGACGCAGACATCAGCGTGATTCAAGAAAAAACACACGCCTCCCAAGTTCCAGCCGAACCCAAGCCATCAACTGCGTACCACAGCCCAACAGCAAAAAGGAACTCAGAGTTTTCGCATCTGGATCCTGAATTATGCAGCCTTGACACAGCCCCTCTATGAACTCCTGAAAACCAACCTACCTGAGTCAGCCCTGCTCGAGTAGACAACAGAAGCCACCCACAGCCTCCGAGACCTGAAGATTGCTCTTACCAGCCCCCCAGCCTTAGGACTGCCTGATCCTGTCAGTCGTGGATGGCCCGGCTGTCTTCGCTGTATCGCTATTGCATGCCTGCTCCTGACTAAGGCCATAAAGCTCACATATGGCCAACCCATTGAAAGTACCGTGCCTTGCTGTGTGAAAATCCAAATGTACATGTGAAAGACTGTGCCACTCTGAACCCTGCCACCTTAAATGCTTCTGCCTGCATGATTGCCAGAAGATTATAGAAACCGTGCATTCCAGTCAACCTGATTTTAAAGACACTCCAATTCCTGGAAGTGTCGCCCTGTTTACAGAAGGAAGCAGTTTTGTCCGAAATGAAACCAGATATTTTAACTACGCAGTAGTCACTGAAAATGATATTTTACTGGCAGAGTCCCTGCCCCCAGGCGTCTGCCCAGAAAGCAGAACTAGTAACGGAAAAGAGAAACAGTTTTGTCATACCTGATTTTATACCGAGAGCAAAGATTCTTGACTGCTGAGAGAAAAAAAAAAAACATCGTCCATTCTACAAAAATTCAGAAGCTCCTCCAGGCTGTTTGAAAACCAGCAAAAGTAGCTGTTATCTACTGCAGAGCAAAATCAAAAAGGAAACTGCAGTAAAGGCCGTTTCCTGTCAGAGTATTACGCTGAAACCACATCCTTTTACCAGAAATGTGTCTTAAAATGAAAAAGAAAAGAAAGAAGCCCTTAGCCAGAATTAATGTCCTCCCAGATGACTGAATCTGGGTACTCAGAAGCCTAGCCAGGACATCCGTGTTTCACATGCATCACCAATGCCATTTAGGCAAAGAAGCTCTCCGCCACCTCATTGAGAAAACCATGTACATTGACAAGCTGGCCAGCCTCTGCGCAGACAAGCTCCTCCGTTTGCACTTTCCCTAGCTGGATGGAAGGCTGGCCTGCAAAAGCAGAAGTCACTGAGAAACTCTGTGCAGAAACCAGGGCGAAATAGATGCCCATGCTGCCCGTTGCCTTGCTCCATATGCACTGCACACCAAGGACTAATGGACTGACCCCTTATGAACTGGTCTATTAAGCCCAGGGACCAAGTACATGTCAAAAGTTAAAAGAACCCCATCTGGATCCATTGGAGCCGTGTGAAAGCAGCAGCAGCTGCCCATACAAACCAATGGCAAGTTGCCAAGCAACACCGACTGAACATGATGCTGAAGAAATTGCCTACCGGGAGAAGCCTCCCCAGGGCCGGTGCCCGTGGGAGCGAAGTGACTGGGGGCGCTGCATCCCTTCCCATCCCGGATAGAGGAAGTGGACACCGCCCGAAGACTCCTGAAAGACTTTCAGTATTAATACTCCTATTAATCCTTGCCCCAGCCTCAGGTGACGTCGCCCCCTGTCAGTCATGTATCAAGACTGTCAAATTGCATAACCAGATCAAACAGATGCCAGTGTAAAGGCAAAGTGCAACCTTGCACTTTTCAGAACGTCACTTACTCCGCCTGCACACAGGCAACCCAAAAGAAACCCCAGCCCAGTGGTATCTGGAAGTCAGGGATAGTCAGAAATGGGGAACCCTGATCCAGAAATTGCCCCTGAAAAGTCCCACTACCCAAGTGTCCATAACAATAGACCCTTGCCGCCATGCCAAGTGGCCACAGTCCTGCGGGGACCTGAGCTGGGAGAGAGAATACACGCATAATGACAAGTATATTTGTCCCCAGACATACCCCGGGGGCTCCAGAGGCTGTATAAATGAGTGCCCGATGTAGAGATGTGTATGATGGGCCACGTGAGAAAAGGAACACGAGAAAATCTACATGCCAGCCTCACCAAAGTTCCAGTTCTAAGTCCCTGCACCGCCCAGGGATGTAATCTAGTAATTTTTACTGTTGTTAGCTCCCTCAATGTCAGTAACTGTTATGTATGCGGAGGTACCCAATTGGGGACCAGTTGCCAAGGGAGGCAGCTGAATTAAATGTCAGCCAGCCTTATAATGAGCCAAATCCTCACAGTCAGTAGATGTTAAAAGACACCGTTGTGAGTCAGTAGTGCCTCCAGCGCATGCATCCATCAGCCCCCAAGATTAGAGAAACCCCCTGTGAATCACTCATCACCCTGAATGGCTCCGAAATCTCTTACTGGCCAAACCAGTCCGTAATTCCCAACAATCAGTTGTGGCCAGCGAGTCTCCAATCCCGAATAAACATCACCCAAAGTCAGAGCTCTAATTGGCCGGCCCCCAAGGGACTGTATTGGATCTGTGGGCAGTATGCTCATTCTGAACTCCCTGAACCCTGGGCAGGCACTTGCACTCTAGGTGAGATCCGCCCCTCTTTCTTTCTGGTTCCCTTGTCAGAAGGTGTGCGCCTGGGCCACCCAGCGTACAACAAACGCAGCATATCCCCAGATGTTAAAATTGGGGACTGGAAGGATAATGAGTGGCCACCTGAGAGGATTGTTCAGTACTATGGCCCTGCCACCTGGCACAAGATAGAATGTCGGGGTACAGAACCCCCATTTATATGCTTAACAGAATCATACGAAACTGCAAGAGTACTGAATGTCCTATCCAAAACCCAGACCCAACTGCAAAATGCTGTGTATAAGAATCGCTTGGCTCTTGATTATTTGCTTGTTATTGAGGGCGGGGTATTTGGAAAATTTAATCTTACCAATTGTTGTCTGCATATTGATGATAATAGAAAAGTTATTGAAGAGATCACCAGTAAAATGACTAAGCTTGCTCATGTTCCCGTGCAAATTTGAGTGGGCCCAAGGGCTGGGTTCCTGGTTTACATGAGTAGGGGGGCTGAAAGGGATTATAGCGATGGTTATTGTAGGACTCTTGGTTTGTATCCTTTTGCCCTGTTTAATGCCTTTATTGTTACAGAGTTTTCGCAGAATGGTGGAACAGATAGCAGACCGGCGCACAGCTGTCCACCTAATAGCTTTACGCGATTACCACCCTGTACCAATGGCAGATGAAGATAGTGAAACTCCTTAGTAAATAGACAACGGAGTTTCAAAGGGGGGAATGTAGGGGAATTCCCATCTAACTGACCCCAGTCAGCTAGCTTGACCAAAGTGACTCCATTTTGATTTTAACCCCCCCATTCTTTTCCTCTCTGTTTCTCTTATAAGTAGCTCCTATGCTGTTGTCACTGCATGCAGGCAGCCGACCACAGACCACAGACCATGTGACCTGACCCAGTAAGAAGTAACAGATCGTTCCAGACCATATATAGAAAAATACCTGCTGATGTTGCGCACGCATTATCCTGCTGTATGACACGCATATTTCCTGTTTGCTTGAAATGTATAAGAGACTGGGTCACCCAAAGGGGGGGGGGGCTGCAGTCTGTGGAACGATTCCGGACCGTGGTCTTTGCTAGCAAATAAAGGTTATCTGTTTGAAACTGGAACTTTGGACTGGTCTCCGATTATTTACTGTAACACTACCTCACAGGGTTGTTGTTGTGAGGAGGATTATGTACGTTGCTTTGAGTTCCTTAAGAAGGAAGAAAGATGGGTATAATACAATAAATCAATAAATGATAGAGGGGTAGCCCTGCTAAAAAAAATAGGTCAGAAATAAGTTGCCATTCGTGGATACGCATTTCGCAGTGCTAAAGGCCCAGGCCTGGCATCAAGAGTTGGCATGGGCAGGCAGCTACCTAGTGCCCAGAGACTTGAAATGGTCCAGCCCTGACCATGCCAAAGCTGCTGCCAGAGCCAGTCTACTACTGATATTGCTGCTGTAGCAGCTCCTCCTCCTCTCTGTGTCTTCTTGCCAGCTGAGGAGAAGGACTGGAGGAAGAGGACCTCCCACCCCCACCCTTGTGCTGACACCACCATGGTGAAATTAAGAGGAGGGAGGAAGGGAGGGCTAGCTGACCTGCTGGTGGCATGGGGGGGGGCAGGTGGTGTGCAAGCAGGAGGCCCATCAGCAGCACTGCAAGGGCCCACTGGAGGCTGGCCCTGGCCCTGTCCTTTACAACCACATGTATAAGTGATGAATGGTTTTATTATTATTATTATTTTGGTGAAGAAGCCATCCATCCACATTCTACAGCCATGGCTGAAAACAAGTTGGGGAGTTTCTTTTGCAAAAAGTGCTCTGCATATGCTATGGGGAACTTCTTTACCACAAGCTTATTGTTGCCAGGTTGAGGAATGCAGCCCTCCCAGTTCATATGAATTTAGCCCCTCCTTGTGGGATTAGAACCAGGTTCCCAGTGAGATCACTGTTTGTGCATGGCAAACCCTGCCAGTGTAGCTGCAATCCATTCCACAAAGGAAAACAGCCTGTACCCTTGCTTGTCAAAGATCTGGCATTTTGATGACAGACTGAAAGTAAATAAACACTGGAACGGGTATAAAGAACATAAATTGGAAGTGAAAGAAAAATGGCAGTTCCAGTGAAACGTGCCGTACAGAGCATGACTTTGTAAGCTTTCAGGAGTCCTTGAGGGTTAACTTTAAACTCAAACTCACCTTTCCCTTTAGTGGATGCAAATCGCTTGGGATGCATGTTTTTTGCGCACCTACAAACACCTACACAGTACAAACGCATGACCCAAGATGGGTAAATGCATGCAGGTGAGGTAGCTGAAAGCGCATTATTTATGTGCAAAAGAAGAGGCTGAGCTTCTTATTCTGAATTCATACACAGGTCCGTGATCATATAAACATAAAGTGTGGTTCTACTTGGAAACGAGCCACGCTTTCTGCATATATGCCTTGTTTCCCTGTGAAATTGCCACAATTATGGCTGTTGCTGCAGCAACTGTGGCACTAGCGGAAATGGGGTGTGGCCATTGGTAGTTTCCAGTGGGGGCAATGCAGTCCCCAGGCCCCTGGACATTGACCATCCCTGGACTAGATGGCTTCCACTGTCCCTTCCAAAGGTATGATTCTATGTATGCACATTATGCAAACGAAGTATCTGCTGTGACTCTGTCAGAAGAAAGCATTGTGAAAACCTCGTATTATGAGACTACATTCACCACATTTGTTTATGAGCAGTACCAGTGTTATATCTCCCTTATTAATTCAAGGTGCTTCCAGATGGAAGGTTCCTAGTGCTAATCATCAAAAGGTGTTGCATAGCTATTCTGTCTTTTCTTCCTCAAGGGGATTTTTTTCTGGTACGAAAAAAGTCAGAGGAAGTGGTGGCAAAACATGAGAGGGCTTCAAATGGAAGACAATGGCATCTGGACCCCTCACAAAACTGTGGATCAGGTAAGCACAGGAAGTACCCTCACACAGACTGGACGCATGCTTTTCTTTTCATAGAAAAAGGGAATATGTGAAAATGGAAGCCTAATAAAATAATCGGGCAATACTATGACAGCAAGATCTAGTGCACTTGACTTTATTCACTTAATAGAAGAGAATTGCCTGGAGAGAGGGAGAAAAGGAGAGATGGCCGTAGTTGTAAATTGCAGGGTCCAGGATTAGCTAGAGGATTGGTGCTATGAAAAAAAATCTCTGTTCTGTTAAAGCAAAGTATTGGGGATTACTGGCAGCTTCGAGGGGCACTGTGCACCTTATTGATTCCTCACACAACAAGGCCCAGCTTATACTTTCAAAAATTCTCTCTTACAAGTTCTGTGAAATCAAGGTGGCAGTCCCTTTTATTTATTTATTTATTTTCAAGTAAGGCACATTCCATTGAACTAAGGGCTAATTTACACCTGCAGCCCTTTCACTACGGAAGAAGGATGGTGCTGAACGTTCTCCGCTTCCGCAATCGCCACTCACAAGGCACATGTGACTGATCTTTACCGCAGTTACAGGAGTGCCATTGCAGGAGGATGTGTGCCCTGTTATGCCGCTTCTGCATGTGTATCGGTAGAAGTGGGTGGTGCAAGGCAGATGACATGTACAAGTGCTCTCGCCAGAATTGTGCGCTGCCACATCACACCTGGCTACGGGGCAGAGGTGGTTTTTTTAAAGACTCGTGAGGCATGCAAATGTGCGCAGACACGCAGTTAAAGTATGGGGTGATACGAAGTCCCTCAAATATGCACTCCTGCACAGAGCTATGGTTGTATTAAAAAAAAAAAAAAAGACACTCAGCAGTGAAACACGCTGATACCCATCCAAATCATGTGCCGGAAATGGCGGATACTTCTGATACCCATGGACATACCCCTCACAGCTGACTGGCTGTTTGTTGAGCCCGCAACTCACGGCAAACAGCAACCACCTCGCAAAGGGGGGGACACACTGTACACGTACTTTGGAATGGAAGCAAGATTGCTGGGAAAACCACAACAAAAGCAGTCAGGGATATTCCGGCATAAATAAGAAGTGGAGCAGAGATCACCGCAGAAGCAGGGGAATGTCATGTGCCCCATTAGTGAAGATTGCAATACAATCCTGCAATAAATGGCTGGTGTAGACTCCCCGTAAGTGGATATACTCATTGAGATGTTGCAAAAGTTCTCAGGTGTTGGGTTCAGAGGCAGATTCAGTAATCTGTTGAAGGATTTCCCATTAAAATGCAAAACAAATGGTAATATCCAATGGTAGCACAAATGATGTTGTACTAGCATACACCGATGTTTACACAACATAACTAGTTGAACAGGGAAAAGTGATGATTTGCCAACAAAAATCAGTGCCACCACTATTTCCTGTTACACTAGTTATGTTGTAGAAGTGTTGGCTTACGCTAGTGCAATGGCATTAGCGCTAGTGCTGAAACACCATTCAATATTACCCAAAGTATTTCTGGAGTTTGGCTTCAGGATTTCGTAATTGTAAGAAGGATCCAGAGACCTTGAGATCAGGAGTCTATACCCTCTCCTTGTGCTGAACCCATTGCCAAACGCTTAGGACAATCTTCTCCAACCTAGTGCCTGCCAGATGAAGTGGACTACAATTCCCATCCCATTGCCATGCTGGCTAGGGATGGTGGGAGTTTAGTCCATCACATCTGGAGGGCACCAGATTGAGGAAGGCTGCACTGCCATGTGGCTAGTGATAATCCATCCTCTTTCCAACTTCTTCCAGCCCCTCATTCCATCTTCTATGTCAGTTGACAAAAGCCATCTGTGAGCATCATATTTCTCTAATGTTTCTCACAGCATCCATGTGAATAAAAATGGACAAACTATTGAGTTTTTTCCCCAACTCTTTCAGTGCAGTGTTAATGTGTTCTGTATTCACTGTAACTGATATAAAGAAATATAGGGTAATGATAACTGAAGATGAATTCATCAGAGATAATTCATCCTAAATAAAACAATGTGAAAATGAACCCCAAAACTCTTGGAAAATTGTCACAAATATAAAACCAAACGAACTCTGAGGGCAGAATGTTTCAAGAGTATGCTGTTTATTTTTTATCAACAAATCAGTGATAATTAATGTAATTGCAAAAGATTATGGTGGACTCAGTCCTTTTAAAAGATGTAAAATTGCTAAAAGGAAGTACCTTCTAAAATGTACATTTAAGACCTTCAAAGAGGGATAAATATGAATAGCCTTGCAGTCCGCTAGCTATTTTGTAAAGAAATGGTTATTCATTAGCCACCATGTCTAAGAGATAAAGACTGCCAGAAATATATCACTAAAGTAATGGCATACTTCTTAGTCTTAGTAATGACTATATATATATATATAAGCTTCTATGTTTCCTCTAGCTTGCATTAAAATCAATCACTTACATGTTGGTGCCCCTTTTGTTTTTAAGAAACAATACTCAGCGTGCATAAGTCCAAATAGACGTTTTACAATGGCATCTAGGGCAGGATCCACACTACTGCTTTATAATGGTTTATAACGGTATTGACAACTGTTAGGGCACGTGACACATTCCATGTACCATTTCCAAACCACTTTCAAAGTGTTATATCCCGCTTGGTGTAGATCTGGCCCTGAGAAAGAGACAAAGGTCGTGTACAAAGTCTAACTTTATTAAGTATATTTGTTTGTTGTTGTAAGATTGTGTTAGTAAATTCATAGCAAGAATATAGTGTTTCATTTCTGCAAATGGGCCTAGAGACTTTTATGAAAATAAATAAGTGCCAAGCTTACATGTTCAAAAGAAAGGCCTCAAGCATTTCATTATGCTTCTAGAGAGTGTCCAAAACATCAGAAGGGGACTAGAGCAATTACTTTATTCATCCTACATAGGATAGGAAGAGAAAGAAAACATAAATATTGTATTATTTCTCAGTCTCCTCACCAGTGACCCATATTTAGGGTATCTTGTCATGACATATAAAAAGTCAAAGTTAGTATGTGATGAGATCTTCATGAACTGATCTCTATGGACAAGAGCCTTCATGGGTTAATTCTCCAGCCCTCCACCTCATGTTGGCTACCATGTGATACTATGTGGTAATGCATATATTTTGATTAGATGAGCCATTAGAGTGGTGATAGTGGTGGTGGAAATAACAATGTATTATGGAAGCCTGCCATTGGTTGCATGTGAGCTACACTGGCCCTTTCCACACCAGGCATTTTGCCTGGGATGTCCCTTGGGTGGTCTCGATGGTGCCAGGGGCTATCCCAGGCAAAACACCTGGTGTGGAAAGGGCCATAATAGTCTCTGTGAGGGAACAGCTGCAGTTTCCTTATTTAGTTTTGGATGATCATAGTGGAAGTAATAGATCTACTCTTCATTACAAAACAACTGGTTATCTAGCATGAAGATGGATGTAATTTAGTGTTTTGTAAAAACAAAAAACCCAGAAGATAGCCATTTGCTTGTTACCTTATCATAGGCATTAGAACATGCACCGTTGTAATGATTGCAATGGAACCAAATTATAGAACTGTGTGAGGAGGCTGTATTATTTATGCGTATTTCCAGTATATCCTATCCTCTGACAAATGAAGAATATCTACCTAAAGGCACATGCTACTAACCCAGGAAGGCATTCAAATGCAGAAAAACATACATTTCAAAGTAAAGACAGCAGTAACTAACTCTGGAAGACACAGCATGTGTTTGGAACATGTGCAGCAGGTGGCACAGTTAAAATAAATGACTAAGCAGCACACTATCTTTAAGAGTATGTTTCTGAAGTGTTCAATCAATGGTATATTTCTTTTTTTTATTTTGCCCTGTCCTGAAAGGGATTTTTATATTTATATCTAATCTATATCTCTATATTAAGACATAACAGTGATTTTCAGAATTGTTAAAATAAATCATGAAAGTTGGTAATCCTAATTGTAGAAACAAAAGTGGCTGTGACAGAGTTAATTTCTAAAGCTGAACAACTACACATTTTTATAGGCATTTATTTTTGTTAGGAATATGGGGACAGTTTCATGGCCCTTGGGAATTCACACTAGGACATCTCTTTTCCATTCCCTATCTCGCAGAATAAGGGTTAAATAAGGGTTTAAAAAACCCACCAGTGGTCTAATCCAGCTAAGGAGATAGATATGTGGGCAAAGGCAGGATTCTTACTGGATCAGGAACGGTGAGTGTAGATCATATCCATAATGGAGTACCACATTGAAATGTGGATGCCATCAATCTCTGTACTGTATTGCTTTCAATGGCATGTGCAGAGTGGCTCCTCATTCCTTTTGTTCCACACATTAATTAGCATCTACACCACATGTATATTTTCTCTATATAAGCTACCCAAATCATTCAGATAGCAATGGTCCCTTTCTAGGGTGTTTTTTGATGACTCTACTGTGTGAATACCCCACAGCTACTTTCTTGGTACTCTTGGGTCCTTCCTTAGACATTTTTTCATTCCTGTGATAAAGCAATCATATCCTGTTGACTACCCTCAAGTTCAATGAAACTAATTTAATAGCTCTGGTCTTATTGGCTTCAGCCCGCCAATACTTCCTATAAAAAGAAGGAGCCATGGGGCAGACAGGGGAATAGTTCTTGTCAAAAGTGCTTTGTGCTCAGTGTGTACCACTGAATCTCTTCTCCATCCTTCAGCCTTTCATGAACAGTTTCTGAAGTAGCCTGTTATTGCCTTAAATTCTTGCCCTGTCTTGTCTGCCAGCTCTGGCTTCCCTAGCCAAAACCCTGCCCAAATTTGCCTTCCAGACACTTATGCAGTTAACAGTGATCCAGCTATCTTTATGCATTCTGGAAGATTCCTGGTTCGTGATGACTTTTTTCAGGCTCATCGCATTACTGCCATAGTCCTTTGGTATGATGTTGAGCTTGTTGGTTCAGACTATGTCAGGGATAGACAGTTTTTAGCCCCCCAGATGTTGTTGGATTGCAACTCCCATCAGCCCGAGCCAGCATAGCCAATGGTGAGGGATGATGGGAGTTGCAGTCTATCATCATCTTGAGAGCCACAAGTTCCCCACTCCTGGTCTATCACTTTCTGATGCGCTCTCTATACTGGAGCATTTCCTGTCAGCATTTTTGGACAGCAATCAATCCTGTAAAAGCCATTTATACCATAGAATTTAGCTTTTTAAAAGTTCTGGAGTAACTTGAGAAATTACTTGCTTCATTGTCTTCTTTAAAAAATATTCACTTTTTTCCCTTCAGCGTTAGTGATTGATATGTAGATGTAACCATATTCTGTATATTTCAGTCCTCACACACTGACATTCGGCATATTGAATTGGTATGGTGGGTGTTATGTATTGCTGGATCACAATTCCCTACATCTTGGTTCAATTTATGTCCTGAATATTTTTTGATGAGTCAAGCGATATAAAGAGTTGCAGATCAATACATCAATTGATCCAAAGACAACGTAATGTGTTATTCCTATGAATTTTTTAGCACCAAAATGCAAAATATGATGACTCCATATTTGTCCTCCATGGCTAAATATTAATCTTCCATGGCTGAGTTGTCTTCAGGTGAATCCCACTGAGTACAGCCTAGTTGGAATTATATATGTGGAACCAATGTCTGATCCATCAGTGGTTCATACTAGAGAAACTCATATAGTTAAGGTTCTAAAAGTGTGATTCACAAATATGATACCTATAGGATGTTCTCAAATAACTTCTTGGAGAGTTATAAATAACCTCGTAGTCAGAAATTAAAAATCTCTCTATATTGAAATATGGTTGCTCTTTATTTTCATTCTGATTTTTAGAGCAAATTTACAATTTGCTTAAACCAACAAAAATATGTATCTATCAGGAAAAACTATCTAAAATTGAGTGACCTTGCTATTAAATCCCACTTTTTAATCTGAACACAGACTGATATCAATTTTATCAGTGAATGTGGCGAGGGGGGGAGAATTCTGTTAAAACGATACCAACTGCAAACTAACAATATTGTTGAACTGCTGTTAAGGATCTCCCACTCTATGTGAAAAAGGATGCACTCTAAAGCTGTAAATAGTATAACAGGTTCTCTCTTATCAGTACTACAAGCTGTCTTGGAATTCAGCCATTAAAGAATCTATTTCCTTAAACCTGTCTGTTATGCTCTCAATGCACTCTCCAGCCTTGAAAGCTTTCCCATCAATTATAATACAGTCCTCTTGGGTTTTGATTTCCATTGGCCTTTTTTCAGTAAACTCCATGCAGCAGTTAGCTACCTAGAAGAAAAACATGCATGATATGGTTATATTAAACACAATTTTGCAGCAAAAGGACTTCACCTGATCCACCAGCAGGATTATGCATGTGGAGCCAATGAGAATGCAGATGTATATCTAGAGCCACATCACAGTATGCATCTGGTGAATCAGCTAGATGTGTCATTTAATGAAGATGGACATATGAATTCCTATCCAGAACCTCGGAATGGAGCTAGACTTAGTCTTGTTTAGAGTATCAATGGAACTTAAGTCAGGAATTACTAATTTAAAGCCCATTGATTTCAGTGGGTCTACTCTAAATATGATTAAGTCTGGATCCAATCCTCTACTTCTTGTATTAGAACAGCTGTAATCAGCTATTTGTGTATTATTTTGAATTTTCAGATCATTCAATTCCCAATCATCTTATCTATAAAGTATATAGAAAGAAAAATCTGGACTAATCTGTACACTCCATATTCATACAAATAAAATGAAAAAAAGCCGAATGGTCTTTTCAATCTTTCGCAAAACTACTATAGGATCAGACCGAAAAGATAGTAATAAACTATTGCAACACAGAGCCTATCGACATTACTGCTTTAAAACGGTTTATAACAGTTTTAAAACGGTTAATAAGTTCCCTTTATCCCTTTAAAAATATTATAGAGGGAACTTGGCTTGGCAGAGGAGTATTAAAATGGTAGCTGTTTTGCCTGTTTGTATGCAGATATGTGCAAAACAAATAACAACAAGGTTATCAGAGAATGCAGCTTCCCTGGTCTGGGATCCCAGTGATAAATATTAATTTCAAATATGGTGTTGTTAAATGCATGTACTTCAACTTATTAAAGGGTGCATCCTTTTAACCTTTTTATTCTTCAAACAGTATTATAATTTAACCTTTTAGAGTCTGGTATGAGTATATTTTGTAAATACATTATAGGCTTAGTCAGTATTTTAAATTGTGTGGCTTAGCCAACAACGAGCATTCTGCCAAGGTGCTTTTCCCAATTATTAGTAGTTAGTAGAAGAGCTATGAGTAATGTATACCTCTTCCCTCACATCATTGTCCTCTCCATCCACAAATGACTCAAAGGATGGCTCAGGGGTGGCTGCAACATGCTTGAGAATTTGGTCCAAATCTTTTAGTATAATTTCTGTCTTGGAGACAACTAATAAAACAACAATATTAATAATTTACCTAAAATATATATTGTATATTTATGCAATACTATTTATTGCTCAGTCAACGGCTTGGACAACAGGCATTAAGTGAAAGGGGAAATCATCACATTCCTAAATACAAAAATGAGTTTCAAATGCCATTAATCCTATGCAACAAAATGGAATGATTGTTCTCATTGGGCTATGTTCAGAATAATATGACTGGCTTCTATTTGACAGCACCATTTCTACCTATTCTTTAAGAGACTGATATACCGCTCATCTCATAAACCAGTTGGGACAAACTGCTTAGCCAGTTGGGCCAAACTGCTTAGTTTATATTGTTCCACTGGTGTCAAAGTTAAATTGCTCAATCTGAATCCAACTTTTCAGTTAAAGTAGATAACAAATAGGAACAATACGCAGAAATTACTAGCAATTACAATCCTACTAGTAAATGATAAATAGGATCTTATTGCATTTGGTGGACTTGCTCAATAGCATGTTAAGGCTTGGTCTGATATTAAAATGGCAATAAATGTAATGATTGGTTTTCTTTTAGAGACAGACTCAATATTAATTTTACCAAGGGAAGAATTATATGCTTGTTTACACAGAAAAAGTCCTACAACTCCAAGCATTCCCCAGCCAGAATGCTGACTGGGGAATGCTGGGAGTTGTAGGACTTTTTACAATCCAATCATGTATAGGATTGCACCCTAAATTACACACACAAGAAACACCTTCCTCTGACTCAGTTTGAAATAATAGCATACCTGATTAATAAATCTAGA
This sequence comes from Anniella stebbinsi, assembly GCA_029215795.1. Taxonomy (NCBI): domain Eukaryota; kingdom Metazoa; phylum Chordata; class Lepidosauria; order Squamata; family Anniellidae; genus Anniella; species Anniella stebbinsi. The sequence continues at coordinate 186,280,817 of JARDYH010000002.1, forward strand.
ATATTATATGTGATGTATTGAAGTTACAGATAACATCCCAAGCATAAGTGAGTGGGGAAGTAAACTACATGAATTCATTTGTTTTCCTGCAAAATCAACTCATTAAATTTGATGTACAGGAAAAAAAAGTAAATTGGCAAACTTGTATAAACTGTTGGAGAAAAGGTAGTTATCTGCCTTTTACAACCAACAACTATGGGCTGGATCCAGACTACATTAGTTGGACATAGTTCTCATTATAATCCATGAGAATTAGATAATGACTAAGAGCCTATCTACACTACTGCTTTAAAACGATTTATAACAGTTTTAAACCGGTTAATAACAGGTATTAACCGGTTTAAAACTGTTATAAACTGTTTTAAAGCAGTAGTGTAGATAGGCTCTAATAGAACACTTCTACTTCTGCATCTGCTGGCTTGGGGGGGGTTAGGATGGTGCAGCAATAACCCTCTGTTAGTAAAGAGGGGTTCTGTTAGTGGAGGGGGAACGCCTGCCTTGATGCATCCCAGTATACCAACTGAAAGCTCCACAGATACAGATGTACTGCCAGCAATGTTTCCACTGGTGGCAGGTCCCAAAACAGGGTGTTCTGGGACAAGTTAGACCCCCTCTACAAGAATTCGGTTTGATGCCCGGTTGTCCGATTATGCGCATCTTCTCACAATCGCTTTTACGCCTAATCCCTATACACGGGAGGCGGTGAAGTGCATTACTGGTTGAATGAAACACGCTTTAAAGGTGTTTAATGTGGAGAATCGCTTGTTTACATGGTCATAAGGCACTTTAACTCCCACGGTAAATTAAAATTCGCTATTTAATGTGCATTCAATAATGCGCATAATCAGACAGAAAAAGCGCCGCAACCCCCGATTTGCGCTCCGTTCATGTGGAGGTAAAATCAGTAATGCGCTTTGAAAGAGCTTTAAATCGCTCTTGTAGAGGCACCCTTAGAGGCAGGCTTGGAATCACTAGAGCTGGCATTTTCCTTCCTGACGAAATCAACCGGGGTGGGGATAGGCACTGCTAAAGAAGAAGAAGAAGAAGAAGAAGAAGAAGAAGAAGAAGAAGAAGAAGAAGAAGAAGAAGAAGAAGAAGAAAGGTTAGGGCATCCCACATTGTGCTGTGGCCAGCACAACCTCACAGGGCTTTGGAAATGGTTGACGATCTGCCGCTTCATTCCCCCACCACCCCCACTTACAATTGCTTTGTCCCTTGTCCCATTTATTCCAGTGTTACTGAATTTCAACTGATGTAATCTGGATCCAACCCTGTATGTTTCATCTATTATAATTCTAATTTCCATTATCAACTTATTTGCTCCTCTCTGTATGCATTAAAAAAATTTAAAGGGCGGAAATAGGAATCTATCAATACCCTGCTACTCTTCTTTCCCTGTCATCTATCTTTCCACCCCGTATCCAGTTTGAATCTCTTTACTTTCCAAACTTCGCTTTCAAATGAAGTAAGTTGGTAACAATGTTCAATATGTTTAATGCAAATGATTTTTTAATTTCCCATTTTAATGCTAGTAGCTTGAGGAAGTTTTAGAAGGCTACTGTATTTGAAGTAAAAACAAAGAGACCAAAGAAACTAATCTAACAAAACAATTATTCTAAATAACTTTACTTGTTGAAATAAAAATGCTCAGTTGTGCTCCTGGAAGCCAGAGCTAATAAAGCATCAACAGTTGGGGTTAGATATAATCTAAACCAATTTTCACTGATGTCACTTAAGTTATCTACTCAATTTATTGCATGACACCTCAGAAGCTACTAATCATTAATAGAAGGATTTATACTGAAAAGACATTTGTATATTTTGTTCAGCTCTTATGATGTTAACTTCTATGTAAATTGTGTGCATAGCAAAGTATTGTTTGGGATCAATTTACCTATAAAGGAATAATTATAGGTCATACATTCTTTTTTTATGGGGATGTAATAAATCTGTTTCTGGATATCCTTTCAGACAAACCCAATGCCAGTTTGATACCATCACCATGCTGGTTCTGTACTGAAGGAAGCGCTTTAGTACAGAAAAAAATGTCTGTCTTTGAAACCCACCAGTCATTTCTAGAGCTCTATCACACCAGCGATTTTACGCACTCTTGCCACATCTAGTATTTGGTTTTGCAGTGAGGGACTCACATGACATTGTCCCTGTACTGCTCCCATCTCACCTCTTTTTCTCCATTTTGCATATCATTTTGGTGCAGGGAAAGTCTGGATTATTTTCCCCAAGTGGATTTAATGCACCCTTAAGCCTCTGTGTATTGCTTTTTCCTTTGTTGGGGGCATGTGCTTTGAATGGAGTCTTGCTGACGAAAGGGGAGGGAGGGGTAGTTCTCTTCCAGCACTCCATGTTGAACGGAGGGACTTGTGCTTATTCGATTGAATGGACTTTTCACTGCTCCAACCCCACCCTCATAGAATCATAGAATAGTAGAGTTGGAAAGGGCCTATAAGGCCATCGAGTCCAACCCCCTGCTCAATGCAGGAATCTACCTTAAAGCATCCCTGACAGATGGTTGTCCAGCTGTCTCTAGAATGCCTCTAATGTGGGAGAGCCCACAACCCCCCTAAGTACTTGGTTCCATTGTCGTATTGCTCTAACAGTCAGGAAGTTTTTCCTGATGTCCAGCCAGAATCTGGCTTCCTGTAACTTGAACCCATTATGCTATGTCCTGCATTCTGGGTTGATCGAGAAGAGATCCTGGCCCTCCTCTGTGTGACAGACAGCCTTTCGAGTACTTGAAGAGTCTATCATATCTCCCCTCAGTCTTCCCTTCTCCAGGCTAAACATGCCTAGTTCTTTCAGTCTCTCCTCTTAGGGCTTTGTTTTCAAACCCCTAATCATCCTTGTTGCCCTCTTCTGAACACGCTCCAGATTGTCTGCATCCTTTTTGAAGTGTGGTGCCCAGAACTGGACACAATACTCAAGATGGGGCCTAACCAGTGCCGAATAGAGGGGAACCAGTACCTCACGTGATTTGGAAGCTATACTTCTATTAATGCAGGCCAAAATAGCATTTGATTTTTTTGCAGCCACAGCACACTGTTGGCTCATATCCAGCTTGTGATCTACAACAATTCCAAGATCCTTCTCGCTTGTCGTATTGACTAGCCAAGTATCCCCCATCTTGTAACTGTACATTTGGTTTCTTTTTCCTAGGTGAAGAACTTGGCATTTATCCCTATTAAATTTCATTCTATTGTTTTCAGCCTAGCACTCCAGTCTATCAAGAACACTTTGGAGTTTGTTTCTGTCTTCCAGGGTATTAGACTATTTTGTATTGTCTGCAAATTTGATAAGCATTCCCTGCACCTCCTCGTCCAAATCATTAATAAAAATGTTGAAGAGCACTGGGCCCAGGACTGAGCCCTACAGTAGCCCACTCGTTACCTCCCCCCAGTGTGCAAAGGTACCATTGATAAGCACTCTTTGAGTCCGATTCTGTAGCCAACTATGCATCCACCTAATAGTTGTTCCATTTAGCCCACTTTTCACTAGTTTGTGAATCAGAATGTCATGGGGCACAACATTCCCACAGTTCACATGGGAGGTTACCCGATCAAAAAATGAGATCAGATTAGTCTGACAGGATTTGTTCTTGACAAATCCATGCTGGCTTCTAGTCATCACTGCATAGTTTTCAAGGTGTTTACAGATTGACTTCTTTATAATCTGCTCCTGAATTTTCCCAGGGATGGATGTCAGACTGACTGGTCTGTAGTTCCCAGGTTCCTCCTTTTTGCCCTTTTTGAAGATAAACATTAGCCCTTCTCCAGTCGTCTGGCACTTCACCTGTCTTCCATGATTTCACAAAGATAATAGACAGTGATTCTGAGAGTTCTTCTGCCAGCTCCTTTATTACTCTAGGATGCAGTTCATCGGGCCCTGGAGATTTGAACTAGTTCAAAGAAATTAGGTGTTCCTTGACCATTTCTTTATCAATCTCAAACTGCAATCCTGCCCCTTCAGCTTGTACTTCACTTTTTCCAGGGGGGTCATAGACCCGCTTTTGAGAGGAGACTGAGCCAAAGTAGGAATTGAGCACTTTGGCCTTTTCTTTGTCATCTGTTATCAATTTGCCATCCTCATGAAGCAGTTGAACCACCATTTGTCTTTTACTATTCACGTATCTGAAGAAAGCCTTTTTATTGCTTTTAGCATCCCTCACTAGTTTCAGCTCCTTCTCAGCTTTAGCCTTCCTGATACCATTCCGACACTTCTGTGCTATTTGTCTGAACTCTTCTTTTTTAGCCTGGCCTTCCTTCCACTTCCTATATATATCCTTTTTTATTTTCAGGTCATCTCTAAGCTTTTTCTGGAGCCACATTGGTTTCTTCTGTTGTCTTCTATCTTTTTTCCTTGTTGGAATTGTTTGTAATTGTGCCTTTAACATTTCCTTTTTTAAATAACTCCCACCGATCTTGGGCTCCTTTTCTCATTAGGGGCCCTTGCCATGGGACCTTACTTATCATAGTTCTGAGTTTATTAAAATCAGCTTTCCTGAAATCCAGAGTATGCAAATGGCTACAATCAGCTTTTGCTTCCTTTAAAATCAAGACCCCAAGTATGACATGGTCACTTTCCCCCAGAGTTCCCATAACTGCCACTTTATCCACTAAGTCCTCCCTATTGGTCAGTATGAAGTCAAGGATAGCCATTCCTCTAGTTCCTTCCTCTACTTTCTGTAGGAGAAAGTTATCAGCCACGCATGTCAGGAATTTCTTGGAGGGACCACTTTTGGCAGAATTTGTCTCCTTACAGATATCGGGGGAATTGAAGTCCCCCGTTACAACTACTTCGGATTTCCTTGAAACACTGGCAATCTGCTTTTCAAAAGTTTTGTCCTCATCTTCTCCTTGATTGGGTGGTCGGTAGTAGACTCTGACTATCATGCTCCTTTTATTCCTTTCCCCATTTATTTTAATCCAGATGTTCTCAATGGGGCTCCCAGGCTCATCCTCTTGTATTTCTGTGCAGGGATAAGTATTTTTAACATATAGTGTGACTCCGCCTCCCTTTCTATTTCTTCTGTTCTTTTTGAACAAGTTATATCCTTCAATTGCTATATTCCAGTCATGGGAGTCATTCCACCAAGTTTCAGTTATATCTATCAAGTCGTATTTGCCTTCATGTACTAAGAGTTCAAGTTCATTCTCTTTGTTTCCCATACTCTGGGCATTGGTATACAGACATCAAAGCCCATGTGCTTTGCAGTCTGAACACTGTTTTGGGGCACTATTGGAGCTGTTATCTCTGTTATGGTGCATACGACTTCATCTGTTGTTGCCTCAAAGTTTACGTCTCCCGCCCCCATAGCATTCAGTTTAAAGCCCTCCTGATGAGGTTCTTCATACTGTGGCCAAGCACATTCTTCCCAGCCTTGTAAGGTGCAACCTGTCCCTTGCCAGTGGTCCATCTTCCAAGTAGCATAGCCCATGGTCCCAGAATCCGAATCCCTCACATCGGCACCACCTTTGTAGCCAGTTGTTCACCCAGAGTATTTTTCTTTCCCTTTCTATTCCTCTTCCAAGAACTGGGAGGATGGATGAGAAAACTATCTGGGCCACAAAGTTCTTGAGATTCCTTCCCAGAGCTTCAAAGTCTGACACGATTTCTTTGTAGCTCCGCTTGACAATATCATTTGTTCCCACATGGATGAGAAGAAAAGGATATGTGTCATTGCCCACACAAACGGAGCACAGCTGATGAATGTTAAATCAGTAAATCATTAGATAACAAAGCCAAACCGGGGGGGAGGAGCCCACACTCATCAGAGTACCACAACCAATGAACTGGAGGCGGGGTGGAGAAGGGGGGTTGGAGTGGAAAAACAAACAAGAGAAAGTGAGGTTTTACGGTGCAGGGCAATACCACAAACCCACTTGTAAGGAACCATTAGCTTGACACGCTTATGAAACAGAGGTAAAAAGCGCAGAGGCAAACCAGGGGGGAAATAGGTGTGATGGAGCCCTCCATCTCTAGTTCTGAAGAAGAAACTCCTTTTCCCTTATACTGCATTTCCCCCAATATCAGTTGCCAGATAGCTTTCCATTCAAGCTCCCATCCACACAATTTAGGAAGAAGACCAAAAACCATTTGGCTGTACCACATATGCATATCATCCTATCACCATGAGAAATTAAGTCCTGTAGGGTTTTTGAGGATATTTTATACTGAAGATAGCTTTTTATTTATCTGTTAGGCAGCATATGAGTTCTGTGACTCTCCGTTTTTAAAAAATAAAAATGTATTTTTTAGATCATTTATATTTGTAGGCATTCATTAAGCTTTTTCCTGTACCATATTTTCCTGATTTGGAACACAGTCCAAATCCCACTCAGGCCAACAGTAACATTCTCATGTTTTTTAATGAAGCTGGATAGCATCTTTTATTACTAGATATAACACCTGCACTGATGGGAAAAGTAGCAGAGTTAAAGCTGTTAGCTGAACTTTAATAATTTTAGTCAGCAGATACTTCTGTCTGTGTTAATGTTAACTAATAACCCTCCTACTGTGGCGTTTGGAAGGAAACAGGGCAGCGGGAAACATTTAATTTACAGCAGCTTCTCGCTGTTATTGCAAACATGGCCATCAGAGTACTAAGTAAACACTTTGCACACTATTTTTAGAACACTTAGTACGAAGACATTTTTATCTTGGAAAGAGAAGGGGGAATCGCAGCAACTCATATCCTACCTAACATATGAATAAAAAGTTATCTTGAATACAGAGTATTCTCAAATTCCATATGACATAATTTTTCATGGTGGTAAGATGCCATGGTGTAAAATGCCATTCATGCCCTAGAAATGTGATCGCAAGTTCACAACTACAAGTTTAACTCGTCACGAATGATTATTGCTTTCTACATATTAAAAAACTAGCCTGAAGCTAATACATCCTGTATGTTTCAAAGCATGATATGATCATTGCAATCCGTTAGGAAAAACAGATGGCTTACTGCAATGTATGAACTAGCACCTATAATTTGCTAATTTAGAGAATTACAGAAGACTCACATGGTAGAAAGATGTCTTTACAAAATCCAGAATGTACAAATAGAGTACTTCTTAAAGATTACATATATTCCACATTATTCATGATTATAATAATTTACAATACCTTTCTCAAAATTGTATGCATGTCAAAATTAGATAATCTTAGAATTGGAAGGGAAATCATTCATTGGTCATGAAGTCTATCCCTACCTGACCTGGTTCACACACAACACACAACAAAGGGAAATACAGATTTTGTAAAATCCGTTCCGTCTCCGTTTTGCGAATCGTCAGGTGCCTTTTATTCTGTTGTACACTCATTGATGGAATCGGACAGAAGACATCTGTCAGCTGAACAAAGAGCGAGCAAGCAAAGTGATTTTTAGCTAGTCCCTCTCTCACCTGCAACTTTTCATGCAAGTTTGGGAAATCCTGCAGAACAGTGTGAGAGGTGACACAGGGGAAGGGAGAGGGAAGGGAATTGCCAAAAATCACCCCCCAATCACTTACAGATGACAGAGGGGCACCAATTGGATGCCATCTAAATAAATAATCAATCTCATTCCATGACAAATCCCTCATTATTATTTCCTTAAACCATCCAATGAAGGAGGTCAAAATTCTTCCTAAGGCAGCTTACTGAATAGTTGAGCAGCTTGTTTGATTAAAAGATGTTTCCTCCAGAGTTTAACATATCGATGTTTGAGCTATATGCTAAGTTATCTATAAGTTCTATCTATATCTCACAACTCTCACTTTGACCATTTCCATATTGTCAATGACTACCTGAAATGTGTCATTAATAATAATAAAAAAGTAAACACTATATTTTAAATCAGTATTGTAAACTAGTACTGGATAGAGAGCTACACTTTTACTTTCCTTAGTTCTTTGATGTTGACTATAATGCTGCTTATAATAGTTAGCATTGTACTCGTGTGCTACAACATAATATTGCAGAATCATCTTCAGTTTTTGTAAGCCATCATGTCAGTGCTACTGCTGAATATCCCTCACCTTGTATGTATGTTTCTTTTCCTCCTTTTATCTCTGACACTCACATATTGCTGTTAAAATTTCTGCAGTCAATATCTGGTCTTAGATATGGAGCAAAAGAATAGACAGAAGATATAGAACTGTACATGTTTTCCTTAAAAAGTATAACCAAACATCCATTGCAGGATGATAGCTAGCACTAGCTGCTGTGATCTATACATTCACATTGTTGGTGGCAGACATAATAGTATGGGAACTCAATATGAAGGGCTGTTTCTGCTGCATAGATATCATATTCCTTGGATACATAGTCAGGAACTTCATAATAAGGTTAAAATGGAATTTGCCAGCACTGAAATAGCTTGTATATTTACAGCAGCTCAAATGGCATATTGGAGCATTTGGATTGAGCTGTCAATGAATCAGATGTAAACATGATCATGGTTAAACCTTGGGATAGGGAGGAAAATCCCTTATATGCAGAAGCATACTCTATGGGCTGGTATACAACTTCACCTCAGCAGATGTACTACACTGACCTTCTCCCAATCAAACACAGCTTGAGAAGAGTCCCAGATGATACAGTACAAACAAAGAAACTATTTGGTCTTTTCCTCCCTCTCAACAACATTGTCCCTTGACCCTACTCAAGATGTGGCAGTGCAGCGGCTACAATAAAAAGAACTGCAGATAAGCAATTTACTAATCAATGCTTAGGTAATGGTATTTCTTACAACCTAATTTCAAGTAAAATATTAGGAAGCACTCTCTGAACTTCATAGAAAGCTTTATTTATAATCAAATCTGCCTACAAATCCCTTGCCTACAAATCCCTTTACCAAAAACCAAACCAATGCATCTACTTGAACACACACACACACACACACACACACACACACACACACACTTCCATTTATAAGTCAAGTTAATAGGGAGCGATGAATTGTGGGGGCAAGCAGGCTGGCAGCAAAGGGAGAAAGGCTGGTAAAGAGTGGCTACACAACCCCAACAGCTGCACAGCCCCAGCAGCAGCATCTCCTTCCCAGGAGGGGACTGCTGAGCCAATCAGCACGATGATGAAGTTGGGCCAAAAGGCAGACCCTGCAGAGTGAGGTCTCTCCTTTGTTCTGCCTCCAGTTCAACCTGAGGCTCCCAAAGGTAGACCTCCCATGTGGCTCCAAGATTGCAGTTGCTGGGAAAATGTATTTATTTATTGAGCTTACAGTTTGAGTTATTGTAAGAGCTTGGGACAGGTAACAGTACATTAATTATTCCAACCTTTTTCCTCTCTGTTCCTGGCAACTAAAGCCAGGTTGAATCAGAAGCCTTATACTGTTTTTGGAGGATGTAAAAATTGGCCTGTGGTGAGTTTGTAGGACAGCCTCCCCCAACCTGGTGACTTCCGGATGTTTAGTCTAAAACATCTAGAAGGCACCACATTGAGGCAAGGTGTGGGTGTTCTAGGAAAAGAGAGTTCCAAACTTCAGGAATGCCACATGGTCATGAAGTTTAACCCCTCTCTGATCATCCACACTTCAGACCCTTAGAAACTAACCCAAATAAGTCTAGACTATATTGTCCTTCAAGGAAAGGTACATGTTCTGCATCCTAAAGAGGTGTGGATATGTTCCTCAAAAATCTGACTGTCCTCATTAAAGATGCTTGTACATATTTATACAAACCAAGATTTTCTGTCGACAGGATATCTTCTGAGCTTGCTATTTCAAGTGAACATGTTAACATTCTTTTTCTAAAAAATAAGAAAAGGGTTAAACGTTTGTTGTGAATTACTATTCCAGAGTAGTGAAATTATGCCTGGAAATATATATGGTTTGGATCCATATTTAGGGTCTGTCTTCATGGTGCTGAGTTGGTGCCACCTCCCTCCAAAACCCCACAGTTTTACTCCCTGCGGTGGTATTGAGTAATCCCAATGCCAAGGAGGAAGTGCAGAGTTTCTGGCGGCCATCTGGGTACCAGAACCGCTGCCCCCACCCTTTTCCTGGTGGAAGGCGACCAATCGCCGGTCGCCGTCCAGCAGGGACCATCCCCGGATTGGACCTGGTGGAAGTGCAATACTGACCTCATTCCCATTAAAAAGTCAGGTAAGTCCCTGGCTTTTTCAATGTGCAGCTTCGTGGGAAAGCCCCACGGTGGCTGCAAAGCTGGAGCTGTGTCATATAACTGATACAGCACAGATGTGCTGCCACCGTGGGGCTTTCCCCAAGTATAGACAGTATAAGGAGTCATAGTCTTAAAGTAGGCAATGAAATTAATGCAACACAATTAATTTGCCCCACTGATTTCAGTGGGTCTTCCCCAAGTATCACTAATTTGGATCCAACCCATAAAGCTTTATTGACAAAGCTATCTTCCATTTACACCAGAATAGTATTGACAGCTATTTGTGAGAAGTAATTCATCATTAAAACCGTATCTACTTCTTCTATGACTTATCTCAAACCACTTGATCATTTATTAATGGGATTATGTCCTTCTGATAGATGTGTTAGGACGGGCAATAGTTCTTTATACCTGCATTGAGATTAATCTAATCATGGGCCAAATTTTAATCACTGAAATCTCTAAGGAAGCCCCATGCAGGTAATTATCCATCCAGATATCTAAATAAACTAAATCTGAGGAGGGCAATATTTTGGCCCCCCGAGACCATGCCCCATGGATCCCAAGATGATGATGATGATAATGATGATGATGATGATACAGCATCCACAGTGGCTATGGAGTGCCTAAAGGGTTAGATTTGCTTGTTTACAACAAGCTAATTTGAACTTTTGGGCATTCCATAGCCCCTATGGAAACTATTTAAAAAATGACACTGAATTTTCTGAAATTTGGCGAGTGGCGGTACGGGGGGCACATGTGGCCCCTGGCTTAAATTATAGAAGTAACTGTCTGCAATAACTAAATAACAAAAATAAAAACTTGCTGAGAGCCGTTGAAAGTTTAATTTGCTACCATAGCAGTTAAATAGTTATGAATACATGAAATTAATTAAGGATATGCATATTGAAACTATGTAAATATGGTTCTAATTGTAAGGATCAATTCCTTGAGGGTTCCCTTCAGAGTGAAATTTTCCCTTTCAGTCCTTATACGTATTATTTATATATTGGAATATTTCTATCCTATCTCTGAGGAAAAGGCTCCAATGTTCTGATAAATGAAGAGGTGGATAACAATATTTTTTGAAGTAATTAATTTAGTGGGTTGGATCCAGACTTAGTCATACTTAGAGCCAGCCCAATGAAATTTGTGGCATTTAAATTAGTCATGGGATTTTGACCCCATCACTTTGGCTTTTGGCCCCACTAACTATCGGAATATGCTCCCTGAATGTTTGCCTGAAATGGAATTCAGCCCTCAAGCTAAAAGAGGTTCTGATCCCCCCTCATGCTAAAATCCATATTGAAAGTATTACAGTCACATAGATTTTAACATTTTTTCTTTTGGAATTCCTCTTATTTCCATTTTCTTTCATCCTTGCTGTGTCTTTCAAGTTTATAAGAGAGTTAGCATGATTTTGGGGGCTCTTATGTCTAGTTCGTGCGTAGTCCAATCCCTCTTCCAGCAGCAATCTTCTTGAACTCACAGAGAAGCCCTTGTTTTCTTCCTAGCTCTTCCCTGTGCTTGCTGTATCATTTAGCATGTATGCACCTGGGACAATGTTTTTGCTTGGATGGTTTCAGAAATAATATTTGAAGATGGCTTCACGGCTTCCTGAAGAATTCCTCTGAAGAAGGAACTGTCCTGGTGTGTGCTAAGAGTAGAGTATGAGAATATGAGATCTTCATCTGATATTGGGATCTTCAACAGAGGCCCAACTAGGTGTCTCCATCTGAGGTGAAGTCAGTGGCACAATTAGGGATAGGGCCTTCTCAATTGTGGCGCCTCAGTTTTGGAACTCCCTCCTTATCAGTTCATCAGGCACCAACTTGATGTGTGTTCAGTGCCAGATAAAATAGCTGTCTTGCTAGAGTTGTAATGGTTTTAAGGCTTTTAGTGATCAGATGTTGAAAAATGCTGTTGTTGTTTATAAAAACTATCTTATTGTTTTTATAATTACACTGTTGTTTTTAAATATACATTGTAAGTCACTCCGGAAACATTTTTATCAAAGCTCAGGGTACATGTATTATAAATAAATAAAATATGCGTAGCTGCTACATTATGAAAGGAAGGTGTCAGTTCATAAAATTTCCTTCTCTACTTTCTTCACCTGTCAAAAACAGAAAGGTTTGTATCCATGTTCAGAAAAATAAAAACACAATTTTCCTAGCATCATGGGAACCACAAACTTCTAACTACACAACATTGTGTAATAATCGTAATGATCGCAGACCACTGGTGGGATAATTTAAAATGACCAAATAAAACAACTTAACAACTCCGTCTTAAATGTTAGAATGTTTTTAGGATGTTTTTAGGATGTTTTAGGATGTTTTAATGCAGTTTTAATAATGTGTGTCATGTTTTTAATCAGTTTTATGTATTTTATTATATTGTTGTTCCCCGCCTCAATCCAAATGGAGAGGCGGGTAAGAAATAAATTATTCTTATTATTCTTATTATTAAACTTACTTTTTCTTTCTTTCAATTCTGCAGCTATTTTTCTTCTCACAAGTTTTTGCCCACCCTTTTATCTGAGAAACATAATCAAACAATAAATTTTATTTATATTTGAACATTTGCTATACTTAATGGGTTGTATCCCATTCAGTGTTATTGGGGAAAGTACAAAAAAGAGAGAAAGAAATGGTGTTGTTGCACTAGTGGTTGGCTATTCTGCTAGCAGATGTGCAAGCACTTTGTGAAGCAATTAGCACAAGCAACACTTTGTATAATGAAGTAATAATGAGTTATGAGCTTGTATAATGTCTTGCACAGGTGAAATCATTGCATCTGACGCTTGCACATGTTATATTTCCTATAGGGATCAGCATGCATCAGCACACTCTAACCAGTTTGTTTAGTAGGATGTGAGCTAGGACCACCATACAGTTGGTTTCCTCATCCCCACCAGCAGCAACATTGACATGGATTGGAGCATAGGAACCTTACCAAACGATGCCCTAACTCACATCATATTGAGTCCTGTAAGCTGATACAATGTGTGTGTGCGTGCGTGCGGGCGTGTGTGTGTGTGAGAGAGAGAGAGAGAGAGATTTGTCAAGGGGATAATATTACCTGTGGTGAAGGTAAGGTTTAGCTCAGCCCTATGTCCCTTCTGTAAAAGGGAAGGTGTCATTTTGCTCTTAACTCCTAAGTCAAAACCAGTGGTGTCCTGCACAAAATAATAAAATTACTGTCCCGCCCCCGCCCCCAACACTCCAAATAACATTATCTTGATCAAGAGTTCTCTGAATGTATACTGGTTACCAAAAGTTACCATGGTAAAGTGATTCTGTTGTTTCATTGCCAAATGAAATTCTATGGCCATGTTCGCACTACATGCTAAACCATTGTTATCTGCAATGTGAATGAGCCACAGAAAACCTCAGACTTGCAAGTAGTCTTTCCTCCCTGGGAGAAGATGTTTGGAAAATTCCACTTTTAGTTAACCACAGTTCCTGTGTTATTTGAGGTGGGAACTGTGCCTAACTGCAGCTAGCACTAACTATGGTTAAAACTTGGCTTTTTAAAAACAAACTATAGTTAGTGTTAACCTTGGTTTGTTACTCGAGATGACAGAACAGGCCACAGTTAAATAAAAGTGCAAATAAGAGCTTCTGAACTCCTCTTGGATACATAGGAGAGGAAAAGGGTTGGGGATCACATGAGCCTGAAGCTTGCAGCAACTTGTTCATCTTGTGCCAAACCATGGTTTAGCATGATGTCCGAACATGGCCTATTTCTGATATACAAAGGAAAGAGAAAATAATAATTATCAACTTGCGGTACCTATCACAAGCTCCAATGCATTGCTTATTCATATTTCATTGTAAGCTTCTTTGGGAGCAAAAGGTAGGGTACAAATACCTTTAAAAACAAATATAAATAAGCTGCCAGTAATATCATGAAGTTGAAACACAGTCAGATTTCTGATCAGGGAAAAGGTAACAATTGTGGCAGACAATAAAAACACTGGATAGAAATTTCAGTTGAAAGCAGAGGTTTGATTTGCAAACAATGCAGTGTACTGATCAATTAAGATTGTAAGAACATGTATTTAAATCTTACCATTTTCCTGCATATGATTGTATCTGTTTTTGTTTTGTTTTTGGCTTCTTTATCTTTTACTGTGCCTGTAAAACATTGTGAAACCAGTAAAAACAACAGCTGAATGATAATAATGTGCAAATAAAATTATTTTGCATAGCTATTTTGGTCTGTTCTGTTGTAAAAACAAAATGTAATACTGAAATATGAATTAATTTCTGAATTATATAACAATGGATTGAATGGTATGTTTCTGTTCTATATAACCACATGCGTAGGATTCTCACCAACACATACAGAATCAGATACACTTTCATGTTCATTTAATCTGTTGTGCAGTTTATGTATGCCATACTGTCGCCTCCATATGTCATGTTATGACGAGATGGGTATCATGACTCCAGGTATCTAGAGGAAACATATAGATGTTGCATGGAGGTCTGTGACAGCAATCCAGCCAGTTGACTAGCAACTGGCTCAACCTCTACATATTGCATAGGTCCAGAGGTGTGTCAGAAATGAGCACTCAAAGTAAAAAACACAGAAAAGATCACATACTGATCAAAGCAGCGGGGTCTGCAATAATTATATTACCATGGACTTCTGCTACAATTAATGGGGGTAGGTGTGGGGAAGACAAATACTGAAGTCAGCTTATAAAGACAAATAGAAAACCAGATAATTGTACCCATTTTAGATAGGTAGCACATTTCAAGCCTTTCCTGAAGAGAAGAGGCAAGTAGTTTGTTTGCTTCTTCCAATGCACTTTTATACCAGGCTTTTTTCCTCTTGCATACATCAGTCTGTGGGGAAAACTCATATTAGTTGTCACAGTATTAGTACTATTTTTAAAAAATCTGTATTGGTACAAAAACATGCAAAAATGGGGAAAATGTATGTACAATAAATATAAAATTAGAATCAAGTATGAAACAATTAAAATATCAAGCAAAATCATGATATTAGGCACCTATATCCATTTTTCAGAACTTACATGAACCAAAGACAATTATCTGACTTGTATGGCAGATTTGCTGTCCTATTCACGGACAGCAAATTGCCCATCTATGTTTTTCTTTGAACAAAGGGAAGGACATTTGTTTTTTCTGCCTCAGGCATTAAAATGTCTTCATCTAGTCCTGGGAGGTTGCTATTTCCATATCCCATAGGCAGTTGGTTGTGTGAACGGAATGCTGGGCAGGATCTACACACTACTGCTTTAAAACAGTTTATAACAGTAGTGACAACTGTTGGGGCCCAGGCCACACTTCATATACAGTTTTCAAACCGTTTTCAAAGTGTCATATCCTGCTTGGTGTAGATCTGGCCCTGGACTAGATGGAAGGGCAACACGTTGGGGAAAGCTGGTTTAGAGCTTGTTGGCTAGTTCTTTTTTACATTTTTGGATCTTTCGAACGAATATAAATCCAGACAGGTACAGTGACTACATTTATGAAACCCAATGTCAGCTAGGCATGTATAAAAAAGCCAATATTCTTATTGCAGTTTGTAATAGTACAATCCTAAAATGGATCTATGGAATAACACAGGAAGCCAATAAAATATACTGTTCTCATTTTTGTACTATCTATAATTAGGTTTGAGAATTATTTTTGTTTGAATGGAACAGAAAAATATGTTTTCTGAGGTGAAAAGAAAGCTGTTTTAAGGACTTCTGGTGTGATGAAACACTGAGCCGAAGGAAGCCTCCTGACAGCGTACAGAGAATGGGAAAAGTAAAACTGTACAGCTTGGACCAGGGGTAGGCAACATGGTGCCTGCGAGCACCAATGTGCCCATG
Source organism: Anniella stebbinsi (assembly GCA_029215795.1). Classification (NCBI taxonomy): domain Eukaryota; kingdom Metazoa; phylum Chordata; class Lepidosauria; order Squamata; family Anniellidae; genus Anniella; species Anniella stebbinsi. Next base: position 186,296,810 of record JARDYH010000002.1, read on the forward strand.
AATACCTTGCTTGGCATCTGCCAAGGTGTCCTGACCCCTCCCACATCTATGTTTTAATCAATTAATTTTGCAAAAGAATTCAACCTCTAGAAGCAGGATCGTAGAAGCCATGCTTTTTCACATGGTATCACGACACACCCCATTCTGCTATAAACAGAACAATTTGTCTGTTTCAGTTATTGCCTCTCCTCTCTCATAGGCTCAATGTAGTGAACAATTGTGTTAAGAGAATGACAAGGATGGCCTGGGACTTTAAAAAAATTAAATGGTGTTCAATGCAGTTCTTGAACATCAAAGAATATATTGCACCTTGATAAACATTATATATTAATATTTATATTTACTCCACTGAAAATCAAATTGGTTGTTTTGCTAAGGAAAAAAGCCCAGTTAGAAATCTTTAGGGACAATGATGAAAGACTGCTATTCTTAATTATTCAGTCCAAAATATAAGCTATATGATGAAAGATACTCAAGTATAGAGTGCTACCTTCATGTTTTAGAATTAAACAAACCTAACAGAAATGTCTCTAGCTTGTTGCTAGGCACCAATAACTAAACTCAGCATCTAATCCCTGCTTATGCAGAAATTGTAAATTGCATTCTGATAATAATAATAAGAACTGATTAGAAGTTATTAATATTTTCTCTATTTTTACAAACATCCTGTCAATTGACAGACTATTTGCTGAATTATAGCTTGTCTTATAGCTGGATATATCTTTTCCTATAAGAAGATAAGGGAGAGGGAGAGACTGTTATCCAGGCATCTATACACAAAAATGAGCTCTCATCAGTATGGTATTATTTCTTTCTGTAAAACATAGGACAGTTCGACTTCTGCAGACAGTGTTTGTTGACTATTGTCTTGAGCCTCAGTTCTTGGCTTTACTATGTCTGTGTGGTACTACCAAATGTGAAACCAAATATAGCTTACCCACTATGCAATTTTAAATAATCTGAGTGAAAATTGCAGGTTTAAGTGGGTTCCATAGTTTTCTTAGGTCAACATATATTTCCTAATACTAGACATGATTCCAGCCAGGTACAGCTGAAGTGTCAGAACTCTCACATACAGGGCTGGCATTACCATTAGGAAAAGTGAGGCGGCCACACTAATACACACTAATTCCAAGGGAATATGTCATTCATAAACTGTTCAGATTAATATAGCAATGTACACATAACAATTCAATCTTAACTTGGTGAGGGAAGTAAAGTAGTAGATGATTTGCCACTTCCAAATACCTGCCGGTTTGTGTCAACCAGGGCAGAAAGCTGGGAATGGATTTTTTCCTCTTCAGGTGATACTTTTTTTTACCCCCCCCCCCCCATTGGCTTCAGTGCAGGGCGTGGGTAATTGACTATGTCAGCTCCAGGCTGGCATAGTTAAGAAACCCAATTTTTTATTCCCTCAAAGGAGAACAAAGGGGCTTTGGATCCCGCGGAGCCAAGGCCACCTCTGACTCACGCTGACATGTCCTGTTTTGCTAGATCTATCCCTATGGAGCTCTCTGCTGATGTAACTTGGCCTCGGGGGAGACATGCCCCCAACCCACTGCCGGCAGAGCTTACTCCTCCTCATCTTCAGCCAGTGGATCTGGGGGTTAGGACTGCTCTCATAGTAAGGCAAACATTTTGAAGGAATGACATCATGATAAAACACATTCAGTAGGTCATATTGTATCATTTTCCTCACAATAATAGTATACAAAATGGAATTTCTAATAAAATTATTGAAACTATGGAAGGAACGAAACATATATTCAATATATTAATGGATGTGTGCCACCTTGTGGTGAAACACTTCAACATTTTAAAGTATCTAGTCCATTTAATCAAAATAGACCTTCAAGTAGACATTCTCAACATTTTGCCCATTGAAATTGATTTAGTATTTATTTCCTCATTTTGGTGTTTTCTTGCTCACTGCAAAAACTACAGTTCCCATTATCATCATCATCATCATCATCATCATCTGCTTTCAGTCTTTCCCATTCACATTCTGGTCTGCTTCTTCTTACAGATTCCACTGCAAACCTCTGGGCTATTTTACTATTGCACCTCCCTTGCTGCTGTCTCTGTTACTATTGATCCTATTGCTTCAGGAGACTTACCTCCTACTAAACAGCACCTTCATATGTGTGGTATCACTCAGCCACTTTCAGTGTACATTATATAGCAACTTGATTAGTATAAGTAGCAGGCAAAACCAATGAGAAAACAACAGTTCAACTACTTAAACATCATTTAAGTACCAAAGAGACTTAAATTACAAAACTATGCTGTAAATATAAAAATAAAAGTGACAAATGCATATCATTAAGTGCCACTAAAATATATATTATCTAGAGAAATCATATAGATATATTCATATATTAATCCACAGTAATTATATAAATATGTCCATCCCATTAGTCACTACGCTGAAGTATAATGAATGCAAATAGTCATTACAATGACTATGGGAGTTGTAGTCTAAAACATCTGGAGATTGTTGCCTACCACTTGCCTAGTACTAAGTCCCATTGAACTTCTAAATAGACATGTACAGGATTGCACTGTCATTTAGTTGAACTGGGGTCCCATGAAATTGATATTACCAGTTAGTTGGGGGGCAATTCAGTTCCCCACTCAAATTGGTTCAGCAATGCTGCTTTGGAGCAATGACAGCAAAAGAATATGCCAAACCTGTCCTAACACGACTGTTTGAGGTCTTGGGTTGCACAGTCTTTCCAGTTCCCAAATAAAATATTTCTGTGATAGCCACCAATGCTTAGAAACTCCACAGACATAGAGCCCAACTAGATATGACAGCAGCATAATGCAACTTGGGTCATCCAGAATGCCTATAAAGCAGCCTTCCCCAACCAAGTGTCCTTCAGATGTGTTGGACTGCAACTCCCATAATTCCCAGACAGCATGGGAATGTATAGTATAGGCTGTTATATGTGTGCGGGGTGACAAAGTGCAGTGTGGATGGGGGGTATGTAGAGTACTGACACACACACACTTCGTGTTTTTTGCAAAAAGGTTTCTTCTCAGCCTTTATTTCTCCTCAAAGAGGTTACTTCTCATCTTGGAGCCCCATAACGGTGGACAACAGCTGGCAAGCAGCAATTCTGAGAGAAGCACAGGCAGCAGAAAGGAAACTATTCCACTATTGAAAATGCACTTTCATTACCATCACAATTTCTGCTTCAGTGGCAGCCTGATTCCAATGCACAGGCCTGTGGTTCAAAACACTGAATTAATAAGGGAATTCTGGATGAAATTTGTTCAATATCTGGGTGATATTGTTGCCAAGAATGAGGCTTCAAATACTCCTATTTAGGAAAGTTGATGCCAGGAGGGATTCCAACATGTTTTAAGAAGGAACAAATGCAGGTTGCTTACCTGTAACTGTAGTTCTTCGAGTGGTCATCTGTGCATTCACACATATGGGCTCTGCGCCGGCGCCGAGCCCCAATCGGGAAACTTCACTAGCTAGCTTAGTGCTTTTTTTGGCGGGAACCCCTCCCCCACCATCCATCGCGCATGCTCCGGGTCCCGCCTCACCTCAGTTCCCTGAGACCGCGTTACGGCCTCGCACTAGGTAAACAATAGGAAGCATATGCGCTCTAATCCTCCTGCATACACCATAGCGTTGCAACGAGGGGATGGTGGGCGGGTTGTGTGAATGCACAGATGACCACTCGAAGAACTACAGTTACAGGTAAGCAACCTGCATTTCTTCTTCGTGGTCTCTGTGCATCACACATATGGGCGATTAATCAGCCAAACTTACCGGAGGAGGGGATGCACGCTGGTGGGTCACTGACAGATAGAAGACAGGACCGCTCGGCCGAACGAAGCGTCCCTTGCCGCTCTAACGTCCAGCCTGTAGTGCTTCACAAAGGTCGATGCACTCGACCATGTCGCTGCCCTGCAAATGTCTGGAACTGATGATCCATGGATCAGGGCCGACGATGTCGCTTGTCCCCTTGTCGAGTGTGCTGAAAACGAGGTTGGGGGCTGTTTTCCAAGAACTTGATAGGCCAGGACAATAGTGTCCACAATCCAATGGGCCAGACGCTGGGAAGAAACCGCCAGTCCCTTAGTCTTCCCACCGTAACAAATAAACAGCTTATCCGATTTACGGATAGGTTCTGTTCTCTTTATATAGAAAGCTAACGTACGCCGAACATCCAGCGCGTGCAAAACCGTCGAAAGGGGATCTGTAGACGCCTTAAAAAAAGTTGGAAGAACTATATCTTGGTTAATGTGGAACATGGAAGAAACCTTAGGGACAAACGAGGGACCAGGACGTAACACAACTTTGTCCCGAAAAAACTGAGTATAAGGAGGCCCCACCATCAGCGCCGCTAGTTCTGAGGCGCGTCTAGCGGATGTTATAGCTACCAGGAATATGGCCTTAAATGTTAGCAAGCGGAGATCTATTGTAGCTAACGGTTCAAATGGCTTTGTCGTCAACGCCGTTAAGACTACAGATAAGCTCCATTGAGGAACAATCTGTCGAACTGGCGGGAACATGTGGCGTAATCCTTTCATAAAAGTTTTAGCCACCGGGTGTGTAAAAACCGTATAGCCATCTATCTTAGCGTGTTGTCCTGAAATGGCCGCTAAGTAGACTTTGATAGAGGAGGGCTTTAAGCCTCCTGCATGAAGTGAATACAAAAAATCGATGATACTCGAGACGGGGCCATCGTGCGCTGGAAAACCTTTATCGTTTGCAAATTTCAAAAATCGGTTCCACTTCCTAGTGTAGGAAGCTCTCGTAGACGATTTTATAGAGGCTTCGAATATGGAGCGTAGAGCTGGTGGCATATCTAGCGACTGCCAATTTGTTGGATCCGCCACGCTGTGAGGTTCAGCGACTGAAGGTCCGGGTGCAGGATATCTCCTGCGTTCTTGGACAGCAGATGCGGTATCCTGGGTAGACGCCACCACTGTTGGTGCGACAGACGATAAAGGGTGGTGAACCAATGTTGTCTCGGCCACCAAGGGGTCACCAGGATCGCGTCCAAGGAGCATCTGCTGGCCTTGGCCACCGTTTTTGGAATCAGCGGAAAAGGGGGGAACATATATAGGAAGCCGTTGGACCAATCCCACTGGAATGCATCTCCGAGAGATGCATGTCCAATCCCCGCCCGAGAACAATAGTCCTGGCAGACAGCATTTGCAGAAGTCGCAAACATGTCTATCGACGGCGTGCCCCACTTTGTAAACAGGCACTTCAACACCTCTTGGGATAACTCCCACTCGTGGGTGTTGGAGAATTCCCGACTGAGTGAGTCTGCCTTTGCATTGTCCGCTCCCGCAATGTGAAGCGCGGATAGAGAGATGTCCCTGAGAAGGGCCCAATGCAGAATGTCCAGTGCCAAACGGAGGATGCGACGAGATCTTGTCCCGCCTTCTTTGTTGATGTACCACACCACAGTGGTGTTGTCGGACAGGATGCGCACATGATGCCCTTGAAGGTGTGGTAAGAAAGCATGCAGTGCCCGCTTTACGGCAAGGAATTCTAGGAGATTGATATGGAGTCTGGACTCTGACCTTGACCATCTCCCTTGAATTTGCAGATCGTTGTAGTGTGCTCCCCATCCTTCCAAGGAAGCATCTGTAGTGACTGTTCGAGTTGGACCTTTGTGGTGAAACGGCATGCCGTGAGTCAGATGAGTTGCGGACGACCACCAACGGAGAGAAGGGAGGACAGTCGACGGAATGGTAAGTATGATTTTTCTCGGGTTTTGATGAGGGCGGTAGTGCTGGAGAAGCACCTGCTGTAGCGGGCGCATGTGGAGACGGGCCCAGCGGACAACGAACACCGCAGATGCCATGAAGCCTAGCATGCGCAGCACAGAGAATGCCGTCGTGTGGGAGCTCTGTTGAAGCCGCGAAGCGAGAGACACTATGGTTCGAGTGCGCTCGGCTGGTAGATAAGCTCGTCCCACCGTGGAGTCTAAAAGCACCCCTATAAAATGAATCGTCTGTGTGGGATGAAAAATGGACTTTTCTTTGTTTATTTTTAGTCCCAGGCTGGCGAGACAAGACGTGACGAGACCGACGTCGACCAGTGCTTTCGACCGGGTTGGAGAAACGATCAACCAATCGTCGAGGTAAGGATAGAGCTCGACATTCTGTGATCTGAGATGAGCACACACCACGGCCATACACTTGGTAAAAACTCGTGGTGCAGTCCGGAGGCCAAAGGGAAGGACTGAAAACTGATACACCCTTTTCCCTATAATGAATCTCAGGTATTTGCGATGAGCTGGGTGTATTGGAATATGAAAATAGGCGTCTTTGAGATCCACCAAAGTGAACCACCGGTGTCGCTTGAGTAGTGGCAGGATCTGGGCTAGCGTAATCATGCGGAATTTCCTTGGCTTTATAAATTTGTTTAAGTGTCTGAGGTCCATTATAGGACGAAGGCCGCCGTCTTTCTTTGGAACCGTGAAATAGCGCGAGTAAAAACCCGCTTTTAATAGTTGCGAGGGAACGCGGACGATTGCTTTCTTCTGTAACAGGGTTGCTGTTTCCTGCAACAGCGTGGGAGACGGTGGAGTGGTCCTTACAGTGCCTAGAGATGGGTAGGCTTGAAACTCTATGAGGTATCCCTCGGAAATTGTTGATAGCACCCACTTGTCTGTTGTTATTGAGTTCCAGCGATGCAGAAAAGGTTGGAGCCTGGTAGTCGGGTGTTGTGGCAGAGTTATTGGAATGGAGTCAAAGACGCCGTTTTGACGTCTGGTCCTGGCGGCGTGCCTTGGTATATCTGTTGCCAGGTTTTCTGGCCTGAAAAGAAGACTGCGGCTGCTGTGATTGGAAACGCTGGTTGCGTTCCTGTTGTCGCCGTGGTTGGTACTGGAAAGACCGGTACCAACGGCGCGAGCGAGGCTGCTGCTGTCCCTGTTGAGTGGGTGCGCTCATTTTACGAGCCGTTACCTTCGACTTATGGATGACATCCATAGTATTGTCGGTTGACGAATGAAACAGGCCCTCTCCGTCGAACGGGAGATCCTCGATCCGAGCTTTTGTTTCGGCTGGTAGTGTTGAGGAGCGCAACCATGCATGGCGACGTAGCGCAATCGCCCCTGCTAGAGCCTTCGCTGCGCAATCTGTCTGGTGGTTAGCCGTGGTCAGCTGCTGCCTGGATAGTCTGGTTGCTTCAGCCTGGAAAACCCTAGCCAGCTCACGTTGGTCATCTGGGAGGTAATCCGTTAACGTGGAAATTTTCTCCCAGAGAAAGAGCTGGTACCTCGCCATGGTTGCTTGATAATTCGCTACCTTAAAACCTAGCGTTGCTGAAGAATATACACGGCGACCAAAAGTGTCCAACTTCCTACCCTCTTTATCCACAGGAGTAGAATGACTTTTCGTGGAGCGTCCTTGCGATGACTCCACCACAATGGAGTTCGGCCTTGGATGACTACACAAGAACGGAGCCTCGACGTCTTTGACTTTGTACAACGTTTCTAAACGCTTCGAGGTAGCTCCCACAGTTGCTGGGTTCTCCCATGCACTCTTGAAGGTTTTTAGGAGCGTCGGTACCAACGGCAGAGTGAGTTGAGGTGCTGGCTCCGCATACATAACATCATAAATTTTATCATTTAGATCCTCTTGCGGTTGGTTGATATCTAACCCAAGAGATTGTGCCATCCTCTGCATCTGGTCAGAAAAGGAACCTAACTCTAACGATGGCGATGGTCTGTCACTACACCCAACCCCCTCAGGAGGAGAAGGGACTGATGGTGCCTGAGAGCGTATAGACGACGCATCGGAAGGGTAGTCATCACCCGAGGTAGGAGAGAGAGGCCTAGGAACAAGTGCCGTTGAGGTGTGCGCTGGCGCTAGAGCTGACCGTTGACGTGAGACGCTGCGTTGAAGTCTGCGTTGCGAGGATGACCTTCCGATTCTCTTCCCTGTATAGGGGTCAAAAAGATAGCGCGGAGCTCTTCTATGACGGGATCTACTTCTGGATCTATCCGATGCCGAATCCCATTGTCGGGATCGCGAGTGAGACTGGGATCTAGTGCGCGATCGAGACCGACAGGTTGTCTTTGAGGCCCTCGACATCGGGGACGCACCGATACCCAGTGGTGAAGGTTGTTGCTGGTACTCTTCACTAGGTCCCACATCAACATCGTGATCTATAGAGATGTCTGATGGGAGAACATCTACAAGCTCCACATCCGAGGAGCACACTTCAACATCTAAAGTTTGAAGGACTGGCCGTGGAGGCAACGACGAAGCCCGCTGCGTCAATGAAGCAGATCTCTGAGAGAGAATTGGTGAGGACGCTGGACGGGCAGGCGTCGATGTCGAGTGTTTCCTGAGCGACGCCGAGGGCTTGCCCGTCGGTATCGAAGGATCAGGACGACGCGGAGTCGACGACGTCGATCTTCGACTCGATACCGATGTCGGCTTTTTGGGCTGGTCCCTCGAGATCGACGGTTGTCCCGATGTCGACGGCGCTGCAGATGTCGATGATCGCTTCGGTGCCGAAGACGCTGCTGCCGATGCCGAAGATCGCTTTGTTGCCGACGCCGACGTCGATGGTGCAGTCGATGCCGAAGAGCGCTTTGCTGCCGAAGAGGATGCTACCGCTGCCGAAGATAGCCTCGGTGCCGATGTCGACGATCTCTTCGGTGCCGAAGAAGATTCCAACACTGATGTCGACGGGCGTTTGAGAGCTGGAGGGCGGTCTTCTGTAGCCGCCGTATGCTCCTTAAGCTGCTTCGACGTCGAAGTTGGCTTCGGTGCCGACGACAAATACTTTGATTTTTTATTTTTGCCAGACTTCTTGGCCGCCACAGTAGTCTTTTTGGACGGCTTAGTCGGAAGTCGTGGCAGAGGTGCTTCTGCCGCGTCCCCACGCGGGGGAGAGCAGGGAGATGCCGGTTGAGAGCGACTTACAGGCGTTCGCCTACGCTCACCGGAGGGCGACTGGTCCGCCTCAGAGTCCACTGGATGTGGAGAGCGAGAATGGTGGCGAGGCCGGTCTACTGCAGACAAGGCCTTGCTCCATAGCAGGCTACGTAGCCTGTCCGCCCGAATCCTCCTGGTTTGGCGGGAAAATGCCATGCAATGGGGGCAGGAATCTACAACATGCCCTTCCCCCAAACACACGAGGCACAACGAGTGTCCATCCGTTAGGGTTAATTTTGCCCTACAACGGGAGCAATGTTTGAAAAGCGCCGCCTGCGCCATAACTCCAACTATATCTATAACTATATAAACTTTTATTTATTATTATTATTTTATTTTATTTTTATATATATATAACAACAACTAACAACTAACACTAACACTAAGCTAAAATAGAGTAACAAAAAGATTTTTCTTTCCTCAGAATGCTACGAACGAAAACGTCCGGAGAAGTCTCCCGCGAGGCGATCAGCTACGCGGTCGAAGAAGAACTGAGGTGAGGCGGGACCCGGAGCATGCGCGATGGATGGTGGGGGAGGGGTTCCCGCCAAAAAAAGCACTAAGCTAGCTAGTGAAGTTTCCCGATTGGGGCTCGGCGCCAGCGCAGAGCCCATATGTGTGATGCACAGAGACCACGAAGAAGAACATGATTTTGTCATTCTTGTGTGTTAGGAGAAGCTATGCTGCTATTTAGAACACTGTGGGTACATATTTCAAAAAGAATATCATAGGACTGAAAAAGGTACAGAAAGGAGCACCTAAAAGTTTAGTGAACAGAGATGAGCCTATCTACACACGCAGGATAAAACACTTTGAAAACGTTTTGAAAACTGTATATGGAATGTGTCCTGGGCCCCAACATTTCTCAAAACTGTTATAAACCGTTTTAAACCGTTTTAAAGCTGTAGTGTAGATAGGCTGAGTACCTTCCATATAAAAGGCTAAAGAAGTTGGGGTCTTTAAGGTTATTTTTAAAAAGATGCCTAAGGGGAGACATGGCGGAGGTTTATAAAACTTTGGTTTGGAGTGAGAGAAGAGAGAGATGACTGTCATAACATTAGCACTCAAAGTTATCCAATGAAATTTCTAAACTATTTCAACCACAATGAACAAAAAGTCAGTTAGGAAGTCTGCCAATAAGCAGTGAAAGTGCACTAACTCGGATGGAGTTGAAAACTGATTAGAGAAATTTATAGATCCATATAAGAATATTCAACATAGCCAAAGTGAAACTTACATATTCAGAAAGCATACGTTTAACAACCAGATACTTGGGGGAAACAACCAGGATGGCTATGGTCCCCTCTACAAGGATTCGCTTTTGCGCCTGGTTAGGCGATTATGCGCATAATCGCTGAAGCGCATTTATGCCTAATACCTATGCATGAGAGGCGGCGAAAGGCTGCGAAGCGCATTAACGGATGACCAAAATGCGCTTTACAAGTAGTTAATGCGCATAAGCGCTTGTTCGCACAGTCAAAATGCGCTTTAACGGCCGGAGCAAAATAAAACTCGGTTTAACGCGCATTCGATAATGCGCATAATCGGAGAGATAACGTGCCTCTACGCCCGATTTGCGCTCCGTTCTTGTAGAGGTAAATTTTTTAAAGCGCCTTGAAAGAGCTTTAAACCTCTCTTGTAGAGGCAGCCTATCTCCATTGTTGCCCTGCTTAGGAACTTCCTAGAGGCATCTAGTCACTGTTGTAAATAATATGCTCAGTTAAATTAGCATTTGATCTGATCTAAAAAGGCAATTCTTAAGTAAAAAGACACTAGCTCTTTCAGGATGCCTCATTTTTGTATTTCAGTACCTGTCCATTATCCAATTAACCTGCCATACAGATTTAAGCTGATTATATAGGTTTAAAGTCCAGTTCTTTGATTTAACTGAACTGTATTTCAGGCTGCCAGTGATTTTGGAACTAGCAAGAAACTTCTTTTTTGTTAAATAAAAAAGCTTTTCAAACATTCTGCTTAGGAGCGATTTATCCTATTTTGTATTGCTTATTATGCTATTCACATTGGGGTAATTTTCTTCATCAAAACTATTTCTCAGAGTGTGTTTGAAACACATCAGAAAGATTAATCAAGGTATAGTATAGGTTACAAATTCTGAATTGCATTACAAGAAAAAGTGATTTGAGATTAAATAGTGTGTTGCTATTTATATAGTTAGATATGCTCTGCTTATGTGGCAAAACACTTTCAGTTCTTATAGAGATTCACAACTATTAAAGAAATGCTTGCAAATATCTTATTTTTGAGGAAATGCAAGTTAAAGGATCTAATAATATGATGCAGCTTCAGTTCTAAGACACATCATTAATATTTGCTTGAAATAAATTTGAGATGTCATTGAGGTTTGTTGGACTGGTAACAACCTTTGAAGACTTAGTAATGCCTGTTACAACGGAGAATTCTTCTCCAGCTCAGATTGAAATATTCTTGGTGTTCTCCTGCTTGCACCTGGAAAACTACTAAGGGCAATCATCTACCCACCACAGGAGATTGTCTTTCCCCAAGGGTTCCCTATGGAGAATAGCCTTGACCCCCAGCTGTAGTTTTTTTGGGATGCAGAAAGCCACCCCTACAGTTTTCACCTGTTTGCTTTCTGAAGCTGCAACCACAAAGACTGCTGCTGAACCCCAACTCCCACCAGCAGACTCTTGGCAGTAGAGGGGCTCCTATGGGGGTTGGCTGTACTCTCCACTAGTAATTTTTCAGGTTGCAGTCTCAGAAAGCAGCCTGTGCACAAACAGATGGAGACAATAATCTCCAACTGTTTGCACAGGGACTTCTTTCCAAGGCTGCACTGAGAAAAAAAAACTACTGCTAGAAGGCAGGTGTCATTTTCCAAGACGGGTTCAGAAAATTATCCAAGTTCTCTCTGATCAGTCCATTTCAAAATTCATCTATTAACATCTATAGAGCTATACCAGGGATAGATTGGTTCCAAACAAGAATTGATATGAAGATTACAATCCAGAATTTCAAAAGCAAAATATTTTAAACTTATCTTTACAAAGTGTAAATTATCTTGATTTATATGCAGAAGAGAGCTTCACAAGTAATTGACCTGGCAACAGTCAGTGAAATCCTTTGTGCAGGTTCTGCTGGGAGAAAACAGCAACTAATCTTTGAAACATGATTGTTAGAGTTTAATATTGAAGTATTAAAACATTTACTTTGAACTTTAGAATATCCAAGGAACTTATAATTAAAATGCTTAAGATATGCTCATTCAAACTTCAAACTAAATCAGAAAGAGAACACAGTGTACAGAATGGGCCTCTGAAGGCTCCATCTCCATGATAGGTGCTTTATGTTCCAATGCTGCAGCTAAACCTAGCCATTAGGGCCAACGTCCAGGGCCCCACAGGTCAGGGCCCCAGCAAATGATCACAGAGAGAGCAGTAGCTGAAGAAGCAAATTCCATGTTAGTCCTGTAGTCATAGTGGTGTTGTTCTTTAAGTGAGTTTAAAATGCAAAACCGTCTGTTCTCAGAGAATTCCTTTTTTAACCAGGATTGGCAAACAGTTTTGCTGTTGTTCTAACATGTCAGGAATGTAGAAGCTGTTTTTAAGCATGGAATGGCAATAGGAGGGGGTGGGGAAGAGGAATGTCCATTGCGTGCTGCACAACTGAAGAAATACACATGGCCATCTAAAGCCACCCCGCACACTCATTGAAGACCATTAAATCCAGGGTCTATAATTAGCTACACCGCTGATATGCTCATACACATTTTATTAGGGTGACCATATTTTGGAAACCAAAAAGGAGGACAACATGGTCGGTTCCCAAGGGGGCATGCCCACCAACATGTCTGCCCCAGTGGGCATGTCCAGCACCAAGGGGGTGTGCCCACCTGAACATAGCCTTGGTTACATACCTGATTTTACAGCACACAATTAAGACAAATCTGTTTTACATAACATCTTAATGTTAAAATCATTGAAATAAAGAACAACGTATCTGAAATTAACTTCACTTACTCCTACTTTTGTAGCTTTTGCTATACTTTGAAGCTTTTGCTATAATATGTGTGATACATTCTCCCCTTCCCTCAAATATCTTTTCTGACTGTATCCTCACTCCGCTGCAAACTGCTGCTTCTTTTAACAGGGATTGCTGCCGGCCGGCTGGCTTTTTTATTTTTATTTTTATTTATTTTTAACCTTGTGTATGATTATCACAAGTTTCTCTACTCTAACATTAGGGTGGGTGTTATGGGCGGCAGACACTACTGCACCCATTCACACTTCTCACTTATATACATTAGCTTCTCAAGGCTTGCACGTTGACACCACTTCTCACATACAGATTTTGAATTCCTGTCTACCTCCTGCACAAACAGGTGACTCTGGGACCCTCTTTCTAATGCCCTGCGTTGCCTGCCAGCACCATAGGGCTAAGTTACAACAGGTGTCTCTGGGTTGTCTGTGCAGCCTCTGTTGTCTCTCTCTCTAAGTCACTGCAGCCAAACCAAAGCCTCCAGTCTCAAACAATCACTCTCGCGCGCGCGTCCACGCGCGCACACGTTCTCTCTCTCTCACTCTCTGCCAAAGTTTCCCAATGGTCCAGCCGGGCTGCACACTTGTAGCCAGGGATATTGCTTATTGTTTAGTCATGTCTGGTGACTCTTACTTTAAAAAAATCTGCTGCCAGCCGCCTCCACTTCCTCTCCTCCTGCACACCTGCTCGAGTCTGATGCACTCTTAAAACACTCTGGGTGGCAAGCCAGCCTCTCAGGGCCAAGCTACAGGTGAAACTGGGTGCCTTCAGCTTCTCTCTGCCTTATGTCAGCCAGCCAACATCTCCAGCTTCCAGCCTCAAACAATCCCCCCCCCCCCGCCAAAGTTTCCCAACAGTCCAGCCAGGCTGTGCACTTGTACCCTGTGGCTGGGGGTAGGGTGCCAGCTTATAGCTTGGTCACATCTGGTGACTCTTGTTTTAAAAAAACCACCGCCGCCAGCCACCTCTGGCTGTACCAACACTGGACTCTGAGATGCTCTTACAAGGCTGTGTGGCATGCCAGCCATTCAGGGCTAAGCTACAGCTGTCTCTGAGTTGTAACTTTGTCTGAAACTGATGCCAGCCAAAGCCTCCAACCAGCCAACACCTGCATCAACACTTGATTCTGAGACGCTCTTGAATAGGCTGACCATATGAAAAGGAGGACAGGACTCATGTAACTTTAACAGTTGCAGAGAAAAGAGAATTTCAGCTGGCGTCATTTGTATGCAATTAGTACCTGGTAAAATCACCTCTTCAACAAAGCAATTAAAGTTGCATTGTATCTGAATTCATCTAAAATGGCAGCCTTGGATTGTACCCAATGTTAGTCCTACATAAAGGTAGGGTGACCATATTTTGGAAACCAAAAAGGAGGACAACATGGCCGCCCCAAGGGGGCATGCCCACCAACATGGCCGGCTCCCAAAGGGACATGTCCACCCAAAGATGGCCTTGGTCACATTTCTGATTTCACAGCACACAATTAAGGCAAACCTGTTCTACATAACATCTTAATGTTAAAATCACTGAGACATTCAATGTATTTGAAATTACCTTCACTCCTACTTTTGTAGCTTTTGCTGTACTTTAAAGATTTTGCTATACTTTGTGTGATACAGTCTCCCTTTCCCTCAAATATCTTTTCTGACTGCAAATCCTTCATTGGATGACCATAGTCTCACCTTTCCTAACATTTAACACTCTTTCCCCATCACCTTTCTCATATTCATACTCACAGCTTCAGCATACTGCTACCACTGAACAAATGAAGCAGTTGACAAGTACAGAAAAAGCTAGTACAACAAACTAGCAACCTAGCATTAAGAAAGAGTATAAAATACTATTACCCTGCAAGCATTAGCCATGGAATAAAATGGACTAAAGGGTTGTTGTTGTTGTTGTCACTTCTCACTAGCACCTCTTAGCTTGTTTCAACTTCTGATTTATCAATGAGAAACTAATCTAACAATGTGTCATTATATCTCTGGTTCATTAGCCATGTAAACAAGACCATGGTCAGTAGCAATACAAAGAAAGGCCAGAACGGATGCCCATTATCACAATACTAGACAAATATGTCCTGAATTTACACTTTTCAGTGTGCAGAGAACAGAAATCTCAATCAGGGACCCAAAGAAAACTGCCCAAAGAAACCTCAGAAACAAGTCCCATTGATTTCAATAAAGCTTACTCCCAGATAAATGAATATAGGATTGCAGCCACGTCACATATGTTCAGCTTACTCTAGCAAGTGCAAGGCCCTCCTGTCAAGAAGAACTATGCACTCATGAGAACCTGGCCTCATGGATCATGCAACCAGCAGGTGCTCTCCAGAAAGACGCTTTTAGAGCCTAGGAGATCCAGACACACTCAGACAAGCCAAGACAAGCCACACTATGCACTCACATGTTATCTTGCTGGGACAGAACAATTTTGGGAAAAGACAATACTTTGTTATCGACCAGACATTACAGTAATAAACAAGAAAAACACACCTACCTCATTGATTTAGCAATACCTAATGGCAAAAATGTTGCAGAAAAGGAATAGGAAAAGAGAGGAAAAAATGGCTATGGAAATTAAAGAACTGTGCAGCAGGAAAAGGTTACAATTATTCAGTTAATCACATCAGTCACCAGCAACACACACACACACACACACTACAGAAAACCTTCAGAAACTGGGCCTACCAAAATAAATCCACATCAACATCCAGAAAGCAGTCATACTTAAAACATTTTTTAAGAAGGATGAATAAGTATCAGCAATTGTTACAAAATATACATCATGCCAATTATCTCAAAGCAATTTGGAGAGGAAGGTCTATGGGTCAAAATGCATTATTAAAAAAATGAATTGCTATCTTCTAGCACCAGTTAGAGACCCACCTCTTCCTTTGCACTCTGGAAGCAGGTGGGCACAAACAACTCAAGCAAAGTAGGTGTCAGCCAGACCTCTCTGTGGACAGTATTCCACAACAGGGGGCTACTACTGAAAAGTCCTACTCCCAAGTAGCCCTGCACCACACCACAGCGTATGAGGGCACTTGGAACAGGACTTCCAATAACCACCAAAGGTAGGATGACCATACGAAAAGGAGGACAGGGCTCCTGTATCTTTAACAGTTGTGTAGAGAAGGGAATTTCAGCTGGTGTCATTTGTATGCATGCAGCACCTGGTGAAATTCCCTCTTCATCACTGTAGTTAAAGCTGCAGGAGCCCTGCCCGCTTTTGTACCTGGTCACTCTAGTATAGCTCCTGCAGCTTTAACTACAGTGATGAAGAGGGAATTTCACCAGGTGCTGCATGCATACAAATGTCACCAGCTGAAATTCCCTTCTCTACACAACTGTTAAAGATACAGGAGCCCTGTCCTCCTTTTCATATGGTCACCCTAATTTAAATGGAATTTGCTTCTTTCCATGCGCTTAAGCATGCTTAAGGAACACTGAAGCAAATTCCATTTAAATTAGGGTGACCATATGAAAAGGAGGACAGGGCTCCTGTATCTTTAACAGTTGTGTAGAGAAGGGAATTTCAGCTGGTGTCATTTGTATGCATGCAGCACCTGGTGAAATTCTCTCTTCATCACTGTAGTTAAAGCTGCAGGAGCCCTGCCCGCTTTTGTACCTGGTCACACTAGTATAGCTCCTGCAGCTTTAACTACAGTGAAGAAGAGGGAATTTCACCAGGTGCTGCATGCATACAAATGACACCAGCTGAAATTCCCTTCTCTACACAACTGTTAAAAGTTACAGAAACCCTGTCCTCCTTGTCAAATGGTCACCCTAGGGAAGCCCCAGCAGGTAAGTGCCCCGCGCCCCCGCCCCCCCGCTCCTTCCCTGCTTCTGTTGGGGCGTCCGCTTCCCTCCGTGCTCGGAATCTACTGAGAAACAGGCTTCTGGCCTGTCTCTCATTAGCGCGCCGAGTGATGACATCATCACCCGGCGCGCTACTGAGGGACAGACCGCGAAGCCTGTTTCTCAGTAGATTCTGAGCACCGGAGGGAAGCCCTAGCAGGTAAGTGCCCCGCGCCCCCACGCCGCCGCCCCACCCGCCGCGCATACCCACGCTGCCCCCCCACGCTCCCCGCGCCCCCACGCCGCCCCCCACCAGCCCCGCGCCCCCACGCCGCCCCCCACCCGCCGCACGCCCCCGCGCCGCCCCCCACCCGCCGTGCGCCCCCGCGCCACCCCACGCTCCTTACCTGCTGCTGCTGGGGCGTCCATCCGCTTCCCTCCGGTGCTCGGAATCTACTGAGAAACAGGCTTCCTGGCCTGTCTCTCAGTAGCCGAGTGATGACGTCATCACCCGGCACGCTACTGAGGGACAGGCCGCGAAGCCTGTTTCTCAGTAGATTCCGAGCACCGGAGGGAAGCGGACGGACGCCCCAGTAAGTGCCTCGTGCCGCCAGCCTCCCGCCACCGCTGCGTGACCCCCCGCCGCCCTGGTTTGCCCCCGCTGCCCCCCGGTTGGCCCGGCTCGCCCCAGGGCCATCTGGTCACCATTTTGGGGGGCTAAATTTCCGGATTTGGCCCCCCAAAACGGTTTTTCCGCCCAGATGCGGATTTACTCCCCATTTCCCGGGCATGTCCGGACAAATCCGAGCGTCTGGTCACCCTACATAAAGGAGACCCATTGAAAGGAATGGGATTTGCATTAATCACAGCTAATGTAAGTACCATTCATTTCAATCAGTCTTTTCTAAGTAGGATTGCATACAACCTCTTGTCTGCTTAAGAGGAAGTAAATCATCTTTTGTCTATCAAGACATAGCATTATTACTTGAATTACTTGAGGAACCATACAGCAGTGCTCCAAGACATGTATGGGCTAAAAATAATATAAGCCTTACCTGTTGCTTGTTCTATTAAGGCTGAGCAATAAATTTCAGAGGGTTGTGTGTATCTCATCTATCATTCATAGAGAGATAGAGAGATAGAGAAATGTGTGTGTGTGTGTGTATGTATATATATATATATATATATATATACTGTTGAGACAGAGAATTGCAATAATTTCTCTGTCATGCAGCAGAGGGCAACATATGGGCCAAGGGCCATGTTTGGTACAGCATGGCTGTATGTGTGGCCCCTCGGTCACTGTTGCTGTTATCCCTGTGCCACAGAAATCTCAGCAGGATGGGGCTCCAAAAAGCTTCATTCTGCAGAGAAACAGATTACCACACTCCCTATTCTCCAGCAGAATTGAGTTCCACACAGCTCACCAAACAGCTCACCATACAGGCTGTGTACTTCCTGTGTGTCCTGTTTCCCAGGATAATCATTGTTTCTGCAGAAAAACAGGGCATGTATGGATGACACACCCTCTTTCTCTGCAGAATGGGTCTGTTAGGAGCCGAATTGTACTGGGTAACTGGGCAACAACCCTTCACATGCCTTGTTTCCCAGTATGATCACGCAATTCCACTGGCATGTCCACTTCCAGTGGCAGCAGGGGAGAGGTGTAAAAAGTGTGCTACCCCTAAAGTTGCCCACCCATATAATGCATAACCAAGGAGCTCCCACAATGGGGGATGCCCTTAAAAAAGCTGCAGAGAGAGATACACAGAAGAGTTCAAATATTGTGATGTTTGGGATGAATCTGGCTGCCCATCAGTGCTATCCATTTGTAGCTAAACTTGGGTCGCTTGTATGGAAAATTCAAGAGGCTTTGATAACATTTTTAGGGGTTACTGTGTGCTTATGTTGCTATAACACCTTGTGCAACTGCCTAAGGAAAGTCAGGAACTTTTAAATGGCATAAGAGAAGGTATAAATGGAAATTCCAGTGAGTAAAGCTTTTTAAACACCTGTAGCACTGTGACATGATAACCTGCATCTGCTGAAAATACATCTTCTACATAACCAACAAAAAGTACATGACCCTACATTTCCAGAGGTTGGTCATCCTTATCCAAAGGATTGCCTATGAATACACAGATTTGTGCCCAAAGGTTGAGCAAAGATTGTAAGCTGAGCAGCTGGAGCTAAGCACATTTGTTTTCATGGAGGCTGGAAATAGAGCTGCAGGATTCCGCCTTTAGAGGAGACCATACAACTATAACCAAATAAAGACTGGCTCAATTCAGACGACACAATAAACAACTGGTGTGGGGAAAACAATCGTCAGTTTTTTTTACTATTGTGTCATCTGAATGCTGCCATAGTCAACTCAGTGCTGATCCTAATCCACACCACAGTTGTGGGGGGAGTACCCCCTAGATGAACAACTGTAAAGTTGATTATTACCCCACCATTGACTATCGTATCGTCCGAATTGAGCCATTGTCTGTGTATATCAGCTTTCAGACTTTTCTGTCTTTCAGTTAATGACATGGAAAAGTCCAGAGAAATCACCAGTCAATTTTATAGTCAACAGTGACCGTCTTTGAATTTAGAAAAGGGAGAGGAAAGTAGTAGATTGGCAATGTCACATAAAAAGAAAACAGGGTAAGTACTAGAGAATGAAAGAAAGAATAAAGAATAAAAGATGATAGAGTTTAAAAGATCAATCAGAGAGGACAGAAGAGCATTTATTGATAGGCAGGCATTTGAAGTGGAAATGGCAGAAATAAGAGGAGATTTAAGGGCACTTTATCAAACTACTAAATGATTGGCAGGAGATTTAGCTACAGAAGAGATCATCCAATAAAAAGGGAGAAACTTCACCCATACTAGAGGAGCAAAATCAAAGATTTGAGCTGCGTTTTTATGTGAGACCAAAACCAACACTTAACTTTGATAACATAGAAAAGATGATGGAACTTGACATTTACTCTTTGAAAACCATTGCCGAAAGCTGAATATTAAGGAGGCAAAGGAACATCGCAGCACAACTGCTCAACACGAGTCAACTTAAAACCACTACAGAATTTCTTCAAATTGAATAGGAGAGAGGTTATAATCAAATTGCTCCCAACTGCATAAATCGGCTTAGGACTATGAGGGTCTCAATTCCAGAAAATGTCTTCTTCAGAATCATGCTGTCTTTGAGATTCTTTGAGACACACAAAGAGAAAATTCCAAAGAACAACAAGCCATCCTTACCTAAATAAGTTTTATTAGATCAAATCTTTTATCTTACCTAAATAACTTTCCAGAAGTTATTTCCAAGAAACAGATCATATTGTAGAAAATGGCCTATGGGCCATGCAACAGGATATAAATATAATCAATCAACCAACTAAAATAAATAGATAACTTGTAGCATATAGACAAGTGTGGCATTTCTCATGTTATTCAATTTCTCAAAATCATTAATTTTTCAGTATGTATTGAATGTAGGCTAGGAACAGCAATGAAACAATCATGTTATTATGTTTTGACTTGAAATCGCTCCAAGTTCTCCCATTAAGTTCACCCTCTCCTGCTGTTGTTCTCCAGCCTCTGATATTCAGAGGCATGTTGCCTCTGATCTTGTAGTTCAAATAAGATTTGCAAAACAAAATAAGCACACTATTAATAAGCCAGCAAGTTTACAAAATATCAGTTTGTTGAAATTCAAACTATATATGTAGATTAGCTGAAATCATGTGAATAGGTAATTGTAAAACTTAATGGCATTCAGTTCTGTCATTTCTGACAGCACCAATCATCCATGAAAGAAATGGGGGACTGTTTTTGGATATCTGTAAAATGCTCAAGACTTTGTAGAAGAGTTAATGCTAAAGTTCTCAGCATCCCAAAATGTTGTTTAC
This sequence comes from Anniella stebbinsi, assembly GCA_029215795.1. Lineage (NCBI taxonomy): Eukaryota > Metazoa > Chordata > Lepidosauria > Squamata > Anniellidae > Anniella > Anniella stebbinsi. The sequence goes on from JARDYH010000002.1 coordinate 186,317,457, forward strand.
AATTGTTTAGTTAAATGGGGTGATCTAGAAAGTCCATATCTTTCTGATGAGTATTAAGTGGTTTTAATCATATAGACTGTAAGGAAAAAAATGCAACTTTAAAAATTCCTACCTTAAATGAACTAGGATAATGGCTAATATATTTCATGGTAGCCCAACCCCTGGAATGGGGTTCACCCAGAAATTCTACATGATGACTTTCAACATCTCCATCCAAGTCATATGTCACATACTGACTATCAACAGGATCAGGACAAAGAATGCCAGGCCACCTTGAAATAAAATGTTTTAAATCATAATTGCAGAGAAAGATAAAACACATAATATGCTTACTCTTTAACTCTAGATAGAAATACAAGAACAACTAAATTTTTGTTTGCTAAAAGCCATGTCAAGAGAAGGATATTTAATAGCGAGCAGAGCAAGGGGGGCAGGTGGGAGGCAGGGAGTGAAATGGTGGACAATCTGCCACTTCCAAACGTGGGAGTAGGTTTTTCGAGAATGTCTGGTCCTGTGGATGTTTGTTGTTTAGAATTTTCTCCTTCACCAAAAGCAAGGTGGGAGGGTGGATAAACATGTCAGCTCCAGGCTGCATCGTTGATGGGCTCAATCCTGAAGCATCTCAGAGGAAGAAAGGAACTTTGGATCCAAGACTGCCTAAGAGCCTCTCTTGGAACACCCCAGTTCTGCAGGAATAGAGTGTGTCTCCATGGCAGACATCCCTCTTCACAAGCAGAGGGACACACTCATCCCATCCAAACTATCTCAATCCAGCAGTTCTGCAGGTTTGGTCTGCATTGTTAGATGATAACTTTACGTGCCTAATCCGATTCTTGTCACAAGTTTGGAGGTAACATTTGCTTGTGTTTATCATGAATATCTTTGCCTGTAAAGAATAACCTGCTGTTCCCTTCTCTAGAAAGATACTGTTTTGGTAATTTGTTTAGAAAATGTCAGAGCACAATTTTCTGTATTATAGAATATTGTTTTGTCCCCTCTTTTTCAAGAGTAGAATCGGTTTTATTTCTCATCACAACAATACATTATGAAATTAGAGTGAACTTGGATTATCTACAATTAAATTGTAACTTTTCAAACCTTACCTTGGCCATGTTTGCATCTTTACCAAAACTAAACTTCCTAAAGGAAGCTTTGAATACACATACTTTAATCCAAGTTTCCGAAATTGAGACTCCTCAGGAAAATATTCTTCAGAAACAGAACATTTATTAAACTGCGGATCAGTGTTCATATAACAGTACCATGGTGCATTGGGATCAACATATGTTGCATCGTCATGTGCTAATAGTCTCCATTTTAAACAGCTGCTATCCTCACACTGTACCCACACTTTACCTAAATAAAAATTATTATCTGCTACAGAATCCATATAGCAGAGTCTTCACTCTTATAGCTAAGAGGTTGTAGAATGCTTGTTTCCTATGAAATATAAAGAAAAGAACGGCATCAGACTAATTCAAATCCAAATAAATTTTATTTACCATGAAGATTATGTTCACATGAAGCTCCTCTACTAATAAAGCCTTAGCTAAGCTCTCAAAAGTAAGAGATAGTTAATGCTTGCAGCTCAAGGGAAATTGTAGAAAATGAGCTAGGTATAAACATACTCCCTGGGTAACTACTATTCTAAAGATTTCTGAAAAAGAATTAACGAGAAGGATTGCAACTTGGTGGGCAAGAGGTGCATCACTTTAATATTTAGTCTAACATTCCAATAATACCTGAATATTTAAAGATGGGTGTTAACATTCCATTCAAATTCATTGCTCTCATTTAAGGACTGTATTTGGGTTGCCAGGCTGCAACCTGCAAATTCATACAGTACCTTTATACTCACTAAGGCCCCCTCCACAAGGATGCGCTTTTGCGCCCGGTTCGGGGATTATGCGCATTTTCGCGGAGGCGCATTTACGCCTAATCCCTGTGCACCGGAGGCGGCGAGAGGCGGCGAAGCGCATTAATTCATGTCCAAAAAGCGCTTTACAAGCAGTTAATGCGCGTAATCGCTTGTTCACACCGCGAAAATGCGCTTTAACGGCCGGAGCAAAATAAAAGTCGCTATTTAACGCGCGTTCGAAAATGCGCATTATCGGGGAGATAACGCGCCTGTACGCCCGTTTTGCGCTCCGTGCTTGTGGAGGTAAATTTTTTAATGAGCCTTCAAGGCTCATTAAACGTCTCGTGTGGAGGAGGCCTAAGTCAAGTCTTCTTCCTCTTGTTCCTTCCCTAGTACTGTTGTCTGCCTCGTGTCCCAGGCCCTGTGCAGCAAATCTGGAGACCTGGCTTTACAGAAAAAAATTGCAGGAAACTTCACAGGTGCTTCATCTGTGATTTTTAATGTAAAGCATGAATCTACAGGTTGCTGTTGAAATTATTTGAGCAGAGCGAAGCATGTGTCATTTTTATTGTTTCTGCCCCAAACATTTAACCATATTACACTTGCAAAACCCTCTCTATAAATGGTCAAGTGAGCTGTATTTATTTTTAAAAACCCATAAGTACTATTGAGATAGTTATGATTTTGACCAGCTTGATCGCTATGAATGAGCTAACGACCTCACAAAATAATATTTATGTGTCTTAATTCCTGTGAATGATTTCCTGAATGGACAATACACCTGAAGGTAGGGAATCCTTGGAATATTTTTCTGTCTCCTAAATTGATACTTTGGCCAAGAGTACATGATGCACCTGAGCAAAATTGTAACAAGAGTATTTGAAAATGTTTCCCACTCAGAAATGATAGCTGATTAGTATATCCAAAATCTGACAAGATCAAAGCATGGGGACACCCCAAAGTTGCATTTCAAAATGGCATCCATGTCCTAATTTGAAATTAAGTGCAATGGACAGAGCATGGTTGACATGTCATGGTAGGGTGACCAGATTTTGGAACCCAAAATCCCGGTCCCCCCCCCACCCAAAACAACCCCCCCACCAAGCCACCCCCCCAAAACAAACCCCCCCAAGCCACCCCCCCACCCAAAACAAACCCCCACCAAGCCACCCCCCAAAAAAAACATCACCCCGGACCTACCAGGTTCTCTTCTGCTGCCGCCGCCGCCAAGTCCGCCGCCGCCGCCGGGTCCCCCACTGCTCGTAAGGCCAGCGGCCGCGCGGAAGAAGCAGGGGAGGGCCGGATCCGGAAGTGACGTAATCGGCCCTCCCCCGCCTCTTCCGCGTGGCCGCTGGCCTTACGAGCCCAGCGGCGGGGGACCTGGCGGCGGTGGCGGGGGACCCGGCGGCGGCGGACCCGACGGCAGCGGCAGCGGCGGCGGCGGAGGACCCGGCGGCGGACCCGGCAGCGGTGGCGGCGGACCCAGCCGCCCCACCAGGTAAGTGCCCCACACCCCGCGCTCCTTACCCGCAGGGGCGTCCGCTTACCTCCGGTGCTCGAATCTACTACTGAGAAACAGGCTTCGCGGCCTGTCTCTCAGTATCGCGCCAGATGATGACATCATCACCCGGCGCGCTACTGAGGGACAGGCCGCGAAGCCTGTTTCTCAGTAGATTTGAGCACCGGAGGGAAGCGGACGCCCCTGCGGGTAAGGAGTGTGAGGCGCGAGGGAGGGCACTTACCTACTGGGGCGGCCGCTTCCCGGGCTCCTCCGCCGCTACCACCACCGGGTCTACCACCGCTCCTCGCTTGCTGCCACCGCCGCGTGACCCCCCGCCCCCCCGGTTTGCCCCCCCGCCCCCCCGGTTGGGCCGGTTCACCCCAGGTTTCCCAGTTAGGACTGGGTAACCCCGAGCCATCTGGTCACCCTATGTCATGGAGTTCACTGTTTATTTATGGAAAGCTATAGAGTTTTAGTGGTGTCTGAGCCTTAGCTGTGAAGGCAAGAAGAAAAAAATAGATAGTTGCATGTATCGTCACTGAGTTTCTGTTAAATGCTATTCATGTTAGTTAACTTACGTCATGATATTTGAACATTGTTGTATATCTCATATGTGTTCAATTTTTGTCACGCTATATGTTGAGTGTGTGTGTGTGAAAGAGAGACAGAGAGAGAGAGATGCTATGAGAAAGGTCTGCTGTTGGATTCCAGAATGGAACATTTTTTGTTCCCTGTACAGGACCTGAAGGGATTTGGAGAAAGAAAGGGAGAGATGAGGAAAAGGGATCTAGGGTGGAAAAGGGGAGAGCAAAGGACACAGCAGTGCCCCCTTAATGCAGCTCACAACCTGATGCAGCAGGTCTACTGACTGACAGGCAGCAAGCAATTAACAAGGCCTTTTGCCTACATCCAATCAAGGACAGGTCTGAGAGACTCTGAGGCCCTCATTGTCAGCCTTAAATTTAAAAATATAGCTGGGTTGTCAGAAGTTTGCATAATCTATAAAGAAATTAAAACTACAAGAAGAGATCTTAATATTAAGAGAAAAGGGGCCAGAAGGGATCAATTCTACAAGCAAAGAACATGGCAGTGACATATTTTGTAAATGCTGGCTCAGAAGTTCACATTGCATGCCAGAAACTGTTTATCAACATAAAATCAATTACTTATAAGAAAAAAAGGCTGGAATATGAACAGTACTTTCAAAAAGAAGTATTTGTATAAGTGTGGAAATGTTGATTTCTCATCAAAGTACAAGCCAAGAGCAGAACAAGTAAAAATAAGTCAGTTTACTGAAACCATTACAACTACCCATAAAAGATGTGATTGTGATGTTCTACTGTTTAGAGATGTGAATGTGTTGCAAAAGTTATTATTTGGAGTTGCAGGTCTGGGTGAGTATGGAATGAGTGGTGAGTGCTGATTGGTTAGTTGTTTGGAGAGCCTGGATTGGTGGGGTGTGTGAGAATGGAAGGAGCTGGAGAGCGAATGAGATATATATGTCAGACTGAGGTTTGTTTTGGGTTGAATTGAGGAGGGGGGTTGATTGTGGGTTAAGCAGGGAAAAGAGAGAGAGAGAGAGAGAGAGAGAAAGAAAGAAAGAAAATCTAGTGAGGTGTTTGATTGATATTGTGAGAGGAAACAGTTCAGCTTTAAGAACAGTTGGAACATATAAGCATTATACTTGAAACTGCTACACAAATGAACTAACGAAACCAATAAGTTTACTGTGCATGCAATATACTTGATGTTAATAAAACTTGCTAATTTCATTCTACTGGTGAGGTCATTAAAGTGTACCTGAGGAAGGTACTGGTGGCAGCGGGAACATAGATGCTTGTCTGAGCCCAGGTTGCTGGGCTGTAGAGCTGTGGTGCCTGATAGTAAAGGCAGGACAGGGGTAGCAGCGGCAAAGGGCTAAGATAAGGCATCACAGTGATGAACGGCCATTTGCTGCAGACTGTGTAAATCCCAAATTTTTGCAATGTGGGATGCCCAAGTAATGAACAGCAGCATGAGACATTTCTGAGGACATGTAGTTATTTAGAAGCAAATGATGAACAACAGCTGAGTGTTTCAGAACACATATCATTGATGGAGTCATTCCTTGAAGACGATGATTCACAAACATACAAGATACACATAAAACAAGCTTATAGAACATTATGGGGCAGTATCATCATACCTGGTGAAAGTGGTAAAGCTGATGTAGTGGCACTGAAAGAAATATCTGATCTTATTCTGTGAGAGTATTAGGCAAAGTCCAAAGAATGTGATATTAACCTACATAAGATGCATGTAAATGAAGGTATAGCAAAGCTCAGCAGAAGTGACATCAGATCTCAGTCATCAAGGTTTAAAGATGTTACCCCAGTCTAAATGATCTCACTGAGGAACAAGCACTCAGGTATCTCCCAGTCAGAACCTTTTGTGTATGAAGTGTAAGGATGTGTAAAAAAAATAAAAGAAAGAAAAATAAAAGAAAGGTTGGTTCAGTTGGGCCATTAGTCATGCTGGCTGGGGCTGATGGGAGCTAAAGTCTAAAATATGTGGAGGGCACCATGTTGGAGAAGGCTGATGTATACCATAACATGTGCGCCTTTCACGGAGAGGATAAATTCCACAATTTGCCAGACACATTGCGGTTATTGTAATTGCTGTCAACATTTGCAGCCACAAAATATCACAGCATGGCATGGTAAACCACTATGGGTTAAGTCACCTGTGAGTAGGGTGACCAGATAAAATCCAGGTCAGGGCTCCTGTAACTTTAACAGTTGTAGAGAAAAGGGAATTTCAGGCAGTGTCATTTGTATGCAATTAGTTCCTGGCGAAATCCCCTCTTCATCACAACTGTTAAAGTTGCAGGGGCCCTGCCTTCTTTTGAATATGGTCGCTCTAGTAAAGTGCCTGCACCATGTGGTAACTGTCAAGTCAATGGATGTGATAATGGTTTGACAGTGATTGTGATGCACAAGTTCTTTGGAACAGTTTTTGCTTTGAATTTTTATTATTTAACTTAGCTTTATTAGTTTATTAGGCCCAGGAACATGGTATTGCATTTAATATACATAATGAGTGTATTGTAAATGCAATACCGAGCCTATCTACACATGCAGGATAAAACATTATGAAAACGTTTTGAAAACTGTATATGGAGCATGTCCTGGGCCCCAACAGTTCTCAAAACTGTTACTGGTATCTGTATTAATCAATATGACTATGGTTGTCTATGCTTCTTTCCTTGATGATCTTGTTGATGTGTGTTTAATTCTTATTCACTGTTCGCCGCACCGACAATATGTTTTGACGACTGAGGGTCAGAAATGTCATAAGTAAATAAATACATAAATAAATACATAAATAAATACATAAATAAGTAAATAAATACATCGCGCCAAGAGGTCTAACAATAACAACCGAATGACTTAAAGGGGATGGGGGTTAAGAATGAGTAGCAAGTAGTTCTTCCTCCTCTGGGGCTGAGGGAGGAAAGGAGAGGCCGAGTATGAGGTAATTCCTCTCACCGCAACTGCCTCGTCGCCGCGCAAAACGGCACCTCAGAAATTCTGACAGAACCACGCACCGGACTACAACTCCCTCCTTGCTCTGACTCCCCGCGTTGGATGCTGGGAACAGAACTCACCACAGACTTGCAGTCTCTAAGTTCCCCTCCCCAGTCTCGGAAACGTGAAACTACTTTTCCCAGCATGCCCCGCTTGCCTACATCCGGAGGTGGAAAGTTATGGCCGGGACACGTTACGATCACGTGAGGGGAGGGGGGCTGGAAGGTTGGCTTCCTGGTGTGTGCGAGGCGAAAGGGAAAGAAAGGTGTCCCGCGGCTGCGGGTGGTTTTGTTTAGGGCCACAGCTGCTGCTGCTGCTGCTGCTGCTGCTGCTGCTGCTCTGGGGCTGGGTGCAGAACGATGAGCGTCGGGAGGGGGCGGAGGAGCACCAGCCGCAGTGAAACCATCTTCCTGTTTCCTTCCGCGGCGGCTCCGTCGCACTGTTGACTTGTGTGACCGGAGAGGAAAGGAACTCGGCGAGGGTCCGCCCACTTCTGAGACGAGCTTGCTGGCCGCAGGTAACGCTCCGCTCTTAAAGCGCCTCTTCTGCTTAGGGACCTTGTCCGCTGTTCAGCTCCGCACCCATTTTCCCCACCCACCCCATAGCCTAGTTTCCTCCCCCCCCCCCGTTTTCCTCCCTCGCACAGGGCTTCTCCCCACCCCCACCCGCAGGAGATGTCCTATCCTGGGTGGCAGGGCCAATGCGGCTCGCAGGGCGCACCAGACTTTATCCTGTTTCTCACAGTCAAGGCAATTAACCCGCGTGTCTAGGTCAGGGGACACAGGGGGACAGACTTCGGGCTTGCAGGATCTACTTGCTTGAGACGCCCAAGAGCCACCAATCAGAGCCTATTGCAAAAGACATAGAGTTCAAGACTTCTGAGACCAGGAAGTTGATTTGATACCAGAACTGAACGGAGCTCACACTCGTTCCAAAGAAAAAAACTACCCCTGGTTGCCCCAAACTTCCTTCATTTCTGCAGTATAATTTAGGTCAGGGGGTTCGTTTTGTTACTGCTGTTATTAAACAGTTGGGAGTCAGAAATAGTTGCGGGTCTACTGCAGATCACTTGATCCATCTTTTGCGCATCCCTTGTCTAGGTAGTACTAGAGTAGACTGCAGGTAGGGCTGCTGGGATCAACAGCACAATTCTGTGCACTGGTTGTTGTTATTGTTGATTAGATCCCTTTCTCTAAAAAAAAGTTCAAAAAGGAGTTAAAACATAGAAAGAGTTAAAACAATTTTAAACAGTTAAAAACAGTTAAAATTGCCCAAGACCTGGTAAAATAATTAAATTAAGAACCCCCATCATATGCTGTCAAATGCCTGGTTAACACTTAACCTGTTACCGAAAATGTGACAGTGTTGGTGTCCAGTGGACGTCCCTGGGGAGAACAGTCCACAATCAGGGACCACCAGTTTATTTGCCCTGTTTTGTTTTACCCTGAAGTAAGTCCTACTGTGTTCAATAAGGCTCACTCCTTAAGATAGGGGTCCCCAACATTTTTGGACCCGTGAGCACATTTGGGAATTTGAGAAACTGCTGTGGACACCATCACAAAATGCCTAATCAGTAGATCTTTGCTTTGGCATCTAACTATGTATGGATCTTAGGCAGCATCGTATTCAGCAAATACTTTTGATTCATATTTATTGGACACTGCAACATCCTTTTAGTAAGGGATTGTCTAATTCAGCTAATTGCTGGCGGTGCAATACAGCTAATGCTTCTTTTAAACACATGTTTTGGCAGTGTCCAGTAGTTGCTTCTTTTTGGGAGGAGGTTGTTGCACAGATAAATGTTGTACTGGAGCAGACTTTAATATTCCCTGATGTGCACATTCTTTAATTATTTACCTACTGCCTGGAAATTAACAAATGATCAGTGTAAATTGATTTGCTGCACCCTTTTGACAGCTAAAAGACTGATATTGTAATGTTGGAAGGATAAACACTTACCTCCTATATAATGCAATCAATTGAGGACATTATAACGCTTTCAGTGTTTGAGCAGATACCATCTTAAAATGGATACCTATTTTAATGTTTGGCCCACTTTTGTTGCAGCCTATTTATAATTGCTAGAAAGTTTTATGCATTACATATATATTCATTTCTATAGATATATACAAATTCATTTACATTTTTTAAAAAGCAGATTTTTAAAAACGTTTTGAGGATGTTTGGGCATCATGTTGGGGACCCCTTCACAGACACCATCGGAGGTGGCTGTAGGTGCCATAGTGCCCGCAAGCACCATGTTGGGGATCCCAGCTTTAAGAAGTATGTTTAGGATGGCAGCCTGAATGTTTCTCTGTGCAAAATAAATAAATATTTTCCCTCTGTGTAGAAAACTAGCATGTTGCAGAGAAAATACTCCTGTTTAGCCGCCTTTCAAAGATGCTTATTTCCTGTGTGAAGGGATTTTTTTTTGTCTAGAAGAGCATTCAGCCATGTGAAGTGTCACTGTCCAGGCACATATTTCCTTTGGCCTTTCTCTAGAGCAAGCTTTCCTAACGTAGTGCCCTCCAGAAGTTTTGGACTTCAAATCCCATCAACCCTAACCAGCATAGCTAACGGTCAAGAATTCTGTGAGTTCTAGTCCAAAGCATCTGGAGGGCACTGAGTTGGGGAATATTGCTGTAGATTCCCCACCCACACCTCAAAACCTCTCTGTTCCTTTTTTTATTATTATTATATAATTTTTATTAATTTTTCAACAAAACAAAACAAACATACACATAATACATAATATATAAACAAACTAACCCCCTCGACTACCCCCGTGCACCCCCCCCGAGACCTACTCTCATTCATCCATCATCCTTCCAAAATTTTAATGACTCTTTTGAAGGCGATTGTCCCTTTCCCGATCTTAAAACATATTCCAAAAAGGGAGTCCATATATCTCCAAAATCACTCTTACTGGACATTCCCCTCATTATTTTCATTTTACATGTCAACATATCATTCAATGCTATATCCCAAATTTCTTTATACCAATCTTCTATTTTATAAGTTCATTGCCCTTTCCAATTTTTAGCAATCATTATTCTAACTGGTGCCAGGAGGTTGTTTACCAATTCTCTATTAATTATATGCATATTCCTACTATCCCATATTGCTAGTAGAGCTAACTTCGGGTTTAATTCCAATTTACTTCCAATTATATCACTTATTTCTTTAAAAACCCTTTCCCAAAATTTTTGTACTTGTTCACAGCTCCACCACATATGAAAATAGGTCCCAACCTCCTGACATCCCCTCCAACAATTCTTGGACACTTTTTTATCCATCTGGTGAAATCTTACAGGTGTTAGATACCATCTCCACGCTGTCTTATAGTAATTCTCCTTAATTCTAATAGACAGTAACTTTAACATTCTTACATTCCATATCCTTCCCCAATTATCTTCATTGATTTTTCCCCTTACATCTTCTTCCCATACCTCTTTTATAACCTTAAGTGAATCCTGAAATTCTTCCTCTATTAATATTTTATATATCTCACTAGTGATTCCTTTCTTAGCTCTGGCTTCTTGTTTTTTTCCTAATTGTTCAATTAAATCTTCAAATCTAGTATTATTTCTACATTTCTTATTTTTCAGTCTCCATTCCTGTGTCCATTTTCCCAATTGCAAACACTTGAACCACGCTATCTTTTGTCCTTCAAACAAATCTTTAATATGCTCACTATCCTTCATCTTTTCCATCCAATTCCTTAGCTTAATAATATCTTGTTCTTTCAGTCTCGCTTCTATCTCTGGTTTTAATACTTTTGGGAAGTTTCCCACTACTACAACTGGGGCGAGCGGAGAATCCCCTGGTATCAACTTCCCTCTATACTTCTCCCATATCGTTAATATATTTTCCAACAATGGGTTGTCCAGTACCTTCCATTCTTTCTTTTGCATTTTAGTAAAAAATATATTTCGCAATTTACATTCTATCTCTACTGTTTGCGATTCCAACCATTCCAAATCTTGCTCCCCTAAAATAGCATGAATAACATATCTTAACTGATTAGCAATATAATAATCCTTAATATTAGGAAGTCCTAAACCTCCTTTCTTTTGAGCCTTATACCATAACCCCTTATTTATCCTAGCTCTTTTGTCCCCGTTACAATAAGCATTAATCATAGTTTGCCAACTTTTAATCTCAGCTACTGAAATTCTAATAGGTAGCATTCTAAACAAAAAATTAACCTTAGGTAATATCTTCATTTTAATAACCGCTATTCTACCAAACCAAGAATGTTTTATTCTATAAATCTGTAATTTCTCCCCTACCTCTTTTCTTAAGCTTACAAAATTAAGTTCCTCTATTCTTTCTAATTCTTTATCTATATTAACTCCTAAATATCTTATTATATTTTTATGCCTTAATCCTAACTTAACTTTACATTTCTCCATCTCTTCCTTGTTATAGTTATACAACATCATTTCTGACTTCCCCCAGTTAACTTGTAATCCTGTGATTTCCCCAAATTCTCTCAAATGTTTCTGAATCATCTCCCCACTTTCTAGGGGATCTTCTAGTGTCAATAACGTATCATCCGCAAACATATTCACTTTAATCTTATATTTTCTTCCTATCCCCTTTAATCTTTCATCTTCCCTAATTACATTTGCTAAAATTTCTATAACTATTGCAAATAAAATCGGTGAAAGTGGACATCCTTGCCTAGTTCCTCGAGCTAGTGTTATTTGTTGCGTTAACCCATCATTAACCATTATTTCCGCTTTATTATTTTTATACATCTGATTAATCACTCCCATGAATTTATGTCCAAACCCAAATGTTTTTAATATTATTTTTAACGCTGGCTATTCCACGCAATCAAAGGCTTTGAAAATATCTAACGCTAATAATCCTGTTTTTAAATTCCTTTTTTTTATAATATTTATTATATTTATAACTCTCCCAATTAAATTCGGCATTTTCCTACCTAAAATAAATCCACATTGATCTTTTTTTATATATTTAAAAATAAATGTACCCATTCTTTTAGCCATTATTGCTGAAAATATTTTTGCATCCTGATTTATTAAGGATATTGGTCTATATGACGCTGGATCTGTCAAATCCTTGCCCGGCTTCTGTATTAAAACAACCAAGGACTGGTCCCATGATGGCGGAGTCATTCCTCCTTCTATTATATTATTAAAAACCTCTCTGTTCCTTATCAACAGCAGGGACCAGCAGTTTTGAAAAGATGTGTAATGATGGCTAATATGAACTATTTCACATTTTGTAAGTTTCCTATAAGATTATAAGTGTGCTTGTTTCTAATGTGTCTGCAAACATTGGGAAGCTGCAATCAACTAACTGTGTGATGTGAACTCAAGATTTGCCTCTAATTTTTATGTGGAAGTGACTTCTGTTTAGGAAACATTTTGAATGGTACTCATGACAGTATCCATGTTTTTCCAACTTAAAAAGTTATTTTTGTGTAGAAAAACTATTCTATAAAACATCCCATAATATCCATTCTCATATTTATATATCCATAGCATCCTATTCCCTTATTATAAAAGCTTTGTGGCACTTACTAAGATTCCTTCTTTGTGAGTAGTCCCATCATTTAGGTCAAGCTAGTCTACAGTGTTCAACACCAGATTCAGTGGTTGTGCATTCACCTGCGTAATGGAATATTCTTGGCTATGTTCATTTTTTACAAAAAGATTATGTAATAATTATGATGTCGCTGTTGGAGCTCTTATCCATGAATGCCAATATGTGCACACCAGCTTTCAGCCTAAGTGTTATGTTTACACCCTTTCTTCACAGCCACCTTCTTCAACTACAGACTTCCTTCACTTTTTAATCTATGTTCAGTCACATTCTCTCTCTCTTCTCTAATCTGGTGTCTTTCATCATTCTCTTCTCTTGCTAAACAATACCCTAACGTTCTCCAGTCTACTCATACATTCATAGCACCTCAGGAAAATTTTATATCTCTTTGGCTTTAATCCAGCCTTGCAAATAAGCCCACAAAAGTTACTAGCTTGCAAAAAGAAAAAAAATGGTGCTAGCCTGCTGACAGAGGGTGGAAGAAGAGCTGCATTTCTATGCCAGGCGAGGAGTAAAGGCTTCCCTTCTCTAGCAGCCTGGTTGGTTCTGTGCTGGGCAAGAGGAAGGAGTGCTCCGTCTCTTCTCTCTCAGACCGCTCACTCACCTTTATGCAATTCCTGGTCACCTATGGCAACCAGATGAGTGTGTAAATACAAGGCTCCTTTAATCAGGCTCATTTCATGTGATGTGTGCATATAATGTTTTCAGATGTACTGTTAGTGGGCATTTCTATGTTGGTAAACTACAATGACAGCTGATCCATCACAATCTTTGGGTTGAACAAAGATGCTAGTTAAAATTATCCAGATGCTGTGGAACTGATTCATTATTAATGCGTTGTCTAAGTTGGGTTGTTGTTGAAAGAGTCAAGGGAAAGACTAATGAAAAAGAAATTTGTTTGGCTGAGACTATCTTTAATAAAAAGTAGGAAAGCTGTGCCTCAGAAGATGGCAGTTGCCAAGTGTTATTATTGTTGGTGATATATATTTTGTTTGTAGTTTTGTTTGTTTTCCTTCTCTGTCTCTAGACTGAAATCTCAGCAGAGTCACTTCCTCCCACACACCAGATAAATCACTTCTTTCCACAAGGATTTTTCTTTAAGGAAGTACTTTACTTAATCAGGCAAGCTTTTATAATGAACTGAAAAACAACTTAACTTTATGCTTTACAATCTTTTCCTTCCTTTGAGCAGCCTTTAACAAAATAATGATGCAAAACAATCTTTAAGCATTCCTTTGCCTTCTTGTGCTCTTTATCTCATACGAACCGCATTGCCTGTTCCTCGCAACGTTCCTCCAGTTTAGTTCTCCAGACAGCTTGCTTCTCTGAACTTTCACTTCAGCATTTACAGAAACAAAAACACACCAGCCTCTGCATACTCAGCTTTCTTACTGACCACCCCGCCTGACTGAACCACCTTTTCCTGACTGACCAAGCTTAGCTTTTTCCTTTCTTACTTATGCAGTTAATTCAGGTGTGTCTTCTTCCTTAATTCAGAACACCTGTTCTCAATCTCCACTCTCATTCACTACTGCTCTTCCTTGTTTAAAAATAATACGTTCTTAATTGTAATCCTTTCAATTACTAACAATTATTATACACACTGGTGCTGTTTTTAAAGCGTGAGCAATAGATGAGTGTGGTTTTTTAAATGTTCAATGTTTTTAATTTTTGTAAACCGCCCAGAGTGCTTCGGCTATGCGGCGGTATATCAATGTAATCAATCAATCAGTCAATTCATGGGATGAGTGTGGGAAATTACCAATCCTGTGTGTGAACAGGTATGGTTAAGCTTTTAAAAATGCATTTTCAAAATGAATGGGGGCAGGGGGAATCGAGGAAGTATTAGACATTTCAGTTTAGCATACTTAGCAGGGGGGAAAAACACCCATGTTTTTCCATTTCATTTTCTGTAGCCAGGAGACTGGACTGGGGATGACTATTCTTAGACTGCTTTATGTCAATAGACATTAAAGCAGTTGGATTGGAATCAGAGGTCAGTGGCATGGGCAGTATAGTTGCCTGGACTCATTAAGGGGCCTACCTCCCAAGGGTGAGTACTTTCACTTTGATTCTTACCTTGTTCGGAATCCTATAATGAGGTGGACTCCTTAATGAGTCACTGGAACTGCTTAGGCTTCTGGCCAACCCCACTGACCTCAGATTCCAGGCTTAACTGCTTTACATCTATCTTCTGCTTTGCTGTTGAATGAGATATTTTTTTCCTGCTGTTTCATGTGAAGATGCTGGAGTTTCTAGGATTTTGGGGTTTTTTGTATGTTGTGTGTTCTGTGTTCCTTGCTCTCACCTCAGTAATCCAAGTTGCTTCTCCCCTCACAAAGATTTGAGCAAGACATGAAAATCATCCATGCTTCATATATTCTTCAGGAAGCTCTGAGTCTAGTGAGAAGGGGGAAAAGTGTTAAAAGTTGACATGGGTCCCCCTAGCAGAAGGGATCAGGGTATACTGCGCTTTAAGACTTGGCTCTCATTTTGGAAATACTTGTTTGAAAAGTTCTTACATAAACACTATTATCATTAGACGGTTCTAACAAACAAATTGTGCTTTAGCTTTTGTAGATTCTTGTTCTCTACTTTTGCCCCTTCAGACCATAATAACTTTAGATCGCATGCATCATATTTGTCAGAAAAGTATTTCCAAATAATACTCTTTGGATTGGATCCAGGATCTACCTTTTGTGGACAAAGGGCTTCACTCACAAAAGGTGCCACTGCCCAGTTTGGAGGATGCTCCTTCCCTGGCAACACAGCTTACCCCATTTAACAGCCCCCCTGCCTGTCTGTGTAGCATTTTTAGGTGACTAGAACCATTACTGTCTAGAGCAGTTGCCAGCCCAGTTGCACTCTACTAAATCTGGATTCAATCCATTTTCATAAAATTCTGAGCATAATTGCCTCTCTTATCTAAAAGCACAAACTTTGAGAAAAATAACCAGCATTATATTATTTAAGCATCGAATTCCCACATTTCATTTGCAGAGATCAGTGCCTCCTTGACCAATGGTCTGCTTTAAATGTTACCTAACATATATCATTAGTTTAATGTGCATGAAAGGAGTTGATTGTGGATTATGCAAGAACTATGTAGTTACTAAATTCTGCAAATATCACCAAAAGAGAAGTTGCACCATAAGGAAATTTCCTGGCTACCTCTTTCTGAACTCTAGAATATTAATCTCATTGCGATGTGTTGATATGAAAACAGGAGTTCATACCAAACCAAAATGAGATGCAACTCAGGGGAAAAAACAATCAGTAATAAATCTAAAATGTTACTTGAAAGATTTTGGTGAAATACTACTGAGCAGGTCTTCTCAGTGGCTGCTCTGGAACTCCCTGCCAAGGGAGACTACGCTAGTTTTATCATTGTTATCCTTCTAATGGCAGGCAAAGATGTTTCTATTCCTGTAGGTTTTTTACTTTTAAGTTGGCCTGTTTCCTGAAGAGGGTTTTAACTGGTAGTGCTGTTTATTTTTATTGTGTTTTTAATTGCTTTGCTTTTATGTTTCAATTATAATTTTATATTTTATCTTTCATTTTATTGTGAGGAGCCTTGAGAGTTACTTGAAGTGGAAAGGAGGGACTTAAATTTAACAAATAAGTAAAATAAATACAACTTGAGAGAGAGAAAATCAACTTGCTAGTTCAGAACAAATTGGATGTGCTGTATGGATTCTAAATTATAGAATCCATACACTCCTACCTTCCCACAGCAGAAGTAGTTCATGCATATTTAGAAGAAACATCTGAAGGGATTTTATGTACAATATTTTCACAAAATGTAAACATAACATTGTGAAGCGGGCCTTGGCTGATACTAAAGTATTGCTCATAAGACCAGCTGCTTGGTGGTGTGTGTGTGTGTGTGTGTTTTTAGTGATAATAGCAAAAGTCTAATTTGCTGAACTGCTGGGGTTTGTAGCTTGGTGCCCTCCAGGTGGTTTGGACTGGAACTCCCACAATCCCTGACCCTTCATTGGCTGTACTGGCTGAGGCTTGTTCGAACTGTAGTCCAAAATACCCAGAGGATGTCAGGTTGCCTATTCATGCTTTAGAGCATAATTCCTAAAATTTTAAATATTTGTGATATATACTATATATATATATATATATATATATAATAGCATTATGATTTTTATTCAGCTGTTATGGATGAATTAGCCGAAGACGACATTGATATTTTGAACCATGAAAAAGCAGATACTCATCATAAACGAGATGGAGAAATTCCTGTTCCAGTGTATTCCGGTGAAGAATCTGTTGCTTCACATTTTGCACTTGTCACTGCTTATGAAGATATCAAAAAACGACTGAAAGAGACAGAAAGGGAGAACTCTCTCTTAAAGAAAAGAGTGAGACTATTAGAAGAAAAGGTACGTAGCGTTTTAGCGATGCAATGTACTCCCCTCACCCCCCTTTGACATGATAAGGTAACTTACATCTTGTTTGTGATAATAGCAGGGTGGATTGATTTAAATAAATTGATTTAAATCAGCAAGAAAAGATATTCATTTAAATCACTGGTTTAAATAGTGTCCCATTGAAACTTTTTCATATATGTCCTGAAAAATGGTGCAGATCTGACTGATCAATATATTAATTGACAACTAAATATAACAGCTTTCAAAAACCTTGCACCCTCCTGATCTGGAGGGTGCCAGGCCATTGGCTGGGAATGATGGGAGTTGTAGTCTGACACATTTTTGAATGTGCCAGGTTGAGAAAAGCTGAAACAGAGTATTATTTATACTGTTTCATTCTTTCATGCAGGGTTTGAATCTTTGGCTTTCTCTTTATATTTTGCATGCTTTCCTTTTTTTAGCTGCAGAGGGAATATCTATACAGGGTCTTTCTTATGTCCAGCGCCCATGAAAGTTTGAGCTTAACAGCACTGTCTTATGCATACTCAGAAATATGTTCAATTGAGTTCATTTGGGCTTACTCTCAGGTCCTTGGATGTGGGATTGCAGCCTACATATGGGAATACTGGACGTTGCACAATGGACAATTTTGTCATATTGCTCTTTCCAGTGTTGCTCTTTTCTGCCCATGTTAGCCATCACAAAAACTAAGTAGGATAGGAAATAGAAATGAAATGCTTATGACTGATAGGTTTGATAGTTACAGGGCATGGTTTGATAGTTACAGGGCATGGTTTGATAGTTACAGGGCAGGCTGCAACAGTTTATTTTCATCAGATGAAAATATGAGTATGAATATTCATATTTGAGAAATGATTCTTCATTTAGAATGAAAAGCCTCCTTTAACTTAAATGTATCTGGTAGAGGCATTCATTCAATTTAGAGATTAACTATGTGGCTAACAGGCTTGTACCCAGATTATTTAATGTTAACCTATTTCAGTTACTATTTAAGAGAAACTTCTTACTTAGATTTTTTTTAAAAAATATCCAATTTAAATATTTAAAGATAGGGTTGTATTTAAAAAGTTACTGATTGTTATCAATTGTCTTATATTGAATTAATCTCTCTTCTGTCTTTCTTTCCTCTGCCTTGCTTGGCCCAGCTCCATCACCACAAAAGCACAGAAAAATAACAATCCAGGCTGTGTTTTTGCATATGTGACTTTAGGCAGAGAAATAGAAAACAAAATCCCAGCAATTTGAAGAAGCTAGAGCTGGTAGTTAGGCTAGACAGAGCCATTTTCATGAGATGAAAACCTAAAATGAACACCCATGTTTGATTGAATTATCTAGCAATGGGCCAGTTCGCATGATTGCAAGGTGGTTAACAACCCTACAACAGTCCATGGGTTCTGCCTGGTTTGCTACTTCAACAAGCCATCCTCGCCAGCTTTGCACAACACGAGAAGTCATGCCAGTGAAGCTAGGCTGACCATATGAAAAGGAGGACAGGGCTCATGTAACTTTAACAGTTGTAGAGAAAAGGGAATTTCAGCCAGTGTCATTTGTATGCAATTAGTTCCTGGTGAAATTCCCTCTTCATCACTACAGTTAAAGTTGCAGGCACTATCCTAGAGTGACCATATACAAAAGGCAGGGCTCCTGCAACTTTAACTGTTGTGATGAAGAGGGAATTCACCAGGAACTAATGGCATACAAATGACACTGGCTGAAATTCCCTTTTCTCTACAACTGTTAAAGTTACATGAGTCCTGTCCTCCTTTTCATATGGTCAGCCTAAGTGAAGCTAATTGTGCAAATCCAGCCGGCACATGTGTGGTGGCTTATTAACGACCCTGCAATTGTGCGAACCAGGCCGATGTGTATGAGTGTGACAGAGTTGTTAATTTGTTTTTATGAGACTGTAAGTGTAGAATTAGCATGCTTACGATGAGGCTTAATTGTGTTATTTTTCAAATGAGAGAAATTTGTTATTTATGTATGATTTATAAAAATTAAAAATCTGATTTAAATCAACAATTTTTTTTTATTTTTTTATTTATAAAGCCACTGATTTCTTTCCACAATTGGTAATAGTACTCATTAAAAGTTCAGAAAAAGAACATTATTTTTCTGGTATGAATTGGCTTGGCTAATTAAACACAAAAGGAGGACAGTAGTTTGTTTTTCCAAAATATATATATATATATAAAATAAAGTACTGCTGGCTGTAAAATAATGCATCAACTAATTGGCATAATGGTAAAGACTTTCATTTCACAACATTTGAATAATAATAATAATAATAATAATAATAATGCCAACAAAAATGTAATCTTCACATCTTTAATCTTTTAGCTTCTTGGCTCCCACATAGAAGAAACAACAAGCTCTGTTGGTCGTGAGCAGGTTAACAAAGCCTATCAAGCATATCGTGAGGCTTGTATTGAACGAGATAATCTAAAAAGCAAATTGGATAAAATGGTATGTTTAGGGTTTGGAGGTTTTTTTTGTAATGGGTTAAAAGGGATTTGTGATGCTACATGTGTAGTGCAGCATAGAAAGGATACTGTGATTTTTATAGGTCAACCAAGATAAGACTTTCTGACCTTTGAAGAAAGTAGTTGTTAGGCATTCCAGTCACTAACAACATTGGGTGTGTTCTAGTTGAATACAGACATTAAAGTCATGTTGATTTCAGTGCAGGAACTAAACATCTACTTAAATCTCATTGAAATCAGTTGGACTGAAAAATGTGTATGTATGACTATGATGCTCAGAGTATGCACTTTATGTTCATGCGCTACATGAAGAAAGAGAAACTTGGAAATAAGATTAAGTTTTGTTCATCTTTTTCAGAGATAGATTTACAGCTTCTTAAAGCAAGGAGCTGTAAGCTATACAAAATTAGATAACACATGGAACCTACTGCAAAGTGTTGTAGTGTATCCTCACCCCATAACAGGAATGCTCCTATTCTGGGTTCTAGCCAGCCATGTTCTCTTCCAGGATGTTGTAAGGGATTCAGTCGGGCACATTCAGTCTTCCTTTCTCCCTCAACTTCCTCTGTTTTCTGTTTTTGTTCTCCAGCTGACACTCACCCTTTTCTGGCTCCTGGAGGCTACCCAGCATGCTCTTCTTGGGCTGTCGTTTGGTTCCTTTCTCCTCTCCCCCCCACACCTTTTAAAAAATTTTTTTGTACTTCTGCATACTTTGGGTTCACTCAACCATGCTGATACCTCCCTCTTACTTCTCAGTGCCTCCATTTTAGCCCTAATATGTTTGGCACACAACCACCGGAATTTGCTACTAGAAGGCATGATGAAAGGCCTGGCAGTAGCCCTCTGGTGATACAGTATGCAGCAGTCGTAATAACATTAGAAACAACATTTAATGTAGTGCAGAACCTTTGGAAGGCAGAGGACAGATGAGGCAAAGCAAAACAAAACAAAAAGCTGGCATACCTGCTGACTAGTTGAGCTCAGTTTGATGGCCTGTCTTAATGGCCGCAGGATTTGGTCTTGTGCCCTCTCAAAACAAAGTACTATCTTTCTTAGCATGTAGGGATCTGACATCTGTATCTGACGTTGACTTGTTTATTGTTTCTAAAGCACTAAGTGAGCATCTAACAGCTTAGCCATCTGTTTATGAAAAGCCGGTTGTCATTTAGTCTCTAAGACTTCAAGCAAGTGTGGATTTTATTAATGAGTGGCAAGCTGGACTGACAAAGCTCTGACAGTGTGTTCCTTCCTCAAATTAGATGAAAGAGAACACTGAATCCCTGACACTCTTGAATGAGCAGTTGCAGTCTAAAGAAGTGGAGCTCCTACAACTAAGAACTGAAGTGGAAACTCAACAAGGTGTGCGGCGATGTCTATTGAAGTATAAATGTAAACACCTAACTATAGAGCTGCATCCGTGTATGCAAACCATGTGGCCTTCATCTGTTTCTTCTGCCAATGCATTCAGTTCGTGTAACAGGATATAACTGCAGTGCTTTGAATGGAAACAAAGCACACTGTCTTTCTATTTGTTGGTGACATTCCTATCACTGTGATTGTAGATTACCAGCATTTCCTTTGCAAATTATATAAAGGTTGATACTATATTTAGAGAAGGAAAGCTGATTTTGTTTCTGGTTTAAGTAGGTGCACAGATAAGGGGGAAATGTTTTGTGACTATTTTTTTCACCTTTCAACTTGGTACAATTCAGTTATATCTTATTTTATTCATGCCTTGCCCTTCCACAGGTCCCTGGGGTGGCTTACAGAAAGTTAATATTACAATAAAACACAAACATTAAAAATCCATGATATAAAAAAGCAATAAGCAGAATTAAAAACATACACCAAGTATTGTAAAGGGAATTTAAAAGTCTGGGAAAATAAAAAGATCTTTGGCCCCCAAATGACAACCAGATAGGCACCTAGCAACTCCTAAATCGGTCCTTTGGGTGTCCTGGTTCCAAGCTATGAATTGCTTTACTGATCAAAAGTAGTGTTACGAATTGAGCTCTGAAATACATTGGAAGGTAGTGCAGTTGGCAGAGCACAGGTGTAATGTCACCATAAAATGTTCCGGTTAACAGCCTCACTGTTGAATATCGGACTAATGGTAGTTTCTGAAACATTTTCAATGCAGCACCGTGTATAACACATTACAGCAAGAGTGATCTGTAGGTTGCCACAACATGGACCAGTGAGCCCAGCCAGGCTGTCTTTCTTTCCAGATGGAGTTGTAGCTGACATGCCGGCTAGCTGGTAGAAGGTGCTCTGTGGCGCAGACACACCTTGCACCTCCAATGACTTATGGTGGATCAATGAGCATCCCCTGGAGTGCAAATGTGTTCCTTCAGGGGGATTGCAACCCCATCCAGTGCAAAGCAAACACCATAACTTGGGCAAAGAGACCATTCACTGGCAGGACCTCTTGTCTTGGATTGAGCTTCAGTTCATTGGTTCTCGTCCAGGCTGTTACTGCATCTAGGCACTATTCAACACCATCTCTATCTTACCTGAATTTGATGAGAAATAGAATTGGGTATTGTCTGCATATTGATGATATCTCACTCCAAACCTCTGGATAACCTCACTCAGCAGTTTCATGTCAATCTTAGAGAGAATGGGGGGATAAAATAGAACCCTGAGGGATCCCATAACACAAATGCCAGTGCGTTGAACAGTACTCCTTTACCAGCACTTTCTGAAATTGTCTAAGTAGGAGTGGAACCACCTTAGCACAATACCTCCAATCCCAAACCTAGATAACCTGTATTGAAGAATACCGTGGTCAATGGCATTGAAAACCATTGAAAGTCCAGGACAATCAACAGGATCACACTCAATCTATTTTCAGCACAAGTCATCCATTAGGATGGTCAAGGCAGTTCCATATGAGCTAGATTGCAAGAGACTCCTTTAGAAGACACTTCCCTAAATGTCTGAAGAATTATTTGATGCCAAAAAAGGCTATTAGGTTTTCCTTGGCAAGCTGCACAGTCATGCTTAAACTGGCCATCATGCCCATTCTCCAGTCATGGAGGGTGGTGTGTTTGTAACAGGAGTAGAAAGCATGCCCTATGTGCAGTCCCAAAGCAAGAATTTCAGGCAAACTGGAGTTCCGTAAAGGGAAATTGAGGCAACAGGTTCTTAGCAGCTACTGGTCTGGGAAGACTCCATATCTTAGAGAGGACCTTCTACAGTAAAGCTTTCCCATCTGAAGTATACTATTGTCACATATTGTTTCTTAATAACTTAGTCACTTTATAACTAGCAAGCAACTTGTAAAACCAATCCAGGGGTTGGCTCCAAAGTTTTCATTGTGCTCACAGAAGGCCTCTTTCTGTAAGCAGAATGAAAACTTTAGCTCCATCCCTATCATCCTTAGTGTTGAATTGTATAGTGACTGAATAATTGGTCTTGTATTGTTTCCTTACAGTGATGAAGAGTCTGAATTCAAACCCTTCTAACTGGGAAATAGACAAGCTGAATAATGCCCTGAAAGTGCACAATTTGGAGCAGGATTTGGAGAAGCTGAGGGAAGAATGTAATGATCTTAGAAAAGAATTGCAAACATCTATACAGAAGGTATTACTATATTAGGGGTTCCATTATGATGATAGGGAGAGGGGATGTATGAAATTGTGAAACTGAATGTTGGTATGCTCCATAGCCCAATAATTAAGTTTCTGTCGTGGACATTATTGGAAAAAAAATATTGGCCATAATCTAAAAATCTATACTAAGCACATCCAAAAGCTTTTGCACACCCATTGGGTTGCATCCAGTGTTAGTCTAACTTAAGTCCCATTCAGTTCAAAGGGACTTTAACTAGTCTAGCATTGGGTACAACCCATTGTGACTTTTGAACAGCAGACCACTGTGCCATGCTCACGAACTGTTTTTGAAGGCTGTTCTCTCTTTCAAAAGAGGTTTACAATGTGATTGGGGAATTGTGCATGTGTCTGCTGTCCAAAAAACACAACCCCAGATCTCTCTTGCATTTGCAGAACTAATTCCATGGTGCTCTGGATTCTAGCCATTATACAGAAGAAAACTTGTCTTATCAGCTAACATGAGTCACACAGAGCAATCTTAGTATTTTCCTTGGTAGGTTTACTGGTGTTCTGCATGAGAGGAATGCAGTGGATACTATTCTCCCTCCTCACTACATTAAAGCTTTTGATGACAGTCTCATAACTCCGTAAATGTACACATTAGTGGATGTTGCCTTGAGTTCGATACTCAGTTAGCTTTAAAGCCACAGCCAAAGAGTCTGGGGAGAGATGGCAAACAGAATGCCATGCCGATCTTTCAAATTAGTTCTAAAAGAGGCAAGTCTGTGTTCTTAGCATTGCAAAGTCTTGGAAGTTTGAGATATGTTTAGTTGCTTATCTAGACAGAACAAGCTGATCAGTGACTTTTAAGTAAGGGCTTCTGCAACTTGAGTACATTTTATTCTTCTGGGTTGGTTAATGGTTTAATTACGATCATCACTCTTGGTAGCTTAAAATAATGTTGCTTAGTTTACGTTAATGCTTCTCAGGTAGCAAAAACTATATTGCATATTTCGAGAAGCTCCACTAGATGGTGCTAAATGCAAGATGATGGCTTGAAATTATGTTAGTGTACACCTGTAGGGAGAATTGGCATCTTTTCAATCCACTGCTTAAAATATGCTGAACTGAGCATGTAATTCATGGCACTTACTTGTGAATCCTTCTGATTTCAGTAGGATTATTCATGAAAAAGCCTTTTTCCAGTTATTTCTCTGCAGAAGCTGATTAAAGCATCATTTCATTATTTCTGTTTTCTTTTTTTGTTGAACAGTCATGCTATTCCACTTCAGTAAACTCCCTTTGGTAAAATGTGCCATGGCTTGAAAATGAAATATAACTCAAATGACTTTATCTAGAATCATCACTATGATTGTACTGAAACTGAAACTTAAATCATATGGGTTACCGCTTCTGATGTCCCAGCAAGCCCTGAATGTAGAATGAAATTTGAAAACAGCTGGTGTGCATGTGTTTGACAGAGACATGCTAGTCATAAGGAGTCAAGATGCAATACGTATCCCCTACAATGGGGTGATAATGTTTGTGCAAATCAGACCTTTGCATACTGGATTCTGTTCACATAGATTCGTATTCCAACGTCAAGTCCAATGTGTGGATTAAGGTGGCCTTAGAGGGCGAGTCAAGCACACTGGGTGATGGGTTGGAATAGGGCAGCATGATCCCTCTCCTCCTCCTCCTCTGTGTGTAGGCTGTTTGCATGGGACAAAACTAATTTCTGACACAATTTCTTTGCTAATTTTGAAAGTAGAATTATAATGGTCTACTTTGTGAGCTAGCTATGAAAAAGCATGAGGGAGCCTATAAAATACCAATATAAATAAAAAACGTTATATACACATCAGAAAACATTGAAATCTTCCAGCTAGCACATGAATTTTAATGTTGTAGTAGCATCTTTTGTAAGTTGTAAACATTTTTTACTTATGCTTATGTGACTTGTCATGTTCCTTAGATTGTGAATAGCTGTTCTATAAACATGGAATAGCAGACAAATCTAATCCATATTTCTTAACTACTTATCGTGGACAACGTTTTTGTTACCAGAAGAGATCCAGGCAATTGTTGCTGGTGATGACAGAAGCTGTTTATCCAGGCTTTGAGGTGCTTTGATTGGGAGGTGGTTGCTACATGGCAGTGCATAATTTTCTCTTCAGTCAACAGTAATTGTTTCATGCTTGGGTCAGTTGGGAAGTTCCCTATTTCTTATAGGCTTTTTGTTTCAGTAATCCTGTTCTCACAGACCTTGGACAACAACTCTCATAATCTCCCAACTACTGGGGCTGTTGGGAGTTGTAGTCCAAAATATCTGGAGAACACTAGGTTGCCTACCCCTGCCTTAAAGCACTGGTGGTCCCCTTTGCAGTCTTCTCCTTATTTAAATTTAATTGTGTTTATTTATTTTACAATGCCATCTGTGAATTTGGAATCAGAGGAAGCGCTGTCAGCCAGTGCCATGGGTTGGACAATTTTCTGCAAACAACTTTCTATAATAGCCAGTTCCCCCCTCCCCAAAATGTCCACTGCTAGGTCTTTTTGCAGAAATGTTTCCATTTTTAATCACGTATATTTTCATAACATGAGAAATATAACGAATGGATACAATAATGTTCAAAATGGGCAATTTCAAAATTGCAGTTTTGCAATTGCAAAAATTCAATTTTTGGAATAAAGGTGGTATATACATTTAATAAATTAACTTTTTTCATGTTCCCTTTTCTTTTATTTTTTTCAGGTTGAATCCCAGGAAGGAACTTTAATAAATGGAGAGTTTGTCCAGCAGCAGAACGTTCATAGGTATGAAGAGCTCATGGATTTGTTTCAAGTTTGTTATAGAAGTACAATGCAGATGAGTCCCTGGGATTTACCCAATCCACTTTGCTTAACTTCAAAGAACACATTGCTTTGAATAGAAACTCAATTGGGAAAGACCTGACCAGTCAAATATACCATACTGACATCCTGATAGATCATGTTATACTAGTTTGATATGTGACTGTCTTTGAAGAGAGTTCAGAATTGCCAACTGGTCCTGAGTACGACTGCAAGACAGGCCATTCAGAGCATCTAACTCTGATTTGGGGACAAGCTTGCTTGTTTCCAGTTGGTCTTGGGTCCAATTCAAAGTGCTGTTTTTGACTGTTAAAGCCTTAAACAGTTTGGATCAAGAAAACCTCAAGTGCTGCCTTCTCCCATATGAACCTACCCATTCACATAAGCCGTGTACAGAGGCCTTTCCGTCCCCGTTCCCTTGCTGTCAGAAATGCAGTGAGTGACTATGCCAGTCAGGGCCTTTTCAGCAGTGGCACCAATGGTAGTGAACTCTCTCCCTAGGGAGCCTTGTCTCACTCTGATCCTGACAGCTTTTAGATGGTAAATGAAAGTTTTGCTCCAGAGGGTTTTTGAAATAAATTGACCTATAGTGCACTGGCTATTGGGCTTCTATTGGTTGCTTGCTGCTGTGTATTTTTTCCCATTTTGTTGTCATTGGTTTGGATCCAGACTTGGTCTATCTTGGAATAGACCAATGTCAATCAATGGGATTTTAAGTTCCATGGCTAAGTCATGACTAACTTAAGTCTCATCTATTTCAATGGGTCTACTCATGGGACTTGAGTCTGGATCCAAGTTCCAACCCATTGTTTTTATTTTCTTGTGGTTCAAATGGTATGATAGAAAGATCGTGCTGTATATGAGTTGGCTGTGCACATAAGAACAAATTGATAGCGAAAACAGATCCAGTTATGGGCGGTGGCCCCAAACATTGAAGGCAAATTACCCCATGATTGAAGTCTATTAGCAAATGTAACTGGTGCTCTCCACATTTATGCGATCAAAACACTGGAGAATTTGGAACTGGAGCTTGGACTAGAAGACCACTGCCAGCTGTCTTGTCTCCCACACCTTTCCTTCCACCTAAGTGCTTGCAGGTTGAGGCCCTTTATGTTTGGGTTTCCCTAAACATTTGCAAGTCTCAACCATTTATTCTTTTTTGGGCCTTTTTCAATTAGCTGATGGCTCTTAAGTTCTAGCTTTTTGAGAGATGTCTTCACAAAACTCAGGTCAAAGATCAGATGTCTTAGGAGAGGGACATGGTTTTCTTTGTGAAGCCTGTAAATCGTCGTCAAATATGGATGAAATCAATTTCAAGGCATGCTAGAATTGGGAAAACGACTTCAGTTGCTGTTCTGTGAAAAAGAGGCGATACAACACCTTATCTCCTGATCATTATCTCTTACCGTAGATGACTGTAAATTACTCTTTGTATGATTTTATTTAGTAATGTATTATTTGATGCCCTTATTTGGAATGCTGCAGGAATCTGTTGTGTTCTCGCTCGCTGCTTTTGCCTAGCATTCCTTGCAGGCTGTGGATAGTAACTGCAAGAGACATCTGTGCAGTGACACAGCAGAGTAGACATACCTACGGTCTGCACTTTGAACCTAGGAAGAAGGGGTGGGGCTCTTAAAACACATCGTCCTGTGAGCAGGGTAGAAACTGAACACACAGGCTGATCAGTGACCCTTCAGAGCATCAACTCTGCAATGTGTAGTTAAGCATGAAAACTCCATATACTGAGAAAAGGCATCAAGGATTGCAACTTACTTATTGACATTTTCAGTCCTCAGAAATGCATTTTCCTTGTTTTCCACGTGAGGGAGGAATAGGACTTGGTTAGATGAGGTCATTTCATAAGTTACTTTGGGGCTTCCATTAGAAAACGGGACGTAGGCAGACATGTAGGAATATATTGGGCCTCCACTGTTCTAAAAACTTGTACAGTATGCCCTTTATTCATGTTAATTAGTCATCTAATGTTCTTGCTTCTCCAAAACAATATTTAGATAGCTGTTTGGTAGGTAACACAATCAGTCCATCACTCTATTAGCGAGGGTTTTATTTTATTTTTTAGAGTATCTCTTTGGTATCTGCCTGGTATGTAAATTAGCACATACAGACTTTAAGTTGTAAAACCCAACTATAATTCACATCGACTGTGAAAACAAGTCTGCAGCTCTTCTCACACCTACAGGAAGTTCTTTGAAATGTTTGTTTCAACAAGTACCCTTTGATTTAATTTGAATGTCAATATTCACTTAATATTCTTGTGAAATATTTGTCGCTTGTCAGTGACGCAAAATGTTCTTCGATCAAATATGAGTTGTTACTTTAAAAATAGCTAAGCTCTTCTTTAGCTAGTGCCATGGGATTGTGTTGATTAAAGGGAATTGTGACATAATTCACAAAATGTATGGTGGTGAATTTTTATATCATTTTTTATTACAGTAACAAGAGTAGCTATAAAGAAAAACTCATTATGTTTTCATACCGAACAACTGAAACACAGCTGAGGAAAAGGGAATGACACTAGAAAATATTTTTTTAAAGTTGATCATTATCAGTTTTGTGTTCATAACTGAAGAGAAATCTGTGTCTTATTTAGTGCAAAAGTGCAGAAGATCTTTTAGCCCAAGGGCCAAACTCCATTTTGGAGAAGCTGTATTTCAGTGGTGGGTGGGGCCAAAAACAAAGGGGCGGTGCAAAAATACCAGCCTATTTTAGCTTAAAGCTCCCAGTGCCTGTAACTAGCACTTAGGAAAGGCATTCAAACCTTTTACAGTGGAGAAAACACTGCACAAAAATTGGGATACCCCTAAATGATAGGTGGTTGTGGGCCTGGGGAAGGTGGTGGGATAGGGATCCCAGGTTAGCTGGGGTTCTGCACCCCTGATTCAGTATATGTTGGATGCAATGCTTTAACTAGCCAGCCTCACTCTAGAGTTGAAATGTTGCAGACCCTTCAAAATTGCCCCCAAGCCCCAGATTCTTGCTGTTGCTCCTTGGTCAAGTTCAGTGCAAGCCTAAAGCTACAATTCTGCACCTTGAAAAGCCAAAGTTTGTGACCCACAAGCAGAATTAACTCAACTAAATTTGCACTTTAAAATTGTATTCAAAGGGAGCATCAGCAAAAAGGATTTATTCAAGATGCTGCCACCCAGTTATGAAATAACTGTCCTAATTATTGTAGTTGGTGTTAGTCATCCTGTCCTAACTGGAAAGTGTACAGTAATTGCGGTGAGAGATACATGGGATATTGGCAGGATGGCAGGAGAGGGGACTCAAATCCATGAGCAAGGGAGATATGAAGAATCTTCCTGGCTCTTACTCTTGTGTGACAGCCGTCAGCTTTACAAAAGCTTGCTTAGACATCCATGTGTCTAGAAAACTGGGATTATCTAGAATGGGATATGGAATGTCATTGTGGTGGTGGGCCAGATTGCCCCCCTCCAGGCCCACTGAAGTCATCCTGCCCTGGGCTCAACCTATTTTAGCTATTCTCCAAATTCTAGAAGAACCTCAACACCCCATGCTTAAACTCTTCAAAAGCTAAGTAAAAGAGATTGGTTTGGTTCACACATGGTTGGTTGCTGTAAAATTTAATACACCATCTTTTTAATTTTGTTTACTAACTATAAGTCAGAGATGCTAAATTAAACCCCAGTTTTGATATAGAATATCTAAAGTTTCTGATTCAAAATATATGGAAAACCCATGTCACTGCTGCCAGTTGAGTTTTCCGTCCTCGATTTTGTTTTTAAATTTTAAAAATATAACTTCTTTCCTTTGTTCAAATAAGACAGAATTTCTCAAAAGCCAATAGAAAAATGTTGGAAGCAGGATGGACCTTGGGAAGCGGGCGAAGAGGACCTTTGTCTGATCCAGTTAGGCATTACTTCCACTCTCCTTATGATTCCCCACCTCTCACCTCTGTTAGCCCTTGTGCTGCACCGACCACAAATAAAAGTGCTTTTTTCTCCTTGCCTTGTAGCTAGACAACTGGGTGGTGATGGTGAAGTAGCTAGTGGTGGCGACCAATGAGATGTGAACTTTTTAACATAGCTGGGAATAATAGCTTTCTATAGTCTGTTACAAAACTTTCTTTATTGGCTCTCTGAACCAACTGCTTTTGCTTTGACAAACTTTTTATAAATGGCCGTGGTTATAGGAATTGGGAAGAGTAAGGCCAGCTGAAATTTCAACTTTAAAAATGTGTTTTCAGTGAAAATGTTCAGCAAGCATATTGGGAATTGAAGAGGGAGATGTCTAACCTGCATCTGGTGACTGAAGTGCAAGCTGAAATGCTGAGGAAACTGAAACTGATCCCATCTGCAATCAAGAAAGGCAAGTCAAGGTTTGCAAGATGAAGCCTTGCAAATGCAAACCATTGTCCTTAAGCTGTACTATTTTGGAGTGCAGCTTGCTATTGTATCTTATCAAAATCTCATCAATTGAAGCTGATGAAGCCCATTTTTATTATAGTTCCAGCCTCCCCATTTTCTCCCTTGACTTCTGTCTTGTACTGGTCAACTTCACACATAAAGGTGTTGCTGATGGGGTTTTTTATTTTCTCTTCCCTTGTGGCTTTTTCCTCAGTCAAGTGTTGCTTATTTGTACGAAGCCGAGGTGTTAAGTTTAGTTTGTATTTGACCTTTTACCACAACATATTAAAAAAAGCACCAAAAGGCATTCATTTTTCAAATCCATCCTTACCCTACAAGTAGTGATGTCTTCAAATCACATGCACACAACCCCCATCCGCCCCAAAAGTGCATCCTACATTTTTCTTACTCACTTACTGGGAACATTCATTAATCCTAAGAGCCACTTTATACACTGCAAAATTTATACACAGAAAGCCATTCTAAAAATTAGATGTCCTCATTTTCTTCCCAATGAGGATGTTTCCTATGCTATTGCGAATTTTTAAGTGGAGTCTTCTCCACAGCATTGAAAAGCCCTAGAACATAGGTGACAGTCAATTCCTTTAACATTTGGGGCAAAATCAGGCACCCACATACTTGTCAAACACATGGTGGCTAGCTCAGCTATTGAGCAGGGGTGGTTGTTAACTTTTTAATGCAAAAGGAGAACACTGGATGGGACCAAAATCCACCCACTCCCCTGCCTTGCCACCCTGCATTCCGCTACTTTGTGATGTTTTCTCTGGCTGGGCAAAAATGTTTTAAAGCAAGCAGGCTGGATGTTAGCTTTGGTCCCCTCCTCTTTAGGTAATACTAAGGATGCTTGAAAAGTCTTCTGCGGATTCAAATGTGTTTGGATTCCTATGAATCTGACCTGTGGATTCCATAGCGCATCAGCTTTTTCCAAGTCACATGGATTGGGGACTGTTTTTCACTTCTGGGAGGGGTATATATGCTAATGGACAAGTGCCCCTTAGCGCTAATGCACACTTATGCTGATGTGCATTAGTTAAATGCATTAGCGATGATTATCATAAAATAAAGGAAAAGTGTGCATTTGTTTGTAAGAATTAGCGCTAATGCGTTGAACTAATGCGCAACAGCACAAGTGCGCATTAGTGCAGATGTGCAAGTAGAATGAAATTCTGGCTTTAAAAAATCTGATTCTGTCAATGAGCAGACGATGGAATGAAAGACACAGATGGAACAGATTTAACAAAATCCGTACCTCCCTAGATCACACACGCCATTACCCTGGTTTGGCTCATAGTGTGCAGTTAAGCAGGAAGAAGTATGAGAGCTAGTAAGGGAAAGAGCACTGAAACCTCCAGAAGACACAACAACAAGAGCCCATTCCTTACCGTCTATTCGTTCTCCTCTAGAAGTTCCATTTGATGAAAAGATTGGGTTTATTTTCCTGTATAGGCATTGTCCTGATTCACACGTAATGGCAATTCGCGGGTTGTTTAACCCATGAATTGGTGGGGCCTTGCCCAAGCAAGCATACTGCCCACTGTGCACTTTCCATTTCTGCTTTACATCCACTTCCATAAACAAACCAGGCAGGCCCTGTTCCTAAGTTGTTTGATGTGACGTCCCAACCCAGAATGTGGGGTAGATAAGGGGCAAAAAAATCCAGAGTCTTACCACCACAACAAACCATGGATTAAAACTATAGATTGTTTGTTTCATCAGCAACCCATAGTTCCAGTTTGGATGTCACATCAAATAATCCAGGAACAGGGTGTTCCTGGGTTATGAAAGCTGATGCAAAGAAGAGACATGCAGGAGGTAGCATGCTCACTTGCTGATGTATGACCCCAACTAACTGGGTTTTAAGCCATTTTAGTTATGTGTGAACCAGGCCAATGTATTTTACTTACTTCTTGAAGAGTTAAGCATGTTGGAGCTCTTGAAGAAAAGTATTG
Organism: Anniella stebbinsi; assembly: GCA_029215795.1. Taxonomy (NCBI): domain Eukaryota; kingdom Metazoa; phylum Chordata; class Lepidosauria; order Squamata; family Anniellidae; genus Anniella; species Anniella stebbinsi. The sequence goes on from JARDYH010000002.1 coordinate 186,349,610, forward strand.
AGTCACAGTAAAAGCAAATAAATGGACAAACTAAGGATTGCATTATTAGTAATTAATTATTGTCTGTAAAACAAAAAAATGAAAAATATATTAGGGTTTTGAATGTGTTTTGTGTTAACCAACTAGTCTTAGGTTTGTTTTTTTTTTGTTTTTTTTTGCTATTTCCATAGAGTCATCCTATACTGCTGTTCAGTGTATTGAAGACCTTGAAAGGGACACCACAAATCTACATTTTGCGGCTTCTGGAGCAACATGCAAAAAGAGGCTACTTCCACCGAGTGACCAAGTTTTCAGCAATGTTGTGTCTTCACCATCATGTACTGATGAGAGACTTTGTGACTCTCCATTTCAGGAACATAACTCCTACGGAAAGAGCTCCCTGGAAGATAATTCTTGGGTCTTCCCAAGCCCTCCAAAGCCTAGTGAGACAATGTTTTGGGAAATGAGAAACAGAGTGTCTCACTTAAACTTTCCAGAAAACAATTTAGATCAGTGTAACCAAAACTGCGTGCACAAGAGCTAAGAATTTTAGGAGGAAATTGATACAGCTTTGAATAGGCTCATGTATGTGTTAAACGGAAAGTAGCTGATGTGAAGGAGGAGGATGAAAGTGCAGCAGTACAAGCTGACTCTAACTCTTTCCCTGTTGTCTAAATTTGAAAGCAGTCCAGTGAAATCAAAAGGATATGGCATATGATGAAATCAATCAGTCCGCGCTTCTGATTGCACACCTGCAAATTACTAGAGTATTAAGCCTCGGAGTAAAACAAAAGCTGTACGTTGCAGCTAATTGTGTGAATAACATTGCTTTGAAATACAGTATTTTCAGACATTTCTATAAACTGTGAGAATATCCTCTTTTTTGACAGTATGTCTCCTCCTAAGGGTTCTCAGGTAAAGAAAGGAATGTTAATTTTTACCTCTACTTCTGAAGCAGTTATACTGGGTTTTCCTAATGAGTGGTGTGTACTGGGAAGAAAAGGTGAACAAATGTAATTATTGTGACTTATGTAATAAGCCAAATGACTAGAATTCCTTGTCTCAACTATGTGTCCTCATTAACCTTACGGTGAAGAATCTGACAGAAAACTGAGATTCTCTCAATTATTATGGTAAAGTCTGCTATCACTTTACGAATGGGTAATGGCATTATGTACTTATTGCTACCTGTTCTGGGGTTAAATTTAGTGACCGTTTGGGTGCCTATCTGCCAGTTACCAAAATCTTTGCTTTATGACTCCTAAACCCAGTAACTTTGCTTTGGTATAAAAACCCCAGGCGCCTTAATCTATGCAGGAAGAACTGTAATATTCTAAATTGCATTTAATCTTTTTTATAATGCATAACTGATGTACTATACTTAATAAGATGCATCAGGATCCAAAAATTCTATACATGAGTAACTCTGCATTCAAATAATTTTTAAGTCTTGGCTCTCTACCCTATATTACTGATTAGTTTATAATCAAGATTTAGCAGTAAAAACTGTTAGACCATAATGAGCTTCAAGCAAAGAAGACTGGATGCCTTTTGAAGTATATAAATCAACAGTTTCCAGTGCTACATTTTCGCACTTGGCTTTTAAAATGCAGGGAGAATGTTGGTCTTTCATATTGGAAAGTTCTGATGAGGAACCTCACAACACAATGTTGGACCAGCCGTATGTTTTGCTAGTTTAAGGCCAGACTCTCATTGGATCATTCGAGTATTTACAAAATTGTGTCTTTGCTGTTTCTCCTTTACATCCTCACATGCACATGAATAGGGAAAAGTGATGGACCTAATAGATGCATGTTCCTAAATGATGATAAATGATTTATCCTGGAGTTGTGTAGTTATGTTCCTAAGCAGCACAACCACATCATTGGCATACTATGAAAGAGGCAAAAGTGCATCTTTCCTTTCTTGCATTGCATTTCTATATTTCAGTGTTGGCTGCTGTATTGCTTGTCTCATATTGGAGGGAATATAATCTGTGAAGGAAGAAGAAAGGATGCCTTCTACTGTGTTAGTGAATGGCATACATAAATAATGTACGTACCATTCACCAGATATGTTTGTTTTATCTCTTATCTTGCTCACGTATCCTGGCTTGTCTGTGATTAATGGAAATGGTGTCAGATGCTGGAATTTATTCTGACCAATGAACATAGCTGACTCGAGGGAGTACAATCTCCTGAAGAGTAATAGAAGAAAACCCAATATGCATAAAATAAATCCAAGTCACTAGACTTTAGCTGATAGAACCAACTACCTGTGTAATAACAAAGCAGCAGAAGCCATTTCTCATGTGGCTGCAAAGCTCTGATGTGTTTCTCAGGGCTGCTTCTTTGGTTACAAGAGACCTGGAAAAGCAAGTAACATTGTCCAGCACAGGAGCTGCTTTACATTTTGAACAATGTACTGACAAAATGGGCTTATTTTTAAATAATTTTTGTTTGAAAATAGCTTTCTGTAAATTGATACAAGTACAGTCTCTTTTGACTGCTATGACCATATCCTTGGCAAATGCTGACATTTTAGTACCTGGGGCATAATTCTACATCTGTGCAATATCTTTTGACTACCCTAATAACTACTGTTAGAGCTGTACTGCAATGGACCCAGTTATCTAGGGTCAACTGCATCTTGAATGCCACTCTAGAGGCATTCAAGATGCAGTTGGACAGCCATCTGTCAGGTATGCTTTAAGGTGGATTCCTGCATTGAGCAGGGGTTTGGACTTGATAGCCTTATAGGCCCCTTCCAACTCTACTGTGATCTGTTTTGATCCCCTCTCCCCCAAGTTTCTGTCTTGAAAGTCGCAGAGCAGCCTTGCCTGGCCTGGCACCCTCCAGATGTTTTGGACAACTTCTAGCATTCCTCACCATTGGCTATGCTAGCGGGGGCTGATGGAGGTTGAAATCCAAAACATGGAAGGCATCAGATTGGGAAAGGGTGAGACCTCATGGGGAATTCTTTTATTTTGTGCACCTAAGCAAAGCAAATTTATTTTTTTTAAATCATTTATATACTGCTCTTCCTCCCAAAGGAAATCAGAGCAGTGCACACTAAAAACAGTAAAACAATATAAACAAATGATAGTAAGCAACAAAATTTACAGCAATCAAAATACCTAGGATATTTTGTGAAATCATGCCTAACTAGGACAGATGTATCTCTTATGGGCTGCTTTAATATATTGAGATGACATGTTAATCCGCTCAGTTTCTTGAGATTGGAACTACTCATGGGAGGTGTTTATTCCTTCTCTCCCACCTTCCCATTCTAAACATTTTAAATTCCAGTCCAGACATTAGAAGTAACATATTGAATTAAGTGGTTTTCTAAATTACAGTGACAATTCAGATGGGCCTAATTCGTGAAGATACTGGTTTTTAGGAGGGGAAGAATTGCTGTAATTTGGATTTGTAATCCAATTGCTTCAAATTAATCCCCCAGCCCCCTCCCCAAGAAAAACTTACTGTGTTTGAAGTTACATGGGAACGGATGAGTTCATGAAGCATTCATACATTTGTGAAATTAAAAATCCTGCAACCCTAAATAAATATCACTTTAAGCGTCTTTTTCCTTTTTTTAAATCAAGGTTCTTTTGCTCTGGCTCTTAACTTGAACCACAGTAAAAAAAAGAATAAGGGCTGTCTTTTGTATACACAAATCAAGCCAGTTTGATCAATATGAAAGTATGTGTGAAAGCTGGAAATTCCCAGAAGTGCTGAGAGAAATGCCTCTGCAAATGGGCAAGTTACAGGATTTAAAAAACAAATTTAAAGTTTGAGTTGAAGTTCATTTGGTCAACAACTTGGATATGTGGTGGTGTATATTTGATTCCTTAATGTTACAGAATTAGAACAAATATATTGTTAGGCAATATTTCTCATAGTGGAAAAAAGGAAAGGAAAAATATTTAGAAACACGCAATTTATTTCACATGTTTTAGTATCTCTTGGATGAAATCAGCGAGGGCCGGTACATTTTTATTAATAGCATCACTACCTGAAGAGGGCTGCATCAGTACCAAAATAGCAGAAAAGGTTACAACCTTAGCTTAACTCTTTCCTGAATCTGTCCTGTTAACTCCCTTTCTGTATTATCTTGTCTACACTACCTTCTATTATCACCCTTCTCTTTCCTAACTCTCAGCTAGCTATCCTCTTGCTTTCCCTCTGCATATCTTCATTTCTGTGCTTTATCACATAACTATGGTCCTGCTCCATAGGAAGAGTGTAGATGAGACAGGAACTGCAAGAAGTCAACCCTGTAGGCAAAGTTAAGATGGGTTGCCTGGAAGGGGATTGAGGAAAAGTCCTGCTGTTCTCTAGTTCCAGGGAAGCTGCAAGTTCTCGCTGGTGCCACTTTATTCTGTATTTGGTTAGGTTAGCAGAGAGATTCACATCTAGATTTGTGACATAGGGAAAATTGACACCCTATTAAGACTTATTTAATAAGTAAGCCAGTCCATATGATATCTCTCCTTTGAACCATTGGTTATTGCCACACACAAAAAGCACCAACCACTATCTTAATTTCCTTTTGAAGAACCTTTACATTGTCATTCCTATTTTAGGCTGCCATTAAAACTTCATGTGGAGTTTGCCCTAATGTAAACCTCCCTGAGAGATTTACAACCAATTAAGATTTCAATGGCTCTTGGGATAGTTAATACTGTGAGCAAGTTCTAAACCATTTGTGTAAAAAGAACTCTGCTCCAATACTTGCAGAAGTTAGCTGTTTTGCAACAGACTACAGGTAAGGTTATTCCTTTGGCGACCTGGAGAAGACCCAGAAGCAGAGTGCCAATTGGAGTATCTGAGAGCTTTAGGAAACTTGTACACACTTCTTCCCCTCCTGAGTAACTTTTGTATATTGAATTTTAGATACATTGTAAGCTGCCTCAAAAGCTTCTAGTAAGGCAAAGTATAAGTACTCCAAATACAGATAACAGGTAGGGCTTCTTTTTTAATATGTAGAGCTCTGAGAAATTAAACATTTACTTAAGATGTCAATAGCTATGAAGCACATTATTTGAATAGTTACTACAAAGTTTCCGAACTGTATGGGATAAGATTCTCTTTCTGTAATCATACCATCTGGATTCAGGGTACATTGTTTACAACGATAGCATAAAAGCTCCATTTATTTTAGTACAATCAGGTTGAAAAAATGATTTTTAGGGTCTATTAAATTCCATTATTTAAAGAAATATGTTGAAGTAAAAAAAAAAAAACAGCAGCCAAGACATTTAAGACTTTAAATGCTGTTAGGAAGTTTCTGCTGCTTTTGACCCCGACGGATTCCTGTTGTTCTGTATTCTTCCTTTTGCTTCAAATATTCATCCTTGCATTCTTGGTAAAGTGCTGGATCCTTATAGCTAGAAGATAGGAAATGTGCTAATTAGATCTAATATTTTTTTACTCAATTGCATTTTAGACTATTTACAGACCTGTAGGTAATGGTACAGGGAAAGCATAAACACCATCATGGGGAAGGTGTTTGGGAAGAACTTGTGAGGAAGGAGCTGCCTGTCCAGCTGCACCTGTGGACCCTGCGCTTCAGCCCAACCCACCAGGTACTTAACAGTCCTCAATCTATGTACAAATTCCACGTAAGAATCTAATGTAAGACTGAGAGTCACGGTTTTCATTTTTAGGAGAAGCCAACTCCTGAGCATGGTGTTGCAGATATGTTTGAAGCTGGGGTGAGGTGGTTGTGAGGAACAGATATGCAACATTTTAAGAACTAGTTTTCAAGGTTCTGTACCTGCACTTCTCATCTACCCTAGCCACGTGTGTACATGGATGAAAAGGGTTTAACACAAAACAGCAGTAAGTGAATAGCATTATTCAAAATTATTGTGTGCCTACATTTTAAAGTTCTGTATTGCTCCCATGGATAATAGGACAAAACACCTTCTTTTCACATGCTTAGCAATTGGGACCTTTCCAGGTGTGGGAGTGTTTCTGTGTATGATGGCGTGATGCAATGGAGTATATGATCCCAAATCCTAGAGTGTATATATAGGAGAAAAATGGGTTTTCTCTATAAAAACTCTAGGTCAGCCAACAAAACTGGCAGGTGCAATTTTGGCATTAAAATCATATTGGGGGCAAGCGTTTAAAATGGGAGTGAAGAGGAAAGAGCATAAATAACAATTCCAAATGAACATATTCCATTCAAAATTATTTTCCTTCTGTTGTTTTTTTTGCACTTTATTAATTTGATCATGATGTGTTATTAAAACCTATTAGACACTTTTCAATCTTAGACATCTGTCAGTAAGCAGTTTCAGGTTTTACTGTTAAGATAATAACATGTTCCATGCTTCTAAACTGAATTTCCATCTTCAGCTTCCTTAACATATTCAAGGAACTTTGAGGTAATGCAAACGTTTATTTTTTAACAAATAACTACAATGTTTCTTCCAGAATTTATTTTTGCAAGACTACAACATGATATATAATTGCATGTTTAACATTTGCCTGAAGATTTGAGGATGTCTTTTTTTCTTGCTGCTAAGTACCACTGATAAGCATTACATCTTAAACATGAGAATATGAACAAGACCACCCTCATCAATAAACCAAGTGGGCTGAAATAATCATTATGACATGGTCTTTCTCGATGGGTCAGTGTTGCTTATCTACAGCTTCCAAATATATTGCAGTATTTAAGTAATCAAACTTGGAAGAGGGGTTTCCTCCCCCTCCCCAAATTGTTACAACTTGGGTCTTCTGACAACATCTGGCAGAGGATGCCACAGTGGCCTAGGTGGATTTTTTGAGAAAGGATCAGCTGCATCAATGAAGATAAATGAACCAGAAGCTAACAACCAGCAGTCGTTATTCTAGTAAAGATACACCCTCCACTAATGGATACATTATGCTACTAATTGCCAAATACTGAAATCTTTCCAACTTCCAAATGATATTTTTCAGTCCTACTCAAAAATAACAGAAACAGTCCAGCAGGGGTGGTTAAATGACTCTTATCTTAAATATTGCTAGGTGCGGATTTTTCTCCCTGCATTATACTTACTAGCGAGTGAGACATTCTTTAAGGGCTGTGTTTTCCTCTCGGCATTTGATCACCATCAGAACACCTGTGTTCTGGCAACATTTGGTAAATGCTGAAATAAAATTTCAGACGAAGTGGTTATGCTGGGATAATGTGACAAGGTAAAACACGTTCAAAGTTGTGACCCTCGCTCTTGATTAACTGATCTGTTTCGCTTTCTATACCTTTCAATTTTTTTGCAGCACAAGTGTAAACATTTTGGTAAAAGCACTGTGAAAATCTGTGTGCATTTTGTATGCAATTTTCCCTAGTGTGTACATTTTATATGCATTTTTTAAATCAGAGCTGCAATACAAAATTGGGTCAAGTGCATATTAAAATGCGGACCAAACAAATCTCTCCCCATCCCAAACTTTAAAGCATCATCGTAGCCAACCCTATATTCAGATTAGCAGTGAACTTTGCTGAAAAATTGTACAGGTGGTCCAACGTTCAAACATTAATAGGGTCTGAAGATGCAGTTCTAGCAATCAAAATGTTAAGTTGATATTACTTGTACCTGGTAGAGGCGTATTATGTACCACCTCAGAACAAATTTGTCACTTGTTTTGAAACTACTATGTTCAACAGGGCACTCTGTACATAGAAGGTTGGGGACAAGTACAGGGTAGCATTACTGTCAGGTCTTGCTTTTAAGCTTCCAGAAGCATCTGATGGGCCACTGCTGGAGATAGTGCTGTACTCCGACTGTGGAATGCCCTCCCCTTGGAGGCCCGACTGGTGCCAGTGCGGACTTCATTCTGGTGCCAAGTAAAGACACGGCTTTTTAACAAAGCCTTTGATGGCTAAATTCACCAAGTTTGCACATTGTTTTAACTGTTTTAATTGGTTTTTACTGCTTTTAGCTTGATTAACGGTTTGTTTTTAAGTTGTGCATATTTATTGTTTTATATTGTTTGTATAATTTTATCTGTATGCCGCCCTGAGATCCTAGTGATATAGGATGGGATACAAATGTTTTTAATAAATAAATAATATTCCAGAGATCTTGCCTCAGGGACTCTCTAGGGAGACCCAGCCCCCCCCCCCCACAACTGGAGCCTCCAGAAAGTCTAAGGCAGGGGTAAGCAACCTCGTGCCCTCCAGATGTTTTAAACTACAACTGTCATCAGCCCCAGCCAGCATTGCCAATGTTGTATTTATTTACTCTGCATTTCTGCCCCATTTTTCAGATGAAGGAGAACGTTTTTTCAAGGCCAGAAGAAAGTTGTGAGCTATAAGCAGGCATTTAAATGCAAGGCAGGCCAGGCTCATCTTCCCTTTGGTGTTCCTGCTTGAAAAGCAATTGGTGGCTCTTGTTCCTTTGAACAATGGATGGGACTGGGGCATTCTTTCCCCTTACTTCTGTAGTCCCAGAACAACTGTCAGTTGGAGCAGAGTGTTCTTTCTAGCAAGGAGGGGGGTCCGTGTAGGTTCCCCCTGCAATGGGGAGCCTATGCAGATACACAAGGCTTCTCCCTGCAGAAATCTGCCCTCAACACAGGGAGTGAGTAGAGTTAGCATACTTGTCCTTGTTCCTCCTAACTCTCAATGAGTTCATTCTACTTTAAAGTAGGCTGACCAGATAAAATCCAGGTCAGGGCTCATGTAACTTTAACAGTTGTAGAGAAAAGGGAATTTCAGCCGGTTTCATTTGTATGCAATTAGTTCCTGGTGAAATTCCCTCTTCATCACACCAGTTAAAGTTGCAGGCACTATACTAGAGTGACCATATACAAAAGAAGGCAGGGCCCCTGCAACTTTAACTGGTGTGATGAAGAGGGAATTTCATCAGGAACTAATTGCATACAAATGACACCGGCTGAAACTCCCTTTTCTCTACAACTGCTAAAGTTACATGAGCCCTGACCTGGATTTTATCTGGTCACCCTACTTTAAAGCAGAATGCCTGCATAGAGCTATAGAAGCATCAAAATGGTGCCAAAAAGAGAGTATTTCTTCCAGCGGTTGCTACAGCAACAAACAGGTCTCATGGTTGCCTAGAGATGAAGCCCTGGTTGAGCTCTACTCTGATGGATGGCAGCCCTACCATCAACACTTTGGTCCAATAAAAGCACACTGCTATTCTAGCGGTGTATATTTTTAAGGCTGTTTATTACTACACTCCAGTGGCATCAACATATTCTAGTCATTAAAACTTGCATTAGGAAGCTGTCCAAGTCACCATAATGCGCAATCATATTAGTCAACAGTAAAACAAGTTTTTATAGAGAAGTATTTTCTCACTCTGTGACCCAGACTGATCTTCCAGCGTAGCCACTCCTGGCCTGCCGCCTCAAGTTTTTTGTAAGGTCTTTCTCACTTGTTTAGCAACAAGGTTGTAATTAGGATTTCCCCTTCACACTGTGTAACAAATTAACACTGCTCATACTTGGAGTGATCTTCAATACTACTAAACTATTTATGAAAGTGTATTATTCTGTAACAAATTCAGGAGGTGAAACCCTTCTCCTTTTCATACTGCTTTCAACAAGTCAGAGCCCGTGTGATAACACAGCTAGTCTTTGATTAGCGTTCTGTATTGCTGATTCCTGTGGACCACTTCACACAAGTCTATTTCCTTTTGCAGATGTAACCTCTGCCTCTGAAAACCAATTGTACCTCATAACGTGCGATAAACACACACATGTAGTTTGTCTCATATGCAAAATCTCTGTATGGGAAATCCAGGAAGAGAGCAGCTCTTGTATTGCTGTCACTCAGCTGGTGCTGTGCAGAAGCATTTCCAGCAGCTTCTATGACATAGCCACAACGCACAAATTGCTCAGATGGCAACAATGTTATTCTTTATCCTTAGAAAATGTCTGAAAATTGGACACTAATATTGACATGTGCAAGCAGGCTTGAGTGGTGTTAAAAACTGAATCAATCTTTTAAGACTGGAACTGCATTGTTTAATTGGTTAAATTAGATAAACTTTAAAAATGTCCTATTGGTTGTGCACCAGATTTTGTTTTTTCAAAAATGTTTTTTTATGTAAGTATTTATAAAACCTGGAGATGGCAAGCACATTTGCATGTCATACACAAAAGAGGTATTCTCACACAATAGGGAATGCCTTCTTTGTGTATGACACATGTACATAATCTAAAATAGAAAGTATGCTTTTCTTGCTTAAGTACTGCTATTTTGATGCCTACATAAATTTATACAAATTCAATTAATGAAATAATTAACAAAATAATGAACTAATTTTTTTTCTTCAATGACAGCCCTTCTAGAAATACAAAGGTCAGGGCTGTGTACTTTGCGTTAAAAAAATTCTGTGCTGGTAATAACATTTTGCAACAAGGAAAACAAATACCTAGGAAACAGGGCACCTAAGAATTTTGAAGTCTTATATATCATCTTACATATATTTCTTAAAAACTATGACAGTGAGCACTGAATCTAGAGCAATGCAAAGATTATGTAGCATCAGCAAACACATATTCAGTGTTTAAAGAGTCTCAGTGGATCATACAGGTTTTCATTTAATCTAAACATGATGGATATGATTAGCTGAGGTGGGGGAACCATTAATGTGGTTCTCAATCTTAACTTGGCCCACAGAGCAATTGGATTTCTGTTTCCCACTGGCACCAGTCTAAGTAAAGCAGTGTTGTGCTGCTAGTTTTTCTTCTTTCTTTTGTAATCATTTCTCTTGAAAGCTGTGAACACACACACACACACACACACACACTACAATAAAAGCTGAAGACAACGGGAGGTCCCTCTCACTTGTTAGTTCACCAGCTTCAGTTGGTTAAAGGTGTGATGTCCTACTGAACAAAGACCGAACTGCTACAGAGAGCATACCCCAGCTTCCAAAAGGCCCTGCCTAAGCTACAGACAGCCGTAGCGGCGCACACAGGAAGCATCATTACAAAGTGATAAAAAGTGCTTCCAGCTATATAGTTTTAATGTTGTTAATGCTAACTAAAAAGGAAAAGAAAGGGAGAGAAAAGGAACAGGCTCAGGAATCCAGCCACATGAACGTATAACATGACTTAATTACTACAGGCTTTTGTATCCACAGCCTTTTTAAATCCTTCCATTGCTAGAAGAGAGTATAATTCAGATAATTCAATTACAAATGTTTACTAGAGACTTGCAATGAGCCTGAAAAACCTGCATGTCAGATGTTTATTATTTAGTTTTGACAATTCATGAAATTTCTTTGAGGTTTGTTTTTCATGCAAAACAGAACAGCTTCACTATTAATTAAAATCCACTTGCAAGGGGGAAGAGATTCAGAAATCAAGTGGCATATTGGATGTAAAAACTGACAAATATTAAAATTATCTTTCAGCAATCTCCTTTCTTCCTTCCACTTCCTTGTTTCCTGTACTTCCATGTTGTCCACAAATTCCTTCAAAGTGGGTAATGAGCTGAACAAATGTGAGTAACTACATGAGGACAGACCAAAGGCAAACAATACTTTCAGTGATTTCACAGCATTTTCCACAAGCTACCAATTGCGATCATAACTGCAGGGCACTACCCTTTCCATAATCAGGCTGCAGGCTGCTGACATATACTGCATGCTGAGTGAGGAACAGTTGGCCTTTCAAGTCTAGTCTCGCACTGCAAGGAGAGGAGAAGCAGAGCCAACCAAGAATCCATAACAGCTCTCATTTTATTTTGAGCCTACTTAAAAACAACCACAAGGTTTGTAGTAAAATAATGAAACCAGTTTCCTGTGGTTAAAAAAAGGTTACCGTATCGCAGATGTGAAAAACATGCAGCTTCTATGTGGCTGCACTTTTGTGTGGCTTATGGCCACATTTTAGAAGCCTGAGAACATCACTTTTCATTTAAACACAACTGCAGTTCTGGTTTTTATGGCTGCAGAGGTATGTTCAGCCAAAACGCTGCTCCGATGCGTGGGTGGCCCTCAAAAACAGCACGGGAGGTGGCGCTGGAGGCTCCAGGGGGAAGCAGAAATTGGCAAAAAAAAAAAAAAAGGCCTCCCCCGTACTTCCACCATCAGAGTGTCCTGTGAGCTAATGAGGGGTCTTGATGGCACCACACTTTCCCCTTCCTTTATTTTCTTCCCTCTACTGAATTTTAGATGGAAAGCCTCTCAGGACAGTAATCTATTTACTTTATATAGTGAGTGCCATTAAACTGAGTGCATCCGTTTCAATGGTGGGTCCAGCCAAAACAATACTCTTATAAAGCAAATGGTGCATCTGCAAAGATATTAATTTAGGCATCAACAAGATTTTTAAAGTTCTATAAGCATAGGTCCGTGTCAGGTCGAAACCTGGACAAAATGTGGTTGACCTTAGCTGTAGTTTATGGAAACAAGGCAACTTTAAATTCTGATTTATGATTCTGGCTTGTTTTCCTAAAATAGTTGAGGTTTTGGGCATCATAAGAAATAATGGTAGGTTAAAAATGGAAGCAAAAGCAATCTTTTGAAGAGTGTATGGAATGCTAAACTATGGCTTAGTATTTGTCTGAATCCGACCAGTGTTTCTTCAGTACTTCTAGGAATGCAATTCTAGCGGCTTCTAATGGGCTGACCCCTTGTGATTTTTAGAGATAGGCAAGTAGGGTGGGGGAGAGTGTTTTGTTTTTTAGGGTTATAGCTTTTTACGTTATTATAGTGGTTTTAAATGTATGTGTATATTGTATGTTTTTGCAGTTTCAAATTTTGTATATTGTTTTTAAGTGTTTTAATCTTATGTAAACCGCCCAGATAGCTTCGGCTATGGGGTAGTATATAAATACAATAAATAAATAAATAAATAAATAAATAGGTCAGGGATGGGGAACCGATGTCTACTAAGCTGGCCTTGGTCTGCAGGGCCTTCCAATCCGACCAGTGGCTCTTCTTCATCTACTCCACAGCCTCTCCTCTACCATGAAAAATTAAATGACTTGCCTGCCTACCTTTCTCATTCTGTTTTGTTGCTTAGCAAAACTGGTGACTGCTGGAAGGAGAATGAATGAGAGACTGCGAGCCCAGAGGCTCAAGCCATGAAGTGCAGTGGCTAGAGCAGCATAGCGTCCTTTGGAAAACACTCCAGATACTATGCTCTGTGATTAGGTACCTGCCTCGAGGAATTTTTCTCATTCTCTCTGTGGTAGCCAGCGCTTTTGCTAAATCTTTTAAAGTTTTAATTAATTAATTGAGAAATTTTAGAGAGGTTTTTTTAAAATTTAAAATAACCCATTGATGAATTAAATTATTTTTGAAACAGGAAAATTAATAGCAGACTCACCTTAAATTATTTAATACTACCTAGCATTTATATAGCACTTTTAATACTGCAAAAGTGCTTCAAAATATATTATCACCATAACAACCGTGTAAATTTAATTATTCCCATGCTTATCTAGTTATTTACAGAGTTTGTATACCATTCTGTATTTCCAGGGCAGATCACATTTTAAAAAGACAGAGATAAAAGAACTTATAAAATGAAGCAATGTAAAATGGACTTCCTGGAACTAAACAGGAAACACACTCACACTCACACTCACACACACACATACACGCTTTGGGAAGTTAATCAGTCCATGGAATTACACAAATTGAGATTACCACCATTTTCAACTATTTTGCCAATAAATTGTATTATTCATACCAGAAACCCCAAAATTTAAAGGAGTGTGTATGTGTATTCCTATATACCCAACATAAATTAACCATTACCCATCACCAAGGAAACACTTAAGGTTTTTGGACCAGCTCTGTAGTTTATATAAAGGGTTTACAATTTTACTACTTAAGAGCCGGTCCTATGGAGGTGTTATCTCACCATTTATATTTTCTTCAACACTTATGATATTGCTATCACACTCTTAAAATAGGAAAACATCTACCATGAATCAGAACAACCTTAAAGTTATACCCCCCCTTTTTGGACAAGAAGAAAAAAGTATATTCCCTAAGGTTCACATTCTTTTGTAGTACAATTCAATGGGGGAGGGGGCAGGATGGGGGATAATCAACAGTGATTAGGTATTATAAAGCATGTTGGGCATTTGAAATCATGCATTTTGTAAGACATCTAGAAGATACCTAATGATTTAAAAAGACCTATAAACATGCCAGTATTTTTTAGAACAAAGTTAAGTTTTAAACTTTGTTACATTGTGATTTATTACTAGCTTGTTATTTTGAAGATTATATATTGTGCAAAGAATGGATTTATGGTGCATTTAATGAGGCAAGTAGAAGGTACGGCAAACATGAAAAGACTGTTCTACACTGTAGTGCGTGAGCTATTTGATATTTCTGACACAGTACAAAAGACAGCTTCTCTGTAGATTGATCACGGTTCAGTTAACATCACTGAATATCTAATACCTCCAACTCAATTAATTCTCATCTGATTAAGATCAGACTGATATTCAAACTAAATCATCTCTCCAGTCAAGTAGAAATCAATATTTCTTATTTTACTTTTAAATTATAGCAACAAATAAAATATACACATCATCAGTGTGCCAGGAGTGGCTTTTGTAGTCTGGCCCACTATGGCATGCATAACAGAGCTGATTAAAGAATTATTCTAATTTGAGCACTAACATATAGAAAAACAAGATTAATCTGAATATGGGAAAATGGGAAGAAGTAATTATAGGGCAACCAGAAGATTGACATAGCATAAACTCCTACTCTCTAAAATATTTACCTCATTTTTGTCAGATATGGTTATCTATTTGCATTTGTATTCTTGCCCGCCTCACTTGTGCTTATAATCCCATATTAAATAGTGACCCTTTCACCCCCAAGGGCGCTATAGAGAATTCAGCACAACTTCCTTAACACAACTATTCAATATTTGGCAAAGCACATTAACAATGTACGTGATCCTCTAAAACAGGAGTGGGCATCTTTTTTGTCCCCAAGAGATTTATTTATTTATTTGTTTAATTTCTATACTGCCCAATAACCAAAGCTCTCTGGGTGGTGGGCTGAGGGCTGCATGCGCGCACACACATGCCATAAGAGGAATACAACTAAGGTTTATGGGAATATAGCTGGAAAAACTCACAAGCGTGCCATCGTAAATGCCTTTCAGCCAGCTTATACAAGCAGAGCTACAACCTATCGTGAGAGGAACAGGGAGATGAGAAGAACCGGTAGATTCCAAGTCCTTGGTTTTTTTCTGAACCTCTGCTGTGTCCCAGATCCATTTACTTGCAGGTTGTCTGGTCCCCAAGCTGCAACTTGGTCTTGAACGTTCACAAACACACTTTCTCCTTTTTCAGAATTGACTCAAAAAGCAACACTGGGACAAATCATTCTGTCATGGTTCTGAAGCTAAAGCACTCATTCAGGAACAATGCTGAGCAGGGTGTTCATGTTGAGCTGAAGCAGCAGTGCATCCAAGATACACCAAGTTCTCTGTGAACACCTTTCAGCTTTCCAAAAATGTTTCTACAGTCACCAGGAGGAGAGCTAAGAAGCTGTTAAGTACATGAGGGATAATTTGCCCTCCCAGAAAGGGAATCCAATTTGGTCCCAGCCTAGAAAGATGAGTGCTGGGCAAAGGCGTGAATTGAAACTTGAATAGCAGTTTGGCAGGACAAAGAGCAGTAGCAAAGCTACTGAAACTGTAGTAGTGAAAACAAAAATCAAAATAGGCATCAGGGTTTGGCCACAGAACTAACAGTAAGGACAAAATTAGATATATCTGAGATCTTTCTGCAATAAAAGGTTTTTGGAGAGTGCTTGGTTGTGTATGTGTGTCTAATCATGACTGTGCTCAATAAAGCATTAATCCGTTCAATTTTTCCTCCGAATATTTATTTTAAAAATTTATATGCTGCCCTTCAGCAGTACTTTACAAAAAAATAATACAAAGCTCAAGCTAAAATATAACAATGTTAAAAACAGTAATATATTTAGGGTGCAACCCATAGGGCACAATCCTATGGGTTGCGCCCTGGATACTCATAAACCCCCAACCTCAGGATCTGACAAGTATCCTACGCAGGGCAGCTGTACTGGTGGGGGGGGGGGGGAGAGGAGGCTGCACAGTGCTTAGGAAGCTGTCTAACTAAGCTTCTGCAGTCTCCTCCTCTCCTGTCCCCAGGAACCCTCCCCCTTTTCACCCCCTCCATGCTCGGCTTACTGAGCACAGAGAAGGGGAGGAGGCGCACCACACAGTGTTCTGGCCCTGCCTAGGAGCTCAGAGCCAGAAAACGGACATATCCTACGTCCCCCTCACCACCACCAGATACTGTCTAGGGGATGTTGGATTGCTCCCTTAAAAGCTTGAGACAATAAAGATGCCTTCATCTGGCATCAAAAAGATAGTTGATGCCAGGAGAACTTCTTTGGAGACAGAGTTCCATAAATAGGGCGCCACAACTGAGAAGACACTCTCTCTGGTCACCACCAGCCTCACATCAGATGTTACGAAATGTTCACATCAGATACTATACATGCTCATATGCATTACATTTGAAATCCATTAAATCCTGTAACATGAGGCAGTATCCAATGCAACACTACTGCTAACAAATTACATTGCATTAGCACAAACAACCTCTAGTGCAACACCAACAGTAATTTATGATAGTGGTAGTGCCACCTTGGATACTGCCTCATGTAATAGTGATGAAGCCATAGAAGGACCTAGCCAGAGGGCTTATTCCACAGAAGTACACCTGGTAAAATGTCAGGGTTCAGCTGAAACAATGAAAACACAGCTTTTCAGTACAAGAGGTGATACTCCCCTGTCATTAGAGTATCCAGACAGAGCCAGTGAGGTCCCCGTGTGTAGGTTTTACAATAGCAGTATGCAAATCCATGCAAGCCCTTGCACCAGACAACACACTGGCACTGGAGCCCAGGGGGATGGAGATGATCCAACTAAGGTCCCCTCTACAAGGATTCGCTTTTGCGCCCGGTTAGGCGATTATGCGCATAATCGCTGAAGCGCATTTACACCTAATACCTCTGCACGAGAGGCAGCAAGAGGCGGTGAAGCGCATTAACGGATGTCCAAAATGCGCTTTCCAAGTAGTTAATGCGCATAAGCGCTTGTTCACATAGTCAAAATGCGCTTTAATGGCCGGAGCAAAATAAAACTCGTGATTTAACGCGCATTCGATAATGAGCATAATCGGAGAGATAACGCGCCTCTACGCCCGATTTGCGCTCCGTTCTTGTAGAGGTACATTTTTTAAAGCGCCTTGAAAGAGCTTTAAACCTCTCTTGTAGAGGCAGCTACTGAGGCAGCACAGCCCCGTAGTTCCTTACTCTCCTTCTGGCAGAACTGCATTTCCTAATGATCTCTCAGTAGCTTTAAACACCTTCCCCATTTACATCAACCTCCTGCACAATCTTAGAATAACTGCAAAACTATTCCCCTTCCTGCCCCAAATCAAGCCTAGCACAGCCAGTAGACCTGTACTGTTTCGTTGCCTATGCAGTTTGGCCTTACAAGCAAAACATTAATGCTAAGGTGGTAAGGAAATTAACATTGATTCATGTTCCTAAATTGAAACATGGCATCTTAGACCCTATTCCATAGATTCACCTGAATCAGCACTGTCCAATATCTGTACAGAATAAGTGTTTGCAGATTCCATCTACAGGATGAATCTGTATAGATATTGGATGGGGATTTTGATCCTGCACAGTGCAAAATAATGATCCATATGTAAGAACCTGATTTTGTGTGTGGATTGCCCTCTCTGAATTTGGCTGTGAATCTATTACCAACTTTTGAAGCTAAAATATATATCCGAGATCAATCTGAAAATCTGAAATATGACAAACATCTGCAATTCTGGCAGAAGGTAAAATAGAATAACATGATATTGTGCTATTGCTTCAGGAAAAAAAAAACAGAGAAAGCAAAAGGTGGCAGAAAGTTGGAGTAAAATAAATAAGCTTTTCTCTGTTATTGTTTTCTTGTAACTCTTATAATGCTTGTATATATGTGTATGTACACAATAAAAGCTTCCTTGGTGCATTCCAGCCAGAATCTTATCTTCTTATGGCAATTTCCCTCCCAAATCGTGGAGGTTAGAAACTTTTGATACCCAAAAGGATTGCAACAGAATTCAAAAGATCTCAAAGTCTCTCATGAAATGCAGCCAGCTGTATCTTTAAACCAATGATTCTTTGGCACCACACTATTACACCCCTGAGAGTGCTTATATTGGCCATGCTAGTTGGGGTTGATGGGATCCGTAGTCCAAAGCAGCTGGAGGGCATCAGGTCAGAAAAGGCTCATTACTGGCTGACAGTAATAGCTGGTAAGTCCCTTATTTTATTCTTGCTTTAGCTGCAGGTAGCCTCTTAAACTTTGATAATCAAAACAAGTCCCCATTTAGCCCTCCAATGCATTTAGAAAGTGAGAGAACATGCCCCCTTCCCTTGCACCCTCCTTTTTAATAGGCTAAACAGGCCCACTGGGGTCATCATTCTAAAAAATGTTCATTTTATAGACTTCTCCTTCCTCACGTCCCAACACTTGTAAAAACGAAGCAGGCTTTGTCAAGAAGCAGGTCTAAATTATGTGACAAACATAGATCTTTTGAGCCTAGTAAGCTGGCCTCTCAAAAAGAACTGCTGCCTCTAAGAGCACCAGTACATTTCATATTGGTTTTCCGTCTCCAGATTAAGAATTCCTGACATCAAGCATCGCAGCACCAGGCTCTGGAAGAGGCAGAACTAGAATACGTACAAAGCTCCCCTACAGCTATCACCCATCAGTGCCTATTGCTACATTAACCTGTGTCAAACGCAAGCGTAGTAACATAGCCTCAGTCTCAGTTTTCCCATATCCTGTAGGATCAACCATTCTGCTTGGAGAAGGGCAGTTGGACAACAGCAGGTGCAATATCGATTCTAAAATGTAGACAGTTCAAAACAATGAGATTTCTACCTATAGCTTAAGTTGGTATGCAGTAAGAAAAAGAAAAAAGCAGAATGCCTAGTGCCAGTACACCTAGCAAAAAGACCGACATGCCCAGTGAACAAACGTCTTTTCACCACAAGATGGGGATAAAGCAGATTAGATTTCACCGATGCCTTTGCCTTTTAAATCTTTATACAAATCCTTTGGTACTTCAAATCCATGCCAACACCACCACTCTGGTCTGAGACATATAAGTCCATGTTTCATTAACACCCCTCTCACTTTGATGGGAGAATACTTTCTTTTCCAAGCAAAAGATGGACGACATGTCCCCCCACCCTCCTTTCCCATTTCACTGAAACAGAAGAATCTAACAAACTCCATGCCTAATAGGGCTCCTGGGATTAACCCCCCTCCCCAAGACATCTTCAGTCTAACACAGGCTTTTGTGTTCAGTTCAACCAATACACACAAAAGGTGAGGCTATAACTTCCTTTCGTAAGGAATTTACAGAACATAGGAAGTACAAGGCACACCGTTGACCAATTCTACATATAAAAAATATTGATAACTGCATTTCCCAAACAGCCCCCTCAAGTTTCCATACAAGTAGCATATCATTCATGCTATTTGCCCTGAACATATATATTCAAGTTGTTATGCTTTCCTAAAGCAGCTTCCAAATTCACATGTTCACTGAACTGCATCCTTGATGGTTTCCCAGCACCAGGTGTGTTGGCCCACATCTGAGCCCCCAATTGTGCATGGATTAAAGGTTTCCCACCATTGGAAGAGTATCCTCCATCCTCCCTCTTAAAATATCTGCAGTTCACAAAATGTCTGCTGCTCTTCCTCATTTAAGAGACAAGGGTGCCAAACAATGGAGACACGGCCATGACATCAAGCGGAAGAGAAGTTAAACACTGGTAATCCTGAAAAGCATGAAAATCAGAATCCTGTTAAGAGCATAAAGTATTTCTGGGGAAAAATATGATGGTGTAGACAGCCAGGAGTTAAGTAAAAGTTGTTTTGCATGTGACCAGGAAGTGGCATAGAGTGCATGCAAGAGACGGCACATCTTCTTTCAAGGCAATGATATGAAGTTCAAACTTGCATATGTCCACCACAGAGAAATGGATATGTTCCTGATACCAGGGACACTATATTGGGAGCACAAACATCCTCCTGCAGGGAAGATGAGCATGCCCCCCCATGCAATACGCAGAAGTGGCTGCATGAGTAATTCACCCCCCCCCCCCATTGCCTTTTCCTTGTGAAGTGCCATGTGAAGTATTTCCAAGACAGAAAATAATGCTGTCAGAAAAAGGAGCATGTAGGTCAGACTGTGGGACACCAGCATATGTTTCAGCACAGGGACCAAAACATAACCAGAAGAGAGGGCTATCCCACATGGAAAACAGGAATAGAGGAAACCTCCTAGGACAGACATAAGCACTCACTTAAGAGAACAAGAATGTAAAGGCAAGCAACATATCAAATCAGAATGAATAAAGAACACACAAATTATTTTAAACACATTGGGCACAATGGATTGGATCCATTAGCTGAACTTCAGTTCCACTGAAATCAGTAAGACAAGTTAGTCATGACTGAGGTCCCATTGATTTCAATGGGAACTAAGTGGAATTAATTTAGCTTGGATCCAACTCAATATATGTACTGAAATTGCTCACTAGAACATAAGTCCAAAATGGACTTTGCAAGAGATGTGCCATTTGTTTCATCACTTGATTTGCCTTCAGTTTATAAAATGAATTAGAGAATATTAAAAGCTTTTCTGAATGCAAACCCTTTGTCTTACAATTGTTCCATCAAATGCTTGAAGACTTCAAAACCAGAGAAAACCTAGAAGGCTCTTGCAATTTCCTTTGTGGCAAATGCAGACAATAGAAAAGCCCAATAAATTCACCCTGATCCTAACATTCGCTAGAGCTCTACTGACCTCTCAATTTTCACATTGTTTGCTCAAGATCTGGATGTCAGGAACACAAGACACAAACTTCTTTTTTTAAAAAAAGTAACAACCTACAGATGCTTGAGATATTATAATAAATAGTTCATATCTCAGAGGTAGTGTAAAAGTTTGATGAGGTGTGGAAATATTTCAAGGCTTTTTAAATGCAATGCCTCTAATACCTCTGAACTCTAGAGCAAAAATAAATGTATGTCCACTTTATTATTATAATATATATTAAAAAGGATCAAGAACTTTTATGACAATACATGAATACATGCACCATTGTCATGCTTAACATAAAACCTCTAAAGATCAGCTCAGTTTCAGAATAGGCCTTACTATATGATCAATTCCTTAACCATTAAAAAAAAGATTTTTTTTTAAAAAAATTACTAATAAGGCTAAAATCATTAGAGTACCAAAGTTAAAAAAGAAATTAGCCCTGTTTACAGGCTTACAATTGAAAAAGTGGTTCAATGCACAATAGCCATTCAGCAAGAGGTATAGGAAGGGTTTGGATTCCTCCAGCTACCTCACAGACTATAGCACCCATAGTCCATTGGATTAAGGGAGGCAGGGCAGTACCTCCCTTGTTAAGGGCGGTCAGTAAAAAACACATTCCACCATGTTAAAGTGATAATTGAGGTCATTCTAACAGCCATAAAATTGAAAATGTTTCACCAATCTCTCTGAAATTTACAGGTGCCAGAAAGAAATTTTTGTTTTACATTACCTGAAAATTTCAAGAAGATTGGTGAAAGACTGAGGGAAGGAGAGCAGTTTAAAGTAAAAAGATAAAAGAATCCCTGAAAACCGAAACTGAAAATTGAACTCAGGGCTTGCGACCATTTTTGCACAGCTGTCCTTACCTTCAGGGAGCCTTTTTCATTAATCCAATGGCACGGTCTACTTCCTCCTGTTCTAGTGTAGGTGGAACTGCTTTTCTTTTTTAAAAATTCGCTTAAGTGGATTTTATTAAATTAAAGCTGTGCCTCTTTAAGAAATCCGGCAGCCATTTTGATTATGGCACATGCTCAGTAGAGTCTCCCCCCTCCCTCCTGCGTCAGCTACAATGGCTGCTTCCTCTAGCAAAGACAGTTCTGTAGTCTCTTCTCAGAAGTAAGTTCCATTGACTGAATGCAATGGTCTTACTCCCAGGTAAGTGTGTAGAAGATTGTTGCCTTTATTTTAAAAAAACAGTCTGGAACCTTAGAAGGCGGAGAGGGAGAGATGTGAGTGAGAATTCCCTCTCCTTTACAGCACTATAACTCTACAATTAACAACTTGCTTGCATGCTTTGCATGTGTGTATGTTCATTTGATTATGGCTGCTGATCATTAATTTTCATATCAATTCAATCCAAGGCATGTCTACTCAGAAGTTAGTTCCACTGAGTGCAATGAGTCTCATTCCCATTCCACTAGCTTGAAGGGATGTGTGGATTTGGCTATACTTATCTTTGAGAGCTCTGTGTATTTAGGGACCAAGGCTTTTTGTAAGAGAAGAAGTTAAGCTCCCCCCTCTTTTTCTTTTTCTTTTTAAAAATCCATGTATTTGATTTTTAAAGTATTTTTATTCCTTCATTGTTATTATAATTAATAATACGTTTATTAATGTTACATTTATATCCTGCCTTTTTTCCTCTTGCAAGGAACCTAAGGTGGCTTACATAATCCTCCTCCATTTTATCAGCACAACAACCCTGTAGGGTAGAAGAGTCAGTGACATTCTGAATTCTCTTAGCTTTTCTAATATTTTTTGATCGGGTTGAACAAAACTATTGTTATCTCCAGTACCAACATCTTTGACAGGCTTAATATAGGATTCATTGACCACAGGCTATTTTTAGAGCAAAAAAATAAAAATAAAAATCCAAACTTGGATAGATTAAAATTAAATTGAGCAATATTTCTAAACACCCACATGGCTATTCTTGGTACTGGGTCAGATGTAGTGATATAAGAGGATGTTCAGACTCCATTTAGTTGATCAGTTGCAAAGAAGCTTCTCTAGTAAGGAGGAAAGAAAAAGCCCTAGACTGATCATTCTTTCAAGTGCCATATCTCCCCCCACAAAAACCCATGAGGTAGGTTAGGCTAAGAGTCTATGACTGGCTCAAAACCATCTAGTGAGTTTCTTCTGCTGCTCACTTTCACAGAAATGTAAAACAAATGTTTGGTAATGTTTGGGTGTATGGCATGTGCTACTTTTACCCTCACAACAACCCTGTAAAATAGATTAGGCTGGAAATTTAGGCCTGGCCCACTATCTATGTCTGTGTGCCTGCCTCTTTCATATATACACACAGAAAGGCATCCTTAGGTTTGTTCTTTACTTACTACATACCGTAAACTATGTATGAATAGAGCTGTCACAAATGATGCAATACACTCACTTTTTGCACTTCCTAATACATTTGTTTCCCAACTAACTTACTGCTAATACAGTCATGAATCTAAAACTAAAATATGTTATTTTTACTATAGTATGATTAAAGAATCCACATACATCAAGTGCAAATCAGAGAATCTACTATTTTTCATATTAGTCTTCAAGAATTAGGATTCTTTTCCTAATTACGCCTTACACGGAGGTTGCCTTTTTCACAGCGGCCAGATCAACATTTTCATCAAGCCGTCCACCTCCCCTGCTCCAAACTCTTTCTTGGTCAGTCACCGCTAATTAGCTTAGATCCTGTTAGTGTATATGTGAAATTGTGATCCCCCAATGTGCATCACTTTACACTTGCTTACATTGAACAGCATTTGCCCTTTTCATGGCTATTCTCTCGGTATGCAGAGATCTTTATGGAGCTCCTCACAATCCTCCATTGTTTTAGCAAGACTAAATAATTTGGTATCATCACCAAACGTGGCTACGTCACTGCTCACTTCCACCCTCTTTCTAATATTATGAGAAAGGGAGAAACTGCCTCCCTATCCACTTTCTTCACAACATGCATATAGTAGCGAGCAGTGAGATGGCCAAATTTGCTGCTGATCAAACATGATCACAATCTGCTACTTTAAGATGCAAACAGGAAGAAAAAGCATGTAGCATAAAATGAGCTAAAATAATTAATATAGTAAACTGTAACTTATTCTAATTTAGGATATTTTCCTGTATCATCTTGTGTGCTTCCAGAATAAATTGGGGAGTTTTTAGTCCAGTACAATTTTTTTTTCAGGTTCTCTCCAAATACAGACACAAAACATGAAATGCTTCTTTTCATGAGTCAGTCATAGAAAGCTTTTATTTCTGGACATTGGCTACTGAAAAATTCAAATGAGACCCCTCAGATTTCAAGTGAGAGAGCATAACTTCTGGGGTTCATTTATTATTTTGAAAAGTGGGTGCAACACATATCACTAGCTTTGATTTTATATTGGATGTCAAAATGGTGTAACATCCTAGCTGATGCTGGCTGCTTGTCAACTGTATAATATCCAGTCATCCGTTACACAAAGCCATGAAATTCATTAAACAAAAAACCTACGGTTTACAAAAACAATGTTAAGGCTCCACAGTTTCCAACCAACCACCAAAAAGCAGGGAAATTGGGAGTTAAGGCTCCCAAGCCTTAACGCCACATCCTCCCTAAGGAGGCAGAAAGTGCAAGTGAAATTCTCATTCTCCCAAAGCAGATAAACCATGAGGACAGGATGGAGAATATGATATGCAGAGGTGACTGTGGGGTTGTGAAAACTGATAACGAACAACTTAGGGCCACCTACTTCTCTTTTTTTTTTAGAGCAGCCCTTCCCCAACCTGGTGCCCTCCAAAGGTGTTGGACTACAACTCCCATCATTGCAAGTCAGTATGTCCCATGGTCAGGAATGCTGGGACTTGTCATCTCAAAAATCTAGATATGCAATTTGATATGCAGAGGTGACTGTGGGGTTGTGGGAAATGATGATGAACAACTTAGGACCAGCTACTCATTTCTTAGAGCATCTCCTTATGTTGTGAGTTGCAACCCAACACATCTGACAGGCACCAGGTTGGCAAATGTTGTTTAAGAAGAAGGGAAGGCAGAATGTAGATCTCCAGATGTTTTAGAATTCAACTTGTAAAAGCCCCTATCAGCATGGGCAGTTGTCAGGAATGCCGCAAGTTGATGTCCAAAACATCAGGATAGATCTTTTTTCTGCCCACATCTGTACTAAAGTATGATGTTTTCCAGCATTGTAATCAGTCAAGGAACTACAAAAGAGCTGCATCATTTTAAATAATAAGCTGTATAAACCAAATGAAACAACAATGAATGGATCTTGAATACATACGGTAATCCGGATAGCCCTTCAGATGTTAACATTAGTTTTCAACACATGGCATAGGATGTCTGTTTCTTGAATATCAGATAAAGGATTTCTCTTACTTGTTCAGCAGTGTGAGATCAAAGGCAGAGCTACCACCTAATACTTTCATGCATCAGTATTATTTTAAAATTAAGTATGAAATTATTTTTGTGTTCCCCATAACACATAACATGAGAGTTAAAGTACAACACATCTGGAGAACACCAAGCTGGAGAAGGTTGACTCCTATACTTGTCTTCTCAGAAGCCAGTTCCACTGAATTCACTAGGGCTTACTCCCAAGAGGTATAGGATTGCAAACTAATCTCATCTGAAAGGTGTTCAAGACAGCCAAACTAAACCTCTTCTGCTCCTCTGTCGCTTTGATGAGATGATGTATTGTGGAGGGATTGTGGGGAATGAACAGTATATTTTGTTTAAATATATTTTAAAGAAAAAAAACATTGGTTCTTTGAAGGGCAGGATATTGATCAAAAGTTGGAGGTGCCTGGAACATGCTCTGGTTCTAGATCTGTAATGAATAGTTCCCCTTTTGTTATCAAGCGTGCTGCTATATGCGAGATGTGTTTGAGAGATGTGTTTGAGACCCTGTATTTGGTAAGGGTATGGAACAGCATTCCCCATCTTGTTGCCCTCCAGGTGTTTGAGATGACAAGTCCCAGCATTCTTGACCATGGGACATACTGACTTGCAATGATGGGAGTTGTAGTCCAACACCTTTGGAGGGCACCAGGTTGGGGAAGGGCTGCTCTAAACAAAAAAAGAGAAGTAGGTGGCCCTAAGTTGTTCGTTATCAGTTTTCCACAACCCCACAGTCACCTCTGCATGTCATATTCTCCATCCTGTCCTCATGGTTTATCTGCTTTGGGAGAATGAGAATTTCACTTGCACTTTCTGCCTCCTTAGGGAGGATGTGGTGTTAAGGCTTGGGAGCCTTAACTCCCAATTTCCCTGCTTTTTGGTGGTTGGTTGGAAACTGTGGAGCCTTAACATTGTTTTTGTAAACCATAGGTTTTTTGTTTAATGAATATATTCTATGCACTGTACTTGGGGGTGGAGGAATATGCATATTTTTAGAACATTCAAGACTTTTTCTGCCACTGATCCTCTAAGAATGCGGAAGATGTTTCCTGACTGCTTCTTCCCACTCAGAAGAATTATTGGGATAAAAGAATTGGAATGAATGGGAAACAAAGCTACATAAAATAATCTCAGGTTTAGCAGTCATGATAGAATATATTTGGGTAAAGACCTTGGGCAATGGTGTGTGAAACATAATTTGTTAAAAGGCCTATATTTCACTTGGACTATGTGGTCATCTTAGAGACAATTTTAAAAAATATATCTTTAGAACAGTTTTAGAGCCAAACTACACCTTATGCAATTGTGTAGCATGTAAGTGAGCATTAACTTTTTATTAACTCTAGTGTAAGCACATTTGGTCCTGATTTGGATTAGGACCACCATAGTCTGGAAGATAAGGCTTGAGCCTTCCCACAACTCTTATCATCCAAATCCCCCCACTCTTTGCGTACAAAAGTGTTAAAAACAATAACAACAAAAGTCTCTATTGGCATCAATGAAGGCTTTTTTTTCTTTTGCAAACAGGAGCTGGCAGAGGCTCTGTGGCATCACCAGCCTCAGTGACGTCCACTTAAACCTCTCTTTTGCTGCCACCACCCTCTTCTTTATACTCAAAAAGAATGAGGAAACTATACACCTTCTTTTAATTATTTATGTGTGAGTATGAATATGTATTGTCCAACTGAAGTAATGCATAAGAGTGAGCAGAAGTGGTTGATATAACAAAATAAGAACATACTTTATTCATAAAGTAAAAGATTTTAAAAGACACTTTAAGGTTTTTTTTAAAGTAGGGTGACCATATGAAAAGGAGGACAGGGCTCCTGTACCTTTAACAGCTATATTGAAAAGGGAATGTCAGCAGGTGTCATTTGTATGCATACATCACCTGGTGAAATTCCCTCATCACAATAGTTAAAGCTGCAGGAGCCCTGCCCTCTTGTATAGCTGGTCACACTAGTATAGCTCCTGCAGCTTTAACTGTTGTGATGAAGAGGGAGTTTCACCAGGTGCTGCATGCATACAAATGACACCTGCTGAAATTCCCTTTTCTATACAACTGTTAAAGATACAGGAGCCCTGTCCTCCTTTTCATATGGTCACCCTAAATTTTTAAGTTATACAAATAAATCTACCTCCCTCCACCTCTCAGGGAATACTAACCACCTCCAAGACCTATAACCCAACTTTCCTAATACTATCCTGATGCCAGCCTTTTGTACTGAAGAGTAATTTCGCTCTTGGTCTGATAGCTTCGTCTGTAATATACTATCAGGTGCAGGATTGTCTTGTTTTCTTGTTGTAATACTGCCCTAGGCCCACAGGTGAAGCATCTGTGCTTAAAATGAAAGTTTTTCTGAAGTCAGGGGCAGTTAAAATGGGCTATTTGCACAGTGATGGTTTTAGCTGGTCAAAAGCTTTAACCCTTTTCTGTCTGGTGACTATATATCTTTTCCAGAAGCCATTATCTCTCTTCCCAAAATAACTGACTCTGTCTGAGGCCCCCTCCACAAGGATGCGCTTTTGCGCCCGGTTCGGGGATTATGCGCATTATCGCGGAGGCGCATTTACGCCTAATCCCTCTGCACGGGAGGCGGCGAGAGGCGGCGAAGCGCATTAATTGATGTCCAAAAAGCGCTTTAGAAGACGTTAATGCGCATAATCGCTTGTTCACACGGCGAAAATGCGCTTTAATGGCCGGAGCAAAATAAAAGTCGCTATTTAACGCGCATTCGAAAATGCGCATTATCGGGGAGATAACGCGCCTGTACGCCCGTTTTGCGCTCCGCTGGTGTGGAGGTAAAATTTATAATGAGCCTTCAAGGCTCATTAAACATCTCGTGTGGAGGAGGCCTGAGAAGATTAATAACAACAGAAAAAACATAATTTCCTCTCCATTTAGTTTTCACTTCAATGAGAGGAATTTCAGTGATTTTCCTATCACATCTTAACAGGGATTGTTCCTTTAGAGACCATGGTTTCTTCATCAACCAAATCTCCAGGTATGAGGGAAAGGTCTGCGCCTGTATCTAACAAAGCTAGATACTTTCTCCCATTCACAGTAATCATTTCCTTCAACTCGCTATCAAAGTCTTCCACATTCTGCCATTTATATACATGACATTATAAAACAGATAAATCTTCCTTTGGTGGTCCCTCATGTATATGCACTTGCTTTATATTGGCTGCCTGAGGATTTGATTTTTCACCTCCAGGAAAATTCCACCTGAGATGCCCCACCTGTCCACATTGGTAACATGTCTTGCAGTGTGCCCAAATAAAGGTTTAACCAAAAAAATTACCTCAGAACTTGGTGTACTGTTCTGTGCTTTACTATTGAAAATAAGCTTTTTTAATTCTGGGGCTGATTTAATAGGAAATTTATTAGTGTGTCCTTTTCCAAATCTCCCCTATTAGCCACAAATTGATCTGCTAACACAGCAGCATTCTTAACACTGTCTGGCATTCTATCTCTGACAAGAATTTTTATTTCTGAAGGTAGTTGACATAAAATTGATAAAGGATAATTAGATTCTTTATTTCTTCTTTAGTTGTGGCTTTTACACATTGCAACCACCTGTCAAACGTATCTGTCAATTTGTATGAAAGCTCTGTAAAACACTTTGAGGAACTCACAGGAGTATTTCTCAATCTTTTACGAAAAGATTCTGACCCATAACAACCTTTGATAAACTGCATTTTTATAGGTGTCATAATCTACAGGTTCATCTGAGGAGAAACTAGTATATACCTCTGAGAGGTCTGCTTTAATCAGGTTTGGTATAAAATTCATAAAATCAGCCTTATTAATTTGCCATAACTGAGCTGATATTTCAAATATTATAAAGAACACCTGAGGATTCCCACCCGCTTCATAGGTTGAGAAATCCTTTGGAATAACTTTTATGAGGTTTATTTTCCTCTCTGTTTTTTCTTTGCAGTACATTTGCTTGTTTAGACTTTTCTAATTGTATACATTCTAATTCCAAAACCCTATTTCTTTGTCTTTTAATATCTCAATTTCTAAAATTTGTTGCAGTTCTTTATCCTTTTCTCTTTCTTTAATTCTTACTAATTCATGTTCCAGTTCCTTTTCCTTTTGAACTTTTTGAAACTCTAGTTCCTTTCCCTTTTGTTTCATCTCAGTCTGCCATTTCTCCTGCTGAAAGGTTAAAAACTCAGGGCTGTGAGAGGGCATTATTTCACCAGCACCAATAAAATTTGGATGCTTTATTAACAAATTTTTTAATTCATGCACAGTTTTTCCCTCAGAGGGGATTCCCAATAACTGGCACTGCTCCACTAAAGCCTCTTTCCTCTTAGCAAGGACTTCCATCTTTCTCCTGGGTTATATAGAATACAGTGTCAACTTTCAACTATTTTACTTCACACACTTAAACACGGCTCCCCCATTTTAAACACAGATCCCACCGCTGAGCACCATCTGTGGCGTCATCAGCCTCAGTGACTACTCAAACCTTTCTTTTGCTGCCGCCTCCTTTTTCTTTATACTTAAAAAGAATGAGGGAACTATAAACCTTCTTTTAATTATTTGTGCGTGAGTATGAGTAGGGATGTGCACGGCCAGAAACATCGGAATCAGATTGGAATTTCTGATATTAAAAATATTGGTTCTGATCATATCGGGGGGTACCCATATTTGATTGGATCTGATATCCGATAAATATTGGAAGTTCTGATCGCCATTTCTGGTGTTTTCCCTATAGGCTTGCATTGGGGGAAAGAAAGCTTTCCCCCAAAGCAAGTCTATGGGGAAAAACACTGGACCGGCCCTCCCTCCCTCCCCCCACTCGCGCTCCTTACCTACCGCCGCCACCACCGCCATCCAGCGCTGCTGCCCGCTTGGTCCGTAGTACTGCTAAACAGGCTTTCCGGCCTGTTCCTCAGTACAGCGCAGCGCCAAGTGATGATGTCATCACTCGACACGTAGCTGTACTGAAGAACAGGCCGGAAAGCCTGTTTCGTAGTACTACGGACCAAGCAGGCAGCAGCGAGGATGGCAGCAGGTTAGGAGTGCGAGTGGGAGGGAGGGAGGGGTTCCCACTTATCTGCTGCCATCCCTCGCTGCCTCCGGACTACTGAGAACTAGGCATAGTAGTGACTATGCTCCAGGTGACGTCATCACCCGGCGCGTCATCGTTCTACTGAGAACTAGGCTGCAAAGCCTAGTTCTCAGTAGTCCGGAAGCAGCGGAGGGCAGCGGGGGATGGCAGCAGGTAAGGAGTGTGAGTGGGGGGGAGGGGTCCCCACTTACCTGCGGCCTTCCCCACAGCCGTCCGCTGCTTCTGGACTACCCAGAACTAGGCTTTGAGGCCTAGTTCTCAGTAGTCTGGAAGCAGCGGATGACAGCGGGGAAGGCAGCAGGTAAGGAGTGCGGGGGGGGGGGGGGAAGGGAGGGCCGAGCCTAAACTGGCGGTCCGAAAATCCGATATATCGATTTCGGGTCTGATCAGATAGGGCCTCCTTAGGAAAGTATCATTATTGTTAATCGGATGTACGATAACGACCTTATTGGATCATTATTGGACATCGGAACGATACGATACATATCCCTAAGTATGAGTGTGCATTATCCAAATGAAGTAATGCATAAGACTGAGCAGGCGTGATTGAGAAAACAAAATCAGAATATACTTTATTCATAAAGTAAAAGTTTTTAAAAGACACTAAGTTTTTTTAAGTTATACAAATAAATCTACCTCCCTCCACCTCCCAGGGAATACTAACTAGGGATGTGCATGCCCGAAAATATCATATTTTATCGTTATTGGAATTTCGGACCAAAAAAATTATCATCTCCGATAATATCATAGGTTAATTGTATTGTCTTCACGATAATTATCAGAAATCCGATATTTAATTTGCAGCCCCACTGTGCCCTATAGAGCTGATTTTGTTTTTAGAAAAAATGCCTATAACTTCTGTATTTTCAAAGTTACAGGCTTGAAACTTGGTCACAATGCTTATAGGATATGCCTAAGTATGTGTATGAAATTTGAGATCGATCCCTCGAACCCTCGATTTTATATGAATTTATTAAAGACCGTTTTCTGACAGGTCAAAAGTTGCACGATCTTTCACAAATTCATATAAAATACAGGGGTGGAGGGATTGATCTGAAATTTGGCACATATGTGTAGCAACATGTGCTAGACATGTGTATGAAATCTGAGATCAATCCCTCCAACCCTCGATTTTATATGATTTTTTAAAGGATCGTACAACTTTCTGACACGTCTGAATGAACGCATGTGGCGAGCTGTCATTCATACCTGTCAGATCTTAAACAATCTTTAATAAATTCATTTAAAATTGAGGGTTGGAGGGATCGATCTCAAATTTCATACACATACTTAGGCATACCCCATAAGCACTGTGACCAAGTTTCAAGCCTCCAACTTTTGAAATACAGAAGTTATAGGTTTATTTATATGGCAGTCCGATAATCCGATATAATTGGGCTGAAAATTATCGGATTGGATATTTACCAGAGGTTTTTCTATCGTATCGATATCGTTAAACACATGCACAATAAAGAGCATATTGTATAGTTATCGTACATTTTAACGATACAATACACATCCCTAATACTAACCACCTCCAAAACCTATAACCCCACTTTCCTAATCCTATCCTGATGCAAACCTCTATGAACCCCAACTCACTCCACCCCTTACTGTCTCTCCACTCTGCCCTTTATTCTCTCTCTCTCCATTTCAAACCAGCCAACCAATCAGACAACACCATTCACACAGCTCACCATTCTAACTCCCCCTCCCACGTACTTACCAATGCTTGAAAAAGAAAAGAATTGGCCAAAGCAAATCCAATCCCTGAACCAAACATTCAAATATATACATAGAAACAACAACATAAAATACCATTTTGTCACAGGGTCCATTGAAATTGTTTGTGCAGTAGGGGTAGGAAGAGAAACTGATGGAATGACAGCAGGTAGGCTGTTTCCTTCCTTTCTTCCCATGGCAATTTGTAGTGTCAATCTTAGCGCTAAGCAGTTCAGGATCCTGGGTCTTCCTTTTCAAAAAGGATGGACACACACACATCACTCACTGGACCTCTTTAGATGACCTGACTTTAAAAAGCAAAATCTGAAATCACCCTAAGAACTAACCCATACACTACATGGAGATCTATGATGGGATCCCCAGTATTGTCTTTAGGTAGCTGATTTTGGGAGTCAAGAAAGGGAAGCACATTTTTCTTTCTTTATTACTATTTTATTTTTACTGCCATGGACGGAGAGAGGCATTCTAAAATGCACAAAAATGTGCATCATAAAACCCTGCATTGTCATTTTGTGACTGGCTCTATCCCAGTGCTACCATTTTGTGCTCTGATGGCCCTCAATAATTTTCAGCCCTTTCAAGTGGGCCCTGGGACAGCTTGTGCCTACCGGCACTGGTGGGGTAGATGGCAGGGCATCTAGTTGCAGGAGAAGCCTTGGATAGGTGGAGCCAATGGTAGGCAGAACCAGCATGGGCAGTTGTGCAAGATTAAAATGGGGAGGGGGGAAGGTCCAGTAGAAATTCATTTCATAGGAAGGCAAACTTATGCAAACAGGCAAGTCACTTGAGAGACAAGTTAATTGTAAGGGAGAGGAAGGATCTGATGCACCTATACAGAAAAGCATTCCCTTAAATCCACATTTCTTTCTGTTCCTGCAGAAATCCATTTCAGACAAAGGCATATTGAGGGAAAGAGGCTAGGAAGTTCACCAAGATCATAAGTGCAAGAGTGTGGGTGGGGTGAATACCACAACATACACAAAAAACAACTTTGAATCCAGATATGTCTGTTCCAGCCAGCAGAAAAACACATTACACAGAAAGGCATACTGAGGTTAAGAGGTAAGTGACATCTTGACAAAAATATTGGGTGAAAGAAGACAGGAGGACTGTGCACCGTAGCCCACCAAAGCACACCTTTAAAGCTGTATTTCTTGCTATGGCAAAAATGAGGAAGACCAGAAGCAAATTTAAGAGAGAAGAGAAAGGTATAACATAATAAAAAGGGGAGAAAGGCAGAAAGGGGAGAGTAAAGAGGAGCAAAAAGAATGGGGAGAGAACAAAATAGAAAAAGCAAAATGATCAGCAGATCAATGGTAAGGGGTGAGTGTGTGGAAAAGGGCAATAAATATATTCCACACTTGAGTATTAACAGCAACATATCTGCAACACTGCTTGCTTGCTTCCCTCTGGTCAGTTGGGTGTGCCATCATTTGGCTGGCCATTGCACCAGAAGACCCCTCTTTTCTCCTCCCCAATACCTTCACAGTCCCTATACATAAACATAAACACTCCCTCTAACCTTTTTCCTTTTGTCCACTGCTGCTCAATGCATGAGTTCCTTGCCAAGTTCTGGGCCAGTCTCAAAAAGAGTGATTGAGTCAGCAAAGCCCTTTAGAGGACTGTTAGGATGCACTGCACATGCAGAAATATTAAAAAAGAAAGTAAGCACATTGGCTGGGAGCACTCTACATAAACACTCTATTACTAAACAAAGACCTTTGTCCTGATTGATCCACCTGTGCCAATCACAATGAAAACCATGGACTCGGGCAGAGCGTTCCTTCCAGACGCACTGCCTTACGATCTAGGAGAGGATTATTTTCAGAAGAGAATCCTGAGCGTGACATTGGGGACGAGAGACAAACAAAGACCAGCCAGGCTGCGGAGGATAGATCTGAAAACAGATAGACTGATTGGTTTCAAGTCAAAATGAAAAATTCTTGCTGGGAGGGGAGGTCTAATGACAACAGAATAATGGGGTGGAGGGCACTGCCCTCCTGCCCCTAATAAAACATTGCCCTGGGGTTGAAGATTTGAGAATCCCTGCTATAGAGGGATGTGTGTTGCATATGGATTCTGAGCTTGATAGGAATGTTTTTCTTTTCTGTAATTACAGTTATAGGTTAATACTAAGTTGCTGACATTACTGATACACAATGAGAAGTTAGAACAGTTGAATTCAACATTTTTTTTTTTGCCATTAGGAGAGTGCAACACATTTCTTTTTAGTTCTCCAAAGCAACATTGTTACTGGGACAGTTGAGAATAATGGCTTCTTTCTGAGGTCTGCTGACATCATTTGTCAGGAAACCACTCAATTAGCTAGTAGTTTTGAATGCACAATGAGCATTATTTAAATAGGTAGCTCTTTGACCAAATGGAGAAGTGTTTTTTTAGCACTGAAATAAATAATTTCCTTAAGAGACACATTAGATCCAACTGTAGAAAAATAACCTATTTCTAGTGTGAAAGTAACCTTAGGGTGATGTTAATAATGTATATCCCATATAAATATTTATACGTATGTGCAGAAAATATAGTTACAATCTTCTTGGTGAAATGTATTTACACAAACACGCACAGCTCACCACATTAATCTAGACCGTAGAAT
The DNA here is from genome assembly GCA_029215795.1 of Anniella stebbinsi. Lineage (NCBI taxonomy): Eukaryota > Metazoa > Chordata > Lepidosauria > Squamata > Anniellidae > Anniella > Anniella stebbinsi. The sequence continues at coordinate 186,384,324 of JARDYH010000002.1, forward strand.
GAAAACAGGGGAACTGAGGAGACTTCAGATGCTTTGGTGTAAAGCATATGTGGTTGCTATAAATCAATTCCTTCATTTTCATATTACTGTTGCAAGCATTCATTAACAACATGTTGTCGTATGCAGCTATCATAGCAGCATGTCACTGTTATATTATTTTTAGAGCATCCAAGTGGCATATGCCACAGTATTTGCAGATATTTCTATTCTCACTTGGATGTGCAATATTAATTGCCCTGAAACAAAACCAAACTAAAGCCCTCAAACAAGCAACAACGACAGACTAACTAATGTAAACAAATAACCAAGTGCTGCAATTCTTTTGTGAGGGCAAGTATGAAGAATCAGCAGATGCTACATCCATGTACCTCCTTTTGAGCCAAATTTTGAGGTTTACTAGGACAGTTTATTAATGCTTTATTGGAGCGGAAGCAAAGAAGAATGGCTATAACTCACTGGTAGAGCATGTGATCTGCATATATAATATCCCAGGTTCAATCCTTGCCCTTTTTGGTTAAAGGAGCTCAGGCAGAGGTGGTGGGGAAAGAAAACTCAAGATTTCCACTAGTGGGAGAGCACAGAGTGAATTCCAGCAATTTTTCATGTCTGCAGCAGCAGCTACATCTTCAGAAGCCATGTAGCATTTTGGGTAGAAGGCCTAGGAGTGGCCATCACCTGCCAATATAGAGCTGTTTATTTAAATGATATACCTAACAGAGAACATCCATCGCTCCAGGGACGAAGAGAAGACAAAGAGCACTGCCACAATATATTTACACACAACTGGAAATTTTAGCATGGTAATGAAAACTCATGCCCCCTCTCTCTTTCACAGACACACACACAGACAGACACACACACACACACTCCACTACCTACCTCTATCTGCACAGGGCTAGTTTACAATTCCTATGGGCCCCTTCTATCAATAACAAACAACACTTCAGGCCTGGGCTACCAATCCGGCCCTCCTGGAGTCCTCAGGTGCCTGTGCCCCCTTCCCCTCAACCACCGGCATTTATGCAGTTTTTTTCCATTCAAAAGCATGGAAGTCTGAGGCATCTGGTCATCCCAAATTGCCTTAGGTGGAGGGACTACTCCCCTGGGTCCAGATCCTGGTGACTGAGCCAGTCAGCTTGCACATAGAGTTCCTTTTAGGCATTCTGTTTTTAGGGATTCCAGGTGATACTGGGCCCAGCAGAATAGATTTTTGGCTCTCTTTGCCAGGTGCCCCGATCTTGTTTGTTGAGGTAGGCCTTTGCGATATTATCTATTCTTAGCAAGATGAATTGACTCTGAGGCAGTAGCACAGAGTGAGGCTAATGGCACTGAAATCTAGGAGGTTGGGTTTCTCCTCCATGTGCCCTGCGTGTAAACCTCTCTACAGAGGGCTCCACACCCAATCAGGATGGCATCTGTTGTTGGTGTGATGCATCTTGGTTCCTGAATGTGTACTCCCTTTCCTAAGTGTAGGGGGTTGGTCGCCAAATCTTAGCAAACAGGGACATCTCTTGACTGAGGTTGCTTGCGATGTCAGGTTGGAAGAGCTCCCGTCCACATGCTTCCCCCTCTTAGGGATAAGGGGTGATGCCTGCTGGAGTATGAAGCAGATGAGGACCGCTATTGCCTGTTTTGCCTTTTGCTGCAGCACTTTCCAAAGGGGTGAGAACAGGCTCGGCTTTGCCTCCCTCGGGAACCCCTTCCCCTGCTTCTAGTCCAGTGAGATTGAGTTTGGGATGCCTGGGGATCCCTTGCTGTTGGCAATGGGCCCTGACCCGTTTCCTTCCCCCTTTTTAGGACTGTTCTGAGAAACTTTAAGAGGTCTTCCTCTCCAGCGGAGGAAGAATGCTGGTCATCTTTCCTGCCCATGTTCCCACCTGGTATTGGGCTTCCTGGCATCCATTGGGTGCATCCTACAGATATTCTACTTTCCAGTTCTGCAGCTGTAGGGGAGGCCATGTGGTCTTATGCACATCTGATGGGGCTGCTGCTAGGACTGGCTTCTCATGATGGGGCTGTATCAAGGATTGCTGCTTCTTCTCTACTGTTTGGTTGCTTTGTCTATAAGGAAAGCTTCCTCCTCCAAGAAGCCACAATAAGCGGGGGCTCCTGATTGCACCATGGCAGGCCTGAGCCCCTCCTGGTCTGGAGAGAAGTATATGAGATGGATCACCTACAGGCTCCTGTCAGATGGAGCACCCTCTGTATGCCAAGAAAGCAACCAGCCAGGCTTGTTTCCAAGCTTCTGCTGGCATGTTCTTTTTCTTTTCTTATTCGGCTCTTGCGTGGACTTGGGAGCAAAGGACTGTGTCTGCCTCTTGCCACTAGGCAGGAAATTTAACTGGAGCTGAGGGTTGGTATCATGGGTGCTCTTACAAAATGGCAGCCATGGGGGCTTGCCCATTCATAAAGTGGCTGCTATGGTGAGCATGGCTGGTCAAAAAGCACTCATTTCCCAGAAAGAAACTTATCAAGAACCTAAGTACAGGGCAGAGGTGGGTCATAGTTCCAAAACACAAACCACTCCTTAAGCCCAAATAAAGATGGTGCTGGAGGGTAGCACTCCTTTTTTTAAAAATTAAGTCATGAAAACTACCAAGGGCAGGGCACCAAGAGAAGTGTACTTGGATAGTTTGGTAATGATGGGAAGCATGTTGGAGAGCCTAGCTCTAAATCATAATCACAATAATAGGGGAAGAAAGGGGTCCTTGAATGGGCGAGGTCAACCTAGAAAAGATGTCTTGTGCATTAATAATTTTCTAAAGACAAGATGCTTTTATATATGAAAGAGTAGAGAATTTTTAAAAAATCCCAGCAATCTTCATTCTTGAAAAGTCAGTTGGTATCAATGCCATCTCAAACACATAAGCTCTTTGAGAAAAAAAAGCAAATACAACAACAACCACCACCAAAAAAAAGGAAAAAGAAAAAAGGGGGAAGCATATCTTAAATCATATCTATACACAATAATCATGTTTATATCATCTTTGATATATATATATTTAAGAAAAAGAAATAAAGACAGAAGAACGTAATATAAACAATCCATAGAGCTAAATAAGGATCCATATGAAATCCAACATCTGTAGGAAATATGTTTGAATGTAGCAAGAGCAGTAAGATCTTCAGTCTGTTGAATGATAGGTGGTGGGTGTTCATCCTTCCAAGTTTGAAGTATAAATCTCTTTGCAACTGTAAGGGCTCTCAGTGTCCACTTTTGCTGTCTATCTGTTAATCCTCACATCACAGGGATGTAATTTAAAAGCACATGGACATCTGCTATTATTACTGATTTTTCAAGAAGAAAATTTATACAAGCAATGACTTCCAACCAAAAAGAAGATACTAAAGGACATAAGCTCTTTAAACAGTATCACCAATGGTGAAAGTAAGAAACTCAACTTCTTTTCAATACACTTTATTTTCAGGAACCCACTATTATCCTCCTGTGGATCAAAGTTCCTCAACCCTTACAGGCCATTCTTAGGATTGTTTACACAGTAATTAAATCCCATTGAATTCAATGAAACTTACTTTCAAGTAAACATCATAGAATCAGGCTTCGTGTGTTTTACGGCTCCTAAACCTCAATACCCATGTTAACACATCACCAAACTGCTCGCATATCATCAGAATAGCTAATGATGAAGATGTACTTAATTAGCAAGCTACTATTTAAGCCTCAGGAGTTGGCTGTATCAGAGTTCTTGCTGCGGATATTAATGCAAATATATTCAGGGAATGTGTCAGGATTAAACACCTCTCAGTTAATGGCAGTGTTTTAACTTGATGGCTTAACTACCTACATTATAATGATTAAGATAGTAATGGCATATTGACCTCAAATTACTCAAGTTACTGAATCTCAGTTAAAGCTCAAGACCAATGTCAATTGTTTAAAGAGCCAAAATGAAAGATAATTGAGGAAATATAAGTAAATCTGACATCATGCATGCCTTTTTTGGACATTAAACGGGAAAACTGGAAAATTAGAGATATGCAATTAAAACTTTATTGAAGCTAATACAAAATTTAAGGCAGTGCCCCTAGGAATACGACAACCTGGCTGAAATTGATATTCATTAGGATACTCCTTATATGAATAGGAACCATTTGGACTTAGTAGTCTTTATAAGAGCCCCAGCTGGTAATGGTTGAAGGTTAATGCCTTACCCCATTCTGTTCAATTTTCTGTTCTAATTAGTCATCTAAATCTATAGCTGTGAGCACCAAGTGTCTCTGCTCAAAAGAAACTAATTAATGCTAGCAAATTAGATCAAGTCCAAAGATCCAACAGCCAAACTCTCAAACACTCCTTGTTAATAGGAAGTGTAGCTGTCAATAACTGCTGTTGGTGGCTATAATGAGGCCTCTTTCTTTCACTGAAAGTGATTTCATTTCTCTTTGTCCTCACAAAAGCTGTTCCATTCCCTTAAAAAACATGTAGTTGCAGTGGGGATGCTAGCTGTCTGACCCATTTCTTGTAATCAGCTGGACTGAAATGACATGGAAAAAAACCCTAGTAGGATAAGTCTCCCCAACCCCACATTATGTTTCAAACAAGTTTCCTTGAAAGCCCTAATGCTGGCTTGTGAATCTCAAGGTTTTCTTCATCACTGAACACAAATATCTAAATGAAAGGTGGTGGCATATAACTGTTTAGTTATTACAAAAGGTGATATCCACAGCCGAAGGAAGTAATTGGTTATCCAAAGCTTTTATTTCTGAACAGCAGTTTATATGTTGGCTCTCTGGGATGCTTCACACATTACAAAATAGGAGAATACACACTGAAAATTTAGCATGGACCGTTCTCTATGATATGTGTCTATGTGTTTAATCCACTGCACAACACATGCTCCCTGAATTAAATCATGATGTAATGGCAATAAATTCACAGTATGGAGTACAAATGGTTACATGCTATATATTGAACACATGCCTTCATATACTGTGTAGTCTATGAAGCAACTCTAGCCAGTCTGGGTGCAGTTTGCTGGATCCATGCTCAGTGTGTTACAAGCTATCTTTGAAATTGTTTATCCAACTATGCAGAAAGAAGGTAATGGTCAAGGATTCAAGAATAAATATCTTTTTTTAAAAAAATGAGTATGAATTAATAAGTACATTTCATATTTGAAATCACCTACAAGATGTTGCAACAGTCCTTCCAAACAAGAGTGTTTTATGAATGGTCCATCCGTAAACACACGAGATGCTATTTTTAACAAACATACACCATATAAGTACAGTCTAAAGTTATACGCTCATTTTTTGTATGACTGAATAGTAAACGTTCAAGGGGACTGATCAAGAGGCACCAAAACAGTATTTAAAACTTTTAATCTCCCTCAGTATGGTTTTGGTTGGCAAATCCAGCCTCCCCCAAACAGTAAACAAAATGCCTCAATAATACTGGCACAAGGAGCAGCAGAGTCCATACCATATCAATTCCCCCCTCCCCATCATCTTTTACCACAAGGGTTACCTAATCTACATTATTCTGTTAGGTCATGTCAGCTGCGATCGGATCATGTTTTCTTGTGCCAGAAACGAACCCATGCCTCTCCCCAAGCTTGCATGTTCCCCCTGCCCCTCTCATCCTCTGAGGTGCCCACGAAGTGTTCAGACATGTTTGCTTTAGCTTTTGTTTATCCGTGGGTTGTTGTGTTGTTCAATTCTGACAAATTGTGGTTAATCGTGACTGTTTGAAACAAGCCGTCTGAATCAAGCAGGGGTTTATGAAGATATCTTGTTTCAAAAAAAGAACGATTATTTTAATTTTTTGGAAAACATCATAAACTGCTTCCATTCAAAATGGAAGTGAAAGCTTCTGATCTTCTCCATGGTTCATTGTAACGTCCAAATGCAATCAGCATGGATACAGCAAGTAAGGCTATTACAGAGTGGGCTCTGTTGCTCTCCCTAGCAACCTCACTCTCCTCCCATGTATGTGGTTTATTCAGGCAAATAAGTCGGGTGGAAGGGGTATGAAGATCATCAGCTCTTCTTCATTTAAATACCACTGCTCCCAAGTCTTGATATTAATAAAAACACTTCCTATAATGTGCTGATCTTCAACTTCAGCCAACAACATAAGACCTGGTTATTACCATATGTCCTTCTTGCCCCACTCTTTAGAAGGTCATTGCACCCACCCTTCACTCAGTCTCTTACACTGTCTCATCCTCCAAAACAATACTAGAGCTGAACAAAATCAAAACTATGGTGATGCCAACACTGGTATGACCTACCTTTAATTCAAAGCATGACCCCAGGAATTAAAGACCAATCTTACAATATAAAGCAAGTCAGGAAATCCACAATAGTGAATAATACATTGCTTGACTCCAATAATTATGTAGCTTTCTAAAATTGACAGGTAGATACAATTTTAAAATAGTTATCAGTCTACCATTTTAAAAATAAATTTGGGGAAGAATTGCTTGCTAATGGGCTAGTATACCAAAATCTTAGCACTGTAAGTACTCACAGAAAACTATGCTAGCTGTAGTTTATAATTCCAATACCTGGACCAAGACATTATCTCTGTCTCAGTCTCTGGAACATACTGGATTCAAGCAATAGAACCTGGTTCTCCCTCCCTCCCTCCCTCTCTCACTCTCTTTCTGTAAGATAAGTGATAGCCATAAACCAATCCCAGCATGATGCTACTAAGTATTTCACACATTTCCTTATCTACATTTCTGATGAGAGAATACAAGACATTTATCAAGTGCTACTTCAGTTGTCCTTGGGCATTTAAATAGGCAGTGCCAACATTTGTCCAAGCTTCGGGATTGCTTTCATTTTGAGGATCTTGATGTGTCAGGTGCAAGGGTCATGCTCTGGAGCAGGTGGCCCCTAGAGGGACAGGTAAGATCCCAGCTACAGGACTGTTGATTAAGTGTGTATTACTGAAACCATGGTTGACACTGGCCTTACTCTACTATAGAGAAGCCTGAAGTGGTGTTTCATCCCATCATCTTTACTAAGTATCAATGCAGTCCCTAGGGAGAGGAGGAAGAATGGTGGTATTTGGAAATGGCCTTTACCAGAACACTTCCCTAATCCTAGCTGTATAGCTCTGTGAAGTATTTATAATTGTATGGGCTATTCAGCCATACATAGATTCCTATAACCATCGCAATTACACACTTTAATGAAAGTAATTGCATTCAGAACATTTTAACTGCACCCATTTGATCGACGAAGACCTAATACAAATGGAAGGATACTCCCCTTTTGAATCCTCATTCTATCACAAACCCCATCATCCAACAACTTTCAATATCAAATTCTTGAGAACAAGCCCTAAATAGCGAGCAGAAAATATTTATATTTTGGGTGTCTTCATGACTATCCAACATTAGCAGTGTTCCCAATGTCACTTGAAGATTTTCAGCATTCAGTACTATTTTCAACTGTTCCAAGGGAAACCAGATGACCACAACTTCAAAACTCATTTCTAGATTAACTGTTTGAATCTTTTAGATAGCTCAAGGTATCTAAATTTGATCAAGTTGGGTATCAACCCTAACTTCATCTGTATCTTCAGTTACTTTATTTCCCCATCAAAAGATCCTGTGCTCAGAAAAATACAGCAAGTTAATCTGGGCAAAAATGGCTCCGTATTAAAGCTAACATATGTGGATCAGTAAAACCTAAAGGTTCCACAACTTATTTTTCTTGCCAGAGCATTTACTTACTTCGTAACAAACCTTCACTTCCTGTTGTATTCAGTTCCCCCTACTCTTTCAAATGCAGGAAAATTGACAACATTGGGCACAATTCCCTTTTTATATTGGAAATACAGCTTGCCCTACCTCGATGGTCCAGGAAAGAAATCAATCTACTAATGATTCTACCTTATCCCTGATCACCAAAAACCCAGTCTGAGCAAAATTGTGCTATACAGTTTCCAGAAGACACCCAGGTTTCAACTTTCACAAGCCTCAAGGGAAAGAAAACTCTGAATTTATACGGCAGTCACTAAAGATACCTCTCCCTCACCCTTGCAGACCTGATTTGTCATATAGATGATATAACTAAGACTGAGAATAAGAATGCTGTTTAGAAGTGACATATGACGTCCACAGTTCTGCAACAGAACTTGCATCAGACGTACCTAATTTCAGTGTCCATTTATCAGCCTGGGTCACCATCAGCACAATGAATAGAGCTTGGAAGTCAATAGGAGACAGTGCAGATACTGCTGTAATATGTTTGCAATGTTCCACAGCATTTTACACCAGCTGAAATCTCCAAATAGTAGTTAAGCACAATCCTACATAAAGCTCATTTCAGTAGTCTAGGCTCCATTTTATAAGGATTGATCATTGCCAGAGCTGCATCTTTGAGAAAACATCACAGCCTTCTCACTAAGTGGAGTAGATTGAAAGCATTTCTTGTCACTGTTCTTTAGGCAGTAGCAGACCCTCAATGGACTTCAAATGCTCTTCCGCTGAAATGCCCATCTTTAAATAGGATTAATGTGCAAATTAAAGCATACCTGAATAAAGGGCCTAAATTTAAGACAGAACCTGTAAGCAATAATTGGTTCAATACATTACAGTTTGCAACTTAATAACAAAATAGCTCGCTGTTATTAAGGAGAAAATGAGTGGCCTGGTTGCAGCAGAGCAATCAGATTAATAAAAATGTAGAGAATGAGAATTCTGCTTGTTTGTGTTTTATTCACACCTAGACAACATGATCACAACACATATGTGTAAGTGTAAACTTGAACACTGTGGATTTTACAATGTATCACAATTATATGAACACCTGTATTCAATATTCCATAGCTTTCTTAACAGATTTCAGTGCAGTTGGGAATAAGAATGCAACTTTTTATCATACAGCCAAAATCTGTGTGATAGAGACAACAGAACATACATTTAAGAGTGACCATCATCACGTGACATTGAGATTGATATTTAGCATGGAACAAAAAAATGCTTGGATCCCAAGCTGCTCTTCCACTCGTGCAAGAAAGGGGAAATTTCTGCCAAACCACACCACCCACCATCTGCAGCCCTGCACACCATGTCCCACACATACCATATCCCAAGGGTCTCCCAGGAACAGATTTTCAGAGTACAGGAAGTTGCAGAGGGAAGCAAGAGGCATGTAAAAACCCTTTCTGTGAAGGAAACTGTTTGGAAGGAAAGTTGGGATCCACGCCTATTTTGATATCATACACAGATGTATAAATTAGAGTTGGAATGCTTAAGAGCAGCCATACTAATTGTCAATATTCCATCTGGGCCAATATCTCCTGTTATTCCACATCAAGAGGCTATTATAAACTGCTTGAATTAAGAACGTCTGATTTTGGGGAGATAAATATTTCAATTATGCCTCAATCTTCTCCTTGTATTGATTCTCACATCCCTATCATTCACAAAAATATCTGGACTTTTTTCTTTTAACACAATCATACATTAAGGCAGGGATAGGCAACTGGTGCCTCCAGATGTTTTGGACTACAACTCCCTTCAGCTCCAGCCAGCAAGGCCAATGATAAGGGATCCTGGGAGTTGTAGCCCACAGCATCTGGAGGGCGCCTGGTTGCCTACTGCTATATTAAGATGTTTCCAGAGTTTGCTCTGGTTAGTGACTGAAACACCCGAACAAGAAGTACATTTCAGAAGAGATTGTTTATGTTGTGGGGCATCTTTCCCCAACCTGATGCCCCCAAGATGTTTTGGACTACTGCTCCCAGCATTTCTCACGACTAGCCACAATAGCTGGGGCTGATGAGAGTTGAAGTCCAAAACATCTGGAGGGCACCAGTTGGGGAATACTGTTGTTTGAAGCTGCTGTTTACATGTTTTGGAATGACATTACGTCTGCTAGTTTGTCTGGAATAGCAGAGATCAGAAGGACAATCAGCTCCCACACCCTACCCCATGAAAATTGAAGGCAACCACAATTCTACTTTAGTATTGATCACCTGCAAAATTGTTCATAGGAAAGAGACCCTATTGGCTAGTGCCACATTTGGCGGCAACATGTTGACAGGTTAGAACAAGTTGAGAGGAGGGTAACAAAGATGATACAGGGACTTGAGGACATGCCCTATGAGGACAGGCTGAAGGAACTTGGGATGTTCAGTATTGAGAAAAGAAGACTGAGGGGAGACATGTTAGCAGTGTTTGGTACATAAAAGGATGCCACAGGGAAGATGGTCAAGAACTATTTTCCACTGCCACAGAAATTAGGACCCCAAATAATGGATATAAGTTCCAAGATTTCCTGAAGGGAAGATCTGTACAACAGTGGAACAGTCTATCTATGGAGGCTGTGGGTTCTCCATCTCTGGAAGTTTTTAAGAAGAGGCTGGACAGCTACCTCTCAGATATGGTTTAACTGGTTTTCCTGAACACTGTAGAGGGTTGGACTAGATGATCCTTGTGGTCCCTTCCAGCTCAACAATTCTATGATTCCATCCCCTCCACCCAATTCTCCTCTGGAACCCTTCCAGTTTTTTTTTCATTTTGGAGATGGAGCAACAGCCTTACAATATAATTTATGGTAGTATGTTTCTATTTTGCCTTCCTGCAAAGGAATTCTGAACAGTGTTTTAGCTTTACTTCAAATCTACGAATTTTCTATGTTCGACATGACACTAGCACCCCAAAATTACTAATATTAATAAGTATCTGCAAAAGCTCTTGCATGCACAAAAATACTACAAGGTCAGGCATTTAAGATTTTAGAACTCAAAAGTATTCATTTAACTATTTTTGTAGTTATCCTTGTGTGAACCACAGAGAGCCTATTTTCAGTCATCCTTAGATGCTGAGCTTGGTGACACTTAATGTGCACATAAAATAGAACAAGATCTTAATTTGTACAGCTAACCTTGAAAAAATGTTGAGCCAAAAAAGAAGCCAAAGAACTGTAATCTGTAATTTCAATACATATGCAATTGTTCTTTTGCTCCAAAATATGTTACTGGCTATTATTCTAATAAAGTGAACGAAGAATCACTATCGATTATTATATTTTTATCTATATCCAAACATGGGCAGATAACATATTTAGACATTATAGGAATGAGTTCTTTGTATTCTTTATACATTAAATCACGATTCCAAGTTCCTTAGGTGTCAGATACTTCAGTGATAAATTTTATTTAAACAGTTTTTAAAATCTCATTCTGAAATCATTCATATTATCCTTTTATGCTGATCTGCATACCCAAAATAATAGCTATAGTGCCTGGCAGTACAGGAACTACCCCAGCTATCTGACCTAGTTCCCCTGAGTGAATGCTTTCAGCCTCTCTATTTCTCTCCTGTTCACAGGACTTAGGTTATTTTGCAATTTTCACAACATCACACCTCTTTCCCCTGTAATTCCAAAACATATGGGGAGTTGCTCCACACGTTGGCAGTTTAGCTGAATGCAGAGGTGAGAGCCTTATGCCATTTTCTTCAATGTTCTTTTCCCATGTACTATTATAAATCAAATTTAATTTTCATTTAGTTTGGTTTATAGTTCAACCTATCCTAAGGGTTTAGAACACAGAAGAGCAAATGTACGCAAGCATTCAGAAGCAGCCCTGAGCCTGGTGAACTCTTAAGTGCTCATTTCAAGGCAGCAAAGAAGAACACTGACATTTTGATTTTAGATTTCTATGGGTGAACGTTATTATTTTGTACAGGGCTATCAGGGTGCATTGTCCCTTACAGAATTTAATGGGCAAAAAAACTCCAAAAAACAGGCCTCTGCCCTCAAGAAGTTTCCAGTTCGCATTTTGCAAGCAGACATATGTTCCCGACTGCCACTGAAAATCTCCCCCTCCTCCAATCTGAGAATAATTAAAGCATGTGAATGAGGAACTTTTGCAGCCTGACATTCCGTGCCACCAACGTAACAAAGTGTACAATACTATCAAGGCTACTTCAACTGAATCTGAGACTATACAGTATTGGCTAATGATAATGTGTTTACTTTTGCTAAGCTTTCTGACCATTACATGTTTGTCTGAATAGGGAAAACTGTAATATAGGGCAGGGTTAGCGATTCTAGATGAGTCACTGCATATGGTGACTTCAAAAGTCATTACGTGTAATTGCGTTGCTAATATGCTGCTCTGTGAATATAAAGACTAACTAACTGGAAGAGGCTTTGAAGGAACGAAAGTGTGCCCTATGCTAGGTGTGGGAAACCTGTTGCTTTCCAAGTGTTATTGGGCCCCACCTCCCATGGTAAATGATCAAGATAATGACTGTTGAGGTCCAACAACATCTGGAAAGCCACAGGTTCCTCGCCCTATACTATACTTTGCAAACAACTGCATAGACCTGCAGGATTCCAGATTGGCAAAAAAGAATGGCTGAGAACAATATCCTGATCTTCCAGTGTGAGTACAACAAGGATATTTTTCATCCATGTCAATCTTTCGGTTCATCTGCAACTACAAAAGTAACAGAATAAGCAATGTGCTTCATTTATTTTAATCTACTAGTGTTACAAGGCAATCATCATTATGCACCAGCTTTTCCCATTATGTCTTCCAAACACAGGTGTTGAATGCTTGCATTCTTCAGTGGGGCATCCATGCTACAATCAACTTATTTTCAAAAATAATTTAACCCCAGCAACATCATTCCTCAAGGCATAGTACTGAGCTTGCCATAAAATTGAGGAGATGTAGATCATACACATACATTTGCTGCTTCTATAGCTGCCTGACAAAGGATAAAATTCAGGTCACATAAGTGATTAGATTTGATATTTTGTGGAATTTCACTCTCACCTTCCACTTGGTCAGAACATAACTCCCTGGCCTTCTCTCTCATGAGTTGTGGAATCAAAACATCCTTTTCCACGTGTCTGAGCTTTGGTTCCTCTGAAAGAGAAAAACAATATTTCTGTGTTTAGATGCAAGTCACAGGTGAACTGAAAGAACAAGAATGCTGTTTAGAAGTGACATAAGAATTCTGCATGAGAACTTCCATCAGAAGTACCTAACTTCAGTGTCCATTTATCGGTTTGGCCCCTTGTAAATTGCTCTTTAATCTTATATATATAATTCAAAGATGGGAGTTAGTTGGTCATCATCCCTTTTCCACAAATAACAGCAGTTTTCACTATAAGTTGAAGTCAGTAGTTATGTCCATAAACTGTGATTTGATTTTTCTCCAATAACTGTGTTTGCAGGGAACCAACTGCTTGTTTATCATAATGTCCCAACTATCAACCACAGAGAAGTCTCACTGGCAAGTAGATATAATGAAGTTGAGATTTCTATTTACAATTATCAATCAAGGTCTTACCTTAAATCAAACTTGACAAAACAAGCAAAAAGGTTTTAAGCGAGTGTAATATTGTAGAAACATCTGCAATATTTCTATATGCTAAATTTGTAAATAATGAATTAGAACCAGATTTAGTCATATGCACCTGGGTTGGCAGAATCAGATTTCCCCACCATGGTCTCCCACCTCCTGAAAATGCTGAATGGGGTAAGCTGTGGGGTAGGGGTAAATTCCTAAAAATCAGACAGAAAGCAAATCCTAGATCTAACCCAATATATCACAGGAACATAGGAAGCTGCCTTTTACTAAATCAGACAATTGGTCTATTTAGCCCCGTATTGTCAACACTGGCCTGGTTTGCATGTAACAAAAGCCCATGAGATGAGTGGGAGGGAAGAAGTGTGCTGGCCCCTGTGCATGTGCCACTGCCACTTTTATTCAATGACCTATAACCAGCCTGTTCATAGGTTGTTGAGCATGATGTGTGAACCTGGAGCAAAACAAACCATGGATTAACCTCTTGGCTGTTTAGTCCTAAACAATCCAGTACTCCCAGTTCATACATCATGCCCAACAAGTGATGAATGATCCAACTGTCGGCTGTTGATTAAAAGTGGAAATGGTTAGAGTGCCGCAGGGAGCATGCCCCATCCTCCCTCAAATATGCATGACAGCCCATGTACTGTTTAACCGATGGGCTGTAATTATCCAGCCCACTGACTGACAGACACTTTCCCGAGGTTTCAGACAGGAGTTCTTCCAGCCTTACCTGGAGACATGCCCTACCACTGTGCTTTGGTGCAGAGAGTTATATTTAGTGTGGCGGGGATCTCTCATTTTATCCTCACAACAGTTAGTGACTTTTCCAAGGATACTCAATGTGCAGAATATGAAATCTGGTTTCCCTACTCCAATTTCACTCCTCTAATGACTATATTACACTGGCTTATAACAGAAAACAGGACTTTATAGAACCATGGACCAAGCAACATCATATAGAAAAGGCAACATAAGAACATTCATCTTCACAATGCTGAACAATATGTACAGTCAAGATACAAACAAAAACTAGGACCAATATGAAAGCATTTCTATCATATTAACTAATATGACAGAAGCCTGAGGCATGCATCACAACAGCTCAAGCAACAACCTATTGCAGGGTAAAGTCAAAAGTAAACAATACATGATCAAATAAAAAGCTCCTTTAGTGCCCAGAACTATAATGGAAGAGCCCTAAAAGGCAGGAATATAGGACACTGTCTTGTACCAAGTCAGACAGTCAGCCCATCTCATCCAGTATCATCTCATCCAGTATCTGGCAGTAGATCTCTAGGCAGGATTCTTTCACATCAGCAGGTATCTGATTGTTTTAACTGGAGACAATGGTAGATTGAACATGGAACCTTCTGCACATAAGCACGTGCTTTACCACTAAAGCACAGTCCCTCCTCATATGTTGGTTAAACATGTTGAAGCCATATAATTGCCTCTTTCAACCAAATAACACTAAAGTCATATACATATTAAAAGAAACAAGTAGAACAAACTGCACTTCATTCCACTAACAGCCACAACAACTCCCAGGGTAGAGTTCCCATCACAGCACAAGCTGCAATAAAAATTGTAGGATTGTTTCCCTTTCCAACAAACCATGCAGCCCAGGTTCAGGAGGATGAGCCTGGTAGCCCCATCGGGAGCATCTGGATTGGGGCCTCATCTACAAGAATTCGCCTTTACGCCTGGTTAGGCGATTATGCGCATATTCGCAGAAGCGCATTTACGCCTAATACCTCTGTATGAGAGGCGGCGAAGCGCATTACTGGACGACCGAAACACGATTTAAACTGTTGACATGCGGAGAATCACTTGTTCACATAGTCAAAATGCGCTTTAATGGACGGAGCAAAATAAAACTCGCTATTTAACGCGCATTCGATAATGCGCATAATCGGAGAAAAAACGCGCCTCTATGCCCGATTTGCGCTCCGTTCTTGTAGAGGTAAAAATTTTAATGTGCCTTGAAAGAGCTTTAAATGCCTCTTGTAGAGGCAGCCTAAAACAAATGTGGCAAGGAATAAAAGGAGCATGATTGTTGGGGTCTACTGCCAACCACCCAAGCAAGGAGGAGATGAGGATGAAATTTTGAAAAGCAAATTGCCAGTGTTTCAAGGAAATGCGATGTAGTAGTAATGGGGGACTTCAGTTCCCCCGATATCTGTTGGGAGACAAATACTGCCAAAAGTGGCCTTTCCAAGAAATTCCTGACAGGTGTGGCTGATAATTTTCTCCTACAGAAAGTGGAGGAAGGAACTAGAGGATCAGCTATCCTTGACTTGATACTGACCCATAGGGATGACTTTGTGAATAAAGTGGCAGTTATGGGAACTCTGGGAGAAAATGACCACATCATACTTGAGTTCTTGATCTTAAAGGAAGCAAAAGCTGAGTGTAGCCATACGCATGCTCTGGATTTTAGGAAAGCTGATTTTAATAAACTCAGAACTATGATAAGTAAGGTCCCATGGCAAGTGGCCCTAATGAGAAAAGGAGTACAAGATGGGTGGGAGTTTTTAAAAAAGGAAATTTTAGAGACACAATTATAAACAATTCCAACAACGAAAAACGATAGAAGACAACAGAAGAAACCAATGTGGCTCCACAAAAAGCTTAGAGATGACCTGAAAACAAAAAGGACATATATAGGAAGTGGAAGGAAGGCCAGGCTACAAAAGAACAGTACAGACAGGTAGCACAGAAGTGCAGGAATGGCATCAGGAAAGCTACAGATGAGAATGAGCTGAGGCTAGCAAGGAATGCTAAAAGCAACAAAAAAGCTTTCTTCAGGTATGTGCATAGTAAAAGGCAGAGGAAAGATATGGTGGTTCAAGTGCTTAATGAGGATGGCAAATTGCTAACAGATGACAAAGGAAAGGCTGATGCTCAATTCCTACTTTGGCTCTGTCTTCTCCCAAAAACGGGTCTGTGACCCCCCCATGGAAAAAGTTTGATAAAGAAGTCAAGGAACACCTAATTTCTTTGAACGAGTTCAAATCTCCAGGGCCTGCTGAACTACATCCTAGAGTAATAAAGGAGCTGGCAGAAGAACTCTCAGAACCACCATTTTCTTTGCAAAATCATGGAAGGTGGGTGAAGTGCCGGACAACTGGAGGATGGCTAATGTTGTCCCTATCTTAAAAAAGGGCAAAAAGGAGGAACCTGGGAATAGCTTCCAAATCAAGTGAGGTACTGGTTCCCCTCTATTTGGCATTGGTTAGGCCTCATCTTGAATATTGTGTCCAGTTCTGTGCACCACACTTCAAAAAGGAAGCAGACAAGCTGGGGGGGGGGGGGGTTCAGAAGAGGGCAACAAGGATGATCAGGGTTCTGGAAACAAAGCCCTATGAGGAGAGCCTGGAGAAGAGAAGACTGAGGGGAGACATGACAGCACTCTTCAAATATTTGAAAGGTTTTCACACAGAGGGTCAGGATCTCTTCTCGATCATCCCAGAGTGCAGGACACGGAATAATGGACTCAAGTTACAGGAAGCCAGATTCCGGCTAAACATCAGGAAAAACTTCCTGACTGTTAGATCAGTGCAACAATGGAACCAATTACCTAGGGAGGTGGTGGGCTCTCACACACTAGAGGCATTCAAGAGGCAACTGGACAGCCATCTGTCAGGGATGCTTTAAGGTAGATTCCTGCATTGAACAGGGGGTTGGACTCAATGGCCTTATAGGCCCCTTCCAACTCTACTATTCTATGATTCTATGACATGACAAGCCATGCTGGAGTGGTTTGTATGGAAATTGTGCCCTGCATGAGCCGCGATTTAGATAAGCCACCGTAGCTAAAGTAATGGGCCAGTTCGCACAATCAAAATAAGACACCATAACTTAAATAAGTCATAGTGGTTTATTTGCTCATGCAAACCAGTCTATTGTTTTACCCAGTGCAATAAATTAAAAAGATATATTACCTTTTATCACTCTCCCTATACTAGCTGCCTTGATAGATTCCATTTCCTTGAGGCTAAAGTTTACAGAGCTATTCTATAGATCAGGGTTGGGCAGAAGGTAGCTCTCCAGACGTTTAGGATTTCATCTCCCTGAAGCCCCTGCCAGCATGGCCAATGGTAAGGAATGCTGGGAGTTAAAGTCCAAAACACCTAGAGATCTACTTTCTGTCCTCCTCTGCTATGGGTTACAAAACGGTATGAATGTTTTATTAAAAAACTGGAGATTTCTTGATTGGAACAGACAGTTCACGCAAGAGTATTTTTCACATCAAAGCTGGCCCGAGACATTAACCATGTACATTTCCCACCTAATCGCTTGCTTTCTATGTGTTTCCTATACCTAGGTTTTCCTTTCACACACACAAACAGCTTACAAGTGTGCAAGGGCCTCCACCAAGCTTGCAGCCAAACAATGTTTTTGCACTGTACGTTAGGAAGATACTGAGCGTTATAGGAAGTGAGAAACGGCAGGGAGTGAAAGGTTTACATCAGTACCCACAGAATTTGCAGTTATTTGTCAGTCTCTCTCTGGGCTATTTTAGATACACTTCATATGATTTCCTTTAGAAAAAAATCTTCCATTTTACCAGGTTACCCTGTTCAGATAGGCAGAAATTAGATTGTGATTGAAAAGACTTTGTAATGGTGGCTCATTTCTGAATCAATTTTTTAAAGATTTTCACTGGTCTGCAGTTCTGGAAGTTTGGGAAATGTGGAACAGTTAGTACAGTGATAATACATGCAATCATTGATAGTTCCTCTTTGATTTCAATGAAGTTATTAAAAGTATTCGTATTTTGGGAGGTTTCAAATGCAACAAATAGCTGGATTTTTTCTAAATGTCCATAGCACAGTGTTCTAAAACAATGGGGACTACAATTCTTTGTCTAAAGAAAACATCTTCACATGCCTTTTCAAAATTCTAACTTTCTAGTTCATTTGTTTTTCTGTTCTTTTTCCCCCCTTACTCCAATGGGACAGAATTAACTACATCAACTCCGTGATTGGTGTAAGATTAACGAGGGGGCTGTGAATCCACAAAACTAGGGTTCTCCATGAACATAAATGCCATCTTGCCAACTGAACAGTACTTATGCCATATACTATAGCACCTTAGTCAGCCTTCAGTCAACTTTAGGATTGCAGTCCTTTATCAGTTTACATAGCAACTTGTTTGATCGCCTGTGATGAGTAAGGACAACCACTAGACAAGTGGGAAGGGGAGCATTTCTTTTACAAATGATCAGTGCAACACACCTCAATAACAAGTGTGCGGGTAGCCAAGGCAGTGAGTGTGCTAATAACTTCTGTGGAGTTACTCCCAAAGCTGTCTTTAGTGGTCATTTCTGGGTCAGAAGTACAATGCTATCAAGGTGAGCACTACAAGGTACAAATAAAGCTATCATTGGCTCTCTTAATTGCATGTTTATGCCCAGATCTTGCCAAAGGAACTTAAAAGAAAAAACATCTTGCCCATACTCAGTCATACTAAA
The DNA here is from genome assembly GCA_029215795.1 of Anniella stebbinsi. Lineage (NCBI taxonomy): Eukaryota > Metazoa > Chordata > Lepidosauria > Squamata > Anniellidae > Anniella > Anniella stebbinsi. The sequence goes on from JARDYH010000002.1 coordinate 186,403,113, forward strand.
GCCAATAAAGAGCATATTGATGTAGCTGTTACACCTTCAGAATATTTGTGCTTCCAAGTTGTAGTAGGACAATAGAACGGTGCTGTTCAACAATTGTGTAGTACAGAACAACCATATTTGATGTTATTTCAAAGTTCCCAGTTATTTCAAAATTAAAGCAGAAGAACAAACAGCATAAAAGAAGAAGAAGAAGAAGAAGAAGAAGAAGAAGAAGAAGAAGAAGAAGAAAAGTGGGTGTGGAGGCAAATGGTATTTTAAAAGCCTAGGAATGATTTTTAAAAGTCCTTCACCTACTGGTGTCAAGGAATCATGAAAATGGATGCCAGGAAAGCCACCCTTGGGGAGAGCATTCCAAGAAAGCCTTTCACTGATTTCCACCTGTCTCACTACAGAAAGTTTGGTAACCAAAGCTTCTGAGAAATCTTAGAAGGCAGCCCTATATATAATTGTAGTAGTCTAATTTAAGGTTATCAGGGCATGGATTATTGTGGACAGGAAAGCTCCGCCTACATGGGGATGCAGTTGATATGTGCCTAAATTGCTAAAAGGTGTTACTTCTTTATACAAACTATGGAATTCACTACCACAAGATGTAGTGATGGCCACCAATTTAGATGGCTTTAAAAGGGGATTAGACAAATTCATGAAGGATAAGTTATTAATGGCTACTACTTGTGATGGCTATATGCTACTTCCAGTATCTGAGGCAGCATACCTATGTATTCCAGTTGCTGGGGAACACAAATGGGAGGGTGCTTTTGCACTAATGTCCTAGTAGGGGTTTTCCCACAGGCAACTGGTTAGTCACTATGTGAGCAGAATACTGGACTAGATGGACCTTTGGTCTGATCCAGCATGGCTCTTCTAATATTCTTATGTGTTGTCACATGGTCTCCCAATGACATAGCTGGATCAATCAGTATTCCAGACTATAGGCTTAGTCCTTTAAAGGGAGTGCAACTCCATCCAGAACAGTTTAAACATCTCTTTCTAAATCAAATGAACTACCCACAAATACTACCTCTGTCTTGTTAGGACAAAGCTTCAGTTTATTGACCCTCATCCATTCCATTCATGATTCCAAGTACTGATTCATCATTTCTACTTGGGAAAAAGTGCTTGGGGACACTCATTTTTCTCATGAACAACATATCCTCCCACCCCCAGTAAGATTCTAAGGAACATGGCGGAAACCAAGACGAACTGAAATGGCTACGCTTGAGTGGGTTGAGAACACCTTCCAGCCCCTATCCTATTAACAATTCTGTAATCCGGGGAGCAATCCAATGCAGTTTCTGGGACTAAGTCCCATTGAACTCAGTGAGATTTCCCAATGTGTAAACATGAGTAGGACTCTGCTGTAGGTTGTTTCTTTAGCTCTCTGGGCCTATCTCTATGCATAAATTAACTTCTAAAAATAATTCAGAAATTTAATACATTTGTATTTTCCATAACTTTCAAATTTTAAGATTTTACTACCTTACATTCGCATCAATTCAAATTAAGAGAGAGCGTAAGGATGACAACACCAGGGAAAAAATTCAAAGCTTTTACTTCTCACTATTCTATCATCACCTTGAAGTCAATTTTCACCTTTTTCACTGGCTGAATCTGTTATCTTACATTTTGCTTTGGGGCTCATGTGTTCTTGCAATATAGCAGTACTGGATTATGAGAATACTGACAAGCATGTTTGCTAAAAAAAAAAGTCACAATGCTTATATTCTTGTAGGTCGGGAATCAGATTCTCTACCAATTCTGTAACATTTGGGAAATAAATGTAAAAACATGAGCGGAGATAGAACAACTATATATATTGTATGATTCAAATATAAAACAACATATAAAACAACATATAAATATAAAACAAAAGAAAGCAAATAATACCCAGCAAAGATGAAAAAAGTAACATAAAACCATGGGATAGTGCTTACTTTTGCAAACAGTTTAATTTGACCATTGTTTTATCAACAGCCAGTTCAAAATAACCAACCTAATGGTTGAGAGATGACAGATCAGTCAGCCCCTTGGGAAACTACAGGAAGGAGCAGTAATTGTCAGAGCCAGGGTGGGAGGGAAGCTTTGTGGGGATCACAGCTGGGGAGAGAAGGGTTAAACCTCTGTGCATGCTGTGGTCTGGATGAAACTTGTCCCTGACACTCAGTATTAATTTTTAAAAGTTGACAATGTAGTATGACACACATACCACACATTTAATACAACTTGTGTGAGGCACTGAATCACATAGCTGAAAAAGCAAAGCTAGCTTTCCCCAGACTGAGGCCGAGAAGCAAACACTTCAGCAGCACAGATCTTTTAGTAGTGGTATCATATGGCATCAGCAGGCTGCACAAGGTAAATTCTTGCTGCCACATTTTGTAGTTTCCAAACCATGTTCGACGTTGTTGACGCTTCCAAACTATTTCTCAAAGAAGTTATGGTTTCCAAACTATTTTTCAAAGGCAGACACATGGAAAACTGCCTGACATTACTCTAATGTAGAGATTGCTCAAGAAATAGATTATGGAGACAGGGTCCTGATGCTCAAGGAACGAGCGCAGCTTGCACACCACTTGGTAAAAAGTACTTGGCTACAATGACCCCTCACAATTCCAGGAACAAAGCAGTACCAGAAGAAGAGGAAAGTGTGCACCAAACCCTGGCTGATCCCTACAGGGACATGTTCCAAAGTAAGCATACCTAAGTAATCAGGATTGATAAAGGCCATAATTTTAACTGAGCAAGTTACAGAAGATGATCAGATTATCGAACAGCTTGGCTTATCAAGTATAATATGTTCTGATTTCTTTTTTTTTTAAGTACAAATCACTTTCTCTCTGTAAGAGCTATATACACACACACATCACTGCCAAATTCATTGTAACCTCAAACAGAGATAAACACGACAGCAAAGAGAAAGTGGCAACGGCAGTCACTTAAGGAATTTAACGTTGCCAAAACCAAACACAGCTTTTCAGCACATACTGCTACTAGAGAAAATGGTCCCAGGAGTAAGATCTCCAACAACCATATATAAGTCATACTTATTAGCACATCACCAGCCACAGGTGACAATGTGCATTGACAGAACCTGGAATGTCAAGCTCCTCAAAAATAATAATAAAGTGTTTTTATAGGGAAGGTGACAACACGAGAGAGAAGGTTTGCACTCTTCTGGATGACACTGTTGTTGTAGAGAAAAACAAAATAAATAAACATGCGAGCTAAGCGATGAACATAAAACATGCATCTAGAATCGGGATGATAAAAGAGAAGAGAAAGGAATGCAGTTAGTGCAGGACCAGTGTACGGCTCAGCAGCTACAGGGCCAAATTTAGAGTCAAAAGCAGACACTGGGACTGTATATTCTCTCTCCTCTCGAGTAGTGATGCGGGTTTTCTGGCAAAATTTGAACTGAAACGTTTCCCATGTAAATCAGGGCAATTTGCACTGTGCAATTTGCATAAAAACAAATTAAGTTTTCATTCAAAGATTGTCTGATGCCCTAGAGCTGGGGTGGCAACATATGGCCTTAGCCATCATAGGAACTGCAGGCCAGAACATCTGGAGGGCCACAAGAAGCCCACCCCTGCCCTAGAGAGCCATCTAGCTTAGCATGTTTATTTTACTTGTATTTAGTAAACAGCAAAACTTTAAAAAAGTGGTGTATGTTTTTTAAAAAGTCTCAATACACAATAACCATTTGAGGAAAAAAACATTAAAAACACACTTAATGTGATTTAAATGTTATATTATGTAGAATTTGTTACTGCAGTACTGAATCCACATGAAAACGTAAATTACAACTTTGGAATTGGCAAGCTTGCCTAATATTATATTTGCATTTGGCATCCACTCATTGCTACTCATGAACTTATGAAATGGGAATTTTTCCATGGAAAAACAAAGCGCCAAGAAATGGAAAATTTTCTGCCGCAGCAATTTCTCTAGCTCATGTTAAACAAGGTTAAAGCTTACATTGGCACTGATCTTAGCCATGGTTAACCCAAACCAGGGTTTGCCATTAACCAGTTTTGAAAACAGCTTCAAACGTTTCTGTAGTGTTAGCCAAAGTTAGTGCTGAATTACCTCGACTGCTTGGAATTTATCAACGTCTGCTTCAGACAGGGTGGGTACAAGAAGTTTTAATTCAGATTCTCAAAATTGGTCCCCAAATATTCTTCACTATGGCTAAAATAATGGGAGGAAGTATATGATTAAACAGAAAGGTAGTTGCTGTTGTTTTTAAAGTTAGCAAGTGTGGGGCATACATTGACCGTGTATGCTTGATCACGGAGGGAAAATAAGCCATGGTGGGTTATTTTTCCTCCCTGAACATGGTGGTTGCAAACCACTTAGTTAGCATAATTATCCTCGCCGGACATGGATTGTCGTGACTTCCGAACCCAGTAAAGGTGAGTGGCTGGGGTAGTTTATAAACCACCATGAAACCCATGGCTTGTTCAGTATTGGGATCCAACAGCCATTGATAAAATATTTTAGAGATTCAACTGTGATGACCAAGTGTGAAATATTTCACATATACTTCAATTGTACAGAACTGCCATTCTCCCCTGACATACTGGTCTAGTTTGCATGTCACGATAATACAGGTTTCAAGAGCACTAAACCAATAACAAACCATGGCTTACAACTCTGGCTTGTTTGGGGAAAGACAAGCCAGAATCAGACATTACAATAAACAAACTACAGACAGAGGGTCCATTGTTTATTTAGCCATTCCCTGCCAGCAGGAGTCAAAAGGGAATGATCGGGCAGTATGCACCAGTATACTTCCTTGCTAACGAACCCTGACTTGCTGTGACATGCAAATGGGCCCATTATCTCTTGATCACAGAAGGTAAACCCACAGGAGTTAATATGTCAGCCTCATAAATTACCTATCCTATGTCATATCGTTTGATGGACCAATTTAAGGGCCAAAACAGAAGTGACATAATTACATAAAGGCAATTACCATGCACTTAAAAAAGTATACGAAGAGCAGCAGCAAAAGAAGGGCAAGCAGCAGCTGAGACCACAAATGTTGGCTTCCTTCTCTATTCAAATTGCAACTTCAGGGAGATGATTTTCATCAGAACCAAGGTGGGTGTGTTAAATTTTCCCCTCCGCTCCAAGTTGCTGCTTCCCACTCTCACCCCCACAGCTGCCCTTTGCATGTTTAAAAATGTGCATGCAATTGTATTCACAGTTAGTTTGTCCTTATGTTGAGCTACTAAATAAGTTTTTGGACTTTGTTCTCTCCATCAGCGAACAGGTGTACGTACACCTAGCAAAATCACCACAAACTTTTATGAAATTATAGGACAGGTTGACATTATGGTACCCTGAAAGTTAAAAATTATCTACATCAAACACAAATGCTTTGAGAGAGAACTTTAAACAAATGTTGGCATTAAAAAAAAACATATTCCCAATCCTAGGACCTTGTTATAGGATAACAAATAAATAATTGTAAATAAATCTCCAAACCTACAAGCAAAACAGAGATAAGTCCACCTATAGAAATGTCAGATTTAGAATTCATTAGAAATTTATTGTCAGATTTGTCCAAAAGGTGATATACAGGTTGATCCAGTTCACAAATTCAAATAATTCATGGTTAACAAAACATGGAGGGAGGGAGTGAACGCGCTGCTTCCCACCCACTCCTGCTTCGCTAAACAACCCATTCCTTGGTCGTTGTTGTGATGTACGAACCCGGTACTCTGTGTAGTTTAAGGATAAACAATCCAGAGTTCCAATCCAGAGTACCAGGTGTGCACATCACAACAACATGCCAGGAACAGGTTTCTGGCTTATTTACAATATGAAAGCAGGTAACAGGCAGTACACTCATTCACTTCAGCATAGCCACAGCTAACTATGGGTTAATTAATGTATAGTTAGCTGTTATGTGCAAATGTGTATTTGAATTATCTTTATTTAGACAAATATTTTGTTGGAGTAAGAATATGCATGTTTGCAAGTTACACTCAACTCTTCACCATACTACATGCAAAGACATTCTGGTTATCCTAAAACCATACCATCATCATCAACTTTATTACAGTCACGGACCAGACTTTACACATACAAAGATTAGGGCGAGAAAGTACATACAAATTTGAGAAATATACAGCAAAATCAATTCCAGAGAGACTTTATTCTCATAGCATTCAAGAAGAATTCTGCAAAAGCTTCAACTGTGTCCCCATCCTCTGTGGCCCTGAAACAATGATGGAGAGCACTGATTTATAATCCAGTGTCAAGCAATAATTTCTCTCTAATCTCCCTACAAAAGGGACAACAGAGTAGAACGTGAATAACCAATTCAATTTCCATGCTTCCACATGGGCATAGGCATAGACTCTTCATACACTAACAAGCAAATGGTTCAATGAAATATATATTTGAAATAGACGGATTCAACAACCTAAATAAGAAACCACCGTCAATTAACGGTAAACCTGAGCAAAAAATGAACACACCAATAGGCAAATTAAGACCTTTATGACTGTAACATGTAAAACCCATGCATAAGGAAACAACACAAAGGCTACAATTTCAATTACTACTATCACAGTACAATTACAGCATAGCAAAGGTTTTTTGGCCATAATAAAATTGTCAAGGTTTGAGTTCGTCCAGTTTAGAAAGAAAGGAAATTCAAAATTCAATAATGGAGAATTGAGGGGGAGGGATGTGTACCATAACCTTGTTCAGACCACCCCCTCTGTTCAATCAAGCAACACAAGCAAGCTTGTCCTTGATCAAACAGAAAGGAGAAGGCTAGACGAGAAATGGAAGGTGCACACAAGCCCCCCCCCCCCATTCTCCATAAAGGTCTAGCATACTGTGCACCTGTGCATGCACACCAAGGGCAGAGATGAAAAAACAAGCTCTGTTGCATCCTATAAGGACTTCTACTTCACAGTGCTATCCTATAAATGTCAACTCAGATGTAAACCCTACTGACATTCTCAGGTTGTCTAGGATTGCAGCCTTAGTCCCTACATGCCAGTGAGTTACCATTTTAATAGGCAAATTTATATCCACAAGTCGATGTAGAGCTTGTGGCAGTGGTAACGGCAGAAAAAAGTGCTAGCAAAGGAAATAATTCTAAACATTCTGGCAAGTCCAATGTTATTGTGCCTAGACATATTCAAGTGTTGCTTAGGGTTGCCAACTCGTGAAATACATATTTCTGTAAACAAGAAAATTGTGGGCTGATGGGAGTGTTACCTAGACCCTTGATTTTCTGGCAACTAGTCCAAATGTCAAACCAAAAAATAACCCAGCAAAGCATTTTTGTTTCTTAGGGCACATTCCCATGCATGTTTAGCCAGAAAAAAGGTTCTACAACTCCCAGCATGCCCCAGCCAGCTATACTCACTGGGGCATGCCGGGAGTAGTGGGACTTTTTTCTGTCTAAACATGCCTGGGATTATGCCCTTAGTCAATCGGGCAACCCTTCACCATGCAAAACCACGGCCACTTGCTTTGGTGAGGACAATGGTAGAACAAGTACTTCAAAAGCAGATCATTCCAGGTTCGTTCCCTCACATCTCCACTTACAAGGACCAAGTGGCCGGATGACAACCTGGTTTGCTGCTGCCAGTCAAAGGAGTCTATACTGGGCTAGAATGGCAAAGGGAGCTTCCTATGAGTGTGTCCCTGCCTGCCAAGCTACTGTTGCACAGACTATCTGTAGCAGCAACAGCACTCCAGAGGAGGGGGTCACTGCTGAAACTCAAATGAAGTTTACGATCAAGCGAACCCTAAGAACAACTGGAAACCCCCCATAAGTGGGATAAAAGCAGTTCCGACCTAATGTGACAATTTCACTAGACCCTTTAGCAGCAACACAATTTGCAAACTTTGGAGAGCTGGTGTGGCATCTTGCCTGAGTAACAATGAATCAGGAGGTCTCTGGTTCAGACGTCGCCTATGCTATCGTCTCCGTCACCATGCCACGTTTAGCAGCATCCTCAGGAGTAAGGAGGCCGCTTCCCTTTTGTCAGTAAGAAAACAGTGGGGTGGGAGTGAGAGTCGGGGGGGGGGGGTGATGTAAAGTCACCGGCACAACTACGCATTGGGCCAGGCTGGCAATTCTTCAACGCCATTCCAACCACCCTTAGCTTTCATTCACACGTGCTTTCACTTTTGTAACTCCCATGCCCACGCAGCGAAGAAGGACAAACAACTTTGCCATGCCTTTCCACAGTGTCCCCACTGGAACTGGGAATCTTTATGGAGGGACGCTGCCAACAACAGCACGCGCCGCCCCAAACGCTGCCTCGGGAGCCCCAACGTTACTCCTCCCCTGCAACGCAGAAAAGAAGACCTGAAGAAAGGGGAGGAGCGGGTGCTCGCGCCTCTACTACTAGAAGCCCCTGCACCATCATGACTCAGGCACGCAAAGAGCAGGGGGTAGCAACCGCCCCTACCTGCAGCGCCATGGGCAGGCTCCATCCGCGGCTTCCTCAATTTTTTTTTAAAAAAGCAGCCGCCGCTGTTAGTGCTGCTGCTGCTGCTGCTGCAGAAGCGACGGCAACAAGACCTCAGAGCTCCAGGTCCGGAAGTACTCGGCGCACGCGCAAACGAGTCGACTTCAAGCTCCAGCGCGCGACCTAGACGTCAAGGGCTCTTGCCAGCCAGCCGCCCTAGCGCGCATGCGTTGAAGAGAGCTCAGTGTTAGTGACGGGTTAGAAGCGAGGGTGGACTAGTAATGCAGGGGCGCATGCGCTGGCTCTTAGTGGAGCGGTGGGGGTTAGAAGAATAGCTGGTGGTTGTTTGGCCGCTGTGGCCTGTTCCATGCTTGTTTCCGAGTGGACGACCTGTTTCCAACGACACGCTAATCAAGGGAGATTGTATTGCTCATCGGCCGCATTCGGATGACATTTTAGGCAATAACGGAGGTAGCATTCGGACGACACTATAAGCAACACAACGTTGATTAGCGTGTCATCCGAAACAGGCCAACGAGAATCAAATATAGGGATTTTTGGGGGGGATGTGTCTCCCTGTGCCCCCTTCGGTTTAAATGTTGGGTGGGGGCATCTGGGACTATGAACTCCTGCTGGGTCCATTGTCAGAGGTGGGCACTGATCTTGTTGGGTTTTAATTGGCTCCTTGGACTTTAGGTGTTTTAAACTTACGTTTATAAAGCTGTGTTCACATGAGCAACCTCAGGCCATTTTGCAGGAGGAGGAGGAGGAGGTGGTTTCCCAGAAGGATGTGCTGACCTTTAGTCTTTGAAGGAGACCCGTTGGGCTTTCCACCCCAGGAGGAATTCCTTCTACTTTAGCAAGTAGTCTTACTATGATCCTGTTCGGTGGTTAAGCATTTTGAGCTAAACATTATAGCATAGTGTATCATGTGAACTATGACTTAGCATGTTGTGTGAACCATTCCTAAGCATGTAGCTACATAACCATGGTTTAAACACGCTCATTAACTAATTGCTACAAAAGGGTTAGTGGCCTAACCTTCGTTTAGCATGTTGCCTGAACCTGCCCATGATTGGGGAAGGGTGCAGTTTAGTGTAGTAGCATTCACACAAACAGCTTGTAAGTTAAGGTGGGAATAGGCAACTTGATGTCCTCCAGATGTTTGGATTACAACTCCCATGAACCCCAGATAGCATTGCCAGGAATCATGGGATTTGTCATTTAAAACATCTGGAGGAGTACCAGGTTGCCTATCCCTGCATTAGGATATGATGTGACTCTTCTTTGAAGAGGAGGCTGTACTTCTGTTTCTTCCTCACTTTGGCTTCTCTTTCAGCAGTACAGAGGTTTAAAGAGCATGAAGTTCATAATCCTAAATGTACTTGCTAGTTAGTAAGCTCCATTGAGCAGCGTTGGACATACATTTATTTATTGCATTTCTATACTGCCCAATAAACCAAAGCTCTCTTGGCAGTTTGCAAAATTAATACCATGTAATGCAAGACAATAACACATAATATAAAACATTTGAAAGTTTACCAAAGAGTAAAACCAGAGTAAAAACATAATGCCAACAAGCAACCTATGTAGGGTTGTGGTGTAAGAATTTTAGTTTCTTAAAGTGGAGTAACTGCTTGAGTCAGCATGGCCAGAAAAACAGAGTTTCCAAATTTGGTCTGTCATGGGCCAGAATTATTTTCCTGGTTTATGTGTGAAAACTAGTGCAAAAAAAGTTTTAGGAACTGCTTAAAATGACTGAAAAGTGCAGTTTATAAATGACAATGAATACATTTCCCATGCACATAATGTAGCTGCTCATAAATAGCTCCACCTTGCAGTCATTTTCTGTGTTTGTCTACCATTCATATTGTCATTTGATTAACTAATCACCCATTTTCTAAAGTGCGAATGTGTTTTTACACTTCAACCAAGACAGTGTTAACTATGAAACTATAGATAGCAATAGAGATTAATTATCTATTTCAGAAGTCTCCACACCTTCTGCTTCTGAGATAAAGGCGAACTATAATCTCTTCAAAGGTGCGGTTAACAAAAAATAAAATTTAAAAGCCAAACCACTCTGGACAGTGAATTGAACAAAACATAGTCAAATAGCACCTCCTCAAAACAAACTGTATTTAACCTTTTTCCAAGCCTGTTTCTATGAAACTCATTCTGTTATGGGGCTTTAAATATGGAGCAAAACTAAGCATACTTTAATGGCATTTAAAGACTGAGGATGTTTGGGGAGGTAATTATAATTTTCTGACAGCCATTTTACCATTACTTTCTAAAACACTGTTTTTAAAATGGATTTTTCTCTAGGTGATGCTTTTACCTTATAAGGCTATTTCTCTACAACACCATCACCATTATTTATCATCATCATCATTGTGACAGTTTCTTAGACACCTTTCCTCTAAAAGACTCAAAGTTACCTACAACAAAATTAAAACATATAAAATTTAAAAATGCTGTGGGTGTAATCCTATGCTTGTTTAACAGAAAAAAGTCCTACAACTCCCAGGGAAGAGGAGGAAGAGAAGCTGGGAGAGGTGGTAGAGAAAGATTGAGAAGGGCCTGGGAAAGGTCCAGAGAGATCAAGAACCAGGAGGAAGAAGAAGAAAGGAGGACTGTGGGGAGACCCAGAAAAACACAGCAATAATGAGAGGCCCAAAGGGAGAAGCAAAGGAAGCACATATGTCAAGAAAGTGGGACACTGAGTGAGGAGAGCAAGGAAGGGGGTCAAGGTGAGAGTGAACAATATGAGCCACAAAGAGAAGAAGGGAAAAGCCAGAGATGGAAGACAATTAGGCTGCCTCTACAAGAGAGGTTTAAAGCTCTTTCAAGGCGCTTAAAAAAAATTACCTCTACAAGAACGGAGCGCAAATCGGGCGTAGAGGTGCGCTATCTCTCCGATTATGCACATTATCGAATGCGCGTTAAACAGCGAGTTTTATTTTGCTCCGGCCATTAAAGCGCATTTTGATTATGTGAACAAGCGCTTATGCGCATTAACTACTTGTAAAGCGCATTTAGGTCACCCGTTAATGCGCTTTGCCACCTCTCGCCGCCTCTCATGCAGAGGTATTAGGTGTAAATGCGCTTCAGCGATTATGCGCATAATCGCCTAACCAGGCGCAAAAGCGAATCCTTGTAGAGGGGACCTTAGACTCTACTCCCAGAAGGCCTATCTTGCAATTAGGCTAGCCAAATCTAATCACCTGGATGGTTGCTATGAGCACCTTCAAGTGTGAGGTGGTAGTGTGTAGTACAAGAACCCCATCAATTCAAAATATGTTTACAGCACCCCAAAACACATAAGAGAGAACAAGCAGAGATGGAGCCTCTGTAACTCAAAAGAGACCAGAGCTCCTTACCTGTTTATCTGTGTCAGCACTGAGAATGAAGGAACAGAGAACTGTGAACCAAGTGTCTGTGATATAATGAGGGTCCTAATAAAATATCCTTGAAAAGCTTTCCAGAGTGTGTGCTTTATGAACAGAACTGAGCAATGCATGACATTCACAAGAATAGAGCAAATACTTCAGTTTTTTTAAGGCAAAATAAATGTATTGCTATATATGCTGGTGTCTTTAAGACAAATGCCCTTAAGACTTTATTTCAAATAAACATGCTGGCTTTTTATTGAGTACTTTTTGGGATATTTTGGCAACTTGTGTCACAAACTTTGTTTTTCAAAGCAGTCCTATACACTACAGTAATGTTACCAATCTTTTTCACATGGATCCACGTTGGGGGGGGGGGGGGAGGACCTGGCCTCAATTTAGGCTTAGGCTATATTTTGTTACACCTGTTGAATTTGTATATTTCCTGCTGTTTGATAATGAAAACCATGTCACCTTGTGTGTTTTGTTTGCATCCGTGGTTAGGATACAGAGCTAACATTGTTGCTCACATTTGAATGTTCTTTGAGATGGGGGAGCTTGCACTTGCAACTAGAAAAAGTAAGAGCTGTGTGGCCCCTGATCCAGTTTGGGTCTGTGAAAGGAGAATTTAAACCTCTCTATCAATAATCACCTCTCAGAAGCTATTTGCCCTAGGATGGAAGCTTTTATGGTAGGGATTTTGATCAAGAAAACAGTACAGAGGAAAAAGGCCTGCAATGGTCCAAATCTGGATTCCCTTTGGCTATATACAAACACAACTGCAAACTATGAATTTAACATAAAGTGTAGTTTGGCCCTCCAGTGGATAGCCTTTGCTAGTAATCTGGATGGTGTGACAATCTTCGAAGTCAGTGTGAAAAGGGCTAACTATAAATACCAATCAGTCATTCCTGGAACAGCAATAGCTTTTTGCCTGTCAAAACATTTTTCTGCCTCATATGTCTTGCATGGAATGGTGTTCTTGAAAGTTAGTAGAACCTGCAGCCACCAGCCCACATAAGACCACTTAGGAAAGCCAAATAAAATGTAGTCAGAATCCCATCCAACAAGGAATAGACCCAAACTTTAGGTCCTAAGTTCTTCCTGGCACTGAAGCAATAGCCCTCTTTCAAGGTTACCTTCTCAATAGTTAACACCCTTTAAACCACCTGGACTGGAGGCGGTTGTTGCTATGACATGGGAAGGCTTTTGTTCAATCCTTTCTTAGAATAAAAGTATAGTAAAACTCAGAAGAGTTGCTGGGGCAAGGGGTTATGCTATTCTTCAAAAATTTGATTTGAGAAAATTTAGTTCAAGACTGATTTAGGGGAAGGAATGTTTCTTCTGTGGCTGCTGGACTTCAATTTTCAGACTTTTTAAAAAAAGTATTTTAAATATAGCCTAGCCACACACATTTCTTACTTGAATTGGATTGTGGGGGTGCGTTGGGTTTAGTTGTCTACTGGAAAAAAAGTTACGCTTTCAGGATCTGGCAACATCGAGGCCAAATGCAGTCTGTTGATCCTAAGGAAAATCCCATCATTTTCACTGCATTTACATTATAAAAACCCTCAGTCCCTAAGAAGTGAATTCAAGAGCTGTTTCACACAACCAAGCTATCACACTGCCATTATCACATCATCAGAAACAAAAAAATACGTGTGAATCAAGTCTTACTCTGTGACACGTCTATGACTATCAACGATGGCTCATCATTGTCCCACATGACTTCATAATTTCAAAGTGCACACATATACACACGCAGGCGCCTTTATAAATAAGAGAGGTAACAATCCTGCTAATCCTGTTTTATTGCAAGGGAACCGTTCCTTCAGCAAACACCTCACATAGTCCTTTCTTTTCTAAGTATGGTTGATTTGTATTCTCTTTTGCTGACTCAGATTCACAAAGATGGAAAGTCTCTGGTATTTCATAGTCACTTCCATGGATAACAGGAAATACCTTAATGGAAGGTTGATTTTATTATGATTGCAGTGTTGTAGGGATGGGTTCTGTCTTTCCCAGATCTTTTTTCTTCTTTTTCAAATAATAGTTGGTAGTGAGGTTGGTTTAAGAAAAAAGTGGTAGATTACAGGATTCCTTGGCAATTTCAAGGTCATGCTTGATCTTTTTTTGGCAGGCAGAAGGTTGAAATTTCTCTCAGGCTGGAGTCTGTTCTTTTACTTCCTCTTCCTCTTCTGTTCTTAGTCTTAAGCCAGCCACAGAAAAGGGAAAGGATATCTTTCTAACGCGTCTTGCTGTAGGCAGCTCGCCTGTTGTATTTCCTTGGCATGACTTGTCTCAAGGCAGTTTGCACATCTGCAGAAATTATGGAGGGGCGTCGTTCCTTCCTCCTTAGGCGTTCAGCTTCCCCAGACACTTTCCTGTAGATGGTGTCTACATAAGAGTGCAACATGCTCCAAGCATCTCTGGTCATTCGGACCTTGCTACTCTGCAATCTCTTTGGCAGCTTGGAGCTGGTTCTAGCTGAGGGTTTCTGCCTCCGGCACCTTCTCACAGATCTCATAATTCTCTTTCGGACTGTGCGCTTTCTCCGTCTGGTCTGTACCCTGTATCGTGGTTTCCTGCGTATTGGTCTTTTTGAAGCCATTGTTTCATACACCAAGATTGTGTGTGCGTGTACGTGTACGTGTGCGTGCGTCTGCCTGCCTGCCTGCCTGCCTGCCTGCCAATGTCTGTGCCTTCATCCTAGTGGTACTCTTATATAAGCCCAGATATTCAAATGAGCAGCCACTTATGTCCCCAGTGATTGGCTGACTAGAACAAAGACCCATCTAGGTACCTCATAATACCTGACTGTGACCTGTGCTGAAATGAAGGAGAGCATCAACAGCTCCTTGCTGTTTGACAAGATGATTAGGTCAATTAAGATGTAATGTTTTCACATCTCCTGTGGCGTTTGGGGGTCAAATCATGTGCAAATGGGTTTAAAATATGTCATTTCTTCTGTATTATGTCCCATGTATTCAAATACAATAAAGGGATTGCTTGGTCTATGGTATCACAACTTGCCCTCCATATAATTATGTATGCTTTTTGCTGGTGACAAGGATTTGGAGTCAGAAAGTGAAAAGGAGCACAATCCTATCTATGTTTAGATAGAAAAAAGTCATACAAGTCTCAGCATTCTCCAGCCAGCCATGGTGCTGGGGAATGCTAAGAGTTGTAGGACTTTTTTTCTGTCTAAACATGCATAGGATTGCACCCTAAGGGAATGATGAAACACATTAAGGATATTGGATGGTTAAATGACCAAACGTTAAAAAAAAAACTGGGGAGACCCATGTTCAAATTCCCAACCAGCCATGGAGCTTACTGGATAACCTTGGGCCAGTCTCTACTATCTCAACCTAACCTACTTCACAGGATTGTTTTGAGGATAAAATGGTTGTGGTGGTGTGGGGAGAACATCTATGCTGCCTTGAAGTCTTGGAGGAAAGATGGGATGTAAATGTAATCAGTGGATAAATAATAGATTGGCTACTTTATATTAATGCACAGTTAAATAAGAGCTATTTAGTATTGTTATTTTAATCAGGCCTCTAGGAGGCTTTCAATTGAAGGAAAACCAACATAAGTAAAGTGTTAGGGTATTTTAGTTTCCTATAGGAATTAACAGCGGTAGTCATTACTGATGCCTTCCCTATATAGTTACACTCTTATATTATCAACAACAATCCTTACATTGAAATTATGGTCTATTATTATTATTATTATTATTATTATATTTATATCTGCCTTTTCCCCCGGGGCTGAGACTCAAGGCAGTTTACAAGATTAAAACATGTACAATTAAAACATAAATATAAATGTACAAAAGTTAAAATAGAATTAAACCTGCAGTAAAACTAAAAACATTAAAAAAGCAGTAGCAGATTAAAAAAAAAATCCAATACATTAACACAGGTCCAGAGTAGTTCCAAAAACCTGCCGGAATACACAAGTTTTTGCCTGCCTCCGAAAGTGTAGCTCAGAGGGAACCAGCCTAGCCTACCTAGGAATATTTTAATGTGACTTAATTGGGCCTATTTGGCAATATATCAAATTAGCAAACTTTTTTTCAAACAGGCATAGGTGGATCAAACTTTGTGCGATCCTTTGAAAGAGTGCATCCCCGTTGAGAATCAGGGATCCATATATATACAAATGAATCAGCCATCCCACCATCATCATTTCTGTCTTTTCTACATTGAGCTTCAGTTTCCAGTCCATCCCAGGCTACGCACCTGTTCAGGGCATCTACCAACCCACCCAGTTATGTCAAAATGAGCAAATAGAGCCAAGTGTCCTCAGCATACTGATGACACCTGACCCTGTCACCCTAATGTTACATCAGTCTCTTCCCATCTTTTCCCTAAACATCCTTCACTTTTCTTCCAGGTGCTCACTAGTGCTCAATTGTGACTGCCAAATTTCCTGATGACACTTCCCAGGCATAATGTAAAAAACAAACAACCCACCATTTATAAGTAAGCATGGTTGAACCCACATTGGGAAGAAAACCTCTGCTGGTGCCAGATGCCAAAGACAAGAACCCCTATATTGGCATAGGGATGGCCTGATCGAACATGTACTATTTCAGGAAAGGCAGATTTATTTGTCATTCTTCATTGTTGCAATATAAATGGTATGCCTGACAAAGTACCTCAATAATTTGTGTGGGCCTTACCATTTATTTATGTGGTGGATTAATATCATGCTTTTCAATTTGTCTTCAAAGTTGTTCAGTATATTAATAAAATGCAATAAATACTGTTAAAAACAGAGTCAAAACTAGCCTAATACCAGTAGGTGATTGGTGTTTTCTTTACCTGGCTCCATTTCTCTTAACCATAGTTTGTTGTGATCCTGTTCAGACAACTCACTAAGCCACGGTGGTTAAGCATTTTGAGCTAAACATTATGTTTTATGAACCATTCCTAATCATGTGGCTACATAACCATGATCTAAACACACTAACCATTTGTGCAAAAGGGTTAGCGGCCTAACTATGGCTTAGTGTATGGTCTGAACAGGCCCAATATGATTCTGTGGCCTAGACCAGGCTGGCCAACCTGTCCTGCCCTGAGCATTGTGTATATGGTTTATCCCCTTCTATTGAGACTTATCTATGCAATCATTTTTTTCAAAAATATCAAGTAAAAGAATGTAAAACATCACTGCCACATATTGATGCTTATTTATATATAATCTCACTTTACCTTTAGCTTCCACTAAAAGAACTATAGGATCTGGGTTCAAACTGTAGTGGTGGGATGGATGAGAGAGAAGAAGGCCAGGGCTCCAGCCGATCTGTCTCCATATTTCGGGTAAGGGGGAGAAAACCGGTGGGCAACTCAATAACAGAAAAAACAAGTAGTATTTATTTAACAAGTAAGGTGAAAGAGGGCAGGAAGTAAGGAGAACAAAGGTGGGTATTTAAGGTGTCTCTAAACCACAGAATGGGAGGGGATGAAGTCCAATAGTTAAGAGATTCATAGGTGAATGATTTATTTATTTTATCAGTTTAGGCTGATATACCAACTGCGCCCTTATCTGGACAGAGATAATCCAGCTACAGTTCTCCATGCTCTGATAACCTCTTGTCTGGATTACTGCAATGCGTTATACGTGGGGCTGCCTTTGAAAATGCTCCAGAAACTTCAGCTGGTCCAAAACAGGACAGCAAGATTGTTAATGCAGACTGACCAACAGGTCCACATTATGTCACTACTTTTCCAGCTGCACTGGCTGCCAGTCCATATCCGGGCCCGATCAAAGTGCTGGTATTAACATTCAAATCTCAAAATGGCTTGGGACCAGTTTATCTGAAGGATCACCTCCTCCCATATGTACCTACCCTGACTAAGATCATCTTCAGGGGTCCTCCATGAGCCCCTGCCAAAGGAAGTGAGGTGGGTGACTACCAGGAAGAGGGCCTTTTCTGATGTGGCACCCTGGCCGTGGAATGAGCTCCCTAGAGGAGTTCACCCGGCACCTGCATTGTATTCCTTTCGGCAACTGGTGAAGACCTTTTTATTTTCCCAGGTTTTTTTAACATCCTAGACTTTTAGCTCTACTGTTTTAAATCTATATTTTAAATCTCTGCATTGTTGCTTGGCTTTATTCTGGTTGTATTTTTATATTATGGTTTTAAGCTGCTGTCTTTTATATTTTATGTTGTATGCTTGTAGTTTAAATTTTTCTGAACTGCCCAGAGAGCTTCGGCTATTGGACGGTATAGAAACAAAATAAATAAATAAATAAATAAATCTTTCTTAGACCTGTCTGTGGCTAAATAGTTGTGGTCTGGGGATACAGCTGTAGGCTTCAGTCTCTGTCAACCCTTGAGTGACAGAGATGCTGTCAGATGAATATGGTCTGAGAGCAGAAAGATGCTGATCCTGCCTCCTGTCTGGTCTTCTCTTGATGGTTGTTTTTAGCAACATAGGAAGCTGCCTTGCTCCGAGTCGACCATTGTTCCATTTAGCTCAGTATTGTCTACACTGACTGGCAGCATCTCTCCAGGGTTGCAGGCAGGAATTTTTCCAGCCCTACCTGGAAATGCCAGGGATTAAAATTGGGACCTCCTGCACGCAAAGCAGGTTCTTCACCACTGAGCTACAGCTCCTCCAGCTTTTTACTCCCTTTCTCTCCTGTAATCCCCTCAATCTCTTTTTCCTCTGAATATCTTCACTCCTCTCAGAACTCCTTCCTAACATCCTCAGACAAAACCTTTCAGTCCCCCGCATTCGCTCCTAAAGGCCAAAACAGAATGTGTTCCTCAGGCATTACACAGGGCTATGTATATGAAGAGAGTTCAAAGTCCCACTTGATAGATGATGCTTGACAGATATCATGGGAATTATGAATATTTTTAAGGTCTCCTCTACAAGGATTCGCTTTTGCGCCTGGTTAGGCGATTATGCGCATAATCGCAGAAGCGCATTTACGCCTATTACCTCTGCACGAGAGGCGGCGAGAGGCGGTGAAGCGCATTAAGGGATGACCAAAATGCACTTTACAAGTAGTTAATGCACATAAGCGCTTGTTCACATAGGCAAAATGCGCTTTAACAGCCGGAGCAAAATAAAACTCGCTGTTTAACGCTCATTTGATAATGCGCATAATCGGAGAGATAACACGCCTCTATGCCCGATTTGCGCTCCATTCTTGTAGAGGTCAATTTTTTAAAGCGCCTTGAAAGAGCATTAAACTCTCTTGTAGAGGCAGCCTAACTTAACACAGGCTGCAATGCAGGCAACTCACTGTGATTAGAACTAGTATTGGGCATTAGGACACAATCCTATGCATGTTTAGACAGATAACGTCCTACGACTCCCAGCATACCTTAGCTAGCTTGGCTGTATGGGGCATGCTGGGAGTTGTAGGACTTTTTTCTGTCTAAATATGCATAGGATTTTGTCTTTAATGGACTAAAGAGACCAACTGCTGTCTTTGGAAGTCTCCAGGAGTTGGCAACTCAGGGCTACATCCAATAACGTGCGAATGGACTTCCCCTTCCTCTTCTCTCCCCTGTGCCCCCCCAAATCTGCTCCAAACGGAGTCCCAAGACTCCAGAGCAAATATGAGAGGAACAAATATGGGATGGTGAAGAGGGCAAATTTAGCAGTGTTCCTTTCTTTAGCAGAAGGACACCACTGGATACAACTCCCACAGTATAGTTTTGCTTTAGACAAAACTGTGAGTTCTTGTCCAGTTCCCCTTGAGATTTTTTGTAAAACTTCCAAGCCCTTTGCTTTGTTTAGCTGGCAAAACCATGGTTTGCCACTGGAGCTGTCCTTGAGACTTGCTTCCTTCCCTGCAATGCTCCAATTTTCTCATATGTGACATCTATAGTATGTCATGACATCTGAGAGCTCCATCACACCTACTTTTTTCCCCTGGTATGCACCTGCGATTTTGACCTCCGTTTCTTTCATGATCGTAGCTATACTGGGGGACTCTGCTTTTCACTTGTTTGCTCTCCTGTTATTGCACCCCCCTCCCCTCCCCCCACCCCTCTCCTTCCCCCTCCACTTCATTGGTTTTTATTGGGTGATGGACATGGGGACCTCCCCCCCCCCCACTCTGGCTTTGTTGTCTAGCATTTTGCTGATTCAACTTTTAATCGGGTGGGACAGCTTCTGCAGGCAAGAAGGCAAGGAGGGTGGGGTTGGAGCAGCAAAAAACCATTTGACCAGCTCAGTTCATTCAACACGGTGTGCTGGAGGAGGAGAACTGCCCCGCCCTCCTCTTTCGTCCACAAGCACATGTTCAAAACACATGCCCCCAACAAAAGAAAAAATGTGAGGATGGCAATACATAGTGTGGAAGGGCGCTTTAATCTGCATGGAAGAAATAAACCAGACTTTCCCCGCTCCAAAATAAGATGGAAAAGGGAGGGGAAGATGCGAGATGAATGCAGACAGTTACGACATCACGTGAGTACCGCATTGCAAAACCACAAACCAGGCATGATGAGGGTGCAATAAACGCCGGAGCCCTGAATTGGGCCAACTATGATTACTGCAAACCATAGTTTGTGTCCAAACCAGATTTTTTTTAAAAAACTCATACTTTGAACTAGGCTTCCATTTCTAGCTTGAGGCAAGCTATATTTTATGGCAACTGCAGTTTGCCTGATTTGGTCATCAGTCAAACTATTATTAACTCAAAAGAAGAAGTGAGGGAAAGAATCGGAGAATATGAGGAGAAGGGAGTGAAAGCATAGCCCTGGTTTTTCTGCGGTATTTGAACCAGACCATTTACTTTACTGAAACTAAATTTCCATGCGCTAGAAGGGAAAATATTGCATCAGGTTCTATTATCAATATTATGTCTGGAACTTCTTTAAAAGGTTTGTAGGCAATACTCTTAACTTGTCTCTTTTTCTATTGTCAGAGTATCTTACCTCACAGTAGTGTTCTCATACCATTCTATCCTAGGTACCCTGGCTTTGTCTTCACTTCACCCGGCTCCTGATCATACGTAAGGATAATAGGCAAAAAGGAACATTTTGTGACATTTTGCCCATTTGGATCAGGTCATGTATATTTTATTTATGTTTATAAAAATATTTATGGCTACTTTTATCAGGTGCTAGTAGTATCAGTAAAAAGCCCTTACCTCCCAAAAAGCAACTTACATTGGAAGAATAAAACAAGAATGGTTGTTTGTTTACTGGCGGTGTGATACCTGCTAATGGCTGAAATAGCAATGTCATGTAGGGAAAATGTAAATATATTTTTAAAAGTTAAGTTTAAATGTATTAATTAAGATAGAGATAAATAATATTTGACAGTCAGCTTAGGACTATTTACCTTTATTGAACTAATAAAAGATATCACATTTTAAATTGGAATTGTAGAACTTGCCTTAGGGCCGATCTACACAGTCCTTTGGAACGTTTTAAAAAGTATTTTAAAACGTTCCAAATAGGTGCGTTCTAAAATGTCTTAGGCCACATTACTGAGTACTCACGTAACAGGAAAACAGTCTTCAGTCTTTAAAGCAATATGCAGTCACACACTGTTCTGCCCTGTCTCTTTCTCTTTCGTTTTTTAAATAAGTTTAGGGCAAGGCATTGTGGGGGTTGTAGTTCAGTCACCACTTCCTCCTTTGTTCCTCTGTCATACCCTAGCGAGTATAGGGCTAGGCATTGTGGGTGTTGTAGTTTACTCACCCACTTCCTCTTTCTTCCCCACCAATCAACTGCTAAGCATTTGGGCGCTGGTCAACGAAGCACTGTCCCCAGGAATCACAAACGGTAAGGAAGGACACATTATTTTACTTAAAACGATTTATTAAAAGTGAAACTGTTGTATATAACTGAAGTGAGTTTTAAAAAACCTCAGATATACAACGTTATAGGGAGTGCGTAATGTGGCCCAAAGAGTTTTCATAACCCTTATAAAACGTCAAAAACCTCGTATGTAGATCGGCCCTTAGAACAAGGAACTTTTGTTTAGATTTGTAAAAGTGCAAATTAAATGTTTAGCTTTTACACCATTTCTGATTCCACTTTTCCTTTTTAAACCTGTCCCCGAAGTGATTATGGATCATGAGGTGCTTGAGGAGGAATAATCATTTAAGTCATGGGGGTGGGGGGGGGGGCTGTGATAATATTAAACAAGGCCAGCATGGGACACTGCTGTTCTTTCTAAGGTAAATGATAAGATAAAAGAAAGCTTTAGATGATTTCTAGCCTTCTTTTGCATTATGAAAAAAGGGGAAATGGCATTAATCCAGTTTATAAATAATCTTTTGCAGGTCACCTTTATGGGTAATTGATACTGAAGCTAAACCCTATCACCAGTCAAATCTATTTTTCTTGTGCATTCTCTCTACAGCACAAACATGTAAATCTTTTCCAGCATCTTAATCTGTATTCAGATAAGAACCAAAAGACTGATTGCAGTGTGATGAATCAATTCCCATGATGAGGCATAAGCTTGCGGATGCCTGAGTTTCATCATTGTCTGAAATGTAACATCAGATTATGGAGTAACATCTAGAGTTTTAACCCATACATTTTTAAGTCAAGTAATTCCAATCCACTATAACAAAATTCACAAAGATCATCACTACCAGAAAACTTTTAATGTAAAAACTCTTTTCTTAGAACAGCTGTTGAGTACATGACAATATATTATATAGCAAGTTAATTCTAGAAAAAGAGGGGTGTGCTCAAACCCAAGACTGCTTAAAAGTCAGAAATCTAGCAACTGCCTTAATGAGGTTAATTAGGCTGACCATATGAAAAGGAGGACAGGGCTCCTGTAACTTTAACAGTTGTAGAGAAAAAGGAATTTCAACCAGTGCCATTTGTATGCAGTTAGTTCCTGGTGAAATTCCCTCTTCATCACAACAGTTAAAGTTGCAGAGGCCCTGCCTTCTTTTGTATATGGTCACTCTAGAATAGTGCCTGCAACTTTAACTGTTGTGATGAAGAGGGAATTTCACCAGGAACTAATTTCATACAAGTGGTACTGGCTGAAATTCCCTTTTCTCTACAACTGTTAAAGTTACAGGAGCCCTGTCCTCCTTTTCATATGGTTAGCCTAGGTTAATGTTCTCTGCACATGCTCTAAGCCTCTTCTTCAACCTGGGCCAGATCTACACCAAGCAGGATATAACACGTTGAAAACGGTTTGAAAAATGGTATATAGAATGTGTCCTGGGTCCAAACAGTTGTCAAAACCATTATAAACTGTTATGAATCAGTAGTGTTGATCCTGCCGTGCTTTGCTGCTAGATTAAACATTTCATCATCTAGATTCATGCTTTCTATTGCTTCACTGTTGCTATATTCCTGCTATAACTGCCAGACACTTTGCCCTATTCCATCCATGCCAGTTGATTTGGTCCTGATGCATATGCAGAAATCCTGCAAGGTCAGGGACTTCCTCAAAAATTTCAAATGAACTATGAGCAATTCTGGAACCCTGAAGCTACTGAATAAGGATATTTGTTTCTGGAATAGCTCTTTTCCCTTTAAAAACAGTATGTATTATGTATCCTAACACTAACCTTGGAATAATACTTGTGCTTCAGGCCGCAATCCAAGATTGCACTCCAGTTTCAGGGTTATTATACCTTTTGGGCCATAGTGTTTGTCTGCGATCTGGATCATCTGCTGAATCTGGATCATACCTATTAGATGTGTTGTTGACATTATTCCATTCTTCTTTTATTAGCTAGATTCCAATGCTCAAGTGATAATGTTGACTTTATTGAATTTGTTGATGGTTTTCATAATATTCTCTCTGTGTCATTTGCTGTTGGCAAACAACTGATTGTAAAACTGAGGTTTATGATACCAGAGAAAGTTATCTCTTTAATATGCTAACACTACGTTTGAATACCATGTTTTAATAGAGTTTATTTATGGCTTTCTTAGAAAGACAATTCTCTAAATGTTTTAATAAAGATTAGTAATCTCTCCCCTTGGATGTTGCCAAGAGTATGGGGACAGTGCCCAATAAGCACCCTTAAACTTCATTGAAATTTGTGTGAATGTAACTTTGTGTGCAAGGTTACAGAATGAAATTCCAGGCCCTGATAAAAGTAAAAGATGTGCTTTTAATGTAATACAAATGAAAGTATGTTCTATTGGGCACGATGAACATGCATATGTGATCTTGCTAGATGAGTTACTTCAGCATTTTTAATTTAAGCACTAGATCTAGCTTTACAAATGATGCTTTCTTTTCTTTGAAAAAATTCCATTCTCCAGGCTGTCATAACAGTGCGTTCTGTAAGAATATCACAAAACTTCCTTAGTATCAGACCTATATCTAAAGGTTGACTTTCTTAAGTTTACTAAAGGAGAAATTGAAACATGTAACACAGTAGGTATAGTTTCAATCCTGTGTCCAGTTACATGCTTGAAATTCCTATTGAAAGCAAAGGCACCTACACAGAGAGCATTTCTACACGAGTCTTTTTTTGCACGCTTGTGATTGGTCACTCATGGATGTGTGTGGGTTCTGTATAGCACGTCATCAATCTCCAGATGGCATCGTGTAATGAAACAGATAGAACAGTGCCAAGAAAGGAAGTTTTGAATTCAATTCAAATCACGTGTCTGCCATATAAAGAAGCCCATCATAATCTGGGGTGGCAGGGCGGGGGGGACGGGGACGGGAACAGAAGCAGAAAGCCTTGGTAAAGATCCAGGATTTCATCCTCAGGTGAAGAACCTCATAGTCATTTCTATGCATATGTGTTCAGCTTTCTCCATTGACTTTATTGGAAGGTCTTCCATTCTTTGAAGTTAATGGGGAATGCTTGAGGGTGAAGGAGCTCCATATCTGCACCGGAGACTCTAAACCTGACTATTGGATTGGAATATCTGAATTTCTATTGGCAAAACCAAATAATCCTTTGCAGTAAGGATGACTTTCTGATGCAAACTTAACTTTTGGGAGTACATCTAGCACTCATCTGAAAACTAATATCATTTTTGTGACAGCTTGCTCTCCGTTCCACTAGTTCAAAATTCATCCCAACAAGTTTCTTCTTTGGTGGTAGGAGTTCATATTTGATTCTTATTTACAAGCATAACAGGCAGTCCCTGTATGTTTATGTAATAAAAATGTGCTTTACCTGAATTGAGAATACAACATCTACCAGCAACATGACAAATGAGGCTGCTTGATTGTACTCCAATGCAGTGTGAAACAAAGTTACTGAAATCTTCTTTCCTAGAGAATTCTAAATCAAAGAGAGGGGGAAATCAAAATAGCTGAGGATCAAAACAGCATGGCAGGCGAGGCGAGGCGGTGTAAAGAAAGTGGCTGGCTAATTGTATTCCCTCATGAACCCAGTCCAAATGGACCAGACGACATGAGTGCATAATAGAGCACACATGCCACAGTTTGAAAATCTCTGGGAATACTAAGGTGCCTTGTGCCACCCCTGATGGAGCTGAAATTGTAGTGAACAGAATGCTGGAACCATGTTGTATTATCAAAGGACATGGAACCACTTATTCCAACTAAACACTTAGTGCTGTCATGCTGGTGTGACAGAAAATGGCACTAAAGCACAGACGGATGGCTATTTTAGTCTGGATACACCAGTTTGTCAAGCCCTGTTCTTAGAGCTATGGAAGTGTCAGGGTAATTTGTAGATATATAAAAAAAATAAGACCACCATATTTTGCTTACAGGTAACTTGCCTTCAATAATTTTGGGGGTAAGGTGTGCGTGTGTGTGGGGGAAGATGACACATGCTTTTCCCAGGTAGTTTGAAGATATTTACTAGATGTACGCATGGGTATGCTACATGGGAAAACCATTTTGATGTTATTTCCTGCTTTTTATTCCATATTCATAATGATTTAACACAAAGGGCTCCATCACACCTACTCCCCCCCCCCCCCCAGTTTCTGTCCACGGTTCCCCCTTCTGTTTCTTTAGCAAGTCGAGTACTGGGCACTTTCACATCTGTGCATTGTTGCACTCATGTATCTTTTCACCTGTATCACTACTATGCCAGCGAAATCTCCCACCCTGCCCCCTACATTCTCCTTCCCCCTGCAGTGTGTGTGTGTGTGTGTGTGTGTGTGTGTGTGTATATATATATATATATATATATATATATATATATATTCAATTACAATAGTCTGGCAGCCTGAAACTGTGCAATTACAGTAAAACAACACACTATGTTTTCCCCTAAGATCATGTTAAACAAGATAAGTAAAGAGAAAGTATTACAATTAGTTTTTGGAGAAGTTTGTGGTCAATGTAAGCATGGCAAGGGGAAGCTAACATTGTTCTGGTCAAGAAAGCTAGACATACCGACTCAGGAATAAGAACCATAGAATTGAATGGGACTGAGTCCTGGGCATGGGCAGCGGTGGCCTCGCTCGCCTTCTCCATGGGGTGTTTGGGCGCACTCTCTCCCTCCCCCTTCACAGTTGAGCAGTTGAGTGGAGAACCACCTCACCCTCCTCTTTTGTCAGCGAGACCGCCCTTCGACACACAGGCCCCCAACAAAAAATGATATGGTCCAATATAGCACAAGGACAGCAATACATGGGAGGGAGGAGCAACTTTATTGTGCACAGAGGGGGGAAAACAGACTTTCCCCGCTCCAAAATAGCTGGAAAATGGAGGGGAAGAGGCAAGATGAGCGCAGGACAGGGACGACATCATGTGAGTACTGCACTGCAAAAACACATACCAGGCATGGCGAGAGTGTGATAAATTGCTGGTGTGATGGAGCACAAGGTGTAGATCGGGCCCTTGTTTTTGGCAAGATCTGCACTACTGCTTTTTAACGGTATTGAAGTGCACTGATAACTGTTGGGACACAGGACACATTCCATCCACTGTTTTCAAACCATTTTCAAAGTGTTATATCCTGCTTGGTGTAGATCTGCTCTTTGTTAAGGAGACATCTCTCAAAGGAGATACCATTTGAGAGTCAGGGCTTAGCCTCTTCCCCACTCCTTTGGAGATGATGTCACCAAGACTTTTGTGAGGAAGCTGAGAGTTGAGTTTTTGGGAAAACTCAGACAAAGTCAAGGAGGCTGAGTTTTAGACTGAAAGCTAATGGCATTGGGGCAGGGTGGGGATAGCTTGTTCTCCTAGAGCTCTGATGTGAGAGCAGTTAACGCCGTTAACCTCCACTTTATGCTCACCTTGTATATTTATAAATAAATGCAAATATTACAATACATCAGTCAGTCTCTATTGAGCTAGTAAAGCAAACAACGAGTAAGCACCAGAACCCCTGAAAGCTCACAACTTGGAGATCTGGGTTGTGCATAAGAACATTATTGCCACTTATTTTACCCTTTCCAGAAAGCATGTGCTTTTGTTTTTAGATGGATGCAAAGTCAAGGTGTCAAGCCCTCCATATGAATAGTGCCCTTTTAAATCATACTGTAGCTTCCAGAATCACCATATCTTCCCCAGAACAAACTCAGAGCAAGTGTAATCTTAATTTATATGCTATGCCTTGTACACACAAACAGTTTTTCCACAGGCTATGCAGACATTTCAGAATGAATCCACACTGATGGAACACTGGAGAATAACATGATGCCAACCCAGAGAATTGACAGTAGGGCGTATATTCAGCTTTCTTTAAATTTTTAATTTTTTAAGAACATTGTTATGTATTTCTCGACTTGGGTACGATAAAGTATCTTGCCAGTAGTAGAGGAATGCCCTTAGGGTCCCCAACAGCATTTTAAATTATATTTTATGCACTGCAAGGAAGGCCAGAGGTAAACCTTTGAGATGTCTGCACAATCTAGAAAGTGAGGGGGGGGGGGGTCATTCAGAATGGTTGTGATTTTCTTCCAAACTTTTCACAAAGTCTTTTGCTTTTCTTTATTTTCTTGATAATCACCGGAACGAGCAGCACTGATGCTTTTGCGATTATGCGCAGTAAGCTATTTTGGTTTCATTCAGTTCAGAGATACTTTCCACCTTTCCATGCAGTTGGACAAAATATGACAAAAATGCAATTTATTTTTTGTGCGATATTCCTGCACGTCCCTGGCCACCAAAAAATACTGATCCACCTCTTAATGGATGGGAGAGAGGAATAGTATTGCTTTGGGGAACATAACATTCCTATGTCTTCTTAAAACAAATACTCGGTCTCAAAGAAAATATTTAAATAAAATAAAATACAGCCAATGATCATAAGATGGCAATGGATAGCTGTAGGTAGTTTTGCTGCTCATGCTAGATGACGACAAAACATGAAACAAGAACATGAAAAATGCTGTGGGCATTTTGGGTCACTGTGATTGCCTGTACTAATTGGGTTATGGGATATCCAATACAGGTGTTTCCAGATGCAGGTCAGGCGCAGTGTCCCTGATGTGGGAAAATGAAAGAATCCCCCAGATAATGCAAGCAGTGATTGTTAGGCACACTGCTTGCATATGTGCTGGGAACATCAGAGGACCTTGTCTGGGGACATCCACCTTCTGAGGTTAGGAGGAGTTGTAAGCAGGGAAAGGTCCTTCTCTGTTGTGGTGGCCCATATCTAAAGTGTCCAGCTGGTGCCCACCTTGATGTCTTTCTACACCAGGCAAAAACTTTTATGTTTTATTTTCCTAGACCTTTGCAAACAGTCATTGAAATAAGTTGTCTCCTCCTTTGTGATGGTGGAGTGCTCTTTAAGAACATAAGAACATATGAGGAGCCATGCTGGATCAGACCAAAGTTCCATCTAGTCCAGCACTCTGTTCACACATTGGACAACTAGCTGTTGATCAGCAACCCACAAGCAGGGCACGAGTGCAACAGCACCCTCCCACCCATGTTCCCCAGCAACTGGTATATATAGGCTTTCTGCCTCTTTATCTTTGCTGTTTTAATTATGCAGTGCCTCTTATGCCTTTTGATTTTATTGTTGAACTGTTTCTACTGATTGTTAGCTGCCTGCCTGCCTGCCTGCCTACCTGCCTGCCCACCCTGGGAGTTTGTTACTCAATAAACCAAATCGCCTGTCACAAATGCTGACTGATATTAAATGGATTAGCAGGATCAGTCCTTAACTGAGCAGCACCATGAGCATCATCAGATTAGCATTTTATCGCACGCTCATTACTGGACACTCATGGTGTTTTGCGGGTCCTTTTGATGACACTGTCAGCCTCCTGCACATCTCCCATCCCTTCTGCTCATTTTCCTGTCTCAAAAAAAAGTCCTGGAAAATCTGACTTTTTTGGCAGTAGTGAAACATTCCGCCATTTCCTGCTCTATGCAGTAGAATCAGCAGGATAAAAACGTCCATTGAATGGACCACGTGGGCATTGTTTACTTCCTGTTCCTTCCCCATGTAAAGAAAGAGGAAGTATTGTGGGACAGAAGCGAGGGAAAAGCAACGGTACGGAAACAGTTTCCCCCTGTCTGATGACACTCTATGACTGTAACACCAAAACTTTGTGTTAGGAATATGTCCTCCCTGAAGTACTTCTTGTTGAACTGTCTTTTGTTAGCACTACAGTCACTGGAGAAGTTGCCATCTGGAAGAATCACAGACAGACCAGATTCAGACAATACATCATGGCTCATCATGTATTATTTAACCCATGATGTGCCAAGGTACCACGGGAGCCAGATTACATATGAAAGCCCTGCGACCCTGGCAAACGTGGGTCATGTGAGGGTTAAAACAGTCCATAGGTTATGCGAGGGTTAATGACACAACAAACCTGAGCAGGGCTTGCATATTCCAAATGGTGGCCACATGTGCCCTGCAGCATCACAGTGGGTTAAATAACCTATGGTGGGGTGTCTTGTGAACAGACCCAGTCTTAAATAAATACCATTGCCGCAGGTAATCAATGGTTGTGCTGTTTGGGGATTATTACATTTTCTCACATCAGGTGCAGAATACTGTGCCCAGCTCAAAGGAAGATGTGTGGACTGCACAACAAATGTGTATGTATTATACATAAAGACCCTTTATTAGGATGCAGATGCTATCAGAAAAATTGAAGCTGACAGACCTACAAGTTGTAATTAAGAATGTGGTAAGCTTAGGAAAAATGAGTGTATCCTTTCCAAGGGGCACCAAGGGGCAGAATTTATAAGGGCCCTTAATTCCTATATCTATTTCTCATCTTTGCCCATTCCTCATCCATATTAATGGATTCATGTAGACCCTGATTCAAGGAGGGATGAAATGTGATCTCCACATGCAGATTGCTACAGCCGCATTCACAAGGTACTGTTACTTAGGAAAGTGCTTAGAAAGCATGCCCCCTTGATTTCCCCCCAAATTCAGTTCAGGTGCCACTTTCCTGCCTCCCCAAGAAAGGGGAGGATATACATGCACAGCTTTATGGATTGGATCCTACATAGGCTGACCATATGAAAAGGAGGACAGGGCTCCTGTAACTTTAACAGTTGTAGAGAAAAGGGAATTTCAGCCAGTGTCATTTGTATGCAGTTAGTTCCTGGTGATATTCCCTCTTCATCACAACAGTTAAAGGTGCAGGCACTATACTAGAGTAACCATATACAAAAGAAGGCAGGGCCCCTGCAACTTTAACAGTTGTGATGAAGAGGGAATTTCATCAGGAACTAATTGCATACAAATGACACTGGCTGAAATTCCCTTTTCTCTACAACTGTTAAAGTTACAGGAGTCCTGTCCTCCTTTTCAGATGGTCAGCCTAATCCTACAGATACTTTGCAAAATAACCCTGTTCTTAAATGTTGCCCTTTTGGAGGCATATTTTTGCTGTTTGAAATAATTTATTCACATGATTTTTAATAAATGGGGGAAAATCTGATCCATAGAAAATTTCTCACATGCCCATTTACATCTTTGCAGTCTCCTTTAGAATGGGACTTTTTTAAAAAAAGAAGAAGCTAATTTTGAAAATGGAGACATGTTGACCCACTCCATACCTGATCCATATATAGCATATGGGTGAAGAAGGGAACATCATCTCTTTTGTGCAACAGTGAGAGTCCCCCCCCCCCTTTTCTGGTCCTTTTACTTTCCTGGCCTTCAAATAAAGCTAATTACAAAGGGAAAAAAGTTGGAACTGGTGGAGAGTGATCATTTAAAGCCATTTCTTTTACAGAACGGAACAAAAAGAAGTACCAAGGGCATGGATAGGCCTGTAAAAAAAGAAAAGAGAAAAACCATCTAATGAGGATGTTGAGATAAGTGCTTGTGAAGAAAACTGGCAAAAAAAGAGCTTTTAGTCTAAAATCCATAAATAAGTGGGCATCAGATGGGTACTAGAACATTTATAACAAGAGAGGCCACCAAGCTGTATCCTTCTATGCAAGAGCTACAACCTTAGAAATCTCCCTTTTTAACAAGCTACTTTCTCTCCTTTTCAAATATTAATTTTTAAAAAGAAATACTTGAAAATTAAGGAGTTTTATTCATGTCTTTGAATCTATTATAGTGGCAGGCACTGTTGGGAGGTCTGCTTCAGCTATAATGATGAAAGCAGGCAAGTGCCTCATGCTACATATACGGAGAAGCTCTTAGAGAATTGGACCTCTGATCTCTGATGATCTTGAGGATCTCGAATCCTGGACAAAATGTGGACTACAGAAACACAGTATTAGGGAGGAGAGTTAAAACAGTGCCATCTTGCATGCTGCTGCTCCCACATAACTGGGGATTCAAATCTGCTTGATATACAAAGACGTGTATAGGCCAGGTATTTGAGGCTCAGTCTAATTATCTGAGAAGGACTTTGTCCTCCGGCATTGTCTGATTCAGCATTTAGTACTGCTCTTGTAGGGCATAAAAGAGAAGGGGAAAAACAAATCTGAAAGGGAAAGGAGATAAAAGGAGGAAGAGGAGAAAAACATCTTTTATAGCTCTGTGCTATTTTGATGTCTGCCATCTATTGTATGCTTTTTAAGCAGTACTGAGAGAATCAGCCAAAGTGACCTACCCATATGCTAAGCACCTAGCTGGCCCAGACCCAGTTTTCTTTTAAAGTTATAATTATCTGAACTGCATGCTCCTTTGGAAACTATTTGGTTGGCTTGGGCTGACTAGGTGCTCCATGTCCTTGGTCAATAACTAAGCGTAGGGTGACCATATGGAAAGGAGGACAGGGCTCCTGTACCTTTAACAGCTATATTGAAAAGGGAATTTGTGTCATCACTTAGTGAAATCCCCTCTTCATCACAATAGTTAAAGCTGCAGGAGCCCTGCCCTTTTGTATAGCTGGTCACACTAGTATACCTCCTGCAGCTTTAACTGTTGTGAAGTAGAGGGAGTTTTACCAGGTGCTGCATGCATACAAATGACACTGCTGAAATTCCCTTTTCTATACAACTGTTAAAGATACAGGAGCCCTGTCCTCCTTTTCATATGGTCACCCTAACTAAGGTGGAGACAAAAGGAGAGCAAAGCTCTGGTGCTATGTAAAAATATATTTTTCTTTATTTCTTATGTCTTATCCTCAGTATGCTCAACGCGTTTCGGTGGTGAAACCTTCGTCAGGAGCTACACAAAAACTAAAATACAAACATAAAATCATTAAAGATTGTCTTAAGCTAGCATGAAAACAACACCCCTACACCAACTGAAGCATATCTTAGTATCTTTAATGATTTTATGTTTGTATTTTAGTTTTTGTGTAGCTCCTGACGAAGGTTTCACCACCGAAACACGTTGAGCATACTGAGGATAAGACATAAGAAAAAAAAGAAAGAAAGAAAAATATATTTTTACATAGCACCAGAGCTTTGCTCTCCTTTTGTCTCCAGCTTGTTGGTGCTTCCTTCCCTCTTTGTTCCATAAGCACCCTAACTAAGGCCCAACAAGACATTGTGTTAGCTTCACAAACGTAATTAACATAACATGTATGGGTGGGGGTTGTTGTTGTTGTTGTTATGTAATAGCAGTTGCGGGGAAGCCTGGGCAGGTTCCGGACTGGGGTGGGGAAGTTCAATTCTTTCTCTCCCAGCCATTGTCCCAACAAAAATGGCCTCTCCGAAGCTGCTATTTACATTTCAAAGGAAGCCTCCATCTGGTTTCCCTTCAAATGCAGCTGGAGACTGCTAAGGAAAAGCAGGACATGAATATGTTTAATGAATTTTTAAAAATGCTTTAGTGGCTGACGGGGAAGTGCCTCAGTAAAATCTCACCAGCCATGGCCTCATCCTGTGCCTTTAGACTAGAATGATGCCTTCTACGTGTGCAACTTTGCTTCTACAAATGGAGCAACTACACTGGACCCCACCACAGAAGGAGTTGCACACAGAAGGAGGTATCCTTCCAGGGCTGCAACTTCCTTTCAGTAAACAGAAGCTCCTCCTGTGAACACAGCAAACATGTTGGATCCCAACATATCCCAACTACCCTGTGTTTATGCATGATGGCTAAGCTAGGTAATACATGGAATATGTGACTACATTTCATATATTTGTTGTTGTTTATGTGTGATTAAGGCACTGCTCCAATGGATAGTACATAGAGAAGGGCACCCTTTGAAGATCTACATGGGAAGGATGGTATGGGAGGAGATGTTCCTTCAGATATTTGGGGCCCAAGTTGTTTTAGAGTTTTAAAGGTGATCACCAGCACTTTGAATTGGGCTTGGAAATGAATAGGGAACCAATGTGATTCCTGCGAAATTGGTATATCATGGATCCATCTAGACAAACTAGTCAGAATCCTAGCAGCTGAATTCTGAACCACTTGAAGAGCCTGGACTGTTCCCAAGCCACCCCCCCCCCCCCCCCCCGTGTATAATGCATTATAGTAAGCTAACCTGGTAGTTATCAGATCATGGGTAATTGTGGCATGGATCACCTGAACAGTATGCGGATAGCCCACCAAGCATTGATACATGCAGCAGGTTTTACTTTGGATTTATCCTGTGCCGTTTTATCTGTTGCTATATTTTATCTTGTATTTCATGATGTGAATTTATTTGTACCCTGTCCAGAAACTACAGTTATCAGGTGGTTTTTAAATGCAATAAATAAATAAAACCATACACCTAGGATTGATTCCAGTGAGTTGGGCTGGGCAATGCAACAATGCATTTATTTGTGCACTTGATAAATCGTACATAACAGGGACATAGTCTTCATAGATTCTCATCACATTCTTGGAGATTAGCTAACATTGTCTGTTAAATGAGTTATATATTATAATTATAAGCTGCAGCACTTTAATCAAGCAATCACTTGGGAAAAGCCATGTTCAGACAAGAAATTAAGAGTCAGAATGAGGGAAGCCAAGTACCGTGAATTTATATTGATATCACCAGATCTGTTCCTTGGAGATGTCAAGTATGATGACAGATAAAATCAATTATTATTATTTTTCCTTTCTAGCTTTTCCCTTTAAAGCTCCCCCATAAAACTGATTCAAACTCTTATTTTGATATTGACCTTATTGACAAAAAAATTGGCATTCAG
Organism: Anniella stebbinsi; assembly: GCA_029215795.1. Taxonomy (NCBI): domain Eukaryota; kingdom Metazoa; phylum Chordata; class Lepidosauria; order Squamata; family Anniellidae; genus Anniella; species Anniella stebbinsi. The sequence continues at coordinate 186,437,349 of JARDYH010000002.1, forward strand.
TGGCTACAATTTACAATTATAAAATGCATGCCAATACTGCACTACCACACTCATTCCTGATAATTTCCCTAATTAGTTGAGTACTTAAGGTGTGTATGTGTGAAACAGCACATGAAAAGGTTGTGTGTAAAAGAGAGCTTGCAGTTTTCTGTATGTTGACTGCTTTTTTAATTTTGTCACGGAGAGAGTACTCTTATGAAACTATAGTTTCTCAATTAACTCTGGATTGTAGATTGTTAACTGAAAGCGCTTCTGCTCATGCCTAGAAATTTGTGGTTTAATGAACCCACAGTTGTACTTTACATGCAAATGAGGTCAATGTCTCTGTGAACTGTATATTTTAGGGCAATAGAGTCCCACAGTATCAGCAACCCCACTGCTCAGCATGTTCAAAAATTGGGCAGGGTATTTATTGGCTAGTAGGTAGGAAATGGTCCGATGGTTAGCTGGGTGTTCCTCCTGGCCATTTCTGGATGGGTTCCATTCTGGTTCAAATGGGGCCTGTCCCTCTTGTGCAGGTTTAGATTATCCCCAAATGTTCCCCAGTACCTAACAAATCTGAACCGACTCCCTCCTGCATTATGGTCTCATCCATACATTGGGACTTTTCAGCAACACCCATCTAGCTGGCCCTGCACATGGAACAGGTAGCATTTCAGAGAAAGCCACAGTGATGATCCTGGATTTCAACCTTCTATCTAGCAACCTAAATTGGGCTTCCAGGACCTCTTGAATATTTCCCCATGTCCTTGGTACCAACATGGACCACAACCGCTAACTCCACCCCAGCACTATCTACAAAGCTGTGTATTTGCAACCTTTGCAGCAGGCAGACAATTTACAATGCAGTCTACATACCCATCACAAATGCAGTTATCTATGTTATGACTGATCAAATCTTCTACTACTACAAGCCTCTCTGTCTTGTTTTCCAGAGGCACATCCTTGGCAGAAGAATATATTTGTTTGCTTTCCAAGGAATGGGTCCCTTCTAAGGGATCATTTCCCTCTTCCTCAGACTAACACCCTCGTTTCCCAAGACCCCCATTCTCCATAATAGCAGAGTATAATTAGTGTGTTTATACTATGTGAATACAACTTAATTTACGTGTGTCAGTTGCATAGGTAGGCAGCTGTAGTGAGCAAATGTATATGCAGGAGAAAAACAGAAATTACCATTTATAAGTAATAAACTTTGTAAAAGAGCCATGTTAGTCTGTGGCCCTTTCTATACCATAGGGGTGTAGAGGGAGGGAGGGAGGGTGATCCCGGAAGTACCTGATACACACCATCGGTGCACAGGGATCAGCCGAGGGCTATCCCAGGCAAAAAGCCTGGTGTAGAAAGGGTATGCTTTTGCAAAAAAAAAAACCACAACCAAAAACAACCCAGCAATAATAGAGTCTTTTGGCATCTTAAAGCGTAACAGACTTATTTTTGGCATAAGCTTTTCCCCCACAATAAATGGCCAAAATTCTAGTCTACAAAAAAGCTAAAGTCACAGCAAATCTGTGGCCCTATATCAGGGGTGGGCAGAAGGAGATCAGGATCTACTGGTATATCTCTAGGTGATTTCCAGTAGATCAGCAAGGTCTAATCCTCAACAACAGCATAACAACAAAACACTTGTTTTTCCTCCTAAATTGGGCTCCTGAAGTCAAGAAAAGCTTGGGGAAAAAGAGGAGTAGATTTGCGTGTCAAAAGATTTGTGCGCAAACTATGGTTATGGTCCTGAAAACAAATTCTTGGTCTGAGCATGAACGTTTTCACACTGGGGGGGGGGGGGGGAGGGAATTGTGTTTCCCTACTGTTGCTTTGCCTCCTGTTCCTGTCGTACTATAGGGATGAGCAGCTTCCTCTTTTTTCACACAGGGAAGAAAGCGGAAGCAAGTAGTGACCATGTGTCACATTCAGTGAGCGTTTTGGTAGCGCAGCTTCTCCTGCACACAGCAGGAAATGGCGCCAATTATTGTCAAGGCCAAGAAGAAATGGATTTTCTAGGTCATATTTTGTAGCAGAAAAAACAACAAGAGGTATGCAGGAGGATGATTGCATCATCAAAACGACACGCAAAGATCCGTTAGTGGCCAGTCATGAGCGTGCAATTAAACATTCATCTGAAGATGCTCCATGACCCATGTGCTCAGGGACACCCTGTTCCGCAATTCTGTGTCCACCTTCCTGAGCCACTATTTCAACCTGGCTCTGGTCCAGTTGGTGGACCTCAGGGTTTTAGTGAAAGCAAGTAGATCCCACAAACCTAGGGTGACCAGATTTTGGAACCCAAAATCCTGGTCCCCCCCCGCCAACAACCTCCCCACCAAGCCACCCCCCAAAACAACCCCCCCCCCAAGCCACCCCCCCACCCAAAACAACCCCCCCACCAAGCCACCCACCCCCAAAAAACATCAGCCCGGACCTACCGGAGCGGGTTCTCTTCTGCTGCCTCCGCCGCCGCCACGCCGCCGCCACCGCCGCTGGGTCCCCTGTCGGCTCGTAAGGCCAGCGGCCACGCGGAAGAGGCAGGGGAGGGCCGGATCCGGAAGTGACGTAATCGGCCCTCCCCCGCCTCTTCCGCGCGGCCGCTGGCCTGACGAGCCGGTGGGGGACCCGGCGGTGGCAGCGGCCCGGCAGCGGACCTGGCGGCGGTGGTGGCGGTGGCATGGCGGCGGTGCGGCGGACCCGGCGGTGGCGGCGTGGCAGCGGCCCCGGCGGCGGCGGCGCAGCGGCAGACCTGGCCGCCCCAGCAGGTAAGTGCCCCGCACTCCGCGCCCCTTACCCGCTTCCCTTCGGTGCTCGAATCTACTGAGAAACAGGCTTCACGGCCTGTCTCTCAGTATCGCGCCGGGTGATGACGTCATCACCCGGCGCGCTACTGAGGGACAGGCCGCAAAGCCTGTTTCTCAGTAGATTCGAGCACCGGAGGGAAGCGGACGCCCCTGCGGGTAAGGAGCGTGAGGCGCGAGGGAGGGCACTTACCTGCTGGGGCGGCCGCTTCCCAGGCTCCTCCGCCGCCACTGCCGCAGGGTCTACCACCGCTCCTTGCTTGCTGCCACCGCCGCGTGACCACCCCACCACCCCGGTTTGCCCCCCCGCCCCCTGGTTGGGCCGGTTCGCCCCTGGATTCCCGGTTAGGACCGGGAAATCCCGAGTCATCTGGACAGCCTACACAAACCTAATGTCTGCCCAACCTGCCTTTTTCAGTCTAAAAGAGACCCCCCACCACCACAGCCAGGGCCGTGCAGAGCTGATAATATGCCCAGGCCAGATGGGAAGTGTGTGCCCCCCTATTTCAAAAAAGGAGGACAACATGGCCACCCCAAGGGGGCATGCCCACCAACATGTCCGTTCTACATAACACCTTCATATTAAACCTGTTCTACAACACCTCAAGGCACATATATTCCCACACCGCATGTGGCATGGCCCTCTGGAGCTTGCAGTCTAACAATGGTGTTCACGACAGATGGCTTCTGTGTTGTTTCCAGAAGGCGGGCTCCTCACTTCTTGATGGGCCACTTACATTATGGAAGCAGTAGCACAAGCTAGGGGGGAACCTCCTCATCGGAGTGCCCCCTCAAAATCATGGGCCCTGGGCCAATTGGCTCCACTGCCCCCCCTCTGCACAGCCCTGCCCACAACCAATAATCCTGCCAACAAGTTCATATTATGCTGGAACTGGAGATTTGGAGACAACAAGACAAGGAAGCAAGCATGGCATGGGTGCACCATGCATCATGATTAAGACAGTATCTCCTGATCTTAAACATAACTTGCATGCCTCAGTTTCCCGTCTCTGTGCAATAAGTGCCTGTTGCGGCCCCCTTGCCTTCGCCTACCATTAGCTGCCCTACCCTCTGTACTACCAGCTCCAACAGGCTCCAGAGAATACTGTTTGTTGGCTTTGAAATGCCATAAAGCTCTCCTTTATTTGAAGAGCTTTGGAACTCATTCTTTATGTATGCAGAAAACATTTCACCTCCCAGTGAAATATATCCATTCTGAGACTGAAACATGAAACATTACAAAAGAAGAGGAAGTCAAAGAGAATTCTGCATCCATTGTCCACGAAGAATGTTCTCTTCTCTAATTTTCTGTTTTTAATTATGAATGACATTTTAGGGACTGATTTATTTGTAGCCTATGGCAATTGATTTCTGAGATGAAGCACAGCTGAAGTATAAAGTGAAAATATGTGAGTTGAATGAAAGACACAGGAGTTGCTTGCTTTGTTCTCAAAAGCTTCATCTTGGTTCTTCATATCTGCACACTGCTTTAGGTGGGCTTGATATGGTGGAATTAAATCCGTGCCTATTGATTTCAGACAGCAGCATTATATGTCCTTAACAGTGTGATCCTAAGTATGCTGGCAGAGAAATAAGTCTCAGTGTGTTGGATCCAGACGTTGTCATGCCTAGAGTAGATCCATTGAAATCAATGGAACAAGTAAATTATGATTAACTTTATTGATTAAAACATGAGATTATACCTCATAATGGACTGGTCAGGAATTCCTCTGTGGAGAGTATTCTATTCCTTGCCCTGCATTACAATATTCACAAGTGACTCATTCCAGCTAAAATGTGATCTTTGTGTAGCTTATTGAAATGTCCTTATCTTTCCTTTGACAGCATATGCAAAAGGTTGCAGAGGAGTTTTCTCTCCTCATTTTGAATATTGTCCATCAAAGCAAGGGACAGATGAATAAGAAGAAAAAAGCACTTCCAGAAGCCAGTCCCTACAGAGATGAACGGAGTATGGGTGGATGGCTACTGCTGCCATCCCTAAGAAGCAAGTGTATGAAATTTAAGAAAATATGGCACAGGATCCTCAACCTCAGTCAGTCCATCAACCCTGGAGACCTGAGGTGCTGTCTTATCCACTTTGCAAAGTAATAGTTTGAGATACTTAGGGTGCCTCTACAAGAGCGATTTAAAGCTCCTTCAAGGTGCATTAAAAATTTGACCTTTACAAGTTCGGAGCGCAAATCGGGGGTTGAGGTGCTTTTTCTGTCCGATTATGCACTATCAAATGCACGTTAAATAGTGAGTTTTAATTTACCGCGGCAGTTAAAGCACGTTATGACCATGTAAACAAGCGATTCTCCACATTAAACACCTCTAAAGTGTGTTTCATACAACCGGTAAGGCAACCAGTTATGCGCTTAATCGCCTCCCACGTATAGTGATTTGCCGTAAAAGCGACTGCGAGAAGATGTGCATAATCGGACAACCAGGCGTCAAACTGAATTCTTGTAGAGGGGACCTTATGTGGAATCCCCATGAAGAACACTGAGGAGCACTATTTAGTCAATTTCTATCAATACAGGCCATGTTTGGATATGATGGGCTCCATCAGATGGAGAGAAATCATGCTTCCCTACCGTTGCTTCTCCGACCCCGCTTTCATCGCTGATTACTTCCTCTTTTGAAAGAGGAAGTAAATAACATGCATGTGGCCCATTCAGTCGGCAGTTCTGATTGCACTGCTTCTCCTGCACACAGCAGGAGATAGCGGCAACTTCCGTCTTAATTTTAAATTGGACTTACTGGGGTGGTTTTTTTGTGATGAGAAGAAGGTGCAAGGTGGCACTCGTGAGGCAGACGTCGTCGTGAGAGGGACCCGCAAAGACCCGTGAGTGCCCAGTAACGAGTGTGCAATAAAACATTCGTCTGATGGAGCTTGATGGTAATCCATGGTTCAATGCTTTGTGACAACAACAATCTTTATTGACAGTCCATAGACCATTTAACAATAGGTTAGATATACAGCTATTAAAATGTTCATAGACAAGGGAAAACCTTCAACATACAGAAGCATGAGCTTCCCTTAATGTTGAGATTACAGTCAGTCTTTATTTACAGTCTACAGTCCTTCCAACAGAAAATATATCACACGCTAGATTACTCCTTGTGGGTTTAGACCAACTGGGTTCTACAGCCAATCGCAGAACAAAGAAATTTAGCTACTTGCAGGGTTACGTGCTTTTGTACCCTGGAGGAGATTAATCATTAGGGACTTCCTGGTACAACCCGGGAAACCCTGCAAAATAGGGCGCAGTAAATCGTCCCTTGCCTCGTTATAAAAATTACAGAAGAACAGTACGTGGTCAATGTCCTCCACATCAGTGTTATTGCACGGACAACATCTAGTGGCTACGGGAAGTTTTTTGAATCTGCCTTCCAACAATTTAGATGGTAATATGTTGAATCTGGCCAGAGTAAAGGCCTTTCTGTATTTTGGTACGGTGAGCCTTTTCAAATATGTCATCTCTGCGTTATGAGCAAATTCTAGGAGGCCCAGAGATTGAGGGGATCATGGGCCAAGGGCAACTCTGCAGAGATCCTGAAGGTCCATGTCTAGTAGTCTTTACTTGATTGTCCGTTTGGCACCTTCCAGATCGAGTGTTAGCAGATATCCGGCAGAGAGCCCTGTTGAGTTGACTTTCAGTACCAATAATTTGGTCCAGGGGGATTTGTACGGGTCAAGGAGGACCTGGGATACCAAAGAGTTGTAAGAAAGCCCATGGTACTTTCAAAACCAGAAATGGAGTGTTTGAATCCAGATCTGCCATTTTAGTGTGCTAAGTCCAGCTTCTAGGTTCAGGGCCACACCGGCCACACATTTGGGCACTCCAAGGATTTGCCTTAAGAATAATGATTGAACTCCTTCAAGTGAGCCTTTCAACAGGGGGAACCAGATCAGAGCGCCGTACAGAATCTGAGGGATCAGCTTTGCTTTGTACACCTGCATAGCTGCAGGAATAAATCCCCCCCCCTTGAAAAGAAAAATCTCAAGATGGCCCCCATTGTTTGGTCTGCCTTGGCTTTGATGTGCTTAGCATGGATATTCCATTTTAGATTTTCTTGGAACCAGATGCCTAGGTACTTATAGGCATCTACTTGGTTTATCCTGTTTCCCCCCATATGCCAGGAAAACCTTGTTTTTTTCCTGGTGAAGACCATAGCTTTGGATTTTTGGTAGTTGATAGTTATTTTATTTTTAGAACTGTACTCCGCAAATCCATTTAACAGTCTCTTGAGGCCCAGACGAGTTTGGGATAATAACACAGTATCGTCTGCGTACCGAAGAATGCAGACTTTTAGAGGACCAATTTTAGGAGGGTGAGACTGTATTGTGGCAAGCCAAGGCAGGAGATTTGCCAGGAAGAGGTTAAAAAGCAATGTTTTGTGAATAAATCTCTGGCTTGTGCTCTCCATTTGCAGTTAACTGCAGTTTATTGTTCCATATAAAACTGTGGTTAGCTCAAACTATAGTCTGTCCAAGCAAGCCAAGATTAAAACATTGTTTCTGATCCTTACATATTTGGACAAACTAAATTCTAAGCTATCTGATGTTCCCAGTTTGGATGAAACAACAAACTGCATTCATTTAAAAATCAAAGTGAATGCTTCCAATCTTCTCATGGCTACCATCTCCTCTTTTAAGGAGTGGAGAACAGAGGGGGTGGAAGGGCCATGCACATTACAATGAACTATAGTTTAGCACTGCATCCATGGCAGACCAATATCTGAATGACTTGTATTATGAAGTTTTTTGCTTTCCTTCCTCCTTTTAAAATATGAATGATGCAATTAGAGGGGTTTTTTAATTCTCTTAGTTATTTTCATAAGCTTTCTTCATTGCATAGCTGATTTTCAAATGGAGTGTGCATGGGTTTTCGTTACTACTTCCCAGTGTTGGAGGAACCATAATAGTTTACATATTTTTATATTTGTTAGTATTCAGACATATCCAGCTTTGATCAAACCCAACTATCTGAATTTCTTTTGCACTCTGACTTCTCAGCCTCTAAGAAAGTCAGAGTGAACCTCATTTTGGTAAGAATTATAGGTTTTCACAATAAACACTTCTGTCTTCCTGATGTTTCTGAAAAACAAGCTCAAAAGTGGGGAGGGGGGAAGAAATAACAGTCCATCAAAACAGAGCCTGCATGATGAGATCATTTGTCTATTTAGACATAAAATGGGTATCTGTGTCTAATATATCCAGTTAACAAGCGCTTTTCTCTTACAGAGCATTTTGCACCTATAATCACATGTTCAGCCACCATCATGTAATACAGCAGAGTAGAGATATTAATGAACTTTCAAGCAGAGAACTGAAATTATGTAAGAACTGCTGATGCAGGATGATTTCACTTTTTATTTTCTATTTGCATTGATTTGGAGCAAAAGCACACGGAGATGTTTGGTCATAGAACAAGAGGGAGTTCCATGTCCTAGAGGAAGAGATTGCAATGAATGCTAGTCACAGGGATCCTGTATATTGATCTTTTATTATGGAAGTAGAGGTGAGGATTTTATGAAGCTGTGACTGGTTCTGGGTGCAAACCATGTCCCACTTGGGTGTGCCTATATTCCCACTGGTTTTTAATGGATCATATCACCATCCTCAGACTGTGTAAAAAAATACATTAGGGAAGACTGGTGAACATGATTTGAACTCTCACTATGCATGTATGACAGAAGCTTTCGCTTATCACTTTTTATGGAGCATGAGAATGAATAAGACATTCCCAAGCAGGAATTATTATTATTATTATTATTATTATTATTATTATTATTATTATTATTATTTATTAAATGAATGCCTTGTTAGAATTCCCTATTTAACCAAAAAAACTCCACTTGAATCATTAATTGAGCCATTCTTGTACGGAAAACAACTTAAGTTCCAAAGTTCTGCATATATATATATATATATATATATATATATATATGTTAAGACATTAAAAAAAATCATTTTTCAGTCCACTAAATTATAAACTAGCCATCTTTGCATCTAGAATCCTATCAGTAAAAAGGGCCAAAAGCTAGAAGGCCAAAAGCCAGGGCAAAGGCAGCAATGGACTGCTGCAGACTAATGGATAGCGTGACTTGCTTTGCAGGAAGGGATCAGGCTTGGTCTAAACAAAAGTACACTACATCATAAACTATGTGTCTGAAAGAAATTCCAAAATAATGTTAATACTTTTTTGGGGTGGGGAAGTATCTTTTTTTAAAATAACATGATCAGGGAGAAGGCTAGCCTTCAATACCTCTTCTTGCCATTTAGTTTTCTGTCTGTAAGGAATATTTTTATATGAGATAGAATTCCGTCATGTAAATTGCACTGTGCTTTGCCATGTGATGCTTGTCTGGACCAGAACTAACCCCACATTGCAAGGCCATCACTGTGCAGCGGCTCACAATTGCCTCTGAATAAGATGGAGAGTGCTGTGAGTGAATAAAATATATGCCCTGGTTTTCTGATCCATAGGGATTAATTTGTTAAATTCCTTTCATCACAGCTAAAATAAGCCAAACAATATATTTTGATGTAGCTTGCTCAACCTTAATAAGGAATATGTCAAGCATTTAGTACGAATGAAGGCAGGTTTAACTCAGTCACACTCTCTGATACATCTGGCTGATCTAAGCTGCTGGGTGCCTAACACTTCTGAAACTCCAATGGTTTAATGACATTGCTTAATAGATATGCAGGAATTTAGCCATATGCAGTCATGGAAACCATGGTTCTTGTGGTCAAGGCAGTAGATGCTGGTGGCTCCAGTTGGGCTGTGAATCCACTCTAAAGGAGCTATCCAAGATTCTGAACCTATTGTGGGGATCAACACCTTGGATCGCTCCTTCAGAGTTCTGACTGAAACCCAGAGCAGATTCACCATCCCACTGACTGTAGCCACCAGCCCCCACTGCCTGCAAGCATGATATCATACTGTTCTTACCAAAGAGTGTTCTAATGTTCCTGCTTGGATCCTGGTAAAGGTTGTCCCCATTGCATAAGCAGCCCAAACAATCTCTCAGAAAAAAAATCATCTTTTTAGGTAGGACAATAAAGCCATGGGAAGAACTAGAGATGCATGCCAGAATCCTTTGAAATGTTACAGAGGATGTTGGGTACCAGAGGGTTTGGCAAATTGCTCTTTTGGAAAAATTGTCTGAGAAAGTGAGGAAAGTGCGAGGACAACTAAGGGATGAGAATTTTACGGAAATCTGGGGCAAATTTATTGATTTCACAAATAAAGAGGAAGGGGGGAGAAAGCCTCCCTTACAATATATAGATATCTGGAGTAGATAGTAGATTGTCAATACCGGATAATTATTTTCCACTCTCTAAATAGAAAATAATAAATTGAAATGTATAATTCTGTTTTATTTGGGACTGTCACGAAATTCCATGTGTGTGTGTGTGTGTGTGTGTGTATATATATATATATATAATTGAAATTGTAATACTTGATGTTGTATCCATAAATAACAAAATAAAATTCATATTTTTTTAAAAAACAACAACTGTAACATTGGGGGAAGCAAAAAGACTTGGACAGTGGGAACAGACACAGGCTGCCTCTACAAGAGGCATTTAAAGCTCTTTCAAGGTGCATTAAAAAATTTACCTCTACAAGAACGGAGCGCAAATCGGGCGTAGAGGCGCGTTTTCTCTCCGATTATGTGCATTATCGAATGTGCATTAAATAGCGAGTTTTATTTTGCTCCGGCCGTTAAAGCGCATTTTGACCATATGAACAAGCGATTCTCCGCATGTCAACAGTTTAAATCGCGTTTTGGTCATCCAGTAATGTGCTTCGCCGCCTCTCGTATAGAGGTATTAGGCGTAAATGCGCTTCTGCGAATATGCGCATAATCACCTAACCAGGCGTAAAGGCGAATTCTTGTAGATGAGGCCACAGAGCTGATTGGAAGATCAACAAAAAGAAAGAAGGACCAGAAAAGGTCAGATAGGAGAAGGAAACACACCAGTAGCAAGCACCAGCTAAGTGCTAGACCAAATTTTACTCTATGGCATTTCAAGAGGGCTGAATGTGTTCTTTCTTTCTTTTTTAAAAAAAGCACCTTGTGTTTGTAGCTGCTTGATGGGTGTACCTCAGTGTTCCTAAATGCGAACACAGCAAATTGCGAGAGATCATAGCATCAGCAGCATTTTGAAAATGGCAGGGAATTGCCGCCCATAGCATTCTAAATCTCTTTTGTTTGATGAGTTCTCAGTTAACTTCAGCTGAACTGTTGACCCCATGAAAATCCCCAGCTTTGCACTGACATATATGCATGGCTTTTTTTGGTGACTTGATTAAAGAGTTTTTGACTTGAAATGTCTGATAGAGTACCAGCTTTTTGAAGGGGCTGCTGTTTGTGTTGGTGCTGCTGCTGCTACTTTATTTAATTTTTTGTTTTGTTTTTTTCCGCTCACCCTGCTGGAAAACACACCAATCTTGGGAAATCAAGCTAATGTCTCCCAGCTGTGCAGAAAAAGTGTGAACAACCCTGTCAAATGAGCTGCCCCCGTCTCTCTCTCTCTCTCTCTCTCTCTCTCTCTTTTAACCACACAGCATCTTATACTTGAGCAGTCCTTCACATTTACCTTTTGAGCTGTTGTGACATAACTTCTGTTTCATTGCCCATAGGAAAGTCTCTGTGAGGAATAAGAAACTGGTCTTTCACCTACCCTGGCTGGAGGAACAAAAAATGGTTTTAGTTGCAGGCCCGGTTTACTGGGGAATGACTAAGAAAAACTGACAAGATAAAGAAAAGGATATATCTATACACACACACACGGTTCTATCCTAAAGGTTGCTAATTGACCGAGTGGTAATCTGAGGAGGAAGTATTAAACAAGCTTGAAATGCTTTCTCCAGATTAAGTAAATTAAATGCTGAATGCAATGGCCAAGTCTTTCAACAGACACATCTGATAGCTCAGACTCACACTTTGCCTGATCAATAGTGAGGAAGCAAATACAATGATAAGCCAAGGAAAGTGCATCTCTGTTCAATGCCGACATTGGAAGAGTGGCACTGCAAATTAGTCAGGACTGACTTGTCCCATTGATTTCAGTGGGTCTACTCTAAGCCTGACTAAGACCGGATCCGTCCCACTATTTTGAAGGGCACAGTGACTGCTACTTAAAAATTGCCAATCAACAAGGATGGGAAGGAGAGTTTAAAGGAACATGTGAGTTTGAAGCCAAATTATAAAATCCATAAGATGCCAAAGCAATTTTTTTTTTTTAGCATTTGAAAAATATTTTACCTAGAATTTTTCAATACTCCTGAGCTGTCAGTAAAACTCTGAGAGCTTAATTCTACAAACATCTACTCAAAATGGGACCTTAGTTTGGGTCCAGTTAGACTAGGCCCCCTTTGGAGTAACACCATAGTTTTGGGGGGCAGTAAATATTTTAAAGGAATTTTGAATGATTGTGTAATTCTGCTCCATATTCCATAAGCCATTTCAGCTACAGATAAAATGCCCTTGTTATTTTGAGCTGATAGTGCTATTCCCTTATTTAATGTTAATGTTAATCTGCTGGGAATCTCATCAATAGATAATTTACTATGCTCATACACAAACAGACTATAGAAAATGTGCCATACACAGATGCAAATTACAAGTCACTTGCTACTATCCTATATAATTTATATATTGGATATAAGTACATGTATTTATATATTTTGCCATGTACATACATGGTTCTCTTCTTGGTCCAGAATATAGGAAGTACTTCTTCACACAGTGCATATTTAAACTATGGAATTCAATACCACAAAATGTAGTGATGGCCACCAATTTGGATGGATTTAAAAGGGGGATGGATAAATTCCTGGAGGAGAAGGCTATCAACGGCTACTAGTCCTGATAGCTATGTGCTACCTCCAGTTTCAGAGGCAGTAAGCCTATATACAGCAGTTGCTGGGGAACATGGGTGAGAGGGTGCTGTTGCACTATGTCCTGCTTGTGGGTCCCTGGTCGACAGCTGGTTGGTCACTGTGTGATCAGAATTTTGGACTAGATAGACCCCCTGGTCTGATCCAGCATGGCTCTTCTTATTCTTACAACAACACTGTGAGGTAGGTTAGACTGGCCCAAGGTCACTCAATGAGCTTCATAGCTGAATGAAGATTTGAACCCAGGTCTCTCTGGTCCGGATTCAACACTCTAACCATTACCACAGATGCTTACGTACTGGTTTCAATCTTTTTTCAGTTGACTCATTGTGTAAAATGTTCTCTTTGGTTTGGTGAAGCCCTAATGATTGAGCATTGCTATTGCTAACCGTGGTTTAATGCCTTAGCTCCGGAAAATATCCCAAATACCAAGAAGAAGAAGAAGACGAAGACGAAGACGAAGAAGAAGAAGAAGAAGAAGCTTGCAAAGGAAAGATACAACCCCACCTTGATTACTTAGTCACCAAATATTGATCTAATGATTTATACATATTCAAGCCATAGTAAAATAATCCATATACAAACAATTAAATCCTAATAAAATCTACCAAATCACTAGAAAAAATCCAAGTGTATCTAAGACCAGAGGTGCTAAGGACACCTTTTAGAGGTGGTTGAGAGGTAACACCAAACCTTTGGCATTGATCAGTGAGCAGTGAGGAGTCTTTGGCAGCGTTCGGACGACACTTTAGGCAACGGAGGGGGGAATAGCATACTAACCATGCATTATTTTGGTGGTGGCGTGGCAGCACCTGCCACATGACATGTTGCCCCTCCCCCAGTCGCGTGGCAGAAAGTCCCAGCATCCTTCTGGGCTGCTGCATCTCCTCCCTCCCACTTCCCTCATCCTCCGGCCGTATCCCAGCATGCACCGCAAGTTCTGCCAGCTGTATCGGAACAGCCGGGTTTTTTCGGCTGCTCCGGCCGGCGAACTCTATGACCAAATGGAATAGTACATGGAGGGGGGGGTCCCTCCACACGATACTTTAAACAATGGAGTTCGGGATAAACAATGTGCAAGCCCATTGTTTTCCTCCGTTGTTTAAGTGCCCCAAACAGCATACTGTCAGTTGTGTATGCATTATGTGTTGCCCTCCACATGACACAATAAGCAACACAACTTGATTGTGTTGATTATTGTGTCGTCCGAATGCTGCCTTTGACTTGTGCTGTCCTCACTCCCTTCTTCCCTTGTACATGGTGATTCCTTCCCTCTGATCCTGGGTAGAGGCAAACCACAGTTTGCTTTCCTGTACAAACAGGCAAACTATGCTTTGTACTTGCCCTACAAACTAGGATTGAAAACTGTAGTTTGTCTCAAATCAGAATTGAAAGGAGTACTGCACAATGCACACAAGGGGAGCATGTGAGCCTGAGGCTTCTCAACGCTTATTTATGTAACACTAAAGCAAGGTTTGGCATGGGGTCTGAACCATCTTCTGAACTGGTCCATGTCTTCAGAGGAGGCTCAATTTTCCCTTACCAGGAGATGCTCATTGTGTAGAAACTAAGGAGATGGTCTTCTTTGTGATGGAGTCCATCTCTGGAATGGCATCCCCATCGAAGCTTGAAACTGTTACGATTTCATTTCCAGGTTAAAATTTGCCCAGGCATTTTAAAGTTGGATATTGGGTTAAACTTTATCTGTGCTGCTATTTATTTACTTACTTATTATAATCAATATTTCTATGCTCCTTCTCAATTGAAAGAAATCCTCCAAATTACACATCTGATCTGTTTTTATTGTAATGCTGTATGTTTTTATTTATTAGAGCTGTGGATATTATAGTCCTTAAGTTTTTTTTTCGGGGGGGGGAGTGTTACCACCCTGGTATCGTAGCATGAGGAGTGGGTTAAAACAGTTTTAATAAATTAATAATAAAATCTTTTTCTAATGGCTTACTATGGAAAGTCATTATAGAGATTTACATTCTGATTCTGAGCATGTTTACTCAAATTCTCAGTGGGGATCAGTTCACAGGAAGTGTGCTTAAGACTGGAGACAAGAAAAATAGAACATGGTGATTCTTGGTTGAATGTCTATCTTTACCAGTGTGACCCTTTCCGTTGATTTACAGACGTATAAGATCAAATGCTTAGAATGTTTAGAATCGGTGGTAAAAACCATTCACCTTTCCAAGTTTAAAAAGAAAAACATGACCACAAGTCCATCAGTCTTTTTCCAGTTCCTGAGGCATGATCCATGTAGAGTATGTTCTGCGATGGTGTTTCAAAAAAGTGAAAACAGAAGTGACCTCTTCCAGCATCTCGGCAAATCCTATTGGGCTCGCGCAAACAGCTTGGCATCTGCCGGCACATCTTTAGCAAGTTGGCAGCCTCAGTGCCCTTTGCAGGTTGCAATCAAACCTGCTTTCTACAGAAGCCTCTTTCTGGCTGATTAACTTTAATGTAATTTTAATTAAAAACCACAGTGTCAAAGGGTTTAGCTGCTTGAGAAATAAGCACAGATTGTGGCACAGTGGCAGCAGTCACTTGGAAAATGGAAATGCATCCTGACAATATTGTGTAGGGGCCAGATAAACAAAACTGCAGCACTCTTGCCTTACAGTGACTGGGGCACATCACAATTGCCAGGACCCCATACAAATCTGAAGTCCCTTTACAAATCTGACATTTCAGATGGTTGATGCTCTCTACAGTTTTCAATGCACCATTTAAAATATTTTAAAGTATTGTTTTTTTAAAAAATAAAAATAATAAGAAATCTCTCAAACATTTTCTTTGGTATGCATTTAAGGAGAATAAATGGATATGTGTGCAGCATTTCTAGTTTGTTTGTGTTTAAATTGCTAAGGCTTTTCTTCATAAACTAAAATAATAATCCCTTCCCTTATTTATTTATTTATTTATTTAATTCCATTTATATACTGCCCCATAGCCGAAGCTCTCTGGGCAGTTTACAAAAATTAAAAACCTTGAACATAAAAAACACCGATGTACAAAATTTAAAACCATAAAGCATAAAAACAAGTTATAGTTACAATATCCTTTAAAACAACAATTCTTAGACTATAAGAGAAGGGAAAAACAAGAGATCACCATCTTTTCCCCTTTATGTGTGAAAATAAGCTCTGTATATGGAATGTTTCACTTCTTTTTGATTCTGTCTCTTGACTTGTTAAGCTAAGTGTGTGTGTGTGTCTGTGCGTATCCCTTTCATTCTAGAAATGTTACAGTACAGTTTTGAAATGGGGTGAAAACCCCTCTTTTGTTGTTAGTAAAACTGAATTGTCTTACAATAATTTCACTACATACACAACCTCCAAATACATTGTATATAGTTTCCCATTTACACATCTATAAAACACCATTATTTCATAGTTAGCTCTTGTGTGCAGAAATTAATTCTGTTCTATCCATATAGATACATGCAGTGAGTGTTACTGTCCTTTGTAAGTAGGGCAATTCCATCTGTTTGCAGATATACATATACATAATTTTCTGTACATGTTACATTGTTATGTCTTTTTTTATAGTCTTTTAAAAATCTTTACACACTGCTTTTCTTTGCAAGTAGATTTTCAGGGATGAAGTAGCATTCTACAAGCAGATGACTTGGCAGTGACTGATAAACTCTTGACAGGGCTGTAAGCAGTGGATTTGTAGCACACTTTAGGCAAAAGATAACCATGAGTGTTGTGATAACTGCTACCTTGTTGCCTTTTCTTTCTAAGCTATTGGATGATGCAGTTAAACCATGGTTACTCTCGCCACTCATGCATTAACTTGCAAAGCAAATGTAGTTAGTCTCTGTACCAAAAATGCATCAGTGGACAATGTACCGTAAGTAAAAAAAAATCAAATTGCAAAATATAATAACCGTTGGAGCTTAAAGAACATGGCTTGGATCCTGAGTTAGTAATCTTTAGACTAGATGAATTGAAATCAACTTAAGTTATGGGTAACTATATATACATAAATCTCGACCCAACCCTGTAAATTGAGGTTCTGAGTTGAAAAAAATGGGAAATAGTTGGCAACTGTTCTGACTCATGTTATTTATAAGACATTGATTGCAGTAAGCAAAATATTTTATTTTGTGAGAACGATTTCAGAGCCCAGGAGAATTCCAACCAGTGATCTGCAAAGGAGAGTTTCCCCCATCCCCCTTCAGATTGTTGGGGCATTTTAGAACAGATGGTGCCTGTACAGGTGGGACAGTTTCCATCTGAACAGAAGGGTCACAAATGTACTTACTGAGAGGATAGACAGAGCGATGGGGGAGAGTTTAAAGCACCAGGCAAGGGGATGGGAAGTCTATACAAAATCCAACAGCGAGGAAGAGGCTGCTAAAATAAGCAGATGGGTTGGGGGGAGAGAATAATAATGAAGACTGAAATTGGGCAGTACACCTTTCATAATCAAACCAGTACTGAGGAACAGAGGCCTAATGCCATAGAGCATCAAGATATGTAGAACCATTTAAAAGTGTCAAACGCGGGATGCATGCATGCCCGTGAAAAGAGAAATGAAAGCAGAATTCTGTGCACTTGGCATTATACTCTATGTGCCAAATACAGGGACAGCGAGCTGTTGCAGGTCTGGGGTGAGAAGAAGGGTAACTGTACCATGGCAGTGACTAAGGGCTGGTTCACATGTTGATGTTTTTGTACACATGAAGCTCTCTTTTCATGACTGCACACCTGTGAAACCAAATTGTATGATTTAATTATTTGAATTAAATGGGGCTTACTTCTGAGTAACCATATATAGGACTGCACTGGTACATACCTAAATTTGGTGATGGATTTCAGTTACTATGGGCGTGAACCACTTGCACCACATGCACAGCCCTTGTGCATGGAGGATTCCAACAGAGCTCCAGAAAACTATTCTAGCTCTTGCAAAGTTGGGTCTATTTGCTATTATATAATAAAAAAGAAGCTGTGTCTGTCTGTCTGGTAGTGCCATAGCTGAAAGACTAGGAAACCTAGAATCTAAAACTTTGCATGCATACTAAAGGACAGAGTTATGTAGCTGTCCCTTCTCCCTGCTGTGAGATAGCACCCATCTCAGTGTAATAAGAGTGGACTGACCTCTCCCTCAGGGAGGCTATTGAAGTGCACCATGGCAAAGCCCATGCTTAGGGGTACCAGTGGGCTTCTCTGTATTAAACTAAAGTCAAATCCAACCCCTTACATACATTTATGCGTATATATGAGCTCTTCTACATGAGGCATTTGTTGTTCGCTCATCATTCTGTACTCACAATTGTTTACAGATTCTTTAGATGACATTGTGACCCTCCAGTTTCGCTTCTGTTTATAAACAGCACTTTTCATGAGGTTTTTTTAAAGCAGGGAAAACAGGGCATTATTTCTGATGGTGAAAGAATTTGTGCTATTCCGCTATAGTATAGTGCTACCTAGAGTTTATGTACTGGAAAAGCAGGAAAGGGAATGTTCCTCATATAGTACTCAGATCTCAGTTCTGCGATGGAATCGAAAGTAGGTGTATCAGATTAACAGCCTTGCATAGAAAACCTTGTGTGTGTATATGTATATATCCCAGAGACTGCACTACATTGCAGTGATTTCTGTCTGTAAAATGTAATGTGTGAATTGTGTCTCAAGTTACTGTTTAGTTCTGCCATTTACGATTTATGACAGAACTGGTTTCATGTGAATCCAGGGAAAGAGTATATTGTAATTATAATTCTAGAAGGAGGATGCTACTTACAATCTCCATGCAACATAATAGTTATTTAAGATTTTATATATTTTTTTGTGAAAGCTGCTTAGAAGAATAAGACTAGCAAAAGCAAAAAAAAAGAATTATCTGTTATAAATCTCTTTAGAAAAAAAACTGGCATGAAGTTGTTGCTTTCTAATCAGATTAGAAGGTTGGACATGTCGGAAGGGAAGAACATTCATTTCATGTCATTAACTCTATAGCCACAATCTGACATAGAGTTAGGCAAAAGTAAACCCATTTATTTTAATGTCTTGGATTGTGACACATGGAGCTTCTTCAGGTGAGTGTTTTATCGCACGCTCATGACTGGCCACTCACAGAACTTCATGGGTCATTTTTGATTATGAAGCGCTCCTCCTGTTTGTCTCCTGCTCCTTCTGTTTTTCACGCTACAAAATAAGACTCGGAAAATCTGTTTCTTCATGGCTCTTGACGATAATTGGCGCCATTTCCTGCTGTGCGCAGGAGAAGTTGCACTATAAAAATGCCCACTGAATGGGCCACGTGGTCACTACTTGCTACCTCTTTCTCTCCCCTTGTGAAGAAAGAGGAAGCTGCTTGTCCCTACTGTGGGCCAGAAGCAGGAGGCAAAGCGATGGTAGGGAAATGCAACCCCCCCCCCCCAAAACCCGGTGTGAAAATGCTCCTTATTTACTGGACAAAATAAAGGATATACAAAATACTACTGAAAGAAAAAGGCCATTGCTCTATGTAAAATGCCAAAAGAAATTGGGAGTCCAAGAGCAGCCCTTCTTAAAATTCCCCAATGGCTTGCAGGAGGTGGTGTGTGCTAACTAAAGCTTTTTCGTTAGTGTCCCTTAGCTGCTGGAATTCCCTGTCCAGGCAAGCATAAATTGTTGCCAGTTTGTCTGTGCAGACGTTAAGTGAAGCCTTATTTTTGCTCAAACAGATTTTTTATTACTTTTAAAATTTATTTGATAGGCTGAGTAGAAGAGTATTCAGTTTTCTAAAAGGTGGGCCAGATCTCTACCAAGCAGGATGTTAATACTATGAAAGTGGTTTGAAAACTGTATATGGAATGTGTCATGGACCCCAACAGTTGTCAGTGAACTTCAATGCCGTTATAAGGCAGTAGTGTAGATCCTGCCTTGGTTTTTGTTTTCTTTTAAAGAAGACTGCTGCTCTTTCCTTATGTTTCTGAAAACCACCTTGAGCAACGTATTTAAACTGGCAGGATTAAAAGGTTTAACTAAATAACTTTAAACAATTTCCAGAGACTTCAGAAACATTAACCTATAATTACAATGAAAAGCTGTTCATAACCAGGGTGACCCAGATAAATTTGAGTGGAAGGAAAATAGCCATTAGAATTATTTTATAAAACCCTTGTGAGAGACTTGACACAGTTCTGTTATATGGAAATTCTATTATCAATTCTCGTGCTTACTCTTGTGAAAGATGTTGCACAGGCAGAATATCTTTTGGTATAGCATTGTGCAGCCTTCTCCAACCTGGTGCCCTTCAGATGTGCTGGATTAGAATGCCATGCTGGCTGGCAATGCTGGGAGTTCTGGCCCCAACACATCTGCAGGGTACCAGGTTGGAGAAGGCTGGTGTAGCAAGTAAAGGCGTGAACAGTGAGTTAGGAACATTTTGGGTTAAAGAGTGTAGCCATGAATTCACTAGCTGGCCTTAGGCAAACCATTCTTTATGCATGTCTTATATTTACATCCCACCTTTCCTCCAGAGAGCACAAGGTGGCATATATAGGGTGACCATATTTGGGAGACCAAAAAAGAGGACAAGCTGGGAGGGTGGGCGGGAAAGCAGCTTTCTTGAGCCTCTGGAAAGTGCGTCATTCCCCCTGCCTCCTTAAAGGCCCCAATTGGAGCAGAGGACGGGAAAGTGTGGCAATCCTGCCTCCACTGCTCCAATCGGGGCCTTTTCTATAATGTCTGGGAATGATACACTTTCCCCTTTAAGGCTGTGATTGGAGCAATGGGAGGGAAATGACCCACCTCCAGAAAGCACATCATTCCCTCCCACCATGCTAACGGCAGCCTTAAAAGGAAAAGCGTGTCGTTCCAGGACATTGTAGAAAATTACCGAAAATCCCCCGACACCCAGGATAGAACAAAAACCAGGACAAATCCGGGGAAATCCTGACAGTTGGTCACCCTGGGCATATATGGTCCTCCCCACACCCAATTTTATCCTCACAACAATCCTGTGAAGCAGGTTAGGCTGAGAGAGAGTAACTGACTGTTAGGGCTGTGCTGTGGGCAACACTCAAAAGTGAACCAGGCGTCATGGAGCCAGCCAGTAGTCAGGGCTGAAGAGTCAGAGCCAGAGGACACAACAGAAGAAGTCCAAGAAGCAACCCAGAAGTTAGAATCAAAGGAAAGCACCAGCGACCTTGTTGCTCAAGCAAAGCTCAAATGAAACAGGAAGCCCTCTTGGGCCGTTTCTACACCATAGGGGTATAGAGGGAGGGAAGGACGGATGGCGATCCCAGAAGTACCTAATACACACCATCGGTGCACAGGGACCAGCCGGGGGAGCCATCCCAGGTAAAATGCCTGGTGTGGAAAGGGCCTTGTACTCTTTCTTCCCTAGGAGGAACCAAAGGCTGGCTCAGGTGGGTGGAGTCAGTCCAGGGCCTGAAGGTGCATCACTTACTATTTAAAGTTTCACCACATGGGGAGCCACACACAGTTCCAGCAGCATTTGACACTGGCTCAAGGTTACTGTGGGATGGAGGGTAGGAGCCCTTTGCCCCTTGTTCTGGTCATGATTCGAATAGGAACCCCCCCCCCCAAGTAAATTGCTGGCAATCTGTTATCAGGACTGCAGTGGGGAGGTAAAGGTTTAAGGGCTTCTTCCCACCCCTACCCCATGTCAGGGTCCCAACCCAGCTCATTCCTCCCACACTGGCAATTTGTGGAAGGAAGAGCTTGCATTGAAGAGTAAACTATATGATCAACATCATATATAGTTTAGCTCCTAAGTAGAGCCATTTGGGGTTTCTGCTAAAATAATAAATGCGAACATAGAAAATAATAAAAGCATTGTCTGAACAGAAGGCAATTTTCTGGATTAAACATGATTCAAAATCCATGTTTTACCCATAACTGATGAATGTGGCTCATTAGTCAGTGAGATTAAATCAATCAATGCCTTTATGAACCGAAAGTAAAAAGATATTATTCATTTGAACTAGGAATGTCAGAGAAATCTGCAATGGAATCAAATATGTTCAGATTTCTATGCATCTGACATACAGATTCTGCAGCATACTGACTTTTACTATGTCACATAGATTCCACAGACTTGCAGAACAGTTTTTTTAAAACTTTCCAGAATTTCATGCAAATTTAGTCATACAAAAATATGTAAACAATTTAAAAAGACACTGGTCAAAAATGTGCATTTCCCTCACAGGCTAAAGCATGAAAATACACATGGGGGGTGCGCATTTAGAGGGGATTTGAACATTTTCACAAGTGCATATTTGTGCAAATACAGATTTGCACAAATTTGGGAAATTGGAACAATCCAATTCCATCAATGAGCAGACGATGAAAGAAAAGGCACCTGACAATCCGCAAAACACAGATGGAATGGATTTTACAAAATCTGTACATCCCTAATTCAAACACATCCAAATCTTTGGAATTTTGTGGCTGACCTTTAGAGGAAGCATTCCAAAACAATGTCCCTTGATTTCAATGGGACATGCACTGTAGTTGGGGTGAATTATTCTGAAACTCTGAACCTGCTGACTGCTGGCCTCTGCAAAATGTGATTGTTTCCTCTGTATTTACACCCAATTTCATCTACCCAGACCGTTTCGTCCTCATGTTTGGCAGCCCTGTATCTGAAATCCTTTGGGTCCTACATCCACTCAGCTTTAGTCTCTCAGTTCTCTCTGCGCTTGTGAGCAAAGGTTCCAAGGATATTCCACATGGAAACATGCAAGTGGTGCTTTTATGATCACCAAGGGATGATGTTTCCCTGAAGCCTTTTTATGTTTCCCAGATAAAGCTGAGCTGCTGCCTCAAGCCCATTCAACTCACATATACTATTGCCTTCCATAAAGTTTCATTGTGAATCTAGAGAGAAATGCCCAAGGGTCGATGCCACACAACAATGTGATGTGTACAGCATTCCATTGCACACATGTAAGCCTTGCCTTAGGTCTTTATCCATAACAGTGAAGGTATCGAATTGCAAGAAAAAAAAGGCACTGGGTTAGAGACTGATAAGAAAATATTTAAGAGCATGAAAGTAGGCTGCATTAAAAGGATTAAAACTATTCAAAATGTAAACAGCTATAAAGGTGTATGTGTTCACATTGCCAGCTGTTCTTACTAGATTAGGACTAACTGAAATGAAACAAAAGTGTGCAAGCTTTCGAGTTCTCCAGAACTCTTCCTCACGCAAGGTGGTACAAAAAACAGGGGATGGGCTGAATCCCTTGCTTTTTGTACCACCTAGCCCGAGGAAGAATTCTGAAGAATTCAAAAGCTTGCACACTTTTGTGGCTTTTTTGTTGGTTGGTTGGTTTGTTAATAAAGGTATTGCCCACCTGTGGATTTTTTTTTATTATTCTCATGGACCAGCACGGCTATCTTAGTGATGGTTGTTTTATATTCTTGCTAAAATTACTAGTTTGTGCACTTGATCTATATAACACTGAGTACAGCAAGTGTGATTTCTTTGAAACCAGCTGAACACACATTTTGACTATGAATAACTGCTGTTTCAGATCATTATAGAAATTATTATGATTTCATCTGAAACTGAAAGGTAATCTGAATTTTAAATATGGGCAATGAAATTGTTTCTCTCTCTCTCTCTCTCTCTCTCTCTCTCTCTCTCTCTCAATGTCTGACGGCAAACCTACCTCTTAGAGCAATGCCTTCACCCACAGTAAGTTGACTTAAATAGGAAGGATGCTTGATTTATGGACATGATGCTGAAGAGAGAGATACTGGTAGTCTTAAGTCTTTTTTTGCATTTTCTATAGCCAAGTGATTGTTTCCTGGATGTTTTCGCTCCTGTTTCTCTGCACCTTCTTTCTGAAGATTACATTTTTGTGGAGTAAGACCATGTGTGGTGTGTGAAGAGACAAGACCATGCCACTTCTTGCCACTACAGCAGGCTTTCCGGCCTAGTCAGTGCTGTTGACTATCAGAGTCCCACTCACAGTCCCCTTGTTGCTGTTCTTGAAAGACTGGAGTGCTGGGCTGAAAACAACAGAATGAAATTTAATAGGGAGAAATGCCAAGTTCTACACCTAGGAAAAAGAAACCAAATGCACAGTTACAAGATGGGCGATACTAGTTCAGCAATACTACAATCAAGAAGGATATTGGAATTGTTGTAGATCACAAGCTGAATATGAGCCAACAGCATGACGTGTCTGCAACAAAAGCAAATGCTATTTTGGGCTGTGTTAATAGAAGTATAGCTTCCAAATCGTGCGAGGTACTGGTTCCCCTCTATTCGGCACTGGTTAGGCCTCATCTTGAGTATTGCGTCCAGTTCTGGGCACAACACTTCAAGAAGGATGCAGACAAACTGGAGGGATTTCAGAGGAGGGCAACAAGGATGATCAGGGGTCTGGAAACAAAGCCCTATGAGGAGAGACTGAAAGAACTGGGCATGTTTAGCCTAGAGAAGAGAAGACTGAGGGGAGACATGTAGCAGTCTTCAATTACTTGAAAGGTTGTCACACACAAGAGGGCCAGGATCTCTTCTCAATCATCCCAGAGTGCAGGACAAATTACAGGAAGCCAGTTTCCGGCTGGACATCAGGAAATACTTCTTGACTGTTAGAGCAGTACAACAATGGAACCAATTACCTAGGGAGGTAGTGGGCTCTCCAACACAAGAGACATTCAAGAGGCAGCTGGACAGCCATCTGTCAGGTATACTTTAAGGTGGATTTCTGCACTGAGCAGGGGGTTGGACTCGATGGCCTTATAGACCCATTCCATCTCTACTATTCTATGATTCTACGATTCTATGATCCCTGCAAATCTGGCTATTCTTCATGTCACACCTAAATAATCAAAAGCAAAATCTTTGTCTTATTATTGTATTATCTAAACACTAGCCTCCATTTGGAAGCTCCCCTAGTTGGTTCAACAAGTCGCCTTGAGGTCTTTAGGAATCTGTGGAAGCACTGATGACACCCCAAGTCTCCAGAATGTATAATGATGACAGATGCTTCTGTGGCAACAGCCAGCAATCTGGGAGGCTGATGTCTCATTACACAACTTACAGCAGGGCAAATGTTATACAAGCCAATTATCCCTCACACATACCTGTGCAGCAGGTAGCTCACATTCAACCCATTCTCTAAGCGAGCAGTTGATATTGGGCCGATCTACATAGGTAGGCTGACCATATGAAAAGGAGTACAGGGCTCATGTAACTTTAACAGTTGTAGAGAAAAGGGGATTTCAGCCAGTGTCATTTGTATGCAATTAGTTCCAGGTGAAATTCCCTCTTCATCACAACTGTTAAAGTTGCAGGGGCCATGCCTTCTTTTGTATATGGTCACTCTAGTATAGTGCATGCACCTTTAACTGTTGTGATGAAGAGGGAATTTCACCAGGAACTAATTGCATACAAATGACAATGCTGAAATTCCCTTTTCTCTACAACTGTTAAAGTTACATGAGCTCTGTCCTCCTTTTCATATGGTCAGCCTATACATAGGAGGTTTTTGACATTTTATAAGGGTTATGAAAACTCTTTGGGCCACATGACGCACTCCCTATAACGTTGTATATCTGAGGTTTTTTAAAACTCCCTTCAGTTATATACAACGGTTTCACTTTTAATAAATCGTTTTAAGTAAAATAATGTGTCCTTCCTTACCGTTTGTGATTCCTGGGGGCAGTGCTTCGTTGACCTGCACCCAAATGCTTAGCAGTTGATTGGTGGGGAAGAAAGAGGAAGTGGGTGAGTGAACTACAACACCCACAATGCCTAGCCCTATACTCACTAGGGTATGACAGAGGAACAAAGGAGGAAGTGGTGACTGAACTACAACCCCCACAATGCCTTGCCCTAAACTCATTGAAAAAACGAAAGAGACAGGGTAGAACAGTGTGTGACTGCACACACTGCTTTAAAGACTGAAGACTGTTCTCCTGTAATGTGAGTACTCAGTAATGTGGCCTAAGACGTTTTAGAACGCACCTATTTGGAACGTTTTAAAATACTTTTTAAAACGTTCCAAAGGACTGTGTAGATCGGCCCTAAGAGAGATTAATTGGAAGCTTTTAAAACAAATCTATCCTGAAAATAGGAATGCTTATTTCAATTATTGTAGTGGATTGAATTAAAACATTACAAGTGACGTGGTTTGGGTCTAATTGAAGTGATTAATGCTGACAATGCAGCCTTGCTGTTTGCAGGTTTTTCTGCCTTATACAGTGGTTAACCCTGCCCTTTTGGGGTTTTACACTTTGAGCTTAGTGCCAAAACACATGGGGAGGGTGTGAGGGTTTGTGCAGTCAATGAAATGAAATGAAACACAAAATATTTTTTTGGGAAAACCTGTGCAATTTTGTTCCCAGCCACAATATGTTTGTGTGTGCTAGACTGTACTATTCCATATATGAGTGCTAAAAAGATGAATGTCCACTCAATTGACTCAGGCAGGAGTAGGGTGGCCATGTATCCTATTTTACAGAGGACAGTCCTTGATTTGAAGGCATCCTCCAAATCCAGATTAAAGATAAAGAACCCTAAGAAAGGAGAGCAGGAGAAACCTTGAAATTGCCCAGCAACAGTTCAAATCTGGACAGCAGACTGATCAGGCACACAGCTCACATGGTCACTGGGTCCCCCTCCATGGTGAGCTACTACTATTTAAATTATAGTAATTATTTCTAAATTTGCATCTCTCTATATATATTAGCATATGTACATTTTATGAAAATCCCTGTCATTCTTTGTCCTCTTTTCTGCTGATGCATTTTCTCTTCTTTTTTGGGGGGCACACAAGTGGCCACCCTAGGCCAGATGTTGTGCTCAAATTACAGGGGGGGGGGAGAAAGGGTCCTGCTCCATTGTAGCTGTTGTTTGAATAAAGCTATAGGGGGCATGAATTGGCTAAAATTGGGGGAGTGTCAGTTGGTGGGACTTGTGGATTTCAGTAAGGGTCCCTCTTCTCCCCCTAATAATTCAAGCACTGGGCCATTGTCTGTAAAACAGTTTTTATCTTCTGTATTATTGTTCTTCAACAGATGCATTGGACTCCACATTGGGAGGGTGGAGTATAAGAAGAGACGAAACAAGAAAGAATGAGACAGATACATACAAGGGAAGACAGGCTTCATTTAGCTTGTATGCTTGTGTGAAGAGAGTATTTTAGTAGGTTCACCTTTTCTCAGCACTTCATGTGAAGCTACACATTCCAAAATTATCTCCTCTATACAACTACTAAAGGTAAAGGACTCCTGTCCTTCTTTACTAGAACTGCAGTTATACCAGAAGCCCTTCAGACAGAAATAATGCACAAAGTGTATTTATCACATATGGGAATTGAAGGATATCTGCAACGGGCCAGGGAGGCAGTCTACTGGCCAGGAATGAATGAGCAACTGAAAACATTCATGGGGAAAAGTGAAGTGTGCAACTCTTTGGAAGACTGCTATTTCAAAGCAATGCTATTACAGCATGATATCCAGAGAGACCTTGGGCAAGAGTAGATATTTAGCTGGGCAGAGAAGGAATACATTTTCATTGTAGATTATTTTTCAAATTTCGGGGAGATAGACTACTTACTTATCAGATATCTCTGCCAGAACAGTCCTAAGATAAAAGCACACTTTGCACAATATGGGATGCCAGACACAGTGCCCCCAGTTTATTGCAGCAGAATTCCAGAACTTCAGCAAGGACTGGTATGTTGAACACACCACCATCATCTGGGTATTCTCAAAGTAATGGCAAAGCGGAATCTGTAATAAAAACAGCCAAGAAACTATTAAAAGCAAAAGTGGTAGCGGCAGACCAATATCTAGCACTTCAAGATCATTGGAATACCCCATCCCAAGACCTAAACTCTAGACCAGGACAACAGCTAATGACTCAAAGAACAAAGACACTTTTACCTACAAGTGGGAGGCTATTAGAGCAGGGGTTACAGGAGCATCCCTTGGTGAACCGAGGAGAGAGCAGCAACAGAGACAGACCCTGTATTACAACCAGTCAGAGATCTTCCAGGCCTAGAGCCAGGGGGCCCAATGAGAGTCCAAACCCTAACAAAATAAGACAGAGTCTGACACAAGGCAACTGTAATTCAACATGATAACCCATGATCATATAAGCGGATGAATACTGAGGTATAACAGAAGGCATCTAAGGAAAACAGTAGAAGAATTGGGTGATGCCATACATTTGAATGAGAGGCAAGCATGTAACCAGCAGAGGATCCTGTGGGATAAGACAAGCAGGAAATCCTCTCCATCATGCTGAGCAGGACAGAGACATACTCGAGGATAGTCCGGGGGAGATGAATGTAGAAGAGATTGCAGAAAGGACACATCCTGAGTCTACAAGGGAGCAAAATAAAGGATGTCATCTCTGAATGAGGTGGGTGAGTTATTAAAAGACCTGGGGGCTGTCTAAATGTTGTCTTTGTCCCACGGTGGCTGCAAATCAGGGCTGCATCGGTTATATGGCGCAGCCGCCGATTCACTGCCACCGAGGGGCAAAGAGACAAAGGTGTGCAGCAAAAAAGTTGAGGACCCTCACTTTTCCTGCTGAAGCGAGGTCAGCACAATTCTTCTGCTGTTTGTTGTTGCTCTGGCACCATGCCAGGGGCATTCCCAAGCAGAAGGCAACGTTCCATTGGTCACTGGAGAATGGGCAAGGAGTATGGGGCAGGCCTGGTGCGTCGAATGGCCGCTGAAAAGCCTGTGCTGCCTTCTGTGTTGGGATTACCCGACGCCACCCTGCAGCAGCAAAAGTGTTGTTTTTTTAATAAAAGCAGGGGCAACCCAGTACCATCAAGACAACCCCCTGTCCACTTAAAAAACTATGTATAAGGCTCCAGTTTATTTTATTTTTTATGATTTTTTTCTCAAAAGATAAGGGATGTAATAATATGAAATAACTGCTGGATTTAGCCTGAATGGGTTGTGCTTTCTGGGAGGAACCAGGAAGTGGTTAAGGGCAAAACCCACTGTTTCTGGTGTGAAGCGAGAGATGTCACAGCTTGAGAGACCTAAGTGGAAAGGCTTTTTAAAAAATATAAATATAAAACATGTACGTTTTTTTCGGAAGACAGTGGCCCTTTCCACATCATGGGGCGGAGAGGGCTGGAAGCGGACTAACCTGGAAGTAGTGACTTCCGGGTTCAGCACACTGAGACCGCACCAGTATGCAACAGGCCGGGCTTCTCCCAGCCCTCGCTACTCACGGCAGCCATTTTTTTTCCCAAACGAGGAAGCGGTCATGAGCGCTCGTGCGCCAAAGGTGAGGTTTAAAAAAACAAAAACAAAAACAACGCGCACAGGCCCCCACCCCCTCCCTGCGGTGGTAAAACTGATGCCACCACCTCCCCTGCTGGGCGCTCCATGCCCAGTTTGCAGCCACGCATACTCACGAGTAAGCGCAGCTGCGTCCAGGATGGGTGGCCACACCAGCCGCCCATCTCGCTGCCATCCCTGGAACATCAGTTAATTCGGGAAAAAAAGGTTTCCTCTACTCCCGGGAAAATGGAGGGCTGGCCCCTGCCTGCTTGCGGGATGCCCTATGCGTCATGCGGACTCTCCACGAGCAGGCAGGGGCAGCCACGAGGAAAATGGCTGGTGCGGAAAGGGCCAGAGTCTATGTGATTCTGTGGGCTTGCAGTCCATCCACTTTGAAACACGTGTGGCTGAATGCTCCTCCATACAAAACGAATCCCTTAACACAGGGGCGGTGCCATGTTTGAGGGGGTGCTGGGCAATGGGCCTAGGGGACTCTCTGCAGCATCCCCTAGCAACACGCCCTAATGTTGCCAAAAAGTAACAGGCTCTTTTCCTAGGAGATATGCCAATTCCCACTAAGAAGCACAGACTCCAAAGATCTGATCCAACGCACTTTTATTACGTTCAGCTGAGCAGGTGCACTCTAGCAAGCTCCCAGCTCACCAGAGTCACACCTAGGAGTATGCAAGCCCCCCCCCCCTTTATACTATACAGCATAAGATCTATGTCATTGCTTTATACAGCGCAAGTACAAGCAAAACCCCATGCATTCCAACGAGAGAGTCACTACCCTTTGACACACTGTTGAAAGCTACTGCGCATGTTTCAATTGTTACTGGGGTAGATTCTGTAGCTTCAGATAAGGTGCGCTGATGGCCTTGCATTAGGACAAATGCTATAACCAGATGAAACCAGGCTTGTGGCAAGGCCTTTTCAGCCACATACGCACTTTGAATTTTCCTTCAGCCTTGAGCAAGCGTTCCCAGCATTCTGTACTTATAAGCAAAGATGGCTGTGCTTTGGCTAACACTAATGCCACCAAAGCAGTCAGTTGCCCTCCGTGCAAGCTTCCTAAGCCGTAACAGGGGCCTGCAAGGCATTAATTCATGCAGTCGTCCCACCTGCATTCTGAACTGTACAATCAAAACACAGACTGGCTACTTCATCTACTAGTTGTAAGAACAAGGCCAAAGAAGTGACATAAATCCCATTGAATTCAATGGCATTTGTTTGTAACTAACCTTGCTGGTTTGTGACCAGGTTCTAGTTTGAAGAGCAGACTGAAATCAATCATAACCTAAAATGTAGGGTGTGGTTCAAGGGTAAGGCAAGTGTGTAATGCTTCCAACTGCCCCATTTTTGTTACCCCACAAACTGCCTGTGTGCATTTAGATGTCCAACTGTAAGGCATTCCAGAAGGTTAAATAGCAGGAAATCTACAACAAAGATTACATTTTACAGAAAATTTCAAAATCCCTTTTACAATTTAATTAAAGCCATCCCACATAGCAGGAGAACCCTCAGGCATAATTCTACATAAACTACTAATACGCAGTATAAAATATTCATTATTATGTTTTTTCTCTCTTAAAAGCACAGTTTTACAACTGTTCTAAAGCTAAGTCACATTCAGAGCTGCAGTTTGACCTAAACCTATGTTGACCTTGTTTTTTCCCTCCCATTCTTGTCAACATCAGATTTTTTTCATATTAAATCAGTCTTGCTTGTATATAAAAGAGAAAGTAGTTTTAGGTGTGGCATTTTCTGAGTTCATTGGTTCATTTTTGGATTAAACTGTTAAATAATTTTGACATGTGACACTTTAGAAAGTCTGAGCTGCTCTTGTGCTGTTTGTGCCCATGTGCAAATATTATATATATATATATATATATATATGATAAAAAGTGGAAAAATAATAAAAAAAAATAAAACAGATATTTTAGCCAAGGGGTGGATAGATAGTAGATTTGGATGTCCGGTAGAGCTTCGGGTCATTTGCTGCAGAGCAGCAAGAATTTCTTGCTCCCAATAGTTTAGCAAGTTTAGCAAGAGCAGGAACAAAATGGCTCTCCTTCTAACCAACCTAAATTATTCTGCTGAGATGAAGAAAGTTTGGGATGAATGGGAGTAGATTGCTTCGTGGAAGTGATGTCCCCCATTTACTGCTTACTGTGGGAAAATTTGAAACTGACCCATTGCCAAAGCTGTGTGCTGTATGCAAATTCTTAAATGGTAAGTTTTCATGTGCTAGCAAACAAAGAAGTTGATACCCAATCAAATGTAATGTATCCTATGACATCATGAGATGTATTCTCACGCTAACTTGCAGAGATAATTTAGCTTGCTAGAGATTTTGACCAGTATTAATCCATTGTTAGCATGTAATAACGCTAACCAATGAAAAAGCTTGAAACCAAATACTATATAAGTTTGTAAGTTTTTTTTTGTTCTTATATTCGGATTTGTCATTTTACCTGAACATCTCTAGCTGCAGCTACAAAGATAAAGGATTATAAATGGATTCTCCAGTCTTGAAGTGTATGATTGGGTGAAATATGCTCCGGGTCACGAACCTCTCATCTCTTTGGGGGGCATCAGCAGGACTGTGAGCATAAAGAATTGTGAAAACTGGCCATTTTAACATAGATGAGGAGACAAACCTACAGATAACACTTAGGAGAAAATAAAGGTATACTACTGGTCAGCAATCTCTCCAGAGTTTGGTGGTAATCTGGAGACTCCAGCATAAGAACTGATCAAGAAAGTCATGGTCTTAAACTGGGAGCAAATGTAACAGAAGCAGAAGGTAGGTGTTTGGTGTGCGTCATGAGAGTTGCCCTGAAATTAGAACCCTCAGCCTGGCTCAATTTAAAAACATAGGAAGCTGCCTTATATCAAGCTACCTTGGTCCATCTAGCTATTATCTACACGGGCTGGCAGCAGCTCTTCACTGGTCAAGATGGCATCTTTCCCAGCTGTACATGGAGATTCTGGAGACTGAACCTGGGGACCATCTCCCTACTAATGTGTATTCAGCTCCTGACGAAGGATTGTTTCCGAAACGTAGTGCATTGTGGATATTCGAGTAATAACAAAAATAAAAAGAGTTGAAAAGAACTTATACAGCACCAGAGTTTATCTCTTTCACACCCATGCTTTATGGCGTTTTTCCCTTTTTTCTTCGCTATTCTCTACCAGTGAGCAAGAGCCCCTCCCTTCCTAAAAAAAAATCCCCATTTGCACAGTCGTAAGTGTTAGTGCTTACAGAAGTGGTTCCCAGCCTATTTGGACCCATGGGCACATTTGGGAATTTGAGAAACTGCTGTGGGCACCACCACAAAATGGCTCCCATGGAAGATGTGGCTAGTCACAAAATGGCTATGGAAGCCTGGCTAGTCAAAAGTGAGCTAAAGAGGTGGGGGAGTGTGAAAGAGAACTGGTGAGCTGGGAGGGAGGGGAAGTAGCAAGGCAAAGGGGTGGAGGGGAGATAAAGAGCAAGGCTAGAGGCTAGAAAGAGAGAGAAAGAAGGCTAGGGATGGGGAAGGGAGAGAATAGTGAGGAAAGCAGTTGGGGAGAGAAATAGCAAGGTTAGAGACTGGGAGTGGGGAGAGAGCGAGACAAAGGGGAAAGGTCTATGTAGGCGGAAGATTGAGTGGGGGCCAGAAAGCAACTCTTTCCTCCTTTTCCTGCCTGGCAACAGCCATTCTGCAACAGGTGCAAGAAAGGAGAACCTCATGCCCTAAATTTTTCCATGCTTTTATTAAAAATTATTTTTTGCAGGGTGCAGGGACTGGAGCATTTTATGGGTACCTTTGGAGGTACCTCTGGTATTATGGCATCTATGGGTGCCATGTTGGTAATGACAGCACTGCTAGAAACATTACTGACTGGGGGCTTCTCTAAACAAATGATTTATAGCACACTCTAGACTGGCCACTCACAAAAGTTTGTGGATCATTTTGATGATGACATGAACCTCCTGCATGTCTCTCACTCCTTCACCCAGTTATTCTGTTTAAAAAACAACAACACTTGGATATCCCGATTCTTCTGAAAAACATAGGCATGCGCAGCACACTTCATTAGGGTATGCCCCCAGGGAATTTATTTATTATTATTTTAAAACATAAACATTTTTTGAACATTCAGTCAAGGACTTTATGACTGCTGTAACAGTCAGGAAGTGTTTCCTGATGACCAGCCGGAATCAGGCTTCCTGTAACTTGAGCCCATTATTCCGTGTCCTGCATTCTGGGTTGATCAAGAAGAGATCCTGGCCCTCCTCTGTGTGACAACCTTTCAAGTATTTGAAGAGTGCTATCATGTTTCCCCTCAGTCTTCTCTTCACAAAGCTAAACATGCCCAGTTCTTTCAGTCTCTCCTCATAGGGCTTTGTTTCCAGACCCCTGATCATCCTCGTTGCCCTCCTCTGAACCCCCTCCAGCTGTCTGCATCCTTCTTGAAGTGTGGTGCCCAGAACTGGATGCAATACTCAAGATGGGGCCTAACCAGTGCCGAATAGAGGGGAACCAGTACCTCACACGATTTGGAAGCTATACTTCTATTAACACAGCCCAAAATAGCATTTGCTTTTTTTGCAGACACGTCATGCTGTTGGCTGATATTCAGCTTGTGATCTACAACAATTTCAAGATCCTTCTTGCTTGTTACTGAGCTAAGTATCCCCCATCTTGTAACTATAAGGTCAATAGGAGCACAATTTAAAAAGCTCCTTCCTAAATTAAGGTTGCATGCATATGGAGGGTTTTCTTTTATTTCTTTTCGTTTGCTTTAAATTGGAAATGTTTACCAAAAAGGATTCATTCTCTCTCTCTCTCTCTCTCTCTCACACACACACACACACACACACACACAGTTTCTAATGTTTTACACCATGGCACCCTCCTTTATTATTATTCTCTTTCCTGGCTTAGATATTTATTTATATGGTATAAAGTTTTAAGAATGTTCTTCTCATTTGTAAATCGCTAGATGAAAATAAAAACAACAAAATGTCTCAAAGCATTTTAAAGATTAACAAATTTATTATGGCATAAACTTTCATGGATAACAGTCCTCTTCATCAGATGATGTGGTCTCTAGTCTATGCAATCTTAATTCATTTATTCATTTTTAAGGTGCCATGGGACTCTGTGGTTTTCACTGCAACAGACCAACAGGACTGGTGCTCAGGATAAAATAAAAATATAGTAAATAAAATGCCTCCGGGAGGTTTACAACTAATAAACATGTCACAGAATACTTCTGTTGCATGTCCCCACTATTTGGAATTGAGAAGTATTGAGAGAGAGAGACGGCTATGCATGTTATAATCTCTTGTCTTTTAGATTTAAGTGTTTTGATGCCGGTCTCTAAAATGGACAACTGTTTTATGGAAGGTTTAGATGAACAGAGCATTTTTGTGGGCTTTGCCACTTGGCCCTCTAGGTTCCACCCACCCTGCCACACCCTTGAGCTTCCAGCCTGTTCAAAGGGGAGGGAAGCAGCCTTCCCCAACTTGGTGCCCCTTGTGATGAATAAAGCAAGAAGGAAGTTCTTTCTGTTTATTATCTCCTACCTTGGAGTCTCACTGTTTTCATTCAGATTCAGCCTGATCCTAGTATTTCTCACTGGGAATCTCCGAGTGGCTGGCTGCACCTTTCTGGGACAGGTGCGTGTGGTGAGGGAGAGGATCACAGGAAAGGGCAGAGGGGGGCCATTTCCGGAAGTCCTGGAAATGACCCTCCCTAATATGTTCCACTTCCTTCCCCCCCCGCCCCCCGCACTACTCCCATCGGCTTTCCCAAAAAAATAAAGCAGGCACAGCATCAGCTCCTCCTCCAGCTCCCATCTCTGCCGGGCGCTGGCCCACACTGGCTGGACCGTCCGCTTTCCCCCTCCCCCCTGTGACTGGCTGCTGCAGCTGCTCCCATCCTCGACGGCGCGCTCGCTCGCAGCGCAGCACTTTCCAAAAAAAGCAAAGCAGTCGCAGCAGCAGCAGCGCGTCTCCTCCAGCTCCAACTCGGAGCA
This sequence comes from Anniella stebbinsi, assembly GCA_029215795.1. Taxonomy (NCBI): domain Eukaryota; kingdom Metazoa; phylum Chordata; class Lepidosauria; order Squamata; family Anniellidae; genus Anniella; species Anniella stebbinsi. The sequence continues at coordinate 186,472,323 of JARDYH010000002.1, forward strand.
CTCCCACCACTGCTCCCATCAGTCTATGAAAAATCAGCAAGTGGGATGGTAGGGATGGGAATTGGATGCATTGCTGCTGTGCCTGCTTTATTTTCTGGAAAGTGCCACGCAGCATGTGTGCACACCATCACCGATTGGAGCAAAGGGGGGCAGCAAAGCCACCCAAAGATATTAGGGTGTGCCTGGGCACACTGTGCACAACCTGTGTGCACGCCAATACTGAAATCTCTTGGAATTTCCTACTGTGTGCAGCCAAAGTTGTGCTAGAAAATACCCACTAGAGGGCACTGTCCCATTCAATACTATGAGGAAGGGAAGTTTGCAGTTACAGACCACATGGTTGCCCCTCTCCTGCCCTCTCCTCCCCTGTAATCCAGCTCATTACAATTGCGCAAGAGAAGCAGGAAGCAAAGCATCGGTAAGCAAACATGATTTCCCTTTAATCTAAAGAAGCCCATAGTCATTTAACAAAAATGAAATTCCTTTGGAAGCATATTGTTTCTTTTAGTGGCACCACTGCCTTTGTTGGCAAAGAGGAAGAAACAAAGAGTGCCATTCTATGCCAGGCATTACAAATGGTACTGAGGATGCCATTTGGCTCGCGTTGCAGCAAGAGAGACAAATTACTCAAAACCTTCTGAGGATTTTGTCTTCAGCAAAGGCGCACATTGGCAGAAAACAGAGGTCATTTCCTGGGCTGTACAGAAAATGGATTTCAGAGAAGAGATATGCCCCGATTCTGAGAAATGTAAATGCTAATCTTCAAACACATGCTGCCATCTAAGGCGCTTGAAGGACAAATCAAATAAATATTTTAGTTCGCAAGCAGCATATGGCTAACACTTCATATTGCGGTGCCAGCTGCCAGTTTGTTTGTTGGCATTTTGCTTTCAAGTTGTTGTCTGATTGATAATAAAAGCATATACTTTCCATTTTTCTGAGAAGCTAAGTGAGCCTGTTTGACTTCAAATGCTGTTGTCACAGAATGGATAAATCACGATCGTTTCTCCCAGCCCAAATTGTATGAATTGAAGTAGGATCTACATGAAGTGTGTGCATGTGTGTTATGTGTGTGAGTTTAAGGGCAGGGATGGGCAACTTGTGACCTTCCAAATTTTTCACCTACAGCTCCCATCTTACTTGATCATTGGCTATGTTGGCTAGGACTGATGGGAGCTTTAAGTCAGAACACCTGGAGGATAACAAGTTGCCAAGGGTAGGCGTGGCTGGGCACCTGACAAGGGCCCGTTCCCCATCAGGGGCCCACTGACAAGAGGCCCCTGGAGTTGCTCCTCCTCTTCACCATAGTAACCCGCTTGTCCACCTGTCTCTTGCTGTGACTCAGATAATGGTGGTGGTAGGAAGGAGGAGCAGTAGATCATGTTACTGCCTATTTGCTCACTGGCTCTTTGCCCGCTCAGCTTGCAAATGGCAGCAGTTATGAGAAAGAGGCTGAAGAGATAGTGACAATGGTGGTGAAAAGGTAGACTCTCTGAGGGAGGGGACCCATTGAAGGTGAGGGTGCCTTGCCCAAGGGCCCTTAAGAACCTGGAGGCCGCACTGCAACTGCTCAATCCTGTTTTAGAGTCATCTGGCTGGTCATTGTTGGAAAGAGGATGCAGAACTCAATGGACCTTTGCTCTGCTGATCCAGCAAATCAGTTCTTCTGTGTTTAATTACTGCATTTCCCTTTATACTTTTCAGAAACATTTCCTGTGATATACTTGGCAACATCCAGCGTATTTGTTTTATTTGTTTCCTTCTGGATGTGCCAAAGAGTGAGTAGAATATTTGGAAAGCAGGGAGCAGTGTACACAAAATGGCCATCACATAGAGGTCACTTAAAAATGTTCACAGTATCAGCTGTCTCCCCATGGCAAGCTGTTTACATGCAGAGGCTACGGTGTAACTCTTTTGCACCTCAAATATTCAAAATGGCTGCTGGGAAATTCACCCAACGTGGCTTCTTGTTACATGTGAACTGGGCCAACTTCTGACAACACCATTTCCTGCTTTGTACAAGCCTTTTCAGGGACCAGGCCTTATGGTTTGCCTTAGCTCCTCAGCCTGCCAGACCAGCTCCTTGGGCTGGGGATGGGGGGATGCAGAAAACTCTGAAAAACAAGGTGAAAAGCAAAGTGTAGTGGTTAGAGTGTTGGACCGGGAGTTGGGAGATCCGGATTCTAGTCCCCACTTGGCCATGGAAGCTGACTTGGTGATTTCGGGCCAGTCACAGACTCTCAGCCCAACCTACCTCACAGGTTTGTTGTTGTGAGGATAAAATGAAGGAAGATTATATATGCGCCTTGGGTGATAGATAAATAAATAAATAAATAAATGTGTTTCCAATAAATGAACAGCGCTGGGGCAGGAGATACCACACCTGCAGTCCTTCAATGTGTTCCCTCCTCGTCTCTCCTGCTGACAGCAAAGCAGGATTGGAATCCCACTTGCTACGTTGGATGGGGGTGCCGAGTAGAAATGGGAAAGCCCTCTTAATCTGTATCCTTACTCGTGGGGGCTCAATGGCTCCTAGCTGCACATGAGCAGCAACCGCTGCTTTTTCAATCACTGCTTCAAGCCTGCCCTAAAATTCAAAGTCAGGAAAAGAACCGGATATGTTACCCCTATATTTCCTTTCAGTCAGCAAGGCAGACATTTCACTTCGCCTCGCCGCTTGCCCACGAGCTTAGCAAACGCACCATCACGGACACAGGCTTTGCATGACGCTGCACTTGGCAGTTCCAGGTTTCCCATTTGGCATCTCGTATTTGGTGAGCCATTTTCCCCCACCCCTTCCCCAAGCATGGCGTAATGGGCTTTCAGTTTGTTAAGCTGCTCTGCCAGCCCCCCTCCCAGTGCCCTGCTGTTCTATTATATTGAACTTGTAAGCAGGACATTCTGCCAGCTTCACCCAGATTACTGCTGCAATGAGGGCCCTGCTGAGTGACTAGTGTCATGATAAGTGCTAGGGAGGGAGCTCACCATCTTGGCATACTGTTCTCATCTTATTAAATTCAGCTTTGTGGAAGCAGGGAGTCTGCCTCTCGGTCTGGCTGGCGCTCCCTCAGTCCAACTGCTACTGTCAGACAATATGAAATTAGGAACCACCACAGCTAATGGCAGGTGCTGCGCCACAGCTGAGGAGTTTGGCGGGGGGGGGGGGCAACTGGCAAAAGAAAGAAAGAAATGGAGGCTATGTGTGTGTGTATGTTGAGAGGCACTTGACAGATTTAGAACCTCCAGCGTTGTATGTGTTGATTTAGCCCCTCATACTTTAAAAGGCACTTCATCAGATAATTTAGGCATTCAAGAGGAAGAAGGAGAAGGGGGGGGGGAATCAAGGCTTCATTCTGTTGGTTTTGCTATTTTTTGAAGGTGGGATATGGGAAATGAACATCTGGGCAGTTGTGCTGATGCTTGGAGTAAGGCAGCATTTTGTCCCCTCAGTTTTGGCTTTCTGCTCTAAACTAGTTGTGTGGGAAGCATAGAGGAGCATCAGAATGGGGGGGGATCGCTTTTCCCTACTTTGCCTCCTGCTTCTGTCCCATAACAGGGATGAGCAGCTTCCTCTTTCTTCACAAGGGGAAGAAAGAGGAAGCAAGCAATGTCTATGTGGCCCATTCAGTGGGCATTTTTATCGCGCAGCTTCTCCTGCAAACAGTAGGAAATGGCAGCAAATTTTGTTATAGCTAAAAAAATTGGATTTTCTGGAGTCTTATTTTGTGATGGAAAAAAGAGCAGAAGGAGCAGGAGATCTGCTGGAGATCGCGGTGTCGTCAAAATGTCCTGCGAAGAACCATGAGTGGCCAGTCATGAGCATCCAATAAAATGCTCGTCTGAAGAAGCTCAAAGAGAGGCCTTGTGTTTAAAAGGTTGCAGGGTTGTGGACTCATGTTTTGACTGATCATATGGTCTTCAAGGTAGTGGTCTAAACCAACAGAGGAGATAAAGTCACAGAACCCTTGCACATAGGACAGGGATTGATGTCTCATTCGTCCTCATTCAAAACCACCCTTGGCACAATCCTCTGGCACAATTGGCAGGAGCACGGCTGTGTTCTTGCACAGCTCTCATTTGTTTCCAAGAGGCACATATGGAAGAATTTCACTACAGCTTGTGGTAGCGAATTCCACAGTTAAATGATGTGCTGTGTGAAGAAGTACTTCCTTTTATCTGTCCTGAATCTCCCACCAATCCGCTTCATGGGATGACCCCGGGTTCTAGTATTCTGAGAGAGAACTGCAGCCCCCATCAGCTCTAGCCAGCATAGTCAATGTTGGGGGATGTTTGGAGTCGCAGTCCAAGAACATGGGAGGGAGGGTACAAGGTGCCCACCCCTGATTTAATTCTATTTTAACCAATTACCTAGTTTGGATCAGTGATACAGATTTATTAAGGCTGCTCATAAACTTTGTAAATTAGTGGCTCTGATCTACTTTTGGTTTCTACTTACACAAAGTAGCAATCGGGCAAAGTGTTCATCTGTTAATTCAGTAGATTGCCTTTTACGTTGCATATGTTTGGGCAGTAGTTTGGGATATTACCTTGTGTATTATCATCTTATGCTGGATAAGATGTTTTTAATGTTGTATTGTTCTCTTGCTTTTTAAAATTTTAACTGTTGTGATTTTTATGTTTATATTGTTGTTGTTCCCCGCCTCGATCCGGAGGGAGAGGCAGGTTACAAATAATAATAATAATAATAATAATAATAATTATTATTATTATTATTATTACTATTGCACTCATTCAGATCTTTGGTATAGTACTTGAGATACTACTGATGCTATACCTAAATTGGAATTTGATTTGAGATACGTGATGATTGATTTTGCAGATATGGTTCCCCCCCCCCCCCCCGGGTTAAGGATTTGTGATGCTGAAAACAATACAATCAGAGCCACCCAGAGGAATCTAGGGGCCCAGGGCAATGGGATTTTCAGGGAGCGGGGAAGCTGTCTCTCTCGCACACATACAAAATGCTTGTCAGGGGGGGCTGCTATGTGGGGGCCTGGGGCAAATTGCCCCCTTTGCCCCCCCCAAGCAGGTCTGAATACTATATATAAACTTCAAAAGCAAAATATGATGTGGGAGGGATATAAGATTTGCTGCCGGTTGTAAGATTTCAAAATAAGTAACTTGATCGGTTGATGTGGCAAATTTTTAAAATGCAAACTTTTGTAATTAACAAGGGATTACATGAAAGACTCCATCTCGTCCCTTTTGTGCTCCCTCTTCCTCCAGAGAGGCCCCACTGGTTTCAAGGATCTCCAGCACTCAAGATGGAACTAAAGAGAACCATCAGGGCTGCTGGTGAGATACTTATGCTGAAACCATATGCCGTTTCAACGTTACAATCCTTCTGAAATAAAGTAAAGTGACTCAGCATGCTCTGCCTATGTACACGCATTGTCAGTTACAGTAATTGTAAACTGATTGTTCATATATATAAAAAAAACCCCGCAAATATAAATATAGCGGGTTTCCAAATACTACTTCGCTGGTACATGACACACAACTACTTTGACCAAAGTACTGATGTACAGCACAACTCAACAGGCATTACATATCACAGCCAAATTGGGATCGATACAAAATCCAGGCTTAAAAATCCAACCTCTTGTGGCAGGAATAGCTAGAACCTGGCAGGTTGCAGTAATGCTGAATTTCTGGCCTTGTCAGTCCTCATAAGAGTGACAGGTTTGATTCAGACCCTTTGAGAGCTGCTGATGCCAAAAAAAAAAAACCACACCCAGTAACCCGAAAACAAACCCACATTTCAAAATAAGCTCTTCCTACCAACTGATGGCATCAAATCAACAAATCATTCCAGATTCATCAAAAATACAGGATAAGGTTTATCATTTTGATCAGTGAGGGAGAGTCCCCCCCCACACACACTATTGAAAAATACAGATTGAGAAAGCCAGTTTCAAGTCACATGATGTGCTATTTGTAAAAAATGATAGCAAAGCCTTTTTTGCTTTGCAATTCAATTACTGGCATATATAATATATGTTGCAGGATTGCCCTAATTCATTTAACAAGGCTGCCATGTAATTCTTTGCAATTCTTCATTGGTAGTTCCACAAGTTGCCCACTCCTGCTGTAAGGAGAGTCTACTTGAAGAGTGGAGCAATGAGGCAAGCTGAATAAACTACAGATTTTCAGTAGCCCCTGAACACACCAACACTGCAAAGAAGGAATGTCACTGTCAATAATGTATTTAGTACTTGTAATCAGAAAGCCTAAATTACTTTTATCTAAACTGGGGATGATTTAAAATCCTACTTTGCCCCCAAATTAACAGTGCATGTTAACTAGTAGTTCAGGGTTCTTATTTTTTAGTACTGAACCAGAATTATTGCCCAAGCTAGCTGTTGCACTTCAGGGATCTCTAACACAGCCAGAGAAGCTAACCATAAATGGGACTTTCCCTAATAAATAGTTTCTAATTGGTTTGTAAATACTAATTGTAGGGAATCCAATTTGGGACTGTATCAGGACTGGCTCTCAGCTGTATAGCACCATACAGACTAAAGGCAGAAAATGTGCATGAAGCAAAATGGAATACAACCATTCCTTTCGGGAATGAGGCAGATTATAATATCATTGCATAATAACAACGTGCTAATTGCTCCTTTTGACCATGTGCCTCTTTTACTAAGCTTTTGCGTCAATGTGCTCTGTACACTGAATTACAAAACTAACACTGCATTATTTCTCGGTACAGCTTGAAAATCCTGGTAGGACGTTATGCATTAGCATTAATTAGATGCAAAGAAAAGGACAGAACAAAGGTACTCACTAGCAGTTTAGAACAGCCTTGCTGATAATGACATGGATTACAATTGTTGCGCTTGTTTTCAAATGACAGTGGAGAAAGCCAGCTCCCCAGCATTCTCATCTTAAGGCACATTACTTGGAAGTAAGGCCATTGATTGCTGTGGGGTGTATTTCCAGGTACTGTGTTTGGGAATGCAGTGCAAGAATTTAAGATGTATGTCTCTGTATTAGTGAACATACTGAATATCCCCAACATATGTAAGCAATAATTGGCACCAGTTCATTAATTATCTAGGAAACAAAATGTGAACTCTTTGAAAAGGCTCTTGGCATGACTTTATTCCAAAAACGTTTAAAAGCATCACCAGGATTAGAAAAACATCTGAAAATGGAAGGTAGAATAAAGTGGGACAGAGCAGTGTTTTCAAAGCAGACATTTGTTGTGGTAACAGGAGGATATGTCCACAGAAGACACATGTGGGAGAGATCCAGCCACAACACAGTCATATCTCATACACGTCAAGGAGCAAGTCAGCACCTCAGTTGCCACGTAGAAGTCCCTGGTGGCTGCATTTGAGAAATTATGGTATTTTGGCATGCCTCTCATCTCATGATTTGTAAATGCAGAGGCAAACTAGGTGTTGGACTGTGGACAGGAGACTGGGAATTCCAGTTAATGCCAGCAAAGTGATGCTGGGGAACACACCTGATTTGGAGCAGAGAGGAGATGGGCAGGAGAAGGGGTGCTTAGTCCTCTCCACATCTTTTGCCCAGGCTGCATTTCCCCAGCATAAAGTAGTGACTAGTTTATGGAGAAAAGCTGGTAGCTGGGATTAAATTGTTGAACACTTTTCATACTGTATTGTTTTGAGGTTTTGTTTTTTGTCAGTGTTTATTTTTATTTGTATTATGCATTGATCATAGTTTATATTCATCTTAGTTTTGTTCTGTAATAATTATGGATTTCTATATTTGTGTGTGTAAGTTGCTTTAAGTTTGCTTTTTGTGGCAAGAAGCAACACATAACTTGTAGTAGTAGTAGTAGTAGTTTCTCAAATATGGCCACGGGGGCCTTTTTTATGTGGCCATTAAGGCATGAGGTTACTCACTGGTTGTGTATGAGATATGACTGAATTGGCCTCAACCTGCGATCACAGCTAAGGTCCAGCTTGAGAAGGACTGGTCTACACCATCTTAGTCTACCTTCCAATTTACTAATATTTGATCATTTAAACATTCTTATGTTTCAGATTGTGGTTAAGCATGTCAACACGTTGAGGGCTACTGGTGTAGATTATGTGGATGAAAGACGAGTGAAAGAAACTGCATTGGGGATTTGATCTGCAGAGAAATCTATGGCATTTGCCTCATCCCAGAAGATCTGGTGACATGCTTTAAGGGGCCAATAGAAGGGCTACCATTTGTGAACTCTGGTTGCAGGTAATGGAGGGTGGAGAAATAACGAGGTGAGACACAGGAAGTGGAGTTAAACAGGGCCACTTTATTAAAGATCTGCCTAGGCAGGCATCCATTTCATCTTGGGCCAGTCATTCACCGCCTGTGAAGTGGCACTTCTCAGTTCACCATAACACAGACTGCCCCTTGTGGGGTAGGGAGGCCTTCCAGTGTCACCCTCCCCCCATACCGTCTAGCTTTGAGTGGGTGAGGAACATTGGCCTCAAAGGTAACCCTTATCCCACCAGCTGAGGCCGTGTAACTCACAGCTGGGGGCCCTCAGGCATTACCGATCACTGTAACGGTGCCTGTGAATGCTCACCTACCCTATCCCGCTCCAGATGCCCACACCTACCTTCCTAACCAGGATTGTGTCCGAAACTGTAGATAATCAATTAGCCTATTTAATACTCCCTGACTGTCTTGCAGTGTGAAGTAGGTGAAAAAGCTCATAACCAGAAAGTGATTATGAGCAAACAAATTCTACTTGGCCCCCATGAAGAGCAACTAGCAAACCCACACTGCTTACAGGGAGGGAGCCTCTTGAACGAAGAGGCGGCAGGGAGGGATGAGTCAGAATTTGTGCTCCGTTAGTCCCCTCCCTGCCGCTGCGGCGCCACGTGGAGCAGCCTATGGCTGCCTTCCACGTCGACCCACCTCCCCACCCCCATCTGCAATGGCCTCCATGTGCCCAGGCAAGCCGGGCGTGTTGTGAAGGCAATTCTCTTTGCAGAGTTTAAAATGTTTTCCTTACATAACCCTTTCTATTTGGCAAGAGAGCTGGACCTGGATTAAAACTAAGACGATGCTAGTGGAGGGAAGGGGGAATATTTCATTTTAGCACCTTTCAACATCTGTGCAGCGTTGCCCACTGCTAAAAATGTCCATTGTTTGGGACACAGGGCAGAGATGGCACGGGTCACTGCTTTTTTCTCTTCCTCCCACAGACTGAGCACAGTTGGGAAGTCTTTTCTATCTCCCCTATGTCTGATGTCAACATCAGATGCAATCTTTAGCAACAATTGTGGCAGCAACAGCAAAAGGCAAACAATGGCAAACAGAGCCCAAAAGTTGAAGTCCCAGCTTCCCTCCACAGGGCAGGCATGGTATGTAGAGACTGGCATTCTGAACATGGGACACAGCTGTCAAAAAGTACTTTAGTTTTCTAACCTGGATCTGCAGGAAATGTGATGATAGCAAGTAACTATCCGATAAGCATGGGGGGTTTACCTCCCTTGAAACACAGCCAAAATGAAGTTCAGAGAGTTTTGCCTTGCTAACACAGAATAAGGACAGCTGGGTTCAGCACATGGTATAATAAGGTTTTCAGTAATTTCATACACATTGAAATATGCTGTCAACATGAAAATATGAGGCACTGAGTTAAGTTGTGGCGGGAGCGACCTGCTGCCTAATTTGTGGGTGTCCCATGAGCAGCTGGTTAGCCACTGTGTGAACAGAATGCTGGACCAGATGAACCCTTGGTCTGATCCAGCATGGCTCTTCTTATGTTCTTACTTTCCTACCATGGCTATCTGGGGAATGCTGGGAGTTGTAGGACATAATCTATCTCAACATGCATAGGATTGGGCCCTTTGTGACCATTTAGATTTCGGCCAGTGCTTCTGAAACATGGGCTTGTGAAGTGTATGCCTTCCCTTGGCTATTACATTGGACACCATGTTAGACAAAACAAATATCCTCCAAGTTCTTGTGTCTCCAACTAGAATGTCATTTTACATTTACATGGTTCGCAAGGGATCTCAATCAAGTTATTAAAAGATAGAGTGAGAACTGCATAAATCGGAGATAGGAAATATATGGCCAATGGACCTCATGTAGCCTACCAGACATTTTCTTGTAGTCCTATATTAACCTTGCATGTAGTCCCCAACAAATCCGAGCCCCATTTGCTTTCCTTGTCTTTGACTTTTAGCTGGAGGAGTTTGCTAGCAAAAATGGGAAAGTTGCATACACCAGATATGAAAAACAGTGACTAGCATTATATCAGTTCTGTGTCCATGTCCCAGAGGGACTGGAAGGTGCAACAAAGGCTGAGCATATGAGACTTTTTGATGCTGAACACACTGCTCTTACAGGACCCAAGAAGCCTCAGCCAACCGCAAGTGCACAAATGCACACTAGGGATGTCTTCCACTGGGAAATCCAGTCCAGTTTTTGCTTGATGGAGTTCTGTAATGTGTATGAGTTGCTTTGTATCTGTGAGCCAAGCTGCAGGCTGTTCCCCAAACTTTTTTGTGCATTTTTGGGAGGGGGAAGGTACCACGATTTGCACAAATTTCTGGGCAATTTGCCCAAATTGCGGCAGGATTTGCACAAATTATGCACATTTGGCTGTACTTTCTGCAACTTGTTCAGAGGTTTGCACAGATTGCAGAACCTTCCCCCCCCCTCAAAATGCGCAAAATTCCCAGAAAATCTACAAACTGGCCTGATTTGCTGCAGGTGAAGTCCAGCTCCGTAGCAGAAACTGAAACGAAGTCTGGATGGCCGAGTCTAGAAAACCCTATTGAATGCCACCCACCAAACAGATTTCTCAGACATCCCTAACACACTCTCACACCCACACAGACAACTTGCCCTGGATCTGCCTGCTCCTTGCAAGTCTCCAGGACATGATGGGATAAGTAAAAGATCCATAAGGAGGATTGCAGGGCCTTCCCAAGATGTGATGTCCTGCTTGTTGATGGGCAGGGCAGTCCAATGATCCTGCCACGCTGGCAGCCAGCTCACACAACATAATGTAAGTATAACATTGTCAGGAACTGACGCACTCCCAAAAGAAAATCCCAGCAGAAAACTATAGTAAAGCAAAAAAGAGACAACAGCATTGCCAATACACAGCATGCTGTCTCTCACAGCAGCCAGACATGGAAAAAGTTCATATATGCATAGCAACAGGGAGATTCCCCCTGTGATATTGCCCCACCTTACCCCACACACAGCATCACCAAAGTCTGGGTACAGCTTGACTTGTTAAATAACCAACTAATCTGATACAATTGTAATTATGCTTAATTCACAATCGCGGAACGTGTCATTTTTTAATCATTTCTTTCATAGCTCTTTAAAAGCACTTCTAAGAGCAGGGTTAATAATCTGAAATGCCCAGATGCCTTGATGACAAAAACTGAACCACCTGAAGAAAGCGAAAATAAAGAATTACTATCCAGTGTTCCACATCCTGCAATAAACTCATGTATTAAGTCAGCTTATTGAATAGTTAGCTGTTGTAGCTATCTTATTGTGCATCTCTCCCTGTGGAAAATGCAGTGCAGAAATTTAAAACCATCAACATTTTTATGGGAGAAAAATGAACTATATTGAGAAGGAAGTGTAATGCTGACATTTTCTGCACTGTCATTATGTGGGAAATCTGAATAGTAAAACCACAGGCTTGAGTTTCCGAATGTGCAATTCACACCTTTTTCAATTCCTTGGAAACCAATGTAATTGATGAGCAATGTTTTATTGAGTCAATCTCTTTAGATTACCAGTAAAATGGAACCGTGTGCTGTTGATAGCAGATACCTCCAATGCAGATTTTCACATTGACTCAAGAGCATTTTTTCCAGGTGACAAGTTTACATTAGGCTACATCTGGACAGGGGCTTCCTACAGACTCTATGTTTCCTTTGCTTTCTAGGAGGTGGACATAGAAGGAATTATGCCTTTTGAAGTAAAAGCAGCATGGCCTGAAGAGGGCAGGGGAATCTACTAAACCAGCCTTCCCCCAACCCAGTGCCCTTCAGATGTGTTGGACTACAATGCCCTTCAACTAGGGAGGGTGGGACTTGTAACCCAGCACATCTGGAGGACACTAGATGAAAACTCATGGCTAGTGCAATGGGTTCCCTGCCACCCTCCCACCCTCAAATTGCTTGTGTGGATTTGTCCTTAGCTTGAAGCACTGGTCGAAGTGTACATAAAAAAAGAAAAGAGAAGTAGAGTGTGAACATCAGTGCTCCCAGCAGGTGAGCTCCTGAACTTCTGCCCGGTGCCTTCTCTATGACCCTTAGCTCACCAACCCTCCTCATTCCAATGCAGCCTTGCATTCACTGCCTGGTCTCCTCCTATCAAACCAAAGTGAGAAAAGAAGATGGCATTAGCTCTATTAACACATTTGCTCAAGTGAAATGGAGAGACGAGGAGTCAAGGCCTTGTCGTGTTTTGCATCAAGCTGATGCAACGGGGTCTACTGGGGCCTTGGGCTTTTGCACCGGAACCTGGCCATGGGCAATTAGAACTGACAAGCCACATAGGTGGCAACAGCTCTCAGCTCAGTGGGAGAAGTCTGGGCTTGTCAGCTAGGATCTCAACTTTATTATCTCTTTTTGGGGGCGGGGAGGGACTGCAATCGATATGGGCCGTTTATGGCTTCTGCAGTAAGTGACAAAGAAAACCATTTGTAGCCGGTCTCACCCTGTGTATGTGGTCAGCATAGATTTGATATCCTAACTAACAAGTGGCATATTAGCAATAAAATCCTACAGTGTTTCTGAATCTCATTTCTCCCAGCTGTTTTTTTCCTGATATTTAACCATAAGAACCCTCCTAGCATCTTTAAAACCTAATTGCCAGCAAGGAAATGTGGATCTGGGTACAATGTATTCATAAGCCCTCTACCCTCATCTCTTTTCTCATCCATGGCCCAGTTTGCACAACATGGTGGATTATTGTGAGTTAAATAATCCCATGATAACCTACCGACTGCCGTTTTCAATATGCCACGTCGATCAGGGTGATCAGGAGTTGTGCCAGGTCATGCAAACCCAGCCATTGTGCATTATTCAAGGGTTAAACAACCCTCGCATAACCCTACTACTAATCAAGGGTTGAAAACAGATTTATACCCATCCTTCAGTGAATTCCCAAGGTAGTTTACAAAGAATCCAAATTATAATAAAAGGAAATTAAGAAAACATTTAAAACAACATAGTTCAAAACAGTGGTGTTGTGTATAATTCCTTCCCCCTTGCTCAGGGCGAAGGAATGTCAGACATTAATTCAGAATCAGATTCTGACCTTGAAGTGACATACCAATCTGTGCCAGGAGGAGACGAGGTTCCTATAGTTCCGCCTTTAGAAAATGTCTTGGCTGATCATAAACAGCTTTCATCTTCAGAAGGCGGAGACAGGAGTCAACTCAGAGATCCCATTTTCCATAGGAAAATTAAGCGCGCACAGATCAAAGGGCTTACAAGGCGGCGCTCGGAAAGACTTCTTGCTCAGAAGAGGCTGGATGTGAATTCGTCTTGAAGTGACTCTCGTTTCCTTTTGGATGGATCAACTGATTTGTTTGCTTAGCTAATTATGCCTTGGGGTAAAACGCTTTATAAGTTTTAACTCCTTTCAAAGGGAGAGAAGGGATCATTTGCAAAATAAAAGATTGTGTTTTCCTAAGTGGCCTCCTTATTGACTTCAATGGGCGCTAGAAGTTAGGGAGTCACGACAGCTAGCCACTGTATTTTTCTTCTTCTGATACATTCCTTTTCCCCCTTAAGTAATAATTCCTCATTCAAATATAGGAAACTTCCTTATACCACAAGAAACCAATATCAAACTCAGTGTTGTGTACACTAGCTGGGTTCAGATAACGTGATAACTCACACTCAAGGGTTGAGTATGGGTTGAGTGTGGGTTCTCCTTGAACCATGGGTTGTTGCTGAAAAGTAAGTTATCATGTTGTCTAAATCCAGACACGCTAACAAACCCTGGATTGTTAATCATAAATAACCCACAGTTCACATGGTTAACAAAACATGTGTTGTTATCATGGCTGGGTTCAAACAACATGATAACCCACATGCCAACAATGACCCACAGTTCAACAACAACCCATACTCAACCCATATTTAACCCATGATTGTGGGTTATTGTGTTGTCTGAACCCAGTCACTGTCTGGGTTCGCATGATCAGCAGGGTAAACCATACAGTATGGAGTTGTATCCCCTGACCCCACATATACCTGCCATTGGCTTAATTACAGGTTGCCGTGTTGTCTGAACCCAGCGTGTGGCATGATGAGGGTGGCTTCTAACCCGCCCCACAACCCATGGCTTGTAGTAAGGGTTGTGGGATGGGTTAGAAGCCACCCTTGCCACGCTGTGCACCGAGCTCAGATGACATGTTAACCTGCAACGTGATGTGGGTAATTAAGGAAATACTAAGCACGTGAGCAGCACATGCGAGGGCAAGGGAAACAACCCATAGTGCACTGTTTCTCCTGCAATCATGTGAACCTGGCCACTGACTGACTGCCATTCTCCAGGGTTTCAGACAGGAGTCTTGTCCAGTGCTACTTGGAATCATCTGCTTGCAAAGCGTGTTCTACCATCTTTTGTGGTTTTGCATCTTTCTCCTGAATGTTGCCTTGCAATCCTGGACATGTCTGCACAGAAAAAAGTTTCATAACGTTCACTGGAGTTTACTTTCTTGTAAGTGTGCTTAGGATTGCAGCCTTAAAGGCAATATATCTAAGATATGAAAAACTTCCTTCTAAGCTCCAACATACTTCTAATGCCCCTGCCCCCTACTTTCTTGACCTAACCTATTTACAGATCCCATACTTATTTGCAAAAAAATATCCTCAGGTCCTACTGTTCTGGTTCTTAAGCTCATTATTTTGTAATAATGAAGAATTATTGGGCTATTTGTACAACGATGCTTTGAATACTTTCTCATAGCTGTTATCCCTGTTTAAAAAAATAGATAGAAAAACATTAGTTAAAACAAATATCCTGGGAGGCATATGGAAGGTAAGCCACTAAACTACACAAGCTATTATAGGCTTAAAGAGTTGAAGTACTCTACTAGTTTACAGACTAAGCTATGAATCAGGATGGCCCAAGTTCAAATCTCACTGAGTGACCTTAAACAAGTTACTCTCTTTTAAAACTCAACTTCCCAACTGCAATATGTGGATAATGACACTGATCTATGTTGTAAGGCTGTTGTTAGGATTGCAACAATAATGTATGGGAAGCTTTTTAAACAATCTAAAGAGGATGATGATGATGATGATGATGATGATGATGATAGTGTAACAAGCATCTATCTCTTCCTGTGCCATATAATACAGACTTGGATTTGTTGTTGATTGGTGACTGATTACACAGAAAGAGAGGACCACATATGTATTTTCTGTCTACCAACTACATCCTTCCAGCTATTGAGCCAGTGACTAAGATACATTGAATGGACAACAGTAGGGGGCTCTATGGCTGTTTGGTTTATACCTGAAAGATTAAGGTGTTGTGGATAATGGCAAATTGGATTTTTAAGTTGTCAAAGGAACAGGCTCTGAACAAATAATGAACATAGCAGCTGAAACACTAGTAAGGAGATACGATATCTTTGTTGTCTTTACTGCAACAGACTGACCCGCTACCCCTCTGAAAGATATCTCAAGTCTGGAAAGGTAATTTAGGGCACAATCCTATCACAGTTCCTGTCCGCCTCCAAACTTGGAGGTGGACAGGAATCCTATGCAGAGCGGGAGCAGTGAGGAGGCGATCTTCACCTCTGCATTCCAGCCTGCCCTGTATAGATGTGCAATTTCGCTGGTCTAGCAGCGGTGCCTCAGAGAGGGAGGGAAGGAGGCTGGAGCAGCCGTAGGAAACAGCATAATGCAGCCGGCTCGGTCTCCTCCCCTCCCAGCCCTCAGGAATGCCTCCTTTTCCCCATCTCCACCCTCCGTTTTCTGAGCGCGGAGAGGTAGCCACTGCGGTTCCCTCTGCAGCAGCTATGAGGAGGAGGGAGCAGAGAGCTCTGTCTGTGAGCTCGGAGCCAGGAAACCCAACAGTTCTATGCCCCCCCCCACCCCCTGATGCTGTCTAGGGGACATAGGATTCAGCTGCCTCTACAAAAGGCATTTAAAGCTCTTTCAAGGCGCATAAAAAAATTTACCTCTACAAGAACGGAGCGCAAATCGGGCATAGAGGCGAGCTATCCCTCCGATTATGCGCATTATCGAATGCGCGTTAAACAGTGAGTTTTATTTTGCTCCGGCCGCTAAAGCGCATTTTGGCTATGTGAACAAGCGCATATGCGCATTAACTACTTGTAAAGCGCATTTTGGTCATCCGTTAATGCGCTTCACCGCCTCTCGTGCAGAGGTATTAGGCGTAAATGCACTTCTGCGATTATGCGCATAATCGCCTAACCAGGCGCAAAAGCGAATCCTTGTAGAGGGGATTGTAGAGGGGATTGTAGAGCACTTTAAAAAAAAAATCTAGACTGTCTTTTGGTTCTAGCAAAAATACTCAAGGTGATTTACGATACAATAATAATAAAAAAAACAATTAGATAACTAAAACAGAGTTAAAGACAGAGATTAAGAAGACAGAGAAGATGGAGAGTTTGACATCATTATTAAGCACCACTGAAGACCAGACATAATAAATGTTTTTACTGCCCACCTTAAGAAATATCCGGGTGGATGTAGTCTAAGCTTTTCCAGGAGGGAATTCTATAATGACTGATTTTTTTTAGTTCTTTAATTTCTAGTGCCTCAGTGGGAATTTTATGGTTAAAAACATTTTTTTTCATAAATATCAGCTGCTGATTGAGTAATAGACACTAGGCAGCTGGTCCTCCAGACCAAAAAATCCCCCATTGTTTTCATCGTAGCTTCATAAAAAGAATACAGCCAGTCGCCTTGTTTTTCATCTTCTCCCCCTTCTTGCAGTTCCTAAAAAGAATTAGGACATTGGTGGTGGGTAGATTGGTGATACTTAGTACAGCAGTGGGAGGGAAGGCTTCGAAGGCCATGTTCTCTTGGGGTTAATCTGTGTGTGTGTGTGTGTGGGGGGGGGGTTATGCCAGCAGTGAGTAGGGCCAGAGTCAAATGTATGCAGAACCACTATCCCTTTCTCTCTGAGCTTCCCTACATGAGGCTGTTAATCTGCTCTATCTTCTTTTCATTTCATCGCAGAATTGAGAACTGAGCTCCACACAAAGAGCTTTTACTTCCCTGCTTTTCTGCTACATAACCCCTAAGTGGTGCAACAAGTTGGAAAATATATTTTCTTTCACTTTCAGAAAGAAAATGCTCCATTTTCCCTGCTCTAAAGAACCCCAGGAAAGTGCTCTTGAAAAATAGAAGCAAAACTGGAGGATCACGATATTGTCTTAAGAACCTGTAAATAACCATGAGTAAGGAATGATGAGTGCACAAAACATGCCTCGTGTAAAAATGCTCTCTTTCTGTGACACCCCATTTCCCCCACTCTCTCTTCTCTGCCCTCTTCCTCCTAATGGGCTACTAGGGGAGGTATGGATTGCTCTTGCCAGAGTTCTCTGGTTGCTTACAAAGGGCTTTTGAAATTAGACGGAGCGCTGCCTGGAATTAGGAGGGATGCATGTGGTCCTAGGGCTGCAAGTTGCTCATTCTTGCACTACAGGATGAACCTGTCTGCAGATGATATTGATCTCATAAAGGCAGATGGAGATTTCTCTGGAAATTTTACATATGGAAACAGAAAGCAACGGCATAGAACAGGAGTCATCTCCAAGAAAAAGTATCATAAATCCTAGTTATAAACCTAAATATAAACATAACTGTGCCACCACACTACCTATATACTAGGTCCGGTCGTGAGCACCCCTTCTCAAGACAAGCGCCACCACTTAAATAAGCTTAAGGAAAGGGCAGAATAACACTACCTTTCCCCTCTCTGTGAGGGAACAAGGCAAAGACTTTGTGAAATAAGTTCTGCTTGTGGATATACTGGGTTAAAAGGTTTAATGTAATTTGTGGATTTATGAACCAATACAGCAGGTGACAAAGCCAAGCTGACACATGGTTTTATGGTAGCAAAGTAAAGAAAATGTTTATTGTTGTTTACAGTTCTTAGTTTCTTCAAATTCAATTTAAAACCTGCCTATTCTTAATAATACTAGTTATAACAATCCTAATACTAATAATCCTAAATCCCTACAATCTTATATCCATTCCTTCCTCACACACTCTTCTCACACTACCTCCGTCCCTACTGTATCCACACCTACCCACATACAAGCCCCAACAACAACTGACTAACTCTCCAAACCCTTTTATAGCAACACTAGCCACACCCACTCAGTCTAACATTCCGAGCTCTCTAAACATATACAACAGACATACCTAAGGGAACAGAAATGTGGAGTATCGCCACAATAATCCTCCCTTCCACTTGCATTAGCCTCCCAATGAAGGGAGTCAGCCCTGTTACAGCAGTGGCCAATATAGGCAGTTGGAATGTTATCCAGCTCCTGCCCTTAAAAAGCAATCCTATGGCCCCTGGGTGAGCATCCTAGGGACCATAGGATGGTTCAGATTCCCCCTTGTGAGGTCCGAGACAGTGCTCCAACCTCAGAAAGGAGAGTCAGAGATCCGCTCCTCCTCCCCTTGCAGCTGGCGTGGAGGAACCATGCCTGTTGGCCTCCAAGGTCAGGAACCTGATCTCAGAGAGGGGGGAAAGGGTGGATTCTGGTGGATGGGGAGGAAACCGGAGAGACCAGGGAGCTGTCTATACATGGGGAAAGCCCCAGGGTGGCTCCATGATGATGTTGTATCACTTATACAACACAGCAGCCACTGCAGAGTCATCCTGGGGCTTTCCCACAAAGCTCCTAAGTAAAACAGTCAGGGACTTACTCTGACTTTTTTCTCTGGCGTGAGGCGAGGATGGTGCAGTTGCCGCCTATAGCCACTCCAGAGTCACAGCAGAGTGTGGCCAGGCAGATGGTGACCCCTGTTTGGCAGTGGCATGCGGTGTAGTGGCGACTCCTCCTCCAATGGATGTAAACTCTGCACTCGCTCCTTGGCATGGGGACAACCCCACAGAGCTAAAACTGCAGGGTTTGGGGGGGCTCGCAGCACCAATGTGTCATCATCAAGACAGGCTCCAGGATTGGAGTTATCCTGAGCCTCCTCTAGCCACCTTCCCTCCTCCTCAAAAAGCCCATCTAGTGAAAACTGCAGGGCAGGAGGACTGGGAAGTGAAGAAAGCCTTTGCTGCTTCTCCCACCTAGCATTGGATGATCGGATGCCTCCACGTTGGGGAACGTCCAACCACCAAGGGCGCCATTGACAGGTATGACTATGTTAGTTGCTTGATTCAACACAGTCAGACCTACTTTTAAGTAAGCACGCATGGAAACAGGCTCTGAAGCCAGTAATGCCTTCCTGTGGCGAAGTCTAATATTCTCTAAGGGCTTGTACAGCAATTGCTGCAACACCAAAGACTGGGAAACCAAAGAAATATACTGGCAAGTGGTAGGAGTGTGATGTAGGCAATGTTTTGTGGTCAACGGTAGTAGAGCACTGCAAGAACAATACGAGACAGGATATTTCTGGTGAGCTGCAAATTATCTTGTTTATTTACAAGAGTAAATAAATAAACAAATTGTTTTGTACCAGTAAAATTCTAATCCTGGATGTAGGATAGGATTACCTGGATCCTGAAAGGACACTCCCCCTCCATTTTACTTATTTATTCATTTTTTTATAACCTGTTTTTCATACCATGATAACCAAAGTATGAACACAGGTGCAGAACATTCTTATAATGTAGACGATCACTATGTACTTATTGACCTTTAAATATGTTTTAAGTCAAAGTATTATATCATGTCATCCATGAAATACTTCTGTGCAATTTGTCTTTCAAAGTTCATTGGATGCATTCTGAAATGAAGTGTGTTAAGTTACATAAAACTACATATGTTAATAACAAACTTCTGTTCACATGTAATGACAATCTGGAGCATGAATTCAGTATGGGTTGTTGAATCCTGAGTCATTGTTATGTGCAGACCAGGAACTATGGGTTAGCTAAGGGTTGTTAACTACAAACAACCCAGAAATAGAACCCATGGTTTGTTGTTAGGTTGTGAACCTGGGGTTGGTTTAACTCTGGGTTGTCATTACATGCAAACCCAGAACCATGGGTTGTTCTGCCAGACTACAGAGGTGGCGGGCAAGAATGGTTTTAAAAAAAAAAGCTGCTCCACATGCCAGCACTATAATGCTTCAAAGGCATTTGGGATACTGGGAGGGAGGGAGCAAAGGAGACAGGAATCAAACAACCCAGGAAATAAAATAAAAAACAACCTGTAATTTGCATGATAGTTTGGCAGAAAAATCATGGATAAACTCTGGGTAAGGCAACAACCCATACTCTGGGTTTTTGTTCTATGTGTTGTGGGAGGGTATGGAATAGAGTGTTTTGGGAAAGCGTATGGTCAGCTAGTAGGAATGTTTTGTTGCAGGTCCTTACTTGTTACTATTCATTTTTCAAGTGCCTCAAATCTGAGATGCCCAACTAGCATCTTTGAGTTTGGGTATTAACTTTCAGAAGGCACCCCCCTTCCCAATGATCGGTTAAAATTAGCCACAAAAGGTGATGCATTTAATTTCAAGCTGAAGTGGCTTCTGCCAGTACCAGAACAAGCGCTGCCATTAGTTCATAGCACCAGAAGTCTAGCACTGGTAGGATGTGATAACTACAAATTCTTGGTGCAGATAAGATCCAAATTTAGAAAAACACTGGGATAATTTGTAAAGAGTATAAACATGAAAAAGTGAGAGAAGATGAAAATAAAAAGGGTGATAATAAAGTAATAGCACAGTTACCAGGTAAGCTGGGAAAAATTCACAAAGCCAAAATTGACCCTGATTCAATATAGTGCTCCACTGAGGTTCGATATATTCATTTACAAAGCATCCTCATACTTCTATGACCTGCTGATCGTCTACCTTGCCTGCATTTGCTATGTGGCTGTTAATGAGGAAGCAAATGCTAAGCTTATATGGGGATCAGTTTCAGTCATGAGACTATTACATATACACGTCATCTTGATAGTTTGAAAAAATAGTCCTTTTCTATTTGATGAATTTCTGTGGTTTCTATTTGATGAATTCTGTGGCATTCCAAACTCCCTAACTGGCTAAGGGTGCGATCCTATGCATGTTTAGGCAGAAAATAGTCCTACAACTCTCAGGATACTGGGAAAGCTGGGAGTTGTAGAACTTTTTTCTATCTGAACATGCATTTGATGGCACCCTAAAGTACATAATATTGTACTGCTGTAATGTTGAGTGACTCAATATAACAGACATTTAGTTTGCATACTGGCTAAGATCACACTGCGTGTTTAAATCTGGTCCCATGTTTCCTCACACCTTGCATTGATTTCACTTCCTGAACTTTGAAAGATTAGTACAGAACCATACCACAACAAAGCAGCTCCCACAGCTGTGGCAATTGGAACTTGACAGGGTTTCTTGGTTTTAAGTTTGGTGAATCACCTGCCCTCTGATTGCCAGGAACTGCTTCTTACACATTTTTATGGAGCCCCTTCTAGGGTGACCAGATAAAATCCAGGTCAGGGCTCATGTAACTTTAACAGTTGTAGAGAAAAGGGAATTTCAGCCAGTGTCATTTGTATGCAATTAGTTCCTGATTATATTCCCTCTTCATCACAACAGTTAAAGTCGCAGGGGCCCTGCCTTCTTTTGTATATGGTCACTCTAGTATAGTGCCTGCACCTTTAACTGTTGTGATGAAGAGGGAATTTCACCAGGAACTAATTGCATACAAATGACACTGGCTGAAATTCCCTTTTCTCTACAACTGTTAAAGTTACATGAGCCCTGACCTGGGTTTTATCTGGTCAGCCCTGCTTCTCCAACCAGTGAATCACCAGTGCCGATCGACTGTAAGTATTGTTGGAACCTAACTCCTGTGCTTCCTTTATTTTGCTTCTTCTCTAATCTCAAAGGATTCTCACATTTCATATTCTCCCAAGTTTTATTTGGAACATACATTTGCTTTCGGTGGTTCTTGTAAGTGTGGCTCTATCCAAATGGCTCATTGACCAGTATCCAGTGAGGAAGAAATAATAGATTTCTCCTCTGCTTCATCTTTCATTGCCACCTCCCCAACCCTTTTAATAATCTATACTGTATCTTCAGCCAATGAAACACACACACACACAATCTTAAGGTGCCTTTCCTTTAATCCTCCTGGTGTGAAAATAGGATTTATCAGTTATTAAGCTGTTTATTTCTTTTAGGATACCTAGTTTTGTGTCACTGTTGATTTCACTATTTGCAAACTGGCTTTGTCATTTTATTGATAGCTCTTGAGTGAAGAACTCTCCGTTAATATATGCAAACTCACAGCTCTCGACAAGCTTTACAGCTCCGTTAATGAGGGGATTAACGAGAGCACGGCAATGTATTTAACCTGCGGCACTAGCTCTGTTTCAATAAGGCTTCAACAGCCTATTAAATGGAGTGGGGGCTCAATTAACCCAGACAAAGGCCACTCTACAGAACATGGCAGGGAGGACCACAGTTAGCATCTGCCTAAGCAGCTTGTTCTGAGCTGGAAATAAAGAGGGTGACATGTTCTCGCCCCAAGCTATGATATAACTGAAATGGTGATTCTAGTTCATCTGGGCTGACTGAATAGGTGACAGCATCAAAACCCACCACTATCTCGCCATATGACAGTTTGTAAAATCCGAGTGCACTCAGCGGTCACCCCAGAGCCTCCTGCACTCCAGTCGTCAAGTGTTGTAACTGTGCCAGGGAGGGTTCAGCGCAGAAAGGTGGTGGTGGCAGCGGTGGTGGCGGCGGCGGCGGCGGCGGTGGCGGTGGTGGTGGTGCTGGACAGTCTTGGGGCACATGGTATGAAAAGGCCTTTCAGGAGATGTGTTAGGTTTAAACAATTTCCTGTTGGATATCTCCTGGGCATAAAGATGTTGCCGGTCCTCCGTCAACATGTTGCTAAAGCTAATGCCTCATTGTGGCATTGTATGGTGTTTACTGAAAGCTGTCATCTAAAATGAATGGGGGAAAGAATCAGTAAAAGAGGCAACTGGCTGGTTTCATCTCCAACAAAGTATGTGCCTAGCGTTATTAATTCTTGGAGGTTGCTCTGAGAGTCTTTTGAATGAAAAGCGGGATATAAATGCTTTGAATAAATATTTTTTTAAAAAATTAAATACATAGCGTTAGGCATGGGTAGGTTGGGTTTGATTTGGCTTTCTCCTGCTCAAAAACATAAGAAGAGCCATTTGGCTTCCTCCTGCTCAAAAACATAAGAAGAGCCATGGTGGATCAGACCAAAGGTCCATCTAGTTCAGCATGCTGCCCCTGATACTGGAGGTAGCATATAGCCATCAGGTCTAGTAAGCATTGCTAGCCTTATCCATCATTAATTTGTTTAATCCCCCTTTTAAAGTAATCCAAATTGGTGGTTATTACTATATCATGTGATAGTGAAACTCAATAGTTTAACCGGTTCGGAGCTTTTTCGGACCGGTTCGGATTGGATCGGCCGATCCAGCTGCGGGATCGGAAATCGGATAATTTATCCGATTTCCCACTGGACCGGACTCGGATCGTGGATCGGGTCCGATCCAGTGCACATCCCTAGTTAGCGCTGCTCTGCTGCCAAACCCCGCACTCTCACTGGTGTGCGATGACACCTTGCCTTAACAATGGGAGCCAGTTTGGACTCTCCAGCAGCCATTAGGCTCACTGTGCCTGCACCCTCCCGCGGCTTCCAGTGACCCATAGGAGGTTGCCTTCCACCCAGGAATGCCCCCAGAGTGGCTCCAAGTGAGGACGGATCAGTGGAAGAGCTGGGCTGACCTTGCTCTGGCTGGAAAAGTTGGGGTAAATCCCCAACTTTTCAGCCGTGCGTTTTTGCTTCTTTACTCCAGGGTGGCTTCGAATCTGCGGCTGCATCATCTAACTGATGTAGCACTGATTTGGAGCCACCCCGGGGCAAAGATGATGTCAAAACAGTCCCCTGGTCTGCTTTTTGCCTGAGCAGTAGGTTTATGACTTACGTGGCCTACTCCCAGGGAAGTGGGTCTAGGATTACATCCTCAATCTCTTGTCCTAGGAAAACTCATGCACAGGATTTATTCTTCCATGCTTGCAATTCATAGCCAGCTTACCTACTGCAACAGCCCTCAAAGTGGCTTGTAGAAACAATTAATACAATATTATAATCCAATCAAACACTATTCAAACGACATGTAATTCTTAAAATGAATATATTTAAAAAGACTGCAGCAACCTACTGAAAATCAGGAAACTCCCAAACCGCATAACGTTTTTGGGGGAAATAAAGGTTTTCAACAATTGTCTAAACCGATTTCAAATTGTTATATCCTGCTTGGTGTAGATCTGGCCTGAGTGAGATCAAATGGGCAGGTACAAGAGGTGGAGTCTTCTTGAGGCTAGTGCCAAAACTTAAATGCTTTCCCTATGGAGAGCCACCAGGCTCCCTCCCTTTTTGTTTTTAGGCAGCAATTGAAGATGGCTAAAGTTACACATGCTTTAGTTACATTCTGGCCCTTTCTACACCATAGGGGTATAGAGGGATGGAGGGTGATCCCGGAAGTACCTAATACACACCATCGGTGCACAGGGAGGGAGGGAGGGAGGGAGGGAAGGCGATCTCGGAAGTACCTAATGCATACCATCGGCGCACAGGGACCAGCCAGGGGCCATCCTGGGCAAACAGTTTGGTGTAGAAATGGCCTTTGCTTGGACTACTGTAATACACGGTACATTGGGCTGCCTTCGAAAACTGTTCAGAAACTTCAGTTAGTCCAGAATGCTGCAGCCAGACTGTTGACTGGGGCTAGTTACAGAGAGCATGCAACTCCCTTGTTACAACAGCTTTACTGACTATTGGTCTGTTTCCAAGTAGAATTCAAAGTGCTGATTATGCAGCTTTGGATCAGGTTACCTGAAAGACTGCCTTCTCCCATACAAGCCTGCCTGGCTCCTAAGATCGTCGGGTGATGCTCTTCTTTTGAGTCTGCCACCTTCAGAGGTGTCTTTGGTGGCAACCCCAGAGAGGATATTTTGGTGGCTGCTCCAAGCCTATGAAACTCTCCCAAGGGCAGCTAGATTTGCTCCCTCATTGATGTCCTTCCACCAGCAAGCAAAGACTGCTTTATTTAAGAAGGGCTTTAACCTGTAAGTGGGTCTGGTAGACTGGGTGCTGTTTTTAATATCCATCCATCCATCCATCCATCCATCCATCCACCTATCTATCTATCTCTATCTATCAATCATCTATCTATCTATCTATCTCTATCTATCTGTCATTGTTATGTTTTTATTGCATTTAATGTATTTTTTCAATACATTTTAATTGGTTCTGTAAGCCTTCTTGAGTGCTATGTTATGGTAGAAAGGCAGGATACCAATAAAACAAGCAAGCAAGCAAGCAAACATTTTATTTCAGGAGACTTTAACTTTTAATTTCCTGCTGTTTTTAGGGATTTTATGATTGTAGCTTTTCACTTGTTTTTATGTGTGCTGCTTTTTACAACGGCTGCTTTTGAATGTGTTTTATTGCTGCTACTTTTGTATTTCATGTATTGTTTTTGTGTTTATTTTTAATTGACTGTTTCATTGTTTCCATATAGTAAGCCACTTCCATGGCCCTTGGAGAAGCAGGATATAAATAATAAATATCAATAATAACATCTTCCTTCAATCCAAACTGAATTTTCATTCCAGTTTTTCACTTTGAAAATGAGGCCTCCAATGTGATTCGGTGGGTAGCACAGGGAA
Source organism: Anniella stebbinsi (assembly GCA_029215795.1). Lineage (NCBI taxonomy): Eukaryota > Metazoa > Chordata > Lepidosauria > Squamata > Anniellidae > Anniella > Anniella stebbinsi. The sequence continues at coordinate 186,498,185 of JARDYH010000002.1, forward strand.
AGTATATGGGAGACTTAAGAAAGAGGAAATAGCAAGACTAACACTAAACCTACAAGTCTAAGCCAGTTTGGAATTAATAAATTATAATACAGTTGGAATCCTATACACATTTAACTGAGAGTAAGTCCTATTGAATGAGATGGCTTAATTCTGGTAGATATGCATAGGGTTGCACTGTAATATAATTATTATATAAAATCTAAAACAGTCTTTCCCAACCTGGTTCCTTACAGATGTTTTGAACTGTGTTTCAAAATTTCTGGAGGATACCAGGTTGGGAAAAGATGGTCTAAGATATAGGGCCTGTTCAGACAACACGCTAAGCCACAGTAAGGCCACTAACTGTGTTAGTGAGTGTGTATAAACCATGGTTATGTAGCCACCATGGTTAGGAATGGTTGACACGTCATGCTAAGTCATGATTCACAAAACATGCTAAACCATAACGTTTAGCTCAAAATGCTTAACCACTGTGGCTTAGCATGTTGTCTGAACATGATCATAGTGTTTTAAACAGATTTTTCCATAGTTAAGATATCTCATTGCCTTTTTAAAGATTGGATTTTACATTAGCTCATGCAGAAATGAGACCAATAGAAGTCTGACAGGCACATTTCTTCACAAGAATAGGAATAGTAAGTTGCACCCTTCTATACTTGTGTGCATACCTGGCTTTATGCATAGTAAGAGTAGAAAACATAACCCTCACCTTCTCCATACCAGCTTTAAAAACTCTTTAGGGTCAAGATTTCTCCAGTCCGGTGTAAATATAGAGCTAATGTTACTGCTATGTTGGCAGAAGAAGTGTGGGTAAAATAGTTATGACAAGTAGTTTTACCACCACTCTGAAATTGTAGTATATTTGTGAAACATTATAAATTCATAGGAAGTTGAGGCTGGAAAGCTGAGGTCACACATCAGGTTAACTGCTGAAGGAAAACTACAAAACAGTATCAGGTGTAAAATCCAAAACTAGTGTCAGAGAACATCTGTGTGGGGAAATAAGCAAGAAAGGGCACTATGGTGAGTGAAAAACTGAGAATGTGAAAGTGTGATAAAGGAATAAATGTACTGGTGGAGACTCCAAAGGTAGCTAAATGGCTAATGTGATACATAAAGGTGCAAGCTCAGCAACTCTGTCTTAACATGCATTTACTGGGAAATAGATCCCATTGATTTTCTTTCAGTCCTGGGGTCTTCTAGATGGGAGTCTTTTGCACTGTGAGAAGCAGCCTGGGCTTGGGCTCTGATTCAGATGAGGAGGGGCTGGTCAAATCCATGGAACCAATCTCGGCTCCAGCATTATGACTGGTCCCAAGCCAGAGCCCATTGGATTAGGGTCCCGTAACCAAGGAACCCCTGAATTGAGACCTCTAGAGTCTATACTCATAGAGCCTGCACCTCCCTGAGGAAGTGACCTATATCACATGAGAACCCCATATTGGTCCATCAACTCCATCAAAGAACCTGGAGGGAATCCAAGCCAGAGGCCTGCCCCTTTAAAGGTCTTCCACTCCTCAAGGAAGGAGCACAGGAGGAGGCAATAAAGTCCTCAATCAAGTCCCAGATATTGTCAGAGCAAATTGCTCAGGTGGAGTTTTCCATGGTTCTGCCTTACTGCCCTGTATGCTTCTAATCAAGGTTAGGACAGTAGCATAGGAATAATTCAGAGATGATGATGATGATGATGATGATGATGATGATGATGATGACATTTATATCCCACCTTTTTTCCCTCCCTTTTTGTCCTCACAGCAACACTGTGAGGTAGGTTAGGCTGAGGATCAATGACTGGACTGAAGTCACTCCATGAGCTTCATGACTTGAGTGGAGACTAGAACCCGAAACTCCTGATTCCCACTCTCACGCTTTAACCACTACCCTACACTGGCTAGTATGTAAATAAATGAATCATTTCAGACAAATATTATATGAAATTCCAATTCGAGTTTCCCAAATTAATGTAATACTGAAGTGGCATTTTAAACAAATACTTAAAACTCATATTTAAAATCCAAAGATTAAATAGTATAAAGTTTTCACTAAATGGAGAAAAATAGACAGCCGAAGAGGTTAGGAAAGGAGAAAACCTGGACGTTTACAGAAGTGTTTGAACTCTTGTGGTCCTTGTGTGTGTGTGTGTGTGTGTGGGGGGGGTGTTTTCACAAATGTAACACCCCAGGGAAGTTCTGTTGATACCAACTGTGTCTGATTTAGGGCTTAACTACACCTATATTGCTTTATGCTCCAGAGTAATTTTTGATGCATTAGGCAGCCTTATTCTTTTCTCTCTCTTTTTTCCCCCCTTCTTTTGAGTACTTCACAAACAGGAATGATTAGTTTATTCTTATTTTGGACAACACTATCTTACTGAGCATAGTAGTTGCAAGAGATCCACTGCTGGAGTGGAGAAATGCAGATGTTATGTTACTTTCCTTCCATCCAGGGAAAATGGACTGCCACTCTGTGATGTTAAGACAAAACTGTCAGAGCCCACTGGAAATAATGAAGCCTGACAGTTCTTCAGTTGATACAAGGACTATTGGGCCTGTAAATTTCAATTAGGCCTGACAGCAATAGGGTTTAATGTGACATTTATGCGAAGTGGTAGGTTGGTAGCTTTCCTTCACACTTAACAAAATCAAGGAAATCTCTCTCTCTCTCTCTCTCTCTCTCTCTCTCTCTCTCTCTCTCTGTGTGTGTGTGTTTTAAAAAGGGTTCATCCACAGTCCTTTGCTGTCTTGCTGTGGATCAACGCTAACTGTTTGGGACAAAACATTCACAGTTATGGAGGCTAGAATGAATCACCAAGATCCATACTGATAGTTGCCAATAAATGGCTTGTTTTAATCCATCCCATTGTCCTCTGCTGTCCTTCAGTCACAAAGGATGGAGAGCATTTGATATATTTCATAACCAGGCCACAGAGAGATGGTTTACACATGGGACCTCTACATGATCCCTCCAGACCATAGCCAGAAAAATATGTAACCCTGTGCTCCATGGCTACACTCCTGTTATGATTTCCTTGATTGCAGTGGTGCTTTCTAGAGTGAATATGTGGAGCACTGGTTCATATGGTGCACTTATGCCTGAATCCCTTTAGTGTGGGATGGATAACACGGAGGCTGCTTGCTTGTGTGAAGTAGCCCTAAAGGTGAAAACACGTAAGTGTTTAAAATGTAGTTGCTGCTTTAAAGCATTCCATGTGGCAGCTATACCTGCATGATGCGCTGTTCAGTTCCAGGCCTTGGCCATTATCCTGTTCAAAGCCAAGCCTTCTGGAAAAGCTGTACCCAGGGCTATAGAGAGCAGAAGGCAGGCAGCAACGGAGTGGTTAAGCACATAATGCAAATCAGGAATCTGGGATAACGGGCAAATCATCAGGACCCTGGACAGAGCGCAATACAGCTGGATGCAAGACTGAGATCAGTAGACTACCCAAGCAAATAGAAAATTGTGATTCAAAACCTATTTTCATTCTACCAGCACAAAACTTTTTTTCTGAGTAGATTTAGATAGACAATAGCCTCACTGAATGTGGACTAAAAATTCTCCGCAAAAATTGTTTCAGTTTTTCCCGGCTGGTATGCATTTAAAGATAAAGACCACATGTTGAAATGCACCCTTCCAGTTTAAGAGTTTGGGGCTGCAATGTTTTTCATTAACATTTTACTAACATATAAAATTAATAAAATGCAACATCAATAACTAATTTATACATATAAAATTAAATTAATATAATACAACACCAGCAATAGTTCTTAGTACAATTATAAGTACAAATGCAATCAAACCATCATTACCACCTAACATTTTTGTCTAATCTGCTACCAACACAACATATAATCATCATCATTTAGCCCTGCATAAAATCCCTGGAGTGATTTATTCCCTAGGAAAAAATAAATAAAAACAAAACAAAATAATGTTATTTAAATAAGCTATATAGTTTCCAGGAAAGGGCCTTTTTTGCTGTGACACCCTGGTTACGGAATACTGCATTTTTAAGCCTCTAAAGTTTATATTGTATTTTATGCTGTACTTTGTGGTTTAAATTTTTGTGAACCACCCAAAAAGCTTTGGCTGTGGAACAGTATAGAAATGTAATAAATGAATAAATAAATATATAATATGGATCTCAAAATAACAATAATTCCAGTGAAACATTTTGATTAGTATAGTTATTCCCTTATAACAAATCACTCAAACTTCCTTATCATCCTCTTAGCTTTTTCTCTTCCCTTCTGGAATCCGACCAAGTGTGTTTAACACAATACAGTGTGGGCCAGTTATCCAAAACAGATTCATCAATATCTTTCCCCTTTTTTCTATTTCTCTTAACCCTTTCTTGGTGACTTGTATACTCCATCACTACTATAACCTCACATAAAACCATAGTGGAGACCATGGCAATTATTATGCATTGAATCGCCTCTACAACTCCCTCCAACCCAACCTGGATTGTTATCACATTTCCGCCACACATGTTTATCAGAAGCTCTTGGTGCAGCACATCACTTTACAATGATGGTATTATTGGATTAAATTTAGAGATATTTGTCTGAAGTGAGATACTAGTTATAAAGAACCTATAGAAGTTTTATCTCAGACTGGTCAAAAGTGTATATCTAATTCTATTGGTAAAAGTTACATTTCATATTTCCTCAGTCAAAATGTGTTGGTTTGTTTGTTTAGCTTTTGAGTTTGTCTTTTACTTTCTAAATCAGCTGACAACAAAAACTGATATATGACAGACACCAATCCTTTTGTTTCTTTGATATCTTTCTAAACTTTTAAAAACCTAGTTAAGCATCTGGTTATCCTACCTTTTCTTTACAAAGACGAAACAGAGATGATGCTGTTTGAAGTATTGAAGTGAGGGTGGCTGTTCTTCCCTGTTTCATGTACAGCCAGACATTGAAGTGCCTCCCATTTCTAAAAATGCATAATCCCAGCATCCTGTTTGCCAGAGTGGTGAACCAGAGGGAAGCCCACAAGCAGGACATGAATGCAATAGTCCTCCTCTGCTGTTGTTCTCCAGTGACTAGTGTTCAGAGATATGCTACCTTTGATCCTGGAGGTGGCATATAGCAGTTATGACTAATAGCCATTGATAGCCTTATCCTTCATGATTTTTTTTACCCACTTTTAGACCATCATCACACTTTGGGTAGCAAATTCTGCAGTTTAACTATGTGCTGTGTGAAAACTTCTTTTTGTTCATCCTATATCTCCTCTTTGGCTTCATTGGATGATCCCAGATTCTAGTATAACCAGTGGGCTTCAGTCAATATTTAGTGGCATTTCCTGGATCTATGCAAAAGCCGAAACAGGTCCATTCACTTTTACTTTGCTGCAAGCTTAACCTTATTCGGTAAATTGTGTCCACCAGCTCACCAAAAGTTGAAGGAACATAATGTTCTTTGGTAAAAACCAAAACATCAAAGATAGAAGCTTTATTCAGGTGTCCACAAAGGGGTTAATATCATATGAGGAAAAGGACCACTCCAGCACTGCCCCTTTCCCTCATTGCATTAGCCCCTCCCCAAACTTGTGGAGGGGGATGGCCTGAAGAGGAGAGCCTCTTGCATCCATGGAGGCTCTCCATGTGGTCAGAACACTGAAAAATCTGTGTTCTGGCTCATGTGGAGAGCGTCTATGGATAAGCAGACTGTCTTCCTGCATGAGTTGAGGGCAACAAATGCAAGGAGGGATATGAGTGAGGCTGTAGTTTTGCTTCTTCTCATGTGTTGACTTTAAACCTTTGTGAGCATCTGAATAGGGCTTAGTCATGCACATACTTCTGCAAAAGTATCAAGAAGGCAATCTTTACTTCTGGTTAAATGGAAGTCAAGAAGAGCTGCCTTGTTGGGATTTGCCAGGTGACCACAGGGCTCTATCTAACTAACAAGGGTGGGAAAACATTTCCCTCAAATAAGTTATTCCACTGGACCCTAAGAGAAGTCATGGCAAAGAGTTTCTGAATTCAGTGCTGAACTGTATATTTGCAGAAGACATTGCTTTTGTTTTGATTTAATTATTGCAATGTTTTCAGGCTATGTCTTGCAATGGATGATAATTTTATTCTGATTAGCAGAAAGCAATTGCTGGTTCAAGAATCTGTCTGTGCCTATTTGTCTTCAGTTTGGCAGTTAATAAATAATTTGTAACTGCTTGTATGAACATCCAAATTTAAACACATGGAACCTTCCTGATGCTTGAATTAGTGGAAAAAATGTGTATTAGTGGAAAAAATGTAGTAGCACCTAAGCACCATCTCCCCCTTTGCAGGCCCTGGGCAGCACCTTGATGAATAATAATAATAATAATAATAATAATAATAATAATATTTATTTGTAGCCCGCCTCTCCCTCCATCTGAGCCAAGGACAATGAAGCAAGGGAGCAATGGCTAGAATGCAGGAGGAGGAAAACCTGGGCCGTATGTGATCGAAGGCAGCTTAGAGCCCAGCATCAAGCCTGTTCTGTGGTGGGGAGGGTGGCAAAGAAGTGTTTCTTTTTCACCTGCGTTGCATCTTCATAGTGTTGCTCTGTGAAACTTTTCCAGGTGGTTGGGGGCCTGTTACAATCTGGTCCAGAGAGAGAGAGAGAGAGAGAGCATGAGAATTGAACCCTTGATAGGATGCTGCAACATGTTTGTGTAACACTTTGAAGATAAAATCGCTGACATCTGTCAGGACTTCACAGTCAGTGCAATTCTAATAGTGGAGGTGTCCAGAACACCATCTAGTTTAGTTGCATTGGATGGGCTTTGGTTATTGAGGCCTGAGGATGCAGACAGGGTGATTGGTCAGGTTAGGCCAACCATTTGTCTGCTTTCCCCTTTCCCTTGGCTTATAACATCTAGGAAGGAGGGGACGACAGGCTGTTCCCATGCAGATAAAGAGATATGATTATATTGACTTTGGATTTTCTACTATCTTTAGAAGCAGAATTCTCATACTGGATTTGATACTGACAGGGTTTATTATTTCATCATGCAGCATGATGCATGACACAGTATACTCAGTTAAAAGACAAGAATTGCAGCATCATTAATTGATAGCTCAACGAAGCAAACCACCATCAGACATGTGCATTGCTTTGTCAATTGGCAGTATGATTTTGATAGAGTACTATAAAACAAGAGCAGTACAGCCACATATTTATATATACAACATATATCTGATCTAAAAGGGGTCTATTCAGTAGTAAGAAAATTATGAGGCATATGGCTCCAAGCAACAATGTTACTACCACCTATAAAGCAAGAGTGTGGTAAAGTCATTAACTTTAACCGAAGAAAAGATAGCTGGGTTGAAGAAATTTGTCTGTGCCACATACGGCCACCTTAGATACTCCTCTGTGAGTGAAGTAAGATATAGTCTATTTACGAAGAAAACAACACCTAAGATCCAGTCTAAGGCATTCTCCAAAGTTAAAGGGATTGACCCAACAATGATGCCTCCATCTAAACCTGCATTGATCCAAAAGGTTAAAAGAAGCAATTTGGTGTCATGGCTGTGGAAACAAGCAGATTGTAGAAAACCTGACGACGGGCTTGATCCTACTGAATACGGCTGGTACTTGGAAAATGGCAGGTGCCACATAAAATGGTACGATGGTCCAACACTCCCAGAAAATCTTGAAATGGCCACAGAAGAGGACAGTGAAAAAGAAGATGAGGAAAGTGATTTTGACAGTGATGATAGCAGTTCCAATGAAAGTGAAGAGGACATCCAATGAAATTTATTTGTTAACCCTTCTCACAGATCATAGTTTTTATTTTGTAAATTGTAAATTTTTGCTGAAGGTTTTAAAAACATTTCTTAAAAGCAATTCAACCTAATAAATAGTATTTTTATATATATATCATCATACTCGTCCTGTTTGAAATTTTGTAAAGAACATTTGAACATGTTCAAAATGATCTGTGCATCAGATTGAGAGATATTTAGGGTGGATACTTTTGAAATGAAAGCCCTGTATGATAAACTGTAAAATCATACAATCCTGAGAAAGTGGACATATAATGAGATATCACTCATAATTCCCTAAGCGTTGGGGTAAACCCTATGTTATTATACATTTTCTTAATCCTCATTAAACAATGCAACTTTTTTGTTCTTGAGTATTCTTTTGGAAGTCATATAGGTTTTGAGTAAATCATGGTTAAACATCACACATAACCAAAGTGAACACTGATTTTATACGTTCAAATGAAATTATCTCGAAAACTAATGGAGTTAACAAAAAATGTGTAATTACAAAAAGTATTTGTCATTAAATTTGAAACATTTCAGAAAAAAATTCATCTCAGTAGCATAAATGGGTGAGAAGTTATGCATATTTAAATGTGGCAACTACATAATAGTGTGGCAGCCATATTGATGACATCATCATGCAGCCCACCACCACTGGCATTTTGTAAGACACACTTTTCTGAGACACTTCTGTCATATATAAACAAAAAGTATTCACTAAACTTTTGCACTCGCTGGGGTAAATAAATCCTGCCTGGCTCTAGGACTATTATATTGCTTAACGGTTAATCCAGGGGTGTAGATTATATCCACTGTTGGCTAGGTTATGCTCACATCCCTGGAATGGCTTGTTCATGGCAGTTATTTGGAGCTGATACTCCCATCATGTCTTGCTTGTGGCACTATGGCTGTCATAGGATAAGTGCAGTATCTGTGAGTGTTTGGAGTGTAGTGAGTGAGGCTGTTCACATGACATGACAGCCCACAATGGGTTCTTTAAGGTGTGGTACTTGCGGGGGTGCATATAGCTGCCATTTTGAATATATAACCCCTGCTTTTGTGGGGGGGTTGTTGTGTCGTGCAAACCTAGCGAGTGTGGGTTATGTGAAGGTTAAACAATCCCCATATAACTTATGATCTATTTTAGAGACACATCAACTAACATGTCCCTTGATGCTCTGTGATCCTCCTATCAGTAACCCAGAGTCAATGACAGCATTGCTGAGCAGTAGGACATGGCTTCATCCAAGATACATATACTCCTGCCAAACAAGATATGTGGCTGTTTTGAGCCTCTTTTCACCCTACTAAAATGCCAGTCTATTCTGTACCCTGATTGGTGAGTCCTTCTTATTAACTGCCAACACGTTGACGGATGCCGAGTCTCCTCTGACACCATTCAATCCTGCTTGTTCCAGCCCATGCTACATGAAAGAGACATTTCCCAGCACCTGTGTTTTCAATGGTGCCTCCAGTGAAGCCCCGCAGATGAACCATTCCAAATCTAGGCTGACCTTAACAAAGAAGGAGCCGGCATACTTCACTCATAGCACTCAGCAAGCAATCAGACTGCATCCCAGTGACATTCATCATAGCTGCTGGCAACGGCCTTTAATTCATCTGGTATTTAACCAGGGTGAAATACCCCTTGGCTATATCATATTTGTTAGTGTTAGATGAACCCAGCTCATCTCCTGCCCAGTAAAGTTCAGGATTTAACACCAATCCATGATTTTCAAGCGCTTCGGTTTCTGCCCAAAACACTTGCTTTCTCCTTGTCCTTTCTCCTGTTTTGTTTGCTGCCTTTTGATATGAAATACACACATTCCCACATCCTAGCAGCACCTCTGATATTTCAGCTATGGCACGTTAGAGACGTAGCACACCAGTAAAATAATTAGGGGCAGCAATTACAGGAAACCTCCCACCTTCTCCAGATTAAATGTTGTGAAAGACATAAGTGTGTGTGTGTGTGTGTGTGTGTGTGTGTGTGTGTGTGTGTGTGTGTGTGTGTGTTTTCCGGCACAGTAGGGCAATAAGTGAGTGTGAATATGTCTGATTTTCTACAAACTAAGAGCACTAATGGCTGTGTGTGTGTGTTTAGAATTAGGGATGTGTATCATATAGTTCCGATGTCCAATAACAATCCGATAATGGCATTATCGGACATCCGATTAATGATAACGATATGATAGAAATACCTCCAATAATTAACGGATCTGAAAATTTTCAGTCCGATAATATCAGATTTTTTTGGCTTTAGCTGTCATTCAGAGCTGTCAAAAGTTGCACGATCTTTCAAAAATTCATATAAAATACAGGGGTGGAGGGATTGTTCTGAAATTTCATACACATACTTAGGCATATTCCATAAGCACTGTGACCAAGTTTCAAGTCTCTAACTTTTAAAATACAGAAGTTAGAGTTAAAATACAGAAGCTTTTTGAGACATTTCTGTCTCAACAAGCAACTCTATAGGGCAAAATACTCAGAATTAAATATCGGAAATCCGATGATTATCGCATATCCAATCCGATTCAATACAGAATACCTATGATATTATCGGATCCAAAAAAAATTCTACCAGATTTTCCAATAACTATACGATAATTTCGGCTGTGCAAATCCCTATTTAGAATTCACAAGCAAAGGGGACTTGGGTTGAAAGTGTAAAACTTTCAGAAACAAGCTGCTTAGCAAAGAAGGAAAAGTTAAGCACACTTAAGCGTCATCGAGTTGGGCAGGAAATTTCAAGCACATGCTTACCAATCCCCCATTGAAACCAATAAAAATGTTACTTTAAACTATACTTGGAGTGAGCATAATCTATTAATGGAGGCTTGCTGGGGAATGCTGGGAGTTGTAGGACTTTTTCCTCTGTCTAAACATGCATAGGAGTGCACCTTAAGACTACATTATTTTATTCAATTTTTGTGGTTGTGGCCATGATGTTATAACAGTTTTATCAGATATTTATCATGTTTTGATTTACAAAGTGCTTTATAGTCTTCATTATGTCTGCATTCACAACAGTCCTGCCAGGTATGTCACAACGACCCCCATTTTACAGATGTGACTGCCCAATCCCATATAATGAGTCCAGTAGAGCTTGCATCTGAGATTGCTGAATAAAACTCCTCATGAATAGTTTGTGTTACTTTCTAATAGCAAAAAAAGTGGAGCTCACTCTAAAAGCTGACACATTTTTGTGACGTAACAAGCCTTTATCAGATTTGAAGAAATGGTCTCTCCAGCCTACTATAGCTAAATGTTTGTCTGTTGCCAAGGTGGTGTGATGCAGAACTCTATATCTAAAAACAACTTGAAGTAATCAATCATGGAATGAATCCAGGACCTGCTTCAAACTCATCATATGTTGCCAAATGCCTGAGGAAAGAGAAAGGTCTTAACCTGGTGCCAAAAAGATAACTGGCATCAGGCAGGCTTCGGGGGGACATGACCTTCCCACACATCAGTACTTAGCCACTGAGAGCAATTGCATGCATTTTAAGTACCCTGGCATTAACTGAATTTTTTTTAAAAAAAATCAGATTAGCACAGTATATTCCACCCCTTTTACCTGAGGCAGTTATGCTGGGTTCTTTGCTTTGTCCCATGATGCGTGAGGCCAATACCTATAAGCAGGCAGAGGGAGTGTCTTCACAGCACCGGGTTGGCACTGCATCCCTCGAAAACCCTGTGCTTTCCCTCCCTCAGGGTGGTGTCAGGTAATCCTGATGCCAAGGAGGCAGCAGGGGGTTTCTGGGCAGCCATACAGGGACCAGAATTGCCCCCGCCCTCTTCCTGGTGGAAGGTGACCAATTGCAGGTCACCTTCCACCAGGTACCGCCTGGCCATGCCTCTGCTGGGTTTCTGGAGTGCGGCGAGGGGTGTCTTGACACCGTCTTGCACATCCACACTTCACTCCAGAGAAAAAAGTCAGGGTGAGTCCCTGACATTTTCCCCCACAGCTTTGGCAGAAAGCCCAGGGCAGGTGTGCAATTGCAGCTGCATTGTATAATTGACGCTATGCCACCACACCTAACCCAGGGCATTTCGAGCATTTAGACAGCCCCAATGGCTCTAGATCCTGTTGTCCCCCACACCAAGATTCTTGATGGAAAGGCTAAGTTAATGCTTCAATTTTTCTGAACAGGGAACGGTTTGATTTGCTTTCTTAAACAGAGGCTGCCTCTACAAGAGGCATTTAAAGCTCTTTCAAGGCGCATTAAAAATTTTACCTCTACAAGAACGGAGCGCAAATCAGGCGTAGAGGCGCGTTATCTCTCCGATTATGCGCATTATCGAATGCGCGTTAAACAGCGAGTTTTATTTTGCTCCAGCCGTTAAAGCGCATTTTGACTATGTGAACAAGCGCTTATGCGCATTAACTACTTGTAAAGCGCATTTTGGTCATCCGTTAATGCGCTTCGCTGCCTTTCGCCGCCTCTCGTGCAGAGGTATTAGGCGTAAATGCGCTTCAGTGATTATGCGCATAATCGCCTAACCAGGTGCAAAAGCGAATCCTTGTAGAGGGGACCCAAAACTCCTTCTGATCAAGGTAGGAAATAGCTTACAAATGACTGTTGTAATAGAAGCAATGGCTCTTCTTTTACACACACACACATACACACACACACACACACCACAATGAACTTTTCTATTTCCTTTGCTTTCTAAACTAGCTGTGCAAAGCATTTGGGCAATATTTGTTTAATTTATAACCCCGTGGCTTTGAAAGTCCCAGACGTCCTCAAGTGTTGCCTTTTGTTTTTATCACTCTGCATTGCAAACAGCCTTACTCCTCTCAAGATGACAGTCCTGGGATCCAGATGCCAACCTATGGCAAGAAGGGTTCCAAGACATAGCATCTGGCTCCATGTACGAGTCCAAAGGCAGCTGGTGGTGTTGGTGGCCATGGAGTTGCCTCTGGCTCTGACATGTGGTGGAGTTAGTCACTCGGTCAGCTCTGTGACCATGGTGCCCTCCTGACTGCTGCCTTATTGTGACATACCTCCCCATCTGTGCCAATCTGACTTCTGAAGGGAACTTTGTGGACAAAAGTATTCCACCGTCAATACCTATCCCATAACTTTTTTCCATTTCAACATACTGGTGTAACAAAACTGATAACAGAGCATTCAAGGCTAATTTGGTGGTGGTGGTTGCAGTATTATTATTATTATTATTATTATTATTTAATTAATAAATTTATATGCTGCTTACCATATCAAAAAACATCTTTCAGTGGTTTACAGAATTAGAAACTAAAATACATTGGAGTAAAAACAAAAACTCAGTTAAAATGTTTAACATATTTAATACCAAAGCTAGAAGAATAACAATAAATAAGCAAACTGGGCAGCACAATCATCCAGGGGAGGCCTGGATGGTAGGGCTGTGACTGGATCCGGAGCTGGATCCTGAATCCAGAGCAGATTGGGCCGATCCGGCCTGATCTGGGCCTGATCTGAACTGGAGCGGATTGGGCCCGGAGCGGGCCCGGAGCGGATCCATGATCCGGATCTGCTCTGGGTCTGTGAAGAGCCCCCTCCCGCTTTCCCCGCTCTCTCCCTCCCTCCCTCCCCCCAATCGTCCTGCTTACCTGCAGCCTCCTCTGCAGCCTCCTCTGTGGTGTCCTGCATCCTCGATGACAGCCGGCCACTTTCCCGCTCGCGCTGGGTGATGATGTCACCTGCCATGAACGGGATAGTGGCCAGCCAACATTGAGGAGGCAGGATGCTGCAGAGGACACCGCAGAGGAGGCTGCAGGTAAGTAGGGCAATTGGGGGGGGGGGGAGAGAGGGCTTTGAACAGACCCAGAGTGGATCCAGATCCAGATACAAGGTGGATCGGATCGAGCCTGATCCGACACAGGTCAGATCGGGTCAGATCCGGTCCTCCCAGATAGGGATCCATATCAGATTGGGGGGTCCTTGCACAGCCCTAGTGTGTATGTCCCCTGCCCCACAATTCAATTCTATGTGCAGAAGCCTGCCAAACTGGCAATTGACTCTTACTGGTGACAGGAAGTATCCTCCACTGCACTTGAGGGCAGCAGTGTTGCTCCATTAGCTCTGATGGAAAGTGCTGTCCTCCAACACATCCCCATCATGTCCCACTCACTATCATGTGTCATATCTCACTTCATTTAATGGTAGGGCTGGCCCTGCTGCCTATTTCCAAACAGTCTGGTACTTCTGAACCCTGGAAAGCCTTTGTCTTCATATAGCAACATATGTTGTCCACACTTTGGCATATGGTAATTACGTGACTTTAGCGGCAGACATTTAGAAAAATAGACAATGAGGATTGGCTTAGAGCAGGGTGGGGGACCTAAGGCCCCTTGGGCCAAATCCTCCTGGGGTCCCAGTCTAGCCCTTTGGAGTTCTCCAGATGGCCCAACCCTCTTTTGCCATTAATTTATTCATTTCATTACATTTCTATACCACCCAATAGCTAAAGCTCTCTGGGTGGTTTACAAAGATTAAAACTCTAAAAAAATGCATAAGATAAAACCAATGTACAAAAATATAATTTTTAAAACAATCAACAGTAAATCCTAGGACCCTTGAAAGACCTATGCTATCAAATGCCTGGAAGCAGAGGAAAGTCATAACCTGATGCCAAAAAGATGACAACGTTGGCACTAGGCAGGCTGCACTGGGGAGAGTCTTCCATAACTGAGGGCCACCACCAAGGAGGCCCTCTCCCCCCTTGTTGCCATCCTCCAAGCCTCCCTTGGAGGAGGCAATTGGAAGAGGGCTTCAGATGACGACCATAGCCTATGAATAGGTTCATACCAGGAGACTGCTGATTGTTTGAAGGTTTCCTGGGTTTGCACTTTTCACCTCTGCTAAAAGATTGAAATGCCTCTTTCTAAGGCTTAGTTACTGGCAGTAAGAGATAAAATATGGGCCATGGGCTTAGATGGCTTTAGACAAATTTGTGGAGAATACCAGAACAATTCTACAGAGGTTGGGAGGAGAAGACACCTATAGTGGAGGAACCATCATTTCCAAGCCCTACTGGGTTCATGTCATCAAAGGCAGAAGATGGGGGGGGGCTGTCCTTCCTCTCTTTTTTTCCTGTTTCACTTCCCAGTTTTTCTTTTATTCTTCTTTTCCCTCTCATTGGTTCCTAAGGGAGGAAAATTATACACTATGCCAACTCTAGCACTAGCATGTTTTTCTTCCAGCTTGGGAGGACATGATGGAGAACCAAGAAAGCTTTGGACCCTGCAGATCCAAAGGGGCTTCTCAGAATTTGCCCCTGGCACACACTCCCCACATGAAAACTTACTCCATCTGATTTTATATTATTTTTGCTATGAACACCACCGCCTGAAGAATAATCTGGTAACGGGATCATCAGACGAGCGTTTTATAGCACGCTCGTTACTGGGCACTCATGGATTTTCGCAGGTCCTATTCACGACGCCGTCTGCCTCCCATGCATCTCCCACTCTTTATGGTATTCTTAACATGACAAAAAAAAAAGAACCCAGTAAGTCTGATTTATTTTTAAAGACGGAACTTGCCACGATCTCCTGCTGTGTGCAGGAGAAGCGTTGTGATAAAAATACCCACTGAATGGGCCACGTGGTCTTTGTTTACTTCTTCTTTCTTCCCAGTTGAGAAAGAGGAACTTTTGTGCAACAGAAGCAGGGGCAGAGAAGTGAAGGTAGGGAACCGTGATTTCCCCCTGTCTGATGAAGCTCAAAGTTTGATCAGTTGCAACAACTCATTTTTATACATTCTACGTATGTCAAAACCAAGAAGTCAAATTTCCTGGACGATGGATTCTTTATTTGTCAAATAGGAACAATCATTGGTTTGGACTGGAAGTCTGCCAGCTAGACAGGCAGAACCTCTGAGGAAAAGATAACAAATTTATGTTGAAACAATAATAGACAGATTCTTAGTCAAATGTTGACCTTCTTAACAATTTTGATTGAGCTTAAAAAGCTGCATCTTCCAGGGGCTGCCTTGCCCATATCTGGGGTCAGTGCCAAGGAATGAAACAGATTTTTAAAATAATTATTTATAAGATGTCTGCTTTCATAATGCTGTTACTGGAGTATCTGACAACCTCAACGGCCCTGTTCATGTATAACATGTGACATTCTGTTGGTCATCAGCAACTATTCCTTTACTGGAGGAAAGCTGGAGACTCATAATGCCATCCCACCTCCCTCTCTCCTGCAGTGCATGAGCTGCGGTTTAAGCCAGACTTTTCCAACCAGATGCCTTTCAGATATGTTGGACTACAAACCTCCAAATATACCCAGGCAGTATGACCACTGAGGATGGTGTCCAACACATCTGGAGGGCACCTGGTTGAGGAAGGCAAATAGAAATGTGACATAACCTGGTTAGAGGACAAAAGGTTGGGCAACTTTCATTATAAAAAAGAAATGCACCTTTATTGAGGCTGAAAGACATTATTATATCTAGTCTTTTGACAATGAAATACAGTTCACAGTGAGTTGGATCCAGATGAAATTGTACATAGAGTAGACCATTGAAATCATTGGGACTTATGTTAGTCATGGTTTAAGCCTGGATTCAACACAGTAACCTTTATCAACCGTACTCTGAAATCTTCCAGTATGGAACACAATGAGCCCATGCGTATCGTGATACACTCAATTGTGCAACAAAAATAGGGGTTGGCCCAAATAAGAATATATGCTTGTATTTTCAGCTTAGTTTATTAGTCAACAACAAATAGGCTATACATTAGCCAGTGACATATCGCAAGTGTTTTGATGCTGGAATGAACGTTCATGGTTCAATCAGGCTAATATTAACTTGCTTAACATTGCGCCATAAAAAAAGGAAAAGAAAAGAAAGTTCAATGCTTATATTTAAATAATTGTACACCACTTGGTGGTGCAAGGATCTGCAAACATTGAGGCTCATTGAGAAGACTGGAACCGTTCCTCCATTCATTCCAGAGACGTCTTTGCATCTGGGTTTCAAAAAGCCACCTTGATGCAGTGACACCTCAAACCAAGAAATCTAAGGGCAGAACAATCCTGTGGAAAGGGAGAACCCTTAGGGGGAGATTCCTATGCCCTGTGGTTCAAAAAACAACAACCCATGGTTCAACAACAAGCCACACTCAACCTCTGGGTTGTGGATTAGTGTGTTGTGTGATGTTGCGTGTCTGAGCGTGTCAACGTACGGCGGCTTTATCCTACCCAACTGCTTACGAAGAAGTAATACAATTAAATACAAACATATTTAAGTTCTGGCTGTCCTGCACTGATTCCCTGCTCCCCTAGGCAACTAGGGCTGGATCTTCAGGCCATACAGGGCCCTGCAACATAGCCCCCCCTCCAAACAACCACCCAGAGAGTGACGGGCCGGCTGATCAGAGCATCAGGGCGAGAGAAAGGAACTCCATTTTATTCCTGTAATCATGATAGTGCTATGAGTTAAGTGAGTTTAAAATGCAAAACTGCACATGCTCAGAGAATTCCTTTTTTTAATCAGGGTTGGCAAATGTTGTTGTTGTTGTAACAACATATCAGGAATGTAGAAGCAGTTGTCAAGCACGGAATGGAATGGCAGCTGGAGGTGGGGGAAGATAAATGTTAGCTTTTGTGCTTCGTAGTTGAAGTAATACTCATAACCCTATCTAAAGGCCACTCCCATAAGATCATTGAAGGTGCAACTGTGTGTTTAGACAGCAAAAAGTCCTACAATTCCCAGCATTCCCCAGCCAAGGGAATTCTGGGAGTTGTATTATTTATTTATTAAAACATTTATATCCCACCCTATATCACTGGGATCTCAGGGCAGCATATATACTTTTTTGCTATCTAAAAACACATAGCATTACACCTTAAGTCTAGGATCTAAAATTACCTAGCTCTGCCACTGTCCTTAGATGCTCTCATCACAATATTCCTGGCTCCAGTACTTTTTTCTCCTCTTCTATCAGATGCTTGCCTTGATAGAGTGAGGAAATTCTACTGTTTTGTCATGACTGTGCCCAAGTCCTCTCTTCGTTCTCTTTTCTTCTGTTCTGACCAGGGATAATCAACCCAGCCACTGTGTGCTGAACCCTTGACTAGAACAGAGTTAAGGCAGTGATGTGGGCAAGTATCCATTAGAGACTCTGAGCTGAGATCTGAACCCAATTCACAGGGGGCCAGCCCCAAATTCCCCGAAGTAAAAGCTTCGTCCTTTTACTGCTGAGCTCCTTCTTTCGGTCTATAATCAACTGCAGAATCCTCTGAAGTGAAAAAAAAAATGCACATTTTGTTTTCAGTGGCTTGCTGGAGCTGACTGCTCCTCACAACCAGAAAGGCTTGTGGAGGCAGCCTTTATTAAGGATGAGTGATTTCTCACACATCTTCTCTTTCCACTCTGAGGCTGCCAAGTGGTCCACCTGGGCCTCCGAACTGAGCTATCACATTTCCCACGTCTTGTGCTGGTCTTCTCCCTCTTGGCCCTGCATTATTTATTACAGCACAAAGTGCTCCTGGGGCTCACTGTCAGCCAGGGTCGGGCCTGCTGGGGCCTCTGCTTGGCAGCGGTTTGGGTTGAGAAGCAAACCACGAGTCTATTGAATGGATCAGCGCTGCACCTGGCAAAATTCAAGTGTGCATAATGGGGACTCCTAATGCTACGAAACTCAGTAGAGGGAGAATGGCACCGCCCCGTCCCTTGGTCCAAAGTGAGCAGGCTGGTTTTCACCTCAAGCACAGTGGTGCTCGGATATTGCTCTAAGGAGGATTTTGATTTCATTCATGGCCCATCTTGCAGTCATTTTCAAAGCGGCTCACGAAAGATAAACATAAAAATGAGAAAATACAATAATAAAATTGTAGATAGACGTAAAAGTACTGGAAACTACCACCACCCTTGCTCCCGGCGACCAACTGGCAGGGTTTTCCCGGATTTGTCCTGGTTTTTGTTCTGTCCTGGGTGTCAGGGAGCATTTTTTATAATTTTCTGAACTGTCCTGGAATGACACACTTTCCCCTTTAAGACTGCCATTAGTAGTGCACTTTCCAGAGGCCCCTATTGGAGAAGTGGGGGGCAGGAATGACACACTTTCCCCTCCTCCTCTCCAATCAGGGTCCTTAAGGCCCTGATTGGAGTGGAGGAGGGGAAAGCGCACTTTCTGGAGCCTCTGGAAAGCATGTCATTCACAACTGCCATGCTAATGGTAGCTGCCAATAGCATGATGGGAGGAATGATGTGCTTTCCAGAGGCCCTGGAAAACACCTCCCCCCCCCTACACACACTGGGTGTCCTCTTTTTTGGTTTCCCAAATATGGCCATCCTACCGGCAATACTTTAAATCAGCAGATATCAATCCTAAATGCCTTCCGCAATAAAAATATGTTCATTGCCTGTCTAAAAACAGGAAAAGAGAAACTTCACCAGGACCTCAAAAGAACATAAGTAGAGCCCAGACCAAAAGCCTATTTAGTCCAGCATTTTCTACAGCAGCCAGCCAGATTTGCTAGGGGGAGCCCACAAGTAGCAATAGCACCTTCCTGCTCATGTTCTCCAGCATATATAGCCATTGATAGCCTTACCCTCCATGAATTTGTCTAATCCCCCTTTGGTGGCCAAGGGGCCTATTCAGACAACATGCTAAACCAGGGTTAGGCCACTAACTCTTTTGCAGCAAATGGCTAGTGAGTATGTTAAACCGTGGTTATCTATCCAACATGGTTATGAATGGTTGACACTAGGGATGTGCACTGGATCGGACCCGATCCACGATCCGAGTCCGGTCCAGTGGGAAATCGGATAAATTATCCGATTTCCGATCCCGCAGCTGGATCGGCCGATCCAATCCGAACCGGTCCGAAAAAGCTCCGAACCGGTTCGGCGGATCGGCGGATCGGCGGGCGCCCACTGGCGCCCACCGCCGCTTCCATTGGCGGGCGCCAGCGGGCGCCCGCCGATGAAAGTGGACAGCGGGGGGGGGAGGAGGGGGGCACTTACCTTCTCAGCCCGGTGGCTCCCGTCCGGCGCCGGCGCCTACTACTACTAGCAGGCTCCGCGGCCTGCTCTAGGGTGGCGCGCCGGGTGATGTCATCACCCGGCGCGCTACTCTAGAGCAGGCCGCGGAGCCTGCTGGTAGTAGTAGGCGCCGGCGCCGGCCGGGAGCCACCGGGCCGGGAACGTAAGGAGGGGGTGCGTGGAGGGGAGGAGGGGGCGTGCGGAGGGGGGAGGGGGGAGGGGGCCCCTTACCTGCCCGGCCCGGTGGCTCCCGTCCGGCGCCGGCGCCTACTACTCCCAGCAGGCTCCGCGGCCTGCTCTAGGGTGGCGCGCCGGGTGATGTCATCACCCGGCGCGCTACTCTAGAGCAGGCCGCGGAGCCTGCTGGAAGTAGTAGGCGCCGGCGCCGGACGGGAGCCGCCGGGCCGGGAAGGTAAGGAGGGGGTGCGTGGAGGGGAGGAGGGGGCGCGCGGAGGGGGGAGGGGGGCCCTTACCTGCCCGGCCCGGCGGCTCCCGTCCAGCGCCGGCGCCTACTACTCCCAGCAGGCTCCGCGGCCTGCTCTAGGATGGCGCGCCGGGTGATGTCATCACCCGGCGCGCTACTCTAGAGCAGGCCGCGGAGCCTGCTGGAAGTAGTAGGCGCTGGCGCCGGACGGGAGCCGCCGGGCCGGGAAGGTAAGGAGGGGGTGCGTGGAGGGGAGGAGGGGGCGCGCGGAGGGGGGAGGGGGGAGGGGGGCCCTTACCTGCCCGGCCCGGCGGCTCCCGTCCGGCGCCGGCGCCTACTACTCCCAGCAGGCTCCGCGGCCTGCTCTAGGATGGCGCGCCGGGTGATGTCATCACCCGGCGCGCTACTCTAGAGCAGGCCGCGGAGCCTGCTGGAAGTAGTAGGCGCCGGCGCCGGATGGGAGCCGCCGGGCCGGGAAGGTAAGGAGGGGGTGCGTGGAGGGGAGGAGGGGGCGCGCGGAGGGGGGAGGGGGGAGGGGGGCCCTTACCTGCCCGGCCCGGCGGCTCCCGTCCGGCGCCGGCGCCTACTACTCCCAGCAGGCTCCGCGGCCTGCTCTAGGATGGCGCGCCGGGTGATGTCATCACCCGGCGCGCTACTCTAGAGCAGGCCGCGGAGCCTGCTGGAAGTAGTAGGCGCCGGCGCCGGACGGGAGCCGCCGGGCCGGGAAGGTAAGGAGGGGGTGCGTGGAGGGGAGGAGGGGGCGCGCGGAGGGGGGAGGGGGGAGGGGGGCCCTTACCTGCCCGGCCCGGCGGCTCCCGTCCGGCGCCGGCGCCTACTACTCCCAGCAGGCTCCGCGGCCTGCTCTAGGATGGCGCGCCGGGTGATGTCATCACCCGGCGCGCTACTCTAGAGCAGGCCGCGGAGCCTGCTGGAAGTAGTAGGCGCCGGCGCCGGACGGGAGCCGCCGGGCCGGGAAGGTAAGGAGGGGGTGCGTGGAGGGGAGGAGGGGGCGCGCGGAGGGGGGAGGGGGGAGGGGGGCCCTTACCTGCCCGGCCCGGCGGCTCCCGTCCGGCGCCGGCGCCTACTACTACCAGCAGGCTCCGCGGCCTGCTCCAGGGTGGCGCGCCGGGTGATGTCATCACCCGGCGCGCTACTCGAGAGTAGGCCGCGGAGCCCGCTGGTAGTAGCCGCCGGCGCCGGACGGGCCGAGAAGGTAAGCAGTGGCGGGGAAGGGGGCTTACCCCCCCCGGAGCCGTCCGCTTCTATCCGCTGGCGCCCGCGGGCGCCAGCGGATGGAAGCGGGCGGCCCCAGGGGGGGTAGGGAGCGCGGGGGAGGGGGTTTACCTGCCGGGGCCGTCCACAGTGGACGGCCCCGGGGGGGGGAGGGAGTTAGGCCCCCCCTTACCCACCCGCCGCCATTTTTTCCTCATAGACTTGCATTGCAATGCAAGTCTATGGGGAAAAAAATGGCGGCCGATCCAAAAATGTACGATTTTTGGGTCGGGATCGGACTCGATCCGGTCCGGGGGGCCTCCGATTTTGTCCGAACCGGTCCGGGACAAAATTGGAGGTCCCGATCCGGGTCCCGATCCGATCCGGGGGGTCCGTGCACACCCCTAGTTGACACAATACACTAAGCCATTATGTTTAGTTAAAAATGTTTAACCACCATGGCTTAGTATGTTGTCTGAACAGGGTCTATCACTGAATCATGTGGCAGTGAATGCCATACTTTAACTATACACTGTGAAAAGAAGTACTTCCTTTTATCTGTCCTGAATCTCTCACTAGTCCTGAATCTTACACCAATTAGCTTCTTGGCCCTGGGTTATAATATTATGAGAGAAGGAGAAAAATGTCTCCCTATCTAATTTCCCCACACCAAACATTATTTTATGTATCTCAGTTATGTTTGCCCTGGCTCGTGTATTTCTGTAAGCTAAAAAATCTCAGCTATTGTAATCTTTCCTCATAGGGGGAATTGTTCCAGCCCTTTGATCATTTTGGTTCCCCTTTTCTGCACTGTTTCCAGATCTACAAAATCTTTTTTGAAGTGCATTGATCAGAACTGTATACATTATTCAAAATATAAATAAAGGAATAATGATACTGGCAGATTATTATTATTATTCCTTTCCTAATGATCTCCCAATATGGAATTTGTCTTTTTCAGAGCAATTGCACAGTGGAGCAATGTTTTATTGGGCTGTTCACCACAACCCCCAGATGCATTTCCTGGTCAGTCACTGCCAACTGAGACTCCCATCAGTGTGAAGATAAGGCTTTTTTTACCTCAGTGTACATCACTTTGCTAAGAGTTTGCTTTCTGTGAAACAGGTTTCTGTTGGTGTTGAAAACTGGGTATTGGGCTCAAAGGAGTTGTTTAGTGTGTTGGGGCTGCATTCCAGTGGTGAGTGGGGCCAAAGGCAAAAGGGGCAGGACCAAAAATATCAGCATATTTTAGTTTAAAGCTCTTACTGCCAGTAACTAAACCTTAGGAGAGAGGCCTTTCAACCCTTTAGAACGGGGTGGGGTGATGGCACAAAAGTCAGGAAATTACCAAATGATTGGCGTTCAGAGGAAAGGAGGGAAAGGGGCATGGACATCTGGGGATCCCGGAGAGCTGGATTTGGCCCCCAGGCGTGCAGTTCTGCACCCCGCTATAGAGTTTGTGCCTAGAAATAATCATATTACACCTCTGCAGGGAGAGAATTCCACAGGTACAGCACCACCACAGAGAAGGCCCTGCCAACAGTTCAAAGGCTAGGAGGATTAAGTATATTTTGTCCCCAGTATGAGACTGCAAAAGTGAGTGTGGGTCAGGCACTGCTGGAACTGTGTGGAGCTCCTCTGTGTGGTGACTCACTGAGCTGCAGGTGGCAGCCTTCTTAGTAAAGAATCTTCCAAACTGACTCTGCTCACCCAGGCTGACTACTGGATCCTTCTGGGCAGGAGGCAGTGGAGGCTGGTGGCTCTGATGTCAGTGGGGCAGTGAATCTGCTCTGGGTCTCAGTCAGAGCAGATCAGAACTCTAAAGGAGCTATCCAAGGTGCATCACCCACTGACATTGGACTCACCAGCCAATTGGCAGGAGGTATATAAAAGGTTTTCTGTTGCAGCTGAGCCTTCTTGAGCAACCATGTGTAGCTGAGCTCTTGCATTTCTGATCTTGTTTTTGGTGTCAACACCTGGCTTGTTCTCTGGTTCTGCTTAGAGCTTGTCTAGGGAGCCTGATTGTTCTTTGGTCTTGTATCCCAGTCACCAGCTCCTGACTCTCTCCTTGACAGTGACTTGATTTGCATAACACAACAGCCCACCATGACTTAATTTACCTGCAGGCCCTATCAATTGCTGTAGCTTGTCATGTCATGTGAACCCAGGTGGCTGGGGTTGTTTGAAGGTTAGAGAAACCTCAAATAACCCATGGCTTGTTGTAGAGTTATTTGAGGGTTATCTAACCCTCAAACAACCCCTTGGGTGCCCAGCCGATGGGTAAATTAACTCATGGTGGGCTGTCATAACATGCCCTGCATATCAGTTTGTTTCTACTATCTTACCCAATATTTGAAATTGGCCTATGTAGAATGTGCCCTCACAGTGGTGGAGTGAGGGTGGGTGAGATGTTTATTTAATCAGTTCCTTTCTGCTTTGGAAGACAGCAAGGAGCCTTTAGGAATTAACCAAACATTTAACATGAAACCATGAGACTTAGAAGTGACTGACAGGTTTCAACATATCAGGTGTGTTGTTGTTTTTTTAAAAAGATTTCACTTTGTGCAAAACAAAGAGAAATAATGCAACACATTATTTTCGTAAAGACAGCCATTCACCACCACAACAGAGCTCTTGCAGTCCCCAGAGCCTCCACGAGAAACATAAGAACAGATAAAGAGTGGCCAAGAGCTGAGGCTTTAGGGGAAACCTTCATGAAAAATAAAAGTGGGATTTTTTTTTATTTTTAAAAATGTTTCTATACCGATGTTGTGTCAATTTGATGGTTTCTTCCACTTTCTTGCTGTCTAACCCCAGGGAACGCTCAGTTTCTAGATTTCTTTAATTTTAAAAGCTTTCAAAAAACAAATAAATGAAAACTGTAAGAGAGAGAAATTAGATTTCCATGTATAGAATGCTTTACAATTCTTGACTCTTTTCCCCCTCTCCACAGCAATCCTTTAAGAAAGGCTGGACTAAGCATTAGGAGCGCCCTTCCCCTCCTACAATGACCTGGACTGATGCAACATCTGGAGCATTGGGGAGGGGGGAAGCAAATAATGGTAGCCAGAATTGGATCCCCACTGAGGATGGGGTGAGGATAGATAGATATTTGGCAGTGCTGTGGGCCCTGTTGGGCTGCTGAGATTCCAGCGACTGTCTGAATATGCTCTGTGTGTGTGTGTGTGTGTGTGTGTGTTTGTTTATGTGAATCTGTTGAACCAGCTTCCTATTGCAGAGTGCCAATCTCGCCCTTTTTAAGAGATGAAATTCTAGACCTTATTGATAAATTAAAGATTGACAAATCCACTTGAGAGTTCTTAAAGAACCCAACTGTAACATTACCAATCTTCCAACCAAAGTATGTGACTCATCCCGAAAACTGACCTCTGTACCAAAGGACTGGAAAGTGGAAAGCAGCCAATATAACCCTGTTTAGAAAAAAAGGGGGGGAAGAGGATCTAGGGGAGATTACAAGTCGGTTAGCTGATCATCTGCATTAAAAATAAAATTATCATGCAAGCTAATTCTTCAACAAAAAGAACATCTTCTTGCTGAAGAAGAATCAACATAGCTTCTTCGAAGGTTAAATCCTGTCTCACTAATCTTTTAGAATTCTTTGAGAGTGTCAACAAGCCTGTGGAGAGGGGTGATAAAATCAACATTATTTACTTAGGCTTTCAGAAAGCTTTTGACAAAGTCCCCCACCAAAGGTGTAATCTTAGAAGTAATAGATAACAGAACAGATCCTTTTATGCATCAGTAGCTGGTTCAAGAAGAGGAAGCAGAGAGTTGGGATCAACGGTCAGTTCTCACAAGGGTGGGATGTAAGAAGTGGAGTCCCCCAAGGATCTGCATTGAAATTGAAGCTTTTCAACTTGTGCCAGGGGTGAGCAATGAAGTGGCCAGGTTTGCTGATGTCATACAATGGTTCACAATGGTAAAAGCAGAAGGAGATGATGAAGAATTCCCAAAGGCTCTCTCCAAACTGGAAGAATGGATTTCAGAAATGGCAAATACGATTCAGTGTAAGTAATTGTCAAGTGATGGATATTGGGGCAAAAAATCCTAACTTCACAAATACTCTTCCAGCTACACTTGGAATACTGTGTACACTTCTGGTCCTAATGTCTCAAAAAGGAATTTGTAGAGGCGGAAATAGTGCAGAAAAGGACAACCAACAGGTCAAGAGGCTGGAACATCTCTGCTATCAGGAAAGCTTACAATGGCTAGGCCTTTGTAGCTTAGAAAAAGGGGTGAATAAGGAAGGACATGATAGAGGTGAATGAAATTATGCATGGTGTGATGTAAGTGGATTGGGAAAAGTTTTATCCCTGTCTCCTAATAGTAGAACCCGGGGTCATCCAATGAATCTGGATGGTGGGAGATTTGGGACAGATAAAAGGATAGCTTTCAATGGCTACTGGCCCTGATGGTTATGTGTTACATCCAGTATCTGAGGCAGTAAGCCTGTGTGCACCAGTTGCTGGGGAACATGGGTAGGAAGGTGCTGTTGCACCATGTCCTACTTTGTTGGTCCCTGGTCAACAGCTGGTTGGCCACTGTGTGAACAGAGTGCTGAACTAGATGGACCCTCAGTCTAATCCAGCATGGCACTTCTTATGTTCTTAAGTACTTCTTCTCACCGTGCACAATTAACTTATGTTGTGATGGCCAGCAACAAAGAGGGAATTACACAAAGAGGCTTTGAGAGGGAATTCCACAAATTCATGGAGGAGAAGGCTATCAATAACTAGTACTCATGATGACAATGTGCTATGTCCACTAACGGAGACAGTATGCCTCTGAATGCCAGTTGCTGGGGAACAACTCGGGGGGGGGGGAGTTTATTGCCCATGTGTCCTGCTTGTGGGTTTTCCAGAAACAATCTGGTTAGCCAATGTAGGAAACAGAATGCTGGACAAGATAGGCCTTTGGTCTGATCTTATATTATTAGAAGTGAAAAGAGGGCATTCTGGGAGCTGGGACCCCTGTTAAATGACAAAGATGACTGGATTTCCTGCCTGCTGTATCACAGCTTCCCAAACCACAACAGATTTCTCCCTCATATGCTTCCAAACTAAAAAAAGAATGTGGGTCAACCCCTTGGAAAACTGGGTTTCAGTATATTATGCAAACACACACACACACACACACAATTGTGGAGCCTGGCAGTCTTACCTTAAGCCAGCTATAAGGGAGAAAGAGGTAATGTACGTCAAGGAAGAACTGGGTGAACGTTCTTTTGCTGGCAGAACTCCTGTGCTTTCAACACTGTGGGTTGCACCTGAGGATGTCATTCTGCCAGCATAAGGGAAACTGCTGGTGGAACAGATTTTCCTTCCCCCCTTCATGTCCCTGTGCAATTCCCCAATTCTTTTCTGGAAGGTTGGGGGATCCTCAGGATCAGATTTGGGACATGCCCAGGAGACTGCAGGGAGGAGGACAAGACAGGGAAGTTGCATTGTACGAGCAGAACTCTACTCATGCAACATTGGATTCAAGCCACTGTTTGGTTGACGAATAGAAATTCAGCAGGTAAAGCTTTTCCCAGCATGAGAATCCAGTGATGGGAGAAACTTCACCTGCTGAATTTGCTCTAGTCATGCAATACAAGGCACAGGAGTGACACCACAAAAGGGCAAAGGGACCAAACTCATGCCAGTTTCTGGAACAGAGGGGGAAGGAAGGAAGTTCAACTGAAATGTTACCAAGTGAACAGAACACTCCTATACATTTCTACTCAGATGAATGTCTCATTGAGTTCAATGAGGCTTACTCTTATGTAGGTGTATATAAGATTGCAGCCTAAACATGTAGAATTCTTATTTGAATATAGAGACTATTTCATCTGAGGGCTCTGTTTTAACATAGGTTGTATACTCCTAACAACTGCACAACAAATAGAATTTCAACAGAAATTAAATTTCACTGGGTGTGACTTTTTCCTAGTTACAGTGTTTCATTGACAGAAGATGCTGCTCTTATTTGAATTTATTCTTCTAAGCAAGTATGTGACCCCTCTGTCTTTCAGAAGCTGGCAAAGGTTTTTTTTAATGAAATGTGGGGGCTTTTATGAATATATTCTAGTATTCATAAAAATCTAGTATTCATTTACCTCCTACTTTTCATTTGCTCAAAGCACTTCACATACATTATCTCAGAAAACCTGTAAGGTAAGGTAACATTATTATCCCCATTTTGCAGACAGCGGGAAGAGAGGTACTGAGGTTGGAACTGTAGCAGCTTGCAGGTGTGTTTATGACTTGAGGTGAGAGTGGTACCCAGAACTTCCTGGTTTTACTTGGGAGGAAGCACCATTTAATTCAATGAGACCTCTGAAGAGATATGTATGGAATTGTACTTTTCATCAAATTACTACATTAGCTGAACATAATACATTTTGGTTTTGGTTTTTCCCTTCAGTGGGAGAAGAGGTGTGAAAAGCTGACATCAGAATTTCAGATTCTGGTGTACTTTATAAGAAAGAATCTGTGGCAGATAGCAGGAATCTGGTAACTAGCTCAAGGGATAGTTCCTGCAAAATCTGCATAGAGTTTACATTTTTATACGACTTTTCCATGTGTGTACTCACAAGGGAGATAGTTCTAGAAGCTTCATTCTATCCAACTGGGATTGTTGCCCCAGGAGCTTTAAATGATTCCTGCCTCTTTAAGAGTCAGACATTCTGTGCAGCAAGAAAGGTTTTGTTAGGCCTAGTAAAAAAAGAAAAGAAAAGGCACCATGTCCAAGTAGACTGGCGATAGTCTTCCTTGAATCCATCAGTAAGTCATAGGGCTGCCATGTGTCCTATTTTACAGAGGGCCGTCTTCTATTTGAAGAGCTGTCCAATCCAAGTCTGGTTTAAAGAGGAAGACCCATAAACAGAAAGAGCAAGAGGGGCCTTGAAGATGCTCATCAGCACTCAGCACCTGGACAGCACACTGAGCAGGCAGCCATAGAGGCCCCCTGTTCATAGTCTCCCACATTAGGATGAGATGTCTTCTATATACATCATAGTAATCAGTGGAGGGTGGTGGCTCCAGTGTCAGTGAAGTACCTTGGAGAGCTCCTTTAGAGTTCTGACTGGTTCTGACTGAAACCTGGAGCGGATTCACTGCCTCACTGGCATCGGAGCCTCCACTGATAATAATTCTTTCTAAATTTGCATCTACATTAGCATATGCAAATTTCATACAAATCTCTGCCCACTTTTGTCCTCTTTTTTACTGCTGCATTTCCTCTTTTTGGGGGGGCAGTGCGTAAAAGTTGCTGCCCTATGAAATCAACATTTACCTTTTTCAACATTGTAAAAGTGTACGGAAAAAGGGAGGCAGTCTCGGTTGGCAATGCAGCAGTCTGAAAGTTCACGAGGTTAGAAGCACTTCTCACCCAGAACACAAACTGTGAACCACATTTGGAAATAATGTTTTTAATTAAAAGTAGCATTTTTGAGACTGTTGGCAGTGGCTATGGGGCATAAGTGAGGAGATCCCTTTTGACAGAAGATGGTTGGGACTTGGATGCAAGAGACTGCAAACCAGTTTCAATCCTGCTTGGCTAATCAAATCAAGAGCTTTCATTCTAAGCGGAGTGCCTTCAATGTGGCACATGAGAGTTCAGTGGAGAGATCTCATTATCACCCATAAAATAAATTGGGCTTGCCTGTGTCAGGAAAATTTCGGAGGTTGCTCCAACATCAGCACATGACAGCCTACCACAAACATACTCTTTACTCTCGAGCCTTCCCCCAACTTGGTGCCCTCCATAAGTCTTGGACTACAGTTCCCATTATCCCTGACCATTAATTATGCTGTCTGGGGCTAATGGGAGTTGACATCCAAAACATTTGGAGAGCACCAGATTAAGGAAAGCTGCATAATGTATTTCATTCCCATTTAGTGTGGGAACAAACACCACTACAACTAAGTGCCCTAATATAGACTGGGGCCTCTGTTCTTGAGATATGATTGGGAGGATCTGATTTAATGCTCTACTGCAAATTCCTTCCAGCTTTGTTGGCCATTCTCATTTAATTTGATAGAAAGGATATTGCTTTCCAAAAGATGTTCAAAGGAGAAGAACATTTCAGAGAAATTCCCATGGGTGGGGTTAGGGTTCTTCTGCTTGCCTTACTTATGAGGTGGCCAAGGACTATGTGTATGTGAGTATCCTGGTTTTGATTAGACAATAATCTCTCCATCAGCCTGTTGCCTGCCCAGCTTCCAACACTTCAATTCAAAGCCGGGGAAGAGAAGACTTCATGAGTTAACTTCTCTCTCACGCTGTGGGGCTTTTTCAGATCAGGAAATGTGGGCAGCCAAGGAGGCTGCAGGGCAATGGAGAGATGTGTAATAGAAAGAAAGAAAATGCACAGCCTCTTCAGCCTCTTTGCAATGATAAGGTAAGCTCAAAACCTCCACCAAAGTGGCAGCAGTGCAAAAATCAAAAGGACAAACAGAAGGGGGGAAAAAGAATGAAGCGATGCTAGAACCACTGGTAATGGTGAACCCCACTCTGACAGAGAATTTCCCCTCCCCTGGGAGAAATTCGCTGAAATGTTCCCCCCACTTTCTCTGTCCACAACAAGGTTAGGGAATTGTGTACAGTGCTATAATCTCATAACATATATAATTTCAGACTAGAAAGAAGGTTAAGAGTCCTAAAGCACATCAACTTAAACCCGTCAGCAAGGCTTCAAAGAGGCCTATATGTTTGTTTTTCCTTTGAATCGGGCAAGCAGTCGTAACAGACCACAGCTTTTCTCATTAAGGAACTTGCCTCCTTTTCTTTGCACAGTACTTTGTTCCTCTTAGTAATTCAGCTGGCCTAATTCTCCTTGTCTGATTAGGTGAGAGATTTGTTTATACACATTCCTCGACACTTGACCCAGCAGCTTCTCCAATGTTTAGCAAGTTAAGTGGTTGATAATGAGGTGTACTGTCTGGGCCTTTCCCCTCAACTTTCTAAGCCAGGGGTGAGCAGAAGGTAGTCCAGCATCTACTGGGGCTTGTCTTGACAAGAGGTTTTCCCCGGGGTGGATCCACAGTGGTGGCAGGTCATCTACATGATGCAGCTGCCATCGTGAAGCCATGCAGGGGCAAACCCCTGAAGGCCTGGTTTTAAAAAGTCGGGCACTTAGAGTGACTTTTTAAAATTTTTGGAGCGAGGCAATGACAGCATCTGCCATCTGTCCCCTTGTTTCAAAGCTGCATTGGAGATGTGTCCCAGCCGATGGTGAGCCCTGATTGGTCGCCCAGCCGGGGCAGGGAGAGGGAGTGGGACAGTGAGCCAAATGGCTGCTGGCCCACCTCAGCAATTCTCCGGCATGTGGATAAGCAAAAAGAAAGGTTAAAAACAAACAAACCTGGGATGTGAGGAGGTGCAGGTACCCTGGTGCACAGGTGTGGTTCCTCCTCTGAATAAAAGGTTAAAAAAAATGCTAGGACCTGAGGAGGCGCAGATGCCCATTGCATGGGTGCAGCGCCTCCTCCAAAGCAAAGGTTAAAACTAGGGATGTGCATCGGATCAGGTCTGATCCACGATCCGGAGCCGATCCGACCAAAATTGGATAAAATTATCCAATTCTGATCCCGGCTTCTGGATCGTTCAATCTGATCCGAACCAGTCCGAAAGGACTCGATCCGGTTCGGATAAAATCGGAGGATCAGACTTCCTCTTCCCCTTCGCGCTCCTTACCTGCTGGGGCTTTCTACTAGTATCCGCTGCCCCCTTCTACTGAGAAACAGGCATCACGGCCTGCCTCTCAGTAGTGCTCTGGGTGATGATGTCACCCGGCGCTCTACTGAGAACTAGGCCATGAAGCCTGTGTCTCAGTAGATCGGAGCAGTGGAGGGAAGAGGACGGCCTCAGCAGGTAAGGAGTGCGAGTGGGGGGGAGGGACAGGGAGGGGGTAGTTAGGGCCCCACTCCCCCCCCCACCACCATGTTTTCCGTTTAGGCTTGCATTGGGGGAAAACTTTCTTTCCCCCAATGCAAGCCTATGGCGAAAACACCAAAAATGGCGGCCAATCCGAAAATCGGACGTCTGGTTTTCGGATCGGGTCCGATCCAATCTGAGGGACCTCTGATTTTGTCTGAACCGATCCAGGACAACATTGGAGGTCCCGATCTGGGTCCTGATCCGATCTGGGGGGGGGTCCGTGCACACCCCTAGTTAAAACAACAACAACTGCGACCTGAGGAGGCGTAGGCGCCTGGTGCACGGGCGCTCCTTCTCGCAAGCAAATCCCCACGCTCGCTCCTTTGTATGGGGATAATGTGAAGGATCACAAATGCGGGGCTTTGGGGACTTGCGTCTCCAAAGCACCATCATCAAGGTGAGCTCTTGTGTCTAATGGTGATCAAACTTTGGATAATGTATTCGAATGGTTTTTAATCTTTGTGAACTGCTTGGAGAGCTTCGGCTACGGGGCAGATTAGAAATATAATACATGAATGAAATGAAACGATTTGCAGTAGATCAGCAAGGGTTTCACTTCAGGGCAGTGGGGGGGAGGCAGAGTGAATTTTTGTGAAAGAGAGGACTTCTGAACTTGATTCTGGCATTGATGACAAATTCCTGGCCCAAGCATGTGCTCAGAGACAACCTGTTCCTTCATTCTTAGCATATATCTGCCCTCCTGAGCCACCGTTTTGCACCTGACTCTGGTTGGTGAACCTCAGGGTTTTAGTTTTAAAAAAAGCATCTAGAAAAAATGTAAGTTGAATATCTGTCCACCGCAGTTCTAGGCAGGGAACGTTCTTACTCAGGAACAGAGCTCTCTGAGGGACTGGCTGCACGCTTGATTTCAACAATACCTATTTGACAGGTACAAGACCTATTTTCTCACAACTCATATCATTTACTACTAGGCACTTTGTCTCCACCTCAGAGCAGATGCTCCACAGATATTGATTAAATATACTGATTAAAATATGCATGGTTTAATTCAAGGATTCCATTTTGAGGAGGGGCTATTCCCATCCATGTGCCCCCATGTGTCATTCTGAGTAATTTCATTCAATCCCATGACCACAGT
The DNA here is from genome assembly GCA_029215795.1 of Anniella stebbinsi. Classification (NCBI taxonomy): domain Eukaryota; kingdom Metazoa; phylum Chordata; class Lepidosauria; order Squamata; family Anniellidae; genus Anniella; species Anniella stebbinsi. The sequence continues at coordinate 186,530,620 of JARDYH010000002.1, forward strand.
GCAGGGCCGGATTAAGACATGCTGAGGCCCTAAGCCTTGTCAGTGTTCAGAGGCCCCATACCATAAAAAGAAGAAAAAAAGAGTGTATTGCATTATAATAGGAAGGGTAATAGAAGGGTACCACCCAGCATTAGTTAAACAGTGTTAGATAGCTTTCGCTGAAGATGTGTATAAAAGCACTAATAAAGCAACTTGAGTTGGCCTTCTTTTAAATTGGCCCTAGATTGTGCTTATTGCCTCCAATACTAATGCTGTATTGCCACACTTTCTCTATATAAGGCAACTCCGTAAGTCACAGCAGACTTTCCAGCATATTTAAGACGAAGTGATTTCAATTTAATGCATCTCAGTTATCTCCAACATATTTAGAGGCTCGTCATAATATAAGGCCCTAAGACATGGCTTACTTAGCTTATTCCTAAACCTGGTACTGTCACAGTGCGGTGGAGCAAAGAAAGCTTTCTTTCCAGAGCTAATAGCAATTTTAGGAAGAGTGTGGCTTTTATCAGCATTGTGGTGGAGGGGAATTGTTAAACCCGATGGCCATGCACTGTTGCCCAATCCTGATTATCTCCCCCACCCCCACCCCTCATGGCTGTTACACACAACCGGGGGGGGGGGGGAAGGGGGAAGAGACACATTAAATGCAATTATACATTTAACATCACATCTAGTTTGCTCCTGATTTAAAATATTTGGGATTAACTCGGTTGTGAGTCGTACAGAGAGATATATTTAAGGCTGCAATTGTATACCTATGGATTTGAATAAATCCCACTGAACTCAAGGGGACTTACTGGTGAATAGACATATATAGGATTATACTGCACGTCATTTTGATTAGTTGAATTCTTTTCTCATGTGACCTATAGTTCCATCAGTGCGATGCTCCTCCATGTTTATGCAGTACCAACAGGTACTAACAAGTATGAGTTTATTTTGAAATGTTTGTGCCTACATGCACTTGAGATAAACTACACTGCTATATACATTTCCAGACACAGCACCCTTGCAATGCACATAAATTAGCTCCTTTCTCTTTGCTGTCCTTGTTCCTGTAATTTCCATATGTTTACAGATGTACATTTTCAATGCAAACACAGCATGTGAGCAGCTTTTGTGGCACCCAAAGACTCATCCCAGCAGAATAATTGTCACTTGTCCCGGTGTGGAATCCCACCATATGTTCCATTGTTCTTTTTTTAGAGGGTAAAGGGGAAAAAATTACAAGGGGAAGGAAATGGCTAGGACTACACTAAAGTACATGAAGGATTCTTTCTGGCCAACATCAATGCATATTAAAAATGTGTCAATAGTTGGCTATTATTTTAATTTTTTCATTTCAATGGTTGTTTAGGTCTCATGTTCTTTAACTGCAGAAAGGAGGAGAAAATTGGTGACTAAAAGCTCATGAGTGTAGATATCTCTGTACAAAAGGTTGATAAGGTGGGATCAGATGAGTTTACATAATCTACTTCAGTGCAAAAAGGTCGGAGCGGGGGGGGGGTGGCTTTGTGAGAATACACCATGCTTGTTGCTTTTGCACTGAAACCTTCAACAATTCACAGGTAGCGGTTTTCACCCCAAAAATGTAGATTTCAGCAAGGATGACCATATGGAAAGGAGGACAGGGCTCCTGTATCTTTAACAGTTGTATTAAAAAGGGAATTTCAGCAGGTATCATTTGTATGCAAAGCAGCACCTGGTGAATTTCCTTCTTCATCACAACAGTTAAAACTGCAGGAGCCCTGCCCTCTTTTGTATCTGGTCACTCTAGCTATACTATTTGCATAGTCACTATTTGCCTACTAGAGTGACCAGATACAAAAGAGAGCAGGGCTCCAGCAGCTTTAACAGTTGTGATGAAGAGGGGATTTCACCAGGTGCTGCATGCATATAAATGACACTTGCTGAAATTCCCCTTTTTAGACAACTTTAAAGATGCAGGAGCCCTGTCCTCCTTTCCATATGGTCACCCTAAGCAAAGCTGCCTGTAATTTGGGGAAGGGGGAAATCTCATTGGATAAAATCACATTTCAATGCAAATGCCACAGTTGATGAAATTGAGCAACGACCCTCAGGCACGAGAGGTCTTTCCTTGGGAGGCTGTGCTGTATGTGGAAAAGACAGGCCTGACCTTGGGACAGATTAAATTCTCCATCAGGAATTTGGGAAGGAAGAGAAGTGATGTGGCTGCAAAATTGTTTGGCCACCACAGGGGTCAAATAAACAGTGGCCTTTAAGAAGCCAGCCCCCTGCATTCTTTTATTTCAACATTAATACCAAATCCATGGCATTTAATTAGCTTCCTAAAGCACACCATGGCCTGGAGCACTTGCAAAGTTCTTCATTTTCATCAGTGTTCATTTTTAAATGGTTTAAGGCTGCCTTTGATTGCCAAGTGCTAAAATATGAATCTTCACACTTCTGAGTCATCGACTTAACCAAGCTGCCGCTTCAACTTCAGAGAACTTCCTGGGAGTAAAATGAGCCGTGCCCACAGAAGAAGGTTTGAGTCACAATTTCCAGGGCAAACTCTGACCCACCCCTGTGAAACCTGGTTCAGCCTCTCACAGCTGCTGAAACCTCTGGTAAAAACTGTGCACTTTGAACGTTTCCATTTAAGAGCGGTTTTAAATTTGAAAGTTGTTTACCAGTGGAGGCTGGTGGCTCTGATGTCAAGGGAGGGGGTGATTCCACTCTGGGTTTCAGTCAGAATTCTAAAGAAGCTATTCAAGGTGTCCCTCATTGGGTGCTTTGCAGCTTGGATAGCTCCTTTAGAGTTCTGACTGGTTCTGACTCAAACCTAGAGCAGATTCACTGCTCCACTGACCACAGTCACCAGCCTCCACTGTCTTTACTCGTTCCTCTCTTTGGACTGTCTCAATGTGTAGAACTTCTTCAGTCCTGGCCAATACATTTTTCTGCCTGAGGTAAAGGACAAGATCACCCACACACCCAATTCTACCTAGAGAAGCTGATCAGACTCGCAACTGAATCTTATATCAACACAAGTGTTGATGGAAAAGCATCTTTCAATTCACCAGAGAGCAGCAGGCTAGCAGAGGTGGATGGTGGGAAGCCAGGCTGGGTGGAATAGACAACTTTGTCCGCCAGCTGAGGGATATGGCCAGGGGGCTGCAGCTCCCTCCAAAGCCCCCTCCACATCTGGTGCCTGAGGTAACCACACCACTCTGCCTAATGGTTAGGGTGGCCATTTAAGCATTGCCCCCCAAAAGAGGAAATACATCACCGAAAAAATGACAAGAGGACCCCAATTTGCAAATCAATTGTGTATGTGAATTTATATGCATAGCTGCACATTTAGAAATCACTTTAAATAAGAAATACGAGACATCTGACCCTAGTGGAGAAGGCTGACTGGCTGACCTGTGTGCCTTGCTCAGCCTGCTGTCCAGGGGCTAACTGTTGGTGGCCAACTTCAAGGTTCCTGTTCTCCCTCCTTATAGTGTTTGACTCTAAACCAGACTTGGACTAGACACTTCTTCAAATAGTGGACAGCCCATACCATCTCCCTGTAAAGACAAGCTAAAATCTATCAGAAGAGATTTTACTGAGAAAATCTGTGAAAAATTTCTGTTTTACACCCTCTCTGAAAAAAGAGATCCGTTTTGCTAACTATCCTCCGCTATTTTTGGTGGAGGTTGCCATTTCTACCAACACCACCCCAATACCCCATAACAATCCTAATTCTGGTGCATTATTGAGGATGCAAAATGATGGCTTGGGCAGATACAAAAGAGGGCAGGGCTCCTGCAGCTTTAACTGTTGTGATGAAGGGAGAATTTCACTTGGTGCTGCATGCATACAAATGACACCTGCTGAAATTCCCTTTTTTAGACATCTGTTAAAAGTTACAGGAGCCCTGTCCTCCTTTCCATATGGTCACCCTACCTACAACCTTCAGTGGTTGGTTGTTAAGCTACCAATGAAATATTTAGGATAAGAAAGAGAGTAAATCATAGCTAAAAGACAATTGTCTAGCAGGTTTATTTATTATTTTTAATGTATTTAGATATATTTTGTACCTTGCTTCAGTTGGTGGACCTCACAGTTCTAGCAAAAACAAACTAATCCCATCACCCTGAAATCTGCCCACCCTGGAATAGAATTTGTTTTTGAAAACAAAAGCATGGAGTCATCCCACTGGAGCTCTCATTGCTATTAGTTCATAGTTCCTCTGGGATGCATAGATCATCCAGATCTCACAGCACTAATTCATTCTGATTTAACACTGGACCACCACTGGTGAAGAGAGATCCCTCAAGTGTGTCCAGTGGTAGTTCTTGAAGTCCAACTATAGCAAATGCAGCCACAGTCAGCTTCAGCCTCCTGACATTCACCAATGACAATGCCCAGTGGATTGTGCATTTAATTGCCAAGAATGTCATAATCTGTCACTCAAGGCTATCAGTTGTGTAGATAATGATGGTACTAAATCGGATAGTCTTGTTAGTGGAGTGGTAAAAAGCTAGTTGATATAACTTCACTCTATGTGAACAAAATATTTAAGAGACTAATTTCCTCCCGTAACTAAAATAATATGTCCCAAATTGATTACTTTTCAGATGCATAATAATTCAGTTCATTTGCCAATCACAGGCCTGTACAAGTTTTGAACCGGCAAACTAAACACATCTATGAAAGCAGATATCCTAATGGTAAAGCCAACGTAGCCACTCTAATGATTAAACTACTGACTGCTGAAGATTACAAGAAGATTATGTCCCTTCATGAACCTAATTCTCACTTCACATAGAATGAGGAGCCTAACTTCACTTTATGCAAACTAGGGATGTGCATTGAATTGGATCTGATGCCTGATTCCGATAAAATTCGAGGGAAATCGGACATCCAATTCCTGATTCTGATGCTGGTCCAAAGAGCTCCGATTCTTTTTGATCTGATTTTTTTTATCCGATTTGCATCGGATCGCATTGGAGAATCGGACCTCCAGTTTAGATGTTTTTCCCTAAGGGTTACCTTGGAGAAATAAATGCCTTTAAAAGACAGAAACATGAAACTTGGCCACATTGCAGATACCATGTAATTAGTCATGTATGGGAAATTTCAGAAACATTGATGCAGGCCTTTTGTGGCAATGAATTTTTGAAAATGGGTTGCATTACGCTTATATCGTCTTCTTAAAAAAACACATGAAACTTGGGCACAGCTGGAGGAGAAGAGAGGAGGGGGTGGAATTGACAGCTTTATCATCCAATCCTGCTTATCACTCCAACTTTAATGTGTGTATGTTTAAAAATGAGAAATTAATAGCACTTTGCATGGCCTGGATTTCCTGGAAAATCTGATTTTTTAGAAGTGCCTTGAGAGTAAATGCCTGCACCTCTGCCTCTGCAATTGGCCACAGATGACTACCAACAGCCCATCTGTAAAGTCCCCAACTTCCATGTATGTATCTTGAGAAATGAGAACGTTATAGCAGCCTGAAAACCTGCACTTTAACACATCTTTGTGAGTAAACGCCAGCAGCAATTTTTCTGAAATTTCTCAGACATGACTACTTACATGGCATCTGCACTGTGGCCAAGTTTCATGTTTCTATCTTTTAAAATAACAAAGCTATAGGCATATTTTTCCCAAATTCAAGGCTATAGGGGAAAATGGGCATCTGATGCTCAAATCGGAGGTCCGATTCTCGCATCGGAATTGGATCCGAAGCGATTCGAGGCAAGTCTGATTCGATCCGAACCAATTCATGTCCGCATCAGAAGTTATGATTCCGATCCGATTCTGGAGGGCCGTGCACATCCCTAATGCGAACAAAATGTTTGAGAGACCAATCTCTCCTCTCTGTGTGATCAAAATGTTCAAAAAACAAATTCCTGGGAAAACATCTGTGTTTTCTTCCCTCTTGCTGAAAAAACAGGAGTATTATCAAACAGCTGATCAGCCACAACTGGTGTGGGCTGTATTTTGATTGGCTTAGCCTTAAAGTGTCACATATTATGCAGGCCTGTGGTAGATAGTGACTTGCCTAGAGCCTCACTTAGAGTTCACTGGTGACACTGAATTAAAGATCTCACAGCAACATGTTAGCTAGTACAAGATACCAGCTCTCAAAACTTGGAAGTCCAGCCAGGCCCAAAAAAAAAAAAAAATGGTTAGCAACTCTATTCACAAACCAATTCACTGCATTTCCTCCCACCTCCCAAAACCCCACATTTGAATCTTAAAGCTTTCATCCCTTGCTGTTACTGGAGTAACTTCACTATTTTAGAATGATTGGTCACCTTTCATGTTCTTTTATAGTTTGTGGTCCCCAAGGTGCTATCTGTACATTTTCTGTAGTTCACTTTGAGATCCTTTGCCATGAAGGTGAGATATTGATGTGAACACTTGCTATTGTAGGATCACATCCCTGGGTTTTTACAAGAACAAACTTCCTAAGAAGGGTTGTACAGATAGAAAATTACAATAATCAAGTCTGGAGAAGACAAAAGTGCAAATAAGACTTTCAGCCGAAGTGTGACTGAGACAGTGTTGAAGATAGGGCAATATAGAAGAAGTGTTAATAAGCAGATTTACAGAGAGACAGAATGTGAGAAGCAAAGGTAAGCTGAGGATCAAAGAGAGCACAGGGATAGTTTCTGCTGCAAGATGGCAACACAGCTTAAAATTGCAAAGACCAAATAGGAATGTCTTTATTACAGTGATTGCCATTGGGCTCCAATAACTTCTCTGGAAATTATTGCAAAGTTAAGCAGGGAGACAGATAGTTGCCTATCATTCACACGCAAACCACCGATCACATTGAATTAATGTTCCACTTAGAGGGAGCATCTTCTCCATCCCCTTTTTCCTGACCAGATGTGATTAATCTTCAAGACTATAATATTAATTGCCAACTCACTCATTCTAAACAACTAATGATGATTTTTTTAAAAAACAGGGGCGTGTCTCTTTTAGCCCGAGGGGCAAATTCCATCTCGTAGAAGCTTTCAGGGACCACATTCCATGAAAGGAGTGGACAAAAATACCAGCATAGCTCTTACTGCCAGTAACTAATCCTAACTAAACATTTGAACCTTTTAGAATGGTAGGGAAAACTGCATAAAAACCAGGAGACAACCAAATGATTGGTGGTTGGTGGATATGTGGTGGGGCTGGGGAAGGGGGCGGGAGCTTCTGGGGAATTTTGAACAACTCTATCATGTGTCCCCTCACTTACTAAACAGTCCCAGATGTTGTAACCTTTCCTCGAAGGGGATCTGCTCCAGCCCCTTGATCATTTTAGTTGTGCTTTTGTACATTTTTATACCCTTTTCCCAATTCTACAATATCCTTTTTTAGGTGCAGTGAACAGACCTGTACACAGTATCCCAAGTGTAGTCGCATCATAGCTTTGTATAAGGGGAGTATGATTTTAGCAGTCCATTCTCAATTCCTTGTTAAATTATACCTAACATGAAACTTGCCTTTTCACAGCTGCCACAGACTGGGTTGACATTTTCATCAAACTGTCCACCAAAACACCAAGATCTCTTTCTTGGTCAGTCACCGCTAACTCAGATCCCATCAGCTTATACTTGAAGTTGGGTTTTTTTGTTTTTTTTCAATGTGCATCACTTTGCACTTGCTTACATTGAATCACATTTGCCATTTATATGCCCATTCTCCCAAGTTGGAACTCCTCGCAATCCTGTTTGTTTTAACCAGCCTAAGTAATTTGGAGTCATCAGCAAACTTGACCACTTCACTGTTCACTCCTAATTCCAGGTCATTTATGAATAAATTGAAAATAGGGATATCCGGAACTTGTGAAATCCATCCCACGTGTGTTTCATGGATTGTGCAGTGTCTTTTGTCCACAGACGGGTCCGTTCACAAAGGGATTCAATTTTTTTCCTGTTATGTGGAAAAACACACAAATAATTCCATAAGAAAGTTCACAACTATTTGCATAATTTATATTAGTATGTAACATTTAGCATATTGTCCCCATTCCAGTCATTTTCCCCCCCGAGTATATTTTCCAGCATGGCATATGTCTCAGCAGAAAAGTGTGTATTTTCCTGTGAATGAATTTGTGTAAATTTCAGGAAAGTAAATGTACCTACATACATTTCCGGAAGTCCTCGGACTCTGCTCATCCTCAGTAGGCTTGTCCGCAGTATATTTCATGGGTTGGATTCTTAGAAAACTAAACTCATTTTAGTCCATCTGGAATTTCTCCAGCATCCCTAGTTAAAAAGCACTGCTCCCAAAACAGATCCTTGTGGGACCCCCACCATTTACATCCCTGCACTGGGAGAATTTACCATTTATTCCTACTCTCTGCTTTCTGTTCTTAACCAGTTACTGATCCATAAGAGGACCTCTCCTCTTATTCTCATCAGCTCCGTAGCCCAACCGCCTCTTGGATTAAGAGATCAGGCTTTTAAGTTGGACACTATGCCTTCCAGTGGACCTGGCCCTCTCCTATTACAAGTTAACCACTGGAGTATCAGGCTAGATCACTATCATATCCCTTCATCATCTATATTATTCAAGGTGGGGGAAAGTATGCCCTTTGTTATTGCTATTGTTATTTCTTTTTAGGACAAACTCAGCCGGGGGTGCATTCATTCCATGCATTAGGGATGTGTATCGTATCGTTAAAATGTCCGATAACAATACGATAAGGTTGTTATCGGACATCCAGTTAATGATAATGATACAATAGAAAAACTGCCAATAAATATCCGATCTGAAAATTTTCAGTCCGATTATATCTGATTTTTTCGGATTACCGGACCACCATATAAATAAACCTATAACGTCTGTATTTTCAATGTTAGAGACTTGAAACTTGGTCACAGTGCTTATGGGGTATGCCTAAGTATGTGTATGGAATTTCAGAACAATCCCTCCAGCCGTGTATTTTATATGAATTTTTGAAAGATCATTTAATTTCTGACAGCTCAGAATGATAGCTCGCCACGAGCATTCAGAAATCTGTCAAAAAAGGTGCATGATCTTTTAAAAATTCATATAAAATACAGGGGTGGAGGGATTGTTCTGAAATTTGGCACATGTGTAGCAATGTGCTACACATATGTGCCAAATTTCAGAACAATCCCTCCAACCCTGTATTTTATATGAATTTTGAAAGATCGTGGTACTTTGAAAGCAACTGGGAGGCCCAGTCAACCTGCTGTCAATTAGCACAATCTTTCAAAAATGCATATAAAATTGAGGGTTTGAGCAATTGCTCTGAATTTTTCTTTCACAAATGACTAGCAATAGACAAGCTGAACTGGGGAAAATTTTCAAGTTTCAGACTTTTAAAATAACGAAGTTAAAAAAAGGGGTGGGGCTTTTTGGGGACCCTGTATAACTTTTTTATTTTTAAAGATAGAGACATGTAACTTGGGGAGCCAGGACTAGCAACATCCCATCTGCAAAGTCCAACAAGTTTCATGTCTCTATCTTTTCAAATAAAAGAGTTACACCCATATAAGTTCTTTAAGGAAAGCGTATGTGTCTATTGTCTAATACTTTTTTATATATCTTTTGTATTTTCAAAGTTAGAGACTTGAAACTTGGTCACAATACTTATGTGATATGCCTAAGTAAGTATATGAAATTTCAGAACAATCCCTCCAACCGTGTATTTTATATGAATTTTTGAAAGATCGTGCACCTTTTTTTGACAGATCTCTGAATGCACATGGTGAGCTGTCATTCTGAGCTGTCAGAAATTAAACGATCTTTCAAAAATTCATATAAAATACACGGTTGGAGGGATTGTTTTGAAATTTCATACACATACTTAGGCATACCCTATAAGCACTGTGACCAAATTTCAAGTCTCTAACCTTGAAAATACAGAAGTTATAGTCCTTTCTGTCTCTAAAAGCAGCTCTATAGAGCAAAATAGGGATTGGAAATAAATATCGGATTTCCGATAATTATAGGAAATATGATATGATTAACCTCCAATATAATCTGATCCAAAAAAATTTTAAAGTGATTTCCGATAACAATACGCTATGATAATTTTGGGCGTGCACACCCCTGCCATGCATCACTCTTTCTAGTATTCTGATCATGCTGCTTAGTTTGAGCTATAGTGTTTTGCAAGTTTTGTTGCATTTGGTGCATTCACCTCTGAAGCTCCAGGAAAATAAATACATTTAAAAAATGCTACAGTAAGTGTTAATGACTGAAGGTCAACTCACATTTTCAGCTGTTATTCTGAATGTGTTGACTATTGCAGCTCATACTTATACTAAGGATTTTTTTGGTTTATTTGTTGTCACTCTTATAAAATAGAAATTAATGACAACTTTAGAAATATATGCAGTTGTAATATTATAATAATATAATGGTTATAATTTATAATACCGTATATATAATTCTAAATCAGGAGTTAGTTGGTCATTCCTTTTTGATTGCCCTCCCTTTAACCAATTCTGATGAAACATACTTCATTGGAAAGCTCTTGATTTGCAGATTCCACAAATAACAACAGTTTTCGCTATATTTCAAAGTTGGGAGTTTATTTATGTCCATATTTTCTTTTCTTTAAAAATTAGGCTATCTTCTGTAACAATGTCCTATAGAGTTTATTTTTCATGTACAAATGCCAAGTATACTTAAACAAACATAATTAATTGCAAATTGGAGCAGAATGAAATATGAACACAAAAAAGTCTTTGTACACCTATATATACACAGCTGCAGGCCAAAGTACAATGATATGCCAGTAACATATGTCTTGTAAACAAATCATGAAGGGATTAAGAGATACCTACAGTTAAAAGTAACCCAGTCAATGTTTAGTTATTGCTCAGAAAGGAAGTCTCCAGCTGTTAAATTCAACAAAGTAACATTTAAAAGTCTCTGTACACCTTTAGTTAAGTTAAACCTTTCATTAGATTTAATTTTTCTCCACGAATGGTGTTGGCAGGGAACCAACTAACTTATACTGAATGAATGACAACTTTACCATTGTAAGCTGCTTAAAGCCTTATACTGCTTGATGCTCTCCCACTCTCTTTTGCCGTAAATGCTGAAAGGTGACAGCTAGCCATGCTCTGAGAAACGGGGGCCAGAGAAGATTAACACTGGTAATGATACCCATGGACGCATCACTGCTGGAATTCAGTGAACATGAATTGTGCAATTTATCCATCTATTCATTGCACAAGAATGTGGATGTCCTTAACTACATGCGGTATGATACTGTAATGAGCAAGCCATCTTGCCGTTGATTATGCAGGGGAACTGCCTTCAAGACTGTGGTCCACTGGTTAAAGGGGGCGGGGGAATCCGGATGTGACTTGAACCATTCTTAAAAGCAAGCAAGCCCTTTTGTGCCAATAATGGGTAGTCTCAGCACAAAGATAAAATGTCAAACACAACAAAGTACATCAAGAATGAGCAGGAGGGGTTGTAGCTTAGTGGTAGAGCACTTGCTTTGCATGCAGATGGTCCCAGTTTCGATCCCTGGCATCTCTAGGTAGAGCTAGGGAAGAACCCTGCCTGAAATTCCTGCCTGGAGATCCACTGCCAGTCAGTGTCGACAATACTAAGCCAGATGGACCAATGTTTAAACTGACTTTAGTTTTAAGGCAGCTTCCTATGTTCCAATGGGAGCTGCAATAGTGATTGAACCATTTACAGAAGGGGTAGGCAGGAGGTGGATTTGGATCCATTGGTAGATTTCTGGGTGATCCGCAGTATATCAGCAAGGACTTCTGATGCCTGATTACTTGCCAACACAAGTGATATGAACCCCCACTGGCTTACATTTTACTGCTGAAAAGTGGGTTTTTGTGCAGAAGGACCATAAGGTCCATTCAGTTCTGATAATCAGAACAAATTCCTGGGCTTAGAATTCTTTAATTGTAAACACACATGTTTTGAATCAGACTCAGGTTGGTGTAATCTACTAAACTCACCACCACCACCAAAAAAAACCCACACACAAAGTAGATCCCGCAAGCTAGAAGTCTGGCCACTCCTAAATTATGTGCTTTAGGAAGAGGATGATGCCAATTTAGTTGTGAGTAGTTTTCAGGTTAACCTGTTTCTGTTTTGAGCATGATGCTAGCTCTCATCCCTTATAATACATTTGTGCCTGCTGCTTCCAGGGCTTAGCATCAGGGGACATGACTTTATACAAGGTCAGACTATTCGTGCATCTTGCCTGGTTTTGTCTACACTGACTGGAAACAGCTCTCCAGGGTCACAGGCAGAAAGAAGACTTTCCCATCACTGCCTACTTGAGCCTTGTAACTAGAATATAAGAAGAGCCATGCCAGAACATACCAACGGTACATCTAGCCCAGCATTCTTTTCACACAGTTGCCAATCAGCTGCCCACAGGAAACGCACAAGCAGCACATGAGTCCAACAGCACCCTCCCACCCCTTGTTCCCCAGCAACTGGTGTGCACAGGCTTAATGCCTCTGCTACTGGAGGTAGCACATAGCCATCAGGACTAGTGGCCAATGATAGCCTTATGCACCATGAATTTGTCCAATCCCCTTTTAAAGCCATCCAAATTGGTGGCCATCACTACAGCTTGTGGAAGTGAATTTCATCGTCTGTGGAGATGCATGGGGTATGGGTCAGTTTAGGTGAGCTATGCTTCAGGGAGGAGTAGGGAAATTGCAATGCGTGTATCCCTCACATGACTGGGAACCACATGGTGTGCCATAATTGATTTATGGCCTGATTTAATGCTGCTGCTCCTGCCACATGATACAGTATCCCAACCTGGGGTCCCTTACCCCCACTGCAGAGGGTGAGTAATGGGGGATACAATACCCATCATGGTGGTGGGGAAACACCACACACACGACATGCTAATCCATGGTGGATTTCTGTCAAATACAGCCCATGGTGGATTAGCATGACATCTGAACCCAGCCCTTATGTCGAGGTCAAATGCAGATCAGATGTACATTATTATGCTGACTGGTCAGACAAGGGGTGCTATACAGATGCATCAGGTCAGGCACCAGCCACATAAAAGAGCTGTGCCCTTTATGAACAGGATTTATTCTTTTTGGCTACTCTTGGCTTGGCAGTACGGAGAGGCAAGTTGTGCAGAAAAGGAAGACTTCTGTATTAAATGCTTGCCTTAATTGTTTGGGTCGGGTGTATTGGGCAACACATTTGGAGAAAGGGGCATAGTTCGTGGATGGCCCATTTGACAATGGGTGTTGCATCCCCTGCCCAACAAGCCCAATTACCTTCTGAAATGTATTTTGAATTATTAGGCCTGTAAATGTTGGATCGGGAGAAGCTCAATAGTCTATTCACCAGTTTTGTTGTAAGTATTTTTAGTGGAGGGAGAACCATTTTCTTTTCATTTTTGCTAAAGCTATATGCTCTGAACACAGGTTCTTCCTTATCATTATCTCAGCACACCATTAGCCATGCACTCTGAGTGCATTCTGTGATATTTGAGGGGGTGAGATTTCTATACACAGCTTGTTAGGAGATGCCTCGGAACATGAGCCCGCAACATCTTCTCACCTCTGTCAGAGAAGAAATCATATAGACAGCTGGTCTGGTATTGCACATTTGCTGCACAAACCTGAAATGACATCTCTTGGCTGATCTTTTTATATAGTGCAGAGCTGCATAATGAGAGAGCAAAACCAGACACACGCATGCTTTTTTCGGGAAGCTGCCTTATGCAAATTAGCCTCAGTAACAAAAGGGAGAGACCCCAAAAGGCCTGCTCAGGTTTTTCAAAGGGCCTAAAATACATCTAGTATGCGGGACTAGCCACTTGGCTATGCAAAGAAACTTTACCGACTGTAAAATGGAAATAATATTGACTTTTCCTGGCTATCGGCGAAGTTAACTAAATCATATTCTGGAGGAATGTCTACTAGCTCCAGGATGCTTCTAGATGTTAGACTTCTGAAAATTCACTGAATATGACAAGTATCAGAGGATTGGATACAGTCTGAGCTGGTATGCATGTTGTTATTGTTTTCCTGTGGCACTGAACCTTTGAATGTGTGGTGTCTGTGATTTTCAGTCAGCCCATGTTGTATTTATTTATTTATTTATTTATTGCATTTTTATACCGCCCCATAGCCGAAGCTCTCTGGGCGGTTCACAAAAATTAAAACCATGAAATCATTTTAAAATATATAAAACAAGGCACAATCTAAAAACACAGAATAACATACAATATAAAAACACAACCAGAATAAAACCAGACTTCCAAATATGGCTGCTATATACCGTCGTGCACATGCTGATGATGGCGCATGTCAAAGTCTGCTCAGCTCAACTTCTGCCATGCCACAATGGAAACACTATTCTGAAATCTCACAGTATGGCATGCTAAAAATTAAACTCTGCTGATATTAACATGCACCTCATAACACAGGTTTAAGAATTTCTACACTTCTATTTCAAATGCAGACATTAAGATAAGCAGCCCAGCATCCAAATGAGATTGATGACTATAGGATATACATTCAAATGTGGAGAAAGGAATACGATCTGCAGATTTATCTTTCCAGGCTTTAAGTCAGAGTGTCTTGGCAAGCGTCAGGTCTCCCAAAGTCCAGTTTAGTCCATCTCTTAATCCCTATGTCACATGATCAGTAACATCTTCCACTTGGCTCTTCATTGGGCACCTGTAAGATGGGTGTCAACAGGGAATAGGAGCTTTTCCATAGGGGTGATTCAACTTCAGACCTCTCTTTCAAGAGCTGGCGCTACTTTGACCAGACTAAAATGTTTTTATTTGCATGGGCTTTTGGATGTATGGCAGTGTTGTTTTATTGCCATGGTTTTATATATATTTTTATTGTTTCAGCTGCTGTTTTGTTCTGTTTCTGTTCATGATGATGATGATAGTGTTAATGTTACTGTAAGTCATCTTGTGCATTTTTAAATTGAGAATCAGGGTAGAATTTAAAGTTAACCTTTTCTCTTCTTTATAAACACAAGCCCTGGATGGATGGATAGATAAATAGATAAACAGTTATATAGATAGAAAGGAAAGGAAGGAAAGGAAGGAAGGAAGGAAGGAGCAAACTTGTGTATATAAAGAAAAGATTATGTAACCGAAAGTCTAAATGCACAAAACAACTGGCGCCCTTCTTTCCTTTTTGCAAAAAAAAACACAAAAAACCCAGCAACACCCACCTTAAAATTATGGCTTTGATTGGTCTTTAAATTGGCACCTTTAAATTGAACTTTCTGATTTCACAGAAATACATATGTGTGGACTTTGCGAAACAGTTTGTAGGAGCATATGTGGGTTGTGGTTTATAACACCACAGCCTTCATAGAGGCCGCTCAGGTTGTATTAGAGTCTATATTTCAGCACCCGAAACCACAGTTATTCTTCAGAAGGTGTAGACCTCCCTTGCAGGGGCAGGGGCTGTTTTATCACCTGAGATTCTTGGGGGCTGAGGGGGTGGAGGAAGATCCAGTCATACATTTGCTGCATTCTTGGTGCCTCTGACTAGTAGCTTGTTTTTAATCTGTTCTATAAACTTAATTTTCCATTGGTGTTTTCCTACAGAGAACATATTCATATTTCCTTGAAGAGCTCTACTAAGATCTAAGGCAAATAAAAAAATTCTCACAGGGCTAGCACTGCGGTCTGGGAGCTGTCAAAGAGAGGGCAATGTTGTGGAGAAAATGTTAGCTGTAGTGAGTGCAGATGCAGCATCTTAACAAATACCACAACAGCTGAAATCTATTTCAGTAGAGGCCTGAACAAAAACAAAGCTAACTAGATGCTTCCTATTCTCTCTCTCTCCCTCCCTCCCTCCCTCTCCCTCCCTCCCTCTCTCTCTCCCTCTCCCTCCCTCTCATGTTATGCCTTTCCTTTTTCCCAGCTGCTTCTGTTTCTGTGGACTTCAGTTTTAACAATCTGTTTTCTAAAGCAATATTTGCAACCAGCTTTCTTTGATGCCAGTATTTCCCAACTTGTAACCTTTAAAATACCGCAATGAGAGAATGTGTGAAGAAGAAGAGGAACAATCAGGTGCAACCCTAACCTCACAGCCCCCAGAAGTCTCCCCTACTTGTTTTGCCTCTCTCATTTCAGCAGGGCATTTCCCTCAGCAGCCCCCATTTCCCGTCACATTGGCTTTTGTGTCACATTATATAGCAGTAGCATCAAATTCAAAAATGAAACTAAATGAACTTCTGAGAGACGATGCTGGGAAATACCTTCTCTCTCTTCCGATGGTGCAAGCGTCACCTCACACCTACTAACCAAGATCTACCTGGGTTACATTTGAATTTAGCTATAGAGTTTGGAGCTGCACAAATGCCGAGCATTGACATGGATGTGGCCAAATTTGCAGACA
The DNA here is from genome assembly GCA_029215795.1 of Anniella stebbinsi. Lineage (NCBI taxonomy): Eukaryota > Metazoa > Chordata > Lepidosauria > Squamata > Anniellidae > Anniella > Anniella stebbinsi. Next base: position 186,546,951 of record JARDYH010000002.1, read on the forward strand.
ATACCCGTTTCTTCAGGTTGGTGAAAGCTAAAGAAGGCTGTGAAGAAGTCCATAAGTACTAGGGGTGTGCAGCAGATCGGGTCCGATCCACGATCTGGACCCGATCTAGACGAAACCGGATACAATTATCCAATTCCGATCCCTAGCATCTGGATCGTCCAATCTAATCTGATCCGATCGGAAAGGACCCGATCCGGATCAGAAAAGATCAGAGGATCAGACCTCAGACCTCAGACCTCAGACCTCCCCCCTCCCCCCACTCACGGTCCTTACCTGCTGCCTCCTCGCTGCCGTCCACTGCCATCCGCTGCTTCCGTAGTACTGAGAAACAGGCCTTGCGGCCTGTTCCACAACAGAGCAATGGCGTGCCGGGTGACATCATCACTCTGCGCACCCTCGCTCTACTGTGGAACAGACCTTGCAGCCTGTTTCTCAGTAGTACTGAAGCAGCGGGCGGCAGTGGACGGCAACGAGGAGGCAGCAGGTAAGGAGCACGAGTGGGGGGAGGGAGGTGGCGGTCCCCCGTTACCTGCCAGCGTCCCACGCTGCCGTCCGCTGCTTCCATACTACTGATAAACAGGCTGCAAGGCTTGCTTATCAGTAGTATGGAAGCAGCGGACGGCAGTGCAGAACGCCAGCAGGTAAGGAGTGCGAGTGGGGAGGAGGGGGAGGGAGAGGGAGGGAGAGGGAGAGGGAGGTCCCCACAATTCCAAGGGTCCATGCACACACCTAATAAGTATCACACAAAATGGAAAATATTTTCATGGACTGGCTTTACCATTAGGCAGAATGTGGTGGCCATCTCAGGCAGCTTATTTTGAGTGTCATTAAAAGGCAAAATATTGTTAGTGATTTAATTTATTGTTATTTTTCTATTTTTATTTGCCAGGGAGGAGAAGCACAAGGGATTTTCTGTCTCAGGTGCCAAACTACCCAGGACATTTCTACATGAAGCTGTTATTGTGCATTCATGATTGCTCAGTCATGGTAGTTTGCAGTCCTTTAGGTGTAGGCTGACCATATGAAAAGGAGGACAGGGCTCATGTAACTTTAACAGTTGTAGAGAAAAGGGAATTCAGCCAATGTCATTTGTATGCAATTAGTTCCTGGTGAAATTCCCCCTTCATCACAATAGCTAAAGTTGCAGGGGCCCTGCCTTCCTTTGTATATGGTCACTCTAGTATAGTGCATGCACCTTTAACTGTTGTGATGAAGAGGGAATTTCACCAGGAACTAACTGCATACAAATGACACTGGCTGAAATTCTCTTTTCTCTACAACTGTTAAAGTTACATGAGCCCTGTCCTCCTTTTCATATGGTCAGCCTATTTAAGTGACAACATCCTCCTCCAGGGCATCTCCTGCTCTTTATAACCATTATCGTGGATTTTTTTATGATGAGGAAAGTCTAGTATTTTCTCTCTATCCTGCCATATCCAGCCATAGAAGCGTTGTGAAAATGTACAATTATGCTCTATCACAGCACCATCTAGTGGCTGTATAATGAAACTTATAGAATTTGCCCAGAAAGAAAAACAACAACATGTGAAAAGGAGCCGATCTCAATCCCACAAGGAACCTGGAAGCAGAAGACTGGGGCCCTTTCCACACCAGGCGTTTTGCCTGGGATGGCCCCCAGCTGGTCCCTGTGTGCCGATGGTATGTATTAGGTTCTTCTGGGATCACCCTCCCTCCTTCCCTGTGCGCCCATGGTGTGTATTAGGTACTTCTGGAATCACCTTCCCTCCCTCCCTCCCTCCCTCCAGTGAAAAATCACTGGGTTGATAAAAATAGTAATTCCAATTTCACATAGACACTGATTGGTTCTAAACCAAGAAATAACTCTTGGGATTGTGGTGGATAGCTTGATGAAGATGTCAACTCAATGCACATCAGTTAAGGAAACACTGAATTCCATGTTAGGAAACATTAGGAAAGGGATGATTGAAAATCAATATGCAAATATTATAACAGAATACTGTGTACCATTCTGCAGAACTGGAAAAAGTGCAGAAAAGAGCAAGCAAAACGATCATGTCATTGGAGTATCTCAGTGCGAGGAAATTTTAAAGTATTTGGGGGGTTTTGTTTAGAAGAAAGATGGCTGAGATGAGGGGGAAAAGTTTATAAAATTAAGAATGGGGTTGAGAAAGTGCATAAAGAGTATTTCTCTTTCTCTGACAATACTTCAGTTAGATGATTTTGCATTTGGGTTTTCATGATCTTACAGGGAAGTTTACCTATTTAGATGGTAATGCATCTATTATGTCATTGACTTCAGAATGTGGTAAGTGAGCCAAGCTGCATTTGGGGAACCATCTACTGATTCTGCTGAGTGGGGCCTGGGACTCCTGCCCCAAAGTCCTGCCCTGTCTGCATCAAAAGACCAGCTTCACAATTTGATAACCATTGACTTAAGGGGGTTGCACCCTAGGTTTCTAAAGGGTATAGCCTCCCTCAACAGACCAGCTTCACAATTTGATGGAGGTTTGCATCTAGATTACAAGATGCTCATCACAAACTGGAAATAGTTGTGTTAATCAGATACTTGCTCTCCAAATGGATCTTTACTGTCTGTATCCCTAATTAAAACAAACATATATATATATTGCTGTTGCATGGGGCCTGTTGTGGTGCCTTATCAAAGAAACTGACCTGGTCTAGTCCTACTTAGTTCACTAAAGCTGCAGCATCAGGTGCACCTAGATCATTCACTCCACCCCACCCCACATGGCTGGTGCACACGTGAAATACAGAAGAATCTGAACGGGGCCAAGGGAAGCTGTAACAGTCTATTTAATATGTAACAATGCAACATTCAGCCCACACAATGCTAACTATAGCACAAGGTGTTAATAATTGTACACTAGGGTGTTCAGAATTTTGGGATCTGCAAAACTCATGTATAAAATATGCAGCTGTTTTGACAGGCAGAGAATGCCATGTTACTGCTAGTGAATGCAATTGGGAGAACATTCCTCTCAATATAGTTATATTATTTCCGATGATGATGATGATAATGATGATGATGATAGCAATATCCATCTATTCAACATTCGACTTTAAAAAATATTCTTCACGTGATAGTGCCTTTTTACAAATAAAATCTATCTTTTTGCTAACAAAATGCAAAATGCTGAGGAAATGGCTGCTTTGCCTTTTCTTTTTTGTGAAGTTCCAAAATCTATAGTGGAGTAATGCTTTTATCAGCCTAACTCAAAAGCCGCCACCCCCCACCCCCCGAAAGTGCACATTGTTGAAACCTCCAGATCTAATCTGGAGATCTCAACGGCGTACACATTTTTGTGCTCTTTGAGTTCACCTAATAAACGGTTTGTCATAATAAGGACTTTGGAATTTAGCAAAAAAGAAAAGGAGAATCAGTCTTTTAGAATTTAAGAAAGCTATAAAGACTGGTCTCTTCCGGCAGGCATATCCAGTGGAATTTTTGAATGTTTTTAGGAGGTTTTTTAAAAATTGCTATTTTAATAATGTGCACCATGTTTTTAATCAGTTTTATGTATTTTATCATATTTTATATTTACTGTTGTTCCCCGCCTCGATCCAAACGGAAAGGCGGGTAAGAAATAAATTTATTATTATTATTATTATTATTATTATTATTATTTCCACACCATTTTCAAGATGTGATGTAAGTACTAAAAAAAATCTCAATATGCAGAGCAGCAATGCATTTGAAAATAATATAGTTCTCTTCTTGAATAAATTCTAATCCTGTCAAGTTTTATCTTTATCTGAGCAAATCTTGTCTCCTGTTTAACTAGCCAGGGAGACTATCATCAAGCCATTGGAAGATATATTGTTGACCTAAAGGCTTTGGCAATAACTCTTTCTAAACAGAAGAGATGGCAACTTCTCTGTTGGCTGAACTAAACACTCAGATAATCTTGTATTACCAGGGGACTTTACTGGAAACTTTGACTTACATTGGTGGCCTCTGTGTGATTCCTGCCTATATAAGCAGTTGCGGTTACCATAGCCATTGACCACACTGGTTAGGGATGATGAGAAATATAGTCCAACCAATCTGAAGGGAATCAATGGAAGATATTTTGTTTTTCAGCCTGCCTTCAAGCATACTTCCTTTACAATATCTGATTCAACCTCTGACTCTACTCCTTTGAAAACTATTACGTGCTTTACTACTGCCCACATATACTGTTCTGTTGAGACCAAACTACTTTTCTTTCCTTTGTTTTCCCCAAATGCATATTTGATGCTAAGAAAACCGTGTCATCCATTGCTTGAAGTACTTAAGGAAAAATTGAGAGTTAGGTGTTTTAAAGAAGCCTTAAAATCAGCTAATTCTGTTGGTGTGAGGAATTATTCTCAATCTCAGGCTAGGGCTGTAATCAGACACATAATGTTCTCCTCAACAAGATATGCTACATATTGTCATCTCTAAATAGAGATACATTTGCCTCATGAACATGCTGGCCTTTTTTAGTGTTAGATGTCCAAGCCTTGGCCTTGTGAGCTCCCTTCTCCCCCCCCCCTTCTCCAGCATAGCTGGGGGGAGAAGACTGGAAGTATCTGCTTTCATTTTCAATTCAATGTGGTTTGTTATGTCCAAACTATAGTTAGTGTAAACCATAGTTTATTGAAACAGGCCAGGATCATTAACCATGGTTGCAAGTTGGCTTGTTTCAACAAAATCATAGTTAACACTAACCACAATTAGTCTGGGTTCAGACATAACAACACACCTCAGTTAGTTGAACATGGAAGCAAACACTTCCAATCTCCTCCTTGCAGTTACAATGGAGGAAAAGAGAAGAGTGGGAGCATATGTGCTTGTGAACACTAAATTATGGTTTATTGTTATATTTGAACAAAGCTGCAGAATCTTGAATTGTCTTCATCCCAATAAAGTTTCCACAGACTTCAGTGGACAGAGCAGATCTCCTATTAAAATGAATAAGAAAGCTCGCTACTGGGTCGAGCATTTGTCTATGTATATGGTAGCATATATTTTGAAGATCCAGTCTTCTTGTACCTTTGTTATTGTTGCCCACACCAATCACTTCGTTGTTCACAAAATTTAATGTTTGTTTTCCTTGATTGCATTTGATCATGCACACAAATACATGAAGTCAAAATCAAAACTGTTGCTGATTTGACTAACACACTCTTTAACTTGGATTGATTTTCAAATCTGAAATGATCTAGGATTTTCATTTACGTTGAACAGCCTGATCACTTGTGGACTATCCCAAGAACTAAAAGGAGAGCATACTCACCTAACAGAATTTCCACACTGGGGTGAAGATAGTGTAGGTTTATCTGAAGAATTGGACCATAACTTTTCTAGAAGACACTGAAGAAGTGAACGTTCTTGGAGAAGTGAACGTCATAAGGGCAGCCAAAAGTGCCAATGAGATGGAACAGGTACAGTTCAGGATGTTTTTTCAAACAAGACTTCTTAACCAGTTGAATAAAATCACCTACATATTCTCAAAGGACTGTTTTCTACTGTTCCAAAGGATGTTCATTGCTCTTACGAACAGGAGATCTCAGAAACTTCTTCAGACACTAAAACAGCCCTGTCTGCCATCTATTTCAGCACTTGAAGAACACAGGTACAAAGTCAGGCATTGTGAAGTGTCTCTCAGAGTCCTCAACCCACAAAAACAGATAACACTTGTCCAAGCAGTGTTGGGTATGCAATGGTTATTGACACGTTCTGCCTTGGTGAATAATCTCCACACTGGTACTACTCAAATTGTTTTAAGCTATGCTGAATAGGTTTTCAAGAGTTGGATCCAGAATTTGCCTTCTGTGGGAGGAAGGGATTTTCCATGAGAGGAGGGCTCCACCCATGGAAGTCCCCCTGCTTAATTATGGGGGATTCCCCCCTCCTTCTACATGGGAGCTCAGGAACTCCTGACTCTCTGGGCTGGTTTCATAAAATCATAGAATCATAGAATAGTAGAGTTGGAAGGGGCCTATAACGCCACTGAGTCCAACCCCCTGCTCAATGCAGGAATCTACCTTAAAGCATCCCTGACAGATGGTTGTCCAGCTGCCTCTTGAATGCCTTTAATGTGGGAGAGTCCACCACCTCCCTAGGTAATTGGTTCCATTGTTGTATTGCTCTAACAGTCAGGAAGTTTTTCCTGATGTCCAGCCGGAATCTGGCTTCCTGTAACTTGAGCCCATTATTCCGTGCATTTGGACAAAACATTAGTCAATGGTGGGTTGAGCAGCCAACTCACAGTTGGTTATTTTGTGGGTACTCCCCACACAACATAGTCCTACAAAACTGTGGGTGGTTGAGGCTGGCGTTGAGTGGACTAATAGTCAAGTCAGCATTTGACTGACACAGCCACTGCCCCTCCCCCACCCTCCCTCCTCCCTCAATCCTCCCGGTTCTATCCCAGCAGCCTCTGCAAGTTGCACCAGTTGTAGCAGAGTGGCGGCTGCCAGTTTGGTTGCTCTTGCTGCCTGCCTCTATGGGCTTGTGTTTTAACCCACTCACCACACACCATTAACACACTCACCCCTCCACACAACACTTTAAACAACTGGCTTCGAGCTAAACAACTTGCAAGCCAGTTGTTTCTCTAAGTAGCTTATTTGGGTGGAATAGCATACCATCAGTAGTTTGTGGGTGGCGTGTTACCCTCCACACAACACAATAAGCAACACAACTGACGATTGTTCCCCCCCCCAGTTGCTTAATGTGTTGTCCGAATGCAGCCTTTGAGTCCAATTCCGTAGCCAACTGTGGAGCTACCTAATAGTTGTTCCTTCTAGCCCACTTTTCACTAGTTTGTGAATCAGAATGTCATGGGGCACTTTGTCAAAAGCTTGCTGAAGTCAAGATATACTATATCCACAGCATTCCCACAGTCCACAAGGGAGGTTACCCGATCAAAAAATGAGATCATATTAGTCTGACAGGATTTGTTCTTGACAAATCCATGCTGGCTTCTAGTTGCAACCCACCGTGGCTTATTTAAACCAGTCTTTTATATGAGGGGCTGCTACAAGACAGTTGTCTATTTGAAGGGCTGTCCATCCAAGACTGTTTTAAAGAGAAAGACCCATGAGAAGAGAGAACTGGGGCCTTGGAGTTACCCATCTACTCTTAGCACCTGGACAAAGCAAGTGGTCACATGGGTCACCGAGTCAGTGACTGGGTTTGCATGATCACTGCAGCTCGCTGTGGCTTCTTTAAGTCATGGTGGGTTACAGTAGGTGCTGTCTGCCCTTTTGAATATTCAAGCCATGGCAAACAGTTGCCATGGCTTAAGGTGTCATGCAAATCTGGTGAGGCTGTTATATGTGAAAGTTAAACAACCCTAAATAACCTTAAAACAGCCCATGGGTTATGCGAAGGTTATTTAACCTTCATCCAAGCCAGCCTCACTGGATTTGCATGACATCAAGTCACAGTAACCACCTGCTGCAGCTGGAATATTCAAAATGGCTGCTGGCACGCACTGCAACCCACCTGTGGTGGACTGTGGTGGATATGTAAACCAGTTCACAGTCTTCCCCACTAGTAAGGTGACCATATGGAAAGGAGGACAGGGCTCCTGTATCTTTAACAGATTTATAGAACAGGGAATTTCAATAGATGTCATTTGTATGTATGTAGCATCTGGTGAAATTCCCTCTTCATCACAACAGTTAAGCCTTCATGAGCCCCACCCTCTTGACTAGATACAAAAGAGGGCAGAGCTCCTGCAGCTTTAACTGTTGTGGTGAAGAGGAAATTTCACCAGATGCTGCATGTGTACAAATGATACCTGCTTAAATTCCCTCTTCATCACAACTGTTAAAGATACAGGAGCCCTGACCTCCTTTCCATATGGTCACCTTATCCACTAGGGTGAGATATAGGGTAGGATCCAATGAAGCTGCTCTTCCTCCACTGGTTCCATTGAACTTGTGCACTGGGGCTTTTATGCCTCTAAAAATATGCTAATTTCCTGATGGGGTTAAGTCCGTGGAGTTCTATTCCACAAGTTCCACTAACCTGCCCCATTCCCGAAATGAGCATTTCTGTCCATTTTGGGTTATTTTGAGAGCATGAATGCCCCGTTGTGTGAGTGGTTGATCCCATAAGTGCAGAGGCGCAACATGATACTAGCCATTTTGTACCTCTATTGACATTATAGTAATAATTTGTACATTTGCATCTATACATATAAATCGGCATACACCAATGTTATGCAAACCTCTGTTCCCCTTTCTAGCAATGGGTAAATGGCCACCCTAGCCACCTGGCACTCATCAGAAGGTGGACCCAGCACCACCAGCAACAGTGGGCTCCTGACAGCTGCCCAAGAATGCCATGAGACGATGTGGGTCTCTTAGAAAGCATGTCTATATTACAGCCATCAAACGATATGCAGTTAACTCTCCATACACATCAGGGAAAAGAGAAAGATGAGAAATACCAAGAAGAAATGAGATGATGGAGAGAGAGGAAATGGGCCAATTAGTATTTTGTTTGTTTATATACGTATCCCACAAACATTTGTGCCTGAGTGCTTCCTAGAACTGGGTAGAGATAGAGACTTTGGTAATCAACCATTTTACATCTTTAATGGTTACCCAGTATGGCCATTTCTGCCTCCTTCCTCAAAGTATTGCTTTGTACACATAGAATATATTACTTTGAATGTACATTCTTTTCATTCCTATGGGTAGAATTTTGTTTTTGTCTTTTTCAAAGGACCATAGATATTTGTGCTCTTTGCCTGCCTGTGGCCTGAGGGTGCCAGTTGCTCATATATATATGTGTGTGTGTGTGTGCGCGCGCGCACGCGCATGTGCATGTGTGTGTACTTTGGTTTTGGGTTGTGTGCTCTTTATTCTGCCTTGCCCTGGGCTCTGGAAATGAAAAAAAAATGTGGTGGTTCTCTCCATGTGACTTGCCAAAGGGGGTGTTAAGAAATTTCCCTGTGTGAGCTACAAAAAAGTGCTAAATTGCTGAAGGAAATTAAAATGGGGAAAGGGAAGGAGGGATTTTTTAAAAATGCTTCAGATATGGGCAGCCTTTTAAGAGTGACGTGTTTAGTGATGCCAGAAGAAATATGCTGGTCATTCTCTGTGTGGATGACTTCTCCAAGAATAATGGCATAAAGGAGAACATGCAAGAAGAAAATCCACCCTCTGATTATATGCATGTGGAGACTGATCAAGTGCTATTTGAAAGAACTTTCATACCTTTGAAAGAAGAATTGTAAGAGGAAGAAATAATAATTTCAAAAAGCTGTCATTTTCAATAAGTTTTACTTGCCTAAATCTTGGAGTGATCATTCCAGTCTTCCAGAGTTAGTTTCCACTGCTGACACATTGATCAGTAACACAAACAACTATGTGTATTCCACTGCAAAGGCCTTTGATTTCTTTACCCCCACCCAGTCTTATGGCAGCAAAACTGCTGGGACCCCTTGTCTGAATGACTCTCATACAAAGTAATGGCTGTAAGAGAACCGATTTGAGTTTGATGGGTTTTCCTTTGGCATTCAAATGTGTAGAATTTACTCATCCCTTCTAAACTAGTGATTTGTCACCTATGCATATCTGCTTTGGTGGTATTTGGTGGTATACATCTTATATTCTTTAGTATGTTTACAAGGGCATCAACTACGTAGAACTCCCTCTAAAGTAGCACTTTCAGAATTGGTAACTAAACAAAATCTGAATCAAATCTAGAGACATTAAGAGCAGGGTGGGGGTAGGGTGCGGAGAGAATTGTAGTAACAATTCTATGGACAAGGGACTTCCCATACTTTTCCACATCTTGAAGTATCCATTCTACAGATTTTCTCATGCTGACAGGTTAATGTGGGTGTGACTCCATCATAGTTTAGAAGTGGTGATGGTGAAGCATCACGTTGTATTTTTTATTAAATTACAAGCCTGTGAAATAAAACATTCACTCACAAAATGCCAGAGTAAAGGTAAGCTGAGATTTGATCATTCCACTTCAAACTGATGTCTCTGGATAGTAGTAAGAACAGGCTTGTGCATTTGGCTTGTATCTCAAACTCAGTTGTGGCCACCACCATGATCACTAGCACATTTTTTGTTTCTAAATCAGTACAAGGAATTGGTTCTAACCTAAGTTAGTCACAGTTTTAAAGATCCAGGTCAAAACATTTTTCTGCCTCAGCCGGAATAGCAAATCCTACCTCTGCCCCCATTCCTGTTCCCCTCATGGTCCATAATACTCAAGGCTGGCTATGTTAGTTTGGCACCTGAAGCTGGAAATCCCTCTCTCATAAGAACATAAGAAGAGCCATGCTGGATTAGACCAAAGGTCCATCTAGTCCAGCACTCTGTTCACACAGTGGCCAACCAGCTGTTGACCAGGAACCCACAAGCAGAACATGGATGCAACAGCACCCTCCCGCCCATGTTCCCCAGCAACTGGTGTATATAGGCTTATTGCCTGATACTGGAAGTAGCACGTAGCTTCCATGGCAGTAAAAATAGACTAATAATAATAATAATAATAATAAATTAAGGGAGCAATCCTAAAACCCTCTACACAGTGTTGGGGGGGGGGGGGAAGCATAGGATACTTCAGATTCCCAGATCTGAGATAAGACACAGTGCTCTGAACTTGGAGCTGGAAATCCACATTCCCTGCTCCTCCTTCTCCCCCTTGCATCTGGCTCAGAGAAAACCACCCTGGTTGCCTCTCTGAGATCAGAAAAGCAACCTCGGAGAGGAGTGTAGAGGGAGTGTTCCAGTGGACAGGAAGAAGAGTGGATTGGAAAGGCTGGGATAACATGCAGAGTGGGAGGATGGGGAAGTGATAAACATGCATAGCAGGAGGATAGGGGGGTGATGATAACCTCTACTGCACCTCCAGCTCTGCATTTGGCTGATAGGAAATCTCCAAATTCAGAGGCTTACAATCATCAAGGGTCAGTCATAGAATTACACCCTAAATCAGAAAAATAAAAATGCTGTCCTTTCATGATGCCCAAAATCAACTGCCTGAGGTGGCCAGCTTACTCTGGCTCAATTCGGACGACACAATAAACTACTGGTGTGGGGGAAACAATCGTCAGTTGTTTTGACTATTGTGTCATCCGAATGCTGCCATAGTCAACTCAGCGCTGATCCTAATCCACACCACAGTTGATTATTTATTACCATGTTGTGTGGGGAGTACCCCCAGTTGAACAACTGTAAAGTTGATTATTACCCCACCATTGACTATCGTGTTGTCCGAATTGAGCCTCTGTCTAATGTTTGGACTGGCCCTGTTTATTGTCTGATTGATTGCAGTACCTCTTTTTTGTCTGAACTGAGCCACACATTTTTGGCCCTCATCCAGTCCAGTACCCTACTAAGGCACCAATTCAGGACAACCACTGTCTCACCTGGCTTAAATGAAAATGAGAGATAAACTGGGGTGTCATATATTGACCTCAACCCACATCCCCAGGTAACATCCTCCAGTAATTTCATGTAGGAGCTGAATAGCATTGGGGGGGGGAGGGGTGACTAACATTTCACATTGAAATCAGTGGGAGTGGTTTAAGATGGATCTACGTCAATACTTTTATTGTAATCATTTATATCCCACTTTTAAAATTATTTTCCTTCTGATGCAGCTAATGAATCAAGAGTAAGCCCAATCCATGAAAAAAACACAATCCCCTCTCTACCTCCCCCCCCCCCGCTTTCTTTCAAATCAATCCATATAGTTTTGAAAAGTTGATTGTGATAGAAATCTAATCACAAGCCAGGGAGAAAATCTAGACTTTTAAATGGGTTTTAAGTGAGTGAGACATTTTTCCAAGAGATTTTCAGGAATTCCATCAAAGGAATGAGGATGATCTTGATGAGAGGTAACATAAACTCTAGACTGCAGCACAAAAGGGGTCTGTATAGGACAAGCCTTCCCCAACCTGGAACCCTCCAGATGTGTTGGACTATAATGCCCAGCATGCTGGCTGGGGCATGCTGGGAGTTGCAGTTCAACACATCTGGAGGGTTCCAAGATAGGGAAGGCTGGTGTAGGAAGTCAACAGACATCATAAAGGCTAATCAGAGAGGGGAACAAGTCTTATCTCATGGAGACAATAACAATTGTCTTTGGGATTTCAGAGTAAAGGATTCGAATGAGGGGAAAGAATAAGATTTGAACAAGGCTGGCAATATTTGCCATCCCTGCCTGCTACTGTATAACTAGCATGTTATGGAAGTCTTTGCTTTTGCAAGTTCAATGAAAGCCCCCATGATCAATGGTTCTATAGGACTTCTAGTCCATAAAAACATAAGAGCTGCTGATCAGAATAAAAGTCCATTAGCCCAGTATCCTATTTCTAACAGGGAACAGCCAAATGGTTCTGGGTAGCCCAGAGTAGGCCATGAAGGACATCCCTCCTACCCTCCATCAACTGTCAGTCAGAAGAAGATCACCTCTGGACCAGAGTTGGCTAGTGGCTCCGATGTCAGAGGTGCTGTGAATCCACGCTGGGTTTTAGTCAGAACTAGCCAAGGTGCTATCCAAGGTACTGAACCCTATCCCCCCAAAAAGTTGGTTCAGCACCTTGGATAATTCCTTTGGAATTCTGAGTGGTACTGACTGAAAAACAGAATGGATTCACAGCCTCACCGAAACCAGAGCCACCAGCCTTGGACAACAGTGCAGTGGGAAACCTACTTATAGCTGATGCTTACTGGGTGACCTGAGGCAAAAGACCAGCACTCAGGACTCAACTAGGCAGGAGCCAATGTGAGCCCAGCCAAACTCGATAAAATGGGCTCCATAAAATGGGCAAAAGCTGGACCTTCCGTTGGATACAGTTTTGCAGAGTTTTTGCTGTTTTTTCCTCCTGTAGGGTTATTTCCAGTCATGATGTCCTCTTGGAGAAGGTGGCTTCAATGTTTTCAGACGTCTTTAGCTCCCTCCCTCCCTCCCTCCCTCCCTCCCTCCCTCCCTGTCCTGCCTGCCACTGCTGCCCTTTGAATGGCTTTTCTCCCCCCACTGCTTTATAGGCATCCAGCAACAATTCCAGTCCTGTTACTATCACTCAAGGCTGGCAGCCAGCATCATTGGGCACCTGTTGAAGTCCACAACCTTGCTGCAGGCCCACTGCTGAGTCCCAGAGCCTCCTGGCCCTGCTGAATCTGCTCCTTGCTATAGCTGCCAGTTCAGCTCCCCTCTCTAAGGATGTAAACAATAAGCAGAGTGAGGAGATAGACCAGCAGCATCTTCTTATCCTGCACTCTCCTTCTGAGTGGTTGCATGGATTTGGCCCAGAGGAAGAGGGCAAGTGACTGGGCAGTGGTGATGGTGGAAGGAGGAGATGAGCCCACTCAGACACAGGGCTTCCATTGAGAGCATTTTGCCTGGGGGCCTTCCCCAAAAACCTGGAGCCATTATCGCTGTCATATCTAGTTTGGCTGGCAGTCTAGGCTACCACACAGCAATGCGATGGAGGTCAATTGCCACTCATCAAGGGAGGAAATACAGGATCCAGGAAATATGAACAGAAAGTCAGAGATTCAGATGTGATGAAGTGTGGTACAGTCTCAATCAGAGTGTGATTGAAACTGTACTAGTTGCAGAGGAAGCACTGGGATAGGACCCACCTTTGTCTGGGCCTAATTGTATGTGTTGTGGATGTGGACCACAGTCTCTCAGATATAATTGTGGCAATGATGTTCTAAAAAGGACTAAAATATTTTTACCACAGTGGTTTTTAGAGATAGGGTAGGTTGTTGCAAAAAATATATATCAAATTTTCATTCAGTATTAGAAGAAGAAGAAGAAGAAGAAGAAGAAGAAGAAGAAGAAGAAGAAGAAGAAAACGTCATCTAGCTACTCTTCCAGGGAATAATGGCAAGTAGAGATTCAAGGATGACTGAGTGACATATTCCCTTTGACACATAAGGCATAGAAACCATGCTTCAATCAACATTCGCCCCTCCAGGCAGTGCGGGATTTCAGCCGTCGGAGGGGGAGTTTTCAGGCTGTGGAGTTGCACCTATCGCAACTAGTGGCAATAGCAGATCTAGAATAATGGAATCCACCGTCTGGGTGAAACAGAAGCAAAGCCCGACATTCTAAGGCCCTAGATTAGGGGGGGGAAGTGGAATTTTCTACACGGTTAATGAACGTAGGCATTATTTTGTTTAGGATTAAAATTATAAAGGTATAAACATGCCAGCTCCTGCATCTCTTGTCATTTACTCAGTTAGTATAGCAGCCTTCCCCAACCTGCTGCCCTCCTGATATTTTGGACTACAACATCTATAATCCCCGACTACTGGCCATGCTGGATGGGGCTAATGGGAGCTGGAGTTCAAAACAGCAGGTTGAGGAAGCATTGCTTGTTTCAAATCCACATTAACAAGTCTCTCTCCACATCCACACAGTCTGTTAGTTCAGCCTTTATCTAAGCTAATTCGTGGCTATTATTAACATTACCTGATCCTTTCTACTCTCTGAATAATTTGCCTCTGTAACAGACATGCATGTTAACTAGAGTAATGATATTTTGCTTGCTTTGGAGGTGTAAATATAGGGTAACAGAGGGAATAAGTGATCTGTCCCCGATCACAGAGGAAATCATAAACAAAAGTAGGGAATTGCTCCCATTCTAAATTGTGAGTCATGCAAACACAAACACTGTACTGAGAATGTATTGTGCAGGCCAATACATTTTTGAGGCTGTGCTCAGTTTAAATGCAAGGTGGGATCTATTTTGAAGAATTTTAGGGAAAGCAGAGAGATTGGGGGGTAAAGTTAAAAAGATAAAGATGCATGAAGTACAGGGGAATTAACAAGGAAGAATTACAAAGAAACATAATTTAGTAATAGGAAACCATGCCATATAGGTGTAGCCACTTCTTTGAAGCATCAAAGAAGATGAGATACAGCACAAACAAGAGGGATACAAATTTGCATAAAATTTGTGTATGCTATTGTATTTGCATAGCACATTTAAAAGCAGCAGTTGCAAAGCTACCTTGGATAGCTCCTTTAGAGTTCTGACTGGTTCCGACTGAAACCAGGAGTGGATTCACCACCCCGCTAACATCAGAGCCAGCAGCCTTACTAAAATGTGAATAGAAATACAATACATCTCACCATAGTGGGGAAGACTATGACCAGATGACCTGTGTGGCTAGCTCTGCCTGCTGTTAACTGTTGACGGGCAACTTCAAGGCCCCTCTTGCTCTCCCTCCTTACAGTTCTTTGTCTTTCAACCAGACATGGACTGGGCAGCCCTTCAAATAGGAGAAGTCTTCAAGCAGAGGACTGTTCTCTGTAAATTAGGACACATGGGCACCCTGCATACTAAACTAATGTCTGGCGATATTTCATAGATGCAAAGAGGGACAAACTTGTAACATCTGTTCCCCTCTTACCAAGAATTACTTCCCATTCCAAAGGCCTACCACCATCACTATTACACATTGATGAAGGCTACTGCAGCCTTTGCCAACTTTGTGCCCTCCATAATGTTTTGTGCTTCAACTCCCAGCATGAGCAAAAGTCAGGAATGCTGGGAAATGTAGTTCATAACATCAGAATGTTGGGGAAGACTGCTCTACTGTATTATTTACTCTTCACTAACCCATCCTCCACTGATAAAAGCCAAGAGGGCATTTGTTTTAAAGGTACAGTAAAACAACAGCTGCTACACATAATTCTCCTGCATTATGTTCTCCACCATTCAAAACATACCTCAGCAGCTGCAGAGTGCGAAATAGTAGGCTGCCAAATGTATGGCATCTTAGAATGCATGTGTGCACTGGAGACAATATATACATCCTTCTCAGTTCATTCAAATTTAATTTCAGGGAAAGGCAGAGGCGGCTGAACTATGAAGGGCAACCAACAACATTTAATAAGGTATCCCTCAAAGGCAATATGAGGAACAAAATATGTACAGGGTTTGTTAGGATACCAAAAAAAGAGGAATTATCTATGGGTAAATAGGGAGAAACAATATGTACACAAACCCATTCTCTGAGCTTCTTTACATGAAGCAAAAATCCCGCACCCTTATTGGGGCTTCATCTTCCGGAGTCTTCACGGGATAATGATTGACACAATACACATGCTTTCCCCCTTTTCAGGGGGAGGCACTTCCTGGGTGGGCAAGCTCAATATGTTTCATTTATATAGCCAGTAGGTGATTGAATGATTTGGGAAATACACCCCCTCTTTGATGGTGGTCTATATATCTTACTGCAGTTTTGGTGAGTTAAAAATGGTGGAATAAAGCTGGAAAATGATGAGAGAGGCACCGGAGGTTGTTGACGATGTCATGAAAAGGACCTGCAAATTTCCATGAGTTACCTACCACAAGTGCACAATAAAGGCTTTGTGTGGAAGAACCCTCTGGTTTTACGAGTTCTTTGACAAACTAATCACACATTTTCAAGCCTTCCTAAGGTTTAGAAATGCATCCTTTCCTTTCAGACATCTGGACCAAGAAGTGTGATGTTTAAATGGTAGTATTGCAACATGGTTCACATGCAAATTCAGCTTTTAAAGAGAAGGCCTTCAGTTTTGATGATAACAATGTACATCAAGACCAGTTCCATTGGGGAATTACACCTCTGAAATTGAGATTAGAATTTGGATCATCAGGGCATCTGTAACAGAAATATTGTGACATCAATTCTCTGTGTGGACCTGCATTTCTTTGTGTAGACCTACATTGATCTTCCCTGCTTCTTTCAACTCCACCTCACCTGCCCACATTGCTAGCCTCTCAATCGTAGCATCAAACTGATATTTGCAGGAATGTATATTACTTTCACCAGCTTTTAGCACTCCCATATAGGTAATGCACGGCAAGCAAAGTCCTTCCCAATCTGCTGTGAGGATACCATTATTGAGTTAAGTATGTTTGAAGTATGTATACGTGTTGATCTTTGGCTTCCACCAATGGAAACAAAGGGTTACAGAAACACGGAATCTTAAAAACACAAACAAATACCAGGCCCCAATGGCAGCCGTAGGGGATTTCTAATTGTCAACTGCATGGATCAAACCTGTTATGATAAATGTCATGTATTCCATGGACTTTCTGAGAGATAGTAAAGAAGAAAAGGAGAGGAGAGGATAGATGCTGGCTTTCTCCAAGAATCATGGAAGAGCTAAGAGATCTCACTAAATCCTTGACTGTACATAATGTGAACAATTGCTATGCAGAATTTATTGTAACAAAATGTTTGCTACAGCTTTTTTAAAAAATGTGAGGAGGAGTAGTTTGATAAATAGCCTAGTACCTTTGAATTTGTTTATTATTACAGCAAAATGTAATAAGAAGAATAAGAAAAGGAAAAACCTAAGTTACTAGAGACCTGCAACCAAGTGTTTGTCAGGATAGTTCATCCTTTGTACTTCTTTGACCTCAGTGGGTTGTTCAGATGTAACACCAAAGCCATGGTTTCCAGTAACCACAACTTAGATTCTAAACTATGACTTCCATTCCAAGCATACAGGCAAAACCATATTTTTTTACAGTTTCCCTATTCCCCATTTCCCTGAGATTCCTAGGATGGTACCAAATAGTGGCCCCAAAGGCAGACATGGTATGTTCATTCAGGTGAAATGCCAAACCATAGTTTACCCCAAATGCATAGCAAGCCAGCTTCATACCCTGGTTTCAAAATCTGGTTTCACAACCATTCCCAAACAGTACTTTGTTGAATGTTATTGGTTCAGACATCATGATAAACCTTGGTTCTGTCAGGCCTTGGCCAAACTCAGAGACAGGCTGCAGATCCAGATCCTTTCTAGTAGAGTCCCAGTCCTGTCTGGTGCAGACCCAGTTCAGGTACAGGTAGACCAATGTCCAAAGTGCTAGAGGCAAATGACATGGTCTAAAACGAGCCACTGGTCAAGCAGACATGGGGTGGGGAGCAAGACATGAAAGTATCCTGTAGAAGTTTCTTCCACCTATCAGGAAGCAGTTCTCATGTAACTGTGGCAAATTGTGTGTTAAATAAGATGGGTTAAATAACTATTTGTGTGGTGTGGGGGGGCATATTCTATGGCTATTCTGAATATTCAACCTCAATCAGGGGTTGCTATGTGACACAGAACCTGGACAATATAGGTTAATCTTGGTTGAACAACCCATAGTTAACCTACAAATAGTAGGTTGTTTAACCCACAATTAACCCTGTGTTTGGATGTCATGTAGCAACCCCCGATGGGCCCAATTGGAGCTTGAACATTCAAAAATGCAGCAAAATTAACCTATGATTTAATAATAATAATAATAATAATAATAATAATAATAATAATAATAATAATATAATAATAATAAATTTATTTCTTACCCGCCTCTCCATTTGGATCGAGGTGGGGAACAGCAGTAAATATAAAATATGATAAAATTACATAAAACTGATTACAAACATGGTACAAATTATTAAAATAGCAATAAAACATCCTAAAAACATCCTAAAAAACATTTGCCACTGTTAAATGTGAACAGTCGCATTGACTTGGGTGTAAGGGCTTCAGAGGGCCTGGTGGGTCTGAATTTACAGTATTCAGGCTAGTACAGATGCCTGGAGGTTGCTCTTGACCCATATTGCTAAGTCTGTCTGGTTTGCTGAAAAACCAGAGTGCTGGTGTCACAGGAGGTAGGGTGCCAGTGGTTAGTTTCTGAAGGCAGGTTGGCTTTAGGCAATGGCGCGCCAAACTGAGCTTGGTGACTCAGTGTTCATTGAGTGTACTTTCTGTGATGAGCTACTTTGAAAGTAAATGTCCTTAACCTCCCCCTCCCCCCTCCCCCCCCCCAAGTTCTATGGTTTGGGTACTAAATACAAAAATGAAATTGCTTTAGCTTTAGAGTGTGCTTAGTTTTGATTCTCAAGTTTGATTTCATTCATTCTAGATAACAATCAGCAGAACATGATTTACTTTGAGGTAACATGAGGAAGTAGTATAAGCACTCCAAATATATATTTAAAAAATCAATCATTTTCAAAAATAAATGAACGTTTTTGGGGGGGCATTGATGGCACCTCTTTCCTGGGACACCAATTCTGGAGGTCTTGATGCAAGACACACACACACACACACGCACACACACATACACACACACATGCAGCACTTTAGCTTTGCAAAACATAGTTTAAACTGGATCTCCTGTCCTGTAGTAAGCTCACTTTCTTATCTACAGCTCACAGTTCCACCCAAGCCCAACATGACTTCCTCCCAAGCATTCATGCTTCTCGTGGTCTGATTTTAACTCATACATCTTCTAAACTCAGTTGTTACATGTTCAATTATTTTTAATTACTTTTGGAAGACTGGCAGAAATGCTTTTTTTTATTTTATAAGCACCACGGACAAATACCCTGTCTTTGTAATGTTGTTCTATACAGGTATGACCATCCAATACAAAAATTTCCATTTTAAAATTTAACAATGTCAGTGTTGTGCACTTGCTTTTTAATTCACTAAATTTTAGGATTTGGCAATGAACTTCAGCATCTCTGTGTAAGTAAATTGTTCGCATTTTTATATTTCACTACCCAAATGTTTTAATGTAAATATAAAATGTAAACTTTTAATAATTTTCAATTTTGAAAATTCATCCATCAAATTTGTTCAACATTTTTTTCATTTTCAAAAATGGCTTTTATAACAGTGATGTCAAATAAAGTCACAGAGGTTTCACTTTAAACTACAGGCAGCATTTTTTAATGAAATCGTTACACAAACCTGGATGTTGTCTCTGCTAATCCAAAGTTTTAAATAAACTATGGATTAGCAGGGAAAACATCCAGGATTGTTGAATTCTAGGTTGTCATGATGTGCAAACCCTATCCAAATCACTAAACATGGGTTACTGTTGAATTGTGAACTCTGTGTTATTTAACCCATGGGTTGTCATTAAGGGCAAACCCAAAACTATGGGTTGTTGATGACTGTTTTACCAGACTATGGAGGCAGCAGGAAAATAGCAATATATATTACTATTTTCCCGCTGCCACCCTATGTGCCAGTGAGATACATGAAGGGAACAGGTGAAGGAGGAGGGAAACAAAGTTCCCAGGGATTGGGAAAACAAAACATGGTTTGTTCAATAATCTGCCAGACAAACCCTGGCAACAAACAGTGGCTTAACTATGGGTTAAATAAACCATGGGTTAGCATCATTTACATATCAGATTTGTGTTTTCAAAAGGGTTGGGTTAAATGAATTGTCTGGATTTTTAAAAAAACTGGTATGGCCAGTTCTGCCAGTGCAGTATTGGATGGGAAATCATTAAGCCAATTCTCAGCAAAAGCAGAGGGGAGTGCAAGCAATTCATGCCAACATCTAAACCAAGTGCAGTTCAACAAAGCCACTGTGATACAGCTTCCTTCCTCAACATGTCATGTCAGATCATTTGATGAGAATAGCTTTGTACTCTTGCTGACAAACAAGTTATGGTAACATGGAGTAATATTAGGCAAGCCTGACATTGTGCTCAGATAAGCCCATGGAAATATCACCCTTGACCTTTGCTGGAGTGCTCCTTTTAGACAGTGGTTTCCCCAACATTTCAGCTTGATTTTACTTACTATTGGACCATTCACACGTTCAGTTCTAAATAGTACTAAAAGTGGTCTAAATAGTCCTGGAAAATGCAATATTAGCAATTCCTCACTAGCATGGTTCAGTGCTAGAATGTCAATGGAGACAGATTGATTGAATGATTAATTATTATTATTATTATTATTATTATTATTAATAACCCGCCTCTCCCTCTGGATCGAGGTGGGGAGCAACAATAAATATAAAATACAAAGACCACAATAGATGAGATATTAAAAACAAATAAAAACCAATACATCATTAAAAACATCTTAAAATTCAACTGGATAGGCCTGCCGGAAGAGAGCAGTCTTCCTGGCTCTCTTAAATTCATGAAGACTGCTAATTTGTTGAATCTCCTCCGGCAGACCATTCCACAGTCTAGGAGCGGTAGAAGAGAAGGTCCTCTGGGTAACGGTTGGCCGACTGTAGTAAGTTCTTCCCAGAGGACCTAAGTGTGCCGGGCGGATTGTACGGGAGAAGGTGATCCCGCAGGTAACCTGGACCGAAACCATGTAGGGCTTTAAAGGTAATAACCAACACTTTATACTTCTCCCAGAAACTGATTGGCAGCCAATGAAGTGATTTTAAAATGAAGTGTTATGTGGTCACCCCTAGATGTACCGGTGACCAACCTGGCTGCCATATTTTGAACGAGTTGAAGTTTCCGGACTAGGTACAAAGGTAGCCCTATGTACAGTGCATTGCATAAGTCAAGTTTCGAAGTTACCAGTGCGTGCAAGGAAGGGGTGCAGCTGGCGTATCCAACTCTAGGAAGGGGTGCAGCTGGCGTATCAGCTGAAGCTGATAGTAGGCACTCCTAGCCGTCGCATCTATCTGGGCTGTCATTTGGAGCGATGGATCCAGGAGTACCCCCAAGCTGCGAACATAGTCTTTCAGGGGGAGTGCAACCCCATCCAGACCTGGCTGACACACCTCCAAACCCAGGTTGTGCCCCTTGACAGCAAGCACCTCCGTCTTGTCTGGATTCAGCTTCAGTTTGTTTTTCCTCATCCAGCCCTTTACCGCCTCCAAGCATTCATTCAGAGGAGACACACTATCCTTAGCTGACGATGTTATCGAAGGCATAGAGAAATATATTTGGGTGTCATCAGCGTATTGATAGCACCCTGCCCCATGCCTCCGGATGATCTCTCCCAACGGTTTCATATAAATGTTAAACAGCATTGGGGAAAGGATGGCACTCTGTGGTACACTACATAGCAACTCCTTCTTTGAAGAGCAGCTATCCCCAAGCATCACCATCTGGAATCTGCCCAAGAGGTAGGATCGGAACCACTTAAAGCACAGTGCCCCCGATTCCCAATCCCCCCAGGCACTCCAGAAGGATACCATGGTCGATGGTATCGAAAGCCACTGAGAGGTCCAGGAGTACCAACAGGGACACACTCCCCCTGTCAATACTCAGGCGTAGATCATCCAGTAAGGTGACCAAAGCGGTCTCAACTCCGTATCCTGCCCTGAAGCTGGTTTGAAGTTGGTCTAGAAAATCAGTATCATCCAAAACTGCCTGGAGTTGGAAGGCAACCACCCTCTTGATCACCTTGCCCAAAAATGGAAGATTTGATACTGGCATGTAGTTATTAAGGTCCAGGGAGTCCAGGGAGAGCTTTTTTAGCTTCTTTTAAACATGATGGAAAACTCCCCTCCCTGAGAGATGCATTAATAATATGTTGTAACTTTCAACCATTTAAAACAATTAAAACTATAATAATTAAAACAACATGATCTATCAATAAATCAAAACAATAATAAAAATTAAGACACAGTGACCTGGTTTTTAGGATCACCACAACCCATCATGACTTATTAGTCACAGTGAGTTGTGGCACCCATGGGTGCCCAGTTGGTGAGCCAAGCCCCCACCACTATGGCTTCTTATTACATGTGAACCCAGTTACAGTAGGTTGCTGGTATGGTTGATAAGCCACCCAAAAGCCATGGCTGTTTATGGGTTGCAAGAAGCTTGTGAACCAGCCCAACAACCCACCATTGCTAGGATCATGTGTAATGAGAAGCTACAGTGCATCCCTGCTGCACCCTGAATATTCAAAATGACAGCTACAACAACAGACTCCATGGGGAAATTAACCCACGGTGGCTTCTCATTATGTGAGAACCAGGTCAGTGGTAGAAAAATACAGAGTTTTAAATCAATTCAAATGTACAAGTGCTATAAAAATAAAAAGGCGTTCACTTGGTGCCCAAAAGATAACGAACTCCCCACTTTGCAAATAGCTATTGGGAAGCAGCTCCAAAGCTGGGGTGCCCCCACAAAGAAGGCCCTATCACTTGTCACCATCCATTTCAATTCCAGTGGAGGTGGAGGGGGAAGTTGGCAGGGAACCTGAAGAAGGCATCAGAGGCAGGTAATATTGCATGGGCAAACTTATCAACTATCAAAATGTTCAGTCAGCCAGGGAAAAAATAATCATTTTCTTTAAATCTGGGATAGGGGACCTGCAAACCATGGGCCACATGTGTGGCTGTTTCATGTGTGCGCACAAAAGAGAGATGACAGATGGAGTGGCACGCATGCACGCACGCACGCAGCTATGCAATGCTGCAAGTGCCACCTACCTTTGTCTCTGGTTCCACCCACCATTGGCTGTGGCCCCCTGATGGACTTTTCCTGTGAGTCAAAAGCCCATCATAGGAAAATGGTTGCTCATTTAAACATGGTTTAAATGATAATATGCATTATTTGAAGTTGCCTAAATGAAAAGCAGACAATGTAGAATAGGTTACAGAAAAAAGTCAGTGACCTTACTTACAGGCTTAGAAACTTAAAGCACAACCTTCAAAATGCTCTGTCTTTAATTGGCAAATGACCTCTGCATTCAAATTTTTTCATAGAGAAGGCGCCATGTGATAGTCTCAGGTCCTGCTGAGGCTCAAACTGGAGACTTTCAGATCTGTGTGCAGGCTGGAACAGCTGCCTTGGCAGGTAAATAACCTCTGGCCCTGCCCATTCAACTTGGCTATTGGACCCTCCTTGACAGAAGAAAAAAAACTTATAAAAGGCCTTCCTGAACTCTGATGTAATCCTGTGCCTACTTTGGCTTGCCCTACAGTACAGATTTCTTGCTTTGCCCTTTGGTCCTGCCTTCTGGATTGCTCCATGAGGTTAATTCTTGATTTGGCCTCCTCTCCAATGCCTGATTGGTTTCCTGGCTCTGACTCTTGGCTTGATCCTTGACTTAGACCTTGTGGCTCACCTCTTAGCTCAGGCTGAGCAACCTGTGACCATACAGATGTTGTTGGGCTCAGTGGAGGCTTTTAGAATGCATTAGTTCACTTTTAATCTTACCTTGCATAGCTCCTTAGAGTTCTGACTGGCTCTGACTGAAACCTGAAGCTGATTCATTGCCCCACTGACATCAAAGCCACCACCTTCCACTAGTTGGTCTACAGCTCCTCCCACCCATCACCATTCACTATGCTGGCTGGGTCTGATGGGAGCTGTAGCAACTTCTAGAGGGTCACAAGTTGTCCACCCCTGTCTTAGCTCCTGGTTCCCAGGTCTTGGCTCATTCTGGACCGTTACTTATGGTTCTGCTCTGGCAGATAAATAGCTTCTCAGTGGTTAAACCAGTCAGAGAGGGAGAGAAAAGAGCAAGCTGTTATATAGACACCACACCTGAAGGCAGCAAACTAACTTAGGAGGTGTAGGGAAGGCCACGTGGCACATGCTTCTCTCCTCCAACACGTTGCTGCTGCTAATCAGCATTTGCCACCTGAGGCAACCACCTCACTTTCACTAATGATAGGGCCAGCCTTGCTCTTTGCCTAATGGTAGGGCCTATGTCACACTGACTCCAGATTATCCCATTAGGGGTGACAGAAGTAGGGAACCTGTGGCCCTGCAGATGTTGTTGAAAGGCAACTCCAATCAGCCAAAGTTAGGATGGCTGATGATCAGGGGAGATGGGAATTGTAGTCCAACAACATCTGGAGGGCCACAGGTTTAACATATGGGACAGAGAGCAACAACCCCCCCCCCCAAAACCCTGCCTGATTCTGTCTGCTTTGAACATTGGTAGGTGCCTCAACAAAAGCATACAGCGTGTCACGTACTTTCATGGTTCTTTTCTATGATACTGAGGAGGTATTCAAGGAGGAGAGAGTGACGGAAAGCCATGTCTGAAGATGAGGCAAAAGGTAAGGAGATGAACATCAAGTATGAGGTGAATCATGGAATGGAGTAAAAGAACTGGAGGGAAACCCTGGGGCACCTTCGGAATGAGGAAGAGCAATTACTTGAGGCAATTACTGAGCAAATGCTGCTGCTGGAGTTCCCAGCAATAAGAAGAGAAACAGATCCGATCCCACAACTTTTGACAGAATGTACAAGAATTGCCTTGCATTTGTGGAGGGAAAGCCACTATTGACAGGAAGTTGCTAGTAAGCGCCTTTGTTGATAAGAATAAGTAATATGAAAGCCCCTACTCAGAATGAATGTGTAATGCACAGCATATTTCTGGGTAGTGTGTTGCAAAAGTGGGTGTCTAAAAGAAGACAAGCAGGCCTCTACATTGTTTTATGTCACTCAGTCAAAACAGAATTATTTATTCATGTTAAAAATGACTTAGCAAAATAAGGGTTTCCCCTTTGGAACGTCATGTACACCACAGGGAGTAAGCGGGATGGGCAGGGGGAGACAATTCTAAATAGGCAAGTACTGAAAGGCAGAAGATGTAGCTTCACACATCTGTTGTTGGTTCACCATGAACTGATTTCTTTGTATGAATCAGCCACTATTTTTATACATTTTATTTTATGTTTTGGAACAACTGATGGGGGTATTTGTCCTCACAACATCCTACAAAGTTTGTTCTAGAATTTTATGCATAGATGGAAACTTTCTTCTTAATGCCAACCTCCAATTATCAATTATTAGCATTATTGTATCATTTTAGTTCTTGTACCCTTAGTGCAGAAGTGATGTGTGAGAATAAGTAATAACTCCCCTGAACGTTTCAGACATGGAGGAATTTCAACCCAAATAGGAGGTTTTCTGTTGAAGGAAAAGTTATAAGACAGGAGCTAGACATTATCTGGAGGCGGAAAGCATCCATGAAATGGATGTTTTTACTCAGCAAAAAGCAAAACGATTTTAGCCTCTAAATATGCAGAGACACAATATCAAGTATCACAAATGTGTGCTGGTGATGCAGCCAGCAACACTTAATTATCAGTTCTGCAAGCAAATTAGGTGAGAAAGTTACTTGTCTTTTTATATTTATTTTATTTATAAAAGCCCCTCAGAGAAGATATCCATTCTACCACCACAGCATATTGCACAAAGACCTTTTGTCTCCCGTTTAATTCCTCCCCAGGTTTTAAAAAAGAATATATATATATATATAGTCATCATATAGCAACATTTAATTTCTCCATTATCCTCCTTTACATGCTACATTGGGTAGATGTAAAAGCCAGGGTTCTGGTATAGATTGAAAAGCAGCTGTTCATCAAATGGAATGCACAAGATTGAGAATCAAGATGACTCTATAAACCACTCTATAAACCAGTGATCTTCGCTGTTCTTCAAGTGAAGCCACTTTGGCCCCAGAGAGCGCCACTGAGGCTATTTGGGAGCCTTTCCTAGGCTGTGTGTGTGAGCCTATCTACACACGCAGGATAAAACACTTGGAAAACACTTGGAAAACTGTATATGGAGTGTGTCCTGGGCCCCAACAGTTCTCAAAACTGTTATAAACCGTTTTAAAGCAGTAGTGTAGATAAGCTGTGGGGGGGCTCTTCTCTCTTCCCTTCAGTCAAGCAGTGATGCTGAACGCTGTCCTCAGCTTGAGGCCTTTTCAGGTTTCTCCCGTGCCCCTCCACTTTGCCCAAGCAAGGTCGCATCATCAGTCACCAGGCAGGCAAATTCCAACAGACTCACTTGGTCCTTGGATTGGGATGGATTTTTTCCTTTTTACTGTGAGAGTGTTCTGAGTGCCCCAGAATCACCCAGTACTCTCTGTCTCATCTGTCTCTCTTTCCCTCATTTAGATGCACAGGGGATCCCAGGGGCAACCAAGGATGACCTAGGGACAACCCCATGAAAATCCTGGGATAGCGGAAACTGGGATATCCCGGTTTTCCTGCAATCCCAGGACTGGAAATGGGCACAGAGCTGTGCGGGGTGGCTCTGTGCCCATGGGGGGGGGGGGGAGCAATTCCGCCATCCCCAGGATGGTGGGTGGGTAGGGCGTGGGGGCGGTTCTTACCTTCTCTTCCACACTCCCGGATCCTCTGGCCCTTTAAATGAAACAAAATGGCAGGCACAATGTCCCGTTCCTCCCGGTAAGCCTGGGATCACCCCCTCCCTCTACATCCTTAGGTCTAGAAAGGGCCTAAGTTTCTTGAGCTCTTCCCCTCCACAGCTAATTGGCTGATTGTTCCTGCATTCTCCTCTCTCCAGCCACCTTACAGCTGACAAGTGGCAGGTCTCCTGATACCCCATCCCCGAAGCCTTCTCCAGTAGCCCAGATGACACAGCTGGCTCACCACAATGCAAAGCTAGAGAGATCCTGCTGAGAGTGAGTATCTACTGCAGAGAGAAAGAGAGAGAATAAGAAAAGCAGACACTTGGGCTGCCTCTACAAGAGAGGTTTAAAGCTCTTTCAAGGTGCTTAAAATTTTTTACCTCTACAAGAACGGAGTGCAAATCGGGCGTAGAGGCGCGTTATCTCTCCGATTATGCGCATTATCGAATGCGCGTTAAACAGCGAGTTTTATTTTGCTCCAGCCGTTAAAGCGCATTTTGACTATGTGAACAAGCGATTATGCGCATTAACTACTTGTAAAGCGCATTTTGGTCATCCCTTAATGCGCTTCGCCGCCTCTCGCTGCCTCTCGTGCAGAGGTATTAGGCGTAAATGCACTTCTGCAATTATGCGCATAATCGCTAACCAGGCGCAAAAGCGAATCCTTGTAGAGGGGACCTTGGACTTGTCATGGTTGGGAGCTGTCAGGGCCCATGGGCCTTGCTGTGGAGAACACAGCTATAAACTTGAGTTGTTGTTTTTAGACCAAAATATAATTCCTGTTAAGGTTTTGAAAAATAGTTGATGAAAAAGTTTTGGGTTTTTTGTTCAGGGAACACATCTAAAAACGAAAATATTTTGCAATACCCTTTGTGATCCTTCTCATTTTTCTTTCTCCATTGGCAAGGTTTTAAGTACAGCAAAAGTGTTCCAACTGAGGGCTTTCCCACATGGCCTTAAAACCTGTTCCTCAACCACAGTTCATTCTTAGCACAAGATTCCTAAAAAGTGCTATATTCCATTTCCAGAAAATGACTGAGGGGGTAGACTTTGGGCCTTTTCACATCTATGATAATATTTTATAGGAAGACCGTGTGAAGGGAAGCTTCCTCAAAATTCATCACAGTCCAACTCATTTCGTAAGGAAATTAGATCAGTCTGCACACTGAGGCCATTGAAGAAATTATGGATTGTCCTTGAATAAATGGTTTGGTGGTAGAGGCAGGTTAAAGCTTTCTACTAGAACACGGGATCCTAATGCTTGAGCCCATTACAAGGATATCCTGGCCAGTGAAGGAGGAGGAGGAGATATTGCACTGCCATAGTGGTGAATGAGCTGTAGTACATGAACCCATTACAGGATTATCTTTGCTGAAGATGGAGGAGGAGGAGGAGGAGGAGGAGGAGGAGGAGGAGACACTACACTGCCATAGGGGTGAATGAGTGAGAGAGAGGAGGAGGATCTTTGCTTTGGAAAAACAGTGGCCACTATAGCTATTGGAAGGCTTCTTTCCTTGTTAAAGAAGAACCAGAAGATGATGGGCATCCAAAACAGATCACAAAGGAGAGGAACAGATTCTCAGGATGCAAAACAGATTTATTGACAAGAAGTCCTATTTTGCATCCTGAGAATCTGTTTCTCTCCTTTGTGATCTTCCTTGTAAAAGAGGTATATTTTAGGTACCAAAGCATCATTTAAAAATATGAATAACTGTACAAATTAGTGCATCGTTTCTGGTAAATAAGCAGGAACAGCCCTCCCAGATCAGTCCAAAGGTCCATCTAACCTAACATCTTTCTCACAGTGGCCAACCAGATGCTCCTGAAAGCTGACAATCATGGCATCCCCATCACTGATGCTCCATAGCCATGTGCATTCAGTGACATATTGCCTCTTATCATGGTTATCATGGCTAACAGCCATTGAGTAATTTATTTATTGTAAACCCTTATCTAAATATTCTTTGAATTTTACATTCTATTACTGTATTGTTGAAACAACACTTGTTCTATTACTGTACTGTTAAAACAGCACCTTAAAGACTCACAAATTTGTTACTGGATGAGCTTTCATACACATGGGTTTATGTTATCAGAGGCATGATGTGAACAGTGAAGATGATAAATATATTTATTTTTCTGACTGTAACAACTGCCCATCCACTCCACACATACAGTAGTCCAATGAGGGGGAAACTGGTTTGCAAAGGAAGATTAAAAACTGAACTAACACATTCTGAAAGCAGAGATCGCATACATGAGTCAATCAACTGAAATTAATGAGATCCAATTACTAGGGATCAACAGATGGATCCAGGCACACCCAATACTTGCTGATAGGTGCTCAATTTACACGATACCACCTGAGAAATAATTACACTTTGCAGGGATTTCAAACAATAATTTATATTTGTAGTGTTGTCGTGAATTAATGTATACATTGCCATTCATATTTCTCAGAAACCGTATGTGATACGGATCAAAACAATAAGCAAGAGAATGAATGGTTGAGTTGGGATTTTCTTGAGCAAACCTCTGTGATTCTACAGAATTTTTGAAGAGGACTGAAGTAGCATGGGGGGTGGATGATTTGCCCCTCAACATATACCACTGGGATGCAATAAACAATAGATGGAGTTCTAGCTGGAGAGGTGGAGCTGGTTCATACACAAACAATCACAAATGCCTATTGAAAACCTCCTGAGATGGGCTTTTCATTGCTGCCTATATGATCACTGTCATAATAGACACACTCAGATCCAGATCCAGCAATGAAAATGATCAGAAATAGCCTCATGGAAGATAGTCCCCAGAACATAGATTTCCTCCTGGGAAATCAAAAGAGTTTATTCTGTAGCTGTCGACACACATGGCTTTTTATTGTCATGGTGATAGTTAAATGTTGGCAATCATTTGAGCACATGTGGAAGAATGTTCCTCTTCAGTGAAAAAAATAAACTCCAAACCAAGTGATGTAAACTTAAGCCATTGCCATGACGTTCTGCTTGGAGGTTTCACGTCTGGTTAGCCACTATGGGAAACAGGATGTTGAATTCTTGGTGTGGTCCAGCACAGTTCTTCATAAGAATTCTTCTTAAGCTTCATACACTACATGTACATTTGCTACTGCATGTACAGCCAGCAAGAAACTGTGGCTAATCCTGGTCTGATATTTGTGCTCAGCCATGAACACATCATTGTATACTTTGTGTACCTATCTTACATTTGTGCTCGGACATGAACACATCTATGTGTACTTGTCAAATGTCTTAAGTCAGCTTTCCCCCCAATGGTTCCATCCTCAGCTGTTGTACTACAATTCCCATCATCTCCAGCCAACATAGTGCAAGTTGTAATCTAACACATCTGGAGGCACCAGGTTGGCAAAGGCTGTTTTACATTAATATACGTTTTAAAAAGGTGTTCAGTGAAGGCTGAATCAGAAGCATACTGTTTTGACAATAATTATTCTGTTTGTCCTCTATGCCCAGTATTCACCACTCTCAAGCCTCTCCCTACAAAATGGTCAAACAAGAGATACCTTATTGTAGCTGTTCACAAACATATTTTCACATAAATTTCATCCTGACCCCTGGGTGCACTGTGCCTGGTTTCATTATGTATTTAATATATATTAAATATATTATAAATATATTTAATATATATTATATATATTATAAATGTAATTAAGTATATTATAATATAGTTAATAGATAATATATAGTATATTTATATTATCTTTATTAAATATATTATTGATATTATAAATATAATATACCCGAACACTACATTCAACATCTAAGGCCGTCCTCCAAGTGCCTACTCCGAGGGAAGCTTGGAGGTCGGCAACAAGGGAGAGGGCCTTCTCTGTGGTGGACCCCCAATTGTGGAACAATCTCCCTGACGAGGCCCGCCTGGTGCCAACATTGTTATCTTTTCGGCGCCAGGTCAAGACTTTCCTCTTCTCTCAGGCATTTGGCAATATCTGAGGAGCCTGGGTTTGTTTTTGTTTTTGTAGCTTTTTTGGGCTGTTGTAGTGGTTTTAAATGTATGTGTGTATTGTGTGTATGTTGTATGTTTTTGCTGTTTTAATTTTTGTATATTGTTTTTAATTGTTTTAATCCTATGTAAACCGCCCAGAGAGCTTCAGCTATGGGGCGGTATACAAATGTAATAAATAAATAAATAAATATCCTTCAATATTCTACTTTCAAATCACTTGAGGGTCACTGAAGAAAACAATTAAAGCAATAGAACAGCACATCTGAATGACAAATTAAAATGGCAATAAAAATGTAGAGCATCATAGCTACAACAGTAAAAAACAAAACCACAGGCCAAACAGATGACATTTTAAAAGGCCTAGGAAAATAATAATAAAAAAGGTCTTCTTCGCACCTGATGCCAAAAAGATATAAGAGTAGGTGTCAGGTAAGATTCCCTGACGAAAGTGTTCCAGAGGGACCACAGATGAAAGGGCTTTCCCACCTGTCATCACCCACCTAACCTCAGAGACTGAGGGAGCACCCAATGCTTTGTGTGGAAGAGGGCAGCTCTTCATGTACCAGGTCCAAGGTGCCTACAGTTCAAATCTTCAGGATGCTTCTGTACATACTGCTTAACAACAACAAACAACAACAACAACAACAACAACAACCAGCACTGGTTCACATGGCTGTCTCAGACTAGCACCCACTGTGGACTTCACAAGGCAGGCAGTAAGTGTGAGAAGAGCCTGTGAGCCTTTTGTCATAATTTACCGGCATTGAACTCGATAAGCAGGAGGGAAACATCAATAAACAGTCCGTGGTTGAAAGCCAAAGTATCCATCAGAACCCGGGTCAAACAATACTGGGTTCAGGAAAGCATCAAAGAATAGTCAGAGTCCAGTCCAAGGTCAGGATATGTCCAGGCAAGTTCAAGGAGCTAGTATGCAAGCAACAAAGACAAGGCACCAAGAACAATAGTTGCTTCCAGCATCTTTTATGAGTTATAGCATGTCTTTTATGGGGATGGTGGTGATTGGGAATTGTTGTCAGCTGCATTGGCCTTCAGCTAGCTCTTGCCTGTTCCCGTGAAGGGACACTCCCCAAACACTCCCAGGCTCAGCTGTTCTTCCTTTCTTTTTAATCCCTCAAACTAAAGTACAACACCTCTCAGGGTGATCAACAGCCAGTCAACATACATACATGTTGACCTTTCCAGGTCCGGAAGCTGAAATGAAGACAACAAGAAGAGAATGAGAAACCATTGCTTAAAAAAATAAATAAATAAATAAATGTATATTCCACTTTCAAAAACTTCAAAACAGCTCAAGGCAGAATCCCCACAATATTAAATTAATTAGGTGTCTCTATATAGAAATCCTTTGAAAGGCCAATTTGTGCAGGGGGCTTCACCTCATCAAAAAGTCATTTAAAGGTACCCTCCTCATGGGTTGTCTACCTGAGGCAGCAACTTGGTACTTAGGAAGCTATTTTCATTTATCAGGAGTCCCCAAATTATGGATTTTGCAGCAGGGTTATCTCCTTTGATTAAGAGAACAACAGAGGACATGCGGGTCAATGAATTACAAATTACACGGAACAGTTCTGGCATTAACATTAGCATCCTCTGGTTCTATCCTAGCTGCTACGAGCCTCTTATCCATGCTGCCTTTTCAGAGCACCAATACAATATCCTTGTTGGCATCACAAGGGTGATGCCAAGGATACAAAATATAACCAACACATGTTAACAACTGCTCAGCAACAAGTGATATTCTAGGAAGTTTCTCTGTGTGTGCACACAGCCAAGTATATATAGGCTGACCATATGAAAAGGAGGACAGGGCTCCTGTATCTTTAACAGTTGTAGAGAAAAGGGAATTTCAGCTGGCATCATTTGTATGCAATTTGTACCTGGTGAAATTCCCTCTTCATTACAACAGTTACAGTTGCAGGGGCCCTCCCCTCTTGTGTAGCTGGTCACACTAGTATAGTGCATGCAACTTTAACAGTTGTGATGAAGAGGGAATTTCACCAGGGACTAATTGCATACAAATGACACTGGCTGAAATTCCCTTTTCTCTACAACTGTTAAAGTTACATGAGCCCTGTCCTCCTTTTCATATGGTCAGCCTAGTACAGTATATATATATATATATATATATATATATATATATATATATATATATCTCAAACAAGCCTGAAGGCCCTATGCTAAAGATTCAGCTGTGGGAGCTGATTTCATGTCAGTGAACAGGATAAGGTGGAATGGGAAGCTCACACGAACACCATAGGAGCAATTTCTATGAGAACTATGTTTCCAAGCTCCCTTGTTCATAGAAATGGTTGCCATCTTATCACACATGTTTCCTTCTGCCACATTATATTACTCATGTAAGTAACTGCTCACATGGGAAGTTAAACAGGGGGCGTTGCTAGGCCTGTGATGTCTTGGTCTCAGATCTAAATCCCAGAGCCCTGAGTCCCCATTGGTGCCAATGGACGTTTTTTTTTCTTAGCTTAATTGCCATTCAGGGTGCAACTTTCAAGGGGGGTGGAGCCAGGAAGAAAAAGGTTATCTCTCCCCTCCCCACATGCTACAACTCCAGAAATCTTTCCCTGCATGGCAATTAAGCTTGGAGGGGAAATTCCCATTGGTTTGGGATGATCTGGGTCAGGGTGCAAATTTATTGGAAAAATTATTTTATTTGAGATGATTTAGATGAAAAATAAATTCCAGTAATTAGGTCTATATTTATATATATAGATCTAAATCAACATATGCAAATTTTATGCAGATTTGTGTCCTATAGGCCTGGGTCCTGAACCTTTTAAGAGCCTAGCGACACCCCTGATGTGAAATGTACCAAAAGCAGACAGTTGCCCTTGTAGCATGTGAACTGGCCCTGGGCAACCATCCATCTTAAAAGGCAGTGGCCACAAGAACTTCTTTAAAAAAACATTTTTCTCCAAGCATGGGTGGTAATGCGCAAGAAAGAAAACAAGCATGTTTAAAATGGCACCTTGCCCATGCTCCACCTGTTCAAAGTTTAGGGTGTTGTTGTTGGCTTTTTGTTTTTGTTTTTTTATTTTATGCTCTGCATAAATCCCACTTGGGAAGGGAGAATGAAGCAGCATCAAAATAGTCTAACAAGTGGCATGACAGCGAGGAATGTCCTAGCTGTGAGTATGGACTCATCTTGACACTTTTCAGCCAATCCTTTGAGGATAATAAGTAAGGAGGACAAAATGAGTGCAGCCCTCATGGGCTTCCCCTTAAGAGTTTAAAAGCAAAATATTGATTTTGAGTTACCCTGCTTCAACTCAGCTTCACTCTCATGATCTTTTTATTCCCTTGTATATTGCCAAGTCCATTTGTTTTGTTTTAGAGTTTTTTAAAAAAATTCACTGGTGGAACTGGCATGTCCATGTAACATTCCTGTACCTAAAAATATAGTCAATTGACACCTTGAAGGTTTCCAGGCAACTGTAACCAGTTGTGACATCTTTGGCTCCAGCTGTAGTGTGTTCAAAGCAGATAAAGTGGATGAATTGATTTTAGTTGTCTGAAACCCCTGACAAAATCTCTCTGCGGCCATTCAAGCCAGCCTCTTGATGATTTAGATAGCTTTTGCTGCCCCTGCAAATGTGACCCTTCCCAACTCCCCTCTTTGCTTTTGAACTTGATCTATGGTGGGTGTCTCATTCCTGAACGCAGAGCAAGTCCTCATCTGCAGGGCCAGACCAAGGCATTTGGCTGCTTCGAGCAAAGGGCAAGATGGCACCCCCTCCATTCCATGTACATCGGCCAACACTAGACTCTGACGTCAACACTGGTGATAGGACAGCATCTTGCACTGCACCTGAGGGCAGTAGGCTAGCTTAGGGGACATAAGGAAGGCAATGCGGCACACACAGTTGTGTCCTCCAACACTTTGCCACTGCTTGCCTACCGCTGCACTTGCCACTTTTGCAGCACTGGCACCAGTGTCATATGTTACATGAGCAGAGCAATATATGTGCGTGCACACTGCCTGTTAGTGTGCACAGCCTGGGCTGGTTGCATCTCTGTCTACCTGCTCTGTCAGGGCATTTCCCCAAAAGTGTAGTCTATGATGCTTTGGGAGGAGGTGACCAGGCAAGAAAAGCAACCAGCCCAGGTGAGCAACAAGCAAACATCATAGCCTGGGTGCCAGCTCTGGAATGTGGGAATGGATGGGAGGGGGCTCCAGGAGAACAGCTGAAGTGGGAACTTGGGAGGAATAGCCAGGGGAGGCTGCTGATATAAGTGATCCTGGTCTAGCCCACAATGGTATAAAGTTATTGGGTGGTTGTTATATTACAGAAGGATAAAGTTCAACAGGTGAAAACAGCTTTTTCAGGCATGGAGATAAAGTGATAGGATTTTTTTTACCAGCTAAATTTCTGTGCAACACTCCACAGTTTAAGGGGCAGAAGCTGAATCAGTTAGCAGAACTGGCATCCCTAGAGACTGAAAGCAAAGGCAGCCATGTTGGCCATAAAAAATAATAATCAAAACTCCATATTAGGGTAATACCTTTATTGGGCCAACTGATGCTTTCAGTAAAGTAATTCATATGGCAGCTGTTCAAAAATGTGATGTGAAAAAAGTGATTGAGGATCCTCTAACTCCCGTGCCATTCTCTCTTGCTCAGATTGGTGGATCAATGAATAAAACAGACAAAAGTAAGTTGATGCACAGGCTAGAAAAGTACCAGGATTTAGACGAGGAGCATGATACAGGTCAACCTCACATAGATGTGGCTGTATATGATGCAATGTTCATGTTGCACACTTTGAAGTTCCCGGAAACTTACGGAGCTATTGCACATAAATTACTGGAGCACATTATTAGTAGCACGCTAGCTAAGCCTAAGGAAGTGTACCTGGTGTTTGACACTTATGGCTATCAAAGTATAAAAGATTGTGAACATGAACGGCGAACAAAGTAACAGGCGCAGATCAGAAGACCCCAAAAAAGGCTGTTGATGCACTTCAGAATGAGCAGTTTAAAACATCACTTACATCTTTCCAGTGCAATGAGTGGAAAAATCAGAAGTATGCTTTACTTCTGGCAGGCAAAATTCTCTTTGTCGGAGCAGAGACTGTGGCTGAATTTGGACGACACAATAAGCAACTGGGGGTGGGGAAACAATAGTCAGTTGTATTGATTATCGTGTCCTCTGAATGCTGCCATAGTCAACTCAGCACTGATCCTAATCCACACCACTGTCGATTATTTATTACCATGTTGTGTGGGGAGTACCCCCTAGATGTACAACTGTAAAGTTGATTATTACCCCATCATTGACTATCGTGTTGTCCGAATTCAGCCAGAGTGTTACAAATACACCAGCAAGGATGTCAGTGTTGAGGCAACAGAGGTGCCTGATCTTGCCTGCCATCAGCTAGAGGCAAACACAAGGATTATTTGGCACATCCATGATAAAACAATGGGTGTTTCTCCTTAACAAAAAATACTGTCCAAACAACCAAGGAATAGTGTTTAAACAACATATATTCAATATTCTATGAATAAATTGTAACACATTGAAAAATGGTAAAAACAAGTAATATAAATGTACATATAATTTAATACAATGATATAATAAAAAAGAATAAATTGCTGGTCAAACGCGTTTCAACACTTGTTGTAGTGCCTTCTTCAGTGACCATTACAGAAACTGCAAAGCACAATACTGTAGGGTGACCAGATTTTGGAAACCAAAATCCTGGTCCCCCCCGCCACCCCCCCCACCCAAAACAACCCCCCCCACCAAGCCACCCCCTCCAAAACACCAGCCTGGACCTACCGGGTTCTCTTCCTCCGCCGCCCGTGCCGGGTCCTCTGCTGCCGCCCCCGCCAGGTCAGCCGATGCTCCCAGGTCCCCTGCCGCTGCTGCCGGGTCTTCTTCCACCACCGCCAGGTCCTTCGCCGCCGCTGCCGGGCTCGTAAGGCCAGAGGCCGCGCAGAAGAGGCGGGAGAGGGCCGATTACATCACTTCCGGATCCGGCCCTCTCCCGTCTCTTCCGCGCGGCCTCTGGCCTCACGAGCCCGGCAGCGGCGGCGAAGGACCTGGCAGTGGTGGAGGACCTGGCGGCGGCAGACCCGGCGGCGGTGGCGGAGCCCAGGAAGCGGCCGCCCCAGTAGGTAAGTGCCCCCCCTCGCATTCCAGAGGGAAGTGGGCGCCCCTGCAGGTAAGGAGCGCGAGGCGCGAGGGGGGCACTTACCTGCTGGGGCGGCTGCTTCCCGGGCTCCTCCGCCGCCACCTCCACCGGGTCTACCGCTGCTCGTCGCTTCCCGTGACCCCCCGCCACCCCGGTTTTCCCCCACCGCCCCCCCGTTGTCCCGGATCGTCCTAGGTTTCCCGGTTAGGACCGGGAAACCCCAGGCGATCTGGACACCCTACAATACTGCGTAACCAAATCTTATGGCCTGGGCTTTCTAATATGAATAGCCTCAATTGTATGGCCAATATTTCTCCTTTTAAGATGTTCAACGCTTTAATCTCTCTCAAGTTGCCTGCGTTTCCATTTTACTGCAGCTTCTGTAATGGTCACTGAAGAAGGCACTACAACAAGTGTTGAAACGCGTTTGACCAGCAATCTATTCTTTTTTTATTATATCATTGTATTAAATTATATGTACATTTATATTACTTGTTTTTACCATTTTTCAATGTGTTACAATTTATTCATAGATTATTGAATATATGTTGTTTAAACACTATTCCTTAACTGGTTGTTTGGACATCCAACATACATCACTTGGTAGTGATCCGGCAAAGAATATCCTGGTTAGAGCAAATGACACTGATATGTTGGTTCTGTTAATTTACCATCAAAAGCACTTCCTAAACTCTCAGGTTTGGTTTGATTGTGGCATGTCTTTTAACAACAGCAGAAGGACGATCAATGTATCACAGAGGAGCTCGGACATGATCTGGTAGAAGCCATGTCTGACTACCATGCTTTTACAGGGTCTGATTTCACAGCTGCATTTGCAAGACAGGGAAAAGTTAAATCATCTGAAATCATGAAAAAGAATAATGAATTCCAAGAAATTCTCAGCCAGCTAGGGGAGTCATTAACTTTAACCGAAGAAAAAATAGCAGTTCCAATGAAAGTGAAGAGGACATCCAATGAATTTATTTGTTAACCCTTCTCACAGAACATAGCTTTTATTTTGTAAATTGTAGTTTTTTGCAGAAGATTTTAAAAACAATTGATAAAAACAATTAAACCTAATAAATAGTCTTTTTTATATATCATCGTACTTGTTCTGTTTGAAATTTTGTAAAGAACATTTGAACATGTTCAACTGTAAAAATCATAGTTGAACATGTTCAAAATGATCTGTGCATCAAATCGAGAGATATTTAGGGTGGATACTTTTGAAATGAAAGCCCTGTATGATGATGATGATGATGATGATGATGATGATAATAATAATAATAATAATAATAATAATAATAAAATTTATTTATGGTCGCTATGGTCGCCTTAGTGGATGATCTACGCCTGAGTAATGACAGGGGGAGTGTGTCGCTGTTGGTAATTCTGGACCTCTCAGCGGCATTCAATACCATCGACCATGGTATTCTTCTGGAACACCTGAGGGGATTGGGAATCGGGGGCACTGTGTTTCAGTGGTTCTGGTCCTACCTTTCGGGCAGGTTCCAGATGGTGCTGCTTGGGGATAGCTGCTCCGCAAAGAAGGAGCTGCTGTGTGGCATACCACAAGGTGCCATCCTTTCCCCAATGCTGTTTAACATTTATATGAAACGGCTGGGAGAGATCATCCGGAGGCATGGGGCGGGGTGCTATCAGTATGCTGATGACACCCAAATATATTTCTCTATGCCTTCGATAACAGCGTCAGCTAAGGATAGTGTGTCTCCTCTGAATGAATGCTTGGAGGCGGTAATGGGCTGGGTAAGGAAAAACAAACTGAAACTGAATCCAGACAAAATGGAGGTGCTTGCTGTCAGAGGCTGCAACCAGTTATGGATGGGGTTACACTCCCCCTGAAAGACTGTGTTCGCAGCTTGGGGGTGCTCCTGGATCTGTCTTTCCAAATTACAGCCCAGATAGATGCAACGGCCAGGAGTGCCTACTATCAGCGTCAGCTGATACGCCAGCTGCACCCCTTCCTAGAGTTGGAAGACCTAAAGACGGTAGTGCACGCGCTGGTAACTTCAAGGCTCGACTTCTGCAATGCGCTGTACATAGGGCTACCTCTGTGCCTAGTCCGGAAACTTCAACTAGTTCAAAATATGGCAGCCAGGTTGGTCACCGGTACATCTAGGGGTGACCATATTACGCCAGCTTTAAAATCGCTCCATTGGCTGCCAATTAGTTTCCGAGCGAAGTATAAAGTGTTGGTTATTACCTTCAAAGCCCTACATGGTTTGGGTCCAGGTTACCTGCGGGATCGCCTTCTCCCATATAATCTGCCCCGCATGCTCAGGTCCTCTGGGAAGAATTTACTACAGTCGGCCAAGACTAGGCTGACAACCGTTTACCCAGAGGACCTTCTCTTCTGCTGCTCCCAGACTGTGGAATGACGTGCTGGAGGAGACGCGTCTACTTAACAGTCTTTTAGAATTTAAGAAAGCTATAAAGACTGTTCTCTTCTGGCAGGCATATCCAGTGCAATTTTAGAATGTTTTTAGGATGTTTTTAGGATGTTTTAGGATGTTTTAATGCAGGTTTAATAATGTGTGTCATGTCTTAATCAGTTTTATGTATTTTATCATATTGTTGTTCCCCGCCTCGATCCAAACGGAGAGGCGGGTAAGAAATAAATTATTATTATTATTATTTATTACCCACCTCTCCCTCCAGATTGAGGCAGGGAACAACATCAGTAAAAACAATATAAAATACATATAAAATACATAAAACTGATTAAAAGCATATCAAGTTAATACATTATTAAAATCAACAAAGTCTTAAAATTCAATTGGGTAGGCCTACTAGAAGACTGGTAAGTTGGCGGATCGCTTTTGAACTAGTTGAAGTTCCCGGACTAGGCACAGAGGTAGTCCTATGTACAGCGCATTGCAGAAGACTCACTTTTCTGAGAGCCTATCTACACTACTGCTTTAAAACAGTTTACAATGGTTTAAAACAGTTTATAACAGTAGTGACAACTGTTGGGGCCTTCTGTCATATATAAACAAAAAATATTCACAAAGCTTTTGCACTCGCTGGGGTAAATAAATCCTGCCTGGCTCTGGGACTAAGAGAGAAAAGATTGAAAATACTATCATTACTATCAACGATCAACCTAGGTAGGATCTACACTACTGCTTTAACATGGTTTATAGCAGTAGTGACAACTGTTGGGGCCCAGGACACACTCCATATACAGTTTCCAAACCGTTTTCAAAGTGTCATATCCTGCTTGGTGTAGATCTGGCCTTGAGAGTCATCCAAACCTTAACAAACAAACTATTTTGGCCATGCACCTCACATAGATAGATGGAATATGCCTAAACTGTATTTAAGTCCCCTGAAGCTAAAAAAAAATGAATCAGCAAATACTAAGGACTGTAATTGTCTTAAAATGAGCCCATTTAACAAGAATTTGAATACAAACTGGTTCAACTTCCTCTATTTGCAAAGTCTGAAAATGTTAATTCTGATTAGGCATCCTTTCCTCAATGCCTTCAA
Organism: Anniella stebbinsi; assembly: GCA_029215795.1. Classification (NCBI taxonomy): domain Eukaryota; kingdom Metazoa; phylum Chordata; class Lepidosauria; order Squamata; family Anniellidae; genus Anniella; species Anniella stebbinsi. The sequence continues at coordinate 186,587,496 of JARDYH010000002.1, forward strand.
ACTCCTCCTTAAGCAGTTCTGAAGTTTCTGAAATGGGAATGAACAGATTATGGCCTCTAACTGTCTGCAGATGGCTCCAATTAACAAATTTAAAGGATCTTCCCATAACACTAATAGGACAATATACAACAACTAACTTCAAAGTTTCACCATTAACCATTTTACTGGGCTACAATTCCTTTCAAATGCCCAGCAACACTTGGGAGGGTCCCAGGTGCATCCTGAAAACATCTAAGTACCTGGTAGATGCTAATTTGAATGTCTTCAGCCCCATCCAATTGTAACCAAATGCAAACTCCATGCCTTGAATATCAGACACAGTTTACACCCACCCACACACCCACACACACACCGCTTTTGTAATGGGAAGCACTTTGAACAGTAAAATAAACCCCTCTTTTTGTTCTTCTTTCTTTTTGTTGTCACTGGAACAGAGTAGACACTGAATGTGGACTCCTCACCTCCATGCTGTGATATGTTCAGGGGACATGAGTTGTTATGTACACACACAGAGCTCTACCCAGTATGGCTTTCCCATTCATTTCAATGGAGGAAGCAAATCCCTCCATTTAGATGAGGAGTACTATATAAATGCTGTAAATTGTTAAATAAAAATAATATGTGCATTCCATTGTGCCTTCAGGTTGACTTCCTACGTCAAAATTAATGGGGATCTCTGCATGCACAAGTGCTTCAGTGAATAGGATGACCAACCATATGAAAAGGAGGACAGGGCTCCTGTATCCTTAACAGCTGAATAGAAAAGGAATTTCAGCAGGTGTCATTTGTATGCATGCAGCACCTGGTGAAATTCCCTCTTCATCACAACAGTTAAAGCTGCAGGAGCCCTGCCCTCTTGACTAGATACAAAAGAGGGCAGGGCTCCTGCAGCTTTAACTGTGGTGATGAAGAGAGAATTTCACCAGGTGCTGCATGCATACAAATAACACCTGTTGAAACTCCCTTTTCAATACTACTATTAAACATACAGGAGCCCTGTCCTCCTTTTCATATGGTCACTCTAGCTTCAGGGATGCATCCAAACACATGTGTAACTCAACACTAGGTGATGTTCCTCCTAACACTGGTGCATAAAATGTCTCATATATGCACTTTAGCATAACCACAATTAGACTATTATGTGTAAGCACAAGTCTGGGTACCCTGCAAATTTCTAGTCTGCTCATCCATGAAATTCACTTGTAGTCTTGGGGAAGTCATGTTCTCTCAGTACAATAGAGGTGGGTGACAACTGGCCCTCCAGTAGGGATGTGCACTGGATCGGACCCGATCCACGATCCGAGTCCGGTCCAGTGGGAAATCGGATAAATTATCCGATTTCCGATCCCGCAGCTGGATCGGCCGATCCAATCCGAACCGGTCCGAAAAAGCTCCGAACCGGTTCGGCGGATCGGCGGATCGGCGGGCGCCCACTGGCGCCCACCGCCGCTTCCATTGGCGGGCGCCAGCGGGCGCCCGCCGCCGCTTCCATTGGCGGGCGCCAGCGGGCGCCCGCCGATGAAAGTGGACAGCGGGGGGGGGGAGGAGGGGGGCACTTACCTTCTCGGCCCGGTGGCTCCCGTCCGGCGCCGGCGCCTACTACTTCCAGCAGGCTCCGCGGCCTGCTCTAGGGTGGCGCGCCGGGTGATGTCATCACCCGGCGCGCTACTCTAGAGCAGGCCGCGGAGCCTGCTGGAAGTAGTAGGCGCCGGCGCCGGACGGGAGCCACCGGGCCGGGAAGGTAAGGAGGGGGTGCGTGGAGGGGAGGAGGGGGCGCGCGGAGGGGGGAGGGGGGCCCTTACCTTTCCGGCCCGGCGGCTCCCGTCCGGCGCCGGCGCCTACTACTCCCAGCAGGCTCCGCGGCCTGCTCTAGGATGGCGCGCCGGGTGATGTCATCACCCGGCGCGCTACTCTAGAGCAGGCCGCGGAGCCTGCTGGAAGTAGTAGGCGCCGGCGCCGGACGGGAGCCGCCGGGCCGGAAAGGTAAGGAGGGGGTGCGTGGAGGGGAGGAGGGGGCGCGCGGAGGGGGGAGGGGGGCCCTTACCTTTCCGGCCCGGCGGCTCCCGTCCGGCGCCGGCGCCTACTACTCCCAGCAGGCTCCGCGGCCTGCTCTAGGATGGCGCGCCGGGTGATGTCATCACCCGGCGCACTACTCTAGAGCAGGCCGCGGAGCCTGCTGGAAGTAGTAGGCGCCGGCGCCGGACGGGAGCCGCCGGGCCGGAAAGGTAAGGAGGGGGTGCGTGGAGGGGAGGAGGGGGCGCGCGGAGGGGGGAGGGGGGCCCTTACCTGCCCGGCCCGGCGGCTCCCGTCCGGCGCCGGCACCTACTACTCCCAGCAGGCTCCGCGGCCTGCTCTAGGATGGCGCGCCGGGTGATGTTATCACCCGGCGCGCTACTCTAGAGCAGGCCGCGGAGCCTGCTGGAAGTAGTAGGCGCCGGCGCCGGACGGGAGCCACCGGGCCGGGAAGGTAAGGAGGGGGTGCGTGGAGGGGAGGAGGGGGCGCGCGGAGGGGGGAGGGGGGGCGCGGAGGGGGGAGGGGGGAGGGGGGCCCTTACCTGCCCGGCCCGGCGGCTCCCGTCCGGCGCCGGCGCCTACTACTACCAGCAGGCTCCGCGGCCTGCTCCAGGGTGGCGCGCCGGGTGATGTCATCACCCGGCGCGCTACTCGAGAGTAGGCCGCGGAGCCCGCTGGTAGTAGCCGCCGGCGCCGGACGGGCCGAGAAGGTAAGTGGCGGGGAAGGGGGCTTACCCCCCCCCCCTGAGCCGTCCGCTTCTATCCGCTGGCGCCCGCGGGCGCCAGCGGATGGAAGCAGGCGGCCCCAGGGGGGGTAGGGAGCGCGGGGGAGGGGGTTTACCTGCCGGGGCCGTCCACAGCGGACGGCCCCGGGGGGGGGGAGGGAGTTAGGCCCCCCCTTACCCACCCGCCGCCATTTTTTCCTCATAGACTTGCATTGCAATGCAAGTCTATGGGGAAAAAAATGGCGGCCGATCCAAAAATGTACGATTTTTGGGTCGGGATCGGACTCGATCCGGTCCGGGGGGCCTCCGATTTTGTCCGAACCGGTCCGGGACAAAATTGGAGGTCCCGATCCGGGTCCCGATCCGATCCGGGGGGTCCGTGCACACCCCTACCCTCCAGATATTTTGGCCTACAACTCCGATGAGCTCTAGCCAACATAGCCAATAATGAGGGATGATGGGAGTTGTAGGCCATAACATCTGGAGGGCCACAAGTTGCCACCCCTTCAGTACAAACTACTTTGCAAGGATGGGGTTATAAAATGATATAAGAAGGACAGTGGAATGTTCTATCCCTGGGATTCTTTGCAGCAGGAGTCTGCATATTTTTCGCTGGCCTAGGCAGCCAGTCAAAATGTGTAGTCACCAAAATTGGGAGGAGGGCTGGGATTCATCATGGTCATCAGAGCAGAAGGGATGCACCATGATGAGTGAATTTCTGGACCCCGGCCTTGAAATACAGCAGGGAGGAAATCTGAGGCCTGAGCTACACAATCACTAGAATCACATAGTTCAGCTCTTGCTAGACTGTACCACTATGATGGTAGGACCATTATATTGGAACACTTCCTGGTCCCTATCCTCACCCCCTCCCCTTTTCCCTTGGAAGGGAGAAAGATAGGTTAAGACCTTCAGGGAGCAAGCCAGACCCGTCCTGTTACCATGACACATTAGTTTTCAGTGTGCAGGAAGTTTGTTATTTGTACATACAGTTCCCCCCACTACCTGTAGCCTGAAATGTGCAGTCCAGCAAGAGTACATACTTTGCATGCAGAAAATCCCAGGTTCAATCCCCAACATCTCCAGGTAGAACAGGAAGGAATCCTGCCTGAAACCCTGAGAGCCACTGCCAGTCAGTGTCAACAATACTGGGCTAGATTGACCAATGGTCTGATAGCTCTTCAGAACAAAAGTAGCTGCACCACAATGATTTGGCTCATTATATAGCTCAGATTTCAAGTTGCAATCCAAAGGGTACTTAGTGAGTAGCAAGTTCCACTGAACTAAATGGCAACACCAAGTAAATTGGCTTGTAAGTGTAATGAAACTGGTAGTAGTGACACAGTCCTGCCATATTTGTATGTGGCCATGCTGTGATTCACATATCTATGTAGATTCTTCCCTGGATTACATTGCCTGTGATTGTTATACACTTAGGGCTGGTTAACACATGCATGTTCATCATTTTATGATGCAGATCATCAGGAGATAATTTGCATGTCTGAATGGGCTTTCACAGGTATTATCATCATCGCAGCCACACATTTCAGATGAGTACCAAGTGCCTTTGTCTGTGATACTCTTTGATGCAAATCAATTTAGCCAGCCAAGCTTGGCCAGAAACCTCCTGCTCTGTCTTGAAGCTGCAACTGCAGATGAATATGGAGATTCGCTTTGTTGCTGGGGCCAAAAGTTGTCTTCCTTTTCCTGCTCGGGATAATCATCCTTGGATTAGGGCTGGCATTAAGGGTAGGCATAGCTGGGCACCTGCCAAGGGCTCACCCCCCAATAGGGGAGCCACTTACAAGAGTCGCCTGGAGTTGATCCTCCTCTTCACCAATGCAGCCTGCCTGTTCACCTACTTCTAGCTCTGGTCCAGACAACGGTGGGGGTGAGAAGGGAGAGCAGCAGCTGCCACTGCCTCCTTACCCACTTGCTCTCTGCCTGTCAAACAAGCAAGTAGCAGCAACGATGAGAAAGGAAAAAGGAGCAATAGTGGCTGGATGATGACAGTGGCCATGAGAGAGAGGAGGCCATTTAGCGTGCCTTGCCCAAGGGCCCTCAAAATCCAAGAGACAGCACTGAGGTGGATCACGTTCAAATTCAGAGGGAGCTGCAGGAGCTATGCGTCTAAAAACTTAATTCCTTTTTGTATTAGTAACCCTGTCCCAAAATTTAGTTCCAGCATCTGTCCTGAAACAAATTGTAGACAGGGAAGAAATTGGATGGATGACGGGCAACAGTTTCATCAAGATTTGAAAGCCTGTTCTTGGATATATTGAAAATGAAATACATCACTTGGTGAGCTGGCCAAAGATATAGATGATCCTGTGGTCTAAAACATATTAAGCAGGAAGAGGCTAGGGACACAAATGCCCTCCACATATGGCTGTTTGCATTTGTGGAATAAAGGCAAATGATGTATAGGGATGGCATCATTTCTTGGTGTAGTCTTGTCTACTCCAGCTGTACATTAGAATTGTAGAACCTCGCATAAGCTACTATTAGTAAGAGAACTGAACAATACTGGTGATATTTTTGTATTCATCCCAGTGGAGTGTGCCTTGGGAGTAAAAGCTTCACATAGTGACATATGCTTGACCAAATACCAATGGCTATCTTGGCTGTGAGTGATGGGAGTTGTAGTCCAAGACATTTGGAGGGCATCTGGAGGTTGGGAAAGGCTGCTCTACACTGTTCAATTATCTATTTCAAGATTTTAAGACAAACAAGCATAAAAACCAAGGGAGCTGTAATTCCATCTAACACATAGAAGTGGTTTAGCTCAAAACTATTTCTGCTATAATAGAGGTGTCATAACACCCTGGTCTTGGGTTGTGTTTATGGGTGCTGCTCCCTTACCACCAGTGGTATAACACTTCTCCATATGCACTACAATAATTATGACTACTTTCATATTTGTGCATATATATTGTGCTATATATAATCGCCATAGTTCTTATCTATGCATTAATTATTATAATTGTTGATATTCTTTATAAGGCATCTCAGTCAGCAATACGTATGCATATATATATATATATATATATATATATATATATATATATAATCTCCCACTTTTCCTCCCAGGAACTCAAGGCTATGCATATGGCCTCATCCCTTCTTATCATCACAACAACCCTGTGGGGTAGGTTAGGCTGAGAGTTGGTGAGTGGACCAAGGTCACCCAGTGAGCATCACATCTGAGTAGGAATTGGAACCCCAATCACCTTACTGTCCTAGCCTGGCCTTCAACCACTACACCACAACAAATGCTGCCCGTAGTCTTACAATCCCAAAAAAAGCAAGTCTATTAGAAAAGGGATACAAATGAACAGCAAGAATTGAAGAAAGATATCAGTGGTTAAAAGCTCTGTTTAAGGACTTGCATGGCAGGAGAAGCGCTAACGTCAGTAAGCGGTGATTCCCACAATAAGAGGGCAGCCAATTGGTTGACCACTTACACATTGCCAAAAAAAGAGAGGAAATGCATTTCCCACCACCACCAAAAAAAGAGAGGACAAAAGGGCACATGGATTTGCATAAAATATGAATTTAATTTATTTGTTTGCTTGTTTATTGCATTTTACAACTGCCCAATTATGTAAGTTCTATGGGCAGGGTACAAATTAAAAACATAAAAATACAAAATACCAAAATGACCAAAAAAAAACCCCAAAGATAAAAACCAGATAAAATAAGTCTGATAAAAACCAAAGATACGACCAGCAGTAGCACATCATAAAACCAAAAGTAAAACCAGCAGTAGGGATGAAATGCCTATGCTAATTTATATGTAGAGATGTCAATTTAGAAATTGTTGCTAGAATTTAAATAGAAATACAGTACATTTCACCATGGTAGGGAAGCCTGTCACCAGATGACATCTGAACTTGCCCAATCTGCTATACGGATGCTAACTATTGAAGAGCAACTTCAAGGCCCTTTCGTGGCTCTTTGTCTTTAAACTGGACTTGGGCTGGACGGACCTTCAAACAGAGGATTCCTTCAGATTGAAAACTATCCTCTGTTAAGTAGGAGACATGCAGCCAGAGAAAAAGGACAGAAGTGTGAAACAGAAGATGTAATCTGAGGCAAGGCCAGCCCTACTGTTAGGTAGTTGCTGGAGCATTTATGGGGAGGTAGTGGTGGCTATCCCCCTGGCTGAACCCTTCTGTTGGAGGACAGAGCTGTGCGTGCCACACAGCCTATCCTGCACCTCCTAAGCTAGCCTGCCTCCTTCAGGCTATCCCATTGCCCGTATTGAGTCAAATTTAGCTGCAAGTCCTGTAAGCTTTTCTGTGTGGAATGAGGGCAGAGGGGCGGGCATCATCTTATCCTTTGCCTCAGGCAGCAAAATGTCTTGGGCTGGCCCTGAACTGAGGTTTCCACAAGAGACAAAGATCAGTAGAGCAAGAAGGTAAATGAAAAGAGAGAAGGAAAGTGAGATAGGGAGTGCAGAGATTTAAAAGTAAAATGTGACCAATTAAACTGGGTTTAACAGTAAACGTGACAATGAAGAGAGTGAACAAAGGCAAAATTGTCATGGCCCCCAGCAGTATATCCACCACTGGAATAAATATGTGTGTTTTGTTTTTGTTTATATTATTGTGTTTATGAGGCTCTATGACATGTGGTCATACATTTAGTACCATGCCCAACACGCCCAGAAACTTTAAAGGGGGAAAGGTGGTTGTGTATATTGGGCCCGGAGGGGAAATGAAGGTCATGTCATTTTGCTGGTTGCACTATGGCAGAACCTTCCACTCTCCCTGCCTAACCATATAATGATTTTGATGGACCAGATGATACAAGGTGCCATAAGCAGCAACAAAGGTCCATCACTGCCAGCAGCATCTGTAGGACAAGGGTCCTGATTGGTCAGAACAAATCCAGATGATTCCAGCAGGCTAGATGTGCCAAGCAACCTGTGATATTGGTCTTCACTGTTTTCCATTGTTTTGGCTCATTGGGTTGGATCACTCAGTGGTGTAGCTCAGTAATCGTAGTCCCTGGACTTGAAGGTCTTATGTAGGGCCCTTTAGATGGCCAAGTGTATTACTTCAGGTGTTACACAAGTAACATTTATCTTTCTCTCTCCCCTGCAAGTGCTTTTATCCAATGCTTGAAAACTGCTTCTACATTTCTGATATATTAGGGGAAAAAACAGCAAACATGTTTGCCAACCCAGATATAATCATCATCATCATCATCATCATCATCTGAGCATGTTCAGTTTTGCATTTTAAACTCACCTAATTCATAGCAGCCTCACGATGAGAGGAATAAAAGGAGTTTGCTTCTGTACCTGCTGCTCTGACCGCTCAGTTGCCCCAGACCATGGCCTGCCTGATCCTAGTCTTTAGCCACAAGTACCAGCCCCAGCTGCATCATTGGGATGATTATTGTTGTACCTTCGTGAATATTCAGGGCTTCTGTCAGCCATCATTCATCAAAGAGGGGGGCAGGGAAGTACCTGTTGCTAAGAGAAAAACCACAAATAAGTTTTTCTCTTTCTTTTTTCTTCTTTATGCAAAAGGTAATAAGTATCCCGGATTGAGAAAAGATACTATGGGTTGGATCCCCTGTAAGTTAGTCATGCTTTAGTTGAATGGAAAGCTATGGGACAAATTTAGCCATGATTACTCAAGCGCTATTGATTCAGATGAAACTACCACATGACTAACCTAAGAGTGGATCCAATCCTACGGATGGAACAACATTAGCTCAAGACTCCACACTTCAAGGCTGTCGATTGATTGTGTGAACTGACTGTTTTGAAAAACTTTGTGGTGGGGAACGTGATAGGGGAGGCTGTGTCTGTGGCATTGGAACTATAATGGTTCATTCTCACATGCAGATGGCCGCCATGGTGCTGCAGCTGTCAAGGAGTGAATGTGCATACAGGAAGAGTGGGGGGGAGGGGCACAACCAGTGCTGGCTCCAGGCTTTGAAGAGCCCCTGGGCATGGCACTGAGGGCCACCTTGTTTCAGTGAGCCCACTTTCATACCTGTACTGTCCCCAGCTGCTCCTCCTCCTCTTCATCATCATTTCTGTCACCACGCAGAGAGCCAATGAGCAAATAGGCAGTGGCATCTACTGTTCCTCTTTCACAGCATCTCTGCTGTCTCGGCCAGAGCAAGAGGATGAACAAGCAGATCACAATGGTGAAAAGAAGGAGCAGGTCCAGAGGAGGTTTGCATCAGGAGACCCCCTGCTGGGAAGTGGTCCTTTGGCTGGTGCCCAAGCATGCCAACCCTTGGCGCCGGTCCTGAGTACAATTTAAATGGTGAATCAATTCACATGCAGAGCTTATGTATTTATTTATTTATTTATTGCATTTCTATACCACTCAATAGCTGAGGCTCTCTGGGCAGTTTACAAAAATTAAAACCATGAAAACCATTTCAAATATAAAACAAACAACAGTATAAAAACATAATATGAAATACAGTATTAAAGCACAACCAGGATAAAACCGAGCAGCCATGCAGAATTTCATACAGATTTAAAACACAAAGTTAAACAGCAAAGTTAAAAATGAAGCTGATGAACTGTTTAAATACTGAGAAAATAAAAAGGTCTTCACCAGGTGTATAAAAGAATATAATATATGTGCCAGGCAAACCTCTCTAGGGAGCATACTGAACAGAGTGCCTGCCACATGGAGGCAGCTCAGAGCCCTTATCTGGGTTCAGGTTATATGAAACCAGAAAACTGAACTGCCATCCTGTAAAGTAGCAGTTAATGGTCCAGCATTGTGCTTTGAGTACTCAAGGTTTGCTGTCACCATACATCAAATACACATAGTAGATAGGCTGTCTTTTGCATCTCTTTGTGTCTGACTGATTATTCCTGCCTTTGCCAACTTGACACATTCCAGATGTTTTGGACTATTAAGTTTTGGACCATTGGCCATGCTGGCTGGGGATTATGGGAGTCATAGCTCCAAACATCTAGAGACGGTCAGGATGAAGAAGACTGGTCTATTCTCTGAATTTCTGCTGAATGAGAATTAAACCTGTGTGCTGATTGCAATCACCTATTTCATGCCAAGGAGCCTCCTGGTGCAACTCAGTGGTAGAATATGTGAGTCCAAATCAAGAAATCCCTGGTTCAAATCTAGCTGCTGCCTCTTTTTGAAGGAGAGGCTTCTTAACAGCTGTTTGCTGTGATAGTAGCTTGGCAACATTATGTTGAGAAGTGGTTTGCCTCCCAGTACCAGATGCTGGGGGCAAACAATGGGACAGGGCTGTTACCTATATGTCTAGTTTGTGTGCTTCTCAAAGACAACTGACTCTGCAACTATTAGAAAGAGGTGGGTGGATTAGGTCAGGGATGGGCAGAATGCAGATCAGGAGGTACTGGTAGATCTCTCCTTGGTTTGCAGTAGATCTCCAAGGGTTTCTGACTTTAACAAGAGCAAGGTGATAAGACAATAACAAACTCCTGCAACGACTGGTCTTGTGCTAATTACTTATCTCTCTATCTCAGTGTTCCTTATCTGTAAAATAGGAGTATTAATTGGTTACTTTTGACCAGGTCCCTTGACCAGCTGGACTAGCCAGTTTTAGAGTCATGTGTTAGAATCCCTGATCTATGGTAACTCTCATGTAGATTTGTATATACAATGGTGAGAAAAAGTTTATGAATCCTGATAATGATGGAAATTTCATAGTTTCACCATAATAGCCTTCATGAATCAATACCAGCACTTTTCTAAATATCCAATAGGGTTTGTATTAACAAATTCCAAGTCTTGTGTAATAAAATAAGGTATAAATTAAACAAACAATGAGTACGTAAGAGTCCGGGTATGTGCAAAAGTAAGTGAATCCCTGGTTGCATCGACTCAATTGAAGGGAACAATTAGAAACTGGTGTTTAAGTAATTAGATAGATCTTCGGGGGTGAGTTTGGGAGGCCCCCACCCTATAAAAGGATCAGAAACTTTGTGAGTTTGGTCTTCCCCATATGGTTGTGTGGAAACACATCATGCCATGATCAAAAGACATCTCTGAGGACCTCAGAAAAGCAGTTATTGCTGCTTATCAGTCTAGAATGTGCTACAAAACCATTTATAAGGATTTGGGGCTTCACTGATCCACTGTCAGACTGACAGTCTACAAATGGTTCAAGGCCACAATCACAATTCAGGAACAGCTGTCCTACCAGAAGCTCTCCAAGAACAAACTGGCACATCATCTAGGAGGTCAAATGGAACCCTAGAGTAATATCCAAGGATCTGTAGGCCACTCTCGCCTTGGCTAATGTGAGCGTTCATGACTCAATGATCAGAAAAACACTACCCCCATCACCACATGTCAGTGGAGGCACCTTGCCTCCTGGCGGGGCTCAAACTTCCCTCTCTTGCTTCCCAATCCAATGCCCTATGGCAGGGGTGGGCATTTTGGGGGGACTGAGGAGCCATTTTTCCTCCAGAACATCCCCCCCCCCCAGTTAGGCTGCACTCTGCGGAGCACCGCAGATCACCCCCAGAAGTCACAGCAGATGGAAACCTAATGAAAAGAAAACTATAGAGAAGATAACTATTTTAGATTTGGAGGAGAATTGGGCTACATTCCCATGCATAGGACTGCATAGTTAACTAGTACTTTGGGAGTTTGTTTCATTTTTTAATTTACGTAATAGCGTTATTGACTCTGCGATTTGATTTGAAACAAATTTAATTGATAATTGCAACTTTGAAATACATTTTATTTTCAATGACATTTTAAATGCTCTGGAACCAATCCTGCAAAAGCATATGTCCATTTAAAATTGCATTTTGCTTCAGTGCAATGATTCATAATGCATAAAATGAAGAGTGTTAATCAAATATTTTACAGGACCGGGGTCATTTAATTTTCAACTTCTTAAAGAGTTTTGCTTTAAGACACATCATTTGAGACAGAACTATGTGATAATTAATAATATAATCAAGCTGTTAGTAGCTGCCGTGCATTCTTTGCCTTGTAATTAAAAGAAAAATAACTGAATTACTATTTCTTTGGAGTTAGGGAAAAATTGCAGATAGCATAAAATTGACATGTAATTGGTTGTAGAATAATTTTAAATAATACTTTTTTAAATAGTGTTTTACATAGAAATCGTATATACTTCCCCTCCTGCCACATATGTGTGGTCAGCCCAGGAGGGGAAAGCACTCATGCAGAAAATACAAAAATGGCAGAAAAATGACAGACATCCTCCCACCATCCCTGGAACAAGGCCATGAGGGCAAGGATGGACATGGTGTGGCTGCATTAGGCCCCATCTGACCTTTAGTGCAGCTCCCACTGCACCCTTAAAGGTGATAGGGTGGTGGTGGTGGTGGAATGTCCACATTAGTGCTATGGAGCACTAAGTGGGTCAAATCTAGCTTGTTTTGAAACTAGATTTGATCCCTTTCGCACTCCATAGAGTGCTTTAAAAAGTCAAATTTAGCTTCAAAACAAGCAAAAATCGACCAGTTTAGCGCTCTGTAGTGCTAATGTGGGCATTTGGATTGAGAAGCAGGAGAGGGGAGTTTAGGCCCCACCAGGAGCCAACATGCTCCCATTCACATTTTAAATACCGAGGGAAGGGGGTTGAGAAATGCTCATGTTCAGGGGCAAAAGAAAGGGAGCTCTGAGGGTTCAAACCCGCACCAGAAACACCATGGAGCAGTTCCCTACCCTCTCAGCTGCTGCAGCAGCAGTTTGCAGTCAGGTACTTGATAGGGCATTTGTTCTTCCCCACCCTGAGCCCCAACACCCAATCAAAAGACACCAGGAGCACAGGAGGCTGTGGGAGGAGCCCTGGCCTGGTGAAACAGCTTTGGTTTTATGCTGGTTCAAATCCAGGGTACAACCCCACACTAGGAAAAGGGGAGAGCCCCACCACTCAAGTATACCTCAGCCAATCAGGAGGAGTGTTGCTTGACCCAATAACCTCTGATGGCCAATCACCCTTTTCTGATCCTTCCCAAGACAGCCTGTGAGACCACCACCCCTACATGATTTTGCTTGATTGGCTAATCCTGCCAAGTTGATCCCAGTAGGCCTCATTGCCCACCCCATTTCTTTCTCCCTACACCCCAGCAGAGTGCCTCATACACCCTGGGCAGCAGTATCCCCCTTGTGTGCCTTGAGAGGCCTGTTCCTCAAATACAGGGAACCTACAGGGAAGGGGTGTAGTTCAGTGGTAGAGCCCCTGTTTGTATGCAAAGTGTCTCAGCTTCAAGCAGCGGCATCTCCAGTGAGGGCTGGAAGAGCTCCTGCCTGAAATCCAGAAGAGCACTGCCGGTCAGTTTCAATAATACTGGGATAGGTGGACCAAGAGTCTGACGGTAGGTGGCAGCTTCCTGTGAGCCTCTAGGCTGGAGCCCATCAAGCTCCTTGCCTAGAGTGCCCACCTAAGGCCAGCTGAAGCCAAATAATATTAAGATGGGGGAAAGGTTCTCTCTCTACCACAATCTAGAAACAGGGAAACAACACATTTGGCTCTGTCATCAGAGCCTTTATGGATCCACATCTGGGATGGAGGAGATCCTGAAAGCAAGGCATGGGTGGGCCGCTTGTGAACCACATAATCAATTGACATTGGCTGCTGGCTGGCTCTGTATGAAATAATGGGATCTCGAGCCAGCCTGCAGCCAACATCCAATTCATTATGTGGCTCTGGTTTGCACCTAATTCTGAGTCAATTTGGGGGCATTAAAAAAATGCAATGCAGTTTTGTTGTCCTATTTCTCCACCCTGGAAGTGTGCAGCTATAGACACACCTCTATCCAGATGTTGGACTGCTGCCTGGAGAACTTGAGAACTTGCTCACTATTTTGTGACATTTTGTTTAGTCCAAATAAAGGTATTGGTAGTTCTCTTTTGGCCCAATGTTTTTGTTGTTTTTAATTGACTATTTTTGTTGTTTGTTAAGATTCGATCTTGTACCATTTCTCATGCAGAATGCTTAGTTTTCCTCCTCTAATAGCTTCATGGTCTGCATAAAAACAGTGAAGAGTCTTTATGGCACCTTGAAGACTAATATATCTATGATGGCATAAGCCTCAGCTTCTTTGGAGTTAGAATAATAATAATAATAATAATAAGCAAAGCCATTAAATGCAAGGTTGGATTTACCAAACAATCCTACAAAATCCTACAAAATCTCCAGGCAGCAGCCAACATCCAATTTCGGGCGTTGTTGTTGTTGTTGTTGTTGTTAAGTGTAAAGTAGTTTTGCTGTCCTGTTTCTCCATCCTAAGAGTGTATGGCTCCAATCCCGTATACACACATCTATCCAGGAGTTAAATTGAATGGGATAGGGCTTACTTAGGAACATAAGTAGAGCCCATGCTGGATCAGACCAAAGGCCCATCTAGTCCAGCATTCTGTTCACACAGTGGCCACACCACTGCCTACGGAGAACTCATAAGCAGGACATGAGAAAACATGTATAGGATTACGCTGTAAATCCTACAAAATATGTTGGGATAGTTTAGCACCTCAACACGAAATTTCCAGGGAGATCTTTTGGGGAAAGCAGTTTAAACTTTAACGCAGCAGTGAAGGTTGTATGAGCAGGCAGGCAGGGTATTCCAGCTGGCTCTTTCGAGTTCAAATCGATGTCAGATTAAGCAGCTTTTCTGTGATGGCACCTTTGTCCAACAGGCAGCGGGAGAATGATAGCCTCGGTAAAGTGCGATAAACAAAAATGCAGGCAGGAAGGAAGGAACGCGCGTCGCTTTCGGACGGATCCTTTCGGGAACAGGAAAGGGCGATATGAACAGGAACCATCAAAACCCGAGTGGAGAAACCGGAAAGGCTTCCTGGCTGGTGACTTGCCTTCTCCTCTCTCCAAGGTGCTGATTTGGCATTGCGAGGGATCGCTTCTGCTCTGCCTCTCCCGTTGGACTTGGGCTACCCGATCCGAGTACGGCGGAAGCAACAAGTAGTTTAGGACCCGATCCACAAGCCAGTTAAGGCGCAGCAAGTCAGCCTAAGGAAATTTCGTCCCAGCAGTTCGATGTATAGCGCCGTGCTAAAACAAAAAACAAACAAACAAAGGTTTACTTGGAAGTCAGCGTAACTGACAAAGGAGCCAGCGCATTTGGAAATTGCACTTCAACCCCAAGCGCCCATGCTTGAGAAGAAATTGTACTGAAATCGATGGGACTTTCCTCCGAGGTGGAGGTGAAAGCCTGTTAATAAGCTCGGGGTGCAAGTTTCAGTCGTGCACGAGGTTCACAATGGACCTAGGTCATTTTACGCCTGAATACTTGGGCTTCTTGTGCCCAGTTAGTTTCCAGTTCTGAACAAACTCGCTCTTAATCCGAGCTGGAGACGCTTAAGATTTAGGAGGCTGCCAATGGATTCAGGAACCCAGAAGAGAAAACCAGAATGTTCATGTCTTGTTTGTTTGTTTAGAATATTGGCTATCTTGGATCTGCGCAAGTCCAAGTCGTTCCCATTGATAAATTTAGCAAATGTTGTTGTTATTGTTGTTGTGGTGGTGTGTACTTTTGTAATAGCTACGGGCTGGGAAGGAGGAGACTTAAATCCAGCAACATCGTCTCCTTTTCAGCCGTGGAGGGTCAGATCTACCTGTGCTTTCCAATCCCAGGGATTGTTACTCAGAAGTAAATCCAACATTTGCTCCCAAGCGAGTCCGTTTAGGAAACACCTTGTGGCTTTGAAAATGTAGCCCTCCTAAACCGCAGCACGTTCACTTTTCAGTGGGAGAATGTCCCTGTTGGGCACCTCAAACTCAGATCCGAGAGAAGCAAGGAAAACTTGTGTTCCTTTTTCTTACCTCAGCCAAAACGCCGCATTTTTTTTGGTGTCACCCACTTACCTATGCCGAGGGGGAGCGCACCTTTCTCAAAAGACAGCTGGGGGCTTTTAAACAGAACTACTCCTCATGAAACTTTGCGAAATCTGCGCAAAGACGCTCTTGCAAATACATTTAAAAGCAATCTACAAAAGAACCCGTTACAAGCCAAACCTTGTGTGGCTTTTTATCTCAAAGGAAAGGTATTCGATTCTCTACAGACCAAAGTAAGGACGTGCAATCCTAAACCTCAAGTGCTCACTTGAGAGTAAATTCCACTGAAATGTGCTCTGAGTAAATGTGGTCAGGGGGAAGGAACGGATTTTGAATGCATTTGTTAACGATAAGGTCTTTTCAAGTCTCAGGGTTTTAAAAAAATAAAAAAATAAATAATCGATGAACTCTTAAAATCCAACCCATCGTGAAAATGGGCAAAGGATACCTTTTGAACTTACATTAAAAACCAAAACAAACAAACAACTTTCTCCCGATTCTCCTGGTTCTATCGTTTAGGGATTAAACTCCCCGCCCCTAGAGCTTCTAATATTCGTATCAACGGTCATCTAGCTATAAAAAATAATGAGCTCCAACACATTGCAAATGACCCCAAAGGGATTGTGCCTGGACACCTCACTCCTAAATATGTACTTTTATTTCCTGAGCTGGATTTTAAATCAACAAAAACTTGGACAGGACGCGTGAGGTGGGGGTGGTAAGATCGCACTGGGCGTTTGTTGCTGTTGCACGCCGAGATCTTCTGGTATTAAAGTCGTTTCCTTTTCAATCGCAGAGTAAAATCAAGCTTTTCCTCGCGGAATGCAACAGAATCGCGGTGAAACCGGGAAGAGGAGCGGCAGCTAAAGGAGCTCC
This sequence comes from Anniella stebbinsi, assembly GCA_029215795.1. Classification (NCBI taxonomy): domain Eukaryota; kingdom Metazoa; phylum Chordata; class Lepidosauria; order Squamata; family Anniellidae; genus Anniella; species Anniella stebbinsi. The sequence continues at coordinate 186,603,914 of JARDYH010000002.1, forward strand.
TGGTTCTCTCGCATTGCCACGCCATCGCTTCCTTGTACTTTCTTGAACGCAAAGCTTGTCTTTCTCTGGAGGGCTTTTTTTTTTAATGTATGCAAATTGTGTGTGTGGAGCGGGTAGGTATAAGGCTGCAGTCCTGAACACACTTTCTAGGGAGCAAACCCCATTGAGCGCCCTGAACTTTACTTCCGAGTAAACATGCGTAGGATTTGGAAGCATTTCCAGATGTCATTTCCCAGAATGTCTCTAAGGAAGTAGGCTCCGGATCTCCCTTGAAAGGCGTGGCTAGGGGGATGGGACCGTGAAGGCGCAGGCACGATTCCATTGGCACTGCTCTTGCGCAAGCCGTCAAGAAATGAATGGGAGCTGCTTGCGTGATATTCATTGCAGTGGTGCTTAGACAAGATCGGGCTCTGCAATTGCTCGTTATTCAAATTCAAGTAAGTTCTATATCAAGCGAATAATACCCCTCTAATTTAAACTTTTTGCTCTCCCCTCACACACACCTTGGCGAAATCTGGTGGGGAACTTCGCCTCCTTCCCAGCTTCTTGCCTGTGTTGCTACCCTTAAAAAACAAAAACATTTTTTTAAACACACACACACACAAAAACAACTTTTTACATAAATCGTTGCTGCTCAGCAACAGGCTTTCTTAAAAGCGAGTCCCACTTTATTCGAATACACTGTCCAAAACAAGCGCGTATAGGACTGCAACATAGCAGCGCAATCCTACGCATGCTTTTTCAGAAGGGAATCCTATCGAAGCCAATGGGGAAACGTGTTTGACCGCAAGATTGCGCTCCCCCTTAGCAGGCAAAATCCGTTAGTATGTTATACACCTATTCCTGGGAGGAAATGCCATTGAACTCAACGCAGCTTATTTCTGAGTAGATATGCATAGAATGGCTCTTTCTTTTACGACGATGATAGGTGGTTCAAATTTTCTGGGCCTAGAAACGTGGGAGAAATTATCGGGGGAGCCGGTGCCATCTCTGCCGCCTAACTTCAGGGGAAAGCAGATATTCTTTCCCTTTTGCAATAGCAAAATCCCCAACTAATTCATTCCCCGGCCCCCGGTTGTTGTTTTCCACCCTGTCTCTTTCAAAGCAAGATGCGCAGGAGAGTGCAAATCGACCTCCCCCACCCCTCTAGATTTAAAGGCGATCCCGGTGAAGGCGCGAAGTGCTCTGCAGGTCGCACACAAACAAACACAGCCCGGCGTAAGTACGGTTGCATATAAAACGGGGCAGGGACAAGCACACCACGCCGTCTCAGATCTTGGAGGAAGGCTCGGTGAGCTACAGCAACAGCAGCCAGACATAGCTTAAACTGACCCCTCGCATTTCAATGGAAATGTGGATCGACCTCGTCTCCGGCTCTTTGGCTGCAGCAGCGGTGTGAAGGCGGTGCTGGCGAAACGGGGCCGACGCAATCCACTTCAAGCCACCGGGGGGTGGGGAGAGGGAGGCCCCCCGCGTCTTGAAGGAGATGGCTACTTTGCGGCTGCAGACTGCACTGCTGAGCGCCGAGGCCGCGGCCTGGCTTTCATCTCCCTCCCCTTAAAAAGTTGGTTTCGGGTCTTCAAAGGACCTCGAAGGAAGGCCTCTGTTTGAAAGCAAGCCACCTACAGAGTTGAGTGGACTCCCCTCCTTCCTGCCAGGTAAGGGCAAATCCGAGCAGCTTCCTTTGCCCTTTTCACCCATGAAAACTGATCTATATACAGTCAAGTTTGCCTGGCTTATCAGGAACCGTTTGAAAAGAATGGAAAGTTGAGCTGGGGGAGGAGGTGGGGGGGGGTCTTTTAAAACACGCACGCACCAGGAGTCACAGGTGACTTGTTCCAATTAGTAACTGTCTAATTAAATTAGTGTCTCCCAGATCAGCCAATAGGTGGGCCAGGAGAGAAGAGGTTCGTCTCGGAATGGAGCCGCCTCCAAGCCCCTCCCCGCCTACAGGAGAAGAGTGTATGTGTCCGCGCGCGCGCCTATATAAACACTCCCAAGCGTGGTCCACCTCGCAGTCATTTGTATGGTTTTAAAGGGACTAGGTCTGGGGCGGGGGAGGTTTTAAATGTGGTCACTACTGAAGGCGGTTCAGGGACTTCTTTTATGGTGTCTCGGAGGGGTGCTGGGAACGAGGGCCTTGTTGCGGGCTGAAGCGTTGTGAGGCGCGCACCGTCTGCGCCTCTCCGTAAAGTCGAGGGACTTTGGGGAGGTGCCTCCTGACGGGATGCAGTTAGGGGAGCAGCTCCTGGCCAGCGCGGCCAACCTTCCCGGCGCCCCTTTCTACCCGCTGGACAACGCGGGCGGACGCGTAGGCGGCGGCTCCACGCGTCACCTGGGCTCTGCGTCGCCGCCGCGCCTCGACTTGGAAAAGGGACCGAAGAAGTTCGGCGCCACGGCGGGGCCGGCGGCGGGCTTGCTGGGCGAGGCCGAGGCGGCGGCCGAGACGTCGCCCTTCGCCGCTGCCGCCGGCCAGGTGCCCGCCAAGGCGGCTCAGGCGGCGGACGGTGGGCGCAAGAGCTCGCCGTGCCCGGCTGAGGAAGAGGCACTGCCGCCACCCCCCGCGCCTGCGCGGTACTCGTTGGACGGCCTGAGCCCCGAGCGCTACTACCTGCAGTCTCCCGGCCCGCAGGCTGGAGCCGAGTTGGGCGGCCCGTGCGCCCTCTTCCCGTACGCGGGGGCGGCGGGCGGCGCGCAGCCCGGCTCCATGTACCAGGCGCCCGGCGGGACGCGCTACCCCTACGGCTCCGTGCTGTCGCCGCCGGGGGGCTTTTCGACGGCGGCGGGCAGGACGCCCTTCGCGGCAGCCGCCGGCGCCTACCAGTACGGCCAAGGGGCTCCGCCGGGCAGCCTCTACAACCCCTACCCGTCGGGGGCGGCGGGTTCCTGCGGTGGGTTAGGCGCCCTGGCGATGCCCGGAGGGGCGAGCGGCCTCCGCGCCCAGGTCTTTCTCTGCAACCGGCCCCTTTGGCTCAAGTTCCACCGGCACCAGACCGAGATGATCATCACCAAGCAGGGCAGGTACGCCGCAACAGCGCTTGGATCCGGGGTGGTCGTCTAAGATCGCGGCAGTCTCGGGGGTGGGCGGATGGGGCGACAAACTGCCGCGCTTGTACCCGCTTAGGTTTGGGGTGGGAGCAATTTCTGCCTGCCAGATAACAAACCGGATTTTCTAGGAAACGCTTTGAGGGTGGGGGGACGCGGGTTGCAATCCGCCTCGGCCGGGGGCGGGGTGTGAATCCGTCCGTTTCGCTTTTAAAAGCGCTGCAGGGAAATAAATACTAAGACGGGTCCAGTTGAATTCAAAGTGCATGGGAAGTAATCCGGAGTGAGTAGCTTTGTGTTGGTTCTCAAAGACTTTGTGCCTGTCCCTGTAAGTGGGTTTTTAATTTTATTTCCCCTCAGCAGACCAGACTTTACCCACTTCACCTCAGTTTCTTCAGAATAATGTGTACTCCCCCAGCCAGTCTGAAGTTAGTCCTGTGCGCACTTACCTGGGAGTAGGCCCCATTGAACATCATGGGACCTACTCTTGAGTTAACATGCGGTAGAATTGCGCTGTAAAGCTCAGTCTCCTAAGCATACCTGGGAGGAGTCACCATTGAACATACTGGAGCTTAACTTCTGATTAGGCAAAGGGATTGGGATGTACTAAATTTACTCTCTCTCTCTCTCTCTCTCACACACACACACACACACACACACACACTCCATTCCTTCCCGATTTGATTTTGGCTAAGATTTCTTAACATCCTGATTCCTAAACTCGTTGCCTGGAAAAAAAATTCCAAACTTGATATTTCCGACTCAAAGTCAGGGAAATTTGCATTTTAGGTCACTGATAATTTTGGGAAATGTGTATATTTAGGATGAATAATTTTCTGGGGAAGAAAATCAACCTCTAACTTCTGTCTAGAAACCCTGGGGAATAACAGGTTGTGTCCAATGTTAATCCTAATTAGAGTAGACCATTTGAAATGAACGGGACTTAAATTGGTCATGTCCTATTTCAATGTGTCTATTCTGAGTAGGACTAACATTGGATACAACCTTTAAAATGGGGGGTATGAGAGTTTGTGGGAGCTAAATCTCCTGTCTTTGGACCAGTGGTAGGAGATCTACTTCTCTATATGTCAGAATGAGGAGATGGGTTGAGGGACAAGCGCCACGGGCAAGGGCTTGAAGAGCCCACATCCTTGGAGTCAAGACTGTGCCTGAGTGATGGGCTTGTGGGCTCCTACCTTTCCTAAGGGCTCATCTCGCTAACTAGCTGCTCTAATACTTGCAGGAGAGATAGAAATTTGGAGCCAAAGCCTCTCATGGCAACACTCTCTCTTTCTCTCTCTTTTTCTCTCTCTCTTTAAATATAAAACTTAGGAGGGGTGCCACCATCTGCTTCCCATTCTCAGCCCCGGTCCTAGCCAAGGCCTGAGCATGTTGCCAGAGGGCCTCGGCAGGAGGGCTCCTGAGGCAAAGCTGCAGTCACCTTCCCTTTCTCTAAAAGCCTCTCTTTCCAATTTCAGGCGGATGTTCCCTTTTCTGAGTTTCAACATTACAGGCCTGAATCCCACAGCCCACTACAATGTCTTTGTGGAGGTGGTGCTAGCAGATCCCAACCACTGGCGCTTCCAGGGGGGGAAATGGGTGACATGCGGCAAAGCGGACAACAATATGCAAGGTAGGCCTAGGACCAGAGTGGCTTGGGATGGACCTTTCTTGTTTCTTGGCTTCAGCCTCCTCCCTCCCTTCCATAATCCAGAGTGTGTTGTAAAGCCCTCATGACCGGGCAGAAGATTACAGAAATAGTCTCCGAGTGTGTGTCCTTTGTATGTAGATGGCATTCCATTTGGAACTAATAATGCCCTTTTAAATGGCCTTTCAAGATATGCCTTCTGAAAACGTAAGATTTGAGCCTACTAGTGAGTGGGGATGGGAAGGGGGCAATTGTCTGAGATCTCTGCTTCCTCCAAATGGCTAAATAATGGAAGGAAGATTTGTATCTTCCTCTTTCTCCTATTGTACTGCTGGTTGTACTATAGGCCTTGCAGACTCACAGCCTTTGAAACACAGCTTACCTTATTAATACAGCATACTCTTAAGTGTGCAGGAGTGCAGTCAGTATTGCCTTTCTCCCAGCCTTGACTGCCTAGTATACTTCCCTCTTGATGCTATATCCAATTTGGAGTCTATGTCTAACTCACTGTAGTATACTAGGGTGGATGGAAGGGGGAAAATCAATTCCTTTATTCCCATTTCGAACAGGCAACAAGGTTTATGTTCATCCTGAATCTCCCAACACTGGAGCACACTGGATGAGGCAAGAGATCTCTTTTGGAAAACTGAAACTAACTAATAACAAAGGGGCCAATAATAATAATACCCAGGTAAGTTTTGCATTTAAACTTGGTTTATTTTTGCAAAGTTGTTATATGGAAAGCTTGGGAGCTCCTGCAACTTGATAGAAGGCTACAGTACCACCTGAGTGCAATTTTTCTTAGTTAAAAGGTAGAGACCAAATCAAATAAATAAATACAGTGGATTTTGGAACTGGACCTGTGGTAAACTATACTGCTGGAGTTGTCTGAGCAGTACAGCAGTTTACAATACTCCTGGCTCAATCTTGTCCTTTAAAAAGGTAATAATCTGGCAATGGGACAGAAAGTCTCAAGGAGGGGCTGGCCCATACTATAGGCTTGCAAAGTCTGATGGTTTTAAGACACTCCTTATCTTGGCCAGATGGATGTTTGACTGTTTCAGGCTAAATTGGGGCTGTTGTTCTTCCAGATGATAGTTCTGCAGTCTCTGCACAAATATCAGCCTCGTCTCCATATTGTGGAAGTGACAGAAGATGGCGTTGAAGACATGAATGACTCCTCTAAGACACAGACATTTAACTTCCCTGAAACACAATTCATAGCTGTAACTGCATATCAGAACACTGATGTAAGAATAAAAGATACTTATTTTGCAACTTGTGTGTTGTTGTTTGACGTGAGGCATGCTATAGCTACACCCTTCTTAAATTAAGTGATAAAAATAAAAAAGCAAAAAGACTGAGAGTGTTTTTTTTGTTGTTAGTATTAATTGACTTGTTTCCACCAATCTGTTTGAGTGGATCTATACATATAATTTATTTACTAGCATTCCTGTATTTCTTTAGAAAATCTAAATTTCAAAATAAGCACTTTCCTCCTGCTTTTCCAAGTATAAGAGAAATTATATTTTTAATGTGAGATACCTAAATAGACACTATTTTTGTGTGTGTTTTACTTTCCAGATCACACAGCTTAAAATTGACCATAATCCTTTTGCTAAAGGCTTTCGGGATAACTATGATTCGTAAGTAGCATTCTTATATCCTTATATGGTGCAATTGTTTATGTCCCAAAAGCTTTGTGTTAAAAATTATACAAAAATAAGGCTTCTGTTAGCTGTTAGTAACTATTAGCTGTTAGCAACAATCTTCAGTATACCTTACCTGAAAGCAAGTTAAATTGATATCTGTGGAACTTGTTTCTAATCAAACTAGTTCAATATCTGGATAAAATGACTTCATTAGATGGCAAACTCTTCAAGCACCTCTTAATAAATATAATAATTGTAGACACACATACTTGAGAGTAAGTTCAATTGAAAATGACATGTCTGAGTAGACGTGTGTAGGAATGCATTGGACTTAGTGGTTGATACAGTTGGCCATGTGCTTAGAAATTGGAAATAACATTACTCTGGAACAAGGTCCAAATTTGCACCGCTCAAAATTATCTTCTATAAATTTATAGGATAATTTGGTCAAATTTTAAATGCTTCTCACATGTACTGAAAAATTACATTGCTTTTTAGTATTAGCTTTAATGTCAGAAATAAGATTACTGCAAAATTGGATGCTAGGTAGGTTGACTTACTCTTGAAGATAGACTAAATAACCATTCCAGTGCCCTGTCCTTAGTAACCAATTCAGCCTCCTTGCATGTTAATGCCAGTTTTCTAAATGGTAAAGAACAATACCTTAGCATTTCTCTCTTATATTTGTAGCATGTACACAGCTTCAGAAAATGACAGATTAACTCCATCTCCCACGGATTCTCCTAGATCCCACCAGATTGTCCCAGGAGCCCGGTACAGCGTACAACCCTTCTTCCAGGAACAATTTGTCAACAACCTGCCACCAGCTAGATTCTATAATGGGGAAAGGACTGTACCTCAAACAAACGGCCTCCTCTCTCCCCAGCAGAATGAAGAGATGACCAATCCTCCGCAGAGGTGGTTTGTCACTCCAGTCCAGCAACCTGGGGCCAACAAACTGGACATGAACTCCTATGAAACTGACTATTCTCCTAGTACCTTACTCCCATATGGTATCAAATCCCTTCCCCTTCAGACATCCCATGCCTTGGGATATTACCCTGACCCAACGTTCTCCTCCATGGCAGGCTGGGGGAGCAGAGGCTCTTACCAGAGGAAAATGTCTACTGGCTTACCTTGGACCTCCAGAACAAGCCCTCCAGGTTTCTCTGAAGACCTACTTTCTAAGGAAAAGGTTAAAGAAGAAATGGGCTCATCCTGGATAGAGACCCCGCCGTCCATAAAGTCTCTAGATTCAAATGATTCTGGAGTCTACACTGGTGCTTGTAAAAGGCGGCGACTCTCCCCAAGCACATCCAGCAATGAAAATTCTCCAACGATGAAGTGTGAGGACATTAATGCTGAGGACTATGGCAAAGACACTTCTAAAGGCATGGGTTACTATGCTTTCTATACCAGTTCTTAATGGGTTGAGCCTTGGTCTTGTGTTAAAAACTTGACTGTTTATAATTTAAGTGGTGGCGCAGAGATATCTGGCATAAACATTGCCAAAGGAACTCTTTTACCTTCCGCCATTTTGAAAATGTACTTGTGCAATTCTATAGAAGGTGCCAAAGCTTTTGACTGACTTCTGCAGGTAAAAAGGGAAGAAACAGGGTAGCACTAAAAAAAAAAAATCTCTTTCCTCCCTGAAGCAAGGAGACTTGAGGGAGAGCATCTAAGCAGCATCCTGATATTTAAATAAAGCATTCTTTCAGAATGGACAGGAAAAGTCTGGTGGGATAATGAAGATGTATAGTTTGGCCAATGGGTAAGTGCTATGCACTACCGACCAGTTTTAAGGTTCCCAGGTGGTTTTTGAACAAATAAGTACCTTACTGGATCTGTTATCGCTGCTAAATAATGGACATATTCGAAATGGAGGGTTTATGAAGTATGCAAGGAGTATGAAGTATGTAAGAAACAAAAACCAAACTCTTGCTTTTAATGATTAAACCTTGCTTTGTCCTGTCTAAGGAGACTTTAAATGTCTTAGCAGAAAGTGATGGCAGTGAAAGAATCCTACGAAGGTAGCAAAACAAAACAGTTATTACATGTACAGCTCTGTGTCTAGGTATATTTAGACTACAACAAAACATTCTGTATAGTTCTAGTCATGGCAGTGCAGCTGGGTGTCTGAAGCTGATGTGTGTTGGGAGTTCTTCATTTAAACAATTTCTAATCTGACAGTGGATACTGAAGCTGAGAGTACATCAAAATAATCTATTTATTGGTAGGTGGTGAATGTATTTTTCAGCTGTTCTAAATGGAAAGTGTGTTGTAACTCCTGTTGCTCAGTCTGTAAATACTCTTTATCAGATGATGTTGAGGTGGCAAAAGACTTTAAAGAAAGCATTAGTTTTATTTTGGCGTGGGACATTTGTCTGTACATAATTTTTAATAAATGTGTTGCAATTATAGGAGCTGCTGCTTACTCTTTCTGATGTAAGAAAACTATAAAAGCCAATTGACAGAAGATATTCTAGTACCCATTCATCACATTGTTCCATGTAGGTTCTGACTTGAAAGTCCAAACTTCACAATCATGGCAGGATATCCTAAGGCAACAATGAACAACTTCAATACAAAGTGGGTTGGTGGCAGATCTGTAGTAGGTGCTAGTATGGACATATTCGAAACACATGTTCTTTAATGGAGAAGGGACCATTTTCCAGGGCCTTGGGCTGTTGGCTTCTTTCCTTAGCTGCAGCACTACAGCCCCAAAACAGGTCAACTGGGCCTCTGCTTCTACATCCTCAAGCTCTTTGGGACAGCTTTGAAACAGAAGAGTATCATGGCAGCTTGGCAGGACTTAATATTGGCCAGTAGTTACTGCACAGCTGAGCCTGATTTCGATTCCGGCAAAAAGCTGCCTGCTTGCCTCTAACTATCATTGCTGAAGGGGAAACTGTAGTCCAGGTTCAATTGGGGGGGAGTGGGCAAGCTTGGGTGGAGGAACTGGCCTAAATCCTGTTGATCTGGCTGAGATTTGTATCCCAGTCCTGTGCCCGCTGCCCTTAAAGTAAACCCCACACAGAAGTTGAATGGGACTTGGGGATCCCTGCCTTAATGATCACTCCCTCCACAGCCCAGTCCCCTTAGGGTGAAAAAAAGCCGCCTGCCCCCTTGATTTAAATCGAAGCTGCGGCTGGGGTTGTTGCTTTCTAGTAGACCTGCGCTCTGAAGCATCATAAATCCGAAGCGAGGCGGTGTCTTTTGTGTTCGCGGTGTGTGCGTGTGTTGCCACCGGACTTTTACAACAAAGCAAGTCGAGTTCGGATCGAGGCCCCGTAGAGGTTCTTTTTCAGCCCGCTGCGTTTCCCAAAGGGAAAATGTTGGATCGCGCCAGAAAGACCTTCCCTAAGGGGATACTCAGCGCTGCCCCAGCGCAGGCAAAACTGCCCCCTAGCCGGAGGGGGAGGGGCCATTTCTGCAGGACTTAATGAAGCGATGTGGGGAAGAGGGGAAGCTCTTTTTCTCGGGCTTTGTTCCAACAGAAACCGGGCTCGCAATGGCCTCTATCGTCGGGTCCGGAGAGAGAGAGGCCGGCGGGAGCCCGTCCTCGCCCATTCCGCTCGCATCGGATCCTTTGCCCCGCTTAGCGACCCTCATTTTAAATCATTTTACTCCGAGTTTAAACCGAGTCTCGCGCCGGGCTCCTTTTCTCTCCCCGACCCCCAATTCCTGGGACGGGTCGGGCGGGTGTTTTAAAGACGCTTTGAAAAGAAGCAGAAACTTCAAAATAAAATTAAAGTTGATCTACAACCCGATTGCCATAGAGCGCTTTGATTCGTTTTACCGCGACTTTGATTCATTCAATTAAACGTGACTTTTAAGGAGCCGATTAAAGGGAAGCGTTGGGCGTAGAGAAGCCGAGTGACTCCCCGAAGGACTTGGAGAGGTTTTGCCGTTTGTTTTGTAATTGGAAAGGCACGGCTTCGGTTTACACGCTGTTGTAGGTCGGACTATAATTCGACTTCAGTCCAAGGATATTGCCGCGGGTTGTGCCCTAGATTTTTTTCCCCTTTTTTATCTTTGTCCTGGATCGTCTGGATCTAGATGCAGTTTCTTCCGTGACTTTGACATGGGTTTACTTTTAGAGTAAATATGCAAGGTTGCACGCTGGGCGGTGAGAACAAAATTATACAGGCAAGGAGGAAACTGCTTGCTTACTCAGAAGTAAGCACCTTTGAAACCCACGGAGCTTCTAAATAATGATGATTCGGAGCTGTCTTGTACACGTGTCATTTCATTTGCACGTGTGCAGCTAGACGAATGAATTAAATTGCTCAAGTGTTTTTACACCGGGGTGGGGACGGAGGTGGGGGGGATGGAAAAAGTAGACCGGGATTTGGAACTTGTTTCACTCTTTCAACCAACAAACACGGAAAATAAGCCGAAGAAGCTCCGGGCCTCGCGGAACCGTTTTCTGTCGGAGGGTTATCCGAACTTTCAAGTTCCACCGCCTGTAGTCAAGGAGTTCTGTGCCTTCCGCCGGCTTGCCGATTCCTCCGTCGAGTGTCAATATCGGGTGACTCGCGTTTCCCGGGACTGACACAACTTGGCAACACCAAAATATTTGCCTTTCTGACAAATCAGCCCCCACCACAGCAGTCGGTTTTCTGTCTCCCCCCCCGACACACCCACTCACCCCGTTTTCCTCCCAAGTCCCTTTTTCTGATTGCCAAAACGCCACTTCCTAATAGCATCCCCATTCCCCTTCCGCCACAGCGTTTCCGCGCATCCTGTACATTTTTTTGCAGCGCACTGCAGTTAACCAAAAACATTTAAAAAATAAAATAAATTAAAAAAAAAAGCAGGGGAAGGAAGGAGGGGGGGGGGGAGAACCTGCGAAAAGTCCTCACACTGTTTAATGGAAGCGTAAGTGCTTGGCTGGCCCCAATTAACACCTTGTGATAAAGGCATTCCTAAAATGGGGGTGCCAGACACCAAATTGCGAATAAATGTATCTAATTAATCCGCCTATGATGACACTGATAAACAAGTCTATATTTAAATCGAGATCAAGGGCTTGGATGAGGCTTATTTGTTTACAATAACGACAGAGGGGGGAGGGCGTTTTTAAAGCACGGGGGGGGGAAGGGGGAGGCTCGCTGCAAGTGACACTTACAAGAGACATAAGCGGGCTGCAGCCTCAACAGTTTCCTGCGGTTCTACTCGAGCGGCGGCTCTGCAGTGGGTGGGTGCAAAGGCAGGCAGGCGGCGCATGATGCTTGGGCGTGAGGAAGAGCCGTTTTTCTGTTGCAGCCTTTACTGCCGATGCAGTTCCTTGCCCTGAGGAGGTTACAAATCTACGTTTCGACAACGGGAGAACAAATAGCAGAAGTGAAGAAAGGTGAATCGCATAGGGGCAGGGGGTGGGGATACGAGGTCTGAAAGGAGAGAGCCCAACAACAACAAGAACAACACCACAGAGATGGCCAAAATAAATATAAATGAGCTAACATAGGGTGACCATATGGAAAGGAGGACAGGGCTCCTGTATCTTTAAAAGTTGTGATGAAGAGGGAATTTCAGCAGGTGTCATTTGTAGGCATGCAGCACCTGGTGAAATTCCCTCTTCAACACAACAGTTAAAGCTGCAGGAGCCCTGCCCTCTTTTGTATCTGGTAGCTCTAGTATACTCTAGTATAGTATAACATGCCACAAGCACAACACAATAACTTAGAAAATATGTTCAGAACCTTGAAATCTAAGCCCATGACATCACCCACAGGATGATGGGTGCCATCTAGAAGATAGTCTCTTTGAAATCAGTGGGACTTACTTTTGAGTAGACATGTGTAGGATTGTACTGCCTGGCTGCAATCCTATGCATACTTACCTCGGGGTAAGTGCTATTGAACATAGTGGGATTTACTTCTAAGTAAACATGCGTAGGATTGTGCTGTAAGACACAAAACAGGACTGGGGGAAATGAGCTGATATGCCTGCCTGCCTTCGTAGTGAGCCAGAGGGAAGAAAAAAAAACCCTTCCTGGCTTGTTAGGAGACTGGAGGATCTCCTGGTGTACCCCCCCCCCCCCACTATGCCTTGGATCTTGCCTTAGTCATGCTTAAAGTAGACCCACTGAAATCCCATTCAAAAGAAGATTCATTTAAATCAATGGCCTTTCTTGACTAATTTAAGCCCCACTTGTGTCAATGGGTGGGCACGGATCCCACCCTATCCATGCTCTCTCCTACAGGAAATAGGAGGGGACGTTCTGAAGGGTGGCTATATGGAAAGAAAGGCAAGGCTCCTGCAGCTTTAACTGTTGTGATGAAGAGGGGATTTCACCAGATGCTGCATGCCTACAAATGACACTGGCTGAAATTCCCTTTTCTACACACTGTTAAAGATACGGGAGCCCTGTTCTCCTTTCCCTATGGTCACCCTAGACCGTTCTGGGACCCCCACTCCCTCTCTTCAAGGTTTCCAGCAGGGGTGCAGTCCTGTCACTTTAGGCTCGGGCTAAAATGATCCTCTGGTCTCCTCCCTCTTTCGATGGCAAGGCGTGCCTGACTCTTCGCTTCCTTCTCCCCAACGTGCCAAGCCAGCCCTGCTCATGCTGCTAAGAGCGGGCCGGGGCGTCTGCCCTGAGTACGGCCCAGAGTGCACCTGTGGTTTCCGGTTAGGCTGAGAACGAAATCCCAGGGTGGCTGCAGGCGAGAAACCTTTCCGATCGTGGCAACTAGAGCAGGGCGGCTTCGGCACAGACGCCTTTGCCGGGAGTGTCAGCCCCCCTTCCCCACCCGTGGCTCCTTTTATCAAACGATGCGCCACATCCATGCATGCGCGCTGCGCGATCCCACGCGGAGCATCCCTCTGGCTTGCGTTGCCCTGCGGATCAGGGTGCGGATCTGAAGGCGAGCCACCGGGCAGGGGAGCCCAGCTCCTTGGGGATGTGGAAACGGCCCCTTTGGCCGCTGGCTTGTGGATCTCAGACAAAAGGAAGGAGGAGGAGGAGGAGGAGAAGGCGGAGGCAAAGGCAAAGGCGGCTTGCGAAACAGGAGCCCCTCCCTTGCCGGGCAAGCCGGCCCTTGAATGAATCAGCCTTCGGAAAGTTTAGATTCAAATGCTCCCTTCCCGTCCTTTAGGCTGACCAGATAAAATCTAGGTCAGGGCTCATGTAACTTTAACAGTTGTAGAGAAAAGGGAATTTCAGCCAGTGTCATTTGTATGCAATTAGTTCCTGGTGAAATTCCCTCTTCATCACAACAGTTAAAGGTGCAGGCACTATACTAGAGTGACCATATACAAAAGAAGACAGGGCCCCTGCAACTTTAACAGTTGTGATGAAGGGGGAATTTCACCAGAAACTAATTGCATACAAATGACACTGGCTGAAACTGTTACATGAGCCCTGACCTGGATTTTAACTGGTCACCCTACCGTCACTTCCTTCTATTTCTTCTTCTTTCTCTGGCCCTTTGTCTCCACTCGGAAGCTTCCAGAAACACCGTCCGTGTATATCCGGCCACCCAGGCAGGGAACACTGTTTTGCTGCTTCCCTTTCCCTGGCCTTCTCTTTTCTCTGGCTGGGCAAGGAATGGCTGGGGTCGTGGTGTAGTGGTTAGGGTGCTGGACTGGGACTCAGGAGATCCTAGCTACTGGGTGGCTTTGGGCCAGGCACTGAGACTCCACCTGACCTACCTCACAGGGCTGTTGAGAGGAAGAAATGGAGGCAGAGAGGAGGAGGAGGAGGAGGAGGATCATCGCACTTTGGAGGAAAGGCAGGATATAAATGCAACAAATATATGATTAGATTAGAAGCTTCTCTGGCATGGCTCCCATGTTTCTGAGCATATGCAGAATATCTTTCCGCAGCTCAACTGATTAGGAATAGGAGTTTCCAGTCCCCGAGGCAACAACTGTGCCTAGATTGGATAAGGGTTGTCTGATCATTTCTTTGTGTAGCTCTTTCTTTTTCTTTCTTCTCTCTCTGAACAGTGACTGACTTTTTCCATAGGCATGATTGCCACTTCCCCTCCCCCCTTTTCATTTTCACACAATCCTGATCTTTTCCTTCCAAAGATGAAAACTCCTAAAGAATCTATCCCTGACCTGGAGGATTTATCCTCCCTGCAACCACAATCTATCCCGGGTTTCCTCTGGACTCTGGAGTATTGACATAAATTATTCCTCCACCCTCCACTTTCAAATGTAACTTTCTAAGCTCCAGAGAAGAACTGCAATTCTATTAAACTTTTTTTTTTAAAAAAAAATACACTGTACAGTTGAAATTGTGTCTGCGTTTCTGAGGGAGGGAATTCCACTGAACTTTCTGAGTCAAACCTGCCTAAGAGTTGGATCCAGACTTAGGCAAGCCTAGAGTAGAGCCATTGAAATTAATGGTGCTTACATTAGTCATGACTTACCCATCCCATTGATTTCAATGGGTCAAACATTCTAAGGGCACAATCCTATGCACGCTTGGACAGAAAAAAAAATCCTACAACTCCTAAGATCCCTTCAGCCAGCCATGCTGGGAATTTTAGGACTTTTTCTGTCTAAACATGAATAAGACTGCACCCTAAATCAGCCTTCCTGGACCTAGTGACATCCAACTGGGTTGGACTACAACTTCCATCATTCCCAGCCTGGAAATGGTGAGAGTTGCAGTGCAACCCAGATGGTGAGATTACACAAGAAAAAGATTACAAACTCTCTGGGTTTTTAACTAGTGGTGAACATGTGGTATATCTTTGGTTGTACAGTACCCCCCCCCCTTTTAAGGAATTTAAGAAATAATAAATATTATAGTAAAGAGCAAGATGCCTGTCATGAGCTGGGAATGATGACTGGGGGGAGGGGGGAATAAAAAACTGGGGAATGGAGTATCTTGGACAAGACCATGACTGACTGGAACCCTGAACAGGAGTACTCCACACTAATATTTTGTTGCATGTCTCCTTTGTTGACTCCTATTAGCAAGCTCTCTGCTGGTTCTTTGTCCTGTTGAGTACCTGAAGCCTTGAAGGAATTTTAAAGAGAAGGGAGTAATTAGTTAATGCTTCTCCTCCTACAGGACTGGGTACATGGAAATTTATCCCTACTGGACTTTCAATCTAGGACCAGAAGAGTTAATGTTATTTATTTGAATGTGTAGGCAAATCCACCAGAGAGGACTCCAAGGCTGAATTCGGATGACATATTAGGCAACGGAGGGTAAATAGTGTACTGACCGTGTGTTAGGCAGGCGGAGCTCCACACATGACATGCTGCAGCCTGCGCTGCTCGGCACCGGCAAACGCCCCGGTTGCTAAGAACATATGGTGGCCATTTGGGTTGCAGCATCTCCTCCCTACCCCTCCCTCAGTCCCCCAGCCGTATCCCAGCATGCACCGTGAGTTCTGCCAGCTGTATAGAGAGGCTGGGAGTTTTCGGCTGCTCTGGCTGGCAGAACTCTATCCCCAAATGGAATCGTCCACAGA
Organism: Anniella stebbinsi; assembly: GCA_029215795.1. NCBI lineage: Eukaryota > Metazoa > Chordata > Lepidosauria > Squamata > Anniellidae > Anniella > Anniella stebbinsi. The sequence continues at coordinate 186,619,696 of JARDYH010000002.1, forward strand.
GAGAGGGGGGGCTCAATTTGGACGACACTTTAAACAATGGGGCTTTCGGCTAAACAACGTGCAAGCCCGTTGTTTCACTTCGTTGTTTAATTCTCCCCATTAGTGTACTGTCAGTTGTGTGTGCATTGTGTGTTGCTCCCCACACGACACAATAAGCAATACAACTGACTATTGTTTCCCCCCCCTCCTCCATTGCCTAATATGTCATCCGAATTCAGCCCAAGAGTTAGCAGGCTTTCTTGCAAAGTATTTTCCACCATCCTATTAACTTCCACTATATTTCACAGAATGTTAAGGTCCTGTGTAGTATGGATTAAATGTTTCCCTAATAATAGTCTTTGCTGACCCAAATTAGTGAATAATGAGTGAAGAGAGAGCTTCAGCTATTGGGCAGTATAGAAATGCAATAAATAAATAAATAAATATAACTCAGGTGAATAGCAAAAGAACAGTGTTTCCCAACCTAGTGTCCTCCAAATATTTTGGGTGACAACTCTCACCATCCCTGACCGCTGGTCAAGCTGGGGTTGAGGTGATTTGGACTCCCAACACATTTAGGAAGGCACCAGGTTAGGGAAGGCTGGCATAGAATATTCTCCCAGTGAAATCAATAGCAGCCTAATAGCAATATCTGCAGACCTCAGCTTTACCCGCTAAAGCCAAGCCTAAAGATGCCCTCCTCTAACTGACTTACTGTCAGGCTGCTCAGTTGCTTCTGGTCTTGCACTGGAGAGGCAGATCTGAGTTGGATGTTGGTTATTATGTCTCCTAGCAGTGGGGCAGAACCTATTTCAGCCTGAGGGCCAAATTCCATTTCAGAGGAGCTTTCAGGGGCCACATTCAAGAGCTGGAAGGACCTGAAGGAAAAAGGGGTGGAGCCAAAATATCAGCATATTAGTTAAAGCTCTTACTGCCAGAAACAAAGGCATTTAGAATGGGGGAGGGGGGGAACCTGCACAAAAGTCAGTAGACCACCAAATGATTGGTGGCTGGGGAAAAGGAGATAAAGGGAAGGAAAGGGGGTGGAGCTGTCTGGGAAACCACAGTGAGGGGGCTGAACTGGGATCCCAGGAGGGCTGGATTTGACCTCGTATAGGCTCTGTGGCTGAACTGGAAAATGAACGCAGTGCCAAGTCTTGCAGATCCAAGATTCCATTACTACTGGACCATGTAAGGTTGCCACATTTTTCTCCCTTACAGACCAATATGTCTTCAGGAGCTGTGTGGCAGGCAGAAACTCAACCCGGGATGTTTTGAAATCATGGTGATATTTTGTCTTGCTGTGCTGCTGTACAAGACCTCTGCCAGAAAAAAAGAAAAGGTGCTAACGCCTGAGTATGTACTTTAACAGGACTATGCCCCTTATTTATATGCACACTTCTTCCTGCCTAGGAGATCTGGAACAGTTGCATCAGTCTTCTAATATGGGGGTCATATTAGCTTTGTTGCTGTTGAAGATCTGCCCCTAATCATCCCCCTCCAGGGAGGTTGAGTGTGCTACTGTGAAGAAGCCCTTCCAAGTTGCACATTCGAACATGTGGGTTATACATTGATATCTTAGAACAATTGAGGTAGTGCCATGTTGGACAGCACATCAGGAAAGCCACTGTAGGATACCTATTTATTAGGGGTGTGCACTGGATTGGGTCCAGATCCATGATCCGGATCCGATCCAGGGGAAATCGGATACAATTATCCGATTTCCAATCATCCTTCTGGATCATCCGATCCAATCCGATCTGATCCAGAAAGGACCCGATCCAGATCGGTATGGATTGGAGGATCGGCGGGTGCCCGCTGGTGCCCGGCGCCGCTTCCATTGGCGGGAAGCAGGGGGGGCTTCCCTGGGGGGGCTGGCTGCTTCCATCGGTGGGCGCCAGTGGGCGCCCGCCGATGGAAGCGGACAATGGGGGCAGGGGGCTTCCCTGCCGGGGCAGCCGCTTCCCTCCAGTGGCGCCACCAGAGAGAAGCGGCTGCCCCAGCAGGTAAGCAGGGGGAGGGGGAGGGAGGCCCACTTACCTGCCAGGGACGTCCGCTCCCCTCTGCCGCTGGCCGCTACTGCGAGCAGGCTTTGCGGCCTGCCCCTAGGTAGCATGCCAGGTGATGTCAGTAGCGGCCAGCGGCGGAGGGGAGCGGACGGCCCCGGCAGGTAAGCAGAGGGGGAGGGGGGAGGGGGGCCCATGGCCCACTTACCTTTCAGGGCCGTCCACTCCCCTCCGCCGCTGGCTGCTACTGCGAGCAGGCTTCGCGGCCTGCCCCTAGGTAGCGCATCAGGCAGGCTGCGAAGCCTGCTTGCAGTAGCGGCCAGCGGCGGAGGGGAGTGGACAGCCTTGGCAGGTAAGCAGGGGGAGGGGGAGGGAGCTTACCTCCCAGGGCCACAGCGGATGGCCCTGGGAGGTAAGAACCGTGAGGCGGGAGAAGGGAGTTAGGCCCCTCTCACCCACCCGCCGCCATTTTTTCCCCATAGACTTGCATTGGGGGAAAGCTTTCTGTCCCCCAATGCAAGTCTATGGGGAAAACAAAAATGGTGTCTGATCCAAAAATCGGATGTCCAATTTTTGGATCGGGATTGAGCCCGATTAGGTCCGGGGGCCTCCGATTTTGAGCGATCTGATCTGGGACAAAATTGGAGGTCCTGATCCGGGTTCCTATCCAATCCAGGGGGTCCGTGCACACCCTTACTATTTATGAATACTGTCTGTGGCTCCTGCCATCTTGTACCAGCACAAGGGGCTGGGGATCTCAGAGCCCAGAGGCAGTATACAGGGCCATGGACGTGGCTGGGTGCCTGCCCAAGCTGCACACCCCAGCAAGGGGTGTACAGACAAGTGACCCCCCCCCCCGGTCTAGTCTCCCTCTTCCCCATTACAGCCTCCTTGTTCACCCTCCTCTTGCTCTGGCCCAGACAACAGGAGTGGTGCAAAGGAGGCATTGATGCCACTATTTGCTCATTGGCTCTCTGCCTAGCACGCAAGTAGGAGGGAGCGATGATGATGATGATGATGATGATGATGATGATGTTAATGATGAGCTAGTGACATTGAATAGGGAGGGGGGATTAATCCAAACCCTGGAGCCAGCACAAGCAGCATCTTCTGGAAACAAATTCCCCAGAATTCACTGTGCTAGTCTTATAGCCTCAGGCAGAACCTGCAGCCTCATTTTGCTAACCTAGGAAACAGGGTTTCCTCACCATAAAGCCATTGAATACAAGATGAGGGCAAAACTTAGTTTGGTGCTCAGGATGGCAAAGGCAGGACAACCACCTGATAGGACTGAATTTGAGTTGGTGCTTGCCAGCCCTGGCCCCTGTTTAGAATGCCACCTCATAGCTCTGGAAAATGGAAGTGACAATACAGCAGCAAAGAATTCAAAATAACCACCTCTGCACTTCAAGACTTGAGAGGAGGGTGAGAACTTTACAGGTTGAAAGCAGTGGCTTCAAGTAGACTGAGCGCCCTGCACCTTTCTTTGTAGACATTAAGCACTGGTACCTGGGCGCTGGGACTTCCCAGAGCCTCAAAGAGAACAAACACTCCTCCATCTAGTGGCCAAAGGCTCACACAGCAACCCATCAGCTCACTTCCTCCTCCTTAAAACCTCTTCCTCCCAGAGTAGGTCCCTGAGCCTTGGTATAAAAAAGGCTCATAAGTAGGAGCAATTTAGAAGTTCCTTATTCACCAGCAAAAAGAATGTCATATAACATACTGAAAACAATTGCATCTTAATTGTAAGTCAGAAATAACAAGAACCCATAAAACAGTGTCTACCACCAGAGATAAAAGTGAGAGTGGGAAGATTTTAGCCAAGTTGATACCACTGACCTGTTACTATGTCTTTGATATTTTTTTCTAGTAATATTTGTGTTCATATGAGATTACCCTGGGTGAATATAGTACCCACAAATTCTGTGAAATTAATATGGTTACAAGCTTTCTTCTTGTATGCCCAGATTTAACCTTGTGGGGTGGACAACTGGTGGACCTCCAGATATTTTGGCCTACAACTTTCATCAGCCCTAGGCAACATAGCCAGTGGTGAGGGATCATGGGAGCTGCAGGCCAAAACATCTGGAGGGCCACCAGTTCTCCTTGCCTCCTGCACATCATTAAGACTAAGCGCTATTTCTCAAGTAATTAGTTCTTAGTAAACATGAATGGCATAGGGTGCTGCAACATTTACACTGCACTCCTATACTGTATGTAAGATGTGGGTAACCATTTTTAGGGCCAGGTTTACACCAAGCAAGATAAAACACATTGAAAGCCATTTGAAAACGCTATATGGAGTGTGTCCTGGGACCCAACAGTTGTCTATACCATTATAAACTATTATAAAGCAGTAGTGTAGATTCTGCTTAGGTTGGCAGATGAATTGCTGTCCCTACCTGCCCTACACAGGCTGGATGATGTCAGTGGGCATTTGTCCCACTCATTTTGCCTTTCTCCATGCTGAGAGAGGGATGGTGAAAATAACTCTGCTAGTGCTAGCAGGAGCAGCTTCTTCTTCCAGCACGAGCTGTGCCCCCAGCTTCACGGGATGCGTGACTGTGTGTCATCCCCATGGGATGCCGCATGATGTGCAAACGGACTTGGTTGGTCCTGGGAAGAGTATCTGCTCCTCCAAGTGCCTGCCAAGTCCCCAGTTTCACATGGTGGACACCTTTTCCATGATGGGATGTATGCCATGGAGGCTGGTAGCTCCAATTTTGGTAGGGCGGTGAATCCATTCTGGGTTTCCATTAGAATGAACCAGAACTCTAAGGTGATATCCAAGGTGCTGAACCCATTTTGGGGGTAGGGTTCAGGACCTTGGACACTCCCTTTAGTGTTCTGGGTGGTTCTGACTGAAACGAAGAATTAGCCTCCACTGGGTGCATGCACCATGAAAATGGACTCAGCCGGTGCCAGGAAGAGCAGTAACTTCTTCCAGCAATGGCAGCTGCTCACATTCCTGCTGTTATCTCCGACTCTGATTGGAGATAACAGCAGAGATTCCATCAGAGCAGATTCCTCCAAGGAAGCTATGGGGATCAGACAGGGAATGCCCATGAGTTTGATTAGGCTGGTGGGCCGGCAGTTTCCCTCCCATGCTACACTTGCTCCCAGATAGGAAGGTTGGTGAAGACCAAGGATTGCAGCCTCAGCCTCTCTCTATTCGTGGTCTTGAATTTATTTATTCAAAGCATTTCCATCCTGCTCTTTAATCAAAAGATTCAGCAGTCAGACATTTCCTGCCCTCAGATTCACAGTCTAAAAAGACAGGAGACGCAACAAAAGCAATTGGGAGGGAAACCAGTGATAATGCTTGATTCAGGGCACAATCTTTTGCATGTTTAGACAGAAAAAAGTCCTACAACTCCCAGCTGGTTGGAAAATGCTGGGAGTTGTAGGACTTTTTTTTCTGTCTAAACATGCATAGGATTGCATCCTCAGTTGCCCAGATAGATGAAAATATATAAACTGAACTCTATTTGCACTGCATCTATTCTCCTTCTGGGCTGGCCTGTTCCTCTTTTTTCCCCCTTCCACAGTTTCTCTTCTTTTGAGTTCAAGTCTAATCAGTTTGAGCTAGATGGTGGCAGACAGTTCTCCATGTTCTTCTTCCATCCTCTTGGGGCAAGATGTCCCTCAGAGCCCTTCTAGTGGCAGCACATCTATAGATGTCTTTTCCAAAGAAATCCCCACAGGGCTCAATAGGAGTTACTCCCAGGTAAGGGAATATAGGATTGCATTGCAATACAAACCCAGATCTATATTGCTTGGTGGCCATGATATGTACTTACCACATTTTCAAATCCTGGCCTTCCTGAACAGAGTGCTGGACTAGATGGACACTTGGTCAGACCCAGCATGGTTCTTCTTATATTCTTATGAGTTCAAGGTGGTTTATATAGTTCTCTCCCTCTCTACATTTTATCATCACAACAACCCTGTGAGGTAGGTCAGGCTGAAAGAAAATGATTGGCCCCAAATCAATCAGTGATCACCCATCCTCCACTGGTAAAGTTTTTTGGGCCACTGCCACCAGGCATATCCTCTCCTGCACTAGCTAGAAGGGCATGGTGGCTCCTTTACCATGGGAGAAACCTTACTGATGATCAGAGAGAAGAATACGAATGAACTGGAACTACAGTTTACATCAAATATTGACAGGGAATAAAGTGAACTCAACATCTGTCGCAAAAAGCACTTACAAGTAGCAATGGTAACTTCAGCCAAGCTCTCACTCAGGTGGTAAACCTTCATGTGGGACGCAGAAGCACTACTTCTGATGGCAAACAGACACTCAAGAGATCCCAGCCTAACCTCCTCTCAGATGCACTCATTTTCAATACGCATGAGGAACTTTTCTGTATGGTGGATCATTCATTCATGGGAGTACTCCCCTGCAGTACAAAGTGGTACAGTCCAGACAGAGGCATACACCTCACTGAGAAACAGGTCATAGATCTGAGACTGCTTTCAATTGGTAACACAACAAAAGCAAGGAAGGCAAATTTTGGTTATGTTGGGCCCATTGGAATCTGCCATTAAGAACGCTCTCTTTATTCTGGGATTCATATACTACCTTCCAGAAGGAAGAGCTTCAAAGCAGTTGAAGTACAAAAAAAAATAAACAATAAAAAATCAGTAACAACAATAATCCAAAAGATTAAAACAAACAAGCAGCAGATAAAAGCACGAAGGACAGGAGTCAGATAAGTCCCTAAAGCGGTATATCAGAGATGTTGGACTTCCAGCCTGTGGGCTAAAGCTGGTTCACCTGGAGCCCCAATCTGGCCCTCTTGGGTTCCCCAGAGACCATGTTTCCACCCCTGGCTTTTGCATGGTTCCCTCCTCCCACTCCACCCCCATTCTAAAAGGTTTAAATGTCTCTCCTAAGGCTTAGTAAGGCTGAATAACTAAGCTAAAACATGCTGACATTGTAGGTATTTTGGCCCACCCCATTAGGCCTATGGTTCTACCCACCAGTAGAATGTGACCCCTGAGAGCATCTCCAAAATTGAATTTGGCCCTTACACTGAAAGAGGTTGGACAGCCCTGCAATAGACAGACAAACAACTTGATGAAAAATGCAGTCCTGGGGGCTGTCTTAATGTCGCCTTTGCCCCGGAGTGGCTCCAAATCCGTGCTGCATCAGTTAGATGACGCAGTTGCAGATTTGAAACCAGTCCAGGGCAAAGGGACACAGATGAACAGCTGGAAAAGTCAGGGACTTACCCTGACTTTTCGTGCCAGAATGAGGTCACCCTGGCTCTTCCACCTGTCTGTCCTCACTCAGAGCCACTCTGGGGGCATACCCAGGCTGTAGGTGACCTCCCATTGGTCGCTGGAAGCTGGAGGAGGGGGTGGGCCTGGTGAGCCTAATGGCCACCGGAAAGCCTGCACTGCCTCCCCTCATCAGGACAAGTTGTTGCCACCATGCAACAGTGAGAGTGTGGGGTTTGGTGGTGGAGTGGTGCTAACCCGGTGCCATGAAGATAGCCCCCAGGTGAGATGACACTGGCAATACTTCTCAGGGCTGGGAGTTCCAGGTCCTGTGTGTGCCCCACAACAGAAAAAAGCCCTGTTCCTCACCTCCAAGGGTGGCCAGATATGTAAGAGAGCTTCAATAGATGTCCTGAGTGAATTACCCCCTTTGTATTGGAGGAGGTGGCAGTCCTTTAGGTATTTTTGAACCTAAGCTGTTTAGGACATGGGTAAGTCACCTCTTTCCTCTGAAAAGCTGATGACCTATGGGAAAAGTCAAATTGGACACTGCTGGTGGTGGGTAGAGCCAGATCCAACAGTGGGTGGCCTTTGCAGCATTGCAGGATTCCATAGCACTCTGTGTGTGAGAGGGTGTACTCCAACTCCTTTCCCCTGTTGTGCCTTTTCCTCTCTCTATGGTGCCCCACATGAAACTAAGCCAAAGTCTGCATGAAATTTGGCCTGGCGGTGGGTGTGGCCTGTCAGCCATGGGTTCCCCACCCAAGATTTGGGGCTTTAAAGGTAATTATGGGCTGCATTTCGAAATGCATCTAGCAAAGGCCAAATAACTTTGGTTCCAATGATACCGAAACAGCAGTCATAATGAAGGCACAGGGAGTTGCTGTATGTGTTATAAGTTATCCATTATGGTAACTCTCTCTAAATGCCAACTCTCTTCTCATAATTTAGAATCGGCTTGACTTCAGAGGGGTTAATTTCACTAGAAAAAGTAGTGCTGGTGGAACTTCCTGTCTGTGATGAAACTGATTCTTTGTTTTACTTTGGAGTAAATCTTTCTGGTTCTGGGGTGCAGGAAAGCAATTTGTTAGAGGGTGAGACTTGCCCTGCATTCTGTCACATTTTAGATTTCTTTTTCCTTTTTATCTGTTCTCTTTTTTTGCACCTCAGTCTCCAAAGAGTTAAAAAATATATGATTATGACCACACACAGCCTCCTTTGCCTTTTCTTTACTGGCAGAATATTCCCGTATGCTAATAATATGATGATGTTGGCTTATATAAATATTAATCTAATCCCTTATGGGAAGGGTTTTAGTGCTTGCTGGATTTCACAAAATATAATCCAGGGAGAAGAACATTACACTGCCAGGATGGAATGCAAACGATGATTTGAATAAACTGATAGAGATGGTATCAAAGAGTTCCTTGAGGGAGTATTATGCTCGGAGCTGTCACAACGGATTGTGTGAATAAACTAGACTGGAGAGGTGATCCTAATCATATTGATGAAACATTCATCTGAAAGAGTGAGTGCAAACAGAAGGGGACTCACTAGGAATACAATTAAATCCTAATCTGGGTGGGAGAGATCCTCTGAAGAGACTGTGGCAGCAACACCATGACAATAAGAGGAAAAACTAGGCAGGGCAAGGATTGACTTTCTACTAGCACCATCCCATGGTCCAGAGTGCTCTGTCCACATCAAGCAGTTGGTGACCAACCAAGTCGTAACACAGCCCAGTCTACTGTTTAGAAGCCTGCTTCATGTTTTCTACTAGATCCAGCATACCAGAATAGGGTATGTTAGTTAGTAGGGCTGGCTCTATCATTAGGTAGTGTGAGGCAACTGCCTTAAGGGCAGATTTGGGGCATTATGAAAGGGCAGCAATTTGTTGTGGTGGGGAAAAGGTGGATCATGAGACATTTTTCTCATAATACTAGAACCGAGGAGCCAGTTGGTGGGGGCTTCAGGTCAGATAAAAGGAAGTATTTCTTCACACAGTGCACATTAAATAGAATTCACTACCACAATTGGTGATGGACACCAATTCAAATGCCTTTAAAAGAAGATTATACAAATTCATGGAGGAGAAGGCTAGTATCAATGGCTACTAGTCCTGATGGCTATATGCTACCTCCAGTATCAGAGACAGTATGCCTACATACACCGGTTGCTGGGGAACATGGGCAGGAGGGGGCTGTTGCACTCATGTCCTCTTTGTGGGACTTTTTGGCTTGAGAAACGGAGGCTGTTACAGTCAATGAGCACTTGTTGCAGGTTTCGTGTCTTGGGGGAGTGATACAAACTGACCTAGGGATATTGATAGTCAGCCCCACATTCAAGATATTTTTTCTTGCATGTATATCAAGTCTACCATATCAGGTTGTGCCAGAGGACACTGAAGAAAACAAATAGTCGAAACGCGTTTGGCCCTTCTATTTTAATTACACAGAGATAATTGTCTTAATAATTGCTGAAGGAGTATTCACTCAGCATTTTTTATTCTGTTTAATCAATTGCTCTGTTTTAATATTTTAATATATCTGTATAAATTGATTTTAAATTTTGGAAGCCTTAACTTTCTGGTGATTGTGTTTTATATTTTTGATGTCAGGATACCGGAGAGGCGCTGGTGCCAAAATAACCAATGGAAGCTGGTGGTGCCATTGTCAGTAGGGTGGTGAATCCGCTCTAGGTTTCATTCAGAACCAATCAGAACTCTCAACTCGGAACGGATTGACCGCCCCATGGACATCGGAGCCACCAGCCTCCCCTGAAGAGAACTTGACCAGTCTAGGATACTATGCACCTTTATCTAGGACACATTAGCAGTCACTAAGAAAGGAAGAGAAACATTATTTTCCACTTATACAAAACCTTTGTATAACCAATGTCTTATTAGCAACAGGAAATCAGCTACTTTCCCCCCACCTGTCAGCTTTTTTCTTTGTGGTGGGGCATGTTGGGCTGCAGCCACCCACCATTTTGATTTTCTAAGAATGCCCCTGGGACTCAGAGGCATTCTTGGAAATAAAGATGGTGCTGGAGTCAAGCCCGCTATTTTATAGCAAGCTGTTATAGTTATATCATGAAGCAGATCAATTAAAAACCTATTTTATAACATTGCAAAGAAACAGTTAAAACCTATTCCAGCAAATAAGTATGAGCTCAAAAGCCAAAAGACTGCCTGAATAAAAAGGCCTTTGTCTTCCAGAGGAAGGATTACAAAGATAGAGCTAGCCTGGCTTCCCTTGGCGAGAAGTTTCGGAGCCGGAGAGCAGTCACTAAAAAAGCCCTGTCTCATGTTCCTGCCAAATGTGGCTCCAATGGTAGTGGGAGTAAAAGATAGAAGGGCATCTCCTAAAATTATTAAAACTTGGGCAGACTCATATGGGAAAATATGGTTTTTCCAATCACCTGGTCCCAAGCCATGTAAGGCTTTGTAGTTTTATATTCAACACTATGAGTAATGCCCAAGACTGGTAACAGCTAGTCAATAATCTTGCATGCAGCATTCTGGACCAGCTGAAGTTTCCAAACTCTTTTCAAAGGCAGCAATCACACTATCAAATCTTAGATAGGTGTTCCTATCCATAGGTTCCCAATATAAGAGTACTTAAATGTACTCCTTTCCTAATAACCAAAACATCCATAGCATTCATGGTGATTTTGTCATAATGTATTTCAAAATGTTCATTCCAAACACACACACACACACACACACACACACACACACACACCATATAATGAAAATATCATCAATATAACACCAACATACATTTAAGAAAAGCACAATTGATTGTTTGAAGAGAGAATATCTTTGGGCTCAAATTCTTCCATATAAAAGGTTGGCTATTTCTGGAGCTATGGTGGATCCCATATCTACTCCCTGGTTTTGACCAGACGATATATCATTGAAATAAAGAAAAGAGTAATTCTTGTGTTATGCAATCTCAGCCAAAGAGGAATTAAAATGTGTGTGTGTGTGTGTGTTGCCTATTTTCTCTTCTGTTTTTTCCATAATCAATAAAGCCGCCTCCTGCAGGATTTTCATATCAGGTGATCTCCCATCCATGGTCACCTGAATATCATCTTGATGTTTTGAGTTCATAACTTGCTAATAAAGACAATGCTGTATAAGTGAATGATTCTTCAAAACAATAGGATGACCACAGGGAGAAACAAATCCTTTATAAAAGTTGGGAAAAACTTTATTTTGTTTAAAGCCAGGTATCCATGCATGGAATCCACACAGCAATCTTTGGATGAAAAAGGGTCCTGGAATCACCAAGGAACTCAAGGCAACATCATACATGGTTCTTATTTATCCTCACTATAACCCTAAGGCCCCCTCTACAAGAATTCGGCTTGACGCCCGGTTGCCCGATTATGCGCATCTTCTCACGATCGCTTTTACACCTAATTCCAATAAACGACAGGCAGTGCAGTGCATTACCAGCTGTTGAAAGGCACTTTAAAATTGTTGAGATGCGGAGAATCGCTCGTTTACATGGTCATAATGTGCTTTAATGGCCGCGGTAAATTAAAACTCGCTATTTAACGCGAATGCAAAGATGCGCATAATCAGAGAGAAAACGCGCCTCAACCCCCGATTTGCGCTCTGTTCATGTGGAGGTAAAAATTTTAATGTGCCTTGAAAGAGCTTTAAATTGCTCTTGTAGAGGCACCCTAAGGCAGGATCTACACTACTGCTTTAAAATGGTTTAAAACAGTTTATAACAGTAGTGACAACTGTTGGGGCCCAGGACACACACCATATACAGTTTCCAAAACATTTTCAAAGTGTTGTATCCTGCTTGGTGTAGATCAGTCCTAAGAGAGAGTGACTGGCCCAAGATCACTCAATGAGTTTCATGACTGAGTGGAGATAGAAACCAAGATCTCCCCAGTCCTAGTCCAACACTCTAACCCCACCCTCTTCAACCTAGGTCCCTCTAAATGTTTTTACTACAACTCCCATCATCCCTTACCACTAGTCATGCTGGCTGAGGCTGATGGGTATTGTAGCTCAACACATCTAAAGCGTAGTAGATTGGGGAAGGCTGCTATAACCAAGCCTTCCTGAGGGATGCATACTCTAAACCAGTGGTAGGGGATTTATGGCACTCCAAATGTTGTTGGACTGCAGTTCCCATCTTCACAAACCATTGGCCATGCTGCCTGGAGCAGATGAAGTCTAACTAGGCTGACCAGATAAAATCCAGGTCAGGGCTCATGTAATTTTAACAGTTGTAGAGAAAAGGGAATTTCAGCCAGTATCATTTGTACGCAATTAGTTCCTGGTGACATTCCCTCTTCATCACAATAGTTAAAGTTGCAGGCGCTATACTAGAGTGACCATATACAAAAGAAGTCAGGGCCCCTGCAACTTTAACAGTTGTGATGAAGAGGGAATGTCACCAGGAACTAATTGCATACAAATGACACTAGCTGAAATTCCCTTTTTTCTACAACTGTTAAAGTTACATGAGCCCTGACCTGGATTTTATCTGGTCACCCTAAGTCTAACAATATCTGGAGATTCACACCTCTGCTCCAAAAAAGCCTTCCAAAACTGATGTCCTCCAAATGTTTTGGACCTCAACTCCTATCAGCCCCAGCCACCATGGCCAATATCAGGGATGCTAGGAGGTGCAATCCCAAACATACATTGGCTGAATTCAGATGACACAATAAACAACTGGTATGGGGGAAACAATCGTCAGTTGTTTTGACTATTGTGTCATCCGAATGCTGCCATAGTCAACTCAGCGCTGATCCTAATCCACACCACAGTTGATTATTTATTACCATGTTGTGTGGGGAGTACCCCCTAGTTGAACAATTGTAAAGTTGATTATTACCCCACCATTGACTATCGTGTCGTCCGAATTGAGCCATTGTGTGTATTTGCTATAAAGTCTTGGGAGACCAGTACTTGGTTAAGTAGACAATTGATTTAACCAACAGTGTTGGTCATCTGTTCTTCGCCTCAACATTCTTGCCATGTAGAATGAATTGGACAAAGGATTGTTTCTAATAATTCTCCACTTCCCTGGGGCTGGTTGTCTTTTGTCCAATTTCCTTAGCCATTCCACAAGCTAATTCACTGGGGAATCAGGTGTTTGCCTGCGCTATAGCCTAAAAGGTACCGTCCATTTCTTCTAGCAGAAAAAGAGGTTTTATATGTTACATTAAAGAGCAGCAGTCCTAAAAGATACATATCTTTTGCCTAGGGTTAACAACTCCCGAGATTTCTGAAGCCAGGCTAGTACATTAACACCTTAGATTTAGGTAACACACAGCTACAAGCGTCTTTGGATGATAGAAGCAAATCAGACACTGCCTTTGTATGTCGCATGGGATTACACTATTTTAGTGTTATGCCCTTTGGCTTTACAAATGTACCTGTCGTGTTTCAGAGGTTCGCAAGGAGAGTCTAGGTTAAAATGAACTTACCGGCATTGTTTAGCTTTCTGTGGATCACTTGGAAGCTTCAGGAGATCAGTGGAAGTTTGTTTTGCTTCAGAAGGCTTACGGAGCCTTCTGTGAGAAAATACTTCCGTGTCGCTGGGTTTTGTGGTGTTTGGATGGATTTGTATTGGTCTGGCCTTCTATTGCTGCAGTCTACCTTGGAGTCATGGCATGACTGAGTTGTTTTGTTACTTGCCTAATAATAACACAGGTTTAGAAAGTGAAAAGATGCTGAGCAACATTCAGGTTTCAGTAATACATGTGAGACCGGCAACAAAAAATGACAGTGTAGAGTGCTTCTATTTAGGGTTTCATCCATCCAGCAATGCCTTTTCCATTTCACCACCACCCCGATTTTCTATTCCCTGCTTCCTCCCACCCCCACAGTCAATCAGCACTCTGTGCCCACTGAGCATGCTCAGACCTCGTTTTGGATTCTTCTCCTACCCTTGTGGAGTTTTCTTCCCCCTAAAGTTTTTTCTTTCATACTTCTGCAAACCTTGGGATTCCATGAGCCTGCTGATACCTCCCTTTTTGTTTATGGATGATGCCATTTTGGCTACATAAGGATCAGCACTAAGAGTTTGCTATTAGTATATAGGATTCTGTAACTTTAATAATAATAATAATAATAATAATAATAATAATTTATTTATAACCTGCCTCTGCCTCCGGATCGAGGTGGGGAACAACAACAAATACAAAACACAAGAATCACAAAATAGCTGAAATATTAAAAACAAATAAAAACCAATACATCGTTAAAAACATCTTAAAATGGAGTACCTCTGACAAAGTAAAGGACTTGCTGGGGACTTGCTGGGTGAAACTGGAGCCCTGATGGTGAGAAGCCAGATGCAGTATGCCTCTCAATACTAGTGGCCGGGGAACAGGAGTGGGAGAGTGCTATTGCGCTCATGTCCTGCTTGTGGGCTTCCCATAGACCAAGAATCTACAATGATTTTAGGCCCATGGGCACGTTTGTCATTTTGAAAAAATGCCATCAGCACCACCACAAATTGGCTGTAAAGGGATGGGTGGGCCAATCACAAAAATGATGTGAGCCCCCTCCCCCTTATCTGTGTGTGTGCATACCATTGTATACTTCTCACTCTGGCTTATCTCTTTCTCTCTGGCTCTTCTTTCTTTCCTTCTCTCTCACTCTCTGGCTCCTCTTTCCTTCCATCCATTAGCTTAAATAGGAAGGGGGAAAAGTCCTTCCTGCTGAAAAAATTGTGGTTATGGGCAGTCCTCACCCCACACACACCAAGGACCCTTGAGGAAACAGGGTCCTTGGTGGGTGGTGAACTTTGCTCCCACACACCAAGGACCCTTGAGGAAACAGGGTCCTTGGTGGGTGGTGAACTTTGCTCCCCCAGGCCATTTTTCATCTCAGGACTCCCCCCCTCCTATTTAAGCTAACGGATGGATTGGAAAGCCCCCTCAGCTGGAGCAGGACAAGAACCCTGTTTTCCCAAGACTATTTGGTGGGCTGTGGACTTCATCAACACCCTAACCATTTCTCAGCAGGGAGGACCCCCCCCCCATACACTGCCTTTTTAACTTTTTAATTTTCAAATTTATATTGTTATTCTTATGATTTTTAATTGTGCACTGCCCAGAGAGCGTCGGCTGATGGGCAGTATAAAGATGTAATTAATTAATTAATTAATTAATACAAGTGAATGGAAGAATCACTCCATTCACTTGCTGAAGGGAGCACGGCAGCCTGACTCACAGGTGTAGTGATGCTCATGGGAGCCATTTTGGAGACCCCTGCCATAGAAACTGGTGTGCCACTGTGAGAACTAGGAAAAAGCTCTAAATGAAGAACTGTCAGAGGACAGCCCCCTGTTTGAAGGTGTTCTCTGTTTGATGGGCTGACCAGTCGAGAGTGTGGTTTACAGTCGAAGGTCCATAAGGAGGGAGAGCAAGAGGAAACCCTGAAGTTGCCCATCAACACGTTGTACTTGGACAGCAGGCAGAGCAGTATACAGTTAGGGTGACCAGATAAAATCCAGGTCAGGGCTCCTGTAACTTTAACAGTTATCGAGAAAAGGGAATTTCAGCCAGTGTCATTTGTATGCAGTTAGTTCCTGGTGAAATTCCCTCTTCATCACAACAGTTAAAGGTGCATGCACTATACTAGAGTGACCATATACAAAAGAAGGCAGGGCCCCTACAACTTTAACCATTGTGATGAAGAGGGAATATCACCAGGAACTAACTGCATACAAATGACACTGGCTGAAATTCCCTTTTCTCTACAACTGTTAAAGTTACAGGAGCCCTGACCTGGATTTTATCTGGTCAGCCTATATACAGTTTAGTATTTCCACTATGGTGAGATGTATTTTAGTTCTTTTAAAATTATAGTAACTATTTCTAAATTTGTATCATATTAATCAATATGCAAATTGGTGTTCTCTTTTGTCCTCTTTTTTTGGCAATGCATAAGTGGCCATCCTAGTGAGAACAGAACAGTGGACCAGTTAAGCCTTTGGTCTGGTCCAGCAGGGGTCTTCTTAAGTTCTTATTGGAGAAGTGACATAACTGCAATTGGCAGTAGGACTACTGAAGAGAGGTGGTTGCTCTTTTTATGGCAGAGTTTTTCCTGAAAATGTGGTTCTTCTGTTGATCTTCTTTTGGCTTTGAGTTAATGTGGTATGATGCATGGGCACAGGATGAAATGATGGCGCTCACCTGGCAAGTTAGCTATCTTGTTGTGAAGATAGATTTCTCTTCTCTCTCAGGACTTTTGGGGAATGGGAGGAGGAAAATATTTGCATTAGCACAGAGCTTGCTCCTATCTCAATGATCCTAAAACCACCATTGGTAGGTACAGTTGCCAGCTTCATAAAGAATAGTGTTTAATTCTAATATCTGGAAGACCATGGACTGCCATTGGCTTTTCCAATTCCTCCATTATACCATTATTAGGTATAGGACCTCCTAGGCTGTTCTTTAAAACCCCTATCTGAGATCCTCTCTCAACCCACCTAAGGCAACCCAGTATTAAAGCATTTGGAAATGCAAGAGTTTGGAAAATAAATCTGCTCCCCACCCCTGGAATTCCATGCCACGTCGAGCCCAGATCCCTACAAATTAAGGCCTGGATTTGCCACCACCTGCCAGGTTCCCCTGCCAGCTCTCCACCTATTTCCAGGAAAATACACCCTTACGAAGGACAAGGGGAACTGGCGACAAGAAGTACTCACTAGAAACAGGAGAGGCCTGGTGGGTCTTATCCTTAATTGCTCTGGGTGCCCAGGAATATGTTCAAACACATTATTTATTTCCAGGGAGCATAGAATATTCAGTTTTCTATCCCTTCTGATTCATTTAATTAAACTGGCAGACAGAAAACAGTGGCTGAGTTAATACTCAACCATAGTTTAGCACTTTGCGCACAAGCAAAAATAAGCCTGCGCAAAACATTGGGCTCACACACTGGCCCTTTCTTTCTTCTGCCCAACTGGGGCTAGATCTACGTTACTGCATGTAGGGTGACCATATGAAAAGGAGGACAGGGCTCCTGTATCTTTAACAGTTGTATGGAAAAGGGAATTTCAGTAGGTGTCTTTTGTATGCATGCAACACCTGGTGAAATTTCCTCCTCATCTCAACAGTAGAAGCTACAGGAGCCCTGCCTAGTGTGACCAGATACAAAAGAGGGCAGAGCTCCTGCAGCTTTAACTGTTGTGATGAAAAGGGAATTTCACCCCTGCTGCATGCTTACAAATGACACCTGCTGAAATTACCTTTTCACTACAACTTTTAAAGATACAGGAGCCCTGTTCTCCTTTTCATACGGTCACCCTAATAATTTGTAGTGATACTGAAGTGCGCTTTTACCTGTTGAGGCACAATCCACATTCCATATACCGCTTTCATAGTGTTATGTTCTGCTTTTTATTCCACATATGTGATGATTTGACCCAAGGTGTAGATCTGGCCTGGGAGAAAGAATAAACCAGAATTCAACTCTGCTTTAGCAGATTCCTGGCTTGTTGTTGCATGTGAACCAGGAATTCTGTACTGAACCCTTACCCTGTCACCACTTCTCCCAGCCATGCTTATGTCCGATCTCAGACTCCAGCTGACAGAAGCATGAGTGGTTGGAGGTGTTGCAGAGCCTCTCTTCCACTCTGAATCAGCCCACCCCCTGATTTACAGCGGTATGTGACGCAAATTTCAGCCCAGGATCCCACCATAGTCACATAGTCTTGCTAGCATCACAGATGAAAGACTATTATTTTCAAGAAATTTTTGGTTGCTGTGCGGAATGCTCTTCCTAGCTGTAATGCTGTGCTGCCATCTAGTGGGAAGGAGAAGTGAATTAAGATGGAGGTTCTGGAATCAATAATTTTGTAAATCTCACCTCCCTTAGGAACATGCACACGAAGACATTGGCTTAGTTCGGACGACACTTTAGGCAACGGAGGGGGGAAGAGGTAACCGTCAGTTGTGTTGCTTATTGTGTCATGTGTTGGGTGACACACGACGTACATACAACTGACAGTACGTCATTAAGCAACGGGAAAAACAATGGGCTGCTCTGTTGTTTTTCGGATCCCCGTTGCTTATTATGAGGGCGCGACTTTCAGCCACGCGACGGGGGGAGGGGCAACGTGTCGTGTGGAGGGCACTCCAAAAATAACGTGCCGTCCGTTGCCTCTTCCCCCCTCCGTTGCCTAACTTGTCGTCCGAACTCAGCCATTCTCTGTTTGGTCTCCCAGTTAAGGCTTTTACTGTGCAACCACACTGCACATAATTTTATGGGGGTGTATGGTCCAGATGACATCATCTTCAATTTGTAGCCCTTCCATGATTCCCCACCACTTTTTCCATCTGTTTTCTTACCAGAAAAAAAGAACATCAAGAGGGGGGGAAGGAGGGAATAGCAGCACAAGGCCTCTTGAGTATTAGCGGTAGGAGCCTCTGCCTGGGAGCATCATTTGTCTCCCCCGAAGAGGTATATTTTGGCAGTAAACTAATGCAAAATTATACTGGTGCCAACATGAGAATCCAGAGGACATCTATTTGTAAGGCTACGGTTGCACAGCACATCCCCTCCATTCAAGGGAACATGCCATTTCCCGCTGCTACCATCTGGAAATAACTGGACCATGGAAATATAGCCACCACGAACTTTAATTGATCCTTGTTACCTCAGTGGATCATTATAGTCCGTTGTTGCAGAATCAGGGACTATGTAAGTATACACTGGATAAGGCGGGATGATCTGGAGCAATATTGTTAAGTAGTTACAGGACCAAGATGAATATCTGTGGGCGAGCGATACTGGTAAACACCTGCAGGAACAGGATGAAGGTTCATTGAGCAAGATAAGTGACTGTAGGACCAGGCTAAATGTCTGTGGGTAGTACAGGTAAGTATTTGCAGAATCTGAATGATTTCCTACATCATGGAGTAAGCCAAAGGTCAGTAGTTGTAGAATTGGATGGCCAATTGTTGAGTTTGTTGGGAGAGTGGCAAAGTCTTTCTGTGTCTGCTCCTTTCTTAAATGTTCCTTTACTGCTGCCTGTGCTGGAAGATCTCTCTTAGCAGCCAGGCATGTGTCTTTCAGGAGGGCCAGCAGGTGTCCTTCCAGGTTTACTACCTTCTGTTCTTTGTTCCTTTAGGTCAGCACCTCCTGGGCTTCCTCACTCCTCCTTTAGTTTCCTGCTGCCCCTGTTAAGTCTACAGCATTCAGACGTTTATCCTTTGCTTCTGCTCTACCTCTTACGCCTCTCTTAGAGTCCTCAAGCCATTTCAAGTGTCCTTGTCCTGATTCCCTTATGTTCTCTTCACTGAGCGCTAACTGTTGCATGCTTTTATTGCTGGGAAACCTGGGGGCCTGCATGGTGACCACTGACCGTTCCTCACAACTACATTGCATTGAGCAGATAGTAAGGGAGAACAGCCAACACAGCCCCTTCTGGAACCAAAGATATAAAAAGCTCTCAGTAAAATATGAAAGGTACAGTAAAAGCTGGGGAAAAAAGCAAGACATTTTGAGAGGGGCTCTTTTGTCACTGAGAGGAGGAAAGGTGGGGAACAAAGCTTCAACAGGAATGGATAGTGCCAGCTTTGACTACAGAGGAGATGTGTGGCATAAGAAGCCACAGTATGTTTGCTGAAGGAACCTCTCTAGGGTGCTTCCAGATGGAAGGCTCCTGTATTGTGCAGCTATTCCATCATTTTTGCTTCCGTAATGATTTGTTTCTGGTAAGAATAAGGGGGAAAAGTTACAGAAGAAGCAGTGGAAAAACACAGGAGGGCAATAAATTGAAGATGACACTGTCTGAACATCAATATTGTGAATGAAATATTGTAATATTGTAAAATATATTGTGAAATATTGTGAATGAAGCAGGATGATGACATAGTAAAAGCCGCCTCTGGAAGCACCCACCAAAGTCAAAAGAAAAAGCACAGTACTAGGTTGATAGGACGAAAATAACAATGAAGAGCGGATGCTTTGTCTTGGATTGCTAGGTTGTATCTCTTTTCAAGCGTGGTCTAAAATATTATCTTTCTGAGGTGGAGTGGAGGGGGCACTGGACTCGCAAGGCCTTTCACAATCCTTAACATTCCTACCTCTTCTATTCAATGTGTTCTCATCCATTTCTGCTCCCTTGCCTCACCTACTCTCAATGGAGGGAGAAGGACATATATAATAGTAAATCACTAATCCCTTCAAATCTCCCAACCTAAATACATTTTCTGAATTTCACCCACCCTCTCTGCAATGCTCAGATATCCCCTATCCCAGGACCACTCCAGCAAACAGAAGCACTGAGACTTTGTGGTTGCCCCAAATGGCTGGTGTTCTTATGATTTTATTTATATGTTAACAACAACACCAAGAAGAAGAGTCTAACCCATGTTTCTACTCTCAAGGCAGGATGGGAACTGGGAGGAATAACACTATAGTGAAGTGAAGCCAGGCCTCACAGGGTTGAGGTGCTAGGACTTTTTGATTAACAGGCATGATGATGTCATTTGCTACCTGTTTCAGCTTTCCCTGTTCCCTCTGAGTTTAACTGCAATCCTCATAAGGAGGGGTGCAGGATGAATTTTCCAAGCAATAAGGTACTGGGGTTCTTTACATGAGGCATTTATCATTGTTTATGAGTTCATTAGATGATGTCATGACCCTCCAGTTTTACTTCTGTCTAATGAACACTATTGTCATTTTTTAGAGCAGGAAAATGCAGCATTTAATTGTGAAAGTGAAAGAAAATGTGAGTTCCTCTTGTGTATTTGTGCAATTCTGCTATGTCACAGTGCCACCTAGAGGTTATATAGCTGAAAAGCAGGAAATGAATTGCTCCTTGTATAGTGCTTGAATTTTCGTTTTGCCAGGAAACCAAAAATAGATGCAGTGGGTTAACAGCCGAATAACAGCCTCATGTAGAAAAGCTCATTGTTGTGATCTATCCTGTTATAATGCAAAGTATTTTGAAATGGCTTGGTCTTGAATGGGCAATTCAGACTCATCAGCTTTACCAAAAATCTGCTCCTGGTGGAGAAGAAAACTACTAGAACTGGTTTGTTGATACAGATCAATACAGCTGCCTTCATTATTGGACTCTCCTTTGGGGTGCTGCTTTGGGTTCTATCATGATAAGCACCTGCACTTCAGTGTTTCCACTACATCACTGGCTAACAGGACTATGATTATTCACTACAAAAGGCTGGCCAGCCTTAGGACCATCCTTTATTTGAAAGAGCATATACATCCATACACCTTAAATGTACACAACAAAACAAAGCCATGATCTGAAGCTCATTTATATTAGCCAATTGCTACTGAAGTTCACTGTGGACGTCTCTAAATGAGCTATTTATAGCACGCTCATTTCTGGCAACTCACGGAAGTTTCCAGGTCAATGGAATGACGCTGTAAACAAACAGGATGTCTCCCATGGTTCCCCCGCCCCTTATTCCATTTTAAAATACAACACAGAAAAGCTGGAATATACCCTTAATGGAGCGAAATCAGCAGCATGTAAAGTTTGCATTGTGCTATGAAGTTGCCAAGGAAGGATTTTAAATGGAGGGAGAAGAGGGTAAAATGCCTCCCTGCAACAAAGGGAGGCAGATCTGATCCCATGTGTCTACTCAGAAGTAAGCCCAATTGTGTTCAATGGGGCTTACTCCTAAGTAAGTGTGCCAAGGGTTACAAATTTACAGCACAATCTTACTTCTACTCAGAAGTAAGTCAGGCTTTCCTGGTGTCTGCAAGGAAACAGACCACCATCCCCACTCCTTTGCACACAATGCCAGGGAGGGAGGTGTTCCCTCAAGTCAACTATGTCTGCCATTTAAAGGAGCCCCGGGAACCAGCAGGATCTTCCACCTTATAGCTCTTCTCCTCTCGTGTATTCCAACTCATATCAATCATGCCAAAGAACCAGGAAGTAGGGGTGTGCACGGACCCCCCGGATCGGATCGGGACCCGGATCGGGACCTCCAATTTTGTCCCGGACCGGTTCGGACAAAATCAGAGGCCCCCCGGACCGGATCGAGTCCGATCCCGACCCAAAAATCGTTAATTTTTGGATCGGCCGCCATTTTTTTCCCCATAGACTTGCATTGCAATGCAAGTCTATGAGAAAAAAATGGCGGCGGGTGGGTGAGGGGGGCCTAACTCCCTCCCCCCCCGGGGCCGTCCGCTGTGGACGGCCCCGGCAGGTAAGCCCCCTCCCCCGCGCTCCCTACCCCCCCTGGGGCCGCCCGCTTCCATCCGCTGGCGCCCGCGGGCGCCAGCGGATAGAAGCGGACGGCTCCGGGGGGGAGTAAGCCCCCTTCCCCGCCACTGCTTACCTTCTCGGCCCGTCCGCTCCCGTCCGGCGCCGGCAGCTACTACCAGCGGGCTCCGCGGCCTACTCTCGAGTAGCGCGCCGGGTGATGACATCACCCGGCGCGCCACCCTAGAGCAGGCCGCGGAGCCTGCTGGTAGTAGTAGGCGCCGGCGCCGGACGGGAGCCGCCGGGCCGGGAAGGTAAGGGCCCCCCTCCCCCCTCCGCGCGCCCCCTCCTCCCCTCCACGCACCCCCTCCTTACCTTCCCGGCCCGGCGGCTCCCGTCCGGCGCCGGCGCCTACTACTTCCAGCAGGCTCCGCGGCCTGCTCTAGAGTAGCGCGCCGGGTGATGACATCACCCGGCGCGCCACCCTAGAGCAGGCCGCGGAGCCTGCTGGGAGTAGTAGGCGCCGGCGCCGGACGGGAGCCGCCAGGCCGGGAAGGTAAGGCCCCCCCTCCCCCCTCCGCGCGCCCCCTCCTCCCCTCCACGCACCCCCTCCTTACCTTCCCGGCCCGGCGGCTCCCGTCCGGCGCCGGCGCCTACCACCAGCAGGCTCCGCGGCCTGCTCTAGAGTAGCGCGCCGGGTGATGACATCACCCGGCGCGCCACCCTAGAGCAGGCCGCGGAGCCCGCTGGGAGTAGCTGCTAGTGCCGGACGGGAGCGGACGGGCCGAGAAGGTAAGCGCCCCCCTCCTCCCTCCCCCCCGCTGTCCACTTTCATCGGCAGGCGCCCGCTGGTGCCCGCCAATGGAAGCGGCGGTGGGCGCCAGTGGGCGCCCGCCGATCCGCCGATCCTCCGAACCGGTTCGGAGCCTTTTCGGACCGGTTCGGATTGGATCGGCCGATCCAGCTGCGGGATCGGAAATCAGATAATTTATCCGATTTCCCACTGGACCGGACTCGGATCGTGGATCGGGTCCGATCCAGTGCACATCCCTAGTTGTCAGCAGTGAGCCCCATTAAAGATAGTGGGATTTACTTTTGAGTAAACATTCATAGGGCTACGCTGTATACTTCATTCAGCTGCAACCAAGCTTAAGTACACACAACGATGCTTTTTTAGATTTATTCCTCGTGAAACCATAAGTAAATCTATGGTAAAGATTTGCAATAACAGCCTAGGAACACTGGACTTAGTGATTGTGTATTCACAATGGTGAAACAGAGGCATAAAACTGGGGAGAAACCTGAATATGACCATATGTATCCAGGATCAATGTGTCTCCGTAGATTTGATCATCAAACTCAAACTTTTAAAATATATGATTGATTATACTTATACAGAAGCTATATGAGGAACACACCGAGCGTCTCTACATTAAGGGAAACCCTGTTGTTTACCAGGTGCTGTTGTGCTTCCTGGTAGGGATGTGCACTGGATCGGACCCGATCCACGATCCGAGTCCGGTCCAGTGGGAAATCGGATAAATTATCCGATTTCCGATCCCGCAGCTGGATCGGCCGATCCAATCCGAACCGGTCCGAAAAGGCTCCGAACCGGTTCGGAGGATCGGCGGATCGGCGGGCGCCCACTGGCGCCCACCGCCGCTTCCATTGGCGGGCGCCAGCGGGCGCCTGCCGATGAAAGTGGACAGCGGGGGGGAGGGAGGAGGGGGGCGCTTACCTTCTCGGCCCGTCCGCTCCCGTCCGGCACTAGCAGCTACTCCCAGCGGGCTCCGCGGCCTGCTCTAGGGTGGCGCGCCGGGTGATGTCATCACCCGGCGCGCTACTCTAGAGCAGGCCGCGGAGCCTGCTGGTGGTAGCCGCCGGCCCCGGACGGGAGCGGACGGGCCGAGAAGGTAAGGAGGGGGTGCGTGGAGGGGAGGAGGGGGCGCGTGGAGGGGGGAGGGGGGCCCTTACCTTCCCGGCCCGGTGGCTCCCGTCCGGCGCCGGCGCCTACTACTCCCAGCAGGCTCCGCGGCCTGCTCTAGGGTGGCGCGCCGGGTGATGTCATCACCCGGCGCGCTACTCTAGAGCAGGCCGCGGAGCCTGCTGGAAGTAGTAGGCGCCGGCGCCGGACGGGAGCCGCCGGGCCGGGAAGGTAAGGAGGGGGTGCGTGGAGGGGAGGAGGGGGCGCGCGGAGGGGGGAGGGGGGCCCTTACCTTCCCGGCCCGGCGGCTCCCGTCCGGCGCCGGCGCCTACTACTACCAGCAGGCTCCGCGGCCTGCTCTAGGGTGGCGCGCCGGGTGATGTCATCACCCGGCGCGCTACTCGAGAGTAGGCCGCGGAGCCCGCTGGTAGTAGCCGCCGGCGCCGGACGGGAGCGGACGGGCCGAGAAGGTAAGCAGTGGCGGGGAAGGGGGCTTACCCCCCCCCGGAGCCGTCCGCTTCTATCCGCTGGCGCCCGCGGGCGCCAGCGGATGGAAGCGGGCGGCCCCAGGGGGGGTAGGGAGCGCGGGGGAGGGGGCTTACCTGCCGGGGCCGTCCACAGCGGACGGCCCCGGGGGGGGGAGGGAGTTAGGCCCCCCCTCACCCACCCGCCGCCATTTTTTTCTCATAGACTTGCATTGCAATGCAAGTCTATGGGGGAAAAAATGGCGGCCGATCCAAAAATTAACGATTTTTGGGTCGGGATCAGACTCGATCCGGTCCGGGGGGCCTCCGATTTTGTCCGAACCGGTCCGGGACAAAATTGGAGGTCCCGATCCGGGTCCCGATCCGATCCGGGGGGTCCGTGCACACCCCTACTGACAACTGTGTTTAGGATTGCCTGCTGAGGGAGATAAGCCAAAGGCTTTATGGAAAACATCTACTGACCAAAATGCTTTGGTTCCTCTCTAGACATATCAGATAAATGAAAGTGTGTCTTTTGTGTATTTTATATATGGTTTCAACATTTTGTTTTTGGAAGTGAAAAAGACATTTTTCAATAACAGGAAAGGTCCTTCACAATCTTCTCCCTTTTAATTCTCCTGTTATTTCCAGCAGAGGGCAGGTCTGTCACATAAACTTTCTGATGGCTTCATTTATCTTGGACGTCTACTGTGTTAGAAGTGTTACAAAGCACAAGTACATCAGATTGTTGAAAAGTACTTTAGAGAAACTGTTAGATTGTCTCCATCTGAAAAGAACCATATCAACATATGATATGAAGGGTTTTCATAGAAAGTAAAAGAACAGTAGGAGTCCTGACGCGCTAATAGGGTTGTTTGCAGTAAGAGAGTATTTTTCTCCCTTCAGTCCATGCCAGACACCATTGTATAGGAACTGGATCTAAACTCAATCCTATTCATGTTTAGATAGAAAAAAGTCCTACAACTCCCAGCATTCACTAGCTAGCAAGGCTGTCTGGGGAATGCTGGGAGTTGCAGGACTCTTTGCAATTGAATCATGTATAGAATTGTATAGGAAGCTCAGGCTTCCCCACACTTGCTATTTACATGACAACCTCCCCCCCCCCCCCGATAATTACAGTCAATAGCTGGGGGATGCCAAGAGTTGTGGCCCAACTCATCTGGAGAGCAACAGGTTGGGGGAAGCTTCCTTAAGGGACTGTGACCTTACTTCTTCTTAATATTTATGCATGAAGGCAATGCATGGCACAAAGCAATGTGTGATACACTGGAGGTTCTAAGCTAAGAACTTTGTGTTGCTAACCAACAGGATATATATAAACATAGCTGGGACTTGAGGAGGGAGTCCAAATGGAGGCCTCAGATAGGTCCTGCAGATTGGCAGACAGGCAAGTGGGGAGCAGCTGGGAGGGAGCAGGGAGAGTGGCTGGGATGGGGAAAGTCCAATGGGTTCGCAGTCGCCTCACGCCTGGCTTTTCTGGGCACCCAGGGAAAAGCCAGGAAAATATGATACTGAGCAAATAAAGTACTAATGTGCATGAGTGAAGCTAGTTATTATTGTTGTTGTTGTTATTATTATTGTTGTTGTTGTTGTTGTTGTTGTTTTATCATAATCACCACCACCACTACATACATTTGTATACCACTTAACAAAGGAAATGATCAAAGTAGTGTACAATGCAGAAACACTTATGAATCAGGCTCCAGTAGCAGATGATGAGATAAAGCTCAGCCTGAGTCCCTGGACTGCTGCTGCCAATCAATGAGGATGTTCCTGGGCTAGATGGACAAACAGTCTGACCTGATGTAAACCAGCTTCCTGTGTTCCAGTATTGCTTCTAGAACTACCATTATACAGTCAGTCTAAGTTAACTATATCAAAAATTGTGCAGTGTTTTGTTTTTGCTTCAAAATGTGAAACATAACTGACTGCAATCCTGAAAAAAATTGTTTATTCAGCCTTGAATCGTGGCCTCGAAACCTAGATATTATTATTATTATTATTATTATTATTATTATTATTATTTGCTGGATTTTAGTTTGGTTTGGTATATAGACAACCAACATTTTGGCACGAGGTTAAAACTGCCCTCTTTTCTCAAGCATTTGGAAGCCTACAATGAGTTTTTAATCAGGTCCTGGATTGTCTTGGTTGTTTTTTTAAAAAATGTTTTAGATATATGTTGTCTGTGTGTGTGCTGTCTGTTTATATGGTTTTATGTAAATGGTTTTGCACTTTGTATAATGTTAGGGTGATCATATGGAAAGGAGGACAGGGCTCCTGTATCTTTAACAGTTGCATAGAAAAAGGAGTTTCAGCAGTTGTCATTTTGTATGCATGTAGCACCTGGTGAAATTCCCTCTTCATCATAACAGTTAAAGTTGCAGGAGCCCTGCTCTCTTTTGTATCTTATCACTCTACATAAAGAGGGCAGGGCTCCTGCAGCTTTAACTGCTGTGATGAAAAGGGAATTTCACCAGGTGCTGCATGCATACAAAATGACACCTGCTGAAATTCCCTTTTCTATGCAACTGTTAGATACAGGAGCCCTGTCCTCTTTTCATATGGTCACCCTACATTAAAATCCATCCACATTTATATTATGGCAACTTAAAGATCACACAGTAGTGTGCAAGCTTTTGAGTTCTCCAGAACTCTACATCAGGCAAGAAAATAAATAAAGCAAAAGTAAGTTCATCATGGAATCTGCATTTGGTTACAGTCTTAAGATATAAAGCTTTTGAGATCTCCAGATCTGATAATCAAGCAAGATGTTACAAACAGGTTTTGGGGGGGAGGTAGGTGGTAGAGGGGGAAGGCTTCCACTTCTTATACATCCTATTCAATGAGACATCTGGAGATCTCAAAAGCTTGTCCATTTGTGTGTTCGTGGGGGCGGGGAATCATTTGGTTGCCTTAATAAAAGTACTGCAGTAGTATGAAATTTGGAGTTTTTCTTTCAATCAACTTGTACCGGGGGGGGGGGGTGTTACATTTCGTTTTTGAGTCTGAAGATGCAAAGTGGGGAGAGCCTGCAGGCATTCAAATTAGGCTCTACTTGGAGAAAATATGGTTTCAACTTGCATTGAGACCTCCCGGAGGGTTACTGGGAAGAAAAAAACAAACAATGGTTGATCCCCCAGTTCTGAAAATATAAAATCTAGCTGTTACCCCAAAACTATATCCACCCTTAAATGAAACACACAGGTTATTGATGGATAGAAAACAGAAGCAGAGAGAAACTAGACAATTTTTTATATTAACAAAGCTGGAGATCAGTTTAGAACGTTTTAAAATTAAGTTTTTTACTAGGTTAAAAAAAATGCCAATGGAAGCCAAATTGGGCAAGGTTACCTTGTAGTTGGAGGGGATGTACCCTCATAGAATAAATAGGACAGGTTAGCAATGACCTAATTTAAGCCTTATTGATTTCATTGAGAATCACATGGAACTAACTTAGTCTGAATCTAACCCGCACTCTAAAAATTTGACAAAATCTTTTAACTGGTCAATACTCTTTTTCACATCACTTCTTAGTAACACACACCAATATTAACGTAACACTAACAATATAGCAGTGCACTTAATTTTGTTCTCTGTAGAATCCAGTTTTAGAAGTCCAGCAGGATACATGGGATATATTTTTCTTGAATTCAGGGAGCCATGAACCATAACATCATAACAAACCTCTTTACCGATGATCATTTGATGACAGATGGTGTTTCATGCATCTGTTGTATTGTTTATGATTGTCACTGATGCTTTAGTTGTTCTATGGGGTGGTTGTATTTTAATGGCTAATTGATGTAGCTGTTTTAAATGTTGTTACCACGAGTCTTTTGCATTTAGAAAGGCATCTAAAAAGTAATAGCAATAACAACAACAATAATAGTAATAATTATAGAACGTTTGGGCAATTGTGCATTTGATTTATCACACCTAACTGAATCATAAATGCAGCAGGTAGAAACATCAAATCTAAATCCAGTTTTTTTGTACAGTTTAGCCTTGCATATATAAGAAATAGATGTATATGCACAAATACAAAAATATGAGGGGGCAGGAGGGGCCATGCAGGAAAAGCTCTAGCCTGGTGGAACAACTCAATTCTCATATGCAATGTATGTGCGGTGGGTGGGGGGAGGATTGAATCCAAGGCACAACCCCACAATAGACAATGTGTGGAGGAATGTCCCTACACCTAGGCCCAACTGACCAATCAGGAGGAGCACCGCAAGTTACTTCCAGAGCAATTCTCTCCATGCTTACGCAGAACAACTGTAAAACTGTATTCGGTGGGGCTTCCTTCCCCCAGATAGGCTGGCATAGGATACAGCCTTCACATTTCAAAAGCAGATTCCTTTGAAAATTTGAGAACTGTAGAGGATCGAGTATGTGAAACATTTAAGTATGCTGCTATAACAAAAAGTCTTTTGGCAGAAGATGCTAAATGGAAAAAGACCACATGGAAAGCTGTGTCTTTCAAACTGCCTTTCTCCATAAGCGAGATGTTCACATAAATCTGTTCACTTGAACAACCATTAATGTGAGGAATAAAACTATGAAGATCAGTGTCCCACCTCCAAATATCTGAGCAAGAACAATAGGACTATGGACTTAAAGAAATAACAAATCAAAGAAGTCAGTGTGATTATTCAGCTCACAAAATTGAATCTACCTAGTAAAGAAATAGCAAATGAGATGGAGCTGTATATTAGACTGCCTATGTCAGCCTCTCCCAATGTGGCGCTCACCAGATGTTTTGGACTTCAAGTCCCATCAGCTCCAGCCATGAGCATGGCCAATGGTCATAAATGCTGGAATGTTGTAGTCCAAAACATCTGGTGGAAGCTAGGTTGGGGAAGGCTGGTCTGTGTAAATGTACAGACAAATTCATAACAATTGGAACTAATGGAAGAAATTGACTGCAGTTACAGCACAGGGAAAACATGTTTTCTGAGCGCTCCAGGCTGGTGTGGGAAAACTTGTATTTACTGATCTTTGCTATACCCAGTATTGTCCAGACAAGGAATAAAATGAGTCACTTGTAGTTGTGGACTGGGATTGCAACCGTTGTTAGAAGAAGAACTGTACCAATCAATTTCAGTTACCTCCTATGTTGACAGAAAATGCAGTATTGTAATTACCTGCCAACAGTCCTGAAAAAACACATGTACACAGTTTGGCACTAATAGTTTGGAATGAGGCACCCGTAGCTCCAGCCAGTGCTCATATGGCAACTGATATCCAATAAAACTGGAGATCCCTTCATTGCATTTCAATGTAGCATGACAAGCGATGCCTGCTGAAATGTCCTCTTCTACACAACTATTAAATGTGCAGGAGCCCTGTCCTCTTTTTCAGCAGGCTACCCTAGGAATGCTTCAGATTGCAGATGGTGTTACACATGGTTGCTCCTGCATATAGAAAAAAATAAAATATTGTTCACAGAAAAGTAGATGTCAGGGGAAAGGATTCTAGCCTAGCTTTCTCCCTAAAATAATGGTTTTCTGTGTGAAGGAGTCAATGGGGCAGCTAGGTAATTTCAAAGGCTAGACTTAGTGGAGTTATGTGAAGAGGATTAGCAGGCCGGAGTGAGGAGCTCATACGTATTTCTTTACTTACTTCAAATTGTGATAAACCAGTCCTGCTGCATTGGGTGACCCTCCTGCTCATTTTGCTGGGTGGGGGTCTTGACATCTGCTTAAAGACCTGCTCTGGCTGCACCACTGGTGGAAATGAAGTTTCCCGCCACTGCTACCATGGAGAGCATTGAACTGTGTGAGTTCCCATCTGCAGTTTGAAGTGCTACAATCCAGATACATCTGTGAAAACGAAGAGCATTTCTACACCACGGAAAATCCTGCAACTTATTACAGCTTTCTGGCTTCCATTTTCATCCCACAATCACGACATGCTCCCTTTACACACACTTCCCTTCCCTTTTCCCCCTTTAACCAGGAGTTCCTATAGGTTTCATTTATACAGCCACAAGATGTCTTCTGTCTCTTTTTATAGTGTGTTTCCTCTTTTCATGGTGAACCAGAAAGGGGGTCTTTTTGTTACTACTTTTTCAGTTTTTAATTAACGGCAGAAAGAATGAGAGAGTCACTGGAGGTTTACAGTGTCATGTAATCAACCAGGAAACTTCTGTGAGTGGCCAGTCATGAGCATGCTATAAATAGCTCATTTAGAGGAGTCCTAAATAGGAGTTATTGCCTAGCCTGATCTTGAAGGAGGAGATGGCCTCTAAATAGGGCAATTGGTCGTACCCTGACCATAAGCACACACTGCCGCGAACCTCTGAATGTTGAGCTGAATGCATAAGATGACCTTTGGTGGAATGTCCATGCAATCCCATGGAGGTTAGAACTTTCAATGGCTATTAGTTGTGATGGTTATATGGAACTCAGATTCAGAGGGACTATTTGTGAGAGTACAGCAATAGTGAGAGATGGTTGTTGCCCCCACACATTACCTGTTGGCTCCCCGGAAGCATACAGCTGGGTCACTGTGAGATATAATAGGAAAATGGATCTTTGGTATGATCCAGTTGGGATCTTCCTATGTCCTTATCTGTCTACTCCCCACCAGCACCACTACCTCCTCCATGCATTGTGTGTGAAAAGGGCTAGCATAACCTTCCCCAACATGGTCCTCTCCAGATGTTTTGGACTACAATGCCCAGCATTCCTGATCATTGGTCATGCTGGTAAGGGCTGTTGGAAGCTGAAGTCCAAAACATGTGAATGGTACCAGATTGGCGAAGGCTTAGCCACTAGCATGATTATTCGCAATGCCTTGATGCTTCTGTCATATTTGAAACCAGTCTTGAGCTTTTCAAACCTTGTTAATTGCTGTAACGCCAATGCAAAGATTTGTTGTTTTAGTAGCTACCCCACCCTCCATCAGCCCACACACCATACCTAATCTTATGGAATCCACTTAAAATATTTCTCTTGAATTGGAGGAAATGGCTTCTGGTTCCAGCTTCATACAGAAAAGAAAGAGGAAGGCAAGGCAAGAGTTTTTGTTTAAATAAAGGAAGTAGAAAACAGAAAGATACTGGGCAAAGAGGCATATGAGTATTTAATCACGCACAAGAAAAAGCAGTCTAATTTGTAAAAGTGGAAAGGTGTGGTGGTAATTGTTACATTGTACATGACGAATGGAAAGAACAGGAAACCTTTCATTTGTAGGGGTTAGTTATTAGTACTAGTTTAATGCACCTTCGTAATGAGAAATGGGAAATGCCATTCTGTGGAGTCAGGATTTTCATGTCATTCCCATATGCGAGTTCTTAAATATAACAAAATATCAGCTCTCATCTTAAATGTTAGACCGACACTGAATAGCTGGGAAACAAACTATACCATAACTAGGTACATTGGGTTGGATCCAGACTTTTAGTTGTTCTGATCAACTTAATTCCCAGTTATTTCAATGGGTCCACTCTGAGTATACCTAAGTCTGGATGCAACCTTTTGCATACTGCTATTGAAAATCTTCCATCATTTAAAGCCATATATCACATATACAGAGAAATCTAGGAAGGTTTACTCAGAAGAAAGACCCACAGAGTTCAGAAGAACTTACTTCAATATAGTGTGCATGGGATTGCATACAGTACATACCAACCAAAACAGGACACACAATTACTAACTGGGACGAGGTGTTTCAATCATATTATGCTAGGGCTTTACCAGATGCACTGGCTCCCAGTCCATTTTCAGGGCTCATTTAAAGTGGTGGTTTTAACCTTTGATCTTTGTTGTAAGCTAGGAATCAGGAACTGGAAGTCACTGGCTGAATTCGGACAACACAATAAGCAACTGGGGTGGGGAAACAATCATCAGTTGTATTGACTATTGTGTCCTCCGAATGCTGCCATAGTCAACTCAGCACTGATCCTAATCCACACCACAGTTGATTATTTATTACCATGTTGTGTGGGGAGTACCCCCTAGATGAACAACTGTAAAGTTGATTATTACCCCACCATTGACTATCGTGTTGTCCGAATTCAGCCACTGTGTCACATCCACCTACATGTGTTGGTTTGCCAGCCTCGAGGTGAAGGAAGAGTGAGGAGGTAGAAGCACCTATAGCAACTTGTGGCATTTGTGGACAAGCCCATTGAGGTAAGTATGCATTGGGAGCTCAGCACAACACACCCATCTTCTACTGGTCCTTTAGTACAGCCTTCCACAACCTGGTCCTCTCCAGATATTTTGAAGTTCTGCTTCCAACAGCCCCAGCCAGCATGGCCAAAGGTCAGGAATGCTGGGAGTTCATCCTAAACACCAGGAAGGGCACCAGGTTGGGAAAAGCTGCCCTACTATAACCAGCTGTTGACCAGTAGTGTATGTGTGTGTGTCTACACTTTGGGCTCCATCACACCTACCTTTTTTCCCTGGTATGCACCCGCAATTTTGACCTCTGTTTCATTAGTGCAACAAGCACTGGTCCCTTTCACAATTGCCGCTGTTGATTGCTCTCTTGCTATAGTGCCCGCCCCACTCCGGCCCTTCTCTTTCACCTGCCAGTTCATTGGTTCTTGTGGTTGCCTTTCCCCACTCACTCTGGTTTTGTTGTCTAGGCTTTTACCAATTCAGCATTTAATTGGCTGGGCACCATTTCTGCAGGCAGTGAGGGTGGGGTTGGAGCAACAAAAGTCTGTTCGATCAGCTCAGCACATCCGTTCGTTTGACCAACAGACTCAGCAAGCTGAAGGAGAACTGCCCCACCCTCCTCTTTCCCCAGGAGGACTGCCCCCAACAAAAGCAACATAGCACTAGGACGGCAATAACGGGATGGAAGGGTGCTTTTATTTTGCATTGAGAAAATATATTGTACTTTCCCCACCCTAGAAAAAGATGGAAAATGGAGGGGAAGAGACTGCAGGACAGGCATAACGTCATGTATGTATTGTGTCTCAAAACGGCAAACCAAGCGGAACAAGAGTGCAATAAAACACTGGTGTGATGGAACCCTTAGCAATGCATTCAAGAGGTTTATTCAGATATTCAAAATAACACTATATTTTAAAACTCCATTATTAGAAAGAGCTTATTAATTCATTGGCTTAAAGTAGGGCTCAGGAAAATGGGGCCCTCCAGATATTTTTGGACTGCATCTCCCATCACCTCTCACCATTGCCTATGTTGGATGATGGGAGTTGCAGTTCAACAAAATCTGTAAGGCCATATGCCCAATGCCCACCCCCCCCCAGGTTAAAGTAAACCACTAATGGAGTACAAGTGTGCTATCATTACAGATAAAAATATACAGCATTGTGATGAGAATGCTAAGCATATTTACTTGGAAGTAAGTCCCCTTGGCATGAATGAGAGCTACATCCAAATAAATGTGTTTGGAACTGGGTTTTGATTAATAGATCATTATCTTCTAGCTCCATTACTTGGGGTTGTAAGAAGGCACCATTTTGTCCTTCTCACTAGAACAGATGTTCTGACCAATTTCTTCTGAAAAGAATAATCTTAGGGGTGACCAATCAATTCCAATCACGTGCTTGTGGAAATTTGGCTTGTTTGGATTACTTTTTGTCCAAATCCCAAACACTGCAAAGTAGCAGAGACGTTTGCACAAATCTCCACATGCATGCTTGTTGGTGACTTAAAAACAGAGTCTAAGCATTCCACCTTCGGAAAATTAGGCCCTTGGGCTCTATTCAAAAGCACTTGATAAGGATGAACTCAGTTTAATCATGTTTTGCCCTAAAATGGTCAGAGGCTTTATTGTAGAAGGAAACACCATGCCAAGCTACACTGTGATGGACAAAAGATTTTGTTTTCACAAGAAACAAAGCTGTCCAAAGCTTTAAATTCCACTTCATGGTAGAAAATATTTTCCCCCAATCAAGCTCCCCTGCCAGCGTAATAGAAACTTGCTGCCTGAGAATGAGTGAGTGCATCTCAGCACTCAGCAATGCAGTCAAAGTGATTATCAAACAGCCCATTGGAGAATGGCTTCAATCAACTTGAAAAGCTTCAGCTGAGAGACTTCTTGTTCCACTGGCAAGTGGGGGGGGGGGAAATTAGGGGTTTTAAAAGTAGCTTATTGAATAGGCAAATTAAGCCACTATCTTAGGAGCCATGTGGAGTGAAAACCCACTATTTGTTTATTTTAAGTCTGGGCAACATCAGGTGCATGACACAGCAGAGAAGCTGAGCAAAGGTGGCCATTGAAAACTAAAGCTGGGTCCACTAGCACCCCAAGCTACAAATCCAATTCTTGAGAGGAAATGTTTCTTACACCCCTTTGAAAACAGGCTCAGCTTTCCTACTGACCAACAGCTCTTCTGTCTTTCCTGGGTTACATCTCCATTTGCTAGCCCACATCCAGTCCATCACCAATGTCCCCAGATGGTAACCTCACAATTAGACTACTGAAATGCACTCTATATAGGGCTGCCCTCGTGCGTGGTTCAGAAGCTGGTGCAGAATGCAGCACCTATGGTGCGCTCACTGGGACACCTACCTTTGCTCACACAACTCCTGTGTTAAAAAGAACTGCATTGGCTTCCCATTAGCTACCGAGCCACATGCAAAGTTATGTTATTGTCACATAAAGCCCTAAACAATTTGGGACTTGGATATCTAGCAGACCTTCCCTTATACATACCCAGGCAATCTTTAAGATCAGTAGAGGAGGCCATGCTGGTCATTCCGAAACGAACGGAATGTCACCATAAAGTATGCAGTAGGTGGGCCTTCTCTGTAGTGGCACCCACAATCTGGAATACCCTCTCTCATGTAGTTTGGGAGGCAGAGAGTGTGACATCTTTTAAACTCCTCTTGAAAATGCACTTGGCCCCCATCTTCACAAGCATGGGAGCAAAGTGCATTGTTGTTATTCTCCGTAGTATGCCAAAATCGGCTCTGCTCCATCAGTGTTACATGGCAGAGCCAGCTGTCCCTAAAACCTGACTTTTCATTGCTGGAAAAAAAACATACTTCTGGGTTGCAAATGGGGGCAGAGTAGAACCAGCATCATTAAGGAGAGAGGCTTATTACCTGCCCTTCTCCAGGCTCCCCCTGCCACTACAGTTCTATAAATGGGAATGGGGAGTATAACTAACCCACAATACCGGTTCCCCATGAGAGCACCCCAGCAGCACATATAAGCCCTACTCCAAAAAGTATCGCACCAGCCCAAACACTACATCAGAGAAGTTAACGCAGCTCCCAACTCTGGAGTTGTGCAGCTTTGGAGCTACCATCACATCAGAGGAACGAATTAATGCAGCATAAGGAACAGACAGGAACACTAGGAAATGGAGTGAATGGGGGAAGGGGCAGCCCATGTCACAGCCAGGTGACAGGCATGCCCAGGATTTAATGAGGAGGCACAGGGGCACATTGCAGAGCATGGGAGATGCTTTCACTAGAACGAAAGGAATAAAAGGACTCTCCGATATTGTGGCTTTTCCAGGCAGAATTGGCTGGTTGGGAGTGCACTGGCCATGACATCATGTGCTGCAAACAACTTTACAACACACCCAAGCCTCAGGGGACACCCCCCCCCCCCGTGAAGACAGCCCCCTGTTCACTCAGGCTGTTCATTAATGTTGCTGCTTCATTTTACTGCTCCTTGATTATTTTTACTGTAGTTGGAAGTGTTTTTAATGCAGTGTTCTAATGTTTTTTTAAAAATTTTGTGAACCATGAGAGATTTTACTATATTCAGCAGTATATAAATGCCACAAATAAATAATAATATAAATTATAAATAAATGTCAATTTAGATCTTCCATTGCATCCCTGGAATCTCATGGAAATCTAGTAAAATAGGGAGGGCAACCTCCAGTCCATAGGCCCAATCTGGCCCATGTTGGGCCTAATCTGGCCCACAGAGGGTTGAGCACTCACTCTAAGCCCTTCCCCCATCAGGGGAGAGGAATCTCCATGTTATCTCTGAAACTTCCATGATCGGTGCTATCTTACTAGATGATGAGCTCCATCACACGAGCGATTTAGTGCACTTCTCGCCATGCCTGGTGTGTGGATTTGCAGCACGGTACTCTCACGACGCAGTGTTTGTCCTGCTGACACCCTGCCTCTTCCCCCAACCTTTCCTAGAACACTAAAAGTCTGGATTATTTTCCCTAAACGCATTTAATGTGCCCTAAGCCTCCGTGTAGTTTAAAGGAACTGGGGGGCTTGAATGGATTGCATCAGGTCTGGGCAGGGAAAAGTGATCTCTCCCAGCAGCTAGCTCCAAGTCTCAATATAAAACCCAAACCTTGCATCCCAGGCTCAAAAGCCTTTATTATTTTTTTTTAAAAAAAGAATCATACAACGCTTGAATCTCTGTAGAGACAGGATTGTACTCCTTCGATGCCCCCAAAGAGCCAGACTAAAGGGTCGTTCCATTTTTGCCCAGGAGAAAGGTGGTCTGTTTGAAGTACTCAACTGACAGGACCTGACTGGAGGGAGAAAGAGAAGGGGAGGGGTGGAGTGGAGTGGAAGAGCAAAGGAGCAGCTATTCAGGTGAAAGAGATCATAAGCTTGACATATTTCTGCATGAGAGGTAAAAAAAAATGTGGAGGCAAACCAGTGGGGGAAATTAGGTGCGATGGAGACCTATGACTGTGAACCTTTCGTCTGTTTTGAATCTCATACTATTTATTTATTTCATTTCATATCCACCCAGTAGCAGAAGCTCTCTGGGCAGTTCACAAACTAGGAGCCAGTGCAAAGGCTAATGAGCCTTTATGGGGAACGTCATCTTCCTTTGCCTGGAATGCTTCCTTGTTTCAATTTACCATGAACCTTAGACTCTGGCCTGCCAGAATTCCATATTATTAAATCAATGCTTTGAGCTATCTTGTGGGACTTAGTTTCTAACCTGATACTGCGTGGATACTAGCCTTTGAACTGTTTCTTAAACTAAGAAACAAGCCAATAGTAAATGCCTTTGCTATCTGATTTATGGAGAGTTGGAACCATTAAGCTTTTATTGTGGAGTCTAAGAAGTTGTTCTGTATAATCTGGTCTACTCACTGATGTTTGTGTTGCTATATTAACTTGCCAGGGCAAAGCATGACTTAGGGCACAATCCTATGCAGGTTTAGACAAAAATACACCAAGTTCTACAATTCCCATGCTGGCTGGAGCATGTTGGGAGTTGTAGGTCTTTTTTCTGTCTAAACACACAGGATTGGTCCTTAGCTTATTTCAAAGCTAAATTTCATTATAGCCGCTACAGAGCACTATAGAAGACAAATTTAGTTTCACAACAATCTAAGTTTGGCCTGTTCAGTGCTCTGTAGAGCTACTACAGCCATTTGTTGTAAAGTTTTGCCTTGGGCACCCCACGGCACCCCACAGAGTTCACCCCGTGGGAAGGGGCCAAAGCTCAGTGTGATAGATACATGCTTTGCATGTAGAAGGTTTGATCCCCAGCTTCTCCAGGTAGAACTAGGAAGGAATCCTTCCTGAAATCCTGGAGAGCTGCTGCCAGTTAGTGCTGGCAATACCAGGCTAGAGCCTGCCTTCATGGTACCACTTTTCCACTAAACCCCATGGTATCGCTGCTGCGGGGTGGGGTGGTGGTAATCCCCATTGCAGGAGGTAGTGTGGGCTTTCTGGCAGCCATCCGGGTACTCAAGCCCACCTCCTGCCCTCTGCCCAGCTTCCGGTGACCAATCAGCGGTTGCCATCAGCCCCACAATGCCCTTAGGCATTATGCCAAAGCGAAGTCACACAGCAGATGGGCTGTGGTGACCTCACTTCAAGGAAAAAGTTGGGCCAAATCCCTGACTTTTAAAGGTAGAGCTTCAGGGAAAAGCCCCCCGGTGGCTGTGAGTCTGCAGTTGCATCGTATGATGGATGCAGCGCCACTGTGCAGCCACCACAGGGCAAAGAAGATGTATAGACTACCACCAGATGGACCACTGGGATTTGACTCAGTATAAGGCAGCTTCCTAGATTCTGGATCGGCAGAAATGGGCCCAGAGCCCCCAAAGTTAACAAACTCCTGATCTTAATAAACAATTCTGGATCAGCATCTTGCACTGTGTCTGAAAAACATTTTTTCTCTCCTGGTGGGCATTACTTTCAATTTCAGAACCCCACCAGAAGAAAAACTGGTGGATTAGAGGAGAGGAGTGTTGCTGCAGAGGGGGGTTGGTTTGCCACTGCCTCCTACCCACTTTATAGTTACTCACTCCACCCTGTACTCTATAGAAATGTGGGACAACCCACTTTCTAACACAACTGTCTGTCGCCATCATGTCTAGCTAGTCCCTGAGGCAGAACATCAATACCACATTTACAAACATGAATGCAATGGCTAAACAGTTCCATCCTTGAAAGCTTGCTAATTAAAACATGGGCTGAGCTAATGAGATAAAGAAAAGAAAAGAAAGAAACTCATTCCAAAGTTTCTTGTGATATAGCTAGAGTAGATCAATCTACATAAGAAAATAACGATAATTAACCTTTTGTACTAAATGCTTTTGAAGGGGAATGTTGCAATATGGCCATGTAATAACTACCATTCTTATATTTGCATCATGGCCCCTTCAATTCCCCTTCATGTTACAGGTTTAGACTTTTAGTGTGTTCTATTACTAAAGAAGTAATGGTAGGGCTGGTTCATATTGGAGCAGGTGGTCCTTCATGCACCCTGCAATCCTACACATGTCTACTCAGAAGTAGGTCCCATGGAATTCAATGCAGCTTACTCCCAGGTAAATGGTATAAGGTTGAAGCCTTTGAGTTTTAAAGGCTAAGACTAGCACTTTGAATTCTGCCTGGCAACAAACTGGCAGTCAACATAGTTTTTCAATCACCAGTGTTAACCTGAACCAGAACCCACTAACAAACATATATGCAGAAATAATTTTGGGTATACTTTACTACCCCAAGTCAAATAACCCAAACCAAGGTGTGGTGACTATAGAAGGGCATTTCAGATGCTTCCCTGGATCAGGTTTGGTTGGGAGGGGGAGCCATGAAACATTTTTTTTACCTCAATATATTAACTTGGACAAAAAAGCTCTCTGCTGGCATAACAAAACAAAATTCATGGGGTGGATTTACAATCCCAAGGTCTTGATTTTAAGCATCTGGATTTGTGTAATATCGTTCACTGAATGATATGTACCTTCAGTAATGGAAATTATGACATTGTGAAAAAGTGCATGGTGCAGGACAGGGCTGTTTTGACTTGAAAATTCAAATGGCTGGATTATACTACTCCGTAGAACCCTTTGTAGGCTCACAGTTAAATCCTAGTTCTCTCCTCATCTGGATTACTTCCTTGCATGTGCTACCTCCAGTAGCAGAGGCAGTATGCTGAAGTACACCAGTTACTGGGGAACATGGGCAGGAGGGTGCTATTGCACTCATGTCCTGCTCGTGAGTTCCTGGCAACAGCCAGTTGGCCATTGTGTGAACAGAGTGCTGGATTAGATGGACCCTTGGTCTGATCCAGCATGGTTTACGTTCTTATGAAAGGCGGGGCTTGGGGAGTACCATCTTGTCCTTTGTCCCAGGCAAGCAGCAAAATGCCTTGGGCCAGCCCTGCACTTCTGTATTTACATGAAGAGAGTAATTAAAATGAGCCATCCTATGGAAATTGGCAGGGTGGAATTACTACAGAACATGTCGTCAAGGGAACCATTAGCACTCATGCAGCCAAGGAAAACAAGTCAGTTGACAATAACAAACCACAATATCTGAAAAAACTATGAGTTCCAATAGAAAAAAAGCAGGGTTGTAAAACCCAGAAGCATGCTAGTCATTTCAGGACAAAACACTCTGGCACTACTTTAAAAAAAGGTCGTATTTGGAATGTATTTACATTAAGGGGAAATTGCGTTGCTTACCTGAGCTGTTTGTGCTTCCTGCTTTTTGGCACGATTGTTGTGGGCTTAATTACAGGGCGCAGAGGGGCGACCACACGGTTTGAATTAAATACTTTCCCTCCTTTCATTTCAATGGAGACAGCACCATATAGTGGCGGAAGATCCCACTTTTTTAGGATATTACAACTTTAAAAGTGGTTCTTTTTGTGACAGAATTTGCAATGGTTGCCACAGGAGAAGTCTTGGTTGTTCACAACATCATTTAAAAGACCCACTTAGGGTGAGCATATGTCAGGAAAACCCAGGACATGTCAGCATTTTTGGCAACAAACCCGGGAAGGGGGGAATTATGAAATTTGAAGAAAAATTTGGATTTTCCCCATCCTTCCCCCACACAAAGGGCAGCTCTACTTTATAGTCAATGGCAATTAACAAAAATGCCTACAGCTCTGTCATTTTTAAAGATAAGGAGATGAAACTTGGCATCATGATAGATCTTAAGTAGGGTTTTAGCCACACCAAGTTTGAAGCAGATCTGTTCATCTGTTGAATTTTAGTGAATCTGTTTCAAAACAAAATTGAATTTTAAAAATACAAAAATTAAAAGCCTGCCAGCCATCTGGCCAGCAGCAAACCCTGTTAAGCAGCAGCTTGCAGCGGAGTGAGGATACAATCAGAAAATATATTTGAGGGAAGGGGAGAATGTATCACACAGAGTATAGCAACAAAGTACAATAAAAGCTACAAAAGTAGGAGTGAGTGAAGTTCAGATTCATTGGATGTCTCACTTGTTTTTTTCACTAATTTTAATATTAAGATGTTATGTAGAACAGATTTGTCTTAATTGTGTACTGTAAAATCAGACATGTGACTAAGGTTATGTTCAGGTGGGCACCCCCCTTGCTGCTGGACACGTCCCCTGGGGCAGACATGTTGGTGGGGATGCCCCCTGGGGGCCGACCATGTTGTCCTCCTTTTTGGTTTCCAAAATTTGGTCATCCTACACAAGCTTCCATGAGTGACCAGTCGTTCATTTAGAATAGGGTGACCAGATAAAATCCAGGTCAGGGCTCCTGTAACTTTAACAGTTGCAGAGAAAAGGGAATTTCAGCCAGGGTCATTTGTCTGCAATTAGTTCCTGGTGAAATTCCTTCTTCATCACAACAGTTAAAGTTGCAGGGGCCCTGCCTTCTTTTGTATATGGTCACTCTAGTATAGTGCCTGCACCTTTAACTGTTGTGATGAAGAGGGAATTTCACCAGGAACTAATTGCATACAAACAACCCCGGCTGTAATTCCCTTTTCTCTACAACTATTAAAGTTACAGGCGCCCTGACTTGGATTTTATCTGGTCAGCCTAATTTAGAAAAGCCCATCATGTGCCTATAGACCACTTCCTTTATATCCTACTCTTATTTTTGATTCCAGGGTGGTTTAGAAAATGGAACTGTGTGCTCTAAAACAGACTTCCCCATCCTGGTACTCTCCAGATGTTTTGAACCACAATTCCCAGCATTCCTGACCATTGGCCATGCCACCTGGTGGAAGTTGAAATCCAAAACATCTGGAGGCAGCAGGTTGGGGAAGGCTGCTGAGTTTTAGAATTGTTCTCTCTCCTTGCTCTAACTTGAGTCCAGGTGATGGCTTGCTCCAAAGTCCAGTTCAACATGCATAGCTCTTCAAGTATTAGAAAGTTATTTTTCAAAGGAAGGGAGAAGCAATGGTTAATATTGGCAGTGATTCATGTTTTACCATGCATGTTTACTCAGAAGTAAATTGCATTGGGTTTAGTGGGGATTATTCTCAACTAAGCATTTATAGGATTGCAGCCTGAACAACAAATATTTCTAATTACCTTTGTAATCCTACTCAAAAGTAAGTCCCATTGAGTTCAGTAGGCCTTATCCTCAGCTAAAGTAGCATAGAATCAAAGCCTTAAAATAGATCCATTAGTCATTGACAAAGTACTCTAGGTCTAGGAGGCTTGTGTTCTGAAATCCAAAGTGACACTGGAACAAGATACTAATCTTGCTGGGCTTTCCTGAGCTCGTTGTAACTTTAATGGGATCAAATGCTTTGACCTCTGCGATATCCTGCTTAACATTAGCTAATTGCTCCGATATAAAGATTGAGAAAGCAATTTAATGGCACAATCAAAAGATAGCGACCTCAGAGCATTTTCTTTTTTTAAAATGCCTACAATGATTCAGTACAGTGTGTTTCCATTAGTAACTATATACTGGTGCCACACGCAGGCTATCCCCCAATACCAAAGGCAGATATCTTCAAGCCTCTTCATTCTGGCATAATCCCATGCAGAGCCATAGGATAGGACAAATGATGAAGGCCACAACAGGCACTGTTCAAGAACATCCTGAAAAGCAGCATAGGAGGAAAAATCAATCCCTGCTGCTGCCTAAAAGCTATAGAGCTACAATTCAGAGCTGTGAAATCACCTACAGGAGAAGTAGGGATGGGCCCAGTACTTTGTTAACATTTGTGTTCAGAACTAACTCTGATTACTTCCATTTTACCACTGACATATCTGCCTGGAGAGTTCCAGGCTCAGCTGGGACCCTATTTTAGAGTTAAACCAAAAGTATAGAGATGCTATGCCTTCTACCATTCAGATCTCGACCTGGGGGGAGGGAAGTGGAGGCAGAAGAGACCCATCCTGAGTGGCAAAGGAGAGTTAAATTCTAGCTAAAATGTTTTTTAAAAAATTAAAAAATAAGACAACCTCTTATGTTAAACTCTCTTCTTCCTCTATCATAAGCCTTAACTGAGAAGATTGCAAGTTGGGGAAGTGAGTGGACGGGTGTCAGGGCTGGTGCTCTGATGGCAAACTGGTGGTTGATCCAGGAAGGAGGGATGGGCCCAAAGCAGCTTACTTTGTTCCTGAACAAGGAGTAGCTCACACTGAAGAGCCTGGCCAGAATTGGTTGTTTTATGAGCCAGGTAAAAGACATTTGTTTGATTAGGAGTGCAATCCTATGATGTTTAGACAGGAAAAAAGTCCTAAAACTCCCAGCATGCTCCAGCCAGCATGGCTGGCTGGGGGATGCTGAGAGTTGTAGGACTTTTTCTGTCTAAACATGAGCTCCATCACACCAGCGATTTAGTGCACTCTTGCCATGCCTGGTGTGTGGATTTGCAGCACGGTACTTAAATGACAACGTGCTTGTCCCGCTGACACCCCACCTCTTCCCCAGCCTTTTCTGTGTTTTCCTAGAATGCCTAAAGTCTGGATTATTTTCCCTAAGTGTGTTTTAATGCGCATTTAATGCTCTGTGTAGTTTTAGAGGAATTGGGGACATGAACTGTGATGGGAGTCTTGCTATTGGCTTGACTGGATTGCATCAGGTCCTGGCAGGGGATTTCACCCAGCGGCCAGCTCCAAGCCTCAATATAAAACCTAAACCTTGCATCCCAGGCTCACAAGCATTTTTTAAAATCATATAATGCCCAAATCTCTGCAGAGACAGGATTGTACTTCCTCGATTCCCCCAAAAAGCCAGACTGAAGGGTCGTTCCATTTTTGCCCAGCAGAAAGGCGGTCTGGTTGAAATGCTCATCTGACAGGACCTGACTGGAGGGAGAAAGAGAAGGGGCAATGTGGA
Organism: Anniella stebbinsi; assembly: GCA_029215795.1. NCBI lineage: Eukaryota > Metazoa > Chordata > Lepidosauria > Squamata > Anniellidae > Anniella > Anniella stebbinsi. The sequence continues at coordinate 186,663,947 of JARDYH010000002.1, forward strand.
GTGGAGTGGAAGAGCAAACAAGTGAAGGAGCGAAAGGCGAAAGGGAGCATAACCGTGATACACTTATGCCTCAGAGGTAAAAAAAAACACATGGAGGCAAAACGGGGGGGAGGGATTAGGTGTGATGAAGCTCGTTATTTATTTTTTAAAAATTATCTTCCATCTTTCTTCCAAGGTGCTCAAGGTGGCATACATAGTTTTCCTATTCCCCATTTTATCCTCACAACAACCCTGTGAGGTAAGTTGGACGGAGAGTGGGCCAAGGTTGCATAGTGAGCTAATTTAGGTTTGAACCTGGGTCTCTCCAATCTGAGTCTGACACTAACCCAAGGGTGCAAAGCCTATGGCCCTCTGGATTTTGTTGGACTACAGCTCCCATCACTCATGACCATTGGCTATTCTGGCTGGGGCTGATGGGAGTTGAAGTCCAACAGCATCAGGAGGGCCACATCTTCCCCACCCTTCATCTGACCACTGTATCACACTGGCTATCACATCACACATGCCATTTTTAAAACAGTAGCAGTCAGTGCAGATCACCAATGACTGTTATTTTAAAGCAGGGGTGCACAACCTTTTTGGCTCCAAGGGCCGCATTGGTTGTCTGCCCCCCCCCACGCACACATTGACATACATACCACTCACACTCACCCAGCAGCAACAACTCTTGGTCTTGCATCAACCCCATCAGTTCCACGTCACAGCATCAGTAAGTTGCCCCCCCCCCCACCAGCCCTCAAGAGAGTCTCCAAAATTGAATTCAGCCCTTGGGCAGAAAGAGGTTCCCCACTCCTGTCCTAGCGTCTGCATCCTAAGTTAACTTGACTTTGTGAGAGACGCAAAGTGTTCATATTGCCAGACAGTGATTTCAGGAAAAGGAGTTGATAGAAATTGTCCTGACACTTCTAACCACAAGTGCAGTTTTCCTCCAAACTGCCCTCACAGTAGTGGGACTTGAAAAGCAGTGCCAAGACAGCCAAACCAGTTGTTATTAGGGATGTGCACTGGCCCCCCGGATCGGATCGGATAGCGGATCGGAATCGGACCTGGGGGGTCGGATCAGATCGGATCGGAGGTTGGGCAGATCGGATCGGATCCTGATCCGCGGATCGGATGTCCGATCCGGATCGGACACCATTTTGAATGCATTTCCCCATAGTGTAGTATTGTGTTACAAAAACGTCTATAACCTTTTCATTTTTAAAGATAGAAGGATGAAACTTGGGCACTTTGTAGATGGGTTATGGGTAGTTATCTGGGAGAAATTTCAGAAAGATTGGTACAGGAATTTTGTGGCAATTAATTTTGTAAACACCAGGAATGCCTATACCTTTTTCATTTTTGAAGTTACACACATGAAACTTTGCCACATTGTAGGTGGTACATTGGGACCTATGTGTGTAAAATTTCAGAAACATAGGTGCTTGCCTTGTGTGGCAATTAATTTTAGAAAAATGGGTAGTAGTGGGGTAAAATACATTTATGCCTCCCACTTTTTTATTTTTAAAGATACAAACAGGAAACTTGAGCACATTACTGGTAACACTTTGCTTGATATGTGTGTGACATTTCAGAAACATAGGTGCTTGCCTTATGTGGCAATTAATTTTCGAAACAATGAGGAAAGAAACACCTATAACTTTTTTATTTTAAAAGTTAGACGTCTGAAAGTTGCTCACTTTGTAGATGGGTTAGGGGTAGTTATCTGTCAGAAATTTCAGAATGATAGGTTCAGGCATTTGATGGCGATGGATTTTTTAGATTAAAAGTTTAAAAAGTTGGGCTGTCAATTGCACCCCCCTCCCTCGCCTCCCCCTCCCTCTTTTATCTGTCAAAACTCCATGTTGTTGTAAAGGCAACGTTGGGGAGGACCCCTAGTCCCATGGCTTATGCAAGGAGGGCGGCTGGCTCTCCCCACAGGAAGGATCTGGAAGGCGGCAGGTGGCATCATCAGCAGGCAGGCAGACATTCAAATTGCAAAGTCCAAACAGCAACGTTGGGGACTCGGTGAGGTTTTCCTTGAGGGAGGACCCCTAGTCCCATGGCTTATGCAAGGAAGGCGGCTGGCTCTCCCCGCAGGAAGGATCTGGAAGGCAGCATCAGCTGCAGGCAGGCAGGCAGGCAGGCATTCAACAGGCGAAGTCTCTCCTTTCCGGGACACTGTGGCACAGAGTTCCATGGTCTGCAAAAGAAGAAGGGAAAATAAGGAATGAATATCAGACTACACTACCTCCTTCCCACCTAGGACTGTCACGTTGCCAGTCCCGATTGCCCATGCCCAAGTAGGCACATGGGGCTGCCTGCTTACTCAGAAGTAAGCAGGCAGACTGCCCTGCTTCAGTTAGGTTGAAGGTGCCCCCCCCCATTCACAGAACACATACCATAGTCGTGAGGGCGTTGTTGATAAGATGCCACTTCCAGGCGGGCAGTGACGGGCAGGTGGGCAGTCTGCATTGCTGTCTCTCCCGGGCACTGTGGCGATGACTTCCATAGGCTGAAAAAGAAGAAGGGAAAATAAGGATTACACACATAACACTTTAACAACTAGCCCCCTCCCACGTTGGACTGGCATCTGCCCAGTCCTTAATGCCCACGCCCAACCGTTACGCACATGGAGCTGCCTGCTTCCTGGGAGGTCAGTTCTTAGAGAGAGCCTCTTACCTGAGTCGTGCAGGTGACATGGATCGATGGGCCACCTCCAGGTGGCCGTGTCTTGGGGAAGACGGTCAGTTAGGATTCCCGTCTCTCCTGGGCACTGTGGCAAAGAGTTCCATAGGCTGCAAAAGAAGAAGGGAAAATAATAAAGATTAGATAATGAAATACTTTAACACAACTGGCTCCCTCCCACCTAGGACTGGCCTATTGGCCGTTCCTGAGTGCCCACGCCCAACCGTTATACACACAGAGCTGGAAGCTGACTCGGAAGTAAGCTCTCAGACTGCCCCACTTCTGGACACACTCAGGTGTCCCTGCGTTGAATGCACACACTTACCTTAGTCGTGTGGCCGCTGTGGATCGGAGGACCACTTCCAGTCGGGTCCCTCCAGGCAAAGTCACAGTGTGGCACAGGCTCCTCCAGGCAAAGTCACAGTGGCACAGGCTCCTCCAGGCAAAGTGGCAGGCAGAGTGCCAGGCGCTTGCACATAGCACAAGTAAGCAATAGAACCGTGGGTCCAGCCCACGTGATCCGGCTAATTTACAATGGCGGCTACCTGGCAGGCGGGCAGTTTTTTCATTCATATAGCCAAAAAAAATGCAACACACAGTGACAGCCCTGCAAGGCTGCCACATAGGTCCAAAAGACACAGTCAGAAACAGTGTAGGATGTTTTGTCATCCACTCAATGGAGGAATCCTATCGGTTCCTTCGTTAAGAGGCAGAGGTGCATGCATACCTTGGCAATAAGCCTTCTTCTTATCCAAAGTTCTCATGAGCCTATAACGTGGTCTTTTACAAGAAGAAATGCACATGGAAGTGTGGGACCTTACAGATGGCCTAGAGGGAGTCATCGGAGTCCAATTTCAGAGGCACAAGTGCCAAGCACATTGGTTCAAGTCAAACAACATAGAATGTGTGAGATGCTTGTGCATCCCCACAATATAAGAGGCTAGGAGAAGAAACTAGATCCCTTCAGGATCCTTCGTTCAGAGTTGAGTTACTGAGCTGTAAACACAGCCAGTAAATTAAAGAAAATAAAATTAACAAAAAAGAAGAATTAAAAAATCAAGGGCCTGCCAGAGCCTGCCCAAAGGTGTGGAATGGATGGGGGGTGCCTGCCAATTACTCCCCCAAGGGCATGAGGGTGGGGTATCCCAGCAGGGGCAGACTGACCTTCAGGAAGACCAGCTGCTCCACCATCTCAGCATCCAAGCGAGAGCGGTGGGGTGTGACCACGTCGCCCGCCATTGAAAACACCCGCTCGCTTGGAACGCTGGACGGTGGGCAGCTGATTCTATCCATGGCCACCCGCACCAGATCAGGCCACATCTGGCGCCAGGATGACCAGTAGGCTAGGGGTTCAATGGAGCCGTCCTCCATCTGCTCAGCCAGGTAACGCTGCACTGCTGCTGTAGCGTCATCCTGGCGGCGGCTGGGTTGGGTGCCTCTATGCCCAACCGCAGCCTGCAAGGCCTTATCCCAAAACCCCTGGCCTGTCCCCCAGCTGGGTGTGGTGGTGCTGCTGCCGCTGCTGGTGGTGCTCAGTAGACTCAGCGCCTGGGCTTTGGTGGGCTCCTCCTCTGCTTGCCCAATCCTGGCTTCCTGGGCCGCCCGAACGTGTGCTATCAGCATTTCCACCCAACCCGCCCAGGAAGTCTGCCCACACAGCCCATCCTTGATGCGCGGGTCGCACATGGTTGCCAACATGTACTGCCTCTCGTTGTAGAGAGGCTGGACCCGGCAGGATAGGCCTTCCCTCAGCCTTGTCACCACTTCCCGCACCTCTGGCAGGAAGCGCCTGCCGGTGACGGGATTCCCGGCCTCCAGAAACTCGCCCATCTGCGTCTGGAGATGCCTGGCCACGGGGATCACCTGGCTGAGGAGGGCAGTGCTGCTGCTCAGGGACTCGGTGGCCTCAAGGAACAGCTTGAGGACCACCAGAAGCTGGGACATGGCCTACCACTGCTGCCTGGACAGTGGGGCCTGGATGCCGATGTCCCCGACCCTGAACATCTCGTATGATGTTGCTCCATCATACGCTCGAGCATGTGGTAGGTGGAGTTCCAACGTGTTGCCACGTCCTGCACTAGCTGGTGCTGCGGAAGTCCCAGCTCCTGCTGCTTCTCCCACAGCAACCGACTGCCCTTGACGCTGTGGTGGAAATGCCCAGCCACCTTCCTGCAGTTCTCTAGGAGATTACGGATTGGGGGAGGGAGAGGGGCCTTGCTGCCTCCAAGGCCATCCCTCATGACCAGGTTGAAGACGTGCGCGATGCAGCGGATGCCTTCAAATCCGCCATCGCGCACCGCCTTCACCATGTTGGCTCCCCCATCCGTGACCATGTAACCGCGGGTGTGCTGGTGCCTGCCCAGCCACCCTGCCACCATGCAGTTCATGGCCTCCGTAATCTCCTCTGCCGTGTGGGACTGGTCCATGACTGCGGTATGAAGGAGGGCCCAGCGGAAGCCCTCCTTCCCAGTCCCGGAAGTCCTGGGTGCTTCCTGCCCTGAGGCTCCCCACCAGTGAGCTGTCAGGGACAGGTAAGCATGCACTCCTCCTTCGCTGGACCAGATGTCCGAAGTGAAGTGCACCTTCTGTGCCTCTGCCTGGCACAGATGACCCAGAACTAACTCCCTGCATGCCCGGTACAGGGAGGGCACCACACGCCTGCTCAGGGTGGTGCGACACGGCGGCTTGTAGTATGGAACCACAAGAGCCATCAGCCTCTTGAAGCCTGCATTCTCGACGAGGCTGAATGGCTGGTCATCCAACGCCACCATCTCACCAATGCAATTGGTGATCTGGTTGGGCGTTGGAAAATGCCACCTTGTGGCTCGAAAATTCCCCCACCCCATCTCTTCCATGGTGGCCTGGCGAAGCGTCTTGGGGATGGGAGTTAGAGGGCTGCCAGAAGTTGAAGGAGCCTTCTGCTTGCCCTTGCTACTAGCACCAGTCTGCTGCGAGGTGCCCACCTCGGTCCCAAGCAAAACAGATTGGTGGTGCCTCTGCATGTGGCAGCTGAGGTTGTTGGTGGTGAAGTGGCCTGGCATTTTCCCCCTGCTCACAGACATCTTGCAGTGGCGACAGACAGCAAAGTGGGAATCCACTGCCACCTCAAAGTGGTCCCACACCTTGCTTGTCTGTCGCTTCTGGGGTGACACAGATGGCCCGCCGGTGCCTTCACTCTGCGGTGTCACCTCAGGAGCAAGGGAATGAGTGGAAGAGAGGACGGATTGTGGAGAGCAAGGGTCTGCTGCTGCCTGTTCTTCCTCTTGCTCCACATCAGAGTCCTCCTTCTCACTCTGAACCGCGCTGACTCCCACAAGGTCTGGGAAAAGTTCAGTCAGCGGGTTCACAGGCTCACCCACCGAAGAAGGAGCTGGAGATAGTGCTCCTTCTTCACGGCCACTGCTGCTCCCAGCACCTGCCTCAGGTAGTTCAAAGAGTGCCCTGCAGGCACTACTTTGAGTTGCCTCTGCCTGCTTCTGCTGCCCCAGTGGAGGACACCTCAGTTTAACTGGGGGTGTGGAAGAAGCCTGCCTGTTGCTGGTCCCAGCAGCAGCAGCAGCGCCGCGCCCAGAGCAGCCTCTCCCAAGTGCTGCCTTAGGAGCAGCCCCCCTTTGAGTGCCACGTTTCATATTATTATTATTATTATTATTATTATTATTATTATTATTATATTATATAAGTGTGTGCTTTGCCCACAGTTTTTGTGTTTGTTGCTATGTAGCAGCAGGCTACACAGCTCAGCAACACACACACCCGCAAACAAGCACACACACACACACACACACACACACAGAAAGAAAGAGTATAGAAATATTTTTTTGTTATTTTTTTTGTTTTTTTTCAGAGAGAGAAAAAGATAAACAAACACACTCACTCCCAAGACAAACTACAGATATTTTTTAAAGACAAACTGAACAGACAAACTAACAAACAATCAAATGTGCAATAGAGAAAAGCAAGAGAGAGAAAGAGAGAAAGAGAGCACAAGGAAAGCTGAAGAAGAAACCAGAAACTCCAAAACACCTCCAAATTCAAAATCTCACCACCAGCTCCAAACCAACACTCCAACCTCCAACTCAGTCACCCCACAAAGAGCCAAAAGGGAGGGACTGAAAATATATACTGGGTGCCCTCCTCCAGCATTGCGATTGGAGGCTGAAGAAAGTCTTAACAGGATTGGGTGATTCATTCATGTAGTCTAAGCACAATTGGTGGATCAAGCTGTCAACACACACACACACACACACACACACACACAGAGCCCCCCCCCACTGGAAGTTAAAATAATAAAGTTTAAACCTGTGTTTGCCACTAAAGTATTGCACCAATTTCTCTGTAATTTTCAAAACATGAGGGGACATACATACTATCCCATGTGAGCGAGTTTCAACTTCCTACCTCTTAAAACAAAAAAGTTACACAGCATATTCTCTTTTTTGGCTGTAAACAACAAGCCCCATGTAAAACACCATAATAATTATTAACCTATGTTTGCCACTAAAGTATTGCACCAATTTCTCTGTAATTTTCAAAACATGAGGGGACATACATACTATCCCATGTGAGCGAGTTTCAATTTCCTACCTCTTAAAACAAAAAAGTTACAGCATATTCTTTTTCAAAGCCCAAAGTAAGCTGAAAACGCCATTAAAAAACATCCGATCCGATTCGGATCGGACCTCGGCGGATCGGATCAATGGTCGAATCGGATTGGATCGGATTTTCCCGATTTCGGGGCGGATCAGATTCGGATTGTGGATCGGATCGGATCCGATGCACACCCCTAGTTGTTATGCCGCAGTGTCTAGCAATGGCAATGTGGGAGTGAGAGGAAGTGGAGTGAGCGAGGCTGTATTTACAGTGTTTTGATAGTAATACTTAGCTTCCCTCCACCCCCTTCCCCACCCCCCATTTAGTCACACACACCTACGTATGTGCTCACTGTTCTTTGGACACTGTGGTTAGGCACTGCTGAAAGCCATTCAGATCTTTCCACTGGGCTTTGAGTCAACTTGTGAAAGGCCAAGTAAGGTCGCTCAGACCTAATAAATGAAGCATGGACTGGGGGGAAACTATGCTAGGATATTATTATTATTATTATTATTAGTAGTACTAGTACTACTACTACTACTACTATTACTACTGTTTTCTGCCTTAAAATTACTCCCTTTGTTTTTTTTCTCCTTTTTTTTTAGGGTTCCCCATTTATGTATGCATTTGCTCAAACTCCTTGCTTAGCTTTGCTAAAGGAATGAGACCTCATTACATCAGAACCCTTGGATGCTCACCGCTCATTCTTGGGTTGTCTCCAGAAGAATGATTCATGGGCAACCTGCCTGGTTCTTCATGAAGAGCCTCACTGTGTTACAAAGAGTCATGCCTCATCAGCACCGTTTCCATCAAATCTCTGAGGTATACGGAGGAGGGAGGGGAAATCCTCTCTCGGGCAAAACATGTTCTACAGAATTTTTACTATCCTTTTCAAAATAATTTAGCCACACTTGCAAAAGGTTGCCTGAATCTTCAGGTCTGGCTGCTTTTCAGACCCTTTTCCAGTGCAATTGATAACACAGAGCCTATCTACACTACTGCTTTAAAACGGCTTAAAATGGTTTATAACAGTTTTGAGAACTGTTGGAGCCCAGGACACACTCCATATATACAGTTTTCAACACGTTTTCAAAGTGTTTTATCCTGCGTGTGTAGATAGGCTCACAGTGATTCTTCAAGGTCTGATCCAAACCTGATCATTGATTTCAATGGACTTTTTAATAATGAGGCCACAAAAAAGAAAAAGAAAAAAATAGTTTATTTTTCTTTGCAGTTTTTTTAAAAACCAAAAATCAATCATCATGGGGGTGGAGTTGTTCTCCATTCTTGAATAAAAACCTTTAAAAGGTTTTTCAAAAACCTAAAATTGGGAAAAAACTTTCTTCCTCAACCAGGCACTTCAACACTGGCATGATGTCATATTTTAACATGCTGTGATAATGTGTGGGAATAGATGTTGAGATATTTAAGCACACAGGGCATATCAGCTGTACAAATGGATAATGGTTTTGTATCAGTTTAACTGTCATGAGTCTTCTCTCATTATCACCCCAAATTTCTAGGAGTATGGTTTGTTGAGGGTGCTGTTAGAGACTGGTATGGGACAAAGATGGACCCTTGGTATTAGATATACTATATTTTAATCGAAACAATGCCTGCTTTGTTTGGAAATGAGCAGTCCTTTCTCTTTGGAAACACGCCTACTGCATTTAAACTGATTTAACTGTGACAGAAGGTGAGTTGAGATCAGAAAGTTATTTAAAGCAGGGGTGTGCAGAAAGAACATATCATGATGATTTGTGTGAGATCAAAAAGGATTTCTGGCTCCCAATTATTTCAACAATTGCAACAACAAAATGAATTTTGCCACCGAAATTGGGCTGTGGAAATGAAGAAAGCTTGGGGTAAGCAGAAGCAGCCTTTTGTGTGAAAGGCTTAAGAGGCAAGCTATCTGAGATAATTACAGGACAGTGTTAATATAAGCTGAACTGTACGTCTAACCATTCACATATTCAATTTGATTAAATCAATGAGCTCTTACCTTAATCTCTCTGATTTCAATTGGACAAGTGTACCTCAGACATGAAGAATACCACAACAACCTCAATGCGTACAGCCTTCTACACCAGAACTGTGGAACCTATTTCAGCCCAAAGGACAAATTAAGTTTTGGAGAAGCTCTCAGTAGCTGAAGGCAAAAGGCTCATGGCCAAAAATACCTGCATATTTTAGTTTAAACCTTTTATAGACAGTAACTAAATCTCAGGAGAGTCATTTCATCATTTTAGAATGGGAAAAAACTATGCAAAAGCCATAATAATAATAATAATAATAATAATAATAATAATAATAATAATAATTGTCAAGGAAACATAAACCTTGTTCCCCTGTCGTGGCGGACAACCCCCGTCCCGCCACCCGGTTCCCCAGCCAAAGCTGGCTTGAGCCAACGCTTGAAATAACCACACAGCAATTAAGGACCAAAGCAAGTTTATTAACACACTATCCTAAGTTAAGGCCTTGGTCAAAGCAGGAGAGGGTTGGTAGGAGAGGGGAGCAAAGGGGGGGGGGTGATGGGAATTGAGGTAGGTGAGGTTAGCAGCACAAAACAGGTACAAGCACTAAAACAATTGGCATCCCCCACCAATTAGGCACACTCTTAACAGTGTCAAGCCCCCTTAAACCAAGTAGGCATATAAAACAATAAAAACTCTATCTAACACCCGGCTCTATCTAACCAGCCGAAGATCACCTCTTCACCGCATCCAGGTCCGAAGAGAGATGAACCACCCGTCTCCGGCTTCCGTTTATCAGCCACTCTCTCGTTAGTCCCCCTCCCTTGCACCGCCTGGGAACGAAACCCTCCCTAACGGTTGTTCAGCTGAAAGCCATTAAGTCTCTGCTCGTTAAAAGAGCACCTGCTTTTCTCGGCTGGTACGAAAGAGATAAGTAGCTCAGAAATATGTCAACAAAGGAGCGCATCCTCCTCCCTCCTCTGGAAGCGCCAAGGGCCTCAGAAACCCATGTCCTTCACATCTCCCCCTTTAAGGAGATGAGACTTGGGGGTTTTCCTCCAAGTCCTTCATCTCTTCAGTAGGGGAATCTCTAGAGTCCTCTCCCCACCCTCTTTAGTTCGGGTAGGCCCGGGACAACCCATCTGCTAATACATTGTCGCGTCCTTTAATATGAGTCACTGTAAAATCAAAGTCCTGAAGGGCCAAACTCCACCGAAGTAGCTTCCCATTTGACCCCTTCACTCTATCCAGCCAACACAAAGGGGAATGATCTGTCTGCAAATGGAAATGGCGTCCCCACAGATAGGGGCGCAGCTTTCCCAAGGCCCATACGATGGCCAAGCACTCTTTCTCGATGGTGGCCAAGCTCTTCTCTCGAGGCAACAGTTTCTTGCTCAGATAGGCCACCGGATGAAGCTGATGATCGGCCCCTTCTTGAAGCAACACTGCCCCCAACCCCGTTTCGGAGGCATCCGTCTGGAGGGTGAAAGGTAAATCAAAATCTGGAGCCTGCAAAATGGGAGCCTCCATCATCTGGCCTTTCAAGGAGTCAAAGGCTTGTTGGCACTCCCCGGTCCATCTCACCTGGAGGGGGCATCGCTTTTTACACAAGTCCGTTAAGGGGGCAGCCAAAGCACTGAAATGAGGAACAAAGCGTCGATAATACCCCGCCAGGCCCAAAAAAGACTGAACTTGCTTCTTGGTGCGAGGAATAGGCCAGTTTCGAATAGACTCTACTTTAGCTTGTAACGGCTTGATCCGGCCGCCCCCCACCCTATGTCCCAGGTACACCACTTCGCCTAACCCAAATTGGCATTTGGAGGCCTTTACTTTCAAACCAGCCTCCCTCAGGCGCTCAAACACTTGTCGCACATGCCCTAGATGTTCTTCCCAAGTTTGCGAAAAAATGGCCAAATCATCTAAATAAGCGCAGGCAAAGGCCCCTAACCCATTCAGGAGCCTGTCCATCATCCTCATGAAGGAGGAGGGGGCATTCTTTAACCCAAACGGGAGTACCGTAAACTCAAACAACCCCTTGTGCGTCACAAAGGCCGTCTTGGGTATGGCATCCTCATCCAAGGGCACTTGCCAGTACCCCTTGGTCAAATCTAGAGTAGTAATGAATTTGGCGCTTCCCAATTGTTCTATCAAGTGATCGGACCTTGGCATAGGGTAGGGGTCCAACTGGGTCAAGGAATTGACCCTTCTGAAGTCTACACAGAAGCGTATTTCCCCATTGGGCTTTCCCACCAGTACCACGGGAGAGGACCAGGAGCTGTTAGAGGGCCGAATCACTCCCAGATCTTGCATGGCTTGCAATTCCCGCTCAATCGTAGCCGCTTGAGCCCCAGTCGCCCTATAAGGGCAAGAGCGGATGGGGGGATGCGTTCCTGTCTGAATGGAATGCTGAGCCCAAGAGGTTCTACCTGGGGTGGTAGAAAACAGACCTTCAAACTCTGTCAGCAACGGTCGGAACCCTCTCTGTTGCTCCGGGGTAAGGGTCGACGGCAGAAGCACATTCTCCACCCCTCCCGGTTGCTGAAACTCTGCTAGAATATCCAAAGGTTCCCCCACCTCTTCCGCCTCGGGTTGAAGTTCAAATACAAAATTTTGGCGATCAACATACAGTTTCAACATATTTACATGAAACACTTTAGGTTGTCTTGGAGTGTCTGGAAAATCTAGGAGGTAATTCACCTCCCCCACCCGCTGCTTAACCACTAATGGTCCTTCCCATTTTAAAGCCAATTTGTCCGGCTTAAGCTGTTTTAACACCAACACCTTATCCCCGGGTTGAAACACTCGCACCCGGGCCTTCCGATCATACCAGGCCTGTTGGCTTGCTTGAGCCTGGCTAAGATGGTCTCTGGCCACTTCTTGGACCCCCTGTAGCGTTCGCTGGAGGTTACGCATAAAAGTCACCACTGAAGGAGAAGTCTTGGCCACAGGTCCCTCCCATTCCTCTCGCAACAAAGTGAGGGGTCCCCGAATCTCCCTCCCAAACATCAACTCATTAGGAGAAAATCCTAAACTTTCTTGAGGAGCATCTCTATAAGCAAAGAGCAATAAGGGTAGCCCTTGATCCCAGTCAGTAGGGTGGTCCACAGCATAGGCTCGGATCATTTTCCCCAAAGTTTGGTTCAAACGTTCCACTAAGCCGTTAGTCTGATGATGATAGGGCACTGAGAAGGCATATTCCACTCCGCCAAGCTCCCACATCTTCTGGAACAGTTGGGACACAAACCCTGGTCCACGATCCGAGAGGACACCCCGGGGCATTCCTAGGCGGGCACAAATAGACAACATAGCTTTAGCCAGCATAGGGGCTGTAATGGATGACAACGGAACCGCCTCTGCATAGCGGGTAGCAAAGTCAATAACTGTTAACACAAACCGCTTTCCGGATCGTGTAGGGGGATTGAAAGGACCCAACACGTCCAGTCCAATACGTTCAAAAGGTGTCTCCACAATTGGTAACGGTTGCAATGGGGCATTAGGATGGTCTCGATTGAATCCCACTCTCTGGCAGACATCACAAGAACGGCAGTAATCTTTCACGGCTTGAGCCACCAACGGCCAATAAAATTCTTTAGAGATGCGGGTTAAAGTACGCTTCCGCCCCAAATGTCCTCCCCAGGCCGTAGCATGGGCCAGCTGAAGAACTGGCTCTCGATAGCCCTGTGGCACCACCAATTGCCGGCACACCTTCCAGGGTTGCTCTAAACCTTTAGGGGCAAACTCCCTGTAAAGGGCTCCATCTTGCCAGAAGAATCGAACTGGGTGCTGGGGGGTCACATCTACTACTCCTCTCTCAGCCTCTTCCCGGCATTCCTGAAGGGAGTCGTCTTCCCGCTGAGCGGCCTTAAAGGCGGGGTTAGGGTTGGCTGGATTTGCCTCTGATGGGATCACCGGCTCCTCCAAGCTCTCCTCTAGTCCCCCACTGGATCCAAAAACCCCTGGCTCTCGGGTCTCTTCCTCTGTTGGCTCCTCTCCTGGTTCAGTCAGGGAGGTAGACGTCTGAGCATTGGACTGGCTCCGAGTGACTGCCCCCATAGTGGCCGCTAAATAGGCTAAGTCATTCCCTACCAAAATGGGCCAAAGTGAGTTGCTATGGACCAAGAAAACCATATCTCCTTTCCATCCGTGATATTCTGTGGGAATCCGGGCTAGAGGTAAAGTAATCGGGGGGGGAACTGTAGGGAGTGACTGTAAAAGTCTGGCCCTGGAGAATTTGATTAGGGCGTACATATTGTTTGTCCACGGCCGAAAGGGAAGCGCCTGAGTCCCTCCACCCTTGACACACCTTCCCATTAAGGGTAATAGACTCACAGAACTGCAGCTGGCTCCACTGGACCTGTCCCGGTTGGACCAAGCCCAACGAGGCTCCCTCTTCGGCCCCACGACCCTCACGGGCCTGGCGAGATGCGGCGCGTGGTCTGGGAACTGGTCTCGCAATAGCCTGGGCAGGGGCATCTTCTTCCCCACTGGAGGGCCCCTCACTGTCCTCCCAGTCGGAGGCTGCAGCGGCTTGGCTGGAAGAAGCCTGCTGCGCAATCGCTCCCACCCTGGGAGTGCTTTCCCGAACTTTCTTCTCCTGTAGCTTCGGGCACTGGCGTTTAAAATGCCCTTCTTCTTTACAATAATAACAGCCCGAGGGGGGGCAGGGGTGGAAGACAGTCTGGGAGGAACTTCCCCCCCTTTTCTTTCACCCCGCACTGGCCACGGCCCGGCTCCACTCGCCTTTCCCACGGCTGCTGGAATTCCACTCCCTCCGGCGGGAGCTCCCCCTCTCTTCGGCCAAGCCGGCTTAGCTGCTTCTCTTCTCCGGTAAACTCCCATCTGATCAGCCAGCAACGCTGCTTCTCGCAGAGACGTGGGACGATGGTCATTAACTAGAGCTGCCAGCTCTTCCGGCATGGCTGCAAAAAATTGCTCCATTGCAAACATCTCATGGTATTGGGCGGCTTTGGTAGCCCCCACTGCTTCCACCCATAAATCCAGAGATTTCTCCACTCGAGCGGCTAAAGCCATAAATCCTTCTTGGGGCCCTGCTTTCACCGCCCGAAACTTCTGCCGGCAGTTCTCGGCAGAGAGTGCAAACCGCAGCCTCACTGTCTCTTTAAATTTTTCATAGTCATTAGCCTCTCGCCGAGGCACAGTTCCCATTAAGTCAGCCAAATCCCCACTGACCTGAGCCCGAAGAACCGCCATCCGCTGCGCCGGGTCGACCTCTTGGTCCTCACAAGCCAGCTCAAACAGGGTGAAAAAAGCTAAGACGTCTTGTCCTTCTTTGTAAGTGGGAAAAAGCTTTCTATCCAGCCGGCCGCCCTTAATCCCAGAGCGCTGCTCTTGAACTTGGAGCTGTAGTTTATAAGTTTCCGCCTGCAGTTTCACCGTCTCCAAATGCTGCCTCTGCGCTCGGCGTTGTTGCTTCATCAACTCCTTCATGGTTTGCCTCCATTCTTCCATACTTTCGTCTTGATCACTTCCGCTCTCACTATCCAGAGGTGGCATTTTTAGAGAGCCCGCCATCAAGCCCGAACCGCCCGGGCTAGGACTGGGGTTAACCTCCCCTGCCGTCTCTGCAGCGGAGACTTTCGCTTCTTCCTCCAAGGTGGCCTCACTCAGCTGGGCAGCTATGAGTCCTTCATCGCTTCCCCAGCCCACTGTAAGCTCTGCCGCTGTCGACGGTGTCTGTCCCATCGTCGGGGTCCAACGCGGCCCTGGCCCGGGTGTGTCTTTATCTCCTGGCATCTCTAACACTCCCTAGTTGGTTTAAGGAAGCCTCCCAGAATTTACACCCCCAATCAGTAACTGTTCTCACCGTTATTTCTCAAGCTTGGCTCATAAATCCCAACACTGCCAACCATGTCAAGGAAACATAAACCTTGTTCCCCTGTCGTGGCGGACAACCCCCGTCCCGCCACCCGGTTCCCCAGCCAAAGCTGGCTTGAGCCAACGCTTGAAATAACCACACAGCAATTAAGGACCAAAGCAAGTTTATTAACACACTATCCTAAGTTAAGGCCTTGGTCAAAGCAGGAGAGGGTTGGTAGGAGAGGGGAGCAAAGGGGGGGGGTGATGGGAATTGAGGTAGGTGAGGTTAGCAGCACAAAACAGGTACAAGCACTAAAACAATTGGCATCCCCCACCAATTAGGCACACTCTTAACAGTGTCAAGCCCCCTTAAACCAAGTAGGCATATAAAACAATAAAAACTCTATCTAACACCCGGCTCTATCTAACCAGCCGAAGATCACCTCTTCACCGCATCCAGGTCCGAAGAGAGATGAACCACCCGTCTCCGGCTTCCGTTTATCAGCCACTCTCTCGTTAGTCCCCCTCCCTTGCACCGCCTGGGAACGAAACCCTCCCTAACGGTTGTTCAGCTGAAAGCCATTAAGTCTCTGCTCGTTAAAAGAGCACCTGCTTTTCTCGGCTGGTACGAAAGAGATAAGTAGCTCAGAAATATGTCAACAAAGGAGCGCATCCTCCTCCCTCCTCTGGAAGCGCCAAGGGCCTCAGAAACCCATGTCCTTCACAATAATAATAATAATAACAATTTATTTCTTACCCGCCTCTCCGTCTGGATCGAGGTGGGGAACAACAACATGATAAAATACATAAAACTGATTAAAACATGACACATATTATTAAAACTGCATAAAAATCCTAAAACATCCTAAAAACATCCTTAAAACATTCTAAAATTCCACTGGATATGCCTGCCGGAAGAGAACAGTCTTTATGGCTTTCTTAAATTCTAAAAGACTGTTAAGTTGACGAGTCTCCTCCGGCAGGTCATTCCACAGTCTGGGAGCGGCAGAAGAGAAGGTCCTCTGGGTAACGGTTGTCAACCACCAAATAATCAGTGTGCTCAGGGGAAAGGGGGTGGAGCAAGGAAAAGAGGCATGGCCATCTGGTACAGGCATTAGTAACCTCAAGACTGGATTACTGCAATGTGCTCTATGTGGGGCTGCCCTTAAGACTGCTCCAGAAGCTGGAGCTAGTGCAGAACACAGCAGCTCAGCTGTTGTCAGGAGCTGCCTCTTTTCAACATATAACTCCTTTGCTGAGGGAATTGCACTGGCTACCTATTGGCTACTGGGCCAGGTTTAAGGTTTTGGTACTAGTGTATAAAGCCCTAAACAACTTGGGACCAGGATACCTGAGAGAACGCCTTCTCCTTTACCAACCTGCCCAATCACTGAGGTCATTGGAGGGCATGCTCCTGGTGGTTCCACATGGACCTATGGCCCAATTGGAATCCACCAGGAGAAGAGTCTTTTGTGTAGTGGCCCCTTCTCTGTGGAACTCTCTGCCCCTGGAAGTCAGGCAGGTGCCAACACTAGGCTGCTTCCGGTGCCTCCTGAAAACAACTCTGTTTCAAGAAGCCTTCCTTAACTGACTAGCCACTGTTTTTCTGGTTCCTTTGTTTTTAAATTGAACAATTTTAATTTGCTTTTAAAATCTTCTTTCTTTTACTATGTTCTCTGCTCTGGAATCTGTGTTAGATAATTGAGAAGGATATAAATATTGTAAATCTTCCTCCTCCTCCTCCTCCTCCTCTTCCTCCTCCAAGAATATATTTGTTTTTACAGATACTGTTCTCAGGCCACATGCTACAAGAGAGAAACATTGATTGGTATACCGTACCCTAGCACATGGACCAGTATACTAGTTCTAATAGGCCTAGCTAAGAGATAAAGACTAAAATTGGGGGATTAGCATTTGCCAAATAAAGAGCAAAAGGTGGGGCTCTGAGAATAGCAGAACAAGATGCTAGGGCCTAATCTCCACCAAGCAGGATATTGCACTATGAAAGCGGTATATAAAAGGCAGGAGCCACACTACTGCTTTATAGCAGTAATGAAGTGCACTGACAACTGTTGGGGCCCATTGATACATGCCATATACTGCTTTCATACCACTTTATCCTGCTTGATGTGGCTCCTGCCTTTTATATACCGCTTTCATACCACTCCATGGTGCAATATCTTGCTTGGTAGAGATTAGGCCTAGGTTGAGTATGGGTTGTAGTTGAATCATGGGTTGTTGTTACATGCAAACCTTGCACTATGGTTTAAGTATGGGTTGGCAACTCCAAACAATCCAGAGCTCACAGCTCATGGGTTCTTTTTCTGGGTTGCTTGTGATTATTAACAGGGGTTTTCTCAAACCCTGGGTTGTTTGTTTCCCTCTTCCTTCACCTACTCACTCCTTGTATCCCAAATGCCTGTGCAACAATGCAGTACTGGCATGTATAAGGGCTTGGTTTTTTTACCACTCTTGTTCACCGCCTCTGTATTCTGCCAAAACAACCCACAGTTCAGGATTCTCTTCTTGGATTGTTCTGGGTTAATAAACCACGATTCACTCATCAGGACAACCTATGGGATAAATAAACCATGGGTGAATATTATGTGAAACAGGTCAGAATCTCTCTTTAGAATTTCCAGTGAGATTCAGACATGGATGTATTCAGTTCAAAACCTTTTGATAGCTGCTCCCCAATGCTCTTTGCTCCCAATTCCACCTTGGACTCAGAACAGACAACTTACACTTAGATCATAGTCCCCTGAATGGCTCTGGAATGGTTGGAAGGGGCTGGCAGGTTGTACTGCATTGTGCGTAGAAATCAGCTCTGGACCTGAGTGGTATAAAACTTCTCTCATGTGGGTATGCAAGGCAAATAGATCTATTTTAGGCAAATAGAGGCAGGAAAGCATTACTGTTGTGCACTGCCTCTTCAAGAAGATCTCAGTGTATTAGCAGGCCATGTGAGAGGAACAGAAAGGAATGCTTTCACTTTTGGCCAGAAGCCAGGAGGAGGAGTTGACTGGGTTCACACAATGCAAGAAGCCAGAACATGGGTTGAGTGTGGGTTGTCATTGAACCATGGTTTGTTGTTAAATTGTGGATTGTTGTGTGAACCCAGCCATTCTAACAAACCATGGTTTGTTAACCCTGAACAACCCACAGTTCACAACTCAAGAACAAATCATGGGTTTTCTTTGTGGGTTGTTCATGGTTAACAAACCATGGTTTGTTAGCATGGCTGGGTTCATCCATGGTTCACATCGACCCACACTCAAACCATAGTCTGGTTTGTTGTATTGTGTGAAGCCAGCCGTTGTTTCTGCATAACCTCCTGAGAGGCCAAGGCAACTCTGGGCCTATATGACTGCAGCAGTTACCAGGGACAACTGTTTAGTGAAGTAGTTTATGCTTCTCTTACAAATCAAAGAAGATTGCTCTGCATATTAGTGCTGGGCCAAATTCTACTCCCTATTTTCGGGAACATTCTCTCTCCCTGCAAAAGAGACATTGGTTTTTTCTGCCTCTTTTACAGGGAGGGGGGAAATTTGGAGAATTTTCTTCTTCAACATGCCTTTTTAAATGTAGCTGGTTGCTGAGGAGCCTTTTTCCTATTTTTTTAGTGTTTTTTTTTTTAAAAAAAACCCTTCCCCTGGTAGGAGCCCAGCAGTTCTTAGTTAATGCCTATTGGAGACCATGCGACCTCTCCTTCTCCAATAAGCATCTAGGAAGAACTGGGCTCCTGAAAATGCCAGGATGTTTTAGAAAAATAAAAAGAAAGAAAACCCCTCAATGACTGGCTACATTTTAAAAGGTATGTGGAAACCCTATCCCCCTCCCCAGGAGAAAATTCTCACCTCTCCCAGC
Organism: Anniella stebbinsi; assembly: GCA_029215795.1. NCBI lineage: Eukaryota > Metazoa > Chordata > Lepidosauria > Squamata > Anniellidae > Anniella > Anniella stebbinsi. The sequence goes on from JARDYH010000002.1 coordinate 186,682,864, forward strand.
CTCTTTCAACCGAGTTTTCATTTCCCCCCACTCCCCACAAAAAACCGAAAATGGAATGGTTGAAATTTTCGGCACAGCACAACTGCATATCTCTAAGTCCTAATAAACAGTGGTTGAATTTGAAGACATGTTGTATACTGCTGCTTCCAATACACAAAAGGATCTTTGGCATTGGAAATGTGGGATAGATGCCAGAGTGGAATCATGCTAGGAAAAGATCAGGAATAATTTTATTGGAAACAACAAGCAAATAGGACCCTGGGTTATTCTTAGAGCTGAGACCTATAAGCATGAAGGATATCCAAGCAGAAAGAATGAGTGACTGATGCCCAAACTGCAGGGTAGTTATAGGGTTCAAAACAAAGGGTACTAAGAACTTAGATGGCTCAGAGGCTGGATCCAAAATGGTTCAGAACAAAGGGGACAATAGTTTGGCTCTGATAAAAAGAAAGCTCAGGAGGGATGACCTGCTTCTTGATTGATCGACAACTGTCTGGCTATAGAAGGCTATAACAGTACAATAGAGAACAATTAGCAACTGATATACAACAGTTGTCACAACTGTTATAAACCATTTTAAAGCAGTAGTGTAGATCCTGTCCTGGTGGCATCAGAACTTCATGAGCTGTCAAAGAGGTGGGAACACTTCAAGATTGGGCTGAGTTTCCTCCTAGGCTCTGGATTGGTCAGTGAAAATGTATCTTGTGGGTTCATTGGTTAGGGGGTAGCACTGCAATCAGGTAGGTATTTGCATGTCTCCGTAATTACTGGGAGCATTAACTTTAATGTAAACAATGGAGGAACATATCTACGCTGCAGCTCTTGTGCCTCTGTGCCCATCCAGAGTCTGGTTGAAGTTCCTGGCAGCTTTCCATTTTACTTATTCCAGAACCAGCATGAATTCTTGAACCAAGATAAAATCCAGGTCAGGGCTCATGTAACTTTAACAGTTGTAGAGAAAAGGGAATTTCAGCCAGTGTCATTTGTATGCAATTAGTTCCTGGTGAAATTCCCTCTTCATCACAACAGTTAAAGGTGCAGGGGCCCTGCCTTCTTCTGTATCTGGTCACTTTAGTATAGTGCCTGCACCTTTAACTGTTGTGATGAAAAGGGAATATCACCAGGAACTAATTGCATACAAATGACACTGGCTGAAATTCCCTTTTCTCTACAACTGTTAAAGTTACATGAGCCCTGACCTGGATTTTATCTGGTCACCCTAGGGTAATGCTAATTAGATACTTAGTGTACAATATATATTTCAGACAGACAGCATATCCAAAGCTCCGCCGTAACAACACACACACACACACACACACACACACAGAGCAGATGATTCCTTATCTTTTGCAGCTAACATAAATACAAACGTAACTTCAGCAATATAGCTATAGATCCAGGGGGAACACCTCTATTAGCAGTGTACAGAAAAACAACTGCACAGGGTGTGGGGGGATCAGCATGTGATCACTTTGTGTTTAAACAAGGATGCCATAATGGTATGAAAATTATCCATGGATATGAGCAACACAAATGCTGGAAGATTAAAGTACAGTAAAAAGGCATTCTGGGACTATAACTAAAATCTGTCACATATTAGCTCTGATCATATTCTTCAGATGTTTAAAGAAATTCCCATAGCTGCCCATCTCCACTGAAAATTTTGGTTTGTCATCAAAGCCTCAAGATCTCAGTTGAATGTCATATGATATAATTCATGGCTGTAAATAGTATAAGCCTGCAAGAGATGAGATAAAAACTGGTCGGTTGTGACATGAAAACTGGTTCCAATTGCTTCATATAGAATTGGATGCCTTTGTTTTTTAACAGTAAAAATGATTGCGTGTATAACTGTTTGATGCAAGAGCAGCAGAACATTGTTCAACAAGTGTTACAACACCAAGCAGGATATGGCACTTTGAAAACAGTTTGAAAACTGTAAATGGATGAGTGTGTCCTGGGCCCCAACAGTTGTCATTACTGTTTTAAAATGTTTTAAAGCAGTAGCGTAGATCCTGCCCAAGACCATATAACAATATGATAAGGACTGTATTAGACAATGTAACGTACAGGGGCAGCCATGAGTATTTTTATATTGCTGTTTTAATGCTTGCACCCCACTTTGGGATTATTTTATAATGAAAGGTGGATAAGAAATTTCTTAAATAAACAAAATTTGGGAATAACGTTTTACTCATGATGAAGTGGCATGACCAATATGTGTGTTGATTAGAACTAAACTGAGTTTGGTGCTTGGGGAAATGTATTTCTGGTTACATCACTTCGCACCCAGTTTATGACTCAATCCACATTTACAGTGAGTCCTTACAGACAACTAAACTACCCCAGGGTGAGCTCTCTCATACTGGGGTACTATGGTCATTTTGCTGTCCTGACAAGGTAAAAGGATGGTTCAGGTGCAAGATGTGTAATAGAATGTGTGATAAAATGATCTGTATGGGTTCTTTGTCACCAAAAGGCTATTGAAAATAGGTTGGCAATGGCACAGCAACTGTTGAATTGGGTGTTTATCACGTGATGTAAACAAGCAAACAAGCATTTAATGCAATATTGAAAGAATATGAGGAGGGGTTCCTGTGAGCTAGCTCAGCCTACGGCCAAAACTTGCCCTGATGAGCATCCAGTGGATTTTCATGAGGAGTTCATTATGCATACAGATGTACTTGTGGAGAATTCCTACAGTCAAGGATGGACATTTTTCAGTCAGGGATCTTCTTCAGTTTTCGGTGCTCTCCACACAGACTTCTGTACATGCAAAGAACATCTACCAGGCATTTGTCTGGGGAGTGGAGAGATGGTGTACAGTTGTGGTGACAGGTGGGACTAGCTTGCATGACCCAAGAAACCTTCCATTGGAACCATTGAACACATGGAGGGGTTCATCTGAATCCCCCTCATATTCTGTACTCAACCAAGATCCAGTCAATTTACATATACTCTTCACACTCATTTGGTTATGTAAAATGGTCCCTTTGCCTTTGAATATATAAACACACACACACACATATATATTCATTAAACAAAAAACCTACGGTTTACAAAAACAATGTTAAGGCTCTACAGTTTCCAACCAAGCACCAAAAAGCAGAGAAATTGGGAGTTAAGGCTCACAAGCCTTAATGCCACATCCTCCCTAAGGAGGCAGAAAGTGCAAGTGAAATTCTCATTCTCCCAAAGCAGATAAACCATGAGGACAGGGTGGAGAATATGATATGCAGAGGTGACTGTGGGGTTGTGGAAAACTGATCACGAACAACTCAGGGCCACCTACTTCTCTTTTTTTGTTTAGAGCAGCCCTTCCCCAACCTGGTGCCCTCCAAAGGTGTTGGACTACAACTCCCATCATTGCAAGTCAGTATGTCTCATGGTCAGGAATGCTGGGACTTGTCATCTCAAAAATCTAGATATGCAATTTGATCTGCAGAGGTGGTTGTGGGAACTGATGATGAATAACTTAGGACCAGCTACTTCTAATTTCTTAGAGCATCTCCTTATGTTGAGAGTTGCAACCCAACACATCTGACAGGCACCAGGTTGGGGAATGTTGTTCAAGAACAAGGGAAGGCAGAATGTAGATCTTCAGATGTTTTGGAATTCAACTTGTAAAAGCCCCTATCAGCATGGGCAGTTATCAGGAATGCCATGAGTTGATGTCCAAATCATCAGGATAGATCTATTTTGTGCCCACATCTGTACTAAAGTATGATGTGTTCCAGCATTAAGATATGTGATCAATCAAGGAACTACAAAAGAGCTGCATCACTTTAAATAAACTGTCAAAACCAAATGAAACAACAATGAATGAATCTTGAACACCTAATCCAGATAGCCCTTCAGACATCAACATTAGTTTTCAACACATGGCATAGGATGTCTGTTTCTTGAATATCAGATAAAGGATTTCTCTTACTTGTTCAGCAGTGTGAGATCAAAGGCAAAGCTACCACCTAATACTTTCATGCATCAGTATTATTTTAAAATTAAGTATGAATTGATTTTTGTCTTCCCCATAACACATAACATGGGAGTTACAGTGCAACACATCTGGGGAGCACCAGGCTGGAGAAGGTTGACTCCTATACATGTCTTCTCAGAAGCCAGTGCCACTGAATTCACTAGGGATTTCTCCCAAGAGGTATAGGATTGCAAACTAATCTCATCTGAAAGGTGTTCAAGACAGCCAAATGAAACCTCTTCTGCTCCGCTGTTGCTTTGATGAGATGATGTATTGTGCAGGGATTGTGGGGAGTGAACAGTATATTTTTTATAAATACATTTTAAGAAAAAAAACATTGGTTCTTTGAAAGGCAGGATATTGACCAAAAGTTGGAAGTGCCTGGCACATGCTCTGGTTCTAGATCAGTAATGAATAGTGCCCCTTTTGTTATCAAGAGTGCTGCTATATGCGAGATGTGTGTGAGAGAAAAGTATTGGGCAGACCCTGTATTTGGTAAGGGTATGGAACAGCATTCCCCATCCTGCTGCCCTCCAGGTGTCTGAGATGACAAGTCCCAGCATTCCTGACCATGGGACATACTGACTTGCAATGATGGGAGTTGTAGTCCAACACCTTTGGAGGGCACCAGGTTGGGGAACAGCTGCTCTAAACAAAAAAAGAGAAGTAGGTGGCCCTAAGTTGTTCGTGATCAGTTTTCCACAACCCCACAGTCACCTCTGCATATCATATTCTCCACCCTGTCCTCATGGTTTATCTGCTTTGGGAGAATGAGAATTTCACTTGCACTTTCTGCCTCCTTAGGGAGGATGTGGCATTAAGGCTTGTGAGCCTTAACTCCCAATTTCTCTGCTTTTTGGTGCTTGGTTGGAAACTGTAGAGCCTTAACATTGTTTTTGTAAACCGTAGGTTTTTTGTTTACTGAATTTCATGGCTTTGTGTAACGGATGACTGGATATTATACAGTTGACAACCAAGCCGGCATCAGCCAGGATGTTATACCATCTTGACATCCAATATAAAATCAAAGCTAGTGTTATGTGTTGAACTCACTTTTAACATTAATAAATCAATAAAATGCTTGCATCTCCCTCATTTTTAAAGATAAAGAGATGAAACCTGGCATCATGGTAGTTCTTAAGTAGGGATATAGCTATGCCAAGTATGAAGCAGATCCGTTCATGCCTTGATTTTTAGGAATATTTTAAAGTTCAAACAGAAATCTCTTTGGGGTCCAGGACCTTGAGCAGTACAAGTTTTAAAAATGAAATTAAAGATAAAGAGATGAAACTTGGCACCATGGTAGCTCTGAAGTAGGGATTGAGCCATGCCAAGTTGGAAGCAGATCCGTTCATCCCTTGATTTTTAGAAATGTTTAAAACTTCAATTTAATTTTTAAATTAACTAAAATGCTTACAATTCCATCATTTTTAAAGATAAAGGGATGAAACTTGACAGTATGGTAGCTCTTAAGTAGGGATTCAGCCATGCCAAGTTGGAAGCAGATCTGTTTATGCCTTGAGTTTTAGGATTTTTTTTAAACTTCAAACTCAATACTCCTCTTTGGGGTCTAGGGCCTTGAGCAGTACATTAAAAAAAAGAAAGAAAGTAAAGATGAAGAGATGAAACTTGGCACCATGGTACCTCTTAAGTAAGGCTTTAGCCATGCCAAGTTGAAAGCAGATTGGTTCATGCCTTGAATTTTAGAAAAAAATGTGAAGTCAAACTTTTTAAAAAACTATCCTAAAAATTAAGGCACAAACCGATCTGCTTCCAACTTGGCATGGCTCAATTCTAGGGTGACCATTAGGGTGTGGCGTAGTGGCTAAAGTGTTGGACTGGAAGCTGGGAGATCTGGGTTCTACTCCCCACTTAGCCATGGAAACCCATTGGGTGACTTTGGGCCAGTTGCAGACTCTCAGCCCAACCCACCTCACAGGGTTGCTGTTGTGAGGATAAAATGGAGAGAAGGAGGATTATGTATGCCACCTTGGGTTTCTTGGCAGAAAAAAAGGTGTGATATAAATGCAATAATATTTTTTTAAAAAAACTGTCATGATTTCCCCAGATTTCTCCTGGTTTTTGTTCTATCCTCGGTGTCAGGGGGGATTTTATGCAATAGTCTATAATGACCTGGAATTACACACTTTCGCTTTTAAGGCCACCATTAGCGTGGCAGGGGGGAATGACATGCTTTCTTGAGGTGTGTCATTCTCTCCCACTGCTCCAATCAAGGTCTTAAAAGGGAAAAACATGTCATTCCCAGACATTATAGAAAAAGGCCTGATTGGAGCAGTGGGGTGGGGGTGAGAATGACATGCTTTCCCCTCCTCCGCTCCAATTGGGAACTTTAAGGTGGCCCCAGAAAGCCATTTTCCTGCCACCCACTAGGTGTCCTCTTTTTTGGTTTCCCAGATATGGTCATCCTACTCAGTTCTTGCACAGGCTGCATTTCCATCCCTAGATATTTACACAAAAGTAAGACCCATTGAATTTCCTTGGTTCTTGAAAAGCAACACACTTGCTTTTAGATTTGCCAGTCTTAGAATTCTATGTGTGCTATGAATGCCTGCTCTGTCTGTCCCTATAGTTTCCTGCAAGGTCCAGTCAGGGGAAGCCAGTAAATTAAACCCAGGGGTGGAGGGAGGGATTCCCTCAAGTTCATCTGACAGCAGGTGCTATAGAACATGGACCTTCCAGGAGTGTTGAGGCTGGATTTCTGGCAGACCCAGCCAGGCAACTTTATGGTGTGTTAGTCCCTCCATTTGGTAGCCCGCAGAGCACCTGCCTCATAAGGCAAATGGCCACATGAGAACTGTTATTATGGCCTGCTACTTTGTTTGTCTTTAGTAGTCTGTGGTCCAGATCTCTTCAGAAGGGGGAATAGTGTTTTGTGGTTGGGGTCAGTCTAAATTATCTCCAGGGGTCCCTTACTCAGTGCCTCTGATAGCAAAGAGATTGAGGATTTTCCCCAACTCTGTTACTCTTGAAGTTACTAGGCCTGTTGAAAATAGATTTTATAACATAAGCATGAAAACAGCGAATACCCTTTTTAACTTGTTAAACCAATGAAAACATGCCACACAAGAAGTCTTAAGATATGAATGGTTTATAAAGAAAAGTAAATGCAAAAGAACATCAGATGCAGAAGTGAAATCTGAAACATTAGTAGTAGTAGTAGTTGTATCCTGCCTTTTGCCCAATGCTGGGCCTCAGGGCAGCCTTACAAAACTAAAACATATACAGCTAGAACCTATAAATAGGAATATATACCATATGAAAAGGAGGACAGGGCTCATGTAACTTTAACAGTTGTAGAGAAAAAGGGATTTCAGCCAGTGTTATTTGTATGCAATTAGTTCCTGGTGAAATTCCCTCTTCATCACAACAGTTAGTTGCAAGGGCCCTGCCTTCTTTTGTATATGGTCACTCTAGTATAGTGCCTGCAACTTTAACTGTTGTGATGAAGAGGGAATTTCACCAGGGACTAATTGCATACAAATGACACTGGCTGAAATTCCCTTTTCTCTACAACTGTTAAAGTTACATGAGCCCTGTCCTGCTTTTCATATTGTCAGCCTAAATATACAAAAGTTAAAAATATAATTAAATACTTTTCAATATTAAAGCATTTTAAACATTTTAAATACATAACAATTTAAAAGTCAAAGGTATAGACAGAGGTCCAGATTATTTGCCAAAGGCCTGCTGGAACAAAAAAGGGTTTGTCTGCATCCAAAAACACATCAAGGAGGGAGCCTTTGTAGACTGTAAGGATTAGAAAGAAAATCTATGTGTATACACTATGCAAAATAAACGACAGCTCAACTGTTTCTAAACCTTATTAGAAAAACAGGGTGACTAGGCCGAAACCTGCGTTGTAGGCCCAGAAGCACTTTGAAAGGTTTCAACGTTGTACTTAAAACTTAACACCGGCCCAAACTAATTAAATGAAGTGTTTGAAGCTTTCAATTTATAGCAGTATGGACCAAACTCTTAGAAAAGAGGGAAGGAGCACTGTGTGTGTATGCGGTGGGGGGGATAGAAAGAAAGGTATAGCCACCTATTCCCAGGAGAGATCTGAAGATCAGGTTGTCATGGATCCAGAGGAGCCACATCCTGCTTAACCAGGGAGCAAAAGAACAAACTGGCCTTATGAAGATAGCTCAAAATACTCTCAGAGCCAAAGGAATGCATGTTCCAGAAGAGAAAAGAGAAACTCTTCTTCTTCACTCAAAAGGTCTGTGCTATAGAGGCAGCGGCCATTTTACTCACCCACCCCACATTCTAAGGCAGGAGGGAGGGGGAGAGCGACACTATTGAGCATGTGTCAGTGTCGCGTTATGAGGGAAGATGGCCGCCTCATTGACTTGAATGAGAGGTTAAAATAGTCCTTAAAAGTCAACCGAAGGGAATTTAAAAAAAACGAAAAGCTTTCCATCAACTACAGTCAAGGAGGAAGAAGACCCCACCACTGATTAGTTAATAAGGCTCTAGAAATTATGCAAATTGAGAGCACAAAAAGTCTCAATCTGGAAGTAAATTTTACAAAAGCAGGGAGAGAGGTTTGTATTCCTTTTCTAACTTAAACTGCTCTCCTTCCCTCAACCTTTCACCAATCTTCTTGAAATTTTCAGGTAATGTAAAACACACATTTCTTTCTGGCACCTGTAAATTTCAGAAAGGTTGATGAAACATTTTCGATTTTATGGCTGTTAGAATGACCCCCCCCCCAAATTATCACTTTAACATGGCGGAATGTGTTTTTTACTGACGGCCCTTAACAATGGAGGCACAGCTGTGCCTCCATTAATATGTTTGGAACAAAAACCAGGAGTGCAAGATTATATTTAAATTCTGTAACCAACCATGCTTGGGACTCACAATTGGAAGGGAGTGGGGAGGAGATTGCATGGAGCATGGAATGTTAAGGTAACTTGGAGGGGGGAGTTGGAAGGGGAATGGAATGACAAGGGGGTGGAAATTTGGGGGAGGGACAAGGGCAGAAGGAATTACATGGATGACTCATTACAATAGAATGGTGCCCTGTGTGCAGTTGGTTGGACAAAATTCATTATACTAAGATCACTGTGTAGGTGTTGCAGTTGTTCAGCCTTCCCCAACTTGGTGCCTTCCAGATGTGGTTGATTTCAATGATCAGATCCCATGACTGGCTGAAGGGGACCAGGTTGGGGGAGACTGGAGGAGGTGTTCAAACCCTTTTAAGCATGAGCTTCACTGTCAATTTTCCATGGTTCATAACAGAGAAAACGTTTATTGGAAGAACAATGGAAACAAATTCACTGTAAATTGAAGTCTGGGATGAATGTGATTAGAACTAGCCAACTCCTTAACCTGTAATCATCCAGTGAATTCCCTCCACTCATCCCTCTCTTCCTTCTTCCAGTTGTCAACTGCTCAAATTCCTCCCCCCCCAGTGCCGTTCCATGCTCCCCTCAGCTCTCCCCTCCCCATTCCCATTTACGTTCACATTCCATACTCCAAGCAATCTTCTCCTTCTCCCACTTTCAAACACAAACCCTAAACATGGTTCATGAGAAGACCTGTTGAAAAGATGGATGGGGAACAGCACATTTTAAAATGTATACTTGCAATAAACATAAATCCATTTCGACTCAAAGCTGGGAAGGTCCTAGAAAGGACCAGCCCGTGCGTTTCCCCTAGAAGAGTTCTACTCTCCCTGGTTTAGTGACACATCTCTGTTACGTGATGTGCTCTCATTAGACCTGTGTACAAACTTGCACACATTCTAATGAGACTTACACACTCACTTATAAGGAATCTTTAGACATTGACAATAGAGCTTCTGTGGCTAAGTAAAGCAATTCTTACCCAAAGAAATCCACACTATTGAAGAGCATAACACCACAATGGCACGTTTATTGAAGTATAAACAGATTCATATGCACAAGCTAGTTTTGGGGAAATTAGCTGAGCAAATAGAGGATCAAAAGTAGTTTCAAGACTGTGGCCCTCTCTACAAGAATTTGGCTTGACGCCCGGTTGCCCAATTATGTGCATCTTCTCACAATCACTTTTATGCCTAATTACTACACACGACAGGCTGTGAAACGCATTACCGGCTGTATGAAACGCGCTTTAAAGTTGTTGACATGAGGAGAATCACTTGTTTTCATGGTCATAAGGCGCTTCAAGTCCCACTGCAAATTAAAACTAGCTATTTAACGCACATTTGATAATGCTCATAATCGGACAGAAAAAATGCCTCAACCCGCGATTTGTGCTCCATTCATGTGGAGATAAAAACAGTAATGCGCTTTGAAAGAGCTTTGAATTGCTCTTGTAGAGACACCCTGTGAAAGGAGTCTTCTTGAGACTTAGAGCATACACACACAGAGACAGCAGGGGAAAGAAGGGAGGGAATCTCTAAAAGAAATATACCTTTCCCTGAACTGAAGCACTTTCCTGAAGACAGCAACTAGCATGCATTGCAGCTCCTGGTCTTAGTGGAGAGGAAGGAAGGAGCAGGAGCCTTTCCTCTGGGAGGAGACTCAACAATTTCAGCAGCACAGCCCCACGCTTCTAAGAAGGGGGGAACCCTGACTCAGAACCTGAGGGTTTTTATACAATCTACAGAAAAGCAGTAAAGTCACTGCTCATAAGCATTAGAAGTGATGTTACTTGCCATGGGGGAAACACATAACAAAAGAGGGTATTTGGGGATGATGGCTGTACTTGTCAGAATATTCTTTTAACAAAAGGTGACTATAGATACTAATTAGGGATGTGCACTGGATCGGATCCAATCCACGATCTGAATCCGAACCAGGGGGAAATCGGATAAATTATCCGATTTCTGATCTCACCGCTGGATCAGCCAATCCAATCCGATCTGATCCGGAAAGGTTCTGAACTGGTTTGGATGGATCGGCGGATCGGCGGGCGCCCAGTGGCGCCCACCGCCGCTTCCATTGGTGGGTGCCAGCTGGCACCCGCCGATGGAAGTGGACAGCGGGGGCAGGGGGCAGCGGACGGGAGCAGATGGCCAGGAAAGGAAAGCAGGGGGCAGGGGGAGGGGGGGCCACGGCGCGCTTACCTTTCCTGGCCGTCCGCTCCCATCCGCCACTGGCTGCTACTGCGAGCAGGCTTCGCGGCCTGCTCCTAGGTAGCGTGCCAGGTCATGACATCACCTGGCGTGCTGCTCTGGAGCAGGCCATGAAGCCCGCTCGCAGTAGCAGCTGGCGGCGGACGGGAGCGGACGGCCAGGAAAGGTAATCAGAGGGCAGGGGGAGGGAGGGAGTGGATTTACCCCCCCGGGGCCATCCGCTTCCATCTGCGGACGGCCCTGGGGGGGAGGGAGTTAGGCCACCCTCACCCACCCGCCGCCATTTTTTCCTCATAGACATTGCATTGCAAGTCTATGGGGGGGGGGGGGAAATGGCAGCCGATCCAAAAAGTTCCAATTTTTGGATCGGGATTGGACTCGATCCGGTCCGGGGGGCCTCCAATTTTGTCCAATCTGATCCGTGACAAAATTGGACATCCCGATCCGAGTCCCGATCCGATCCGGGGGGGGTCCGTGCACACCCCTAATACTAATGACTGTCTTAAAGACAGGTGTCCAGGCTGGAGTTTAACAATAGGACCACATTAGCATGTGCAGGACCAGGCGCAGGACCAGATATCACTTTTGTCATCCAGCATTAATATTCTGCTCAATTTTACTCCCACCTTTGCCTCTAGGGAATGCATTTTAGGAGGTCTATTAGGAACTGAATTGCCTGATGGCTCTTAGCCCCATTCCTGTGCCTTTGTGGGGAATGAAGACACTCACAAGAGAGCTATTTTGTAACATCTCCCATCCTTCCTCCATACCTTCCCTTTGACCAGTACTAAGTTCAGTCACAATCTTGCCCAGAGTAAACAAGCACTATCACTAATCACACAATGTAACTTTTCACAGAGTATTTTTATCGAACGCTAGTTTGCCCTTAACAAACAAGCTGGTACTGCATTCTCTTCTGACTTGTGGTCCTCCTATCATATCATGAATGCAATAAAATGTTTTTATGACTAAGGTGTGCTTGTCTATTGCTGTATCATTCCCAATTTCCTCTTGTAATCACCTACAGTGATTGGAAGAACACTGGCTTATAAACAAAGCTGAACCAAGGCAAAATGTGACTCCAAAAGAATCAAGAATCGGTTTTCTCTACATCAACCTTTCCCAACCTGGTCCCCTCCAGATGTGTTGGACTGCAGCTTCCATCATCCCAACCAGGATGGCCATTCTGGCTGTGGATTATGGGAGTTGTAGTCTAACCTAGCTGGAGGTGCCATGTTGAGGAAGGCTGATCTATATGACCAGCATGCACTTGAAGCCTGCTCTAGGGCAATTTCTACAATTGTAGTGTTCTATGCAGCACTGATGGGAGAGAGGAAAGAGGGTTATTGGCAAAGCCCAGAAAAATAAACCTTTGAAACCCTCCTTTAAATTCTGTACTAAGAATAAACCTAAGGAAATTTATATCTATGAACCTGGAGGATATCAGTGCAATTCTGTTGGTTTTCGTGCCCTATCGGTGGCTTTGATATCATCAACCATGGTATCCTTCTGGGCTGTCTCTTTGGCATGGGACTTGGAAAAGATGTTCTGGGGGCTCCTGTCCTTTCTGCAGGGCAGATCCAGAAGCTACTGTAGTTGGCTGCTGGTTTTTGGAAAACCTCAGAGTTCCATCTTGTTCCCTACACTTTTTAACATCTACATGAAACAGCTGGGAGAAGTCATCTGGAGAATTGGGCTGAGGTGTCATTAGTATGTCAGTGAAACCCACCTCTACCTCTATTTCCATCTATCAATCCCAGGGAGGTGGTGGAAACCCCCAATGAATGGAGGTTGTTTTGGGATAGAAGAGGGCAAACAAGGTGAAACTTAAACCAGACAAACTAGATGACCCAGTTGTGGGTTGAGTTGCACTCCCCTTCAAAAACCAAGAATGCAGCCTGAGGTTTTAGGCTTGGCTCAGTTGATTCATCTTTTGTTATTTTCTCTGAAAAAGCAAAGCTTTTCTACATGAAGCATTTATTGTGTGCTCATCATTCCCTACTCATGGTTGCTACGGGTTCTTTAGATGATGTCATCCCTCCAATTTTGCCTTTGTTTTTAAAGCACTTTCAACAAGTTTTTTTTAAGAGCAGGGAAAATGCAGCATTTAATTGTAAAAGCAAAAAAGTGTGATTTTCTCTTGTGTATTCTGATACACTATAGTGCCACCTAGAGGTTATGTAGCAGAAAAAAAGGAAAGGAAATGCTTTTTCTGTAGTGTTGAAATCTCAGCAAATTAGCAACCTCTGTAGAAAACCCTTTAACCAAAGAGTGGTTGTTTTCAGTCTGCTACAGTTTAGGCTTCTTGGAGGTCCAAGCACCTGTCATAGGAAAACTCTGGGACCCATGGTTGCAGATACCTGCCCTCCCATGGAGGTCCCAGGGGCGTATTCTGGTATCTTGCTCATAGACTGTACTTGGGAGGGGGCATAGTGATGTCTTCACAGTATTCCTGCCATCACTGTGCATTAATTGATGTCTTCATGCATGACCAATGTGTGGGTGTCATCGGTGTGCAATCTCATGAAAAGAGTGTGTTGTTGCCAGAGATGCTGTGGGAATGAATGTTACTATGTAAGCTCTTTCTTTTTTTCTTATTATTTTATTTCCTCCTTTCCTGCTGGGAGGAGATGGGATTGTAACTCTATAATGCCAGCATTGACGTAGCAGATGCCAAAGTAGCAGGGCCCATGGATCAGCTGGCTTGTGTATCCCATTCAAACCAATAGAACTTAAAAGTGCTGGGACCTGCCACCAATTTCACTATGACTGTGTTCTGCTCATACCCCACCAGGAATGTTACAGACAAATCAGCAATAAACAAGCAAAACTTCATAGCCGATAATGACACTGAGGTTTAAACCAGCAACTTTGTGGTCTTAGGCAGGGCTGGCTCCAGGTTTGAGGGCTCCACCAATGAAGAGCTGTCTGATGGCCCCCTCCCTTCTGGCAAGCAGGTTTACCAGCAGCAGCTAAAAGCACTAGCATAAGGTGCCCATTGTTTAAAATTTCCCACAATGCCCAATGTAGTCTTGCTCAAGGGCAATGTGGTAAACAGTGGCATCTGGTGGCTCTGATAACAATGGGCTGGTGAATCCACTCCAGGTTTCAGGAAGCACCTTGGGTTGCCCTGTTAGAGTTATGACTGGTTGTGACTGAAATCCAGAGCAGATTCACCACCCCACTGACACTGGAGCTATCAGCGTCCAACTGGTGGCAAATTCAAAATGATGAGCAGCTCCCCACTGCCAGGTCAGAACTGAGCAGGGGGAACAGGTGGCCAGTTGGGCCCAGTCAGGGCAGGCATCTGCATCTGTGGGCTCTGAGCATGCCAAGTGTTGGTATCACAGTCTTGCCTGAGAGGGGACTATTCTAGGGAGCTACCTGGGATTATGCATGCTAAGGCACAGAAGAGATGTGCAATATTGGATCCCACTATTGGCAGATAGTATAAAGCCTCTGGATTTGCCAAATACAAGAGACTTGATCTCGAGCCTTTGCTTGGTGAAGAGAGCAGGATAATTTGCCCATTGCATCTTAGGTTTTTGCTTCTGAGTTTATTAGCTCTAGCAATTGACCTCATGAACCCAAAGCTGGGCAACATAATCCCAGGTCTAAATATGGGTAAGGCCTTTTATGGTCTGGTCCTGACCTGACAGTAGCTAAAACGGAGCCAAGGACTACTACAGATTTAGAGGAATGTCCAAGAAAGCCAGCTATCAATGAGCAAAACCACCTAATAATATCCAAAGGTAGAAAACATCCATGCAGCCATCCATCCATTCCTCCTAACTGAACCATCATTCATTTTTAATAAACAGGCATGGAAAAATAGGGCAGACTCCTGCTCCATCTGACGTTAATGGCAAAAAAAACAAACAAACCCCAAACCAAAACACTACTCATTGACTTCTGTGAGGGCCCAGTTGTACCCCAGGGCATGATATTATAAGCTATTGATATTCACAGGAACTTCCTCTGCAGAGTGCAAAATGTCACCCAGGAACCACCAGGCAAGAATCTAATGATGACATTGTAGCGAGTGCAGAATGAAAGTTCCTGACCTTTGCACCACTTCCTATAGTGCAAATGTCACCACATTTATTATTTATGTTTCACTTTGTTTAAGGGTACAAACACAGTGGGAGATATATATTCTTAGGGTAAACTTTGCAAAGCAGGATTGTATTGAAGTAATGGGAGACTCCAAAGGTCAAGCAACATTATTATGCCCTAGTAAATAAATATAGTGATAATGTTTTGGTTGGGTTCCCCCTAGGGTGACCAGATAAAATCCAGGTCAGGGCTCATGTCACTTTAACAGTTGTAGAGAAAAGGGAATTTCAGCCAGTATCATTTGGATGCAATTAGTTCCTGGTGAAATTCCCTCTTCATCACAACAGTTAAAGGTGCAGGCACTATACTAGAGTGACCATATACAAAAGAAGGCAGGGCCCTTGCAACTTTAACATTGTGATGAAGAGGGAATTTCACCAGGAACTAACTGCATACAAATGACACTGGCTGAAATTTCCTTTTCTCTACAACTGTTAAAGTGACCAGATTTTGGAACCCAAAATCCCGGTCCCCCCCTGCCACCCAAAACAACCCCCCCACCAAGCCACCCCCCCAAAACAAACCCCCCAAGCCACCCCCCCACCCAAAACAACCCCCCCACCAAGACACCCACTCCCAAAAAACATCAGCCCTGACCTACCAGGTTCGCTGCCGCTGCTGCTGCCGCCCCCACTGGGTCCGCCGCCCCCCCCAGGTCCCCCGCCGCCGCCGCCACCGCCGGGTCCCCCGCCGCTGGGCTCGTAAGGCCAGCGGCCGCGCGGAAGAGGCAGGGGAGGGCCGGATCCGAAAGTGACGTAATTGGCCCTCCCCCGCCTCTTCCGCGCGGCCTCTGGCCTCGTCGAGGCTAGTCGCGATGGCGACGACCCCCAAGGAGCCCGGACGCCTGCGCGGTAGAGGCGGGGGAGCCCCGCCTCTACCGCCTCTTCCGCGTGGCTTCTGGCCTCATCGAGGCTAGTCGCCGCGAAGCCTGTTTCTCAGTAGATTCGAGCACCGGAGGGAAGCGGACGCCCCTGCGGATAAGGAGCGCAAGGCGCGAGGGAGGGCACTTACCTTCTGGGGCGGCTGCTTCCCGGGCTCCTCCGCCGCCACCGCCACCGGGTCTACCGCCGCTCCTCGCTTGCTGCCACTGCCGTGTGACCCCCCGCCACCCCGGTTTGCCCCCACCGCCCCCGGTTGGGCCGGTTGGCCCCAGGTTTCCCAGTTAGGACCGGGAAACCACGAGCCATCTGGACACCCTACTACAACTGTTAAAGTGACATGAGCCCTGACCTGGATTTTATCTGGTCACCCTAGTTCCCTCCCCCCCCAAAATGCTTTAGAGGTAGGCTTTCTAGTGATTTACTACTGATTATGTGCTTTTCATTCATTTATTATATTTCTATATTTTTCATGGTTTTTCATATTTTTGAACCACCCAGAGAGCTTCTGCTATGATACACTTGCATAGAAAAGGGGATTTTTCAGCAGGTGTCATTTGTATGAAGCAGGACATGGTGAAATTCCCTCTTTATCACAACAGTTAAAGTTGCAGGAGCCCTGCTCTCTTTTGTATCTGGTCACTCTATATAAAGTGGGCAGGGCTCCTGCAGCTTTAACTGCTGTGATGAAGAGGGAATTTCACCAGGTGCTGCATGCATACAAAATGACACCTGCTGAAATTCCGTTTTCTGTGCAACTGTTAAAGATACAGGAGCTCTGTCCTCCTTTTCATATGGTCACCCTTTAATGGACTAAGTTCAACTAACCTAGTCTGGAGGATCCAACACATTGCTTTTAATGGGATGTTATTTTCATGATGGGTGCATGTTACATAATGATCACTACTTTTCTCATACCAGAAATGTTTGACTGGCAGCATTGACATATTTGCATCTGTATTCACATATGATGAGCCTTGCATTCTGAAGTCCTCTTGTTCTTATTGTGTTGGTTTTAATGTGTAAAGGTGTATCTTCCCAGCTGTGTTTTGAATAAACTCTTTCACGCTACAGTTTTCTATGGGCTGTAGCTTAGTAGTAGAGCTATGCACTGCATGAGGAAGGTCCCAGTTTTAATCGTTGTCATCTCCAGGCAGGGCTGGGGGGGACTGCCTAAAACCCTTGAAGGCCTCTACCAGTCAATACTGAGCTAGATGGACCAATGGTCTGACTTAGAACTTCTCTGCATTAAGGGAAATCGCATTGCTTATCCGGGGCTTTGTGCTTCCTGGTTCTTTAGCGTGATTGTTATGGCCTGCATTACATGGGCAGAGAGGGTGACCATGTGGTTTGAATTGAATACTTCCCCTCCATTCACTTCAATTGAGACAATGCCATCTAGTGACAGAAGATCTCGCTTTTTCAGGACATTACCACATTAAAAGTGGTTCTTTTCATAGCGGGATTTCCAGGGGACACCATGGAAGACATCCTGGTCATGGATGATGTCATGCAATGGACTCAAAAAGTTCTGTGAGTGGCCAATCACAAGTGTGCAATAAATCTTTCATTTAGAGGAGCCTTTGCTATAATGCAGCTCCTCATTTTCCTGTATCTGCTTAATGAACACATACCGCTTTTGCACTATTATTTTCTTTGTCAGTCTCTTCAATAATAAAGCTAATTCTTTTTTTACGTTTCTCCTGTCCTGCTCTGTGCTAACATCTACACATGTATATGACATCCACTTTTCCTCTACTTTTGGCATTTCCAACACCTGTTTTATAGTGCTACTTTGTGTATCTTTGGGCCAAACCACATGTAACATGGGACATCCACGATCAGATCTCTCTATATTTTTTGTAAAATTTAAAAGCAGCAATGTGCAGGGCGGGGGTAGGGGGTGGGAGATGTAGGACTTTTTTTCTGTCTAAACTTGCATAGGGTTGCATCCTAAGTATGTCTTCTTCCCTTTCTTCTTCCTTTAATGCACAACCTCTCTGTCTGCATCTGGTTTTGAAAAACTTTCTTTTGCATTGTCTGTATGATTTTTCAGTCTTGCTTATAGAATTTTGCTTTTATCAATCTGCAGCCATATATTCATATTTCCCCCCTAGTCTTGGAAATTAGTCTCTGTATTCTCACAAAACTCTCAAATTTTGAATGATTAGCTGCAGTTTTTCTAATTTAGACCTCTGCCAAATTGTCATTATCTCAATATTTTAATGTTTGCCCATATATTTACCCAGGTTTTCCTGCCATCACTTTTCTTTCTCCACATGGACCCACATTTCCCTTTTCTGATCCCAATACTATCAACTTCATTTAGTGCTCTGCACATAATATAAATGCAGATGTGTGTACTTCAGATTTTCTCTCAACATTTTCTGAACTGCTTTTCTAAAATTGGCAAACTCTTCACAAAACACCGTCAAGCTTCTTTTGGGGAAGAGGATATTGTATGGATAAATTTTGTACTGGAACAGTCTTTAATATTTGCTGATGTACATGCTCTTTTAAATATCTACCTTCTTCCTGGAAATAAACAAATGGTCAGCATAAATGATTTCTTTACATCTTTTTACAGCCCAAAAATTGATTATCACAACATTGGAAGGGTAAGTGGTCACCTCCTATAATGTAAGGGATTGAGGACCTTAAAATGCTTTCAATATTTGAATGGGTGGTGTAAAGATGCTATCTTCAAATGGAGACTTATTTGGATATCTGGTCTGCTTTTGTTGAAGCTTATGTATAATTAATAGAAAGTTGTATTTTCACACATATGCATTTCATATGCATGCATTGATATGGATATATACAAATCTGCATGTGTGTGCTTTTTGTTTATTTATCTTGTTGCAGTGTCACATAAAAAATAAATTTAAAAAACACCTTCAATAACCGTCTCAGCATCAGGATTTGTCAACCTGCTGTGGATTGGGGCTACTCAACCATGTATTTGTTCATGTTCAGTTTTTACCTAGTGGCAGGCAGCTTGCAATCTTCCCGCCATTTAAACTTTCCCAGAATGACCCAGAGGAATGCTACATCAGAGCACTGTGGGAAATGTGAAAGGGTGGGTGGCTCACAGCTGCTGCTGCCTACCACAGGTGGCAGGGGCCACTGATGTCAGGTGGGGCACCAGGTGGCACTTTGCCATCACCCCCTCCTCTCCGAATCTAGAGTTAGCCCAGCCCTGATCAAATAACAACCTGTTTCATACAGGTTCTGGTTCCTTGGGCTGAAAGAGCACAATGTGAACGAAGCAAGCTAGCTTTGGGCTTGCATTCTCCCCTCAACTGCCATTGTTGGCCTATGAATGTTCAGCCTATTAATTTTTCTGGTCTTGCTGGGTCTAGGGAGATGCAAAGTTCTGCCCCCCATTACTCTTTTATTGCATACCTCGGGGGCTGCCTCTCATCAGATGAGCCCTACTCCTGCCATTTCCCCCCTGCATACTGGAACCAATTTCATAGATAGAGGAATGATAAATTATGCTGTCTGCCCAAGGGCGCTCAGGATGAATGAACCGACCCACCATTTTAAAATCAAAGCATTGTACATCCGCTCTGAAATCTGCTTTGCTTTTATGCTTGCATCACAACTATATTGTACAACAATGTTTGCTTCAATTCAGGCAGGCTTACCAGCAAATAGCTGGAAGTCCCAATGAATGAAAACAACCACTTCATTAAAAAAATAAAATCTGGGACACAAATACCCTGTTATCCAATGACAGAGTAATCTTACTTAACAATACTGGGACAAAATTGATACATGAAGGACATGTATAACCTACAGAACAAACGGTTCACCCTTACAATGGGATTACTTTAAAGGGTTCACTGAGAGCTTGATCCCAAACGATGCTGAACCAGCACATAATTGAGAAATAGGAATCACAGTAAGCTCCCTCACAAGGCTGTTGTGAGAATGAATATGAATTTTACAACATTGTTTACTGTAGAAAGTATTAAGAAAACTCTCTGGCCTGCATTTGCATTTGAACTAGGTAGGCTGCATGAAACATTACTAACCCAGGTCAAACCTTTTTAAGTAAGGATCTTTCTATTGCACACACTAATTGCTCCACTTAAGCGATATAGTTACAGCTTAATTAAAATCTATCTTATCAGGTGCTGAGAAAGAGTTCAGCTAAGAATGAGCACAAAAGGATCTTAGAAAACTTGGAAAGTTGACACCATGTTATTCAATTTTATCTGCAAAATCAACTCACGTCTAGGTCTAGGCTGCCAACGGTATATGGTTTATACTGCTGTTGTTCTCAACTAATTCTACTGCATTATCATGAGATTTAAGCTGCTGAAATGGATTCTCTGATCTTTACATGGGGGGGGGGGGGAGGGCGCTGCCTTATAGTGCTAACGATCAGAAGACATGTGCAGCAATTCCATCTTTTTCTCCTTTCCAGATTTTCTGAGGTACGAAAAAAGATGAAAGAAGCAGTGGGAAAACACAAGAAGACCACAAGTGGATTCCTCACAAAATTCCATAAATAAGGCAAGGTGATGATAAATGTTTTGTCTGGAAGCACCCAAGGATACAGCATGCAACATTTTGCATTGCTGGGCTGAACGTCTGGTGTATAATATTGGCACAATAACTGATGTTGACTTTTGCAAACTGCATCATACTTTCAGTGGAGCTGTGAATCCATTCTGGGTTTCAACCAGAACCAGTCAAAACTCTAAATGAGCTATCCAAGGTGCTGAACCTATTTTGGAGGTAGGGTTCAGGACCTTGGACACTCCCTTTGGTGTTCTGGCTGGTTCTGACTGAAACCCAGAATGGATTTACAGCCCCACCAAAATCAGACTCACCAGCCTCCAGTGGATGTAGATTTGTATCTGTGTATGGAAGTCATCCTAATGAATGGTTTATGGGTTGCAGTATGTAATTGATGCCACTACCCCCTGAGCAACCATTTAGCATCTAGCTCCAGTTGGTGATCCTCGGGGTTCTAATAAAAAAGTAAAGAAGATCCCACACACCTGAGGTCTTCCCTCTTCAGCACTAGACTGTTTTAAAATTTAAAATGGTTGGGCAGGAAGGGAATTTTATTAAATTTGTGTTATGTCTGGGAGGCATACGTGCCCCTCTTCATTTGATCCTCACCACAACTCTATGAGGTAGATTAGTCTGAGAGATAGTGATCTGGTTCACACATATTGGCAATTCCTGGGTTGTTTGAAAATCTGGCTAGTCAAAGGTAGAGCCAGGAAGAATATGACAGATTACATGTGAATCCTCAAAAGTTCTTGAGAATCTTGAGCTTCTCAGACCTCAATATATTAGTAATAATAATATGCTTTTATTGGTTTGACGAGTAAATTCCTAACACATAACGTACTAATGCATTTATGGAACCCTAAAAAAAGTCAGTGAGAAACAGAATCTTCTGGTTCTTGAGAAAGGGAAGCTGTCTGCTAAAATTTCAATAAGTCATGGAGTAAAAACTTTTAAAAAATCTATGAGGCATGTAACTTCATGTACACCAGTCACAACCGTAGTTTACAAACAGGTTTTTCATTCTGCTTTTTGCTCTTATAAGAATGTTTTAAATCTCCTCCTTATGAACCAGCCTCAAGCTAAGGAGTAGCCTTCCTTCGTTTATTGGCACACTTTTTGGTAATTTTTCTTTTGAGCTTCTGAGCTTCAGGTTTCCCTTGACAGATTGATCCACAGAATAATTAAAGTATGTAGCTGCAAACTACATGTAATTTCTAAACAGGGTGGAAGAAAGCAAGTTTTTTTAAAAAACTGGTTTTTCATTTGTCTGATTTTAATAAACTTTCTAGGAATATTAAAACTGCAATTTTGTGCTTTATGGCCTGGGTTAATTTCCATCAAACTCTGTAAATTCCTTGTAAGTAATCTTTTTTTTAGTATCCTAACTTACGTACAGACAGAGGAAATCCTTAATTTTGTAATTGCTCCCCTAAGCTAATATAAATTCTGTAGTGCAATAGGCACATGAGTTTTTATGACCCAAAACTTGTGAATGTTTATTATAACAACCTAGCAACTAATTAGTGTGCATGCTTATTTCAAAAATAGATGAATTAGGAACATAGGCAGCTAGCTTACACCCAAGTCAGAACATTAGATTATCCAGCTCAATGGTGTTTACACTGATTGACAGCGGCTCTCTGAGATTTCAGACACTATAGGAAACTTTCCCACCCTACCTGGAAATGTCAGGGAATGAATCTGGGACTTTTTACAAGCTACAGACCTTTTATCAATAGCCCAATTAGATAGCTGGAAACTTGATTTAAATCAGCCCTTTTCTTGGTGATTAAATCAATTATTTGGACAAACATGAACTAAATCAGTCTACCAGGAAGCTGTCTATATGCACTCAAAGCCCCATGGTGGCTGTGAATCTGCACGGTGTCAGTTATATGACGCAGCTGCAGATTTACAACCACCACAGGGCTTTCCTGCAGAGCTCTGAAGAAAAGAAGTTGGGGACTAACCCCAACTTTTTCGGTGGGAGTGAGGTCATCCCAGCTCTTCCACTGTCTGACCTTGCTCCGTTGCAGATCCGGGGGGGGGGGGGCTGTCCTGGCAGAAAGTGTCCGACATCTGTCGGAAACCAGGAAGAGGGTGGGGGGGAAGTACCTAGATGACCATCAGAAACCCTGCACTCCCTCCTTGGCATGGGGATTACCCGACACCACTCTGGGTAGGTGAAACCACAGGGTTTTGGGGGAAGGTGGCACCAGCTCCGCTCCATGAAGACAGCCCCTAGGTTCCTGAAAAACTTTCTGACTGTTAGAGCAGTAAAACAAAGGAACCAATTACCTAGGGAGGTAGTGGGCTCTCCCACACTAGAGGCATTCAAGATGCATCTGAACAGCCATCTGTCAGGTATGCTTTCATATGGATTCCTGCATTGAGTAGGGGGTTGGACTCTATGGCCTAATAGGCCCCTTCCAATTCTACTATTCCATGAAACCTCAGCTTGAACAATCACACTGAATGAAGGTGTTCTTTTATCCACTTATTGATGTTAATGTAGGGTGTCCAGATGGCCCGGGGTTTCCCGGTCCTAACCTGGAAACCTAGGCCGAGCCGGGGCAACCGGGGGGCAGCGGGGGAAAACCGGGGTGGCGGGGGGTCACGTGGCGGTGGCGGGAGGCAGGCAGTGCGAGGCACTTACCTGCTGAGGCATCCACTTCCCTCCGGTGCTCGGAATCTACTGAGAAACAGGCTTCCCGGCCTGTCCCTCAGTAGCGCGCCGGGTGATGACGTCATCACCCGGCGCGTACTGAGAGACAGGCCAGGAAGCCTGTTTCTCAGTAGATTCTGAGCACCGGAGGGAAGCAGACGCCCAGGTAAGGAGCGCGGGGTGGCGCGGCGTGGTGCGGGGGGTGGGGCGGTGCGGGCACGCGGTGGGGGGGTTGTTTTGGATGGGGGGGTGGCGGGGGGGGGTCCGGGATTTTGATTGTCATAATCTGGTCAGCCTATGTTAATGGGCATTAACCACGTGGATGCTTTTTCCACAATCATTTACCAATTTGTCAAAGCATGTTTGAGAATTTCAACTGAGGCCTTTATCACACGTACCGTTTTCCCCCCGGATTCTTCTGCGGGTTCCCCCTCTGTTTCCTATGAGAATTTAGCGTTTTGAATCACACGTGGTCGGTTTTGCTCCGACATCTCAGATCAGCCTATTGAACTTGCCTGAACTTGTCTGAAACGGACTTCGCCTGTTCAGGGTTAAATCTAGGCTGACCAGATAAAATCCAGGTCAGGGCTCTTGTAACTTTAACAGTTGTAGAGAAAAGGGGATTTCAGCCAGCGTCATTTGTATGCAGTTAGTTCCTGGTGATATTCCCTCTTCATCACAACAGTTAAAGTTGCAGGCCCTATACTAGAGTGACCATATACAAAAGAAAGCAGGGCCCCTGCAACTTTAACAGTTGTGATGAAGAGGGAATTTCACCAGGAACTAATTGCATACAAATGACACTGGCTGAAATTCCCTTTTCTCTACAACTGTTAAAGTTACATGAGCCCTGACCTGGATTTTATCTGGTCACCCTAGTTAAATCGAAACAGAAACTATAAATGGAGCACTCAGGGCATGAGAACAGCGTGAGGGGGATGATGTCATGTGCGCTGAAGAATTGAATCAAAGTCGTGGTGAGTGTGCTTCAAACCGCGCGTGTGATAATGACCGGAATGCTCTGTCTCCTAATCCTGAATAAAAAGCCTGGCTGTGATTACTTCCTGGAGAGGAAAAGATGTCCTGTGCATGATCACACATCTCTGTGTCTACAGAGAACAATAGTTCTGACTTGTGAAAGATTTTGGTCACTTAGGAAACATATTTGGGAACTTATCATGGATTCATCTTAATTCAGATTAAGCACTGAAGTTTTCTGCTACAAAAAACAGGCAGCACCAAACCAGTTCATGGTATCTGTAAGTGATCTGTATCCTGTCCTTCCTCCAAGGAGTTCAAATATCACCCACAAGATTTCCAGGTAGACTCCCATGCCTACACCTGCTTGATTTAGCAATGGAACTCTATCGGGCACCTCCAAATCTTTATCTGCACTGAATTTAAGGATGGGGGGGACTCTCCCCAGTTGAAAACCATCCTATAGGATAGGACTCCTTTAGGAGCAACTTGTAGTCCTCCAGGTGCCTTGGACTACACATTGCACACCCCTGATGTAGGATATATATGCAACTTTCTACCTGGTTTCAATGTATCCAGGAGCGAAGCCTAATTCTCACATCAATAGTGTAATATTATACATATTTATTCAGTCAGAAGTACCATTGTGTTCAATGGGTCTTACTCCCAACCGTGTGCACTTCTTGAAGACGTAAGGCACCATGAAGCCATTTTACCCTATTATTTTTAAATGGTTTATTAGTATTATTTTTAATCTGACCAAACAATGGCATGTGATAATTTATGACTGTATGGTAGCTATCAGATTTACCATATATGGCATATTCTGAAGAAAAAATCAAAAATGCAAAAATGACACAAAAAAGACATGTTATGGTGCTTTTACCCTATCCGAAATGCATGTGAGAATTGGATTATTGAAAAGTTGCATGCTGGAGCAGGGATATTTCTCTTCTATAGCATGAGATATCAATGCGAATATAAACCTGGGTGGGCCAAAAATTGAAAATAAGTTCTGAGGCTCAGCTGTGGTGAACCATTGTCTAAATTAAATCTTCAAACTTAATTATTGCGAATGAGCTGCATCTTGGCCTTCCTAAAGTGAACAATTCTATTAAAGTCAATATGAGCAATGATGGTGGTAGCAATTAATGTAAGTTTTTACTGTAACCAAGGACTTCTTGGCTTGCATAAAATGACGCTTTAACAATAATAGCACTCTATTGCTTTACTAACAAACTCTTTATAATACAATACAATCCAGTTTTATGTGTATCAGAAACTCTACCACAGATAGAGATAGAGACAGAGATAGAGATAGAGATTAGATATACACACACATAATACATTACTCCCTAAATATTTGCTGTATAGACCAATATTATGTGCCTTATCACCATCTCTCTCCCCCTGCCTCCCCCCCCCCCCAATATTTGAAAAGTAGCTGTTGAATAAAACTGCAGTATCACTTGCTTTGACAAAGAATAAGATCTCAATGGGCCCCAGAGACAACCACTGTGGCAGTTGTTGTGTAGCAATGGCATCTTGGGACTGCCCTTTGTATTGATTATCTGCTGGTAATATCACTGAAATATCTATGCAATATCATTTTAATGCTGTTTGTTTCCTAGAGATAAAATACTTTCCATCCTAATGATCTATTTGTGGACAACAGCAGATCCTAAAATTCAGCCATTTTTAAAAATCTCATAGCAGATGGGGAGCTCTAAGGCTGAAGCTCATTGGATGACACTGGGCTAGCCCAGGAGTGCAGAATCTCTTTCAGACTGAATTCCATTTTGGAGAAACTCTCAGGGGCTGCATTCTAGTACTGCATGGACCCGAAGGAAAAATGGGGCAGGGGACCCCCCCCCCTAAATTCCAGCATATTTTAGCTACCGAAAATTGGTGTTGGGGGTGCGAAGGGCCAGAGGAAAGGAACATGGCCTTCTCAAGAATGCTCAGATTGGGATCCCAGACCTGAGGTTTTGCAACCCTAGGCTGGTGACTCTCTCTGTCAACCTAATCTTTCTCCCAGGGTTGTTGTGACAATAAAAGGGTAAATGTGTAGAACTATGTAGGCTGCCCCAAGCTCTTTGGAGGAAGGGCAACATATATATGAAACAAATAAATGCAAAATAAACTAGTGACCAGTTTTGAGTACCTAATCCAATGGGGAAATTAAAGAGAGTATTGACCATATCAGTCGCTTATGTTCCATAGGCCAATAGCAAACTATGGCCCTGTTCATACAGCACGCTAAACCATGGTTAAGCATTTTGAGCTAAACATTATGGCTTACCGTGTTGTGTGAACCATTCCTACCATGAGAGCTACATAACCATGGTTTAAACATGCTCATTAACCACTTGCTGCAAAGCGGTTAGTGGGCTAGCCATGGCTTAGTGTGTTGTCTGAACAGACCCAGTGGCATGCTAACCACACCAGCACGATAGCTCCCAATGGGCTTTAGCAGGCTTATGAGTTCTAAATGAGAGATAAGAGGCAGCCCTGGCCCAAGGTAGGTTGCTGCCTGAAGCGGTGGTGACCAGCCGCACCCCTATGACCCCTCCCCTCTTCCATGTTCCCCTCCCCCCCACAGCCTCTCTGCCCCCTCCTGCATGTGCCCAAGAAGAAGAAGCTGATTGGTCACCCGTGTGCCTCACTGTGCTACGCCTCCTGACCCTGCCTGCCATCAGGCAACTTACTTTTCCGAGCATGGACATGCACACCCATACTGCCAACATGCTGCTTCTGTAGGTCTTTCTGCCAATGCAGCTCCTGAAGGCCAAAAGACCGTACAGAGGCAGCGTGCTGGCAACAAGGGTGCACATGTCCCGGCTAAGGAAAGTAAGCCTGCTGGCCAGCAGAGTCAAGAGTCGAGGCATGAGGGCGATCAAGCGGCTGCTGCTTATTGGGCCTGCATGGCCAACAAGGAGCAGCAGACCTTTGCAGGGGGAGATCTCCGCTCTTCCCCTCCTCCGCTGCCTGCTACACCCACTTCCTTCTGTGTAATAGTAAGGCTGGCCCTGTGCGTTTGAGAAGGCAGCCACAAGCCCACCCATATGACTCTCTGAAACTGGAGGAAGACAATGAGGACCAGCCAATTATGAAAGTGATAGCGCAGGCGTGCTGAAGAACAGCATTGACTAGGGTTGTTAACCCTTGCCTTGCAGCGCCGAGGCTGACTTGCCCAGGACAGTCAGGTGAGCCCTCCTGGCACGGGCGTGGGTGTGAGGGCCCCCCCAGAGATTTGCCCCTTTACACTCCCAGCTGCCTCATGTGGGAGCTTCCTCCCACTTCACATAAGGCTGGCCCTGCTAAAAGGACCGATGGCTAGAGGGACCTGATGGCATCAAAGAGGAAGCACTAATTCTGGAAGCATTTTAAACATTTAGAGAAGAGGCATATACTTAATTGGGAGCTTGGTCCCCAGCCAAAAGGCTGTCCAAACTCATTTGTAAGTTGGCAGCGCAGCAGCTGATTGTGATGTCACTGCCTGGAACAGTGGAAGGAGTCTGTGTGGGAAGAACATCTCCCAAAACAGACACGTGGGAAAGGGAGACAGAAGTTTTATCTTGCAATGTTATTTATCTGACATCTTGAACTTAGGAAACAATGCAATACATTTTTTAAAATGATATCATTATTATAATTTATTAAAACGTGGAATTGGTAATGTAATGTGTATGTACTGCATATATAAATCCAGAAACACCTGTAGAAAAAAACGTATGGTATAGTGTTAAAATGCTTGGTTTTTGCATAGAAGGGTAAAATTCAAATCTCTGTTCACCCATTTAGGGAAAGTCACTAGCTGTCAATCCACCCTAGAATTGTCAAGTTCCTGTGGTACTAAAATTATAAATATTAAACTGATACATAGTTGTTTCATTAAATAGTTAATTATCTCCACATGTGCCAGCTATCAGCGCCCTCCCTCTTACATAATACAAGTATATGGTTCAAGTATCATTCACTTCACCCTTCCCAGCCAGAAGGAACACTCAGCTCTAATTGACAGTTTCCTGGGACTGCAGACTCTGGCTTCATACTTCGGCAGGAGAGCCAGGGGCCACTGGGAGTTTTTACCCCTTGCAGTCCCAAGAAGAACATCATGGCACAGAAGAGATCAACCTGGCCCCACACATGGGCCAGAGAAAGAGCAGCTGCAGGGAGCTCATTTCACCCTTCCCTGCCAGAAGGAACACTCAGCTCCAATTGACAGTTTCCTGGGACTGCAGACTCTGGCCTCATACTTCGGCAGGAGAGCCAGGGGCCACTGGGAGTTTGCACTGCTTGCAGTCCCAAGAAGAACATCATGGCACAGAGGAGATCAACCTGGCCCCACACATGGGCTAGAGAAAGAGCAGCTGCAGGGAGCTCATTTCACCCTTCCCTGCCAGAAGGAACATTCAGCTCCAATTGATGGTTTCCTGGGACTGCAGACTCTGGCCTCATACTTCGGCAGGAGAGCCAGGGGCCACTGGGAGTTTGCACTGCTTGCAGTCCCAAGAAGAACATCATGGCACAGAGGAGATCAACCTGGCCCCACACATTGGCCAGAGAAAGAGCAGCTGAAGGGAGCTCATTTCACCCTTCCCTGCCAGAAGGAACACCTATAATAGGAATTTTGAAACCAAAAATGAGTGCCTGAGTGGTGTTTTCCCCCCTCTTCCCTCTTCGTTTTGTGTTGTATGGTTTAGATTGTTAACTTGATGACAGGGACTATCTCATTATTAAACTTTGTAAGCCATTGTGGGAGTCTTTTTTTGGCTAAAGAGCAGGGTGAAAAATACTGTAAATAAATAAAAATCTCTTGATTAGAAAATGCATTTTTGGAAATGCAGGGGATGGGATGAAGGTAAGAACCATGAGAGGGAGGATGGGGAGGGGTCATGAGAGGGAGGATGGGGGGGTCATAGTTAAGTGAAAGAACATGTGCTTTCCATGCAGGATATTCAATTTCATTCATTTAGGGAAGGCCTGAAGGCTGCATGAGATGCTAGGTGGTGGATGGGGGTGGGTGAGTATACACACATGTATGCACACATAAAAGCATGCACACAGAGGGAGTGGGATCATTGGGAATAGAGAAGCTAAAGCAAAAAACCTCCAAGCGACTCTGACTGTGATTGCAGTGCAGCAATTCTGGTTTCTTCAGGGCTGCAGAGGGAGGGAGAGGTTAAAGCCTGCTCCAGTATCCAGTGACCTTGGCCCATGCTGCTTTGGGGTCACTGTGGGAGGGTGAGGCTAAAGTATCTTTATAGGCATCTCCCATTGCCACCATCAAGATTCTATCTCACCACATAGCTCATCCACTCGAAGAGCTTGTCTACATGAGTGATTTATTGTGTGCTCATGAATGGCCACTCATGGAAGTTTGTGAGTTCTTTACATGATGCCATCAACCTCCAGGATGTCTCCTGCGCCCTCCCCCATAATCTCACTTTTAAAACCATCAGAGATAATGCACTATTTAAAATTACCGCGGGATATCATGGACCACTAGATGGTGATGTTTAACTTTATGAACATTGCCAAGAGGGGAATTTTCAATCATGAATCATGTGGTCGCAATCTAAAGGAACCATAGTCAATGTGGAAAGACCCCAGAAGAAGAAAAACTGGTAACAGTGTGTTTCCCCCACTTAATGTAGAAACACCCTACAGCTACAATTCTATGTATTCTTTTTTGGCTGTAAAATGCCAGCCACTGAACCCAGTGGCACCTACTTCCGAGTATACTTGTATATAAAAACCTGCTGTTAGGGTCCCATACATCCATCAATTATTCCAACTTCAAAGGGAGCAGAGATGTTTAAAGGCAGCCATTTTATTATAGCATTAATCGGTGTACCTCCTAATGCTCATTGAACTGGACAAAGTGCTGCACATAATTTTTGCTTTTCAAGGGCTCTGTTGGGTGCGTCAGTTTCATTCTCATTTTCAAGGAAGAAAACTGGGGATGAACTGACTTATCCGGGGCCACACACAGCGAGCAATTTTCCTGGCCAAGAAGGGACGTGTGATTGAACTGAACTTTGGTATGTCAAGAAAGCCACACTGCCTCTCTCCTTTGCACATAGCGTGCTTTCATTGCACCATCACCATCCCTCATTCATGGAATACAGGGGGTTCCAGACGTCATCCTCTTCCTGTCATAACCCTACCCATGTTTTCCTACAGCTTCTTTCGACTTTTTCGTTACCGCAGAAAATCTGCTAAGAAGAAAAAGCGGAAGAGCACTCATGTCCTGCTTGTGGGTTTCCTGTGGGGCCCTGGTTGGCCACAGTGTGAACAGAACGCTCTGATCCAGCATGGCTCCTCTTACGTTTTTAGGAGCTGCACAGGGCCTCCTGAGAGTGCTAGGAGTCAAATCCTTCGTCTGGAAGCACCTCAGTGACGATGCTTCCAGACAAGGGACTGGTAGGTTGCCAATCAAAAGGTATCGTGCGGATATTCCGTCTGTTCCTCCTTCAGCGGATTTTGGTGCGACCGAGCGAGGCTTTTTATCGTGAAAGCGCCTGTTTTCCCACGGAATTTCATGTGAGGGTTCTAGACGTCTTGGTCGCCTTCCATTTGTAACCCTCTCCTCAGTCCCTCTCGCGTTGCTCAATTTTCGGCGCGTGCACCCAGAACTAAAGTTCCTTCGGTGGGACTTTTACTTCCCCGTAGGACGGAGCGTGCCCGTGGGCGTGGCCTGCCGTCGCTTGCTGGGGTCCTCCTTGAGGGAGGAAGGTCGCCTTGTAATCTGTTTCACCCTCCGAAAATCCCCCTCTTCCTTCCCACCCACACATCCGCCCGTCTCAGAGGCGAGGAGAGAAAGCGGCCCAGCCTCGCCTCTCTGCCCGCCGTTCACTCAGCCGGGCGGAGGAGCCGCATTCTCATGCCCATTGGCCAGGAACGCTGCCAATCGGACAGCGGAGGGGCGTGACTAGGCCCGAGCCGGCTGGGCTCCGGCAAGAGCAAAAGCGGCCGGCCAAAGGGGAGCCTCGTTGCCACCACCACCAACAGAAGCAGCCGCGTTTCCTTCTCTTCCCCCGACGCTTTGTGCATCGACCCCCCACCCCGCCATTCCCTCTCAAGCCCTGTCCGCCCCTCGGCGCGCCATGGAGGAGGAGCGGGCAGGGGAGCAGATGAGACCGCTACTCACAACGGTAATTAAGCGAGGGGAGTCGGTGGGGCGAAAGTTGGGGATACAAAAAGGAGGCGCCCCCTCTGCCACCCCCTCAGCTGGGCTCGAGGGTCACTGCCCCTCTTTGTGAGGGCGGAGCCCAGCGGGCGCCTCTCTCTGAGGAAGCGCCGCCGCCGCCGCCGCCGCGGTTGGCGGGCGCTTATTAATGCCTGAGGAGACGACACAAAGACAGGCGCTCGCTCTTCCGGTCTTTCTCTTCCCCTCACAAACACACACGCACACGCGCGCGCGGATACACAGGTGTCAATCCCGAGAGCGTGTG
The DNA here is from genome assembly GCA_029215795.1 of Anniella stebbinsi. Lineage (NCBI taxonomy): Eukaryota > Metazoa > Chordata > Lepidosauria > Squamata > Anniellidae > Anniella > Anniella stebbinsi. The sequence goes on from JARDYH010000002.1 coordinate 186,714,557, forward strand.
AGCGGTCCAGGGAAAGGTTCCTCTTCCTTGCCTCCACCCCTGGTTCCTTTTATTAACTGGCCTCATCTCCCCTTCTCCGTGGTAGTCCCTCCCCGCCGAGCACGAAACCAAGAAATAATAAAGCTGCTGTCACCCGTGGATGGATTGTAGGTGTGTGGGGTGGGGGGGCCAGGAGAGTTGGCTGTTACTCGCTCTAATTCTCCCCTCCCTACGACTGAATATTTCTCGTCAGCATCTTCATAATCCCCCAGTGGCTCACTGTGTGTGTGTGTGCGCGCGCGTAGGGGAGGGAAGGAGGAAGGAGGGGGTGTTTTAGATGTGTTCGTCTTCTCTCTCTCTCTCTCTCTCTCTCTCCAGTACAGCAATTGCTAGTAGTAGTAGCTCATTGCTTTTGTTCACGCAGGGCTCTCTTGATACGGTAAGGGCAGGCCAGAGAGGAAGCTTGGGCTCTTTGTTCCAAGCCTCGCTGCTTCTCTCTCGCTGTCGCCTCTACCCCCCTCCCTTCTCCTCCATTCCCACATCAGACTCTTTAGCACACACTGCGAAGTGTCAAACAGGGTAAAGGGGGTAGTGAGCAGCAGGCTGTAAGGTCAGCGCTAGCTTCTCCCTTCATAGACCCATGGACGTGTGTTCTGTGCGCAGAGCACAACGGAGTGGATGGATCTATGGAGGCAGCTGCTGTGGTGCCCCATGAGAGTCCTCTCTTCTTTACTTCTTCTTGACTCTTTTTCTGAGTGCAAACACATCATTAGCCTCTTCTGTCCTCAAGATTTTTCAGTCCTAGAGAGAGCTCAAGGAAGTGGTATTCTATTTCTAGGCCCTTTTCATTGCCGGTGTTTATGGAGGTGGGCAGAGAGGGATAACGTAACAGTGATTCACTTTGCTTCCTTTCAAGGCTATGGATGAAATGAGGCAGGCATGTCACTTTTTAAGCGCTACTATAGAAAAGTATTTTGCTGTTGTTATTTTTCTTCTCTGTGTGGATGAGTTAATCAGGATTTTTGTTGAGTATTTCTATGGCTTTGTCCTAATGTTAACCTTGGGGTCATTACCAAGGTTCCTTGGGACTATGCTATGGCAATTAATCTAGTGAAAAGTATAGTTGTAGACAGGTGCTAGGTGCTGGAAAACTTTTCTGACAGCAAAAGAAGTTAAGCAAGTGAACACTCAACTATGCAAGGTTTTCATAATTTTTCTTGCTCCCTGAAGAGTAACCAGTATTAGAACCATGTAGTAAACAAGTTAAGTATTAGATGTAACTTGATACAGTTATTTGATATAATCTATACATTAAAAGATAATGTATTTTTTTGGATCAGAGAAACTGTTCTTGATATGATAAAGTATTAAGGTTGTGTTTTGGCTGTAAGAATACAGATTAGTTGATAGATGGAAAAGATCCACCAAATAGTAAATACATGGATTTCATGTTGTTGTTGCATGTGGAAGAACCTCTTACTAGATGTTTGATGCTAGAGTGGCATCCTATAAACCTGGAGTCTGATTTGTTTTATAAAAATTAATAGTTGTTCTTTTTTTTACTTTTTAATGTAAAACATAAAAGGGAAAAGAAAATGGGAGGGAAGAGAAAAAGACAGAGGCTTGGTAATAGGGTTATAGTTTTGATTTTGATGCCTGTGCAACATTTAGTGTTACAAATTGTCTACTTTAGTTCACAATAACTTGAAGTTTGAGGTAGAAAACCAGTCTCACAAAATGCAGTCACATGTGGGGCACACATCACTGTGGCTTAGAAGAGAAGTTTAGGAACTGTAAGCTCAGGGGCTGTAAGCTCTGGTAGCCTTTTTTGTTTTGGTGAGTTGCAACTGTGCCCATCCGAAAGGTAGGGCTCCTAGGGTTTGTGGTTCCCAGTCAAGGGTTTATTTTTCCTTCCCACAGTGGTGTCACCAGGAGAGGCACAGGAGGGATAGCCTTGGGCTCCATGTATGGCTGAGACTTGTAGGGTCTTAGGAAGACTGGGATGGGCAACTGTGCAGTACATTCCAGAGCAATGTGGTGGATCAGGCCCTATGTTTCTGTAGTGCTTAACCCTGTAAAACAGGTGGGAAACCTATGGCCTGCTGAACCTTTGCATCTGGCCCACAGTCTTCCCTCCTCTTCCCCGTCCCCATGTGGCAGTTAAACTTAGGACAGAGCTACAGAATCTCACACCCCAGGGGCAAATCTGGCCTTCTGGGGTTCCCAGATGGCCACGCACCTCCCCCTGTGCCACTCCCTTTCCTCAAGCTACTAATAATTTGATGACCTCTTGGTTTTTGCATAGTTTTCCCTTCCATTCTAAAAGTAAAAATGTCTCTCATACGACTAGACCCCCAGTGGGTTAGCATATTGTGTGGTGGGAGATTTCCCCCCGGTGGTGTGTCAAGTGCCTATGCCCACTATCCACTTTCTGCAGGATAGTTAGCGGGCATCCGCAATGGTTCCTGTGTTTTCTGGCGGGAACCCCATGGGTTTTTGGCCTCGAAGTGATGAAAAAGATAAAAGAATTGTGGCGGCCATAGAGTCTGCCAACAAGGGCAATCACCATTTCCAGTGACTTTTCTATGGTCATGTAGCCCTTTCAACTGCTATGGAGGTCGCTGTGGCCTGAGTTGCACCATGGTGCCCACTGGGATATGCAGGCACTGCAGTGGGAGACCATGAATTTATCCACAGAGCGGCAAGTGGTAAATAAATAACTACGGCACTCCGTGGGGTAACAGTCATGTAGTAGGTGCATGTGTTGTTGTTTTCCTACCCCTCCCAGCTCTGTGGATGTTTTACTCTGCCTCTCCCCCTCACCATGGTTGTGTGGATGGGGCCTAAGGGTAACTAAGCATTTTTATTCTTTTAAGCTAAACAAACCTCTTTGCCTTTTGCCACATCAAACGCTTGGATGCAGTCCATGAGAGCTGCTCCAAAATGGAATTTGGCTGTTGAGTTAAAAGAGATTTAACACCCCGGACTTTGGGGGGTGGGGTCAGGGAGAAGGTCCCATTGATGTGAATGGGACTTTTTTTCTAATTGCTGTGCGTGGAGTGTGAGATATGGGAAGGGGAGATTTAAATGACTCTGTGAATGGGTATGTGTGCTTCCCCAAGTGGTTTACTATGGCTTCTGTTGTGGGAAGACTCCACCAGTTACAGCAGTTTTCACTTAATAAGACTTCAGGGTTCATCTTTGAATTGCCTTCATTTATATACCAATTCTCTGGTCAACCTTGGGTTAGGGGAACGTGTGACCCTCCAAATGTTGTTAGACTACAACACTCATAATCTCTCACTCTTGGCAATGATTGCTAGGGCTGTTGGGGGTTGCAGTCCAAGTATATGAGGAGGACCATATTTTCTGCACCCTGGCTTAGAGCTAGGGCTGAGTGTCTGACAGCAGCTGAGTGTTACAGTGGCTGAATTCGGACAACACAATAGTCAATGGTGGGGTAATAATCAACTTTACAGTTGTTCATCTAGGGGGTACTCCCCATACAACATGGTAATAAATAATCAACTGTGGTGTGGATTAGGATCAGCGCTGAGTTGACTATGGCAGCATTCGGATGACACGATAGTCAATACAACTGACAATTGTTTCCTCCCCCCCTGTTGCTTATTGTGTTGTCCGAATTCAGCCACTGATGGGTACAGTATAAAAAGGGGAGAATGTTTGATCAGGTTGCTGATTATGTGGTTGTTTTGAAGGTTCTTTTGATGATGTGGATCTTTCTTGTCCTCTTCTTGTTGCTCTAAGCTGTCCTCTCACTGGGCTGAGTAATCGCTTAGAGTTTAGATTCTATCTCAGAATGTTTTTTGAGGGAATAATTCTGGATCTTTTGAATTCTTACAGATTACTGAAGGAGACGGTGGATCCAGCTTCTTGAAGGAGGTGGGATCCATTAATCTTTTGAGGATAGAGAATATGTCTGTCAAAATTGAGTTGCTAATTTTTCTTTAAGATGTTGTTGCATCCTTTGCAGAAATATCTCTTCATCATAATATGTTTGAAGAGAGGATTGAGTGTGGTTTTATAATCATGGAAAGATTTAATTGTACCTACTCTCTTATAAGCTCGTGTAGATTGTGGTCTGCCTCCTTCTGTTTTCATGTCTGGAGAGAAAAAACCTCTCATTTATTTTAATACAAAAATGTTTTTATAATTAAACAGATGTAGACCTGTGTGTATTTCCTTTCTGCAGTAACTAAGTCTTGTTTATTTAAAAGCAAAATGTTCAGTTGCACTTCTTTATTTCCTTCAGAGCACTGCTTTTTTATCAGCTCTTTTTGACCATTTAGAAAGATAAAAGTTGCTTTATGTTCCTAAAGCAGCCTTCTTCAACCCGATTCCCCTACAGATGCTTTGGACTATAATGGCCAGCATTCCTAACCATTAGCCATCCTGCCTGAGTTTGATAGGTGCTGTAGTCTAAAATATCTGGAGGGTGCCACGTTGGGGGAAGGCTGTCCTATAACAACAAAGTGACTTTAAATCTTTAAAGAGTGCTTAAAAAATACATATTGCTTATATTTCAATTTCCCCCCAAAATTCTATTTCCCCCTCAAAACAAAACAAAACACCCCTGTTTGCCCCCCATGGCTTCAAAATTTCTGGAAATTTTGCATCTCTAAGTAGGACTACCATTGGATACTGCCCTACATCCTAATTAATATTCACCTTGAAAAATCCTTACTTGGGAGGTAATTTCTACATCAAAGTAACAGGCTTCAATGTAACATTGTCCTACATATATATAAATAACTGTGTGTAAATGCTAGGAAGCTATGTTAAATCATACAGCAGCTTACGTATATGTAGGATCCTGAGGGCTTCATGGAAATTTGTCCCATTAAGGATTTTTTTGGTAACATTTGAACCAGGCCAAGTACTCAGGTTCTGATATATCTTTTGGGGGCCAAGAAATCAATCTTGATTTAATCACTGGAGCCTACTAAAAATAAGTCTAATGAATTATTAATGCTCCCCCCACTCCCCCCTTATTATGTGCATGTGTGTCCCTGGTAGGCAGTTAGCTGTGCCAGATGGTTACTGGGTGTAAGAGAGATGTAATTAGCTCCTCAGGTTGTTGGCAAGCCCAGCACCATTTCTCTCTCATATCTCTTCGTCCACTTGCCATCATTGTTGAATTATCTGAAGTAAGTGGGGAGAAGGAAGAGATGACCATACCGGCAAAAGGAAGAGAATAATTCCTTATTATTGCATGCTCATCCAGTTCTACTGGAGATGAAAGAGAGTGCCAATGTTGGGATGTGGGCAAAGTAGTGAGAGACTGGGGAATTTTCATTTAAATGTGATCTCCGCATTTAATAAAACGGAGGTACACTAATATACCCTGATTCTGAGACAGCCTGTTAATGGGAAAAGATGGAATTCTTCAGATTCTATTTTAGAGCTTCTCCAATGTGCGTTTCACTTTGGTTTGGCATAGCATGCTTACTACTTAGTGTTTCAAAGTTTTGGTTGTCTATATAGCTGTTTTAAAATACATGGTACTATCCTTGTGCTTGTGCAGTGCTATGCAGTTCATGTTCAATCAACTGAGTATAGTTTGAATGGTTTAAAAATACATTGAAAATGCATTGTATGAGAAATATTTTCTACTTGCTTTTGTTCTGATTCACCATGTATATATATTGCCTTGTGTTTTATTTTGGTAGCTTGAAGTCAGACTGTGCATAGGATTTCATTGCAGTCCTCTGCCAGAAAAAGTCTTAACTCAAAATAGCTTGTGCATAGGGTTGCCTGCTATCGACATACAAATTTGTCACCTAATGTCATTGTCCTTCATTAATCATGTTTCTTCAATTAGTCCTGAGTTATGTGTAGGTATTTCATTATTCTCTCCTAAACCAAAGCTACTAAAGTCTCATAGGACTGAAGTACTCTGGTTTGAAACTTTTTCAGTTGCAATGTTGTCACTTTTTCTTCTCTTTATTGTTTTTTTGAATAACCAGGTAAATTAGGGTCATATTTTCTCCAGTTTATACTACAACCAATCTATCTGATTTATGTTTAAACTAGTGAAAATAACAGATATTTATTAGCTGAGGGCTGAAGGCACCTTTTGAAAAAGCTCTTGGGTTAGCCAGATTTCATAGTTTCCTACCATAATTATAATTTTATTTTGCTCCTTGAATGAATTTTAGCAAGCCTGATTGTATGCACACACAGTCATAGATAAAATGCAGTACTGAAAATAGCTTGAAGTTGGATAATAAAAGTACATATGCTATTGTGTGCATTGGATTTATCTTGTTCAAGGAATAGCTTGCAGCTATTCCACTGAAAATAATGACAAAAATACATTTATTTTTATAATATGGGACTATACTCAAAGTGAATAATGTAATGAGGTGTTTCATGGTGTTTCATGACTAACTTATGTCTCATTGATTTTACTGGGTTTAATACAAGTATGAAGAATGTTTCCATAATGGTCTTCATCTGGCAGAGATCTGCTGAGGGACTGATCTAGATTAGGAACACTGTCCACTCAGTAGCAGCCCTGATGCTCTGGAATTCTCTTGAGAGAGACTGGTACAGCTGCTTCTTCTTGCCTTTCTGAAAATGTGTGTGTGTTTTTTTTAAAAAATCAGCCTTTGAGAACTGTCTCTTGCATACGGATCTTTTTTGTGGTTTTTTTTGGTCTCATCTCTATAAGTGATGCCAAAAAATCATACAAGGCAACAAAGGAGTCTATTGGTAAAGGACCAGAGGTAGCATAAGATGCATTTAGAAGCCATTTGGCTTGCATAGGAAAATCCAGACAAGAGGCAGCCAGCCAGAGTTCTGCTGCTGAACAACTTAACAAAATTGCTTTTAAATTTTAAATTTACTGACTTGTTACTGTACTTATATGGTTTTAATTGTGCGCTTCCCGGAGAGCCTCGGCTACCGGGCAGTATAAAAATGGAATAAATAAAATTAGATTTTTATTTTTTAAAAAACCCTTAAAGTAAACAGAAAACATTGTTCTACTTCTGCCATGCCTGACTTGAATAGTCTTGAGGTGTGTGGTTCTCCCCCTCCTGTGCATGTCCTTTAAAAAAAAAAAATGAAACTTGGAAATCCAAGTTCAGGATTTCTAGTGTATATTTTGATAAAGAATATACAAACATTTTTGCACTGATACAACAATAATCCACTTTAGGTTGAAACTTAGTTTAGAAGTACTTTTTCAGTCAGAAGATACATTTTTGTTTGTCCTGTTTGTTTGTTTGTTTGTTTAAAAAAACTCCACAGGGAGTACTGCTTCAGTGGCACTAGATGGCACTCTTATCTCTTTGTTAGAGAAATCCTGCGCTAGGAGAATAAGCAGAAGATGCAGAAAACAAGAAATAACTTCATTGATAGCATTTAGATTCCAATCGAATTAGATACTCATTGAATTTAATGAGACTTACTTCTGTGTAGACATGTGCTGGACTGCACAACACATTTGCTCATCCAGAGGCTGGCGTTTCTGCAGCAGCAGGCTGTACTTGTAAATAGATGCATCTATTTTTATTTCAGAAGTAAAGACTTCAGGGTGTTGCTGTGAAGTTCCTTGAAGAGTTTGCAGATGATACTTGAATCGCACAGATAAAATGTAAAAAGTAGTTTGACATGTGTGGAGACTGAAATGTACTTGTGCATATGACAAACAGTTTTGCAATAAGCTATTGTATGTTCAACTTCTGGAAGTAAGAAATCTTAAGCTTCTGAGTGAATATAAAACATGAACTGGAATGTGACCAGCAAGCAATATGTTACATCTTTCAAACAGCTTTTAGATAAGGATTCCTAATTGTTGCTTTCTTATTTACCCCTGATTCATGTATATTGTTTTTTACTTTAGATTTAAGAGTTAAGTCTTCAGAGTAGAGATGTGAAGGCCTGGACCCCCCCCCCCCAAAAAAAAAAAAAAATTGGAAAAAAAACTGCCACCCCATTTCCCCCCCAAGCCTTTTTTGTTTTCTCCCTGAAAAATAAAAAAGAAGAAAAAATGGATTATGGAATGTTTTATTTTAGCATGATGAATAAAATGTTTAAGACATATATTTGCTTTCCAAATTATTTCTAAAAACTATGTACAAGATCAGATTATTACAATTTCTGTGACCCGAGGACAAGCAAGTCCTAGGTTGCAAACTGAGATTACAACTCTCAAATACAAGAGCAAGATGCATTTCTGCCTCTATGGGGCACTGCCATTGAAGCAGAGACTGAAACTGATAGTGATAGCTATAGCTCAAAAATGAGTCTGATTATATTTCATGCATATTCATTGAATCTTGAACCCACCTTTTTCTCAGTTCTTTTTATGGGAATGGGTGCTTTATATCTGCTTGACATTGTGGAGGACGAGCGGAGACAAAAATAATTTTCTTTGTTACTAATGTTGATGGTTTCTTATGTTTGTTTGTTTTTTAAATTGTGTTTTGCCATCTTCTCATAAACTGGCAAAACCAAAGAGATTCCTTACAGTTCAGGAGCTTGTAGCTTCATTTGTTACCAAAAAAAAAAAAAAAAGTAAAAATTTAAAAAAGTAAATTCAATTGGTAATAATTGCTTGGATACACTGTACTTTTGATATACCAAATGTGATAATTTTATGCCAAACCAACTTGTACATAATTACATTTTATATTCCTAAAGTAACAAAGTGACTTTCAATCTGTAAAAAGTGCCAATATTGCATTTTTTCAATTTTCCTGAAAATTTCAATTTTTTTTCTGGGGGAAAAATGGGGAAAACCCGGGTTTTTTAAACCCATGGCTTCAAAATTTCCAGAAATTTTACATCTCTACTTCTGAGCAAAAACTACAGTTTCTCCATTGAAATTCAATTGCATATTTAATATAGGGGTGAGCAGTGTATTCCATATTGGCAATATGAGATAAAAATTTAAGGCTTGATTCATCTGGTGATCTTCTAATGAGAGAATGTGTAGATGAAGGTATGGTTTTGTAACTCCTCTCCTCTAACTGAGACAAAGGGAGAGACTTGTTTCCATCAGTGATCGGAATAGTCAGGGTGCAGGAGATTGTTACTGTTACCAGGAGTAGGAGAAGATGCAGGGGCTGCTGTTTGGTAATTCATAGTTATTTCTTTTAGCATCTGTGGCAATCTTCTAATGTAACAATTTCTCCTTTTCTCTGGCAATAGCACCTTTGTCTATTCAGGCGAGATTAACTGCTAGAATACTTTGTTCTCAAATTTGCTATACCTATGATGTCCAGTGTAAGCATTTGGTTCATATGACAGTTTATATGATATTCATAGTAGATTTGAGATTTGAGCATATACTTTGCTAAAGTTGCATTTTGATTTCAGAGGAAAGTTCAGGACATGTTATCAGTAGTGCTTCAGAAGAATAGTGATCTGAGTTCTCTTTATTTCACTCAAGTATCAAATTAAAGTGGCACAGTCCTATGCTAAACTGATTCTATGCTTAGCCCTTGCTAGTAGTAGTTTAGAACAATATGTGCTGTCAAAGTTCTGAAAGGAGGGTTGTGCTTGCAATGCCAAAAATGTGGCTCTGCTGATGACCTAGTTATATAAAAACAAAATCGGTTTGTTTCACTCTCTTAAGGCTTGATGCATTCAGTATATCTGCATCATCTATCTACAAGTCACACTGTTGCTAGTGTTCATTTAAATTAATCATCTTTAATGGAAGCTCCTTAAGCTGCATTTTGGAAACTGCAAGCTGCTTAGTGTAGTGAAAAATAGACACTTAAAATCAGATTATATGATATGCAATTTCTAATTACTCTTGACTATATTTAAATACCCTAGACAAGACAAGACAATGACACATTTTGAGTTGAAGGACAATGATAATAACACCCCTTTTCTCTGTAGTTCAAGGGACATTAAAATAAATTCAGCTGGTATAGAATTTAGAAGCCCTTTTCAAATTTAATTATATGCTGTTAAACAGCAAGGTCCCCAAAGGCGGAAGCAGAAAATTAATGTATTTTAGCCACTGGAGCTACCATAGTTGATCACATGTTCCTGCTCACATGGTTGTCAGGTTTTGGTCATAATGAGCATCAAATAGTGAAGGTTATTTTTGTATTAACTATTAATAACTGAATTAACTTAAAGGCCCTAAACTTACATAACTGAACCCCCAGAACTTAGAATAAGGGACATAGTCTCTCAAATAAGGGCCAATTTACCTTGCAGTAAAGTCTAAAGCCACCTGTCCTCCCCACAGCCAATGTGTCATGATTATGGCCACTTGCTGCCTGTTTCAATCATGTAAAGCCTTAGTGCAACCTTTCCCAGTTGTTGCAGACCAGTGCCTATCAGCCAGTAATTAGGAATCATGGAAGTTGTAGTATAAAGCAACTGGAGGACACCAGGTTGATGATGGCCATAGCAGTATCTTCAGTTGCATTGTTCCCTTATTATTAAAGGAGCTGTATTAGTTTTTTGGAACTTTTAAAGCTGCATTCAGTTTTGTTTCACTGTAAGCCACAACAAAACAACTAAAACACAATAGATATAACACCTGGGTATAGCCTTCTAATCTTACTTTTACGGGAATATAAAGTAATAATTTGCATAGTTTTCTGTTTAATAAGATGAGCAGTCCTGATCCTTGAACCCAGTTTGTTGCCCTCTGACAGTTCAGGTACTACTACATTATATTCGAGGCAGGTAGACCAGAAATAGACAAAATTATGGTGGGCACATCAGTTATATTTATGGCTACTTTGGAAAATGCAGAGTAGAGGCCACAAATATTCTGAGATGCACTTCTGTTGTTTTACAGGGGAGCTTTAAAAATAGTGACCTGGTTCATATGTCATGCTAAGCATGATGGGTTGTTGTCATGAGTGATTGTAGGGTGGCTTAGTGTGACATCCAAATCTGGAGCAGGTTTTTTTTGCAAACAATCCACCTTGAGAACTAATGGCTTGTAGTAGGGTTGTGTAAGGTGGCTTTTTCTCAGGGTGGCTTGTTGTGATATCTGAACCCAGCAGAGCAATTTTATTGTAGTTTGTCAGGAATGGTTAGAGAGTTATCCAGAAAGAGTGGTGAAAACCCCTGCCAATCCTCACAATCTTGCTAGTGCCACCACAGTTCTCCCTCATCCCTTCTCAGCACCCTTCATCTCAGTATGGATTTTTAATCCTCACCCCAATAGAAATGTTGAAGAACAGACACCAGAGAGTGTGCCAAATGCATTCACAATTTTGCTAGGAGTTTTGCATAATTTTACCCTCAGTTTTACTGCTCTGCTATGAAATTTGCATATTTTTTAGAGACTTGCCTCATGCCTGTCTTGAAATTAGGTATGTTTACTGAGACCCTGCTCTGTCTTGAAATCTGCATATGTTTAGAGATTAGTGCTTTGTAGCCCTTATATACACCTGACAGCTAGTAACAGCGACCAGTGGAGGGATGCAATAAACACAAAGTGGAGGGGGGGGGGGAGCCAAAAGCAGCTAGCGGCTACAGGAGAGAAGGAACTTTAGGGGTGGGTGCTATTACTTCAGTAGAATGTGAAGCAGCCTTTTTTTTTTTTTTAAAGCTGCTTGCTAGCAAGGGAAGCACCAAAGTAGAAAATGAAATTGATACAGATATTGACAAGAGGGAGATATAGGTATGCTTCTCTAAATACTGGATAGGTGGTCTTTTGCACTTGTGCAAGACCTCCCCTTGCCCCCATTGCAAATTGCAAACTTCATAAGGGCTCAGCAGATTATTTCCTTTTTGCAATCTTATGCAGAGGGTGCAGGGTTTCACGCAGGAAAAAACAGAAGCAGAGAATGAAACTGAGAAGGACATTGACAAGAGGGGGATATAGCTATGCAGGTGTCAGTAGCGGACAGACAATCTTGCAGTTTACTATTTTTTTAAAAAAGTTTGTGAATGTGTTCATAAGGACTCAGAAACTATAAAATCCTTATGGTGATCGGTTGCCAGGGGTGGGAGAGTTTTCCTGGTGAGCAGGCAACCCCAGCAGACCAATTGTAGAACAGGTGCTTATATAGGGAGAAAGGATTTATGTTGCAAAGGCCCCTGCGATATGTGCCGGCAGTGGCTGAGAGGGAACAAGGGAGAAACAAGCCATGGCAAGCCGCAAGATGGGCAATAATCTGTTAGGAGTAATGGACAAGCCACCCACTCACTGTGGCTTATTGTCTGGGTGGCTTAGCGTGATATGCAAACTCACCCACTGACTCTCTGACATGTGTATTGTGTGCTATGTATTTCGTTGGCATTCCATTGACACCTTGGCTCAAGAATCCATTTTGTTTGAGAAGGCACAGCCTGAAAAGCTGCCAGGAACATAGTTAATGCTCTGGAACTGCCACAGAGTCATTGGAGCCTTAGAATAAAAGTAGTTCTTTTTTTATCAGATTTAAGAGGATTGCTCCCCTTGACTATGGAAAATATGCAAATGCTTGTATGATTGCCATGCCATCACCCAGCCAAATAACCCATGTGGGTACTATTGAATTGGCCAATGAAATGCTCTGGTAGGAAAAATGCCCCACTTCTGAAAGGTCTCCACCTTCCAGACATATCAGAAAGGTCAAGCACCTTTGATGGCCTTTTGATTTGAATATTGCACTATGCTACCCTGTATAGCTAGCTGTATGTAAGTTAATCAAGGGGCAAATAATCTCTCTTGAGCCTTATATTCAGTTTCAAAAACCAAACTATTGTTCCCTGTGTTTTTAACTCATCTTGGTATAGCCCCTAAGCCTTCAAGCTCTTTGTTCCCTTGCTCTGAGCATTATAGCTGCCTTGGAGCTTGGGCACTTGATGATCATTTGTTCTGCTTGGGCATTCCTCACACTGGGGTGTCCTAGCTCTGACAATATACTGGAAAACAGTTAGCTTTCTTTGTTCCTTGTGACTCATTCCTAGCATAATTTTCTGTCCCTACTTTGGTCTCTATCCTGTGTTTCCAGAGTTCCCCTTGTGCTTTCCTGTTGAACCACTTTATTGCTGCATTTGCTCAGAGATATCTGTTTAACTTGTACACCTAGACGGAATATTTTACCAGCTCTGGTAAAGTGCCCATTGAGTTCCAAAGCTGGGTTCCTTATTTACAGGAACACAGCTTGGCCTATGAGACCACATGGGTATTTTGGAACCTCCATGTGAGTTGTCAGATTTGAGTCCAAGGGAGGTGGTCAAGAAGTGAGCTAAAGGTTGTGGCTTTCTTGCCTATGCCAATGAGAATTCCTCTTCATTAAGGTCTTTCCCACAGCATACTACACCTTCCCCACACACAATAATACTGATACCAGAACCTTTAGGCTCAGGTCCAACCCTTTTTACTTTGTCCTTGAACTATGAGGGCATATAGGCTTTATTCTGTAACCTGTATTATTACCTTTATTACCTTAACTGTTATGTAACTAAGAGCAGAATGCGTAGGATTTTATAAAACAAAGAGACATTTATTATTTACAACATTCGTAATGTTTAAAGCATCTATCTATCTATCTATCTATCTATCTATCTATCTATCTTCTCTTACACACATATATTAGTCTTTCTCTCTTCAGGCTCTCTTTAATTTAACTCTTCACAGACCCCCCCTTTCTTCCAATCCTGTTCTAAAAAGTCTCTTATCAAATCCGTATCTTCATCCTATCTATTCTGAACTCTTTCATCTAGTCCCTGACTCTAACTTATTTTATCTCCCTCACTCAAGCACAGCAATCTGCTTTTATATCACACACCTCACCCCCTTCACTCACTTACCCAATTATCTATTATTATTATTTCATCTCTTTCTCGCTCATGGCAGTTTTTGTAGACGGACATGATGGGCTTTGCCAAGTCATGCTGTCTTTCACAGATTCGGGAATTTCCTGACAATTGAGCATGTTTTAAGTATGACTGCTTTCTGGATGTTGGTGTGGATGTATTTTGGTAGGCCCATTTTCTGAAGGTTTTCTGTATAATTGTTTGATGTGACTGAGGTGACTAATGGAATAATTGTGACCTTTTGTTGCCATAGTTCTTTGACTTCCATGGCCAGTGGTGTATATTTGTCTGTCTTCTTCCTTTTCAACAACATTTTTGTCATTCGGTATTGCTATGTCGATGAGGTATGTGTGTTTTTCTTTTTTGTCTATGACCGTTATGTCTGGTCAGTTGCAGGATATTGTCTTGTCGGTATGAATTGTTCTGCCCCAGTATATTTTATGATCTGCATTTTCCAAGATTGTTTCGGGCGAGTATGTATACAATGGTGTAGGTTGTTTGATAAGGTTGAATTTGATGACCAGTTGTTGGTGAAATTATTTTTGCAGCTGTATTGTGTCTGTCAGTATAGTCCATTCCTGCCAGAATTTTACATCCTCTTGTTATGTTGTCTATTGTTTCTTGGAACCAATGGCATTTCCTGCATAGGTCTGTTGTTACACTGTTATCTTTTATGGCGTATTTTTGGTAGTTCTTGGTGGCTATAACTTGATCCTGTATAGCTATTAGGAATTATTATTATTATTATTTCCATTTCTATACCACCCAATAGCTGAAGCTGTCTAGGCGGTTTTACAACAAAATAATAAAATACATAAAAATCTCACATGTGCAAATCCACAATTCCTTTCTGTCACTCATCCCATTCTAACTCCAGATATATTCATATGTTCTGTTTATATATATATATATATATATCAGAAATATATAACCATAACCACAGGTTCATTATTTGCATATGTGTAACAAACATCACAAAGGTATTGGGAAATGGCACCCAGAACATCTTGAGCTGAAAGTACACAATCTCTTGAGTTTTATTGGAAACACTAAGGAGAAGCCCCATTGGGTTGGCTTTCCACCTACATCTATTTTAACCATATTGTGGTAGCTCTAGGGACCCTAATAATGGGTTAGCCTCTGTTTGGTCTCCCCATTGTAGCCCATCCAAAAGTCTGCAGACAATGTGGTGCATCCCGTTTTCAACAAAGCTAGCGCAGCGAGAGGCTATTGACCTGTTTTTGAATTTGAATCTAAAACTGAGAAACATGAGGGTAGTCTGTGCCCATAAGATTTTTCTACTTTTTGCAATAGTCAGAAAATGAAATGTCTGCTTTTCCCTTCCTCTGAAGTCATGCAGTTATAGTTGCTCCTTCTTTCTTTTCCCTTTCTCCTAAACACTTTTATTTTTGCCCACACAGCCCACTATTGTTACCAGACTCTGGGCTTCATTGGATGTATAGCTGGACATATAGCCTTCAAATCTCCTGCTCTTTCATTTCCATAGTATCACTTTCCCTTCCTTATTTGGCAAATAATATCCTCAGTCTTCATCTTTCTCTATCTTTTCTAGTTATTCTTATTAGAACTAGTATGTGCTAGGGGATGGGTATACAAACCAAGCCATTTTTCTCTTCTGTAATGAATGTGTGTGTTCTGAAAACAAAAATCTGTAATAATAATAATAATAATAATAATAATAATAATGTCTTAACTCTTGGACTTTAACAAGTGTTTGCGGTAATTTCCGATTTTTTGAAGTAGCTATTCCCCATCTGTAAGAGTACAGCACATAAGTCCATTGTGTGCATACTACGCCTCTGATTAAAAGCCCCCTGAGGCTTGCATTGGTTATATACATGCAAGTCATATGTCTAAATAAATGAAGATGCATGGCAACATCAGTTTGCTTTGGATCTTATGTGAAACAAGAGGTGTGCATTTTCTTTGTAGAGAGATTCATATTTTCCCCATTTGGGGAGTCTTGTGTTTTGTCCTACATGGAAACGTATACATCATCCAAGGCAGTAGGGAGAGACAAAGTACTTAGAGCGTCAGACACAGAAGGGCTCAGCCTCCAAATTTAAATCTAAGCACTTCATACAACTCAGCACTGAATTTTACATATGTGTGGTTTAGTAAATATGCATATTTGAAAATGACTCTGTGAACCCATGCAAATTAAAGATTCTCTTTTTTTGGTGTAGCTTTTAAAGGATGTGTTTGTAAATTGTTGTATTCATTGGAAGAAATCTAGTTTAGGAAGACCCAGATACTAATTTTATAATGTTTTTGACATTCTGGCTGTATCTTGTTTTAACATTGTAACAGCTTCGCTGTTATCTGTATAGGTAAAAACTCCCCTTTTTGTCACTTAAAGATTATTTTAGGCTATTTGAAAGCAGTGATTAAACATTCTGTTCCTTCAGTTGTACTCACACTCAATTCACCCTCTTGATAATTTCTGTCAAAGTTGAAATAGCAGAGGATTTGTCAGAAGGATATAAAATGTTGCAGTACTATAGGAGGTATTATAATATTAATTTACAAAGTTGCTATTTTAAATTTACTTTAAAATATTTATACCCCATCTCTCCATTTAATAATCTACAAGAAAGCTACAAGAAAGCTACATCAAAATTAAGAACAAGTACCTTAAAACCAGCAAAATAACAAAATCTAAACAAAAACAACAATATTTAAACTAGTAAGAAAATGCAAGAACAGCTGTTCATCCACATCCCTTAAAACCCTACAAAAAGGTTTTAATTTGCTCCCTAAAATCAATGAATGAGGAAGCAGGCAACTCTCTCAGCAGGGAATACCACAATATGGGCAATCCTATTGAGATGGCTTTGTCTTGTATAATTACCCACCTCCATCACAAATGGCAGGGAACATGAAGAGGGGCTTTTGAGGATGATCTGAATAGCACTTGTAACTTCATATGGGAGAAGACAGTTCTTACTATATCCTAGCATCAGACTACATAGGCTTTAAAGGTCAATACCATCACTTTAAATTGGACCTGGAATCTGTCCAAGAGCCAGTGGCATGATACAATACCAGAGTAATGTGTTCTGTGTGGCCAGACCTGGCTTCTGCATTCCATAGCTGTCATGTCGAAATACTTCTCAAAGGTAGACCTGCATAAAGCAGGGTATGAGTGATGAAGAGCAAATACTTTTTATTCAGCAGATGGTGCAGGTGACTCAGCAGCCTAAGCTGGTAAAATGTGCCCTGGCCTTGGCTGCCATCTAAGCCACACTTGGAAACAATCACACAAAACTTACTGCACTGATGTGGGCTGGATGAGGCGGGTTGGATAGCTCTGTCCTTCTTGCAAGAACTCACTGAGTTTCTGCACTGGGGTATAGGAAGAGGTTTCCCACAGCCTGTTTGGTTTCTTTGCTAGACACAGCAGGAGTGAGTGCTTTATCCTTTTTCTACCAGCCTGTATGCAATTCCTTGTCACCTATGGTTATCAGCTAAGTACTTAAATATAAGGTTGATCTAGGCTTTTAGGAGCAACAGCAGATCCAGTAGCTCCCTCATACGGTGAACCTGACTCTTAAGGGGCAGTTTGACCTGAACAGTTGTACACCTCATGATCTGTCAACCATCAACAACTCTTTCTGTCCAGATTAATTTTCAGTTTATCATTCTCATGCAGTCCATCACAGACCCTAGGCACAGGCTCAGAAAATAATTTGTTGGAAAAGGAGAAATAGAGTTGTGTGCCATCAGCTGGGCTAGTGACATGTTTCCTGTCAGGAGAAATAATTTAATAGGGATAAATAGAAGGTATGTGGGTCTATGGGAACTCAAAATCTTTGCTGTAGATCTGTGATTTGGAACATTATATTTGGCTTGTAATAGCAACTAGTCTGAGTTCAGTAAGAATTATCTCCAGGTGACTTGGCAGGAAGCTTTACAAAAGCTGGGACTTTCTAGGCCACAACTGGTTTAACATAGGCATGAGTGGTTAAATGAGCTAGTACTATAACACATTAATAACTGTGGGCTAGTGGGTTTGTTGCAATATACTTTAGATGTTGGTTAAGTAAAACATTCACATTTTCAAACTGGCAGTACAATCTGGAAAACTCCATTGACCCTTGAAAAGTCCCCTCATGTTCTGCAAGTGCCCTGCAGCCGCCTGCTTCCCCCTAGAGCCACCCACTGCAGAACACACGGGGACCCCTCCAGGGTCAATGGAGTATTCCGGATCACTCCGGGAAGCCAGCGATGGTGCGGAGGAGGAGGCGATGGTGGCAGCAGTTACACGTATGCATTCTGTTCCCGGGACCCCATAAGTACGGTTCAGAAGCTGCAGCTTGTGCAAAATGCAGTGGCCAGATTGATAACAGGAACCAGACGGTTCAAACATATAAGGCTGACACTGGCCTGCTTGCATTGGCTGCCTGTACGTTTCCGAGCCCGATTCAAGGTGCTGGTTTTAACCTATAAAACCTTACACGGCTTGGGACCACAATACCTGACGGAATGCCTCTTCCGACATCTAGGGTCCTCCTCCGGGTGCCTACTCCGAAGGAAGCTCGGAGGATGGCAACAAGGAAGAGGGCCTTTTCAGTGGTGGCCCCCCAATTATGGAATGATCTCCCCGACGAGGCTCGCGTGGCGCCAACATTGTTATCTTTTCAGCACCAGGTCAAGACTTTTCTCTTCACCCAGGCATTTAACAGCGTATGTTGAGGGTTTTGTTGTTGTTGTTTGACCCAGAATAGTTGTTTTAAATGGATATTGTATTTATAATGTTTTTATGCTTTGTATGGTTTTTAAATTTTGTATATTGTTTTTTAATGTTCTATTTATTTAATCTTTGTAAACCGCCCAGAGAGCTTTGGATATAAGTCAGTATATAAATGCAATAAATTATTATTATTATTATTATTATTAATAATAATAATAATAATAATATAATAATAATAATAATAATAATAATACAGCCCTCCCAGGCACTGCATGTTGGAAGTTGTAGGCTGTATGGGAGCCTGTGGTTGTGCATGCAAATGGCAGATCTGTCATAAACAGCGGATCTGCCATAAAATGGGCTCCGTGATTCGGATTTTCGAATCTGAGGCCTGAAGCTTGCACAGCCCTAATAAAGACTACTCTTGGTATCTGTTCTATCATGGGGATTGATCTCCCCCCCCCCCACCTTTCCTTAAGAACCTTTTCAGGATTAATGCACATTATAAAAATTAATTTTAAGAATACCTAAACTGCATAGTGTTTGGGACTTTATTTTCAGTTTGGGGGGTTGAGTTCAACTCATTTAGTTAGTGATGATAGGTTTTAACAGAAGAACATTTTAGTTGGCAGGCTGTTTTTAGTTACCGCTGTAGCTAAATGTTAAATCACAAACCACATACTTTCAGCTCCTTTTTTGGTGTTCACTCGGTGGGAATTGAAGGCATGCCATGTTCCTCAATTCTGCTATTCTCTGACCCTGTGCTGGTTGTAGTTACTGACTTGGAAGATTAAGTATCTTTGCAAGATAATTGGCTACAACAGAGAGCTTTATACTGATGCGCATTTGTGTTGCATATAATGTTATAAAGTGGTTTTGTACAGTCTGATATCTTGAGGCTCATTACACTGCAGTCTTGCACAAGGACACTCTTTCTTTCTTCAGGATCAGCATGGAGGGACTGCATCGAGACAAGGAGCTGCTACCTGTATGTAAATACTTTCTTTCAAATAAATGTTTATCCTTCCAAATTGCTGGAACACAACTGGATATTCATCATTGCTTCTTCATAGTATAGTGTCCATGTATGTTGGGTTATTTAAAAAATACTGTCTGGCAAGACATTTCTATGCTTTTGTAATATTGGTGTTCAAATAACAATGAAATTTCCATACAAATAGAAATTCAGATGTATTATAGACTTTAGCTGTAGAAAGTGTACTGCAATTGAAAGCTTTGAATCAAATACTGTTCATAATACATATTAAGTAGCATCTTTTTTGTAGGGGAGAGGGTTTCCTATAGTGGCTAAAATAAATAAAAAGTTGTGGCTTCTTGTGAAATGATACTAGATCTTACCTAAACATACCTCTATCAAAATCTCAACACTCTTCCTATGAAATACTTCCTTATATCTCATTTTTTGTTAGGTTTGTATTAAACATTTTAAACTCTATGTCATACAAGCTTCTTTTATAAGCTATCTGTACTAAGGTAATCTGGTTTCAATGCTGAGCTCAGTAACTTTTTAATTGGAAACCTAAAGGTGCTACTGGCAGAAATTTCTTTGAGTTCAATATTTGTGAAGTATGAATGGGTCTGTGACTTTTGGTATTTGTGATGTTGCAGAACAAGTCCAGCTAATAGTATGTTACATTAAATATTAAATATTTTAAAATATGCTTGATACCAGTAGGCTTCCTTGAAACAATAACATTGAATTCCCTCTTCCTCCCCATCCACCATTCTATGTTGTTGCTTTCTAATGAGACTTTAGCTTGCTATGGTGTAGGTAGCTGATGCTAATTTGGATACTGATTTAATTTGATTTAAGGCTAATCTGCGCCCTTCTTAGCTTAAAAAGGGACTATGAAGATTCCTACCCCCACCCAGTTTGGCTATATGTTAAGAAAATTGGTCTTAGTTTGGGAATTATAGACAAGATATTGGTGCTACTTCCACTTTTATTATTACATGAACAGTTATAATTTAAAATCAGATTATGGTTTTCTTCTGTAAATCTGTATAAGTATAGATATTAGATATTTGCCTTGTTTTTTTGCCTTGTGCATTGAATTCTGGAAAATATTTGTAAATTGGCGAGGCCCACCTGGCGCCAACATTGTTATCTTTTCGGCGCCAGGTCAAGACTTTCCTCTTTTCTCAGGCATTTGGCAATATCTGAGGAGCCTGGGTTTGTTTTGTTTTTGTTTTTGTAGTTTTTTGAAGTGTTGTAGTGGTTTTTAAATGTACAGATTATGTGTATGTTGTATGTTTTTGCTGTTTTAATTTTTGTATATTGTTTTTAATCCTATGTAAACCGCCCAGAGAGCTTCGGCTATGGGGCGGTATACAAATGTAATAAATAAATAAATAAATGGTTTAGAAACAATAATTAGTGCCATAATCTTTCCTGTAATGAGTTCCCTGCCAAGTATAAACTTAAATCTGAATAATTGGTCTTAAGTGAAATGTTATATTTTTCCTTTTAAAGTAAGTAGGATATTATGTTAGGGTCCCTCCCCCCTACAAAAAGAAATATAACTATGATTTCATTTTTACATTTTATTTCTGTTGGGTAAGAAGCCTTACAGCTAATTAGTCCATTAAAAGACAGGGTATTTTTATAAGTAATGTTAAAACATTTAAAATGTGTGAGTACAGAAATCAAATGAGGGGCATGCTTTGATCAGGATAAACATAATTTGCAAAAATTAATAGAAAGGTTTTACCTTTTAAAAGACTTGGTGGCTTACATCAAATAATGCTGTTGGTGAAATTTTATGCTTTTCTCCTGACATTTCTAGCATTTTGTAATTGAAGCTTCTGAGTTTACTTGAACCTTCCTTTTGACTTTAGGAATTATAGTTTTTTATTCCTTCTGATAAATGAGATTGGAGGAATAAAAGAACTACACTTTCAAGACTCAGAATTGAAGGCTTCATGCATGCTTGTAAGTCTTTAGGGCAGATTGAGGAACTATTTTGAAGAAACAGTCTTTGGCAAGGTGGAAGAGAAGAAAACTGCATTTCTCAGCATTAAACTGAGAGGAAGTAGGAGGAGGATTAGAAACCCCACACTTCCCAGAATTCACATCTGCAGGAACCACTTAAATTAGCTTTGGCTTCAGGCTTAACTGCTGTTCTTTTCTCTTGAGTTTTTATTTTTTGTGAACTGTGCAGAGAACTTTGGCTATGGGGTGGTATAGAAATGTAATAAATTAAATATAAGTGGGTTTTATGGCTCTTTGAATTGTTCCCTCTAAAAATGTAACATGTGGTATGCTTAGTTCAACTTTCTCAGTGTATTAAAAATGTGAGTTATCTTTCATTTGTTCCTAGCTCGCTTGATAAGAATTGTGTAACAAGTATTGACAGACCATAACAAACTGCTGGTTATTTTTGAAGTGTTAAATAGGATTTGCTACCTAACTGTTTTAGGTCCAACATTTTAATGTTAAAACTGTATTCTAGAAATCTATTTTTGGCTCTACAAATGGTGACCAGTGCACTTCAGTATTTTAAGCGATCATGAGTGCAGCCAGAAGAAAGCTTAGGCTTTGCTCTTCATCATCATAACTGTCTACAGGGAATTTTGTAGTGTGATGTAGCTGTTCTTGCTAATCAGTAAGGTTAAAGCAGAACTAGTCATAGTATCTCATAAGCAAACATGTGATATCATGCTTCAGGTTCCCTATTCTTGCCAGTGAAATGAAGTGGGATTCTCTAAGCTCAATTATGTCATGTTACATGGGAAAGGTGGAGTAAGATGTAGGTTTGCTGTTTTTGATAACAGGCATGCCTCTTATAATACCTGTCATAAGAAACTAAAAACTAGATGAAAAAGTAAATAACTGAATGTTAACCTTATTTTGTGGGAAATTATTGTTGAAGTGAGCGGGTTTAGAATGACTTACTTTGGCCAACTTTCCCCTCTGTGTCCTTTTAGATTATTTTTTTAAAAAAAATACTTGAGCAATGCAATTTCAGTGCCAAAGTCCATAATTGTCAATAGCTTCCCAAGGTTAAAAGTGTAAGATGATCATTGTTCTTGCATGTGTTTGGAAACATATATAATAATACATTGTATAGCAGTTTATATTGAAGTTGAGATGTCATAGAAGAAACATGTGTACAAAAGTATTTCATATAAGCCTCTAACAATATGAGTTCTGTTGAAATCAGATATGGATATGCAAGTTCTTAATACCACACCAATTATATGATGTGAATATTCTGTACTGCTGTAGAATAGAAACATTCCCTTTGTTGCCTAATGGGTTGTCGTATTTCTGCATATGTTGGCTGTGGGCCATGATAACACATGCCCTTATTATATCACATCTGAATTACATCAGTGCAGACTATTGGAGGGGGGCAGCATTTGAAAAGTGTTCAAAAATTACAGTTGGTCCTAAATGCCAGGCTGTCAATGGGGGCCACTTATTGGGACCACATGACTTACATATTGTAGCAATTGCACTGGCTTCCAGTTGGTTTCCAGGCCCAATTCAAAGGAGAAGGCTATCAATGGCTACTAGTCCTGATGGCTATGAGCTTCCTCCAGGATCAGAGGCAGTAAGCCTCTATACACCAGTTGCTGGGGAACATGGGTGGGAGCATGCTGTTGCATCATGTCACTGATCGACAGCTGGTTGGCCACTGTGTGACTAGAATGCTGAACTAAATGGACCTTTGGTCTGATCCAGGATGATTCTTCTTATGTTCATATATTCTAAAGTGTTGGTGATGACTGTAAAAGCACTTCATGGTTTCGGACCTGGATATTTTGAAGACCACCTTCTATATGTACATGCCAGCATACTGAAATCTTCAGTGGAGGCCCTCTTGTGTTGTCTTAGATATTCCTTTGGGCCACTAGGATGGCCTTCTTTGTGGCTGCAGTCAGGTCTTGGAATTTCCAGCCAAGGGAAGCACACTTTCACCCTCTTTAATGTCTTGGTATCATGTCATGTTAAACTTCCTCTTCAGGAAGGACTTCCTCAGTTCAGGCTGTAACTGAGTTAAGCTTTTTAATGATTTGTGTTGACTTGCTAGAAGTTCTCTTGATAGAATTTTGGTTTTAATAGCTCTCTTTACTCCTTCTACCTCTCCACTCTACCTTTCGTCTTTTAGTGTTGGGTTGTTGTAGCTTAGCTGCCTTGAGGTCTGCGAAAAGGTGGGATATCCAGAAACTGTCTTTGCACATGTGACTTTAGTCAGAGAAACAGGAAGCTATGTTACATCAATTCAGATCACTGTTCCGCATAGCCCAACATTATCAACACTGATGGGCAGTGGTTTCAGGCATGATTCTTTCCTAGCTGGAGATGCCAAGGTTTGGATTTGGGGGCCTCTGCCTGCAAAACAGTGCTGTACCAGTGAGCTGTGGCAAAGCCCAGAACTTTTTAAAAGCAAGAGCTGATAGTTAGGCTGGACAGAACCATTGTAATTCTTTTTTTAAATTATTTTATTTTCAACTTAAAAAACAACATAAACACAACATAAGTACAATACATAACCCTTTCACTACCCCCCATGCTCCCCTCCCCCAGGAGACCAACATTTATTCAATTATATTATACATCTTTCCAAAATTGTAAAGAATCTTTCAAAGGTGAGTGCCCTTTCCCCTTTCTTAATACAAATTCCAAAAATGGACTCCATATATTTTCAAAATCATTCTTCCTGGATAATCCCCTCCTTACTTTCAAATTACACGTTAACTTGTCATTAAACGCAATATCCCATATTTCTTTATACCATTCTTCTAATGTATACTTCCCTTGCACTTTCCAATTCTTAGCTATCATTAATCTAACGGGTTCCAGGAGGTTGTTAATCAATTCCTTCATACTTGTATTCCCTATTCCTTTATCCCATGTTGATAGTAAATCCAATTTAGGACTTATTTCCACATTAATTCCCGTTATTTCGCTTATTAATTTAAACACCCTTTTCCAAAATTTTTGTACATATTCACAACTCCACCACATATGAAAGTAAGATCCAACCTCCTGACAACCCCTCCAACAGTTCTTAGAAATTTATTTATCAATCTGGTGAGATATCACTGGCGTTAAATACCATCTCCATGCTACTTTATAATAATTCTCCTTTATCCTAACCAACAATAACTTTAACATTCTTGCGTCCCAAATCTTCCTCCAGTTAAATTCATTAATTTGTTCCTTTAAATCATCTTCCAAAATAATTTTAAGAGAATCTCGGTGGTCATCGTCCTCTATCATAATTTTATATATTTCACTAATCAAACCTCTTTTATTTTTATTTTCCCCTTTTCTCTTGATTCAAGTAATTCTTCAAATCTTGTATTATCTCTACAATCCTTATTCTTCTTTTTCCAATCCTGTGTCCATTGTTCCAATTGTATACATTTGAACCAAGCTAACTTTTGTCCTCTTAATATCTCTCCTATTTGAACCATTGTAATTCTTAAAAGATAATAATGTAAAGCGTTTTGAATATTTGAAAGCTGTGTAAAAATGCTGTTTTTTGTGTTGACACAAACATGCATATTCCATTCAGTTATTAATCTTTTAAAATAATACTTAGTTTATCAGATTGCGAGGTCAGTTAACAGCAAAGAATGATACATTATTTATGTCAAAGGTAGGATTCAAACTTCATTTGAAATTCGTTTAAGATTATTTTAACAATATATGGTTTCCTGGCTCTCCAGATGATGTTGGACTCCCAACTCCCATCAGCCTCAGCCAGCATAGCCAGTGTTCAGGAATGATGGAATCTGTAGTCCAATAACATCTGGAGGGCCATATCCTCACTTCTGTTCTAACCACTACACTATGTTGACTCACATACATTTTTGTGAAATTACTCTTTGAAATCAGGAAAAAAAATACTTAGGTGAAAGAAAAAATCCAAAGGTGAATTAGTTGTAAGCTTTCTGATTTATCCCTTCTCTATATGTCATGGCTGGGGAAAAAAAAGTCAAATTCCTAAGCAGCACAAGGAAATCATAGAAGTTCATTTCAACACTTTTGAGAGATGGATGGGAAATGATGTTCTTAGGTGCTATTGCTAGTTTTAAGTACCAGGTTTCTGTTTCCAGTCCTTGTAAAGTTATCTTAAATTTATATTAGAAACATGAAAGATGCGCTTCCACTCATTGTCCAGCTATCATGCAGGGATAGCATTCTTCCTCTCCCCTCTTACTGAGAAAATTAGAATTACCACGCAAAAAAGAAAAGAAAAAAAAGCTTAATCTGTTGTTAATCTCTTTCTATCTATCTAGAAGTAGGATATTACCTAGATCATTTGACTACTGCAATAAGTTGTCATTTACTGAGTTTTTAAACTTTTCATTCCATGTTAATTAGAATAATGTGAAAATAGGGTTGATATCTTTGTTTTTAGGCTACAAAACATAGTGTTTATCTACACTGTTGTAGATTTATATTTGCTGATAATTCTGAGAGGTATAGTTTTGATGAAAGTGCTGAAAGTTCTTAAGAGTTAGGAACATAGGAAGCTGCCTTTTACTGAGTCAGACCATTGGTCCATCTAAGCCCAGTATTGTCAATACTGACTGGCAGCGGTTCTCGAGGGTTTCAGGTGGGAGTTTTTCCAGCCGTACCTGGGGATGCTGGGGCATTGAACTTGAGACCATCTGCTTGCAAAACAAGTTCTCTACCACCGAGTTATGGCCCCTCCTCAGTGGTTCCCCTTGATTTCCCATGTTCCTTGGCTGAGAAGGAGGCAGGCACATGAAAAAGTTTTTTGGGTCCTGACCATAGTATGATATGTCATTTAAAATCAACAAAAAACATTAGGGCATGACATTCTCACCAATTAAAACAAAGGTGTAAGGCTGTAATAATAATAATAATAATAATAATAATAATAGTATTAATAATAGTATAATATATTATATTATATACAATATAATAATAGTATTACAATATATATCACAAGAATCACAAACAGTTAAAAAAAATTAAAAACAAGAAAAAATACATCATTAAAAACATCTTAAAATTCATCTGGATAGGCCTGCCGGAAGAGAGCAGTCTTCATGACTCTCTTAAATTCATGAAGACTGCTAATTTGTCTAATCTCCTCTGGCAGACCATTCCATAGTCTGGGAGCGATGGAAGAGAAGGTCCTCTGGGTAACACTCATCAGCCTAGTTCTGGCTGACTTGAGTAAGTTCTTCCCAGAGGGCCTAAGTGTGCAGGGCGGATTGTACGGGAGAAGGCGATCCCGCAGGTAACCTGGACCCAAACCATGTAGGGCTTTAAAGGTAATAACCGGAAACTGATTGGCAGCCAATGAAGTGATTTTAAAACTGGTGTAATGTGGTCACCCCTAGGTGTACCGGTGACCAACCTGGCTGCCATATTTTGAACAAGTTGAAGTTTCCGGACTAGACACAAAGGTAGCCCTATGTACAGCGCATTGCAGAAGTCAAGCCTTCTGGGCAAAGAAGTCAAGTACTTCTTTGCCCAGAAAGTCTGAAGAAACAATATTTAGTCAGCATCATGTGTTCTTGAACTTGGGCCACAAAGCCTAAAGCCCACATCTTAAAATACATTCTAAAAGACTGAATGGAATAGCAGTCTCTAATATCAGAGCTCAAAATGGCAACTGTGGCACATCAGGTATACCAAGAGACTAATGTAAGCTCCATAGTCCTTGGCCCGCCATAGAAGTATTTTCTAAATTCATTTATTTCATTAATTTATTCTGAAAATGTGCAGGCAATAGTAGTGGCCTCGGTAAGCCCCACTTTAAAACATGGTTTACCTCTTCAGTTAGCTTATTTGGTATTATAGAGAGTGGGCACTACTTTTCACTCTAATTTTTTTTTAGTTTTTAAAACATTTTAAATACAGTATATGTAAATTTATATGTATCCATAGCAATGAATACATATGAAAGGCATACACAAACTTATTAGCAATTATACATAAGCTTCAACAAAAGTGGACTAGATATCCAAGTAAGTGTCCATTTGGAGGTGGCATCTATATGCTACCAATTCATATGTTGAAAGCATTATATAAGGTCCTCAATCCATTTCATTATTTCACCAATCTTCCTGAAATTTGCATGTGCCAGAAAGAAATGTTGGTTTTACATAACCTGAAAATTTCAAGAAGATTGCTGAAAGATTGGGGGAAGGAGGGCAGTTTAAAGTCAAAAAGAAGGGGGGAATCCTCTCAGGCTGACTTTGGTATTTGAGACTGAGCTGGCAATAGTTTTTGTTGAGGTCTCCTTACAAATTGACAGGTTAAATAGTTAAAATTCCAACAACGTCCTTTTACCTTAGAGTTGATAGAATAGGTGTTCATTTCTTAAAATTCCCTTTAGTTTGTTTTAAATTCAATTTATAAGCTCCCATAGTAACAAATGGAGCTCTTTCTAAGGAACGCATGCAGAGTAGTCTCTCTCTCTCTCTCTCTCTCTCTCTCTCTCTCTCTCTCCCCCCCCCCCCAAACTGGATTAGAACATTGAGAGGCCTGGAGGAGTGACTGCCTGCCTCCTGGATTCCCTTAACTGTGCTGGCAGTCTACTGAGAAGTAAGTTCCATTGAATGCAATGGGACTTACTCCCAGGTAAGCATGTAAACGATTGCAGCATTTTTAAAATAGAGGATTTCTCTTACGTGTTCAGCAGTGTGTCACATGTGGTGACAGGCAGTCCTTTAGGTCCCCTGGTCCCCTGTGGTGAAAGACTTTTAATGTCAAAACAAGCACTTTGAATTGAGCTTGGAAATGGACCAGTGCAGTTGGCAAAGTACCAGTTTAATGTCCAATCCCAGTTAAAACCCTCACAACTGTTTGCAGATGGAGGGTGTAAATGAAGGGCCACATTTATTGAAAGATCTGCAAAGGGGTTCCTAAGGGGCATCCAGTATAGGCCTATCCACAGGCCCTCTTTTCCCTGGTTCAGGCGAGCCATTCTTGCCTGTGAGTAGGTGGAATAACCCCACCTCTCCACGTGCTGCCCCTTTCAGGGAGGGAGACCTTCCTGTGTCGCCTCCCCCCAGGCCGCAAGGCTCTGGGTAGGTGAGAAGGGTCGGTCTCAAAGGTAACCTTTATTTCCCAAGCCAGGCCGCGAGGCTCAAAGCTGGAAGCCTCGGGAATTACCAGTCACCAGAACAGTGCCTGTGAATGCTCACCAATTATCCATACTTCTCTGGATGCACCTTCCTATCCACCACTGGGAGCTTCAAGCCATTTGCTTAGTCACTCACGCCCCATCTAGAGACTAATACTTCCTGTAGGCCTCTCTGCAGATCACGCAAAAATAAATCATTTCCTTGGTCCGACAAATGGACCCCATCTTGCCTATACAGCTCCCTCCGGGAAAGTGTAATATCCGGATGCTGGATGCTAAAATCGCCGTGTTTGGTCAGATCTCTAAATATTTCTGTACTCACTTTCTTGCGGGCTTTCTCCAAAGCCAAATGATCAATACCCGTTTGCCAATCAAATCTGGGTATGACACATGACCAAATAATCGAAACGTCGGGCCACTTTTGCCTAATGCAATGAAAATCTGCAACTGCTTGCAGTATCAAGGCCTTGCCCTTCAGCAGCCCCATATCATTACCTCCCAGGTGAATAAGCAACACCTGGGCCGCATCGCATGCCACCTGTTGCATCAATGTGGGCAGGAGGCGTTCCCACCGCATACCTCGTCTGCCCAACCATCTAATGTTGGCATGACGACTCAAGCCCAGCTGTGATCCACAGCTCATATTGGCCGCTTGCCTGGCAGCCCAGAAGATGTAGCTGTGGCCGCAGATGATCACGCGAACTGAGGCATGGCCTCTCCAGCGATCTATAACAAACACAATGATTTTAAAACCCGGCCAAGAAAATATTACTAACAAAGCTTGCGGATATATGTTTTATAGGCTGCTGAACGCCATCTGCCAACTGCCTGAATTTGAGAAGGAGAAAACCCGGCTACCGCTGCAGTAGATGCTGCCCCAATCCAAAAAGAGTGTAATCCAAAAGCCGATACCGGCAAACCCAATGCAAGAAAAGCCTTCTTCGCAACCGCCCAAAATTGGAACTTTGTAAGCGGGGCCCGGTCAAGGTGACAGAATAACATCCTTGAATGGGTACCACACATAAAAATGAAATCCCTAAGAGCCTGCACTGGGCACAATGCCACCTGCGGGGCTTGGTTCAACTGAATAGTAGTGCCCTTCCCCTCCTGATCTGTCTTAGACTTTCTAATGGTTATTGCTACTCCTTATCAAAATTCAGATCCTGAAACCGGATCGCACGCTCTGAACAATCATGCTTAGAAAATGCCAGCAACTCAGAAATCCTAAGTGCCCCAAAGAAGGCAGTCAAAGATGTTGCCTGGAAAAAAGTTGTCTCATAAGGAGAAACACACAACTGCTTCCATTGCTCCATGAGTTGCAGCAAAATATCAGGGGAAACAGGGCGCCTACAATCCGGTTGGTGTGGTGAAGTCGTAGTCCAACTTTTTAAAGCACACCTAACCCTAGCATCTGAAGTATTATCGCCTACCCCTCTAACTTTAGCTAAGAATGCTAGGGGTGCCAACTTACCCGTTATGGTCCTAGCCGAGAGCCCCTTATGACGTAAAGCCACGCAAAACTGCAAAATATGCTGGGCAAACCCTGGGCAAATGCAGCTCCTCCCTGAAAACTGCAAACTCTCTACCTGTTCTCGAGTAGGCTGCCTTTGTACTTGGCGCTACCGACTGCCACATGGTACATTCAACCTCTCGTTGCCAATCTCCCAAAGGGTGTCTGGGAAGTTCTCTGGGAGCTGACGAGCCCAAGGAGCCAAATCCCGAAATCTCTGGACCTGCTGACGCGACAAAGCGTCAGCAGTTGAATTGTCCAGTCCCGGGACGTGTCGAGCACGAAACATAATGTTGTGTCGGAGACAATGCAACGTAAATTTCCGAAGCATAGCCATAACTCTAAAATTCCGTGACGTCAAAGAATTTATAACGTGCACCATGGCTTGATTGTCACACCAAAATAATACGATAGAGTTAGAAAACTCTGCTGTCCAAATGTGCACAGCTACGTAAATTGGAAAAAATTCCAAGAACATCAAATCCCTAATTATTGCTGAAGCACTCGGCGCACCACCTATCTCCCCAGATTATACCAAAACCCAAAGCCCCAGAGGCATCGGAATGAATTTGCATTTCGGCTTCAATAAGAAGTTCCTGTCTCCAAAATGAAACACCATCAAAATCGGTAAAAAATGTAAGTCAAATATGCAAGTCCTCCTGCATTGCTCCCGTCACTCGGGCACGATGATATGGGCGAGATAGACCCTTCATGGCATCGCAAAGACATTGCAAGAAGGCTCTTCCTGGGGTGACAACCCGACAGGCAAAATTTAAGTGGCCAACTACCTCCTGCAGCTGTGCCAAGGTCACTTTTTTAGCTAGGCTGAGTGATTTTATCCTATCCCGCAGGTTATCCAATTTTTCTTGAGACAACTTACTGCATTGATTGACAGCATCGAGTTCAATTTCCAAAAATGTAATAACACTATGGGGACCTTCCGTCTTCTCATGCACCAATGGGACACCCAGTTCCTCTGCCAAAACGTGAAACTCGTGCATTAACTGTGCACACTGATTGCTATTGGCCAATCCAGCAAACAGGAAGTCATCAAGATAATGAACAATGTTCACTGAATTAGATCTATTCCTCAGAGCCCACTCCAAAAAGGAACTGAATTTCTCAAACATGGCGCACGAGATTGAACATCCCATAAGTAGGGCCCTATCAACATAATATTTACCCTGAAAAAAGAAGCCTAACAGGTTGAAATCCTCCGGGTGAATGGGCAGTATGCAAAAAGCTGACTTAATGTCGCATTTTTCCATCAAAGCCCCCACCCCATTGCTTCGAACCATAGAAACAGCGCAGTCAAAGGACATATAACGCACAGAGCATAATTGCTCTGGGATATAATTGTTGACTGACTCCCCCTTTGGAAAGGACAAGTTATGGATCAACCGAAATTCACCTGAGCTTTTCTTTGGGACAATGCCCAAAGGAGACACGCTCAGGTTTCCGATAGGCGGTTCGAAAAATGGGCCCAGTACCCTGCCGGATCTAATCTTTATCGATTTTTTCCCCAACTACGTTTTCTAATTCGACAACTGACCTCTGATTTTTCACGAAAAAGGGAACTCTGGGCCCCGCAAAGGGAATACGAAATCCATTAACAAAGCCCAATTCCAGATATCTTGCATCGGTGGCCTTAGGATAACTCGCCAGTAAGCGTTGCAGAGCCTCAGTCTTAATTGGGCTGGGGCCCTTTGGGAGGCTGCTGCTGTGCACCCCCTGGTTTACGGCCCCCTTATCCATCTTTAAATGCTCCACGCCCCCCTATTTCGGTTATAATTGAGAGCTGGGTGCAGGCCCCCGCAAATTGTGCAGTCATGTCTGTATTTGCACTGTGAACGAGAACCCGTGGCACCATAATCCCAGCAGGGTGAGCGGGATTGAACCCCCCTGCCCTGCACTCCTGCTAAATGTGAAGGCGGGTTGCTGCTTAACAATGATGTGCCCACTATCGGCCCGTTCTCCAAACCCCGGCCTTGCAGGGGTCATGAACTGAAGCCACAGATCATGATCCTGCATGTCCCATTGTAAGGTGTGGTCGAATGCGGCCTTACGATGAAAAGATTCATCATAAGCCAGCCACGCCCCCCCCCCTGTACTCAGTTTACGCACTATAAACCATATCGAGGTACTTAATCAGAGTATATCCTTTTTCCGGGAAATGCTGTTAAATAATTCCCATATAAATCAAGAATCCTGGCAACCAGTTTGCCCAAGTCCTTGCCACTTTCCTTCTCCTTAGTCTCTCTGCCTCCTTCTCCCCTATTTTATCCTTCTCATTGGTTTCTAATTCTCTGAAAAGCAGGGAGAAGATATCGATATATTCTCCCCTCAAAATTTTCTCGCGCGTGGCTGGAAGTAAATGATATCCCAATGGAGAATCAATGCAACCCTTGGGAATAGCATTCCTTTCAGCCCCGGCAAAAGGTTCGCTCACAGATGACCCAGCGCCCAGCTCCCCACTGTAGCTGGACGCAGGGCCCTTCCATACTGCCGTACAGGTTGCGGCTGCAGAAACTGCAGGAGCAGGTGATGCTCCTCCTGCAATCTTTGCCACCGTCCTTTCGACCTGACCACCCTGCGCCTGTGACGTTGCTGCTGCTGTCACCACACTGTCAGGTGTATCCCCAAGGCCCAAAGCCTCCTGCAAGGGCCGCTCACCCACTATGGATCTGTCTGGAGCACCCATTTGCTGCCACTGTAAATTGGGAAAGTATGGATACCATCCCCAAGGATGTATTGGCCCCGTGTGCTGTATAGGTGATGAAAGGCCAACGGGACTCACCACACCCATTGCTTGAGAGTTACCTTGCGGTGAAACCGGAACTGGAGCTCCCACTGATGACACAGATCCTGCCGAAACTGCTGCCTGCTCTCTGGCCCCAGATCTTGAATCAACGGTGTCGCTTTCAACTGAAACTGCACCCCAAGGTATACTTGACCCTTGCGCCGCTGCCGCCTCCATTACATCTAAGCGGTTCGAAAGAGACTTCAATAAACTGTCCTGTGTCTGTCTACACGTCTGGCAAAGACTTTCATTTTCTACATTCAAGAGGCTAGTCACTGCAGAAGGGACAAGCCCTCTATCCCTTTCCAAAAATTGCACACGGGCCAGCAGTGCTTCTACAGCAGGGTCCACCTCCTCATCAGCTCCCTTACCCTTGGGACCGCCTACCCCTTTCTTTGAAGGCATGCTGCTTGTCCCAAAACTAATACAAAATTAGAATGGCTCACAAGCCAGAAAATTGCCCCCTATGCAATCCCTATAACGCCCACACTCAAATTAAATAAACTGGGGAATGAGCTAAACTTAATATAAAATTATAAGAAACTAAAGTGCAACTGCACTGTTACTGGTTAATATCAAACTTCAAGAAACTATCATGCAACTGCACTGTTACTGGTTCGCGGCTGTAACTAGCCTGCAGTAAACAATTTGAAGCTCAAAGGAAATCCACTAGGGCCCCTACTCTGCCCAATGAGGAGTCGATAATTATCAGGGACTTTACGAACTTGTCCGCTGCAAAACCCCTGCCCTAAGGCCCACCCTATAGCTCACAGAGCTTGCCGTCCAGCAACCTCTTGAAAAGAAGGGAACCATCACTGACTCCCTGGACGCACAAAATGGCGTTCACGAACTCGTGGTTAATGGCCGCGGCGGCCTGCACAAGGCCCGATTAGGCTCAGGCCCACTTGCTCCCCCTCCCTGCCTCACTACCACTGAGGCCCCAGTAGCCGAGGAACGTCCTGCTGTGTGCGCCGCCCCCTTTTCCAGCTCAAATACCCACGTGAGCTGCTACCCTGATGTAGGCTGCCCACTCGCCCCTAACTGCCTCCGCAGCCCGTACTGGGCTCGCTAAGGACAACCCCCCTCACCCCCTTTATTAGCCTCGAAACCACTGAGGCACCCAGGGACAAGAATCGTCCAACCCACGCCAGAGACCAGCCTGTCTCCCCTGTAACCTGCGGCACGAAGGCCCACAAGATCCTCCGCTCTTCCTCGTCTCCCTCTTCTCTGCCACTACAGCCACCGCCGCCGCTGTCCGTTTCCGCGGTTTTGTCTCGAAATAAGAAGTCTCGAGGTAAGGAGCCGAGTGGAGAAAGAGGAAGAAGGGGAGGGAGGCTTGCACTTATATAGCCTTCTCCCCTCCCCTTTGAGTGGCGCCAAAAGTGGCACGTCTACTCTCTTCCTCCCTGGCCGCAAAAGCCTCCCCGCCCCCAGGCCGTTAGCCAGGGGCAGCAGAATGGTGCATTTTGGCATAACTGAAGTTTCTGAACAGTCTTCAAAGACAACCCCATGTATAGCACACTATACCAGTCTGATCTGGAGGTTACCATAGCATGGATCACTGTGGCCAGGCACAAATAGTTTCACAGCTGAATTATTATTTTAAAGTCTCAACTGAAATACTGACAACACTGTTTATTTGGGGGGAAGCAACATCTAAGCAACATGCCAAGAGACAGAGGGCAAGTTCAGATGACTGCAGCAAGGGAAGCAACCATTGTGGCAACTCCTCCAGTGCCTAGGTGAATGACTGCCATTTGCATTATTTCCTGTGCTGCAGTGCAGGTTTGAATGTTGTCCGAACCAGGCAAACAGCACAGCTGGTTTCGTACCCACCCTATATCCTCTACTGCATGTCGTGTGTTGTAGGGTGGATATCACCTCCCCCACCTATGCCACACGTCAGTTTGAGTGACACGCCAACTCATGAAAAGACAAAGTCATGCATTTATTCAGTAGTGCATGTGGTGCCTCTCCATAAGTGGAACCTATATATTTGTTTATCCAATTTCTGCAAAGTTTCAAGGAGTTGGAGTCCCCCCGCCCCTTTGATAGAATGTCCCCATGGTGGATTCATGGCAGACTTAAGCAAGCCCAGTATTAAGCAAGCCAAAAAAGCCACTTTGTATGCCATTAAAAAAATTCTTTTTATTCTGTGTTGTTGTTTTGCTTCTGGTGAGAGCGAGCCAGCAAAGCCTTGGAAATTCAGATGGTGGGTAAAGAATAAGGACTGGGGAAGAGGGGGTAGGAGTGAGAAGTGAAGCAAATGGTTTGTTTCACCTGTGTTTAAAATCCTTACTTTTCCGTTATAAAGCAAAGCTGTGCATTCATCTAGTTGTGCACGTGGTGCCTCCATATAAGGGAAACCTATATATTTTTGTGAACTGCCCAGAGAACTTTGGCTATGGGGTGGTATAGAAATGTAATAAATGAAATGAAATATTAAATTTTGTCCCCCATCCTGTAAAGTTGGAGTGCCACCAGCCCTTTTTTTTGTACATGGGCAGTGATAGAGGATCTGGCAAATGCTTGAAAAGGCAGCATGAGGGACAGCGGGATATGGTTTCCACCGCAAAGGAAGCTTTGATACCTGGCTGGGTGGGAGGACTACAGGAGGAGGAGGGGCTAGTGGGGAAATATCTGTGTAGCTTGTTTGTCTGTTCATCTGATGGGAGCACAGTAGGTTGCTTGCAAAACAGCCTTCTCTGCATAGGCTCTCAACCACCATGGGTTAGCGTGACGTGTGGACAGGCCCTCAAAATAATGTTATCCTGAAATCAGGCAGACCTCCTGTTTCATAATACAGCAACATCTTGTGTATCAATGAGAATTCAAAAATCTTGAAGGTGAGACAATATTGTGCATCAGTATATCCATCTCTATCAGTTAGATTCATAATTGGGTATTGCATGTTGAATAGTATCACCAGCTTATCTGCTCCCTCCTTTGTGTGCCATCCATGGCTGAGACAGGGTTGGCCAAGTAATAGGGTCTTGGTAGCAATGCCAAGATTGTGGAATAACTTACCCAAAGAAATCTTCATGTTTTTCGCTGTCTGGTTGAAACTTTCCTGTCTTGGTACACATTTGTCTTGCTGGGCAGACTTTTTTGTTATAGGTCCTCATTTTAGTATGTTTTTATCTGCAGAACCTGTTGCCATTTTTATGCTGTTGTATTTTTCTTATGGGAATATTTTGTGTTGTAAGCAATCCTGAGCATTGCAAATGTTTTGGAAGGTATACATTTTCTTAAATCATATTAAAACAATGTATTTTGTTCACACTGCCCAAACTACTAAAACTGATCAGATTTGCATTAGAGTCCACAAAAACAATTGACTTCATTGGCCCAAATATCCTTAAAATTGTTAAGGCTAACTGTTCGATTCCACAGTCAAAAATCTCAAGTCACAGCCATTTGTATTGCAAGACACACTAACCAATGATTTGTCTTAGCTAGTTCTTTTTTCTTTTAGTGGTGAAACCCTTTGTGACAGTGTGACAGTCCTTAGGGTAAGGGTGAGGGGCACTTGTAATATCACAGGCTCACAAGCAAGATATAATCAATGTGAAGTGGGAATGTCAGCTGAAATGATTGACCTAGTTGTACTGGTGAAAAAAATCTGACTTCTTCTTAACAGGCTGTGACTACCCAGGAAAACACTCCCAGAGTTGTTATGAAAAGATCACTGAAACATCAGTTTAGTATGCTAAACTATCTTCCATATAAGGAAATACTAGAACATTTGGGCCTCACCTTTGTATAGAAAAGGACAATGAAGGGGCCAGACATGACTGACATAAATAACATTTTGGAGAAGGGATCCCCCCCCCCCCATAATACTAAAACTAAGTGTCACATAGTGAAGTTGATTGCCAGTAGGCTGAGGACTTTTCAACATGATACATAATTATAGACTTAACTTTTGTAAGATGTGGCGATGACTAGTAGCCTAAAAGTGCAATTCTTTGCATGTTGAGGCAGAAAAAAATGAGGCATGCTGGGAGGTAAGTGCCTTTTTTCTGTCTAAACATGCATAGGGTTGAATCCTAAATGACTTTAAAATATGAGACAAATTTAAGAAAAGTATCTATCAGTGCTTATTCGCTGTAATAGCTAAATAGAACCGGCATGTTGAAAGGCATTATCTCTGAATACAACCAGTTGGTGACAAATAGAGGAGTGCCCAGAGACATCTGGCTGAGTCACATGAAGATGGACTTTAGTATGTTTGCAAAAGGCAATTCTCATGTTTTTATAAATATCCTTAAT
The DNA here is from genome assembly GCA_029215795.1 of Anniella stebbinsi. Classification (NCBI taxonomy): domain Eukaryota; kingdom Metazoa; phylum Chordata; class Lepidosauria; order Squamata; family Anniellidae; genus Anniella; species Anniella stebbinsi. The sequence continues at coordinate 186,751,693 of JARDYH010000002.1, forward strand.
CCTAAAACAGGCATACTAGCAACAATGAAATGACTGGATTAGTTGGAAGAGCTTCAAGCTGTAAGGCAAGTTATCAAAGAGAAATGTTACAGTCCCATGCAGCGAACAAACTTGTTCAGTGCCATGGACTACCTCTGAAATATATCGTGAGCTGGATTATTGCAAACATTGTATTTGTGATTATCTGGTAACTTTACCCACTGCAGCAACTATTACCTTTTGTCATGGTCATAATATTACCGAGCATAGTGCCTATTTTCAGCAAGTTGGGCTCAGGACTGAAATTGCGGCAAATATATTGCCTAATTATATTGTGTGGTGAAAGTAGTAGTTATGTCAGTAATAAATAACTCATGAAAGTTTGCGTAAACTGCCAAGCTGCTCTTATTCAGCTTTCTGATTAGTCAACTTTTTTAAAAAAATGAGGCACTACTGGAAAAGCTGAGAAGGAACGTAGTTGCATAGTTCTTAGACACTCATAATGAGATGAGATAGAACAGAAGGTGACTTCCTTGATGAGTCCTACAAAGATGCAAGATCAGCAACATGTTGAGCCAGTTTTATGCACACACACACACACACACACACACACACACACGAGTATTGGAAACCCTTGTGTTAAAGTTCTGTTTATAGCTACAGAGATGCTATATTATAGAGTATAGACTTGTTTAAAGTGTGGGTTAAACCCTAACTAAAAATTACTCTCCATATCAGACATGGATCTTGAATATATTATTTAATTTCAATTTTTTTTATTTATTTTTTTACAAAACTCACATAAGCCTTGAAGAAAGAGATCTAGAATTTAGGTTAGCAATGGCTGCAAGGTTAACATAACAGGAGGGTTCACAAGGACATACATGCCTTTCTGTAATCTAATCTTTATAGACATGCTGCTTTCATATGATAGAAGTTTGAAGGCCACTTCTCTGTACAAATTGGCAAAGGATCCCTGTTTCATATATGTCAATGAAGACTTGAATAAAATTCAGTGTCAGTATAAACAACATTTCAAAACTATGATGATTTATGTGGCAGGGGGATAATGTGATCCATTTTATTGCTTTTGTAACAGAAAACCAGACACTGCAATAATCAAATCCTCAATAATAGAAAAATCATCAGAATATATATCCGATAAGAGGGGAAATAACGTTAAAAATTTGCACGAATATAAAAGCTTGTGCAGCCATATGGCTGATAAAGATATCTGTATTATCTCCTGAAGTTGCAGTATTTTTATGGGTCCAGTCTGAAATGAGAGCTTATGTAGTCTTCGTTTGTCATGACATTTTCAGTTAGTATGACAACATTATCATTTTAGTAATGTTTCAGCCTTAGTTCCAGTTCGTTGTGCTCATCCTAACTTTGTGGTTCTCCACCCACCCCACCAAACCTAAATACAGTTCTGTGTTTGTCCAAATCACATTAAAAGGACCTTATTTGACAATAGCATATCTGTCTTTAAAGATTATTGAATATAATAGCTTTTAATAGTAATAGACTGAGGCTGCCTCTACACGAGACGTTTAAAGCTCTTTGAAGTCTCATTAAAATTTTTAGGCACTTTATCTCTCCGATTACGCGCATTATCGAATGCGCGTTAAATAGCGAGTTTTATTTTCCTCCGGCCGTTAAAGCGCATTTTGCCTATGTGAACAAGCGATTCTCTGCATTAAGTACTTGTAAAGCGCATTTCAAACAACTGGTAAGGCCACCAGTTGTGCGCTCAATTACCTCTTGCTACAAGCATTTACGATAAAGCGCTTCAGCGATTATGCGCATAATCGGCTAACCAGGCATCAAACAGAATCCATCTAGAGGGGGTCTGACTGTAATCATTTTATGTGGCACTGACAACTGGTTCCCATTGGAGCTGGTGGGAAAGAGAACATGCCAAATTGACTTGTACATAACTACATTTTATGTTCCTAAAGTGACAAAGTGACTTTCAATCCATAAAAAGTGCTAATAATGATTTTTTCAATTTATCCTGAAAATTTCAGTTTTTTTCCACCCCCCCCCCCCAAAAAAAAACCCTGTTTTTTCCGCCATGGCTTCAAAATTTCTGGAAATTTTACATCTCTAGTTGTGTGGAGATCTAGGGGGCTTATGCATATCTCATTAAGCTGAGATTTGATTGTCCAAACTGCATCTGTGAGTTGAGGCTGTGGAACTCCTGGGCTGGATGAGGGTGAATAAACAGAAGCTGAATCCTGGCAAGGTAGAAGCCCTGTGGGTGAGTGTTTCCTGAATCCTGGAGATAGGCTCATTGCCTGTTCTGGATGAAAGTTAAGGTTCATAGACTGGGAGTACTTCTAGATCCATCATTTGCACTGGAAGCCCAGGTGGTAATGGCAACTTGGAGTGCCTTTTACAAGCTTTGACTGGTTTATCAACTACACCGTCTCCTGGACAGAAATAGCTAAGCCACAGTGGTACGGATGCTAGTAACCTCAAAACTGTTTTCACTGCAATGTGCTCTATGTGGGGCTGCCCTTAAGGCTCACCAAAAGCTGGATCTAGTGCAGGATGCAGCAGCTCGGCTGTTGTCAGGAGCTGCCCCTTTTTTTGCCATTAGTGTATAAAGCTCTAAACAACATGGGACCAGGTTACTTGAGAGAGTGCGTTCTGCCTTATCAACTTGCCCAGTCACTGAGATCATCAGATGGCATGCTCCTGGTGGTTCTGCCTGGATTTATGGCCCAATTTGAATCCACCCAGGGAAGAGCCTTCAGGGCAGTGGCTCCTTTTCTTTGGAACTCCCTGCCTCTGGAGATCAGCCGGTACTAACATTGTGTTGTTTTTGGCACCTCTTGAAAACATCTTATTTTAGGAAGCCTTCCTTGATAGTCCAGCCAAGATTTTATTGGTATTCTGTTTTTATTTTAATTTTAATATGTTGTTTTATTCTTACCTTCTTATCTTTTATTGTTCACCAATCCAGAATCTGTTTAGATGTGGAGCAGTATATAAATGTTGTAAATAAATAATAATTGTGCTGTATCAACTCCATTGATGGAAGCACAAAGTGGATAGAAATGCAATAAATCATAATTCTATTGGCTATTCCCAAATCGTATTTATTTAAAATGATTTTAGACCACCTTTCAGGGCAGAGGCCCTCCCTAAAGACTTCACATTTCAAAAGTGGAGCTGTTAATCTGTAGCAATAAAATGGAAATATTTCTAACATCTTAAACTGATTTTGTAGTATATTTATGAAAACTAATAACTTATTAATATTATCACGTTAAAAGTTAAGAGCGTTTTAATTTGAAAGCAGTTAAAATGAAATGTAATTTGCATTTCTTGAGTAATACCTTTGGGTTGTATTCAATATTGGTCTAACTTAAATCTCATTCACTCTAATTGGTCTACTTAAAGTAGAATTAATGTTGCATACAAATTAAAATATTTAGTAAACATAACTGTAATTCATGTCTTTGTAGCTTTGCATGTATCTTTCAAATTGACTTTTCCACATTGTTCAGGTTTGTTTACTTAAAAAGTTCAACTGCTTTGTAGCAGTAATTGCAAGATGTGCTCCCATGATGATTCTACTACTGGAAAAAAATCTTACCCATTGTAGATAAGTCTGCATTCCATTCTAAGGCGAAAATGCTGCTTGCATCACATAATGTATCAACAGAAACAGATAAACTGAACAAAACTCTTCATGTAGTACACAGCACTTTACAAAGAATAAGAATAAGGCCCTGCTAGGAGGAGCTTACAGTTTAAAATGTGACACAGGGGAGAGCACAGTGAAAGGAGAGGGGCAGTGTTAAACAGGAAAATAAGTGTTTATTTCAGTTATGCTAAGTCTTAGTTACAGTGTGGTAAGGGAGCTAAAGGGTTATGCCAAAGGCTTCATGGGAAAAGGTGGATTTTGAAATAACCAAGTGGTTACATCTTTTACTTTACTTGACCCTTCTTCAGTAATGTGGTTGTTCTAGAGTATTTTGAATTGGAATTTACAACTGTTAATTTGACATACTTTATAAACATCTGGACATTTTTCTTTTTACAATATCCCAATGTAGTCGGGCTATTGTGAAAAGGACTGAAATCTTTGCTTATGTGGGGAAATTCAATAAATCTTCAAACAAATTCAAAGCTTTACTTGGAAATTATTTTTATTGGAATACTTGGGTTTCATCCAATGTTAGTCTAACATTTATTTCAATGTGTGTATTCTAAGTAGGACTAAGAATGCATCCAATTTGTTTAAATATTAAGTCATGACAGCTCAGTTGAATCGTGTTTGCTTACGTTATTTAGATTCTTTAAAAATGAGGGCACTGAAAATGGTTAATACATATATTTTAACATGATGTAACATCCTATATTTTATTTTGATTTTAGTACCTTATCTTTTTTTTAAAAAAAATCCACCTTGGAAGCTCTATTGAAGGGTAGTATATAAATCTTGTAAGTGAATATATATATATATATATATATATATAACGACATAATTGCTGTAAGCATAAATATGTGATTCCTAAGGAGAATAATTTTGCAAAAACTTAATTGCAACTTGAATTTTAGATTTAGCCAGTATTGCATCCAGGGGTCAACACATTTTGGCTAGTCATACATAGGAAGCTGCCTTATACTGAGTCAAAGCATTGGTCCATCTAGCTTAGTATTGTTGACACTGACTGGCAGTGGCTTTCTAGGGTTTCAGGCAGGATTTTTTCCAGCCATACCTGGAGATGCTGGGGGATTGCACTAGGGACTTTCTGCTTGCAAAGCATATTCTCTGCCACTGAGTTATGGTCCCATCCCTCCTACTCCCCTCCCCACATGACTCACACCCACATGACTTATCTTTATAAGTAGACAATGAGTGAAATGCATTTTCAGTGCCTGGTACACTGCCCCCTACTTCTCCCTGTTTCCTCTTCCAGGACGTTATTGCAGATCCCTGAGTTCACAAATATTCCCTTGGGTTCACAAAGACCTTGTGTATTGCCCAAATTGTCTAGGAGATTTCAGCAACCACAAGGGGCACGGGGCCTGAAGAGGGAATGAGGAGGACCGGAGAATGGAAGCCTGGCTGTGATGTTTTACACTGGCTTACTAAGGAAAGGGTTGGAGGCTATAATTTGTAGGGAAGCTCCCCCCCCCCCCAAGATAGGATAGGGCCTGAAAGATAACTCTTCAGGGATCTCATTAGATCTTTCCTGAAGATCACTTTGGTGCAGAGAAATTCTTGCAGCTGCTGCAGAAGAAACCTTGAAAAAGGTTGGGAGCGGGTTGCCACTTCAGCAAAAATAGGCACTTAGCCGGCCAGAACTGAGAGAAAGAATTGATGAGGTTCTGTGGCAGAGCCCTGTGTTCTGTGACTTGAAAGTGCTTTCAGTTAAAGGGAGCAAGAGCCAAAGGCATGACCTAGAATATTGAGCTTGCTATGCACCAGAGACGCACAGAACTGAATCTTTGGGAGGCCAGGAAAAATTGACATTTGAGGCCTGGGTTTTTATGGTGTCGAGACAAAAGAAAACACATTCTGGGCAAAATGAAAGAATGCTTTTTACATCTCAGGGTGTAAAATCTTTGTTCAAATCTAACCAGACCTGGGTTTGGGGGGGATTGCTGTACTTACAGGTGAGCACCTCCATCCTACTATCATAGTTATCAATAATTATGCAACACTGAGGGGGTATGTGTTTTCAAACTTACTGTAAAGAATAGAAGGTTTTGTAAGATAGACTACTTCACCCATGTTCCTGAGTGAGAGTTAAGGATAAATAAAAATGGGATTTTATTTTTAGTTAGAATTTTATGGTTTTATAGTAGGAGATGGCTGGGATTGGGGAAGAGGCCAGGAAATCTTGTGACACTTGGGAGGGAGGAAGCCTGAGATATCTCAAGGTTGATGGTGCCAGCCAGGTCTTTTATCTCAACCCATTCTGTAACCCATCTTGGCCTGTCAGTGGAGCAGCCCCAGTTGGCAAGGTGTGAAAATGCCATCTCCTCCTCCCTTCGCGAAGGGAGGGGGGATGAAACAGCAGAGCTGAGTTTGAAATGGCATAAAGACAGGTTTTTTTCCCCAGCTCTTTGTCCTTTGGTTCCCATCCTGGTGGAAAGTGTCTTAGTTGCTGGCTGATGATATAATAATAATAATAATAATAATAATAATAATAATTATTATTATTATTATTATTTATAACCCGCCTCTCCCTTCGGATCGAGGCGGGGAACACAATGTAAAATACAAGAATCACAAACAGTTAAAAAAAATTAAAAAACAAAAGAAAATACATAATTAAAACATCTTAACATCTTAACATCTTCCCGGATAGGCCTGCGGGAAGAGAGCAGTCTTCATGACTCTCTTAAATTCATGAAGACTGCTAATTTGTCTAATCTCCTCCGGCAGACCATTCCATATTCTGGGAGCGATGGAAGAGAAGGTCCTCTGGGTAACACTCGGCAGCCTAGTTCTGGCTGGCTTGAGCAAGTTCTTCCCAGAGGACCTAAGTGTGCAGGGCGGATTGTACGGGAGAAGGCGATCCCACAGGTAGCCTGGGCCCAAACCATGTAGGGTTTAAAGGTAATAACCAACACTTTATACTCCGCCCAGAAACTGACCGGCAGCCAATGAAGTAATTTTAAAACTGGTGTAATGTGGTCACCCCTAGGTGTACCGGTGACCAACCTGGCTGCTATATTTTGAACAAGTTGAAGTTTCTGGACTAGGCACTGAAGGAGTGAAGACACACACACCGAGATGTTCTAGGCAGGAAGCTTGTTTATTGTCTGTTAGCTTGGCTTATATAGATCTGTTACAATGCTGTTTGTGAAGACACAGCATCTTTCCACACAGTAGAACACACACACATAATAGCTTGTCATAGAGTAAAACAATGGACCTCAGAATAAGAATGCTACATCATTACTGCAACATTTGTTCCTAGCCTGATGCTGGCAAGCTGAAAGCTAGAACAGCCTGTATGTGCTAGGACATTTGCATGTAGCAGGAAAGAGATAACAGATAGAAAGTCCTAGGTAGGAGAAAGTACCAGGGTATGCCCTATAATACTTTTTCCTAGGATAGTTCCTTCAGGCACAAAGGTAGCCCTATGTACAGCGCATTGCAGAAGTCAAGCCTTGAAGTTACTAGCGCGTGCACTACCGTCTTTAGGTCTTCCAACTCTAGGAAGGGGCGCAGCTAGCGTATCAGCCGAAGCTGATAGTAGGCACTCCTGGCCGTTGCATCCATCTGAGCTGTCATCTGGAGCGACGGATCCAGGAGTACCCCCAAGCTGCGAACACAGTCTTTCATGGGGGGTGTAACCCCATCCAGAACTGGTTGACACCCCTCCAAACCCAGGTTGGGGCCTTTGAAAGCGATCACCTCCGTCTTGTCTGGATTCAGTTTCAGTTTGTTTTTCCTCATCCAGCCCATTACCGCCTCCAAGCATTCATTCAGAGGAGACACACTATCCTTAGCTGACGATGTTGTCGAAGGCATAGAGAAATATATTTAGGTGTCATCAGCGTATTGATAGCACCCCACCCCATGCCTCCGGATGATCTCTCCCAGCGGTTTCATGTAAATGTTAAACAGCATTGGGGAAAGGATGGCACCTTGTGGTACACCACATAGCAACTCCTTCTTTGAAGAGCAGCTATCCCCATCTGGAACCTGCCTGAGAGATAGGATCGGAACCACTGAAGCACAGTGCCCCCGATTCCCAATTCCCCCAGGCTCTCCAGAAGGATACCATGGTCGATGGTATCGAAAGCCGCTGAGAGGTCCAGGAGTACCAGCAGGGACACACTCCCCCTGTCAATACTAAGGCGTAGATCATCCACTAAGGCGACCAAAGCAGTCTCGACTCTGTATCCTGCCCTGAAGCCAGTTTGAAATGGGACTAGAAAATCAGTGTCATCCAAGACTGCCAGGAGTTGAAAGGCAACCACTCTCTCGATCACCTTGCCCAAAAATGGAAGATTTGATACTGGCCTGTAGTTATTAAGGTCCAGGGGATCCAGGGAGGGCTTTTTTAGAAGCGGCCTTACCACCGCCTCTTTTAAACATGATGGAAAGCTCCCCTCCCTGAGAGATGCGTTAATGATATGTTGTAGATGTGATCTAACTGCATCTCCTCCCTGGACAACCAGCCAAGAAGGACAGGGATCGAGAGGGCAAGTCGTTCTCCTCACACATCCAAGTACCTTGTCCACATCCACATCCACTCACCAACTGAAACTGATCAAGTGTAATCCTACTAGCGGAGTCGCTGGACACTCCACTGTCAGCCTCTGCTATAACAATGGCATCTAAGTCGGCTCTTATCCGAGAGATTTTATCTGAGAAATGATCGTTAAAGGCATCACAGCGAACTACCGAAGGCTCTAAAATAGGATTCAGGGGAGAAGGTGCCTGGGTTAGACCCCTCACCACCCTGAACAGTTCTGCTGGATGTGAATTCGCAGATGCAATGCGTACAGAGAAGAAAGCTTTCTTCGCTGCACGTATTGCCACCCCATAGAACCAAAATGTTCTTTATGTCGTGTCTTGTCGGATATAAGTCGAGTTTTCCACCATCGGCGCTCCAGTTGTCGTCCTTTCCGCTTCAACTCCCTGAGGTCTTCTGTATACCAGGACGCCCTATTAGAAGCAGGCCGGAGAGGACGTTTGGGGGCGATCATGTCGATAGCCCTAGTTAGGTCTTGATTCCATCTGTTGACCAGGGCTTCTACAGGATTGTCGACGATACCAGCCATAGAACCCTCCAAGGCTTTCTGGAATCCAGAAGGATCCATCAGCCTTCGAGGGCGGACCATCTTAATAGGTCCGCCACCCCTGCAGGGGCGGGTGGTAGCCGTGATACTAACCCTGACCAGAAAATGGTCTGTCCATGACAATTCGGAGGTATTCAATACCTCCTCCCACAGATCCGTCTGTTCAGAACTGAAAACAGCTTAGAGGGTGTGACCTGCTGAATGTGTGGGTCCAGAGACCAATTGGGATAGGCTCATGTTTGTCATGGATGCCATGAACTCCCAAGCTCCACCTGACAAACCGGCCTCGAATGGGATGTTGAAATCACCCAGGACCAAAAGCCTGGGCGAATCCAACACCAGCTCCGAGACCAGTTCCGTGAGCTTGGCCAGGGAGTCTGATAGGCAGCGGGGGGCCGGTACACTAATAGAATCCCTAGTCTATCCCTGGCCTTCAGACTCAGGTACACACACTCGATGTGATTCAATTCCCAGACAGGATGTCTGGTCAGGTTAAGATTGTTTTTGTACGGGGGAGTGGCCAGGCGGGCATGGAATGAAGTCGTAACTCACTTGCACTCCTAAAGAAATAATGATTTAACTACAAATTCCTTATCTTGGAGCGGTGGATTGTTATTTAAAGACTAGAAATGGTGATCGGAAGATTTATTGCATCTGTCTGAGGAGCTGGCTGCGGTTTCAGGAAAACGAAACTAAAAATTGGAGCTTTCGAAAGCAACTAATGAAGGTAAATAATGGATTTATAATTGCTGTATTAAGGTGGGCTGACTGACAGATACGCTGGAGGGAGAGACTGAACTGGAAATATATGGGAAAAGAAATTTTTAAACTCCAGCGAAAGTGTTAGAAGCCGCCTGTTTGCCAGATTAGAACGGAGAGAGATCTGAGGGGCAAGGAAGGAGGCGAGGGAGGATTTATGAACAAGAAGAAGCAAAAAGGGGAGAAATTAACTACTCCCGCCTGGAGCCGGCCCTCTAAAGATCATCCGTCTGATAAGAACTGGCAAAGATTAGTTCGGTCTGAAAAAATGTCGGACAAACAGACTGAGAAAGACAAGAAGGCTTCTCTGAGCAAAGCTGGAAGCATGCCAGGTGCAGTTCCTAAGATGGCCAAAGAGGGACAGACAGACCCAACAGAAGAATTAATGAAGAAAATTGAAAAGATGTTTGAGGTGGCTATGTTGAAACAAGATGAAAGGCTGGAGAAGGCTTTGGCAAAGCAGGAAGATAGGTTGGCAAAAAGAATCACAGAGTCACAAACTGAGCTTATGGCAGGCCTTCAAGAGGTGGTGAAAGATGTTGTGGCTTTGCAGGAAGAGACTGGAGAGCTGAAGGAACACTGCAAGAAGCAGGGAGAGCAGATGTTGCAGCTGGATTTACGTCTAATAGCCATGAAAGACAGGGACAGAAGGGCAAATATTCGGATAAGATCTTTTGGGGAACAAGAGGGGGAGAGCCATAAGGATTTAAGAGATTTAATTTTGGCGTGGGTTAAACAGCAGGAGCCCCAGGAAACTTGGGAAATGGCAGATATTGAGAGGGCCCATAGAGTGGGCTACAAGAAGAAGGGGATAACCCCAAGAGATATAATTGTTAAATTTGCAAATTATTACAAAAAAGAAAAACTTCTGCAGGCAAGTAGACGCCAAGGCCAGCCGATACTACAAGCAACACCGGTGAGGGTATATCAGGATCTTTCCCCTCAGACGGTCCAGTGGAGGAAGAGTGTCAGAATGTGTACAGGGGCATTGAGGAGGAGATCGATAACATACAGCTGGGGGTATCCAGTCTTTCTGAGATTTATGTGGAAAGGGAAACAACAAAGAATAACATCGTGCGAGCAAGGAATGGAACTTTTGGAGAAGTTGGGCATAGTGGATGCCACAGATGATGGAGGAACGAAGCAAGATGAAGGTGCCGCAGGAGGAAGCAATCAATAAAGAAATTTTATTGTAATAGGGATAAGGGATAAGAAGAGTTAAAAGGAGGGGAGGGTTAGACTTTGTTCCGGATGGAGTTCTAAAAAATATTGGGACCAGTGCCCAGAAGGCTGGTGAGGAGGGGGGTGAAATTGTGGGTGTATGTGGGGGGGAGGTTAAGGGAGGGGGGTAAGTGTTTCACAGAGGGAGACCAATTTCAAGATGGGTGTGAAAGGGAGAGATGGAAAATAAATTAAGAATTGCAACTTTAAATGTTAAAGGGCTAGGAATGGTTATCAAAAGGAAAAGAATTGAAATGTTGTTAAAAAAAATAATAGACATAATTTTTTTGCAGGAAACTCATCAAATAAAGGAGGGTGTTAATGAGCTGTGAATGAGGGATGTGGACGTTTATGAAAAGTCATTTGGTACTTCTAAATCGAGAGGGGTGGCAATAATAATTTCAAAGAAATGTGGTATTAATATTCAAAGTGTTAAGAAAGATAAAAATGGAAGATTTCTCATAGTGTACTGCAGGTTGGGAGAGGAGGAATATGTATTGATTAATGTCTATGCTCCAAATGGGAAACAAATGGAATTCTTTGATGAAGTAATGAATGCGGTGGGAGAGGTGGGTAAAAAGAATATTGTGATGGCAGGAGACTTTAATATGGTACTTGATAAAGGGAAAGATAGGGATAATATTTCACGAGATGTTAAGAGGGAGGGGAAGACTGAATTAAGCAAATTAATGGAAGGTAAAGAATTAATGGATGTTTGGAGAGTATTAAAAGGGGAAGAAAGGAAGTATACCTACTATTCACCTAGATTCAAGAGTTATTCAAGGATTGACTTTATATTTGTATCAAAGAATATGTTACCTAAACTTATAGATTGTGACATTGGGGTAATTAAGGTCACCGACCACGCATTAATGATGATGGATATTAAATTGAAGAAGGATTATAGATCAGCGAAGAGATGGAGATTGGACATAAGGTTATTAAATAATAAAAATATAGTGGAGAAAATAAAAAAAGAAATGCAGGAAATTTGGGAGACAATGAAAGAGAGACTAACTTGCAGGGCTTACTGTGGGACACTATGAAAGCAGTGGTAAGAGGGATATGCATTAGGGAAATGTGTACCCTTAAAAAACAACAGGAAGTACAATATAAAAAAACTGAAGAGGAGGTAAGGAGTTTAGAGGAGAGGTTAAGAGAGACAAAAGATAAACGTCTATTTGCCCAAATTCAAGCTAAGAAAAAGGAATTAGAGAAAGAAGAATTAGAACAAGTCCAAAGAAATTTGTTATACTTAAAGAGAGATTTTTTTGAATATAGCAATAGAAATTCGAAGATGTTGGCTAGATCCACTCAGTCTGAAAAGGCTAAGAATATGATAGGGACAATTAGGATAAGTCAGGAAATAGTTGTAATTCAATGAAAGATAAATTAAATATATTTCAGGAATTTTATAGAGAATTATATACAGATTTGGATCCACAAGTCAAGGTATTGGAATACGTAGAGAGAAATTGGAAAATAAGATTGCAGAAGCAAGATAGAGATTGTATGGAAGGAATAATTACTGAAAAAGAAATTGAGGGAATTATTGATAAACTAAAAGGAGGGAAATCTCCGGGGATGGATGGTTTGGGGCCGGAATATTATAAGACTTTTAAAGAAATGTTAATACCAAGATTTAAAAAATTATTTAACAATATAATAGAATGAGGAAAGACTTTACCATCGTGGGATCATTCCCTGATTATATTAATACAGAAACCAGGTAAGGATTTGACGGATCCAGCATCTTATAGACCAATATCGTTAATAAATCAGGACTCAAATTTTTTTACAGCAATAATGGCAAAAAGAATGAGTTCATTTATATCTAAATATATTAAAAAAGACCAATGTGGATTTATCCCTGGTAGGCAAATGCCTAATTTAATTGGAAGAGTTTTAAATATAATTAGCATTATTAAAAAAAGGAATTTAAAAGCAGGATTATTAGCATTGGATATATTCAAAGCCTTTGATTGCGTGGAATGGCCAGCGCTTAAAATAATTCTAAAAACATTTGGGTTTGGAGATAAATTTATGGGAGTGATTGATCAACTGTATAAAAATAATAAAGCTGAAATAATGGTTAATGATGGGTTAACGCAACAGATTTCACTAGCTCGAGGAACTAGGCAAGGATGTCCACTTTCACCGATCTTATTTGCAATAGTGATAGAAATTTTGGCAAATGTGATAAGAGAGGATGAAAGATTAAAGGGGATTGGAAGAAAGGAGAAGATTAAATTGAATATGTTTGCGGATGACACATTACTGACATTAGAAGATCCCCTGGAGAGTGGGGAGGTGATTAAGAAGCATTTGAGAGAATTTGGGGAAATTACGGGCTTACAAGTTAATTGGGGGAAGTCAGAAATGATGTTATTTAATTATAATAAGGGAGAGTGATAGGAGTGTAAAAATAAGTTAGGTTTTAGGCTTAAAAATATGGTACGCTATTTAGGAATTAATATTGCTAAAGATTTAGATAGGTTAGAGGAACTTAATTTTGTAACTTTGAAAAAAACAGGTTGGGGAAAAATTAGAGATATATAGAAAATTAAAACACTCTTGGTTTGGTAGAATAGTGGTTACTAAAATGAAGATATTACCTAAGATTAATTTTTTGTTTAGAATGTTACCGATTAAAATATCAGAAGCTGAGTTAAAAAGTTGGCAAAATATGATTAATGCTTTTTGCAATGGAGATAAGAAAGCTAGGATTAATAAAGGGTTATGGTATAAGGCTCAAAAGAAAGGAGGTTTGGGACTTCCAAATATTAAATATTACTATATTGCTAATCAGTTAAGATATGTGATAAATAGTATTTTAGGGGAGGAAGATCTTGAATGGTTGGAACCGCAAACAGGGGAAATAGATTTTAAATTGCGAATTTTTTTTTATTAAATTGCAAAAGAAGGATAGGAGGGGACTGGACAACCCGTGGTTGGAAAATATTCTAGAGATCTGGGAGAAATTTAAAGGAAAGTGGATACCAGGAGATTCCCCACTTGCCCCAGTTATAGTAGTGGGAAACTTCCCAAGGGTCTTAAAAACAGAGATAGAAGAGAGACTGAAAGATCAGGAAACAATTAAGTTAAGGAATTGGATGGAAAGAATGAAGGATAATGAGCAAATTAAAGAGATATTAAAAGGACAAAAGATAGCCTGGTTCAAATGTCTACAATTGGGGAAATGGACTCAGGAATGGAATAAGAATAAGAATTGTAGAAACAACACAAGATTTGAAGATTTAATTGAGCGAAAAGGAAGAAAAGAAGAAATTAGAAATAAGAAAGGATTGACTAGTGAGATATATAAAATATTGATAGATGATGATCTTCAGGACTCTATTAAAGCTTTAAAAATGATCTGGGAAGAAGATGTAAAAGAAAAAATTAATGATTATAACTGGGAGAGGTTGTGGAATGTAAGAATGTTAAAGCTGTTGTCGATTAGAATTAAGGAGAATTTTTATAAGACAGTGTGGAGATGGTATCTAACACCTGTAAGATTTCACCAGATAGATAAAAAAGTGTCTAAGAACTGTTGGAGAGGATGTCAGGAGGTTGGAACTTATTTTCATATGTGGTGGAGCTGTGAATTTGTACAAAAATTTTGGAAAAGGGTGTTTAAAGAAATAAGTGAAATAGTTGGAAGTAAATTGGAATTAAGCCCAAAGTTAGCTCTACTAGCAGTATGGGATAGAGAGAATGAGAATAGAACTAAGAGAGAATTGATGAACAACCTCCTGGGACCCGTTAGAATAATGATTGCTAAAAACTGGAAAGGACAAGGAAGCTATACAATAGAAGAATGGTACAAAGAAATATGGGATATGGCATTGAATGATAATTTGACGTGTAGAATGAAAATAAGGGGGGGGGGAATGTCCAGTAAGAATGATTTTGGAGAAATATGGAGTCCCTTTTTGGAATATGTATTAAGTTCGGGAAAGGGACATCAACCTTCAAAAGAGCTGTTAAAATTTTGGAAAGATGAAGAATGATTAAGAGAAGGTCTCATGGGGATGGGGTGCACAGGGGGGGTTGTAGAGGGTTATATATTGTATTTTATGTTGTTTATGTTTTATTATGTTGAAATAAATAAAAATTATATATATATAAAAAAGATTGTTTTTGTAGACCACAGCTACTCCACCCCCACCCCCCGCCCACTTTCCCTCACCTGCTCACTAGCACAGTACCCAGCTGGGAGAGCCTGAGCCCATGTGAGGCCACTGTCATCTCCCAGCCAGGTCTCTGTGAAAAGGAGGATAAAGGATCCTACTCCGGAGTAAGTAGAAAGGCCAGGTAGTTTTCCTATTTTAGCTGTATTCGGTTTGCAAACAAGGGATTGATTCTTGGGTTTTCTATATCTCTTCCTCATTTACTCTTTCCATTCTCCCCTAACTTGTAAATAAACTATCAACCTCAATATTTTGTGCTGTTAGTTCTTTCCTTTGGGTCAAGCACTAAATCCAATGGGCCACCAGTCTGGAATATCCAGCTGAATGTCTTCCCCAAGCCTAGCTTTCTCCAAGTCTCAGATTACTTTTACACCTACATACTGATTAATATGCCTAGTTCCATCATGAAACACCCAATCTAAGTGTGGTTGATTAAGTCATAATCATCGTAAGCATGTGACTAGATAACCTAGGAGGCACTCACTTGCTGGGGTAGTCTTGCAGTTGAAGATGCAGGCCTCCTAGGCTTCTCTTCACACAGGGTGCCAGGCTGAACTTAAAGTGACAGCACATAGCGTCATGCAAAATACTGGGGCAAAGTGTCAGTAGTGTATTGAAAATTGAGTTGTAACTTTGAGTATCATAGAGACAGTAGCTTCTAGTCAGTATATGTGTTTGGAAGGCTAGATTTTGCTGCTGCTGTATCTCATTATTCAAAAATATGGAACATAGGAAGCTACTTTATACTGAGTAAGACCATTGGTCCATCTAGCTCAGTATTGTTGATACTGACAGGCAGTGGCTCTCCAAGGTTTCAGGCAGGACTTTTCCCAGCCCTACCCGGAAATCCTGGCATTTGAATCTTGATACCTTCTGCATGCAAAGCATGTCTGTGAGGCATCTGAACCCCCCTACTATAATTGGCTGATGTAGGGAGTTATTTGCTTAAAGCCACTCAATGAATTGGTGGCTAAACTGAGATTTATCCTGGTGATTTCCTGGCTCATGGTCCTTGATTTTTCCCGTGTGATTCACTTGGCAGGGTTTTGGTGGTGTTTTTGTTTTTTGCCATTCTAAAATAATAAACACTACTCTATTGCCAACTCACTTTAGTTTTCAGGAAAAATGAATACCTGCAGTTTAACTTTAAAAGGTGGAGGAAACTGTTGCTAAATGGAAAACTCTTTAATGCAGAATTAAGCTGAGAAATGTATTCAACAAAAAATACTGGTTGACATTTAGCTTGGAGAAGAAGGTGCTTTTTTATACACAGTATAATGCCCTTTTAGAGTCATGATAAAGAAACTTACACACAGCAAAAATAGCCATGGTGCTGAAAATAAAATTTCCAAAATATTTTTATTAGGCCAACTCAAAGCTCACAAAATGCTGTACAAGCTTTCAAGTTCAATGAAACTCTTCAACAGTAAGATGGTAAAAAATCAAAAGGGAAGAGAAGGGAAAAATAAGCTTATGTTCAAGCCACAGAATCTGTGTTTGGTTACAGTATTTAAGATGAAAGTGAAAGAGGCTGCAGAGATATAAGTTCCATTCTATCAGGTATAGAGATGATTTCAGGTTGCACATGAGATCCTCCCAAGAATTGCTGGGAAGAAGAAAGACCCCCCCCCCCCCCATTTAAAAAAATATAAAATCCAGCTGTAACTGGGGGAAAAAATCTCTATCCCCAGGTAAAACACATAGATTTCTTGGTAGGTAGAAAATAAAAGTAGAGAGAAACTAGACAGTGATCTGGTTTGCATGGCAGGGCAGCAAACCCTGGATTGTTTAATCCTGGAGTTGCAGGGACGAGTAGAGCATGCTTACTCTATGCTCATCATTTCTGCTTCTAATTGACCCAGGAACGTTCTGTTCCTGGGTTGTTTCTTAATGTGTGAACCCGGAACACTGGGTTGTTTATGGGTTAAACAATACACATTCTGCTCATCTCTGCAATTCTTGGGTTAAACAACCTAAGAATTGCTGCTGTGATCTGTGAACTGGATCAGTTTCTGTTATGAACAAAGCTGGAGATAATTTTAGATGGTGTACTGGGTTAAAAAAAATACAATAGTAGCCAACACTGGTAGTTTTACCTAGCAGTTGGAGTAGCTGTACTCTCAGAATAAGATCTAGATGCAAAGCTTGTTTTGACTTGAGGTTTTTAATGTTGCCTTTGAACCACTGGTTTCCGTTTTCTTCTCATACAATATACTCATTAATTCTTGCTTCAGTTGCTACTCAAGCTTTAAGTTGGGTTTTGGCAGATTGTTGAAAATGGGGCTCAAGACTCTGGATTCACCTTGGGCACTGTGGGCAAAAGAAAACGTATAACAAAAAATGTGATTTAAAAAATAGACATGTATTCTGAATTTTGCCTAACCATACAGATGTAAAAAGCTAATATCTGTGCCCGATAGCATGAACAGCTGGATTTTGTTTTGTTTTAGGCATACTTAAAAATGGAAACAAAATGAGGAACTTTGTCAAGGTGTGATTGCACAAAGTATTCTAACTACACTTCTGCTAGTGACATTAGTGGGGTGAAGGGTTGGAGAGTTTGACAGATTTTTTACTTTGTGCCAGGGGGTCTCAATCCCATAAATGTCTATATTTTAGTTTTTTAAAATCCTCCATATTGACTAATGTACATGTGACATGTTTGCTTTCTCTAGTGTGTGTATGTAGTTGGGTCTCTCACTTGAGCTATCACTTGGGCTGTCCTCATAGCTTTAATAAACAATTTCTCACACACATCTCTGAAATCATCTTAATAAACAATTTCTTGCATACATCTGTGCCATTTTTATTCTTGTGCAGGATATTGCTTTAAGAACAAAGGCTGGTGATCTTAGGGTTTCTTTTTATCCTGTATATGAACTGCCCACATGCTGCATGTATAGCTTATAACTCAAGTTACATTTCAAGTTCCTAGTTGTGGTGGTGGTGGTAGTAGTAGTACTAAATAACAAGAGGAAGGAGGAAGTTGATAGGGTTTATTATTCTTGCCAATCTTATTATATACATTTGCAAGTACCATATTTTGGTCCAGTTTGAAAATAAGAGGATGCAATGGGCTGTGAGCAGATGGAACTTATGCTACCATAGATTAAAGTATGCATGTGACAAACAGTTAGAAGATAGAAGAGTATTATATACTAAGCTGCTCATATGAGCAAATGCATTCAGAATGATTTAGTGGCCTTATTTGTATATAATAGTGGCATCTGGTGACAAATCATGGGTTAATTAACACATGAATTACAGGGCTGTGTACTGCGTGCAAGCTGCTTCCTGTTTCCATTAACAACTCTCAAATGCCGCATTTGAGGGTTGTTTCTGTAGCATTTGAATAGGGCCACTTCAGGTTGTTCATGGGTTAAACAACCCCAACTTAACCCAAGAACAAGCCATAGGTTAACTTGGGGTTGTTTCGCTCATGAACAACCCCAAGTAAGCCTTTTCGGATGTCACGGAAACAACTCTTGAATGTGACATTTGAGGGTTGTTAATGGAAACAGAAAGTGGTTGTGTGTGGCTCACGCACAGCGTGTGCCTGCAGTTTGTGGGTTAATTAACTCACAATTTGCTGCCAGATGCCACTGTTACATCTGCTAAGATCGGCATCCAATTTTTTTTTAGCTTATATAGCTAAGTTAGAAATCTAAACTCTTTTCCCCCTAGGGCCATGATGAAGAAGCTGTTGTGGATACGGGCAAAATCAGCTCTACAATCAACACAAATTTTGAGAAAGAAGAACTAGAAAGTAAGTCATTTTTGTATTCTCATGAGCAATGTTGATTTTAGAATCCTAATGTCTTAATTGTGTTACCTGGTGTGGCATGCTTGGACCTATGCCATTTGCAACAATGTCTAGAGTTTCCACCTATGTGCTTAAGGTACATTGCATGGTAAGGGTCCATAAAGGTGCAGGGTTTTGTCCTTGACAGTGCTTTGCATGTTCAAAATGTGGCATGAAGTCAAGGATGACCCCTTCACCCCTCCCTATCTCCAAGCCCAGTTCTCCAGCTCCAGAGAAGGAAGCTAGGGCGTATTTTGGTTTTGGGCTTCTCAGGCACTCTGAGAACCCACATCAAAACAAGCCCCAGCACTCTATTCAAGCTTAGATCTGGAGTGGGGGGATAGGGATCACCCTAGCAGTTATGCTGTACTTTGAATATGCTTTTAGAGTTGTAAAAAAGACATTAGAGTATCTGTTGAGTTATGTCCTTTTCTAAAATTTGCAGAAGATTTGGAAAATATTTGGGACAGATAAACTTTTGAGTTCTGCCAATTTCATCAGGTATCATTGCTCTTGAAAAAGGAGAGATGGAGTACAGGGCGGAAACTAAGGATTGGTGTGCTTGGACAGCTGCAGAGGCCCACACCTGAGATACTGGGAAAATCTTCAATTTTTTGAATGGGAGAAGTGCTTGGAATGTAGATGGATAAACACGCTCCAAGAAAATAATGCTCTGCTACCTGTGCCAGGCATCCCTCCCATTAGAAAATTGGTTTTCACCCTAGAGGCCCCTGCATCATTACAGGGGCTTTTGTTCTAGTAGGATGAGCATTATGGAATTTCTGAAGAAGTGACTCACACCTTTTAGTCTACCATGGTTACATGGAGTGTGAAAGACAAGGAACTTGTGGGTGGTGATCAATTTCCCAGTGAGAAAGGTACCTGAAGGGCATGGAGCATGACACTCTTGTGATTCAAGTAGCCTGAATGAGTCACTGCTCTGCTACTTTTGGGCATCCCCCCTTTTAAGAAATGGCAGCTTGTCTCAGAAGAACCTATAATGACTTGAATATCCACCTCCTGGTTGAAGAGGAGCCTGAAAGAGGCCAAAGAGTTCAACTTTCACATTTTTTAAAAGCTTCCATGCCAGAGGGACTAAAAGAAGCATGGAAAAGTTGCTTCTTCCAGACGTTTCTCCCTCATGAAATGGTAGGGTATTATAGTCAATAGAACAATCCCAAAGCTCTCACATTGGCTGCAAACCTACCAAATAGAGATATTACCAGTTTTTGAGGGCTTGAGTACTATTTTATACATTTACAACCGGGATGCCTGGCAGGAGTGGAGTAGTGACTCTTTTGAGCTCTGTATTGGCACCCATATTTTTAATTTATTTATTGCATTTATATCCAGCCTTTTTTCCTCTGAAGGAACCCAAGGCGGTGTACATAATCCTCCTCCTCTCCATTTTATCCTCATAACAACAACCCTATGAGGTAGGTTGGGCTGAGAATCTGTGACTGGCCCAAAGTCACCCAGTGAGCTTCCATGTCTGAGTGGGGACTAGAACACAGGTTTCTCAACTCCCAGCCCAACACTCTAGCCACTACACCACACTGATATCCTCAAAGGAGCTGTGGTTATGGTGGTGGAGGGGGAAAATGTATGAAAGTGAGCTGTGAGGGAAGAGCGATGTAGACATCTTGTAGCCAATGGCCTATAAAAACCTGCATCAGGTCTTATGGCATGATAGCAGCCTCCTAGAAATAGATTATTATTGTAGTTTTGCAGCATTCTCCTTGCCCTTTTCAAGGTTTGGTAGGTGGTTGTGAAAAGGGAGCAGCTTGGTTAGACTGATAACCATTTTAAAGAGTGTACATCATGGCTGCAGGAACACATACATCTGAAGTGGCTTGCACTGTGCAATGTGGTGACTAAGAATGAAAGCTGTTTACAATTATATGCCGGTAGTTTAAAACAGGAATATGGTACTGAGAACACTACAAAAAGGCCTTGACGGTCTTAGTTGGGAGGAAGACAATGATGCCATTTTGTGAAGTGATCAGGTCCTTCAGCACTTGGTTCCTGATACATCCTAGAAGAAGTTTGTACCATCTGGTTTTTATGGCATAATTCCATGGCACATTTAGCAGTGAAGAGGGATTGCCCTTTACATACACTTACATTTTCGTTTGCTAAGTGTAATTGTGTTTGTGTGTAGTAGTTCTTTATCGTCGTCTTGTAACTGTGGCATGCATTTCAATCTGGATTTCTGCTCTGTCAGAGAAATGTGTTCCTATTTTTCTCTAAGACTGGGGTTGGATGTCACGATAATCCATGATGGGTTAAATAAACTATTGTGGCTATTCAACCCATCATGGGTTATCATGTCATCAATCAGGGTTTTTATTTTTAATCCATGGTGGCTTAGTTGGCCAAAAATCCCACTGTGATAACCCATGGTCTGCGGAGTGGGTTATTTTGGTTGCCTACAGAGTTGTGTGGTAAGAGCAGCCAAAACCACTGCCGTCGCTGTCCTGCAGCTGGCAAATCTCTGTTTCCATGATCTGCCTAGCAATTGATTGCCTTTACAGCCCAGCCCCACCCCAACTCTTCCCTCGCAGTGTGCTCTGTAACCTCCCCAAGTGTCAAACACTGTCTTGGTTGGGTGGCAGCAGCTTCACAGGATTGTCATTTTGCCTTGAGTGCATCCTTGTCAGGGGGATGCTATGTATGACGTTTTGTCCCACGCCTGCAAACTTCCATGGAGTTATAGCCGCCACCCTCTTTTTGGTGCACCCAGAGTTTTCGCTCCTTGGTGTGTAATCCCACAGAGTTTTGATGGTGCATCAGGTGCCTCCTGACTAGGGGAGCTTGTGTATGAAGTTTGGTCCTGATCCTGCAAACTTCCACGGGTTGATCTGCGCTGCCCCCTTTTTTGGTTAAACGGGATCTTCACTCCTTTGTGTGTAATTGTGCAAGGGTTTGATGGTGCATCGGGTGCCTCCTGACTAGGGAAGGCTGTGTATGAAGTTTGGTTCCAATCTTGCATACCTCCAGCACTTTAGGGGCAATCCCCTCTTGTTGTGGTGATGCTGGAAGTGCTGAATTAAGCCCCTGTACTTCACCCCACACCTCTTCCCTCACATTAGGATGCTGAAGAAGGTTAAAATAGGCTGCTGCGATGTTGCCAATGGGTGAAACAGCACCACTGCAGAGATGGGAAGACTGTAGCCAGACAGAGCTTCAGGTGGATGACTCTGAATACGCACAATAGCTTAATATTAACCCGTCATGGCTTAAAACAATGTCCAAATGCAGCCTATGTATAACGTGCCACCATGGTTAGACTGAAGAAATCTTAAATACTTGTGTAAGAATATGCCCTGGCCAGACTGCAGTTCTAAGCAGATTTCTTTTAAAGTAAGCATTATTGAAATTGCTGGGCTTTATTTCCTGGTAAATGAGTTTAGAAAGGGATTTAGATTTTAAGATTTACAATACTTTATTACGGTTAAAAAAACAGCATAGCGAAGAGAACAAGTCATACATGTAAAAATATACAGGCTCAATAGTGTTAATATTTCCCTACGCCGACGAATGGCAGCTGCACAGAATCTGGCGACTTTAGATGTTACTTGGTCGTCCAGATCAGCCAGAAGATAGTCCGGGTAAAATTTGTCTGGAATGTTGAGTTTCCAGAGAAGGTGAGGCTTCTTGTAAGAGACAATCCATTACTAACGTAAGAATCTTCTTAGTATTTTTTAAGGTTGTAAACATACTATCTATTCCATATATTTGTTACAATTGAAAGGAGTAATATTAGTACAATTATTGGATAAAAACTAGTGAATAGCTAGGTTGCTTTGTTTAGTGTTCTGGTGCTGCGCAAAGCAAAACTGGCTCAGAATTATCTTTTAGTGCATTTTGTATTTGCTAAATCATAATACTGCTATGGTGTGTGATCTGAGTAATTGTGAACAGAAAAAGTACTGAGCATCATTGAAAGAAATGTTTAAATGACACCACTAATTACCTTAACTACTAAATACTATTTGTGGATTTTTGTCAACTGAGCTTGGATGTAGTCATGTCTGATTAAATCAAACAACCACCTCTGGAGCTACATGTACTAAATTTAGTGTCCTGCATTCTATTAATGCTGTTGAGTATTGGTTTAAGCTAATTCTGTAACAAGCTTTGTTTGAAATCAGTATGGTACAGTCATTGTGCAAGTGAGGTTTCTGAAGGTCATTTAATAATTCAGTTGCATCCTTTGGACTATACATGGATTTTATTTAGGATTTCTTGCATATAAGTAAAGATCAGAAACACTTTAATTTTTTCATACATGCACAATGGTCTCATGTGCACACACAGCCTGCATTTGGATATGAACAAGATTTTAACCCATGCACGTAACACTTTTCTTCTTTTGCTGCACACCTCAAAGAAATGCAGTATACAATTAATGCTACTTTCTCATTTCATCTGAATCACAAACTATGGTTACCAGTTTTGGAAGTTGGTTTAAGATCCTGGCTTGTTCCAAAGCTGGTAACTACTTTCTGGTTTGGATGAAATTGGATACTTCTTCATTTCACTGAGATGCATTGTAAAGGGTGGCTAAAAGCACAGGCAAAAGTTTTGTTCATATCTCACCTTATTAAGTCAAGATAGATAATCCAAATGTAACTAGAATGCCATTTTGGTAGTTTTTCTCCCAAGTATATCTGTTTGTAAAGAACCCACCCAAACAGCCTCTTTCACCCCTGTAGTGTTCCTATATGAGTGTCTTCCGTTTTAAGGCTGGTCATCTTTTTCTTTCAACTGTAGGTGTGGTTATGTTTGCTTCCTGGTGTTAAAACATTTACTTAGATGGCAAGTTTGATATCTGACTACTGGCAAGCTACAGCTAGGAACAAGGTTCTCTTTAGGGTGAAGATTTTCTGACATAATTTTTATACACTTTGATATGAGCTTCCTGGATGTCCTAAATCACATGTCTTGAACATCAGGAGAATACTGTATTTGGCGATTTTGCTCCTGGTTGATATCAGTTTAATTTTGTTGGACGTTCGCCATAGCTCATGGCCTTGACAGTTTATTAAGTACCAAATTAGATGTTAAGTCAGGGTTGGGGAACCTGTGGCCCTGCAGATGTTGGACTACAACTCCATCACTGACCACTAGTCATGCTGGCTGGGCTGATGGGAGTTGGAGTCCAACAACATCTGGAATTCCATAGGTGCCCATATGTGTTAAATGTGGAGCCTATGGCACTTTGCTCTGCATTTTGCTGAAGTCACATTAGGCTTTTCAAGCTACTAGTCAGAATAGAAGGATGGGGCAAGGAGAGACTACTTATCACTTCCCCTTGTCATTTTGCAACTCAAAAGCCTTCCTTGCCAAGCTACTTTTTCCCTCAAGAGATGAAAAGTAGCTTGTAGAGTGCAGTTTTGAGAAAACAAATGGCAGGAAGGGGATGACAACCTTGTAGACTTGACTGTAGCCTCTGAAGCTGCTATCTGTTCAGCAACAACATTGGAAGTTGAAGACATGCAATTCCATGTCACATCAAGTTTGTCCTTAATAGTGTAGTTTATTTTATTTATTTATTTATTTCATTTCTAACCCGCCTCTCCATCCAGATCGAGGCGGGGAACAACAATAAATATAAATATAAAAACAATAAAATAGATAAACCATTAAAACAGATAAAAACAAATACATTATTAAAAACATCTTAAAATTAAACTGGGTAGGCCTGCCGGAAGAGAGCAGTTTTCACGGCTTTCTTAAATTCCAGAAGACTGCTAATTTGTTGAATCTCCTCCGGCAGGCCATTCCACAGCCTGGGAGCGGCAGAAGAGAAGGTCCTCTGGGTAACACTTGTCAGCCTAGTTCTGGCTGACTGGAGTAAATTCTTCCCAGAGGACCTGAGTGTGCGGGGCGGATTATACGGGAGAAGGCGATCCCGCAGGTAACCTGGACCCAAACCATGTAGGGCTTTAAAGGTAATAACCAACACTTTATACATCGCCCGGAAACTAATGGGCAGCCAGTGGAGTGATTTTAAGATTGGTGTTATGTGGTCACCCCTGGGTGTACTGGTGACCAACCTGGCTGCCATATTTTGAACTAATTGAAGTTTCTGGACTAGGCACGAAGGTAGCCCTATGTACAGTGCATTGCAGAAGTCGAGCCTCGAAGTTACCAGTAAGTGCACTACCATCTTTAGGTCTTCCAACTCTAGGAAGGGGCGCAGCTGGCGTATCAGCCGAAGCTGATAGTAGGCATTCCTGGCCGTCACATCTATCTGGGCTGTCATTTGGAGTGACGGATCCAGGAGTACCCCCAAACTGCGAACACAGTCTTTCAGGGGGGGTGTAACCCCATCCAGAACTGGTTGACACACCTCCAAACCCAGGTTGTGGCCTTTGACAGCAAGCACCTCCATCTTGTCTGGATTCAGTTTCAGTTTGTTTTTCCTCATCCAGCCCATTACCGCCTCCAAGCATTCATTCAGAGGAGACACACTATCCTTAGCTGACGATGTTGTCGAAGGCATAGAGAAATATATTTGGGTGTTATCAGCATATTGATAGCACCCCGCCCCATGCCTCCAGATGATCTCTCCCAGCGGTTTCATATAAATGTTAAACAGCATTGGGGAAAGGATGGCACCTTGTGGTACACCACATAGCAGCTCCTTCTTTGAAGAGCAGCTATCCCCAAGCATTACCATCTGGAACCTGCCTGAGAGATAGGACCGGAACCACTGAAGCACAGTGCCCCCGATTCCCAACCCCCTCAGGCGTTCCAGAAGAATACCATGGTCGATGGTATCGAAAGCCGCTGAGAGGTCCAGGAGTACCAACAGGGACACACTCCCCCTGTCAATACTCAGGTGTAGATCATTCACTAAGGCGACCATAGCAGTCTCAACTCTAAGTTTCAATTTTTGAAAATAGAAATGTCTGCCTTATCTATCTGGAGAAATGAAATCATGGTAGTCTGAAATTGGTGAAGCGATTACACATTAGTTAATGGTTTCCTAATGTTTGAAAATGGAATTTCCCAGATGCTGGAAACATTGCCTTTTTAACTGTAAATCCTCATGGTGTTAACTAGGAAGCTGACTTAACTAGGAAACAGTTAGCACTGCCCATTCTGGTTTCTCATGTGACTATCAGTTTAATTGGAATTCAGCTGTGGCACAAACTGTTCAGCCTCAACTGAAACTTGATTTCTTGAAAATTTGTAAATTTATTCATCTGGTAGCACCTTTAAGGAAGAGTTCAAAGTTATTTCCCTTGAAAAGGTTTTACATTTTCAATTTAAAATGTCCCTTAGATTTATGCTTTATGCCCGGATTACGAAAAGATTATCTATTTGTGTCAACTCAGTACTTCATTTGAAATTCTTATGAACTGAACATTAGTACAGCATTCCTCAAATAGAAATTTTGGGAGTGATTTTGTTCTTTACTCCATATCTTCTTTTTGACAGTTGATATGTGTTGTATGGTGCAGCAAGCATTCTAACTCAGATTGCAACCTAGAATTATGCTCTGTCTGGGTTTTTCTTTACTAATGAAGCTGGGCTGCTTTTATATGCTTAATATGTTGCATAACTTTTTTGGGTTAAGGTCACAGAGCTGTGTATATTGGCGTGCATGTCCCCTTCGGAAAGCAGGGCCGACGGCGTCATAAGCACCGAGGACATAAGCATCATAGACGAAGAAAAGAAAAGGAAACTGATAGAGAAGATGGGCGAGAATCTCCATCCTATGGTAATCTTTTTTGTTAGTACGTTTATATCATTTTACCTTAAGTGGCAACCTTATAAAATCCAGTTCTTGTTTCTCATTGTAGTTTTATTTGATACACCTGAAAACTTGGTTTAATTTTAAAATAAATAAATGTGGTAGAGTACTATGGGCATGTTCCAGTGAAATGACAACAAGGGTTGAGGCCCATGTATATCAGTTGCCTGCATTTATACAATATATAGTTACTTCCTCTCTGTTATAGCAGACTTGCTTTGTGTTCAGAAGAAAACCATTAATTGGAGTATGCAAGGGAAGCTGGGAGAGTGTGAACGTATCATTTTCTGGTGTTAGTGTGAACCAGCCCAAGGCGTTCCAGTGACTTAAGACTTGTGTACACATGGTCCAGGATTAGGCCTATATCTACTTGCATGAGTAGGCCCTACTCATGGGATCTGTCTACCCTTGTAAGAGTAGCCTTAAGCACTTGAACTCCATGGTCTGGTGCTCAGTTTTGTTTATAATTAGCTGTTCCATGTGACATTGCCCAAGAGCCATTGGGATATGCTGAACTAATAGTCTGAATAATAAGACTATGAGTGCTATGTTTATAGGAAGCTGATGCTGTTGTATTCCTAGCCTTGTTTACCTTCTTTCCAATCCACAGTATGAATATTTGTAGTCTTATGTTCTTCTTTGTGGGCTCTGAGCCTGTACGGAGCTCACTTCGGGAATCTTCTATATCTGAGAATTTTTGGTGGGAACCCATTCCCCACCATCCCAGTGCATTGACCGCCATTGTGATAGCTCATATGTTTGGACTTCTCCATCTGAGAACTACTGCGAGGCTGAGTAGTTTGAAGCTTTTAACTAATCACTGTCTCAAATTTAATTTTCATCAAGACACACCGTCTCAGAGGGTGCAGTTTATCCTGGGTACAGAGGATGATGATGAAGAACACATTCCCCATGATCTGTTCACTGAAATGGATGAACTTTGCTTTAGAGAAGGAGGAGAATATGAATGGAAGGAAACTGCCAGGTAACTTATGGATAGTTCTTTTTTCCTATCACCCATGATTGCAGCATAAAGAGACTTGTCTTAATGTAAATAATAATAATAATAATAATAATAATAATAATAATAATAATAACAACAATTTATTTCTTACCTGCCTCTCCATCTGGATCGAGGCGGGGAACAACAACATGATAAAATACATAAAACTGATTAAAACAAACACATATTATTAAAACTGCATAAAAAATCCTAAAACATCCTAAAAACATCCTTAAAACATTCTAAAATTCCACTGGATATACCTGCCGGAAGAGAACAGTCTTTATAGCTTTCTTAAATTCTAAGAGACTGTTAAGTTGACGAGTCTCCTCCGGCAGGTCATTCCACAGTCTGGGAGCGGCAGAAGAGAAGGTCCTCTGGGTAACGGTTGTCAGCCTAGTCTTGGCCGACTGCAGTAAGTTCTTCCCAGAGGACCTGAGCGTGCAGGGCGGATTGTATGGGAGAAGGCGATCCTGCAGGTAACCTGGACCCAAACCATGTAGGGCTTTAAAGGTAATAACCAACACTTTATACTTCGCCCGGAAACTAATTGGCAGCCAGTGGAGCGATTTTAAAGCTGGCGTAATATGGTCACCCCTAGATGTACCGGTGACCAACCTGGCCGCCATATTTTGAACTAGTTGAAGTTTCCGGACTAGGCACAGAGGTAGCCCTATGTACAGCGCATTGCAGAAGTCGAGCTTCGAAGTTACCAGCGCGTGCACTACCATCTTTAGGTCTTCCAACTCTAGGAAGGGGCGCAGCTGGCGTATCAGCCGAAGCTGATAGTAGGCACTCCTGGCTGTCGCATCTATCTGGGCTGTCATTTGGAGCGACGGATCCAGGAGCACCCCCAAGCTGCAAACACAGTCTTTCAGGGGGAGTGTGGATATCTGTAGAAATATTTTGAAGTATTCCTATGGCTCAGTTCCCTTAAGCATTTTTTGTTTAGTTCTATGGCTACTGATACTGCTCTTTATAATAAGTATGGATTTCTCAGTTGTATGGAGCAGTGGAAGTTGGTGTGGTAGTCAACAAAATAAGGGAGACTGAGACTGCAATCCTATACTCAGTCCTACTGAGCTCATTGAGTCGTTCTTCTGAGTAGACAAGTATAGGATTTCAATATAATTCTTTTAAAAAAGCCAGTCGTTAAATGGTACAGGGTGTTGGAAGATGAACTGAACAAAGAAAATGAAAGAGCCTGTGTTAAGAGGTGGCTCTGGATTGCAAAAAGCACTATTATAAAAAAGACTTTTATTGGTTTGTGTGTTCTTTATGCATATATTTGTTTCAGATGGCTGAAATTTGAAGAAGATGTTGAAGATGGCGGTGAGCGGTGGAGCAAACCGTATGTCGCTACACTGTCTCTCCACAGTCTGTTTGAACTGAGGAGCTGTATTTTAAATGGAACAGTCATGTTGGATATGAGAGCCAATACACTGGATGAAATAGCAGGTTAGAGTGATTTTATTTAAGTTTTTTTAAAACTGCTTTCACAAATCTTGCTAAAAACAATTAATGGGTTCTTTCATTATTCTCTTTATAAAAGAAACATGATAAAGGGAATGTAGTACTCATGTTTCTATCTGTACTGAAGTTGTTTCCCATCTCACTTAAGCTTTCATTCAGCTGACTTGGTGCATTCCTTCTGACTGGTGTGTTCCATTACTAGAAGCCGGATATGCTAAAAGTTGTACCTGCTATAAATTTCTGCTGATTTATCTCTCTACCTTTCATATCTCCTACAATTTATAATGCAAATAAGTTGGCTTTTATTTAGTAAGTGCTAGTATGCAATCAAATCTTAGTGGGACTGATCATTAACATTCCGTTCAGTATAGATAAAAGGATGGGTGCAGCATTGAGGTTTATTGCAGGGCTTTGTTTCTTGTTCTGTCACTCTGCTGCATGCCTTGTTGTTAGCAGTTTTATGTTTAGAGATTAACTCTAAGTAAGAATGTACCTCTTTCAAACAAAATGTGGGCACTTTGAAATAAGGACCATATTGGTATAGACCTCAGAACTGTAGGATCTGAGGTCTGTAAGATATAAACCAAAGGATTGGTCTCTACACATATTTGATGCATTTAGGAACTTGGCTGATTTGTTTGATTTACATGAAAATATGTGCCTGTAAAGTAAACATAGATGCAACAAAGATAAGTCGCCGTAGGTGCCAACTAGTATTTAAACACACTTTCTTTTTTCCTCTCTTATCCATGGTCCCATAAATTATGAGGTGGAGAAGGTAATTGTGTTTAATCAACATATGCACCTATATTGCAGAAGCATGCAGTATAGTAGGGTCCAATCTTTCAGATTAGATGGGTAATGAAGGAATGTAGCTCTATCCCTCTGGCCATAAAACGCTTAGCTACAAATTACAGTGGTAGCCCTGCACATAATTGGGTTGATGCATTGACTTCAGTGGGATTTATGCACCCATGTCTGGACTCATAGTCAAGAACAGATGGCAAGGCTGTGCCAGTAATGAGTCAAACAAGTTGGTGATCTTTTCCGTCTGCCATGTTGGGTACAGCAACAAGTAGAAACACCAGTTGATCCTTTCATGTCTACACTAGTGTCAGGGTGCAGTCAGGTCTTGGTGCTGGAACAAGTATATATGTTGTACACTCATGTTGTTCCTTGGACTCTCAATCCATTTGCTGTGTTCTTTGTAGGAGAATTGACAGAAGTGCTATATAATTATGACAGTAATTTTAGGATTATGACAAAGGTTATGGTGTAGAGCAGGGGTGGGGAACCTATTTCCTATTGATGGCCATTGACCCATTGGAAAAATCAATCAGGAACCACAGGTAGTGATGTTGGAGACAGATCCTATAAGGGTGGGGGCAGAATTTCCAGCATTGCAGGATTGTA
Organism: Anniella stebbinsi; assembly: GCA_029215795.1. Lineage (NCBI taxonomy): Eukaryota > Metazoa > Chordata > Lepidosauria > Squamata > Anniellidae > Anniella > Anniella stebbinsi. The sequence continues at coordinate 186,782,088 of JARDYH010000002.1, forward strand.
TTGCCCTTTGTGCCACTCCATCCCTTTGTCACCTGTCATCCCCTCTCTCTGTTATGCACACACACATACATGAAGCAGAAGAAGAAGAATTCCAAGAGGTTTCACCTGAAAAGCAGGAGTAGGCCCACAGTGTACAGAGAGCCAGATGACACTGAGGGCTGCATGAAATTAGGCTGAGGGCCACAGGTTCCTCACCCCAGGTCTAAAATGTACTCATTTTTTATTTTTAAAATGTTGGATATGCATTGTGTAGCCCAAAATAGTTCTTTTTGCAGTGTTGTTATTTACTAAAGGAGAGTATTGAAGATTGCTTTCAGGATGGAATTTGTCTTAAAATAACTTCAAAAGTGAGAGTTGATAAAATGCTCTGTATAAATTATGTAGTGGCTAGAGTGTCAGACTGGGAGTCAGGAGATCTGGGATCTAGTCCCCACTTGGTCATGGAAGCTCACTGGGTGACTTTGAGCAAGTCACAAACTCTCAGCCCCAACCCACTTCACAGGATTGTTGTTGTGAGGATAAAATGGAGAGGAGGAGAATTATGTACGCCGCTTTGGCTTCCTTGGAGGAAAAAGGTGGGATAGAAATGTAATAAATAAATAAATAAATAAAGGTCATTCTACTATTTGTTTGATTTTCCTTTTACAGATATGGTATTGGATAACATGATAGCTTCTGGTCACCTGGATGAATCTATGAGAGAGCCTGTTAGAGAAGCTCTTCTGAAGAGACACCATCATCAGAATGAGAAAAAATTCAGTAATCGGATTCCCCTTGTCCGATCCTTTGCAGATATAGGCAAGAAACATTCTGACCCTCTCTTGCTTGAAAGAAATGGTGAGATAAGTTGTAGCATCCAGTTAATTTTAATTTTTAACAACATAATGCAGAGATGTGAGGAAAAGTCAGCAGACTTACAGAAAACAAGTTCAAAATTCTTTCCTCATACATAAGGAATTGTGTCATTTGTCTTTAGAGATAGCAAAGCTGTCTCTATGCCTATGCAAAGATGCATGTGAAACCAAATCTATGGATATTCTATCGTACTTTATTATGTATTTCCTGGCTCTTCCTGTTGTAATCACATTTAGTAACAAAGGCATACAAGTTGGTTTTTCCTTTAGGAGTAATGAATAAGTGATATTTTGATGAGGAAAACCACACTCCTTTCTGTCAACAGGATTGTCTTGGTTTCACTTGTTTTGATATGGTATGAATATGTGTGTGTGTTTATGTATTTTTTATTTCTATCTCATTTTTATATTTCTGTCTTCCGGGTTTTTAATTCCATTTGTCACATCTTTATTGGCTTTTCAGGTATGTATATCCCAAGTTTCTGGTTTTGAATAAAGCTGTATTTAAGGATCTAGGGTTCTAATCCATTGTTGGGAAACTCTCCAGTTCGCTATTATTAGGAGCTAATAATAAGTCCAGTGTCTTTCTAGGCCTTGATCTAAGCATTTTCCTCTATAACATTCTATGGTGATTTCTGTTTAGAACTCTGGTACCTGTTCTGAGAAAATAAAGTTAAGGGTTCATGTACTATTGACCTTCTAGATCAGACTAATGATTGGTTGCCTCTCTCTCTCTCTCTCTCTCTCTCTCTCTCTCTCTCTCTCTCGTGTGTGTGTGTGTGTGTGTGTGTTTGTACGTTGTATGTCAGTGCTACTTGTCCTGAATTTTCTGAAACTTGCTTTTAGAAAAGGAGCTCAGAATTTTTTTACTGTCTGTTTAAAATATATAGATTAATTTATCTCAAGCGTAGCATCTGCTATTTACTCTATTCTCTCTGGATCTTAAGCAATGATCAGTAATAGATTTTTTGTTCTCCTTTACCTTGTAGGTATTCGTAAATACATGCTGACTTTTTTCACGTCTAAAGTTCTGCTTAGCCCCCATGTTTTGCTTATCTCACCTGTGAATGCAGTTTGTTTTGCCTTTTAAGAGTTTTGTAGAATAAAATATGTATTTTTTATCTTCCTGCTGAACATTTTCATCACTTTATTTGTTTTATCTCAGGGGAAGGCCTTTCAGCCTCCCACCACTCTTTACGAGCAGGTCTCTCTGCCTCAAATATTTCCCTGAGAGGAGAGAATCGCTTGTCCCTTCTTCTCAATTACCTTCTTCCTGGATCTCCAGCAGTCTCAAGGAGCACAACCCCTTTACCTACCCCACACAGCACTCCACCCTCCAGTCCTGGGTGCGGTCACAAGGCAACCACAAATTTGCAGCCAACTGAGCTTCAGGGTGCTGAACTCCTAGTGTCTCCTTCTAGCGATGAAATCCCTAAAGTAGTAATTCATCCACCTGAGGAGGATTTAGAAGCTCAGGAAAGCGAGGAGAAGACAACAGAGGATAATAGTGACGTAATATCAGGCAACTATTTGAACTCAAATTATCCATGCGTGATGCTTTCTGCAACTGAATCACTTCCACCGCAAAGTTTTTATTGCACAGCTTGAGCACCCATGAGTTGTATACCAGTCTGTTACTTGTTTGCATGCTTCATTTCCCTTGTGTAATATTTTCTTGGAGAACTTCATTTAGTATTTTGAATTTGATGCAAGAGTTGACGCTGAAATATTAACACAAATTAACACATTGAAAGCAAATGAAATATTTGAGTACTTGTCCATACTTCCTTTTGCTTCATAATCAAAATAAATTCAATCAGCAAGTGCTTCTGCCTTAAAAGAAAAAAAAGGAAAAAAGGGTGTGGGAAGCAAGTTATAACTTGTAAACTTGAAACTGAGATACCAAATGGTGGCCTTTTCCTTCTTTTTAAGCCTCCTAATTTCTAGTATGTGAGGTATACATTTAGCACCAGAAGATGTCAGGCACCTTAAAGATCATGGATTGAAATTTCAGTCCAATCCTGCTCCCAGCTTGAACTTCCTCTTTTAGAGTAGTAAGCAGTTCATTTAAGTAATATAAATATTAGTTTCACTGTTGCAAGAAGTTGTTTTTGAATTATTACAATCAGAGGCTTATGCAATAGCTAAAGGGATATTTGTGTGTATTAAACAGATAATAACTGTTTGTTGCTATCCTACTTGGCCTCTGAAAGACCACTTTCAGGGTAAGGGTTGCTGAGGCAACTTGTTCTAGGGTGATGGGTTGCTTTGAGGATGTAGTACCTAGCAGTTCTGGTGTATCCCATTCCTGCAGTATATCATTTGCATGGCTGTCCTGTGATTATAGTAGCTTTTTACACAGGATTGAGGAAGCTGCCAGCACCAAAGCAGGGAGATGACGTTATAGCCTGGTTCGTATATAATGACAACCCAGAGTATGGCTTGGATTGACTTAAGGAGAGACTCCATTGTTTGTGGGGCTGTTTGTTGTTGGGTTATGAACCTTGGGCTGTTCATGGTTAACAACCCATAGTTAAACAGTAGTACAGGGTTCATATGTAACGACAACCTAAGATTCAACAACAGCCCCCACACAACCCATACTCTGGGTTGTCTGGGAGCTTAAAATCTGATCATGTCTGTTGCTGCACACAAAGAGCTGATTCAAGTTATTAATTCTTATTTATATAAAGTATTTTTTACCCTGCTTTTCAGTTGAAAGAGTGGCTTAGAAAGATCCTGCCATCAGGCTTATAGTCTTGTCAGGCTGTTGTAAAAATCAGAAATAAAAGAGCAAAAGTGTCCTAAGAATTACCATGTAATATAACATATCTTACATGTTTGCATTGTAAGTTGCTTTGGAAGTCTTTGGGCTTAAGAATGGGATATATGTTTTCATAATAAATAAACAACAATATACTTCAGGCAGAAACAGATCCAGTGCAAATTTGCAGTAAATATTTCTCTAGTATTATATAATGTTTTCCCATCTGGGTATTTGACCTTATTTATATATGCAGTGTTTTAAAGTTGTAACATTATCCATTTTTAGTGTTAGGAGTTAGGTTAATTTAAGACATCCTCAAATTGATAAATACATAATGGACATGATATCCAGAGAACCATGTGTGGAGTTATGCTTGCACAGAAGAGCTTTCCTGCTTCCTTCCCATAGTACCAAAGAATTACTTTGTGGCACCTCAGCAAACATTAGTTAAAATAAAAATGGAGAGACCATTGGGGCCATGCACCAGAAGTTACTTGTCAGTTATGTCTACCATGTCCATGGATGCTCTGGCATAAATGTCTTTTCTTCAGACTGAAAGGGGTTTTGCTGCAGTGTTGCATAAAATGTAATGCAGCTTGAAGATGTGCTAGAAGACATATCTTGAAATTATTGTATCCCTGCCTTAAAGTTATGTGGGATTGTTTGATTCGATTGCATCCTTTTGTTACTCTGTTTCTTATCCTAGGATGAGCACTATCATTTAAGGCACTTGAAGTCAGCCTCCCTCAACATGTCACCCTTCAGATGACCCATAATCCCCAGACAGCATAGACAGTGACCATAGTGGCTAGGAATTATGGGAAATGTAGTCCAACACATCTGGAGGGCGCCAAGTCAGGGGAGGCTGTTTTCATTTAAACTTTGAGTTTTGAGTCATCTCTTGTGGAATGGGATAGCCAATACAGATGCAGACTTTTGGAAGAATATTGTTGCATAGGTGTTTGGAACTGGGATTTGACAAGCCATCAGAAAATTCAACCTAAATTCTATTGAACCTGTGTTCAACCAACATATATGGGTATTAAGAGAAATAAAGGTAATTCAGTATAAACTAGTATAAAATACTTAAAAATAGTATAACTCTAAATTGCAAAAGTGCAGTGCATAATACTATCTCAGATGTAAAAATATAACATGTTGAGTGCTTGCAGAGCATTACACCTGGCACACTTATTTCTGTTCCTTTCTCAAACATCAGTCATACCCATGTTACCCTCCCCGAAATTTCAGGATTGCAATGTGCTATGCATTTTGTAGTCATTGTTGATGGTCTCTTTAAAAGAAATTTAGCACAACTTGTAGTGTTTACAAGTGGAACTGTTGTTAATTTACGTTTTTTCATTACAGTCAAGAATAGGGCTTCGTCTTCACATAAATTTGGTTCCCATAAAGGTTTAGTCCTTATTGTATCTGACCAACTATATCCTGGCCTGTATATTTTCTCTGCTACAAGCTGCCTAAAACTGCTTTTGGGGGCATTGATCTGGACTCTGAGGCATTGTTTCTTCTTGCTATGTGTGCCCTAAGGGGGGGACAGTTCTCATTGAATCACAATAGACTTCAGGCAGGGCAGAGATAGTATATGTATATTTCATTAGTCTGCTTGTAAATCAAGGGGAGTGGATTCAATAGGGAATTTTCCATTTATGTGTAGCGTGTGTGTTTGTACATACTAGATTATCAATGTCTCTGCAAAATTTTTCCCAGTATTGATTTGAATTCCAGCTAGAAAGTTTCCAATCCTGGAATTGGGTATTGCTAAACACACCATAGTTATATGAACTATAATATAATTGCTAATTAAAAAGATGATCATATGAGCATAAATTAAGCTAAACATATTTTATTTATAGATACACATTTGTATGCTGCTTTTCAGTATATAATAAAATCAATTTAAACACATTGGGTTAGATCCAGTCCAAGTTAGTCACACAAGTTCCATTGAAATAATTGGGAATATTTATTGTTGTTCCCCACCTCAATCTGGATGGAGAGGTGGGTTAGAAATAAAATAAATAAATAAATAAATAAAGTCTAACTTTTTACATAGATTCCAGTGCGACCAAAGTGCAACTAACATAGTTGAGATCCAACACAATAAAAACTAGGAGCAGAATAAAATGATCAACCCTTTTTCACACCAGACCAAAAGCTAAACAAAAATTAAAAGACCTTAACCACAAACCTGAATCTCAAAAAGGAGGAGACAATCAGAGGTCTCTTGGGAGGAAGTTCCATAGCCTGGATACCACGGTTGAAAGAGCTGTTTTACGTCCCAATAAATCATACCTCCTGAGGGTGGTGGGACATGTTACAGGGCTTCTGGTGTTAAGTGTAGTGGGTGGGAAGGATCATATGGGAGGAGATCTTCCTTCAGTTTTCTGCTAAATGGTCTACAACAGTAGTTGTAGTTTTAGAGGCATCTGGCAAATTTATAGGTAATATTATAGGTAATATTTATAGGTAACGTTATTTTGTTTGTTTTATAGGTAATATTATTATAAATATTTATATTCTGCCTTTCCATTGCATACAGCAGCACCTAAGATCTTACAATTAAATATACAACTGATTAAAACAGTAAAGTAAAATGGAAGCAGCAAAACACATAGAAAAAACAAACATTTGGAGAGATCATGTCCAAGGAAAAACTCAACTAAGCCCATAGGCACATTGAAATAAGATTTTTTTTTCATGTGACAAAATGACATGGGGAAGGGGGCTGAACAGATCTCCCAGGGCAAGCAGTTCTGCACTTCTGTGGAGAAGGCCGTATTCTGCATATCCAGTAGGTGAACACAGGACAGTAGTGGAATGTAGAAAATCCCCTCCCCATGTGTCAGTGTCAGTGGGAAGGCTCATGTAGAAGTTGGGCCTTTATGTTTCCTAGTCCTACACCAATTAATACTGTGGAGATAATAGCCAGCACCTTGAATTGGGTTCGGAAACAGGCTGGAAGCTAGTGAAGTTGATATAAGAGTGGAGTAACATGATTCAAATTACTGGCCCTGGCCAAAACTCTTAGCTGTTTATTTTGGACTAGCTGACTTTTCTGGGCATCATGATAGTAGTTCAGCTGTGATGTGACTGACCCAGGCTAGGTCCTTCTTTCTAAATCCACTGGCCCTGAAAACCACTAAAAGGTTCGGCAGAATCAACAGGGACACACACCATGTCCAGTTTCTGGTGTATGGCATTCACGAAGGGTGAGCAAGAATGACCATTCTGAAAACGCAGGCAATCAGATGAAAATTGATAGTTGAGAATCTTCTGTAATTTATTTATTTAATTTTGTGGTCCTTTAAAAATAATAATTGTGAATTGTTGGTTTCCACACAAACAGTTTATGGACTGTGTGTGTATATTCCATACCGGCTCTTGTCACCATCTGCATCTCCTTGTCATAACTAATCCACATGGATTGTTCTAAAGGATACAGCTTTGAAATAATACAAGTTTCATATGTTGCTGCATGACAGAAAACTTCTTGGGTCTGCTATGCAAAATGGAAATCTTATAAACAATGAACCATTTTTCCTCTTGAAGTTCAACTTATAGTAAACGTTCATTTACTATTTTCCTATCTTGAGGCACATTAAACATTTAATCAATAACATAGGATTCACTAACATCTTCTATGAACCAGTCTACTTTTGCTAACTTGTGTGGTACGTTGGATAAAGTGTTGGGCTTGATTGCGAGAAACTCCGGTTCAAAACCCTACTCAGCCATGAATCACTTCACCATGTTCTTTCTACACAAAGAGAATATTCTGAACAAAACTAACTCAATTAATGGCAATGATGTCTTAGGGGAATTAATTGTGACTGCAATTCAAAGATAGCATTTACCTGCAAGTACTGAAGAGGCAAATAGCTCTTTAAAACTGAATAGTAGTTTGGCACTGTGGGGATGGGTAAAACTGCAGGAACAACTCCAAAGAAAACTCTGGTGGTACACATGGTTTCCTTATTCCTGGGTAAATTAATTCTTTGGATCATGGCTCATATCCTACTTTTTAAAAAGTTTTCTTGCTTTAGAACTGTGACTAATGGATAATAGATGAAATCCTGAGGCATCAAGCTAGGTGTTTTACTAGGTATTCTAAAGTATGTTTTTGTTTTATTCTGTGGTTTTTCAGACTTACAGAAATTATGAAATCCCTTTGATGCACGATCCACTCAAAGCATTGGTGGTTAGATTTACATTATTATGTTCTCTTTTAAAAAGTAACACTATTTTCTGGTGCATTTTGCAAAAGGCCATCATTTAGGCAACATCTAATTATAACTTTTAACAAGCGTTCATTGTTTTTCTGAAGAAAATAATTTGTTTGTGTGGCATTTTTGGTACTAATGCACCTTTTGTTTATTAACTTCCACATTCGCTTTTAGAAAGCTGCCACTGTCATTATGTAACTAAGCCTGTCTTCTGACATAATTTTGAATGTGCCTGTATATTCTCTTTATAGGACTTTTAGCATCACCACAATCTGCCCCTGGTAATTTGGATACTGGAAAAAGTGGAGATCTTAAAAGTAGTGGAACAGGAGGAAGTAGAGAAAACAGCACTGTTGATTTCAGCAAGGTGAATAATTTAAAGATATTTACAGAGAAGACCGTTTTGTGAATGTTAGGGCTAATTTTTATTCTGAGGTATGAGATAATTATTTGTATACTGTTAAGGGCAAAAAACCTTTGCATGCTAAGTGAAATAGTATTTTACTTATTTGTAATTGCTGGTGGCATATTCCAATAGAACTATAATATCTCCTGGAGGAAATGAAAAGCTTGAATGGCATATTTCAAAAATATTTTGGACTATAGAAAACAGCTGATGTTTGTACAGTGTTTCCTGCAGGAATGATGAAGGAAGTATCCTACAGCCACAAACACGTCATTCAGAGGGTAACAGAAAAGAGGAGGTGGGGAATTCTGCTTGAATTATTTTGGCTCATAGCCACGACTTACTGTTTCTCAGGAAAATAGTATGGCTCCTTCACAACACCCAAATTAAATACTTGCAAGATATCGGCAAAGACACTCAACATATGGAGCAACATGGTATAAGAAAGTCTCCTATGGCTACTAACTTATCCTGAATAGATATACCATGTGGTCCCATATACTGCATGTTTTTATTGATATTCTTGCCAGTTCATATCATTTCACTTTTTATTTTGTTAAGAAACCCATAGTACATTCCTGAGAAACAGGCAGTGTCCTGGATCTGAAAACATCCAAGCAGAGTTCCTCTCCCAGAATAGGGTTTTTCCTGCCACTTCCTTTCTGCTGCAGCTCCGTGTGTCCCCTGAACACAGTGTGCGTGTCACAGGCCTGTAGCCGGAGGAGGGAATCATTGGAAGTTAATAGCCATCCTTGCATGAATGTATGGGCCTTCTCATGCTTAGACAGTGTTGCTCGAAGCCATTGACATGGATCCAAAAGTAGTGCACCAGGGATCCATATTTGCAGCAAGGCTTTTTACTTCCTTTTGAAGTATTGTGTCACATTAAATATTCAAACACATCCGGATGAGTGGGGGTTTTTTATTGTTATTTTTAAACAGGCCCACTATGAGCACAGAAATATGCTCTTTGCCACTAGGACCAGTAAATCCCTGTCTTCTATAGCGTTGTTCTGATACGTTAGAGAGTGATATGTATCATAGGTTGTCGGGCCCAATGGTGCTATCAATGCAGGCCTCCTACAAAGGGCTCAGTGGGCCATAAAGTCTTGTAGAAGAGTCCTGATAGTGCAGTTAGCATTGACACAGCCATTTCAGCTTCTTCTGCAGGATTCTAAATACAGCCCCTGGCTTAACACATCCTGGCTTTTCAGTTAAGGGTAGTGAAGGAGCTTTTTAAATAGTAAATTGGGCAAGATTGCAGGGTTATATCCTAGTTGACCATTGTAGGATGTTGGTCCCACTGCAGAGTGCAAATCTGGTATGTGCCACTGCTGCTACAATGAACAGTCATGGCTGAATTCTCCAAGCGTGCAGAATTTAATCTTAGTGGAATGAATGCTGTCTTGCAAAGGAGGTTTGTAGTGGGCATATAGTTTTCTAAAAATGCTATAGAAACCTACATTTTTGTTGCTACTTGAACCATTTAATGCACTATTCCACATCCAGTGTTCTGTATTTAAGCCTACAGATTGCATCCCATTGCTTTATATTTCAGTTGAGCAATGTAACTTCTACTTTAAAAAGATATCTGTGAACTTGCATCTCATAAAAGTTATGTAAACAAAGCTAATTTACATTATAGTTAATCATGGCAGAAGCCGCTATTCCTGCTCCTCTATCACAGTTTTTATGTTTTTACTTGGCCTATCCTTCTCTGCACCTGCCTTGTCTCCTGTTGGGCAGGAGTCTGCCTCCTGGCACTGTAGTTGTGGCACACTTGGTGTGGGACTCAAGAGGCCAGCTGTAAGTGTTCTTCTCTAGATAGCTGTTTAACTGGTGTCTTAGTTTCAGTGATCTGTGTATCTGTCTGTGATCCAATAGTTCATGTGTTGTATGATATGGTGGTGTTCTTATGTAATTATATACATGGTTTACACAGTTAATTTATGAATAAGGGTGATAAATCAATAAGTACTCCAAAACTAGTCTTTTTCAGGTTGAATTTATAAAATGAGCTCTGTATATAATTACTCTGACTTGTTAGTGATATATGTAGGTATTTATAATTATTTTGGTACCAAGAAGTAACTTTAGAAAGTAGTTGTGGTTATCTACTGTAGTATAACATATTTAAACATAATGTGTACATATGTGATAACATTCAAATGCTACTAAAACATATTTTGGCACACTTTCCCCTGTAGTAGCACAATCTTCTGCTTGCAGCACACTTACCATTAATATCAGTTTCAGAACTGGTTTGACATTAACAAACTATAAACTAATTGCTTTTTTATCATTCCTTTGTAAATAGGTAGATATGAACTTTATGAGGAAGATTCCCATAGGTGCAGAGGCATCAAACGTGTTGGTAGGAGAAGTGGATATTTTGGAGAGACCAATTATTGCTTTTGTGAGGCTATCTCCTGCTGTGCTTCTCACAGGTCTCACAGAAGTTCCTGTTCCTACACGGTAAGAAAAAAAACATTGTAAGGGAAAACAGAGGAAAGAAATGTGATTCTGAACTGAACTATTTGTAACAGAAAAGCTGACACCTCCACCTCCTCTGCCATCAGCCTAGGATGGAGGAGTCCCTAGTCTTCATTGGTCTCCTTAGCTCTGCTGAATCAGGGACCAAAGTGGTTCCCTTGAGTCTCAGAGCCAAGAACAATATATATTTTGTTGCACCGGCCACAGAATAACACTGACCCAAACTGGAAAGCACACACAACTTTAAGTGTTAGATAATTTATTTGAAGTTACAAAGCCAAATTATTACAAATGAAGGAATACAAGTAAAAGACAGCTAGACACCGAATGCATACCTTAGTATGGGCCCTCTCATAAGCCGCTCCAGACATGAACATCCTGTTCCCCGAGGCAAAACAGGAACAAAGGCAATTGGCGTAACAGACCTCCCCAATTCATATACACTAATGTGCCATTCTCCAGTTCTCCCCTCTCCCCTCCTTGATGAATGGTCAAAGGGAGAGGACACTTTTCACACAGGCACAGATGAAAACAATCTCTCCTCCTTCCCGCAGAATTGGGCATTTTATGACCTTGAGGCTGGAGATGGCCAGAACAATAAGAGATAAGCCAGGTCCATCCTCCCTCCATGTGGTCAAATGTCTGTTCTCCATTCCCCCACCTCCCAACTCCCAGGCTTCTCACAAGGCTAATCAGCTCATGGATTATCTAATAGAAAATGGAGTCACCTTGGTTCTTTACAAAATGTATATAATAAAGCTGGAATCTCATCTTTATACAACATGGGTTTGATTCTATGCTGTTTGGGACAGGAGTTCTTAAGTTTGAGAACTCTGTTTTTGCTACTGCTCCCTTGCTATGTTTACTTCATATGTTGGTTTGAAAATACTGGGTTGTATCTGATGATATCTTTCCATCAGTGGAAGGTATACTGCTGACGGATCAAATTTCTCCTCCCCCAGATCTGCTCCAGAGGGTTGGGTGACCCTCCAGATGGTAGGGTACTTGCATAACATTGGTTTTAACCCACTGTGGGCACATTTTATTCTAATTTTTTATAAAAGGGGAAATATCTCTTGCTATTACACAAGATATCATTACTTAGGCTACATTTTGTGTAATCTCCCTTTATTTTAATTGAATCAGCAATTTTATTTTGGGGATTTATTAGTCTTAAATTGCGTATACATCAGTGTAATCTCATCTCATCTGATTTCTAGTAGTCTGTTCCATTCTTCCACAGATTCCTTTTTGTGTTGCTGGGTCCAGCAGGAAAAGCACCTCAATATCATGAAATTGGTCGATCAATAGCAACACTTATGACTGATGATGTGAGTAGTAGGTATCTAGTATCTGTAAAGAATTCAAAGTATTTACTTAAAAATCTGAATGGAAGCTACATTCAAGTAGAACTTGGCATGGCTAATTATTATATGTTGATTGAAGTAAAAGCCTATTGAATGTGCATGCACACCATAATATGAATTTATAATGGTACAGTGTAATGTTTCATCTTACATTTTTAATATATTTATTTATTTATTTATTTATTTATTTATTTGCATTTTGATACCGCCCTATAGCCGAAGCTCTCTGGGCGGTTCACAAAAATTAAAACCATGAAATCATTTAAAAAATATAAAACAAACCACAATCTAAAAACACAAAATAACATACAATATAAAAACAAATAAAGGTTTGGAAATATCCTGTGTACTTGAAATTCCTACTAAAAGAAGAATCCTGTTGTGAAATTTGACAGTTGTATACAACTCACAGTAATACCACAGATGAATGCTAATATTGTAAATGACATATTGAGTCTCGGCATCTCCAATAGTCAAAGTGGAATTCTAGCCAGAATCTTCAATTAATGTCTTTATGTTTTGTGATATGTCATAAGTTTTCTAAAACCTTCCATGATCTGGGTTTAATTGCTGTCTTCTGTAGAGCAATAAGGCAACCCTTTTTAGATTAATTTTATGTAGAAGGTAGTTAGTTTAAGACTACTTTGTTTCATATACTTGACCTAATAGTGAAGTTGTGGCATGTTCTTGAGATGACATTCATTGTGAAGTGTACAGTATTTAGATGGAATGAGATGTGCCAGCAAGAGGTGATATTATTAGAACAATCCCAGGTGCTTCCCCTCTGACACAGCATGTCAGAACTAGTATGAAGCCAGAAGAGGTTGTCAGTCGTGCAGTGTATCAGCACAGTTTTTTCCTGGTTTAGGCAAGTGTGATCGTATTGTGTATTTGCTTTGCATAGAAAATGTTGGTAGACTGAATATAAGAAAGCACCATTGCTTTCTGAATGACCAAAACAGTACAGACCATGGCTTCATAGAAACCTGTTCCTGAAACCTTTCCCTGGGTTCCTTCAGTGCAAAGATACTGCTGCTGTTCGGGCATCTTGCCTTCATGCCTTAAATCTTTGGTCCGTTTGATCATTATTAATGAGGAACATGCTCCATTCAGATAAATTCTTTGTACCTCTTCCCGCACTTTTAAAAAGAATACCTTGTCCAGGCGCTTTTCGGTGTTCCACTGTTACTACTTCCCAGTGCAGTCAAATCTATACTTGTTAAATGAAACGTGCTCCCAGGTAAATGTGTGTAGGTTTGCATCCTTAGTGTATCTTCTTTTCCTTCTTCCCCTTTCCCACCCTAAAATGTTGATGGGTAGCTACTATTTTTAATCAATATCATAGACTTGATATGTCATTGTTCTTGTAAACAGAGGTAGATATGAGTGTGTGCATATGCGCGCACACACACTACACATATGACTTACGTATATAAGTGTAAGTATTTAAAAAGGTCACCTTGTGGAGCTGAGTAGAGAAAATAATTCTTCATTTTACCTTTTAAATAGTGATATTTTTGCAAAGAATTTTGTTCTGCCAGAAAACTAAATATAACTGATTGTGTGTGTGTATTTTCTAAAGGTTTTCCATGACGTTGCTTATAAAGCCAAAGACCGAAATGATCTTCTGTCTGGAATTGATGAATTTTTAGATCAAGTAACTGTTCTCCCTCCAGGAGAATGGGATCCAACTATACGAATTGAGCCACCGAAAAGTGTTCCTTCTCAGGTAAAACTCTTGCAGTGAAGGATCATAATTCCAAATGTTCAATGGTGTAGTGGGCCAAAGTCTACTCTATGAATAATGTACTGAAAAATTCAAAATTCTCCACCAAGTTAACTCAAAGTAAAGAAGTACAGTTTTAAATTGAGATCAAGTTCACATTACTGCATTCTATCTCAAGTAAAGCAATTCTCAAAAAATTAAAATTCCATTGTTTTGTGAATAGCCTTGGGTACACATACAACCTTGGAAGAAATACACTGGATGTATGAGCAAATACGCTTGTTTTTGCCTTATTTTCTCTGAGCAGTGGTGTAGGATTGGCTATGCAATGAAATAAGTGTGTCTAGCTACCTTTGATTAAATTAATTCTGCTAATAATACTTTCAGTATAAAAAGAACTTTAATAAGTTTCTTCAATGCAAAACAATGCTCACTGAGAGAGAGAAAAGCCAAAATTTGGGGGTTTTTCCCCTGTGAATATGTGATCAGCAGAATGCAAATACTTGACTGGAATGAGGGTTCTGTTATTGATATCTAAAGGTTTTTAACGTCAAAGAATCTCCTTTCAACGCTGTGTTAGTTGTTAGGGAACAATTTTCCAGTTTTAAGATAGGTTTGTTATACACTATTCTTTCTGATTTTGCAGGAAAAGTGCATCATAGCATGCAAGACTCTCCGTAGAAGTGAGGAAGAGTTTCAAATTATGCTTGCTCCTGTAGTCTGACAATTGCAAATCTCATCTAATCTATCAAATGTATTTTCTTGATGCAGGAGAAAAGGAAAATACCTAAATTTCCGAACGGAGCTACTTCTCCTGGAGAGCCTCTTAAAGAAGAAGGTCATCATGCTGGACCTGAACTGCAGAGGACTGGAAGGTGTGTGGGATTTGTTTACTCAAATTCTAGGAATCTTGAAGTAAAAGTCTAAAACATTGCTACTTTAGAAATTTGCAGAATAACGTGTAAAAACCTCTACATGAATATATTTAATTACCACCTAATGCAGTGGCCTATAATAGTATCTTAATACTATGACAGTATTCTTCAGTATATTTCTAAGAAGAATACAGTGTGTGATGATGCGTTATTGAATATCTTTTCAAAATATTTAAGACTTGTATTAACCATAAAAATAACTAAAAATTGTCTATAGTGGGCTAGATATTCAAAACATTCCATAAAGGAAAACCAGAGAGACGTCATAGATGTAAAAACCTATGGATGTCTTGTGAGCACCCAATCTTAACACTTACAGCAAGGAAAAGGTTTCCAGAAAATGTCTTCAAAGAGAATTCTTTTGGCTATGTTGGGGTTTATTTAATTGTCTTGAAATCCAAACTCCTGGTGAATATCTAGCTGACCACAAATTAACAAATAAGTAAGGTTTATACTATCATTAACAGGGGTTTCCATGGCAAGTGAAAGAATTAAAAATTTAGATGGCTTCTCACAAAAGTTGTTCACCTTCCTCAATATGAATGGGTTTTCTTCTTCTTGAGGATCAAATTTAAAATACATTAAAATGATAGCCCACATTTATTCTCACTAGCTTGTAAACATAAAAATATGCATAGGTATATTTTCCCTACAGTCATTACTTTTTTGGAGATTAAATTGGCTTCCTTTCTAATAACAAGGTAAATTATTGCAATTATCTTTTAAATATGGTGTACCAAAGCTAACAAATGTTTACAGCTTCTTTCTGCTTAAATATTTGGAGATTTCTCTTGATAGTTGGTGCTGCTATATAGAAGTCTCTTTCTGAATTACGCAAGGCTGCATATATTCCATGATTCAGTGCAACCAATGTACAAGTGCAGATCTTGGTAGAGGGTGCAGAATGTGGCATCCTGAGATTTCTTTTTTCATTTAAAATAGGTTTCTGACCCTTAAGCTTACAAAGACTCCTTGGAAGTGTGTGGGTAATGCCTGGTGAAATGTCAAAATCCAGTGCTGGGACTGAGTATGATTCCCAGGGGTTGACAAAGAAAGGGCTTCTCTCCATGACTACCCAGAAGGAAAACAAATTGTCAGAAAAGGCTTAATTGCAGAATTTTGACTTAATTATTACAGTGAATACACAGCCCTGATGATATTACTGCATTCTGAATGTTGTTATATTTCTTAAATTATTGTTGTGATGCTTAATACTGCCCTATGACCTTGGAGACTGTCCATTGTTAAAAGAATAAAATATAGCTGATTTCTCATCAGGTAGGGCTACTGCCACCGCTTCCAGTTTTATCATATCACCCTGTCTAGGCGGGAACACTCATGGAGGACTGTAGGGAAGGAGTCCTCAAGAAGGAGGCACAGCAGAGGCTTCACAAAGTTCTTACTTTTTTCATACCCCAAGAGGATAGGATTTATAGAGGAAAAGCAAGGGTTAATAAACAGAATCTACATGTGAACCCAAAAGAAACAGGCTTGTTAAAAATATATAGTTATTCTATCCATATCTCTAGGGTTTTTTAAATGGTAGGACAGCTACGTCACACATAAAGTTAGGCTGAAATCAAATCACCTAGCTTCTTTCTCTCAGGGTTACCACCTTCTTTTCTAACTGGCAAATCTCAAATAACAGGGAGGATGTGTTCTCCCCCCACCTTCTGGATTCTGTTAAGGAGGAGGGGACTCTTGACAGCTCTTCAGACCCAGCTGCTGTCAAGACAGCCAGAATACTTTGTTACAAGCGTAAACTGACTTAAGTACTATCACAGTAATAGAGGGGGTATAAATCTTTCAAATGAACAGATGTGGAATGCTTTAAACTAAAACTAATACTCAACATAGAAAAAAAATTGCTGTGATCCATCTGTTCCAGGCTGCCATGCACCTCCCTGAGGCTGTCTTAGTCTCTTCTCTGGAAGGAATATGGAGCAGGGCTGGGGAAGTACTCCTGGGGGGGGGGGGGGGGCGAATGACATCAAGGGGTATGCCATACCTCTGATGTCAAGGGTGTGGCCACTCCCAGATGAGAGAGTCCACATGCACCAAAGCAGCCCTGACCAAGAGCGGTGGGGAGGAGCAATCTTCCACCAAACAATTTGGTTGGGGCAGCTTCACCTGCCACATGCCTTGCCCCATTGGGGAGAATACAGGGCCAGCAAAGCACTTAGCATAGCCAATTGAGAGAGTGAGCAGCATGCTAAATAAGGGGAATCTCTTCATTATATCAGATCAGATATAACAAAGGCATTCACCTCACCTCCCCCTTCCCAAGTCATCAGTTGCCTCCAGAGATTGGGGATGGCAGTTCTTGGAGGGGCCCATGCAGAGAGCCAAAGCTTCCATGGGCCAGATCAGGCTTCAGGTTGGAGGTTAGCCATTCCTACATAGAGAATGGGCCTGGCTGTATGCATATATATTGGAGTGTGTGAACAATCACATTCACTATAAGCCTGTCTTACTGTGAATAAGCTGCATACTGATGTGAGCAACTAAACAAAACAGAAATAAACATACTAGAGATCCTGGCTTGTTTCTCCCCACAAGCCGGGATTGTCCACCAAGGGTTACAAATCCTGGCTTGTTTGGAAGCAATAAGGCAGGATCCCCAGTTCAGACAACATGCTAAACAAACCATTTCTGATTTGTTTAGCTGCTGACATTGTGGAAGGAGCATGCATTGGGAAAGAGAGCTCTGCATGCGTTAGCATGCAGTTCATTCACAGGAAGCCAGGATTCCCCAGGATCCTGCTTAACATTCAGAATGAATAGGGTCATTAACAAATACATAAGATTTAGATTGTGCCAAAGTGCGTTTCTCTGAAATTAGACTTTCAAGTAACGTGTTGATGATCAGAGAGAAACTTGTACAAGGATCAAACATTTTAAAAGTGTGGGGGAAATTGCAAGAAAGGGTACACGTAAAATATTTTGCTGTCTCTTTGCATCTTGATCAATGTTACAATAAAGTATGGATGATTTTTGTAGAATATTTTCCGGGCTTTTTTCAGTGTCTAGCCCATTATACACAAAATATCTTCTATCATTAAAATAGATTATCAACTGAGTTTACTCTAGGTACTGAAAATGAGTGGATGAAATTGGTGTATTTGTAGTATGTATGTCAGGAGGCTTGGAATATATGAAATAAGGCTAATGTGTGCTTAAAATCTGCACTGTCAGTCTTGCGTATCCCATAGTTTTAAGCATTCTGGAGTCCTTTAGTGTACAGTTTGACGAGTTTCATCTCACCTATTTAGGCTTTTTGGTGGTTTGATACTTGACATCAAAAGGAAAACACCTTTTTTCTTGAGTGACTTCAAGGATGCATTAAGTCTGCAGTGCCTGGCCTCGATTCTTTTCCTATACTGTGCCTGTATGTCTCCTGTAATCACTTTTGGAGGGCTCCTTGGAGAAGCTACAGAAGGCAGAATAGTGAGTACAAAGAATGGTAGTAGCCAGGCTTTTAGATTTTCAGAGGCAAGTGACTGTGTTCATTTGTCTCCTTTATTTCTACCTTTATTTGAAGACCTTTAGCCACAACATTTTATTAGCCTTGCCCCAAAGTAGAAGTACCTCAAATATTAACTGTTGTGGAAAATGTGGAGAACATGTATGTACGAACAGGAGAAGATGCACAGTTAAGGTAAAAAATAACCTGTCTTGATGAACAGTTTCATGAATTGAGAAATGGCTTGCATTGTTTTTATTTTTAAAAGGGCTTAAACTGACTGGGGGGGGGGATATTTGGTCCACCATCAAAGTAGATCTACCTTAAGTATTCTGCACAAGGTTAATGATTCAGAAATTTTTGGTTATCTTAGGGATTAGTAGACTCATTAAAATGTCTTTTTAAAAAACGCTTTGGAAATAAAAATACAGAATAAAATACTCAGGGCTGAACTAAATGTCATGCACATATGCAGGTAACAAAATCCAAATTGACACTTTTGTTAGAGAAAAGCTGTTTCAGGAAGGGGTTAATTTGGAGCAGAGAAGTGGAGAAGGGGTGCTTAACCCTTTCCCTACTTGCCACTAGTTTACTATAACTCTCCTTAAACCACTTTGCCACTTCCTCTACATCATCCTTGGGGGACACGTAGCAAAGAAAATGTTGGGCAGAGAAAGGATGAAGCACTTCTCCAAAGCTTCCAGATGAGGCTTAGAACGCGTGGCTTCCAACTCACTGATGGAAGTTTTCCATTAGAAAGTTAGAAGCCAGGAATTCTAAAAGACTATTTGGAAGTTTTGAAGGAATCAATAGCCCTTGATAGAGAGAAGAATTTTGAAAAGCATCAGGAGCTATAAAAGTTGCTGAAGCTGTCTTTTTCAGGGATGGGGGTTGGCCTTTACAGCTCGTTTTAGTTTTTTTCTTGTTTTTAAAGCACCCCTCCCCCACCACTTCTCCACTCCAGATTGCTCCTTCTGAAGCTGCCTTTCTCGACAAGTAATTGTCAGGATTTAAATACATGTTTTTTGGTCCTCAAATATTTGATATACTGGGAAATAATTTGAATGGTTATCTGCTATAAGAAAAAACAATTAACATCTTAAGAGAGAGAGAAAAACTACTATGAACCTTAAGAAGTTTTATAATTATTTAGACTGACCTAATAGTATTTTAAAACTAATGAAAATCATTGTATATGGAAATGGTTTTTTGAAGTTAACATATCGGTATATAATGGGCACCTGTGATATCTTTTTAAAAAGGTTTGTGTGTTTACATCTTAATATGCTGATGTAAATCTATCCTTTACGTGTCAAAGTTTAAACGTCAAAAAATCTCAAATTGAAAATGTCAGCATTGCTTTCCAGAACAAGGTCTTTATGCTTCCACACAGTGTCAATGCTTCCCAATTTTCCAGACTTTAGCTTTTTTTATATAATTGATTTTTTATATATATATTAGATTATCCTGGTCTTTACAAAACAAAACCACTGCTTTACTTGTTTGTGGAAAACTGGCTTTCACTAAAACAGGACATCCTTGTAATGAGGTATAATATGTTGAAAAAGACCCATAGTGTTGGGTGCTAAAATACTTGGTAAAGCATATTATCAAGCAGCTGGTTTAAAAGTGTGTACTTCCTGTGTGTGAATTGAAAAAATGCCTTCTTTCTTCTAGCTGTCTGGGATTCTATGCTGCCTTCACTTGCTTGGTGTGCATCAGTGAATATATTAAATTAGTTACTGCACACATGTGTTCGTTCAAGCACAGTAACTGGCTTGTAAGGTATACACTTGTGTTCACACCACTTCCTCGTACCTCCAGAAGCTTTCACCTCCACAGTACTCTTGCCCTTACCATCCTGCCTTGAGAACCCAAGGTTAATGCATTGATCATAAAAAAGACTAGCTTATGGCTAACATCTGAAAGATTAGCTTGACCATATAGCGTACACCATGACATTCTGCTGGTTGTGGCTCTATTTTGACATAGTACTATTGACACATACATTTTCCTGAGTATTGATGGCTTTTAGTACACATTGGCTCAATTCGGACGACACAATAAACAACTGGTGTGGGGGAAACAATCATCAGTTGTTTTGACTATTGTGTCATTCCAATGCTGCTATAGCCAACTCAGCGCTGATCCTAATCCACACCACAGTTGATTATTTATTACCATGTTGTTTGGGGAGTACCCCCTAGGGTTAGGGTTAAGGTTAGAGTTAGTCAACCCACCATTGACTATCGTGTCGTCCGAATTGAGCCATTGTGTCAGCCTATATTGTGTTTGCCCAGTAATTACCATAATTGGTCTTGAATACCTTGCAATGAATTAAGGAACTTAAAACTTCTGCCCATGCATTTTAAAACTAATTTTGGTATTTCAAAATTAACAACAACATTATTGTGTTAGTCCTCCCATTTCCCGTGAATGGATTATATCACAGAAGGTGCTCTATTAAAATGATATTAAGAAAATAGTTAGAAAAATACTGAACTTTGTAACTAAAAAAAAATGCATTACCAGGTGGGATGATGACTTCTTCATTTATTTCCTGTGTCCATTTATTTCCAATTCCTTTATATGTTAAATCATCATTGTTCCGTTGAGTCCAGTCAGTTTCTGTTTTGTTGCGATTGATTTGATTAGTGCAATATTAGTACAGCACATCATACACAATTTGGGTACAGGTTTGTTGCAACATTCTTTTTTTATACAGGAGGAAGCCCTTTGTTTATCTTTTTTTCTCCTTACTTTAATTAGTGTGTGTGCTATAATTGTTGATGTATGCTTTTCTTCCTTTAGCCTTCCAAATGAATAACTTGTTCCCATGTTTTTTGGATTAGCTTTACTACTTTTAAATGAAGCATTCCAAATCCTGTCAATGATATTGCTAAGTTACAATTTTAAAGTAAAATGTATTACAGTCAGTAATGATAGTAGTATTCTAACTCCTGCTGCTGTTTACAAATTGATGGGTGTAAATGCCAATCTTGCATTCAGTGAATCACAGGATTTTTTCCTCCCTCCAGAGTGCAATAGAATCTTTATTTGGAGCATCATTAACTGGGATTGCATATTCAGTGTTTGCTGGGCAACCTCTGACAATACTTGGGAGTACAGGACCTGTACTAGTATTTGAAAAAATATTATTTAAATTCTGCAAGTAAGTACATCTTTATTAATATGTTCTGAAATCTTTCTTACTATGATGGAGCTAAGTGCCTCAATTCACATTACATACAGAGCCAGTGTGGTGTAGCGGCTAAAGTGTTGCATTGAGAGTCAGGAGATCCAGGTTCTAGCCCTCACTTGGCTATGGAAGCTCACTGGTTGACTTTGAGCCACTCACAGACTTTTAGCCCAATCTTCCCCACACAATTGTTGTTTTGAGAATAAAATGGAGAGGGTGAATATTTATGTACACTGCCTTTGGTTCCATGGAGAAAAAAAGGTGGGATATAAATGTAATAAATAAATAAATAAAATCCTTGAATGTTAACAAGAAAACATGATTTTATGTTTAGCAATACATCATCAAAGACTTCTGAAATGAGCACTAAGGGAAGGTAGTGTAAACCTTCTGGTACCAGATGTAAACACCTCCTCTTGCTAAATCGCTAACTCCTAATTTTTCAGACATTAAGATTTTAAATGAATAACATTTTACCCCCATCTTATCAGCAAGGTGGCTTAGAATAATAAAGTTAAACAATAAAATACAAAATAGCAATTAAAACCATAAATGCTACAAAAATAGCAAATAAAATCCTTTTAAAAACTGTGAAATACCAACAAGCAGCAGATGGAAAGTCCTGGGAGAAAAGGATGGACTTTACCTGGTGCAAAAATTTATAAGCTAGACCCAGGCACGCATATTGGGAGGGAGTTCAACAATGTAGACACCTCTGCACCTCACCTCAGAAAGTAGGGGTGCTCAGAGAAAGGCACTCTGAAGCAGATCTGTTCCTAATTTAAAAACAATACAATTTGAAATTTGCTCCTAGCAAAGCCCCACCCACTCATAGTTTAAATAAAAAAGAATGATAGTTTTTTTTTTTTAAGTGTTGTCTTGTCCAGGATGAAATAATTAAACTATGTTTCCTGCTAACTATCAGAATATCTAGTTTCAATATAGTCTATATAGCCAAATTCCAAATAGGTCCTTTGGAGGAATTTTGCATATAAATGTGATAGATAAATGTGTATTGAGCTATACTGAAGCCGTACTTTACACAAAGGAGGCTTAAGGACACTATTGCAGAATAATATTTTGTTAAGAGGCACTGAAAATATTTGCCCTCTTAGCTGAAAATCCAGTAATCATTCTTATAGTAAGGGAGCCTGGACCTAAAGAACCTGGCCATAGTGGCCCATCTTTGATATTCTCCAGGTTAAGCTATTGCAATGTGTTGTATGTGGGGCTGCTTTTGCAGACTGTTCAAAGGCTTCACAGTTAGTTCAAAATACAAGATTGCTAACTTTGCTTGGTGAGAGTCTTAAACAACTACTCTGATTTCCAATCTATTTCTGAGACAATTTAAAATGCTGGAGGCTTAATACCTAAAGGACTGCCTTCTACCATGTGAGCTGCCAGTGTGCTGAGGTTGACTTTAGAGGTTCTTCTCCAGGTGCATCTGCTTTCTGATGAGCTAGGTGATGACTGGGGAGATGACCTTTGTGGTTCTGGGGCCCTGCCTCTGGAATGCTCTCCAGACTGAACATCAAGCAGGGTTCACTGCAGTGTCTTTTTGGTCATTGCAAAGACTTTCCCATTTTCTCAGATGTTTCGAAGCATGATGGAATTGGTTTATGCTTCAGTGTGATTTGCTGCTGGTGTTGCTTTAATTTTCTCTGCTGTTCTGATTTTTATAATTTTTATATTTTATAATAATAATAATAATAATAATAATAATTATTATTATTATTATTATTATTATTTGTAACCCGCCTCTCCCTCCGGATCGAGGCGGGGAACAACAACAATATAAACATAAAAATCACAGCAGTTAAAATTTTAAAAAACAAGAGAACAATACAACATTAAAAACATGTTTATAATTTTATTATTCTATTAATTTGACATTAGCCACTCTGGAAATAGCAACATGGAAGGGCTCTAGCAATTGCTAACTAGTTCAAACTTTTGCAACAGGAGTGGGCAACCTTTTCCCCATTGGGCCGCATTTCCTTTGATGGAATATGTCGGAAGCCACATGCTGGGCCAAAACCACCTGACACACTTTCCTCAAAATCATCACCATGGCACACTATTTTTTTCTCAAGAACTGAGAGAGAGAGAGAGAGAGAGAGACCCATGTGTTGAAGGTCATCACCACCCCTTTCTCACAACAGAGAGAGAGGGGGAAGGAGAAGGGGAAGGCTTTGGAAAGAGTGAATCCAGGTAGATCTGTGCTTTCCAAAGCTGTTTCTTTCCCTGATTGGGCAGGGAAGGTGTGGCCTCCTTACTTCCTGGGCAGGGAAAGGCTCAGGCAGAACCTGCCATAGGCTCCATGGGCCACATAAATGTGTCCCTGGGTTGCTCACTCCCACTTTATGTGAACTATGTCATACAGCCATCTTAGGACTTTACCACCCCAGGATGCAAATAAGAGATCACCAATCTGAATGATCCCTCATGTTAAAAATAATAATAATCCATATGTGTTTCAGACTGTGTCAAGAACAGGTACTTTCTTTTGAACATTTTAACCTAATCAAAATATACTATAAACTGAGAAAAAAATAGCATTGTCCAAGGAGCCGGAACAAAGCGGATATATTGTCTACCTTATGCTTAATTTAAATAGTTTTACTGAATCCATATTTCTTTTTCAAACAGGGACTATGAGCTTTCGTATCTCTCCCTACGAACCAGCATTGGTCTATGGACAGCATTTTTGTGTATATTGTTAGTAGCAACTGATGCAAGCAGCCTTGTGTGTTACATCACTCGATTTACTGAAGAGGCATTTGCTGCTCTAATTTGTATGATATTTATATATGAAGCGCTGGAAAAGCTTTATCAATTGGGAAAAATTTATGCTTTCAATATGCATAACGACCTCGATAAACTGACACTGTATTCGTAAGTATGGTTTTCTTAATGAAGTATGAGAGGGCGTAACCTGTCTTTGAAAATATTCATATTAGAAGAGTTTTGTGTCTGTGAGCTTCCAGTGTAATCATTCACAAATGTTTTCTCAAACTTTGCCAAACATTATGCTGTACTAGATTAACCTGGGAATCCATTTAGGCCAGAGGTTGCCAACCTTTTCCCCCCCTGATGATGGCCGCATTCCTTTGTTGGTAATCTGTCAAGGGTGCATGTTGGTAGTGGGCAGGGCCAGAGCCAAAGATGGGTGGATCACCACCTTTTCTCTTTCTGCAACCCTCCTTTTCTGTCTCTGTCCCTCCTCCTTTCCACACAGTAGACTACTAGGGAAGGGACAGATCACTCTTGCCTGGGGTCTGAAAGGATTGTATGCAAAGGACTTGAAATTAGTCCAAGAGTGGTATGTTGCCCACCGCTACACTAATCCTATCCGATCCATCTGGCACTGGCTAGTTCTGGATGTTTCATTGTATGTAGCAGAACATGGTAGCAATGAAGCATTCACTGTTCATTTATTTATTGCTGTTTTCCATCAGCTCTAAAGATTAAAAACATTTGCAATATAAGGATACATGAGCTGTTGCTATTCTTTAGTATCAAGGCAATTGTTGGCCTTGATAGTTCCTTTTGCATGTCTTTTAAAGTGTAATATGTTGCTTATTGAAAACAAAAAGTGCATTATCTTTAGAATGATTCTTGAATTAGTAATTGAGTTCTACTGCATTTCATACTTCAAATGTTTATGTCATTTCCTGAAAACTTTTCTTATTGTTGCCATTTTTCTACTTTAAAATGTTGGAATAAATGCTTTAAAAGTCTATAGCAGAAGTACGAAACACTGACTAATGTGCTGAAATCTTAAACTTGCTAGATGTGTATGTGCAGAGCCTCAAAATCCCAACAATGAAACACTGGAGCTATGGATGACAACCAACAAATCTGTGGATACTATACCATGGGCTAACCTCACAGTTACGGTGAGTGCTTTGAAATATGATGTAGAACTTCATGTCCCCAAATAACAGTAGAATATAACCCTATTCAGGTGGTGTGATTCTAAGAGAACTAAACAGGTGAGGAGAGGGAGCACACTAGCTCTTCCATAAACCTGAGACGGACTTGTAATCTTGCCATGCTGAGAAGTTCTAGGTGGGCGAAGAACAATATTACTTGATTAGGCTTTGGAAATCTATTCATGCTCATCTCCTCATGTATATTTTCATAACTGAAAGCCTAAAAATAATTATTAAAGAACCCAACAGCTTTCCATATACATGTTGTTGTTGTTGTTGTTGTTTTAATAATTGTGAAGGAGAATCTAGGGTAGCAAAGAGAAATACTTGCAGGAGGGCAAAAGGGAAACAATATTGCTTAAATGTTCATGGAGAAGCAAATTCCTTAATCCTTTGTACAAAATGTTCTTCAAACGTGGTATTCTGTTGAATTCAGAGCCAGCTCTTCTCTACAGCAGGCTCATCTTAATCTGACCTATAACTCAAGAATATGTGCAGTACACACAATGAAACTGTTGATCTGTGAAAACCTTTTCCATTTTTGCACCCAAAAGGTGCTTCAAATTGAGATTTGTTTTAATCATTGGATGAATACAGACCAATTTAGACTTGGTAAGTTTATGGGAAGCCATACTATTTGATAAAGCCCTCACCTTTATCATGCATTTAAAATATATAGCATGCCATGGGGGGACCTTCACACCGTTTTTGCACTAATATAGGTAACCAAACAAAGGTGGCAAAAGTCACTAAGTTGGCTGTCTGTATTCACACAAACTATCTGTATCTTTTTAGCTCACAGTAAGGAATTATTTTGTACATTTATGGGTAGGCACACGTTTAATTGCAGATTTGAACAGTTCTTACTAAAACATCTAATTTGTGTTTCTGAATGGTTTGATTTACAGCAATGTAATGATCTTCATGGTGCATTTGTTGGATCAGCCTGTGGCCACCATGGTCCATATTTCCCAGATGTTCTTTTTTGGTCTGTCATATTATTCTTTACAACATTTTTTCTCTCGTCTTTCTTCAAGCAGTTCAAGACCAAACGCTATTTTCCAACTAAGGTAATTGTGATAGCATTAATCTATTTCTATATTCAGTATTTTGCAGAAGGGAGACTTAAAATTTAGTTACTAGTGCTGAAAATGTAATATTCATCAGATCAAAAGTTTTGGTTTTTTTCATATATTCCTGAAAGGAACCTATAACAGTGATTTGGCAGCTGGGCCAGAGGAGTTATCTGTCAAGATGGAGGCCCCTCCTTCATGACTGAATCATGGAGGAGAGGTGGGTGGTGGCATTTGGCACTAATGGTTGGGATTTGTTAGTTGGGAGAAAGTGGTTATAATGCCTGAGAAAGTAGATTCTATCTAAGCCTGTCCTTGTCCCATACATACATATTTGTACTACCGTCTAAATGACCCTAGGATTAGAGTTAGTATAGTTATGATTGCAGCAAGTTTGTTTATTTTGTTCTTGAGTACGTGTTCTGTATGTTGAGCCTTGTTTTCCAACTATAATCCCTGCTTTTTCCCTATGAGTAAAAAGGACCATTTTTAATATTCAGTGTATCCTGTGGTGTGATTTTCTCTCAGACTTCCTTCACAACACCTTATCTTCGACCCTACATACTGTTTTCATTTTTATAATGTTTAAGGGTGTTCCTGGCCCAGCCAGGGAAATATGACAAACATGGAGTGATGGCAGTGTATGATTAGTTATTGATGAATATTGCAGAGTCTCCTAAGTCATTAGGTGGTGCTATATATTAGAACACCGAAGGATCATTAAGACCAATCACATAATCTAAGGTGCTGTTCTACAAGTTGAGAGTAAAACAAATGTGGCACACTGCTACAAAGTGATTGCAGAATGAATAGCCCTTTTACTGGTTCCTTCCTTTCTAGCAGTCCCAGTATTGTCTACCCTAAATTCATGTTCGCTAATCCATTTACGAACAAAGGAGTCTGTTAATCTATGGAAAATACTATATTTTGGCAGACTTATTTTTTACAAATCTTTGGAATACCACTTGTTCCACAGAATTGAATGCAACATTTAATATTCGTTTGATTGCATTTGCTGTCAGAAAAGAACTTGGATTAGAAATTTATTTATTTATTTATTGCATTTTTATCCTGGTTCTCAGCCAAAAAAGGTTCCCGGAGTGGCTTACATTCAATCAGTAAAGAAGACAGTCCCTGGCCTCAGGCTTACATTCTAAAAAAAAAGACACGATATATAAGGAAATGGGGGAGGGGGAGGGAAGAGGAGAAAAAGAAAAAGAAATTAAGGAGACTGTTTAGCAGGGTTGGTGGGAAGGCCCTGCTCCCCTCTCTCTTCTCCCAATGGAGGGGCAGGCAACAGTTCCTTCTTCTTTCCCACAGAGTTATGATGACAGTTAGCCCTGGGGGGGGTTCCAACCGAAGCAGGGCCTGATGGTCTTTCTGCCTGCTCCTGCCTCCCTTGCTTCTTCTTCCTCATGAGAATCAAGTAGAGTAGAGGATGAAGGGGTTGAAATGTGTGCTGTGCGAATCAGTTGAACAAACCATGCTACACAAGCAGCTGTTCAGTACAACTTCCTTAACTATTTAATGCGAATATTAGCAAAAGTGTTGCAATGAAGTTTTAAAGAGGTTGAGTGATGGTTTCTGCTGCATATAATTCCAGACATTTCATGAATTCGGAGCTTACTCAGATAATGTACAGTATAGTAACTCATGTTATGCTTCTGTCACATGAGAAGGTCAACCATTTAAGCAAGAATCCTCCTGTCAGGATAGAACTGCGAAGTGTAAACACAATATATGGGAAAACTTTGTGGCAGCAACTGTTCAAAGGCTAATGCACATGTAATTCAATACTGGGATCCTTTTAAATTAATATTTTGTAATTGTTCCAAACCATTGTTAAATTGAATTAATCATAGTTAACGTTGGTCAAAGTTATAACAAGCGATGGGAAAGGGAAGCTGGAAAGGTGGTTGCACATGAGTGAGGTGTAGGATCTTCAACTCATGCAGCCTGCTCCCGACTCTTTAGCTCGAGTTAAAGACTGACACTGGCTCAATTCGGATGACACGTTAATCAACTGAGAGGACTTAACCCACTGACAGTGGGTTAAAAGGCGGCCTCAATTCGGACAACACACTGCAGCAGGGGATGCAAAGTTAAGTTAACCACCCTGATGGTTAATAACGTACTCGGTTCTGACTGACAGCTCCCCAATGGGATTCTCGGGGCCTGGCAAAGGCTCACTGTCCAGCCGTGTTGGGCGGATGAGGGGGGGGCTCTCTGGTCGCCGCTTCCCCTGCCCTCGTCCTTCTGGGTGATGCGAGGGTGGAGGTGGCAGTGCAGTGGGGGGGGGTCTACTTTGGATGGGGTGTTGTTCTCCCTCTTGGTGTGGGGGGGGCTGCCCCTTGCTCCAGGGCGCCTGGGGTTGTTGCGTATTCCATATCCCCCTCCCCCCCTTTGCCGTAGTGCCCTTCTGGTGTGCTTCCCTGTCCGTTTGGGTAGCTGACTGGGCACCCTGCGTGAGTGCTTACAGGAGCTGGCTCCTTTTTGAGCTCCGTGCTGGCTGCCTGGTGGGGGAAGCGGGCGTCCTGGTTGCTATGGCGGTGAAACCAGCGATCTGTTTCATCTGCGCCTGAGCTCCCGTCCGCTGTCTGCTGCTCTTGCCGCTCTCCTCTATGGTCTTTTGTGTTAACGTACTCACCTCAGTTGTTTAACCAACGCACCTCAAGTGGCTGAATTCGGACAACACGTTAGTCAATTGACTAACTTTTAAACAACTCGCAAGCGAGTTGTTTAACTCAGTTGTTTAAAACTGCAACTTAAACAACCGTGGTTTGGTTAACCATTGTGTGGCTGAATTCGGACAACACGTTTGGTTAACCCACTGCTTAAGATACATTACAACATTTTTATTATGCAGTACTGGGGAGTAAGATTCTCATAATCTAACCATTTCTTCTTGACAGTGAGTCACCACTTTGAATTTGGTTAAATCAGGTATCTTGAAAGGTTTGCCTTGAATGTTAGAATGTCCAGAAGAAATTTCTGCTTCAAAGTACTCTGAAATTAAGACTTTAGCTGATAAACTGTAGGTTCTGAATAAATAGAAAATTCACTAAATCCTTTGGAAATAGTTTCCTATGAGTAATTATTGAACAGAAACACTCTCTCACAGTCGTGAATATTCTTTATTTGGAAGAATTAAAATGTTTTACAGTGCCTTTCTCCTTCTTTTAGGTGCGTTCTACAATAAGTGACTTTGCTGTATTTTTGACAATAGTGATTATGGTTCTCATTGATTACCTTGTGGGGGTTCCTTCTCCTAAACTCCTTGTGCCTGAAAAATTTGAAGTAAGCAAAAGTTGTTGTTGTTGTTTTAAAAATGCAAATGTTAAAAGATACTCATTAAATACTGCTGATAGCATTACTTAATTTAAAGAAATAAAGTCTAATTGTGGTAGGTTGTTGTTACTAGATACAAATGTGTATACTAGCACTTTAGAGGCTAGATACTATGACATCCATACTGTGAGAGGTGGCATAGCTGTAATTGACAGATTTGATTACATGCACCATAAAAAGTAGATTTTCTTCTGTTTTGCTTGTGTATTGATAATGTTGATTGCTACAGTAATCAGTTTTGTGTTTTTGTATTCTGACCTTTAGTTTCTTACCTTGTTAGCTCGGGGAGTAACTTGAACACAGTGGGAACTCACTTCTCAGTATATGTGCATAGGATTGTATTGTTCGTTAGTGTATTCCATCTCATGTGTGTGCTTTCATGCAGCACATCCATCACCCACTCCTTGCTTACAATGCAATCCTATGCACACCTGAGGAGTGGGACTTGGTTCTGAATAGACATGGACAAGATTGGGCAGTTAGTCAACTTGTTTTGTTATACTATCTACTCCACAAGGGCTTTAGGTGTCTTACTTTAAAAGGCAGCTGCAGGAGGCAACCAGATTCCCTCCAGATGATTTGGACAACAGCTGGGACTTAAGGTAGTTGTAATACAAAACATCTGGTTGGCCTCAGCTTGCCATATCCTATAATACTACTTGTTGCCTTAAATGATATTGTCAAAAATGGTACAACTGTTTCATTAATTGCATCTCATATAAACAAAATCTTCTGTTTTAATTCCTCTGTTTAAATTTTTTAACAATGTGTGCCTGATCATTATCCTAAGCTGTTCTAACCCATTTTTAAATTTGGAATTTTTGGAAAGTGTACACTCAAGTGTAAATACTATGCATACAAAGTTAGCAATTCAGTTGTTTATCTAATAAAAAATGAAGAAATACTTAGTCTTCTTTACATCTTTTCTTTTCTTGTTTTAGCCTACACGAAGTGACCGGGGATGGCTCATAGATCCTCTGGGACCTAATCCTTGGTGGACTCTTGTGATAGCTGCGGTTCCTGCATTACTCTGTACCATTCTCATTTTCATGGACCAGCAAATTACAGCAGTTATCATAAACAGGAAAGAACATAAGCTCAAGGTGAACATTTGCTTTCAGTTCCTCATTGAGAATGCAAAAGTCAGCTTAGCTTGTGCAGTAATAACTTCCTTAATATACTTAGCGTTGGTCTAAAATGTTGAAGTCAAAATCTCACATTCAGCATAAATTCATAAACTGGCCTAATTTGTTTATAAATTGCACCAGTTATTCTGGGGAACACACATCTATTTTTAAAAGCTGAGAAAGGGTTGGGTGTCAGGGCACTTGGGGCTAGTGAAATATTGATGTATTAGGAATGCCATGTTAAGATCATAGAGACAGGAAAGGGAGTAAATAATAGACCTCATGGCTATTGACAATGCTACTTGAACCACAGTTGTATTTTGAGCAGAATCTATCCACATAAATTCTAAACTATTTCCCACATGAGGACACAAACTTTAACATCGTTGGCTTTTTTCACCAATCAGAACTGGAAGTTGATGCTGGAAAGTTATCATATTGAGGCCTTTGCATCTGCCAGTATGTGTGTATGTTAGCTAGTCTGTGAGAAATTTAGGCTCAGAATATAGCTCAGCTGTGAATTTACTCTCTCTTCATTCCCCCGACCCTGCAACCATTCAATCTTGTTATTAATTATACTGAAGATCCTCATTCACTACAGTGTGTTCTAGAGAGTCTGATTCTGTAATTTTGCAGGATAATTTTTATCATATTGACTTAAAAACAATTTATTTTCTTGCCACTCATTTCCATTTTATATACTACTGCATTCAATACCGAATTGTGAAACAAAATTAGTGCATTATTTTATTTTTATTTATTTATTTACAATATTTGTATGCTATCTACATCCAATATTTCAGAGCAGTGAACAGCTAATAGGATAAAAGAATAAAACACCATATTAAAATAATTGCTATTTTTAAAAAGAAACAGAGTTCTGATAAAAACGAATTCTCATAACATCACGGCTGGTCACTCGAGAAAGCTTACTGAAATAAAAATGTTTTCAGGAGGTGCAGGAAGCAACATAATGTTGGTGCCTGCCTGACCTCCAAAGGCAGGGAATTCCATAGGAGTGGGGCCACAACACTGAAGACTCTTCTCCTGGTGGACTCCAATCGGGGCACAGGTCCATGTGGAACCACCAGGATCATGCCCTCTCATGAGCTGAGTGACCAGACAGGTTGGTAAGGGAGAAGGTATCCTGGTCCCAAGTTGTTTAGTGCTTTGTACACTAGTACTAGAATTTTAAACCTTGCCCGGTAGCAAATAGGCAGCCAGTGCAGTTCTCAGGGCATTATAAATATGTCTGTGTAGAGATTTCAAAAGTTTGTTACTAGAATGTATTTGTAATGATAGCGGTTTAGTATGAAACATGTTTGTGTTTGACTTCACAGAAAGGTTGTGGCTATCATCTCGATCTGCTTATGGTTGGCATTATGCTAGGTATATGCTCTATCATGGGATTGCCTTGGTTTGTGGCTGCAACTGTTCTTTCTATAAGTCATGTCAACAGTTTAAAAGTAGAATCTGAGTGTTCTGCTCCAGGAGAGCAGCCAAAGTTCCTGGGAATCCGTGAACAGAGGGTGACAGGATTAATGATCTTTGTTCTGATGGGGTTGTCAGTGTTTATGACCTCTGTATTAAAGGTAAGAACAAAATTGTTCTATAATGTTATATAAGTATAACATGTGATAAACAATTTTAAAAATCTTATTGTTGGGGCTTAGATCAGTTGATCTCAGTTCTAGCGAAAAGCAGCCAAACATCATTACTTAATTGTGACTTAATATGTTTCTGCAACTTTAAGAATAGAAAGATAGATAGTTGAATACCATAGCCAGATGTTTCAACTACTGTATTATTTTCTTTGTATGGGCTGCTTGAAATGTGTTCACTCTTGCTAGTTGGGAGTGAGTATCTTGCTGACTAAGATGGGAATGACAGTCCAAAGGAAACACTGGGAGGCTATTTATCATGCCATTTACCTTTGCCTGTTAACCCTATTTTAGCTCTAAAATACTCAGGATTATTGCTAGCCTATCCTTAACAGCAGGTAAAAGCATTGAGATCTTGAGGTATCTGAGTTTTAAATCATCACTCCTGGAGGTGCAGACATTTTGTACTGGGGAAGGCTTCTCCTCCTTCCCAAATAGTAGTGTTCCACCAGAACACCTTTCACACAAAGTCCAGATGTTAACTCAACTTGAATTCCACCATACTTGAATGCTACCAGAGGTGCTATGCTCTCATAATAGTGAGCCATAAAGCCATGCCTAACAGGAACTGGGGTACATTAAAAGCTACTTCTACCAACATGAACCTCCTTGGAACTAGAGGATGTGAATAATGCATTTTCAATGCTGCTTTGGACTCCTTTGGAGTTGCATAGCTTATTTGTGGAACTTGCAGAGTTTGAAACCCTAAGTGTTGCAGTCTCAGTAAATTCCTTTGGCCCTGCATCTGTCATACAACCATCTAAGCTCATTCCCTGGACTTTTGGGTTACAGCCTTTCCATACCTTGTTGAAGAAATTTGGGTTTCTTTATGTATCATGGAAATAATGGTTAGATCTTGAGACAACGTTTGCCACGTGCAGAATTAGAATCCCCTTGAATGATGGTGAAGATATCTGTTCAGTGAATGACAAGTGTGCCT
The DNA here is from genome assembly GCA_029215795.1 of Anniella stebbinsi. Taxonomy (NCBI): domain Eukaryota; kingdom Metazoa; phylum Chordata; class Lepidosauria; order Squamata; family Anniellidae; genus Anniella; species Anniella stebbinsi. The sequence continues at coordinate 186,815,626 of JARDYH010000002.1, forward strand.
TCTAATCACAGGGAATATTTTACGAGGGCTCTCCAAACACAGTGTTTTGGGAAAGGGATAGTGAGTCTTACATAATGCTTTGCTGCACTCTGTTCTCTGATCCTTATTAGTTCTGTCGCATCTGAGTAGAAACATATAAAGAACTTTGGAGTGTGAGAGGAATTGTTGGTTTCTTTCTGATCTCTTGTATTTCCATCCAATCCTTATTCCAATTTACAAGTCCTTTTCCTAAGTCATTCTTTTCCCACTCCAATCCTATTACTCACACCCTGCTCCTTCCTGTAGAATAGGGATGGGCAACATGTGGCCTTCATGCACCCCCACCCTTTTAAATGAGGATTCGATATAAAGCCATGCACTGCTGGAATAACAGAAGCAGGAACAGTAGAACACAACAGTCTCTCATGTCTCTTCCTAACATGCTTTGATGTACACTCAGATCAGGGAAGAAATGCAGGCGTAACAGATTAAGAGTGACTAATTTTTCCCTGACATAAGCAAATGGTCAGTTATCTTTTCACAGTTTTTCCCCAAACTGTTTTGTATGCTTTTGTGCTGGGGAACATGGGTGGAATGGTGCTGTTGCACCATGTCCTGCTTGTGAGTCTCTGGTCGACAGCTAATTGGCCACTGTTTGAACAGAATGCTGGATGAGATGGACCCTCTGTCTGATCCAGCATGGCTGTTCATAAGAAAATGCCCAAATGAACTGGGGTTTTCATAAATAACATGTAAATTGAATAATATGTAGATTAGGTGGCACCTGAAAAGATGGCTTTAGATGTGGCATTTGGATGGCTTGCTGAAGGATCTAGAATAGGAAGACGATACTTTATTCTTTTACGGTTCTCTGTGAGCATTTCCCAAGGGATTTCTCACAGGATAAAGATACAGGTCTGGTATACTCTGTCTGCAGTTGTTGTCCAGCCTTAAGAGTAAGGATGGAGAATGGGTTGTTGCTTCTCTTGTTACTGATGGGATTATGGGATAGTTATCCAGTCCTTGCTTGAAAGAAATTGGTTTACTGGTTATGTTGTACAGCATGTTGTAGGTAGAATGTGAGATGTGTTTTTATTGTTTGTACTAATACTCCATTTTAGTAGCATTTCTGCTTTGAGTTTAGATGATTTTTGTGATACAGTTCCTTCACTTCTGCAGAATTTTCTAGAGAAATGATTGGCACAGATGTGCAAAATAAATGAAATTGAGAATTGGACAACAGACCTAATTAAAATGCTTATCACAAGCTTCAGTTATTTTCCTTTATAGGAAGGCTGCTTTGGGAGGGAGAAAGTTAAAATGGAGAAGTGGGCGAAGTGCGTAGCCTTCCAAAATCATTTTCTTACAACAAGCAGCTACTGCAGTTGAATTACAAGCATTTGTGTGTGACATTTAGTTAGGCCCAGAACATAAGGATAGTAAAAAGGGGAGGAAACCTGGAATAGTTATATTTAAATTTGTTCACATACTTTACATACATGTTAACCTTAAAAACTTATGGTTACCTTATACTTACATTCCACTTCTGAGATCTGATGGGCTAAAGCTTTCTATTGAAAGTACATCTTTATAACTAATTGCAAAACCAATGTCCTGTTGTTGAATTCTGTGTTCTTATTTTTTTGGATGAAGTACCCCAGCCTGTGAAAATCTTTTGCATCCCTTGATCAGTTAATTTCTGAATTTAAACTTGATGATTTTCTCCACAGTTTATTCCAATGCCAGTTTTGTATGGTGTTTTTCTTTACATGGGAGCATCCTCATTAAAAGGCATCCAGGCAAGTACTATTTTAATCATGTAGTACTTTGATTTTTTCCCCCCTATTTTTTATTGTGAACATCAACAAAACAATACATCGTAAGAAAAACACACAAAAAACCCACCTTATATATATAGGGATATTGTCATTTGCCATCATGTGTACTGTTCATTTAATAAAAAAGGAGAGAGAGTTATACATAGGTTTCAAGAAAAGCAGACCAAATATCCATGTATTCATCCACTCGCAAGTTGTGTCTATATAACATCTGTACAAAAGTTGATAATGTAATTAGGTCCTCAATCCACTGCATTATGGGAGTTCTGGATTTGTCCTTCCAATGTGATAGTGTAAGTCCTTTAACTGTCATGAGGGCTCTGAAGATCCATCTGCGCTGACCATGTGTTAACTTCCAAGAAACCGGTAGGGATATTTAGTAGGGTATGGACATTGTTCCATATTATAGATTGTTTCACTACAAAGTTTATCCTTATTATAACCTCCTCCCAAAACATATGAGTTAAAGAAGCATTAGATGCATTACATCTCCAACAGTTGTGCAAGTTAGACAAACCCTTATTAAAAAGATGTTGTGGAGTCCAGTAAATCCAAAACAATTTTTTTTGCTGAATAAGACGTAACCTGAGATCCATAGAAGCTTCAGATACAGATGTTAGGGCAACCATTCATTGATTAGGCAAAATAGGGCACTCCAATTCTCTATTCCAATCCAATCTTAAACTATGGGTATCATATTTACTTACTGCTACTAAATACTTATATATATATGAGTCGTGGATCGACGTGTCACTGGAGTGTTTCTAACAGTGTTGGAGGCTCTGAGGCTGTAAAAGCAGCTGGACGAAACTTGGATTCCAGCAGGTGTTGCAATTGCAAGTACTGCCATTGAGCCATAGTGGGTAAATTATATTTAACACACAAGTCTGAAAAAGACAAAAAATCATTGTTGGGGCCTGTTCTCTGTAATCTTATCTGTCCATGTCTTCCACAAAAACACTTGTTTTACAATTCTTAAATCTGGGTTTCCCCATGAAGTTAGTTTTTTCATGAGCGAATGGATCGAACTGTAATTAATGTGATTTTATATGCCACACCTCTCTTGCAGCCAAAATTGTAGGAGGGGGTTACTTATTCCAGTATAATGAGAGCCGAGTGCTATCCCTTTGGGAAGAGGTTCTAACTATAGGGCTTCCAGAACTGACCATGGTGGCAATTCTGAGGGAATAGAAGAAGACCAAAACTTAGTACAAGCCTATAGATAAGCCTGATGGTACAAAGCAAGGTCTGAAAAGCAAAACCCACCTTCTTTAATTGGTAGTTGCATCCGTTTCAAAGATATTCAAGGTGGGGAGGAACCCCAGAAAAAATTACCAAACAAAGCATTAAATTGTTGAAAATATTTGCCAGGTATAAGTAAAGGAATCCTACGCATGTAGTACTTTGATGAACAGTTGAAAAAACAGATACTATGGTTTGACTTCCTTGCTGTGACCCCAAAACTGCCTTTGAAGAGGAAATTGGTGGAAATCTGACAGGGGCATCTTGTACAAGCAGAGCTCTGAAGCCAGATAGGAAATTATAAAAGAAAGAGCAGGAAAGAAGAATCCTGCCCTGCCTGAATGCAGCTTATGGATGGCGAGGAAGGATGTGTTCCTTTCTTCTTTTCCTTGGCAACAGCCATGTTTAACTCAGGAGAAAGAATTCACTCTCCTGAATATTCACATATATTATATTTGCTTGTAAGCCATAAATAGTTGATTACAGTTGTTTAGAAGTTTTCATAAGTTGTTATAGCTAATATAGTTCTTGTTATGGGTCTGATAGATTAATGCTTAAAATATTTGACCAATTGATCCATGCAAGTGAGAAATGAACAATCCTGTCTAGCTTTGTAAAACATTCAATTTACATTTCAAATTATGTTTATTTCGTATATTTCTCTTTTGAAAAATGTTTAGTGATTTTGTTTCTCATCAATTTAGTTTTTTGATCGTATCAAATTGTTTGGAATGCCTGCCAAGCATCAGCCTGATTTGATCTATCTGCGATACGTGCCGCTCTGGAAAGTTCACATATTTACTGTAGTTCAACTTACCTGCCTTGTACTTCTGTGGGTAATTAAAGCATCTCGGGCTGCTGTTGTTTTTCCTATGATGGTAAGTTCAAGTGTATCTGAACATTATGCATTATTTGAAAATACTCAGCAGTGTCAAATCAGTTTATTTACCTAAAAGAGTTATGTCATACAATTCTGACATACCTAAACCTACATTGTGTAACTGAACCTACATTAGTTTTATATTTCTATTGGCGTTCTGATTTATATGTGATTTGTGTGTTTTAAAATTGTTTTAAAGGTTTTAGCTCTAGTATTCATTCGCAAACTCATGGATTTGTGTTTCACCAACCGGGAACTCAGTTGGCTTGATGACCTTATGCCAGAAAGTAAGAAGAAGAAGGAAGATGACAAAAAGAAAAAAGCAAAGGAAGTAAGTTGAATAGTAATAATTATAAAGGATAACTAGATGCAGTGGTTTATGGGAAAAATAGTGAAAACATAGGGTTGGTTCCATGGACAGAAGGGATCCACTCACGGATGGTGTCTTTATCATATTTTAAGTGATCGCCCTCTCAACACACCTCACCCCATTCAGCAAGGTCACCTGACCCTCTCTATAACATTTTCTAGTGGCTGGAGGACCTGCCTTTGTGGGGTGAGGGGGAAGGGAAGTTGACATCCACCACCCCACTCAAATTTTAGATTTAACTCTAAATCCAACCCATTGTTTCTGCAGTTCTCATGGATATGTTACTTGCATTCTCAGTGCTGTAAAGTTTTAGAATCTGTGTTAATCCATGCAAAATGAGATATGATTGGGAGTGTGATTGGCGTAATGGAGGAGGCATACAGGAAACATTCATGAACTCTAAACCTGGATATCTATAAAATTCTCCTAATTATGACCCTTCGACCCTCATTTGGGTGCTGCTTTGAAATGCCCCCAAGTCAAAATGAGGTGGCGGCTGCCATTGGAATGAACTAAAAAGCCCTTGTACATGAATGGAACACTGCCCATTGTATTCTGGATTAAGTAAATACAAAAGATGAAATATTTTCCCATATGCTATTTCATACAGGACTACACACACACTAAATGAGCCACATGAGTCAATCTTCATTTGGACTCGGAACATAAAACTGCGACTCAGAATGTATTCGTGGAGTTCTCTTTAGGGCTGACCCAAGATTATTGTAAGCTGTGGACAAAATACAGTTATGGTCACTTTGCTCTGTATTGAAAATGGGTTTTATACAAGGTCTCATTTACATGGCTTGTTTTTGTAGTTCAAAATTTCTTAAATGTATTGGATAATGTGTAATTTTCAGGAAGCTGAACGAATGTTTCAGACAGTGGACAGTGAAACTGTACACCTTCCATATGAAAGAGGCGATGTGTTACAGATTCCTGTGAAAGCTCTAAAATACAGGTGTGATATTTTCATTGAATTTCATTTTAATTTGGATGGATATCGGATGTTGTGTTTAATATATTTTAATAATTTTGTATGTTCACTGACCCCCAAATCTGGGATTCACCTGAAAAAGAGAAATGAAGAAATGGAAATCTCCTTATATCTATAATATAGCTGTGTGTATCTGTATTAATTTACATCTTACTGATTCACATGACCCTTTTGAACAGATCAGATGACTCTGTTTTCAACCTGTTGCTCTCAGGGTGAAGAAGCTCCTTTGGTCAGTTCTGCCTAATGTGTTACTGTGCATGGCTAATGATATGAAAAGCATTGAAGATACTAAGTATAAATTAACTGAGCCATATATTTACCAGCTACATAAAGCCTGAACAATACTTTTTCAGTGCTTCAAACAATTAATATTTAACTCAATTGTTTGTGCACATTAAAACTTGAATCTTTTTATGCTGAAAATATTTGATAGCAAAACTGGGAAAGTAATTTAATGTATTCCCAAAATAGCTCCTGCTTATTTACGGTTATTTTAAACTCCAGGCTTCTTCGTGTGATTCAGTTACTATTTGAAGATTCAGTGGAGGTTTGATAGTTTTTAGATTGAACTAAGTTGGTTGATGAAAAAAAATCAAGTTGGGATGCTTCTGCAGTATGGGTACTATAAAAGGGTAACTGCTATTAGTCTGAAAGATTTGGCACTTTCCCCCAAATTTGCCTACTACTGAAAGCAATCTCAGTTAAGATTTCTTTTTCTCCTCACATTAGGACAAGGATATCGGTAGTTTGTTGCCAGTTTTCCATCTCTTACTTCAGAAGTAGACAACTTGTTGCCCTCCGGTTGTTTTTTGCCTACAACTCTCACCAGGCTTCACTATTGGCTGTGCTGACAAGGGCTGATGGGAGTTGTAAAGCAAAACCTCTGGAGGCCAAAGGTTGCCCATCTCTTCTTTACTTGTAGGGTCTGCTAAAATGGACTTGACTTGGTTTCATCTGGAATACCAAAACTCTATAGCTGCAATCCTTAAACAGTTTATCCATAGAATCAGCTGGGAATAATTTAAGGCTATGATTCCCCCCCCCCCATGTTTAGAGAGAAAAAAGTCCTACAAACTCCCAGCAATCCCCAGACAGCATGGCTGGCTGAGGAAAGCTGGGAGTTGTAAGTAGGGGTGTGCACGGACCCCCCGGATCGGATCGGGACCTCCAATTTTGTCCCAGATCGGATCGGACAAAATCGGAGGCCCCCCGGGCCGGATCGAGTCCGATCCCGATCCAAAAATCGGACGTCCGATTTTTGGATCGGCCGCCATTTTTCCCCCCATAGACTTGCATTGCAATGCAAGTCTATGAGGAAAAAATGGCGGCGGGTGGGTCAGGGGGGGCCTAACTCCCTCCCCCGCAGGGCCGTCCGCGCTCCCTACCCCCCCCCCCGGGGCTGTCTGCTTCCATCTGCTGGCGCCCGCGGGCGCCAGCGGATAGAAGTGGACGGCCCCGGGGGGGTAAGCCCCTCCCCCCTGCCACTGCTTACCTTTCCGGGCCGTCCGCTCCCGTCCGGCGCCGGTGGCTACTGCCAGCAGGCTTTGCGGCCTGCTCTAGAATGGCGCGCCGGGTGATGTCATCACCCGGCGTGCCACCCTGGAGCAGGCCGCGGAGCCCGCTGGTAGTAGCCGCCGGCGCCGGACGGGAGCGGACGGCCCGGAAAGGTAAGGGCCCCCCTCCTCCCCTCCGCACGCCCCCTGCTTACCTTTCCGGGCCGTCCGCTCCCGTCTGGCGCCGGCAGCTACTGCCAGCAGGCTTTGCGGCCTGCTCTAGAGTGGCGCGCTGGGTGATGTCATCACCCAGCGCGCCACCCTGGAGCAGGCCGTGGAGCCCGCTGGTAGTAGCCGCCAGCGCCGGACGGGAGCGGATGGCCCTCAAACGTAAGCGCCCCCCTCCTCCCCTCCGCGCCCCCCCCCCACTGTCCACTTTCATCGGCGGGCGCCCGCCGATCCGCCGATCCGCCCAAACCGGATCGGAGCCTTTTCGGATCGGTTCGGACTGGATCGGCTGATCCAGCTGTCGGATCGGAAATCGGATAATTTATCCGATTTCCCACTGGATCGGATTCGGATCGTGGATTGGATCCGATCCAGTGCACATCCCTAGTTGTAAGTGTGTGTGTGTGTGTGTGTGTGTGTGTGTGTTTAAACAGGCATAGGATTGTGTCCTAAGTGTCTTAAGTATTGCATCCTAAGAAACTTCTAATTTAAGCAAAGTACCCTCAGTAAGTATCATCGGCCATATGCTTAAATTTGCTTTACAAGGTGCATTTCATTATTTTCTTAAGACAGCTCATAGTTTGAATAGATTTACACAATATATTACGAAAGGTGTTCCGTTTCCTCTTAGCATGGAGTTCTCCTCTAAGGGTTTAAATTAAATACAAGACCTTGTTTCAAAGCCTATTTGAATGTGAAGATGTTTTTGTAAAGTACAAGCTATTGTATAAATCAACCTATTATACTTTGGTCAAGAAAATATATGATAAAGAAAAGCGTCTACGATTCACACAAAACTCTTCTGGTCTTATGTGTTACAAAGAGAAATGATTGAAAGTATAAATGTGATTCATATCTTTAGAAGTTTTATGTTCTCAAAGCAGACTCAGTTAGGACTAACGCTGGATTCACTTGAAATTCAAAGCCTTTTTTTCCTATTTAAAAACTCCTTTTAATCCTGGAACCCTCACATTATGTATATTGATATAGAGTGCAAATAATTCATGTTAACATGTCATTAGTGGCTGTGTAAATAAATAACCCAAGGCTCAAAAAATTAAAGAGCATGAGACATAGTTTAATGCTACTGCAAAGCATGGAGTACTAATCAAGGTGTGTTTGTTTGTTTAGCGTTGATCCTTCTGTTGTAAACATATCAGATGAAATGGCCAAAACTGCACAGTGGAAGGCTCTTTCTATGAACACAGAGAATGCCAAAGTAGCAAGACCTAATTTGAGGTAGCCTCTAATTCCTCACATTTTCTGATTCTGCTTTGTGTGTTAAGATGTGGAAATAATTTGGTCTGTTCATAATTTATGCCTTGGACACATACTGAAGAGTTTATATCAACCATTTAAATAACGAAAAAGGTAGAAATTTTCATGAGAGCTGGGACAGAGGAAGAAGGCCAGCAACTGACTTCTAAACCTGAAGGCTGTATCCCAAGAACATTAAAACTAGTGCTAAAAGTTGTTGCGGGTAGGAGTGTGTGGGGGTGGGGAGCAGAGATGGTCTAAAGCTTTGTCCAATAACAGTGCATCATGCTATATGGCAAACTAGTTTTGAAACTGAGGGCATCGAAACAGTTTGTTATATGGCATGGCAGTTAGTTGTTGAAAGATTTTTTAAAAATCTGACAGGCTAAAATAAAGTGTATTGTTTGAGTTTGAAGTAGCTCTTTGGATACCAACCAAAACTACTTTTTCAGTATATTACAGCTCTCTAAAGATATCTGATTGTTCTTTTTGAAATATTTTTCTAAGCTGTGACAAAATGGGGGAGAGAATATCATGCATAGCTTGTTCATTCCTTTCCTCTTTATTATGAACTCTTTATTCCAAATTACAGAAAGTAGCATATTTCCACCCCTTCGTCCTCCGAAGCATGTTTGCTTCTAGGAATTTGGAATATATTTTGGCATCTGGTTTTATTAATTTTGCATTTTTACGGTAATTGTAAAACTGCACTATGTCTGAATTTAGACGATCATTAGGAGAAACAACACAGGGTTGGTTGCTTCCCTGTGCATGCTGGTCGCACGACTGGGATTACTCTAATTACCTGCGCAATGGGTTGCTGCATCATTCAAACACAGTGCAGGCATAGTAACTTTTCACCTACCCTACACCCCTATTGCAAGCCATGAATTGTAGGATGGGTGAAAAGACACTTCGCCCATACCAGGCTCAGACCACACAGCAACCCACTGCACATGTAATTTGGGTAATCCCAGCCATGCAACCAGCATGCACTGGAGAAACAACCAACACTGTGTGGTTCCCCCATTGATTTTCCGAACCCGGCCAATGGGGAATCATAATGAACAATTCATACTATAGTTTGAGTTTCCAGATAAACAGCAGAGAAACCATGTTTTGAGCTGCTTGCCTGCTTTTGATTCCCATCTATTCACTCCTATTTCCATGGTGCAGAAGTGGAGCAGTGGTCCTAACTATGACTTGTCTGTTGTCTGAAGTCAGCAGATCAGTTTGTAGGTAATCCTGGGTTCAGATATTGGAACATACCGTAGTTTTCTGTTGCATCTGAACCCAGTCCAAATTTGGTCTGTTACAGAATTTACGCTTTAGTTTTATACTTGTCTACTCAGAAGTAAGACTGAATCCAATTCGGCCTACTCCCATTTAAGTGGGTAAAAGGATTGCAGCCACAAACTGAAATAATTAACTTTTCATTACATTTGTATCTAATATACATGTATCTGTGGGTGTGGGTTGCAAAAATGACTAAATGTTTATGACTTGAATGCTGTTAATGAAACTCTTGCATCCAAGTCGCTATTTATAGGTAAATTTTTACTAATGCGCTCTATACTCTTAGAAATAGATGTTAAATAGGGAGTGTCTGCATGTGTATGTATTATACTTAATAACAAGTAATATATTATAAACATGACATTTTTTAAAAAAGTTGATAAGATTTGATAGTATTTTTAATATTCATTGGCTTTTCTGATCTTTTGTATTCTTCTTAACAGCTCCGAAAAAGAAGAGTGTGTGAAAATAGACGTTGAAAATACTTCTGAAACAAAGTATGTAGATGCTGAAACCTCGTTATAGAAGTGAACAAGGGTATATATCATTTTATAGGATATACTGTAAAGGGTGACTTTCCAAGCTTCTTTCAGGTACTGAAATTTTAACTCTGGATACTGTATACACAGCAACAAGACTTTAAGACAGGGAAGAAGTGGCAAATCACTCTGGAAATATTTATTTTAGTGGAATGCTTATTTCATTTTTTTAAAATAGGAAAATTACATTTCAGTTATCAATACATGTCAAATTATCTTTAACTGTAAATTATTGGTCTGCAATGTGTAGAATTTTCTAGTATATAGATTTTTTTAAAAATAATTTATTGCATTAATTAATGTCCTTTTTTCAGGCAATTATTGTTTGGGTTTTTGCAAAATGTTCTGTATGTCAGTCTGCCTAGAACAAATTTCCAATATGCCATTTCACAAATGACTGCATTTTCAGGTCTTTCTCACTTCATGTTGCTGTTTCATGGGGGATTTTGTGGGAATTTCTTGAATCGTATGTGTGAGTATAGAATTATTAAACACTATTCCATTTTTTTAAATACTCCAGTCTCATGTCTACATCATGCTAGACAACTTCTCAATTTTAATTCCTAATTCAGCATGATCTGTTATAGGGCTGTTATAGGGCTTCCTTTATCAAATATTTTGCAAGGACTTATTATATTCTCTTCACTGAAATTAATGAGGCAGTCCACTAATGCAAGGGTATGGAATGGGACACACATCTGGACTCTGAATTAGGGTGCTTGTTTTAAAACGTAAATGAATTCTGTTTTAGTAAATTCTTCACATAGATTTTTCTTACCCCGAGTTCCCTTTTCCTGCACATACATAATTATCAGCGAAAATAAATTGAGTCTTTAGAACTACCACTTTATTTTTTAGGAGATTGTTTTCAAATTAAAACTAGGGTATAGAATTAGGACCAATGCTTGTTGGATTGGGTATAGGATCATAAGGTTTCTGCAGTTGAGATTCCTTGCTTTTGTAAAGAGGTATATTTAAAACATGCCAATGTTCATTTCTAAGAATGCTTTTATATAATTCAATATACCAAATGCTGTACAAGCAAGTAGTTTAGGGCAATCTTCCCCAACCTGATGTCCTCCAGATATGTTGGTCTACAACTCTTAGTATTTTCCAGCCAGCCATAGTAGCTGAAGGTTGTAGTCCAACACATCTGGAGGGCACCAGATTGGGGAAGGCTGCTCTAGGAAATTTAAACTGTTTTGTCTTGACTGCTAAAACATAACTCAGCAAATATATCTGACCTAGTTTTAAATACTCTTTGGGACTGAAGCTTACTTATAAATTCCTGCAAAGGCAGCAGAGCATCAGTTTCTATTTTAAGTAAACATTAAGTAAACATAATTGTAGTCATTGGTACTTAACATCTAAGGCAATCAATTGTGATGTAAACCTCCACTGTGCATGCAGAGCTTCTGTGACAGTAAGGACTTTTCTGATGTTGAGGATGTGCATATAAAGTTGTCCCCAATATAGAAGTGAATGGGGAACTCTTGCTTGTGCTTCATGTACCTATCAGAAAATACCATTCATACTAAGGGAACCCCTAGATTGGAGCTACTGGGTTAGATCCAGATGTAGTCATATACAGAGTACACCCATGGAAATCAACTGAACCTTAGTTAAGACTAATCAGTCCAATTGATTTCAATGGGGTACTCTGAGTATGACTACATCTGGACCCAGACCCAACCCATTATGTTGGGTCCTGGGTCCAGTTGAGAAGTTAGGATTGTGCAATACAGTAGTTTATATACATTTGTAGGAATGCTAACAATTGTATGTGAAGCTACACTTATTAAAATATTTTTATTTTCTTGCCTTTTGTGAAGAAAAATATGTGCCTGCTGAGAGAGCACACATTAAAAACAAAACACAAATATTACTAGTTACATAAACTATATTTCTATATAAATATTTCTTTCAAACTGTTCATTTTCCCCTTGAATACTTCAAAAGTACAAACTCCTCTTCTTATAAATCTGTTTTACTCTGCCTTTACTTAACCTTTCTATTCATTAATTTTGTGAGAACACATTTTTTTATCATCTACTCGGTAATAAAATATATCTTTCTTTCTATTAAGAAGTTATTATCAGAAGAGCAGCCACTGGACATAGTATGCTTTTTGTCTTGGGTACTAAATATAAATCAGCTCAGAATCAAAATAGATTTGAGTTAGAGCCAAACTTCTGCTCAGTGCAGTACAGCTGGTGCTGGAGGAAGGGGGTGGTGTGGTGTTTTTGTTTATTTCCCCTTCAGCCACAGAACCACTGCTGGGATTATAGAAGGTATTGACTGAAACACTGCTCCATCCTCTTTGTCCAGCAGGGATCCCAATTCCATTTGTGAACAGAAGTAGCCCAAGGTTGGATCCAGCTTATTGTAATCGTCTTGGCAGGGTGTCAATTAATATTCTATGCGTGAGAATATTAAATGGGTTCCCAGTGATGTAAATGAGTTCTAAATTACTAGCTCCATGATCATTTGTAAAGTTTCAGGATAATGTACAATAGTTTTTAAAGCTTTTAAGTTTAAAGGCCAAATTAAAAGTGGGAGGTCCTCAGTCTCAAAAGCATGTTGCTTTATTACCTTAGCTTACTGAAGTATACGTTGCTAGATGAACAGAGCATGATCCAGTCAAAGTTAAACCGCATGCTTTCACTTGTAATCCCCATTGATTTGAATGACAAAATTAAGATTTTTTATATATCTCTCCCATTAAAATTAACAGGACTTTAGGATTGGACTGTGGTTGGATAGTATCTGTTTCCCAACGTGGAGTTGGGAAACAGATACTATCCAACCACAGTCCAATCCTAAAGTTATTTTACCTAAAGCTAAAATTCATAGCAACTCACTTTAGAAAGGAGAACAGAGGCAATTAGTAATGCAGCTTACTGAGAGGATCACCTATCACCACTGTGGGGGAAATAAAATGTTCACTGGGAGTAGGATGTTGTGAATCATGACCATTAGGTAGTGGTGATGAAGGTAGAAGGTGTTCAGTCAATCAGCATCTTACAAGCATGTGGTTACTGACTAGCTAGAATCCACTAGAATGCAGGGGCCTTTGTTATTAGCAGGGATTCTTAACAGACTGCCTGATTACACTGCTACCTCCCCAACAGTATCCCATAAAAATGTGTTCTCCTTGCCCCATCCCACTGCAGATTGCCTGGCTGCAGGTAATTCTTGCTAGGAAACTGTCTCAACAGTTGTTGCTGAAGGAGAATGCTGTTGGTATGAAAATCAAAGAATTTTGTTAATAAAGTGTAGTTGTTGACTCACATGTTCCATCCATATAACTTAATTTTATTTTTAATAAATACTTGATCCTCCTTTCTTTGCTTCCTGTTAGAAGATGAATTTATGTATCTCATCCACAGCATGTTTCACTGTGAGTATGAAACATGTGAGTCACTTGTGCTTTCTCTGCTGCTTGTCAGATCCCCAACTAACTAGGTGCACCCTTGTACCATGGGTAAACTCTTTTTGAAATTGTAGGTGCTTCAAAAGCAGTTTACTGTATGGAAACAAAGAGGAGTGAAAAAAGTCACATAGCATAAAAGAACATTCTTGGGCATATTAAAGTAACTGTGGATTTGGCCTGAAACAACTGAGGGCAAGCAATGCAAATACAAAGGGACACTTAAGGTTTTATTGATTATCAAAAATGCTGCGAAGTGCAATCTGAGCTCAAAGAAAAAGTTTAAATTATAACATATAGGGGTATGGGTAATGTCATTAAACTGAAGAGTTTATTTCTGAGCACCATCAAATTAGCTTTTCAGAACTATTTAGGTTTTGATACAAAATTTTGGGAACATTGTAGCTATAACTTTCATTCCTGGACATTTGCATAGCTTGTGCCTTAGCCTTTTTTTAATGCACTTTTTCTTTAGTTGAAAATCATGACCATCTGTCACTTATCCTTAACTCTTGTACATATGTTCAGTGACTTTAACATTATGTTTCAGAATGTCTGTTTGGTAAGTCAAAAGAAAATCATAATGTCTGCAGCTTTCAAAGAGTTGTCCATGCTTGTCTTCCATTACTGCAGATTTCCATCTTCAGAGTCTTGGGTAGTGATTTGCAAAGACCCAAACAGATTGTCTTGAATTTCAACCTTTTGTTTTCATAGCCTAGAATTCCACAATACTGAACAGTTCATATCAACTTTTCAGTGCCAAAGGGTTAATAATTTTGTTAACTTAAATGAAGATCTGAAAGTTATTTAGATTCACAATATTTATTTTTTTAATTATGTACAAATACTTTCCAGTGCCAGGAATACCATGACTTGCAATGTAGTTTACATTGATTGTTCCAATGTTGGTTACTAACGTATTCTTACACATTTTAACCTTTTTGGTATCAGATAAGTCCTGATGACATGCTGAAAACTCTAGTAGTAACTTCTGTATAAGTAATATCCACTTATTTTACTTTGTATAAACATTTCCTTTTCCATAATAAAAAAGTTAGTATTAAAGTAAAACAGTGAAGGACATCGCTTTTACTGTACATAGATATAAATATTGCCTTAAGAGGTGTAAATGACTAAACTTAACTGTGCACTGACTCACCTTGGGGTGAAACCTAATTTAAAGCCAGTATATTCCCATCAAACTAGTAGAATAAATAGCTGAGCACTTTTTTAGATGCCTTGGTTGCCTCCTGGGGAGCAAACTAGTTTACTGCATAAGTGGCTGCAAAGCCACCCCAGGAAGTTAGCTTTTTGATCTTTTAAATATATTTTAAAACTGTGTTTTTCAGAAAGTATGTCTGAATTTTAATATTATGTACACATTTTCTGTCAAGTTTTTAGCATCACATTTATTTAGAGTACAAACAATACAACACAGTGCTTTTGATTTATGTAGGGACTTGTAGAACTCTGTGCAAACTGCTTTTATTATCCAGATAATAAACAAAATGTGCAAGATAGAATACAAAGCATGTCTATCACTTAGCATCCAATAGAACATTTTCTTTTCCCACTTTTATTTCAAATGCATTTATCTCTATGTACAATAGTCTTATAAAATGTGCCCTTTGTAAAAGTAGGTTCCAATTGTAAAATGTTACGAATAGGCGTAATGCATTACAAAAATACACTGGTCTGCATTGTTTAAAAAGGTTATGTATTATACATATGTTTTGTAAATCAATTATGTCTAAAGTCATCAGTTCAGAGTTTGTTGATCATTAGTACAACATACTGAATGTATTTTGCTTTGGTTACGTTTGGTCAGTAATTTAATGATTTTTAGAATGATTGATGTTAGGTGCCATCCATTACCTAATACAGTACAGATGTTGTGAATAACCATTTAATTTAGTGACTGTACAGGCACATAGTTGTGTGTCAATATATACTTGTATTCTTTATACAAAATATTGTCTTGTGATTTTACTATTTGGCTGTTTTTTTACTTTGTAACTTTGTAACTTTTTAGTAAATTTGTCAATTATAGGAAAATGGTTACAATTGGTGTGAAAATAAAAATGTTCATATTTAGTACATATTGTCACTATTTGGCGGTCTTGGAGTAACTTATTTAATAGCCAGATTAAATAGCCAGGTTTTTATAATGCAATTTATAAGGAGATGCATCCTTTAATATGTTCCCTTTTGTTATTGATATTTTCTTTTGTAACGGTGTCTTCCAATGTTCAGAACATCTAGCTGAACAAAAACATGTACTTTGATTTGAGGTGTAATTCCACACTTAATTCCAGTTTTTATGACAGTTTTCTAATTACATAAAACATTTCCTTTTATAATAAATTCCAAAGCAAGTTAACACTGTTCCAAATGTAGACTCAATATTTTATTATTTTATATAATGCCTAAAAAAAAAATCTCCAATATGTAATGTGAAAAATCCAACCTTTATAATTTAATGACTGTTGCAAAAACTATTTTTTGTAATGTTTCAGAAAGTTGACAAAAAGCAATAAAATGTCACTGACTTTAACAGATTGGGTTAATCTCTAATAATTCCTTACCATTTTTTTCTTGTTCAACAGGATTAACATTATTGGTGGGAGTTGTAGTCCAACACATCTAGAAGGCTGCCAAGTTGGGGGAGGCCACCGTAGTAGCATTTCACAAGTAGTGGTGAAATATGTTTTCGTAGTCCCTTCCTGCTTCTGCCCATATTAGACTGCTCCAACAAGCAGTAAAGACAAAGAGAAAATCCCAGTTACCTGTTTTCCTTTTCTGTGTTATCCACTGGATTGAAACAAGTCTTAAGTGTGGGAAAGAAGAGGCTTCCTTCCTACATTGTCCAACAAAGTTTACCAGATGACTGAATGATGGGGAAGGATGGATTAGTGTCCAGAATCCTTAACAGAAGCACTCTACGACTTCTTTTTTGCAGGTCTCACTTGTATATACTAATAGCAAGCTCAATTTTCTGTGTGTCTTTCCTTTAGATAACTTTTTGAGGCATGAAAGAGAGGTTACATTTTTAGGTACTCTAAACAACTCTACAACATAAGTGTGCGCAAGGGGTGTGCCAGGTGTGCCCAGGCACACCCTAATATCTCAAGTAATAAACAACGAATAGAGGGGGCCATTGAGTGGGGATCCAGACACAGTGGAACAGTCCTCCTGCTGCCTCCAGCTGCTCCACTGCTGCGCCAAAGAACTGTTACCTCCAAGAGAGCACCATTGCTTCCAACAGCAGTTGCAAAAAGGAATCACTCTGCTAGGAGGGAGCCATACTTCAAAGAGGCCAAAAGAAGGGTCCCTGAAGGATAAGCCCCATAAGCCTCATGAGACCCTCCTCCAGCCAATGTCACCACAAAGCTTCACAGTGTATGGCATTAGTGTTTAATTTTAAAAAAAATGAATAAACATAATGTCCTTTATGACTGAGTATTAAATAAAAGTTCAGCTTTTTTAAAAAAATTAAAATTCCCTGGGTGCACACCCTAATGAAATGTGCTGCGCACACCTATGCTCTACAATTGGTCATGAAGCTGACCGGGGGGTGGGGAGTGGGGAGTGGGGACAACTTTACACTTGAAATCCTAAGTGGTACTCAGGACCCAGTATGAGATGTGAGTGTTGTTGAACTGACTGGAAACCATGACTATCAAATTTTAGTCTTTTTGTAAGTGGGAAATTGCCAAGGAAGGCTAACATAGTAGCATTTGACTTCAAAAGAGGAAATTTCCCCAAAACAAGGGGATTGGTTAACGGAAGTTGAAAGGGTCAAATTTCGCCAAAATACTTGGGTGTTACTCAAAACCATGATACAAGTCAGCTAGAATTTATACTGCAGGTAAGGAAAGGTATTACAAAGTCCAAGGGGTCACCAGCATGGTTAATGATTTTGCATCAAATAAGCTATTGGAAAGGGGGGAGGCATCCAAAAAGGAGCACAAATCTGTACAAAAGAAATGAAAGCAGAAAATGAAGCGACAATGGAATACGACAATACGACAATGGAACCAATGACCTAGGGAGGTGGTGGGCTCTCCCACATTAGAGGCATTCAAGAGGCAGCTGGACAACCAACTGTCAGGGATGCTTTAAGGTAGATTCCTGCATTGAGCAGGGGGGTTGGACTCGATGGCCTTATAGGCCCCTTCCAACTCTACTATTCTATGATTCTATGATGCATGCAAAACAAATTTTAGGAGCCTATCAATAATATTAAAAACAATTAAAATATTTAAATACATCAGAAGCAGGAAACCAGCTACGGAGACAGACCATTGGATTACAAGAAAGTTAAAGGAGTGGTAAAGGAAGATAAGGAGGTTGTAGAAAAGCTGAATTATTGTTTGTGTCAGTCTTCACAGCAAAGGATAAAGGTAAGAGACCTGTACCTGAACTGACATTTTCAGGAAAGGAGTCAGGAACTGAGACAGTGATAAAAAGAGATGAAGTTCAAGACCTCATCACCAAATTGAAAACTAACCAATCATTGGGTCCTGCTGTTATCCATCCAAAAGTTAACTCAGATGTGAAATTGTTGATCTTCTCACAAAAATATGTTATTTGTCCCAAGGTAACACAATTAAAAAATGGGATAAAGGAAATTAAGAGGCAGATTAGCTTAACATCTATTCTGGGTGAATAGTGGAAAGCATTATTAAAGATGAAATTATCAAGCATACAGAAGGACAAGTCATGCTGAAAAGAAATCAACATGGCTTCTGCAACAATAAGTGCTGTTTCACTAACCTTTTAGAGTTCATTAAGAGTATCAACAAGCGTGTGGATAGGAGTGGTCTGATAGCCATTGCTTACTTGGACTTTCCAAAAACTTTTCACCAAAGATTCCTTAACAAATTTAGCAGACAAGGATTAGAGAAGAGGTCCTGTTATGGATTAGTAATTAAGTAAAGTGCAAAAAGCAGAGGGTGGGATTAAACCGACAGGTCTCACAATGGAAGGATGTAAACAGTGGGGTCCTTGAAAGATCTTATTGGGACCAGTGCTTTTTAACTTGTTCATAAATTAGCTGCAGTGAGGTAGCCAAGTTTACCAATGACACCAAATTATTTAGAGGGATATAAAACAAGAGGATAATGAATTCCAAATGGATCTCTTGAAACTGGGAGAAAGGAGAATTCCAAGCTGGGGATCATTAGGAAAGGAACTGAAAAAAAAGCAGCCGATATAATTATGACTTTATACATATCTATGGTGCAAATACAATCGGAATACTATGTAACAGTTCTGGTCTCTGCACCTGAAGAAGGATATGGAAAAGATAGAGAAAAGAGAAACCAAAATGATAAGAGCAGCTCCCCTGTGAGGAAAAGTTACAATATTTGGGCCTTTTTAGTTTATAAGAAGTATTTCTTCACACAACACAGTGCATTTAATTTATTTAAAATACTTTTATAGTGCCTTTGAAGGCAAATATTCCTCAAGGCAATTACACTGTGATATTCACTACCACAGGATTGAGTGACTGCTGCCAACTTGGATGACTTTTAAAAGGGCTTTAAGAAATTCATGGAGGATAAGACTATCAATGGCTACTAAACATGATGGCTATATATTATCAGCATGAGAGGCAATTTGGCTCTGAACAGTGGGGAAGCCAACTGGGTGAGAGCTATAACACTTCCGTTTGTGGGCTCTCTAGAGGCACTTTGGGAACAGACTTTTATCCAAATTCTATTCTGGCTGCAGAGTAAAGTATCTTGCTGCTTGCAATTCTGTGGCAGTTGAAAACCAGTAACTGAAGTCTATGGCTTTATTGTGCTTTGATTTGTTATGTACTTTCACAGAAACATTCTATGCACTAGAATGCAGGAGGCATCATCCTGGACTGGACTGAGCAGGGCAGGCAAGGAGTAGATAAGTACCAGACAATTATTGCTTCAAGGGAAGCAGACCCCAGAACAGAACACAATAACCATAGGTCTAATCTCTAATGATGGTGGTGCCAGTGGTGTGTGTAAGAGATGGTTCTTTATAGGACAGTCTGATATAGGTATAGGACAAATACCAGCATACACTGATAAAAGTTAGCAATATTTATAAATCTTAAAAGAATTACAATCCCTGTAATCTCTAATAACCCTTTAACTTTTGTAGCAGTTCACTTCCTGGCTGTCCTGGTCATTGAAGATCATCTGTATCTTGTTCTTTAATTCAGCTGGTGATTCGTGTCTTTCTCTGTCTCATTCTTTAGCTACAGGCCTCCTACCTGCTCACAGCCATTCTGTCTCAATCCTTCTCTCCAAATCCAGTTCTTTCACTGGCTGCAATCCCCTCAAACCCAGTTCATTTCCTGTTCCACTGACCAACACCACACCCTCTTCACAGGACCAGGTTTAAGTTTCCCTCTCCTTTTCTAACTGCCTCTTAACTGCTGCCCCTGTCCATCCTCCTCCCCAACATTTCATTATCGTAGTACTATTGTAATACTTGCCACATGTACATTTCATCTGTGAGTAGTGCCAAAGGCAGAGTAAGTGGTGCCAAAAAGCCTACTCAGAACTAAGCAGGACTGAGTCAGCAACAATTTCCAATAGCATCCCAAATACCAAGACATAGCATGCCTCTACAAGAGGCATTTAAAGCTCTTTCAAGGCTCATTAAAAATTTTACCTCTACAAGAACGGAGCGCAAATCAGGCGTAGAGGCGTGTTTTCACTCCGATTATGCGCATTATCGAATGCGCGTTAAATAGCGAGTTTTATTTTGCTCCGGCCATTAAAGCGCATTTTGACTATGTGAACAAGCGATTCTCCGCATTAACTACTTGTAAAGCGCATTTGAAACAACCGGTAAGGTCACCTGTTGAGTGCTCAATTACCTCCTGCATACAAGCATTTACGATAAAGCGCTTCCGAGAAGATGTGCATAATCGGAGGAACAGGCGTCAAACGGAATCCATCTAGAGGGACTGTCAGAAGTAAGCACAAGGAGCATATAGGGATAAATGTCAAGTTCTACACCTAGGAAAAAGAAACCAAATGCACAGTTGCAAGATGGGTGATACTTGGCTCAGCAATACTACAAGCGAGAAGGATATTGGAATTGTTGTAGAGCCCAAGCTGGATATGAGGCAACAGTGTGATGTGGTTGCAAAAAAAGCAAATGCTATTTTGGGCTTCATTAATAGAAGTATAGCTTCCAAATCACGTGAGGTACTGGTTCCCCTCTATTTTGCAGTGGTTAGGCCTCATCTTGAGTACTGCATCCAGTTCTGGGCACTACACTTAAAAAAGGGTGCAGACAACCTGGAGGGGGTTCAGAGGAGGGCAACGAAGATGATCGGGGGCTAAACAAAGCCCTATGAGGAGAGACTGAAAGAACTGGGCATGTTTAGCCTGGAGAAGAGAAGACTGAGGGGGAGACATGATAGCACTCTTCAAATACTTGAAAGGTTGTCACACAGGAGGGCCAGGATCTCTTCTCGATCATCTCAGTGTGCAGGATACAGAATAATGGGATTAAGTTAAACAAAGCCAGATTCCGGCTGGACATCAGGAAAAACTTCCTAACGCTAGAGTAGTATGACAATGGAACCAATTACCTAGAGAGGTAGTGGGCTCTCCTTCACTGGAGGCCTTCAAGAGGCAGCTAGACAGCCATCTGTCAAGTATGCTTTAAGGTGGATTCCTGCATTGAGCAGGGGGGTTGGACTTGATGGCATTATAGGCACCTTCCAATTCTGCTATTCTATGATTGTATGTAAGCAGGACAACCTCTGTATGTCACAAGCAAGGAGGAAGTAAGCTGGACAAAAATCACTCAGCTGCTTTCTCCCTAGCAGGGAAAATCTTTTTTCTCCAGTCAGCAGCTGAAAGGAAATTCCCCTGCTGCACAGTGATAAAGGCTCCCTTTCTCGGTCTACAGAGGGAAACATTTTTCCTTGTTGAGATAGGGGATGGGATCTGGGGAAAATGCTAATGGTGGGGAATCTCTGTCCCTGTTCTAATCCTTGATTCTTCCTGTATCCAACAGTGTATACCAGACTTGTAGTGCAGGATTGCTTAGATGAGGTGCAATAGATTATGGGAAATTGTATCATATTTAGGTAGGCTGACCATATGAAAAGGAGGACAGGGCTCATGTAACTTTAACAGTTGGAGAGAAAAGGGAATTTCAGCCAGTGTCATTTGTATGCAATTAGTCCCTGGCGAAATTCCGTCTTCATCACAACAGTTAAAGTTGCAGGCACTATACTAGAGTGACCAGATACAAAAGAGGGCAGGGCCCCTGCAACTTAAGTGTTGTGATGAAGAGGGAATTTCACCAGGAACTAACTGCATACAAATGACACTGGCTGAAATCCCCTTTTCTCTACAACTGTTAAAGTTACATGAACCCTGTCCTCCTTTTCATATGGTCAGCCTATATTTAGGGGGACATACTATTTCCCCCTCCCTGCCCGAAAGGGGGGGGAATTACTCACTGGTGATGGGCAGAACACCTACAAGTTGTTCTAGAAAAGGGAATTTCAGCACTTGTCATTTGTATGCATGCAGCACCTGGTGTAATTCCCTTTTCATCACAACAGTTAAAGCTGCAGGAGCCCTGCCTTCTTTTGTATCTGGTCATTCAATTCCCCAAGAAGTTGGAAGGTTGAATACTGGCACTGAATACATATAAAAGTCTAGGCGTTCTAAGGATCCTGAACGTTGAAAACTCAATATAGTGTACTCAATACGAGTTCCCCAGGTTGTTTTTGTTTTAACCCACTGTCCTCTCTACTTTTGAGACAGCAACCCAGATACCTTTTGATGTGGAGCTGTTCATAAATTCAAAAAATATTAAACGTATCAATTAAAGCTGTTCCTTTGCGAAGGACATACGATTTGCTGAAACCTAATTTGTAGTCGAACCAGAAGATGATGTATGTTACATTGGGCTGGGGGGCGGGGGGTAGATTGATATTTCTATTTTTGCCCTAAATTGTTATTATTGTTTGTAACCAAACCTTCATCTCAAAACCCCTTGCAGTGGCTATAGAAAGTAGTCTCTAAATCTTCGGAACCAGACTTCTCTGGCGCCCGCCTTTATAAGCCAATTTCAAACAACTTCTACCCACCAAGCTGTTTCCCCTCCTTGAAAATATGGTCACCTTTCCCTTTCTGCTCTTCGGTTTTTGTTTCTAAGCAAGGAGGGAATTATTAGCCAATCACCTGCTGCTGGGTCTTGGCGTCACCAGTTCTAGCCCCACCCCCTCGCGTTCAGCGCGAGAGTCGTTACTTTCCACTACAGCGCTGGGTCTGGAGTCCTGAGCGGCTTCTCCGTTGCTGGGGCAACTGCGGTGGCGTTACCCGTTTCCCTGGAGCGGAATCGCTTATCACTATGGAGCCTAGTGAGTGGCCAAAGAAAACGATCGTTTGAAAGAAGGCGCGCTTTGATTGGCTAATACATTTGTGACTTGGGTCGCTCAACGGGAGGGATTTGGGGGGGTGGCGAGGAGGGGGGCTTGAATTAACAACAACAACAACAAAGCGGAGAGCTGCGGTGGGGCCGGAATTGGAACTGCAAGCAGGGGAGGGACAGAGTGGCCGAGGAGGAGCAGCGGCCCCGCCCCTCCACTGCGCGCAGTGAGTAGCGTGGGAAGGGCGGGGGGCGGCGGTTGGGGGAAGCCGGTGGGGGTCATTGAGGTCCCCGCACAAGCCCCTCCCTCTCCCTTCCCTGCCCCCCCTCTTCATGCTGGGTTCAGTCCCATGTTTTGTTCCTATTGGATGGCAAAGGATATGCCCTTTGTGGAGCTGCTAGGTAATTTTAGACTCAGAAATTAACATTTTATGGGGCTCTATTCTACAAATTATATCATAAATCAGTGCACTGTACATTCTCAGGGACCCTTCAGAGAAATATCGCACACTGTACCAGCTTAGGGACACCTCAGGGAAAAATTACACACTGTACATGCTCAGGGATACTCCCCCCCTTTTTATGGCCGTGTGCATTGCTTCAGCTGTGAAGCAGACAACATTTCTCTCTCCCCCCAAACGCCATTGCATGCTTTACAACTGCTTCTCCATTCCTGATTTGTTAGAACAATAACATCTGTTTGTCAATCCTGAGTTTAAAAAAATTAATACTCTGAGCATGTGCAGTTTTGCAGTTCAGACTCAAATCATAACGCCGCCATGACTACAGGAATAAAATGGGAGTTTGCTTCTGTGGCTCTGACGCTCTTGTCACCAGCTGCTCCCTGAGTGCTCATTTGTGGGAGGTGAGAAGAGGTTGTGGGCCCCTGGACTTTACCACTGACTGTTCCCCTTGAAAAGCAGTCCTGGCGGAGCCACATAACCTGTTTTTGATGTCAGTTTTAGTATAGGGGCATGTGAACATAAAGGGTCTCTGAGCATGTACAGTGTGTGATCTTTCCCTAACCAAAATAAAGGTGAAGACTCTTGTGGCATCTTTAAAAAATCACTGATTCATTATGTTATAATAAGCATTTGTGAATTAGAGCCCACTTCAATCAGACGGATGCACTATTCTTCTTATTCATATCCTTGGTTGTCAGATTATATAAAATTGTGCAAATTTATGGAACCAAGATGCCAAGAAAGGTAAAAGGCTAAGTCACTGGGAATGCTGGGAATTGTCTGAGGTTTTTTGTTTTTTTTTGCAAGCATGCATAGGATTGTGCCCTTAAACATAATGTGAGTACTTCAGCAAAGAAACTTCTTTTTACTGGTAATACAAATCCTGTCTCAGGAGTCTCCCCTCCCCACCCCTAGCCCACTGCTTCTAATTTAGTGGGCAAGGTTGTATTGGTGAAGAGGTATAATTGGATCACTGCAGTATTATTTTGGAGGGCCTAGCATAATGTCCAGCATATATATTTATTGTGGCCAGTACATTTGTGTTTACTTTTAAAACTTTTGGCCACTGATTTCTAAATCAGCACCTCTATAATTTTTTTCTTTTTCTTTGGAGAGAACCTGCTGGTGGAATTTTATCATTTTAGAACATGTAAATAATGAAGGAGGCCAACAGTAATGCATGGTTGTTTGTAGTTCCTCCTTTTTCCTACAGAAATAGGTACTGGAAGAAATTGGACTTTGTGGCCGAGATCTAAGGGTGCCTCTACAAGAAGCATTTAAAGCTCTTTCAAGGCGCATTAAAAAAATTACCTCTACAAGAAAGGAGCGCAAATTGCGTTATCTCCCCGATTATGCGTATTATCGAATGCGCGTTAAATCACAAGTTTTATTTTGCTCCGTCCGTTAAAGCGCATTTTGACTGTGTGAATAAGCGCTTATGCGCATTAACTACTTGTAAAGCGCATTTTGGACATCTGTTAATGCGCTTCGCCGCCTCTCGCCGCCTCTCGTGCAGAGGGATTAGGCGTAAATGCGCTTCTGCGATTATGTGCATAATCGCCTAACCAGGCGCAAAAGCGAATCCTTGTAGAGGGGACCTAAAAGAGCCACTCAGCTAGTTTTGTGCACCCTAGTGGTTTGATGTGAAGCAGCCTCCCCACCCCCACCCTTACTCCTAATGCTTTATGGCAAACCTCTTTTAAAATTGAAGGGTATCAAAAGTGATCTGTCATATGGCATGTTGATATGCAATTAAAAGAGAAAAAAGGTGAAAAACCCTACTAGGTGAGCACAACGTCTTGGGCCAACTTAAAATAGTGCTTTAAATTCCAATCTATATATTTAAATGCCTGAATTATATATACTTTGTTTTATTTCTTCCCCATCCCCAAACCAAGTATTTCTTTCTCCAGCTGCAGAAGTTCTCTATTGATATTGTCATTTACATTTGTTTTCTCTTTAAAGACACAATGTGTTAATCCTGATGCCTTGATGTTATACAATGCCTGATCAACACAAGAAGGTGAAGACCACAGAAAAGGCAACAGACACCAAACCTCAAGGGTACTGTGCTTTTCCACTAAATGTCAGCAGTGACTCTTTGGAATTTGTACCAGCTGCCGAACAGAATAGTTTAATCTGAAATGCTATGTGTGTACATGGTAACTGTTACTCTGGTCACCAAGTTTATTCAGACCTTTTCACTTTGACAGAAACAATTGGTGGTTGAGAAGCCTATATAAATATAGGGGGACAAAGAGTAGGCTGCCAAGGCAATACCAGAAAGTATCTTTCCCATAGAAAGGTCAACATGAATATGGTTTAATTGACATTATATGCTGATGAAAGAAGGTGGTGTAATGTTTTGTTAATAGGCATATAATTTACATTTTCTCCTAGGGATTACACTGATCTTAAAAGGCTTCTGGCACTTCTAAATGTCCAATCAAGCAAGCAACAGGTATTTTTCCTTAGCCGGTATTTGAGCCAACAGCTTGTAAATGTGGGCTATAATTATTAGTTCACTTAACTAGTATTCAAAATTATTTTTTGCACAATGAACATCATGGTTACTTGACACGTTGTGGCCATAAATGTACGGAGAAATCCCTTTTAGGAATGGAAGACACTGGACGGAGGGACCCTAAGGAGCCTATTTTTATGTTTATGTTCTGTACATGGTGGTTGTTTTGTTAGTTTTTTGCATGGTATTTTGTTCTGCTTTGTCAGCATCTCTGGGTGAGAAGTTTCAGGGTCATTTAAAAGCTTAATAACTTTGTCCCCTTCCATCTCTGTCTTGTGTTTCATCATGAAGTACTTCCTATTTTCAGCCAACGAGTTTGCATTATGACATTTTGAAAAGATGTGAAAGTGATTCTTAGACTACCATCTGATCTAGGTTTGGGTAGTGCTCAGCTGAGACTAAAATGGCTTTGTTAGATTTTTGTGCATGTATACAGATAAATAGATAAGTAAGAGGCAGACAGAACATATAAGGTGGGAGACGTGTTTTATCTTGTGCAGAGCTCAGATCTCTCTTTATGCCTACTCACCCATTACAAATTTAGGGTAAATATAGAAAGACAACATTATTAGGTTGAGTGAAGCTATTGCTGAAGCAAGTTATGCCATTGATCAAAGTACATTTCTTCAGAAACAGCCGGTGCTCTCTCAATACATCTCTTTGGTCTAGTACCCTCTAAAACAGATGTAATAGTCATAGAGCAGCTATGGGAACATTACCCACCCCCCATCCCGTTTTTCCAAGAACCATTTCTCATTTTTTCCAATGTTAAAAATATAATTTTGGGGCAACACTGAAAAAGCCCTCTAATGAAATATTTTCTCTTTTGGAATGAGTGAAATGCTTTGTAAGACAAGGTAAGCGGCATCTTGCTTGTACAGAACTAAGGCTGCAACCATATACATACTTATTTAGGAATAAGTCCCTTTGCACCCATTGGGGCTTTATTCTGAGTAAACACATATAGGATTGCACTGTAAGGCATTTATACATTTGAGACTGCAACCTTATACCTGCTTATCTGGGAGTAGGTTCTACTAAACAGCCTGGTCCTTACTTCGGAGTAAAAATGCATAAGATTGCTCTGTTTTGTCTGAATTGTGCTGTATTTCATAATACGCCAAATAGGACAATTTAATATGCTAACTTAAGTTATAAAGTATGTTTTTTATGTTATTAGCAGTAAATAAGTTTAGGTTTGATAAAAAATTGTGGCATCAAACTTTCTTATTTTACATCTGTAACTTCTGCAGAGTAAGCGCTTTCTGTGGGTAATATCCAAAGGTGTCATTCCGCAGACTCTAGCAGAACTCTGCTGAAACTTTCCATTGCGCTATCATAATGCACAGTGGATTGCGCATTCATAATGCACAATTGTTTGTGCAGCAACACTTGCTCAAATGTAACTTTGGATTCTGCACTTGTGCATTGTTTGGAACCTAATTAGTGCTAACCAAATGACCCAGTTGGATACTGCCCCATGTCAGGAAGGCTATTTGAGTACTTTCCTCGGTTTCTGTTCTGATTTTTCTGGAGATTTCCCAAGAAGTGAAGATGCAAGATTCTTACTTCTTATAGGGAGGACAATCATGCTACGTAGGCCTTGCTGCTCAGCGCTCCGTCTCATCTTCACCCAGCCACCATTTTGAGAATGACCAATGAATCTTCATGTCCTTTTCTCTTCAGTACTCAAGCTGGATCACTTTAGGTGCAGAGTGGCTTTAAAACTGCTATGTATATTGCCTTTCTTGCTCTTTATTACCTGAGCTTAAGTTTTAAATTATCTGGGGTCCTAGTAACAATCACCGATATTCCTCTGGCCTCATTAATTACTTTATGTCATTTGCCTCCTATTAAATCTCCTTTCCATTTGCAGCTGCCAGCCCTTAACTTTGAAAGTGCTAATAATAGTATGACCAAGTCTGAGCAATACCCCGGCAACCCTTGTGGAGAGAGATGTAGAGGTCATTGGCAAGAGTCAACTGAAGCTGTCGAACTTGAACACTTTAGGTATAGTGCACTGAATTTAACTAAAATTTATAGTATTTGAATGGATTCAGTCCAAATCCTGCCATGCAATATTTTTTTTTCCTTTTACTATCTAGCATGTTGAAGAACTTAGCAGGATAGTAAAGCATTTCTAAGCCTAACTAGTCATATTCCTGGCTTTTGTGTGTTAAGGCACACATTCAGTCTTATTAATCTTATTGCTATCTTATATATAGAAGGCAATTTAAAACTTCTACCTTTTGGGCCAGTCTTTACATCTGGTGTGCATGTGTCACTGTGGACAGCAGATGGAGTTCCAGAGGTCTCTTTGGGGGTGGGGAATTGGCTGGGGTGTGTGCCTTCAGGTAGCACAACAGTAGTGTGCTGAAACTTGATTTAATCAGGGAGAGATGTTACCTCTTACCTCCTCCAAGATGAACTTGACTGAAGAGTGTTCATTCCACTCCCAGGATACCTGCCATTAGGTATACATGAAAGGAGATCTCCTTTCCTTCAGCTATGATTGGAGGCATTTCTCCAGCCCACTGCACGGGCAAGGAAGTAGCAGATGTAATGTCACCTTTACTTGCCCTGCAGCAGTGGACTAGAATTGTGAGTAGACATGGGCTTGGTAGGAAAGCCCTCCATCTACCTTTGGCTAGCCATAGGCCATCCTAACACCAAAGAATGTCCATATTGTTTTACCTCTGGTTGGCTTCGATACAATTGTAGTTCATTTTCTGATGGACACTCCCAGTATGTCCATGCCAGTACTTCAAATAAACCGAAGGTAGTAATAGCTTCTGCAACATTCAGGGAAAAGGGAAGGACTTTCTTTGGTATTTCCCCAGGGGGTTGACCAGTGAGTCCATGGCTGAGTATTGTGATTCCAAGCCATCCCACTGATGCGAGACAATAAAGATGTCTGCTGTGTAATCCACAAAGCTTTAGTCAACAAATAAACATCTCTTCACATCTGAAGGGAGTGTGAATGATAGGAGCTATCCTTGAAGCCCAATTTGGCTAACAAAGCTAGGCAGTTGCCTTCAAGTAAAACAGGACGGTTACCTACAATCCAACAGAACTTTAGCTCAGGGAGGGTCTTTCAGGAGGGGCCTTTCATGAGCCGCTACCCTAAGAGACCGCCTCCCATCTCCTCTCAAATCCACCCTCTTGACCCTGCGGTGGGCTCTGGCATCTGTCAACTCTGATGTCCCCTCCCCCTCAGACAGAGGCTGAGTTCTCAGGTGGGCAAGGGGAAATGGTCTCTGAGCCATCTGCATTCTCTGCAATAAGCTCATGGGAAGATTCATCCTTGACTCCTGAAAAGTCTTGGAGAATCTTCTCCTGCACTTCCTGTTGTGGCTGGTAAATTCCTGGTTCTTCTAATTCTGAGTCCGATTAATTCCCCTCGAACCCCCTTCCCCCACAGTAGGGAGAAAAGACCTGGTCTTGACACTGAGCAGCAGTATGAACATAGTTCTCCCTGTTTTCAGTCCAGCCCTCTGAGCATTGGAATGCATTGACTGGAGCCTAGTAATCTTTATAATTCTAGTACTTGCTTGCATTAGCTGTATGTCCTATGGGTAGATATTTGAAATGTACGTCTTTTTTTGAATAGAGGGACATCTCTACAATTTCATCATTGTGAACAGAAGTGTTTGTGCCTTTTGTATTACTGCATTTGCCTTTTATCCCTTTAGTATGAATTACAAGAATGAGAGGAATTTTAGCCAACATCCACAGCACATGTTGTTTCAAGATATCTTCACAGCTTTGGTTAAGAACCGGCTTATTTGCGGGTATGAAATATTGGCGATCTATGTAGTTTGTCAAATGGGAACTGTTGCTCTCCCAAAAGGTTAGACTTTTCAAGTGGTGGTAGACCTTAACAATGGGAATACTTTTCAAATCCATAAATTTTCAAAATTTGATACAGAATTAATTTGGCTGGTTTTGGCCCAAAATGGTCATTTCCCCATTCTTCTATACTAATCATTCTCCAATCCAGAGGAGAAAGATCTAGATCTGGGAAGGTAACATTTCTGTTATTGTTTTTCCAAACAGTATCCTTTTAAAATACTTTTAAACACTGTTTTTTAAAATTTAAAATAAATGTTAATTTCTGTTTTGTTGATGACACGCATCCTATTTCTATCCCAGCTACAGCAAGAGATGTAGGATTAACAGCTCAATCCTATATGCATCTACTCAGGAGTAAATTCCATTGGGCTCAGTGGACTTACTCCCAGGTAAATGAGTATAGGATTGTAGCCTATGTTGTGGCTAATCATAGGTATTGGATCACAGAATCTCATTTTTACAGTAATGCAAATAAGACATTCTTATCATACAAATGCACTACGTTGACTGTAACAGTGTGGGAAACTGCAAAATACCTCAGATGCTTATTTTCTGAGAAAGGATGATGGGTTGGATCCAGATTTAAGTACATGCATCTGGGCTGGCAGAAGCAGACTTCCCTGTCTCCTCTTCCTTGCATCATCCCCTCCAGCCTCTGAAAGTGTTACACTGACGGTCAGAGGATCCTGCTGAATGGGGTAGGCTATGGTGCAGGGAGAAGGGGAGATCTCTGGAGATTGGGCAGAGGCACCTTCTGCAAGCATTTTCAGGAATGTATATGTTTTATCTAAAATATATTTTGGGAATATACAAGCTCTGTGTTTTAAAAGCTTAAAAGGAGCCCCAGGGACAAATTGTGAACTTCTGCTCCAGAAATCCGTCAGATTTATTTTTTTATTCAGCTGACGTTGCGTATGAGAAATGCCATCTTGTGAAAGCCCATAGATTCTGCTTCAAAGGGATGCCCTTGAGTTTTGAGGTGTAAAGAACTTTTCTCACAAACTGCTTCCCCTATTCCTTTTCCCTCCTCCTCGTAGGCAGCTGTAGGGCATGCATCGCTAGTGTGCGAATGGCCCGATGACAGTCTGAGAGATCCAATATTTTTGACAGCACACTCTGCCGATTAGTGGTTTGCAGAGATGTTTTGGTTTAAAATAAAATCTGAATTCAATACTAATGCATCAAAGCTTGAATTTATAATTTCTTAAAGCTGATTTTTGGTAACTCTATTATGGACAAGGCCAGAGTTCAAAGAATGGTTAAAGTTGTTCTGTGAACCCAAGGGGAATTTCAGCTTGGTTTTCTTCAACAGCAGCTTCTCCCCACACATCCACATAGTTTCTGAAACTGTGGTGCTTGTCAAGAACAGTCTGTGATGAGGCACAAGCTAGTACAAGCTCTTTACGGGAGCCTAATTTGCTCCTTGGATCCCGGCCATCAAATAAAAGGCCACTTTCCTATGTAAAGTAAAAGCCCAGGGGTGGGTTTTTTTAAAGGGCATCCATTATGAACATGGAACAATAGATCATGTACCATATTTATTTTTATGGGCTTGATATTGTACTTTACAGAAGAGTCCTGCTGGATCAGACCAAATGTCCATCTAGTCCAGTATTTTGTTCCTATAGAGGCCACATGCCTCTGGAAAGCCTGAAGCATGGCATGACACCAAAAACTAGCCTTCAGAGGTATACTTGCTATTTAACTATCATGGCCAGTAGCTGTAGACAAACAGATCCTCCATTTGTCTAATGTCCCTTTCAGCACCTCTAAGCAGGGAATGGGTTGGGGTGATCAGACAGGACATCACTACACTATGTGGCAGTCAGTTCCAGAAATTAATTATACCTGTTGCCAATCAGATTAATTGGGTGAGGTATAGTATTCTGTATGTGGTTGTGTATGTGAGAGAGAGTGAAAACTCCTATCCTTTTTCTTCACACCATCCATAATTTTATAAATCTTGACCATACTCCCCATTGTATATTTTCAAAACTAAATTCCCCAAACATTTTAACCTTTCCTGTTTGGGAGAAATAGTACTTCAACTCCTTGATTATTTTAGTTGTTTTCCATCTCTACAATATCATTTTGGATCCTTACTTAGTCATTCTTCAAGTAGTTTGATTGAATCAATGGGTCTTAAAAATTAATCATAACTAACTTAAATGCTACTTATTTCAGCAGTATGACTAAGTCTGAAACCAATCATGGCTATTTATTTATTAGAAATATTTATAATCTGCTTTTATTATATATTTATTGGTTTATTGGCAATAAATGCTACTTCTCACTGGAAACAAATCTTGAATATAGATAGATTGCCTGAATCTCTAAGGACATACTGTAGACATATTATGGTTTAGAGTTAAACGAAGTTAACATTGATTATATATAGATCTGTCCTTTTCTCTACGTGACTGAAATCAGTCCCATTATTTGGAGAGAGGCAACTCTGCTGGGAACCTGGAAAAGAGCCACTGGGCCTGATGATGTTTTGGTCCAGAGAGATTGCTCCAAATAACTTGGTTCTTAGGAGTCTACTTGCATACACTGCAGCACAGCCTTTATTTTTATCATACTATTTTTAGCCATTGGCTTGATTCCCAGTATGGAATTGAACTGTCACATCAATCAACCATATCTGGAAGGGAATGAGAGTGGTGAAAATATAAAGAAATTGTATGTGTTGTATTCGTGCAGATTAATTTCCACATATCCTTGTGGAGGTTTATAGTAAAGAACAAAGTGCCTTGTTAAACTTTTATAAATGGAAAAAACACATGGATGGGAAAAAAAATTACATCTGAACTTCCATACATGTGGCAAGTTTGCATACATTCTGCTTTTGCTTTCACCTTATATTGGTATGAAATCTCAAAACTATAAGATTGAAATTTAACCTAGGACAGCATTTAAATGCACACGTCTCAGTTGTTGTTAGTGGAGCTACATTTTAGCCCAAGGTTGAGTTCATTCGAAAGAAAGCTATATGTGCTTGATTAATACTGAAATCATTGGGATTTAAATGGGCAATTGTTCATTTCTGTGTTATTCTCTTGCCTGCTATTTGCCCAAATACTGAAACTTTAAAAAAAAAAGAATTTCTGGCTAGTGGAGGTTCTCAGTGGAATTACTCAGTAGAAAATTAATCATGCATTATTTTAATCTGTTGCAGGGAATGGGTTAACCGAGCCACTTCTATCCACTTTCTGAGAGTTTTAATTTGTGTAAGATTGCTAATGAGGGATCCGTGCTATCAGGTTGGTTTTTTTACGATTTCCCCTGCAAAATGTAAAATAGGAATATAGCACTGTTTCTGATAGCACCCTGCAACTGACTGGTTAGAAATTAAACTGCTGGAATTTAGTAGAACTTCTCTGATGGACACCAAACTAACAATATTGCACGCATCATTTGCCAAGTCCAATTAGTAAACTCCCATCCTAATTAATGGCTTGCTAGTATAGTGTGGGTTGGGCTGCTAGCTGATTTATTGGGGCTGTGGAATCTCAAGCACACTTTTTATGGAGTGAGTTGTTTAGTATGTATGGTGTAAGTATGATTAAGATCTTTTGAACATTTGATATACTTAGGGCGAAATCCTATGCATGTTTAGACAGAAGAAGGTCCTACAATTCCTACCATTCGCCTGCCCTTAGTCTACCTGTTTTCCTTCTTTTATAGGTTGCTCTCCACAACCTGGGTGGGATTGACAGTTTAGCACAGGTAAAGTTCTCTATCTTGTCAGGAATGTTCTGTTGCACATTAATGTAAGACTTGTAAAGGCAAGAACTGTAGTTGCTATAGAACAGATTATTGGTTTTGAAGTGAAAATGATATGATACACATTCAGTATTTTCCATTTCCAAGGACCATAAAACAATGTTTGATCCAGTTCAACTGAATTGCAACAGTGACAGCCCTTTGTAATTTGATTAAACCCTTAAGTGGCTTGCTTCAGTGAAAAGGGCATGTCTCTTGGCAATTGATCAAACTTCTGATCTGCTGGGCAGGACCATCTGGCTTGTAATTTACAGCCAGTCATCTCTTGGCCAAAATGAGAAATGAAGTACACATTTTGAGTACATTAGACACAGTTGTTAGCAGCACTGAATGGAGTACGCTTGTGTTATCTTCATATATATATATATATATTTGGCATGACTATTTTTATGTATACTGGGTTAGATCCAGGTTTAGGTAGTTTCAATTGGGCTGATTGAAGCAGATTTTCCCATCCCATCCTCCCCATAGCAGACCCTCCAAATCCTAGAAATGTTATACAGTGGGTGGGGGGGACCCTGCTGAATGGGGTGTGCTGTTGTATGGGAAGGGGGGATCCCCAAAAGTTGGGCAGGCGCATTCTGTGAGCGGAGCCCTTCTGCCCATGTAAGGCAGGTCCTAGATCCAGCCCACTCTTCATATTAATAACAAAACCAATGCACTTTGCTAACAGTAAGGTGCTACCCTTACTAAGACCAGTGAAAAAGTCACAAAATGGTGAGCAAGCTTTTGACTTCATGAGAAGTTAAGCAAAAAGGGAAGGGAGAGAGAAAATCATATGCATGGTGAGGAAGTCCCAATTTGAAGGTTTTTCTATATACCCACCAGCAGCATTTTTCCCGCCTCCACTCCTTTTCAGTCAGTCAGTCAATCAACCAACCAACCAACCAACCAACCAATCATCAATCAATCAATCAATCAATCAAATTATTTAGCCTGAAGAATTCTGGTGAATTTGAAATCTTGCTCACAACTTTGTGATATCCCATTATAGCAGTGGCATAGAATCTTGCCCCCTCCCCCCGCTCACCAGTTGTTGTTGGATTCCCATTAGCCTCAGTCAGCATGTCTGATGGTCAGGGATGATGGGAGCTGTAGTTCAACAATGTATGGATGCAGAGATTACTCACCACTGCATTAAAAAACCATCCTACTATTAGACATTTTAAATGGAGAAATATGGCTACCTATAATTTTAACATACATAGGCTAAGAGGAAGGTACTAAATCTGAACTGGTAGTAACTCCATTAGTTACTACCAGAGAGTTTACAGCGCTAAAGATATTACTACTACTACTGCTACTACTACTACAATGTGCTGTGTATTGGATAGATGAGATGGAGTAGTTCTTATAGTTATTGAATCGCAGTCCTTCCCCAATTGAGTAGAATGCAACTGAGAATCCATAGTGCACTGGACTCTACAACTTTTTGTACAAGTGATTTTGTAATTACTTCGGTATGTTTTCATAATAGTATAATTTGATTAAAAAAAATAGTCTCTGGTAAGTTGTGATACAAGCATGCCATCTACTGGTCATACATATGTATTTTATTTAGATCTGTATAACTTTCCAATATAATAACACTTTTTCAATATTTTCCTATTTCCAGTATATGGAAACAGTAGCAAATGACTATCTTGGCTATGGAGAAGACCAACATAATGTAGAGAGATTGGTCAACATGACATGTAAGTTTTGATTGATCCACATACTGATTATATCTCGTCTGTGACTAGCAGGTGAAGTGTACATGAAAAATACTTGAAATGCATACCAAAATGTTCCAGAGTTGTCATGTTGTACATTTGCTGTCACACAGGATTTAACAATGAATAAGCAAATTAGACTGCAGCTCTTATTTTAGTATGTTTGTAATTTTAAATCTCAAGGCTGACACTTTCTCATATCTTTACTTATTTTACAGTGTAAATTTTTAATCATGTCACAGAATCTACGAACTCCTGAACACAAAGCTATTTTGGATATATGCTATGTTTTGTTTTAATAAGTTAAAATAAGAGCTCTTTCTGAGAGGCATGTGATTTATTCAGTTTTCTCTACTCCGTAGATATTTTTCAGAAAGTATCAGCTGTTAAAGATCAAAGGGAATGGGTTACTGCCAGTGGAGCACACAAGGTAACTGAACCATAATTGTAATTAATCATAATTTTTGATGGTTCTTTTGTGCTCTTCAAAATGAATTTTAAAATATTATAGAATTATCTCCCGTCGGAACATTGCTGTAAAATTTAAATTATGGTTAGGGCTGAAAGTGATTAACCAATTAATTGGTAGGTTGGCCAAGATAGTGCATTTTATATGGTCTTGAAACAGTGAGTGTTTTTTTTCCATTTTATTCATTTATTCAAACTACAGTATTGTAATGAGAATAATTAGCTGCTGGATCATTTAAAAAATCACCACAAACCAGGGATTGGATCCAGGATCTGCCTTCCTTTGATGGAAGGGCCCCATTAACGGAAGATGCCTTTGTCCATCTTTCAGGGATCCTCCCTTCTCCCTGTACTATAGCTCACTCGATTCAGTAGGATCTCCCAAAGCTTTGTGTAGCATTTTCAGCGGGCTGGAGGGGCTGCCAGGAGTGCGGAAAAATACATTTCTGCTAGCCTATTTGCATGCTCCTAAGTTTGGATCCAATCCCTAGTCTGAAAAAAGCATAGAAGGACAACATAAAAAATATGGGACTTGCGTGATTTGACAACACCATTGTCTGGAATCTCAGTACAAAGGATGGCAACTCCAGAGAAAAGGGCTAGTGTAAAAGCAACATTGATATAGATTTACTACAAACCAGTCTGTGATGGAGCCTTTTGAGGCTCTGAAATTAAAACTCTATTATTATTATTATTATTATTTACACTTATATACCGCCCCATAGCCGAAGCTCTCTGGGCGCACACTAATTCACACTAACACAGCGGAGGCATGGGAGACATTGTTTGTGGCTCCTTCCAATATAGTCTAGGTTGGTTTGTGTGTAAGAACCACATACGTAGGACCAGTTGTATAGTTCCTGCCCATGCGGTTCCCGTTGCCAAACAAACTCAAAATGACATCGGAAGAAGCCAAGGGGAAAGTAGCTCTCAGACTACTGCTGGGTAAGTGTGAACTGATATGAACTGTTCATTGTTACCTATGTTCATGGGAGATGAACACTTGACTCCTTCTGATATGGGGCAAAGAAGTAAAACTGTAAAATGATTTGTGTTTACATTTTTAAATGCCACACTTAGTTGCCAGAACATTTCGGATCCTTTTCAGTTTTTGATATTTATTATTCATTGTCAAAGAATGCTAAATTTACATTTTAAAAACTTATCTGTGTTCTAATTGCTAAACAATTGCTTGGTTGCCTTTATCTTTTTGCAGACTTTGATCAATTTACTTGGAGCTAGAGAAAATAATGTACTGCTAGGTGCCTTGCTTGCTCTCACTAGCTTAGCAGAAAGGTAAGTGTCAGTCTGTTGTGCTTTGGTTTGCCCCTTTCATTTTTTCTTGTCTGCAGACAAATGGAGCAAATATTGGTAGTCAAGCTTCATTCTCTCATTCCTGAAAACATGAAGGTATATGCAGGCTGACCAGATAAAATCCAGGTCAGGGCTCATGTAACTTTAACAGTTGTAGAGAAAAGGGAATTTCAGTCAGTGTCATTTGTATGCAATTAGTTCCTGGTGAAATTCCCTCTTCATCACAACAGTTAAAGGTGCAGGCACTATACTAGAGTGACCATATACAAAAGAAGGTGGGGCCCCTGCAACTTTAACTGGTGTGATGAAGAGGGAATTTCACCAGAAATTAATTGCATACAAAAGACACTGACTGAAATTCCCTTTTCTCTACAGCTGTTAAAGTTACATGAGCCCTGACCTGGATTTTATCTGGTCACCCTAGGTATATGCTATTCTTGCATTTCTGTTTTTCATTTAGTCAACCATTGAAGCTTCCTGGGGGTTGCACATTCATGACTATTATGATTGCAGTGTAGAAAGTGTTCAAAGGCTGGAATTATAATCTGTCCATTCTCTTTTGTATGAAAAAAAATAAAAATGCTTCAACTTATTTGCTTGGCTTTTGCAATACTTGACTCTCTATGAGCTTTCCAGGGTAAGTTCTCGTTATAGAGAATACACTAAACTTATGTACCTGTTCTATTAAATCATCACTTGGTTATCTTAAGTTTTCTTCCTTAGAATATGATGTGAACCTTTTAAGAAATTTCTTCAGGCTTAGTTGAGTTTGAGATACCAGTGCTAGGTTGATATAGGTTGTTAGAAATTACAAAAAATATTTGTCTTTTTTGCAACATTAAAGAAATTCTCATATTTACGCTGCCATATTAAACACCATTCCTTCTCCATTTCAGCTCAGGCTGTCAGCTTCTGGTGTTGCAATATTCCCCTATGGTTTTTCAACAACCTCAAATGATTCCAGCTGTCAGATTAGGCTCATTTTTTCTGTTTTAGTTGCTTCAATACCAGAACAGGAACCGAGGCAACTAAAAGTGGGTTGTGGTGTGTTCCTTGCATGTCCTCAAGTGT
The DNA here is from genome assembly GCA_029215795.1 of Anniella stebbinsi. Lineage (NCBI taxonomy): Eukaryota > Metazoa > Chordata > Lepidosauria > Squamata > Anniellidae > Anniella > Anniella stebbinsi. The sequence continues at coordinate 186,853,759 of JARDYH010000002.1, forward strand.
GGGACCAAATACTCAGTATCATATTTGCCAGGGTAGTGAGGCACCTCCTTTATAGACCTTGAAACAAACAGCAATGGCATATTCAAACTTGACTGAAGGACAGAGGGGTATCAAAAACAGTTTCCAGGCACTGCCACTACCACCTGTACCTTGTGAATCTTTTGTTGGGACATTTTTTTAATCCTCTAGTGGTAGAGGATTTAAAAAAATTCAAAGGGATGGACTGAATGAAAATTTATCAATGTCTGAATCAGTTTTAATTGGGACCAATTATTTCTTTTGATCTACTACAGCTGTTAAATTTCCAGTTAATTGTTGCAGCTGTAATGAATTTACCTTTTATGATTGTTTATAAAAAAAATTGAAAATTAAAATAAAACTATTTTTAATCATTAAAAAACAGCATAGCAAGGCTAGGAAGTCTGTGTTATCACCATTTGCTGCTGTTGTGAATAGTTACTATGCTTAGCTTGTATATATTTTAGCTTTGCATAGAAATGTCACACCTGCATCTCTTTTATTTCATGGGGTCAATTCAAGACGAAGGGTGCAATGCTATGCGTGTTCAGCCAGAAAAAAAAATCTTACAATTCCTGACTTTCCTCAACTAGCATGGCTGGCTGAGGAATGCTAGGAGTTGTAGGACCTTTTTCGGTCTGAACATGCGTAGGATCACACCTTAAGTTATTTGCACTTAGATCCCATTGGAATCGGTATAAAGAATGACTTCCCTTGGACTTTGGGATCCTTTCTCAGAGTGAGGCATCATGGATTAGGTGACCTTAGAGATTGCCTGTGCTGTAGCAGCACAGGCAGTCTCTCGGGTCACCTTACCAGCAATGCCTCGCTCTGAAGAAGGAGCCCTCAGAGTGAAGCATTAGTTGGAAGCGGGGAGGAGGAAGGGGAAGAGGAGAAGGGGCAGTTGTCGGATGTCAGGTGCTTCATAAACAATTCACTAGGCTGGCCTAGTGAATTGTGACTTGAATGGCTTGGCAATTGTGGTGAGAAAACTGTCTCTGTTTTGCCCTTATCTGCAGCTGCGGGCCGAAGCCTTGAATGCTCCTGGGAACAGGGGTTGTTTAGAAAAGGTGGGGGTTCTCTTGCAAGATGTCTCTCAAATTGTGTCATCATCAAGAGGAGGTTGAACTGTGCTGCGCTGTTAGCACATGAGTTTAGATTACAGGCCTGAAGCCCTGTTTGTCAAAGTAGCTTAGAATTAGCCAGCCTCCGTCCTATATTAGCTACGTGCGAAGAAGTAGTTCTTCGCTAGGAATTATCTCGTCTGCTGCTCTTGCTCCTGCTGTTCTCTGCTGATCTGCTGTTCTGTTTGCTGCTCGACTCTTCGCCTCTTCATCTGGTTCGATGCTTGCCAAGAAACCTGTGTTTGGGATTCTATCTGATTTGGAAATGTTAGATGCACTCTGTGCATGTTCTGTTGCTATTTAGACTTGGAACTTCTAAGAACTATGCCATGAAAAGTGCACTGTGGCTTTTCATAGATTTGGACTTGAGATTACTGTTCTGGATTTGTGTTCTATAGCCTGCTGTTTCCCTGCATGGAGCTAAAGTATGGGCACAGGGAAACTGAGGCTGATCGTTGCTGTTCTGGAATTGTGTGTGTGTGTGACCTGCGCGAGGATCTTCCTCAGAGCCAAAGCTACGAGAATTGGGAAGGCTCCCTGGGTCGAAGAAGTTCATTCCCTGACATCTTGTTTCCGTGATCAGCTCAGTGTTCCCTGACAGGCTGAGTTTGCTTTAGTTCAAGATGATCTTATCCACTGTCAAGAGGTTTTCTCCTTTGAGTCTTTGCTCGTGTTCCTGAGGATTCCAGTGTGTGTGGCCACTCCTGACCTCAAGGGACTGGGGCTAACTCTAAATGTCTCCCCCTGAGTGAGTGCTGTCCGCATTAAGCCATTGTACCTGAAAGCTGTCTGGTCCGTCTTCAGCTTCAAGTGTGTGTTTGCAGAAATGAAACCGTTATGCTTTGAATTCCGTGTGATTTACAATAAAAGAAGTCTCACCGTTGTTGGAGTGTGTCAGTTTTGCCTAAAGTTCGTGAGCCGAAGCTTGGGGTGAGCTTGAGTCACGACAGCAGTAGTGGTAACACATCCTCTTGCCTCACGTGGTGGGATATCTTGTGCCAGTCCTGGTTCATAGAATTGTTTCTGAATGTGCATAGATTGTGATCTGAAGCAGGGAACAGCTTATATGTGCCTATGATACCCTGAGATTTGATGCTTGCATTATACAAAGAAAGGTCATGGTTCCCAGGAGCATTGTTCTTTTGAATTTGTGTTGGATCTCTGTAGTCTTTGAAACACAGTTCAAGATGACAGCTTTAACATTTAAAGACTGGGCCCTAGGAGTGACTGAGGGCCCACTTTTAACCATACCACAGATTCACTGTATTTGAAGGACAAGATCATGTCTATTGCAGCTGCTTTAGAATTATACAACGTATCAGGAAACAATGGAAGACTATTTTCTTTGGGCTAGCTTTTGGTGGCTGATAGTCAGCAAGTTGTTAAATGTTTATTTAGTAATTTGTTTAATTTTTATAATTGAGAGTTGCATTAAAATTGACAGCAAGGTATGCTGCTGTACATAGTATTAATTATGGGATTGCAGGTATTATACACTCAAGATAAATGCATAGGATGGTATGGTATTTCTGTGCAGTTTTCAAAAACAATATGTAATAATTTCCTGTTTTAGTCCCGAATGCCGGAAGAAAATAAGTGAACTCAGTGTTGTGGAGAATTTATTGGTGATACTGCATGAATATGACTTGCTCTCTAAAAGGTAGGATACGTCATTTTCAGTTTACATTTTGTGTTGAGGTTTTTCAGACACTTGGCCAATATTCATACTAACTATATTCTCTCCTCAGTCATTTGCACTTTCTACTTTTGAAGTAGAACACATGTGTGCTAAATTTCTAGTCTGGCATTTTAGGTAGATTGCTCAATAAAGGACTAATGTAAAGGTTGCTTGGGATGTGTGCTTACGAAGCCAAAAGGTGTGGTTTTTTCCATGTTTAGTGCTCACATGTTTTTGCATACTTTGGGTGAATTCCAGTAATGCACTCAGGATATTTTCAGAGGCTTAAGCATCTGTTACTTCAGTCAGCTTAGAACAAAGAAAAGATGAAGAACCTCCGGCCTGCAGGCCTAATCCAGTTTGTGCAGCCTCTTGGGGTTCTTCCAGAGGGTGGGGCTTCTTGTCCAAGCCCATCTCTTTGAGGAATCCCCTAGCAGGGCCTCCTCCCACTGCTATCTCCAATCTCAGATCAAATAGTGGAACTCCCGTGCTGCAGCACATCAGCAGCGAAACCCCTGCTGTCATCTCTGATTGAAGATAGCAGTGAGGTGGCAGGACTTGCCTGGGGAAGTAGCCACTCTCCCCACATGATTGAGTCCCCTTCTGCTTAGCCCCACTCACCTCCTTCCCTCAATGGGGGAAGGAGGCATGGTGGGCAAAGTGGCTGAGTCCCCTTCACTCCTCCATTGGAGAAGCAAAGGGACAACTGCTTCTCCTTCGACTGCCCCACCTCCTTCCCCCATTGTGGAGAGGATGTCGGGTGGGTGAACATGGGGCAGAGCCAACGTAGTTCGGTTGCCTTCCTAACCTTAGGCCACTTGCCAGAAACCTCATTCACATTACAAATCCCTCTTCTTTGTTTTCATTTCTACGTGAATAGTGATTAGATAATAACAGAAATAGTTTGAGAGAAGCTCAAAAGCATGTTTAACCTTGCATGTGAAAAGCACTCTTAAGACTTAATATGTTACTGCAAGAGGATATGCAGGTTCCTTTTTTAGTTCTATTAAGTCTTTAGGCTGATTCAGATGTAAAGGTATAGACGCATAGGAAACTGTGTTGTTTACTCTGACTGGCAGCAGCCTTCTAGGGTATTAGGAAGAGGTCTTTCCCATCACCTGCTACCTGATTCTTATTAAATTGCAAATGCCAGTGATTGAATCTCTGTACCCCTGCATGCAAAACAGGTATACTCTGCCACTGAGCTATGGTCCCTCCCATAGTTTGCTATTATGAGAATAGGTCTTCATGAGCCTCAGGCTCACACACTCCTCCCATGAAATGGGTGATGAAAAGGTTTTGCTTTTGACCTAACCACAGTTTCCTATGACATCCAAACTTGGGGAGCTGCATTTTTGTTCTCAGTGTGGTTAGTTTAAAAAAAACCATGATCAAACTGTGGTTTGATATCTTAGTTAATTAACTTTGGTTAGAACAAACCACTGTTCCCCAGGTTAGGATGTAACAAGAAATTGTGGTGAGTTCAAAAACAGAAGCTTTCAATCATCTCCTCTTTGTGCAAAGGAAAAGGAAAGGGTTGGGAGAACATGTGAGACCAAGTTATGAATTAGGAATTTGTGTATTCACTCATTGGAATTTAGAAACAAAAAGCCATAGCTTCTGATGTAGTATGTGCAGCACTGAAGCTGCCAGATAAGTGCATGCTTCAGTGTCCGTACTCTAAATATTCAGGAGAGAACCAAGATTTCTCTAATATTTTAGCACTAGTGTCCCTTGGAAGTGAATAAAGACAGTGAAACAACTAGTCTCCTTGGGATTTCCGATTACATCTGCATTGCTGTTACTTACATCAGTATTTGGGAGAAAAATACTCAAACCTAATATTCTTTTTTTTTGGGGGGGGGGGAAGGTATTAGTTAAATGAAAGCCAGAAATTGTTATTGACCACTATAAATGTATAATAAAAGAAGTATAGGATTGTTAATGTGAAGTATTGACTAATGCACCAGGGAAGGCTTAGTTTTATAATATGGTGTATTTTTTTTTAAAAAAGTATGATGTCTATACCAACTGTTTTGGGTGCATAAGAAAACTGAGGTGGCACTTTATGTATGTCACATAAGTCAAACCAGTTGACTGGATCAGTTTGTAAGTGTTGCATTGAATAAATGCAGCAATATTTGATTATCTGGATAATTTAATACGCAAACTGAGTTTTAATGGCTTAGATGATAATTTGTTGGTTCCCTTGCAGGCTGACAGCAGAGTTGCTCCGCCTCCTCTGTGTAGAACCCCAGGTCAAAGAGCAAGTCAAAATGTATGAAGGTGTTCCCATCCTGCTCAGTTTGCTCCATTCAGATCACCTAAAGCTGCTATGGAGTGTAGTTTGGATTCTGGTCCAGGTTTGCGAAGATCCCGAAACCAGTGTGGAAATCCGTATTTGGGGAGGCATCAAACAGCTCCTTCATATTTTGCAAGGGTAGGTTTCTAGACACCACCCACAGGCTATTTCTGATTTACAGAGAATGAGCTTCATAGATCCACTTCGGTCACAGTTGTACTCTTAAAAATAACATTTATTCTCAGAGCAATCTGTCTCCTCAATGTCATGTGAAAATTGGTACTCATTCAGGTAAAGCTTTGACTTTAAATTATATGATTTTATTGGAACATTTTTGAGAGCTTCGTCATAAAAATGCAGGGTATAATTTGCAAAGTATTGTTGGTATACCTATTCCTATGAGGAAAATAGGTCTGTGTCTTGGCAGCTTTTTCAAATGGTGCTGTGGCATAAACAATAAAATGGGCTAGATGCAGACTTAATTAGGCTGCAGTCCTAATAAGGAATCCTTGTGCAAGCACAGACTGTTTCTTTTTATAACCAATAGCTGGAAATGAGATTATGCCCAAAATGTTTCAAGGTTTCAATGGATTTCATTTATCTGAGGGTTTTTTTCATCATTCAAATTTTTATTTCATATTCATGCATGAAGTGAACTGAATATAGCTGTAATAACAAATATGATTTACAGTAATTTTATATTTCAACTTAAGTAATGTTTTTTTTAAAAAAAATAGCAGTTAATGTAAATATGTCAGTCTTTAAAAATGATTACTAACACTGTCTTGCAAGCATATCTTTATGATTAATGGAGCACAGGAGTGCCCCCCAGTTAAGGTAAGTTGCAAAAAAAAAAGTTCCACCATTATAAGCCTCAAAATTCTACTACTTATACAAACAACATCTGTAGAGATAATGACACAGTTTTCAAAATTTCAAACTAATCCGATACAAATTGCCACAGATACAACAAGTTGAACAATGCTGAAAATGTAATCATTTGTACTTTTTAGTCCAAGCTGTATCATATAATATATTCCTTTCAATTTCTGGTGAAAATTACTGATGTACTTTACTCATGCTTGTTGAGGAGGTATACCTTTCATTGGCTTGGTGAAATTTGAGCACCTTTTAGTTATCAAAGTTTTTCTGCTTCATGTAAGCTTATGGCAGCAACTGCTGGCAAGATTATGTTGGGCATGCTCAGTTTTACTCTGAACCTACAATGTTGCCAGTACTCCAGTGTTTCAATTCCACTGTTCCTGTCAGCAGTCTGACAGTGGGGGAGGGGTAGCAGAAAGCTGTCAACTGAGATAAGAGTGAGGTAATTTTGAAGGCTGAGGGAATCACTGTCATTGATTGACAGATCACTAATTGAAAAGAGGGTGGAAAAGTGTAATAATAACAGAACAATGTAATAATACATTTCCTTTCTTAAAAAAAACAGGGAAATAAGCCTTCCAGTTTAAGACCAGATTTAAGGCTATTTCGCATTGCCTCAAGCTCCACAAAGCCAGGAAATTGGAAACTAGGCTGCTGCCGTAACAGTTGTGCCCTGTGATCAGCATTGATATTGTGCAATGTAACAAATTATGCTTGCTGCAGCAAATAGACACAGGTCAATTCATAGGAGGATTCCTCTAGCAATACAGTAAGGTTCCGATGCATGTAAAGCAATACAGGATCAGGACAATGCGGGGTACCCCTTCTGGTCTCAGGCATTCCAATCACCCCATCTGGATTTGGGTCTAAAAGATGCAGGAACAGTGTGGATGCATGGAAGGTAAGTTGTAAGCAAGCACAATTTGTGACATTGCACAATAACATCACTGATCACAGGGCACATCTGTTACAGCATCAGCCTAAACTTCCAATGTCCTGGCTTTGTGGAGTTTGAGCCAACATGAAATAGCCTTAACTTTGGCCTTAAACTGGCATAGTTTTTGGTCATTGAATATAAATGTAGGCAATTCTACCACATTTTAAAAACAACGAAACAAAATAGGTTGACCATAAACATTTCATCTTCCTTTCCAAGACTTGTACTCCATTGTTGTTCCATATTCCAGATGTGAATACTACTTACTTAAAACCTTTAAGTTGAAAAATATTTTTCTTCATGGTAATGTGGAAATTATTAACAACTGAGATTATTCACACATTTTTTCCAGTACTATTAAATGATCTAAAAAGGTTTGGTTAAAAGGATGTATAGAACATTTTTGCTCTTAATTTAGCAGTAAATAGCCTCTAATTACCAATTAGGAAACTGATACATCTAAAGTATTCACTACATTATGTTTTACTTTTCCAGGGAGCGAAATCTATTTTCGGATCGTTCGTCCATTGGGAGTTTATCTAGTGCAAATGCAGCAGGGAGAATCCAGCAGCTTCGCTTGTCAGAAGATTTAAGCCCTCATGAGATACAAGAAAATATGTTTTCCCTTCAAGCAGGTACATACATTACAAATTGCCCTTTGCTGGTTTGCACTCAGAGCAATAATCTATTGTCTAAGCAAAGCATAAAATATTAGCATATCTCTTTGCAGAGTCCAGTAAGCTATGTGTAGATGTATAACAAAATATTTGAGTGTATTCCACAGCCTCTGACATGAGTGGTTGTGTGTGTGTGTGGAGTGGGGGAGATTTTAGGAGGTGTAAAGGAAAAAGGATAGATTCCCCCCTCCTGAATTCTTTAACCACTGTGCTAAGGAATACTAAAGATCTTCACGCTAAACCTGAGCCCATTAGCACTATATCACATCAGGGAAAAGTTTCAGGAAGGTTGTAAAGAAAAGCCCTAAACAACTTGGAACCATGATACCTGAGAGAGCGCCTTCTTCCCTACCAACCTGCCTGGTCATTGGAGGGCATGTTCCTGGAGTTCCACATGAACCTTTGGCCCGATTGGAGTCCACCAGGAGAAGAGCCTTTAGTGTGGTGGTCCCTTCTCTTTAGAACTCTCTGCCCCTGTTGGTCAGGCAGGCACCAACACTAGGCTGCTTCTGGCGCCTCCTGAAAAAAACTCTTTTCGAGGAAGCCTTCCTCAACTGACTAGCCATTGTTTTTACTGGCTAGTTTTAAATTGTTTTATTGTTTTAAATTGGTTAATTTTAATTTGCTGTTTTTAATCTTCTTTCTTTTTATTGTTTATTTCTTTGTGCAACGCTCCAGAATCTATTTTAGATATGGAGTGGTATATAAATATTGTAAATAAATAAATAAAAATACCCAGGGAATGTTGGTTTTGGGGTGGATTCAAAATATAATAAATAAATTCATTTCTAAAAGGCATTCTTTTTTCTACCCACCTCAAAACCATACCATATAGTGGGTCAGTGTAACTTCATGGCACACATTCCCCTTCCCTAGGAGACTATAACCTAGAAGTGACTCAAGTTCTCCCCTCCCCTGCCCTGGCCGCTTTCAACTGACCCTCAGCTATCCTCAGCAGTCCATGGTTCTTGGGAGGCTGCTAGAATGCTCAGTCTTAGTCAGGAAATTTTGATTGTTTTTTTTTCCTTTTCATTTGTAAACTAATCTTTTTTTAAAAAAATCAGTTTATACAAAATCTTTGGTAAAAAAATTCCACAAGATAAAACAAAAAACAGGCAATAATGTGACCTTTTAGCTCTTAACTTGAAAATGTTCATAACATTGAGAAGAAGACATAAGGTTGACCTTGAAATTAATTGCTCATGAAATTAAACAATGGCCATTTTTGAAAAAAATATTATTATCTAAATTATGCCGCCTTCTTAAAAGGCAAGTTAGATTTGTAAGGAGAGCTATCTCTCAAATTTTCTAAAACCATTCCATAAGGATAAATTATTCTATAGCTTTCCAATATTGTACAATACTTTTATTTATTTTTATTTTATTAAAACATTTGTATCCCGTCCTATTATCACTGGGATCTCAGGGCAACGTACAGATAAAATCAGAACAATATAAGCATAAATAATTTACATAGCAAAAGAATGTATTAAATCGTTAACAAATTAAAACCGGTAGAAAAAAATTAAAAGCAATAAAACCATTAAAATCAATTAAAACTATGATAACCATGGCTAATTTATCCCTCAAATGCTTTGATAAAAAGCCATGTTTTAACTTGGCGCCGAAATGAAGCCAGTATCAGCGCCAGTCGGGCCTCCAAGGAGAGAGTATTCCACAAGCGGGGTGCCGTAACAGAGAAAACCCTCTCCCACATCCCACCATAACAAATGTCTCACGTTGGTGGGACGCAGAGGAGGTCTCCTCCAACAGATCTCAAATCTCAGGCAGGCATATATAAGGAGAGGCACTCCATCAAATACCGTGGTCCCAAGCCGTTTAGGGCTTTAAACATCATTGCCAACACCTTGAATTCTGACCAGAAGTGTTTAGGCAGCCAATGCAATTCTTTTACATGGTCCTTATAGGATGTTCCGGTGAGCAGTCTGGCTGCTGCATTTTGCACCAGCTACAACTTTTGCGTCGTCTTCAAGGGCAGCCCCACATAGAGTTCATTGCAGTAATCTAATCAGGAAGTTACCAGTGCATGGACAACTGTGGCTAGGTTATCCCTGTCCAGGGAAGGCCATAGCTGGGGATCAGCCGAAGCTGACCCCAAGTACTCCGAGCCCTGAAGTCCACCTGGGCCTCCATCTAGTACTCCCAAGCTATGCATCTGCTCCTTCAGAGGGAATGCAACCCCATCCAGAACAGGTTCTTACCCAGTTCCCGGACTCGGGAACCACCAGTCCACAGAGCTTCCATCTTATCAGGATTCAGCTTCAGTTTATTAGCCCTCATCCAACCCATTATCCTTCTGAAGAAATCTTCCCTGGACCCTGAAAATCTTAAGAACTACAGGCCAGTAGCAAATGTTCCAATCCTGGGCATGGTCTTTGAGCGGGTGGTTGCGAGCCAGCTCCAGGCACTCTTGGATGAGACCAATTATCTGGATCCATTTGAGTCGGGTTTCAGGCCTGGTTTTGGTACGGAAACAGCCTTGGCCGCCCTGTATGATGACCTATGTCGAGAGAAAGACAGGAGGAGTGTGACTGTGTTGATTCTCCTTGATCTCTCAGCGGCTTTCGATACCATCGACTATGGTATCCTTCCGGGACAACTGGCTGAGTTAGGAGTGGGAGGCACTGCATTGCAGTGGTTCTGCTCCTACTTGGCAGGTCGGCTCCAGAAGGTGGTGCTTGGGGAACATCGCTCGACCCTGTGGATTCTCCAGTATGGGGTTCCGCAGGGGTCAGTCTTGTGCCCCATGTTGTTCAATATCTACATGAAACAGTTGAGTGCGGTCATCCGGAGTTTTGGAGTGCGTTGTCATCAGTATGCTGATGACACGCAGCTCTATTTCTCCTTTTCATCTTCATCAAGTGAGGCTGTGGATGTGCTGAACCAGTGCCTGGCTGCGACAATGGACTGGATGAGGGCTATTAAACTGAAACTCAATCCAGACAAGACTGAGATGCTGTTAGTGGGTGGTTCTGCTGACAGGATGGAGGGTCTTCAGCCTGTTCTGGATGGGGGGTTGCACTCCTCCTGAATGAGCAGGTTCATAGCTTGGGGGTTCTCCTAGAACCATCTCTGTCACTTGAGGCTCAGGTGACATCGGTGGCACGGAGTGCCTTCTACCAACTTCATTGGTGGCCCAGCTACACCCCTATCTGGACAGGCATAACCTGGCTTCAATTGTCTATGCTCTGGTAACCTCCAAATTGGATTACTGTAATGCACTCTACGTGGGGCTGCCTTTGAAGATGGTTCGGAAGCTGCAACTTATGCAAAATGCAGCGGCCAGATTGATAACAGGGACCAGAAGGTTTGAACATATGAGACCTACTCTGGCCTACCCGTATTGGCTGCCTATATGTTTCTGAGCCCGATTCAAGGTGCTGGTTTTAACGTATAAAGCCTTACATGGCTTGGGACCACAATACCTGATGGAACGCCTCTCCCTACATGAACCTACCCGTACACTACATTCAACATCTAAGGTTCTCCGAGTGCCTACTCCGAGGGATGTTTGGATATTGGCAACAAGGGAGAGGGCCTTCTCTGTGGTGGCCCCCAAATTGTGGAATGATCTCCCTGATGAGGCCCGCCTGGCGCCAACATTGTTATCTTTTCGGTGCCAGGTCAAGACTTTTCTCTTCTCTCAGGCATTTAGCAATATCTGATGAGCCTGGGTCTGTTTTTTGTTTTTTTAGGCTTATAGCTTTTTAAGTTATCATAATGGTTTTAAATGTATTTGTATATTGTATGTTTTGCAGTTTAAATTTTTGTATTTTGTTTTTAAATGTTTTAATCTTATGTAAACTGCCCAGAGAGCTATGGCTATGAGACAGTATACAAATGCAATAAATAAAATAAATAAAAATTACAGCCTCCAGACACTGGTCCAGCACCTTTACTGCCCCAGCTAACTTTGATGACAAGGAGAAATAGAGCTGAGTATCATCAGCATACTGATGGCACCCAACCCCAAAACCCTTAATTACCTCTCCCAGTGGCTTCATATAGATTTTGAACAGCATGGGGGATAGAATAGAGCCCTGCGGCACCCCATAGCTTAATAGCCCTGGGGTGGAACAGGAATCTCCCAATACCACTCTCTGGAATCAGCCCTGCAAGTAGGAGCTGAACCACTGTAACACAGTGCCTCCTATTCCCATCTCTCCGAGTCGATACAGTAACATACCATGATCAATGGTATCAAAGCCGCCGAGAGATCCAGGAAGATCAGCAGGGTAGCACTCCCCCTGTCTTTCAACTGGAGTAGGTCGTCAGTCAGAGCAACCAAGGCTGTTTCAGTGCCATGCCCTAGCCTGAAATCAGATTGAGATGGGTCCAGATAATCAGTTTCCTCCAAGAACATCTGAAACTGCCCAGCCACCACACGCTCAAGTACCTTGCCCCCAAAGGGGATATTAGCAATAGAGTGGTAGTTCTCACATACCTCTGGGTCCATGGAGGTCCTATTCAGGAGAGGGTGCACTACAGCCTGTTTCAAGGCAGAAGGCACCACCCCCTGACAGAGTGAGGCATATACCACCCCCTGGACACACCCAATCAATCCACCTCTGCTAGATTGTATTAGCCAAGATGGGCAAGGGTGAAGCTTAAATGTGAAATGAAACTGAATGAGCATTCAACAGAGAGCTGCAGTGAAATCACACTCCCTGATAAGTATGCCTGTACGATATGCAACTTTGCAATCATCTATTTGTTGCCTTCATCATTTTCAGTTTTTAAATGTACAACTGAAATGTAATGTGTGAATGGTCCAGTGGCATGGTTTACAGTTCCACTTAAAATGCAAAAAGCTAACTTTATTATATTTTGCAAACATGGCTATATGTAATATATCTCATCTATAATTCTTTACGAAAGTGATATAAGATAAATATTTGTGGTGATTTATTCTAGCTTGTTGTGCTGCAGTTACTGAATTGGTTCTGAATGATACCAATGCTCACCAAGTAGTTCAGGTAAGACGTCTTTGAACCTATTTTCTGCTATATTTGTTCATCTTCACCTATTTAATTTTGTCATGTGCTCTCATTTGGTTGTGGATTCAAAATGTTTGTTTGCAAACATCTTGATTGATATTCTCCCACACATGTTTAGAGCATGTATAGGTATAGAAACGTTCTGCTGAAGGCTGCGTTATGCAGATTGAAAAAAGTACAAGATAAGCTTTTGATAAAGCTTTCAAAGAGAGAACGCCTCCTCCTCCACAGGAGATTTGAGGAGACGTTCCAAAGACTCCAAGTAAATGAAAGAAGGATGAACAGGAGGGAGGCAGGATCTGGCTTCATAAGAGCCAAGCTGAGAATGGAAAAACATTGAGAAGACAATATTAATATGACCAGGATGAGGTTTGAACCTGACCCTATTACCAGCAGTGAATATGCAGAGCTGAAGAGTGTTTTGTGGGAGGAATACATCAGTGAGTACAACTACGGTGATAGAGAAAATACACCCATAATGGGAATGTTCTTAAACGCTCCCCTCTCAAATCCAGTATGCGTTAACAGTCATATATACTTAGAATGCTACAAGGTACAACATCTTTTCAGAGTAGTTGGGTCAGGTCTTTGCTCCGTGCCTTATTGCAAAATGCATGATTCCTCCTCTACTGACTGTTTTTCAGGCTTCCTTTCAATTGTTTGGTAGGTTCCCTCATATGAACATGACTTAAAACTTGCCATGAATTTCTTAATGCATTATTATTTAACATTTGACCGTTCTTTGAATCTATCTTCTTTAATGTGTGCTTTCTCAGGAAAATGGAGTCTATACAATTGCAAAGCTGATTTTACCCAATAAACAAAGGAATGTAGCAAAGCCTAATTTATTACAGGTAATCCTTTTTCTTAATTTACATGCTCTTTCAGTACAAACAGCTACAGCACTTGAAAGAGAAACATGATAATTTATTGTATATTTCTTTACTGCAAAGTAGCTTTGGATTTTTTTTGAAGCTGGCAGAATAACATACTGAGTTAAAATGCATTATATAAAAAGAGATACAAACTACCCTAAACTTTTAAAAATTCCACATGGCACATATATCTGATATGGAATTATATAGATCAGGATTCTTCTGACTGATACGTAAGATATTGTCCCGTAAAATTCTCTACCAAGGTAACCGAAATCCTTTGGGAATGAATTTTGGGTCAGATTTGCTTGCCATGGATAGTTCTGCTTTAATGCCTGAGGCTTTTCAAAGCATTTGGAATTTGAAGGGCACAAAATGGTCAGATTACTAAACTGAAACTACGATTGATGTCCTTCTAACTTCTGGCTTTAAAATATTTTTCTTCCATTACTTTGCTTTCAGACCCCTTGACTGAGCTACAAACAATCACTTATTTAATATGCTACTGGCATAGCCTATTTAGACAAAAGAAACCAAATGTGATTAGCAATGCTTCTGCCCGGCATTATCTTTAATGTATGCATTTTCCTCACTCCAGTGTTACGCCTTCAGAGCCCTGAGATTTCTCTTCAGTATGGAAAGGAACAGACATCTCTTTAAAAGGTATGCAAATGAAATATTAGGAAAGATTATTCTCTAAAAATGTTCACTTGAGTTACTACAAAAGCCTGCAGGTTAATACTTAGCATTTTGCTTAGTTATATTCACAGGCTTCTAGCTGGAAGAATGGAAAATGAGATGGAGTGACAAATGATAGCATTGTCATCCATAGATGTCTCTCCAGAGAAGATGTAACTACATTTTAGGACCAATTTAAATGCACAGCTGCCACATGAAGATCTCTAGAGACATTTCTAACACCTCTACACTGAGGCTGTAATATCTTTTTTATTTCTTCATTTATATATTTTAAAGGATTTGTGTCCCAGACTTTGCCAAATGTCACCATTGCACTAAAAATCAGTTACAGTAGAATCAAGCACAATTCCAAAGCTATGCTGGATGGGGAATGCTGGGAATTGTATTTATTTATTTAATTTATTTATTTTATTCCATTTATATACCGCCCCATAGCCGAAGCTCTCTGGGCGGTTTACAAAAATTAAAAACACTGAACATTAAAAACACCGATATACAAAATTTAAAAACCGAAAAGCGTAAAAACAAGTTAAAATTACAATATCCTTCTGGGTCAAAGCACAACAACAACACAAAAACACAAAATCCTCATCATATGCTGTTAAATGCTTGGGAGAAGAGGAACGTCTTGACCTGGCGCCGAAAAGATAACAATGTTGGTGCCAGGCGACTTTTTTCTGTCTAAACATGCATAGGATTGCGCCCTTAGTCACAGCGTTGGATGCATGCACCACTCCACAGCCTTTAGAATGGAGGGCCTGTATAGCATTGATCTGAACAGTGACATCATTACAAGGGAGGAGTTAAAAATGCATTGGAACTAAATGGCATGTCCTGTGGTACAGCTGACAAGGCTGGTATAATTGCTGAACCATCATTATTGTCCAGAAAGCATAGCCCCATCCCCGGGACCTGACTGACTGAGGTGGATAATGCACCAGGATATGCTTGTTCCAGGGGTTGATAAAAAAAATAATATCTACCATTTTAGTGCAATGTCAAGTTCACCTCCCATTTTAATCTAGAAAAAAAGCCCTGTGCTCACATATCAAAACTTCAGGAAACATTGCAGTAAAATAATACAATTCAAAAAATCATCATATGGTTCTTATTTATTTATAATATTTTAGGCTGATGCAGGATAGAGACTCTTTTGGGCTGTCTATACATGACGAAAGCCCCGGGGTGGGTGCACGGTGGCACAGAAGCCACTGCGCAGGCATCCCGGGGCTTTCCCCCAAAGCTCCGAAGCAAAAAGATTGGGGATTTACCTCTTACCTTTTTTTGTCCGGAGTGCAGTGAGGATGGCGCATCATCGTCTGTCACTGCTGCTCCGGGGTCATGTTGAGGTCTAGCCGGGTGGATAGCGATCCCTGATCGGGGGAGGTGGGCCTCTGGGCCGAATGGCTGCTGAAATGCCCCTGCGCTGCCTCTATAGGGTGAAGAGTCTCTCTTCTGCTGGTGGGAAGGTTCTCTCTTTCCCTAGCTTTAATCCCCTCGAGGTAAGGGGGGAAAGCCAGGGAGGGACAACAGTGGCAGCAGTGGTGGCTCCCCCCCTCCTAGATCCATATGAATCCCGAGCTGCTCCTTTTTGTGGGGATAATGGGGCACAAGAGCGAAAGTGCTGGGTTTTGGGGGAATGCGGTGCCAACTCAGCGGTGTGAAGATACCCCATTCATGTGACTAGGGCTATTCATATGTTGAGCAGCTTTTGAATATGATGGGCCCTGTGTGGGGCTTTTACCACATAGAAATGCACAGAAGAATCAGCTATTGAGGCAACTTTCTATATCTAGTTCAGATTCATAGAACTCTTTTAGGAAGTAGCACGAGTGAAATTAGAGATACCCATCTAAAACATTATTGTATTTTCTTTGCCATCATTTCCAATGTTTTTAAAATTGAATCCAAGGCCATCTTTCTGATCAGGCCAAATGAATGGTAATCAACTAAAGCAGACGCTGATATTCATGTCTTGTGTCTCAAGGCATGCATCTGATCAAAACCGTGTTTGGACATCCAAGATCTTCTTTAACCACTTTATTTCTGCTTGTAATTTCTATGCCTGGAAAATATCTCATGAGGTTCAAAGTCTAGCAACTTTGAAATAGCCAGCTGAGCCAAAAAGATATACACCCCTGTTCTTGGTTTCTTGTGTTAGTGGCACAGCTATAACTCTTTAATATTAGATTTATGCTGGTAGAATATCGTTTCTATCTAACAGTTCGTTTCAAGAACCATAGGGTTTTTTTGTTGAAATCGTTAAAAAAAAATGTTTGAAGAAAGGGGATATGACCAGCTTTTCTTTAGCTAGAGAAGTCTGGTATTTTACTAAAATGTATGTTGTCTCTTCTTAACACCATTTTGCCCTAAAAAAAACCACCCTAGATAAACAAATTATTACCTGAAATGAAATCAGGCATTTCCCCCCTCCCACCCCCAAACATGGTAAACATAATTACGCTTGAATTTTGTTTAGCATTTCACAAGTATGCAAATTTGCATTTTTGTAGACTCTTCCCTACAGACTTGTTTGAGAGCTTCATTGACATTGGACATTATGTTCGTGAGATCCGTGCTTATGAAGAGCTGGTACTGAAGCTAAATATGTTACTTGTAAGTAGTAAATGCTTGATTACGTGCTTGTTCAGACTAAAACTGTGATGAGGTTTGGGCATGCCTGCTATTTCCCTAATTACCATCGCTGCCGCACAACTTGCTATGTCATCTGAGCCTGGTGAGGCGCACGATGAGCATGGCTTCCAAATTACCCCTTCAGCTCTATAACGAGCCATGGGTTGTGGGATGGTTTGGAAACCACCCCCACCGCACACCTTGCCAGGTTTAGCCGACACAGCAACCCACACTGCGGTGTGGATAGTTAAGAAAATGGCTGGCACACAAGAGGCATGCACAGGGTGTGTTAAAGAAGCCACTGTGGCTCCTTTTCCCTACTGATCATCCATATCCAGGCAGTGTCTGCTAAAATCCTTCAGCAGACACTGTGCAGACCTAGCAGACACATAACCTGGCTTCAAGGAAGATCTTGCAAAGTTTTTTTGTGGGGCTGGGCAGGGGAAATGCTTGGGCTTAGGCAGTTCTCAAGGAGAATGGGAAAGCAGGCTATAGGACAATTCACAACAAACAAACATCACACTTTTTCCATGTGTTCTTCTTGTTTGAATTTAACATATGAATGGAATAGTCACAAAAGGGTTCTTGGCTGATCTGAAAAACTGAGAGGGGAAATAAGGGAGAAGGTATCTCTTTACGTGCCATTAGTGTCCAAGCTGTAGGCTTGAATTAGCATAGTCCCTATTAATCAGAACTGTAGTGTTATTAGCAAAGTGTTACATCAATCAAAATAAGGCGTTCAACTTATTTCATAAATAGGAGGATGAAGTTAAGCAAATTGCTGAAAATATTGAAAACATTAATCAGAACAAAGCACCTACAAAATACATAGGCAATTACGCAATATTGGACCATCTTGGAAGTGGAGCTTTTGGAAGTGTTTACAAGGTAAATTTTGAACTGTGTTAAATATTTCCTTGCATTTATATTCCTTGCGTCACATATGACATTATTGCAAACTCATTTCATTCATTCCCTACGTATAAAGAAGAGTCATGTGGGGAGGAGCCATAGCTCAGTGGTAGGGCACCTGCTTGGCATGGAGAAGGTCCCAGGTTCAATCCCCGGCACCTCCAGGTAAGGCTGGAAATATTCCTGGAGTGCCCCTGCCAGTCAGTGTCGGCAACATTGGATTACATGGACCAATGGTCTGACTCAGTATAAAGTAGCTTCCTGTGTGTTGGCTTGAATTAGCATAGTCCCTATTATTCAGTGTTTCCCATTGTTTTTAATAAGTAGCAGTTCTTGATAAAGGTGGTGTAACAGAATAGCTAATAGCATGAAGTAGGAAGTCACCTTGTCAAATCTCACCGCAGGCCTGCACTCACTACATGCCACTGTTCCATAGTACCCATTCCTTTCCACAAATGTGCAGGGTTGTTGTAAGAATTACTGAGATAATACATGTCAAACACTTTAAATAATTTGCAATGTACTACAGAAATAATAAATAGTATTCTTTCAGCCAGAATGTGATGGATTTGAATAGACTTTAGGGATTCCTGACTTCCACAAAGGTCTGTTATGATGTTCTTTCAGATACCCATGTGACTCGTGTAACTACATTTTTATTGCACTGTGGGGCTCAAATGCTTTTGCGCTGATTATTAGATACTGAAAAAATGAGTTTCTTAGAATAGACACAGTGCAGTTAGTTTTGGTGAACTATTAGTGCTTACTTCTATTCTGCTTTTGTTCTGTTGTTGTTCATATTTACATATTTTTCTCCTGCCTCCCCTGCACCGGGTCATAGGTTAGGAAACACAGTGGCCAAAACCTTCTAGCAATGAAAGAAATCAATTTACACAATCCAGCATTTGGAAAAGATAAAAAAGACAGAGACAGCAGTGTGAAGAACATTGTCTCCGAATTGACCATAATTAAAGAACAGGTGAGTATAAACACACTAGAAATACGTTTCAGCAAAATCTGTGGGCTTTTCTTCCAAATAAATATGGTAGGGCTGTGCACAGATCCGAGTCTGGATCCTGAATCCAGATTGAATCGGGCTGATCCGGATCTGAAATCCGGATTGATCCGGATGCCATTTTAGGTGATTTTTGAAGTCATAGGTTTTCATGGGGGGGGAAGGGCTATAACTTTTTATTTTAAAAGCTATCAAGTTGAAACTTGGTGACATTGTAGATGGGGTGTAGGTAGTCATGTGTGTAAATTTTCAGAAACATAGGTGCATGCGTTTACTCGCAAGTAATTTTTGAACAAATGACCAGGAAGTGCTTATAACTTTTTTATTGTAAAACGTATCAAGTTGAAACTTGGGGACATTGCACGTGGAGATGAGGTACACATGTGTGGTAAATCTCAGAAATATTTGTGCACGCATGTAGTGGCTATGAATTTTTGAGAAATGAACATTTCTGTATTTTAAAAATTCATATCCACTACATGCGTGCACCAATGTTTCTGAAATTTCCCACACGTGTACCTCCACACCATGTGTAATGTCCCCAAATTTCAACTTGATACATTTTAAAATAAAAAAGTTATAAGCACTTCCTGATCATTTTTTCAAAAATTACTTGCGAGTAAATGCATGCACCTATGTTTCTAAAATTTTACACATGACTACCTACACCCTATCTGCAATGTCACCAAGTTTCAACTTGATAGCTTTTAAAATATAAAAGTTAAAGCCCTTTGTTCCCCCCCCATGAAAACCTATGGCTTCAAAAATCACCTAAAATGGCGTTCGGATCGATCTGGATTGGGCTCCGAATCGGATCAGATCTGGATCATACAGATCTAGATCAGGCAGATCCGGATCTGACAGATCTGGATCCAGATCGGGGGGGGGGGGGGCGTGCACAGCCCTAAAATATGTGCAGGATTTCGGAAGCTCGTAAAAACAAAGCTTCTGTACACTGATGATGCTTTGTTTTTGTTTTTTCTTTAAAATCCATTCACAACTCAAAATGTACATTAAAGATCATGTTAAAGCTGTTATTATAAAATGTGCTCTGTTTGCTTTATAATCTTCATGTTAAATACAATGGTTAAAAAATGGTCAGTGGCAGCCATTTCCATAAAGGTTACCTACACTAGTTCAATTCAGGCCCCTGCATCAGCACTTGGCATGGCCAGGCAAATATCAGGCAGGGCCCACTGTGGCTGATGCTAGCCTCCACGGCAAGTGGGGGATGTTGTTAAAACTTACATTTTTCTTTACAGCTCCGTGCTGCAAAGAGAAGTGCTGGGCTCGGGGGCTGCAGCCACTGCCATCGTCTTTATCTGCAAAGTACTTGTCACGGGCAGAGTCATTGGATGTAAGGAAAATGAAGGAAGTGGCTGCAGCTGCCTTGCTTGATGCTTCTTATTGCCATTCTGGGCTGAGGGAATACCAAACAGCTGCTTTCAGGGCCCCTACCCATCTCCTCCGTTGCCCACTCCATTGCCCCTGGTAAAGATAGAGGGCACCAGACAGGTGCTGAGGGGCCATGTCAACCCTGCTGCAGGCCCTTGTTGAGCTGAATGAACATTTGTAGTTTAGCAAAAGAAAGTTGGAATCAGTGGAATTTGCATGCAGAGTTACATGCTTAAGTATCAATTGATTTCTAAATTTAAGATCTGCTGCTTTCTTATAGATGTTAAGTACTCCTACTTGTACATGGCACTCTGTATCTAAGGGCTTCCCCATTCATTTCTATGGAGGGATTGGCCTCCCACAGGTATAAAGGAAGCCCACATGGTGATGATCCTACCATTGAGGATCATAAAGATTAGAGCTGGGGGCCTGAACTAGGTTGAATGCATGCAAAGATTCAATGGGGGTAATTCATTTTCACTTGCTTAAATGTGATCAGATGGAAGACTGGATGGTTTCTAGCTTTCTTGACATGAAGAGTCAAAAAGTAACAAATCTCATGTAGAAAATCTGTTTTGCTATAACACTTTCTGCAGACTGAAATTCAATCAGAACAAGGCAGTTTAGCCTGCAGGTAACATGGCTCTTTTAATGTGTCTCTTAGAATACAATTATTTCTTTATATTAAACAAAAAAAACTTTATTTTTCTATTTCAAAAACCTTGAGAAGTAGTGCCTATATTAGAAATATCAAATAAAGATTAAATGGGGAGCAGAAAGCTTATTCAAGGAGAACTTAGTGTTGAGATGCAGTTGGATGTTAATAGGCAATACAAAGAAGACAAGGTCTTGGTGAGCTTCTTTTACTGGTTCCTTTCACAATGTCTTTAACTACTAATGCCAGCTCAACGCCAAATGTTGTGCTTGTGTTTACGATCCTAGCACTTACTTGCCATAATTGCCACTTAGAGGAACATTCTGAAAACATTATAAAAATGAATGTTCCATCCAATCTTAAATATGTAATTTTTTTATTGTAGCTTTATCATCCTAATGTCGTACGATATTACAGAACCTTCCTAGAAAGTAAGTATAGCCTTACAGGGCTACATTCGACAATTAGTATGTTATCATAATAAGAGAATTATAAAAAGATATTGTAAGCCCTTTCTGTTTTCAAGACGCTTAAGAACTTTAGAGCCATGCTGGATCAGACCAAAGGTCCATCTACTCCAGCATTCTGTTCACATAGTGGCCAACCAGCTGCTGACTAGGAACTCACCAGCAGGACACAAGTGCAAGAGCACCTTCCCACTCTCTAAACAGATGTAGCTAAAGTAGAGCTTGTTGTCTTGGGTAACTTCATTATCAAAGTTAAAGCCAGCTTTGGATCCTTTGGCCTTGTTAACCACCATGGCTCTGTTCGAGATGATGACTAACCCAACATGTTATCCTGTGGATGCATTACATTTAATGTTTTGCACATGTGGTCCAGTTTTAGGGAATTTTGAGGGACATCATTGTCCAGCCTCCACCCCAACCCGATGTCCTCCAACTGTTTTTGGACTACAGCTACCAGCATTCCTGACCATTAGTCATACTGACCAGGGCTCATGGGAGTTGGAGATCACCAAGCTGGCAAGGCTGGTTTAATAATTTCCTTCCATGTGCTGCTATGTTCATGTCAGAGTAGTCATAGACCAATTAGTCTGCCCTTAGGAATCATTTATCAGAGTGGATTCTAACATTCTTAGGAGCTATACCAGGATAATATTCTGTGCCACTGGTCACGGAAATGTATTATTGTGTTGCTACTGCTATTTCATTTTGTTGTTCATAGATGACAGGTTGTACATCGTCATGGAGCTCATAGAAGGGGCACCACTGGGAGAACATTTCCATTCGTTGAAGGAAAAGCAACAACAGTTTACAGAAGACAGAATATGGAATATATTCATTCAAGTAAGAACCTTCATTACTTTCCTTCATATAATTTCTGATTCTGGGATAGTGATTCACTTATCCTTATCCAGCAGGGAACTGCTTTCTTATATTTTCATAAAGCATTATGCACATCAGTACTACTAGTACTAGGACTGTTACTGCTGCTAGTACTACTGAGTAGTAGCACTGAAGATTAGCTCAGAACTAAATGTCACTGGTCCAAACATTTTACTAATAGTTTTTCTAGATTATGGAATATGGTGAAGGTAAATTTAATGTCGTCTTCTCTTCTGCTTCCTCTCCCCGAAGTGAAATTGACAAAGATTTCTGCAAAACAGTTTTCCCCACCAGTACAAATTTGACTTTCTCCTTTAAAAGAAATGCAAAGCAGCATAGCTGTCTACCAGAAGCATCATTAACATCTCTGCAGCAAGTCATCTCTGTCCCAGTCTGCATCCTAGGGCATGTGCAAAACAGATAATGTGACTGGGATACTTTGGGGCAGTGTGCTCATGCTTTATAGAGGATGCAAAACATTTTTGTCTGGTCCAGAACTCTTCTATTTTGTTTTTGTGCTTCAAAGTTTCCTTGCAATACACCCATGCAACTTTCTCCTCCAGTGCCAGGTTTTATGTTACTATTTCATTATTGCTAATGTATATGACTTTGCATTTGCACTAAGACTTTTCTTTATTGTAAAGCTGTGTTTAGCTCTTCGGTATTTGCACAAAGAGAAGAGGATTGTCCATCGAGACCTTACTCCAAACAATATCATGCTGGGAGATAAGGACAGAGTAACTATCAGTAAGTTCTAATTCTGTAATGTTAGCAGGTTTCATTAGGAAGAAAATTATTGTCAAGGTGAAGTCTAGCATATTAGTTTGGAATAAAGAAAACACTGAACCATTTCTAATTCATATTTTGAAACGAAACCTTTTCTTTCAGATAATACTATACTCTTTGTGTGTGTATCTCTGTTGTGGGAAAATTAGTATGTTTTCTGCAGAGTTATAAATATGCTATTTAAATTCTTTTGCTATTTATAACTTGTTAACAGTTTTCATAGTTTGATTTTGTTCTATTTTACATATTTGTGGTGCACTTCTAGTCCAGGTGTTTCCTATTTTTTTCTTGTGACAGGAAATATTGTGCATAAGCACAGGGATTTTCCGCAGTGTGTTATTATTTGTCACATTGTATGCTGCCCTTCCTCTAAAAACCTCAGAGTGGCAATAATTCACAATCCAGTAGTCAAGTGCATGATCTCGGCCTGTATACATACACTTTATTTAAATGGTATGCCCACACATCAGTGTTTGGTTTTGGAGATGGGAGAGGGACACCCACTAACCATATTTTGATTAGCATAAATAAACTGAGAAACAAACCTCTTTGTTCCTCCCTGCAGCACAAACAGTCAAGCTGGGAAGCTTCTTATTAACCATAGTTCCCTTTGGTTACCAGCTTTGGAACAAGCCAAGGAATTAACTTGGTTTGAAGTTGGCTTAATATTCTGTCTTGTCCCATAAACCATAGCTATCCAGTTTAGACACAACAGGAAACTGTGGTTAATGAGAGGGGTAGAGAGCAATCCTATGTATGTTCAGACAAAAACAAAATCCTACAACTTTTTTCTGTCTGAACATGCATAGGATTGCATCCTTGCTGGTTTAATCACAGTTTGCACAAAGGAAGGATTTGCACAAAGGAAGGAGCAAACAAATGGCTCTGCTTAAACAGAAGTCTAATTGCAACTTTTACTTCCTTTAAGATAGAGGAGAGAGAGAGACTCTGTGTTTGCCATTAGGGCCTGGCTGTTTCCACCTACCACAGCACCTTCATAAGGGAGCTGCTGCTATTTTTGGTGTTTGTACGAACATGTTGACAACTTGACAACTTGAAGGCATGGGCCCATGGAGAGGCTTTTCCCATCTTTCTGAATGTATTTCCTTTTTGGCAAACAGTTGTCGAAGTTGGGATGGTGTGCATGAAGGGTACTAATGGTTGTTCTCTGCTGAAATGTATCACAACTGTTGACATCTTCCCATGATTCAGTGTGTTTTAATACCTGTTCATGAACATAGGTGGAACACAACTGAGCTCATATCCATTTAGTCTGGAGTGGATCCTGTCCACATGAAAGTTCTACCATTTATCACATGCTCGTTACTGGACACTCATGGTTTTTCATGGGTCCTTTTGACAACACCGTCCGCCTCCCACGTATCTCCTGCCCCTTTTGCTTGTTTTCTCATCGCAAAAAAAGGCCTGGACAATCTGACTTTTTTGGCTATAGTGAAACCTGCCACCATTTCCTGCCACTGAAGAGGCCACATGGTCATTGTTTACTTCCTTTTTCTTCCCTATGTAAAGAAAGAGTAAGTATTGTGGGATTTCCCCCCATCTGATGGCGCTCTTACTGCATTTAATTAAGCAGCAAGAAGGAGAGTCCTCACTGTTGCAATTTGGGACCTTAATAATTCTTCGTTCAGTTAATTTGTTGTTGGGAGTAATAGGCCATGTATGCTTGAGAGGCATTAGGCCAATTCGGTTCAGTGAGAGGTAATAATGATGTCTTGGATGAAGAACAAATAAGCACTATGGCAGCTGGATGGGGGATGGAGAAAATTTTGTTTTGTTTCCTTTGGGGCAGAAGAGCTTCCTTAATGTTTCCATTTCTCATTTAGGCTGCATGAATAATTAAACAGTGTGATTATGAGCTTCTGAGAGTGTGTTTAAGTAACTACTTCTTCTTCGTGGTCTCTGTGCATCACACATATGGGCTTGCGCCGACGCCGAGCCCGCTTCGGGAAACTTCTCTAGCTAGCTTAGTTTTAGGCGGGAACCCCTCCCCCCACCGCTCCACCGCGCATGCTCTGGGTTCCTGCTTACCTCAATTCTTCGACTGCTGCGCTGATCGCCTCGCAGGAGACTTCGTCCGATACGTTCGTATCTTTCTATGAAGAACAATTTTGTTATAGATAGTTAGCTTAGTTAGTTGTTTGGATATAGTCCTGCGTTCGATAAAAAAAACCAAAAAAACATTATATATATATATATATATATATATATGTATTTCGTCATTTTCTTATGGTAGATAGTTAGGCTACTTTTGTAGGCCTGCACCAGCTTATGGCGCAGACCGCTCTTTTTAAACATTGCTCCAGGTGTCGGGCTAAGTTAGCCCTAACCGACGGCCATTCCTTGTGTTTTTAACTTGTTTGGGCAAGTCCCATATTGTAGAGGCTTGCGCCCATTGCATGAGTTTTTCTCGTCAAACTAGACGCAATAGGGCCGACAGACTGAGAAGCCTCCTTTGGAGCAAGGCACTTACGGCAGTGGACCGACCGCGCTCGGTACCGATGGAGTCGACACCCTCTTCTTCTGGGGAGTGTGGGCCTCTGCCCGTAAGCCGCTCAAGCCCAGCAACATCTGGCTCACCCTCTGTAAGGGTTGCAGCTCAGGAGTCTCCAGAGACGGCACTGAAGCCTTCTCAGAAAGGCATCTCTGCCAAGAAATCGAAGCTTAAGGCTCGTGAGAGAGCAGCAAAGGCGTCCAAGAAGCCTCAAAAGGCATCGCTGTCATCCTCGGTACCGACATCGAGAACCTCGGTATCGACATCGAGACCGTCGTCGACGATGGACCGTCTGCTCCCACCTTTGAGACCTGTGTCGCCGTTCTCAACTCCTCCACTCGTCTGCAGCCCGTCACCGATACCGAGTGTATCGGTACCGATGGCTCGCACTTTGCCAGCGGCCTCTGTAGTTCGAGTGCCGTCGATACCGCCTCCGGCGTTGATGCCGTCGCCCCTTCAGGTGGACTTCACTTCGGATGTGGAGCTCCTGGAGACATTGCCAGTCACCTTGGACGAACCGGTGGTGGAGCAACATTCCCATTCACTGCGGCCTCGAGCTTCGCATGCCAGTTCATCATACCGTTCCCGGTCTAGATCTCGCTCACGGGACTGGGACAGATTCTCTGATCGCTCCTATCACTCTACGTGGGTGCACCGCTACCGTTTCGATCCCTTTACGGGACAGAGGTTGGTTCGTGACGCTTTGCCTCGGCCATCTGTACCTCCGCGTCCTCCTCGACATCGAGATATCGACACCGGCCCTCCTTGACATCGAGACATCGACACCAGCCCTTCCCGACATCGAGACAACGCTCGACGTCGAGATGTCGATGCCGGTTCTTCTCGGCATCGACAGCCTGCTGCCGGACGTCTCCTACCGTCGGTACCGGAGCCCCAACAGGACACCTCTCCTCAATCAATCAAAGATTATATCTCCGATTCCTCTTCGGTAGCATCTCCGGCCCCATCGTTACCGTCGCCAGCTGACAGTGTGGGCACTGCAGATAGAGCCTCTCCATCCATGGAGCTTGGCAACTTTTCCGATCAAATGCAAAGAATGGCTCAGTCGCTCGGGATCGAGCTTCAACAACTGCCGGAAACCGTGGATGACAGAATATTTGATGTTATGTACACAGACCCTGCACCACACCTAACTCTACCCATTGTCCCTACACTGCTGAAGACGGTCCAGCAATCATGGGCTAATCCTGCCACAGTGGGACCAACCTCAAAGAGACTTGACGCTCTCTACAAGGTCAAAGAGTCTGACGCTCCGTTTCTCTTTGTCCACTCAAAGCCAAATTCTATTGTGGTGGAAGCCTCACAAGGGAAATCCAGTAGGAGTCATTCGGCCCCTACCGACAAGGAGGGCGCAAACTCGACTCATTTGGCAGACGTATATACTCTTCGGCAACTCTGGGCATTAAAGTAGCCAATTATCAGGCGTTGATGGCTCGCTACCAGCTTTTTCTTTGGGAAAAGATCTCAGCTCTTACTGACTTTTTACCTGACAAGCAGCGGGAACTTGCCAGAGTCTTCCAAGCAGAGGCTGTGCGCCTCTCCAAACAAGAATTGATTACCTCTCGGCACCAGACTGACTGTGCTGCTAAGGCAATGATTGGCGCTGTGGCCCTGCGTCGTCACGCCTGGCTGCGTTCGGCTACCCTCCCTCAGGAGACGAGAGCAAGAATAGAAGACTTGCCTTTCGATGGAGAAGGGTTGTTCAATGCATCCACGGACAATACCATGGATACTATCCATAAGGCAAAAGTAACGGCTCGTAAAATGGGGTTGAGCCAACCGCCACAAGCCTCTTCTCGCCTGTGTAAATGGTACAGACCTGTGCCTTATCAGCCAAGACAGCAACCGGATCGCTCCCAGCGTTATCAGCCTACACAGCCCAGTGCGTCTTACCATCCACCCTCGGAAGCCTTGTTCGAAGAAACAGCTTCTCTATTGTACAAAGCCGCGATCACAAAAGTTCCAAGGTCGCGCCTCCGAACAGGGTTTTATTCTCAATACTTCACGGTGCCAAAGAAGGACCGGGGGCTTCACCCTATTATGGATCTCAGGCGTCTCAACAAATTTATAAAACCAAAAAAGTTCTGCATGATAACGCTTTCTGTGATTCTGCCACTCCTCAAGAGGCGTCAATGGTTTATGCTGGTAGACTTAAAGGATGCATATTTTCACATTGCTATTCATCCTGCTCACCGCCGATACTTAAGGTTCGTCATCGGCCACCAGGTCTACCAATTTTCCGTCCTTCCATTCAGCCTAAAAACTGCTCCCAGGGTGTTCACAAAGTGCATGTCTGCAGTCTGCGCTCACCTTCGCTCCAGGGATATCGAGCTGTATCCTTACCTAGACGACTGGTTGATAGTGTCCCCTTCCAGGCACCAGGCTCTCCAGGATGTTCACACAGTCAGCTCACTCCTCTCCACCCTCGACCTGCAAATAAACATGGAAAAATCTGTTTTTCAGCCTTCACAGACTATACAGTTCATAGGCGTTCATCTCGATTCCGAGTTAGGACGGGCCTTCCTTCCGTGGGACAGAGTGAACACATTACAGCAACTAGTGCTCCAGTTGCAGCATGCGGCGCATGCGTCAGCATTCACGATTCTACGCCTGCTCGGCCTTATGGCTGCTGCAGTCTTTGTGGTGTGTTGGGCACGCCTGCATATGCGGCCCCTTCAGCAACTCCTTCTGCAGCATTTCTCCCCCACTCAGAATCCTCGTGGGGTCATACTTACCATTCCCCACCATGTGCAGATCTCTCTTCACTGGTGGACCGACACGGCGAATCTCACACGAGGCATGCCGTTTGTAGACCCAGGCCCATCCCGCATTGTCACGACAGATGCTTCACTGGACGGCTGGGGAGCACATCTGGACGACCTGAGCATACAAGGAAGGTGGTCACATTCGGAGAGACTCCTTCATATAAACATTCTAGAGCTCCTAGCGGTGCGAAAGGCTCTTCACGCGTTTTGCTCTCTACTACAAGATCACCACGTCCGAATATTATCGGACAACACCACCGTCGTGTGGTATTTGAACAAGGAGGGCGGTACTCGCTCTCCTCGCCTCCTACACCTAACAAGGGATATTCTACTCTGGGCCATCCCTCACGGCATCAACCTCTCCACATTACACATAGCGGACACAGACAACGTCAGGGCCGATGCGCTCAGTCGCACGTTCAGCGACACCCACGAGTGGCAACTGTCACAATCATCTTAAGACAGCTGTTTGCCAGATGGGGTTATCCCCACGTCGACCTTTTTGCCACGGAGACTAACACTGTGTGCCCGACGTACTGTTCAAGGGCAGGGATAGGACACTCCTCGCTGGGGGACGCTTTTCAATGGGACTGGTCCCATGGTCTCCTATACATGTTCCCTCCGTTTCCCCTAATTGCTCAGTCGCCCGGGCTCGCCGATATCAGTTGGATGCCATACTAATAGCACCATGGTGGCCGAGACAAGCGTGGTTCAAGCCTCTCCTCAGGTTATCGAGACGCCGCGTTTGGCGTCTCCCTGCACTGCCTGACCTCCTGTCCAAGGACGCAGGCAGCATCCTTCATCCGGACCTCAGCACATTGAAGCTCATGGCGTGGAGAATCCAGCCAAATGGCAACATTTAGAAATTCCTCCTGGCATCAAATCTATTTTCGAGGCCGCTAGGAAGCCCTTTACAAGAACCTCATATGCCAGTAAATGGAAACGTTTCTAATCATTTGCAGAAGAGAACGGGTTCCATTCCTCTTCAGGACCCATGGTTGGAGTTATTGAATTTTTATATTACCTGCACACTACTGGCTTAAAGACTGCATCCCTCTGAGTTTATCTCGCCGCAGTTTCAGTGAATCACGATTTAATAGATGGTTTCTCAGTATTCACACATCCACTGGCAAAGACATTCCTTAAGGGGCTACGCAATATGTTCCCTTCCGTTCGCCCTATAATCCCTCAATGGAGTCTCTCGGTGGTTCTGACCGCTTTGGCTTCTAAACCCTTTGAACCGTTAGCTACTGTTAACATCCGACTTTTGACGCTTAAAACAGCCTTCCTAGTGGCTATCACGTCTGCTCGGCGGGCTTCAGAGCTTACAGCCTTAGTTATAGATCCCCCTTATACACAATTCTTTCATAATAAAGTTGTGTTGCGTCCTGGCCCTTCATTTGTCCCGAAGATTACGTCCAGCTTTCACGTCAACCAGGACATTGTTTTGCCTACTTTCTTCAAGGCTTCCTCAGATCTGTCATGTTCTTCGTTGCATGCCTTGGATGTTCGGCGTGCGTTAGCGTTCTACGAGGCAAGGACAGAATCCTTTTGCAACTCCCGACAGCTTTTTGTTTGTTATGGAGGGAAATGCAAGGGCTCGCCGGTCTCTACACAACGTTTATCAAGGTGGATAGTGGACACGATTATTCTATCCTACCAGGTCGTTGGCAAAGAGCCTCCCACTTCATTTGCAGCGCACTCCACTAGGGGTCAAGCCATGTCCACGGCTCTCCTACATGGGGCATCCATCCCTGACCTTTGTAGAGCCGCTACTTGGTCTAATGCTTCCACCTTTGTCAAGCATTACAGGTTGGACGTCAGAGCACGTCAGGATGCCTCCTTCGGAAGAGCAGTCCTGTCGTCGATTTGCCAATGATCTCTCAGCGTGCTTACCCACCTCCGGTAAGTTGGCTTATTATTCGCCCATATGTGTGATGCACAGAGACCACGAAGAAGAAATGCAGGTTGCTTACCTGTAACCGTAGTTCTTCGAGTGGTCATCTGTGCAGTCACACAACCCTCCCACCGTCCCCTCTTGGCATCACTTTTGTAGTTGTCAAGAGGTTCTCCGAGCATGCTCGTACTTGATAGTGGTAATTGCTTATTCTATCGAGTAACCTTGGTCGCGAGGCCTAGCGGTCTCATAGAACTGAGGTAAGTGGGAACCCGGAGCATGCGCGGTGGAGCGGTGGGGGGAGGGGTTCCTG
Organism: Anniella stebbinsi; assembly: GCA_029215795.1. Classification (NCBI taxonomy): domain Eukaryota; kingdom Metazoa; phylum Chordata; class Lepidosauria; order Squamata; family Anniellidae; genus Anniella; species Anniella stebbinsi. The sequence goes on from JARDYH010000002.1 coordinate 186,884,220, forward strand.
CCTAAAACTAAGCTAGCTAGAGAAGTTTCCCGAAGCGGGCTCGGCATCGGCGCGAGCCCATATGTGTGACTGCACAGATGACCACTCAAAGAACTACGGTTACAGGTAAGCAACCTGCATTTACTCAGTACAAAACATTTTGAAAGACAGGGCTTTATCACATAAATAGCTGAATAACCATAAACTGGAATTGAACTGTTTTGGGAATGGGTTGCCTTGTCTTCTACATCTTCAGAAGATGTAGAGGAAAATAGAAGCCAGTACACTGGATTTGACATTATTAGATGTATTTTAGGAGAGCATACTATGTAGCTGCTGCTATGTTTCATTTGAGATATCAATGAACTTTCAGCTCCCTTCCGTGATGATTTTTACATTGTAAGCTATTCATTAGCACCTTAGCCAGTGTACCCCTTCATTTGCCTACACACAGTCAGTTGTCAGTAGCTGTTTGAGAAGATCATCTTGGCCTTTTCTATATTTTTCTATATTCACTAAGTGCCTTAGTTGCAGTGTAGCATTCTTTGAAGAGACTGTGCAGATCCATTTTCTATAGGTGATAATTTTATTTATTTATTTGTTTGTTTGAAAGTATTTTTATCCCACTCCTCAGACACAAAAAAAATGCTCACGGATCAGCTTACGATCAGTCAGTAAACAAGGCAGTCGCTGCCCGCAGGCTTACAGTCTTACAAGGGAAATGGAATGGGGAGAAAGAGAGAGAAAAATAAGCAGACTTTTCAGCAGGTGGAATTACCCTGCTTACCATCTCATTTCCTGGGGTGGGGTGGGAGATGGAGGGGGAGACAGTGCAATTGGAACAGCCCCTGGTGTACCCTTTGCCTGCTCTTGTCTCCCTTGCTCCATCTTTTTTTCTACCAGGGCGATAATGTCAATGTTACAGAGTGGGTGTTAGCACACTGGCATATTTACCTCCCTAACTTATAGCTAGGGTTGGACCAGGTGACCAGCCTGGTTCATGTATTCTATTTTTAGTCCACATCCTCCAAGATGCTCAGGGCTGTGTGCATGGTTCACCCTTGCCACCTTTTATCATCGCAATAACTCTTTGATGCATTTCAAGCTGAGAGACAGTGGCCTGATTCAAACTATTATATCTCAGTTTAATAAACTAAGATATGAACAAGCTTTTTGCCTGCACGCATGACCACTTTGCTTGTCTTTTCAAGGCTTAAGCAATCAAAGCAGGAAATCTCTTAATAAAGATTGTTTCTTTTTTCATCTAAACTAGGAAACTATTATAAATAGCTTAGGAACAAGCCAAGATGTTAAACAACAGTTTGAAGTTGGTTTAATATACTGGCTTGTTCTGAAGCCAGTAACCATAGTTTCCTGGTTTGGATAAAATTTTACCAAGCATACCCATACTATCTTCCATGCCTGGGCCCTGATTGAGTGTGATTTGAAGCCCAGTCTAACATTCTGATTGGTACCCCAAACTGACTTGTTGATCCAGTTCGGATGATTAAACAACCTACACTTTGTTAACTGTGAGTTGCTTGTGGGTGATCACAAACAACCCACTCACTTGCTTCCACTTTGCTAAACACTCCAGGAACGAGCCGCGACATCCAAATCCAGAACTTTGGGTTGTTGACCAAGAAACTACAGAGCAAATCTGGGCTAAAACTCTGGGTTGTTTTTCCCTCAACAACCCAGAGTTTCAAGTTCAGACATCATGGCAAACAACCCAGGAATAGGACATTCCTTGTTTGTTTAGCAAAGCAAAAGCATGTGAGCAAGTAGGAGGCAGCATGTTCACTTGCTCCCGTGTGCTCACAAGCAACCCTGAATTGTTTGTGTAACACGGTGGGTTTTAAAACGATATGATTAAAGTTTTAATGTGTTTTGTGTTTTGTGTATTGATTTCACTGTTTTATGTTTTGATTTTATATATTTTATGAGGTGCTTTGAGAATTTGGGGATCAAAAGTGGGGTTAAAGTCTAGATAAATCTAGATTTGGTAGATAAACAGGTACAGGCTCCTTTTGGTCCCTGACATTGTGGAGGATAGGATTTGAACCATGACTCCAGGGTGCTAAGTTGAGGGAAATTTCAGTAATGAAGTCATTGTGCCTCTGTATCTGTGAATAGATATACATGTCTGCATATCTGCAGACATATGTGATTGTAACATATGAATACACTAATATTAACATTTGAACATGTAATAGTTTATATCTATATGGTTTTTATCTTGTACACCACCTTAAGAGGGCTTTACACTTGAAGGCAGTTTAAAAATCATTTTAAACAAATATATGTATCAGCTGAATAACTTGTAACACTAAGAGCTTTGTGTTCAGGGGAATGCATGCTACAATCTTCCGTATGGTTATACCCCTTCAAAATGCATGTGCAGATTTGAAAAACTGTCCATCCACATAGAAAGCTAACAATGAGTCATATCAGCTTAACTCTGCATTAATTAAAAATATTCTTGCACTGTAATACTTTCTAGTAGTTTAAACAGGAGCCAAGCTGTAGTACATTGTACAGCCACTGCATGGTGTTCTTGCATTATGTTTCGGGACATCTCATCTTGCTCATTCAACCTTTTTCAGCAGAGGATTGGAATAGATTTTGCAATATGCCCAAAATAGCTCTTGAAAAACATCAGCATGGAGGGAAATAGAAAGATCTCAAGATAGTGGAGTTATTCCAGCTTTGTCCACTGTGTCTGGACTAGTATTATTCCATTACTGGAAACATGCAGAACAGATTCTTTTTTCCTAGAGCGTATACCAGGATAGAATAATGTATGCAACTTTCAGGGCAGTAAAGGTATATTCAGAGTTTCGGGTCATTTAAAATGTTACATTTAGCTATCCCCTAAGCCAGAAATAAGTAGAATTAGGATAATGTTTGAAATGGCTGTTACATCATGGGAAATGGTTACCAACAGTGTTCCTTTATTATTTCAAAGAAAGGTTCAAATTCACAAATTGTTTTAAATGTCACTGAGGAAGTTTCATTTCTTAACTCTCAATTTCGCTTGAGGGTCTTGTCTGGTGTTGGCCTTTATTACCATTATTTTATTTAAATTTATTTTGAAAATATTTCTAGGCCATCTATAACTGTAGGACTTCAAGTGTCTATGTGACAAAGTCCTGTCAGCATTGTACTATTTCAGAGAGCGGTTGCATGGATCATTTGTTTGAAAGTGCACCATGTCAAAATGTCCTGCATATGGAGAGCTTGCTCTTTAGGGAGCAGAGAAGTCTTGCTTTACAGACACACCAGCAAGCATTGACAAGTAATCCTTTGCATACAGTGTCATGAGAGGATTAAACCACATGTTTCCTAAACGTTTCAGTTGGCACTAATTGTGTCAATGAGCTTGAGCTGAGAGAGGCTCCTGTGGTCTAAAGGAAGTTAGTAAATAAAAATGGCTTTCTTTTTCAAATGAAAAGCAGAATAGCAGCAAGAGCAACCAAGGCAAAGTGACACAACTGTTGATTCAGCTTTTCTAAGCCAAGGAAAAAGTAACATGATCATGCTGGTAGTGTAACTAGAAAGAAGTTAAAGGGAAGGCAGGCAGTTATCGAGCAGTTAATAGATTAAAATAAGTAGTGAAATAATCAAAATCTACTTGCCCATAGTTAGTTCCCATTCAGGATCCTTTTCCATTTCACTCCTGTTTTCACCCACCCTCTTTTTAATATTAAATGCTGAGGATATTTTAATCTATTTTGTAAAAGGGCTATTATTATTGGATATTGATTAGGGTAACAACAGGACAGGAAACATAAAGGACATAACCACAAAAGAGAATGGCAGTGTTATTGGGATTCTAATTCTGCTGTGACTTTAAGTATCAGCAGGGAATCTGATATAATGCAATACGAAATAGTCGCTTCAAGCAGCAAATTCCAGAGGTGGTGCCGTTTTCCTGTCTCCAGATTCCTTTTCTGTCTGTCATTAAAAACAAGAATGAGCTCCAGTCCTCAGCTAGATCTCATCATCTTGACTTTAAAAAAACAAATAAGCTTGTCACTGAGTATGGTTCAGTGTAAAATGACATTTTAGAAATCTGGCATTTGGATTAACTAATAGGTCACTACTACTTAAGTTGAATTAAATGCAAGGATCATATGAAGGCATGAGCACTATCAGGATGCTAAGAGAGCTGTATTTCATTCCTAGTTCTACCACATACTCCACACCCTTTTTTTTGTCTTTGGGCAACCTTGTCATCTTGTTCTTAGCCTTCCATTTCTAAAATACAGATAATAGTGTTTCCCTGTCACGCAGCTGATTATGTGCCTGTTTACTCAAGTCAATTCCACCGGATTTTTCAATGGGACTTGCTTCCAAAAAGTGTACATAGGATTGCAGTCTTAGAGAGGTAAATATACTGACTTGGTTCACACATGATACTAACCCATGGTTAACCTATAGTAACTTGCCCTGCACAGGGTTTGTCTGGCAGTTGATCTAACAAACCCATGGTTTGTTTTCTCAATCTGTGGGTTGTTTGTTTCCCTCCTTCTTTGCTCACACCCTCTCTATCCCACATGCCTTTGCAGTGCTGTAGTATTGGCATGTAGAGTGGCTGGTTTTCTTTTTTTACCACTCTTACTTCCTTTGTAGCCTGGTGAAACAACCCATTAATAACCCGTGGTTCTTCTTCGTGGTCTCTGTGCATCACACATATGGGCTCCGCGCCGGCGTCGAGCCCCAATCGGGAAACTTCACTAGCTAGCTTAGTGCTTTTTGGCGGGAACCCCTCCCCCACCATCCATTGCGCATGCTCCGGGTCCCGCCTTACCTCAGTTCTTCTTCGACCGCTTGCTGATCGCCTCGCGGGAGACTTCGTTGAACGTATTCCGTTCGTATTACTCTGAAACAAATAAATTGAGATAGTTATAGGTTAGCTTAGTGTTAGTTTATAGTTAGTATAGTGTTAAACTTCGTTTAAAAAAAAATAAAATTAAAATTATAGTATTTTATATAGTTGTCCTCTGGGACTATGGCGCAGTCGGCGCTATTTAAGCATTGCTCTCGCTGTAGAGCAAAATTGACTCTTACAGATGGACATTCATTATGCCTGGTCTGTTTGGGGGAAGGGCACGTCGTGGATTCCTGCCCGCATTGCATGACCTTTTCCCACCAAACTAGGCGAAATAGGGCGGATAGGCTCCGTAGTCTCTTATGGAGCAAGGCCCTGTCCGCGGTTGACCGCCCGCGGCAACGTTCCCGATCACCGCACCCGTTGGAATCGGATGCAGAAAGATCGAACTCCGGTGAGCGTAGGCGGACGCCTCAAAATCGCTCTCCACCGGCATCGCCCAGCTCACCCCCTATTGGGGAAGCAGCAGAGGCCCCCTTGCCGCGTCTTTTGCCGAAGCCATCCAAAAAGGCGACCACGACATCAAAAAAGTCGGGCAAAAGTAAAACTAAGTCGGCAAAGCAGAAGCCTTCGGCATCGACCCCGAAGCAACCCTCGATGTCGGCGCACTCAACTATAGCACCGGAGACCGTGCCAACATCAAAGGTTCATTCCGCATCGAGGGGAGAACGCTCGACTCCGAAGCGACCATCGACGTCGGCTTTGGAGCATCATTCGGCGGCTAAGCGACCTTCGACATCGACAGAAACGTCGACATCGAGGAAATCTTCGGCGTCGAAGAGGCATCCACCGAAGCCAGCTTCGACATCGAGTCGGAAGTCAACCTTGTCGACACCGAAGCAACGGGACCCAGCGAAGACGACCTCTACGCTGTCGATACCGGTACGACAGCCGTCGATACCGTCAAGAAGGCACTCGACACCGACACCTGCTCATCCGGCTTCGTCACCTATTCCTTCCCAGCGCTCCACTTCGTTAGTTCACAGAGCTGCTTCTCTTCTTCCTCCAACGGTTGCACAGTCAGCAGACTTGGAACTCGGCTCCTCGGACGTGGAGTTCGTGGATGTTATCCCGTCGGACATGTCTTTGGAGCACGACGTCGAGGAGAATGTGGATCTACCGCCAGTCGATGTCGTGGCATCCCCGATGTCGAGATCCTCGAAGATTACGTATCGCTCTCGATCTCAGACCCGTTCCCGATCTCAGTCACGGTCCCGACGCTGGGAGTCGTGTTCAGATAGGTCCAGGAGTAGAACTCGGCACCGCACTGCCCCGCGCTACCTCTTTGATCCTTATACAGGAAAGAGGATAGGACGCTCAGCCTCACAGCAGGCTCAGCAACAGCATGTTACACGCCAACGTTCTCCTGGTGCACCCTTACAAGCAGCAGTGACGGTTGTGCGGAGACCACTCTCACCGACCTCCAATGATGATTATGAGTCCGATACTTCTTCCATTAGGTCTCAAGTTCCATCAGTTCCGTCACCGCCGGAGGGCATTGCGTCCAAGGACAGACCATCCCCATCATTAGAATTAGGATCGTTTTCAGACCAGATGCAGAGGATGGCACAATCTCTTGGCCTGGATATCGATCAGCCACAGGAGGACTTGAACGATAAAATCTATGATGTAATGTACTCAGAACCAGCACCTCAACTCACCCTGCCGTTAGTCCCGACACTTCTTAAAACACTAAAAAGTGCATGGGAAAATCCAGCCACGGTGGGCGCCACATCGAAGCGTTTAGACACTTTATACAAAGTCAAGGAAGTTGAAGCTCCGTTTTTGAGTCACCATCCACGACCAAATTCCATCATTGTAGAATCGTCGATAGGACGCTCATCGAAGAACCATTCTACCCCCGTTGACAAGGAGGGCAGAAAGTTGGACGCATTTGGGCGCAGGGTTTACTCGTCAGCAACGTTGGGCTTCAAGGTGGCGAATTATCAGGCTACCATGGCGAGATACCAGCTCTTCCTCTGGGAGAAAATCTCTACATTGACGGATTATCTCCCGGACGACCAACGTGAACTGGCCCGAGTGTTCCAGGCGGAGGCTACCAGGCTGTCTAGGCAGCAATTAACAACGGCCAACCACCAGACTGATTGCGCGGCCAAAGCTATGGCAGGTGCAGTTGCATTGCGCCGGCATGCGTGGCTGCGTTCGTCCACGTTGCCAATCGAGACAAAGGCCCGGATAGAAGATCTTCCGTTTGACGGTGAGGGCCTTTTCCATTCGTCTATGGATAATACGATGGACGTGATTCATAAGTCGAAGGTAACGGCGCGTAAGATGAGCGCACCTGCACAGCAACAGATGCAGCAGCAGTCCCGTCCACGGCATTGGTACCGATCTTTCCAATCTCAGCCTAGACGGCAGCAGGAACGCACCCAGCGATTCCAGACGCAACAGTCACAATCTTCCTATCAGTTAAAAAAATCAAACAACAGATACGCCAAAACGCGCCGACAGGACCAGCCATCAAAACGGCGTCTTTGACTCCGTTCCCATGTTACTACCGCGACATCACACCACCAGACTCCAACCTTTTCTGCAGCGCTGGGCAGCGATAACGAGCGACAAATGGGTGCTCTCCACAATTTCAAAGGGTTACCTTATAGAATTTCGAGCTCTTCCTCCTCTAGGCACCGTGAGGAGCACTATACCGTCTCCCACGCTGTTGCAGGAAACAACAACCCTATTGCAAAAGAACGCAATCGTCCGCGTCCCCTTGCGGCTATTAAAAGCGGGTTTTTACTCGCACTACTTCACGGTTCCAAAGAAAGACGGAGGGCTTCGTCCTATAATGGACCTCAGACACTTGAACAAATTTATCAAACCAAAAAAATTTCGCATGATTACGTTGGCCCAGATTCTACCACTCCTAAAACGACATCGGTGGTTCACTTTGGTGGACCTAAAGGACGCTTATTTTCACATCCCAATACACCCCGCTCATCGCAAGTATTTGAGATTTGTTATAGGAAAGAAGGCCTATCAGTTTTCAGTCCTTCCCTTTGGCCTCCGGACAGCACCAAGAGTCTTTACGAAATGTATGGCGGCAGTCTGTGCCCATCTCAGATCACAGAACGTCGAACTGTTCCCTTACCTCGACGATTGGCTAATCGTTTCGCCATCCCGGTCGCGAGCGCTCTCCGATGTCGACCTCGTCACGTCCTGTCTCATCAGCCTAGGCCTGCAAATAAACAAAGAAAAGTCCATTTTTCGCCCAACACAGAGGATTCAATTTATAGGGGTAGTCTTAGACTCCACCGTCGGATGGGCGTTCCTGCCAGAGGACCGCATAACAACCGTTGTGTCTCTTGCCTCTCGCCTTCGTCGGAGTACGCGGGCTACAGCGTTCACAGTGCTACGCCTGCTAGGCTTCATGGCTTCTGCGGTGTTCGTTGTCCGCTGGGCTCGCCTCCACATGCGCCCGCTGCAGCAGGTGCTCCTCCGACGTTACCGTCCTCATTTGAATCCAAGGAAAATAATACTTACGATCCCTCTCTCTCTCCAGTCGTCCCTCCGTTGGTGGGCGTCAAGGATACATCTGTCCCGAGGGATGCCTTTTCACCAGGAAGATCCCACTCGAGTCGTCACGTCCGATGCTTCTTTAGAAGGGTGGGGAGCACACTTCAACGACCTGAAAATTCAGGGAAAATGGACGCAGTCAGAGTCTCAGCTCCATATCAATCTCCTGGAGTTCCTCGCAGTAAAGCGGGCACTGCACGCTTTCTTACCACACCTGCAGGGACAGCATGTTCGCATCCTGTCAGACAACACCACTGTGGTGTGGTATGTCAACAAAGAAGGCGGCACACGGTCTCCTCGCCTTCTGAATCTCGCATTGGACATTCTTCATTGGGCCATTCGCAGGAACATCTGTTTGTCTGCGCTTCACATTGCAGGAACGGACAATGTGAAGGCGGATGCACTCAGTCGAGAATTCACGGACACCCACGAGTGGGAATTGTCTCAAGACGTTCTGGAACGCCTCTTTGCGAGATGGGGCGCACCATCGATAGACCTGTTTGCGACTTCTGCAAATGCCGTCTGCCGGGACTACTGTTCTCGGGCGGGGATTGGACCTGCATCGCTCGGAGATGCATTCCAGTGGGACTGGTCCAAAGGCTTCCTGTATATGTTCCCCCCGTTCCCGCTTATTGCAAAGACGGTGGCCAGGGCCAGCACATGCTCATTGGACGCTATACTAGTGACCCCTTGGTGGCCGAGGCAGCACTGGTTCACAACCCTCTCTCGCCTGGCAGGACAACATTGGTGGCGTCTACCCAAGATGCCGCACCTGCTATCCAAAAATGCGGGAGCGATCCTGCATCCAGACCTCCAGTCCCTGCACCTCACAGCGTGGAGGATCCAACGAACTGGAAATCTCTAACTATGCCACCTGCGCTACGCTCCGTTTTCGAAGCCTCTATAAAACTGTCTACTAGAGCTTCATACACTAGAAAATGGAACCGCTTTTCAAAATTTGCTAATGAAAAAGGGTTCCCAGCCCAGGATGGCCCCATAAAGGGGATAATCGACTTTTTATACTCTCTTCATACAGGGGGTTTAAAACCTTCTTCTATCAAGGTGTACCTAGCAGCCATTTCAGGGCAACACGATAAAATAAATGGCTACACGGTCTTTGCACACCCAGTAGCAAAAACTTTTATGAAAGGCTTGCGCCACATGTTCCCACCAATTCGCCAGATTGTTCCTCAATGGAGCTTATCGGTGGTGTTGACGGCGTTAACGTCAAAGCCTTTTGAGCCGTTGGCTACGGTGGGCCTCCGGCTCCTAACGTTCAAGGCTATATTTTTAGTAGCTATAACGTCTGCTAGACGCGCTTCAGAATTAGCGGCGCTAATGGTAGGGCCACCTTATACTCAGTTTTTTCGGGACAAGGTTGTGTTACGTCCCGGCCCCACGTTCGTCCCTAAAGTTTCTTCCACGTTCCACATTAATCAGGACATCGTTCTTCCAACTTTTTTCAAGGCGTCTACAGACCCCCTTTGTTCAGCCTTACACGCCTTGGATGTTCGGCGTACGTTAGCTTTCTATAAGAAACGAACAGAGTCAATCCGAAAATCTGATAACCTGTTTGTATGTTATGGGGGTAAGTCTAAGGGGCTGGCAGTTTCTTCCCAACGTTTAGCTCATTGGATTGTTGACACTATCATCCTTGCTTATCAAGTCCTTGGCAAGCAGCCCCCTGCTTCGTTCACAGCGCATTCAACGAGGGGACAAGCCACGTCGACGGCCCTGATCCATGGAGCTACTGTTCCGGATATTTGCAGGGCGGCAACATGGTCAAGCGCTTCAACCTTTGTGAAGCACTACAGACTGGACGTCAGGGCGGCACGAGATGCTTCTTTTGGCCGAGCAGTCCTGTCCTCTATTTGTCAGTGATTCACCAGCGTGCATACCCTCCTCCGGTAAGTTTGGCTAACTACTCGCCCATATGTGTGATGCACAGAGACCACAAAGAAGAAATGCAGGTTGCTTACCTGTAACTGTAGTTCTTCGAGTGGTCATCTGTGCATTCACACAACCCACCCGCCATCCCCTCTTTGCAACGCTATGGTGTGTGCAGGAGGTTTAGGGCGCATATGCTTCCAATCTATTGCCTTGGTACGAGGCCATAACGCGGTCTCAGAGAACTGAGGTAAGGCGGGACCCGGAGCATGCGCAATGGATGGTGGGGGAGGGGTTCCCGCCAAAAAGCACTAAGCTAGCTAGTGAAGTTTCCCGATTGGGGCTCGACGCCGGCGCGGAGCCCATATGTGTGAATGCACAGATGACCACTCGAAGAACTACAGTTACAGGTAAGCAACCTGCATTTCTGGGTTTTCACATAACCACAACCCATGGTTTATGTAATGCAGAGTTCACAACCCAACAACAAACCATGGGTTCTCGTTCTGGGTTGATCATGGTTGACAAATCATGGTTTTTTAATGCAGCTTGGTTTGTACATTACGATTACCTAGAATTCAACAACTCATGGCTTAAACTATGGGTTGCATTAAGTGTGAACCAGGTCACTGAACGTATGTGTATTGAACATGGAAAATGTGCACTTTCCTCTTAAGACATGGATATAAATTAAACAAATTTAAATGATACCTGAGCATTGACCATGGAGATACCACCACATGATCACTATGTGTTGGTTGAACGCAAACTGCTCTGGCTAACACATGCTGTGGAAGTGTGCAGTTCTACATTGTGCTTCTGCACTTGCAAAGCTGCACAATATCCCACTGCTGCTGAGCTGTTGTAGGCGCTGGAGGCAGAAGCCAATGGGCAGCAGCAGTCAGGCCTACTCACTCCAATTCTCAGAGCTACTATGCCCAACATTGCAGCAAGTGTAGAGAAAGTAAATCCCCCCAGCCAGAGAGAAGCACCTTCTTGGTCTCTCAGTCTCTCTTTCTCTCTTTCTGACAGAGCTAATTTATATTTTGGCCTGAGGAAAGAGTTGAAACATAATAGTCCACTGACAATTAAAAGATTTTTAAGTGACATTTTCAAAGATCACACTTCTATACTACCCTAGGATTTGGCTTCAGGGAATTACTGCTTTCAGCTGCTGCCAAAAACAGTAGCTTATATAGCTTAGATGAAAGTCAAAAGTTGCTTTAGTAAGTGTTTCTATAGTTAGTATGATGTTGAGCTTGGCATCTTTTCAATCTAAACTTCATAAATGAATGGATTTTAATATATATTTAAACTGTGTTATGTTTCCATGCTGGTGGCGTAGACCTTCAGAATGAAAGGTATTATTATATGGGCATTGTAACAGGCTCGGTGAGATCTGATTGTAATATTTCGTTAAGAGCAAAAGCAAATGTGGAAGATGAACAAATAGTATGGTGTGTTGTCTAATAGTGTAAAAATAGAAGAGGGTAATATTTTCTACTATAGTAAAGTTTTGTCACTGTTAAAATAATTAACAATTGAAGCTTTATAGATCAATTAATTTGCATTTCTCCCTCTTTATTCCAGCTGACTTTGGTCTTGCAAAGCAAAAGCAGGAAAATAGCAAGCTCACCTCAATTGTTGGAACTATTCTTTACTCCTGGTAAGAAAAAGTTACTTCTGGTATTTCAAGGTGGGCCTTTTCTTTTTCCTTTTTGTCTGAATGTATTGGAAGTACTGTAGTTTTAACATTGCTAGTTAGAAGACACAAAAGGCGGATTCGCACATCACACTAAGTCACCCAGCGAATAAGCCATGGTGGGTTGTTTGTGGAACAACCCATGGTATGACCATCAGATTATTGCCATGCCTTGTTCTCCCCTCCTTCCCTCTCAAGTCCTCCAGCCAGCTCCAGCATGTATCCAAAAGGACTTTGCGGCAAAATCTGTCTTGTCTCTCCCTCCCCTTTCTGCTCACTGCCCCTTTTTGTTCCCTAACTTTTGTTGTGTGTGCGCGTCTCAACAATGTGCAAATGGGGTATTATTATTATTGTTGTTGTTGTCAGTCTTTCGCAAGTGCACACTTATGGGTGTCTGATATATGTGGTCTTGCCTTGTCAATTTCCTTATATGTTTCAGCTGTCAAAGGGAGCATAGAAGTGGAATAGGTACAAGGCAATTGAAAAGATGAGGTTGCATATAGGCTAATTTGTGCACAGTTGTGAAGGACCAAGGGAAAAAATAATAACAAGAGAAAGGAGGGATCCAGCAGTGCAATTCAGAAGCACCAAATATGGGAGTGGGGGAGCCAAAGGAGTAAGTGTTCCAAAAGGGGGGAACAATATCCCGCCCTTGGCAATGTAATATTCTCACTTTTAAGTGTTGAAATTACAATTCTCAGTCCCTCCACCTTTTCAACATTTCCCTGACTCTCCAGCTACTCCAGAAAAATTTACTGCTGCAGCTACTGCGTGTCAGTGGATTTGCGTACATTCATGAAAGTGCGGTAACTGCTGCAAGATAGTGAAGAGTGGCATGAGGCTTTTTGTCATTCTTGCCAAATGGCTCTCTAGCTGATTGCGGCAACCCATGATAAAATTGCTCTCCCAGGTTTGGATGACATGACAACATACCATGGGTACAAAATGCCCTACAACAAGCGATAGGTTCTCTGCATGGCTTGTTCCCGAAAAGTAAATCACCAGGTTCAGATGACACAACAATCAACCATGGCTGGCTGCCCATGGTGGGTTGTCGTATCGTGCAAACCCAGTGAATGGCTCAGTTCAGATGTAAAGGGACACCATGCAGACATACAGCCAATGTCCTTCCAGCACTACAAAAAGAATAACTCTGGATGGAACCCTCCTGAGGGCTGCAACAAGACATTAGATCACTATGTAGAATGCTTCCGCCATCAACAAACAGCATCGCTTGCAGCACAATTTCAGCTATGCCAAACACAATGCCATACATGCCCTCAAACACAACCCAAACATCATCAAAGAAGTTGACAAAGGCAGGGCTGTCATCATCACGAACAAGCATGACTATATACAGGAAGCACAGCGGCAACTCTCCAACACCACACTTTACAACCCACTACCATCTGACCCCACTGAAGAATACCAAAAAAGCCTACACAATCTGCTGCAAGAGTGCCCTACAAATGTGTAAGGAAAAAGTCCTCACGTACACACCCAGGAGTCACCACTATACGGCTCCACAGTGGACATATAAATACTCTCACTGTACTGAAAACCCAGACACCATTGTAATACTTACACACCTCCAGGTACCACTCTGAACACACCACACGATCCGTTGTCTACAGTCAAGCCCTGCGATATGACCAAATTTGTTCCTGTTCCTCTGACAGACACACCTACAGGATCTACAGACATTTAAAAAAAAATTACAGTACCCATCTGATGTGGTAAAGAAACAGATTAACAGGGCCAAACTGGTACCCAGAAGCCACCTACTATAGGACAGGCCCAAGAAAGAAAACAACAGAACTCCACGTGTTTACACGGCTCCCTGCTTAAACCACTACAACACATCATCAGGGACTTACAACCCAGTTTGGAAAATAATACCTCTCACAGGCAGTAGGAGGGAAGCCTTTACTTGCATACAGACAATCTGCTCTGTTCAAACAGCTACTCATATACAACAATTTATCTGTGTTTGTGTGAAAATGTGCAAATCTCAACCCATTATGCTTCGTTTTCCTTTAAGTAACAGTGATCAGAACCTTAAACTCCCTGAGGCATAAAATTATTCTCATCACCACTTTCCTTGTGGATCTATTACAGGTGTCCCATTACGAACTTATGTGGGATGCATATTGTTTCTACTGAACTCTTGCCTTTTTCGACACCAAAAGTTGGTTTTCTGTGCTTGGGACTTCAATAGTCTGGGTTGTATGACTTCCTATGACTGGGTCATAAGTTTGAAAGAGGCTGAAAGAGGTTCAACACCCCGATCTACAATGTTACCTCTGTTGCTTCCTTTCATTCTTCTTTTCAGCTCATCCTGTAGTCATGTTAGCCCATCCTTTTTAGCCCAACCTGAAGTCATGTTAACAAGATGTTTACCAAATGGGGGAACATGTATAGTAATGTGACTTACAGATTATTGTTTTGCATAACATACTGATTTTTTTTTTCATTCTTGCTAAAAAAAAAAAAAAAAAAAGGAAAAGGAGAGACACTTAAAGTGGCCTTTGAAGTCTTCCAGGGGCCAAGCCCATAACACCTTCCCCTCCCCCATATACATTACATCCGGGGTTACCAGCCATATAGCCCTGAACAAGCCATAGGGAAGCTGTACCCCAGTGGAAGAGGACAAACCTAATACACAAGAGGTCCAAGGTTCTGTCTCTAGTATAGACTCCTAGGAGAATGGACTGGGAAGATATGCATCTAGAGGTGAGACAGTGCGGTATGTTAGACAGTCAGAGTGGCTTGTGCTTAATCTCATAATCAGTGTGAACATTCTTGTGTTCTTAAGCGTAAACCTTCTTCTTGCACTGCAGATTTTATTGTTAGGCTGTGCTTTTACATTCTTCAAAGTAACTCCCAATTATTCTCAAAAAGCAGCATTCATTGAATGAAAGAATAAGTAGCTTAATCATTAATGGCTGAATAAGCTTCTAAGGTACAGTGATATTGGGTTTTAATTTACTTTTTTATTCTGTAGATTTCATCCCTCTTTCTTAAATGTTCAACATCCTCAAACTGAACAGGGACCTCAGAACCCAGCAATCTATAGGCCCATTTACAAGTGTGTTGCTCATAATTCATATTGGTGTTTGGGCAATTGGGTTGAGGTCCACTCTGGCTTGATGATAGATAAGAAATGGCTTAGAAGCCTGCCAGGCTGTATGGAATCAGATCACAGAAAGGATCAGTTTGGATGTGATGATGAGCCATGGTGTACCATTATGCGCACAAGCCTGCTTGAGCCTCAGGCTCCCTCCTTCCATCCCCGAATCAGCTGCATGGAGATGATTGGAATCATCCACATCCTATTTTAAACTAACCAGATTTTTCGCATCCAGACTGGGGGAACTCTGTTTGGTTTAAACTATAATCTCTTCACAAGCCAAGATGATAAACTACTCAGAAATGTTCTCAGAAAAAGTATCTTCAGAGAAATTTACCCTCAGATCTAGTTAAAACACAATCTAAAAAGTTTTTAAAAATCCACCAAGGTCTGGGCAAATAAAGAGGCCTTCACCTGGTATTGAAAATATATCAGACCTGGTGCCAGTCTGATTTGGAGTGTCACAATGTAGAAGACAGTGGGACCTGAAATAATAATAATAATAATAATAATAATAATAATAATAATAATAATTTACATTTATATACCACCCCATAGCTGAAGCTCTCTGGGCAGTTTACAAAATTTTAAAAGATTGAACATTAACAAGTCAATATACAAAATTTAAAACCATAACACATAAAAACAGTTGATATTTAAAACATTTTAAAGAGGGTCTCTGGGCAGGGCCCATGCCAGGTTGCATGGCCCCCCTGTCATGCTGTGACCAATACCTGTCCCCCAGGTCCCTGCACCAATATCATGCAGGTCTTCCTCCGGGTGAGCTGGCGACTTATCCAGGATCACTGCTACTGCTGTATCAGTGGCATCACTGAATGGAAGAAGGGAATCAAGCAGGTGCTCAGTGCCCTCTATTTTTAATGCCCCACAGTGCAATGCTCAATCCCAGGCATTGCATTGTATGACATTAAAAAAAGAAAAGGTTTCCAGCTCTGATGGGAGCTGAACATGTGCTTAGCTCCCTTTTCCCAGCTGATTGTGTAGCAGCTTCTGCAGCCTGCACAAAAGAGGAGATGGTTGACTATCACTACAGTTAGATTTCACTAATCTAGCCAGAGGAAGGGGAGACTGACAGCGGACCCTCCTATGGGCTCGAGCTGTCAACTGCCTGATGCTGCTGATACCTGTCACCAGGTCTGCTTCTGAGGATGATCTTAATGCCTGGCAGGTTCATGGGATAGAAGATGGCACTTAAAGTACCCTGAACTCTTCATCTGGTTAGTTGTACAAAAAGCAGGGGATGGGGAAGCCACTTATCCTGATGAAGAGTTCTGGAGAGCTGAAAAGCTTGCACATTATTTCTTGACATTTTGGTATTACCCAGCTGTGAATTTTGGATATTTTTCTTATTAAAAGGAGTTCTTACTGTTATTGTCTTTGGATTTAACTAGTTTCCCTGAAAGTCCCTGCTTGCTTCCTTTTTTTAATCAGAGAAATTCACTTGGAAAAGTTCATGTATGTCAGCTAGTTTTTATTGCTTTGTTCTTCTAAGTGCAGATTACTTAATTTCTGATTTATCTGCCTGCTGAATGCCATGGAAAGAGAAATATTGATAGCAGAATGAGATTAAGCTGGGCGTGGTGTGAGAGGGATACCTCAAAGTAGAGATGTTAACACATAGTTGGTGTACCATTTCAGGCCATTGATTCTGGTGATGCCCTTTGATGTTGCTGGGGTTTCAAGGTTCTGCTATGGCTCTGATCTGCAGCTGGGTTCAGGTTAGGTCAGGTTTCTCAGGAAGCAAGACGAAAAGAGACTATCACCATGGAAGGCACTGACTGATGATGAGGCTCAAAGCTAGACAGGGTTGTCTGTATCTTGTTCAATATAGTTGGCTGCAAGTGTCAAGTGTGAATAGTTTTGAAAATGGTCAGTCACCAAGTAGTGCATAATGCTTTAATATATTCCTAATAATAAAACCTAAAACTTGGTAAACACAAGGAAAGATTTTGACATGACTGAAAATAAAACAACAGCAACAATAACAACAATTAAGACCAGAAAACAGAGTAGAAGAGAATAAGAAGAGGAAGGGGGAAAGGTAATCTAAAATGCCTTTTGGGAAAAAAAGGTTTCGACTAGATGGTAAAAGGCACACACTGATGAAGCAAGGTGGGCATCTTCAGGAGAGGCACTCCATAAAATGGGTACCGTAACAGAGAGACCCCTGCTCTGTGCAGTTTACATCATGGTTGGGTTGCACACAGTGCTTCCCCTGCATATCAAAGAGGAGATTTGTATGGAAAGAAGCACACTCTGAGACAGACTGGGACCAGGTTGTTTGGGGGTGGTGGTTAAAAATAGCACTCATTTAGAATTATGACTTGAAGCTTATAGGCCGCTATTGCAATTGTGGCAGAATTATCGCTAATGCTTTCTCTGTGGTTAGTCCTTGTCAACAAGCAGCCCACCTACCTGAAGCTTCAAAAGGCACCCCATGTAGGACATATTACAATAATCCCATTGGAATATGGTATTACAACGTTGTCATTACCACTACAGAAAGGAACAAAAGCCACAAGAAATTACAGGGTGGATAGAGAAGCTCCCCTTGTGGGGGATTGCTCCTACTTATACACTGAGGGCACATTTGGTAAGCTTGTCTCACATTGACTAGAAAAACTGGCTTTCCCAAGTCTTCCCTGAATATCAATAGACCAACTGCAAATTCTGCATGTTTATGTGTGTTTATGTTTCAATCTGTAAACTATTTCCACAGTTTTATTTTGCTGCCAATGTAATCAATATTTATTCTTACTGTTCCCTAAAACGGAGCACTTAAACTATATCTCCACAGTCTATAAAATGTAATTATTTCACTCCTAGAGGGACCTGAATAAGTTTCTGCAGAGTCTACTGGCTGTACTTGTGAGGTCTGCCTGACAAATAATCCCAAGACTTTGGGATGGACAAATTGCAATAGTGTTCTTTTTGTGGCCCTATGGTAAGAGCAACATTACCTTCAAATTGTTTCAGTTGGTCGGAAGAGGCCTTAGCCTAAATTAGCCATTCCAGCTGAAATCCCAAGGACAGCACAATGAGTTCTATACAACCAAAGGTGCTTTGGGCTTGCGTTTCTTGGTCAACAGCCTTTTCACATCTCAGGGCAAACCACTTTTGATCATTACATGTGCTGGCACTATGTAACCTTTCCTTTTGTGATTCAGTGGGAAACTGTATGTGAACATGTCTATTTCACTTAATGTTGCTTTCAAGGAATGACTTTTGCAGTTCAGCGTAGTACAAAATTTATCCTCCATAGAAAAATAGGCCATCTGGGTCATGGGTAATAAAAGACAAAGTACTATAACATACCATATCAGAATTCCCACAAACCCAAAGAAGCATTTGTGTCCATAATTTGGCCACCAAAGCATCTGAGAATGAAGTTTACAGCTGAGGTATTCTTAAAATATGCTGAGAACATGAACAACTGGGAAAGGGGGACTCTAATCCAGTAAAATATAGTTTAGATCAGGTTTAGATCTTTTTAGAGAGAGGGACAAATTCCATTTTGGAGAAGCTCTCAGGGGTTGCATTCCCAAGGCGAAAGGGGCCTGGCAAAAATATCAGCATATTTTAGTTTTAAGCTCCTACTGCCAGTGACTGAGCTTTAGGAGAGGCTACCCCGAGGATCTTGGGGAATGATCCAGGCCACCCACAGAACCTTTCCTTGCTCCTATGCAATGCCAGGTCGGTTAAAAACAAAACAAACATAATCTATGACCTCCTCACAGAAGAGGAGGCCGACCTGGCATGCTTCATAGAGACCTGGCTGGGAGATGACAGTGGCCCGACATGGGCTCAGGCTCTCCCAGCTGGGTACTGTGCTAGTGAGCAGGTGAGGGAAAGTGGGCGGGGGGGTGGAGTAGCTGTGGTCTACAAAAACCATCTTAACCTGACCAGACATCCTATTCGGGAATTGAATCATATCGAATGTGTGTACCTGAGTCTGAAGGCCAGGGATAGACTAGGGATTATGTTAGTGTTCCGGCCACCCCGCTGCCTATCAGACTTCCTGGCCGAGCTCACGGAACTGGTCTCGGAGCTGGTGTTGGATTCGCCCAGGCTTTTGGTCCTGGGCGACTTCAACATCCCATTCGGGGCCGGTTTGTCAGGTGCAGATCAGGAGTTCATGGCATCCATGACAAACATGGGCCTATCCCAATTGGTCTCTGGACCCACACATTCAGCAGGTCACACCCTCGATGCTGTTTTCAGTTTCGAACAGACGGATCTGTGGGCGGAGGTATTGAATACCTCCGAATTGTCATGGACAGACCATTTTCTGGTCAGGGTTAGTATCTCGGCTACCACCCGCCCCTGCAGGGGTGGCGGACCTATTAAGATGGTCCGCCCTCGAAGGCTGATGGATCCTTCTGGATTCCAGAAAGCCTTGGAGGGTTCTATGGCTGGTATCGTCGACGATCCTGTAGAAGCCCTGGTCAATAGATGGACTCAAGACCTAACTAGGGCTATCGACACAATCGCCTCCAAACGTCCTCTTCGACCCGCTTCTAATAGGGCGCCCTGGTATACAGAAGACCTCAGAGAGTTGAAGCGGAAAGGACGACAACTGGAGCGCCAATGGCGGAAAACTCGACTTATATCCGACAAGACACGACATAGAGAACATCTTCGTTCCTATGGGGTGGCAATACGTGCAGCGAAGAAAGCTTTCTTCTCTGCACGCATTGCATCTGCGAATTCACATCCAGCAGAACTGTTCAAGGTGGTGAGGGGTCTAACCCAGGCACCTTCTCCCCTGAATCCTATTTTAGAGCCTTCAGTAGTTTGTTGTGATGCCTTTAACCATCATTTCTCAGATAAAATCTCTCGGATAAGAGCCAACTTAGATGCCATTGTTATAGCAGAGGCTGACAGTGGAGTGTCCAGCGACTCCGCTAGTAGGATTACACTTGATCAGTTTCAGTTGGTGAGTACCGAGGATGTGGACAAGGTACTTGGATGTGTGAGGAGGACGACTTGCCCTCTCGATCCCTGTCCTTCTTGGCTGGTTGTCCAGGGAGGAGATGCAGTTAGATCACATCTACAACATATCATTAATGCATCTCTCAGGGAGGGGAGTTTTCCATCATGTTTAAAAGAGGCGGTGGTATGGCCGCTTCTAAAAAAGCCCTCCCTGGATCCCCTGGACCTTAATAACTACAGGCCAGTATCAAATCTTTCATTTTTGGGCAAGGTGATCGAGAGGGCGGTTGCCTTCCAACTCCAGGCAGTCTTGGATGACACTGATTTTCTAGACCCATTTCAAACCGGCTTCAGGGCAGGATACGGAGTTGAGTCTGCTATGGTCACCTTAGTGGATGATCTACGCCTCAGTATTGACAGGGGGAGTGTGTCCCTGCTGGTACTCCTGGACCTCTCAGTGGCTTTCGATACCATCGACCATGGTATCCTTCTGGAGCGCCTGGGGGAATTGGGAATCAGGGGCACTGTGCTTCAGTGGTTCCGATCCTACCTCTCGGGCAGGTTCCAGATGGTGATGCTTGGGGATAGCTGCTCTTCAAACAGGAGTTGCTATGTGATGTACCACAAGGTGCCATCCTTTCCCCGATGCTGTTTAACATTTACATGAAACCGCTGGGAGAGATCATCCAGAGGCATGGGGCGGGGTGCTATCAATACGCTGATGACACCCACATATATTTCTCTATGCCTTCGACAACATCGTCAGCTAAGGATAGTGTGTCTCCTCTGAATAAATGCTTGGAGGCGGTAGTGGGCTGGATGAGGAAAAACAAACTGAAGCTGAATCCAGACAAGACGGAGGTGCTCGCTGTCAAAGGTCCCAACCTGGGTTTGGAGGGGTGTCAACCAGTTCTGGATGGGGTTACACTCCCCCTGAAAGATTGTGTTCGCAGCTTGGGGGTACTCCTGGATCCGTCACTCCAAATGACAGCTCAGATTGATGCGATGGCCAGGAGTGCCTACTATCAGCTTCGGCTGATACGCCAACTGCACCCCTTCCTAGAGTTGGAAGACCTAAAGACGGTAGTGCACACTCTGGTAACTTCGAGGCTTGACTTCTGCAATGCGCTGTACATAGGGCTACCTTTGTGCCTAGTCCGGAAACTTCAACTTGTTTAAAATATGGCAGCCAAGTTGGTCACTGGTGCACCTAGAGATGACCACATTACACCAGTTTTAAAATTGCTTCATTGGCTGCCAATCAGTTTCCGGGCGAAGTATAAAGTGTTGGTTATTACCTTTAAAGCCCTTCATGGTTTGGGTCCAAGTTACCTGCAGGATCGTCTTCTCCCGTACAATCCGCCCCACATACTTAGGCCCTCTGGGAAGAACTTACTCAAGTCAGCCAGAACTAGGCTGACGAGTGTTACCAGAGGACCTTCTCTTCCATCGCTCCCAGACTATGGAATGGTCTGCCGGAGGAGATTAGACAAATTAGCAGTCTTCATGAATTTAAGAGAGCCATGAAGACTGCTCTCTTCCGGCAGGCCTATCCAGATGAATTTTAAGATGTTTTTAATGATGTATTTTTTCTTGTTTTTTGAAAATTTTAACTGTTTGTGATTCTTGTGTTTTATATTGTTGCTATTCCCCGCCTCGATCTGGAGGGAGAGGCGGGTTATAAATAATAATAATAATAATAATAATAATAATAATAATAATTATTATTATTATTATTTCAACATTTCAGAATAGGGAAAACTGCACAAAAGCTAGGAAACCACCAAATTACGTGGTTGGGTAAGGGGGTGGGACTAGGGTAGGGGAGTGGCCATATGGGGAACCTCAGAAAGGATGGATTTGGCCTGCGCTTCTACATCCTGTAGCTTAGTACTGCCTGAGAGAAAGCATCCAACAAGGCCCTAGGTAGGTGGCAAGACGTAACCTTAGAAGCTCTCACTTTAGTAGAACAAAAGATACATGGGAGTGAGATTGCAATATGAGGTGCTGTATTTGTGTTGAGAGGGTTGTTAAAACCTGTAATTCCCCTCCAGGAAGAGGAAGAGGCGGAGGTGAAAATGCAGAACAAGTGGAGCTAATGTTCATGGTGAAGAAAGCCAGAGCAGTATCAAAAAAAGAGCAAGACAGAAAAGGGGCTAAGAGAAAGTAACACAAAAAGAAAAATGTACATTTATTGATTGGCAATAACAAAAAGAAATTGGGTTGAATTCAGGCTTAAGTTAGTTGCACATTCATCCTATTAAAATCAATGGGAAATTTTAATCCCATTGATTTCAATAGGACTTAACCCATTGCCTTAAGAAGAGGGGGAAGATGAGTAGCAAGGAAGGGCAAAAGAGAAAATACATTTTTAAAGTAGAGGGGGAAAGATAGCAGAGAAATGGAACAAGATGGTATAATAATAATTGTCATGAGTGTGACTAGTGTGATGAACAGAGGGAAAGCAAAGATATTTTCAGGGGCCCTCCTCTGAAAGCCCCCGCCTTTTTGGTGGTGGTCCTCAGCTGTGGCGTGTCCTCCCCGGGAGGCTTGCCAGGCAACTGTCATGTGATCAGAGCTTTTTATTCTCCCAAACCTTTTAATTAATTTTTTTAATGTGTTTGAGATCTTTAGCTGCTGCTGTTTGGTTTTTTCCTGTTGATGGTTTAAACTTGAAAAGGGTTTTCATTATATTTTTATATCGTATGGTATTATGTGATCCTCCCAGAGGGCTTTGGTTATTGGGTGGTATAGAAATGAAACAAATAAATGGAGATAATGAAAACACTGAAAACGCAGATCATTAACTAGATAAGAATGGATAGTTAAAATTGGCCCCAACTGGAAAAGCAAATAAAGAAGAGCAGTTGTTGTGAACCGTCCAGAGAGCTTCGACAATTGGGCAGTATGGGAAGGTAATAAATAAATATAATAAAAAGAGAAAGTGAGGTCTCAAACGTAGAAAAGAGACAGGGACAGTAATTAAGTAACAGTAATCCAAAGAGGAAATGGAGGTAGGATTACATGTTGATTATCACTTGTTCAACGTAGTACTGTATATCTAACAGAAAACACACAAAGAGTGGTGCTTTCAAAGGCCTAGGGCAATGTATAGCTTGAGAATTCTTGGTATCTGAAGGATGAAACCTGATAGGAAACTTCTTTGGCAGGTCAGGTTTTTCAACATGGCTATTTAATGTGGGCCTAGCGTCTTTCAACCTTTAACATTCTCCTTCTTCCTGTATCTTTTGTTCTTACCAACATATCATTCAAACAGTAGTCACTTTTATTATGACCTTTGCATGGAGAATCATCCATTGAAAACTAATATTTACACAAGCTAGTCCTTGTAAGACAGTCTGAAAACAAGTCGGATACTGTCAATCACATCATCAGGATTCAGCTTTAGAAAAACTCTCTCTACATCCTTATTAAAATTAAACTTATGTAAATATTGTAATAAAATATTAACAGGATAACACTGGAAATGAATACTTAAACAAAGAATCCTGAAGGCTTCTGTAAAAATGAATCAGTATGAAAAAGTGCTATATACATAGCATTGTGACATAGCTTTTCAGGGAGACCAGCATAGTTTCTTTCTTTCCCCCTCCCCTTGAATTTTTATTATTTATATACATTGTGTATTTCCAAGTTATTTGCATAAAAGTGAATATCCTAACAAAATGCTTGGAAGATAAAATTATCTGCTGTGGTAATGTAACTTTTTGTTCCACTACCAAGCTCATTTTAAGATGGGGTTTAGCATGGAAGAAGATATGTTATTAAAGTTATAAAAAATGCTTTTTGCATAGAGGAGCAGATGCTGAATTCTTTCACAGAAAATAGAGCAGGGCTCAATCTATTAAAAAGAAAGAAAGAAAGGACAAATGAAATGGAAAAATGTTTAGCTAATCTGACTTTGTTCTGGCTGTAACTTTGTTTAGCAGAGGATACACCAAGCTATCTTAACCAGAATACTGGTGACGTGGCAATCTTTCTGCCCGCATACAAGATTTTTCCACTTTAGTGACAAAACTGATTTCTGAACTCAGTCCACTGTCTGGATCCTATTTTATGACAGTTGTGATCTTTGAAAATAAATTTGTGGAATGACAGTGCTGAGGCTAAACTGTCTCTTTCCTGATACAGAATTTTCAATGTGAGGGACCTTATAAATGGGAGGTGCAGCTTCCTCAATTTGGAACGTATGTTAACTTGGATTATTCCACATGCAGCCTATAGCTGGCAGTTGAACCACTCAATAGTACTACCCAATTTGGCCTCTATTGATTCTTTACCTAGTACATCACCTAAAATTAATCTCCAGTTTTGCAATAAAGGCTGTCATATTTCTCTTCACTTCTGTCCTCTCCGTCATAAAGGACCTGTTTGTTCCAATTATTGCTAGGGATAGATCCAACTGGTAGATTACGTGTTTTTTTAAAAAAATGGTGGAACATGTATTACAGAGCAGTCCTAACCCACTCTGAAGATCAATTTAGTGGAATTAGTATGGGGCAGAAGTGCCCCTCTACTGTTGGAGAGGAGCTCCATCAGAGAGGCATTACATCTAGGGGTGTGCATAGACCCCCAAAATCGGATTGTAACTGGTACCTCGGATCGGATTGGAGGCTTCCTGGTTCGGTTCAGAGCCAATTCCGATCCGAAAATCGGACACCATTTTAGGTGATTTCGCCATAGGCTTACATTGGGGGAAAGAAAGCTTTCCCCCAATGCAAGCCTATGGTGAAAACATGGGGGCGGGTGAGTGGGGACCTAACTCCCCCTCCCTCCCTCCCTCCCTCCCTGTCTCTCCCCCCACACTCGCACTCCTTACCTGCCGAAGCCACGGCCGCAGCCCCGGAATGTAAGTGGGGCCTTGTCCCTCCCCCCACTTGCACTCCTTACCTGCCGGGGCGCTCGCTTCCATCCGCTGGTCCCTTCTACTCAGAAACAGGCTTCACAGCCTGCCTCTCAGTAGCGCGCCACTAGGACCAGCGGACGGAAGCAGACAGCCACGGCAGGTAAGTGGGCACCTCCCTCCCCCTCCCCCCCACTCATGCTCCTTACCTGCCAGCATCCTGCACTGCCATCCACTGCTTCCGTACTACTAATAAGCAGGCCTTGCAGCCTGTTTATCGGTAGTACGGAAGCAGCGGACAGCTGCGCAGGATGCCGGCAGGTAACGGGGGACCTCCCCCTCCCTCCCCCCTCCCCCCACTCGCGCTCCTTGCCTGCTGCCTCCTCGCTGCCGTCCACTGCCGCCCACTGCTTCAGTACTACTGAGAAACAGACCTTGAGGCCTGTTCCACAGTAGAGCGAGGGCGTGCTGAGTGATGACGTCACCCGACGCGCCGTCGCTCTATTGTGGAACAGGCCACAAGGCCTGTTTCTCAGTAGTACAGAAGCAGAGGGCGGCAATGGACGGCAGCAACGAGGCAGCAGGTAAGGAGCGCGAGTGGGGGGAGGGGGAGGAGGTCTGCGGTTCGATCCTCCCATCTTTTCCAATCCGGATCGGGTCCTTTCAGATCGGATTGGATGAGATCAGACGATCCAGCTGCGGGTGATCGGAATTGGATAATTTTATCCGATTTTGGCTGGATCGGGTCCGGATCGTGGCTCGGACCCAATCTGGTGCACACCCCTAATTACATCCACTTCGGATTACCTCAATACCCTTACAGAAAGCTCAACAGGAGTAGGAGGACCCCCAAAAAGGGCATTCCAGTGGCTGCCATGGATCTGCTGGATTCAAAGCCCCCTCGTTCCCACAACAGGCCCCCAGTACAGGGCCCTTCACCTATATAAGACTGGAGCTGGTTTTGGTATTTCCCCTTTCATTAAGTTCAATAGGAGGTGAGAGGAAAGAACCACTGGGAGCAAATGGGAAAATGCCACCCCTACCTCCCGACACAGCAAGCTGGCAGGACTTGGGAAGTAGTGGATTTCCTGCCATGGATCTCCCCGCATGATTTAGGAATGATCTGTTATTTGGTTTAAAAAGGTAGAAATAATGAATGAATCGATACTGCCGTTGATTAAATTATATTTGTTTGACCTGAAGTAGTAGTTGGAGGAAAGAATGAACTGATTTGCATGTGATAATGACTAGAAAGCAATAAATACAGCATCATATAATTGGAAGCACCTGAAGGTCATCTGTTCTAATGCCCTGCCTCAAGTTAAGGCAGCATCTTTCTGCAAATAGGAATAAAGATCACCCTGCAAATAAAATGGGATTGAAGGAATAGGTAAATGGGCAGAAGTAGTGGGTGGATCATGAAGTGGGTGAATCATGACCATGTTTTTCACATGTAAGGAAAATATAATAATAATAATAATAATAATAATAATAATAATAATATATTTATTTATTTATTTATTACCCCCCTCTCCCAACGGATCAAGGCAGGGAACAGCACTAAACATAAAATACAAAACTGATTAAAAGCACATATAACCAAATCCAATTTGTTTAAAATTTCAGTGCCATCTGATTTTTTTGGTACTTTTATAGATTTTCTAGATTGCATCTGTTGAAACAGATATGGACATTTAAGCTCACAGTCTGATCTCATATTTGTATTTTATAGCCATAGGCATTCTGATGTGTTAATGAAAGTTTATCAAAACTCTGAATTGTTTTGTATTTTTCCTAACTACACCTTTGTGATACTGTTCGTAGCCTCCCTGTCTTTTAATTTTCCCGTTAAGAATAAATCTCTGTGACTTTCTCCCTCTCCATTATGAATTGTTGAACGTTGCTTTTGTTTATGTAGCCCTGAAGTGGTGAAGAGTGAGCCCTATGGTGAGAAGGCTGATGTCTGGGCTGCAGGATGCGTCCTCTATCAGATGGCCACGCTCAGCCCTCCATTTTACAGCACCAACATGCTCTCCTTAGCAACTAAAGTAAGCAGATTTGCTAGATGAAACTAGACCACTGAACCTGCACGTCTGTGCTTTCTGAATGTCCCTTTCCTCCCACATTTGTGGTGGCAGCCTAAAAAAAGCTTGCAATCCCATAGGGACTTTACACCAGACCCAAAGAAGCTGTTCTGATGGCTGCTGTTTTGGGATAAAGAATGGATCTAGTTCTCAGTGCTGGATCGAAGGAATGAAGGATCCTCCTGCTGTCCTGCACTGGCTCTGGAAAGGGAAGCATTTTATCCTATGCTATACTGGCTTTATACCTAAGGGTCTTGGTGCTCATTTTTTAATTTTAAAAAATCTCTCTTCTTAGCTCTCTTACCATCAACAATGCTTCATCGTACCCTCCTTTATTTTTATGTGTGCATTGTCTGTGGCTCCCTAAATTGTGACATGACTTAACATCAGGGATTTCCATTGTTTACTATCACTGAGCTGTTACTCTTTATGGGCTAATAAAATGTTCACTGTTTTTACCAGGGTCATTCTAAAAGGCTCTTACAAAACATAGCAAGTTTCTTGAAGGGTTTCAAGTCAAGCAAACTCCGAATAACTTTCTAAATAGCAAATGAAAAAAATATTGGTTTCTTTCTCAGTTCAAAAAAGGCTACAGTTGTTTTGCTAATCAGTATATAATGAATAGTAATTTATCCAGCTAAACTCATGGGTATATGAATATTAGATTAAAATAAGATTAATGTTTCTGATGAATTTTCTACATGAATATCACTTGAATGTAGGATATTCCTTGTATTCAGGTGTACCTTATATTCTTTTCACACCATTGTGTGTGAAAACTACATGTGGCCTGTTTCATTGCATGTAAGTGACATAAGTACCTTGTGAAGTTAAATTGATTATGTGATGTGTGCCATGCTGTTAAAAGGGAAAACAGCAATGTAATACATGCAAAACTAAGTTGGAGCCAGACTTAGTCATAAGTAACTTGTTGCACTGATTTCAATGGGCCTATTCTAAGCATGACTAAGTCTGGATGCAGCCAAATATTTTTCTAATTTTGACAACAAAATATTTATTTTGCAGATAGTAGAAGCTGCGTATGAGCCAGTTCCCGGTGGTGCTTACTCTGAAAAAGTACCGGCTATCATTAAAAGGTAAGTGTCATAGGTAGGTTTGTATATTCCTAGATTTCTATGAATAACAACTTACTTGACTTGAACAATATTCATTGCTTGCCTCTCAGTGGACAGGTCCTTTTACTTTAAGTCACATATGGGCAGTCCAGGGGCTCAATATGTAATCTGAAAAAGTGTGGTATGCCCCTCCCATGTTCCCCTGCCATCCAGCTGATCAGCCATGAGCAGGGGTGGGGGGAAATAGCCTATTCCCCACTGCTAATAACACGGGAGAAGCAGTGATCTATATCAGAATCGCTGGTGGGGGGCGGCGGTTCACCTCACCAGCAATCCAGCTAATTTCCCGCTGCGGTTAGCCAAGAGGAAACCACGATCTGCATCGGAGTTACTGGGAGGAGGGCAAGGTTAAAACCTCTCCCTTCTGATGTCAAAACCACTGCTTCTTTGATGACAAAAAGGTTGTCCACCATGCCTAAGCAGGAGATGCAATCTTGTAGTTGAACTCAAAAAATGTGACATGCTACTGAAACATTTACTAACCAGAGTTGGTGCGGTATACATCTAGGACATGTTTACAAAAGGTTTCTAACATGATGACGTGCAAGGTTGAAAAATATGCATTCTGATTTTGAACTTGGGTTTTGCTCATATTTCTGTAAACAATCACTTGGCTCTTGCTGAAAAATGAACCTACAAGCGGGAAGCAAAATCTGTCAGACATGAATATCTTCCCTACATACTGGCTTGAAACAAATAAAATCCATCAATTTATTGATCCAGTCAACAGACCCGCAAATAAAATCAGTTCTTGGTCATGCCTATGTGCATCCTCATTCACTTGACTTGCATTTTTTTTAAAAAAATGAATGTAGCTGCTAGTTCAGGGTGGGGAAAGTTCCTAAGCACAACAGATGGATATGGCCGAGAGCCAAACTCTAGCTGCTCTCCCTGCCATCACTTGATCTCCCAACCTTCACACTTTTTCTGCCAGCTTGATGTTTTTTTTCCTCACTCCCCTAGTCGAGTCCATAATTGCTAGAGACTCCCTGCATCATTGGACTTACATGAAGAATTGCTTGCATTATTCGCTTGATCTTTCCCAAGAATCAAATTATTTTTGGAACTTGATTGAGCCTTGGCTCTAAACACTAGCAAAGGTTCTGATCTTTTCCACTTTGCATTCTTGCTCATACCTCTGAGAATTCCTGATGATGGTGCTGAAGCCAGTAATTGACTAAGCTTTTCTGATGTCACTGGTGTTTTCTGAGGGCCTAAACTCTGCTCTCTTCCATTGGCTGAGTTGTTCTGATGTTATTGGTAACTGAGGATAATGGAAATATGGGCACAATCCTATCGGGATAGCTGTAAGCCTCCGAACTCAGTGATTTACCGCCATCCAATGCAAAGCAGGAGGAGCAGGAGAGGCGATCTTCACTTCCGCGCTCCTTCTGCTCTGAATTTTGGCTACATGGGCTTTTTTGCTCAACTAGCTGGGGGCTCTGCAGAATGGGAGGGAAGGAGGCTGGGAGGCCTGGGGATATGGTGTAAGTTGGTCTCAGTCCCCAGTCCTTTCCCCACCCACCGGCACACACCCTTTCCTTTGCATCCTCAGAAAGGCAGCTGGCCTGGTTCTCTCCATGCTGACTGAATAATATTTATTTATGTATTTATTCCCCTTCTCTCCCTCTGGATGAAGGCGGGGTACAGCATGAAATACAAAACACCATAAAATACATATAACTGATTAAAAGCATATAAAATTAATACACTATTAAAAGGCATCTTAAAATTCGACTGGGTAGGCCTGCTAGAAGATATCAGTCTTTATGGCTCTCTTAAATTCCTGGAGACTGTTAAGTTGACGAATCTCTCCCGGCAGGCCATTCCACAGTCTGGGAGTGGCAGAAGAGAAGGCCCTCTGGGTAATGGTTGTCAACCTAGTTTTTGCTGAATGGAGTAAGTTCTTCCCAGAGGACCTGAGTGTGTGGGGCGGATTGTATGGGAGAAGGAGATCCCGCAGATAACCTGTACCCAAACCATGTAGGGCTTTAAAGGTAATAATCATCACTTTATACTTCACCCGGAAACTAATTGGCAGTCACCCCTAGGTGTACCGGAGACCAACCTGGCTGCCATATTTTGAACTAGTTGAAGTTTCTGGACTAGGCACAAAGGTAGCCCTACGTACAGCGCATTGCAGAAGTTGAGCCTCAAAGTTACCAGTGTGTGCACTACCACCCTAGGTCTTCCAGCTCTAGGAAAGGGCGCAGCTGACGTATCAGCCAAAGCTGATGGTAGGCACTCCTGGGGGATAGTAGGCACTTCATGAGGGAGGGGGAGGGAGCTCAGTCACCTGACTCCAAGGTCAGAGCACTGGATCCAGAAATCTGAACCATCCTATGCCCCACCCCCAGACTCTGGGTAGAGCCATAGGATTGCTCCCTCCGAAGCCTAGGAAAGAAAAATGGAAGTGGTTCACAGCAATGAAGAGTGTTGTGTTTAAGGGGCCATGATGAGGAGAAGAAGAGAATGAAAGCTGGACTAGTCTGAAAAAGGAAAGAAAACTGATAAGATAAAATTAGTAGGGAGATGCATATGGGTGGAAAATGGGGAGTTGGAGGGAGCTGAAATTCACGTGCTTATTCAAATAGGCACAGGCAAGTCAGTATTATGATCATAATGAATACCCTCAGACCTGTAGTGTATCTGTAAGGATCTGACCTGTTGTTATTAAAAGAAGCACTGTAATTGGCGGATTCCATTAGTATTTACTTCGTGTAACTTGGTATCACAATTGAACTTTTCAGCACTTTGCTGACAACCTACAACATAAGATAAAAACAGATAACATTAAAGATGGAAATAACCTTTATTAATACAGAGAATGGGAAAATGTGGTGGTGGGTTTATTTATGAGAAGCAATTATAAAATAAGCCTAATAATAATTACTTTGATTTCTTTCATGATGGGCATTTCTAAAATGAAAATCATAATGAGTTTTGGGGCTTGTAACTGAAAACATAATCTGTAAAAAATGAAGAAAAAGCAACATCATTAATAGTCAGTGTTACAGTGCAGAATAGACAAAATGTCCCTTTTCTGTTTAAATAATAATAAAAAAAATTAGAGCCCTTATCTACTAAAGAAAAAGTTAGTAGGGTCACTTTGGTCGTCTTGCTTCCCTGGCTTCTAAATTGCACACATATTGCACCAGAGCACAATCTACACAACTGATGTAATGCGGAGGGAGAGCACATTAGGGTCATTTGTGTCAGATGACTCTGTGGCCAATCTGCAGCCACCCCACAGCTTCCCTCTGGAAAAGGCGCCTTTTCAGAAAGTTGTTTTAGTGCGTTGTTTTCCTTAAACACAGCTCTGGAGTGGTTCCTCTGTAGTGTGCCCCATTCCCCTCAGTGTTGAATCCTGGGCGTTCCTATTTCTGTGACTTGGCTGTGACCTGGAAGTGATCCGGTCAAGGAGTGGGGCTGCCCCCCCCTTTTTCCTCATTCTGGACACAGGCTTCTTCCCACTTAGCACTACTTTATAATCTCAAGCATTTACCCATTCTGAATCTGTAGCATCTTTTTCCCATTGAGAAAATCGGAGCCGCATGGCTGTTTTTTCTCTTCTTAAAGGCACAATTTTATTATTCCGAACAGGGGAGCATGGACAGAAATGAGGAACAAGCTTCTCTCATTCGCTGAGCAGCACCTACTGGGTTGATCACGTTCAGTTCTACTCTGCCCACCCAACCCCAAAGTATGGGTGTTTTCAAGCCTTGTAACCAATGAAAAGTGGGTTTAAGGTATTGTTTACTCTGCTTTTCTTGCTTCGTGTGCCCCTGATGGATCAAAGCCAACTTCATGAAAATCTAGTTAATATGCGAACATGCTTGTCATTCCATTGTCATGTAGCCAACTCCCAGGAGACAAACCTATCACAGAAGTTTTGGTTACTATTCCAGCTGTGTCTGCTTGGTGATGGACTCCTTTACACTATTATCTGATGTGCTCATGTAGTAGCTCATAGGACTGAGTAGATACACTAAAATCCAATCTGTACAGGTTATAAAAAGACTGTTTGTTTTTCTTGTTGGTCAGCACATACAGAACAAGTAGTCCTCTGGTATAACTGAGAAGTTTCAGTAGTTAATAAAAGTAATTTAAGCAGCAAACACACTGAATATACACATTGGTAGCTGCTAATACTAACAGTCTACCTGGTGGAGTTCCATATGATGGTACTTCCTTGTATTATTGCTAGGAGAGCAAAATTATGTCTCCGTTTTATGTGTTCCCCAGCATTATGGCTTCCAAAAGATTCAATTTTGCCTGGGAAAGGTAAGCTAAACTGAGGCTTGGCTGCACAGGGCAAATCAAGATATTGTCAAAGTTTCATGCCAAAAATGCTGTATTACATGGACAAGGAAGCAGTCCTTAACCACGATTCAGCTAGTATGAGACCTCCTGAGATGATAAATGCCCAATTTCCCGTTGTTCCAATCTAATCAAAGCCTCACTGTATTGCCTATTGAACTGGCCACTGTGAGCCCGAAGAAGTATAGGGCACTTCCACTTCAAAATCCAGCGTTAAGCCTGCCATCCCTCTTGTAAGGCACATTACTATTGTCTCACTTTTGGTATGCCTGGGAATCACCTATCCAGAATCATCCCATTCTTGTGCAGTCTTCAACAAATCTATACATCTTTGGCACGCCAGGATTCCAGAGTTGCTTCTTCCCCTAAAGAATCTCCTCTCCCCACTTGAAAGTCCACGGTTCTTCTAGCACAGTTTCTGCAACACAGCTTTGAATCGTCGTTCTTTTCTCTGGTTTCCATATAGAGCAACAAGAAAGGACTGATAATATTTCTTTCTTTCCCTTCTTTTACTCTCTTTTCCTGCTTTCGCGATGCTCTCCTTCTTATCTTCAGAAGCCAAAAGTCATGCTGGGATAGATGGACTACATCTTGTACAATTCCTCCCTCCCTCTATTACGATACTCTTTAAAATATTTTCTGTACAAAACTTATGGAATGGTATGAACAAGGCTATATTTGGTAAAGTTCCAGAAAAGAGATGAGTTTCTAAAAGGATTTACAAAAGAATCCTGTCTTTGGAATTGTTCTGGGTTATGTCCTTTGGATCCACTTCCCGAATCTACTTGCATAGATGTACATCTCATTGGTTTCAGTGGGACTTTGATCTGTGTAAGATTTGGCTATCATCATTGTAGATGGTTTAATACAGTATTTTTCCCCATAGGTGCTTGACCCCTGATGCAGAGAGTCGTCCTGACATAGTAGAGGTCAGTTCAATGATATCAGATATTATGATGAAATATTTTGATGGCTTATCAACCTCCCAGCTTGGCTTGGAGAAGAAACTGGAACGTGAAAGAAATCGTACCCAGAGATATTTCATGGAGGCCAATAGGAATGCAGTGACATGTCACCATCACCTTGCTGTATTCTCTCAGGTAAGTAAATGCATTCGGTTATTGTCCTGTTTTGAGGCCAGCAAGTACCCTGGTCAAGGCTAAAATAGTCCCAGGTGTAAACAAAGAGAGAAGCCAGTCCAGTCTAAGGTCATACACGGGAATCTGAATAGTGTAGTAGAAGGCAGGGGAGAGGTCAAAAGCAGTCCAGAGGTCGATCCACAGAAGTCGGTTGTGCCAAGCATCAAAGCCAGTCAGGGAGTGTCCAGAAGGGTGGACCAGGTGGGTCGTCAAGGGTCCAGGAGTCAGCAAGGTCCAGTGAAGCAAGGCAATATGCTGAGGTTAACTCACAGTTGACTGCAACAGAGATCTCGCTCCGGCTGTGCTGATTTATAGCTGGTCATTAATCAGCACAGCTGGCTAATTAGGTCAGCGTGTTGTTTTTAAGAGAGGCCCCACACTGTGGCCTCTTCTTGCTTCTCTGATGCTCACATCTGAGCCTACGCCATTTAGAGGGATGAATCATCTCCAGCTCTGCCTCCTGCATTTGGGGGAGACTATGAATGACACTGGAGGGGCCACGCTGCTCTTCTAATGGTTCCAAAGGAGTGCTGTCTGCTGGAGTCTCCAGCTCCGCTTGGCTCCGGCTGGGGCCCACTGCGCTGGCTTTCCCCCTCCCCTCCCTCATCTGACGAATCCTCCTCTAGGTAAGGCATAACAGTTATTTTATTACATATAATAGAACCCGTTATATGAATCTGGGCCAATTTCCCTAGCTGGAAATACAAAAATATTGTATGTATTGTGGTGCATTGGCTTGTTCTCATGTTTGTCACTCAGGCTATCAAGCATACATCTGTATACATGACATAGATGAATGGCTGTTTAAGTTAGAAGAGAGGAAACTTCACATGTGCAGCCACCAATGTGCTGCCCTATATCAAACACTGAACAGAACTGCAGTGGCTGCATGTGCAACTCTTGTTGTTTCAGTTAGTAGAGGGTATCACCAGCTTTGGACGCCCAAAGACCAAATTCTCCTCTACTTAATTGGATCTAATAATGTAAGGCCAACAAAGCACAGTTACATTTACAGAGCCACATTGCTAATTAATAAAAACGTGGAATCAAAGTTGGAAAGGATAAAAAAAAATCTGAATTAACTGCTCTAAGTCAGGTGTCTTCATGCACCAACATCATCTGCTATTAATTCCCTTACAGGAGGAATGGGCAGCTTGAGGCACTCCAGATGTTTTGGCCTAGAAATTCCATAATCCTTCACCATCGGCTATGTCGGCTAGAGCTAATGGGAGTTGTAGGCCATCTGGAGGCCCACAACTTGCCCAGCCCCGCCTTACAGATTAAAATACATAATCAAGATCCTATGCTATTTCTCAAGCACAGGTTTGAATCAGCCATGTTTTTATACAATGCCATGCTAGCAGAGTTTCTAAAAAGCTTTAATAGAAGCTGAGGAAAATTAATATTGTTGCAAGAACACTGCACCTAGACTGGACTTCTGGGAGCCACATTTCAAAGGAAATGGTTTCTATTTTTCTTTGCAGGAACATTATGAGAAGTCAAGTCTCAGCAGCAGTAGCAGCGGAGCAGCCAGTTTAAAAAGTGAATTTTCTGAAAACACTGATCTTATGACTGAAAACTTCCACCAATCCTCTGGAAAAGATGAAGAGAAAACCTGTGATGAAACCCTATTGGATGATAACTGCACTTTAGAAAACTCAGAAAAAGGTAGCGATGAAACAGTAGTTCTAGTATGCTAATTAGAGTTGGATAGAAAGGATCATGTCTACTTTTATTTTTCTGCACAGATGTCTTCTCAGAATTAGATGATGAACTGGACATATCAGATAATTCCAGCAACTCTAGTTCAAGTCCTTTGAAAGAATCGGCATTTGGTAAGCTTCTTTAAGCAGTCATTCTAAGCTCCAATATTGTTAGTTGGAAGGTCACCAGTTGATGTTGATATATGCACCTGGGCAGGTATTGAGACAATGTGGAAGTATGGTGCTGGTCCTGGCTTTTCAGAATGGATTTGGGTGCGTCAAATAAAGCATGCTCAGACAGAGGGAGAAGAACAACAGGATTCGCATACTAGGCAACTAAGTTCAACAAGAAATCCCTATGAAGCAAATTCATATGAATATGTATGTTTGTAAGATTTA
Organism: Anniella stebbinsi; assembly: GCA_029215795.1. Lineage (NCBI taxonomy): Eukaryota > Metazoa > Chordata > Lepidosauria > Squamata > Anniellidae > Anniella > Anniella stebbinsi. Next base: position 186,919,944 of record JARDYH010000002.1, read on the forward strand.
ACTGCTGCAGTTCTGATAGCATCTTTTGCCTACTTTTTTCCAGTGCCTGCTGGGAGGCAAGTGTCAATGGGTTGGATCCAACAAAGTACCCTTCATGGGTTGGATTCACAAAAGCTTCCTCCAAGTACAATAGAGGTAGTTTGATAAGTGAGCCCTAGCTGCATTCAGACAACACGATACCCTATACTCAAAGGCTGAATATGAGTTGAGTGTGGGCTGTCGTTAACCCATGTTTCAACAACAACCCATGATTATCATGATGTCTGAACTCAGCCATGATAACAAACCATGATTTGTTAACCATGAACATCCCACATTTTACAACCCAGTAACACCATGGGTTCTCTTCATGAGTTGTTCATGGATTTTTAGTACGGCTGGGTTCAGACAACATGATAACCCACATTTCAACAACAACCCACGATTCAGTGACAACCCAGACTCAACCCCTAAGTAAGAGTTATCCTGCTGTCTGAACCCAGACAATGGCATTGTTCTAGGAATATGGAAGTTACACTGGCCATCTTCACACCTTCTCTCCTGCCAGGGTCCCTGGTCATGCAGAGAGTTCTGCCCATGTTCAGAACTTCCCTGCAGACCTTACTGCTCATCACAGCAAGGCTGGAGATATGAGGGGTTGGGGCCAGCATGCACAGTCCTGTCTCCAAGTTTAACTCTCATATGTTTGAAAGAATGCACGAATAGAGTTTACATTGAAGCAACATTTATTATAAATAGTATGTCAGCATACTTACTCAGTCTTCATTAAAAACAACAATTGATGGCATAGGTTAACTAGAAAGATAATTTTTCAGTTCTGAAGTATAAGTTATGGCATTGCAAAGACAAATGTGGAGGAAGAGTAATGGTAGAATGATAGAGTCATAATCTATATTAGAAAAGGTGAAGCTGAGCAATTATTTAAGTATTTGTGTTCTACAGGTTTTAAAGCATTTATACTAGAATACAGGTGGATAGCTGTGTGAAGAAAGTTCCTGAAGATGGAACTGATGTCAAACACTGTTGTCTGTTGATTATTGACTTAACCAGGAGGAGGAGATTGGAAGCTTTTGCTTCTGTTTTCAACTACCCATAATTACTCATTATGTCCAAACCTGGACAAACTGTGGCTAGTGTTAGTTAATGGTTTAGGGGAACAAGTCAGTTTCAATTAGTGATTTATGATCCTGGCTTATTTCAATAAAGTAGGATTAGGCAATCTTTTTGGACCATGGACACACATAGCAATTTGAGAAACTTCCTAGGGCATCTCCACAAAATGGCTACCAAAGATTTGGAAGCATGGCAAAAGATAAGCAACCTGCCCAAAAGACAGAGTAGAAGGCAGAAGTGGAGTCTGAACCCCAACACACTAAACAACTCATTTGTTCCCACAGTTTTCAGCACCAGTAGAAACCTATTTCACAGCATTCCCAACTTTTGGAAATGTGTTAAATTTGGTTGGGTTTTTCTTTTAAATGAGGGGGTAGGGTACCTTGGTGGGAACCAAAAAAGGAGTCCAGGGGCATATTGACACTGTAGGCACCACATTTGCTTGCCCTTGGTTTAAAGTTAAAGTTCAGATAAAATGAATAACTGCAGTTAGTTGAAAGCAGAAGAAAAGGTGTCCAAAAGAGACGGGAAACGGAGTGTGCAAGCTTAAGGCTTGCCCTGGCTCATATTCATAGTGCTGAACTATGATTAGTATTAAATCTGAACGCACTGAAAGACAGCTAAGGTTGAAAACTGCAGAAGGGTTTCTGGTGGATTGTTATTATTTTTGCAAAACATAAGAAGTAATGTGAGATATAGAACATCGGTGGACAAAAAATCTTGTTGACACAATTCCAGCCCTTGGCCTAGAATGCTTATATAGATCACTTCAAGTTTCTGAGCCTTCACATTTTAATGATTTTCCTCCCCAGTGCACAAGAATACAAAACTTGCTCTTTTAAAATTGAAAACTGAAATTCTGAGGAATGTTTTAAGTTCTGTGATGAAAACCAGATTCCATTATTTGCAATATCATTATGCTCTGATGAAATTCCCTCCTTTGGTTCAAATCTTCACATGAGGTATTAATTCCTACTAGGAATACTGTGAGCTGACTTTGTAGCATTGCCCCCCTTTTCAGTCAGAATGACACATTTTAGATGTATTAATAATCTTATCTTTGGCTCTCTTTTTCACCCTTAAATACCAAGAGATTTATATCCATGGTAATTTCACTAGCTGGCCAAGGTAAAAATAGGTCACTTTTTCAGGCCTTGTAATGCCTCTTTAAAATTTTATAATATTGTTTTGGAGAAAGTGGCAACTCCTTTTGAAATCATCAACTCTTTCTCATGTCAGGTCTGATCAAGTGGGTCCATCACCTATTGTGACAGATAAATTGTTTATTTGCGTAGTTGTAATTGTACTATTGATCTATACAGTGAAAAAAACGTACACATTATCTGAAGGCCATCTATCTCTTTACTAAGGCTCTTAACTTCCATTGACAAAATCTAATATGGTCTTACTAATTGCCTATAAACTCATTAATTTTAATTAGCATTTCTAGAACTTTAACACTGCAGGTCTAAGAAAACAGTTATAGAAAATCACACATGTTAGGTCACCTATGGTTTTAGCTTAATATTGAAGTTTTGAGGGATTCAACGCTGTACTATTGTCCTGTTATGTAAGGTGATTGTATGGCCTCGTTTCCCCCCCCCCCCTGCTTTCTACTGCCAAGAAACCTTCCTCCACACCATCTTCGATGCTACTTTGACTAACAGTGGCTCTTCAGTTTTGCTTTGATCAGGAGTTCTCAAACTTTCTAGCCCTGGGTCCACTTGAGAGAACTGAAAATGACTGAGGCCCACCAGTCTTAAAATGGTGACAGATGGAGGCAGAATTCGGCATGATCAGCTGGCAACTGCTGATATGATTTTATATTGATCTGTACTCCCTTGTTTAAAAATGCTAAATTCTTTGCCACAGCTATTTTCTTGTAGCAGATAGTTCCATAATTCAACGCTCCTCAGGTTCAGTACTGATGTTGACTCTGGAGGTATCATTGTTCAGCCTCCCCATTTTAGGAGGAATTTGCTGCTCTAATTTGCTCTTAAGTCTGGTTTTCCAATATGGTGCCTATATGCTGAGAGATACTTTTCTTGGTGCCCACCACATTCACTGCCTCTCTGGATTTCAGTTTTATATCTTAAGATTATGGTGGTTTTTTTAAAAACAAAAATAACTGAGATATTGTCATGCTGCAAAGCAAAGTGCTACCCTTTATTTGGTTTCAAAAGTGTAGTCATGTATTTTGGAGCTCAGTTCCCTACCTCTCACTAGTACTTAGGTTCTTGGGCTAGTTACTTTTCTGTTAGTCTCACCAGTTTGCCTTCTGGGGAAAAAGTGTTTTGTGACTTTGCATGGCAGCCATTTTATGAATGAACAAGCCCCTCCTTGGCAGCCATTTTAAGAGAGTGCCTATGACATATTTTCAACATTACAAATGTTCGCAACGACACAAAAAGTTTAGTGAGCTCTGCTTTAAGTAGAGGAAACAATTTTGTAATGTTACTGTTTTCCCCGCCCCACTGCAACATGGCTGTGAAAGACTTCTTATCCATCTCCTGTCATTTCTTCTCTCCTTCTTCTTTCACACTTAATTCATCCCTGCCATGAAAGTCAGCTCCAAACCTTACCGGGAAGAGTACTTCAAAGACCAGGAAGATCATTCTAGCAGGAGAGCTGTCTAGCAGAGAGCACAGTGAGAAAGGTGTTACTTCAGCAAGGACTAGGCTCCAACTAAACACCTTTATATAGAATGCTGATGCCCCACTCTTTCCTGGCTTGTTAGTAAGGCCCTGTTCCAGAGCATTCTTCCTCCTCACATGTAGGACTCCTCACATGTAGTTTTGCTGCCAGAACAGCACTGCATCTCTGGCTCAGAATTTCTGTCCAGACCTGCTGCTGCATTTGGTGAACCTGGTGGGCCTGAAGCAGGGGAATGGGACCAGTCCAGTCCAGTGTTTAGGGTCCCTCAATGCCACAGCATCCTCAAATGGGGCATTGCTTCCAGTGGTGGTCTCAGAAAGTCTGTCGGCATTCTTTGACTTTTCCTGACCCTCACAACTATTAGGAATGGCGACAGGATCTTTCTCCTCCAAGATCTCAGGTTCTAGGGCTATCCTGGCAGGAAGGTAGTAGGATGTGATGGTACCCTATTCCCAACTGCCAATTTTTTTCATTCATCTGTCCTGCTGCTTTTACATTCACTTCTTCCTATAACATGGTATCTCATGCTGTAATTAGTTCCAGCTTCACCACTATCTTAGAGCTGGATGGCTGTCGGTGGCAGAGTGGTGGGCCTAACCAGATTTGTCTGTTCACTGGAATAGACACATGGAGTCTATGCAGCTGAAGCTGTCATGCAACTGAAGCTACCTTTCCATATTACAGGTATCATATCTCTCAAACAAGAAGTCCTAGACTTCCACTTCCAATAAAGTGATACCATTCAATATACAGTCCTAGAGAGTGGCTGTGTCAGGAAAAAGAAAGCCATATTTCAGAATGTATTAACTTTTAACTTACACTTTTAAAGAGGTCCACCATTTGAGAAATGCTGTTGTAAACCAAAAGTGCTACTAAATAAACTAGGCCTGTCATCTCCCTCCCTGGAGCACTGCAGCTGAAGTACTTTGCAAAATATCCACATGTGCACATTGTTGTTTAACTTGTGGGACTTCTGCTTTCAACCACGGGAGAAACAGAAGATTATTGGTCCTTGTCAGCAGTTCGAACCAGCCCTATACTGGGGTCTCTGATCCTTACAAGGCCTTCAGCAGCCCTTTTCCTTTATGAGATAAATGGTCCCACTGAGCAGCCCTTTTCCTTTATGAGATACAAAGTCGGAGGGTTGTTAAAACTCAAATGGTACCACTGAGGCTTTTTGAGGTAAAAATGAAGCCAAATGTCAAACTCCTATATACAAGGTCACTTGTCAAACTTTAATCTCCTATAAAAAGCCATTTGTTACCCTTTCTACCTCAAAATATTCACAGAACACTCAAACTGACCTCTTTCAGATCAATCCTGTGATCCATTTTCTGAATATAAGCCGTGGAACATACTGTTAATTGTGTTTTGTGCAATTTGCCCTTAACACAGGGCCACAGTTGTGACTTTACATAGTTATGTTTTTATGCACACACACACACACACACACACACACACATAATGAGTAGATGTCTGTGCACACAAACATACACACACACCCTAGCGATGGGCACATATCCCCTACCCCTGGTCTAATTTGTGATTAATCAGGAAAACTGGATTATTACCCAGATATCTACTGGATTTCTGAACATTAATCCAGTTTTCCCATAAATCATTACTTGTCCTTTTGCAGGTGAGAGGGTAGGGCCTATTCCATGTTGGAGAGGTAAACTGTCTGTTGATCTAGTCCAGTGGTGCCTAGAGGTCTCTGGGAAGGTTTGAGACATTTTTATCCATTTCAAGCCTGATTTGGATTTCTGGTCGTTAAACAGGTCCAGATAAAACTAAGTGTAGGGACAAGAATAAATAATAATTCATTTGTAATTTAATAACAGTGTATTCCCAATTTATGTTAATAGGATTATTTTTAAATGCTTGGCTCATTTAGTGCCATTGGGGAATAAAAGTGCAAGAGTTGTTTTGTTTATAATATAATAAAAAATGAGTGCCAATAAAACAGAGATTAGAATAAGAAAAATAATATATTTTTTCTTGTGTGCTGAGGGAAAACATGGCTAAATCTAAGTATCTCTGCTTCTAGCAATGCAACCCTTACTATCAACAGGGAAGGGTTTGAAACAACAGAGGAAAATAAAGGTTTCAGAAATGTTTTTCCTTGACTGATCTCTCTTCACTAACATTGTGTTCTGTGAAATTGTTTTTATTCAGTGTGTCCTAGATTACGTTGGCAAACAGCCAATTGGATGCAAATGAGATCAAGTTCCTTGTCCTGGATTCATTCATTACATAAAATCTGTGGAAATGGAGGTTAACTTCAGCTCTCTTGATTCTCTGAAGGTGTTAGTAATCACACTATCTTGGTGATAGTCATATTCTATTTAACCAGTCTATCCCATCAGGACATTCAAATTCACACTGAAACTAGGTTTAAAATACTGCTAAGTGTATAATAAGAACAAATCGGAAGAATGGAGATAAAAATATTCATATCAGACCTATTTATTTGGGAACATCTAGAAACTGATTTGAGTGGTGTCTCAATTTAATTCCAGTCCCATTTTGGGGTGCAACTCCAGTGATAAAGATAGTTGTCCTATAACATTGGCCAGAGACTGCTTCAAAAACATCATTTAAGCCTAGCATCCCTTGATGCTTTTATGTGTCTTCAGTATTCTACAAATAGGGGTGTACCAGCCCCACATTTCTGTTCCTGTTTGGTTACCCAGATCAGTAACTAGAAAGACGTTAATCGCTCTTAATATCTAATTAAGACCTAATTTGATTTTATATAAAAGTTATTGCCTTTTCATGAAATGTTGCTTTTCTTTAAATAGAAAAGTTTTTTCAACATCAGCTTGAGTCTAAACATACATAGGATTGCACCCTAAATAAACATTTCCCACTAGTTTCTTCTTGAAAGTTTCATCTTTATTTTTTTACCTGTTGAACAGTTCAGATATCCTTTGAGCTAAGCACCATGTAATCAATGCATCCTTTCAAGACCTCATAAGACCAGGATAGCCTAAAACACAACACTTTCTTTCTTAAATTAGAAAGAGTTGTATCCAGTGGTGTGCATATATGGGCAGAACAGACACCATTGAAGCTGATTCCTTCTCCTTCCTAGTTTCCTTTGTGACCCCCAAATATACTCCAGAAGGGTAGGGGAACCTCCAGAGCAGTTTTAGGTGGTACAGGGGGCAGGAGGAAAGGGAAATCCTGTTGCACAAGTAGAAGTCTGTTTGTGTGAGATTGGATATAATCCAGAGTTCATCATTTCCTAACATAAAGATAATATGCTCACATACAAAATTACATAAAATATGCAAAATTATTTTCAAGCCCAAATTTATAAGCACATCAAAATCATACAATTATTATAGGAATCCTAATGCACAGATATGCCTATGTAAATGTACTGATATATTGGTCTATTTCTCGACCATATAAAATTCACAATATAAATACATCAAATTATCACATCTATGCAATGTAAATTATATTTCTGTAACTCCCAATACCTCCAGGATTCTGATTTTTGTTTCACTCCACTTTAAAATATCAGCTGATTATTTGTAACTAATAATTAAGTATCTTTTGATTTCTAATCATTTAAGACTTTTTCTTCCAAAGTCAACTAGTTAAAAACAATTAAGATTGTAGTGGTTATTCACAAATGAATATAAGTTCGGTCTTCTATTTCGTACCCAAGTCCTGCAAATGTTTTAACACTTATACAATATTTATTTATTATTTAGTTAAATTATTTCTAGGCTGTGTTTCAGGACAGGAGCCGTCCCAAGGCATCTTACAACAATAAAATAGACTTAACACAATTTCATAAAAATAGCAATATAAAACACAACAATAAACACACACACACAAAGGGGGAGGCCGGAGTAAATGAGTAAGTTTTCAGAGCCTTCCTAAAAGCCTGCAATGTTGGGGCCTGACGGACCCTCAATGGCAACCCATTTCAGAGGTGTGGAGCCACTGTGGAAATGGTGCTCTCTCATTACAAATATTTTAATAATATTTGTCATGTTTTAATTAGTTTTATGTATTTTATCATGTTGTTGTTCCCCGCCTCGATCTAGACGGAGAGGCGGGTAAGAAATAAATCATTATTATTATTATTATTATTATTATTATTAAAGGTAGAAAAGTGAGGACCTCTGTTGCTGTTTTTAACATGCAGGCAGGGTGATTTGGTCCCAAATCACTTAAGACTTTAAAAGTCAAAACCAACACTTTAAATTGGGCTTGGAAATGCGCTAGAAACCGGTGCAGATGGTGCAGTATAGGTGATATATGGTCTGATTGTCTCACCCCCATCAACACTCCAGCAGCATTCTGCACCAGCTAAAGTTTTCGAGCCATCTTCAAAGGCAGCCCCACATACAACACATTACAGTAGTCTATCCTGAACATTACCAGTGCATGGATAGCTGAGGCAATTTCCATACTCTCCAGACACAAACATAGCTGTTGTACCTGCCTTTGCTGTTAAAATTAGGAATGTGCACAGATCCAGATCACAGATCCATATCGAATCTGCCTGATCTGGATGATCTGGATCCAGATCGGATCCAGATCATACAGATCCAGTTCCAGGTCGGGGGGGGGGGGCGGGTCCATGCACACCCCTAGGCTTATAACTTTTTTATTTTAAAAGCTATAAAGTTCAAACTTTGGGACATTGCACATGGAGTGGAGGTACACATGTGTGGGAAATTTCAGAAACATTAGTGCATGCATGTAGTGGCTATGAAGTTTTGAAAAATGATCATGTCCATTTTTAAAAAAATCATAGCCACTATATACGTGCACTAATGTTTCTGAAATTTCCCACACATATGTACCTCCACTCCATGTGCAATCTCCCAAAGTTTGAACTTTATAACTTTTAAAATAAAAAAGCTATACGCACTTCCTGATCTTTTTTCAACAATTACTTGCGAGTAAATGCATGAACCAATGTTCCTGACATTTTACACACATGACTACCTACACCTCATCTGCAATGTCCCAAAGTATCAACCTGATAGCTTTTAAAATAAAAAAGTTATAGTCCTTTCTTTTCCCCATGCAAACCTATGGCTTCAAAAATGTCGTAATTCACCAGTCTACTGTCTGGGAATCTAGCCAACCCCCTTATCACATAATGTCCGGGAAGGACGCCAGCACTTAATTGTCTGAAGGTTTTTATTTATATTCCAGAGATTAACCCCCCAGTCTGCATAGAGTGCCGAATTTACAATGCAAGGCAGATAAATCCTCAGTTCCGTTACCGAATTCAAAATCACACTAGAAAGTCCATAAAGTCCAGTTACCAAAGCCAGGGGTCTTGCCAGAGATTCCGTTAGTCCAATTGTCGAAGCCGAAGGTCAAACCAGGTATCAGAGAAGTCCAGGGTCCAGAGTCAACGGTCGAGCCGGGTGTTCAGTCCACAGGTTACAAGCCAGAAGTACGCAGGGGTGTCAGGAGCTGATTACGTCGATTGTTCCCAACGAATCCTTGCTTCCTCAATCAATCCTTTTATTCTTGCCTGAGCTTGTCCTTGCCCCTTCCCCCAGCTGTTTCCTATTCCTTTGCAATCTTATTTAAGGCTTGCCTCAGCTGTGCTCTGTTTTTGCAATCTCATGCTGCGTCTTGTGGGGCGAGCTTGCTCCGCACGCTTCAGCCGCCACCTCTGCTGGGGAGTTAAAGGACAAACCTCTTCAGGCCCAGAATCTTTCTCGTTGGAGACAGGGTGGAAGAAGGTGGCTTCCCTGGGGCTCTTCTGAGGAACCTCCCTGCCATTCCTCCTCTTCTGGTAAGTCCTGGGGAATGGGTGAAGCTGCAGTCTCTGCAACTTCTTCCTCCTCAGAGGAAGATTCTTCAGACGGACTCATGACAAAAAATCACCTAAAATGGTGTCTGGTTCGATCCGAATCCAGATCTGGATCGGATCCAGATCATACAGATCCAGATAGGGGGGTCTGTGCACATCCCTAGTTAAAATGCAGTTGCCAGAGCTTACCCAGTTGGTACAGAGTCCAAGAAGACTCTGAGGCTACAAACTTGGTCTTTTATGGAGCGTGCAACCCTATCTAAGGCCACTTGTAAAACTTTATCCAGATTAGCTGGTTTCCCAACCCATAGTACCTCCAGCTTGTTTACCCTCATCTAGCCTAAAAAGCCTCCAAACACTCTTTCAGGAGTTCCACAGCCCCACCCCCTTGGATATATAGACAGAAATGAGAGGTAGAGCTGAGTATCATCTGCATGCTGATGACACTTCAGCCCAAGCTTCCAGATGACTTCCCCCAGAAGTTTTATGTAGGGAGTGGGGGCTGCAGCGGTGGTAACCCTGCTTAGCTCCCCCCTTCCCATAAAAAGCATGGGGGACAGCATGGAACGTTGTAGCACCCAACAGGCTAATGGCTTTAGTCACCCAGCACTACCTTCTGAAACCACTCTTCCATGTAGACCATAACCAGGTCTGAAAACTGATTGGAATGTGTTGAAATAATTAGTGCAATCTAACAAAACCATAGACCCTTAATTTGGTTTCTTCAACATGGGCCTCACCTGCTTCCTTCAAAGCTGCAGGAACTCACTATTCCTCTAGGAGATCCAGATACCCAGTTCAGCTCTGGCAGATTTCACAAGCCAGGATGGAAAGGGATCTAAGGAGCAAGTAGACTTCAGTCCTCCAAGCAATTTGTCCACATCCTCAGGTTGTACAACCTGAAAGGTATCCATAATGTGGTGCCCCATCCAGTTCAGACTGCGTCAAAATAATGGCATCCAAGTCAGCACAAATACAAGTGATTTTATCTGTAAAATGTCTAGAAAATTGCACATAGTGGGCCTTTGAGGGTTTGAGTTTGTTGCATTCTAGAGCCTATACCTGAAAGGTCTTAACCATCTGAAAAGCTCCAATGAACGATACTGAGTAGGTGCAGTGGTGGTAGAGAAGAAAGTTTTTTTCACCATTATCACTGCCACAGAATAAGATTGTAAATAGATACTTACCTGTGTTGGATCGTATTCTTTACTAGGGGTGTGCATGGACCCCCCCGGATCGGATTGGGACCCGGATCGGGACCTCCAATTTTGTCCCGGATCGAACAAAATCGGAGCCCCCCCAGACCGGATCGGGTCCGATCCCGATCCAAAAATCGGACATCCAATTTTTGGATCAAACATCATTTTCCCCCCATAGTCTTGCATTGGGGGAAAGAAAGCTTTCCCCTAATGCAAGTCTATGAGGAAAAAATGGCGGCGGGTGGGTGAGGGGGGGCCTAACTCCCTCCTCCCCCCCGGGGCCGTCCACTATGGATGGCCCCGGCAGTTAAGCCCCCTCCCCTGCTCTCCTTACTTCCCCGGGGCCATCCGCTTCCATCCGCTGACGCCCGCGGGTGCCAGCAGATGGAAGCGGACGGCCCCGGGGGGTAAGCCCCCTCCCCCTGCTTACCTTCCGGGGCCATCCGCTGCTGGCCGCTACTGCAAGCAGGCTTCGCGGCCTGCCCCTAGGTAGCGCGCACGCTACCTAGGGGCAGGCTGCGAAGCCTGCTCGCAGTAGCGGACAGCGGCGAATGGGAGCGGACGGCCCCCGGAAGGTAAGCCCCCTGCCCCCGTTGTCCGCTTCCATCGAAGGGAAGCCCCCCCCCCCCCGCTGGCACCCACCGATGGAAGTGGCAGCAGGCCTCAGCGGGCGCCCGCCGATCCTCCGATCCATCTGATCTGGATTGGGACCTTTCTGGATCAGATCGGATTGGATCAAAAGATCCAGCGGTGAGATTGGAAATCAGATAATTGTATCCGATTTCCCCTGGATCGGATCCGGATCGTGGATCAGACCCAATCCAGTGCGCACCCCTATTCTTTACAAGGCTTCCACCATTTGTGCTCTAATTGTTGACACCATTGTTTCATTGTCCTCAGCTAGTGACCAGATACAAAAGAGGGCAGGGCTCCTGCAGCTTTAACTGTTGTGATGAAGAGGAAGCTTCACCAGGTGCTGCATGCATACAAACGACACCTGCTGAAATTCACTTTTCTATAGAACTGTTAAAGATATAGGAGCCCTGTCCTCCTTTTCATATGGTCACCCTAGCAAAACTCTTCAAACCGATAGCTATGACTGACCTCTGATTCCATACTTTAATGGTGGCCTTCTTCACCATAATTACTTCAGCATGCAGAACGAGTGAGCTCTGCACTTTTTGTCAAGATCAGCCATACTTAATGTTCCATGGAAATAAGGTGGTTTTGTGACCAGATTGTCCTTGCTTCCAAAGGTGGTGTCTCACTTTCATTTAGTTGAGGATATTGTTTTACCAATGTTTCTTCTACACCCTACCTCCTCATTGGAGATCAATCTTCATTGACTAGATGTCTGGAGGGCTTTCTAATTTTATATACAATGCATGGCCCCATTCTAAACCTCCCATTGTCTGTATGTCTGCCACTTGGGGCTGAGGAAGGGACATTCTGTATCCTCAGAATGGTTTGTTAAGTGGGTTGTATCGACCGTCTTCCTTGCTTACCAGTTTGCACACTTTCCAATTCCCCTGCACATTGACGGTCACTAAACTAGGACCATGACATCACATGTGGCTTTTCTCTGGATGATCTGCTTCCCCAGTTGTACAGTGCTGCAACCTGGGTTCAGCCGTCAACCTTCGTTAAGCATTATTGCTTGGAGATCAGAGCCTATACGGAGACAGCCTTTGGCAGGATAGTAACCATATGTTTCTTTCTTATCCCATCTTTGTGAGTCGCAGAGACCATGAAGGAGGAGAATAGGCTACTTATCTGTAGCTGTAATTGTTTGAGTAGTCATCTGTGAACTCAAACCACCCATCTTCCTCTCCACTTTAATATCTCAGTCTTAATTTATTCCTCTGCTGTCTTGGACACAGAAATGAGTGGCAGGTGGGAGCCATCTCCAAAGCATGCGCAGAGGAGGTAAGCAGGACTCCCGTCTAAACCTCAGTTCAGCTCTAGAATGTTTCAAATGACTATTCTGTGCAGCTGCATAATCAATATGTGTGACTTCACAGATGATCACTCAAAGAACCACAGTTACAAGTAAGCAACCTGTCCTTATTGCTGCTGTTTTCCTAATATTGGATCCCCAACTTTCTGATGTAAAGGCAGTTCCACCATACTTGCACCAAATTGGCTTGTATAGTTCTACATACAGGCAATTAGATGAACATTCATATGGGTTTTTAAAGTCTCCAGGGTGATGATTTCTATTGCAATATTTGATTAAACGGACATATGAGGGTTTCCCCCCTTCCCCCCCATTGTGTGTGTGTATATATGTGTGTGTGTGTGTGTGTGTGTGTGTGTGTATATATATATATATATATATATATATACACACACACACCCCAAGTGGCCCAAAAGTAGGTATACAGAATACTCTCCCCAACTGTCATTCTGACTCCACCCACCCATCTTCTACTCACACATTCTCTCCCCCTCCCATCAACATTCTAAACAACTGTATACCTACTTTTGGGCCACCCTGTGTGTGTGTGTACACGCTCCTGTATTTATTTTTCAAGATTCTTATTCTATACTTGGCAATAATTACTACATAATTGAAATGCGATAGACTGAATTTGAGAATGATATTGGGTAGCAAAGTGTAAGTAATTAGTAGAAGTATTTAGAATGTTATCCTATGGGGAAAAAATAATGAAAAGAAGAAATAGTCAAAGACCAAAATTGTTTTAGTTTTTTGAACTAAGACTGTGGGTATATAAAATGGAATGACAGCCAGTTAAGAAAGGAAACCATTTATTAAAAAATTATGGTACAATAAAGGAGAGGATATAAAGACTACAATTTATTTTTAACATTAGTTCTCCCAATTAAATTTTGGAGAACAAAAGAAGATTATTTTAGACATTGGACTGTATCCAATGCTCCCTCATGCTAGTAGAACCTATCGTTAGCACAACAAGAAGCTAGTGGATCCTGAAGTGATTGGCAACAGAATGGAGCAAGTCAGCAGAACTTTCAGAAGGGAGCTGAGCTGTCCTGTTCTGGAAATGAGTGTGTCCACATGTTTCTGGGATTACTGGGTAGTAGCCATTGTTATTCATGAGTGAGCAGAACCCATCTTTATCTCAACAGAAAGCTAGCAGATCCCACAGTGATTGTAAACAAGTAAAATGCTTGTTCTAGAATGGAGGAGGTCAGTGGAGCTTTCAGAAGGGAGCTCTGCTGTTCTAGAAATTAGTGTTACTGTTCATTTCTGGGATTACTGGCAGAAGTGCTAGTTCCTGTTGGGCAAGCAGTGCATCCTGCTAGTGTAATAGAAATGTTGGGAGTGCAGTGGTAGTATTGGATACTGCCCATTATTTGTTAATATGAGGAAACATAGGTCCCATAATGTATGCATTATTTAAGACCTGAATCAGTGTCAGAAAAATAAGATATTGAAAAAGTTTTTAAAAGAATGCAAGAAGTGGTCCTTAGAAGAGTGTAATATTGACCAAAAGGAAAAAAATGACAGTGTTCTAAGTGATCCTCAATATTCTTATTGTTCTCTTACAAATTTGTGAGCCAACTTGGGGAACCTCCAGCTCATGGGTTAAATGCAGAGCTCTAGTCCTGTCAATTTGGAATCTTCCCATGCCATGCCCCCTCATTCGCCCCACTCTCAGTGATTGACATTATTTACTCCTTCCTACGGTGTCTCACAACTACCTGGCATATATTGAGGAAGGAGTATGCCTGGATGCAAATGTCTTCTGCTTCTTCTGCTTCTTCTTGTGTTGCATACTGAACTAAGGTAAGAGTAACTCCTTTAACTGCCCCCTTTTTACTTTGGTTATGCCCACGGCTGGAATGCAACCCCCCAACAGTTTTTGTCCAAGGTGCTGTGGACCTCAATAGCAAAAAGGTTTCTCCCCTGCTTGTAGCTCCTGCAAGGACAAAGAGTGGGGTAGAAATGCAGTTAATAAAAGTCATGTCGCTGGTAGGTTTGCTGGTAGATGATATGACAAGCTAGTAGAATGTTCCTACAATTTGCAATTCTGATTAAAATGTGATGTTTAGGATCAGTGTGAATCATTATGCACTGCTTACATCTTGAAATGTTATATATTTAGAACTGTCTTTTATTGCCGGTTTCTTTTAAAAGTTGCTATGATAGGACAAAAATGTTGGGAGATGGAATCTATTTCAGGCATTTAAAATATTGTCAGCACTAAGAATATATCCATTGTGCTTTTGTTACAGGTGTTATAAAACGAAGCTTCAGTGCTTCCGAAAGACAGCCTCAAGCAAGGCAAGTTTGAAATGGAAAATTAAAGATGTAAAATGTCTAGCTACCTTTACACGGAGTTCTCCTAAAGTGTGACTATGCAATACTTGGCAACTTTAAAATGTTCAAACTCATGAAATATTTTTCAGAGCTTCCAAGGTCTACTTAATGCATTATATGGAGAAATGTAATAAATAAATAAATACCATAAGCAAGCCCATCCATCTTGATAGTTACTTGAGTTCATAATGCAGGAAGTTCCCAATTAAGAACATGAAACTCCCTGCAGGGTACCAGTATAGAAAAATGCATATTTAGTATCCCAACTTCCTTGCATGATAAGAATTTGAGCTGGTATACATCGCGTTTCCAGGCAGTTTCTTCCCAGGCACTGACTAGACCCATACACAACAGTTACTCATAGCATTTCTCATGGACAACCGTTGCTTGAAAGATCTTTCTTATCAGTACCTTTTCTGTTTTTACAGAGATTATATTGGTGTCCCAGGATACAGACCAAGACCAGGTAATTTTGCACATGGAACTGGAATGGGCACTCATCTTGCCATTTCTAACCTTATTTAAAGTTTGTTACAATTTCACACGTAGTTTCTTCTTTTATTTCTTCAGCTTTGCTGCCTCTTGATCTGCTTCTGACAGCACCTTCGCTTATGTTCAGGGCCCACGTTAAGAAAATAGAGGACTCGTTAGTGACAGGGTGGAAATCCCACAGCCTCCCAGCTGTGATTCTTCGCAATCTGAAAGATCATGGTAGTACCCAATAGTATGATTTTGCATTTGAACAAGTGATAACAGAACATAGAATTATAGCTGAGATAGAAATAGTGTAGATATTTTCTTAGAGAAAAATCTTACATAAATAAAAATTTGTTGGTCTCTCTCAGGGAAGATTTAAGTCAAAGGTTCCTCAAAAGCCCTGATACCAGTGGAGGCTGTTGGCTCCGATGTCAGTGGGGCTGTAAATCTGCTCTGGATTTCAGTCAGAACCAGTCAGAACTCTAAAGTAAAATGTGTATTTCCTTTTAGTTGCCGCCTAGAGTACTTTATTTATAGGCAGGTTATAAATTGAATAAATAAATAAATCAGCTATCTCAGATGATGAACCCAGTGCTGAACCCCATCTCCACCGCCCTCCACTACCTGAATTATTTGTTCATTTGTTTATTTATCTATTATATTTTTATACCGCCCAGTAGCCAAAGCTCTCTGGGCGGTTTACAAAAATTAAAACCATAAAACCCATTCAAAATATAAAACAACAACAGTATAAAAATACAATATAAGTACACAAGCAAGATAAAATCAAGCAGCAATGCAAAAATTAAAACCAATTTAAAATACAGATTTAAAACAGCAAAATTAAAAATTAAACTGATAAACTGTTAAAATACTGAGAAAATAAAAAGGTCTTCACCTGGTATCTAAAAGAGTATAATGTAGGTGCCAGGCGAACCTCTCTAGGGAGCTCATTCCACAGCTGGGGTGCCACAGCAGAGAAGGCCCTCCTCCTGGTAGCCACCTGCCTCACTTCCTTGGGCAGTGGCTCACGGAGAAGGACCCCCAGGATGATCTTAGTGTCCAGGCAGGTACATATGGGAGGAGGCGTTCCTTCAGATAACCTGGCCCCAAGCCGTTTAGGGCTTTGAATGTTAATACCAGCACTGAATCGGGCTGGATCTGAACCGACAGCCAGTGAAGCTGGAAAAGGACTGGCGTAATATGGTCTCATTGGCCAGTTCCCGTTAACAGTCTGGCTGCCCTGTTTTGTACCAGTTGAAGTTTCCGGACCCTTTTCAAAGGCAGCCTCACAATATAACGCATTGCAGTAATCCAGGCAAGAGGTTATCAGAGCATGGATAACTGTAGCTAGGCTATCTCTGCCCAGATAAGGGTGCAGTTGGTATATCAGCCTAAGCTGATAAAAGGTGCTCCTTGCCACTGAGTTCACTTATGCTTCAAGTGACAGTTCCAGATCCAGGAGCATTACATTATTACATTATAATACCAAGAGAGAACAAGGGGTGGCTGCAAAGTCTAGTTGGGTCACTCAAGGAAGGATGGAACAGTGAAGGTATGGAAGTGGGCAAGGGATAGACCGAGAAAGGAATGCTAGGTATGCTGTATCATTTATTCATTCATTTATTTATTTATTACATTTGCATGCCACCCATTTGGCAAATGCCCTTAGAGTGATTTACAATCATAAAACCAATCAACAGCAACAACAAACAACCATAAATGAATACATGAAAATGTAATACAGCAGTTCAAGTTTCAGAATAATACAATATTAAAGATTACAAACATATAAACATTGAGGAGCAGAGAAAAATTAATAAAGCAACAGATTAAAGGTTAAATGCCTGCTTTAAGAGGAAAGGTCTTAACTTGGCATCTAAATGTATTCAGTGTTGTAGGATACGTTGAGCATAGAGGAGTAGATTGAGACAAGATTGACACCAAGATGGAGGTGTAAGTGTGCATATGTGCAGGACTGGGATATGTATGTAACCTGAGAGTTAGGAAGGATGAATCTTAAATAGTGAGATCTGAGTTGGTTTCAGGTTCCTGCTCTGGAGGGGAAGGATTCAGTAAGATACTTTAGATAAATGACTTTGATTTGTACATGATCCAAAACATCCAGAAACTACATTTGGAGACCAATTTCACAACAGTAACTATGTTCATTGATTTCAACAAGAAGATAAATTTTGTAGCACCTTGGTTGACAACTGATTTTTAATAGAATCCATCTTTTCAATGGGACCAAGGCTAGAGAGCCAGCAGCTTTAGCTCTGCCCATTGACTTGCTTCTACCAGAGACAAGGGCTCTTTAATCCTCTCCTTCCCACTGTATACAGGGTAGAGGCCTTAGCAAAGTCCTCTCCTTATTATGCACTTCAGCTACTCCAACACACAGGCAGAGGTCTCTTTCCCTCCCTTCCTGCCTTTTCCAGTAAGAATAGCAAGGGAGGACCTGTCATGCCTAAATCACACAGTACATGCAGTCAGTTGTAAAGAAAACCTGATGTCCCATTTCTTCGCTGAAAGCAGCTTTGAGGGTACGGTATTGTCACCGGGACTGCTGCCCCACCCCCAGCACAGGGCTGCAGTTTTCCCGCCGTTTCTCCTCAGCTGCTAGGCCACCACATGCTGTTGTCCAGGTTGCTGCAGCACAAACCAGCAAGGAAGCAGCAGGCCCTGCCGCCTCCTCTCCTCACAGGACAGACAGCCAGGAGCCCAAAGAATGTGTCTCTTCTCTTTCCCACTGGATGGGTTGGAGACCATGCACTACAACAGTGCAAGAGAAATGGCCCCATTTTTCTCTCCTAAACAAACTAACTGCTTCTAGCTGACAGTTATCAAACTAGAAACAGTTACTGTGTTTGGAAGAGAGAGAAAGGTGGTAGCGTACATTTTTATAAGAAAATGGGGTGCTGCAAACTCAGGTAGGGATGCACTAGAAAGAGGGTAAGAAAAGAAAAAAGTCAGAGGCAACGCTGGGAAAGCACTGGGAAATTTTGAGTGGAAGATAACATTTGGGCCTCCTCTAAAATTCTATGAATGAGCAAGGTTGATTGCACTATAAAAGCCTTGTCTGCAAGCAACCCCAGTCTTATTATACAGCTGCGGGGATGTTTTGGAGGGAATAATAAGGGGAATATTTTTGAGGTAACTGTTTCAGAAATATAAGCCTCTGAGGGCTGGATTTAGCAGCCAGTTGCCAGTTCCTGCTGTAGCCCTTAAAAGCTCCCTAGATTATTGTTAATCTTTACAATAAAAAGTCTCTTTGAATGACTTTTCATAGGTGCTTTAGAACATAAAACCAGGACAAAACATGTTAAACTTAGCAAAAGCTCAGGGGGAAAAGTCGAGTTCCATCCAGAAAACAATTTAAGCATGGAAAAAGTATTTATGGTTATGCTGCTAATCTCTTGAGTTAGCCGGATGGTATGTTGGCAGTTCAGGGCACCTCACTCATGTTTCAAATCCCAAAAAGCACAGGGCATGATTATTTTTGCCATAAGGCAAAAATGCTTTATGTGGCACTTACAAATTAGGTGTTGTAGTAACCCTGGATCGTATCTCATGAGACAAGTCTTAGCAGATGTTTGTTCTGTCTACCTCTTCTCCAATCCATAGCAAGTAAATAAGATGAGAGAAAATACCCTTTCAAAAGTACTGTTCATGTCTGATACATATTAGATATTTGCGCAAGGCTGAGGCTTATGGGGATGCCATTAAAATATTGTATAAATATGACCTCAGTATATCAAAGTATTAGAACCTAGGGTGTAACTGAATTGCTAGATGGTTCTAGCCACTTCTTGTAAACCTATACATTTAGTTTTATCAGTGAATGCTACATAGGGTGACCATATGGAAAGGAGGACAGGGCTCCTGTATCTTTAACAGTTGTATTGAAAAGGGAATTTCAGCAGGTGCTGCATGCATACAAAGGACACCTGCTGAAATTCCCTTTTCAGTACAACCGATAAAGATACAGGAGCCCTGTCCTCCTTTTCATATGGTCTCCTTAATGCTACATAGGTTGTTATTGAACTTTTCTCAGTGATCCACAGGTTGAATGCAAAATATTTTCCTACTATTTCTTAGAGCTTGAATTATATTTCCTCCTTGAGCAACTATCTATCTATCTATCTATGAATGAGACAAGTGCATTTTTTTGCATAGTTAACTTTTCAATGCTTTCACTGTATGTAATTCATCTAGTGTACTTTGCTGAATCGCTGGGCAGTACTAGCTTTCTTACGTAAGTGAATTAATTGTTACCAAGCTGCATAATACCTGATTTCAATCTCAAATCTTATTGAAAGAAAGCACAACAGAATTTAGGCTAGGAATGAAAGATTTTTTCTTCAGAAGCATTGAAAGGAGACTTTCATTTTTTAGGAATAGTATTAGCAGCAGTATCTTTCTGCATAATCAGTGCCAAACAGGAAGGAAAAAATGTTGGTATCAATCAAGTGTAGCAGTTTTATGAAGCCCCTGATAATAATACTTTTCAGTGTTGCAGATGTCGGAGGCACAGTGTCTGTACTTGAACAAAGGCTTAATGTGTACCTTCCTTTTGATTTTCATGTTTTCCTCAGAATACCTTGCAAGCCTATTCATTATTTATTATAAGTTTGTACTTGATATATTTGTTCCTTCTCTTGTTTTAGAATGGGCTGGATCTTGGTTTTGGTTAATTTTTGGAAGAGGTTTGGAATTTTTCCTTCTAAGAATTTGCCAAAGCTCAGAAAAACCCATACCAGAGGAGCCCATAATCTCCAGCCCTCTTGTCTTTGTTTCCCTTCTTCCCTCGTCCGTACTCACACTTCCTCACACTTTAAAAATGCAGTGTGGGGAGGAAATATAGCATTCAAGAGGGCTTGCAAAAGCCAAGATTGTAGACCTGGAGAAGCTGAGAGAGGCAGAGAGTTGGGGGATGAGACCTTTGGAGACCTAATAGCGGTGTCCCAATCCCCTGGTGAAAGTTTATCTGTTTAGGCTTGGGGAAGGATGGCATAATTCTGAGGAAGATGGAAATGATCCCTGAGAAATGATACTTAGATTCCATGGACAATGAACAAATATGCTCTCATGTTGAGGATGTGCCTCCTGGAGGTGGGTGTGTTTGTGTGGTAGTGGGAGATTCGATCATTAGACTCATAGACAGCTGGGTTTGTGTTTAGTGTGTAGACTGCATGGTACATTGCCTGCCTTTTACCATCTAGATAGCTTTTTAGATAGTGCTGGGGTAGAGTCAGTGGATGTTCTAAAAGAAGATACGAAGATCGCAGAGAAGCTGAATAATTTTTTTTCAGAAGATGTGGGACAGATATCTGTGTCTTTACTGATATTTTTATAAAGGAAGTCCGATGAGCTAAGGCAATAGTGGTGATAAATGACGAAGTTCTCAACCTTATTGACAAATTGAAAGCTAACAAATCACCAGACCCAAATGGTATCCATCCTAGAGTTCTTAAAGAACTCACATATGGAATTGCTGCTCTTATAACAAAGATATGTAACGTCCCTAAGAACAATAGAGAACGGCCAATATAACTCCAACTTTAAAAAGAGATCCAGCAGTGATCCTTGAAATTACAGGCTGGTTAACTTCACATCTGCTTTGGGTAAGTTGGTTGAAAGTATTATTAAAGTTAGTAAGCATATAGAAGGACAAGCCCTGCTTAAAAATAATCAACATGGTTTCTGCAAAGGTTTTTAAAGAATGTTGTACTTGATGGACTTCTGAACAGACTTAGTAGTTATGGAATGAGAGGAGATGTCCTCTTATGGATCAGTAACTAGTTAAAGAACAGAAAGCAGACAATAGGAATAAATGGTCAATTCTCCCAATAGAAGGATGTAAACAGTAAGATCCCACAAGGATCTGTATCAGGACCAACTTGTTCATAAATGGTCAGGAATTAGGAGTGAGCAGTGAGGTGCCAAGTTTGCTGATGACAACAAATTATGTAGAGTGGTTAAAACAAAAAAAGGATTGTGAAGAGCTCCAAAAGGATCTCTCCAAACTGAGAGAATGGGCATCAAAGTGGCAAATGCAGTTCAATGTAAACAAGTGTAAAGTGATGCATGTTGGAGCAAAAAACGTCAAGTTTCCATATATGCTGATGGGATCTGAGCTATAAGTTGCCTGCCTGATCAAGAAAGAAATCTTGAGATTGTGGTGGACAGCTCAATGAAAATACTAACCCAGGTGCAGTTGCTGTGAGAAAGGCAAATTCCATATTAGACACAATTAGGAAAGGGATACAAATCTGTGGTGCAACCACACTTGGAATACTGTATACAGTTCTGGTCATTGCACAGAAAAGAGCAACTAAAATGATCAAGGAGGTGGAGCAACTTCCCTTTGAGCAAAGGTTACAACCTCTGGGATGTTTAGCTTAAAGTAAAGGGGAGTGAGGTGAGACATGATAGAGGTGTACAGAATTATGTAGAGTGCAGAGAAAGTCAATAAGGATTAAGGAGACATTTTTCTTCCTCTTTTACAAGATTAGAAACCTGCTTGGTGGGAGATTCGGGACAGATAAAAGGGCGTACTTCTTCACACAGCCTTAGAGTTAAACTATGAAATTTGCTACCACAGGATTTAGTGATGGCCACCAGTTTGGATGGCTTTAAAAGGAGATTAGGCAAATTCGTGGAGGATAAAGCTATCAAGGCTACTAGTCCTGGTGGCTCTTTGCTACCTCCAGTATCAGAGGCAGTATGCCTGTGTACACTGTTTGCTGGGGAACATGAGCAGGAGATTGCTATCACACTCATGTCCTACTTGTGGGTTTCCAATGGGCAACTGGTTAGCCATTGTGTGAACTGAAAGCTGGACTGGATGGACCTTTGATAAGATCCTACATGGCTCTTCTTAGGTGATTCCTGATGTTCCTAATTAACATAAGGCTGAGTTATGGAAGGAATAATGTGAAGTTTGGTACCTACAGATGGCCCTGCCAGGCCTGAGTGTGTGTTTTTATTCATATTCTAGAAGGGAGTTGGGGGGGAAGGCTGCATTTGTCATAAATACATAATAAACTCTGGTTTCATTGGGCCATTTCCTTTGCATAATCTTGAGACAGTGAGGTCCATGAGATGGCTTTGGTTTAGATCAGGCCTAATTTCTCCTTCTCAGGGTGATCTCTTTCTCAGTCCCTCATCTGTAAAATAAAAATGCCAATAACCTACTTCATATCAGTAGTAACTGATAAAATCAGGCTACATCTACACTACTAGGCTGACCATCTGAAAAGGAGGACAGGGCTCATATAACTTTAACAGTTGTAGAGAAAAGGGAATTTCAACCAGTGTCATTTGTATGCAATTAGTTCCTGGTGAAATTCCCTCTTCATCACAACAGTTAAAGTTGCAGGGGCCCTGCCTTCTTTTGCATATGGTCACTCTAGTATAGTGCCTGCACCTTTAACAGTTGTGATGAAGAGGGAATTTCACCAGGAACTAATTGCATACAAATGACACCTGCTGGAATTCCCTTTTCTCTACAACTGTTAAAGTTATATGAGCCCTGTCCTCCTTTTCAGATGGTCAGCCTATACACTACTGCTTTATAGCGGTATTGAAGTGCACTGATAACTGTTGGAGCACAGGACACATTCCATATATTGCTTTCATTGTGTTATTTCCTGCTTTTTATTCCACATTCATAATGATTTGACATAAGTTGTAGATCTGACCTGAGTTTTCAGTCCCATGTGCAACCTCATGTGAGATCTTACTCATCTTGACTTTCTACTGAAAAGGCCCAGGATCTCCATATGGGTGTCAGAATCTCTGCTTTCTCAGCAGGTTGCTGGATTGATGCAAACTTATCCAAAAAAGAGATAGAAGTTTCAATTTCTCTTTCACTGGATGATTCAAATGTTAACATTTTAATCTACATTTCCCTTTCTTGCTTCGTATAACCAGTGACAACTTATTTAATACATTATGCACAGAATATAAGTGAAAGGAATATTCTCAGCTTCATTTTAAAGAAGGATCGTCTTTACTTAAGACATTATGCTGGTATGTTTTTGACCCAGTTGCTATCATGTTGGCTTTAGTTTGAATTTGTAGGCAGCACATTGAACATTTTCTCCATTCAGTATTGAAAGCTGCATCTATATTGCCATCTTGGCAATAGCACTCAGTTTTCTCAACTAGTGATAGAAATGTCTGAAAATTCTTAGCTTTTCTTTTAAGGACCACAATCATTTTGGAGGCGCTCTCTTGATTACAAACTTTTCTTTTGGCTGGCCAACTTCTCAAACATTCATTACTAGCGTCAGCTGTTTCTAGAAATGACTGTGATGATTTCATTAGTGATATTATTTTGCACACTTATTTAAAAGTATGAATTATTGGTTCACTGACAGCTTTACATTCTTTCAAGTGAAGGTGTAGACAATGATTAATAAAATTACTGTGTGGTGGTTTTACTGTGTCACAAAAGTAAGAATTGGAGGCCTGGGTTAGTATCCCATATAAGTTCTACATAGATTAGACCCCTTAAAATGAATGAGACTGAAGTTAGTCACAACTAACTGAAGTCCCTTTCATTTCAAGGGGTCTACTCTATGTAGGATTAACATTGGAAACTCCCCCTAGTCTCCTGACAGTTCTAATTTTAAAGATCAGTAGACTTTGCACCCTTTTTTAGATGTTGTATTTATATTTTCCCTCAAGGAATTATATGTAGGAGCTGTTATTTATATTGTCCTAAAACAACAAAATATTTGAAAAACTTGTAGCATGTGTTCATCCATATTCTGTGATGTGAGTCAAGAAGGAAATGGAAATATTAAATCTATTCTGGTTTAGGCAAGTGAATAACGTTTAATTGCTTTTATGGTTTTTTATGCCTGCTAGCAAAACACAGATAAAATTTCACAGACTGAAAATAGGTTTTTGTCTTTTTTCCGAGAATTTTGAAAAGGCATACGAAATAGTGATTTGACGATCTTTACATAACCAACATCAGATTTTATTACATTTTTTGGACTGATTCTCTTTTGTTATTTGATAATAATATTTCCACTGGGGTGATGCATGGAAAGATGTGTTATTTTTAGAATTCCAGATTTAATGTAGCTTAAAGTTCCGTAAATATTGATGTTTTTAAAGAAAGGGGAGGAAGCACCAGATTCATTGGCAATCTGCAAGTTCCAAATGCTGTCCTCCCCTTCTTTTCCCCTTTCCTGGCTTACATCTGCATTTGAGAGAGATCCTAAAACCAGCAAAAGGGTTCTTACTGCTGACTGTAGCATTATCATCTGCAGCATCTGCAGGAATTGCTGTGTCACAACGGAAGGTGCGTCAGATCAGTGATCCTATTCAACAGATTCTAATTCAACTGCACAAGATCATCTACATCACCCAGGTACATTTTGTTAAAGTTGTTTTAGTGTAGATTATCAACTCTGTTAGTTGCTATTTCTCGGTATGCGCAATGGTAATTTCCATGCTCCCAACCCGTACTTGGAGGGGGAGGACCTTTAATGAAATCATATACTTCATTCTCTAACTGCCCCTAACTGTAGCCAAATGCTTCCTCCACCCCCAGTAGTCTTCCAAAAATTGTAGCTAACCTAAAGGTAAGGGAGTACCCTTGTAATTTGAGTACTGCTTGCGACAGTCAGGGCCTATGTTTTCCATGAAAAACCATTTGACAACAGGCAGGCTCTTGCTCCAAAATATGATTTGCTGTCTTTTCTAATAGATCTGGAATTCATTCTGTCAGTCTATACTGTTTCCTTCTGCATGTTATAGTCTAGTGATGGCCAGAACTGGCCTAGGACTTCTCTCCAGTACCTGCCAGCACTTTCCTCCTTTCCTATATCCAGTCAAGTAAGAGTTCCTGGATATTCACTATCAGAAATTATCTGATATGGATGCTAGCATCCCTTTCTATCATCCAAATCAACTTTCCAATCTACTATTACTTTCTTCCTTGTAATATGTTCCCACTGTTTAGACAAGTGTTTATGGATGTCCTTGGGCTATATGAGAACAAAACAAGAACTATTAAATCAGATCCACTTTTATTTGCAAAAACAACGTAATTGAGATATAACAAAATAAAAGAAAAATAGCATTTTAATCACTGTAATTCCCTCTGAAGAGTAAACAAGAAGTAGGTGCCCTAATTTAAAAGATTCAAAATCGTAATTCATATTCGTAGAACAAAAGCCAGCATGATTATGTTGTTAATAGCAGTAGTTTGAGATCTGTCAGAGAAAGCTCTTTTTTTATTATGGAGAGGCTAGAAAGGTATCGCCTGTCCTCATGTGATGAAACATTTGCAGGTTCTTTGAAAGCCTTAGGATGCTAGTGTTAAAAGGCTAAAGTTTGGGAATGAATGCCAAACCCAGTTTATTTTCCTATATATCAAGGGAAGAGGTTTCTTATTAAGCTGACCTGAGCAGTTGGTACATTTCAGGAGAAGGGAAAAGGGGAAAAGTGACAGTTCCACCTCCTTTCCCACCCTCCTGGAACCTACTCCCTCTGTGTTTTATAGCACTAAAGAGCTGAGGCTGAGGATTGGTTGTCAGCACTGAACCTGAGCACTTTATTACTATATAATGGAGGAGTGGACTTAATCTCCACGAATATTTTATCCTGGCATTCTAACATCTGGTTCATGCACAGGACACCCCCCAACCCATTGTACTGATGCTGTTTCTGCCTCAATATTCCACTGTTTCCCAAACCGCTTTTATGACATTTTTCCAGTGTTTGCATTTTCCATGTGCTACGAAGACATGTGTTCCAACCTAGCAATTCTGTAACTCTTACTGCTAGCAGTGATTTTAAAGCTGTAGGGCCTGTTTTGCAACCTTTCCCCTCACCTTCTTTACACTTTCTCATGTCTTTTACTTCTTTACCCCTCATTGCTTTCTCCTCCTTTTGTGCCCTTTTTTCCCCTCACATTGATTTTTTAAATGGGATTTGTAGACAGGTAAAAATGAACAAAAACAATTACCAAAAGCAGCACTATGAGCTCCCGACCTTCTTCCCTTCCCCTATATCTTCCTCCTTCTCTGTGATTGTTTTTTTGGGGGAGGGGGGCAGATATTTTTGACTGCGCTTGTACAGAGTTGCACAGCTGTGAATTACCATGCAGTTTATTTTAAAACCTTCATTGCTGTGCACCATCAAAATCGTGCATGCATTCAGCAGATTCAAAAAGAAACGAAAGAAAAAGGAAATTGAAACAGCAGCATGCCCTCCCATTTCCCTCTCGGTTGAAACACTGTGCTGAGGCATGTGTCATGCACTCCTGCTACAAACACAAGCAATAGAATATACGTTTTAAACTACTCCTACTTCTCCCACAATCAGAACGCCATATTTTTGCATATCTGAGGAGTTTTCCCAGGTTTGCAGAAATCATTAATTGTCTGTGGGTGGCCCTATTTCACAAAGGCACATGATCACAAAGTTCAGTATTAGAAGGAGCAACTGGGACTGCAACAAAATGTTGTAGCATATCCTCACTTCTTATGAGGAAAGCTCCTATTCATGGTTACAATGACCTTGGAAAAGGAGCCTTGTAATTCTGTCTTGGGGAAAATTTCAGAAGAGGGGAAAGGGGAATGGACACTTTTTTCTGTCTCCCTCCCCCCCCCCCCCACTGTATAGTGTTACAGACTGTCTAGTTGCCTAATTCCAGGGTTCTGAACAGCGAGGCAAAAGTGCCTTTTCCCCCATTGCTTCCTCCTGAAAAATCCCTATATAGTGCAAGGAGGGGACATTTTTAATCTCATAGAAAGCATCCCCCAAACCACCCCAGATACTCATTATTACCTGTTAAAAGCTTGTGCAGGCCAGTTCCCTCTTCTTACCCCTTTACCTTCAGTTCCTCTCACTCTTACCTGACATAGGAAGCTGTCTTATGCTGAATCAGACTATTGGTCAGTCTAACCTGGTATTGCTGAAACTGATTGGCAGTGGCTTTCCAGGGTTTCCAGTAAGATTCTTTCGTAGGCTTACATAGAGTTGTGAGGGATTGAAACTGGGACCTTCTACATACAAATCAAGGGCTTTACCACTGGGTTACAGTCCCTTCCTTAATTATAGAGCAGTTACAGAGGTAAAATATAATAGAATGCCAAACTTAAGTTGATGAAATAGTAGAAGCTAGAGAGGAAGAGAAGGTGGTAAGAAGATTGCCAAACTGCCAGATTCTGGGTCAACAAGCAATTTCCTCAAATTCCTACATTCTGCCAGGCCTCTTTTATACATTCCTGTTTATACTGGCATGTCACCTTTATTCTTATTGAGGCTTTAAATTTGTACTAGGTGGTAAGCCTTATTGAATACACACTTCTGAGTAAATATGCGTAAGGTTGTGCTGTAAGCCTCCTTCCTATATCCAAAATTAGCAGGTACACTCTAAATGCAGAAAGTACAGCTGAATTTACTGGCATCCCAACCCAGCTCCTGCCCATACCTTTGCCCCATTTCTCTTCAATCATTATCTTTAGACTTCCATTCAGCCACCTTTCCTTTACGCCCTTGTGGTCATCCTGTTATTCACTATTCTTGATGTTTCTTTTGTTCATGACCTCTTCATTGCTAGGCCAGTCTTATCACATGTTGTAAGATTTCTTACTTCCCCTGTTTGTATCTTAAACCTATTTGCCTTTTTATCAGGTTTTACCAGTTTCCCTCTTTTGAATTGATGATTTATTTATTTTCTCAAGAGCAGGGGCAATGCTGGCAAGCTAAGTTAAAATATCTAGCCTTTTCTATAATATATTCTTTAGTTCTACAACAAATATCCTCTCTGAATTAAAATAGAACCAAGTCCCATTATAGGCGCATCACCACAGCACCTAAGTTGCAGCGTAATGTGTAAAGCAATTCTCAGTTTAATGACATAGACAGTGAGAGGAGACATTTGCCATTGGTAAGTTACCTGCTCTTCTCAGAGAGGAGTTCTAGTTTTGTAGACTGGTATGACCCAAAGGGTATGGCTTCTCTTAAGTTTGAAGGAGGGAATGTTTTGGAATTTCTCCAGAGGTTTGTCAAAAGGCCTCAAACATTTCACGATGGAGAGGTGAGGTTCTGTACAGAGTTGCATTTTCTACCATAGGTGTAAGAAATCTATCTCCTTACATCAATACATGTGCAGATTTCTTTGCGGAGCTTCTGAAATAAACCCTCCTCTTGGCCACTATTTATCCTATATGGGATCTGAACCATTTAGATGAATATGAATTTTCACAAAAAAGAACATAAACATTTTACATTCACTGAAATAGCAATACTTTAGATGTCATAATGAAATTGATAGGGTAACACAGAAAATTGCATTCTACCAATGTGGCTATAAATGAAAACATGTCCTATCCTATCAATTTACTAACAACATTTAGAGTATTGCTACTAACTGAATAACAGTGCTTAATGAGACACCCTATATTCAAATTTGATATTAATTATCTGGCGAGAGGTGTTTATTGTCACGGATATTTCACGTTGCTTAAACAAGCGTTACAGTTAAGAAGTAAAACTTCAAAACTAAATGTGGGTGTTTCTGACAGAATTTGGAAGAGTGCTAAATGAGTTTCTAAAGGATTCGTTTCTATTTAGTAAAGTAGAAAGAAGGAAGAAAGTATGTATAAAATGGACTGCAGATTTTCACAGCTCTCCACTTGTAAAAACAAACTTTGGGGGTGAGGTAGTGATTCATAATGACAGTCCATATGGGATGCAGTAGCCAACCTAGATTTGCTGAACTTTCTGCTTGTGTTATTTGATGTTTTGTTGACTCTGAAAATTGGGGCATTTCCTTCCAGCACATTATATTCTAATTATGAAAACTTTATGGACTTGTCTACTCCTTATAACTAAAAGTTTCCCCCATTGAACTAATTTCCCAGCTCACTGAACATTGAATCAAGGAATGTTTTGCACTTTGATTCTTGGCTTGCTTGAAAATAGTAACATTGAGCTATAGAAGCTTACTGACCAAACCCTGGAGCTTTTAAATAGTTCCTTCCTTCCCTTTCTGTAGCCTTTTCTGACATAAAGCAAGACACTGTAAAACATGTAGGATGTTTATTTAAAGCTATCAATTGTGGATGTTCTTTAACAAGCAAAAGCTGAAGTTCATAAGGGGAGAGTTCTCATCGTTAGTTCTGGGCTTCCAGCAGCCTTTCCCATTCTGTTTCCATGGCAACAGATTTCATTTGGATCTGAGAAAAAATCATGTATGCTTTAAAAAAATGATTATGTAAACCTCTTACCTTATTTCCACTTCTCTGACATAGAAGCAGGACAGCTTTGCGCAATTTCCTTTGCAGGCAAAGGGCCTCCCAGCCCCCTTGTTTGCTACCAAGGACTATGGTATGGGCAGGCAACTTTGTTTTTCCACCATATTGTGCCTTTGAATGTTCAGATCTGTTTGACTTAGCAAATATCCTTCAGTGATTGACAAATGTAGATATTCTCTAAGAGTCCAAGCAAAAACATAACAGTGTGGGTTTCCCCATTCACAATAACACAGTAACCTTTCACAATATCCCAATGGTGGATGAGGGGGAGAGGTGTGGGGTAAACTACAGGGGCTTAATTCTGCACTTCCATTAAACTTTCCTGAGCAGAGGAGCATGGACAGGGGTGGGGAACAAGCCTCATTGAGATTGTGTGAAAGGTTAAAAGACTGCTACTGTAATATAGAAACCAGGCTACTATTGTGAATGGAGAAAGCAAGCTACTGCACTATTCTGAATAGGTGAAGCAGTACTACTGTGAAGTACTGCTGAATGGGAACAGAAGCCTGTGCCTAAAAGTGCCTGGGAGGGAACCCATTGACCAGGTCACTGTCAGGTCATAGAAACACCACACCCAGGATTTACTTGTGGGGACTGGGCACACTGCAGCAGAACTGAGTGGGAGCCACATTTAAGGAAAGCAACACTCTAAAACGAATTTGCAAAAATACGCTTTTTCCAGAGGGAAGCTACAGGGTTTCTGCAGATTAGCAACAGTGTAATCTGTCACGAATAAACCTGATATGCTCTCGCTCCGCACTAAATCAGCCATGTAGATTGGACCAGAGATGCCAGAGCAAAAGTCTACCTGGAAGCTCCTCCCAATGATCTATGGAACTAGTTAGTTCAATGGTGAAATAAATGCATTCTACACCTGCTCAAAAACACTTCCATTCTTGCTTTAGATTTTCCAAGGTTAACCTCTGACATGAAAGCAAATGACTGCACTGAGCTTTAGTACAAACGAAACCTTAAAACCGTAGTGCAGATTAAAGGCTGGTTCATATTTTTATGGTATGTCCCTAAAACTTTAATGTGTACATGGAAAAAACATAATGTTTTCTGGACTGCGTTTCTAACCATGTGTATGTTAGGGGTGCACTTGGTCAGGATCTATCTTTCTGCTCCATGTATGCATGATAGAGAACTTTTTTTTTGGAACAAAAAACCCAGTCTGAAGTACTGTATTTCACCAAATCTAAGACACCATCGATTCTAAGACACACCTTAATTTTAGGGCCACCGTCAGGGAAAAAGTGTTGCGTCGATTCTAAGACGCACCCCTTTTGCCGCCCTGGTCCTCGCCGCCAGGACCGTCCTGGTCCGCACTGCCAGCGTCGCCTCGGTCCTCACCGCCAGCGCTACTGGCAGCGGCCTCCCCGGCCTGGAAACGCAGCATTACTACAAAGTAGGCCACGATCCCACGTTAGATCTCGCGGGATCGTGGCCTACTTTGTAGTAACGCCACGTTTCCAGGCTGGGGAGATCATTACCAGCTGCAGCAGCGAGGAACGGCCTTCCCCACTCACCTCCATCGCCGCCCTGGTCTTCGCCGCAAGAACCGCTTGCAGCGGCCTCGCCGGCCTGGAAATGCAGCGTTACTACAAAGTAGGGGCAGGTAGTCCTCAACACACCCTCCCTACGCCACAAGCTGCTTCAGAGTGCTGCACCCCGCCCAGTGTGGATCAAGCCTCGGAGGCTCCACTCGAGCTCTCGCCGCCGCCGCCGGCTTTTCATCCCAGTCGGTCCAAGGGAGGGAGGAGAGAGGGTTGTAAACAAAAGCCAGCGATTCCTCCCTCCCTCCCTGGGACCGGCTGGGATGAAAGGGTGGCGGCGGCGGCGAGAGCGCGAGCGGAGCCTCCGAGGCTTGATCTCAATCACTGGCTTTTGTTTACAATCCTCCCTCCCCCAGACCGGCTGGGATGTAAGGGCGGCAGCAGCAGCGAGAGCGTGAGCGGAACCTCCGAGGCTTGATCCACACTGGGCGGGGTGCAGCACTCTGAAGCAGCTTGTGGCGCAGGGAGGACGTGTTGCGGACTACCTGCCCCTATTTTGTAGTAACGCCTCATTTCCAGGCTGGGAGGCTGCTGCCAGGGGCGCAGACTGGTGCGACACTGGTGGCGCGGACCAGGCCACGTTGGTGGTGAGGACCAGGGCGGAGCGGACCAGGGTGGCGCTGGCAGTGAGGACCAGGGCAGCGTGGGCTGGGGTGGCGCTGGAGGCCAAGGAGGTTGGTGCCAGCAGCGCGGAGGCGAGTGGGGAAGGCTGAGTCGCCGGGGGGGCATGCAGAGCCCCTTTGTGAAGGCGTTGTGGATGGGGGTCGGTGGGTGGGAACTTCAACCCCATACCAGCGCTGGAGAAATCCGGCGATACTTAGACACCATCGATTCTAAGACGCACTCCATTTTTACAGACGTAAATATGGGGGAAAAAGTGCATCTTAGAATTGAGGAAATATGGTACATGGTTTGTGACTTTCCCAAATAACTGCTATGCTCCCCAAAATCAGCAATTATTTAATTGATGGTGACATTATTATTATTATTATTATTAATTACATTTATATACTGCCCCATAGCCTAAGCTCTACTTGAAGAAGCTTGCAGCTTTACAAATTACTGCTCTAAAAGAAGCCTGCAGCTTTACAAATTACTATTCCTTTACTTTGGATGACTCCTGCCACAGGAGCTTCTATGCAAAGCCATTTCTTTCATGGGGGAGGAGCCACCTAGTTCTTCCAACCTAGCTCTACCTAGTGAGCCTTACGGTCGAGCCGAGCTGGAGCTGTTATAGCCCAGCTCTTGTTGTTTGAATAGACTTTTGTTTGTTGTTCCTTTCTTTTCCGGGCTCCTTCATCACCTGCCCCATCTGACATGTTTCAGTGAAGACTAGGAGATTTTTTTTTTCACAGATCAGGGGAGAGCAACCCCATTTTTTCTTCCCAGCAAAGGGAAGAGGCCTGCTTCATGCCACAGTCTCGGTGTGGCGCTTGATCAACTCCTCTCAGCTTGGCATACCAGCCAGTGTAGGATAGCCTGCAGGTAATTGCAACAGTCAGTATGCACAGTTCTCTGCCACATTGTGGCTGCTGGTGTTTCACTCCCTGGCCTCAACATACCAGTCACTTATGCCTCATGATACAGCATCAGCGCTGTATATTTAGTTTACATAATAACATACACTAAAAACTAAACAAACAGGTACCTGCTCAAAGGAGTTTACAGTCTAAATGTAGCTAGACAGTGTGGGAGAAAAGAGAGGCAAGAGTTAACTATCATATGAATATGAGCAAATGCAATTACATGAATACAGAATTTGTTATTATTTAAACTTGTATCCTGCCTTTCTTCCATGCTGGACATTAAGGAAGTGTTTATAGGGTTCCCAGGCTGCCTTCCATCCAAGCACTGACCAGACCGGGGTCTTCTTCTTAGTTTCTGTCTTGGGACTGGTTCAGTGGCCTGTCTTGAGTATGATGAGGCCAAAGGGGTTATGTCATTTTGTAGCTGAGTTTAGAGGAGAGATTTAAAGGAAGAGACAGAAGTGTTGGGGAGAGGGCTGGGGAATAAGGGACAGGAAGGGAGAATGGAATCTTCTAAGGGAACAGAAATGTACCAGATTGGGAAAATGTAGGTGATCTTTGTAGGTAAGCACTTATCAGTACTTAGTAGCAACAGAATTGATGAAGTAGAGGCTAAATCATTTGGAGGTAGAAAAATCATTATTATGCAAATACATTTTGAAGAAAATGATAATACTGGGTATTCTGCACTTGGCCACAAGAGTAGTTTAAATCCTAAATTTAACGTTATATATGTTGAGAAGTCCCCACTTTGAATTCTGCTCTGCCATGAACTTGCTAGGTAGCCATAGGTAAGCCACTATTTCTCAGCCTAAGCCCTCCAGTGGCAATGAGGGGCATATAATACTAAGCAACCTCCCAACTTCGGTGTAGGGTTACTTATATGAAGTGCTTTGAACACACTGAAGTACCATATAAATTAGTGGTAGCAGTTGCTGCAGCAGTAGCATTACTGCTCTAGGAATAATAATAGGGAGATAAATTTATGTACATAATGTAAGCTAACTGAGGAGGTGAAAAAATTAAGTCCTAACTGTCTTTTTCCTAAAAGTAAAGGTTTACATGCTGTTTGCTCACTGTCTTGCTAGTCATCAATGCTTAATGTTTTCATATTTCCGTTAATATGAAGAGAGCAAAGTGCTATGATAACTGTTTCTACACCTTCAAACAGCTTCCACCAACTTTGCACTGCAACTTGAAAAGACGAGTCATTGAGAGATTCAAGAAATCCCTATTCAGTCAGCAGAGTAATCCGTGTAACTTGAAGTCTGAAATTAAAAAGGTGCAGTATCCTAAATCATTCCAAGGGTGATCATGTTTTTTTTCTCCTGTTGTTTGCAATGTGGACCACATATTTAGAGAGAGTGCCTGGAAGTATTTTTAAAGAGTAAGTAAGATGCTTGGCATTTACCTGTGCTGATGTTCATGTTTTCTTCATGAAGAATGGTTACCCATGGTTACCAGCTGACCAAAAAGCTTGTCAACGTTTTGAAAATGATACAGCCTTAATTTATATTGGGAAAGTAGGAATGAACAGTAACTAACTTTGGTTTTTGAAACTATAAAGCAATTATAAACATTTAAAATATGTTTTGTCTTTCAATCATGAGAATATACATACAATTGAAGAAAAACCTAATAGCTACTCATAAATAGAATCATAAAGCCATTACCACTGGCAATTAGAGGATTGCCTTTCATAGATGTGACCAGAAAAAGGTAGTAAGGTCCCCTCTACAAGATTTCAGTTTGACGCCCAGTTGGCCAATTATGCGCATCTTCTCTAAATCGTTTTTACGCCTAATCCCTATACACGGGAGGTGGCGAAGCGCATTACCGGTTGTATGAAATGCGCATTCAAGTTGTTTCATACGCAGCATCGCTTGTTTACATGGTCATAAGGCGCTTTAACTCTCTCGGTAAATTAAAACTCGCTATTTAACGCGCATTCGATAATGCGCATAATTGGACAGAAAAAGCGCCTCAACCCCCGATTTGCGCTCTGTTCATGTGGAGGTAAAATAGGTAATGGCTTTGAAAGAGCTTTAAATCGCTCTTGTAGAGGCACCCTGAGTAGGATTTCAAAAACAAAACTACAAGAATGTAAACCCCTCAATACAGAACTTTTCACAATCTTCTTTCAGAGAAGTTATATAATGATTATAATCTCTCATTTACCTGAAATGCTTTTCATTGCAAAGAATCAATTTAGAATAACAGTAATGCTAGCCTAATTGCAGAGACTGTCCCATCTTAATATTCACACAAGCAGATATCTGTCTGTCTGTCTGCCTGCCTCTATCCAAATATCCTATACATCTTAACAAATAGAGACATCTTGAGTAGATCAGAGCAGCAAGAAGAGGTATAAAGGGAGAAGAAAAAGGAGATGCTCTCAGGGGTTGAAAAGGGGGAGCTTTAACCTTTGAAGATTGACTTGTTTTCCCCTCAACCAGGCTAGAAAGCACTGCAGCCATCCAAATGTGCTTTGATGCTACATAATCTTGACATAGCCCAGCGGGCCTTAATTCAGATCATAGCTTTCCAGCTATAGCATTCTTGTGAGCATTGCAAGTTCCACGTCTGTTTATAAATCTGTAATTTGGTTACTCTCCAGTACAAAATAGTTATATGTAGATAATGTTGAAAATATAGAAAATTATTTTTTGAAGACTTGAGAGAGATCATTTTAGCAGAGCAAGTTCAGAGAGACACCAACTGCACATGTGATCATGTGTACATAGGATATTAACATTTTTCCAGTTGTCCCAATAGGTACAGTGTATTTCATTCCGCTGTGCAGATAGGGCTGGACATCAGGGCCGAAGTCCAAGGCCCCACAGCTCAAGGGCCACCCAAAAGACCACCCAGAGAGGAGCAAGTGATGTGGGGTGGGGGCAATGGCAAACAGGCCCTGTGTCAGCATCTAGGCCTGCATGGGCATGCCAGGCCCTACCGGATCTGACACTGGTTGCTGCAGCACCCTTTCTTTCCCATTTTAAACTACATTTAATGACTAAGGTGACTGACAAGGCATGTACATGGTTACAGATGCTACCTCTTCCCACACCAAAATGGAGCTTATTCCCAAGTAAGCTTGTTTAGCATCAGGGCCAGAGAAGCAAACTCAAATATATTCCTGAGGTCATGATGGTGCTACAGGAATATATTTTAAATCCCCTAGGCTCAAGGAGAGTAGTAACAGATAGCATACACAATCATTCACATAATTTACTATTCACATAATAATTCTTGGCTTGTATCTATGCTTAGCTTTTAAATACCCAAACAGAAGTTCTTTCTCTGCTTTGGGGGAAGGCTGCTTATTAACAGAAACTCCAGCATTACTCTGTCTGTGGTCTGGTTGTTCATAGAAGTCGTAAGAATCAATAGGCAGGCAGGCAATGTTCCCTGCACATGTTCCAATCAAAAGGGGTCAATTCCCTTTTTATGCTGATGTTTGTTTTAGTATTTTCTTGTGCTAACTGATGTGCCATTGGTTTATTTTGTTGTTTTTATTATTCTGCTTATTAATTTATGTGTGTGTGTATGTGTGTGTGTGTGTGTGTGTGTGTGTGTATTTTGTTGGTTTTAGTTTAATCTACCTTTGTGTTTTTACTAAGTGGGATAAAAATGTAAAATAAATAGTACAAATTATGACTCAGTTGAGCAGTAATAGTAACAGCTTTGAACACACAAGGCTATACTGAATCCTGCTCCTGTGTGCCACAAAATGAAAGTAGATCAAGAGATCTGCTCTCGCATGTGCATTGTTTTTTGTGTACTGTGAATCCACTGGGCCTTATGCCCATGCTGGTGCAACCTGTGCCATGTGACCCAAGAACAGGACAAATGAAGATACACCTTTCCATTAATCTTTCAGTACAAGTGCCTATGAACATATAGTGCTTGTGTCCCTGTGGTTGGTTATTCTGTACTTGGGACTAATTAACAAGCAGGGACTTGTTGCTCTTGGGCATTTCTGGATGAGGGCTTGAGTGTTGAATTAAAAAAAATTAAGTGCTCTTCATATTTCCTGTGTAGTGAAAGGGCAGTGTTTTCTTTGGATGAGAAACCTGTGGATACCTGTGGATACTATTTGTGTAATATCACAAAATAGACATTTGTATTGCAAGCATCAAGTCCACCAAACCCCCATCAGATTCCCAGAGAGAGACTGTATTCTCAAGATACTTAATCTTTAGACAACTCACCCCTCCAAAAGCTCTCTCCATCCATTTTTCCTTCTTGCCCAGATTAAAAACTGCCAAACTGACTCCAAGTTGTTTCTGTGCCCCCTCCTTGATGAAGGGTTTCCCCAAACTCTTGAGGATATTACATCCCAAGGCTGGAGGAAGGGTCCCAGCTATCAGAAGACCGTCTCCTGGCATTAGCCCCCACTGATAAAGCATCAATAGTTTGTCTTAGATTATTAGTCACCCAAACAAAGGATTTTTTCCCAGCATCCATACAATGAAAATATATCTGAGTAACCTTTCTGTGAGCTTATTTGGATACTTTTATATGTGTAACTTCCCCCAGTGATTTGAGATTTTAGACTTTCTTGCGTAAAATGTACACCCCATCTCAGGAAATTATTATATAGCACAGAAGTAATCTAGATAGTCACTCGTTTTCCCTTAAAAAGTTAGATAAAATTGGTTATGTGAATGACATCTAGAGCTCTTTTAACACACCCATTATTTTCATTATTAATTTTGTTTTTATTTTAGTGTGTCTGGTTTCTAAATCAATGAAAAATCACCTGGACATTTTCCTGTGGAGGCTTAACAGCAGGGAGAATGATCCATATAACTAAGAACAGGTGCATCTCTCCCAGTTTTCTCTTCTGCCTGGGTTAAATACCTGCCCAGAACTAATATTGAAGCCCGACAACAGCATCTCAGTTGTGAACTTTTAATTCTGTAACTGAAAATGACGGAACACTGGCTTTAACTCAAAGCTGTAAATTGAACCTGATAGTGTGTAATATGAAAACCTTCTACCAATTTAAATTTGGTGAAAATCTATTCACCTGACTGAGGGCAGCGAGTGCTTGGATTAGTACCTGTCACTTTGAGGATTAGGAATTTTCTCCCTTATTTCCTCTGCTATATGACAGTTGTCATTTTTCTAAGCAACATCAAAAAGATAGCACACCCTGGAGAGATCAAAATGGCTGAAATCACACAAATGTCATTGGGCCCAAATACTCTGCTTATACACACTGTGAAACCCAATATTAGGGATACAGTTTACTACATTTGTCCTGTACATTGCGATACATCTTCCTCATTTCATGGGACTATTAAAGACAAATTTGAAACAAGCATTAAGGAACAAACAATCCTTGATACTGGACTCAGCATACAAGAAGGTTCAATAGGTGATTCCTAGTAAACATGGTCTACAGCATCTTGTGAAAATCCCAACAGTCTCAACTCTCAGT
This sequence comes from Anniella stebbinsi, assembly GCA_029215795.1. Classification (NCBI taxonomy): domain Eukaryota; kingdom Metazoa; phylum Chordata; class Lepidosauria; order Squamata; family Anniellidae; genus Anniella; species Anniella stebbinsi. The sequence goes on from JARDYH010000002.1 coordinate 186,958,313, forward strand.
TTAGTCTTTTCTTAAAGAAAAGAAAGGGAGGTATTTTTTTTTAATCCTCATGATTTCAAAGATAAGTTAGGCAATGCAGTTGTATTATGGCCATGTCAGAAATATAAAAGCAAGTTTTAAGAAAACCCAAACCCCTCTTTGTTTTAGTTTTTTTCTATGTGTCTTAAGACCTTTTAAAAAAAATAATAATCAAGAAGTCAAAGTTCTTCTTCGTGGTCTCTGTGCATTACAGAGTTATGGGCTCACGCCAGCGCCGAGCCTCCCTCCAGAAACTTCTAAAGCCTAGACTCTTGGCGGGAACCCCTCCCCCCACCGCCCTATCGCGCATGCTTGGGTTCCCGCCTACCTCAGTTCTTTTCGACCGCCGTGCTGCTTGCCTCGCGGGAGACTTCTCAGAGAACGTTAGTTCGTATTGTTGTAATTAGTTAGCTTAGACTCTCGGGTTTTCTTTTTTCTCTCGTTAGTTTTCCTTCTTTTTCTTCTGTCTTAGTTTCTAAAAATAAAAAATAAAAATATTTTTTTTTATAGTATTCTCTCTCTCTTTTCTGAGGGGGGAGGTTTTCTTTCTTCCCTTCTCCCCCCCCCCGTATATTGCATATTATGGCACAAACAGCTCTTTTCAAGAACTGTACTTCATGCCGCGCCAAGCTGATTTTGTCAGACGGCCATTCCCGGTGCCTGCTCTGCCTCGGTGAGGCACATGTAGTAGATGCCTGCGCGCACTGCAGGAACTTCTCCTGACAAACCCAAAATAACAGAGCTAACAAGCTAAGGGCGCTCCTTTGGAAAAAGGCCCTGGAGACAGTAGATGCCCCAGCCCGCCCGATGACTATGGCCGCCACCGCGACGAGCGCCCCAGTGGAAGGGCCGAAAGAGCGCCCTCGTAAAACTAAGTCCTCTTACTCCACTGCAGGGGTGAAGGCGAAAAAACATAAGAAGGCTGTGGCACCGCTTCAGGGGAGCTTTAGCAGGGCAGAGGCTGAGTCGGGCACCTCCTCTAAGCCTTCAAGACCCGAAAAGGAGCAGCCGAGGAAGGAGTCGATCTCCTCGGCACCGCCCCAGTCAGAGCCGGCCTCGGTAACGACAAGATCCCCGGTACCAATGGCTCATGCGATGCCGTCGCCACCGGCGTCAGTCTCCCTTCCACTCTCGTGGTCGGCACGCCCGTCGCTACCGGCTCCCACCATGGCACCAACCAAGCGACGTGCAGCCATGATACCGAAGGATGCATTGGTACCGAGCAGACCAAAGCCCTCGACCTCGCATCGGTCTGACCTCGGCACAGAAGCCGCGTTTCGCTCCCTGATGGTGTCGATGCTTCATCTATCGATGGCGCCACTGGCCATGGCGTCAGCAGACTGCACCTTTGATCCACTGTCCCCCCGGACCTCGCGGGCAGCCTCACTGGCGTCAGTAGCTGCTTTGGCGGATCGCCGGTACCGTTCCCACTCCCCGACACCATCACGGGATTGGGATCGCTTTTCGGACCACTCAGTTCGATCTTGGTCCACTCATCAGCACCCTACAGTACAGACCAGCTCCAGACAACCCTATCTCTTCGACCCCTACACGGGCCAGAAGCTGGGAGCTGGGGAAGCCTTTCTTCCACCGCTGCCGCCTAGGCTCCCTCCTTCCGCCATGGTGTTGATCCCCCCTCCGGAAGCATCGGTACCGATAGTTCCCTCTACCCAGCTTCTCGCCGTCGAGGACGAGGCTCCGATGTCCCCCCAATCTGCAGAGGACTACGCCTCGGATTCATCATCGCTGGTGGACGCACCACCATCTATTCCGTCGCCGGATGACGCGGTCGGAACAGACAAGAAGGCTTCCCCATCGGTGGAGGTCGCATCGTTCACAGAACAGATGCAACGCATGCCGCAATCCCTAGGGGTAGAACCCCAACAACCAGTTGAGCGATGCGTAGATACAATCTACGATGTCATGTACGGGGACTCTTCTTCCACTCTCGCCATGCCGTTGATCCCAACACTACTACACACCGCACAGGAGTCATGGAAGAATCCTGCCACCATGGGCCTGGTTTCTCGACGCCTGGACTCCCTGTATAAATTACAGGAGAAGGACGCGGGATTCCTGCTTGCACACCCCAAGCCCAACTCGGTGATCGTGGAGTCGGCCCAAGGCCGATCCTCTAAATCGCACTCCGCACCCATTGACAGAGAAAGGAGAAAACTGGACTCATTTGGTCGTAGGGTCTACTCCTCTACTGCCCTAGGCATAAAGGTCTCCAACTACCAGGCCATGATGGCTCGCTACCATCTCTTCTTATGGGACAAGGTGTCCGCGCTGCACACTCACATCCCTGACGAAATACGTGATGCGGCCCAAGTCTTCCAGCAGGAAGCAACGCCCCTCGCCAAGCAGGAGCTGACAACAGCAAGGCACCAAGTGGACTGCCTATCCAAGGCTATGGTTGCTACCATCGCCCTACGACGTCATGCCTGGCTGAGATCTTCTAACTTGCCTCAGGAATCCAAGCCTATCAACACCAAACTGCACTCTCTCGATGTCAGGCAGGCTCTAGCTTTTTATAAGGACAGATCAGCAGCCTTCCGGAAGTCTGACCGTCTGTTTGTCTGCTATGGGGGAAAGAATAAAGGTCATCCTGTCTCTACCCAGAGGTTCGCAAAATGGGTAGTACAAACGATTTCTCTAGCTTACCAGCTGGCGCAGAAAGAACCACCGGACGCCTTGAAGGCGCACTCTACACGGGCCCTTGCTACCTCCACTGCACTGGACAGAGGGATATCTATACCAGAGCTCTGCAGAGCGGCCACATGGTCCAGCGCGTCCACGTTCGTCTCGCACTATAAGCTGGACGTCAGGGCCAGAGCCGACGCCTCCTTCGGCCGAGCCGTCCTCTCTTCCATGCTCCAATAACGACTCAGCAAGGTCTACCCTCCTCCGGTAAGTACTTGCTAGTTATTCACCCATAGTGTGTGATGCACAGAGACCACGAAGAAGAAATGCAGGTTGCTTACCTGTAACTGTAGTTCTTCAAGTGGTCATCTGTGCAGTCACACAACCCACCTACCGTCCCCTCTAGACCTCACTAAGCAAACTGGTCTAAGAGGTTGTCGCTTGCATGCAATGCTTTTTATCTAGATACACTATTCGTTACACCTGCCCGGTTCGCGAGGCAAATACGGTCTCATAGAATTGAGGTAGGCAGGAACCCAAGCATGCGCAATAGGGTGGTGGGGTGAGGGGTTCCCGCCAAGAGTCTAGGCTTTAGAAGTTTCCGGAGTGAGGCTCAGCGCCGGCGCAAGCCCGTAGTGTGTGACTGCACAGATGACCACTCGAAGAACTACAGTTACAGGTAAGCAACCTGCATTTGTTCGTGTTCATTATTTATTTATTTATTTATTCATTTCATTTCTATACCACCCAATAGCCAAAGCTCTCTGAATAAATCTCTGAATAGTTGTTAGACTGAACGATCTTATCAATTCAATTTTTCTTAAGAAAAAAATAAAGTGCTTGAATGCAAATGATTTTTTACAAAGTATTTTAAATTAATTTTATTCATTTAAAAAATGTATAACCCTGATTTTTGGTTTTGCATCTCGCAGTTTTCCCATACTTTTGCAAATGGTAGCTAGAGATGTATTTAGGATTAGCATTTAAAGAATAAAAAGGCCACAGAATGTGCAAAAAAAGTGCACTATCTGCAGTTTGGATCTACCATACTGTTTCTCAAACTTTTTTGAGTTCAGCCCCTCACTCCTCTTTAGCTTATTCTCCTTTCTGCACCCCATAACTTGGCACTAGCAATCTATTCTACAGGTGAGTGTTTCAAGATATATGCATGATGACTGTTATTGCATGATGACTGTTATTGTGTGTGCAAGGATTGTGTGTGGAAGGAACATTAATCCCACACTGGCATTAGAAGAGAAATGGAATAGGATCACTTCACAAATCATCCTCGGCTATGGAGCATTCAACTGGTTTTTTTCTTGGCAACTCCTATCTGTTTTATTTTATTGTATTTATTTATTTGGATATTTATAAACTTCAATGGTACAGCTAGGTAATTTTAGACCCTGGACCTAATGGTCTTATGGGGAGCGGGAGGGCTTTAGACAGTCTTTATATATTACTTCAGTTAAAAATCCCACAACTAACATCTCACCACCATCCCATGTTTCACAACTGGTTCTACATTCCTCATATTTTAGAGCAAAAAAACAAAACCACCTTTTTGCCAACCCTGATAAAAATGAAATATTCTGAGCATGTGTAGTTTTGCATTTCAAATTCACTTAACAGTCCTAGAACGTCTCCTGGAATGAAATGGAGTTTGCTTCTGTTGCCCTGATGCCAATCACATTTGCTTGGGAATAGTCACCATTTTGTTGTAGAAAAGGATAATAATTTTAAAGTAAAAAATAATAAGATAATCTGTACATGCCCAGTAGACTGCCCACTAACTAAACTGTTTTTAAAAATGAGAAGAAAGGATGCTCTGGCAGACAGCATCAGCCCTGTGAGGCCCCATCATGCCCATGTAGGCGTAGTTGCTGGGCCTGTTTGCCCCTGCCCACATCAACTGCCACTCTCTGGATAGTCATTTGGAGGTCTTCTAGGCAATGGGGGTGCTGGACTTTGGCCCTGAGGTCTAGACCCACCTGTACCATTGCCATCCTTTATCAAAAGATACCAGGGTGCTGAGCAAGCATCCTTCCCTCCTTGGAACCTCTACCCTGTCTCTGGGTGTCTGTTCCCCTTGCCTCCAGTGGGAGCCCATCCCACAGTTTGTTCCATGTTCATGACAAAATGCAATTTATGTTAATGATGTGTATGCAACTTTTCTGGTTCAATTTCTTCGACTTTAGAACCTCTAGCTCTGAGCTTACCATAAACTACCACATTTATGAAACAAAAGGAATAAGGTTTACACTTGTGTTTGACCCCTTTGCAGCTTCTCCAAGGTTCTCCAGAGCTGATTGAGCCTAACTTTTTAACATCAGATTGCCACTTGTTGCTTCACTCTTCAGGGGGAAATACCTTGGTCCTAGATGACAGACCAGGTAAGTCTAGCAAAAACTATGTTGCTTGACCTTTCCCATTAACTGTTTACATCGACAGTACACACTGAATACAACTTAATACTGCTGAATACACATTTAGCACCTACAGAGGCTTAAGTGACTCCTGTGGCTCAAAGCGCCTTTTATCAGCTTCAGCTGATATGCTGTTTGTGACTTTACCAATCTTGAGATAACTTGGATTAGCCACAACAGGAGGTTACCAGAATTTCCAGTTCAAAATTTTCTGGAAAATCCACATTTGTTACATGGCCATGAAAGTGGAACAGTCACTTTGAGAGAGGTTTCTGTAAATACTCCAATATAAATAGCAGGGTCCCCATTAATCTAAATGTATAAAGGAATGCTTATGCAGTTCAGCTCTATTGAAGTGAATTGGAAAGCTGATTCCACTGCCTCAGTCTTCCCAGATGTTTTAGACAAGTCCCAGCATTCCTGACCATTGGCCACACTGGCTACAGCTGCTGGGAGTTGATGTCCAAAACATCTGGAGAGCACCAGGTTGGGGAAGACTGGAATACAGAAGCTCCTGTACACACTGGATCTCCCAAGCCCAAAACAAATTGCTGGATTGGTAGAAATGTATAACTGTTTCTCCCTTTAATTCACAATATATATTTCAGCTTTACTAACTGCTTTTTATTTTCACCTTAATTTATTATGTCTGTGAGCAAAAAAAGAGTTGTGAATGGAGGTTTCTCTCTCTTTCTTCCGTATCTAAGAATCTGTAAGTAATGCATAAGATTAGGGTTTGTGTTTTGGTTTCTGGTTGTTTTTGCGTTGTTGCAGTATGTTTTATCATGAAATGATAACTACTTCATCTGCTTCAGGGTTTGCTCAATGGAGTTTCTCTTTATGAAACTGGAATGTCCATTCCCTTATCCAGCACTATCTGATGTAATTTATTTATAGGTCTTCCAAGCACTTTTGACATGGACGACGGAATGACATATGAACAAATGCAGGTCAGACATTACATTGTTTTTTAGCAGTGTTATAAATTCCTTTTAATTCCTTTTTAGTAACCCATACTGAAACTCAATGTACTTCACTTTTGCAGACTGTGATTGAAGAGGTTCTGGAGGAATGTGGGTATTATAATTTCACCTCAAATAGGTATGTTTCATTTCAAAAGGAAATGTTAAATTATGTGGATAAACACAACTTTTAATTCAGTTTCCTAATTATAGCAGTCCATTTTAGTTTTAGTTGAATGCATGGTTTTATGGTATGTAGACATGTGCCTAATAAAATTGATATATAACATTTTATTTGATAACCACAGCTGCTGCATTCTAGCAGAAGAATAAAACAATACTTCGTAAAGTTTACTCTCCTTATTTCCCCTCTCATAGTAAAATCATACTTGAAAGACATCTTCATCCTATACTTTTTGATGGGTGTGACTTTGTTATAAAAGCCCTTTTGAAAAGAAAATATTAATTAAAATATTCTGGGCTACAAACTAGTCTAGCTGGTATATATTTTGGGTATAGCACAAAAGGAGCTAGCATAAGAAGGCAAAGGGGAGATGTAAAATTTACATATTTGAAAGGAGTTGTTCAGCCGTTATGATCATCATTGCCTTATACAGCTGCTCTTCTGACTTCACCAACTGCAGCCACCCCACAGCTGATTATTCCTGTAGTATTTCCATTAGTGATACATTTAGTGCAGAAATGGGGAACGTATGCACCTCCAGATATTGTTGGACTGCACCTCCAACGTCCTTCACCATTGGCTATGTTGACTAGGGCTGATAAGAGTTAAAGCCCAGCAACATCTGGAGGGCCGCTCATTTCCCACCCCTGATAGAGGATAGATTGAGTGTCTCACCAGTTGATCAGTTTAAATGGAATTTCACTAAGTCATATGAACATATTAAGCTGCCTTATATTGAGTTAAACCATTGATCCATTTAGCCCAATATTGTACATTCTGATTAGCAGCAAAGGCCTTTCTCAGCCCTTTGGCTGGATATCCTTTTAATGGCAGGTACTGGTGTTGAACCCAGGACTGTATGCATGGAATATATGTGTTCTTCCACTGAACTATATCCCCTACTCCCAGCCTTCCCCAACCTGGTGCCCTCCAGATGTGTTTGACTGCAACTCCCATCATTCCCAGCCATCATAGCCACTGGTGGGGGACGGTGGGAGGTGCAGTCCAACGACATCTGGAGGACCACACATTTCCCGTCCCTGCATTAAATGCTGGACTTGCAGGCCAGCATATCTAGAGGACATCAGGTTGGAGAAGGCTGCCCTGTACAATTAATGAAAATCAAACAGAATAGATTATCCACTCACCAAACAGGCATTTCTCATACTAAAGTGAATATTTTCCTTGTTCAAATTCACATATATCTGTTGGCTAACAGCTCACACTTCTATAAGGGAAAAGACATATCTGGGTAGCTCTTCCCTGGGTCTTGCATGCTCCTTGTTAGTCCAGTTGACCCCTTTAAATCAAACCCCGCTGACTTTGAAAGATATCCATCATCTACCATTGCTACTAATTTCAGTAGTAATTGGTAGGGTGGAATTTCATTCATCTGCTGTGGCACTGAAAGCATCCAGCAAAGTTATGAGAGGAAGGTCATAGATCTTTCCTCCTGTCTCTTCTGATCTGTCTTTGTTTTATGGCAGCTTGGTAGCTCAAAGATCCAATCTGACTCAGATAGTTATAAAAGTTATGGATTTTTTCATTCCATAAAAAACACTTATAGTCTCTTAAATCTTCTTAGATATCAACACTATCCATGGGGAGCAAGGAATCATCCAGCCAGAAGATGAGCACCTGGAATTCTGACTAGATTGGCATGTTTTCTAATGAGGTCTAAGTGCCTTGACTTCAGCTGTTCAATTGTCTTATTGCCAAAGAAATGCACTTTGCTTAAAATACAATAAATGAAAAAAGCATTCAGATTTTCAGGGTAGCTTCCAAAGAATTGTCCAAGCGGAACGGTAGTAAACAACTTCAGAGGGAGAAGTTTGCACTATACTTTTGTCTGGCAAGATACCTACTTTGTCTACTTTGCAAAATGTAGACATTCTTCTAGGTTCCTGCATTAAGTTGGCAACACAAACTCTCCAATCAATACATGTTTTTATATAATTTTGAATGGATTGATGAATACTCAGGATTGTTGTGAATATATCTTAATTTTTATAGATTTATAAAAAAATATATCAGATTTATCTTTTATAATAAGAGTATCTTTTGTAAGAAGAGAAAATCAACATTTGTTTTGGGGTTGGGGGACAAATAGTTAATACCTTTGCTATATCAGAGTTGGAAAATGTCTCAAATTCTTTTGAAGAGCAGATTATTTCAAAGTCATTACCTTAGATATGTAAGCCTTTGGGATATCTGGAATTTCTGCTGCAGGCATGGTATATTATACAGTATTTACAACTTGCACAAAGTCTAATAACTGTTAAGTCTCAGAATTGAAGCTTAGGGCATGTTTAGATTCTATAAATAGATAAATGGCAGTGTCTATAATATGTATATAAGAGTCTTCCATATGTATGTTTGTATGCAAAGTTGTGTGTATGTAGACACAAAACACAGATATACAAAGAAATAAAGAGATAAATGTCATTATTTTTATTGCTAGTCAGATTTGTAACACATAATGCATTTTGGGAAATTATATACGTTTCTGGAAAATGTATATAAAATAGAACTGTGCACTTCACTGTTACTAAGACCATTTCCTCTTTTTTACATCTTTTTAAAGATTTCAGCTACAGTAAATACTGAGTAAATGTATGATTGTCTAGAATAACCCAAGGCTAATCAAAATAGATTTGACAGAATACTCCAGATTCCAGTGTTTGTTTTTAAATAACATGCTTATGTTAATTGTAGTTTTTGAGTCTTTGGTAGGAGACTCATCCATCGTTGCGTGACTTCCACTTGTGCAACGGCGCTTCCTCCCCTTCCCTCCTGTACCCCTCCAGATCTTCTCCAGAGGGTCCCCGCAATCTCTGGAGCAGATTTTGGGAGTGCACTGTGAGGAGAAATCCATTCCACCAACATTGTTGGGTTTCACCTATGGTGGGATTGAATATATGTATACAACCTGTTAGATTTCACCTAGAGTTAGATTTCACCTATCTATAAATTAACATTGTTTCTGAAGTAGGACATTTACTGCACACCTAAATTACTAAGCAAAACATTACTAATACATTGTATATTTTTGTAGCTCAAGTGAAAATAAAGAATGCATGGTAGAAAATGCATGTTCAAGTTATGTATTCTAACCCATCTTAATCCAGCAGCAGCAGCATGATTAATTCTGTGACCACCCCAAAAGGACCATTTGAAATATAGACAATGGCACTGCCAGAGCATGATGTTGCAAAGTTGTAGATGAGTTAATTTAGAGGAGCCATACACTTTCTAAGGAAGTCCAAATATTTATTTATTTATTTATTTATTACATTTGTATACCGCCCCATAGCCGAAGCTCTCTGGGCGGTTTACATAGGATTAAAAACAATTAAAAACAATATACAAAAATTAAAATAGCAAAAACATACAACATACACAAAATCTGTACATTTAAAAACCACTTCAACACTTCAAAAAACTACAAGAACAAAACAAAACAAACCCAGGCTCCTCAGATATTGCCAAATGCCTGAGAGAAGAGGAAAGTCTTGACCTGGCGCCGAAAAGATAACAATGTTGGCGCCAGGCAGGCCTCGTCGGGGAGATAGTTCCACAGTTGGGAAGCCACCACAGAGAAGGCTCTCTCTCTTGTTGCCCACCTCCGAGCTTCCTTCGGAGGAGGCACTCAGAGGAAGGCCTTAGATGTTGAACGTAGTGTTCGGGTAGGTTCATGTCGGGAAAGGCGTTCCATCAGGTATTGTGGTCCCAAGCCGTGTAAGGCTTTATAGGTTAAAACCAGCACCTTGAACCGGGCTCGGAAACATACAGGCAGCCAATGCAGGCGGGCCAGAGTAGGTCTTATATGTTCAAATCTACTGGTTCCAATTATCAATCTGGCCACTGCATTTTGCACAAGCTGCAGCTTCCGAACCACCTTCAAAGGCAGCCCCACGTAGAGTGTATTGCAGTAATCTAATTTGGAGGTTACCAGAGCATGGACAACTGAAGCCAGGTTATCCCTGTCCAGATAGGGACGTAGCTGGGCCACCAACCGAAGTTGGTAGAAGGCACTCCGTGCCACTGAGGCCACCTGCGCCTCAAGTGACAGATGGTTCTAGGAGAACCCCCAAGCTACGAACCCGCTCCTTCAAGAGGAGTGCAACCCCATCCAGAACAGGTTGAACACCCTCCATCCGGTCAGCGGAACCACCCACTAACAGCGTCTCAGTCTTGTCTGGATTGAGTTTCAGTTTATTAGCCCTCATCCAGTCCATTGTCGCAGCCAGGCACTGGTTCAGCACATCCACAGCCTCACCTGATGAAGATGAAAAGGAGAAATAGAGCTGCAAGTCATCAGCGTACTGATGACAACGCACTCCAAAACTCCAGATGACTGCACTCAACGGTTTCATGTAGATGTTGAACAGCATGGGGGACAAAACTGACCCCTGCGGAACCCCATACTGGAGAATCCACGGGGCCGAGCAATGTTCCCCAAGCACCACCTTCTGGAGCAGACCCACCAAGTAGGAGCGGAACCACTGCAATGCAGTGCCTCCCACTCCCAACTCAGCCAGTCGTCCCAGAAGGATACCATGGTCGATGGTATCGAAAGCTGCTGAGAGATCAAGGAGAATCAACAGAGTCACACTCCCCCTGTCTTTCTCCCGACATAGGTCATCATACAGGGCGACCAAGGCTGTTTCCGTACCAAAACCAGGCCTGAAACCCGACTGAAATGGATCCAGATAATCAGTCTCATCCAAGAGTGCCTGGAGCTGGCTCGCAACCACCCGCTCCAGGACCTTGCCCAGGAATGGAACATTTGCTACTGGCCTGTAGTTATTAAGATTTTCAGGGTCCAGGGAAGATTTCTTTAGGAGTGGTCTCACTGCTGCCTCTTTCAGGAGGCCTGGGACCACTCCCTCTTGCAAAGAGGCATTAATCACTTCCCTGGCCCAGCAAGTTGTTCCATCCCTGCTAGCTTTTATTAGCCAAGAGGGGCAAGGATCCAATATGGAAGTGGTTGCACGAACCTGTCCAAGCACCTTGTCAACATCCTCGAGCTGCACCAACTGAAACTCATCCAAGAAAACAGGACAAGCCTGTGCTCTGGATACCTCACTAGATTCATCTACTATAACACTGGAGTCTAAGTCCTGACGGATGCCAGAGATTTTATTCTGGAAGTGCCCAGCAAATGTATTACAGCAGGCCTCAGATGGTTCTACCATGTCCTTGGGGCCAGCATGTAAAAGCCCCTGGACAACTCTGAAAAGCTCCGCTGGGCGGCAGGTTGATGATTGAATAGTGACAGCAAAGTATTGTTTTTTTGCTGCCCTCACTGCCCCTGAATACAGCTTACCATAAGCACTTACCAGTGTTTGATTGCATCCATCAGGAGTTCGTCTCCATCTGCCCTCAAGCTGTCTCCTGTTTTGTTTCATCACTCTCAGCTCTGGGGTATGCCACGGAGCTGTTCGAGCTCTACACAGGAGAGGACGCTCAGGAGCAATCGTGTCAACTGCCCGGGTCATATCTGCATTCCACAGATCAACCAGGGTTTCGACAGGAGAGCCAGCCCTATCAGCCGGAAAACTCCCCAGAGCCCTCTGGAAACCATCTGGATCCATTAGCCTCCGGGGGCGGACCATCTTAATGGGTCCCCCACCCTTGCAGAGGGGAAAAGCCGCTGTAAGTCTAAACCTCAGCAGGTGGTGATCTGACCATGACAGAGGGGTTGATGTAAAGTCCCCCACTTTCAGATCCCCATCTCCATGTCCAGTTGAAAAAACCAGGTCTAGAGTGTGCCCTGCTATATGCGTTGGGTCGATGGTATGTTGGGACAGTCCCATGGTTGTCATGGAGACCATGAAATCCTGAGCTGCCCCAGATAAAGTGCCCTCGGCATGAATGTTGACATCCCCCAGAACCAAGAGTCTGGGGGACCTCAACAGTACACCAGAGACCACCTCTGTCGGCTCAGCTAGGGAGTCTGTTGAGCAGCGGGGTGGGTAGTACACCAACAGAATCCCTAATCTGTCCCGTTGGCCCAACACAAGGTGCAAACACTCCAGACTAGTAGTCACATGGACAGGGAGCCTGCAGAGGGGGATACTAATGTTCTAGCAGTGTTTGTCTGTAAGAAAGATACACATTCTGAAACACTTGGAGGAATTCCCTGGATAAAGGGATTGGCAAGTTCCCAAGTGTGTGTGTGTATTGAGTTTTTTGGAACTGCACATTTCTTCTTCATATTTTGCTTGCTCAGCATGGCAAAATCAGTGGACCCAAGCAGTTGACTCATAGATTATAAATACTTCTGCCAATGTAATACATGTCAGGGCATTTCATATGGAAACCACAAGTAGTACTGATGGATGCTAGTAGATAGCCAGTGATACCAATAAACAAAAGTGTGTTGGACTAGGTCAGGCCCCTCTTTGCACTCATGTCAGCTGATAGTAGCACACTAAGAAAATAGTATCTGCACTATCACATATTTGCTAACAGTGGCCTAGATTTTTTTTTAATGGACAGAATTTTGCTCATACAATGGCACTTGCCTGCTGCAGACCCTCCCACTGCCCTCAAAGTTATTCCTGAGGATCACCGGGCTGATCCTTCTCAGCAATATACAGCGTGGGAGACTGTGCAGGGGGAAGGGAATCAGCAGAAATCAGTTGGACAAGAAAGAAGCTATCAGATTTAACCCCATCCTTGAATATACATGGGCATACTTCTCCATCAGTTCTAGTTAACCAACACAGAGATGGCTTTGTTGCTTTCCAAAATACATACCACAGCATGATTTGTCCTCTCAATTCTAAGGAAACATATAGCATACTATAAATTTCAACGAAGCTGTGCTTCATACAATTGCTGATATCACAGCGAACTTAGGAACCTTTGCATATATATATATAACACTGCCATTAAAAACCTCAAACCAAATTCTTGTACAGTGAGACAGGATTTAAAAGTACCATCTGTAATGCCCTGCGAAATAGCAACCATTTAAAAGTGTGATTACACATTTTGAAAATGCAAATAATAAAGTATGCTGATTGCTTTTTTTAAAAAAAACACATTTAATTATACTGGCAACCTTCAAAACTCAGCATTCATCATCTTGGGAACAGCAAAGTAATCATGGCATCTTACTATTTTTAGAACAGCAGACACCACAATCACTGGAGAGCAGGAAAAAATGCATTTATAATGGCTTTGATTTCAAGTATCTGGTGGAAAGATGAGACAAACCACTACCTAGAAGGCCATAAAATCATTCTGATAGTTTCCCCCTGAATTACTGTTATGTTTACCAGTAATTGGGGTCCTAATTATTTCTGTTGGCACAGCTATTTTGTTTTTAAACGTTGGCAGGAAACAATACAAAATGGCCTCTTTATACTTTTGCTCCTCTAGAAACATTATTTCTTAGTGTTGTCAGATTTTATGTATATACTACTACATCAGTTGATATTTGAAAGCATTTTTATTGACAAATACAATGTACCCATAGCTACTACTAATTTTATCGATGTTCCTAGGGTTGTTGATTAAAGAGGTAATTTTATCTAGCTGTGTGTTGGATGTAAACATGTTTTACCTACTGAATGTGATGCAATGTTAGACAACAGGGCTTGGAGATCTTTCTGCTATCAAATATCTCATTGATTAGAATTGAAATGGTGCAAGGGATAAATGGCACCTTATATCTAAATGTGATTGCTATATTGCAACAATATATCAGGAGTCCTCACTTTTGTTTTCCTGTGTTCATTGTTAAGAAAAAACCTAGGATTCACTAGCCTTTAATTGTGCATATTTTTATGATCATACAGCTCCTTTACAATAACTGTTCAAAATTAGAAAAGAATTCTAAGGGCTGTTTAATCATTGTGAATCAACTGCTTGTTTTTCCCACAGGTTAAATGGAAAAAATGCCATATGCACCGGTCTATATGTAGATGCAGCCTGCAGCAATGTTAACATTTCTGTGATTATGGCAGCTGGAAAAAAATCCCTCCCCCGCAGAAATTATTATTTCCTATTATGATTGTTCCAGCTCACTAATGCCTGGAGTATAAGTAGCTCCAATATGGCTGTAGTCCAGCAGTCCCTACACTCAGACTGGCCAGGGAAACAAAGGGTTAGGGATTTTGTCCTAATTGGCAAAATCAGGCTTTGCCAGATGACAGCATGAAAATTTCTTGCAAAGAAATATTGTGAACAGACTTCATTATCAGAACATTACTTGAGCTGTCTAAAAATTATTTCTGGATAACAGGATATATGCCAACTTGATAAAGAGATCCTAAAGCCATTTGTACACATAGTAAACAACATGTATTCATCCAACCAGTGGTGGCCAGACAGAGAGTAAGGCCTTTCCTGAGGATCTTAAACCTAAACTGAGGCATAAGGGAGAATGTGATCTTTCAAATATCCTGGTCCCATGTTGTGTAGAAATTTATAGGTCATATAACCAGCATTTTGAATTGTGCCTGGAAGCAGGTAGCCAGTGAAGCTGTTGTAACAAAGGAATCGTGTGTTCCCTATAAGTTGGCTCTAGTCAACAGTCTTTAAAGGCAGCCCCATGTAAAGCACATTGCAGTAGTACAAATAGGATAAAACTAAAGCCTGTGTCGCAGTGGCCAGATCTGACATCTCCAGGAAGGAGCACAGTTGATGCACTATATGCAAATGTATTCTTAGCCACTGCTGAAACCTGGGCATACAAGTTCAAGGTTGAATCCAGGATTACACCCAAATGGTTAACCCGAGTTTCAACTGAGCAGGAGCACTTCTGTCTTGTCTGGATTAAGCTTCAATTTGTTTGCCCTCATCCAGTCTATTAACACCAAGAGTCACTGATTTAGAACTAGAACAATTTCCTTGGATTTAAATGGAAAGGAGAGAGAGAGTTGGGTGTCGTCGTCGTCACTTCTTTTAGGCATGATGGAATCACATCCTGTTGTAAAGAGACATTCACCACTACCCTTATTCAGCTAGTCCCCACTCTAGCCATGTTTATTAGCCAGGAAGGGTAATGATCAAGCACACCTGTGGCAGGCCTCACCTCTCTAGAAGCTAGGCTGCAATCCAATGTCTTCGAAGCAGAAATACATCTTGATGTCTACAAATCATTTGTAAATAAATTACATGTCGTATGACAAATCAGATGGATTTTGGGCTGGGCTCTCATCCAATCAAGTCAAAGAACAAGAAATGAGAAGCTTGAAAACAATGATGAAGGCTAGTAACATGACAAAATACAGCATTCATTAGGGGAGCTGGTAAATCCAGCTTTTTCTGAAATTAAAGTACCAATGGAGACTGTAACAGACTATAAAAGCAATGACCAGCATGAAGATGAAAGGAAACGCTATGACTTTAAGAAGACAACACTGCTCTTGAATTATTACAAACGATCTCCCTTTGAAAGCAATTCTCAGGTTATACTATCAATGGTATAGCTGATAGGGATGCAGCAAAGGAAGGTGGAAATAGATGCTGGTCTATGAAAGTGGTCCTCCAGTCAAGGAGATTACACATATGAAGTGACATCAAATGACAGGATTTGAAGTTGCATGGTCACCAGACATACAGTTAATACATGAGAAAACCATTTCTGACTTACAAAAGTAACGCAACATGACTGCTGAATGCACTTGACTAGACACTTTCAAAAAAAATGATTCACTGTCATTCAAGCTCCAGGTGATGCTCATGTGAAAATAATTCAGAATGCTGTGGAACTCTGAGTTCTTTCACACAATCGTCATAGCAGATGGTCCTGTCTGAATAGTCTAATAATTATAAAATCAAGACTCCATACCCAGAACTTTATGAACCTCTGCACACAGAGCCGCCATGGTGAGGACTATATGATGACCAAGGACTGATGCAAATTGGCTGAGGTACAACAGTTTAAAATTTTTACATTGCACCAGCTTTCTCCTTTTTGCAGCCGTTTTTGGTGACCCATAACATATCTCCTTTTCCCCCATCCTTTTGCTCGTTTAGATCTATCAACAATTCAAGGAAACTGCAGAAGTGTTGACCTTCCTGGTTTGATGAAAATCTAATTGATATTAATAAAGTTGAAACATATTAATGCCCCTGTTTTAATGACTTATTTACCCTCTCTTCAATCAAAAAGGCTCTCAGAGCAGGTAATGTATGATCAATAACAAATAAGAAAGTTCTGCTTGCAGGTTTACAATCTAAAAGACACAACACAAAAGGAAAATGAATGGGGAGGGAAAAGGCAAGAAGAAAACTCAGATTTCCGGTTCTTAAAGTGACAACGTCCTATAAATGACCAACTTGGATAAAAACAGTTCAGGATTGAGGAGGCAACTGATCTTTCAGCAGGGGTGATGGTGTAGGCTTTGCTGCCTCATCTCTCTCTTTGATTTAAGCCATATGGAATGGAAGCTAAAAGATGAGAATTGAGAGAGAAGAGGAGGCTGGTAGCGCTGTTCTTTGAGCTGTAACCTACTTCCCATTTCTTCTCCTTTTTGCAGCCAATCAGTTGATCAATTTTATATCATGTTGTTGCCATCCAAAAAACTATTTTGCTTTGAGTTACATTCCACAACTTTTTATATATTATAAATAGGCTGACCATATGAAAAGGAGGACAGGGCTCATGTACCTTTAACAGTTGCAGAGAAAAGGGAATTTCAGCCGGCATCATTTGTATGCAATTAGTACCTGGTGATATTCCATCACAACAGTTAAAGTTGCAGGCACTATACTAGAGTGACCAGATACAGAAGAAGGCAGGGCCCCTGCAGCTTTAACTGTTGTAATGAAGAAGGAATTTCACCAGGTACAAATTGCATACAAATGATGCCGGCTGAAATTGCCTTTTCTCTACAACAGTTAAAATTACATGAGCCCTGTCCTCCTTTTCATATGGTCAGCCTAATTATAAAGAAAGGTGTTTCTGCTTGAAATAGAACCAGCTTAAGGTGGTGTTTTGTTCTGTTTTGTTGCATTTTTTTCTGGATTACTCCACATATTGATAGGACTAATGAAAAGATATGTATGCAATCTGTAAAAATTCAGAAATAAACAATTTTAGGGGTTAGGGTCTTAGGTCCAAACTTAACATGACTATCATTTACACAACTAGCAATTGTGGGGATGTGTGTGTGTTTTAATAGGGGCCCCAATAGGGATTGGGCAAGCAGGAAGGGGCAAAGAGTTAAAGCCAATTATGTGAATGGTATCATGTCTAGTTTCGCCCACTGTGGATGTGTTTTTACACCAACCAAAAAGGGTGGGGGTGGTGAATCTGTAACTCAAGATTACTGTTTGGTGGTGCTAGTTTGCATTGTTCTTCTAGAATTTTTTCTTCCAAATTTTGGGAGGGATGTCTTGGTCCAATGAATTCTCAAAATAGCTGTCAGATGTTTGTCTCTTCAATATCGTAACAGAATCCTATTTTTGTTTTTATTTTTTGCATCTATTGACAATATGGTCAACAGAGGATAAAACTTTTAGATATTGAACACTGTAAAGCAAAATAGCCCACAGCCTTGCAGTTTTCTCCCCCTTTTATCATTTATTTATTTAGTTATTTAGTTAAAGTATTTTAATCTCACGCTTCAGCGAAAAAAGGCTCCCAAGTAATCTGAAAAAAAACCTAGTCCCTGCCTGCAGGATTACAATATAAAAAGATACAACACACTATGACCTGGTTCAATAACAAGAATTGGTTGTCATTGAATCATGGGTTGTTGTGTGCAAACCCTGAACTATGGTTTAACTGTGGGTTTACAACCCAACAAGAAACCATGGGTTTTCTTCCTGGGTTGTTTGTGGTTAACAACCCATAGTTAAACCATAGTGCAGAGTTTACACATGCTGACAACCCATGATTCAACGACATTCTGGGTTGTCACTACTGGAAACCAGGCCTAAGAAAAAGTGATGGGGAGGGGAGAGGAAGACATTAAGCAGACTGTCAGGAGGGCTGGTGGAATGGCTCTGCTTCCCTTCTCATCTCCGAGGGGTGGAGCAGGCCCTGATGTTTCCTTTGCCTGTTCCTGCCTCCCTTGCTCCTTCTTTCCCACAGGATATTTGAAATCAGTTAGCCCGTTGGGAGTGTGAGTGTGTGTGGAATCCAATTAGAGCTGCCCCTGATATTTCTTTTCCCTCCTCCTGCCTCACTTATACCTTCTTTCCCACTGTTAATGTAACGCACAGAAAATGAAATAGCTCAGTCCTGCTTCCTTGTTTCTTCCCCGTATTCTTTGTAGAGACAGCAGAGATAGTCAGAAAATATAATAGCAGTCATGAATGCTGCTGGTGTTGAGATCAGCTTTAAACAAGAACCAGCCTTCCTTTGGATTGCACAGGGCACATGATGACATTTTTGATGCAAAAGAATGCATTCAGTCACTGATGTACATGGTCTGCATTCCTTAATTTTGAGAAGTAGTACAGCACCATCACCAATATTCCCTTCTGCATCCCCCAATTTGGGTTAAATTGGACATGGCATTCCAGACTGCTAAACAACTGTGTATGGTCACTGCATGTTTTAAAGAAGTCAATGCATTCCACTGTAGAGGCAACAGTGTTTCAGAGATGGCTGAGGTGGCTCCTATGTGTGGAGTGTTTGTTGTGTTCGCAAAGCATCATGGGTCATTCAGGTTCACCAGGCATCTGGAAATTATGGTTTTGCAGCTCCAAACACCTTAGGTGTAGAGAATTACATATTTTTATCTTGCTCTTCCTTGCAATGGCATTGCTACCAATGGATATATTACTTGATGTTTCGCATAGGGAGTTGTGTAACTGTAAGTGTAAGGGAAAGTAATCACAATCGCAGGAATGCTGCGTTTGGTACCAGATGTACAATGCTAAGCCAGCCTCCAGCATCTCAAGGTTTTATTGTTGAAATTATTTGATGTGGCTCTATAATGCAGTAAGCACAGAAAAAGCTTTAGCTGAGAATTCAAGTCCACCCCATCCATCATTGTAAGGCTCATTATGACTGCCCATGATGAATCAGAAAAGCCCCTAAGCGCCTGTGGGCTACAAGTGACGCTTGGGAATAAAGTACCCCTGAAATTCTGTAAGCTGCGAAGGCTGTTCGACTTCCCCATCTCTGGCTCCCAACAGGCTTTCGGAAGGCAGATAAAAATTATTTTGTTTCATTGGGCCTTCAATTTGCATTGACTGGAATGCTTCTTTGTTCTTTGTTGCTATGCTTTTCTACTGTTTTTGCTGCTCTCAAGGTCCTTTAAAAATGTTCTGTTTTGATTTTTAATTGTTTGATATTTTGTTATGTTTAATTTATTTGTTAATCTCCTTGTGGGCTGCTTTGGAAACAGAAAGGAAGGATAAAATGTTCTTCATAAATAAATGTCTCCAGGCAGGTTTGAGAGAATTGTCTAGTCAAAAGCCCCTTGCATGCCAGGATGCACTCTTGTGTGTGTGCAGACACCCCCGTTCACTTCAACGGAAGCAATGGAGATTGGTAACCCCAAAGTCAGTTGGGTGTGGAATCCGCTCTGGGTTTTTGTCAGAACCAGTCCCAATTCGAAAGGAGCTATCCAAGGCCCAAATTTAGAATTTGGACTGGTTCTGACTGAAGCACGGAGCAGATTCATCGCCCCACTGATATCGGAGCCATCAGCCTCCACTGAATTGAGGAGATCCCATCCAACTAGCCTTCACTACCAGCACAGCTTCCCCTTGCATCCACTCACCCAAAGCTCACTCTGCTTACTCCACCACAGCTCTGACTAGGAAGCTCCTTCTATCAGCCATGATAGCAGTTTCTGAGGCAATATACATTTGTGCATCGCCTGGGCATTGATACACTGCTATTCAACTGTCTTATGAGTTTATTCTCTGAAACATCTCTAGGAATTAGAGAAGGCCATGATGGAGAACCATCTAAAATAGAGGCATTATATATCTGAATACCAGGCTCTAGGAACAAACAGGAATAGCTGTTGTCTTCATGCCCTGAATATGAACTTCCAAAGGACATTTAGTTGGCCACTATTGGAAATATGAGTGCTGGGTTTGGAGATGAGTAACTTTCCCATTCCCTCCCCATCCCCCACAAATGCCATTCAGAAGAGGCCATTCTGGGAAGTTTTAAATTTAAACAGCTAATAGTGCTTTTGAAGAAGAAAAAAACCCTGAAAATTGCCCCAACTCCCCCCCCCCCCAAGGGGAAATTATTTCATAATTTTCACCAATTTCACCCTGCTCCCAATTTTGGTCAGAATTTTCAACATTTCGAATGTTTGGCCTAGTTCAGATGCTAGGGACAAAAATAGGGCACAGCCACCAACTTTACGCAAACCTAGGGTGACCATATATTGGAAACCAAAAAGGAGGACAAGATGGCTGCCCTCAAGGAGGCGTGCCCACCGAACATGCCCAGCCCCGAAGGCGGGCCCAACTTGAGATGACCGCCCCCAAGGGGGCGTGGCCTTGGTCACATGTCTAATTTGACACCTCACAATTAAGACAAATATGTTCTACATAATACGTTAATGTTAAATTCACTGAAATAAGGAACAAGTGAGACAGTCAGTGTATCAGAAATTAACATTTATTTTTAGCTAATATACAAATTTTAAGTCTTTTCTTCCTCCTGATGTGCCCTGGAATATTTTTCACTGGATCTTATTTTTCTTAAAAGGGGTTGAGTGTTAAGCAAGAAATGGTGAAAGTCCTTACACGACATTTGCTTATAATTATATGTAACCTGTAATATTCCCTTCAGTGTCTCCACAGACAAATGGTTTCTTTCTTTAGTCCACTGCGCTTGCATCAGGGAGAAAATGCGCTCCATGTTAGCATTGTGGGAAGGAACTGCAAAAAAGAACTGTGCAATTTGCAACAGCTCTGAGTGGCAGTCAATGCTTTTGGAGCTGTCAAAGTACTTTGTCCACTTCTGGTGGACCATCAACTTCTTGAAGTCTTCGTCATCGCTCCTACGTTCTACAAATTTTCGCAGATTTGCAAACTGATTGAAGCACTTCGCATCGTCAATGAGCACTCCTTTGTCTCTTAAGTATTGGACAGTAGGCTCCACATCGGGCCATGTTGGTGTCTCAGAGCAATCCACATGAATATGGAGAACTCTTCCAGTGGTCTCATCCACATCTCCAGATATTCAATGCAGATGAAGTACTGACATTGCACTTGGTCAAGAAATGCGTCACACTCTGCAGCAAGTCTATCCTTACGATTTTTTCCCAGGAGTTCCCTGATTTTAAGGGTCATGAAGTTCTGGGCCTTCCGTTCACAAAGGGTGTTAATCACAGAGTGCAGGCATTTCAGCACTTCCACCACTGAGTTGTTTGCACGTTCAATCTCTTCAATGTGTGTTTGGAACATGCTCATGAGTGAGTGCATATGCCAGAGGTAGATCTCACTGAAGTCACTTTCAAAGAACTTCTTGAGCACAGGAGGTGGTTTGCTTTCAGAGAGAAAGAAGGACTTCAAGGCTGGAAATATCTGCAGTAGCCTTGTTACTCCAGGGTATAAGGACAGCCACCGTGTCTTGCTGTGGGAAAGCATCTGTCGGTATTCAATGTCCACAAACTCACAGTACTCCTTCAGGCTCTCAGTTCTTACAGTGTAAATGCTGAAGTACTGGTAGATTTTAAAAATAACAGTCTCCACATCCACATCAAGTTCGACTGCCCCCTGATGTACACAATTGTTTAAAATGTGTGCTGGGCAACCCACACCAATGAGAGTAGTCTTCTTCAACAGCCTTTTCAAGTTTGCAAAGACGTTACTCCCTTCCTCAGCACGCCGTAGTCCACCAAACATAGTATTGCAGTTGTCACCTGTGAAGGCAATGCATTTCTCCAACAAGCCATTCTTCTCCAGAGTGTCCTTCACATAGTTGGCAATTGTATCAGCTCTCTCATCAGGTGTGTTCCTCAGTTCGATGACTTTGGACTGCAAACCACCATTTTTCCAGTCAAAATATTGGACTGCAACTGGAAATATTTTCACAGCACCATGGTCGCTTCCATCAGTTGAGACTCCACAGTACGGAATGTTGTGTTCTATTATTGCTTGCAGGGCACTTTCCACAGACTGCGGTGCAAGCACAGAGTTCACAACTGCTTCTGTCTTGGTGCGAGCGCTTGCAAACTTCCGGGCTACATCCGAGTCTGGGAATAGCGTCTTGAACAAGCCAGAGGTGCAATCTGTTGATCTAAAGCTGTGGTGATGCATCACAGTGTGGAAGGCCAGTGTACCCTCCGCTGCAGTGATCGCATCCTCAGATTTGGTTCCTGGTCTCACAAAGAAATCAGTCATTTTGGTGGAAGAGCTCTCTCCTCGAACAGCCTTCTTGTGCTTCTCTGACTGAATATGATTCTGTAAATCCAAAGCACCTTTATGTGCAACAGACACAAATGTTCCAGGCTTGCATATGGTGCACTCAGCCTCGCTCTCATCTCGACCATTCTTGAAGCTGGGAAATTTGGCCTTTAACTCAGGCGTGAATTTACACTTTCTTTTTGGCATTCTGAATGCTTTTCTACAAAGTTTTTACTGAATTATAGACCAGAACAGAATCTAAAAGACAATAAAGTAAGATATCATTGAGCATCTCCTACAATTAAACCACCTTACTGTTGTGAAATGCAGTCAGTTGGGGAAAAGGGGAAAAGAAGGGGCAGGAGCACAGCATCACCACTTTCCGTGTTTATCTTACAAACACATCTCTTAAAAACAAAAGTGGGTTATATCACCATCAAAGAAATGAAATACTGACATTTCAACAAGCATTATGACACACTTCCAATGACATCTTTGCAGCCATAAAGGCTAGAATCCTTTTTTAAAACAAAAGCTCAGATTCTCAGTTGGCTGAACTCAGGGTCTAGCGGTATCTCATTCTGCACTTCTGGTTATTGCAAACAGGTCAGATCACCAATCCAGTTGCTGATTCCCACCACAGCAGACACATGGAAGCAAATTCACAGGAAAGTTCCTTTTAAGTGCAATCTCAAACACTTTGTTTATTTCAGATTTATAGTGTTTTTCATCACCTAGTTCTTTACCATTAGTCTCATAGAAGAACAATTATACTGAAGAGGCTAACAACAAGGCTGCCATGATTGTTTCAGAAGCAGACACAAGACCATTTTACAGGACAACTGTATTACATGCAAGTGAAATGATCCAAAGTTATTTTCTTGCCTGAAAAGCTGAGCATCTTTAAAGTAGGGTGATCATGTGAAAAGGAGGACAGGGCTCCAGTATCTTTAAGAGCTGTATTGAAAAGGGAATATCAGCAAGTGTCATTTGTGTGCATGCAGCACCCTAACCCTAACTCTAACCAGTACCTCACACAATTTGGAAGCTATACTTCTATTAATGCAGCCCAGTCACACTGTTGGCTCATATTCAGTTTGTGATCTACAACAATTCCAAGATCCTTCTCGCTTGTAGTATTGCTGAGCCAAGTATCCCCCATCTTGTAACTGTGCATTTGGTTTCTTTTTCCTAATTGTATAACTTGGCATTTATCCCTATTAAATTTCATTCTGCTGTTTTCAGCCCAGCGCTCCAGTCTATCAAGATCACTTTGGAGTTTGTTTCTGTCTTCCAGGATATTAGTGATCCCACCCAATTTTGTGTCATCATCATCACCATCATTCACACACACCTCATACTCGGACAATAAAAATTAAAATCTACACACCCCTGCACACTCACTCAAAGTGAGGGGGGAAACCCACACCTTCCCCAAGGCAATTAAAAAAAACACAACCTCCTCACATACACTTAACGGGACGGGGAATAAAAATTCACCCCCACACTCACCAAAGGCATCATCATCATCATCATAATCAGCCACTCACACAAGGCAAAATAACAGTATACATAAATCTACACACAAACATGCACATACCCAAGGCAATAAAATAACATTAAAAATACAACACTCATCCACATCCTCAACAAAGGAAAAATAATAAAAATTCACACATGCACCAAGGCAAAAACCAACCAACCACACACACTTAACCAAGATTAAAAATAAAATAAATATCCACATACCCCAACATACTCACCTATGGCAAATCTAATAATAGTTTTAAAACACACCCACATACACCCCCCCAATTAATTCATCAAAATCAGTACTCAAGGAATATATGGAAAATAAGTGAAAATTAATTTCATCAATGCTGCCAGATATGAAATCCAATCTACCCCCACCCCCACTGAATTTAAATTGCAGCTAAAGACAGTTCATTTGCCTTCTATTGATTTAATACCCCCCACACGCACGCATACATACAAGATTTTCTTCTTTTCTGATTGTAAGCCACTCTGGGAGCCTTTTTGGCTGAGGGGCGGGATAAAAATGCTATAAATAAATAAAAGCAGCAAATTGCTTTTTAAAAAGTTTATAAACAGTAGCAGCAGCACTCAACAATAACAGGAGAAACAACAAAAAAAAAATAACATAACATCCAGCCCCGGCTCTGCGCACCAGGCCGGGCTAAGGTGCCCTCGCTCCAGGCTGGGACAGGCTGCTCTCCACACCATGAAAGTTCTTTCCAGGGATGAAAAAAAAAATCTACAATAGTTTCATATTTTCCCCCCAGTACTTCATATCATTCACAAAGGTACAGAACATATTTCTTTGCATTACTTAGCCCCCTCGCCTGCGCTCCTGCCCCTATGGCATTCCAAGCTCTTTGAGGCCATAGTCCTGCACCCACCCTGTGTACACACACCAGAATGCAGATCAACTTCTCAAAGTTTTGTATAATTTTAATCCCCACATATGTCCCTGATCTCACATCCATGCAATGCCTCTTCCAGATCCAGATGTACTGTGATGCAACCACTCATTGAGCACCTCAAGCATCCGGTCATTCATTCCCCACCCCCATGTGCATTCTATCCAGGCTAATCTCAGTCCTGACAAATTCAATTACTGAGCATTTAATATTCATTCACCTACTTTCCATATTGCTATGCCAAGAGAGCAGAGAGTAGAGAACTACATAAAAGCACATTGTATTTATCTCTATATTAAAAAGCCAGAGTAAATAAAGCAAGATTTTAATAACAAACTGCCATAAAAAAAAGATATTAACTGTCATCTCCTGCAGCCAAGCTGCACAGGGATGCCTGGCTACCCAGGGTACCCCCCCCCCGGGCTGTCCGCTTCCATCCGCTGGGGCCCGCAGGTGCCAGCGGATGAAAGCGGATGGCCCCGGGGGGGGGGTAAACCCCCTCCCCCCTAGGCTGACCCTATGAAAAGTAGGACAGGGCTCATGTAACTTTAACAGTTGTAGAGAAAAGGGAATTTCAGCCAGTGTCATTTGTAGGCAATTGGTTCCTGGTGAAATTCCCTCTTCAGCACATAGTTAAAGTGGCAGGGGCCCTGCCGTCTTTTGTATATGGTCACTCTAACGTTAAGCATGCTGAATAATGCCTGCCTGTTTAAGAGAGAGAAAGAGAGACAGGTAGAGGTAGCAGGGTAGCAGCAACCAGTGTGCTCAATATTTCATTTCTTTTCCCATCAATTCTGAGGTAGGATATTATTATTATTGTTATTATTATTCCCATTTTTCAGATAGGGAACTGAGGCTGAGAAATAATGGCTTATCCAGGGCCACCCATTGAGCTTCCATTTTAAATGATATTTGAACCCAGGTCGAAGTTCACCATGTGAATCAGTTGACCACACTGGCTGCTGCCACCTCTCTCTCTCTTTCTCTCTCTCTCTCTCTCTCTCTCTCTCTTTTTAAACAGGCAGGCATTATGCAGCATGCTTAACATACATCCCGTGTACTTTGCTATGATTGATGCTGCAGAAATGCATAATTAAAAATGAAAAAAAAAGACTTTTAATTTAAAAGTCTTTCATAGACTTTCACAGACCTACAGCAGAGGGAATCTGAGCAGGTGCAACTTTTCTTCAGGCTGCATGAGAAGCTGCATGTACTGAAATTCCCTCTTCCGTACAACAATAAAAGGAAGGTATCCCTGAAGTCCTCCTCCACATTATTCTAGCCTCTCAGTATCCCCCTTTCCTGCCTTTGTTCTACTCTTATTAAAAATGCACCCACACACTTTCACTCTTCACCCCCTTTGCTTTCACCCATACACTTTTTTCTTCCTTTATCGTGCGCCCCCCTCCCCCTGCCCCCTGCTTACCTTGCAGGGACGTCCGCTTCCATCCGGCACCGGCTGCTACTGCGAGCGGGCTTCGCGGCCTGCTCCAGAGTGGCACGCCAGGTAAGCGCGCCGCGCCCCCCCTCCCCCCTGCCCCCCTCCCCCCTGCTTACCTTGCAGGGATGTCCGCTCCCGTCCGGCGCCAGCTAGAACAAGCCCCGGATGGCGCAGGGGAGGAGGCCGGAACGACACATACCCGTAAGGGCATGCGTGCGTCATTCCAGCCTCTTCCCCGGCCGATCTGGGCCTTGTTCTTGGCCAGCGCAACTGCGCTAGCCAAGAACAAGGCTCAGATGGCGCAGGAGAGGCCCAATTTTCCCGGACTTTCGGGGGTATTCTGAAATATCCCCCTGGACTCAAATTTGGCCCCCTTATTCCAGACTAGTCCGGGGAGATCCGGACGTCTGGTCACCCTACGCAAACCTGTGAAGGTACCTGCCTGGCTACCGTTAGATAAAAGCCCTTCCAAAATACATATGCTCCCAAAATATTTCCCCTCAAAAGATTAATCTCCCGCTCAGTTTTCCCTTACAGTATTTCCCTTTCCATTAATTTTCTCCCAAATGTAGTTTTCTACAAAATGCTCTTTTGCCCACTTTAGGCTGATCAGATAAAATCCAGGTCAGGGCTCATGTAACTTTAGCAGTTGTAGAGAAAAGGGAATTTCAGCCAGTGTCATTTGTATGCAATTAGTTCCTGGTGAAATTCCCTCTTCATCACAACAGTTAAAGTTGCAGGGGTCCTGTCTTCTTTTGTATATGGTCACTCTAGTATAGTGCCTGCACCTTTAACTGTTGTGATGAAGAGGGAATTTCACCAGGAACTAATTGCATACAAATGACACTGGCTGAAATTCCCTTTTCTCTACAACTGTTAAAGTTACATGAGCCCTGACCTGGATTTTATCAGGTCACCCTAACCCACTTCCAATAATTATTCTCCCCCCCCCCGTGCATAGGGATAAAATAAAATGGCAGCCTCAGTGTGGGCCAACAGTTTAATTTCCCACAATGCCCCATGCAATGCTACTTTGAATGTTCTAGGGTGTTGCAGAAAATTGAAAATGGCCTCTTGTAGTCACCCAGTGAAGGGGGCACAGGTAGGGTGACCAAATTTTGGAACCCAAAATCCCGGTCCCCCCCCGCCACCCAAAACAACCCCCCCACCAAGCCACCCCCCACCCAAAACAACCCCCCAAGCCACCCCACCCACTCAAAACACCCCCCCACCAAGCCACCCCCAAAACAAACTCCCCAAGCCACACCCCCCACCCAAAACAACCCCCCACCAAGCCACCCACCCCCAAAAAACATCAGCCCAGACCTACCGGGTTCTCTTCCGCCGCTGCCCCTGCCAGGTCCGCCGCCCCCACCGGATCCGCCGCCCCCCCCCCAGGTCCACTGCCGGGTCTTCCTCCTCCGCCGCCGGGTCCCCTGCCGCCGGGTCTTCCTCCTCCGCCGCCGGGTCCCCCACCGCCAGGTCTTCCTCCGCCGCCGCCAGGTCCCCCGCCACTGGGCTCGTGAGGCCAGTGGCCGCGTGGAGGAGGCGGGGGACGGCCGGATCCGGAAGTGACGTAATCGGCCCTCCCCCGCCTCTTCCTCGCGGTCTCTGGCCTCGTCGGGGCTTGTCGCGATGGCGACGAGCCCCGAGGAGCCCGGATGCCCGTGCGGAAGAGGCGGGGGGGAGCTCCCCCGCCTGTTCTGCGCAGGCGTCCGGGCTCCTCGGGGGTCGTCGCCATTGCGACTAGCCCCGACGAGGCCAGAGGCCACGCAGAAGAGACGGGGGAGGGCCAATAACATCACTTCCGGATCCGGCCCTCTCCTGTCCCTTCCGCGTGGCCTCTGGCCTCACGAGCCCGGCGGTGGAGGGCCCGGCGGCGGCGGACCCGGCCACCCCAGCAGGTAAATGCCCCGCGCCCCACGCCTCGCGCTCCTTACCTGCAGGGGCGTCCGCTTCCCTCCGGTGCTCGAATCTACTGAGACACAGGCTTCGCGGCCTGTCTCTCAGTATCGCGTCAGATGATGACGTGCTGGGGTGGCCGCTTCCCGGGCTCCTCCACCGCCGGGTCTACTGCCGCTCGTCGCTCGCTGCCACTGCCGTGTGACCTCCCGCCACCCCGGGTTGCCCCCGCCACCCCCCGGTTGGGCCGGATCGCCCCAGGTTTCCCGATTAGGACCGGGAATAATAATAATAATAATAATAATAATAATAATAATATATTTATTTATCACCCGCCTCTCCCAACGGATCGAGGCGGGGAACAACACCAAACACAAGATACAAAAACTGATTAAAAGCAGATAAAACCAGTACATCATTAAAATACCAATAAAACACCAATAAAACACTTTAAAATTCATCTAGGTAGGCCTGCCGGAAGAGATCAGTCTTTATAGATCTTTTAAATTCCTGAAGACTGGTGAGTTGGCGAATCTCTCCCGGCAGGTCATTCCACAATCTGGGAGCGGCAGAAGAGAAGGTCCTCTGGGTAACAGTTGTCAGTCTAGTTCTTGTTGACTGTAATAAATTCTTCCCAGAGGACCTGAGCGTGCGGGGCGGATTGTATGGGAGAAGGCGATCCCGTAGGTAACCTCGACCCAAACCATGTAGGGCTTTAAAGGTAATAACCAACACTTTGTACTTCGCCCGGAAACTGATTGGCAGCCAGTGAAGAGATTTTAAAACTGGTGTAATGTGGTCACCCCTAGATGTACCGGTGACCAACCTGGCTGCCATATTTTGAACTAGTTGAAGTTTCCGAACTAGGCACAGAGGTAGCCCTATGTACAGCGCATTGCAGAAGTCGAGCCTCAAAGTTACCAGCGCGTGCACTACTGATTTTAGGTCTTCCAACCCTAGGAAGGGGCGCAGCTGGCGTATCAGCCGAAGCTGATAGTAGGCACTCCTGGCAGTCGCATCTATCTGATCTGTCATTTGGAGCGACGGATCCAGGAGCACCCCCAAGCTGCGAACACAGTCTTTCAGGGGGAGTGTAACCCCATCCAGAACTGGTTGACACACCTCCAACCCCAGGTTGTGGCCCTTGACAGTAAGCACCTCCGTTTTGTCTGGATTCAGCTTCAGTTTGTTTTTCCTCATCCAGCCCATTACCGCCTTCAAGCATTCATTCAGAGGAGACACACTATCCTTAGCTGATGCTGTTGTCGAAGGCATAGAGAAATATATTTGGGTGTCATCAGCATACTGATAGCACCCCGCCCCATGCCTCCGGATTATCTCTCCCAGCGGTTTCATGTATATATTAAACAGCATTGGGGATAGGATGGCACCTTGTGGTACACCACATAGCTGCTCCTTCTTTGAAGAGCAACTATCCCCAAGCATCACCATCTGGAACCTGCCTGAGAGGTAGGACCGGAACCACTGAAGCACAGTGCCCCCGAGGCCCAATTCCCTTAGGCGTTCCAGAAGGATACCATGGTCGATGGTATCGAAAGCCGCTGAGAGGTCCA
Source organism: Anniella stebbinsi (assembly GCA_029215795.1). Classification (NCBI taxonomy): domain Eukaryota; kingdom Metazoa; phylum Chordata; class Lepidosauria; order Squamata; family Anniellidae; genus Anniella; species Anniella stebbinsi. The sequence continues at coordinate 186,988,197 of JARDYH010000002.1, forward strand.
GGAGTACCAACAGGGACACACTCCCCCTGTCAATACTAAGGCGTAGATCATCCACTAAGGCGACCATAACAGACTCAACTCCATATCCTGCTCTGAAGCCAGTTTGAAATGGGTCTAGAAAATCTGTATCATCCAAAACTGCTTGCAGTTGGAAGGCAACCGCCCTCTCGATCACCTTGCCCAAAAATGGAAGATTTGATACTGGCCTATAGTTATTAAAGTCCAGGGGATCCAGGGAGGGCTTTTTTAGAAGCGGCTGTACTACCACTTCTTTTAAACATGATGGAAAACTTCCCTCCTTGAGAGATGCATTAATAATATATTGTAATTGTGATCTAACTGCATCTCCTCCCTGGGCGACCAGCCAAGAAGGACAGGAATCGAGAGGGCAAGTCGTCCTCCTTACTCGACCAAGCAGCTTGTCCACGTCCTCGGTACCCCGGGCCATCTGGTCACCCTAGGCACAGGGGAGATACCAGTATAGGCCCTGCCGGAATGTTGAGGCCTCAACTGCATAACAGTGCTCTGTGCTGAAACTGGGCCTGTGAATGAAACTCAACCTGGGGCAAGGGAGCTCCATGTGTGTATAGGAACTCCAGTTCCTACTGGAAACTGCTGGATTGAGACACTGTTCTAAAAGATGTGTGGGTGTGCGACTCTTTAGTACTAAAGTATTTAAGACGTGTTCTTCCAAGTTTGCACAAATTATGTCTGACCCAGTTCCATGTCATAAATCATATTTAGCACTTCAAAACTGGCAAGGTTTAACCCATAAATCTGAAAAAGAAGTTGTCTCTTTCTAGGTGGCTTATTGTGATTCTAGCAGCCACTGTTACAGATTAAATTTGCAAGGTTGTTACCAAAATGTTTCTTCGCTTTCTTGATTATATCTTTGCCTACTGCAGTTGCTTTTCTCAAACATGGGACTGTAATGATAACTCTATAAATAATCCGCACATCCCAATGGAATCAGCCTATGGGACAGAAACACTTAGGGCTTCTGTACATTAAGGGAAATCCCATTGTTTGCCTGGCACTGTTGTGCTTCCTTGTTCTTTGGCGCGATTGATATGAGTTGGATTACACTGGAGGAGAGGGAACGACAAGGTGGAAGATCCTGCTGCTTCCTGGGGCTCCTTTAAACAACAGACATGGTTGGTGGAATTGAGGGTATGCCTCCCTCCCTCCCTCCCTGGCATGTGTGCAAAGGAGAGGGGGAGTCTTGTTTTTGTCTGTTTCCTCGCAGCCCCCAGGAAAGCCAGGACTTACTTCTGAGTGAGATTGTGCTGTACATTGACAACCCTCATCTCACTTACTTGGGAGTAAGCCCCATTGAACACATGTGACTTACTTCTGAGTAGACACATGGGGATCAGATCTGCCTTCCTTTGTTGCAGGGAGGCATTTTACCCACTTCGCCCTCCATTTAAAGACCTTCCTCTGCAACTTCATAGCGCAATGCTAGCTTTGCACACTGCTGATTTTGCATTATTAAGGGTTTATTCCAGCTGTTCTTTGATCTATTTTACAATGGAATATGCAGGGGAAGCCATGGGAGAGGTCCTGTTTGTTTACAGCATCGTTTAATTGACCCGGAAACTTCCATGAGTGTCCAGAAATCATTGTGCTATAGACAGTTCATTTAGAGAAGCCCTTATACTGGATTTCTGTACCTGAGAAAGTCTGTGGGATTGGGGATGCGGATTTCTCACTCCAATGCATGGGAATTCTGTTTTTGTTTTAAATTGTATTATTTGCTCTTTGTATGTCCCTAGCCACTGCCACGAAAGGGTTCCAGAACAGCAAAGGTACATTTGTAATCAGCTCACAGCTTCTGACATGAAAACATTTCGTCTGAACCAGCATAGATTTTGGGTCAGAAGGCAATCCAGGATCAACCAGCCAAAAATCTCTCTAATACACAGTATGTGTTTTACTAATGTGTGTCTCTCTTTAGAGATTTTCCATAGATGCGTTGTCCTTGTCAGGAACATTTTTGCAACTGGACATTAGAGATAAGCCTAACCTAAACTACACTGAACAGTGAGATGTTTAAAAACATGGAAATTAGATTTGTCACTTGAGGCAATTTCTACATTGCCACATGAATGACAAAGATCAGGATGGTTATCCTGCAGCACTCACAAACAAAGGCTTCGATGTATGTATGACCTTGTCTTAACATTTTAGAATGTGCACCATTTGACAGAGATGTTTAATTTCAAATAATGTTGTTGTGACTGACTTCTTGAAGTTCTCCTGGTTCTGCCAAAATATGTTCTTTTCTAAAGCTGTTAGACAGCTGAATATAGTTTGTCCTTATTTTACTGGGCAGAGTCTGGGTCTATTAACCCAAGAGTAGCCACAGCAATTTTTAGGTCCGATCAATGGTGTCATTCCACTAACGGAAACAGTTTCATCAGCAGAACCTGGAAGGGGAGATTCTCCATTGCCACCCAGCCTTGAGCCCTCAAAATCTATTCCAGAGGGCTGGGGTGGGGTGGGGGGACCCAGAGCAGATTTATGGGTGACACAGGGGACTGTAGATGGAGGAGAGAGAAAGAAAATTCTGTCACATTAGCAGACACGAACTAACGTGACATTGGATTTAACCCATTATTTGGATCTTCTTAATGGCATATGTGGTTTATAGTTCTAGGTATTGTGGGCCATATTAGACATGGAGGTCGATCCAGATTTTCGCTGGATTGACTGTGCTTGACTTCCCCACCATCTCCTTCCCATGGCAGCCCCTCCAGCCCCCTGAAATGCTACACAAACAGAGAGGAGACCTTGCTGAATTGAGTTGGCGGGGGGATCCCCAAATATTGGGCTGAGAGACCTTCCATAAGTGGAGCCCTTCCTCTTGTGGAAACCAGAGCCTGGATCCAACCCATGCTGTTTGTCACATAATTAGTCCAGTGCAAGGGGAGAGGTAGTGAGAAAGATTGGGACTGTGGCATGGGGGAGGGGGGGAGGGGGCTTTAACCTTTTGTCCCCAACGGGTCCTGATTGGAATCCACCCTCAGCAACTGCTGTTTGATAGTAGGGAAATTCCCATTGGCACCAATAGGAGCTTTCCTCCCATTTTGGATACCAGGCTAATTTGGCCCTGACAGATAACAAGGCTTGCAAAACAGCAACACAAAAATACTCCCAAATGTAATGAAAATGTGGGGCAGGGGGATGCATTGCTATATTACAATCCTGTTGTAAATCTATTCCTCATTTGTTGCGTGATCAATGTTTAGGGGACACACACACACGTACAATCCACAGCAGTGTGTGCGTGCATGTTTATAGCAGTATGTTAAGCAAATGTACTAGTTTTTCGAGAGCCAACAAAGGATAGAAACCTTTATTGTATTTGAGTAGGAAAGAGGATTCTATGGAACCGTATCATGCTACCATCTGCTATTATTGCCACAGCATCCTCCAATCTGAAGGAGTGCTTAAAATGCTAAAAAGACAGCCTGAGTTTTCAATCAGGCACACATGGTTAATTAGGATACCAAATATTCAATCTGAATTCATTATACTGTATAGTCAACTGGAAAAACTGCTAGGATATCTGTGCTGCTCCTGACCCAACTGACATCTTAGCTCACTTGGCCAGACAAATTATTTTCAGGCACGTTGACATCCCTCTAGCTATGATTTTTTTCCACTTGATTTATTCATTGCTCCAGGCTGCAGAAATTAATGTGAAAATATGAATACTGGCATTACCAACTATGAACATTGTGAGTAGCAACTGAAACTTGACTTTGCTGGAATGGCACTTCTGTCACCTAGAGGCATCAGAACCTTGTTTTGTAAGACAAAGGATCCATCATGCCCAGTACCTTGTTTCCAGCAGTGGATAGCCCAATGCTGCCAAGAAACCAATAAGCATGCTGAACACCAAGCATTTCTATAGTACTTTTAGAGCAGCCTTCCCAACCCGGTACCCTCTGTACTATAGCTTTAATTATCTTCCACTATAGGCCATGCTGTCTGGGAACAGTGGGAGCTGTAACCCCAAACATCCTGAGGACGCTAGGTTGGAGGTGCTGTTTTAGAGCGTTCAAAGCATTTTCTTAGTAATCCTTGCAACCACAGTATTGGGTAAGTCCACATTTATTGACCTGGTTCGCATATAACACTAACCTATGGTTTATTTAAGCCATGAGTAGTTGAATACTAGGTTGTCATGATCTGCTAAACTAATTACCATACTAGCAAACCATAGTTTGTTAACCATAAGCAACCCAGAAAAACATGGTTTGTTGTTGGTTTGTGAACTCTGGGTTGTTTAAACCATAGGTTGTCATGTGTGAACCCAGAACCATAGGTTGTTCATGGGCTGTTTTGCCAGGATACAGAGGTGGTGGGCAAGAATGGTAAAAAGACCCACCCACTCTACATCCCTGTAGGGATTAGACCCAGCATCTCTGCAGACATGCCCCAAGAAGATCTGGGAACAAATTCTGAGTCAGATGGGAAGGGGAGTTTGGAAGGCATTCTCGAGCAGCCAAGGTTGCCAGAGGACAGTAAGAATAACAATGCAGAGATGATGATGCCCAGCTGCAAGGTCTCTGAATCTGTGGGAACAGAGGCTCGTAAAGACAAAGAGGAGGGGGTAGGAATAAGAGACCAGAGGGTTAGACATCTGTTGAAAAGGGAAGGGCAAAATAGGGTCACAAGACCCTCCAGGAGACTGGCAGCCAGGGAGGTGACCCCCTGGAAAGACCCATTTTGAGGGCAGGACTTAGTAGTTCATTCAGGTTAAGAAGGAAAGCCCATAGTAGCCAGTGGTTGTTTGATAACAACTCTCTTCCATGGTGCCTTAAATCCTGAAGTCTATTCATTACCATAATATGCAAAGTCTTTCAGAAAAGCTTGTCTCTATTGGATGCATGAGGATAATGTCTGTAGCCTGAAGCAATGCTGGTTTGCTTGTAGTTTGCATAATAAAAGTAATTGATTGGAAATAGAACTTGACAGTTTGACTGCCAAGAAAGCCAGGGCCAGGTGTCTGACAAAGGCATCTCAGATACAGGGAGGAAGCAGACAAAGAAGAAGGAAAACAAACAACCCAGGGATTGAAACAACAAATCACTATTTGTTTGATTGTCTGCCAGATAACCCTGGCTAGGACAGCAAAGCATGGGTTAACCATAGGTTAAATAAACTATGGGTTACCATGGTCTCCATAATATTGCAGATGAGGCAAGGAGTGGGTAGGCTGAGGTAACTTATTGAATTCATGACTGAAGTGAGAATGAAATGAAGTCCTCATTGCTTACATGTCTGACCTTTCCCTCTCAGTATCCCCTTCATAAGCCCCAGATGCTGAGCTCAGAGCAAAAAACTGCCAGACAAATCTGCTTTGCTTCTCCCAAGTGTAAAGCTGATTATGTGGAGAAACTCCACAACAACTGAAACAACAACAGCTTCACACTTGTTCATTGAAAGGAAAAGTATCTGGAACACTCCCTCAGCTTTTTACCTCATTTAAATGAGCAAGGAACTAAAAAGACACCGAAGATGTGAGGTGATTCCTGAGGAAATGCAGACAGCAGGTGGAGAACTTGGGCCTGGGCCGTGTGCAGCCCTCTTTCAAAATCACTTCCTTCTTGGAGCAGAGGATGATCTTGTGTTTCTCTTGCTCATTTTTCTAATGGCAATAGGGAGAAGCAGGGAAGGGGGAACACTAGACCGACCGAACTAGAATGATTCACTGCTTTGTTTTTCATGCCCTCAGCAGGCACTCACTAAGTGAACTTCAGGTCTGTTTATACTAAATCATTTCATTTCCTCGAGAAGAAATGTCTAAATTAACCTCACTGAAAACATTCATTTGACTAAAACGGGTCACGGTAGGAAATGCCTCATGGACAGGCACTGAATGATGGGGGTGAATTTTTCTCACATCGTGAAAAATGTACTGAGGAAGGGCAAACTGGATAAAACGCCACATGCCGGAATAAACGATCAGCACATTGTTTGTTCTCAGCGGATGTAGTTGTCAAAAGGATTTGCGCCACTGTTTCTCCTCCTTTTAATTAGTAACTCTTGATTGAGCCAGGGGCTCAGTATCAGAGTTGGTTTGGCTCCTCAGCTGGCTTGCAGAAATCAGAAATCCAACTCCTCAGTGGCCATCCTGAGGCCTCATGGGTATTATTTATATTTATCTAGTAAATGCCATTAATATAATGGCATATGATGCAATATCCTTTCTGTGCTTCTTTACTGACATTTCTACTTGTTTCGTCTTGTGTGTAACAGCTTTGCTTTTTCAAATTGTAAAATTTTAAGAAAAATATAGTTAAACGTTGTTGTTGTTGTTGTTGTTGTTGTTGTTATTACCCTGGTGTTATAATAAACAACTCTGGAGTGAATCAGAGACACTGTTTTTTGGGGGGGCTGTGGGCACTTTTCTTGCAGGGAGTTTAATCCCTCAGTTATTATAATAATACTAGCCTTATTTGACTTTGTTTATGTTATTACTATTACTACCTGTGGTAGTAATAGTAATCTAAGTGGCAAATAGTGTCTGCTTATCTGTGCCCAAGTACTGTACGCTGAAAGACTCCAAATCTATTCACCACTTCATGCCAACAAACATGTCAGTTGAAAACTTATGGTGTGTAGATAGCTTAATTCTTAGTTGGTTTACTTTTTTAAAAAAATGGTCATAGAAATTCAGATTTAAATTGTAAGAGTGCCTCCCATACGGCCTTTGGAATCTGCCCAATTGCTGCCTATGTGTTATTAAAACAAGGGCCAAAGCACACAGTCTTACACTCCCTGATCTGATTCTCATGATTAAATGTAGAGAACTACTTACAATGTGGATTTCTGCCATCACTTTGTCAGTCTTATCAGCCTTCCCCAGCTGGGTGCCCTCCAGCTTATTGGACTACACGTCCTATCATTCCCAACGTAGAAGTGCATGGGAGCGAGCAATCTGGGTTAGTTTCTGGGTTAGAACATAAGAAGAGCTGTGCTGGATCAGAATAAGGGTACATCCAGCGGGCTGTTCAAACAGTGGCCAACCAGCTGTTGACAGGAAACCCGCAAGCAACAGCACTCTCCCATCCATGTTCCCCAGCAACAGGTATACACAGGCATACTGCCTCTGATACTGGAGGTAGCATAGAGCCATCAGGACTAGTAGCCTTTGATAGCCTTCTCCTCCAGGCATTTGTCTAACCCCTTTTTAAAACCACCCAAATTGGTGGCCATCACTACATCTTGTGGTAGTGAATTCCATAGTTTAGCTATGAGTTGTCTGAAGAAGTGCTTTCTTTGTTCTGTGTTGTTCTAGGTGATCTTGGAACTTTGGGTTGTTGAGGGAGAAACAACATAGAGTTTTAACCCATGGTTTGTTCTTGGGCTAAAACTCTGGGTTGTTTCTTCCTCAACAAGCCAGAGCTCTGCATTTGGATGTCATGGCAAACAACCTGGGAATTGTGCATTCATGGGTTGTTTAGCACAACAAAAATGAGTGAGCAGTCAAGCACCAGTATGCTCACTCACTCTCATGCAACACAGTTAACAAACCATGGGTTATTCAATCGTGAGAATGAGGTCAATATGGAGATGGTGCCAAAACAGACTCCTCATAGCAAAGTGGGATTGCCCCCTAACATAATGACTAGATTTGAGAACCACTCACTGCAGTTTGCCACTGTTGCATTGCCCTGTTCACACTGCTGACTGGGGACAGCTAGAGGCACGAAGCATGAGCATACAGACCAGCTTTCCCCAACTGGGTGCCCTCCAGCTGAACTGGACTACAACTCCCATCACCTCAAGTCACCATGACCATGTTGGCTGGGTAATATGGGACTTGTAGTCTGACACAACTGGAGGTCATCTGGTTTGGGAAGGCTGATACAGACCGACAAAGTGATAGCAGCAATCTACAATGTAAGTGGTTCCCTACATTTTACAGGGATGAAAAACGACTGGGGATTGTAATGTGCAAGTGCCCGTTTTTGTAATTGTAATGTGTGCTCCAGTTCTCAACCACTGGCAGGTGGTACTCTCTGACACTAGGTCCTACCTGATGATAATTACACCACTGTTCATTGTGCTTTTGTGCTATTGCATCGAGGAGGAGACTGATGCTATTTTTGCCCATATTATGGTCAGTGATGGCCCAAGCCATTTTGCTGCCTAAAGCGAGGCTCAAACACTATGCCCTCTCTGCTAGGATCACCATTATGGCACCTGTCCCTGCCTTTATCTATACTCCCATGCCATGGTGTCACCAAAAGCAGGTCACTTCACCTTGGCCCTGGTTACAGGAATGGATCTAGGCTGAGACCAAAGAACCAGCTGGGTGTATGTGACTCATTCTTTCCCAGCTGCTCAGCCTTGAGCTGCTTTGGTAATTGCTCCTGGTTCCCTGAGTTTTGACACTGGCTTGTTTTTTGAAGCTCTGTTTTATGTCCAGATGTCCCTGTGCATCACTAATTTTGTTTTGGGGTTTCACAGTTGATGAGTAAATGGACTGATTGAAGCAGACAAATACAGTCATCAACTTGGATTAACTAAAGAAAAGGTGAAGAAAGATCTTAGATGACACACCAACCATTTTCAGAAACGAGAGTTCAACAGAATTTCCCCTCAGAAACTCTCTTTTGTATCTGGTCAAGAGGGCAGGGCTCCTGCAGCTTTAACTGTTGTGATGAAGAGGAAATGTCACCAAGTGCAGTATTCATACAGATGACACCTGCTGAAATTCCCTTTTCTATGCAACAGGAGCCCTATACTCCTTTTCATATAGGCTGCCTCTACACAAGAGGTTTAAAGCTCTTTCAAGTCTCACTAAAATTTTTACCTCTACTTGAGCGGAGTGCAAATCGGGAGTTGAGGCACGTTATCTATCCGATTATGCACATTATCGAATGTGTGTTAAATAGCGAGTTTTATTTTGCTGCGGCCGTTAAAGCGCATTTTGACTATGTGAATTACTAAAGGTGTTACTAAACTCAGCAATCCTATATCACAACATGCTACTATTCTGAATGGTCACTGTACTTATCTCTACCTATAAAGTGGAAAGTATGTGTGTGTCATGTGTGTCTGGAAATGTTTACCCACTTACAGATGAGTTAGACACTTGACACAGTGATAGTTCTGGCTGTACAATGTACCAGAAAAAAAATCTAAAAACATGAATTTGGGGGGTTTAAGTATTTTTTAAAGAATTTAACAAAAACCTAGGTTTATGCCTACAACTCCCAGCATGCCTTGGGCAGGAAGCCAGACTTACTGGCCTTTGGCGGCCATTGTGAGTGTTCAGGTTGGTGGCTACTGCGTGTCTTTTACAACCCTGACTCCTAAGGTTTGTCTCAAGCAGTCAACCCAATTCCACATAAAAGGAACAACCCATATAAATGGACTGCATCCATTTGCGGTGCCTCCTCCTACCTTCTGCGTGATTTTAAAATGTAACTAGATACAACAGTATGACTTTGAGGGGCTGATTAAAAGCACATAAAACCAATACATCATTAAAATACCAATAAAACACCAATAAAACACTTTAAAATTCATCTGGGTAGGCCTGCAGGAAGAGATCAGTCTTGATAGATCTTTTAAATTCCTGAAGACTGGTGAGTTGGCGAATTTCTCCCGGCAGGTCATTCCACAATCTGGGAGCGGCAGAAGAGAAGGTCCTCTGGGTAACAGTTGTCAGTCTAGTTCTTGTTGACTGTAGTAAATTCTTCCCAGAGGACCTGAGTGTGTGGGGCGGATTGTATGGGAGAAGGCTATCCCGTAGGTAACCTGGACCCAAACCAGGTAGGGCTTTAAAGGTAATAACCAACACTTTGTACTTCGCCCAGAAACTGATTGGCAGCCAGTGAAGAGATTTTAAAACTGGTGTAATGTGGTTGAGAACCATTACCCAGAGGACCTTCTCTTCTGCCACTCCCAGGCTGTGGAATGGCCTGCCGGAGGAGACTCGTCAACTTAACAGTCTTTTAGAATTTAAGAAAGCTATAAAGACTAATCGCTTCCGGCAGGCATATCCAGTGGAATTTTAGAATGTTTTAGGATGTTTTATTGCTATTTTAATAATGTGTACCATGTTTTTAATCAGTTTTATGTATTTTATCTTATTTTATATTCACTGCTGTTCCCTGCCTTGATCCAAATGGAGAGGCGGGTAAGAAATAAATTTATTATTATTATTAACAAAATCTACCCAGGTTGAAAGATTAACTGATAGCCAAGATACCTGAAACGTCAACAGAATGATGAGAGAAAAAGAAAATTTGTGTCTCATTACTAGGTAACGGGTTTCAAAACGGCAAAGCTTTTCCCTGTCCAAATGACTGCAGAGAGGGAACATATGGAAAAGTGCAAAAGTGAAGCAGTGCTGGCAGGAAGGAGACAAGGGGGGCACTGCAGTAAATGTAGTTATCTGGTTCCCTCTGAGCACCACTGCCAGTTTATTCCTTGGTGTAATCCCTCCTTCAGCCACCCCACCTTCCAGCCCACCCTGGATGCTGAGCACCGAGGACCAGGGCCTGTCTTGATGGTGCTGCACCGCCACCACGAGGCCTCCGACTTCCGCATTTGCACTTCTTCCCAGCATCTGCATGGGAAGGACAGCAAGTGCGGAGTTGCCACTGCATCAAGTACCTGAACCCGCCCACCCAAGCCGGAGGGGGAGGAAGAGAGGGACACACGGTGCCTGGACCCGGCTCTCCTCCCTCAAACCTCCTGGCAGTGGTGGCAACTGCGGCAACAGAGCACCCCTCATCTTGGCTTCCAGGTGCTCCTCCTGAACGGTCGCAGCCTTCCCCCTGCACCCTCGAGTGAGATGTATCAGGAGATCCACCTCCCAGTGCACGGGTGCTGGGGGGGGGGAGGGCAGCCTATTGTTTGTTGTTTTATTTATCTGTAAATGCAAAGGTTCGCATTTACAGATAATAATAAAAAAAAACGGTGGGGAAGGCAGTCCCAGCCGATTGCAACCAATCAGGGGTCGCCATTGGCTGTGGCATGCCTCCGCAGCAGCTCCGGAGCAAGGCGACAGGTGGCAGATGCCATCATCGCCTCGCTGCAAGCAAAAAAAGTCAGTGTAAATGGCCAACTTTATTTATGCAGAGCTTCAGGGTTTTGCCCCTGAATGGGTTCAGGATGGCGGCTGTGTCATATGGATGACCTGCCGCCACTGCGGATTCACCTTGGGGCAAACCCCTCATCAAGATGTGCCCCAGGTCATGGTGGGAGATGAGCTGGCAGGTTGGGGGAGCCCAGAGAGAGGGAGGGAGGTGAGTGGCTTGTTGCAGCCCCACATTTGCTGCAGCAGTTGGAGAGCACAAAGTGGTCCAGATGGCACAGAGGACTTGAGAACCCAGAGTGGGCTGGATGATGGATGCCTCATGCATTTTGGTCCATGGGCCATGGATTCCCCATTCCAGCTTTATAATTCAGCCATGAACACACCTGGCATGTACCTAAAGGCACATTTTGGGTAACTTTTCATAACCATTGACCTTTCTCTGAAAATATTCCAAAAACTGAGCTTATGCGGGAGATGTTTTTGGTTTCAGGTGGGTTCAGGTATGTACCATAAAACAGGAATTGAACAATTTTAATTATGTTAGTTACATCTTGGCACCTTGATCTATTTGGTTCATTTTATTGTAGTGTTCTTTTGCTGCTGCTGTCTACTGTTATAGCATTGTTGCTTTAGTGCTATTGTCCTTCTCAGGATGGGGTGGGGTTTTGTTTTTTAAATTTTATCATCTCTTGGCTCAAAGTAAGGGTTCCTACTTTTGGATCGTGAGCCAGTTTAAGCTTCATATGTTCAGCAAGCTAGGAGTCCATTTCAAGAGGAGCTGAGCATATATGGTCCTGTGCAGACTGGATTCGCTATGAATAGCTACTGCTGGGAATAAAGTAGCTCGGATGATTTGGAAGGCATTAGCTAGAGTTGAGCAGTCCCTCTGTGATCATATCCTAAATTATGAAAACACTTTTCATGATGGATTGGTATGAATATACTCTGGGCTAGAAAGCTAAGAAGCTGTTAATGTGTGTCAAATGGCAAACTTCCCGCCTACAATAATGTCCCAAGGAATGTCAGATAATAATTCAAAGCAACTTGGGCAAGATTAGGTTACAATCCTGGAGATTTTCAGCAAGTCACTTGCTGAAAAACAAGTCTTAAACTCAGCTAATATTTTCAGCAATGGCATCCTGCCTTTATCATGGATCATGCTGTAGATTAACACACATTTTAAATTATTTCTGTTTCAAGGTGACAAAATGAAGTGGAGCTGGATAGAATATTGATTTAGGGGCTGCTTAGCAGCCACAATACCCACAAAAACTTATTTCCTATGGAGTTGGCATGTCATAGTCATTTTAGAGCTCCTGGATGACTCAATGTTTGTGTAAGGTATTACTGTTGATGGCATCACAATACACTTTGCCTACTCTCCTGAGTGGGTAAATGAGTTTTGCAGACTGAACTGTCAATATCCCTAGTCAAGGAGAGATTAATCAAGAGTATCCTCTGGCATTACAATCTGATTTGTAGCAGTTCATGCTAATTACCCATCTGCACTGATGAAGTTGTTATTTGCCTTCGATCAGTCATAATTATAACGATGCCACTAGTTGTGCCACAGGAACCAGCTTGTTCCCTTAACTTTGAGCAACACAAATATTTGCTCACCAGTGTTTGTATTGCCAACAATAAGACATTCTCAGGAAACGGTTTTAGGAAGCCCCTTCTCATGATGGATGACCAGATGAGAAGAATGGTGGTGTTTCTGTTAACCTTTCAAAACTATGCTGTGGATTTGAGAATCAAGAAAAATGAATGAATGAATTAATGATGATGATGATGATGATGATGCAGGACTTTCCCCTTGGGTTTCTGAGGCTCTTGTTCACACTGCTGCTTCACGTTCAACCTCATCTCCACAGTGAGGGTAGTAACATTTTGGTAATTCTGCTTTGTCATCATCTCCTTTGTAATTATCCTCAGGTCCTCTGAGTCAGTGCATTTAACACATTCCAGCCTTGTAGGATCTGTACCAATTCCCATTCTGATTCTTGCTGGTCAACTATCATTGACACTACCATTGACACAGTCATTGTAGCACCAAACCATTACGCTAGAAAACATCTCCTTAATTTAAAGGAGTTCCAGCTGCTGTTATTTCCTGCTCTAGCATTCAAATCACCAGCTTTACCTTCAGGCCAACACCCCAAATGGTGGTTGTAATATTACTTGATTCAAGCAGACATACACTAACCCGTCTACATCTAAATACAAATAACCAGGTTAAAACCAAGCTGCACTGTAATTTCTTTGAATTACATAAGAATTTCCCTTAAAAGCCATTGAAATCAAGGTAAATAGCCCTCCCCCCATTGCCGAAATTTACAGATTCTAGATGCAGGGGATGAAAAACGAATTCACCATTGGAGATGTGGAAAGTCTCCCACAAATGCCCAAGTTCCTTGCAAAGTTATGATATCATTTTCCATTAGCTATTTCAGCAATAAAGTATTTGTTTTCTTATTTCCCCATTCAAAGATATTCCAGTCCAGAACTTGTAGTCCAATAAGTTGATCATTGAGTTCTTCTTCCTTGACTGCAATGACACTACCATTACCTTTGAGAGTCTTCCTCCCTATGATGGAGTCTGAGCCCACATCTCTTTGTGGCACTTCCTGTTCAACATCGTTTGCAGGACAGTTGCTGGAGAAGCATCTAGGGCCTCCTCCACACGGGGCGTTTAATGAGCCTTGAAGGCTCATTATAAATTTTACCTACACACGAGCGGAGCGCAAAACGGGCGTACAGGCGCGTTATCTCCCCGATAATGCGCATTTTCGAACGCGCGTTAAATAGCGACTTTTATTTTGCTCCGGCCGTTAAAGCGCATTTTCGCTGTGTGAACAAGCGATTATGCGCATTAACTACCTGGAAAGCGCTTTTTGGGCATCTTTTAATGCGCTTCGCCGCTTCTCGCCGCCTCCCGTGCAGAGGGATTGTGAGTAAATGCGCCTCCGCGATAATGCGCATAATCGCGGAACCAGGCGCAAAGGCGCATTCTTGTGGAGGGGGCCTAGGTGGGTCAAACCAGGGCCCTGGGCCAGAGCCGGTCATTTTCAGATCCAGACCTGGAGTATCTGTTCTCCAGCCCAGAATCCATGAGGTAGAGCTAGGTCTGGGCCCCAAATTGCAGCAAGCAAAGAATACTGTTTGGTTGGCCAGGCAAAGACAAGCTAGGGTCCTAGCATTTTTATATCAGCCTTTGCAAATCCACAGCCTTCATAACGCCTGCCAAATGCTGGGGCTGATGTTGAATATCTCCTTTCTCTCTTGTGACTGATGACCAGGGCTGCCCCCAAGACATTTAGCTGCCTGAAGCAAAGGGCAAGATGGTGAACCCATATTGCGCACACACAATTTGGAAGAAGTTGGATCCCAGCCATATGAACTGTTAAAAATGTCTGCCTGCCATCTATATCACCAGGAGTTATAAGGGGTGCTTCCCCCCGCCTCGTAGATCTTTCCATCACCTGCCATATTCCCCAACTAGCTTTTAAAAACAGAAGGATTAAAAATGACAAAACATGAAGAAATGTGATTCATGCTTTAAGAGTGACAGCCTTAGAAATAACAAAATGTGCTGTAGGTGGGATGCAGCTTCAGATGAAATGTGAATCAGAAGAGGATTTGGTGAAGAATAAAAAAGGAGAACGTTACAAATCAAGCCCTGGCTCTGAGTGAAAAAGAGCAACAGGGGCTAATAGCAAAAACCTTGCTCCCAAGTGACCATGTCAAAGAAATAAACATTCTTAAATGTACATATTCATTATCCTATACTGGTTGCATTTACACATGAATAGCTGTTGATGGCTTTGATTTATATATTGACACATTACCTAGTCAGTTGCCTTATTATTTAACTTGTCAGAATGGATGCTGAGTATAATAATTAGCATTCATGTTAATGTCCAGCATTTGTGTAGCTTCTGCTTTCTTGCCCCAGAGACTGACAAGTATACCTATGCTGGGATTGCAGCCTGAAAGGCAGAAGCAGCCACCACAGACAGTACTGTGGGGCATGGGGGGTGGAGCATCTCCCCCTTGGGACCCCCCTGATTTCCTTATCTGCACTGCATTTACTGGGGAGGGGGCTTCATTTGTTCATCTATTTCAGGGCTGGAGCTTTTTGTGGTCCTCCCACGGTAGCCCTGGGTGCAGGTGACACTCATGCTGCTTTTCCACCCCACCCCCACTGCTTCAATTGGGGGGTATGGGGGTGGGAAAGGCCCAATTACCTTGATGCACACCCTAATGAAATGTGCTGTGCACATCTATGCATAGCACTATAATACAGCTACTAGATAGTGTATTTACATTGAACATATAGGGCTTTGCCAAGAAAGGATGTTTGCAATTCCAAATCATGAGTTCGCTGTCTAAAGGAGCCCATCATAAACCTGGAAAGACCCTGGAAGAAGAAAACCTGGTAAGGATGTGGGATTTTGCTTAATGTAGAAAAGCTCAGAGAAAGCCTCCCTATTATATGCACACTTAGGCTGCCTCTACACGAGACGTTTAAAGCTCTTTGAAGTCTCATTAAAATTTTTACCTCTACAAGAGCGGAGCGTAAATCGGGAGTTGAGGCGCTTTATCTCTCCGATTATGCGCATTATCGAATGCGCGTTAAATAGCGAGTTTTATTTTCCTCCGGCCGTTAAAGCGCATTTTGTCTATGTGAACAAGCAATTCTCTGCATTATCTACTTGTAAAGCGCATTTCAAACAACTGTTAAGGCCACCAGTTGTGCGCTCAATTACCTCTTGCGTACAAGCATTTATGATAAAGCACTTCAGCGATTATGCGCATAATCGGCTAACCAGGCGTCAAACAGAATCCATCTAGAGGGGGTCTGAGTGGTCAGATGGGCTTGTTGCCATCTAATCTGTGAAAAAAAAAACACCCATGTCTACATTACAGTCCAGGGAGGGACAAGCTGTCCTAAGCTTCATGTGGCTTCCTTGCCAATCAAATACTGATTCAGGGCAGGTATGCAAATCAAATCAAACATATGGGACCTGCAACTGATTTTCTGGGCAGGTGTCACATACATCCTCTTTATGCTCATTCAGGTTTAAGGGGCACCCCATAGCCATTGCCTGTTTGCACCAGCTGTTGCTACCACAGGGTTTCAAAGTACTCCACGCAACTAAGCTGCATTGGAAATTTTATTGAAGAACAGAACACAAACCCCTTTTATAATAAAATAAAAGCTGCCTTACTGGGCAAACCGCATACCTCACTTTCCAGGATCTCTCTGCCTGTCTTGCTAGGCTGTCGGATACTGGCTGCCGGTAATGGAGAGGTTTCCTTCCTTTTTCCAGCCAGGAGGGAGCAGGGGAACATCCCTCATCGGCAGCCAGGCACAGATAGTTGCAGAGGTTTCTCTCCCCCTCTGAGTAAGTGCAGCCTTCCCCTTGGTTGGCCACCTGCCACAGTCCAGAGCTTTTGCTCATACAACATAGCCAGTGTTGTAATAGATTGTGGTTCCATCCTATTAGGGGACTGGAAGCTGAACTCCAGTACAGAGGTCAAAGGGGAGGAGCCTGAACAAACACAGAAGACATCTTGATGATGGCAGCCAGCACGATTCCAGTTCCAGGGCTCATGGACATGGCAGGCAGGTGATATTTTAAATAACTGGATAGTTTTCAAAGCACAGTGGCAGAATCATGAAATTAAGTTAGGAGCCCATCAGAAAAAAAGGACTGGATAGCAAAGATAAAAAGTTTAGGGTTGTAACATTGCTATCAGTGATGGGGAAAGAATGTCATTTGCTCCAGCAGTATCTTGATATTCCAGCAGCAGACAGAAAGCACTACTAAAACAACCAGGACAGTTCAGTCCGTCTCTTCTCTTCTTCTAGGCATTTGGGGCGCCTCTACAAGAACGATTTAAAGCTCTTTCAAGGCACATTAAAAATTTTACCTCTACAAGAGTGGAGCGCAAATCGGGGGTTGAGGTGCTTTTTCTCTCCGATTAGGCACATTATCGAATGCGCGTTAAATAGCGAGTTGTAATTTACCGCGGCCGTTAAAGCACCTTATGACCATGTAAACAAACAATTCTCCGCATTAAACACCTCTAAAGCGTGTTTCATACAACCAGTAAGGCCACCAGTTATGCGCTTAACCGCCTCCCGCATATAGTGATTTGCCATAAAAGCGCTTGCGAGAAGATGCGCATAATCGGACAACCAGGTGTCAAACTGAATGGCAGGAAGAAAGGAACACTGCAAACGCACCATGTAATGGATGGCGCCCTTGTGGCCTTAGGAAGCCAACAGATAGATCCAACAGTCGGTGGGTAGACTAAAGCCATAGCCCTTCTCTACCTCTTCTTCCTTTTCTCTCCCCAGCCCCTTTTTTTTGGGGGGGGGGGAATATCTTATCTCATTTGGAGGAGTTTGGTTTGGATCAAAGTATTCTGTTTCTGCATACCTCAGGGTTCCCCCATAAGTATGAAACCTTTGTTTTGTTTCCAAAATGATTGGCACAGGGACACCAACTTTGCTATTAGCTATGGGGTGTTATCAGCGACAGGCTGAGTGAAGCCCCCAGACGTTAGCATTTTTTAAGTCTGACAAATCACAAACATTTGGCATTTGGCTTCATTCCATTTCACTTCTTAGTAAAGCATATTCATATCTGGGCTGAGCCAGGAAGGGGGCGGGCATCAGGGTACACTTTTATGATCTAACTTGTTTCAACGAGACTCAAGGATTGGCCATGACACACAAATATTACCTGTGGTGTCTTCATAGTATCAGTTGTAACTGTAAACAGAGGTCCAAATCTAGGCATTTGCTTCGTGTCAGCAGCAAAAAAATCACTTCCCTTAATGCCACAGGGTAATGGATCATGAATGCCACAGATTGAGATGGAATAACATGAGTGGAAAGTACAATGTCTCAAACAAAAAGTGTTCATGGCTTCCACCTTTGTATTAGTATATTATTATTATTACCAAGGGAAAAGATACAACTGAAAATTGGAGTGTTTCTCCCTCCCCCCAGTAATGTAGAGAGAAGTATTTTTGCCATGGAGTTTAATGTGAAAAATCCCCATCCTCTGAATGGATGCCTCCATGGACAGATGAGAATTTCGTTTGGTTCATTTTTTTTCTATAAGAACTTAACACATTTATTTGTAAATAGGATGGAAAGGATTTAAGATTTTTTAAAAAAATTAACTGTATTTTTTATTCTTATTTCAAAGCAACAACCTATTTACATCTTGCAAACTTACGAACACCATATACAAAGAAAAAAAAGAACACAAAAAACGCGAAGACAAGACACTGAAATACAAAATTAAGATTGACTTCCCACGGGGGTATGCGGTATGTATTGTATTTTATGTTGTTTTATGTTTATGTTGTATTATGTTATGTTGAAAAAAAAAAAAAAGATTGACTTCCGATTTTCTCCACATCAAAATTATGCAACCATATCTTATAGTCAATAAGAGGTTTCCATTCCATTAAAAATATAGATGTTGATTTCTCTCTGATTATTGATGTCAGCTTTGCCATTTCCGCCAACTCCACCATTCCTCCGTTGTGGGCACTATTGGTCCTTTCCACTTTTGCGCGTACAACAGTCTCACCGCCGTTATCATATATAGGAGATATTGTGGGAGATAATGTGGGAGATATTAAATCTGATAGATCCATCCACCCAGGCCCAGGGCGTTGAGTTTATAGCTCTTAAAAGTCTGGATTTGCATCCCTGTGTATTTAACTATGTTAGTGCTTAATTAGGGTTGCCACCTCTTTTTTTCTGATGAACTAACTTTAAACTACAGGTACAACATGGTTCTCTCCATGCTGGAATAGCTTGTACCTATTGATTTGGCCAGTGCAGATGGGTGAAGATTTCATTCAGTTCATTTTTAAAATCAGAGTGTACCAAAACTCACGAACGAACGAAATGTTTATTAAAGTCAATAGACCATAAAAATCATAAATACAGGTTGTTACTACATACAAACTTTACACAATATAACAGACCTCAGAACTCCAAGCTGGAAGGTATACAGTCTACCTTTCTGAGGCTAATTTTGGGAGTCCCAAGATGTGTTTCTGGCCCAGTACTTAACTTAGAGGTCAGTTTAAGATCTTTGAACAATGTAGCCTGGAGTTTGACTTTGCAGTTCTGGTTTCGCCAATTCCATGCTATGTCACACAACTCCCTGGCAACTCAGGTTCTGCTAGATTCATATGAGTCTCCTTGGGTTAAAGCGCTAGTACGGAAGTTGCTACCTTGGGACTAAATCTTCAACACCTGTTTCAGTCCGAACCAGCCAAAGCTAGACTGATTACTAAACAGAGACTGGCGGATATTGATCTCCAGATGATGCGTGGTGTGGCAGTGGGCCCTTGTTCTCCGGCCGCACTGGGTCTTCTGGAAAATGCTGAAAAGGGCGAAATGGCATATTTGAAATGGCTTTTAGTTCCAAAATATAGGAAGGCCTTTACTCTGGGAAGGTTCAATGTTCTCCCTTCGAAATTGTTGGAGGGGAGGTTTAAGAAAATACCCATGGGAGAAAGATGTTGTCCCTGTAACAACTTAGAGGTAGAGACAGTTACACATGTGCTCTTTAGTTGTGATTTTTATAATGGAATTAGGAACAACCTCATGCGACCAATCCTAAAGGGTTATCCTGGCCACTCTAATGAGGCCCTGACAATTATACTCTTACAGGCCAAAGATAAAACAGTTACAATCCAAGTTGCAAACTCACAAATGTCTTCATAAAGGATGGAAAACCGTGAGAATAGCATTTCCTGAACTGAAAATGAGGTGGAAAAGGACTAGATGCATGACAATTCTCTTTAATGGAGTATCACAATGTAGTTGGTTGCGACAACATTGTAGAGATGCATGAAATTTATGATATGGTTTTCTCCTTTTGTAGAAAAAGACCCCAAGAAGGCACCAAGCTGCATCTAGAGCCGCATTTTAATATTAAGTAAATAGAAAGAATTGCTAGTAAATCACAGGATTCAAGACGTTTCACTTCAGAATTATCTAGCTGAATCATATTACCTTTGTTATAGGGCCACTGGATTGGGCCTATGTTAAGGGTGAATCAGCTGAATCACATTCTGCCATTATAAGCAGAATTTGGGAATGGACAGTAAGTTCTATGGGTTATACTGAGAAAAAAGTTCAACAGACTGATCAGACACTTGGCAGCGTAGGAGAAGTCTGTTTGAAGACAGTCTGTGCCAATTTTGAGGTACAACAGGTAAGAAATGGCTTATTTATAGGAGCTTAAAATTGACAAAAGCTCACCAACAGTTTGACAGGTATTGTCTGTTTCCCCCTATAGATTTAAATGGGGATCAGCTTGTAGTAAGATTTCCCATTTGTACAATATCTTTTGGAAAACAGTTTGTCATCTAGTAAGGGGAAAGGCTGTGCTTTCCCCAGAAGAAGTATAAGGTACTTGTAAGTTTTCAAAGTGTGGTTTTTCACCTCATTTTAGCCTGTTGCGTTTGATTAATTCAAATTTGCAAGGTCCCATGGATTCCACTACCTGATAGAGTTGCTGGTAGCGAAAGTGGGATTATGTTTGGAAGCAGTGCTGGGATCTGGGTTCATATGTACAGTACTGGATGAGGGAGAAAGGTGCTGACCCCAAGCAAGTAAATGCTTAATTGGAATTTCTAACTGTCAAGACCTCTTGATATAGTAGAAAACAAATAAGCTAGCTTGATAAGGAGGATTGACCATCCAGGTCTATCTGACATTGACTGAAGAGTTACGGGCCATCTGTTGATAAGGTATAATGAAGAAGTTTTCCTTGATCTTTCCTTGTTTTGCTTTAGAACTTTGCTAACTGCTAATTGGTTAAGATGCTACTATGTATAAATATGCCTGCTTTTCACACTGCCAATTGAGAAGTTCTTTGTAGGACTTTCTCCATATAGCTGTATTACGCTCAATAAAACAGAGTTGCCTTACAACCAAAGTGGATTTTTATCTTTGTCACTAGCATGCTGTTCCTCCAGCCCACTAGAATCCCTGAAAGCAGATGGGGGGAGGGGGAAACAGTAAGCAACTTATAAAAAAAATAGGAGTTGTTTAACAGGGAAGGGGAAATGGGGGAGAAAGCACATCAAACATCCAAATGAGTAAATGATAAGTACATCTGTATATAATAAAATGGTGATATCAGACTCAACTCAACCTACCACTAACTCAGCCGCCTGCTTGCTCAGCTGGCCGGCCTGTCCACTTGGCCACAGGGCCAGCTTATCTGCTCAACCAGCTGGCCAGCCCACTTACTCACATGCTTGGCCAGCCCGCCCACCTGGCTGCTCACTCCAGCCCATCTGCATGCCTGGCCACTCCTACCATGGTTTTATTAGGGTCACATCTTTTTTGATGCACCTGGGCTTTTGCTCCTCTCAGCATTTTCCTGCTCCTTGCAGCCCCTGGTCCGATGTTAGAGATGGGCAAAACAGCACCCCTGCTTGGGCGGGAGGACTGCAGCAAGACTGGGGGCGGTGGGGAGGTGGGAGGCCAGTTTAGGAATAGTGGTTTAATAAACTACACTTACAGTAGCTTATTAGCCCAGCCTTGTGGTGAGACATGGTGTATTATTTCCAAAATAAGTGACTGTGCCTTGCTTATTATGCCATTGTTGACTAAAGTGACATCTGAACACAGCCATAGCTGCACTGTATTGTGGTTTTAAATCTATACAAATGTTTTTGTGTGGGCAAAGTTTTAGATCTTCTTGAAAAAGCTCATCATGTGACTGGATGACCTTATAGGACATGGATTGATGAGAATTAATTAACATATTATGGGTGACAAATCTATGTTGAGAATATTGTGTGCTTGTTTGCTGTGCTCCTGCAAAACACTTGCACGCCAGTTTAATCAATGAATCTGCTGTTGATTCAATTCAACATTGTCAATTTTAGTTGGTCCAACAGCTATTTTGGAATAAAATTCAATTTCAGTGGAACCTCAGATTTTGAACATATATTTTTATTTATTTATCACATTTTTTCCAAGGAGCTCAGGACCACCATGTAAAGGTATCCCACTGTATGGTCATAACAACCTTGTGAAGTAAACAAAGAGATAGTAGTTAGCCTAAAGCCACTCTGCAACCTGAGCAGAAACTTGATGTAAGAACTCCGTGGTCCAAATCCACCCACTACCCTCCCACTACAGTTCAATGGCAGCTGCAAGTCTTGCTGATACTCAAATGAAGTAATCCTACATGCATAAACCCTCCCTGTTTTCTGGCACATTAGCACACTGTGAATCTGTAGCCTCAACGTTTCTAGCACCATGGCAGCCCTCTTTGGATGGTGTAGGGAGCTTCTTGGCAGAGAAATTTCAAACTGGCAGTGGGGATTCCTGTGGGCAAATTACAAAATGTGATTACAATGAAAACTGTCGTTTTAAATTATATTTAAAATGTGCTTTCTTCTACAAGCAGGAAATAATAAACTTGGGGGTGTCAGAGGCTAACACTAACTGGCATTTATTGGACCTATTTAACATATAATCTGCAGGCTCCTCTTAGCCCTCTAAGGCACAAGATTAGTTTATCAGGAAAGGAAGCAAGCAAGCAAGGCCGCAGAACACAGCTAAACCCACAGAGTTGGTCTTCAGCTATTTATAATGCACAGATCTTATTTTACCCAGCTATTCCAAGGCCTGATATCTCCTGCCACCCCTGCACTGCTCAAGGATTACTGCAAGCATATGGCTCAGTAGGGGGTGAGGGAAATGATCTCTTGCCACCTCTGAAAGGACACCTCCCTGCCAAAGCATTTGGCACAGCTTGCATGGATTTGGAAATGATCTCCCTCCAGGAGGAGCGCCCTGCTGTGACAATGTTGTCACTCCAATTTAACTGAAAGCTGTTGATTGCATGGCAGGCCGCCAGTCGCTTTTGAAGTTTCTAGCTGACATCTTTGAATTCAAACAAGAGAGACGGTTCAAAACAGCTACCTCCAATTTTGTACCTCATTTGGAGGGAAGTTGATGGATTCCCATGAGTGCCCCTCTATGGCCAAGAAGGATAATCATGGTCCTGCACATACTTCTAAATCAATGCCCTTGTGACTGTGAGCATCATCAGACAGGGAGCGGGGGAATTGCATTTCCCTACTGTTGCTTTCCCCCCTGCTTCTGTCCCACAATACTTCCTCTTTCTTTAAATGGGGAAGAAAGAGGAAGTAAACAATGACCACGTGGCCCATTCGGTGGGCTTTTTTATCCCACTGCTTCTCCTGTGCACAACAAGAAATGGTGGGACAGTTTGCTACAGCTGAAAAAGTTGGATTTTCCATGTCTTTTTTTGTGAAGGGAAAATGAGCAGAAGGGACAGGACATGCGCGGGAGGTGGACATCGTCATCAAAAGGACCTGTGAAAAACTGTGAGTGGCCAACGAGTGTGCAATAAAACGCTCATCTGATGATGTGCCATTTCTCAATTTGCATCCTAATACAAAGAGATGGAGGGGGGGGTGCTCCTACCATGGTAGCCCTGTTCAGGCATTCTGATTCCCACACAAAGAGAGGAAAGGAGGAACGCATTCGCTAAGCCCACCAACTCCATCACATTCCTATTACCCTGCCCTGTCACAGTGCTCTCTGTACAGTGGTGGGCAAAGTTCTGGAGTTTCCCCCTTTTTTCCTAGATTTTCTTCCCAGACTACTCCTTCAGCCCCCATATACTTCTTCCCTCTGATTTCTACTGCTTTGCCATTAGAACTGCTATACATTTGCAAGCCCCTCACCAGCTGTCAAATCTGACCTGAGCCATAGTCCCATCCATCACTTCTCCAGGTGCTTCTGGCTAGTATGATTGGGTGGGTGGTTGCTTCTCGGGTCTCCTTCACATGGACCTTATGTAGTGTGATCAAGATCAGTTATTCACTGAAGTCTGCAGGTCCTTTTCTTCACTTCATCATCCTACAGTGCCTCTCCCACCATTTTTGAGGTTTATTCTGCCAAGGTTTAAGTCGCTGAAAATGCAGTAACAAATATGCACTTGCATCAAAGTGCTGTTGCATTTAAGGGATAGAGGAATATTCCTGCAATGCTGCAGCACCATCTGCTTGCTGTATAACTGGAACATATGGAATTTCCCCACAAAGGACCCCCTGGAGGAGGAGAAAAGGTATGGCCTTTGTATTCTTCCAGGCTTTGGGATGGTGGAGCTTTTTAGAGGCTTTTAAGGATTTCTGAAGTTCTGTTTGTATGATGAGAGTTTTTGCTTCTGGTTGATTTTATTGGTTTTAGCTCAGTTGTGGTCGTTTTTTTAAAATACTGTAAATGTATTTTTCATTCTTTATGTTATATTTTAAATTATGTTGATGTACACTGCCTAGAGAACTCAAGTTGTGGGGCAGCATAGAAATCCCATAAATAAATGGAAAAAATAAAAACAAAATTATTGACAGCCCTTCAAACAGAGGACACTTTCAACTAGAGAATGACCCTCTGGCAGCCCTTCAAGCAACAGACTGTCCTCTGTAAAAGAAGACATGTGGCCACCCTACTTTCACATGGGAACCAAAGGACCCAGGGCGGCTGCACCCCCTACCTCCCAAGATAAACATCATGGCAAAGGGGAGACCAATCTGGCCCTATACATCAGCCGGAGGGGGTGCAGCTGTTTCACTCCTCCCTGCCAGAAGGAACACTCAGCTGCAATGGACAGTTCCCTGGGACTGCAAAGAACCAAGAACCACTGGGAGGCTGTACCCTTCTGCCTACCAAGAAGGCAAAGGGGAGACCAACCTAGACCTATGCATTGGCCAGAGATGGAACAGTTTCAGTGAGCTTTTTTTCTCTTCCATGCAGAAAGAACACCTACAAGAACTTTGAAACTAAGAATGATGCCTCAGTTTTGTTCTTTTCCTTCTCCCTCCTCCTCCCATTTCCTTTTGTGCCATGTTTTTTAGATTGTTACATTTTAGAGTCTGAGGGCAGGGACTGTGTCATTATTAATCTTCGAAAACTGCTCTGGGACTCTTTCTTGGCTGAAGGGTGGGGTAAAAATACTATAAGTAAAGAGAGAAAGAAATGATGAGATGGGTTTGATTGTTTCCATCAAATATATGAAATCACCCAAAGATTCCTGTGGCACCTTTTAATACTAACTATTTCATTGTGTTAGAGATTTTTCATCGTTATCCTATGAAGCCTCATGGCAGAATAAACCAGCTAATTCTTCAGGCGACTCAAGAGGATATCCACTCAGAGCATACATGTCAATTGCTCTAATGACCATTCCCTTTTCCCAAGGAACCATGGGAACTGTTGGTTGGAGTGGAGTGAAGGGAGCTAGGGATCTCTAATAGAGAATTCTCTGCTCCCAAGCAAGCTATATTTCCCAGTATTATTTTGGGAAAGCGTAGCCGTGATGGTCAAAGTGATGTAAAACCAATATTTGTTAGTGGGATCTATAAGGCTTGTGTCTCTTTTTGCTGTGGAAAGGGGAAATCCCCGGAGCAGGCTCTGCTCTTGTTAGTTTGGTGTGCACATCTTTAATTAACAGAGAAAAATGAGCTATTAATCATAAACATACTCTGTCTCCTAACAGCTCGGATCCACCCGGGGCTGCTTGCCTGGTGTTGGAAGCGCGCATACAAATATGCATCTAGAGTGAGTCTGTGACTGTCGGCTCTCACTGCTCTTAAGGCCTAATCATGATTTTGCAGTTATCCCCTTAAGCCATCTCCAAACGTCTTAGGGCCTAATTAAGATGAGATGACAAAGATCTGTGACCCGATCTCCAGTGTCTGTAAATTTTATAAATAATAATAATAATAATAATAATAATTATTATTATTATTATTATTATTATTTATAACCCGCCTCTCCCTACGGATCGAGGTGGGAAACACAGTACAGATACAAACATGACAAAGTTAAAAAAAAATTAAACAAGAGAAACACATCATTAAGATCAGCAATGTGGGCTGGTGGGGGAAGAAGGAGAGGAGCCAAATCAGAATGATGACACTAGGGAGGGGCTGTCAACCATTTCCTCCCAGCGCTACTTTTCTGAAGAACGTTTTTGCCCCATTGGGGGGGGGGGAAGTAGATGTGCATGCGACTGTCCTCTCCTGCAGCAGATTGCAGAGGGAAGGGGGATCTCCCCTCACCCTGTGCCATGGGCCTAAGCAGGGCTGGACCTACCATTAGGCAGAATAAGGCAGTCGCCTCAGGCAGCAGGTGCTTGGAGGCAGCAGCAAGGTGTTGGAGAAGAGGGCTGAGTGCCAAGCGACCTGCTCTGTGCCTGCAAAGCTAACCTGCCACCTTCAGGTGCAGTGGAGGATGCTGTTCCATTGTCAGTGTTGAAGAAACAGTCCAGTCAGCTTTTGTACATGGAACAGGAGAGGGCGCCATCTTGTTCTTCACTTCAAGCAGCAAAATGTCTTGGGCTGGTCCTGGGCCTAAGCCATGTTGTTGATCCACACCCTTTCTTCCATAGTGGTTAGCTTCTAAAGTTTAGATCATAGATATCCATCATCTCATTTAGTTGCAGGGGCCCTGCCTTCTTTTGTATATGGTCACTCTAGTATAGTGCCTGCACCTTTAACTGTTGTGATGAAGAGGAAATATCACCAGGAACTAATTGCATACAAATGACACTGGCTGAAATTCCCTTTTGTCTACAACTGTTAAATTTACATGAGCACTGACCTGGATTTTATCTGGTCAGCCTACTCTAGCTGGAAATTGAACCTAGGACATCATGCGACAGACCACTGAATTATGCCCTCACCCCAATTTGTGGATATTCCCTCTTCATCACAACAGTTAAAGGTGCAGGCACTATACTAGAGTGACCATATACAAAAGAAGGCAGGGCCCCTGCAACTTTAACTGTTGTGATGAAGAGGGAATTTCACCAGGAACTAATGGCATACAAATGACACTGGCTGAAATTCCCTTTTCTCTACAACTGTTAAAGTTACATGAGCCCTAACCTGGATTTTATCTGATCAGCTTACAGTAGATACTACTGCCTGCTTGCTCAGTGGCTCTCTGCCTGGTAAGCAAGTGGGAGCAATGATGAAAAGAGAAGGAGGAGCAATACCAACTGGTGACGATGGTGGTGAGAAGGTAGACTCACTAAGCGAGGGGGCTCATTGAAGGCTCATTGCTCAAGGGCTCTCAAAAACTTGGAGCCAGAACTGATTGAGGATGTGAAAGATTCTTAGGTATGTGAAGAGCTCCAGGGGCCATGAGGAAGGCCAAAGCCATTTCAGAGTCCTTCTTTCTGGGCACTTGACTTGGGTTCATAAATAGGTCACAAAATGAATATTTCCCCAAATCTTGTACTCAGATCTGGAACCCACCAAAATGACACAATTTCCATCAAGCCTATTCCTTGTGATTCAGATGTTCCTTGTTTGTGCACACTATATTCCAGAATGTTCCAGCTGATCTGCCACAGGTCCCACCTTTGGGCTGATGGACCTTTGGGCTGATGGAAGGGTAGACCAGATGGCTACTTAGCCTGATCCCACTCTATTCTTATAAAATACATTAGAGCTTAGCCAAAAATATATATTTTTAATGAGAAAACAGATTTCTCTTCTTTGCACCCCCTTAAAGAAGGCCATTTTGCAGAATTCTCTCCAAATATTCTTCACCATTTATTTTGGTGGTAGCCACCATTTTTGCCCCACAATACCCTGGAATGATGCCAGGTGCAGAATGGTGGCCAGGGTGCCAACACAGTTGCTGAATTTTTTTAAAAAAAACTTTAGGAAAAAAGGGGAAAGCGGTGCTACCACCACTGCTAATTTGGGTGAGATGGTCTCCCCAATTTATCTACCCAGAAGTAGGATGAAGAAGTTGAACCCACCTTATTTAAAAGGCCCATTGAACACAACTTTAAAATAAATACAACACTTTTTCTAGCAATAGGCATTTCGTTTCTGTTGCATTCTCTGTCGTATTCTATTTTATTATTATTATTACCAAAAGTGGAAACTTGCCTTGAATCCTTTAAACTTTTTTTTGTTGGAAGGATACCTGACTCCAGAGTGGCTGAAAGCTCCGAACATAGCTCTCCTTCTAAAGGGCGAAGGAACTGCTGATGCCGGCAGCAGCAGGGCAGCCAGGAAATGATACATCAGGGAGTGAACCTGTTTCAGACCTCCTTCCAGTCTTCACAAAAGCCCAGCTGCTTCATGCTTTCCTATCAAGCCGTTGTATTACTTTTTTGCCATAAAAAGAAATACCCTCAAGATTATATCAAAGTTGAACCAAGTACACAGAAGGTTCCCAACTTCAGGAAAAATAAAACCCAGTGAAGTCATAAAAGTAGCTCAGCCAACTGTGAGGGGTGGTTGGAAATGGCAGAGGTGGAAAATGCTGACGCTTCTGCTTCCCACTTCCCTGAGCAGTCAGAGGTTTGGGGTCAGCTGCAGGCTTTTGTTTCTTTTCTTCTGGATGAGAGAGAGAGCAGTAGAGACTGACAATGTCTTTGTGAGAACTGTTTATTTACAAATATTCAAGCAGAACATATTGAAGCAAGCAGACTCCTACAAGGAGGCAGTACCGTTGCGAATCCTGCATTCAATTCTCAAAGAGAGCAGCTACACATTTTCAGCTTAGTCATAGCTCTCTCTAATGCTCAGTGCCAGTGCAGGGCACCAAAACCCCAATTCAACGGGTTAGCACTAATGTATAAAGACCTGAATGGCTCAGGACTCAGGTACTTGAAAGGCCACCTTCTTCAGTACTGGTCAACCTGGGATTCAAGGTCAGCCAGGGAGGTTTCCCCTCCTCAAGATGTACCCCTGGTATTTTAATTAGTATTGACCAGTGTATTGTAGTATTGACCAGTGCTTGTCAGTATTATATAGTACAAAAAAAAAAAGAAAGGGGATAAAGGTCATAGGAGCCTGCAATTAAAACACAGAGAAAAGAAGTTCTTTCTAATCTCTGCTGAATAAATTAAAGATTCAGTCTTGTGCAAAACCCTTTTATCCACACATCATTTTCTAGAGATTCGCTCCCAGACTGTGGAATGGCCTGCCAGGAGAGTTCAACAACTTAGCAGTCTTCTTGAATTTAAGAGAGCCGTGAAGACTGATCTCTTCCTGCAGGCCTACCTAGTTGAATTTTAAGATGTTTTAATAATGTATTTGTTTTTATCTGTTTTAATGGTTTATCTATTTTATGGTCTTTGTATTTATATTTATTGTTGTTCCCCACCTCGATCCAGAGGGAGAGGCGGGTAAGAAATATTATTATTATTATTATTATTATTATTATTATTTCTGCTTGTTGGTGTCTGCTTGTTGGCCGCATGGCAGGCAGCCTTTTTAATTTTTTAATTTTATGTTCGGGGGGGGCTGCTTTGGGGGGGGGCATTTTGGACTGGGATTTTGCTTTCCAAAATCTGGTCACCCTACTCGGTGTGGAGCTGGAGCAGGAGGCGGCGGTGCCCTGGGCCCTGGAGCCAGGGCGGCAAGGGAGAAGGTCGGAGCTCGCAGCTCCTCCCTCCCTGCCCGGCCCAGTGTAAGGCTGAAGCGGGAGGAGGCAGAGGAGGTGGCGGTGCCCTGGGCTCCGGAGCCAGGGCGCCGAGTGAGGAGAAAGCCAGAGCTCGGGGCAAGGCGACGGTGGCTTCCCTCCCCCTTCCCTGTTCCGGCCCAGTGTGGAGCTAGAGTGGAAGGAGGCAGAGGCAGTGGCAGCAGCGGCGGTGCTCCCCACAAAGGTGGTCCCAGGTGCCGGTGATCAAATTGGGGACATGGGGGTTGGAAAGGTCCTGATTCCCTTGGTGCACCACTCCCTAATGAAATGTGCTGCGCAAGCCTATGAATGGAATCAATTACCTAGGGAGGTAGTGAGCTTTCCCACACTAGAGGCATTCAAGATGCAGCTGGATAGGGTGACCAGATCGCCCTGGATTTCCCGGTCCTAACTGGGAAAACTGGGGCAATCCGGGCCGACAGGGGAGCGGCGGGGGCAAACCAGGGAAAGGATCAGCTCTCCTCCCGCCGTAAAATGCCTGCGCTGCTCCCCGGCCTCAGCAGGAAACAAATGCTCAGCGTTAGGGAGCGTCAACAAATTCCTTGTCTTAGCCACCAGACCAGGAATTTGTTGACGCTCCCTAATGCTGAGCACGTCTTTCCTGCCCGCGCTGCTCCCCAGCCTCGGCAGGAAACAAATGCTCAGCGTTAGGGAGCGTCAACAAATTTCTTGTCTTAGCCACCAAACAAGGAATTTGTTGACACTCCCTAATGCTGAGCACTTGTTTCCTGCTGAGGCCGGGGAGCAGCGCGGGCATTTTAAAGCAGGCTCTTCCTCCTCCTTTGCCTGCTGCTGCTTTTGCTGTTCCTCAGGTACTTCCAGGGAGCCCAGGAGCAGGGCAAGAAGGGTGAGGGCTTGCAGGGGGTCACGCGGCAGTGGAGGAGATCGGCTGTGGCAGCGGAGGACCCAGTAGGTCTGGGCTGGGTTTTTTGGGGGGTGGGTGGCTTGGGGGGGTTGTTTCAGGTGGGGGGGTGGCGGGGGGTGTCTGCTTGTTGGCCGCATGGCGGGCAGCCTTTTTAATTTTTTTATTTTATGTTCGGGGGGGGCTGCTTTGGTGGGGTGGCCATTTTGGACCGGGATTTTGCTTTCCAAAATCTGGTCACCCTACAGCTGGACAGCTATTTGTTAGGCATGCTTTAATCTGGATTCTTGCACTGACCAGAGGTTTGGACTCGATGGCCTTACAGGCCCCTTCCAACTCAACTATTCTATGATTCAGATGCTAATAAGGAATTTGGTGCTCCACGAGTTAGTAGACCTTACATGGTGCCCAGAAGTAAGGTGCTTGCATTACATCTGCTTTGGCCTGGCTCTCTACGGAACAGCCGGGCAGTTAACCGAGTTGTTCTCTCTGTTTTGAAGATGATTGAAGTTTGCTTGGTCGCTGATAGAAGATTTATTCTTTTTAATAACCACCTCCTGGTTCTTCAAGCTGGGAGTCATTTGAAATTCAGTCAAAGCTCACTTGCAGGACAGGCTCTTCCCACTGAAATCCGCTGCTTTGAAAGCCGCAGTTTGTGCACCAGGTGTTTCATCTGCTCCTGCTTCAGTGAAATGCATTTTTTCCCCTGATGGTCATGCCGAGATCAGAACACCTAAAGCTACGGAGTCAGGGCAGGTGACTCAGCTGGCAGCAAGACTTCGCATGGAGAGATGCCAGAAAGATTCAGCTGCCTTTAAATATGGTAAGATTAGATAGCACATTCTTATTCCAGGCCCTTACCTTTAGCTCGAGAGGGAGAGCAAAAAAAGAAGACGAGAGACTGAAATGACCTTTAAATTTAGGAAAGGAAACACACGCACACACAGAACATACAATGAAAATATGTCAAAACAAAAGTCGGAGCAAGTGGTAAAGGAGTAAAATAGAGAATCTGAGAGTTGGCATTCTAGAGGAATCTCCCCCAGATGACTGCAGGGGAAACCCAGCTTAACCCCAATTTATGATAACTATTGAGCACATCATATGGTAGCCTTCAATGAACTTGTGCTCTTCAGATGGTTTGGACTGCAACTCCCAGTATTCATGACCATTGGCCATGCTGATTGTGGCCGACGGGACTTAAATCCAAAACATCTGGAGGGCACCACATTGGGGGGAGACTGCCATATGGTAGTGTTGTGCTGCAGATGGAGGTGATCCAGCTGGTCTGAGAATGCTGTACAGCACACACACACACACACACCATGGCAAAGGTCTAGTTCACACAAACATCAGATGAGGGAATTGAGCTGTTCTTCAGTCACTTCAGACTGCAGGGGGAAGGGGAAATCACACAGTTGAATGCTCATCCCATCGGGGTGAGTGGAAGGCACACCCTGCACATGCAGAACTAGCATGTTAGTCTCCCCCACATCTAACTTTCTGTCTGTAGGGCATCACTCTTGCTGGAGGCCTAAGTGGCCATGGCAGCTCGGAGTACCTTTTACCAGCTTCTGACTGGTTCACCAGCTTTGGCTTCTCCTGGACACGGATAGCTTGGCCACAGTGGTACAGGTGCAAGTAACCCCAACACTGATTACTGCAATGTGCTCTATGTGGGGCTGCCCTTAAGGCTGCTCCAGAAGCTGGAGCTAGTGCAGAACGCAGCAGCTCGGCTGTTGTCAGGAGCTGCCCCTTTTCAGCATTCAACTCCTTTGCTGAGGGAACGGCACTGGCTGCCTATTGGCTACCAGGCCAGGTTTAAGGTTTTCGTACTAGTGTACAAAGTTCTAAACAACTTGGGACCAGGATACCTGAGAGAGCACCTTTTCCTATACCAACCTGCCCAGTCACTGAGGTCATCAGGAGGCATGCTCCTGGTGGTTCCGCATGGACCTGTGGCCCAACTGGAGTCCACCAGGAGAACAGCCTTCAGTGTGGTGGCCCCTTCTCTTTGAAATTCCCTGCCCCTGGAGGTCAGGTAGGCCCCAACAGTGTACTGCTTCCAGCACTTCCTGAAATGAGCTTTTTTTTTCCAGGAAAACCTTCCTTGGTTAACCAACCTTACAATCTGTTTTTTAAAGAACAATTTTAATATCATGTTTTATTCTTTTTATCCTTTGTTCATTTTATGTCTTGTTGTTCACCACTCCGGAATCTCTTTAGATGTGGGACAGTTTACAAATGTCATAAAATAACCAAATAACTAAATATGAAGCAACATGGAATCATGGCATCCCCCCATCTGGTGTCTGACATACGTAGTATAGTCCAGGAACAGTTTTACCATCTCAGCTACTGTTTGATTGAATTAGCACCCAGGGCTCTTTATTTATTTCAGAATTGGTATGGTGCTCTTCAGCTATAAAGCTGCCAGAGAGGCAAATAATATGATAATAAAATTAAAATGGGGCACAAAACACTTCAACAGCAGAGATGATAAAAACTCAATAAAGCCAATAAATTGGAAATGCAAACAATTAGCAGTTAAAACCAGCAAATTCACATGCTAAAAGGCCTGGGCAAATAAAAACGTCTCTGGGTGGCACCGAAAATACATTTGGGATCAGAAGAGCCCCTCCAGGAAGGCAATTCCAGTTAGTGGGTGCTGTAACCAAGACAGCATCACGAGAGCAGAACCCTATCCTGAGACATTAGTGCTAACGTCCTAAGCCCTGCTGTCACTGAAGTGCAGTATCTCTATGAACATTGCAAAAAATACTGTGCCAGTTTGCACCAGCTCATTCTTCCGTGCAAGACAATAAATTATATAGTTCTGCACATCATCGTGATGCATACAGATAGTAATGGAAAATATTGGAAGTCTTTTTTTAATGTAAGAAAAATGCACCCATGGTTTCCTCCTCCTTTCTTGATCATTGTCAGTTATTTAATTGTGAATTATATTAAGTCACCTGCAGCTCTTTACAATTCTTAAAAGCATAATGGCTTCTTTTCACCCATCCACCTTTGTCTTTTAGGTGTGTCATCATCTAATATTTTTATGTAAGGCTAAATGACTAATTCTCCTCGTTGGAAAGGAAAGAAATGATGGGATTGCCTAATATTGTGCTCCCAAACATTGCCATTGATGGCTTGAATACCATCCCGTCAGAACGTAATGCCGTAGGCTTCAGATGAAAATTAATTGATTGGATGAAAATGCGTATATAACATCCAAATCATCTGGCAGCATTTCTGTTTTCCTTCTGTGGAAAGACTGGCTGCTGCCATTAATGCACACCCCTTACAGAGCATTTTGTTTAGCTACGCAAATCTTTTCAAATCTGAGCCAACTGTACACAAAATATCCTGCACAAATCATAGTCTCTGACCCAGAAGTACAGTAGCAATTGAAGAGATCCCCATTTTCCCCAGCAAAGAACACAGGAACATAACAGGTCAAGGGTCTTCGTCCATCTAGTCCAGTATTATTTGGACTGGCATCAGCTCTGCAGGGTCTCAGGCTGAGGTTTTTCCCATCACCTGCTACCTGGTATTTTGGACAGGAGATGCTAGGGATCAAATCAGGCACCCGCAGGAAAGCATGTGCATGACTACTGAGCTATGGACTGAGTTCACACAACACGATTACCCTCACCCAGTGGTTGAGTATTGGCTGAGTGTGGCTTATTGTTGAACTGTGGGTAGTTTGTTGAACCGTGGGTTAGTGTGTTGTCTGAATCCCCACAGGATGACTTGTTAACCAAGCAGTATGGCTTGTTAACCACCCTGAACAACCCAACAACAAACTTTGGCCCTGTTCAAACATGCACAGAGGGAGAGGGGATAAGGGGACAGGTAACAAGATTGTTGCCAGAACTGGTGGTCGCTCTTGCCATCAGCCTCCATAGCTGACCATTTTTAAAAAAAATTTCACTGAAATAGGGCCAAAACCCTAGAGTTCTCACCAAATGATATAGGAACTACATTGGGTGGCCCGCTAACCCTCCTGCAGAAGGTGAGTAGTGAAGGTGGATACTCTGCCCATTGTGAGGAGAGAAATCTCCCACCATGGTAAGCCACTGTGGATAACATTTTTGAGTGATTTACAGTGGGTTAGCAAGTCGTCTGAACAGGCCCCATGGATTGTCAAGCTAGCTTGTTTGACAAAATTAACCGCACTACATGGTTAACAACAAACAACCCATGGTTCAACAAACCCACAGTTCAGCGTGTTATCTGAATAGCCCCCATGGCTTGCTAGCCATGAACAAACCCACAGTTCACAACCCAACAAAAACCATGGCTACTCTGCATGGGTTGTTTGTGGTTAACAAGCCATGGTTTGTTAGCATACCTGGGTTTATACAACACGATAACCAATGTTTCAACAACAATCCAGAGTGTGGGTTATTGTGTGGTGTGAACTCAGTCACGGTCTTACAAAAGCAGAATTCAGTCTGCCCTTCCAGTGTGGGGAGAAAGTGGGATTCTCCACACACTGATCTTTGGTTGTTGTGGTCACTCTGGTAGTTGGGTATGAGTTCACCTGTCACCGCATTACTAGCCTCATGCTCATGCCGAATGGCCATATAAGTGGGGAAGCAAGATTTCAGGCATGGTCCATCCCTCTATGACTATGTTTCTCAAAACGTGGCTACTTCAAATATTATGATTGCAATAGAGTACAGGTTAAAGACCCATATTTTTTACCCACTAAAACTGTAACGTAAGAGAATATATGTGTCCTTGAAAAGAATAGCTGTGCTTTTTTAACTTAATGTTTTAACCCTGGAAGCACATTCCAGGTAACGGGCGCATAGAAGGCCCCTGATTCATGTATCTGCAGTGTGCTCGAGGTGTGTGTGTGCGCGCATAGCATTTGAAACATTATAGTTACTGGCTGAATCATGGACATTAAATTGTAATGTGAGAAGCAACCATCTGTTTTGGAAAAATAATGATGAACAACAGAACATTATGTATTCCTTCCTGTATTATGCAGTGTTTAAAGCACAAAAGCAAAACATGTATTCAAATCAATTGCTCCTACAAAAATAGGTGCATATTATATGAAAGTGAAATTAGGGTCCAGCAGTTTGAAAGGTTTCAGTTTTATTCTTTTTTAAGTTTAAAAAATGGTAAACATTTTGGATGTGATCCAGCTAGTGCCTTTGCATGCCAGTGGGTACACACAGCCTTCCGTGGCTAATGGGGCAGGGGAGTTAGTATGAAGACATTCTCCATGAAGTACCAGAACATGGGCCAGCCCAGAACATTTTACTGTCTGAGGTACAGCTGCAAATGATGCCCCTCCCCCAAGTCAAGGCTGAGGCAGAAGATCCCACAAGTGCCTCTCGCATCCCTGGCAGTAAACATATATAACAATAATACATTTTAAAACCAGGAATTTGTTACCCCCTCTCCACCCCCAAAGCCACTGTCTAACAGTAGAGATAGACTGGAGGACCATTTAAGTCTCTGCACATGCTCCTAAAATTTAATTTTATGAAGTTATATTTCCATGATGAAAGGGACGGGGTGTACTGGTAGGTGGAGCAGGGAGAGGAGAGGCCGTGGATTGGCAAGCTGCCTCTCACTCCCATCCCCAGCAAGGTAGGTGAGATAGAGAAGCTTAAAGGCCCATCTAACTGTAAATGCTTTTAAGGAGGAACAGGATGGGCTTAGCATGGACGGGCTCCGAGATTACTCAGAAGTAAGTCCCTGTCCCATAGGACTGTACTCTTGGGCAGCAGTCCTGTTACCTGGAAATAAGTGCCATTGAACTCAGAGGTACTTGTTTTTGAGTAAACAGGCATGGGATCGCACTGTAAGCCTGCTGGGCTCATCTCTGCTGGCTGAAGAGCTCAAGAAGTGGTGTGAAACGCGCTGCTCTGTTGGCAGAGATGAAGGAATGCCGGCAGGAGGACGCTGCTGGAAATCCCCTGGCTAGGGTGACCATATGAAAAGGAGGACAGGGCTCCTGTACCTTTAACAGCTATATTGACAAGGGAATTTCAGCAGGTGTCATTTGTATGCAAACATCACCTGGTGAAATTCCCTCTTCATCACAATAGTTAAAGCTGCAGGAACCCTGCCCTCTTGTATAGCTGGTCACACTAGTATAGCTTCTGCAACTTTAACTGTTGTGATGAAGAGGGAGTTTCACCAGGTGCTGCATGCATACAAATGACACGTGCTGAAATTCCCTTTTCTATACAACTGTTAAAGATACAGGAGCCCTGTCCTCCTTTTCATATGGTCACCCTACCCCTGGCCTACCTATCACAAGCTGGTGTGGGTGTGCCACTTGGTAGGGTGGGAAGAAATGGGGCCCTATATATATATATGTATGTATATATACATTTGTACACGTAAATTAGTGTATGCACATTTTATGCAAAACTACGTCCTCTATTTTAGCGATTCACAAGTGGCCATCTTAATTCTAACCCCCTTTGTTTCTTTGAGACACCCTGGGAACTGTTGTGTCACCAAGCCAGCCCTGGGGCTGGTGCAGTGAAAATCCCTCCTACTGCAAAAAAAAAAGTTTTAAAAACAACCAAAACAAACACCTGCCTCCCACCCTGTCCACAGTGATGCTCATAAATGCAGGGAGGATGGCTCTGTTAGATTTCTTTAAGATGGACACCGCCCCTATAATATGTGGGCACTAACTCAAACTTACATCAAAGTAAATAAAAATCTATTTGCCTATAGGTAGTGGTATATTTGAAATGCAAGTAAACTTGGTCTTAAGTTCTTTTCATCTGTCCAAATGAGTGCAACAAGGCTACATATCCTGTAACTATTTGAAGTGATTATGATGGATGTCTTGGCAATCTAGTACAAACAACACCGTACAAATCTTTATGGGAGGAATACTGTGTACGCTAATAGATTTCCAGGCGCACAGCTGATGTCATGTAATCAGTGAAAGTGGACAACAAAACCATTTGTTTCGCAGAGATCAGTATCCTTGTAGACAGCTTAATAAAACAAGAAACCAGAATTTTGAGTAGCAAATAACAGTGAAGTATAGAAAGTAAATGTTACAAAAGCCAAAAGCCAATACATTATGCCACTCTTTGGAGTAATTTGGGTGAATTAGAGAGCAATCCAGTGGTCTCTGAAGAGCAGCCTAAGAACCATAGGATTCTTCAGAGCCCTCCCTTCGAGGCCATAGACACTGCTACAACCTCAGGAGGCGGACTCTGGAATCTGATTCCTTCCCCACCCTCTTGGAGATGCTGCAGAAAGAAACATGGTGCCTGCATTATGAGGTCACAAAAGTGGCCTCAGAGAACCTCAGAGAGGTCTAGAAGGGGGCATTCTGGTGGGCAGAGAGACAAGGATAAAGGAGAGGCCAGGGAATGAGAGATCCTAAGGCCTCCCCAGCCCCGCCCCTGCTAGCGTGCTTTCTCTAGGCAGGCTCAGAGGCCCATGGGGGGGGGGACAAAAGGGGAAGGAGGGGTGAAAATCGCCTCTGTTGCTCCTCCCACTCTGCCGGCAATAGCTCTGCAGAGCACTCAATACACAGAACCCTCCAAGATCAGGGGCATCTGTTCAATGAGGGTACTACCTATAGGAAATTAACCTCCCATTTTTAAACCTTAAACTGGAACAAAGGACGTTGGCTATTTAGCTTAGTTCAGACTTCCCCAACCTGGTGCTTTCCAGATGTTTTGGACTACAACTCCCATCAGGCTAGCTGG
This sequence comes from Anniella stebbinsi, assembly GCA_029215795.1. Lineage (NCBI taxonomy): Eukaryota > Metazoa > Chordata > Lepidosauria > Squamata > Anniellidae > Anniella > Anniella stebbinsi. The sequence goes on from JARDYH010000002.1 coordinate 187,026,395, forward strand.
GACTAATGACAGTTGCAGTCTAAGATCTCTAGAGAGCACCAGGTTGGAGAAGTCCACCTTAGCGTCTTTGAGCCAAATTAGGTTGAGCTTTATGGCCCTGGAGGTTCCTCTCGAACAGCCCAATTGCAAGGGCAGCTCAGTGCACTGAAGGGAAAGGATGATTGCAGGTCTTGAAGGGAGACTGAGCTCTTTGGCAGGCACATAACAGGCCCAGAGCCTGAGGAGAGCTTAGAAAGCAACTGTACCTTGAAGGCCCTACAGGTTGGGGCTGCAGATGGGGCCCAAAGGTGTTTTTAAGTGAGACTGAGGTTGGCAGACTTACTGAGACCATCTGTGAAAGGTCCATCCATATTGCTTGCTTCACCTTGCCAGCTTGTGTACAGCTGTTCTGTATTCCATTTCTTGGCTGACTTTCAGTAATCAATTTACACCACCACCTGCCATCACTCACTCCTTCATGCTGGATGACACCTTCGATGATGGAGTGTTGCGAGATTGGTTTTCTTTGGGGCTCCTCTTAAATTCATTTTGGTAAATTTCTAGCCAGTTCTAAGGCAGGAATTTCTTGCAAGAAGTTGATGAAAGATACTACCATTACAATCTGGGCTTGCAGGAGCCATTACGATCCCATACTACTGTGAGGAGTCTTAAACCTTTCACAGCATCACGTTTCGGCACTGGCTGTTCTGAGCGAACTCTTTGGCTGACCTCCAATCTATGCATTTTTTAGTGGAGTAAAAAAATCATCACCTTTTTGTTCATCTTTTTGCTGGTGTTTGTTGTAATCCTTAGAAATCAAGTCCATGTTTTTCCTAGCAGTTCTATCACATTAGAATCTGGAGCAGATCTGTTCCACATTTTATTCAGGACTCAATGGGCTCCATCACACCTTTTCCCCCCTCATCTGCCTCCGTGATTTCCACCTCCGTTTCATAAGTGCGTCAAGCTAATGGTCCTTTTTACGTGGGTTTGTGGTATCGGTGAAACCTCTTTTTGCTTGTTTGCTCTCCCACTCCCCCTTCCCCGCCCCACCCCACCCCGTTCCTTCTCATCTCCCTTCAAAGCACATGCCTCCAACAAAGGACATAGTGCAAGGATGGCAATACATGGGGGCGGAAAGGCGCTTTAATCCTGCATGGAGGAAATAAACCAAACTTTCCCTGCTCTAGGAAAAGATGGGAAATGGAGGGGAAGAGGTGGGGTGACTGCAGGACCGGCACAAAATCATGTGAGTACCGCTCTGCAAAATGGCAAACCAGGCATGATGAGAGTGCAGCCCAATCTTTCTCCCTCTCTGCAAGCTAGACCTGGTCAAGCAACCAGGAAAGATGTTAGAAGAATCTTACCCTTGCCCCTACCCTTCTGTTCTTGAAAACAAGTAAAGCAGGATACACAAAGTGTTTCTGGAAACCCATTCTGTTCAGATTCTGAATATTTTAAACAGGGTCACCTAGCAATTACTGGGGCTGTTCACACAACACACTGGCTCAATTCAGACAACACGATAGTCAATGGTGGGGTAATAACCAACTTTACAGTTGTTCAACTAGGGGGTGCTCCCCACACAACATGGTACTAAATAATCAACTGTGGTGTGGATTAGGATCAGCGCTGAGTTGACTATGGCAGCATTCTGATGACACAATAGTCAAAACAACTGACGATTGTTTCCCCCACATCAGTTGTTTATTATGTCATCTGAATTGAGCCACTGACTCACACTCAGTGGTTGTGTGTGGGTTGTTGAACCATGGGTTGTTTGTTGAACCGTGGGTTGGCATGATGTCTGAACCCTGGACATTTTCCACAGAGTGGCTTATTAACCATGCAGTGTGGCATGTTAACCACCTGGAACAAGCCATCAACAAACTATGGGTTCCCAAAGTGGCTTGATCAAGAGAAATAAGCCACAGTGCTTTAAAAGGGGATTGCACAAATTCATGCACGCTCCTCCCATGCTCATAACAATGAGGCCTTGCTTGACATCATAATAGGAACATGGTGACCATACGTCTGGTTTCCCCCAGACAAGTCCAGAAACGGGGCACCAAAATGGCATCTGGGGGAAAATCCAACAATTTCTTCAAATGTCCAGGAATTTGCACCGCTCCCAGCATACTATCAGTGATAGTGTGCTGAATCTGTGAGTATGGATCCTGACTTAAAATGGCTATGAGAAAGGTGATGGGGAAAGAATGTTAAATGTTAGGAAATGTGAGACTATGGTCATCCAGTGAAGGATTTGCATTAAGAAAATATATTGGGGGGGGGGGAGACTGTACCACACATAATATAGCAAAAGTTTCAAAGTACAGCAAAAGCTACAAAAGTAGGAGTGAGTGAAGTTAATTTCAGCTACGTTGAATGCCTCACTTCTTTATTTTAGGGATTTTAACATTAAAATATTATGTAGAACAGGTTTCTCTGAATTGTGAGCTGTAGAACATGTAACCAAGGCCATGCCCCCTTGGGGGTGGTCATGTCAGGATGGGCATGCACCTTGGGGGCTGGGCATGTGAGCACACCTCCTTGAGGGTCAGCCATGCTGTCCTCATTTTTGGTTCCCAAAATATGGTCACCCTAAATGGGAAGCACTCTTCTGTTCTCTGCACAATCTGCTCTGCTAATAAATTCTAAATTCACTCAGAGTGTAGACTCAGATTGGAGAGACCAAAGCTCAAATACTTGCTCGGCCTTAGGCAAGACACCAGCCTACTTCACAGGGCTGTTATGAAGATAGAGTGAGATAGTGCCCAGTACATCACCTTTAGTAGGGTGACCATATGAAAAGGAGGACATGGCTCCTGTATCTTTAACAGTTGTATAGAAAAGGGAATTTCAGCAGGTGTCATTTGTATGCATGCAGCACCTGGTGAAACTCTCTCTTCATCACAACAGTTAAAGTTGCGGAGGGTTGGGACTCCCGAATATAAAGATGTATTATATAGCTAATCAATTAAGATATGTCATAAACAGTATAGTAGGAAAAGAGGATTTAGAATGGTTAGAGACGTAGACAGGAGAAATAGATTTAGAGTTACAAAATATATTTTTAGTAAAATACAAAAGAAACAATTGAAGGATATGGAAAATCCCATCCTAAAAAATATTATAGAGATTTGGGGAAAGTATAAAAAGAAATTAATACCAGGAATTTCTCCTCTAACCCCAGTTGTTTTATTGGAGAACTTCCCAGTTAACTTAAGAAGAGAATTGGAAGGGTTATTGGGGGGGGGGGGAAATAATTAAAGTGAAAGATTGGCTGAAGAGAATGGTTAATAAAAAGCAAATAGAAGAAGCTTTAAGAGGACAAAAAAACTTATGGTTTAAGTGTATACAATTGGAACAATGGTCACAGAAATGGAAAAAGAAAAACAAGGACTGTAGAAAGAAACAAGATTTGAAAAGTTAATTGTGTCAAGAGAAAAGGAGGGGGAAAATAAAAGTAAAAAAGGTATAATAAGTGAAATATATAATATATTGATAGAGGAGGGAGAGCAACAAGATATTTTGAAAACATTCTGGGAAGAAGATTTAACAAAAATTACTGAATATAACTGGGGGAAGATATGGGAACTAAGAACATTAAAGTTGTTATCAATAAGGATAAAAGAGAATCATTATAAAATAATTTGGAGATGGTATCTCACTCCCATAAGATTACATCAGATAGATAAGAAAAAATCAATGCTATGCTGGAGGGGCTGTAAGGAGGTGGGGACATATTTCCATATGTGGTGGACATGTGAGTATGTACAAAAATTTTGGAAAATAGTTTTTAAAGAAATAAGTGAAATACTGGGTAATAATATGGAAGCAAGTCCAAATCTAGCTTTACTTTCGATGTTTGATAAAGAATATGGGAATAAAAACACAAGAGAATTGATTAACAACCTCCTGACACCGGCCAGATTAATGATAGCTAAGAACTGGAAAATACAAGGGAATTATAGTATAGAAGAATGGTACAAAGGGGTGTGGGATATTGCAATTAATGATAGACTAACAGGTAAAATTAAAGTTAGGATGGGATTATCCAAGAAGAATGATTATGAAAGTATTTGGAGACCATTTATAGAATATGTTTTAATAAAGGGGAGTGGATGTACACCTTCAAAAGAATCGTTGCAATTCTTGAAAAATGTATAATATATTAGAGTAACAAAGGTCTTACGGGTAGGGGAGCACAGGGGGATGTTAAGGTTTGTTTGTGTATTATGTTTATTATATGTTTATTATATGTTGAAAAATAAAATAAAATAATAATAATAATAATAATAACAGTTAAAGTTGCAGGAGCTATACTAATGTGACCAGCTATACAAGAGGGCAGGGCTCCTGCAGCTTTAACTATTGTGATGAAGAGGGAATTTCACCAGATAATGTATGCATACAAATGACACCTGCTGAAATTCCCTTATCAATATAGCTGTTAAAGGTACAGGAGCCCTGTCCTCCTTTTCATATGGTCCCCCTAATAGCATCTTGAGAAAAAGGTGAACAAACAGCCAAAAGAATCCTTCTGACACTTGCATCATACTAGATCATTATTTAATGCACCAATTGGATGATCCATGTTGCCGAAGACAAAAGGATGCCAAGAAATAATATATGCCAAATTTCAGTCTTTGACCAAGACACTAATAAAGCTGGCAGCGTTGTCAGGGACACAGGCCAGTAAGCCTGAGCTGCAAATGAATGTAGATGACTTTTTTGTTATTGAAATGGCTGGCCTCATTTTTCCTGTTCAGAAAACAAAGGGGGGAAATTGTCAGCCCCTAACATTTGCATTCAGGCTCATCTTGCCTGTGTTTTTGGACAGAGAAAAGCTGCAAACACAAGGCTTGGCGTTGCTAGAATTAATGACATCCCGGGCCACCTTCTGCAAGTCACTCCTTCCTGAATGTCAAGTTGCGATGGGGACATTTATTGCCAAACAAATCTGAATAGAGCATGTCAGAGGAAAAGGCAGCAGGAATGGGGAACATTGAAGGAAATAAACGGCTGTCAGAGAAAAAAAGTCATTTGTCGAATAGACTGTTCAGACAAGCAGGTACGGAAGATGTAGAATTTGGAGATTCAAGATATTACCACAATAAGGTATATAAATGGGAGCACTATAGTGATCAGTGTGCTGTTGTTGCTTTTAGGGCCAGAGTATAGTGCAGGGGTGTTGAGCCTCAGGCCCACAGGCCAAATCTAGTGCACCTGGGGTCCCAATCCGGCCCTCCAGTGTTGCCCAGACAGCCATGCCCTCTCTCCTGACCATCAATCATTTGGTGGTTTCCCAGCTTTTGCACATACACAGCCCCCCCCTCTCCGAAGGCTTAGTTGTTGGCAGTAAGAGCTTTAAGCTAAAATATGCTGGTATTTTTAATTCTGCCCACCACTTTTGCCTTTAGCTCCATTGGAATTACCCCCAAAGAGCTATGAAAGTTTGGCCCTCGGACTGAAAGAGGTTCAACACACAGGGGCGGCCCTCCCATGAAGCAGAGTGAGATGCCTGCATCAGGCGGCGGAGTGGGAGGAGTGGCAAATTGTGCTGCTCCTCCCGTCCCCAAAAGGAAGGCCTGCCACTGCTGCCGACACAGCAGTGGCAAAGATGAAGGGAAGGGGTGCATGATGGCAAAAAGGCATGATGAGGCAGCAGGACTGGGGGCTGGGGGGGGCAATGCGGTGGCACATATTTTCTCCCAGCTCAAGTGGCGAGAGAGCTTGCACTGGGACTGTCCTGGTGGGGTGGGTTATAGTTCCACTTGTATTTAGCTTCCTAGTATTATATTGATTACTTATTATAAATATTTGTATGTTACCTTTCTGCAAGAGAGTTCAAGGCAACTAACAGCCGATTAGAACAGCAGAATACCATAAAAGTTACAAAATCACATTTGATTTACAATCCTATATGTGGCTTTACAATATATGGGTTGGGTTTGCCTTCTGCAAGAGGACCTTCTGCTTATGCTAGGTTCCTCTGCCTGGTTTTGGAGGATCCTCCTCCTACTCATCACACTTCACCCCATTCTGCAGGGTCTCCTGACTCTTTGTGTAGCATTTTCAGGAGGCAGGAGGGGCTACCGTAGGAAGGAGAGGTGGGGAAGTCCACGTTCGCCAGTGCAGCTGATGCAGCTTAAATCTGGATCCATCCTTCTTTTCTTCTTCTTCTAAAGGTACATAGTTACCATTGGGAAACTGGGAATGCATGGACATGGGAAAGGTTCAACTCTGCTCAAGACACTGGTCCAGCAGCAAGATGGGATGCAATGTTTATAAATAAATAAATGTTGCCCAGCAGTCGGATGCAACTGCGGATAATCTATTCCTTCATACCTGCATGCTGGTATAGCAAATCTGAGGACCAGGTGGTGCTCGCAACAAGTTATTGTGATGAATACTTAGTCCCTCTTCCCACACTTTAGTTACACTAAGTAAAAAGTCAAATATATGCTGGGGAATGCTGGGAGTTGTCAGACTTTTTCTTTCTAAGCATGCATCCAGTTGTGCCCTAAGAACATAATAGGTGAACTAACTGCAACAGCAGCAATGAGTCAGCATTCCTTTGGTAGCAACAACGATGCTACCAGCTATAAATGAAAAGAGCAATCCTGATACCGTAGGCCAATATTTCAACTCTCCATGATATCTGCAAATTGCATGCCAAAAAAACAAAGCAAAACACCCTTTGTCCACACCTGATTACAATGTGTTAACTCTAGCTTCCATCTTAAAAAGAGCAAGAAAGCAGTAATGACTAATGAGCAAAACCAAAATATTAATTTCAGGATGTCAACCATGGATTTATAGAACCAACCGTAATTGCTTTTATTGAACAAGGGAATGGTCTTCCTGGTAAATGAGCCTCTAAATTGATTGGTTGTTTCTAGTAGCTATCAGAACCAATTGGCTGTTCTAGAGCAAAGAACTTCTCTAACTGCAAATGATAGGCAGAAGAGCAAGATGGACAAAAGGGCACACATACAGGTGGATAAAAATGATAGTCTTTCACTATGTCCCTGGAGGCTTTTCTTGCTATAAACTAATCGATTGCTCTCTCATACTCTTAAATACTGGTTTATTTGAAAGCATTCTTTACAGCAATGGATTGTGGCAGAATATCAAAACAAATGAAAAGAAAAGATGATTTTTGATGTTATTAATTAGGGGTGTGCATCGGATCGGATCCGATCCACGATCCGAATCCGATCCGACCCAAAATTGGGAAAATCCGATCCGATCCGATCCGATCCGGACAACCTCCGATCCGATCCGATCCGATGAGGTCCGATCCGGATCGGACGCCATTTTGAATGCTTTTTCCCATAGCCAAGTATTGTTTTACAAAAACGCCTATAACTTTTTCATTTTTAAAGATAGAAGGATGAAACTTGGGCACATTGTAGACTGGTTAGGGGTAGTTATCTGTGAGAAATTTCAGAAAGATTGGTGCATGCATTTTGTGGCAATTAATTTTTTAATAAATACCCAGGAATGCCTATAACTTTGTCATTTTTAAAGTTACACACATGAAACTTTGCCACATTGTAGGGGGTACCTTGGGACCTATGTGTGTGAAATTTCAGAAACGTAGGTGCTTGTCTTGTGTGGCAATTAATTTTTAGAAAAATGGGTAGTAGTGGGGTAAATACAGTTACGCCTCCCATTTTTTTATTTTTGAAGATACAAACAGGAAACTTGGGCACATTACAGGTACCACTTGCCTTGATATGTGTGTGAAATTTCAGAAACATTGGAGCTTTCCTTGTGTGGCAATTAATTTTTGAAACAATGAGGAAAGAAACACCTATAACTTTGTCATTTTTAAAGTTACACACATGAAACTTTGCCACATTGTAGGTGGTACCTTGGGACCCATGTGTGTGAAATTTCGGAAACGTAGGTGCTTGCCTTGTGTGGCAATTAATTTTTTAATAAATACCCAGGAATGCCTATAACTTTGTCATTTTTAAAGTTACACACATGAAACTTTGCCACATTGTAGGCGGTACCTTGGGACCTATGTGTGTGAAATTTCGGGAACGTAGGTGCTTGCCTTGTGTGGCAATTAATTTTAGAAAAATGGGTAGTGGTGGGGTAAATACAGTTACGCCTCCCACTTTTTTATTTTTGAAGATACAAACAGGAAACATGGGCACATTACAGGTACCACTTGGCTTGATATGTGTGTAAAATTTCAGACAGCTGGGTCCAGGCATGTGGTGGCAAGGTATTTTTGAAACAATGAGGAAAGAAACGCCTATAACTTTTTTATTTTAAAAGTTAGAAGTCTGAACATTGCTCACTTTGTAGATGGGTTAGGGGTAGATATGTGTCAGAAATTTCAGAATTATAGGTCCAGGCATTTGATGGCTATGGAATTTTTAAATTACATGTTTCAAAAAAATCTCTACAGAGGCCAGGTCTTCCCCTCCCGCTTCCCGCGAAGAAAAGGAAACACTCTCTCGTCTCGATCCCTTTGATCCTTGCTAGTAGTATCCATTACAGGGCTCGTGTTTCCTTTCCTACTTTCACTTTTCAAGCAGAACGGCTGAGCCTAGCTGAGTTTTGCAGCCATGCGTGCAAGGAAGGATCACTCTGGTCTCGATCCCTTTGATCCTTGCTAGTAGTATCCATTACAGGGCTCGTGTCTGCTTTCACTTTGTACTCAAGCAGACACGAGCCCTGTAATGGATACTACTAGCAAGGATCAAAGGGATCGAGACCAGAGTGATCCTTCCTTGCACGCATGGCTGCAAAACTCAGCTAGGCTCAGCCGTTCTGCTTGAAAAGTGAAAGTAGGAAAGGAAACACGAGCCCTGTAATGGATACTACTAGCAAGGATCAAAGGGATCGAGACGAGAGAGTGTTTCCTTTTCTTCGCGGGAAGCGGGAGGGGAAGACCTGGCCTCTGTAGAGATTTTTTTGAAACATGTAATTTAAAAATTCCATAGCCATCAAATGCCTGGACCTATAATTCTGAAATTTCTGACACATATCTACCCCTAACCCATCTACAAAGTGAGCAATGTTCAGACTTCTAACTTTTAAAATAAAAAAGTTATAGGCGTTTCTTTCCTCATTGTTTCAAAAATACCTTGCCACCACATGCCTGGACCCAGCTGTCTGAAATTTTACGCACATATCAAGCCAAGTGGTACCTGTAATGTGCCCATGTTTCCTGTTTGTATCTTCAAAAATAAAAAAGTGGGAGGCGTAACTGTATTTACCCCACCACTACCCATTTTTCTAAAATTAATTGCCACACAAGGCAAGCACCTACGTTCCCGAAATTTCACACACATAGGTCCCAAGGTACCGCCTACAATATGGCAAAGTTTCATGTGTGTAACTTTAAAAATGACAAAGTTATAGGCATTCCTGGGTATTTATTAAAAAATTAATTGCCACACAAGGCAAGCACCTACGTTCCCGAAATTTCACACACATGGGTCCCAAGGTACCACCTACAATGTGGCAAAGTTTCATGTGTGTAACTTTAAAAATGACAAAGTTATAGGTGTTTCTTTCCTCATTGTTTCAAAAATTAATTGCCACACAAGGAAAGCTCCAATGTTTCTGAAATTGCACACACATATCAAGGCAAGTGGTACCTGTAATGTGCCCAAGTTTCCTGTTTGTATCTTCAAAAATAAAAAAATGGGAGGCGTAACTGTATTTACCCCACTACTACCCATTTTTCTAAAAATTAATTGCCACACAAGACAAGCACCTACGTTTCTGAAATTTCACACACATAGGTCCCAAGGTACCCCCTACAATGTGGCAAAGTTTCATGTGTGTAACTTTAAAAATGACAAAGTTAAGGCATTCCTGGGTATTTATTAAAAAATTAATTGCCACAAAATGCATGCACCAATCTTTCTGAAATTTCTCACAGATAACTACCCCTAACCAGTCTACAATGTGCCCAAGTTTCATCCTTCTATCTTTAAAAATGAAAAAGTTATAGGCGTTTTTGTAAAACAATACTTGGCTATGGGAAAAAGCATTCAAAATGGCGTCCGATCCGGATCGGACCTCATCGGATCGGATCGGATCCGACCAGCCTCCGATCCGATCCGATCCGATCCGACCCCCCAGGTCCGATTCCGATCCGCTATCCGATCCGATCCGGGGGGGTCAGTGCACATCCCTATTATTAATGTTGTAAACAAATTAAGTAGGAAAAATACTCAGCACTATGTCTTGTAGTGTGCACCAACATCTTTGGAAATACTGCACTAAAGAAGCAAAAATAATGCAAATTAACAACACGCACATAGATATGGATCAATGTGTATGATTTTCATGATTAAGTTGCTTACAGGTTTCAGGCTTGTTGTGTTTTCAGTGCCTGATACAGACATTTTTATTTTAACAAACCTTTCCTGATTGACCAGCCATAGTTTTTATTGGTATTCTGTTTTTTTAAAAGCAACAACAACAACAACTTTTAATATTGTGTTTTGTTCCTTCTATCTTTTATTGTTGATTGCTCAGAATATGCTTAGATGTAGAGCAATATATAAATGTTGTAAATAAATAAATAAATAAAGTGTTGTTGTGTGAAGAAGTACATCCTTTTATCTATCCTGAATCTCCCACCATTCAGCTTTATTGGGTGATCTTGAGTTCTATTTATTTATTTATTACATTTATATACTGCCCCATAGCCGAAGATCTCTGGGCGGTTTACAAAAATTAAAAGATTGAACATTAGAAAGTCAATATACAAAATTTAAAAACATAAAACATGTCTCTGTACAAAGGTCTCGTAAAATGATTTCCTCACCCTAATTGTAACTTCTATTCTATGTTGTTGTTTTTAATTTCTTGTATCAGGTGTTTTATCTATGCTTATATATTTAAAATAGGTGTATCTTTTAACAACCTTTTTAGCCTGTTGTATTATGAATTAATGATTGTGTTTTTATGGTTTTAACAATGACTGCTATTGTTCCTAGTGGGTCTGTGACCGCATAATAAAATGATGATGATGATGATGATGATGATGATGATGATGAAATATGAAACAGCTAATACTTAAAACATTTTAAACTTTTAAGTCTGGCCAAAAATTCAGTTAAAAACCTCAAATTAAGATGTTAAAATGCCTCGAAGAAAAGGAAAGTTTTGACCTGTGCTAGTATAAGAGAGGAAGAAAAACATATATGAACTTCCTTTTCATCATGAATAATTTTCATACCTTTATCATGCTTCCTTTTACCTTTTTAATAAACTAAATCGCCCCAAACGTCATAACTTTTCTTTGTAGGGGAGTTGTTCCATGCCCCTGTTCGGGTTGGTTGCCATTTTCCACACCTTTTCCAGCTTTACGATATCTTGTATCTCAAGAGTATAGAAAGCAATTGTACAACTGTTTCTTTTCTCTGTATTCCACAACTGAGTATGACTTGTGAGCATCATACATACACCAGATGTTCTAAAATGCTACGGTTTCAGTACAATGGTGATCATCATCATCATCATCATCATCATCACCAGATGTGTTGCCTGTTTGTTTTGGAATCCTGTTTTAGCATTATCTTGTACAGATTAACAACTCCTGTCATTCACCAACTCACATGCAATACACCTGCTTTTAAAAAAAATAGAAGAGTTCTTCTCTAATTTCAAGTGGCAATTAACTCATGTACCAAAGCAGAATTGCTAGCCTTTGTAAGTCATATGTGAAAGCTTAGCAAGGGTGAAATGGAAGCTGAGGAATTCACCAGCCCGTGACACATTTTGGCAGCGAGAACAAGGAAACAGAAATTGATGAATGAGAAGAGACCTGGGCAGGGTCTTCCTTTTGTTTACGACTATATATAGAATCAGCCTACCATGTCATTTGATATCAGAAAGTAACTATGAAGATGAACATTCTGTTCCATCTTGTACTAAACAGCCAGATAAGTCATCTCCAATCAGTGAGTTAGTTGTATGGAATATTGATAACACCCACTCCCTGGACTAGCCAAACAAAGTGGTGGCATATCAGGCTCCTATTCTTCAGTACGAGAGATCCGTCATATGAGAGTCCTGCCACTTACTTACAGGGGAAAGTGTGTGTGTGTGTGTGTGTGTGTGTGTTGAGATAGTCCTAGTGTAGATACATTCTAAGTCATCAGGCAAGATCAAGAAAATTAGATCAAAGCATCCAAATTTTATTTAGCAACATATGCTTTAAAACCCATATATGAATATCTTTCTCCTTTACCGCTATTACATCTGTGCGTGTGTGTGCGTGTGTGCATGCCCTCCCTGTAAACTGCAGTCTTCTAATGCAGCAGTGCCAGAAATTAGTTGTTGATCATTAGTAAATCTTTCTGATTACTTGCCTAATCTAACTGTTAAAGTTTTACCAGTGGAGCATATGGTCAGTGATTGCAGTTTTGCTGTAATTCCTTGGGTAACACGTCTGGCAACAGCTCACAGGATGACTTTTGTGCTTGAATTGTCACAGCCTTCTCTCTAGCTTTATTTCTTCATCTGAGACTAAATGCCTGGAGAGATTTATTCCTAGACTTCAGAGGGACTATTTGTGGATAAGCCTTTTTAAATTGGGATGTCTTAATTAACAGCATGCTATTTAGGCACAGTGTAGAATAGCCCACAGACATTTCCGTACTCCACGACATCTGAAGATACAAACCAGGGCATGATCCTGCCAAACGTCAGCATTTTAAGTCCTGGCTTTAATGGGAGAGTTAAGCACATGTGCAAAATATCTCCCTTTGAAACCAATTAGACTGAAAAGTAGGGATGGACAGATCAGCCTATTTTCATTCCATGTAATTTTGCATATGTTCATTCCTAAATCTGAACTGTCCCATCTCCACATTAATCTACAAATTTTAAAAACAAATCCACACCAAAATTTCTATGTAAATGCATATTTTTGAACCTATTGTCTTACAAAATACAAGGGCACAATCCTATACATGTTTAGACAGAAAAAAAAGTATTACAACTCCCAACATTTCCCAGCCAGCCCTAAAGGTACTCTGCTCTCAAAGCACACATTGCTAAACACATTTCACCCCAAATATGCATTTTATATACAGTTTGGTATGTTTTCTGAGTTGAGAGCTGCTTCACAAAAGCCAGAGAAGCACAAATCCAAAGGATAACTGCATTCTGATCTGTGCTTCCATTCAGGAGGTATGGGCCAAATGTGAATCAAATGAAATCTATGAGCAAACCTACTGAAAAATGGCTTATGTTTGTCTGGGGTAAAGTTCTGGCTTTCTAGTTTTAATCAACAAAACAGCTTCCAATAAGGGCAAAATACAATACATGCAATTGCAAAACATTAAAAGTCCAGTAAGAGCAGTAACAAAATGAAGCCATCATAAAACACCTTAACGCAAACCAGTTTTAGCCTAATAAGTAAATGCAGGGGTATTTTTTTTCTTTTGAACAAATACAGTTTTTGAATGTACTAGACTCTACTTAACTTTACCTGGTAGTTTGTCATGCAAATGTTTTAAATTCCTCTTACATGACACTTAACCTTGCATGTGATGGGAAGCAGTTGAAGGAGTCTGTTAACCAAGCAAATGGCCGGTAGTGTTGCCAGGCAGATCTCTTCAACCAGAGATGGTGTTCCTTTCAGGGCCAGCCCATTAAGCAGGGTGAGGTGCCTACATCAGGTGGCAGGGTGGGAAGAGCGGTGAGTTGTGCTGTGCCACTTTCCCTGCCCTGCTTCTCCTTGTTCCACGCCCTACCCCCTGCCAGGAGGGCCAGCAGCCTCCAGTGGGTGCCATGGCATTTGCCACAGAGAGAAAGCAGCCAGCAGGGCTTTCTAGAGCACCTGCCCAGCCTCCCCTTTCCTCATTGCGCACGGCCAGATGAAGTAGCTGTGGAGCTCTTGCAAGACATGCGCAATTCTCCACAGAGCTGAAGCAGTGACAGCAAAGGTAAAGGTCAGGAGAAAGGGGAATGGGTTTGTGATCCGATGTATGCCACCAGCGCCGTGTCTCCTCTCTCTCTTCAGGCAGCAAGAGACCTTTTGCTGGGCCTGCCCCTTTCCCACCGCCATGAGACAAAGCATACAGCAGGCAGGGAATGAGAATGGAAGAGGGGACTGACAGAGGCTGGGTTCAGACAACACAATAATCATCGGTGGCTTAAGTAGTCAACCATCACTTGAGTGGTCCATGGTTGGCTATTGTGTTGTCTGTCAGGCAGATACCACCCCACAGTTGACTATTTCCCCAAAATAACCAACTGAGATAGCCAACACTCTGCAGAGTTTACTATCTGCACAACCATTGGTTAGCGTGTTGATTGTCAGGCCCAGTGGACTATTTTGCAGGGTTGAGTGGACTATTTCGGCTGGCTACAGAGTTCCCAGGCAAGAGCGTCCAAAGTGGTGGCTGCTACTGTAGTCCAGCCAGCAGAACTCACAATGACTGCTGGGGTAACACCAGGAGGACTGACAGAGGAGGGATGGTGGGGAGAGGGGTGGAGGCTGTGTCAGTCAAATGCCAGGTTGACTATTAGTCCACTCAATGCCAGCCCCAACCATTCCACAGTTGTATAGGAACATATTGGCTGAGTTCGGACGACACTTTAGGCAATGGAGGGGGGAAGAGGCAACTGATGGTTTGTTATTTTTGCGGTGCCTGACACACGACACATTGCCCCTCCCCCCCATTGTGCAGCTGAAAGTCCTGGCCTCATGAGAAACAACGGGTCTCTGATAAACAATGGATCAGCCTGTTCTTTTTCCCCATTGTTAAACAATATACTGTCCATTGTGTGTCCGTTGTGTGTCCCCCCCCCCACGACACAATAATCACTACAACGGACAGTTGCCTCTTCCCTCCTCCATTGCCTAAAGTGTCATCCGAACTCAGGTGTTGTGTGGGGAGACCCGCAAAATAACAAACTGTGAGTTGACTATTAACTCACCATTGACTAAAGTGTTGTCTGAATGCAGCCAGAGAAATGGAGCAGGAGATGAGCAATTATATCGCTTTTCAGTGCCTTGCAGCATTTTAGGGATCAGCTGCCAACTCTGGGTGAAGGTCTGGCAGTCTAGGACCATTTTCAGCTGAGAGCCAGGGTGGTGTAGTGGATAGAATGTTGTACTGTGACTCGGGAGGTCTAAGTTCTAGTCCCAACTTGTCCATGAAGCTTACCAAGTGACTTTGGGCCAGTCACTGACTCTCAACTTAGCTTACCTCACAGGGTTGTTGTGATGACAAAATGAAGAAGAGGAGGATCTTAAACACTGCCTTGGCTTCCTTGGAAAAAAGGTGGGATATAAATGTAACAAATAAACAAACAAGGGCATGGCTGGGACTAAGGACATCAGAGGAGATCAGAAGATGCCCAGATAACTTGAAAGGAAGCATAAGGAGAACCGTGGGTCTAACCTTGGTTCTTGCCAATGATGCATTGGCAGCCACACCAACCATGTGTTCACAGCATGTCAGACTGGGCTCTAAGTACATACTATGCATACACATATAACAGCTCCAGGCAAGGGGGTTCCTGTGCCAATGAGACCACCTTTTTGTGTGGAGGAGCTCTACACACTCTGAATGTACCGATGGCAGAGGTAGGTCACATGACTGTGATTTCCTCACTTGATCTTTCACCATGTTTTTGTGGGGGTGAACATCTGAACTAACCCATGTGTCACATATCATAGCTGATTCTTGTTACTGAATGTGTCAGTAACAGATAAAAGACCTACTCACTTTCACCAGTAAGCCATGCCCACGCTGACCTTTTGATATTGCCCCACATATTTTATATGAATGAGTGTGGCCATGACTATAGCTGCATGAACATAGTTTGCCCTTTGCTAAAAGAACATAGTTTGCCCTTTCCCACATCCTACTTCTCTTTCATATCCTTCCATCTTCCCCTCATAAATAGATTCATGTTTGAGAGTTTGCCTAGCCTACTAAGTCTGGTTCACACATTATGACAACCCATGGGTTGTCAGGAGTGAACGAGTGCACTGCCACCCACCTGCTTGCCCTTTCAGTTCATTTCCGCTTTTGTAAACAACCCAGAAATGCCCCTTTCCTGGGTTCTTTGTCATGACCTACGAACCCAGAACTCTGAGTTGTTGAAGTAAAAACAACCCGGTATTTTATCCAGTGCTTTGCTGTTGCCTTAAAACTGTGCTGTTTTCCCCTCAACCCAGGTTTCCACATCAGGTTGAAGTAACCATGGGTTATCTAACCCATAGTTGACCATGATCTGCAAACCAGGCAGTAACGTTAAGTGGCATCGTACATTTCTACTTTATTTGCACAGAAATCTGATTCCAGAGGCATGAACTTGTTCTTCTTATCATCTGATTCTGATTTATTTATTTTTTTAAAAAGAGAGTCTTTCTTAAAGCAATCTAAGGATAATCCCCATGAAGACGTTTGTTAACAAGACATCATCTTAGAAATGTGCTTATAGTGTTGAAAGCAGTTGTCTTTGACTGTGAATGGGTAAATTGGTTAATGAGAACAGTAGCTAATTGGAAGTATTATTGCCAAACAGGAATAATGGCAGGAAGGCCAAATGCATCACATGTACCTTCAAAGATATTTAATTATCCTAGAGACGGAGGTAAAGAAAAAGAGGGAAAGTAAAACAATGTAACGTAAGTGCACTTTAAAAAAAAGCTTTGTTTTATAAAATGAAAGAAAATGCTTTATTATAATGAAAGTCATTTGGAGCTTCATCTGCAAGGCAAAAAATATTAAATATTATCAGACAGTATTTTAATAATAAACTTTCCATAACTGAATTGTTGACTGATGATGATGATGATGATGATGATGATGATGATGATGATGATGATTTCAAAGTATACCTTGCAGCACAACCACCTCAATACCCCACTCGGCATGCCTGGGTGGGGGGAGGCCGATTGCGGGTGGGGCGAGAGACGAGGCGCGTGGAGGCCAGCCATTGGCCACTCTCCGTTTTGCCGCCACAAGGGAAAGGAAGGGGGCGCGGCTATATAAACGCTGCGCCTCCCTCCATCGCCCTCTTCACTTTCTTGGCTCCCTCCCTCCCTTGTAGGCAGTGTGGGTTTGCTGGTTGTCTGTTTGGAAGCCGAGTAGGATTTTTTTGCTCATAACCTAATTTGGTTATGGGTTTTTTCACCTACTCCACACTGTGAGACAGGTTGGGTGAATTAATTAGGTCAATTTGTGTTTAATAGGTCACATTTGATGGCAGTTAGGTGCGGGCATCTCGAGTGGGGGGAAGCTTGGTGAATATTCTCAGGCACCTTTGGGGGTGATGGGTAATGCCTGAAACCTATGGCAGGGAGTCGTGCAGCACCAGTCATCAGGTTAAAGGCTTACCTATGAGACCAACCCTAGTCACCCCTTAAGAGCCGTGCGGTACGGGGACGGTGACATCGGAAGGTCTCCCTACCCCAAGTGGGGAGCCCATGGAGTGGCGAACTGTATGGCGCCACTTTCGGGGCTAAGAATGGGTTGCCTGTTCCTAGAAATGGCTTGAGTGAGCCATGTGGGAGATGCCCGCATAGGAATTTACCCCTCTTGCAGATCTTCAATAAATGTGGCCCATGTTTAAAATCCATAGAGTTGTGTCAACTCGTTATTACTCGCCTCCACATCCGCAAACCGTTTTTGGCTTTCTTTAGCCTCTGCCAATCTTATAGCAATAGTGTTAGTACTCTTCATTTCCATTGTAAGCAATCCCTTCTTGACCTGGTTCTCATACCACATGAGATAGCCACCTTTGGCTCTCAGGACACAAAGTGTGTCTGCTTCTAGAATATGCATATGAGGAGCTGGAGCAGGTCCACATCACATCCCTTCATCTGCCATTGTTTCCGCCCTACTTTCTAATATTTTATTTTTCATGCAAAGCCCGAATCTCATTAGAAAAGTGCAGGATTTTGCATGACTGTTCTAAACATGATGTTCCATGATATCTCACTGCTTGGTCATTCCTCCTGCTTAATTAGATGATATTGAACAGGCCACAGCAGGTCTCGGACTTGCATGCTGTCTTCATCAATTCTCCTTTGTGCATGAGAGCACAAACCACAATAATATGTTACATACAAGCCCTGGGCACTGTGGCTTGTTCTAATCAAAGTTAGATTAAACAAACTAGGATCTGAAACCATGGCTTGATTCTGCTTTGTCTAGAACACACCGGTCGCCAGGTTTTTATGTAACACAGAACTATAGTCTGCTCTAAAGTGAAAGTTGTCCTCTTCTCATGCATGGGAGAGTGGAGGAGGAGTACTAGAGCCTAAGGCTCATTGTGGTTCCCATGAGATAGGTAATTCTCTGAACTGGCCCAGTGTGCAGCAGCTGTGAAAAGGGTACATACCATGCTGGGGATCATTAGGAAAAAGATTGAAAACAAAACTGCCAGTATTATAATGACTTTTTCCAAATGTATGACATCTGGAAGACAACATACATTTTTGATTGCCTCATCTTAAAAAGGACATATTAGAGCCGGGGAAGGTGCAGGAAAGGGGAACCAAAATGATCAGGGAATTGGAGCACATTCTATACAAGGAAAAAGTAAAGTACTTTTTAGCGGAGAAAAAAATGATAACTAAGGGAGGACATAGTAGAGGTTTATAAAACTATGCATATTTTGAATAAGGAGGAGATTTTCCTTCCTCTCCATTAATCCTAAAATTCAGAGACATCCAATTAAATTGATTGGCAGTAGATTCAGGACAGACAAAAAACATTATCTGTTAATGGCAACACACATAATACTGAATTAATTTATGGACTTTTCTGCCACCCTTGTGGTGATGGCCACTCACTTGAAAAGAGGACAAGACAAGTTCATAGAGAATAAGTGACTAAGCCTATATACAAGAGTTGTTGGGGAACATGGGTGGGAGGGTGCTGTTACACTGTGTCCTGCTTGTGGGTCCCTGGTCGACAGCTGGTTGGCCGTTGTGTGAACAAAATCCTGGACTAGATGGACCCTTGGTCTGATCCAGCAGGGCTCTTCTTATGTTCTTAATCATGATGGCTATATGGAAACTCCATATTCAGAGGCAACTTGCCACAGAATGCCAATTGCTGGAGAACCACAATGGGAGGCAGCTATTGCTATGATGTCCTGCTTGAAGGATCTGTTTGACCACTGTAGGAAGGAGGAGGCTGGATAAGATGGACCTTTGGTCTGATACAGCAGGAATTTTCTTGTGTCCTTCTGACATGCTAATGTGTAAATTCAGTAATGAATTCAGGAGTGGGGTGCTTCTTTCTGCCCGAGGGCTGATTTCGATCTCAGAGAAACTATCGGGTTGCATTCCAGTGATGAGTGTGGCCAAAGGAGCAGGACCCAAATGCAAGCATGTTTTAGCTTAAAGTAGGATGTCCAGATGGCCCGGGGTTTCCCGGTCCTAACCTGGAAACCTAGGCCGATCCGGGGCAACCGGGGGGCAGCGGGGGAAAACCGGGGTGGCGGGGGGTCACGTGGCGGTGGCAGGAGGCAGGCAGCGTGAGGCACTTACCTGCTGGGGCGTCCGCTTCCCTCCGGTGCTCGGAATCTACTGAGAAACAGGCTTCGCGGCCTGTCCCTCAGTTGCGCGCCGGGTGATGACGTCATCACCCGGCGCGTACTGAGAGACAGGCCAGGAAGCCTGTTTCTCAGTAGATTCTGAGCACCGGAGGGAAGCGGACACCCAGGTAAGGAGCTCGGGGCGGCGCGGCGCGGGTGGGGGGGGCGGAGCAGGCGCGTGGGGGGGGTTGTTTTGGGGGGGTGGCGGGGGGGGGGGTCCGGGATTTTGATTGTCATAATCTGGTCACCCTAGCTTAAAGCTCTTACTGCCAGCAACTAAGCCTTAAGAGAGCCATTTCAACCTTTCAGAATGGGGGGGGGGGGAATGTGCAGAAGCAGGAAAATCACCAAAAGATTGGTGGTCAGAGTGATGACTGTTAATGTGATATACACACACACACACACGTATGTATATATATATATATATATATATATATATATATATAATACTGTCAATATTAAATGTATAAACACGTTAAGTGAGTTAAGGGGGAGTGGGAGTGAGTGAATAGAATGTTAGTGTGCTGGCGACTGATTGGTGGCGAGCATGAGGTAAATGTTTTAAATAGGAGTGTCTGGAGTCAGTTAGAGTCAGTCAGTGAGATAATTAGTATTAGAGAGTGCAGGGATGAGTTGTCTGTTATTTTGGGGCTAGAGGCTGAGGGAGAAGTTAAGGATAGGATAGGTATTATAAAAAGGAAACAATAACTTCGGTGCTTTATTGAACACACAAATACATCTTATCTATTGTTTGAAAGTGTTATTCATAAGTAATCATTTATTTTGTTCATCATCATTCATTGTGGTATTTATCATTCAAGATAGTCAAAGTGAGACAATAAGTATATTGGTGGGAATATAAGGTGGCAGCGGTATTGAGAGTGGTTAAAGTCTGGCAGGAAAAGCAGTATTTCCTTGAACTGGGCGTGAAGGTATATAAGGGGCAAGGTTTGGAGTAAAAGGATAAACCCCCTCTTATACATCGAAATCATACCCTAGCCTCAGGGAAGGGATCCCTAAGAGAGGAGTACAAAAGTCAGGGGAAAGGGGGTGAGGCCAGGAAAAGGGCCATGGCCATATGGGGAACACTGAAAGGCCAGATTGGGACCCCAGGAGGGGTGGATTTGGTCCGTGGGCCTGAGATTTCCCACCCATGATTTATTTAAATGCAAAACAGAGTTGACAGTTCTGAAGGTTAGTACCAGAGGCAGCAGGGTGGGGAAGAGAAATGAAATGACATGAGACATGAGGGTACACCTGGTCTCATGCTCTGCTGATTCAACAGAGGAAAGTATGATCTAATGCCTAACCCTCTGATGACCCCAGAACAGCCAAGCTGCAGAGAGTATAGCTCTACCAATTTCATTCTACAGTAAGCAAGACAAAGGGAGGAAAATAAGAAAAATTCATAGCAGGTTGGGGAACACATTATATCTAATGTGCTTGACTTCTTTTTCTTGAGGAAACCATGTGAAATGAAGAATCATCTCCAGAATCATCTCTTCTAAGGGGATACTAAACAAAAGAGAAATGTCCCTGCAAATATTCATGGGAATTAACTGACTATGGTTAATTCAAGTTACCCTTTTCCAAGATCTTTGTTCTCATATCTGAAGTTTGTAGAAGGGCAATTAATATCAGAACACATCAGCACCTCTCTTCTTTTTCATTTTTGGATAACAGATTCAAACTCATATTTTGAGTAAGAAGAACGGTAGATCTAATTACAATTTTCAGCACTTTATATTTTGCATGAAATATGCTGTGCTTGTCACCCTGCATGCTTTTTACACAAGATCTCATTGGGTTGGATCCAGACTTTGCCATAGACCCATTGAAATCAGTCATGACTAACCTGAGACAAATTTACTTCAGTGGGTCTACTCTAAGTATGATTAATTCTGGATACAACCCATTGTGTGGCAAACATAGCACCATGGAACATGATTTATCACCATAAGAAAAATTGACAGGAAATTGGCAAGCCTATGAAACTTGATTACTTGAAATCTGAATTTAATGAACCATGGGCAAATAACTTCACTAAACATATGATGACCACTGATTTATAGAACACTCCAAAGTAGCGATGCAGTCAAAAAAAAATTTCAAAATGTTGCGATATACAAACACATCTGGTACTTTATTTTTTCTAACAAAAAAGGGATAGTAGGCTTTAGTTGTCTGGGATTAAGATTGCTTCTATGCTGGAATCCTTTATCACAGCTGAGGCATTGTTTTTCACCAATAGGCTGAAAACAGAATTAAAACAGTGGTTTCCCTTGACACTTAACATAGCAATAACAATTCTTCCTCGTGGGTAAGACCCTTCTATAATACTTACTCATAAATTAATTCCATTCAGTAAAAGTTAATTAAAAGCTTCTTTGCATTCCTGGACTGTACCACTTCACATTACAGGAGGTGGGATGTTGTACATTTGAATGCTACCACCCCACCCCACTTCCTCAAAAATCCCTACACACACATGACTAGTGAATACCCCTTTGCCTGACATGAGAGTTTGGTATTTGCAGGAAAATTTTGCTTTTTTAAAAAAAGAAGAAAAAATGTAGCAGCATTCAATCATAGAATCTCCCAGCTGCAATCAGAAATAGAACCATCCGGAAACACACATTTAATCATGTCACAAGCTGTTTGTGGAGAGAGGTCCAGAAACATAGTTATTGGAACTGGCTGATAAACAAATGATGGGAATGATCGAAAGTATCACCTCCCACTTTTTAATCCATTGCTGCTGATCAACTGAGCACAAATTCTGTATTTCATAATCCTTAGGAAAGCTCAATATTCCTGAGAATTCTTTTTCTTTCATTTTTTGGGTGATGATTTCCATCTAAAATTGTAATAATTCTATCGACCCTGCTGTAAGAGGCTCTGAATTTTACTGGTTGCTGCCTGGGCAAAACTGAAACTACCAGCAACCAGAATAGATAGTGCAATCAGATAAAAGGCAATTCCTTTGCTTCTAAGGGGCTATCTTCAAAGTTCCTACAGGAGAGGATATTTAACGTTCCTGCAGGGGAGCATCATCAAATTCCCAATTGTCCACAACACATGCACTCCATGTTAGAACAAGAAGAAGCTCATTTTCCAGTTTAGGAGCATCCTACAAACCCACTGACAGCCCTGGATGAGGGCCAGAAGATCAAACACACTCTTTATGTTTTCCTGGGATAATTTCAATATAAGTGAATTATTATAAAGCATTTGTCAAGGCAGTGCCAGAGTATACAAGTTTTTCCATCAGCTCTGCAGCCATAATTAGATTGGTATCCTGGCTGCTTTGCCCTAATCTAATACTGTACAAAATTATACCATCGGTTTTACATTGTATCGTATAAGCACTGTGTCAAATCAATCCTTGTTCTCAGAAGTGAGATGCGCTAGTTATACTATATATCTGACTAACGATAACACATCGCCTTACACAAGCAACTAAGTATCCTTTACCAGAGTTTGTCTAGTTAAGTAGTAACTGGTTTCAATCATCTGTGAGCATGATCCACCAGGGCCGGATCTACACGTCGTCCTCGATGCGCCCTCCCTGCGCCACAAGCCGCTTTGGAGCATTGCACTTCGTCTAGTGTGGCTCAAGCCTCGGAGGCTCTGCTTGTGCTCTCGCCCTGCCACCGCCGCCCTTTCATCCCGGCCGGTCCCAGGGAAGGAGGAGGGAGGGTTGTAAACAAAAGCTAGCAATTGGAAATCCCTCTCCCAATCACTGGCTTTTGTTTACAATCCTCCCCCCTCCCTCCCTGGGACCGGCCTGGATGAAAGGGCAGCGGCGCGGGCAGAGCCTCCGAGGCTTGAGCCACACTAGGTGGGGTGAAGCGCTCTGAAGCGGCTTGTGGTGCAGGGAGGGCGCATCGAGGACAACATGTAGATCATGCCCAGGAACTCCTCTTTGGAGAATTGTATTAGGTACAAACAAGAAGTGCACAAGAATTATTCATTTCCATGGGGTTTGGGAGGCAGAAATATTCCTAGTGGATTGCGCTCTGTGTGGTCAAATAGGCTTGGATCAATACACAGCATAATGATGAGACAACGAACCATGTACAGCCACGTATAGTGCATGTGTAGCTGGGTTGCATTTGGGGAATCAGACACTCTGAGTTCTGACAAGCAAGGTGCTTCCATCATTGCTGGCCCATACAGAGCTAAATCTACATTAGTGCTTTTAATTGGTATTGAAGTGCACTGCTAACTGTTGGGGCACGTTACATTTTCCATGTACCTCATTTCTAGCATTATTTCTGGCTTTTGAATTCCATATTATCCAAAATACTGCAATGGAAGTCATTGTGCGTACTATGAGGTATAAATGTGCAAGAGGGATATAGAATCACCATGATGGGATCGTATCGATATGGCACAAGGGGCTTCTTTAAATGAGTGTTTTATAGCACGCTCGTAACTGGCCACTCGTGGATGTTTGCGGGACATTCTGATGATGTTGTCAGCCTCCTGTGCATCTCCCGCTCCATTTTCCAGTTTTAGCACTAAAAAATAAACCTCAGGAACCCCGACTCTTCTGGGCTATATCAATATTTGGCAAGTTTTCCTGCTGTGTGCAGGCAAAGTGTGCAATAAAATGCCCACTAGAGGGCGCTGTCCCATTCAACTGCACTAAGCAGTACAAGCCATGTGGTTGCTACTCTCTTCCTCCTGTAATTACAACTCATTGCAAATGCAGAAGAGAAGCAGGAAGCAGAACCATGCTAAAGGAACAGGATTCCCTCCACCCCCGAAGGAGCTCAAGGTGTCAATCTGGCCCAGGTTACAAAAACAAGTGTGAGATCATGGAGCATTGCAGAGTCAGCTTCCCATACATACCGGGGGAGTAATTTGTCTTTGACTGGGTTGCACTCCCAGTTGTACAAGACAACACCCAATCAGGAACTGGGGAAACAGTTGTCTGGCCGAATCTTTAGTCAAATATAGAGTATAGACTCAAGAGACCTGAACACATGTACACTAGAGCTGGTCTAAACATTTTCACCACTATCAGTGTAGCAGAGCAGTTAGAATTTTGGACTCAGACTGGGGACATCGGTGTTCAAACCCTCTGCTCTGCTGCAAAGCTTACCTGGGGACTTTGGCCCAGTCACTAGCCTTTGGGTTAACATACCTCTTAGGCTTGTGCCTTGGTTGAAAAGTTGAAATAAAATTAGATAGAAAGATACCACCATTAGCTGAGGCTGATTCTGGTGTTCTGAATATGGGTAAAGTAAATGCACAAGGAGGTGTGGGCAGGGAAGATCATGTTAGCCCCACCCCTCTCATGCCTTTCTGTCACCCACTGCATTTGGAGAATGACTTTTTTCCTGGCGGGGAAAAAAACACAAAATGGCGGGCGTGACGTCCGACAACCCAGGACGTTGCGCCCATGATGTGGCTTGAGCGCGCCGATCCCAGAAGCGGCTATTTCTGGGATTGCTTGCACTGGCTCCCCTACATCCCTGTGGTGTAGAAAGGGCCAGTGTTTACTTTACCCATATTTAGAATGCCTACAAGGGCCTGTGCTGCTCTCCCTTCAGTTCAGCCTCTGCTGCCACTTCTCCCCCATTGCTCATTGGCTATCTTCGCCTGTAACAGAGGCAGCAGTGATCCGTTAAAATCTTTATTTCAAAATAAAATAAAGTTACATCAACGACATTGCAACAAGTGTGGTGATTGTTTCTTTGTGACAAAAATCTATACTTGCAAGAATATATTGGGTAGAGCCTTACATTGTCTGTATTGTATGAATGCATTACCAATTCCAATTTCAATCAAAATTCAGTAATTAGGGTGACCAGGAGTGGGATTAAGTAAACAGGAGCTGGGATCTACCAGCAGTTCCATTAACATAATTGACAAAGAAGGACCATATTGTATCAAAAGGATCAAGTCTCAGTTGGCCCCACAAGACCCGATGATAATACGTTTGCTTTTCAGGAAGAACTGTGTCCCACGCTTTCCCTTTCCAGCCATTTAGCATGGGGCCCTTCGAGTCTTTCCAATTGCTCAGCAATTTCCAAACGTGCTGACGTAAGCAACATAGCTATGAGTTCTTTGTGAACGAGGGATGGATTTAAGACATTTGGCAGAGCCAACAAAGCCAAGCTCGGTTAAGGCAGAATTCTCCGACCTGTGGCCTCTGAGATTGCCTTGAAAACTAGTTCCTAAAACTGCTTTAGGGCTTTGCAGTCCCACCCCATGTGCAAAAAGAAGTCCCTCTTATCGCAGCCTCTCCAGCACAATGGGGAAATAGAGCTCGTTATGCGTGAAATTTGGATGGGGTTTTATGCCATCTTAGTAATACTTTCAAGGCTGCCTCCTGAATGTGGGATGATATTGTTCTAAGTGGAGGGTTTGTCCATATTTGCTTCCACATTTCATCTTCCACTTGCATGTGTAGGTCTGCTTCCCATATGTTTTTTAGTGCCAGGGAGAAGCCTTCCACTTTGTCTAGCAATAAATCATAAATCGCTGAGGGCAAACCCTTATCTTTTCCCTTGGAGCCTAAACATAAAGCTCAAAGGCAGTAAAGGGATGGAGATCTACTCCCTGGCCAAACCTGTAGTTTAGAAAAGTTCGTACTTGCCACAGTTGGAACCAGGTAGGCTTAATGCCATTTAACCAGAAATGGCATGAATGCTCGATACTGAAAAATATTTGAGGCTGCGTGGGGTGTGTGCTCATGTGTCTTTAGGGAGGATATGGTTAAGACTGCATTTATTATTTTGCAGTGAATATGAACACTTCCATTAGAGAAAGATCTACAGCCCACACTTCCTAGACGTCATTAAATAAAACCGGAGCGCTCAGGCAAACATCTGCATGGCAAGGGCTCCTGGGTTCAGTTGACTTTGTTGCGTGTAATTTAAACCAGTACAGAAGGGCTGAGCTACGTTCTGCCTGCCAAAAAGCTGCTCTTTCAATTGAATTGAGATGGATCTCCTTGCAAAAATCCTTCACAGATACAAAATGCGTTCTGCCTGTAAATTAAAGGTCTCACATTCCTCTCTCTCTGGCCCTTTCTACACCTAAGGGTGTAGAGGGAGGGAGGGAGGGACGGAGGGACGGAGCGGGACGATCCTGGATGTACCTGCTTCCAGGATCATCCCTGACTGTCCAAAGCAGAAGTGCGACATCCCGGGATGTCGCACTCATCGCGGGCACCTTTTTGTTTGTTTATTTTATTTTAAAGGCACAGGGAGCAGCAGGAGCGCAACGGAAAAGATAATAACCCCCCGCATGCCCCCACCCCCATCATCCTGGGGATGGCAGAATTGCTTTTCCCCCACCCCCATGGCACGGAGTCACTCCGCGTGGCACCATGCCCATTTCATGTGCCATCCTGGGGTTTTCCTGGGATCATCCCTGGGTTGTTGCCCCCTGCCCCCAGGAGTCCCTGTGTGTCATTTGGATGCACAGGGAGCACCCAGGGATAGGCTGACCATATGAAAAGGAAGGCAGGGCCCCTGCACCTTTAACTGTCGTGATGAAGAGGGAATTTCACCAGGAACTAATTGCATCCAAATGACACCGGCTGAAATTCTCTTTTTTCTACAACTGTTAAAGTTATATGAGCCGTGTGCTCCTTTTCATATGGTCAGCCTACCCAGGGACAACCCAGGGGGAAAAAAGCCAGTGTAGAAATGGCCTCTCTCTCTCTCTCTGGTCCCCTCCACAAGGATTCGCTTTTGCGCCTGGTTAAGTGATTATGCGCTTCATCGCTGAAGCGCATTTACGCCTAATACCTCTGCACGAGAGGCAGGCATGGAGAGGGGAGGGGGGAGGGGGGAGGTAGGGCGGGCGGGCGGGCGCCTGTCTCTTTAAGGCAGGTCCCTGCGAGTTGTTATGCTGGAGAGCGAAGGAACTGACAGGGCGATTGAATGAAACGGAGCAAGGGGGGGAACAGGGCAAGAAAAAGGGAAAAGGGATCTGGAAGACGGAGAGCGAGAGCGAGAGGTCAGCGAGAGCCCGGTAGGAGCAGAGCCAGGATCCGAGCGGGGGAGCCAGCAGCAGCAGCAGCAGCAGCACTCGGGAGGCAGGGCGCCGGCTTCACATCCTGCCGCAAAATAAAACTCGCTATTTAACGCGCATTCAATAATGCGCACAATCGGAGGGATAGCGCGCCTCTACGCCCGATTTGCGCTCCCTCCTTGTAGAGGTAAATTTTTTAAAGCGCCTTGAAAGAGCTTTAAACCTCTCTTGTAGAGGCAGCCTCTCTCTCTGTGAGTGTGTGTTTATGCAGAGTAGCACCAGATCTTTGAAAAGTGAAAGCCTGCAGAAAAGCTTTCATTGGGCCAGCATTTGCCTACAAAAGGATTCCTTCAGCTAGCAGATAGTCTCCTAGTATAGCTTGGCTTCAGAAGGGAGGAGAAACTACAAGAGACTGGTAGGCTGTGCCACACCTATCAGTTTCTTGCAGTACCCCTTTCCTTTCAAAGGTCCAAGTCTTTCAGTATTAGCCAAGTATGGCTACAGCTCCACACTTTGCATTCATCGAAGCAATCAGAAGTTCCAGGGACTGTTGCTCACAGGACCAGTTTCCTTGTGAGCAGTGATGCCTCCAAATGCAAAATTAAATGTCTACAAATATTTACATTATTTTTACAGACAGAAAGAGAGGGAGAGATGTAAAAACAAATAAGATCTATTCATCCAAATGTTACATTTCAGCAAACTAT
The DNA here is from genome assembly GCA_029215795.1 of Anniella stebbinsi. NCBI lineage: Eukaryota > Metazoa > Chordata > Lepidosauria > Squamata > Anniellidae > Anniella > Anniella stebbinsi. The sequence goes on from JARDYH010000002.1 coordinate 187,054,636, forward strand.
AGAAAACTCTTGTTTCTCTTTAACTGTAATATAAAGCAGCAGACTTATTAATGTAAATTAACTGCATTTTAGGTTGCATACCCATTTATCTGGATGGTAGTTCCATTGAATTCAATAGGACTTACTTCAATGGGTCTTACTTCTGAAAAAACATGTATAGCATTGTGCTGCTAATTGCTCTTTTCTGTACATTTTGCAGCTCTGTGACATGAATCCATTTATTTTTACATTTCTACACTGCCTTTTTGCTGTGGATTCTCATTGCAGCTGATAAAATATGGTTTTAGAAATAATATATAAAATTAAAAATGAACACTATCTATAAAAACAGGAATATAATATGAAATAATATTAAATGGCACACCCTGTACTTCAAACAAATATTTGGATTGTAGCAAACAATACCTAAAAATATACATCACGTCAGATGCTGCTTTAAAAAAACAAAAATAAAATATTCCTGATCCTAATTCTTCTGACAGTGAGTTGGATCCAGATTTACGATGGCAGCTCCCCAGCCTCCCTGAAAATGCTATGAAGAGAGTCAGGAGGCCCTGCTGAATGGGGGGAGCTGTGGGGGCGGAGGGAGAGGGAGGGATCTCCAAATAAATCAGGTGAGAGGGACCTAATTCTGGTTGAAGTTCCCTTCCTCTTGTGGAAAGGCAAATTCTGGTTCCAACTTAGTATCCCCCCCTCTCCCCATCTTCCCTGTTTGGGAAAAAATGTATGGAATTGCTTTATAGGGTGCCTCTTCACGAGAGGTTTAATGCTCTTTGAAGTCTCATTAAAAAATTTACCTCCACACCAGCAGAGCGCAAATGGGGCGTAGAGGTGCGTTATCTCTCCGATTATGCGCATTATCGAATGCGCGTTAAATCGCGAGTTTTATTTTGCTCCGTCCGTTAAAGTGCATTTTGACTGTGTGAAAATGCGCTTATGCACATTAACTACTTGTAAACCGCATTTTGGATATCTGTTAATGCGCTTCGCCGCCTCTTGCCGCCTCTCGTGCAGAGGGATTAGGTGTAAATGCGCTTCTGCGATTATGCGCATAATCGCCTAACCAGGCGCAAAAGCGAATCCTTGTAGAGGGGACCCTAGTGTCAGGTACACCTGGATGCTTTGGGCTTCCTGAATCCCTTGTATTTGACACAGGTACAGGGGAAAGGTGATTATGCTACACTACAAGGGGGCCTCTGTGACAAAATGTTGCAGTGGATCTCTAGCACTAACAGGACTGTTCCTGTTTAGAGCTTCAGTCAGTCTGGGTCAGTAACTTTGTGACACTGTTTGGGGCTTGTCGAAGGCTTTCCCAACTGTTCCTTTCTGTGCCATACATAGACCTATTCCCTCTTTCTCTTGCTTCCCCACCTCTGTTTTCCTTTCCTCCCTCTCCATCTCAAGGTACAGCTCTATAATCCATAACCCTGGAAGCTCACACATCTTTGTTCGACTGGTTTTCTTTTGTTTAAATTATATTTTTATTTTTATTTACAAACTTCTGCATACCCAGAGAGTCCCTGAATATGTAAGAAGCACTACCTTACTTTTGGACCACCCCTTTCATTCCTAAACTGATAGGCACTTGATCACCTAAGCTTTTATTATGTGGGTTGTTTTTTTTTTGCTGATCAGATCTTCCATTCTTTTGCTCAAGAGCTATTGGTGAGATGACACTGGGGGTTCATATGGATTTGTGGTGAGGGTTTCTGCTAGAATGGTGATGAGCTGGTGCCTTCTCTTTAGGATCCTACATAGGACCCATTCTCTCCACCTACTTCTTTAGTGTCACATGTAGCGCTAAACTGGGCCTGTTGAACCTCAGGCTATGGGCCTACTCCAGCCTTCCTAGTGTCCCAATATGGGCCTCCAGGCTTCTCCAGATGGCCTTGCCCCCTTTTCCTTCACTGCTGATCATTTGTGGTTTCCTGACCTTTGAACATTTCCCCTGAAACGGGCCTCCTGAGGTTTAGTTACTGGCAGTAAGCACTTTAAGCTGTTTTATCAGCCCACCTTGCAGGGCTGCTTGTAGTCTTACGTGTTGTTTAAAAATCGAGCTTTCTTTTGATGAGAAGCAAACTCCCACATCAATTTGTGCAACTCATTGGCTTCACCTAATTCAGGTGTGGCAGCATTAGTGAGGGACTGCAGAAGCATCCCTAACACCTTGCCCTTTTTTTTGAGACACTGCTCAGAACGTGACTATTCTCTCTGCTCCAGCGAATGTGCCCATCTCTACACAGAATGTGACTTTTCTCTCTGTTCCATCCAATGTGCCCAACTCTACTCAGAACATGACTATTCCCTTTGCTCCATCCAATGTGCTCACCTCTACCTAGAACGTGACTATTCTCTCTGCTCCAGTGAATATGCCCACCTCTACCCGAACATGGCTGTTTTATTTCCCTCTGCTCCAGCGAATGTGCCAACCTCTACCCAGAACGTGACTTTTGCTACTGCTCCAGCCAATGTGCGCAGCTCTGGCATGAAGAACTGCCCACCTGGCTGCACGGGGATGGCAGGCAGACTGGGTCGTTTGAAGCACAATGAGGTCAAGGCGGTGCGTGATGGTTCTTTTGATGGCATTCACAGTTGTCAATGGTGCATCACATGTATATGCTTCTGCATGGATCAACCAGGTGGCCATGCTGCAGGGGTATCTGGCTTGAGATCTGGCTGTTTAATTTTTTTGTAAGTCGTACTGGGCCTGCCTTGAAGGGCTGCTTGAGGCTTTATGTTTAAAAATCGAGCTTTCCTTTGATGAGAGGCAAACTCCCACATCAATTCGTGCAACTTGTTTGCTTCACCTAATTCAGGTGTGGCAGCATTAGTGAGGGACCGCAGAAGCATCCCTCACACCATGCCTTTTTTTTGAGACACTGCTCCATCCAATGTGCCCACCTCTACCCAGAACATGACTATTCCCTCTGCTCCAGCCAATGTGTCCACCTCTACCCAGAATGTGACTTTTGCTACTGCTCCAGCCAATGTGCGCAGCTCTGGCATGAAGAACTGCCCACCTGGCTGCACGGGGATGGCAGGCAGACTGGGTCGTTTGAAGCACAATGAGGTCAAGGCGGTGCGTGATGGTTCTTTTGATGGCATTCACAGTTGTCAATGGTGCATCACATGTATATGCTTCTGCATGGATCAACCAGGTGGCCATGCTGCAGGGGTATCTGGCTTGAGATCTGGCTGTTTAATTTTTTTGTAAGTCGTACTGGGCCTGCCTTGAAGGGCTGCTTGAGGCTTTATGTTTAAAAATCGAGCTTTCCTTTGATGAGAGGCAAACTCCCACATCAATTCGTGCAACTTGTTTGCTTCACCTAATTCAGGTGTGGCAGCATTAGTGAGGGACCGCAGAAGCATCCCTCACACCATGCCTTTTTTTTGAGACACTGCTCCATCCAATGTGCCCACCTCTACCCAGAACATGACTATTCCCTCTGCTCCAGCCAATGTGTCCACCTCTACCCAGAATGTGACTTTTGCTACTGCTCCAGCCAATGTGCGCAGCTCTGGCATGAAGAACTGCCCACCTGGCTGCACGGGGATGGCAGGCAGACTGGGTCATTTGAAGCACAATGAGGTCAAGGCGGTGCGTGATGATTCTTTTGATGGCATTCACAGTTGTCAATGGCGCATCACATGTGTATGCTTCTTTATGGATCAATGAGATGGCCACGCTGCAGGGGTATCTCCTGCCCCAATGAGGCCCTGCCAGGTTATGGCTGGCTCTAAAAGAATGCCTGTGCTCTTCCCCTACCTCTCAATATCCTTTTATTTGTACTTAGACATGCATGGTCTAATCAATGAGTTAAGCCAGCAGCAGTTCTGCTACTGCAGTGGACTGTGCCATGCCTAGTTGCAGATAATAATAAGCAGATATGCTTTTAGTGGGATCATCCAGTTTTCTGCTGTAGGGGTATGTCCTGCCCCAATGAGGCCCTGCCAGGCTATGGGTGGCTCTTCTTCAAGAAAGGCTGACTTCGCGGAGCATAGTTCCTCAGACTCAATTCAGTTGAGTGGGTGCGCCACTCACTGTGCAACGCAGAGCGATGACTTCTCTGAGCATAGTTCCTCAGACTCAGTTCAGTCCTCATGGACTCCATTAGTGAGTGATTGCAAAATGCATCCCTCACACGTTGCCTTTTTTTGGAGCCAATGCGCCTCCAGCCAATGTGCCCAGCTCTGCCCAAAAGAACTGCCTGCCTGCTGTCTGTACACGGGGATCATCTTCCTCCTCCTAGCCTCCATTAGTGAGGAAATGCAGAAGCATTTCACACGTTGCCTTTGTTAAGCCACTGAGCCTGCCCGGCCTGCCTTGGAGGGTCAATGTGCATGTGCGTTTCTGGCTTCAATAACAACAGGGAGACAAGCTATGTCATGAGTCCACTTCCTACAGCTTTTCAGTAAGGTCCCCAACTTTAAGGACTAGCTCTTTAAAAATGAGTTCTCAGCAGCATGGAGTGAATTGCCAGAAACAGTGCATGTGTTGAGAGCGTACTTCCGAGTAACGTCTGCAGCTGTGCCTCTGAAATTGGGCACAGATGAGTCCCCTCCTCAAGGCCATGTGTGAGATGCCCATGTGTAATGAATGTCTCTTGAAAAAGGACCACTTTTCAGCCACCTGAAACAGTGGATTTTGAAAGCTTACTTCTGAGTAATGCTTGCACCGATCGTTCTGTAATTTGGCACACAAGACTAATAGCACTCTGTCTGCACTGTGACCAAGTTTCAAGCCTGTAACTTTGAAAATACAGACGTTTTAGGCATTTCTGTCTCCAAAAGCAACTCTATAGGGCAAAATAGGGATCCGAAATAATGATCAGATTTCCGATAATTATCGGAAATCTGATACGATTTGATATGATTAACCTCTGATATAATCGCATCTGATAATTTCTTTGATCCAAATTTTTGATAATGTTACGATATGGTAATTTCGGCCGTACACATCCCTATTGAATTTAGGGTTGCCACCATTTTTTTCCTGATATGCTCCTCATCTTTAACAGCTGTATGACAGGCAGGTATGACTTAGTCTACCCCATGCCTGGAATAGTTGTACGTATTGAATTTGGATGGTGCAGATGGGTAGGAATTTAGCTTGCTTCATTTTTGAAAAGGATTTGCCAAAATTTGCTCATCTTTTCGTATACAGGATGAAAAGAGCTTGAAATTTTAAAAATGTGAATGTAGGAGAAAGTGAACATGACAGATTTGTCCATCCTCAATCTAAATAGAGCCTCATTTTGAGGGGCATGCAAGTTTCAAATGCATGTACCAGCTTGCATGTTTTTCCCGTAAAACAGGGATGTGGAACCTCTTTAAGCCTGAGGGCCAAATTTAAATTTTGAGAAGCTCTTGGGGTCCGCATTCCAATGGTGGGTGGGTGCAGCTGAAGGCAAAAGGAGTTGGAACCAAAGGCAAAAGGGGACAAGGCCCAATACACCGAAAATACCAGCATATTTCAGCTTAAGGCTCTTACTGCCAGTAAGTCTTAGGAGAGACATGTCTACCTTTCAGAAATGAAGGAAAACCTGCACAAAGCCAGGAATACCAATGATTGGTAGTTGGGGCAAAAGAGGTCGAACCAGGGGGAAGAGGGTGTGGCCAGACTAGGATCCCTGGTGGGTTGGATTGGGTCCAAGGTTTTGCAGCCCTGCTGCACAAGTCCCCCCTGGGAATAAAGACTGGAAGCACAAGACACTTAGGGCACAATCCTATATGTGTTTAGACAGAAAAATAGTCCTTAAAAAGTCCTACAACCAGCATGGGGCATGCTGGGAGTTGTAGGACTTTTTTTCTGTCTAAACAGGCAGAGGATTGCGCCCTTAGTTATCTGCATGTTGACTCTTCTTGTAGCAGCTGAAGCCACCCTCAGCAAACAAGTCCTAGCCAAGCATAGGTTGGCTCTAAACCTGCTGAATGATAATGGCTGCCTCTACAAGAGGCATTTAAAGCTCTTTCAAGGCGCATTAAAAAATTTACCTCTACAAGAACGGAGCGCAAATCGGGCGTAGAGGCGTGTTTTCTCTCCGATTATGCGCATTATCGAATGCGCGTTAAATAGCGAGTTTTATTTTGCTCCAGCTGTTAAAGCGCATTTTGACTATGTGGACAAGCGATTCTCCACATGTCAACAGTTTAAATCGCGTTTCGGTCGTCCAGTAATGCGCTTCACCGCCTCTCGTACAGAGGCATTAGGTGTAAATGCGCTTCTGCGAATATGCGCATAATCGCCTAACCAGGCGTAAAGGCGAATTCTTGTAGATGAGGCCTATCTGGGCCCTTAAAAACATAGGCCATATCTACACCACCCATTTATCCTGGGGTCAGCTCGAGGTCATCCCTGTGCATCCAAATGATGCACAGGGGATTCCAGGGTCAACCAGGGATGGCCACTCACTTTCCCCAGTATAAAATGGACTACTTTTATCCTGGTTTTTCCTGTGGTCCCAGGACAACCCTGAGGACCATGGGCAGTGTGGCACGGGCTCCTCGGTCCTCCCTCCTCCCCACGAATAGTGGGGCTCTTTAAACAGGCACAGAGTTGCACAGGGTGGCTCCGTGCCCATCAGGGGTGGTGGGAGCAATTTCACTACCCCCAGGATGGCTGCCAGTGCTTTTGTTTTAAGGTTTGGTGGTTTTTTCCTTACTTTTTCAGAGGATTGGGGCCATGAAATTGTGCTACTGGCTCCTCCTTCCAAAAAAACCCCACAAGCCACGCCAGACGTCCTTCTTTCCTTCTGGGATGTCATGCTGGCGTTTGGAAGCTGGGGGAAGAAGATCCCGGGAAGCCAGAAAACCTGAGATCCTCCCTCTGTCCTGGAAGGCTTATAGATGTAGATGAGCCCATAGTGTCCACCGTCCTCTCCAGTGTATGTGCAATAAGCAGGTATGGGAAGTCTCTGGCTACTTTCATCTTAAAATGTGGGTGCTGAGGGCAGCATTGTCAAACTGATTAGTGAGAGTAGGAATAGGAGAACCCGGGACGTTGGAGCTCACTGAAATTCTCCAAATGTCAATCTGAAGCTTGGTTCTGCTTGCTCCCATTTTCATGTCCACCCTGTTTCCCATTTGTTCGAATGAAAAAAGTGCATATTTGGAACAGGGAAGCGTGCATTTCTGTACAGTTTTCAAAATTGTGCACTTCCTCCTTCACTAAAGTGTGAAAATACACATTTCAAAGAGCACATTCTCCCACACGTGCATTTTCTCAAATGTGATCACAAGTTTAGGAATGTGTAATAATTTGGTGGGGGGAAGTGCTCCTACCCGCATTCCCGTTTGGGGTTGTGAATAGGACAAGTTGGGACAATCTGCAAATGAAACAACATTCTTCCTTAAGTGAGAGGCAGGCACTCTAAGATAGGGGTGGGGATACTACGGGTCTCTGGATGTTCTTGGACTCAAACTCTCATCAGCCCTGGCCATTATCCATGGTGGTTAGGGCAACTTGCCCTAGGGAGCGTGCATCTGCCCAATAGGGTGAATCAAAGAACATTGCGAAATTGGTCTGGAGTAGCTCCATTTCTAGCTAACTTGTGAATGCCCTGTGGGTGTTTTAACAAACTCTCTTATTCCCATCAGAACCTGTAGACATCACAAACAGTCTTGTCTCCTTGTTTCTTGTTGCAAGTTTCCATCTCCCTTTAAAAGCCATACTAATCTCCACAGCCTAACACCTAATATTGTTTTGATTGGATTTCTTTCCTCACCTTCCTTCTTCAAATGAGGCACTTGATCTTCCTTTCTATTCCAGGGAGCAAGCTCATAAAATTCTTCTATTTGCTAGTGGGTTTTCTACAATTAAAGGAGAATGCTTTCTTTGTACACTAAAGTTGAGTAAACCCACCTTTCTTCCTGCTGGCTCAGGTCTTTAGCTAGGCTGACCATATGAAAAGGAAGACAGGGCTCATGTAACTTTAAAAGTTGTAGAGAAAAGGGATTTCAGCCAGTGTCATTTGTATGCAATTAGTTCCTGGTGAAATTCCCTCTTCATCACACTTCACCCAGTATGGAAAAATGTCTAAGTAATAGCTGAACTATATATTTACAAAATGGGGGATCTGACACTTTCCCCTTTCTTGTTCCCAGAAATTCTAGGAAAAACTTCAGCTCCAGCCTTTTAACCATCACATGGTTTGCAGATCTTAATTTGAATGTCTGCAGACCCCTCCCCCATTTCATCTTCGAACTCTGAACATGTAACTACTGTAACTTCATTATTAAGTCATTCCCCCACCTCCAATTGAGAGAGAAACTGAACCTAACTGACTCCATTTTGTATGGACTTAAATGATTTTATGCCCCCCTCTTTGTCTTTCTCATAAGTAACTTCTATAGCTTCAATGTAGCTGTAGCTGTATGCAGGCGGCGTGCAGGCAGCAGACCGCAGACCATGTGACCTGACCTAGTTGAAGAAGTAACAGACCAGACCATATAAGGAAACACCTAGGCTGCCATACCGTTATGTTGCGCGCGCATTATCCTGTTGTGTGACATGCATATTTCCTGTTTGCTTGAAATGTATATCAGGTTGCTTCACCCATTAAGGGGGGTCAGTCTGTGGAACTATTCCAGGCTGTCATTTTGCTAGCAAATAAAGGCTATCTGTTTGAAACTGTAACTTTGGATTGGACTCCGATTAATTACTGTAACATTTTGGTGCATTGGCCGGGAATCATCCCTCACTGGGAGACCCGCTTAATCGGAGGACCCTACCAGGGAGATTTCCCCCGCTTCCGCTTGGTTCCCCGCGGCCCCCAGCCGGCTGTGGTCCTCCTTGGGAGCGCGCCTCCAGCCTTTAGCTGGTGCCCATACAGGTTCTGCGGCAGGTCCGGGGACAGCGCGGAACAAAAACGGACCGAGCGGAAGTTCAGTGCAGATACCCTTCTGCCCGGCGCCGGGACACCTGAACCAGGCAAGTATAAGGGGAAGCTTCCTATTCTGTTCTGTATCAGCCGACTCAGTAGAGTCGAAGGGGGGCTTGATCAACCCTCATAACTGTAAACGCGCGTTCTGTCTGTACTGACCGACTCAGTAGGGTCGAAGGGGGAGCCTGATCATCTCCCCGTAACGGTAAACTGTTTCTGTTTCTCTGAACTGGGAGGTCTGGGAGGACGGGTGTCGTCCTGGATGTCTGATGTGTGTATGACTGCCTGATTTCCATTGCTGACCGTTGGGCAGTCGCCCTGGGACGCCTCTGGGTGTCTTGAATTTCCGGCAGCGTGGGCTGGTAGTGAAGAGACTGCATTCCTCTGTATCAGCCGCCTGACTCCCCCAATTCCTACAGTCAGACGGTTCCCTGTCAATTTTCCCTTCTGTGTACTGTCTGTCTGGTGGATTATATTGTGTACTAGTCAGAAAGAGGATGGGGGGAGGTTCTTCAACCCCACTGAACCTGATGATCAAACATTTTAGTGAAGTTTTTAATCAGACTAAGTGTAATGTAGATGCTATGGAAGCTAAGATTGGCCCCCCCAAAGTATTTTCTCTGAGCCCTATATTTCCCGAGTTTATAACCTTGCCATCATAGAAAGGGGGGGCCCCTCAGTTCAGACGACATTCCATGCGCAGAGAGCTGGTTGAAAGTAGCCAAACACCCCCCACCATAGGCACGAAAAGTTGGCCGAAGATGCAGCTTTTATCATGATGAACCAAGTAAAAAAGACCCCAAGATGCAAGGCTCCTGTGACTGCCACCTCCTGATGTCCCAGACGTCCCTAGGTCCGGACCAGACATCCCGGCTCCCTCTCCGATGTCCCAAGACTCCACTGCCCAGCCATCAGCCGTCACCTCTGCACCTGTAGACCCCACTTCTTTGTTTGATGTGAGAGTCGAGAAACTGACCCGCCTGTTAGAAACAACCAATCCTGAAAATTCCAGACCCCGCCACTCCGGCCGGCTTCCCCTCAGAAATCTGGCCGCTAACACAGGCACTGAGACAAAAATTCTCCCTGTCCGTGAGAGTCCCGCCATCGTTCCTGCCGTCACCGACCCTGCCACGAATGTGTCCACGTACCAAAGAACACGAGAGAATCCACATGCCCGCCTCACCAAAGCTCCAGTCCTAAGTTCCTGCACCGCCCAGAGATGTAATTGTTAGCTCCCTCAATGTCAGTAACTGTTATGTATGCGAAGGTACCCAATTGGGGGACCAGTTGCCATGGGAGGCAGCTGAGTTCAATGTTAGCCAACCCTATAACGAAACCAAAAATCCAAATCCCCACAGCCAGTGGATGTTAAAAGACACCATTGTGGGTCAGTGGTGCCTCCAGCGCCAACACCCATCGGCCCCCAAAATTGGAGAAACCCCCTGTGAGCCACTCACCACCCTGAATGGCTCTCCTGTCCCAAATAAACGTCACCCAGAGCTCCGGCAATTAGCCGGCCCCCCAGGGGATTGTATTGGATCTGCGGACAGTATGTTTATTCTGAACTCCCTGAACCCTGGGCAGGCACATGCACTCTAGGTGAGATCCGCCCCTCTTTCTTTCTGGTTCCCCTGTCAGAAGGTGTGCGCCTGGGCCACCCAGCGTACAACAAACGCAGCGTATCCCCTAATGTTAAAATTAGAGACTGGAAAGATGATGAGTGGCCCCCTGAGAGGATTGTTCAGTATTATAGCCCGGCCACCTGGGCTCAAGATGGTATGTCGGGGTACAGAACCCCAATTTACATGCTCAATAGAATTATACATTTGCAGGCAGTGCTGGAACTAATAACCAATGAAACTGCAGGAGTATTAAATGTCCTATCCAAAACCCAGACCCAACTGCGAAATGCTGTGTATCAGAATCGCTTAGCTCTTGATTATTTGCTTGCTACTGAGGGCGGTGTGTGTGGAAAATTTAATCTTACCAACTGTTGCCTGCATATTGATGATAATAGAAAAGTTATTGAGGAAATCACCAGTAGAATGACTAAGCTTGCCCATGTTCCTGTGTAAACCTAGAAAAGATTTGAATGGGCAGAAAGACTGGGATCCTGTTTCACATAGATGGGAGGGCTAAAAGGATTATAGCGATAGTCATTGTAAGACTCTTGGTTTGTATCCTCTTGCCCTGTTTAATGCCCTTGTTGTTACAGAGCTTCCGTGGAATGGTGGAGCAGATAGCAGACCGGCGCACAGCTGTCCACCTAATGGCTTTGCGCGATTACCGCCCTGTACCTATAACTGATGAAGATAGTGATACTCCTTAGTAATTTACTAAGGATTATCAAAGGGGGGAATGAGAGAGAAACTGAATCTAACTGACTCCATTTTGTATGGACTTAAATTATTTTATGCCCCCCCCTTTGTCTTTCTCATAAGTAACTTCTATAGCTTCAATGTAGCTGTAGCTGTATGCAGGCGGCGTGCAGGCAGCAGACCGCAGACCATGTGACCTGACCTAGTTGAAGAAGTAACAGACCAGACCATATAAGGAAACACCTAGGCTGCCATACCGTTATGTTGCGCGCGCATTATCCTGTTGTGTGACATGCATATTTCCTGTTTGCTTGAAATGTATATCAGGTTGCTTCACCCATTAAGGGGGGTCAGTCTGTGGAACTATTCCAGGCTGTCATTTTGCTAGCAAATAAAGGCTATCTGTTTGAAACTGTAACTTTGGATTGGACTCCGATTAATTACTGTAACACAATCATTCCATACACCCAAAATCTGCTTTTTGTAACATCTTGCCTGATAAAGAGATCTTGCAAGCCTGCACATCTTTTTGTAATCTTTGGGTTGGCCTAATAAAGGTATTAGAGTAATATGGGTTGGCTACTTCGTTTTTGTGTATTTGTGATTTATTTGCCAGTTTTTCATTTCTCTGTCAGTTGCCTCAGCTTTGATGAAGTGTAGCTACGGCATTAAAAATGGGCAGGACATTTTCTGCCATTGAGCTCCAAGAGGTCTTTCGCTGCTACATCATTGCATTGGAATTACCAATGATTTTCTGTCCCAGACAAGAAGCAGGGGGCATAAAGGTCTGCCCCTTGTATTCCATTCTTCAAACACTTGCACTGAAGATCATAAAAAACAGCCAGCCTAGTGACTGATCATTACCCTTTATGGCCAATGGTAAAGCTTTCTGCCTGCAAAATGCCAACAATAAATGTTCAAAAATGACAGGAAGATCTTGAGATCAGTTATAGGCCCTTTCTACACCATAGAGGTGCAGAGGGAGGGAGGGTGATCCTGGAAGTACCTAATATACACCATCAGCACACAGGGAAGGAAGGAAGGTGATCCCGGAAGTACCTAATATACACCATCAGTGCACAGGGACTAGCCAGGGGCCATCCCAGGTGAAACGCCTGGTGTGGAAAGGGCCCTAATGTTAAAATTGGTTTGGGGAAATTAATTTTATAAGATACAAATCACCAGAATGGATGAATTTGGGACTCTACCCATCTTTTCTTTTTTTTACAGCAAATAAATCAGCAATATTTTGTTTGTTTGTTTCAAGATGAATACATTGAGAAGATCTGTAAAGTGTGTGTTGAGCAAAATGCAGTGTTCTCCTTGGTCTGTAACACACAAGAGAGTCTGGCTAGGTGTCGCCTTGTGAGCTGCATAAGCATGGGACACCATGTTGAAGACTCTGATTTGCTGTTATTCACCCATACCACTTTCCTGCTGACTAGTTTAGATTGCAGGAATGAGCGACTGTTGGAAGGGTTGTCTGGAAGCTGCGGCCAATCAATCAGATCCCCAAGAGGATAATGCACGAGTTGCAGCCACATTAATTTCTCCTTCATTCTCCTACAAGTATAAGCTGGCAGATGAAAATGTGAGCAAAAGCAAACGGCTGAGCTGGAAAAGCATTTGCACTTTGGCAGGAAAACTTTAATTGCAAATCACAGTGAAATCGGAGAGATTTCAAATAAGCTAGAGGTCATTTTTCTTCCTTTCCCTCTTTGCTGCTCCTCCTCACCTCATGGCAGCAAACCTGCTTATATTAGGTGGAAAGTAGCAGGGATGGATGAGACTCTTACATATGCCCCTCTTCTTTCTCCTCCATGTGTCAAGTTTCTTTTTATATTTATTTCAGCATTTATTACACTCCACCAGGACATCACCACCAAAAAGACCATGTACCCTGATTGCTGGCCAACTTATCTCTGAGAATGGGGGCACCTAACCAGCATATCTAATCTCAGTGGGGTGGCAGGGGAGCTCTTGGTAACAAACACAGGACTTCCAACCTCACGTTTGCTGCAAAATGTGCAAAGTATGTGTAAACAGTTGCAGGGGAGAAGTAGTGGCTGGAACAGAGATATTCCTGCACTTGCTGCTTTTCCTTTGTAACTCCTCCCTCAGGCCATTTCTCCCCACTAATCAGGGTAACCAGATGTGTTTCCTAGGCCAGAAGAGGAAAAGCACCCAGAAGGAAGAACTGCAGAGGGAAGAGGCGATCAGGCTTAGGGTTATGTTTTGTTTGGTGAATTTACAGCTGCGTAGCTTCAGTGTGTAATTGGTGCAAGGCAAAGCTATAGAAACGAACACACTCACACTGGTACTTGCATTGTTAAGAGCCTATAGCTCCTGGGAAAACAAAAGTACTTTCAGAAGGACTGTTGAGTGCAGCCATTATGGTTGCATGCTTCAGACAAAGAGGAAGCTCACTAGCTGAGAAGGAGGAAGGAAGTGAAGCCTAAGAGTTGCAATCTATATCAACAAGTGGTTACAAGAAGAAACTCGAGGAGGAAGAAACAGGTTCCCTTTCTGTCTATGCCCCCACTCTCCCCACCGGTTCAGATAACTTACCATAAGCGTTGTTGCTCCACTCCACCAACACAGGGCAGATTGAACCTCATCGTATTTTTCCTTGCAAACGCTTCTGTTGCCACTTGGAATGTTTGGCAGCAAAGATGGCGCTGGGAATCCTGTGTTTGTTGCTGAACATGTTGCTCTGCCCAGTGATGCAGCAAGGGCAGGGCCTTGGGGCCAAAGTCCACTGCCCAACCCCCCAATGACCACCCAGAGGGCAGCAGAAGCAAAAGTCATGATGGTGCTATGATATGTGAGCTTAAAATGCAAAACTGTACAAGCTCAGAGGATTGGGATTTCTAACGTAACAAGAATGTAGAAGCAATTGTAAAGCAAGGATTGGTGGTTGGTGGGGGAAGAGAAAGGTTCGTTATGTGCTTCAACACATGACTGTCTAAATTCACCCCCCACTCCTGGTAAGGCCTAAAATTCCCTAGCCATAGGACTGGTTCTGCCCCAAACTGGTCCAGAACATTCCCTTAAATTTGACATCTGAGCAGCGTTTGGCTTTTCCAGGACATGCAAAGAGAGCATTCTTGCTGGCTGTCCCTCCACTCTGGAATACACTTCCCCTAGAGACCTACGAAAGCCCAAGGCTGAGCATGTTTTAAGTAGTTTACTATTTTGCACGGTGATGGCATGGGGAAAAAAATAACAGGGAGAAGGAGACAACCTGAATTTGACACTGACATATACATAGTGATTCAGCATAACAGGAACTGTAGTTATGTTGCAGTCACTGAAATATTTACTGATTATGGTAGAAAATCTGGCTGCCTTGAAAACTGATATGTCAAAATGTAAGTTGAAAATATTTACCTTTTATGCAGTACCAGTTAAAACAATGCATTGTTTTTCTTAATCTCACCATGAGTAAAACAAGGTTTCTAGGGGTGCTTCTAGATGGCGTCTCTTTTGCGATGCGCTTTTCCACTCCTGCCACCCATCTACAGCAGCAGGAGTGTCATGGCGGATTTTCTTGCTGCCTCCTCGAAGATAAGGGTTTTTTACATTGTCAAATGGGGGTGGGGACAGCGGAGGCGCGGAGGTAAGGTGTTTTTTTTAACTTAAAATGGGAGAGAGGACTGCCGAGGCACAGCACGGAGATGGTGCAGCGAGCTTATGGCTCGCTGGTCCACCCCCTTCCCTGCCCAGCCCATGGCGACCAATCAGGGGTTGCCATAGACTGGGCACGCCTCGCTGAAGCTCCAAAGCAACAGCAACAGATGGCAAAAGCTGTAGTCACGTCGCTCAAACCTAAAAAAGTCAGGCTAAATGCCCAACTTTTTAGTGCAGAGCATTGGGGCTTTGCCCCTAGATGGCTTCGCAGGGATGGCAGCGTCATATAATCCAACTGCCGTCCCTGAGAAGCCACCGCGATGGAAAGTGCCCATTTAGAGGCACCCAAGGATGGTAGGAGACCTTTCTTTCTTTCTTCCCCTCTCCCCACCTTCAAAATGTACTTCCATGCAACATCTAACGTGATCACACGGGGGAAATCGCATTTGCTTACCATCGCTTCTCCGCCCACGCATTTGTCCTTCATTACATCCTCTTTCAAAATGTGCACATGGCCCATTCAGTGTGCCATTTTGACCGCACTGCTTCTCCTGCACGTAGCAGGAGATAGCAGTAACTTCTGTCTTTAAAAATAAGTCGGACTTACTGGTGTGGTTTTTTTGTCATGTGAAGAAGGCTAGAAGGGGCAGGACGTGCACGGGAGGCAGATGACGTCACGAGAGGGACCTGCAAAAATCTGTGAGTGCCCAGTAACAAGTGTGCAATAAAACACTCATCCGATGGAGCTCATAATCACCTTATGGTGACAGAGCTTTTTAAATGCACATTAAGCTTTTTCCTTACAAGCTTGTAGTGACAAGTTCAACATGGCTAAGGATGTATTCATTTTTTCCAAGTAAAGCTTACCTATTCAATATAGCTGAGAATCTGATGTGTGTTAATACAGATGTGCTATGAAGAACCATACAATTCTCCCTTTGTTGACATTTGTAGCTATGATTGCATTGGCTGCACATATGTTTCTGAGCCCGATTCACAGTGTTGTTTTTAACATATAAAGCCTTACATGGCTCAGGACCTGAAGCCTTACACAGGTTGGAACATTGCCGGAATGCCTCGCCTCATCTGAACATACCCGGACACTGCAATCAACATCCGCCTCCTCCAAGGGAGGCTCAGTGGGTGGTGACGAGTGAGGGCCTTTCCAGTGGTGGCCCCCCAACTATGGAATAAGCTCTCCACTCCAGCCTGCCTGCTGCCAACATTGTTACCTTTTTGGCATCATGTTAAGACTGCCCTCTATACTGTGTATCCTTTAAGTTATTGCTGGACAACATTCCCCCATGTCATCGAACAGTTGTAATATGAATGCCTTCCTATTGCAGTCCTTGAAGACACAGGTATTTATGGAGAACTATCCTTTTTTAATGCATGTGTAAGATGAAATCCATGTTTTCTCCAAGGGAAATAATGGTATTTGAAGACACAGCCTAAAATATCTTTGATTGTGCTTGGTGCAACATAGCTGTGGAGCTTGTGACTGGCACCCAAGGAAATTGGCTCCTGGGATTAATGATAGTACAGGCTGTACTCTGGACTTTGCTCCACTAATCATAAATGTTTATAAGTTACTGCTAGATTAATGTATGAACAGTTTACTGAACAACTGTTGAATTGTGCACTCTACTCCTAGGCATTTATTGGCATATGATGGAGCATTTATACCAATTATCTAAATGAGAGTCTAGTATTATATTGAAAGTGTTTTTAGCTGTCTAAATCATTTTAAATTTTGTCTATATAAATTTTTATGCTGTATTTTTATGTTGTATTTTATTATTGTATGAATTATTGTAAACTACCCAGAGTGCTTCAACAATTGGGCGGTATAGAAATGAAATAAATGAATGAATGTTCTTTATTAGCAATAAAGGGCAACGCAAAATTTCTCTTATGTCAAGGAGTCTCCTGAAAGTGACACACTGCATCTGGGAAGATCCCATCAGGCTTTTTTCCTTGCAAATTAGTCTCCAGAGAATGCACTTTTCTGTCAGGCTGTATAACAGATATTTTTTGTTTGTTTGTTTGTTGACATACAAGATCCTCCAGAGAGTTAGGCTGCAATCCCATACACCCTTGTCTGCCAGTAAACCCCTGGCATTGCACACAAAGGAGCCTAATTTTGAGTAGACATGCATAGCATTGCACTGTTAAATGCATATTTAACTCTGGATGGAGTGTGCCCTTATTTCTTATTTTTTTGGTGCTTCTAAGCAGTGGAGGCTGGTGGCTCTGATTTTCGAGGGGGTGCAAATCCATTCTAGGTTTCAGTCAGAACCTGCCAGAACCCTAAAGGAGATATCCAAGGTGCTAAACTGATTTGGGGGCTGGTATTCAGTGCCTTGAATAAACCCTTTGGAGTCTTAGCCCCACCAAAATCTGAGCCACCAGTCTCCACTGCTTCTAAGGTAAAGACTGTGCACTTGTAATTACTCTAGACATAAGCTGCTGGTAAGGCAGCTACATCCATGCCACATCCATTAGAAGCTAACAGGTTAATTAGAATTAATTTACAATGGTTACAAGGGAACCCATGTGGAATTGCTGCTTTTAGATAAAATAACTGAGATCACAAAGCTGATGCTACTAATGCTATTGGCTGCCCCCCTTTTAAAATTGCTATAATAAATCTTAATTTGTCTGTGTCTGGAGGCAATTGGATTAGAGAGCAATGTGAATACTCATTACAGGGACTAAGAGCTAATTCATACATTATAGTCAAATGTTTATTTGTATATGTTAACAGCTCACAGGTAGGGATGGGAGGAGAAATTCACTCAGTTCACATTTCAAGCAAACATATGCAATGTCACATTTTCAAAGCAATGTATGAAATGAAAATAAATTATCCTTCAAAATTCACACTTTTCTGAATTCTGCAATAGACTTCTCCAATCAAGAAGTGCGTACAAAAATTGTATATATTAAGCAGACAGAGCACACAAACTGAATATCAGTGAAAATAACATTACAAATTATTTAGGTAAAAATGCATATGTAAGGGGGAATGAGCACAAAAATACATACAAATTTTTATGCAATCTTTTTTTTAAGGTTCTCAAAGTTTGGGTTGAACCAGATTTAAGATTGGAAAAATGAGAAACTGAAATAGAAATTGGCAGAATCATCCATTCCTACTCACAGACCTACAGACATGAACAATGTCATGTAATGTGTGAATCCCATTCATGGAAATCCCTCCACTGGTGTGATATCAGGGCTACATATACTTCTGTGATTCTTTCCTCTAGTTTGTTTTAAATACAAAGCAGCTGCAGGTGACTTCAGGATTGAGTGGCGGACCAGTGAATAAGGAGATGCAGCTAACATTTCTCCTTGGACCAGGTGTCCAACCAAAATCATCTCACTTCCAGCTGCTGCTGTTTTGCTGGCAAGGGAAAAGGTTTGGGATCCGACTACCTTTCCCCCAACAGGCAGAAAAGCCGCTTGTGTAGGCAGTTTGGAGCAGACAGCTTGCTTGAAGTTAAAGTATAAAGTGACTCTTCCTATCCGCCAATCTTCTGCTCAGCCTTGCATCTACCTTTGCATTTTTTTAAAAACAACAACAACCATCCCCATCGTGGAAAAAGGATAATGAAACTACATGCAATATATAGTGTGGCCCTGATGCAACATCACTGGAGCAGTGTCCTTACACATTCCGCAACTTAAACAAGCAGATCACATCTTTTCATCACATCAATGAAATTAAACCTTTCATGTGTTTAATAAATATGTAATGCTTGTCCGGTTTGCATAGATGCCACTCTTCTACAACTGTGTAAACATTGTAATTGTATAGAAATGAGTAGCCTTTACACACAGACACTGTGAAACACTGCGTGCTTGATATATATATCCAGATAAAAACAGTATTTCACAAGACTGTCTTACGGTGTTGCTCAAGCATAATTTCAGCTGAATGAAATACATGCATTTAATTCATTCTTCCTCACTCTCTAGCTGCATAATCACAGTGCTAATTATCAACACTGCAGGCCCTGAATTGGCACATTTATCTCTAGCTTATGGCTGTTAGGCCAAATAACCTACAAGGTATTTCAGGTCCTCACACACGGAGGATTTATTCTACCCTGCTAGCCTGCCTGATTTGCCTTATCCATGGTCTCTTCATCAGTCACCGGTGACACTGCTTGGAATGCAAACTTCCAGGTCAGGCCTAGGCCATTGCCGCAACATCATTTAACTTAGCCATCTGCTCTCTGCCCTGCAGCTTGACTCTGGCTCTCTTCTACAAGATTCTTGAAGTGGTTTGCAGCTGACAATGAATTATTCAGGCAGAAATAGATGAGTAAACTCTTATTAGACTATGAGCCTATTTTTATTTGTGGATCTCCATCATGGCTTGTGTTATTTGATCATGCTAGACTCTAGCTAAAGTGTGAAAGAATGTTAGGAACTAGCAGATTGTTCAGGGATAGGAAACCTCCCTCTAGAGCCAATGCAGTGTAGTGGCTAGAGCGTTGGACTGAGAGTCAGGAGATCCAGGTTCTAGTCCCCACTTGGCTGTTGGGTGTCAGGTGCTTCGTAGACAATTCACAGGGCTGGCCCTGTGAATTGTGGACTGAAGACTTGGCAATTTGTCATAAGAAAATGTATCTCTGCTTCTCTGTTATGTGCTTATCTCAAATGGTAGGCCGAAGGCCTTGAAGGTTCTCTGGGAATTAAACTATGTTTTGCAAAGGTGGGGGCTATCTTCCTCACACTGTGGCGTCATCAGAAGAGGTTGAACCGTGCCGCCCTGTTGGCACGTGAGTTTAGATTACAGGCCTGAAGCCCTGTCTATCAAAGTAGCTTAGAATTGCCCAGCCTCCACACTATATTACCTTGGTCCTGAGAGTAATTCCTTTGCTAGGAATTATCTCGTCTATCCTCTTGCTGCTCTGCTGCTGCTGTGAGTTACTATCTGATTTGGAATTGTGAGATGCACTCTATACATGTTCTGTTGCTGTTTGGACTTGTTACTTCTAAAGAACTCTGCCATGAAAAGTGCACTGTGGCTTTTCATAGATTTGGACTTGAGATTACTGTTCTGGATTCGTGTTCTATAGCTTGCTGTCTCCCTCCATGGAGCCAAAGTTATGGGCAGAGGGAGGCAGAAGCTGATCGTTGCTGTTCTGAAACTCGTGTGTGTGTGAGACCTGTGAGAGGACCTTCCTCAGAGCTAAAGCTACGTGAATTGGGAAGGCTCCCTAGGTCGAAGAGGTTCATTCCCTGGCTTCTGGCTTCCGTGGTCAGCTCAGCGTTCCCTGACAGGCTGAGTGAAGATTTAGTTGCCAGTTGACCGATATACTACTGTTAGGAGGCCTAATCCTAGAGTCTCTCTATGTTCCAGAGGATTCCAGTGCAGCGTGGCCGCTCCTGCCCTCTAAGGACTAGAGTTAATCTCTAAATGTCAGTCCCTGAGTGAGTGCTGTTCTCATTAAGCCATTCTACCTGAAAGCTGTGTGGTCCGTCTTCAGCTTCAAGTGTGTGTTTGCAGAAATGAAACCGTTATGCTTTGAATTACGTGTGATTACAATAAAAGAAATCTCACTGTTATTGTTGTGTATCAGTGTACCTGAAGTCATGAGCAAGAACTTTAGAGAGTTAGCCAGAGTCACGACATTGGCCATGAAACCTCACTGGGTGACTTTGGGCCAGTCATAGACTCTCATCCATCCTACCTCGCAGGGTTGTTGTGGGGATTATTATTATTATTATTATTTATTTATTTATTTATTTCTTACCCGCCTCTCCATTTGGATCGAGGCAGGGAACAACAATATGATAAAATAAATCAAACTGATTAAAACATGACACACATTATTGAAACTGCATTAAAACATCCTAAAAACATCCTTAAAAACATTCTAAAATTCCACTGGATATGCCTGCCAGAAGAGAATAGTCTTTATAGCTTTCTTAAATTCTAAAAGACTGTTAAGTTGACGAGTCTCCTCCGGCAGGTCATTCCACAGTCTGGGAGTGGCAGAAGAGAAGGTCCTCTGGGTAATGGTTGTCAGCCTAAACTTGGCCGACTGTAGTAAGTTCTTCCCAGAGGACCTGAGTGTGCAGGGCGGATTGTATGGGAGAAGGTGATCCTGCAGGTAACCTGGACCCAAACCATGTAGGGCTTTAAAGGTAATGACCAACACTTTATACTTCACCTGGAAACTAATTGGCAGCCAGTGGAGCAACTTTAAAGCTGGCGTAATATTTATTTATTTATTTTATTTATTTTATTTATTGCATTTTTATACCGCCCCATAGCCGAAGCTCTCTGGGCGGTTCACAAACCTAGCTGCCATATTTTGAACAAGTTGAAGTTTCCGGACTAGGCACAGAGGTAGGCCTTTATACAGTGCATTGCAGAAGTCGAGCCCCGAAGTTACCAGGACTTGCACTACCGTCTTTAGGTCTTCCAACTCCAGGAAGGGGCGTAGCTGGCATATCATCTGAAGCTGATAGTAGGTACTCCTGGCTGTCGCATCTATCTGGGCTGTCATTTGGAGCGACGGATCCAGGAACACCCCCAAGCTGCGAACACAGTCTTTCAGGGGGAGTGTAACCCCATCCATAACTGGTTGACACACCTCCAAACCCAGGTTGCGGCCTTTGACAGCAAGCACCTCCGTCTTGTCTGGATTCAGGTTCAGTTTGTTTTTCCTCATCCAGACCATTACCACCTCCAAGCATTAATTCGGAGGAGACACACTATCCTTAGCTGACGCTGTTATCGAAGGCATTGAGAAATATATTTGGGTGTCATCAGCATACTGATAGCACCCTGCCCCATGCCTCTGGATGATATGAGAAGTGTATAAATGGCTGGTGGCTATATACAATAAAATTTACTGCTTCCTCCTGCTTAGATGTTAAACAGCACAGGGGATAGGATGGTGCCTTGTGGTACGCCACACAGCAGCTCCTTCTTTGCAGAACAGCTATCCCCAAGCATCACCATCTGAAATCTGCCCGAGAGGTAGGACCGGAACCACTGAAGCACAGTGCCCCCGATTCCCAATCCCCTCAGGCGTTCCAGAAGGATACCATGTTTGATGGTATTGAATGCCACTGAGCGGTCCAGAAGTACCAACAGGGACACACTCCCCCTGTCAATACTCAGGTGTAGATCATCCACTAAGGCGACCATAGCAGTCTCAACTCCGTATCCCGCTCTGAAGCCAGTTTGAAATGGGTCTAGAAAAGCAATGTCATCCAAAACTACTTGGAGTTGGAAGGCAACCGTCCTCTCGATCACCTTGCCCAAAAATGGAAGATTTGATACCAGTCTGTAGTGATTAAGGTCCAGGAGGTCCAGGGAGGGCTTCTTTAGAAGCGGCCATACCACCGCTTCTTTTAAACATGATGCAGCCTTGGGTTCCTTGGATGAAAAAAGGTATGATATAAATGCAATAAATAAATAAATAAATAAACTCCAATGCAGACTGTGGGACTCTACCAGGCCACACACCCCTCTCCCTTACCTGGCATCATCTTCATCCTCCACCTAGTGTGCAATGGGGATGATTAGCTGAGAAGTGGAGTGGTCCCAATCTTTATCCCCATTGTAACATGCCACAATGGATATAAAATTCAACCTGGCATGGCTCAGTTGAGGGGTGGTGGTGGTGATTTTCATTCCCATAATGGGGCACTGGATAGAGAGGTTTAACCCAACCTACCCAGCATTTTGCAATGGGGAGATGATGCCCCCCTCCTTAGCTGATTTGCATGGATTAACTAAGGGGAGGTCTAGGAAGTATATGTGTATGAATGGTGTGGATGGTGTGTGTGTGGAAAAGAGAGAGACGGGGGTGGGGCCCTGCCCACAGCTGACATGTGCCCCGAGAAGATGATCTGACCAAAAAAGGTCCCATTGCCCCACCCCCGCACCCCTAAGGCAGGTTGGTACATTATGATTATTTGTTTACACCACACTGTCAATTACCTGCATGGTCAGTTCACATGGTGCTTGAAAGATAAGGCAAAAAGTGACTGATAACAGATATGATGGAGGTGTGAATTAGAACCCAAAGTCATCAATCGTCTTTATTTTTTGTGAACCGCCTAGAGAACTTTGGCTATTGAGCGGTATAGAAATGTAATGAAATAAATAAATAAATAAATAAACAATTGTGGATTGAGGTACTGATAACCACTAGTAGATATGTGTATTATATGAAAGTAGCTAAAGAGCTCAAATCCCAAAAGGAAAAAAAAGAACAACAGTTTGGCTGAATTCAGACAACACATTAAGCAACTGGGGGGGGGCAATCATCAGTTGTGTTGCTTATTGTGTTGTGTGGAGGGTAACACACCTCTCACAAACTACTGACAGTATGCTATTCCGCCCAAATAGGCAACTGAGAGAAACAACTGGCTTGCAAGTTGTTTAGTTCGAAGCCAGTTGTTTAAAGTGTTGTGTGGAGGGGTGAGTGGGTTAATGGCGTGTGGTGAGTGGGTTAAAACACAAGCCCATAGAGACAGGTGGCAAAAGCGACCAAAGCGGCGGCTGCCACTCTGCTACAACTGGTGCAACTTGCAGAGTCTGCTGGGATAGAACTGGGAGGACTGAGGGAGGAGGGAGGGAGGGTGGGGAGAGGGACGGGGGCTGTGTCAGTCAAATGCTGGGTTGACTATTAGTCCACTCAATGCCAGCCCCACCCACCCACAGTTGTGTTGGAACATGTTGTGTGGGGAGTACCCACAAAATAACCAACTGTGAGTTGGCAACTCAACCCACCATTGACTAATGTGTTGTCCAAATGCAGCCTTTGTCTCTTTGCAGGGATTAAATTTCTGGTATTGCTATTTCAAAAGCAATTCAACAGCTTCTTTGGCTTCCTTTCCTTTGGTCTTGGTGATGACATCACCTCTCCTATGCTACTTAGACGCTTTCTTTAGGGAACATTCTCGATTTTCAACATTTATGGTGCTTCCTCCTGGGGTCTGTCCAAATCTCAACCTCTGCGTGGCCAGCTCATGTGGTAAGACACTGAACAGCATCTCACATTTGCCTAGAGTCAGGGTGCACAACCTTTTTGGTCCTGATGCTGGGGGTTGGGCTTGTACACACGTACACACACATATACATACCCATGCACCCCTGGCCTAGAGTTTGATTCTGGAATGTTCTAGAGCCAAAAAGCATACTCAGATTTCCTCTGAAGGAAGAACTGTATTTCTGAATTGCATTGGACTCTAATGAACTCAAGCACTTTTGAGAGCCGATTTCGCTTTCATCTCTTTCCTCTTTCCTCTTTGCACCATCTGCTGAAGCAGGCTTAGACTGACTCTGTCCATCCAGGCTGGCAATTGGGTTCTCCTGAAGAGGAAGGAGTATAAGAAAGTTTCCCGTTCTAGCTAACCTTGCTTGAACTTCAAGGAGTTCCTGGCAGGTGTCCTGTATCTTTTGCTTGTCCCTTGGTCCTGATGACTGGCTTTCACCTTGCTCCTACCTTCTGGTTTGTCCTTTAGTCCTAACTGCTGCACAGATCCCAGCCCTGACACTATCAAAGCATGGATCAGGTCAAGCTGACTAGTAGTTGAAAACTTTCAGAACTACAGTAGAGTATGTGTGTGTGCTTCCCCATCCATCCCCAATTCCCCAGATTTATCTGAATCTGATGGTCTGGAGAAAAAGTTGAAAAAGTTAAGTGGTCAGTTTTCCATAAAGCATGAGAGCACAATTTGGGATGTGTGATAAGTGATCTATCTGGAATGAGTCATCTTATTCCTGGAGTCTCCTTTGCCTTTAGCAGTTTCATAGCAGTGGAAAGTTAGTGACATATGATACTTGGATCCAGATTTAAGCATGTGGAACTGGGTTGGAAGAAATGGCCTTCCCTGCTCCTCTTCCCCAGAGCAGCCCCTCCAATCCTCTGAAAATGCTATACAGAGAATATGGGAACCCATCTGAATGGGGCAAACTGTGGTACAAGAGGGAAGGGAACCCCCCCCCACACACACACACACACTAAAATCAGGGACTTCCAATGAGTAGAACCCTTCCATCCATTGAAGGCAGATCTTGGACCCAATCCAGATTAAATAAAGCTGCAATTCTATATATGTTTAGACGGGGGGTGGGGGTTGGGAAATCCTACAACTCCCAGCATTCCTCAGCTATCCATGCTGTCCGGAGAAAGCTGGGAGTTGTAGGACTTTTTCTGTCTAAACATGCATAGGATTGCACCCTAAAGGATTTGTCACCAGCATGTTTAGATTAATAGAATTGTGGGAACAGAGATACATTGCATCCTCTGTGGGGTCCCTGGTGATGGAGACCCATCACTTAGTATCAGAGACGTTTGGGAGGGGGAGGTCATATCTCTAAAGGCAGCATTTTCCCCCCACACTGAAGTGAATGGTAGCTAGCTATTCACTTGTATGAGAACAAATAAGCATGCAGAGACAGCCTGAGCCCCCATCAATCCTTACAAGATGCCTTCACATACATCCTGTCATAATCCCATCATATTCAGAAGCATTTTGCTGGTAAATAAATATATTACGGATTCGTACAAGTTCTCCAGTGTAGCAGAGCATAAATGGATGAATACTGAAATGGCTGCTTATGCATATTTCAACAAATGTAGCAAAGGAAGTGTTGGGAGGAGTGTTGTTACCTTGCTGAAAGCATGGAAAGTATGAAATATTCAAAAGCAATGAAAACTGAACCTGCACAATTATGACCACTAACACCAAAGGAGAGAGTCATGTAACACTCTCTCCCAACTATAATTCCTATGGTTCTTTTGGGGAAGTCCTGACAGTTAAAATGGTATAAAACTGATAATACGTTTGTGGTGTAGATGTGCCCAAAGAATAACAGTTAGCACTCATGTACAAGCATAGAGAGCCACTTCTTACAATCCAGAGTTGCTTGTTGAAACTGCCTTGGGTAGTGGCAGTTTCAAGTGGTATAGTCTTGTCTCGAGGAAGCAGTCACCAGGAATGTTTGCTTGCATGAAGAAGCGTTACATAAAACAGCTCACCTCAGGAATCAGCCACCAAAGAAAGGCAGTTTCCAGCGTTTAACAGAGTGGGAGGCTGCAGGAGGCCACTTTCATGGGCAGGCAAGCAAGAAACAAGAAACAATTGGTTGGCCATTATGTAGGTTCCTTTGTTAAAAAAAAAAAAGGTAAAGAACATAAGAAGCTGCTTTATACAGACCATTGGTCCATAGCAACCAGTATTGTCAATGCTGACTGGCAGTAGCTCTCCAGAGCTTCGGGCAGGATTTTTTTCTAGCCCTACCTGGAGATGTTTGGAATTGAATCTGGAACCTTCTGCATGCAAAGTAGGAGCTCTCACTGAGCTACGGCCCCTCCCCTTTTCAGGTTCCCCCAGAAAGGGATACTGTCTACAAAGTAGAGTGCGGTGAGATGTGCACATTTGTAAAAGAAGATGGGAGGCAAGATGAAGATTCATGCAAGAGCAATCACAGAAAAATATTCAACGATCTGACCATTGCTTATTTGTGTCATCTATTTATATCCCTCACTTTGAGGTCTAATTTTCATAGGGCAGCAGACAACAATGGATCAACACAGTATAGCGAACCATAAAACATTAAATTAATAACAGGCAGGGCAATCCTACGGATGTGGGGAATGAAGTGGCAGATAATCCTAAACCTTACCAACTCACATTGGCTGGGGCAGGAGATGGAGGGACAGTTTTTGCTGGAAATGTATATGCTTCTTTTCTTCATTTCCAATTCCCATCCATTGGTTCCAATGGGGAGGAAACTATCTATGCTAGGGTGTCCAGGGACTCATTTACACCTGCAGGCCTTCTGGGATTGGGGGGAGGATCTTGGGCTTTCCAGCTTCCGGGATCACCCCCCAGGATCCAAATGCCAGCGTGTCATCCTGGAAGTGAAAAGGAGACCTTTGCGCAATCATGCGGGCACGATCCTGCACCAAAAGTAATACTTTTTTAAAAAAAAAATTGGAAACACTGCACTGAAAACCGCCAAGAGCCATCCCAGGGATGGCGAAAATGCTCACCCCCGATGTTCAAGTCTCTTCCGTTTACTCACAAGTAAATTTGGGAAATGTTCCAAATTTACTTGTGAGTAAAGGGAAGAGACTTGAAAATCGCTGACAGTGGAGTTGGAAGGATGTTAGGCATGTGTGTTAAATTTCAGAGCAATCCCTCCACCCCTGTATTTTATATGCATATTTGAAAGATCGTGGTTCTGGTTTGACAGCTGTCAGTGTCAAAGACCTGTCAAAGCAGCCAGAACCATGATGATCTTTCAAAAATGCATATAAAATACAGGGGTGGAGGGATTGTTCTGATATTTTGCACACATGACTACCAACAACCAGTCTGCACTGTGACCGAATTTCAAGTTTCAAACTTTTAAAATAACACTGTTACAGAGGGCGTGGGGCTTTTGGGGGACCCCCTATAACTTTTTTATTTTAAAAGATAGAGACAAGGAACTTGGGGAGCCAGGACTAGAACATCCCATCTGCAAAGTCCAAAAAGTTTCATATCTCTATCTTTTAAAATAAAAAGTTACACCCATTTAATTTATTAAGTTCTTCAATGAAAGCATATGGCGAAAATGGTGTCGTATGATAATAATCAGATTTCCAATTAATTATCGGAAATCCGATCTGATTCGTTACAAAAAACCTCCGAAATAATCGGATTAAAAAAAAAATTATATCAGAATTTCTGAGAACGATACGACACAATATTTTCAGCCATGCACATCCCTAGTTGCAACAGTTAGCAACTGGACAGCAAACTGAGCAGGTGCACAGGTCACTGGTCACAGTCTTCTCCCTATGGTGCATTTCGATTTAAATACTTGTGTTTTTTTCTAAATTTGCACCTATATGTATATATTTGCATATGCAAATATTATGAAAATTGGTGCTCTCTTTTGTCCTCTTTTTGGTGATGCATTTCCTCTTTTTGGGGGACGCTTAAGTGCCCCCCCAATGTTAATCCCAGGTTGATGTAGATAGCGATCCCAATCCTGGGGGCCTCCCAGAGGAACTGAAGGGCTTTGGAGCCAACAGGCTGCCTCCAACCTACCCCTAGAACACCTCATTTTGGGGCTTACCACTGCCAGAAACACCACCCATGGTAGATTTGCACCCACAAAGCTTACGCAGTCTATTCAGGGACAGATGTGTTGTTTGTCGTTTGTTCCTCATCTCTGCTGGGAGATCTCCTCTCTGATGGTGGAAGGACACTTTTTCCCCATCCTAATCCCCCCCAGCCTGTGTATCTGGGAGTTAGCTTTGCTCTCTGAAACAGCAGCTAAAACACGAGGCCAGCATAAAACCGTCAATAAAAAGCTGAGCAGATCAAAAAGTTTTTAAAATCCACTTAGAAGCTACCAATGCTTATTTTCCTAGATTGATTCATTTTAATGTCTTCAAATTTAAACTGCCCTCTGCATTAAATTAAATAGAGCTTTTAATATATTGATTGGCCAGCGGGGGGAAATACTGTGTGTATTCTTGCCATGTTGGCAAGGAGTAAAGCAGTAAAGTGGTAACCCTGGATTGCAGCCAATGGTCTTACAAGCGGAAAACAAAGAACTTCTCTGTAATCAGAAGGCAGCCTGAGGCATTATCACCAAGGGCTTTTAACCAAGAATGAAATATTAGAAGTAGTCTAAACATTTAGGCTGCAATCCTATATCCACTTACCTGGAAGTAACCCCCAATGAAATCAATAGGACTTGCTTTTGAGTAAACATATAGGATTGCACAGTACAGGACATTAGGGTGGGTGACATAAAATGTCAGGATTAGCAAGGGGCTTAAATCACATAAAACGAGATTTAATGCCAATAAATGCCTTCCACCAACTTCAGGTAGTGGCCCAGCTATGCCCCTATTTGGACAGGGATAACCTGGCTTCAGTTGTCTACGCTCTGGTAACCTCCAAGTTAGATTACTGAAATGCACTCTACGTGGAGCTGCCTTTGAAGACAGTTCAGAAGCTGCAGCTTGTACAAAATGCAGCAGCCAGGGACCAGAAGGTTTGAGCTTATAAGACCTACTCTGGCCCGCTTGCATTGGCTGCTTGTATGTTTCCGAGCCCAATTCAAGGTGCTGGTTTTAATCTATAAAACCTTACACGGCTTGGGACCACAATACCTGACGGAATGCCTTTCCCAACATGAACCTACCCAAACACTACATTCAATATCTAAGGTCCTACTGTGAGTGCCTACTCTGAGGGAAGCTCAGAAGTCAGCAACAAGGGAGAGGGCCTTCTCTGTGGTGGCCCCCCAACTGTGGAACGATCTCCCCAATGAGGCCCGCCTGGAACCAACATTGTTATCTTTGCAGCGCCAGGTCAAGACTTTCCTCTTCTCTCAGGCATTTAGTAATCTCTAATGAGCCTGGGTTTGTTTGTTTGTTTGTTTTAGGCTCATAGCTTATTAAGTTGTTATAGTGGTTTTACTAACACAGGGTCAGCACAAATGGATTTTTTGAACCCTTATGACAGCTAAAAGACTTATACTATCATATTGGAAGGATAAATGCTCACCTCCCATAATGCAATGGATTGGGGACTTAATAACCTTATCAACATTTGAACGGGTGATATACAGGTACAACTTGAGAATGGATAAATATATGGCTATATAGTCTGATTTATTTGAAACTTATGTATAATTCTCTCCCTTTTTTA
Organism: Anniella stebbinsi; assembly: GCA_029215795.1. NCBI lineage: Eukaryota > Metazoa > Chordata > Lepidosauria > Squamata > Anniellidae > Anniella > Anniella stebbinsi. The sequence goes on from JARDYH010000002.1 coordinate 187,084,169, forward strand.
ACATTCGATGAAAAATGTTGATATCTGTATATGTAATGTTTTTTTTTCTTTTTTCATTTCTTTTTTGTTTTAATGCTTTGTTTTTTATATTCACAATAAAAAGGAAAAAAGGAAAGAAAAGAAAAAATTATAGTAGTTTTAAATGTATGTGTATATTTTATGTTTTGCAGTTTTAATTTTTGTATATTGTTTTTAAGTGTTTTAATCTTATGTAAACCACCCAGAGAGCTTCGGCTATGGGGCAGTATACAAATGCAATAAAACAAACAAATAAATAAATAAATAAATAAATACAAAATAAATGTTAAATGCATGGGAAAGTGAATCTAATAATCACCATGGAGACTAACTGGCAATGCCGGTAATCAGAAGGCAGTATTGCAGACAAATGTCTGTGGGAAGGAAATTCATTCTGGGTTGTGCTGAGTATTTGTTTAATCAAGCTGAAGATTAAAAAACTTGAAATGGATCATTGCCAGTAAATATGCACAAACCCTTGTCTGGTTCTTTTTATCAGAGCTGGTACTAGAATAGCTACCTATACCTGGTGTTTGGCAAGGCTCTCCTAGCTTGAGACTATAAATATGATAGTGACTACACTTCCATACCATAAAAAGGGGAAATAAGACTATAAAATTAGTATTGAAAAATCTACTTTATCCGGAAATGCTTTGATTGTGGTTTTGCTGCCAAAAGTATTTGGATATAACATTTGCTTTTCACATTTCTGGTATAGGCAGAGGAAAAAGAGGGCATTTGAGACATAACCCCTCTAGACCAACCTTCCCCAACCTGGTGCCCTCCAGATGTTTTGTACTACAATTCCCATTATCCTCAGTCAACAAGGCTATTGTAGATGAATTGAGGATGGGTGCTGTGGTGTAACCCACCTGAAATAACCATGCTGGCAAGGGCTTCTGGGAGCTGAAGTCCCAAACATCTAGAGATCTACCTTCTGCCCACCCATGCTATATATAGAATGTGTGAGCTCCATCTTGCCAAAGGAGTGATGCTCAACACCCCCATTCTGCTGTAACACCAAAACTGTAAAAGGTAGATGTGCAAGTAACAACTGAACTATGGGTGAAAGGGTGGTCTTTATGAAATCCATAAGACCCACCCTGTCTCCCCCTAGTTTCTAGGCAAAACTTGGCCCCATCTTAGCCTTTTAAAAAACAGTTGCTAAAGGGGGGTTTCACAAAACATGAGGGGGCTGGGACCCTTCGACGCACCCTGCGATTCAAGTCTCATGTACAAGTCACCTGTGCAGTGTTGTTGTCATTGAACCATAACATGATTATAGTGGTATACAAAATTGGTTAAGGTGTATTTCCAATGTAGACGTCTCTTTCTGGGATTATAAAATCACAGCAGTGGTTCCTAAATATAACGGCCTTACTTTGAATTGATTCTTGCAGTCGTTTCCTACTTGCCTAGTGCCTTGCCGTTGCCTAGCAACAGCAGGTCATGCTCCCTAATCACTTCCACAGAACCCAGAAGTGTCTGGGGAGTGTGTTCTGGGGTTGCTAGACAACTGTAAAAGGCCCCTCCCCTTTACCTTTCTCCTCTTCCAAGGACCAGAAAAATGCCAGCCAGTCAAAGCTGAACTGCAACAGTAGGGTGACCATATGAAAAGGAGGACAGGACTCCTATATCTTTAACAACTGTACAGAAAAGGGAATTTCAGCAGATGCCATTTGTATGCATGCAGCACCTGGTGAAATTCCCTCTTCATCACAAGTTAAAGCTGCAGGAGCCCTGACCTCTTTTGTATCTGGTCACTCTAGTATAGTTAGCGCAGCTCACTGCCGTAACATTCAGCCCATAAAGTTAAGCCCAATGTGATGCCTGGCAGGCTAGACAAATTTGCCCACATTCCTAGACTGGCTCATTTAAACCAAGCATTCAACCATAACACATGTAGTTTTAGCATGTTAGCATAGCAATTTAATACCAGTTCACTAAAGCTACAAATTCCTATCATGCTAAATTGCATGTATGTACAAGTTAACTAACCTGGTTTAAGAACATAAGAGCCATGATGGATCAGATGAAAGGTGTATCTAGCCCAGCATTTTGTTCAGTGAACAGCAAGATGCCTGTGGGAAGCCTGCATGTAGGACATGAGTGCAAAATAGCAGCCTCCTGCTAATGTTCCCTAGCAACTGGTGTACATAGGTGTAATGACTCTGATACTTGAGGTAATAGTAGCCACTAATAGCCTTCTCCTCTATGAATTTGTCTAATCCCCCTTTAAAGCCATCCAGATTGGTGGTCAACACTACATCTTGTGGTAGTGAATTCCTGAAGGGAATTATTTTGTATTGATGCCTCTTGTTAAAAAGGCGGTTAGCAAAGGGGGGGAAAAAGCAGAACAGAATGAGTGCTTACCTGTCCCACATGCACACAGGGCAAAAGAAAAAAGAAAGCCAGGAGTCCATACCCTCCTTTAGTGAAGAATACTAAAATGGCTTACCCACAATTACTTGCATAAAAATCCAGGTATAGCATATAGTTTCAACCAGAGTTCATTCAGTCCACTTCTTTGTGTTTTATAACATCAGCAGGAGCAAGAGAACACACCAGGTGCTCCCAGCAATGGAGGAGGTCAGAGAGAGGATGGGGAAAGGAAGCGGAAGAGCAGGAAACCACACTATAGGCTATAGAGGTCCTAAGGGTAGAGCTATGCCCAAAATTACCATGCCTTAACTAGCTAACAGCAACACTTTCTGTAACGTGCAGATTAACAGCCTTTTATTAACAAAAAAAAAAAGCTCTTAAGACATATTTATTTATTTATTTATTTGTATATCTGGAAAAGCCCTTTAGCAGTAATTAAAAGATTGGTTTAAAAAATTAACAGTTTATAAAATGGTGCCTACCTCAAAGTTAAAGTGATTGTGTGCTGCCTAGTATATCACTGCCCACACTAAAACATGCCTTTTAAAAAAGATGGAAGAGTAGCACTAAAAGCATCTACACATTTAGGATTGGATCCAGATTTACACTGGATCAACTGCCCTGGTGAAAGTGGAATCGCCACCTCCATTCCACAGCAGCCCCTTTACCCTGCTGAAAATGCTACACAGAGGGCCTGTTCAGACATGCATGGAGGGTGTGTGGGTAGGGGAACTATGGAGAGGGGAAGGATAATGGAGCCATGACAAGTGGACCGCAGCATAATCATGGAGCCATGCTGTGCCTCGTGGTACTGCTACACCCCCGTAGTTAGATCACTTACCTCTGTGTGGTTTTACCAGGCATCCTGCCATCCTCTGCATCCCAAATAGGTGTCTGACAGCAACTGTTGCAAAAAAGGGAAAAAAGGGCAGCTGACCATGGAGAATGTCTGCAGCGGCAAAAACGTTGCCGGAAGTGTCAGCCGATCTTGCCAGTTAATTCTATGGTTGTCGCCATTTTTTCTCCCAGTGGAACAATGAGAAAAACCCACAGAATTGCCACCAGATGACACGGGAACTATCCTACATAAGGTTAGTAGTGGGCATGTGTTCTCTGTCCATCATGGGGAGGGAAATCTCCCCCTACCCGACCTGCTAACCCATGGTGGATCATGTTTCTGAGCAATCCACAGTGGGTTAGCTTGTGGTCTGAACAGGCCCAGAGAATCAGGAGACTCTGCTGAATGGGAGGTGCTCTGGTGTGAGGGAATCTCCCAAAATCAGCCAGAGGGACCTTACACAAGCGGAGCCCTTCCTCTTGCAGAAGCCAGATACTGGCTCCAACCCACTGAGATTGCACTATGCTTTCATCCCTTCTCATAAGAAGCTTCTTTCTTTCTTCTTTCTGCAGTAAGAAAGAAGATGGAAGAAGCACTGGAATAAATTTGGGATTACAAATAAATGATGACATCATGTGGACCTCTGTAAAAAGTGAGTAAATGAGATGGCAATTCCACAGTAAATGCCTAATGTAGAAGCAACCAGAATGTCTACATTAATACCCTAGAAGTCCATCCCAATTGCAACTCTCATTTGGAGCCATGAGAGGCTTACTTCATATTCTTAAAGGGCAAGCTGCTTTTAACTTATGTCCATATTTTTTTTTACATCCAGCTCTTTTATCAACTTACCTTTATGCTGGCAATTGTAGAGAAATACCCATGAGCATAATACAATCAACTTCTGACTGAGTCTGTTACCCTTTAGAGCACAGCAGACGGGGTTGATGTGATCTCAGGCCAAAGCTATTTCCACAGATCTTTGGCTATGAGGGGAGGGCTTCCCCCCTCCCTGCCATAGCAATCTGTAATTCTATTATTGAGGCAGAGATCTATGAGTTGCAACCCTAGAGATTTTGATGTTTATTCTGACCTTCGCTTTGCAGGGAAAAGAAACAGGCCATGAATCAGAACACACATTTCTTCTGTGTTACATGAACTGTTGCAAGCAACCTCACATTTTCTCAGTGTTTTCAACATGGTGGGTGAAAATGGCAAATGATCTATCAATATGTACCACCACCACACCACATGCACATTCTTAACTATTCAGGACTCTTTTCTAGATCAAGAAAGGCTTATAAATGTAGTATATAAAGGAATAAAATAAACAAATATGCCAAAATGATAATTGCGCATATTCTGTTTATCTATAAGTTTGCTGGAGTTAGTTCATGCAGATGCTTCTAAATTCCTTTGCTCTTTCTGATTTTAATGTTGTATTAGGTGGAATATGACACACAGCATGTAGTACTAACAGCAATGGCAACTACATCTACTTTAATTACCAAGTGTATAATTCTGAGTGAAATGATTATATCACTTAACTCCGTATTTTATATAACCTATTGAACATACCTCATTAATAGCAGAGGTGCTGACATTTGGCAGTACATTTCTGGATTTCATCTCCAGCTCATCTTTGACTTTTTGTAATACTTAATTCAATCGTGGTGAGCTTATTTGATCTTTTCAAGTCAAGAGGATGTGGGTTGACAATTATATATTAAATTTTGGATTGGAAGGAAATTTTGTTTTAGTAACTGCAGAGACATCTTGGAATATGTGCTTCAGCACTTAGATCATATTGTCGGATATCTCTTAAGTGTTTTGAGTGATAACAGATGGCTTGTTTTTACAGATGATTGATGAATAATACATCCATAGACTGATGCAAATGAGATTGCTGGATTAACAATTGTGCAAAACAAGATGAGTCTACTCTGTTAAGAGAGCCTTGTATTGCAACCAGTTGGAACTGATTATTTTATAGTAATATTTCAGGTGTTAATAAGGTAAGGGCAGAATCCCATGCATGTTTAAACAGAAAAAAAATCCTACAACTCCCAGCATTCCCCAGTCATCATGGCTGAATGGAGTTGTAGGACTTTTCTCTGTGTAAACTTCCATAGGATTCTGCCCTAAAAGGTGTATTTTATTAATTGGGTAAGAAGGTTTTCATTTGGGGATGCAGTTACTAGATAAAGATTACGGATTATTTTGACACATTTATTAGACCTTAAACCAGCTAAAGAATTTTAGTTGATTAATCATTTCCCCTTTAACAAATTAATTGATAAATCAATCTAATTTTTAAAATGTGCATATTGCCAACATCTCAATAGCAGCTATTTTGAGATGTTGAGTGAACTGAAAGTTAGTTTACAATGTAATAGCTTACAATGTAATAAACAAAGGTTGTTGCCCTTTGTTAGAAGGAAAGATAATCTGTAATATTTTCTTGACATTTCCTAGTACAGTAACATAGGAAAATATATTAAGGAGATAAATCAATAAAAGAGAAAAGAGTAGTGGGCAGAACAGCCAACACCTTTAATCAGAAAGTACGGAATGCATATGCATATTGTCCATCTGGAAACATACCTCCTATGTCCAAACATGTTTATGTTGGTGAAGGGAACTTACCTCCAATACATCGGGGAGCATCATGTACCCTACTCCTGCACTTCGTAGACCATCAGGCATGGCCAACATTGTCAGCTTTGATAGTCCCACCTACCTTGTAGTATGGAAAGGGGTCTAATGATTCCAATCATCTGTTTATTGGTAGAGATCCTCAGAAAAAGTAGCAAAAGAGAACTTGCTTCTTCAAACAAGATCTCTTCCCAGTTCCAACAGCTGCACAGTAGCCCTTAAATATTGTGGTTTGGACATTTCACAAAAGTTTTTAATTGTTAAGATTATAAACACCATGGAATAGTTTTTCTGGAACTGATATGGGAACAAAGGATCACAGTGGGTTCAAGTCAAAGTTGGATAAATTTATTATGAAGGATATGTTACCATTTTATATTCTGGTGCCTCAGCCCACTGGTTTAGGATTGGAAGGGTCCTAAGCCTGTTGGCAGTGCAATTGGAAACAGTTGAATGGATCATTTTACTCAGCATTAGTCAAACTCAGCCCATTGGCCATCTGTTTAAAAGCTTTTAATTATTAGTGAACTCGTTAAAATAGGCAGAGTGACAGAGCCTATATCTGTTTCAAATGGCATATGGCATATTGAAGTGGCAATAGCACAAAGGACTGATGCGTACAATTATTTTGATGTAATGAAATCTAGGTAGGCCTGTGCAGAGAATCAAGCTGTCTTAGGCAAAATAGTGTTTAAAAGTTATGTGAATGTAAAAAACAGAATGTATGATAAAATGTAATACTGTAGTGATTATAAAGAGTGGAGTTGGAAAGGCTATCTCTGATTGCAGCCTAATTGTTACTCTGTATGCAAGGCTTACTGTTGACAGCCTGTTAATTGTCAGTGATGTTGCTACAGTTAACAATGACAACTGTTTGAGGCCTTTAGGCTGTGGCAGGGGTCCCGAACGTTCTGGACTTTTGGGCACATTTAGGAATTTGAGAAATTTCTGGGCACCACCATAAAATGATTTTCCTGAGGATGTAGCTAGTCACATATATCTGCCATGGGTGCCTTAGCTAGTCAAAAGTATGCTAAAGAGGGGAGGGGGAGAAATTGAGAGACTAGAGACTAGGAGACGACCTTGGCATCTTTTCAGCACTATACTGCACCCACTTTTTCAGATATGAAACGATGTTTACAGTTGCATATTTCAATATGAAAGTCTAGAGCCACATAATTACTGTGAGGCTCCATTCATCACTTTAACAACATAAAGAAATTAGGTACTGAACAGAGTTAAGACGCCACTCTTGCAATGTAGTTTATTGTGTAACTGAACTGAATCCAGAAACTATATGATGCAGTGCATGGCAATAAACATAACAATCATGTAGATAAGCATCAAATATTGATCTACGAATGTGAAAAACTATGATATTCACTTTCAGTAGCTTTTGCTGTAGTGCAAGCTCACAGTAAACTCAGAAGAGCAGGAGGTAAACATACACTGAAGCTGAGGGGGAGAGCTCTATGGTAGGCTCTTTTTAAAAAAAAATCTCTGGGCACATTTGGAAATTTGAGAAACCGCTGTGGGCACCACCACAAAATGGTTCCCATGGAGGATGTGACTACTCACATAATGGCTGCTGTGGAGGTCTAGCTAGTCAAAAGTGAGTTAAAGAAATAAAGAAGACTTCCATAACATTTTCCAAGATTTTTTTTAAGAGGATAAGGATGGGAGAGCTTTGAGGGTGTTGTTGGAGGCCCCTGAAGGTGCTGTGCTGGGGACCCCTTGGCTAAGGAATTTTAATTATAACTGATGCAAACATTTGCATATACACTAGTAGAAGCACTTAACATTCTGTTCTAGCTGTGCTTGTCCATGCTTTGATGTAGGGAGAGCTGAGAAGTACCTTTCATACATCAGAAAAACAACTGTGGTTCAAAGCAAAGCAACTGTGGAATTCAGACTAAAATTCTCATCAGGGGATGCCTGCTAATGTCACTCCCTAAATAAAGAAAATGACCTTTTGGCTCTCCACAGTCATAACCAATACCAAGACTCGTGAGTAGGCAACGTGATTACTGTTTGCTCTGATCTTTTATCCTTTGGCATGTAGAGAGGTGAGGGAATGGACCAGGCAGCAGATTTCCTTCTCACCACCCACAGAATTAATATAACGATAAGAAGTGGAGGAGGCTCAAAGGAAGTGAAGTTTTCCATTGCATGTTTGTGTAATGTTCTGTGGTTTATAGGACTCCTTGCAGAGACACAGCTCTGCTGGGTTTAAATGGGGAAACGGGGCTCCAACCGCCTCTCAGAATTTTCAGGACCATTCTTTCCAAGTATTGACCAGGCTTGAAGCAGCCTGGTTGGAAATCAGCTGAGATCACCATTCAAAATTAACAGCTCAATGGCCATGGGAGTTGGGTGTCATAGGAGTTGTAGTCCAACACACCCTTGATTCACTTCGATGTGTATCATAAGAATGGAAAAGGTGGTGAGTTGGGGACAGTTGTTTGGCGGACCATAGTTTAACCCTCAAAATGGTTTCAAGAGCAGGGGGCTTTCCCCCCCTTAAAACAACAGCAACCTTAAAAGAATTCTAACATTTAATTTTAAAAGTTAAAAAGTTAAAAAGTTCTTGATCATCTCAGAGTACAGGACATGGAATAATGGACATCAGGAAAAACTTTCTGACTGTTAGAGCAGTAGAACAATGGAACCAATTGCCTAGGGAGGTCGTGGGCTCTCCCACCCTAGAAGCATTCAAGAGGCAGCTGGACAACCATCTGTCAGCTATGATTTAAGGTGGATTCCTGCATTGAGCAGGGGGTTGGATACGATGGCCTTATAGACCCCTTCCAACTCAACTATTCTATGATTCTAAGTTTCAACAACCAAAAAAAAAAGGCAAGAAGCCTTCTACCACCATTGTAAGAGGTCTCCCTTACCCCCAAAATAGCATGAATCCCTTTGTAGTGCCTAGCCTTCTCCCTGTCCCCCTCAACCCAAATGCCCCCTCCAAAATCAGGCATGCCCAAAAATGAAGAGAAATGAAACCAGCCCCCTTCATCATATTCATTTGGCTTTCAGGACATCTGGGTGAATCTCACAATTCCTGTTCTCTTGTTTTGCTACCTTCCCTCTATTAGTATCTCCTTCTCTAGCTAAGAGCCCTTGGTAGCAACCTATATAATTTCTCAAAACGTCTGACTACAACGAGAGCAGAAAGTCCTCTGTGATTTTGAAGCAAATCATGAGCAAGCTGTCAAGTAATGGAGGATTCCATTTTTATCACCAGTTTACCAATACAGAAGGTAACGAAAGCACAGCCATAGAATTGTTAAACTGGCTATAAAGGTCTTTGAATAAGGCCTGGATGTTTATTTCATTTTGGTCATGTCTATTTCATTCTAATCTTTAGTCCTTCTCCTCTCCTGCTTCCTCTTTTCATCTCCCATTGCTTCCTGTATCCATATTTGCACCACCAGGAGTACCTGCTAATCCTTTACACTAACAGCCTGGGCTTGATTATCCTCTTCCTGTTCTTTTTATCCATGGTGCTATTACTGGAAGAAATCCTCGCACATCAAAAGACCTTTGCAAGAATGGCATTTTCTCTTGGCAGGATGCAGCAAGTTGCTCAGTTTTTGTTAGTTATTAACAATGCAGTTTACGATTCCTTCATGTTGCCCATTTAGATTTTTTTTTAAAATCCTGGGGCAAAATTGTTTTATAGAAAGAAAGAAAAAAGTATTTTTCTTCACCCTGCTGAATGTGTCTAAATGTTCACAAATGGGTGTCAGAGTGGTGACAAAAAATAAATCTGTTACTTAATAAGTATGTGAGAATTTGTTTTTATGAGAGTGCCAGAAATTCACAACTTTCCACTTAAGGTTTCCCTGCATAAATATTGATTTTTTTGCACCAAGGATTGGCATGGTTGGGAACCTGCTGAGGGACCACATCCCAGCAGGGGCCCACTGACACGACCCCCTGGACTTGCTCCTCCTCTTCACCATGACATCCTATTCGTTCACCTGTCCCTTGCTCTGGCCCAGGCAACAGTGGTGTTGAGAAGGAGGAGCATTAGATGTCATGGCCTAATTGCCCATTGGCTCTCTGCCTGTCAAGCAAGCACGTGCAGGCAATGATGAGAAAGAGGATGGAGAGCTACAGCAGCTGGTGACGATGGCCGTGAAACAGTACACTCACTGAGGGAAGGAGCCCACTGAAGGTGTCCCAAGAACCTTCAAAAACCTGGAGTCAGCGTTGACCTTGCTATACTTCATTATATTTTGTTAGAAACCACAAATGTTTGTATGGTCTGCCTTACTGTTGCTAACCACAAATCCCATGAATTTGTAGGAAGATTCCAGGAAGTCTTACTGGGAAAAATGGACATTTGAACAATAGAACTCACTGGGGCCTGCTTTAAGTGTTTGTGAATAACACCCCCTCTCTCTTACACACACATGCACACACAGATGGTCACACGGTCACACAGATGTGAAATAACACAAAGCGGCAAACTGTCTTCACCGGTGTTTTGCTTGCTGCCTTATTTTGGTCTCCATGGCACAGATGAACCACCCTTTCTTCTTTGCATGTTGAATGGCTGTCTGGTGGCCAGAAGCCTATCAGGAAGTAGGGATGGATGAATTCCTCAGGTTTTTACAATCTTAAGTTTGGTTTGTCCCCAACTTTGAGAATTTTTTTTTACGTTTGTATGAAAATTTGTATGAATTTCTGTGTGCGTATCTCCAAATACAATTCATGCATTTTTGCCTAATATGTACATTTTTGCATGTAACTTTCCCAATATAATGCACTTTTGAACGTTATTCTCTGAATGGATGCATTTTTTGTGTGCACATTTCCCTAATAGACACATTTGTTATGTGTTTTTTATTTTTCTTTTTTTAATTAGAGAAGGCTGTTGCAAAATTCAGAGAAGTGCAAATTTTGAAGAATAACTCCCATTCCATTTCCACTTCCAATGTAAAGTATACATCTAGAAGTTAGGATCCAGGAGATGAAGCGTAATGTACCAAAACTGCCTTCAGAGATGGACTTGAATGGGTATTTCTTGCTTGCAATAACCCATGAAGAAGGGTGGAGTGTGAAATGTATTATCCAGCCCCTATTCACAACCAATAACAAGAGAATCTATATTTATTTTTAGAAACACTACATCATGTCTGTATGCACATTTGCCAATTAACTGGAAATACTAAAGCGGTAATTCTTGCTCATTGAATCTTTATCTAACAAAAACTCTTATACTCTTCTTATTTTGATAAACTAGTGATCTGTTAAACCTGATGAATCTTGATGGGGAAAAAATTTATGATCTGCCCATTAAATATTTTTTTATCCTTGAGATGCCTCCAGGTAGCAAACACACTTCTTGGAGCTAAGATACACAAAACAATCGGAATGATTAATCAGGAAAGGTTCTTTATATGCCAAGCTAGCTTTTTCAGCAATTAAGAAGAAGGCCACCATGACACCTTATCAACAGCAGCAACAAAATGGCTTCTCTTGCCATTTGCAGTGACAGCAATGGTAATAAGTAGTAATCTCATTTTTCTCCACATTAATTTCACCTCACATGGTAAACTGTGTGCTATTTTGGACATCCCATATTTCACAAATATTGGGTTGGATCCAGATGTATGTGGGATCAACTGTTCTTGACAGAAACCACCCTTCTTTCTATGTCAGCCCCTCCAACCCCCCAAAAATGTTACACAGAGAGTGAGACTCTGCTGAATGGGGTGAGATGTGGTGAGGTAGGGCAGGGAAAAATCCCCCAAAATTAGAGGGAAAGTCCTGCTATGAGCAAAGTCCTTCCTCTGGCGTAAGGTCCCTGCCTATGTCAGGCAGATCCTAGATCCAACCTATTGTCAGCATGTGAGATTACATTCAGAGCAAGCAACGAAGAAATAAAGGCAGTGGGATGGAAGGATATGAAACGTGACATTTGTCATTTTAGATTTTTATGGAATATTCATTATCAGTTTTTGGGTTTTTAAAAAAAATCCCATTTCCATGATGGACAGGCCTTAATAGGAAGCCTATCAGGAAGACCTTCTGTTCCTTACATTTATGATGAAAACAAAAGGTAAAGAAGAAGTATGCAAAATTATAGAAAAGCCAACAAGGTTGATCTAGTGCTAAGGGTAATTCCATGTTTCATTTCGCCTGCTTATGAAGATACAATTTCTCACTTAAAAGCATTGGTTTTTAAATCATAGCAGCAGTCACCAAATGGATGACAGCTGTCAAATTTCCAAGCACACATAATTTTCACCCTTGTGAGAGCAACATTTTCCTTGACTATAAAGCCAGCAGTATAGTAAAACACACACAGCACAATTCACTCATGCACAGAGCAATGCCATTGTACGCAACAGTGATGACTAACTTCTTCATTTTCATGGATGTAAACAGTGACCTGGGAGTCGGACATTTTCTTGGCAATCCTTCTTCACAGGTGGTCAGGATCAATGACGTTGGTGCCATCTGGCAGTAAAGGCTTCTTTGGGCGTAGCCCAATAGATACAAAACACTAGGCTGACCATATGAAAAGGAAGACAGGGGTCATGTAACTTTAGCAGTTGTAGAGAAAAGGGAATTTCAGCCAGTGTCATTTGTATGCAATTAGTTCCTGGTGAAATCCCCTCTTCATCACAACAGTTAAAGTTGCAGGGGCCCTGCCTTCTTTTGTATATAGTCACTCTAGTATAGTGCATGCAACTTTAATTGCTGTGATGAAGAGGGAATTTCACCAGGAACTAATTGCATACAGATGACGCTGGCTGAAATTCCCTTTTCTCTACAACTGTTAAAGTTACATGAGCCCTGTCCTCCTTTTCATATGGCCAGCCTACAAAACACAAAAAGATATGTGTTAGAAAGTGGTCTGAAAGCACACAATGTAGTTCTAGTGCTGAAGCTAAGTTCATCTCATTTGAAGATGGGCATGCAGGACCAGAAGAGGAAGTATTGACAGAAAGAAGCAAGCTAGCAGTAGAGTGGCCATGTGTCCTTTTTATTTATATTTAAACAGATGGCAGTCTTCTATTTGAAGGCATCCTCTGTTTGAAGGGCTGTCCAGTCAAAGTCCAGTCGAAGATTAAGAACTATTGCCCATCAACAGTTAGGCCCTTTCCACACAAGGCGTTTTGCCTGGGATAGCCCCAGGTGTAACGGGAGGGAGGGAGGGCGATACTGGAAGCACCTAATACACACCATCTGAGCACAGGGACCAGCCAGGGACCAAACAGCCTGGTGTAGAAACGGCCTTAGTATCCTGGGCAGCAGACTGAGCAGACAGGCACGCAGGTCCCATGGTTACAGCCTTACACACTATGTTGAGGTGTACCGTATTTCTATTTCAGTTTTAATTATTTGTAAATTTTCATTTATAAGTATAATTTGGCATATTCAAATTCTATGCTCCTTTTTTGGTGATGCAGTTCCTCTTTTTTTTTGACAATTTATAAGGGGCTATCCTAGGTAGCAGTGGAAGCCATCTTATAGCTGCAGTCTCAAATGAAGAGGGAAGGCTTAAAACATTCCATATCAGAGCCATTCTTGAACATGTATCACCTGCACATCATGATAGGCCCTGTAAGCTGTTTGGCATGGTGAGACTGCTTAAAGGAGATGAGAAAAGCCCCGTCCCTGAAACATGTAAGAAAAGCTTTGCTGGATCAGACCAAGGGTTCATCTAGTCCAGCATTCTGTTCATACAGTGGCCAAGCAGCTGCCCATGGGAAACCCACAAGCAGGTCTGTGAGTGCAACAGCACCCTCCCACCCATGTTCCCTAGCAACTGGTGTACATAGGCATAGGCATATTGGAAGTAGAGTATAGTCATCAGAACTATTGATGGTTGATAGCCATTGATAATGTGAAAACATGATTCCACTTGGTTTTTAATGGTTTTTGAACTGAAAGTTTTAGATTTTGTTCCTTTTGAGTTTAAGGCTTTCATCTTAATTTTTTGTTATTTGATTATGCTTTCTTCTGTGATGTAAACCTCTTTGGGTGCCCTTGCTACCACCACATATCAGTATAGAATGAGACATGCTTTTATAAATACATATAAAAATAAAAACCATGTGTACGCTGTCTCACATAATGTGTACCTGTCTCACATAACTCTCCTTCGTGGGTGACATTGTGGACAACATTTTTACTGCACCCTATTTAATTGTTTGTTTATTTATTAAATAATTGTTTCCTGCACTCCACCAATATGTCCTTAGGGTGCCTAACTATAAAAAAATAGTTAAAATAAAAGCAAGATAAAATAAAAGCAAGATAACGTGGTGGGATCTGGAAGCAAAGCCACATGAGGAGAGACAGAAAGAACTGGGCATGTTTAGCCTGGAGAAGAGAAGACTGAGGGGGGACATGATAGCACTCTTCAAATACTTGACAGATTGTCACACAGAAGAGGGTCAGGATCTCTTCTCGATCATCCCAGAGTGCAAGCCATGAAATAATGGGCTCAAGTTACAGGAAGCGAGATTCCATCTGGACATCAGGAAAAATGTCCTGACTATTAGAGCAGTTCGACAATGTAACCAATTACCTAGGGAGGTAGTGAGCTCGCCTACATTAGAGGCATTCAAGAGGAGGCTGGACAGCCATCTGTCAAGTATGTTTAAGGTAGATTCCTGCATTGAGCAGAGGATTGGATTCGATGTCCTTATAGGTTCCTTCCAACTCTACTATTCTATGATTCTATGATTCTGTGATGATACCAAAGATGAATGTAAAACAGTACCAGAGAAGAATATATAACTAGATTCAAAATCCATCTAATGTTTAAAGGGCCTGGGAAAATAAATTTTAAAAGTGCCTGGTACTAAAAAGACATGAGAGTGGGTGCGAGACAAGTCTTCCTAGGAAGAGAATTCCAAGGACAGGTTTCCATTGCCAAAGACTCTCTTACTAGTTGCCACCTTCCTGACTTCACAGAGCAGGGCACCCAGAGCAAGGTCTCACAAGATGACTACAGCATTTAGGCAGGTACATATGAAGAAATTGGTAGGTCTGCTGAGGGCCATGCAAAATTGCTTTCTGTATGGGGCCAGCCCTACCATTAAGCAGAGAGAGACAGGTACCTCAGGCAGCTGAATGTGAGTGTCTTGAAATGTCAGCAGATGGTTAATTACTGTATTTTTACTGCCAGGGAAAGGGGAGAGGCTCTTGTTGGATCTTCTGCCTCAGGTGGCGAAATAATTTGACCAGACTTGTGTATCATTCACTTTGACTTTGGGTGGGGTGGGGGATGGGAGTGGGACAGAGCATTTGCAGCAAAATATTTTGGCTGGGTCCAATTTCTTGGCCAAATCCAGTTGCCCCGTTATACAATAACAAAAAATACAACAGTGATACTATAGTGCTCAATAGTACTTAAAAAGAAAAAGAAAACTAAACAAAAGACCCAAAGAAAACAGCATACCCTCTAACACTTCACAGATGAAAAATACATGCTTGCAAACCTCCTCTTTTTGCAAGAAGAATCACTAGCTGACTCACCAATATATTAATAATGAAGAGTCATTTAAGAACAAAGATACTGTAGGAAAACATAGGCTGTCAACAGTTCAAACTGTGCGACATCAGCTGCAGGCTTTAAAATGACACGCTGTACATTGCCTTGTTCTTCACTGCCTATGTGCATATGCATTTCTATGCATCTGCGTAGGGTGACCAACTGTCAGGATTTCCCCGGATTTGTCCTGGTTTTTGTTCTATCCTGGGTGTCAGGGGGAATTTTCTGTAATTTTCTATAATGTCCTGGAAAGACAAGCTTTCCCCTTTAAGGCCACATTAGCGTGGTTGGAGGGAATGACGAGCTTTCTGGAGGTGGGTTATTTCCCTCCCACTGCTCCAATCAGGACCTTACAGGGGACAGTATGTCATTCCTGGACATTATAGAAAAGGACCCGATTGGAGCAGTGGAGGGTGGGAATGACACACTTTCCCCTCCTCCACTCCAATTGGGGCCTTTAAAGCAGTGGGGGTGAATGACATGCTTTCCAGAGGCCCCGGAAAGCCACTTTCCCACCCCCCACCCCACTGAGGGTCCTCTTTTTTGGTTTCCCAAATGTGGTCACCCTAGCAATAGGGACAAGATGCATCCACGCATTTCACTTGGAAATTCAAAACGCAGAAATCCTGGGAAGGAAGTTGAATCAAGTATGACATACTACCAGTGTAGCATTTAGCACAAACAGAGCAATCTTAACCCCAAGTTTCTCTGGCTGGCAGAGATAGGATGGGATGGTGGGGATCTTATGTCTGTACAGAGGGGTACTGCTAGCAAGGTGGATGCTTCACTTATGCATGCAGAAAGCTCTATGGACCTGAGTGTATCCAAAGTGTTCCTGCTGGTGGTAGGCCCTGAAACCAGGTGTTCCATGGGCAGGTTAGAGGCAGCTTTGAATCTGTTGGATCCAAAGGCCTCCATTCATCTGACAGGGCCAAGGTTGGGGCCTTCAACTACACCAGTCTAGAGCTGGTGTAGTTAACTCTCTCCCCAATACAAGTAAAAGTCCCATCCGTCCTCCCTGTAGCTGTCATGAGACATCAAGCCTTTAGAAGGGGCAGAAAATCCAACACTTTGTTCCCCCAATCCTCTCCACTTAAGAGTTAAGAACATAAGAAGAGGCATGCTGGATCAGATCAAGGGTCCATCTAGTCCAGCATTCTGTTCACATAGTGGTCAACCATCTGCCCACAGGAAATCCACAAACAGGTCATGAGCGCAACAGCACCCTTGATCATTTTAGTTGCCCTTTACTGCACTTTTGTTTTCTAAACTATATATTTTAAAGAAACCCCCCAAAAACAGAAATAGGAGCACAACACCAGAAATTTGGGAATATCCTAGGTAAGGAGGAACAATTGGACCACGTGAAAAATAAATTTTGGTAACTTCCTGGAAAAACCCAGTTTCAAGAGAATTCCAGGACACAGCAAGGCCAAATGAGAAGCCTCATTTAGGAGAAATGATTGCTATCTTAAATTATCATGTAGGAGAAATGATTGCTACCTCAAAACCTGATATGTGAATCAGGTTCCTGCTCCCATAGTTTGAGAGTACTACAAAAAGAGGAAGGCTTCACCTGTTGAATTTTTGGCTGCTATGCAGTGATTCATTAAAGGCTCTGGTAATTAAACATTGGCCTGGCTTCAGCACCCAAAGCCTGAAAAATGTTGCAAGGGATGTAAAAGTTCACTCCCCAAATTTTAAAGACTAGTTGGTTCTACAAATGGAATTTCTCATGCAGAACAACTTCCTTCTGCCTGATGAGTGTAGCTACTAAGATTCTGATTGGTGCTACTTATATAGTTCATTAAATAATGATTGATGAGAATGGTGTAATAGAGTAGTTCTAGGTCTTTTTCCTCCCATCAACTCCCCGCCCCCTAGAATCTTCTCCACCCTTTGCAAACGCACATCCTAGCTATGAAGAAAGTGAACAGGACTGCCCTCCAGGTGTGTACAATAACCCTCTCAATAATCTGACACCTTAATATGGCTCCCCTTGATCAAAACGTTTGCACCGTAAGTGATTATTCACCTTTATGTTTTAAATTGGGTATTAAAGTTGGTTACAATGGCATGCAATTTCCTGTTTATCATCTGCTTAAATGCTGTGACTTCCCTTGCTGTCCTTCAGTCAACTGGTAACTCATCTGTTTTTAATGAGTTGTCAAACATGATTGATACCATCTCTGTAATTGTCTCTGCCAGTTCTTTCAGAACCTTGGGGTGAATATTATGTATCAGGGTTATAAGATGTATTGAGCTCCATTCCTTGGCTAACCCCATCTTTTAAAACAAAACCCTGCCTGCATAAGAAACTATAAGGAACGTCCATGCCTGCTTTTTCCATTCAACATCTCCCTTGCTTAAAAGCAATCACTCATCGTGACATAAATAACCCAACCCTCAAATATTTCAATGACAAATGGTCCTGTGTAGCGATGCACAGAATATTCTACCGTTTAAATTTTTGAGTCAAAAATAGCTATCAATGGGTAGGCTTGTTTCCTTCCTGGGGGAAAAAACTTTGTCCAAATTTATTCACTTTTTCAAACCTGTTCAGCCCCATTACTGCTTTTGCTTTGGCATCATTATTTCCATGACTCTTTCTTTCTTCTTCCTAGTTTTTGTTTATTCAAGACAATCAGAGAGTTTGTAATGAATGGATTGACCTCACATCCAATCAGGCTTGGCTACAAGGAAGACGGGATTAACAGATAACGAGGGCAATTGAGTGTGAGAGCGAGTGATGACAATCTAAACAAACAGTTGTGCATTTTTGAAGGGAATGCCCCAAAATTGAAAAAGTAAGGACCCAATCCTATATCCACTATACTGAAATACCCTGAAAATGGGAGGCATTTTTGAATACCTGAGAGTCAGAAGGTGTTCCAGGTTTAAGATCTACATATAGCAATTCAATAAAAGAAAATAAATGTCTTAGGGGGTTCTGAAGATTCTGAGGTTGTATAACCACACACAGAGAGAGAACACTTAAGAAATATTTCTAAGTCTCTCCTCAGGTGAAATACCTGGAGACTCTCAAAAGTATCTCAGCAATGCCAATATAATTTCTCAAGATGTTTTCTGTACCAAGAAGGTATGGATTCAGCTCCACCAAAGTAATTTCTGCTGCTGATTGATGGCATAGGACAACCATCCCTCTCCTGATGTTTTTGGACTACAGGTCCCATCACCAGTATGGTAAGGGATGATGGGCGTGGAAGTACAAAACATCTGGAGGGGGCAGGTAGGGGGAGGCTGGCATAGGCAAATGTAGCTCCATATCTGGAGGTGTACATGTATAGGCCAGTAAATCACTCCGCACCAGTCCTACCAAAATCAGCTATGGTTGTGATTCAACTATTCTTCATTAGATGAGAAAGACTAGAGAATGCAACAGAATTAGTCCACAGGATTAGACCCAGTTAAGGGTCTGATTCAAGGCCATGTGTCCTACTTCACAGAGGGCAGCCTTCTATTTCAAGGGCTGTCAGAGGACAGTCCTGTATTGGAAGGTATCCTCTGTTTGAAGGGCTGTCCAGTCCAAGTCCCATCTAAAGATAAAGAATCATAGAAAGCTGGGAGAGCAGGGGCCGTGAAGTTGTCCATCATCTGTTAACACCTGAGCGGCCGACCAAGAAGACAGACACATAACTCCCCTAGTCAACAGTCGTCCCCCACAACCGTGCAATATGTTATATTTCTAGTTGAGTTGAAGTCATGCTTTCAAATGGGTGTGTATGCCTATCAATTAGCATATGCAAATTTTATGTAAACCTCCATCCTCTTCTGTCCTCCTTTTCGGAAGGTGTGTAAGTGGCCACCCTAAAACTGATGTTGACAGAAGAAACTCCTGTGCAGTCCTGAAGGATAGAGCCTGGAATGAACTGACGCAGTCCCTCTGAAAAGAGCTCCATGTGCAAATTTCATGCTTCTGTTCTCTGCTAATTGTGTTTCTATTGAGCTTTTGGCAGATTGCTGCCGCTACAATTCTGAGGAAACAGGCTGTAGAAATGTAAAGGAAAAAGTAAATATTGCTTGAAGAGTGACTGTGTTGCTGTGAAAGGACAGCGTGTTATTAAACTGTGTCTGTGTGATTGAAGTGTTGTTAAACCCCAGCACTTTCTTCTTTAATTAAACATGCCCCATTCTTTCTTTTAAGACAGAAATGTCAGCCTAGAAGCATAGCGATAAAAAATTAATTATTCAGATTTGTCACCCAGGTGGTGGCGAGGCAGGCGGGAGGGAGGGAGGGGGGGGATACATTTTTTATTTTATTTTTATTCAGCTCATAGTAAAAACTAGTCAGCCTGTGACTGAACCAAGGAGCACAATCCAAAAAGTGGGTAATGAGGGGAGAAGGGCCATCGCTCAGTGGCAGAGCAGATGTTCCTTGGCATCTCCAGTTGTTCTTTCTTTCTTTCTTTTTTAAAAAAATAAAAGACCTCGGCTTTTAGCTATGCATTATATGCAAACATGTAACCAAACCCCAAAGGGAAAACTGCTTTGGTAAAGTAGTGGACAGGTTCATAAAAACATAGGAAGAGCCATGACGGATCAGACTAAAGCAAGAGTGGCCAGGTGGCTTCTTCTATACAGGTTTATAGGTAACTGTCCTCTATTTGAAGGCATCCTCTATTACCAGTCCAAGTCCGGTTTAAAGATAAAGAACCATAAGAACTGTTGCCCATCAACAGTTAGCACCTGGGTAGCAGGCTGAAGCACAAAGTCATCTGGTCAGTATGGTGAGATGTGCTGTATTTCTGTTTAAATTATAGTAATTATTTCTAAATGTTCGTTTGTGTGTTCGTGTGTGTGTGTGTGTGTGTGTGCACGTGTGTGTGTATTAGCATATGGAAACATGATGCTAATCACTGCCCTCTGTTTTTCATGATAGATTTCCTCGTTTTGGGCCATTCATAAGTAGTCCCCCTATTAAAGGTCTAGCCAGTCCTGCATTCTCTGCCCACAGTGGCCACACACATCTCCATGGGAAGCTCAGAAACAAGATGAAAAGCACAATAGTATCCTTCCATTTGTGTTCCCCAGCAAACAGCATACAGAAGAATGTACCAAAGTTTGCACAATTCTTCATACATGGGATGGAAAAAGCTTGAGATTTTAAAAATTTGAATATGGAGGAAAGGGAATGTGGCTGATTTGTCCACCTGCAATCGAAATAGAGACTCACTTTGAGGGGCATGCAAGTTTCAGGTCAATGTACAGCTTGCATGCTTCCTCCTGTACAACAGGAATGGGGAATCTCTTTCAGCCCGAAGGCCAAATTTCAAGTTCAGAGATGCTCTCAGGGGCTGCATTCCAGTCTTATCTGGCAGAAGGCAGCTTCCTATGTTCAGCATTGGACACCTAAACATGCATCCCACCGCTTTCAGAAGCACAACTGGTTGAGGTGTGAGACAGGTGGCGCCCAGGTCATGGAACTCAGTTTTTAGCTGGTCTAAATCAACTTAACCCCATCAAAGTCTATATCACCAATGTGTTTATGCCAGCCGAGAATTTGAGCTGATGCATTGATGTTAAGAAGAGACTAAAATAGCCATTGTGTGTCTGCAACATTAGCCAAAGAAAACAGGAGCCCCTGGAATTATAAATGACATTCTCCTAAATAGGCTGTGATTAAGTCCAAACGACACATAGGTTGGACATTTCCAATAGATGAGCTCATGAAGAAACATGGCTAATGACTACAGCATAATTATGAAGAGTAATGACGAAATTGTTCGTGTTTGTGTTTTGCTCCAAAGCAGTACTTCTGAAATGATAGCTGTTAAAACCGGACATCATGAGTAGGGCAATCCCTGAGCTCATCTACTGGATCTGGCTGCAGCAAGCTTTCTTGAAGACCATATGTTTGTTCACACACAAGCCATCCCTGTGTGTACAGTCTATCTGTGGGGGGCCTAAAATCGCACTCATTCCCAGAACTCCCCCTGCTGATGTGGCAAACTGGTAGCCAATGAAGAGTCTCCTTGTTATGGAGAAAGTACTGTCTGCTGAAGTGTGCTTCTTTTATGTCAGAACTTCACAGAAGTGCCATCTTTGCAGTTGACTAGAAGTGACTGTGTCCAGATGAAGAAAGCTCCTTGCTTTAGAGTCTCTCTCATTTCGTGCAGGTTCAGTTATTTTCCAAAAGCCAAGATTCACTTCACACCTTACAACCGAGTTGGGCAACTTGTTGCCATCCAAATGTTTTGGCCCATACTCTCATGCTCCCTCACCATTGTCTGTGGTGACTAAGGCAGAAGGGAGTTGTAGGCAATACATCTGGAGGGCCACAAGTTGCCCACTCCTGCCTTACCAAATCAGCAATTATGGAGGTGTTTACCACGTATCAGAGGCAGTACCCCATAAGAATACGAGAAGAGCCATGCTAGATCAGATCACGGGTCCATTTCATCCAGCATTCTGTTCATACAGTGACCAACCAACTGCCCACAGGAAATCCACAAGCAGGACATGAGCCTCTCCACCCCAAGTTTCCCAGCAAATGGTGTACATTGGCATACTGCCTCTGATACTGGAAGTAGCATATAGCTATCAAGAGGAGTTGCCATCGATAGACTTTTCCTCCAGGAAGTTGTCCAAGCCCATCCAAGATCCAAATTGGTGCTTATCACTACACTTTCTGGAAGTGAATTTCATAGTTTAACTATGTGCTGTGTGAAGAAGTACTTAATTTTATCTGTGACTTACTACTACTAATTGAAACAGTAAGCCGTGATTTTTTTCCTGTAATTATTAAGATTTCCATAATGAGTTAATTACCCCATTATCTGTATAATTGTCTGAATACTATGTTCTTTTTCTTCTTTCTAATATAAAAGAGCCTGTTACAAAAATTGCCACTAAATATTTGCTGAGAACAATGAGAATACAGTCTAAAATATTATTGAACCAGACTAAATTTTCTGCTTCTGTTCTGTTTATTTTTTTCTTTGGTCTTTAACTATTGTATAAAGAGAGATATTGGATTAATGTTTTGGGATTTTTATTTCTGTAAGTCAAGTTATGGTCTTGTATTTTATCCTCCCAGGTCTATTGTTATATGGGTCTTATTGTGAGGTCTGTTGACTAGATCAAGATTGATTGATTGATTGATTGATTATTAATCCAGGCTGGTGAACCTCTCACCACTACTGAAATTCAAGCGTATCTCTTTAAGCCACATTCAAATGTGAGGAAATGAATTAACATTTTGCCAGAATGGTTAGGCAATGAGGAAATTTTGTTTCTATGCATTAGGAAACAAGCTCATATTAGAAGAAAAGCCCTTTCAACATTGGCCATTCCTAAGCCAATACTATTGAAGAATCCCAGTCTCAAAGGGCTGACATGCTGCAGTCAAGAGTAAATGCACTGCTTCCATTTGAAAACTTCTCATATAAAAGCTTTCCGTACAGCTCACAAATTCTGTTTAAGTATTAGATGTTCCTGGATGAAGAAGCCCACTTGCCAGGCCTTTTTTTTTTGTACAGCCACCTTCCATGCAATCTCTATTACAGTCATATTATACAGCCACCTTGGACATTTATCAATGACTTCTTTGCTAAAGACGCATGGCATAATTCATCCAGGCACTGCTACTGCAAAACCTCCACATAGTGGGCTGGATCCAGATTTATGCTTGATCAACTATGAGGATGGAAGTGGATTGGGAGAGCTGGGCAAAACAGGGAGAGGGATAAGAGATGTGGGCTATAGGGGCTGTTAAGCCCTGCAGTGGTGGTGCAGCCCAATGTAGGCTACACTGTTAACCCTTGTACCACTGGTCTCTGGCTTTCTCTCTGTATCCCAACTTTCTCTCTCCTAGCCAGCACTCAGTCTGATTACCCCTTCACTGCTAGAGGACTATAGGCAGCTTGATCTTCAGGTACAGAGATGGCTACAGGAACAGACAATCAGAGATACTTAATCAGCTTGAAATGAGGGGGAAACTCTGACTTGGTATGCATAAGATCTCTCAGGTCAGAGCACTCAGGCTGTTGACTGATAGGTCCCAGAGCCCTGCGGTTCAACAGTCATGTGTGCATCCCAATGGGTTCCTGATAAAAAGTAACAACACCAAACACATGCACTAATAAATCAACACTATAACACTCTGATCAATCATTAAAACCGAACTAGCAGTGAGATGCTGTATGCTAAAAACTGCTCTGCAAAGAAAAAAATTCAAAGGTTTCATCAAAAGGACCCAAAGGCCTGGGTGAAGAGGTGTGTCTTATGTAGCTGACAAAACAAGGCTACGGGAGACGCCTGACACACCTCCAAAAACAGGGAATTCCATAATGAGGGTGCCGCCACAACCGAGAAGGCCCTCACTCAGGTTGCTGCTCCCTGGGCGTTGCCCGTAGGTGGGACCATGAGCAGGTCCCTCTGTAAAGATCTTAAAGGCTGGGCTGATACATGCTGGGAGAGGCATTCCAACATGTCTTCTGGTTCCCCCTCCCACAAAGTCTGTCAGAATGCCACAGCCAATGAGCAGGCTCAGTTCTCAGTGGACTCTTTGGGATAGATTAGTTATTTCCTCCTTTTCTTAAAACTTTTTATACTTCTGCAAAGTTGGGTTTCCCCCCAACCCTGCTGATATCTTGTGCTGATATCTCCCTCTTGTGGCGCTGTTTTGGCTGCAGAAGGATCGACACTCACACCTGAACATTGGAAATAGAGGAAGGGATACCCCCTAAATCATACAAGGAGCCTCCATGCCGGTTCCCTGCAGCATATTCAGCCCAATGTCTGGAGGATCGCAGGGTCAAGTTGTTGGGAAGGTGAAGCAGGGAACAGTGCTGGCAAAGCCACCCTGCTATGGGCATGAGGATAAATGGTTGAACAGGGTTAAAGATCACTTGTATGGATACAACCCCACCTTTCCCTCCTAGTCCACACCAGCCATTTATTGCAGGATTGTATCGCGGTCATCACTAATGTGGCACATGATGTTCGCCTGCCTCCGCAGTGATCTAGGCTCCACAACTCATTTTCCCCGGAATATCCCAGACTGCTTTTGTTGCGTTTTTTTCCAGCCCTCCTGCTTCCATTCCGAAGAACGTGTGCGGTGTGACCCCCACCCCCTTTGTGAGGTCGTTGCTGTTCGTCACAAGTTGTGGGCTCAGCGAACAGCCAATCAGCTGTGGGGGGCATTTCCATGGGTACTGGAGGTGTGCAGGAGTGGAGCTGTCCACCATTTTCGCCACATGTTTCCGATGGGTATCGGCATGTTTCACGGCTGGGTGTGCTTTTTTTAAAAAAAAAATACAAACACAGGTCTGCGCAGGAGCGCATATTTGACGGAGGTCATATCTCCCCATATGTTGCTGTGCATCTGCGCTCCTGCACATGCCTCACCAGTCATTAAAAAAAACCTCTGCCCCATAGCCATCTGCATAGCACCACCCATTTCTGCCAATCCACATGGGGAAGCAGAGTGACCAGGCATACGTGCTCCCACAATGACACTCCTGTAATTGCGGTACACATCAGTGGCGTGTACCCCATGAGTGCTGAACGCAAAAGCAGGGAACAGTTAGGAACATCCCTCTTCCGTTGCGAAGGGGCTGCAGGTGTAGATTAGCCCATAGTGATGATCAGCTGTAGACTCAGGGTGAGAGAGGGTGCACTGACAACAAACACATCTGTCTCTGTTTTGTTTCATAGAGAGTTCATTTTTGTAGCAACAATTGCAGTGTCAGCATGGAACATTGCCTCTTATCACTTGCCAGCTGAACTCCTATTTTGGTGTCTGTGTGGGTATTAGAAGAAGGCAGTAAAAGGTGAGCAACAGATGCTTCCAGGGTCACACATTTAGATTATCAAGTAGTTGCTGTAATTTCCCCATGAGTATGTAAAGAGTGCTCACGCTCATTACAATGACAATTAGGAATGGTCAGATCCATGTACCAACAGTCGGTTCAAGTCCAACTTAGTCATAGACCCCCTCTAGATGGATTCCGTTTGACGCCTGTTCCTCCAATTATCCGCATCTTCTCGGAAGCGCTTTATCGTAAATGCTTGTATGCAGGCCAGCACAACAGATATTTCCTGAAGACCTGAAAAGAAAGGGCCTGATGACCCTCCTGATGGAAATTCATTCCAAAGGGACCACCACTGAGAAAACCCTCCCCCTTGCACTCACCAGCCTAACCAGCCTTGGTGCAGGCAGATGAAATGGGCCATTGTTGATGGTCTTAGGGTATGGACAGGCTGGTATGGAAATAGGCAGTCCTTCAAGTAGCTTGGGACCAACCCTTTAAAAGCTCCACGGGTTAAAACAAGCATTTTAGATTGGACTTGGAAGCACACTGGCAAGCAGTGCAGCTGGCACAATTTTGCTGTCACATGAGTCAACTGCCCAGATCCCATGAATATCCAGGTGGCTGTATTGTGCTGTACCACCTGAAGTTTCCAAAACATCTTCAAAGGCAGCCTGTACAGTGCATTACAGTAATCCAGTTTGGATGTCACCATAGCATGAATAACTGAGGCAAGTTCCTCCTGCTTCAGATAGGGTCACAACTGACATGCCAGATTAAGGTGGTAAAAAAGTACCTCTAGCCACAACTACCACCTGAGCTTTCCCATCTAACACTGACTCCAGGAGCCCACCAAAACCCCTAGTCCTTCAGGTTTAAGATTAGGGTTAGGACTCGATATATACATAAGACGAAACCTACTGTATTTCTCTATGCAGCTTTCCCCAACCTGATGTCTTCAGATGTTTTGGTCATCAGCTAATGCACTTACCATCAGCCCCAGACATGGGCATGGCCAATGGTTAGGAATGCTGGAAGTTGTAATCCCAAACATCTGGATGGGGAAGGATGCTGCTTGTTATCTACCATTGTTCATTCTTTCTGCCTGCACATTTAAAATCATTTTGTTGTTGTTTTGCTCTCAATGATCTACATGAAAGGGAAGGCAGTAGGAGTACCCAGAGAAAAGACCAAATTAAATTAGCAGCTGGTTTTGCTCTGAGCTGGCATTGAATTTCTTTGTGTATCTGTGCCCTCCATCTCATCTGGGTTTAAATTAAAAGCTTCCCAATGTGCACAGACTATTAGCACAGACTGAACAGAAAGGGCACCACAAGATAAAACATTTGGTTGCTAGCAAAGCTTGAGTTGTCAGACAGTTGCTGCTCAGGCTCCAAATGTTCACATCCAAATGTAGTCATACTTTGAGCAGAACCATTAAAACCAATGGGAGAAGTTAATCAGGATTCACTTCAGTCCTATTGATTTCAATGGATCTGCTGTAAGTATGATTAAATCTGGATCCAATCCTTCACGTTGAATGCAAGAAAACAAGCCAGCTTTCTGAGCAGTGAGAATAATTAATGGCTGTCATAATGGCCATGCAGTAGGAGACGGAAGCTTTTCGCCCTAAAGTCTGCCCTCGGGCTCTGTGCTGTAATAAGCTAAGAGCGAGCCAAGAGTGTGTCTTAACTGGTTGTACATTTGTCATTTCCCAAGTGTTCTCCTGCAGAATTGCATCGTACATCCCACTCAACTACTCCTAGTGCACTTTACCATGGACAGAACCGTAATCATCTATTGGTGATCAAAAACAGACATCTCTAAAGAGCGGTACATTGTACACCATTGAATACACTAGGCTGATCATATGGAAAGGAGGACAGGGCTCATATAACTTTAACAGTTGAAGAGAAAAGGGAATTTCAGCCAGTGTTATTTGTATGCACTTAGCTCCTGGTGAAATTCCCTCTTGGTCACAACAGTTAAAGTTGCAGGGGCCCTGCCTTCTTTTGTATATGGTCACTCTAGTATAGTGCCTGCACCTTTAACTGTTGTGATGAAGAGGGGATTTCACCAGGAACTAATTGCATACAAATGACACTGGCTGAAATTCCCTTTTCTCTACAACTGTTAAAGTTACATGAGCCCTGTCCTCCTTTCCATATGGTCAGCCTGTGCAAAGCGCTTTAGAAATGTAGTGTCTGTACCATCATCACTTAGTCTCGAAGCTCCTCTAGGATGTCATCCCCCCCAGGGAAATGCACTTCAGCTGCTTTGTTTGTCAGCAATATTTAATCAACTCTTGCAACTCAGCACTCTGTATCACTCCAGTCAGCCCATGGCTAGAGGGATTCACTGGTGAGCAGTAGGCAAGCATAATTTCTCCGGCCCAATACAAACTTGCGAGACATGCCACATCTCCCCATGAACTGTTTTGAAAAATTGGCAGATTGATTGGTGACCTTTAGATTATTTTCATTCCCTTTAAGCTACTTACATTTCTGGCTGTATGATTTATATTTATAGCCAGATGCAGCAGTATGGATTGTATTATATTAATTACATGCGAGTAACAAGTGCCCTTTAGACATGGTGTCCTGGCCCTGGCATCTAATGTCTGTTCTTCTATGCAATCTGGAGACAGAGGCCTAACTCATTTATTCACATATGTTTGTTTGTTTGTTTGTTTAATTAGCATATTTCATGTCTTGCACTTCAGCCCGACGGCTCTCAGAGAAGATGAAAAACAACAATACAATGACAGAATAGAACAGCTGAAAAGCATATGAAACTAGTATGGGCTACTACCAACCCCAGCTCAAATAGACTGAGCTCAGAAATAAATGGAGTGATTTCCACTGGTCAGCTTATTTTCCAAAAACAATGAAGAGTCACCCAGCAATCCCAATCCCCAAACCACCCTGTTAGCCTTCCGATACCATACACCCTCCCCATTCCATTTAAATTATACTAATGGACAGCATGGTAGGAGACATAGCAGCATCTGTAATACATCAGCCAGAAGAAGAACAGAAGGAAAAGAAGACCTCTCCCTCCCTTCTCTGGCACACTGCTAACATGCCAATGGGGAAAGGCCCTGCTGGCCTTTGAGAGTTTTCATTTTTCCAGGTCAGAGAAAAATTGGGGGTTGTAAAACTCACCTCTTTTTTTGAGGCAGGGTTTTACAGGCCCTCAAGCTTCTATTCAAGCCAGAGTTTGGAGAACTTTATCAGCATCTCAATAAAATACATTGAAAAAGAAAAAGAAGAAAACAACAACAGGTGTCATGTCAGATTTTTCTTTTCATACATGCACTAAAACCAGAAGATTGAAAAGGCTGAGCAACTGAGAAGCTCTTTGGCTGGTGTTGAAACATCCTTAAAGCTGGTGGGCCTTCCTAGGGAAATCATTCCAGAGACAAAGTGCCCCCATCAAGTCACCACCTGCCTTACCCTGATGGTCGGGGGACCTGAAGAAGGACTTCAGAAGCAGATCTTGGCACCCAGGTTTATGTGTGAGAAGGGCCCCCTGTAAATTGGATCAGCAGCACTGATAAAACAGGGTCTCAAATTTACTGGAGAGTTCTATTCACATTCAATTGAATGTGGCAGGACCTCCGTTCAGACCTCATTGCTCAATGCAGCGAGGTCAGGAATATGCAGGGCCTGGAGTATATGGGGATGATTGGGGCAGGGCTAGTGTGTGCAGCCTCATACCTGTCCCCACATTTAGTCTTCAGAACACCTGTATAGGGGCATGAGAAACAATCTTGCATGGGTATCTTGAAGCACAGTTAGGGTGGCCCCTTGTGAATTGCCAAAAAGGAGGACACACATCACACAAAAAAGGACAAAATATACAATTTTGCATAATATTTGCATATGTTAATTTATACGTATAGATCCACATTTAAAAATACTTATTATAATTTAAATAGAAATACAATACATCTCATCATCATGTCGAAGACTGTGACCAGGGCTAGATCTACACTACTGTTTTATAGCAGTATTGAAACTGGTGGGGCACATTACACATACGTATCTCTTTCATAGTGTTAGCAAGCGTCCTTGTTGCCTGCATGCCTGAGTGCACTTTCAGACATGCAACTTTGGGTACCTCTTCATGGCGTCTCTTTGACGTTGCGGCGGTGGCGGCAGACGGAGCGACATGCATTTGCATTCCCTCTGCCCGTCTTCACTGGCAGCAGCGTCGCAGCTGGAGGGGTTGCTGCCGCTGCCGCTGCCATGCCCATGCTGCCTCTTTGAAGGTAAGTTTTATTTTTTAATTTGCAGAAGGGGGGAGGACTGAGGAGGCGTGGAGTTTAGGTTTATTTATTTTTTTAATTTGCAGAAGGGGGGGAGGACTGAGGAGCCACAGGTTTTTTGGAGGTGCGGAGGTGGTTCAGTGAGCTTATGACTCGCTGCACCACCCCCTTCCATGCCCAGCCCATGGTGGCCAATCAGTGGTCGCCATAGACGTGGCATGCCTCCAAGAAGCGCCGGAGAAAAAGTGACAGACAGCAGAAGCCATCATCACTTCGCCGCAAACTAAAAAAGTCACTCTAAATGCCCAACTTTTTTAGTTTGCAGCAAAGCCCCTTTGCCCCTAGATGGCTTCGGATTGGTGACAACGTCATGTAACGCAACTGCCGCCATTCCAAAGCCACCGCAACGGATACTATCCGTCTAGAGGTACCCTTTGACACTTGAAGGGATCTTTTAACATTGAGCACTGAGCGTCCCAAAGTTATGCACCTTAAGGAGAATTTCAGAGATTGAAGACACAATTGCTTAACCCAGGAGTAATTTATTGAAAAAAATTAAAGCCACATTCAAGAGATCGATCATAGAAATAGGCTTTTAAAGGATCACTATTTTGTTGTACAAAACTCTAGTTTTAATGATTAAGACAGACACATTGAAAGCAATGAGTTGGTGTAACTGACTAACAGAGGATAGGAGAAGAAGTTTTGGGCTGTGATGTGGGGGTGGGGAATGGATCTCGGGACTGGAAGGGGAAGGAGATAGAGTTGGGTAGTAGGGTAGGTAAACAGAGAGAAAGGCCGCTAGCAAGTTGCCTATCCCTGAAGAGAGAAGCAGGGAAAGTTGCAAAGTGGAGCAATGACAGAAGAGAAGAGAGGGGGAAACCTGGTAAGATAGTAGAATTGTTGGGAAGAAGTAAGGGGTTGGTTACCTCTCCATATCTGCTTGTCTGGGGTGCGAGGAAGTTGGAAGCGGTGTAGTGCCCCTTCGGTGAAGAAAGAGAGAGAGAAAGAAAGAGGAAGAAGAGGGAATTACACAAGATTCCTCTTGTGAGAAAGAGTGAAGCTTCTCTTGGTTTGAAGAGACCCCTTCCTTTTGGGCTGTCTAGGAGCTGGTTATATGCCCCCAAAATTTAGTTTAATCTTAAAACTTAGACAATGGCTATACTCCTTAAAAAATTGTTTATCAAAATGTTATTTGGAAATCAAATCTTTCCTTCCTCTAGACTCGGACAAACAGGTAAACATTAACACCTGATGAGCGGATTTCCTGGTGACTCTCTTGGGATGACATTTTGGAGACTTAGGCCTTTGTCACATGGGCAGTTTGATCCACACCCGCTGTGACTTTGATCTAATTCTTTCACATGACATCCCCCCTCGCGCTGCTCTCGCGCCCCGAGTGCTCTGTTCCCCGTTTCACTTTCGAAGTATCCCTGAACGAGGATTGTCCATTTGCTCCACTCCTCCGCAGGCTTAGCTGAGGAATCGGAGCAAAACCAACCACGTGTGATCAAAAGGCTACACTTGCATAGGAAATGGAAGGGGAACCCGCCTAAGCAAAACAGGTAGGTGTGATAAAGCCCTTAGGCCCTTTCTGCACCAGCCATTTTTTGAGGGGCTGCCCCTGCCTGCTCACGGAGAGTCCACATGATGCACAGAGCATCCCGCAAGCAAGCAGGGGCCAGCCCTCCATTTTCCCGGGAGTTCAGAGAACGCTATTATCCCAATTCGTTCCCTGTTCCCAGGAGGGCAGTGAGATGGGCAGCTGGTGTGGCCGCCCATCCCGGGTGCAGCCACACTTACCCGTGAGTAAGCACAGCTGCACCGATGGCCACGGAACCGCACCGAGCGGCTTCGAGGCCATCAGGAAGGGGAGACAACAAAATTGCCATCCCTAGGATGGTGGGGGGAGGGGGGCTGGACCGCTCATGGTTATTTTTTTAGGGTACTTACATTTGCGCTGAAGCACTCGGTCGCTCCTCTGTGGATCTTTTTTTTTTTTTTTTAAATGGCCAGCGCTACTTGCGATGGCCCAGGAGAAGCCCGGGCCGTTTCATTGTGGTGTGGCCTCATTGTGCCGAACCCGGAAGTAAGTACTTTCAGGTTTCCCCGCTTCCCGCCCTCTCTTCCCCTATGGTGCAGGAAGGGCCTTAATGTAAATTGAAGATAGGATTAAGGGAAGGTAGGAGGTCAAGGAGTCAAAACTGAAGAGTCATGGTCATGCCGGGGGGGATTCATGGCCTTGTATCACGTATACCATTCTGCTTTGAGTGTCAGGCTTGGCCCTTAGAAAGGCAGATTTCTCCTATGCTTTCCCAAGCTGGAATAAAACCTTCTTTTCTATGTCAAAATCAGCAGAATATTGGCTTGTCTGGCAACAGTGTTATTTTCTGCTTTTTATTCCACATTATCCAAAATATCCAAAATGTCAATGAAGACTTTCAGATGGGGCCGGGGGGGGGGGGGGGGGGAGGATGATATTTCCTTACCTTGGCTCTCTTCCTCATTCTCCTCTGTGTTTGAAACGGGCAGAATTACACGAAGAGAGCAGCGACCATGTGGCCTCTACATTTCAATGGGACAGCACCCTCTAGTGGGCATTTTATAGAGCAACCTCACCTGCACATGGCAGGAAATCCCAACAAACTCGACATATCTCAGAGGAGTAGGGTTTTTTGAGGTTTATTTTGTGACGTTAAAACTGAGAAAAGGAGCAGGTTAGGGTTAGAAGTAGGCTGACCATATGAAAAGGAGGACAGGGCTCATGTAACTTTAACAGTTGTAGAGAAAAGGGAATTTCAGCCAGTGTCATTTGTATGCAATTCGTTCCTGGTGAAATTCCCTCTTCATCACAACCGTTAAAGGTGCAGGCACTATACTAGAGTGACCATATACAAAAGAAGGCAGGGCCCCTGCAACTTTAACTGTTGTGATGAAAAGGGAATTTCACCAGGGGGCCCGCATGGAGGAGCCGAGCACGGAGGGAGAGGAGGCAGCTCTGTCTCCCACCTACTCACCCATCCCAGGCGGAGACGAAGGGGGCGCGCACGGAGGAGCCGAGCATGGAGGAGGAGGAGGCAGCGCCCCCTTCTTCTCTGCCTGGGATGGGTGGGTAGGTGGGAGCCGCCTCCTCCCCCTCCGTCCCTCCGTAAAGTAAAGAAGCCCTCCAGTGCCCATGCCTTTCCCTGAGCCATTGCCTACTGGAGCCCCTTTTCCCAACCCTGAACGAAGCCCCCAGACCCAACTTGACAGCATCAGCTCTTCTAGGGAAGGGGGGGCAGAAGACGGGCTGTCAACTCAAGAATACTGTCAGGAGCTGGGGGGACCTGGACAGGTTTCTGACAGGTTTAGAAACTATGCTTCTAAAATGCATCACACATGTGACCCAAAGTGGTATGTCTAATGTGGAGAAATTTCAGAAACATAGCTTCAAGCGTGTAGTGGCAAGGTATTTTTGAAACAATAAGGAAAGAAATGCCTATAACTTTTTTATTTTAAAAGTTAGAAGTTTGAAAGTTGCTCACTTTGCAGATGGATTAGGGGTAGTTGTCTGTCAGAAATTTCAGAATGATAGGTCCAGGCATTTGGTGGCTACGAATTTTTTAGATTAAAAGTTATAAAAGTTTTTCCAAAGAGGCTTGGGCTGTCAATTGCACCCCCCTCCCCCGCCTCCCCCTCCCTTTTTTATCTGTCAAAGCTCCGAGTTTTGACAGATAAAAAAGGGAGGGGGAGGCGGGGGAGGCGGGGTGCAATTGACAGCCCAAGCCTCTGTGGAAAAACTTTTATAACTTTTAATCTAAAAAATTCGTAGCCACCAAATGCCTGGACCTAACTTTCTGAAATTTCTGACAGACAACTACCCCTAATCCATCTACAAAGTGAGCAACTTTCAAACTTCTAACTTTTAAAATGACAAAGTTATAGGCATTTCTTTCATTGTTTCAAAAAGTAATTGCCACACAAGGCAAGCACCTATGTTTCTGAAATTTCACACACATATCAAGCCATGTGTTACCTGTAATGTGCCCAAGTTTCCTGCTTGAATCTTTAAAAATAAAAAATGGGAGGCATAACTGTATTTACCCCACTACTACCCATTTTTCTAAAATTAATTGCCAAACAAGGCAAGCACCTATGTTTCTGAAATTTCACACACATAGGTCCCAAGGTACCACCTACAATGTGTCAAAGTTTCATGTGTGTAACTTTAAAAATGACAAAGTTATAGGCATTCCTGGTTATTTATTAAAAAATTAATTGCCACAAAACACATGCACCAATCTTTCTGAAATTTCACACAGATAACTATCCCTAACCAGTCTACAATGTGCCCAAGTTTCATCCTTCTATCATTAAAAATGAAAAAGTTATAGGCATTTTTGTAAAACAATACTTTGCTATGGGAAAAAGCATTCAAAATGGTGTCCGATCCGCCGATCCGATCCGGATCGGACCTCGGCGGATCGGATCGGAGGGTTGGTCGGATCGGATTGGATTTTTCCGATTTTGGGGCGGATCGGATTCGGATTGTGGATCGGATCCGATCCGATGCACACCCCTAATTATTATTATTATTATTATTATTATTCTTTCTCATGTGTGGCAGTTTTTCTAGACGGACATGATGGGCTTTTCCAAGTCATGCTGTCTTTTACAGATTCATGAATTTCCTGACAATTGAGCATGTTTTAATTATGACTGCTTTCTGGATGTTGGTGTGGATGTATTCTGGTAGGCCCAGATTGTTGTTGTTGTTGTTGTTGTTGTTGTTGTTGTTATTTTAAACTCACTTTAGTTGATTACATTTTAAAAAGTCTGCCCCAAATATCCTGAGATCTGCATCTTGAATCCGTGGCAGATGAATCTGGAGAAAATTGAGAAAATACACCTTTCTTTCAGAAACTTTTATAGGCCACTGTGCCTTCCATTAAAAGTGACTCACAAAACATTTCCTCTGAAGAATGCACTTAGGTCCTTGTAGAGCTGTGGTAAAAATGATACATTAGTATTATGAGGTTGATACAAAAGCAATGATTTTCTCCTGTTAAATTCCTATTAACTGAAATGCTCAACTAATAATGAGATTTCTTATTCAACCCGCCTTCTCTTTAATGACAAACCAGATTGCCTTTTTGCTGGTCTGATGCAGTAAACAAACAGGGAAAAGGACCTAAGAATAGCAAATGCGAGTGCGTTCATGCAAAAATTGTAAAGACAATGCAATTATATAAAATATTTGACAATGATTGCATTGAGTGAAAACAACAGCCAATGTTTTATTCGCTCGTGTGAAATTAACAACGAGCAAAAAAGCCTTACTGAATTGGCTGACCCATGCGCACCAAATAATAGAATATACAGTATGACAATATCACAGTACCAATAGAGGTATATAATGTACAATACAGTACAATGATAAGCAATGTATCTATGTTGACCCAGTAATAGCAACTATACAAAAAATAGGAGCTTCAATAACAAACAATTGCATCTAAACAAAACAATATTAATTTATAATTTACACAGTAACTCCGGAATGTGTAATCCATTTCTAAACTTCATCAGTAAATAAAAAATTGCTTAGAGGTCATAGAGGTCCACACTCTGATACCTGTGGGAGAATAAGCACTATAGAATAGAAGAAAGGCACATGAATTCCCTTGCACAGTGTTATAGAAAAATCTAGGTCATAAAATATAATATTGTGAGGTAAATGAACTTATTACCTTCCTGAATAGCTAATTTCACACGAGCGAATAGAACATTACTGTTGTTTTCACTCAATGCAATCATTGTCAACTATTTTTAATAATTGCATTGTCTTTACAATTTTTGCATGAATGCACTCACATTTGCTATTCTTAGGTCCTTTTCCCTGTTTGTTGTACTTTTGTGAGGGCTCCTCGCTTTTTTTTGTTCTTCTTGGTCTGATGCAGTAGACAAAACTAACATACAAAATGGAGGATTACACATGCATTTTTCTTGGGTGATAAAACTTGATCCAGGAGCAGTGCTAAGTGCTGTTCTTCGTTTGTTGGAGTGGGATGGAGTGCACTGTGTTGAATCACTGCTCATTTTAGCAAGCTTGTTGGTCATTTTGATGCCCGCCCATTGTGCTTGGAGTCCAATGCTGGGAAGGTGGACTTACAGCAGACTGCGGGCTTCTTGTGTTTCACTCTGAGATGGCATCCCAGCTGTCAGATCATGGACTTGGAGAGGATCGAGAAAAAGTCATCAGATGCAGACCAGGAAATACACCAACATCAGAAACAAAATGAGAAATATATAAAACAAAGGAGAACTTAAGGCCAAGAGGGTTTTGCCTTTGGCCCCACCTGCCACTGGAACACATCCCCCAAAAGTTTACCCAAGATGCAATTCTGTTCTTAGGCTGAAAGAGGTTTTGCTCCCCAGATAGATAGATAGATAGATAGATAGATAGATAGATAGATAGATAGATAGATAGATAGAGTTAAATAAATAAATAAATACTGGTGGCCCAAAAGTAGGTATACAGTTGTTTAGAATGTTGATGGGAGGGGGACAGAATGTGTGAGTAGACGATGTGTGGGTGGAGTCAGAATGACAGTTGGGAAGAGTGACAGGTGGTGACAGGTGTGGAGAGTGAGGGGAGTGAGGCCCAAAAGTAGATACAGTTGTTTAGTTTTTTAGTTATTTCTTTTTTTTACTGATATTGTGAATGATGGCTGCGAACCTGAATCAAGAACAAAGAAAGTGGATTCTAAAGCTGTACTGGAAGACTGAAAATGCCGAGCGGGTGCGCACAGCGTGGCAAGAAGCATCTGACACTCCTCCACCAACACGTCTGACAATTTATTGTCTTAGAGATAAATTTGAAGCAACAGGTGCAGTGGCTAATGCACCAAAATCTGAACGTCCTGGGACGTCTATGACAGAGGAAAATGAGATGAGAGTCGCTCTGACATTTGTGAACAGTCCGAAAAAGTCCACATGACATGCGTCTAAGCAGCTATCCATAACTAGAACGTCCTTGCAACGCTTCATGCATAAATTGAAATTGAAGCCGTACCGTCCAAGACTGTTACATGGTCTTCTGAAGGATGACCCAGACCGTCGGTTGCAATTCTGTGAGATGATGCGTAACCAAATCTCTAACGAACCAGACCTTCTTGATAAGATCATCTGGTCAGATGAAGCTTCTTTCAATTTGTCAGGCCACGTGAACAGGCATAACTGTGTGTATTGGGCAGATGAAAATCCTCATTTGACTATCACATCTCAACTGAACCAGCCAGGCGTCACAGTGTGGGGTGCATTGTCCAGTGAAGGTGTTGTAGGACCGGTTTTCTTCCATACAGTTGTGGATAGTAACAATTACCTAAACATGTTACGCGATGTGGTAGTGCCACAACTCAGAACCAGGGCTAACTTTGCCGAACTGTTTTTCCAACAAGATGGGGCACCTCCTCATTATGCTTCTGCAGTAAAGGACTATCTTGACAACACCTTCCCACAGCATTGGATCGGACGACATGGCAGCATTGAATAGCTGCCACGTTCACCCGACTTAACATCAATGGACTTCTTTTTGGGGGGCATAGTAAAGAATAAGGTTTTTGAGAGGAATCCCCAGACCATGAACAAATTAAAAGAGTTCATCTTGGAAGCATTTATGGACATTGATGCAGACCAGAATTTGTGTCGTACTGTGTGTCACAGTGTTCTGAACAGGTTTGAGGAATGTTGCAACGTTGATGGAATACATTTCAAGCACTTACGAGATTAAACAGTGTTAAACAAATGTAAGTGTAATAAACAATGTAATACAATGCAAATAAGCTATACTGTATACCTACTTTTGGGCCACTTGGTAGATAGATGAGACAGAGAGAGGGAGAAAGTAAGAAAGCAAGAGAAAGCGGCTATTTTCACTACAATAGGAGCAGTGTCTTCAGTTCACGAATGCTGAACAACTGTGTTGCAGATCACATAAAAGGCATGATGTAAAGGTAAGCTGACCACCTGCTCCATATTTCTGAGTACCAGCAAGTAATCTCAAGAAAAGGCACCTAGCATCCTACTTCATATGTCTGGGTGAGGGTGGGAAATCAAGAGCCACAATAGGACATTGTTTCGCATCTTTCCCCTGTGTTGAATGGCCATGCATAAAAGAGGGCAAGTTTGGCAGCTGGAGTGTAGTGGGTGGACTTGAATCTTGTGTGGTCCACTTTCTAATTGTTTTACTGCTATCCTCATGGTCCACTGCTGTGAGTCCAATTCAAAGAGCAAGGTAACATGCTGCAGATCTCTTTAGGCCAGGGATGTTGAACCTCAAGGCCCACCTCAGGGGCCCAATCAGGGATTTAACAGATGGTCTTTCCTCCAACTGCTGATAGTTTGGTGATTTTCAGGGCAGGATCTACACTACTGCTTTATAACAGTTTATAACAGTATATTGACAATTATTGGGGCCCAGGACACACTCCGTATAGATTTCAAAATGCTTTCAAAGTGTTACATCCTGATTGGTGTAGATGTGGCCTAGTTTTTTGTAGATTTTTTTCTCCATTCTAAAAAGCTGAAATGCCTCCCCCTAATGCTTAGATACTAGCAGTAAGAGCATTAAGCTAAATATATTGGCATGTTGACCCTTCCCTTCTGCCTCCAGCCCTGCCATCCATAGTAATGTGGTTCTGGGAGCTTCTCCAAAATGGAATTTGGCCCTGGGGCTGAAAGAGGTTCAACCGCTGCTTTAGGCATTTGCTTGTTGGGGGTCTGATTCAATGGGGAAAAACACTAACATACAAATGGAGGATTAGACATGCATTTTTTTCTGGGTAATCCAGGAGCTAAGTACTGTTCTTTGTCTGTCAGAGTGGGGTGGAAAGCAGAGGGCACTCCTGCAAGAGAACATAAGAAATGCCTCACTGGACTGGATCAAGGCCCAGCATCTTTTGCAAGGATCCCAGAAACCAGCAGACCTAAGGCATGCCCATCCCTGGCACAGTGCATTTTATGGACCTATGCAAGTACAGAGACATAGTGAGTTCAGAGAGTCAGGTTACACCAACTGGAAATGTAGAATGAAGCCTACTGGAATCTTTCATTGCTTCCTGGCCTGGTCCAGTCTGTGGCAAAAATGAGCAAGAAATCACTAAAACCCGCACTGGAAATGCTCCAGATTCTGGTTCATTAAAATGACCATAAAACATGGAAGTAGTATTCTCGGAAGAGACATGAAAAGATTACACATTAGATGAGGGATCAGAAAGAAACCCAACTTCCTTAGCAATTGCTAGCATTTCCATAGGTAGGCTTTGAAAATCAGGATTGTCTACTACTTGCATTGCCAACATCTGGCTTTGAAAGATACTTAGTATACGTATGATGGGATTAGGAAGACATTCAGAAGCTTTAACACTCCCCCAAACTTCATCAAAATATCAAGAGAAACAGCACTAACAGGAAGCCTCTTTCAGTCAGGACCTGGTGATCCTATGGAGTCAGGACCACCAGGTACTGGTGATCAACTAGCAGTAGACTAGCACTGCACCAGAACAGGGTGATGGATTGATGCATCTCTCATTTTTGTCAGCACAGAAGGAACTGGGACCTAGGGTGCCTCCTCCTCCATGTGTTCTCCCAATGCTTGTGATTTTGCTGCCATGGCTAAGTGAGAAAGGTATTACATGAATGGTTCATCAACGTTTATCAACAGGCAATTGATGTCTAATGACAATGGACTGCACCTATTACTCGGTATGTGACCTTCTCGGTGGCATCTCCCTCAATTGTGGAATGCTCTTCCCGCTGAGGTCTGTCTGGTGCCGACATGGTCATCTTTTTGGTGCCAGGTTAAGACTTTTCTCTACACCACGGCATTTGAGAGCACACGATGGGTTTTTTAATGTGAGTTCTTTTGTTGGGTCCCTGTATTTTATTGTTAATTGCCTTTGGCCATTTTAATTCTTTGTATGTTAAAGATTATATATTATGTTTTTATTATGCTGTATTTGGGGTTGTAGCTATTTTGGGTTTTATAGAACTTTGGTGATTGGGCAGTACAGTAGTAAAAGTGGAATGAAATGAGTATGGAAGAGATAGTGTTATGGCCAGGAGTAAGGCCATGGTAGAGTTGATCTAGTAAATGCGGTAGAAATACCCTTAAACATCATGATAGACTGAATTGAGGGCAGAAGTATTCTGTGACTAAGGACTAAATCCAATGTTGTGTCAGCCTTCGCCTCCCCCCCGATGTCCCCTCAAATCCGTTCTAGAGGGTCCCCCAACTCTTTGGAGCAAATTTGGAGGGCATGCAGGGAGCTGCTCTTGGTGCCTGTTCCTCTGGCACAAGGTCACTACTGGATATAATCCTAAGTGCCAATCAAGATGTATGTGTGTATATATATATTTGCCTGTTTGCCTATCAAAATTACTTTTAACTTCAAAATGAGCATGTGGAGGAGACAAGGAAGCCCCTCCCTCTCTTACTTTGCTGTGTTTGGCTGCTTTAAGCCATTTGCCCTGAGCCTGATTCACTTCTAGTGTTGGGATCCAGGTTACCAAGAAACTGTTCGAAGCAGCCAGGCACAACAAGGTATGATGGGGGCAGAGGTAAGTTTTGTTCCTCTCCCTGCCCTGTGCTCATTTTGATATAAAAGTACTCCCCATCCCTACTTTATCGGGGAAAGGGTAAATGTGCATTTTAATAACACAGGTATTTCTACTTTGGTCCTAACATCATAAAATATAGTCACAAAGTGGTGAGTTATAAATCAGGATATATTGGAAAAAGCGGGGACAAATTAGACATGACATTGAAGGAGCACCTTCCCCAATACGGACCAATCCAGGATATAAGATTGGCTGGTGAAGCTTTGCTTGTGGTGCTGTTGAAGTGTGGTCCTTGGGGCTACCACATGTCGAAGAGCCTTCTCGGTGGTGGCACTCCGACTGTGTTACTCCCTTAGTAGAAAATTGCCTGTCCCCTATTGTTGTTATTCAGGCACTACTTAAGAACATATTCATTTGTTGGAAGTTTTGGTGGATAGGCAAATGTTTCATCTGTTTTCTGATGTTGTGCTGTGATGCTTTTATTGTATTTGTAAGTTTAAAGTTATGATATTAACAGTATTCCTGTGCTGCATTGCTTTATATTGTTTGTTAGCCTTCCTGAACCCCTTGTGAGGAACGGCACGATATAATAAACGAACAAACAAAAAGTCTGCAATCCTAAATACGTTTACCTGAAAGTAGATTCCCTTGAATCCAATGGAGCTTTGTAGAGGCAGGGATAGGACTGGACTGTAAAAGTATCTTCATTTAACATACATGGGTGTATTTTTTTTCTTTTTTAAAACAGAAAAAATACTTTGCAGTACTTGTGGATAACACTGGTTATATCCTGAGCTGTGTAGCATCCTTTGCATGAGGTTACCAGGCAAACAATACTGCAGTAGTGGCGGTTGGTCTCAGAATTTGAAGAGGGTGACAAAGAAAAGGTGAAGTGGGGAAAAAATATATGCAGTCTTTGCCCCACCCCCAATCTGCCGCCAATCCCTTTAAAACACACACAGAGTCAATTTAACACGTCTAAAGGGAATACTAGAGCATGAACATTACCATTTTAAAACCTGAGGCTGAGAAGGTAATGGAGAAAAACCGCACATCACCTAGGAACTGATGAGGATTGGTGAGGGAGCTGCCAAGCAGCAAGCAAAGCTGCTGCCAAGGGAGTGAGCTGAGGCAGCTGATTAGCTGAGGCATTTTTAGAGTAACCTCTCTTTTTAGTCTAAGCACTCAGCTACACCCTGGCCTACATGCCTGAAGACTGAAGGATGGTGCTTCCTAAGGCATTTGTTCTACTGATAGCTTGGAAAGCAAAAGGCCTCGGAGTCATTTGTTTGGGTCATTATTGAAGCAGCCGGATGGCAAAGATGAGGGGAGGAGAGAAGCAGCAATGGCAAGGTGAGAAGCCTTGGTCTTCTTCAGGTGTGAGAAGGCCTCCGTTAAGTTTCCACCAGGCTAGCTTCCCTCAAGTAAGAGTCATGCCCCACAAAGCGAGCTGTGGTCTTCAACCTTATCAGACCTAGGATTCACCATTAATCTCAACCTGCAACATGAGACCCAATTTATTTTTTTCTCTGTATTTGTCTGTCTTTCTCCTTTTCTCTATGATAAGGTGATGAAAAGGAGGACAGGGCCCCTGCACCCTTAATGGTTGTATAGTAGAGGTGATGGGCAGCTTACCATACAAGGCCACATTTCTTCCACTACATACTTATTAGAGGAACTGGGGCTTGCGTCCTTCTTTACACCTGGTCATCCTCCCCTCCTCTCTTTCTTTCCTAAATCTAAGTGTGTCCCATGTTTAGTCAGGGAGCAACACAATTGGTGGATCCTGTGCAACCAGTTGAAGACCAATGAAGACGCCTGATTAGTCCTGGTCGGCTTTGCACATATGAAGCCCCAAATTCAATCCTTCAGTTATAAGCTCTGAAGACAGAGCCCTAGGACACTTTTCTGCAGGAGAATTGCTCTCATGGGAAGACTTCCTGCCAGCAAGGGTTCATTTTAGTGGGAAAGGATGGACTATTTGTGCCATGTGACTGCCTGTTGGCCAAGTTGAAGTTAAGTTGAAACTTTTCAAAGTCAGCCTAAGCTGCAAGGTTTGGATTGTGCTTGTTTAGTTATTCATCCCTCCTTTCTCTCACGTACACAGATACCCACCCATCCATGGTACCACATTCCCCTCCCATTTTAGTCTATCCTAAATAAATCAACTTCAGTTGTTTCCACACTAGCCTTTTTCTCAGGAATTACCACACTTTGTTCACTCACTTTTTGCAAAGCTTCCACATGAATGACATCATTGCCAAAATCTTTGCACTTCAGTTGCCCTCTCTTTTTTCAGACCTGATTTGCAGCAAAGGGTTTGGCTATAAAACACAAATGCAGCATCAGGCAAACATCAAGTAGCATCATGCTTTTAAGGGGGATGATGGTTCCTGTAAAATAAACGCTCCCGCTTTGAAGCTTCAGCTCGTTCTTTTATCTCTTTATGCCTTTTAAATAGTACTATTTTACCATAAAAAGAGAAATGAGGGGGTGGGGGAGAATAAAGGAAAGAGACCATGGGAAACAAAAGCTGATTAAATAAGGGGCAAATTAGCACAAATTCCCCAGTCT
This sequence comes from Anniella stebbinsi, assembly GCA_029215795.1. Lineage (NCBI taxonomy): Eukaryota > Metazoa > Chordata > Lepidosauria > Squamata > Anniellidae > Anniella > Anniella stebbinsi. The sequence continues at coordinate 187,126,798 of JARDYH010000002.1, forward strand.
TGCTGACCAGAGCAGCAATAAAACAGGCTAAATGCTCAAAAAGAAGGCTTTCAATTAACCTTAGAAAGGCCCTTTCTTGAATGGACCCTACTTTTGAGTAGACATTGTTGAAGGAACTTGGCTATGGGGAAGAGCATTGCTGCATAACATAGTATTTATTAAGCAGTGGGTGGAACCAACATTTTAATTTCACTTTAAGCTAATTTGTAGAAAAGCAGTGCCTCTGGCTGTGCTAAAGGGCTTGAGAGTAGAAGAAACCTTAAAAAGTAGTAACTTTATATTCACAGACTCTCCGTCTACTCCAAATCTCTTAATGCCATAGCCAAATCCAGGACCCGCCCAACCATTACGCAGAGTGAGGCAGCTGCCTCAGGTGGCAGATTGGGGGGGGGGGGCAGCTGCAGAGGCAGCAAGTTGTTGAGGGCAGAGCTGTATGTGTACCAAACAGCCTGCTCTGGGCCTCCTAAGCTAGCCTGCTGCCCTTAGGTGCAGTAGAGGAAGCCAGCAATGAAGTAAGTTTCAATAAGCAGATTAGTCAGCTTCTGTACATGGAATGCAGGAGCATCTTGCCTTTGCCTCCGGCAGCAAAATATCTTGAGCTGGCCCTGGCCTGATCAGCTTCCCCCCCCCCCCTTTCTTTCTTTCTTTCTTTCTTTCTTTCTTTCATTTATATATAGCCCTAAATGCCAGTTGCATTTATATGTATCCCTATTGTAAGCTAGTTCTCTAGATGGCTTACAATAAATACATAAATACATAAAAACCATTTAAATACAAAGTAAAATATAAAACTATGACATCAGAAGCAGCATAAAATGTAGTAAGAAACAAAACTTACAGCAGCCCCAGGACTAAAACACAGATTTTAACACAGTGAGAGGCCCAGTCTTCATGAGTAATTTAAAAGCCCGGGTGAACAGAAAGGTTTCCACCTAGTGCTGAAAAGGCCACAAAGATGGCGCCAGGCAAACGTCTCTGGAGAGGCTGTTCCATAACAGAGGTGCCGCTACCTCTCATGCCCTTCTAACCCCATAATGACAAACCTTTGACTTCTTCTTTCGTTCATTATCTCCCCGAGGTTTCTGTGACATCAGAGTCGTTCATTCAATTAATGGCTAAGAAGGGACTGAGTATTGTCAGGTAGCAATGACCCTGTGTTTACTTCAGATTTCTTCTTCAGTCTGCAGAACCACTTTCCCCTGTTCAAATCTACACATCTTGAGCTTTAATTTGATCTCACATCCACATGATTGCAGCTATAGTAAGTGCCCTAAAACAGCATCATCACAATACAGATTTCCTGAGAAAGAAGAAGAGAGTAGCGGGGGGGGGGGGGAGGATAAAATTCTGGAGTGCATCAGCTCTCCAGAAATTAGTCTTCAGAAAATCAGAGGAGGATGGCCGGGGGGACGGGGGACGGATGGACAGATGGACGAGACAGAACTGTTTCTTAGACAATATTCACAAGTTTTTTGTTTTTGTTTTTTTGCATTTCATACACATGGTTTTTACAATTTATTCACAGATTGAGAAAACACAATTCAGAAAAGCAGTTTTGACATACTATCAACCAATATTATAATGGAAAATATTTTAGGTGAAAGAGCTTACCGTAGATGGACAAAGAGCAAGCTTGAGCTTCTGGAGAGCCATCAAAAAATAAATAGGAGAAATATTTGCTAAGCACAGGACCTGAATCAGTTTACGCTTAACACAGTAGCCATCAAGGGACAATTCCCCGCCATCTAGAGGTAGAGGTGTTTCACACATACCATGGCGAAGGAGATAGGCGAAGAGGGAGGAAGATGGGAGATAGGCAAAGAGGGAACCTGATGCTCGGCACAGTATGGTGCATTCTTTAGCACAAAATCACAGTTTCCCATTACATCTGAACCAGGCCAGACTGTGGTTTGATCTCTTGAGGGGTGGGCAAAAAAGAATTTATTAATTCACTGGAAGTCACAAGAGGAGGGACAAATCATACATTTATGCAATTCTCACTTTTATTAATAATAGTATTAATCCTGCATTACAGGTGTTTTTTCTGCTAAACATGAACTATGTTGTTTTAATTTGCTTAGCAACAAATCAGCAAATTCCTGAGCTGCAGAATGTATCCATGATGGAGTCATGTATTTGACATTTAAAAGCAGAATGTTTTTTATTTTTATGTAATGGATATTAATAGCAAAAGGTTGAGAATGTCATGGTAATCCTATTGTATTTTGTTAGTATCTGAGAGATAACCTACTGAAATCAATGAGACTGAGTTAGTCATGACTTACTTTGTCTAATTGATTTCAGGGAGTCTACTCTAAACATGACTACCTCTGTATCCAACCCTTTATATTCAGGAAAACCTTTCTACATTGACACCTGCTGAAGACCATCCCCTTTTCTGCCTGTTGGCTAAGGGAATGGTCTTCAGCTGATCCAGTCCTGAAATCCACCTTGACTTCCCAACCTGCAACATAATGCGACCCGCTTCCACAATTTTTCCATACGCAATATGGTGGTAACAGCTTTGCCGCGACCCATCTGGACTGATCTTGCAACCCATTTTTGGGTTGCCACCCACCAGTTGAAGGCCACTGGACTAAGGGTACCTGCGTGTTACAGAAGATTCTTTGACTATTCTAGGGTGAACACACATTGGTCCCTGTTATAATGCAAAGTATTTTGATCATGAATGGGCATTTAAGATCCATAAACTTTACAAAAGACCTGCTCCTAGGAGAGATTACAACAGCTAGAACTGGTTTGTTGGTATGAATCAATACAGCTCCTGCATATTTGGCCACTCCTTTGGATTGTGCTCTACTGTTACATCACTGGTGTGCTCTAATTCTTAAAACTCTGCAAAGGCTGTGCGAGGCAGCGGAAAATCTGTAGGGATAGACAAGCTGTCTTTTAAGAAAACATATCAGCCATGACAGATCTGATAGGGTGCCTCTACAAGAGCGATTTAAAGCTCTTTCAAGTTGCATTAAATTACCTCTACAAGAGCGGAGAGCAAATCGGGGGTTAAGGCAATTTATCTGTCTGATTATGCGCATTATCAAATGTGCATTAAATAGCAAGTTTTAATTCACAGCGGCCGTTAGAGCGCATTTTGACCATGTAAACAAGCGTTTCTCCACATTTCAGCCACTTTAAAGCGCATTTCATACTGCCGGTTATGCGCTTCACCGCATGTCGTTTACAGGATTTAGGCGTAAACGCGATTGTGAGAAGATGCGCATAATTGGACAACCAGGCGTCAAACCGAATTCTTGTAGAGGGGACCTTAGTAAGGAACCCCAGAGTTACTTAGAGAACACAGTTTGAAAAATATAACATAATATAATATGTCACATGTCTGAGTCTGTGTGTTCGTTGTGGAGGTCCGTTGACTTGATAGAAAGCCATATAAATATAATGGGAAAATATGAAGATATTCCACACCATTCCACTTTTAAGAGAAGATAATTTTAAGATCAACTCAAATAGCTTTACCTTTTAGTCAAATAAGATAGGACACTTTGAAAGATTTCATTATTCTTTTCCCACTCTAATTCTAACTCTTCATTTAAAGAATAGGTACCCTCAACATAGCTAAAGACATGTGGAAGTCTGCCCCCCCACCCACCAAAAAAAAAAAAAATTAAACAAAAATACATTTTTGGCTATTCTCAAGGTAAAAAGCACCTTTCAGTTTTGTTCACAGAATACATAAACCTCATCTTCATTTCTGTTGTAGAATAGTTTAATTAAATTCCAAGCCTGGTACAGAGAGATATGTCCAACTCATATAAGGCACTGAATATAGCATTAGGTTTCAAGTATAAGATACGATATCAGAGAAACAAATGACATTGTAGTTTTTAAATTCCATACCATATTTCTGAACTTGAAAAATACCTATTTGTGATATATTGACCTGGTTTGCATGGTTACTATGGCTTAAAGAAGCTATGGTGGCTTGTTTAAGCTGCAGCATGTACTAATGCGTGCCAGGCACCATTTGCTTAATTATCCAGCTGGTGGTGGCTTGTTGTATCATGTGCACCATGATTTGTTTGAGGGGGGAATCACCCTTAACCTCAAGCAGAATGGCTTGGTTGAGGGGGGAAGGGCCCTCATATAACCCATGGCCTGTTAACTCTCAAAATAACCCACTGTGGCTTAAGTCATTGTGATCATGTGAACCAGGCCATTAACTGAATCCAGATTTACACTGGACCAACAGTACTGGTAGAAGTGGCCTTCTCCACCCCCTTCTTCCCACAACAGTCCATCCAGCCCGCTGAAAATGCTTCACAGAGAGTCAGGAGACTCTATTGAACGGGGCGAACTGTGGTGGTGGTGAGATGGCAAAAAACTGGGCAGAGGGATCTTCTGTGAGTGGAGCCCTTCTCGTGAAAATTCCCTTCCTCTTGTGGAAGACACATCCTGGATCAAACCCAGAGGCAGAATATGAACCTGGCTTTTAGACCAGCAGTCTTTTAGACAGAAGCAGTCTTCTGTGCCCCAGTTTGTGCCCTACACGTCCTCTCGGCAGTTTTCAGTGAAGGGGACAGTGCCTTGAAAAAGATGCTTCCAATATGGAGTGGTGTGAAAACAATATTTATTAGCCAACACTTCTTGAAAAGTGGCATCCTTTATTTTAATTTTATCTTCATTTAAAAACATCACCATCCCTTGCTCCACACAACATTGCAGGCATTTCTTATTTTAGGACATCCCTGCTCAGTACAAATGCCACAGAGCACAGACTCTCCCTCAGTAGTGCTCTTTGTGCATAATGACATGCAAACGTTGATGTTGGGCTTTGGTTCCATTTAGGGCAAACAGACACAACCCGCATAGCAGATATAGCAGACCTTTGACCTGAAGCCCAGTTTAGACCGACAAGGTCTCCCCATTTGGCCAGAGGCCCCTCCCCAAAGCCCTTCCCTTTAAGGAAGGTTGCTCTGATCGGATGATCAGCTAACCTTTACTCTTTTAGTATTCTGTAGAAGCTGCAGAAAGCTAAACTTTAAAAAGCTAAATTTATCTCTTTTTGTACTCCATAGCTGCTACTGAATGCCATTTTGTTTCTAAAAAAATAAATATGGAGGATGGGATGCAGTGCAGGGCACCTGGAACCATATGTATGTGTTGCTCACCCTTGCTTAACAGTGCATAGTAAAGCAAACTATCTCGAGAATGAACCCTACAGCCAATAAACCACAGCATCTCTAAGCTCAGTAATACCAAAACTGTATGGATCTGCACAAAACCTTTATCTTGTCTTGCTAGGCCATATAATGCAGTGTCTTGGAATACTAATTCAATCTAAAAACAAAGAAAACATATCCTATTTTAAAACTGTAACGAACTAATTTCCAAGGATGGTATTTTCTTTACTGACTGTTGTTTCTGGGACTGCCATCATAATGTTATTGGTACTGGAGTTCAAATCAGTAGAATCAACTATGGCATGACTGCAGAAATAAAATACATTACATATGCAAATTGTCTGAAAGTAATGTCAGTGATTTGTATTGTTCCCTCAATACACTGGCCCATATTTTCACATTTGAAGAACACTGCAGAACAAATTCTCTAAGAAACATCACACAACATTTACTTAATAAGTGCTTAAGGATTGATTTAGGAACTCAACAAACCAATCTGTGTTTAAAAGTCTCTTGTTATCCTGCAATAAATCGGATGTTCCCAAAGAGAACCGAGAAACTCTTGAGATTTGGTCATCAAGATGCCAGGAGTAGGAATTGTGGTAATAGTGATATGTCACATTTATTGATAATAAAGCCAAGAACTTCGACTCATTAAACTAAGGAAGGTTTAACTTCTGGGTCAGAGAATGTGGCCCTGAACCAGAGAAATATATGCATAGCGTACTCCTGTGCACATAGCAACAGACATACCCAGGTGCCCAATGAATGGCAAGTTTTGCCTTCAAAGTGGGAGGGTAAAAACAGCGCTGTTGAAGTTGGTAGCACTGCTACTGACCGCCTGATTGGGCATGGTTCTAAATCTAATGTAAGGAACCACCCCACCCCCCCCTACATCCAGCGATGTTGAACCTCAAGCCTGATGGCCAAATCTAGCCCACTTAGGTTCTCAATCCAGACCTTATTTAAGCCATCGTGGGTTGTGGTGCATGCCAGTGACCATTTTGAATATTCAACCACCAGCAGAAGGCTGTCATGGTTTGCTGTGTCGTCTCAACCCAGGCGGCGTGGCTTATTGGAGGGGGAAATAACCCTCTAATACCATGTTTCCTCCTTCAGCAAGTCACGCCATCTGGATTTGGATGACAGGGCAAACTATGGAAATCTCCTGCTGCAGGTGGAATATTCAAAATATGCCATAGTTCATCATGGCTTAAATAAGTCATGATGGGCTGTAGTGATCATGTGAACCTGGTCTGTGAGTTGCTCTGACTAAAGTAATATCCACATTATTGTAAGCTCCCCTGTTGTTTTTGAGTCATAGTTTTATCTCCATGTTTTTGAGATAATTTTTACAATCTTGAGTACTGGAAAAACCCCACCCCCAGCCCTCCCACCTTTACATTTCAGAGTGGCCAAATTTTGCAGTTTGAGTAATACAATATGATTTCTATACTGCCAACAACAGCCCATCTCGCTCACTCACACACACACACACACACACACACACCCATTAACTCACCAGCAAGGCTTCGGGTCAATAAATTACTCTGTATTTACATGGTTCAAAGTTAAGCTTTTATTTGGTTTTAAATTAAAAAAATAAATTTCATTATTAAAGAGTGGAATGGGTCTAAACTAATGTTTACATATTAGTTTACTTGGTTCAGAATACCACCAGAGAAACAAAAAAGGTGTACTGTATCACCCCAAACAGAAAACTTTTTGTTAGAAAGTTTGACAGTGGTAGAATTCAGTTTAATTGGAAAAAAGTCTTACACGTTTACAACGAATGTTAGAAGTAAACATCTGGCATCCGTGCTACCCACATCTAATTTCAATCACTGTGTTCGGGGCACTATACGACAGTGCTAATATCATCAGCTTCCTCTGGTTTCTTTTGCCTGCTTGGCAGGGATTTCAAGTACTCAAGGTGCCTGCGTGCATCCTCTTGATTTTGCCGCACATAGTAAACTACGTAGGAGATCACCATGGTGAACCAGCCAAACATGGTGACTAGCATGGCATAATCAGTAGTCTTTTTGGGAAGGTTACAGAGGTCAGCGTCAGCAGCATTGAGGAACGGTCTCCCAGCATGTTCATCTAAATCTGAAGTCTTACAGATGACACTGTTGGCTGTTTCGTGGTTAGAGGCCATGCTCCTCAAGACTTGCTGCAGAGTGCAGTCACAGTGCCAAGGATTGTTTGCAATTCTAGCCCTGGCCTTTAAATTGTTAAAAGCATTTTTGTGCACACTTTTAATCCGGTTGTCTGACAAATCCAGCATCTGCAAGGTTTCTGCCACCCCTTTGAAGGAGTGTTCATCAATGAATTCAATGATGTTCTTGGATAAGTTGAGGACTTTCAATTGGTGCAAGTCCTTGAAAATTTCATTTGGGATGGATGTGATCTGATTGGAGTCTAAATAAAGTAAGACAGTTTCAGGAGGAAGATCTCTGGGTATTTCCTTGAGGTTTGCATTGCTGCAGCTGACATTTAAGCCTCCGGAATGGGAACAAAGGCAACCTTTGGGGCACATACTGGCAGAATGAAAGCACAGTATCATGAGGACAAAGCTTTGTAAGAGCAGACACATGGAGAGGGAGCGAGTTAACCACAAGTCTACCAGATGCATGCTGGGATGTCAGCATAATCACACAACCACTTCTCATTTACCCAACAGTGGTGGTAAAGGATCTCAGGCACAAAACCGCAACCTCATTCTCTTCAGTGATGTCATTCGACTTGAGAATGTGTTAATGCGTAGGATTCGTCATGGTCAGTTTTCTCTTTAAAAGAACATTCCTGGAAAATTAAAACAAAACAAACAAATACCATTGTATTAAAACGTAAGAACATAAAAAGAGCCATGTTGGATCAGAGTAAGGTCCATCTAGTCCAGCATAGTGTTCACACAGCTCCCCAAGGGAAAACCGCAACTAGGACATGAAGGCAACAGCACCTTCCTGCCCAAGTTCCCCAAAAACTGGTGTACAAGACAGGAATGCAGTTTACAGTGCAATCCTATACATGTCTACTCAGAAGTAAGCCCCACTGAGTTCAATGGGACTTACTCCATATATGTTGGTATAGAATCCAGGTCTGAATAGGAAATCTCAATGGAAAAGTCTATTGTTTCATTAAGGTACAGCAGGATCACTTTTAGCACCAACTTGAGTTTGATATGTATGTTTTCAAGAGAACAGACGTCATCCCACTCAAACATCACAATTCTTGAGAGAGACTCTTTCTTTTTTTAAACACAGGTTTTCTAGAACAATAGTAATAAAACTTAACTACTTTCTTCCTTTTAGAGTAGCAGACACATTAATAAGATTTATAGTGGAACTAGGCAAGCAGTAACAAATTAGGCAAGCATTTTTGTGGTTAATGACCTTGCAACAAAGTATTCCATCCTGCTTTAAATCCAAATTTTAAGAGAAGAAGCATTTTTAGTAAAAACAACAACAACAAGAAAACCACTCATTATCAAGACAAACCAAATGGCACAAACACAACTTTTACATAGCAAACCTAGGGTTCTTAGATAGTGTCCCAAAGGCCAAAAAAACTGTCTAGGAAAAAAACCCACCTCTGAGGTCATGGGCCAGATCTACACCAAGCAGGATATAGCGGTATGAAAGTGGCATATAAAAGGCAGGAGCCACACCAAGCAGGATATAGCGGTATATGGTATGTGTCTATGGGCCCCAACAGTTGTGAGTGCACTTCAATATCGCTATAAAGCAGTAATGGGGCTCCTGCCTTTTATATACCATTTTCATACCGCTATATCCTGCTTGGTGTAGATCTGGCCTTAGTCAGATTGTACTCTCAACATGCAAAGGATTTGCACCCTTAAACTCCAGTCATCTCATTTCCCTCCCCACCGCCACATTTCCTTTTGCATTAGAACAGTTTTATCTACTTACTTGGCGAGGAAGTTTGCTACATGTTTTTTGCAGGGGCTCAGGAAATAAAATAAATTGTATTTTAAATATTGCCAGCAATAAAACATAAAAGATGGAATCACTATTGAATAGGTCATACAAAATAAACAGAAAGCCCTCTAACATTTCATAGTGTTCAAAGAAAATAAATTTTCAAATAGTTCTTCATCAATTAACTTTGAACATACTACAAACGTAGACTATGAAAGAGGTGCAAGATTCTGCAATACAATTCCCTTTCTTATTATGAACTACAATCCAGCTTTATAATCATGGCAGATCAATTTATCTTTATGTGCATTTTCTTTTATGTAGAAGCTGAGAAGCTTGCACACCTTCCAAGTTGTATTTACATATAAATGAATTTTATGTTAACATAAAGGGAGGTTAATGCTAATTAAATTATTATAATGCAGCATAAAATTCCAGAGAAAGTATGAAATCTGAATCACCTTCATTTTTGATTCCTGCATTTAGGAGGAATACACACATCATCTATCCTCTTAATAGAATAACTGTCTATACCACACTGGAACTAGGGCACCAGAAATCTCTATCCTCATTCACCCCTAGATTTTCAGGATGAGTTTCTTCAAGTCACAGAATTTCAGCCTTACTTTTGCATCTGTAAAATGGGAATAACAACAACCCACTTTAAAGGGCAGTTACAGAAGATCAGAAATGGAAAAACACCCTACACGCTGAGAATGTTGTATCATTGAGTGATATTAGCAGTGAATAGCATTTTCGAAATGAAAAAGCATTTTTTATTCTCACATCCCAGCTACAGTATAAGAATGCAGAAGGCCAATCATAATAAATATACTACGCACACAGTGTATATGTAATGTGGAAGCATCTCAATTGAAACTCAACTGGGAGAGATTTTTAGAGGACAAATGGCAAAAAGGGGACGTTTTAATTAGCCCCTCACTTCCTCAGTACATCAGAATACTGCTCCTGACTGCAGCCTTCCCAGGCTGCTTTTCATTAAAAAAAAAAGTCAGTGAGAATTGGCATAGAACTCTATATCTCATCAAATTTTCATCATGTGCTTCCTTTGTTTCCTACCATTTAGTTTTTATCTTGTGCTTCCATTGTTTTCCAAGACATCTGCATTTAATCCCAGCATTCTTGCAGCAGGTTATTCTGCTAAAATCACTAGATGATACAACATAGATTGTAACCCTATTGCCTTGAAGGACTGGACTTATTCTAATTCTGAACAGGCCATGTGGTAGTTAAGTCATTGCCTCAACATTTTGCAATCTATGTACTACTTACACCCTAAATATCCCTATGACTGGCATGCAGATATATTTGTGCTATTCCTTCAAAGATACAAATAATCACACTGACTAAAATTAGAGTCACATGAGCAATCTTACAACTGGATGAGGTTACAGAAATTCTCTGACCCAGGATCTAATCAATAGGCCTTAAACATCCATTGGAATTAAATACATTTTTGTTCTGCTCTTAGATAAACTGAATCGTAACTACTAGTTCAGATATGAGAGCCATTACAGAACCTAACCTACATTATCCTAACCTACCTCACAGGGTTGTTCTGAGGATAAAATAGGGAAATACCAAGTGAGCTGCTCTGAGCTCCTTGGGGAAGGTGAGTTGTTGTTATTATTATTAATTATTGAGCCGAAATAGCCTACCCAACTTTGTCACCAGGATGCAAAGTTGGGGAGCCATTTTATCAGCTTGGAAGATGTTGAAGTGCACGCAAACACCTACCACTGGTGGCAATCATGCTCTCCAGTGCTGATGGGTACAGATTTTCTTCAGTGTTTCCTACCCAAAAAAATTCAATGTGAGGGCAATAAGCGGTGTTTCCTGCTTTTACCCTCACAATAATGCCATGTACCCAGCAGCAGTGAGAAGCACAACCGCCATCCCACCAGATCATATAAACAAATTGTTGCAATGGAAATGGTAAGGGGTGTTGGTTTCATGAAACCTTTTTCATCCACTCCTGAAAGGACTCCCATTTAGAGTTAAAAACTGTTCTCCAAAGAAGTTTTGACTCGAATGTTTAACGATGTGTTGAATAAATAACAACATAAAATAACACTGATATGTGCCCTAAATTTAAATTACTGGTGCTCATACAAACAAAATAATCCCTCGGACCTGGGGTTCTAAGTTTCGGGAAACAAACAAATATCCCATCTAAACACATCAAAAAGAAAAATTGGGATAAAAGAAATTCAGAGATAGAGTGTGAAGTAAAAGAAAATCAGAGAACCTGTCAATGTATTGTAGCTCTGATGTTTTGGTGAGGAGCCTTGGAGGTTGCCAGGTAGCCTCATAGGATGCTCCTTTTTTCTGTCAAAGAGGTAGAAAGAGATCTTGCTGAATGAATCACATGGTGCCATCTCTTATCTTATGGGTGAGTGGTCTTAGGGACAAAAAGAAAGAAAATGGTTGTTGACAAGGTTGTGCAAAATTGATTCTTTAATGCTGACACTTTTGCTCACTCTCGCCCATTTCATCCTCTGGAATTAGGCCAAACAATAGATCCCCCCCCCCCGCCCAATCTACAGAACCCTATCCACAATGTTGATCATCATGGTTCAATACTCATTTGAACAAATGAAAAGCAATTAAAAACTGATTTTGATGAACAGAAAGTACAAGGTTTTTCCATAAGACATCTCAAAGCAAAAAGAGATTTCTACTAGGATTCTTAAGTGAAATGCAAATTTTGTGATGATTTTCAAGAAGTTGACATTATGAGACAACAGTCGTGGAAAAAAAGTATATCTACAAACAGTAAGCTGGCTGCCTATGGTACTAGAAGTGCATTTTCACTGTCAATTATTTTTTTTATTTCTCACAATATTTCTATAGTCCTGTGTTATAAAGTTTACTCTTACATATAAATATTACAAAGTGGTTTGAAATTCCAGCCACCCATGGACTGGGTTCACACAACGATCCAGACGGAGAGGCGGGTAAGAAATAAATTGTTATTATTATTATTATTATTATTATTATTATTATTGGTTTATTTTCTGGAACAACCATGATGGGCTAGCGTGTTGTGTGTGGGATGTTTACCCCACTCCCAATAGTGGGTTATTTCCCAAAAAAATGTCACCCTGAGAAACCACGGTCTGTAGTAAGGATTATTTTACCTATGGTGGGCTAACATGTCACCTGACATGCAGCATGGGTTATGGAGAGATCACTGACAAGAGCTGCTTGGCAACAACATTCAAAATTGCTGCCGCCACTTTGTGCCTCTCAAGTGATCTCTATTCCTGGCGCAAAGGAACCTGGGATACCTGCCTGGCTGGGTGAGAAGACTATAGAAGGAGGAAAGAAGAGGAAGGATTAAATAAACTACTCTGTGTAGCTTCTTTGCCTGATCATCTGATGGGAGTACAGTACGTTGTTTGCATAACCACCTACCCAGCGTCGCTCGCTAGCCACCATGGGTTAATGTGATGTGTGAATCCAGCCATGCTCTTAGTAATGAAAAACTGCATGATGAAACAGATGTAAAAGTACATTTTTCCTACTCTTATCCAGCATACTCGTGCCAAAATTTCCATGTAAAAGATTCCTTAAACCCGTATTCTCATGAATTAATCAAACAGAATTTCAGGTGTTATGTTTGAAAAATTGCTAGAATCTCAGGATTATGTCCCAAAGTAAAGCCTGAGGCTTCTATGAAAAATATTCTATAAGGTCTATAAAACCTTTACCAAAGTTTTAGTAATCAGTTCTGAGAAAAGTTATTTCAGATGGTTATTGGCACCAGCACCAAATATTTAGACATTGGCTATGCTCCCCTTCCCCTTTCCTCACACGACTCCTATTGAGTTAACTTTAGTTTAGAGGACTCCTGCTGAATTTAGTTTCACTTTCCCAACTTCTTGGTTTGTAACTGGGCATGAACCAGGAATCATAGTTTAAAACAACATCTTGTTTGTTAAACAAATCAGCAAAAAAAATCAGGATTTGTTGTTGGATTGTTTAGCAATTGACTTGAGTTTGTTTTAAACCACAATTCCCAGTTTGTGAGTGACAACAAACCAGAAATCAGGGAGAGTGAAACTAAAGTTGGCAGGAGTCCTCTCCTAACTGCATGGGAGGAGGAGAAGGGAGGAAGGAGCACGCAAGCCAGAGACTTTGCTCAGCTTGCAGAGGCTTAAGATGGTGTCTTCCAGATGTTTTGGTCTCCAACTTCCATCGGTCCCAGGCAGCATGGCCAATGGTCAGGAATTCTGGGAATTGTAGTTCTAAACATCTGGAAGGCATCCAGTTGAGGAAGCTTTGCTAAATCTTGGCTTAGTGTTATGTGAAAACTGGACCATTTAGTAATCAAGCATATGGGATTCTGAATGATTTCTATAGTCTTTCCATATCATCTTATTCTAAGCAGTACTTGGAAGACAAATATACACAGGAAACCTATTAAGCATCATTTGCTACATTCAGCAACAATCCAAAATACTACATGCACCTATTAATCTACAGTCAAGAAATTGGAAATTACTTTGAAAAATAGATCCTGAATACATACATGAATTCAGGCCCTGTGTCATGATTGCTTTGTCTTGACACAAAGTGAAGGGCCATCCTGAAAGGATAAGATTATTTTTTTAAAACAACAACAACAATCCTTCACTGAATAGAAAGTTAAAGAACACAGTTCCTCTTAACTGTGTTTTCTTCAAAATTCCAAAGGAAAATGAATAATGCTTCCAGGCTAACCACACACTAACCACAGACTGGTATGGAAAAGAAAATGCGACCTGGGAGGCAGGCAGTGTCCCAGAACAGCTTTCTCCAACTTGCTGCCATCTAGATGTTTTGGACTACAATTCCCAGAATCCTGACCAGTGACCACTCTAGTTGGGGCTCATAGGAAGGCACCATGTTGGGGAAGGCTGTCTTAGGAAGTGCCAGAGGGGATGAGTTACCAGCAAAATAGGAGGATGTAAGCAAAATATTGGCTAACACTGCAATCCTATACATTAGGGATGTGCCAAGTGGGTCTTCTCTGCCTTGAAATTCGAGCCAGAGCTCCATTGAGTTGATTCTCTGCCCCGATTTTGGAGCAGCTCCCCTTACCCGCTCCATCGGATTACCTGTTGGAGAACTGCCCATTTTTGGATAACTGCTCTAGTCAATGGAAATTAATCAAATGATTACAGCTCCCTCATTTTTAAAGATAAAGAGATGAAACTTTACAGTGTGATAGCTCTTAAGTAGATCTTTAGACATGCCAAATTTGGAGCAGATCCCTTCAAGCCTTGATTTTTTAAGGAATTTTAACCCACCCACCCACCTATTATCTCCCTTAAACAGACAATCACATTAATCCACTCCTGCACATTTATGGAGGGAGCTTTTATCCTTTACTTTGCTGATACAGAGCTCCACAGCTGCTGGTGGACATTTCTACTCCAGCCCTCTCTATTGGATGGAGCCCCCCACTGCACTGGAAGCCCAGCCAGCCAATAGGAGTAATAGTTTAATGGAAATAAAGAACCTGCCTGACTCAGGTGTAGAAACTTCCTCACTCACAATGCCAGCCAGCCCAGCAGCACTGTCAGATGGTGGATGATTGACTTCTATGCGTCTGAGCAGAAACACACTCCCCCCCCACCCCCCCAGCCAGAACCAGCAACCAGTGTTTCCCACTCCCCCAAACACTGTGATTGGAGGAGAACACAGTCATGGACAGCGCTGTGGCAATTCTTAATCCATTAGCCACAGATGTCAATATCAAGGCTACCCCTCACCCCACTCAGTGTCTTCCAAATATGTAGATTGAGACACACATACACAGCATTGATGCCTGAAAAACAGTCAGATAATTTCAGAGGCTTTAGAAGCTCCGATTGGGTATGTCTCCGCTCTGATATTAATCTATGGGTTTGGAAGCAGCCAATCTCCGCTCCGGAAGATCGAATGCGCCACAGATGTTCACGGTTACCAGATAATTCTGAGGCAGAGAGAATCCCCGACTATGTAAGCTACTCAGAAGGATGTCCTAATGAGTTTAATGGAACTTACTCCCAGGTAAGTTTATATAGGATTGTTGCCTTAGTTTAGGCTGACCATCTGAAAAGGAGGGCAGGGCTCATATAACTTTAACAGTTGTAGAGAAAAGGGAATTTCAACCAGTGTCATTTGTATGCAATTAGTTCCTGGTGATATTCCCTCTTCATCACAACAGTTAAAGTTGCAGAGCTCTGCCTTCTTTTGTATATGGTCACTCTAGTATAGTGCCTGCACCTTTAACAGTTGTGATGAAGAGGGAATTTCACCAGGAACTAATTGCATACAAATGACACCTGCTGAAATTCCCTTTCCTCTACAACTGTTAAAGTTATATGAGCCCTGTCCTCCTTTTCAGATGGTCAGCCTACCTTAGTTACACAGAGACTGTTGGGTAAAAAAAACATCCCTGGACTTTCTTGGCAGCATCCTCAGAGGGCTTGGCATTATGGAAGCTGGTTTGAAAAGTATTAAACATCCCTAGGACCACTTCTAGATATCTAGATCAGGATTTTTTCCTGAGTAGCACTGTCTCAAAATGGTTGCTACTTCTGCTAGGGCCTAGGAAATTTTATTTTAATAAAGCACATTTGCATGATGAAAACAAGCATTTGCATATTTGCATAATTAATTCTTCTAGTATAATCTGATTTTCTGGCTTGCAGAATTTGAGGGGGGATTGTTATTTTTTTACGTATTAATATAGCCTATAGATGTCTACTCAGAAGTAAATCCCACTGAGTTCAATGGGACTTACTCCCAGATAAGAGGCTACAGGTTTGCAGCTGAAAATTCTACCCATCCAAAACAAAATGAACCTGCTACCCTACTACCCTTCTGGAACATCACTACATTTTGTGAAAATGTTATAATATAATAATTAAAGGGAAAACATTAGGTACTAATTCCATGACAGAATAATACAAAAGAGAAAATGTTGAGGGATTGGTAGAAATTAATCAACAATAGTGATACCACCTATTACTATCCTAGTTAAATGCATATTGATAATTGCATAATGATTAAATAAAGAGAGGTAAATCTGAAAAGCTTTGTTCTATTATGCAGCATCATAAAAGTGACTGGAATTAAGATAATCAATGGAATATATAAACTATACAGGCATGACAGAGCAGAATATGCTGTTAAAGGGAACAGAACCAAATGCTGTAAAATGTTTTAATACAACATAGGACCATAAAGTATATTTTAGGCATTCTAGATATTATTCTAGACATTACATTATTAAGTAAAAAAATTATAACAGTAGGAACATGCACGATCACCATCCTATCACAATGCTGAATGGTTTTGAAATGTTAAGGGAAACCAGAAAGGCTAAAATAGCAACAACCACAATTAGGAATGGGAAATTTCAACTCACCATTAGTTTTCATTGGTAAAATGTAACATAGAAGTCTATAGTTATACGATTTCTAGGCATTTTAGATGGCAAATAATCACAGAACACAAAAGAGACCATTCCTGCTTTAGCATACAAAGGTAGCTGGAACTGAACTGCTAGTAACAATCACCACAAAGCAATTAAATCCCATACCTCCTAGGAAGCAAACTGCAAAACAAACAACCCCAGAAGTGAATACATAACTTTAGAAAAGGGAACAATAAAGGATGGTATGTAGTCCCCAATTACCAGTTACAAAGCAGCTATTAGGAGCAGTCTCTCACACACAAACTGTGTAGAGCCTAGTTAAAAGCACCAAAATAGAGGCTTAGGGAGAATGAATGCCCTACATTCATTTATTTAATTTTTAAGTATACAATACAATTCTCTTCCAGCAGGCCTACCTAGTTGAACTTTAAGATGTTTTTAATAATGTATTAGTTTTATTTGTTTTTAATGTTTTATTTATTTTATAGTCTTTGTATTTATATTTATTGTTGTTCCCTGCCTCGATCTGGAGGGAAAGGCGGGTAAGAAACAAATAAATATATTATTATTATTATGCATGTCTACTCAGAAGTAAATCCCACTGAGTTCCATGGGTCTTACTCCTCGGTAAGCAACTATAGGATTGCAGCCTTAAAACCATTGCCAATATTGGATGACATTCAACTTCTGGGTTCTAATGAACTTAAATACAAAACTGCAGCATTGGCATACAAATTATCATATCTGATAATAACCTCTTTACAAGGGGACTGGAAAAAAGCTAAGGCTGTTTTAGATCATACATCTGTAAAACCGATCTGAAAGTTGTCTCCACTGATTATGAACACCAGTCATTTTTCACCATGGACAAGAATGCCAGAATGTATTAGGACTACTACACACACAGCTTTTCTTTTTCATTTGAGAACAACTTTCAATTCTGAGTACAACATATATACAAACATCATTTGTGAATAGCACCCACAACATATATAACTTGCTAACAAGAATGATACATATAAAGGGAAACCTGACCTTATGTATACGTCTTTGTATTTCTAGTAATAGTAGTAGTAGTTACAGGACTTCAACTTATGGTGTCCCTATGAATCAGTGACCTCCAATTGCTTCTGTTGTAACCCACCCTTTTCAGAACTTGTACCTTCACATCCTTATCTTCCTTTATGGAGTCAATCCATCTCTTCTTTGGTCTTCCTCTTTTTGTTCTACCTTCTGCTTTCCTAGCATTATTGTGAGCCCATTAGCACAGGTTGAAGTGGCTCCCTTAGCATCTTTCCAGCACAATACTGCACCCTCTTTTTCAGATATGAAACAATGACTATGCTTCTATGTCTACAGTTGCTTATTTCAATATGAAAGTCTAGAACCACATAATTACTGTGATCACTTTAACAATGTAAAGAAATTAGATACTGAACACAGTTAAGATGTTGCTCTTGCAATGTAGTTTATTGTGTAACTGAACTGAATCCAGAAACTATATGATGCAGTGCATGGTAATAAACATAACATTCATGTACATAAGCATCAAATATTGATGGAAGAATGAAACAATATGATACTCACTTTCACTAGCTTTTGCTGTAGTGCAAGCTCACAGTATACTCAGAAGAGCAGAGGGTAAACATGCACTGAAGCTGAGGGGGAGGGGGAGGCTCTATGGCAGGCATTCTGTACGCAAGCTTTTTTGGACCTGTGGGCACATTTGGAAACTTGAGAAACTGCTGTATGGTTCCCATGGAGAATGTGGCTCTTTTGTTGACTATAGATTCCTGTTTCATTTAAAATGGGAAACTAGATTTACCAGGTTTGGAACAAGCCAGGTTAATATGGCAATTTCAAACCATGGCTTAGTACTTTGGCTTGTTCCACAGCCATTCATCATAGTTTCCTGTTCTGACAAAACATGGAACTATACTTAATGGAAGATTTTCTGGTTTGTTCACTTTCTTCTGCAAACAGAAAAATGAAGGGCCTGTGAGCTCAAGGCTCGTTCACGTCTCAGCTTATTAAACCAACATATGAGTGTATCCATGTGACCAAAGTGACAGAACTAACCAGTGAGCTATCAAGAGAGTAGCAGTAAGTGAATTCTCTGTGCTGCAGAATGGGAGTTATTCTCTTTACGGTTGCCATCATTTAGTACCACTCTCTGGGGATAAAAGTAGTTTAACTACCCTACTACCGCATTAACTGCATTTATTTAGTTTTTACTCCAGCTATTATTTCACCATGGTCCTGTGAGAAGATCCAAGGGTTCTGAAATCGCTGGTGGCTCAAAACCACAGATTAGCTTTAGTTGCTCTAGCATAAATTATACTTTCTGCAGCATAAATGAAAGAAGCATCTTGGAGAGTATCATATATATGTGCACTATTTGTCTGGAATTTAGTACATGGGAATAGGGGCATATGTCTTGGTTCCATGAAGACTAATAAAATGATTAATACTTGTTCTTCCTCACCCCAAATGGAGTAGTACAGCCGAACTGCACATGAGAAGAGAGGGAAGTGTGCCAGCAAAGAAGTTTTCCATTGTGCATATGCCTCTATGACACTCTTTTAAGACTCAGCACAGCAACTCAAAGGATCAAGGTGTATTGCTCATCTCACTGGCTCATAGGGGTTGCATGGACCATATCATTCTCCCACCCTTGTCAAAGAATCTTGTCCAGGATCCAACCTAAGGTTTTTAAGACTGTTATTGATATGTGTGTATAACATCTATAGCATACTATATTGAAAGAAACAAAAATCTAAGATCGAGTTTTGCACACGACTTCTGTTTCAAATTGTGTCCATTAAAATTAGGAACAGTTCATAAAGTATTTCATAGTTACCGAAAGGAAAAGTAACAATGTTTACTATGCTGTTAACAGGGCTACTGTTTACAAGGGAGAAATAATTAGAACAGTAATGATCCATGAGCAAACTCATATACATAATGAGAAGGTTCTCTTTCATGTCCAACAAAAGCTCAGTAGGCCCTGCATGGATGACATCATTTGAAAAGACTGCATATTGATCCATGCAATCAGGTTTAGCAGAACTTTTACCTACGCTGCTATATGTACAGCTTTACAGTTGCTATCAAGGGGTTACTTCTACTGTCTAACTTTATAAAATCCAAGTTCCTATGATAATGATCCACAGATTCTTACTAATCCCAATTCCATAGATCAGTGTTTTGAGCAAGCCATTCAGGGATTGTGGGGAGGAGAGCAGAATGACCTAGATGGTGACTGGTTTCGGATGACATGGTAACCAAAGGTAGATGAAATAGTCAACAGTAATTGGTTTACAGGCAAGCACAGGTAATGAACTTATTGTTTGGCCTGACATCTAATCAATTTCTGGAACATGTTCTACTTTGGAAAGGTAAGGAAAGCAGATATTAAAATATATCAAACAATTTTTTCCCTGTCAAGCAAAGTACAATATTTTTAATATTCTGATCAATTTGCTAAACTTCTGGAAATTAGCTTAGGGTGCAATCCTATGCATGCTTTAGACAGAAAAAAAATCCTACAACTCCCTGCTGCGATTGCACCCTAGATCAATAATTCTAATAAGAAAAAGAAGAAATATCTATACTCGGAATTCTGCAGAGAGGATTAAAAAAACATTTTCCTCCATGGCTTCATTATTTCCAGAAATGTTACATCTCTAGTCTTTCTATAAAAGTTTTATTATATAGTTTTTAGAAATCATTTGGGGGGGGGGAGTAAAGGATGGGTAGCAACATATGAACACCCTATCTTAAATATTTCATTCAATATTCCAAAAGAAAACATTTCATAATCCAAAGGTGTGCATTTTTTCCAGTTGTTTGGGAAAAACAAAACAAAATGGCACTTGGGAGGAAAAAACAGTTCGCCCCCTTCCAAAATAAAAACTGAGTTTTTTCTGGGTCTTCCTATCTCTAATCAAAACATTTGATTTGACCCGCATGAGGATGAACGTGGGGTTTCTGCAAGCACTACACTAGTGGAATAACAACGGTGGGTACAATGCTGTAGTCTGAATCTAATTGAGGAAAGCCCACAACCAGTCTCTCTCTCTCTCTCTCTCATACACACACACACACACACACACACACACACACACACAAATGCAAGTTATCCTAATCATGGATCTCTCACATCACATTTATTTGTCGCTTGTATATATGTGCATGTGAGTAAGTAACTCTTTGTGTACCTGATTAGGTAAAAACACACATAAATGGTCCTGGTCATGATTGGTTTATTAGGACTAACTTATACATTCAGCGTCCTAATTTGCCTAATCAATGGATTGTTGTTGTAGAATCTGTACGAATCCTAAGCTACGCCTTATTCAGCAAAAAAATCTTGTTTGGGGTTTATTGGACTCCACAACACCTTTTTAATAAGGGTTTGTCTAATTTGCATAATTGTTGGAGATGCAACGCACCCAATGCTTCTTTTATTCATATGTTTTGGCAATGCCCAATAGTTGCCTCCTTTTGGGAGAGGTCATAATAAGGATAAACTTTGTATTAAAACAGTCTTTAATATGGAACCATGTGCACATCCTCCTAAACTACTTACTGGCTTCTTGGAAGTTTAATGCATGGTCAGCACAAATGGATGCTGACAGCTAAAAGATTGATATTACTACGTTGGAAGGATAAATGTTGAACTCCCATAATGCAATGGGTTGAGGACTGAACAACACTATCAACATTTGAATGGGTGATATATAGGTGCCACCTGCGAGAGGATAAAGACATGGATATTTGGTCTGCTTTTCTTGAACCCTATGCATGATTCCCCCCCCCCTTTTTTTAAGAATGGTGTATTTGATGAAAAAAAATTGACATCCCTATGCGTGTAATTGTTGTTCATTTTTTATCTCACAATTTGTTTCCTGTTCTGTTCAATCCACAATAAAGGAAAAAGTAGGAAAAAATCAGCAGAATCAAGTGACAGAGCATTTTCCAGGACTTATAGGGATGGGCAAATGAGTGATGTTCAAGACTGCCAGGATTCTCTGAACATCATCTCACCACTTTCTCACACCAGATTCCTGTTTGTGTTTGTGATCAATGCGTACACTGCGCAAATGGAAAACTTGTGCGAATCGAGCAACAATTGAATGGGAGAATTGTGCAAATCTTCCCAAATTTGCACAAATCTCTCCACATTTGCACACATTTTCTTAATTTATGCCAGTTTCCTCCATACACTAAAGCCGGGTTGGTTCAGTCTACTGTGGAAATTTGCACAAATGAAGAACATTGTGCAAATTGAACCGGAATCAGGAACAAGATGAACATGAGCACATGTTCGACAATTTTCGGTGGACAGGTGCTTGCACTTTTGTTTGGAGCTTAGAACAGGCAGGCTTACATGTATTGCAAACAGAAACAAAATTTTCATACATCTCTAATCCCTGCAAGTGGGAGTAGCATGTTTGAATGGTCTTGTATTTAAAACAACAATAACACTCACTATACCCTGAAAACTATTACATCAGTAAGAAGTATTTGATCAAGCCTTCTTTATCATATGCTGTTTTTCTATGCAAAAAGAGATGTTGTTGTGTGCCCTCCTAGGCAGCTCTCAAAAAATGTGATCCATCATCTGCAGCCCAAGGTTCAGAAAAGCCGTACAACTTGATTCCACTGAATGTAGAAAGTGGACCTTGTTATGACAGCCTGATATGATTTACAATGCTCTGGCTTGGAGATACGCACTTGGTCATGGCTTAGTACTGAGTGGCACTTTGCAAAGTATTGAGCGCCATCAACTCCTAATGAATGACCATAACACCTTGAAGGACAGAACACTAATGAATTAGGGGGGAAAAGTTTTGAAAAATGAACAGCACATTAGGCAGAAAGGAAGAAATTCAAGAGATCACTGATTCAATGAATAACAGAGATGTCATCATTAATCAGTAAGCCTTGCCTTCAAGTTATACTGTACACTCATTATCTAATGAAATAGCCCATGGTACCCCAGTATCAGCGTGACATTTAGGAAGGAGACCTCCAGAATCAAGCAGTATTCTTAGTAAGATTTCTGTAGATTCTTTATTTAAGAACAATTTTTTAGCTTCTAGAAAGACTAATGGAATGAAAGAGTTAATGACCTCATGCTATGAACTGTTAACTCTAACAATTACAGAATTATAAAAATGGTAAGGAGAGCCTACATGAACATTTAAAGCTATAATTATGCTTTGATTGCATGAACACTGAATACATTGC
Source organism: Anniella stebbinsi (assembly GCA_029215795.1). Lineage (NCBI taxonomy): Eukaryota > Metazoa > Chordata > Lepidosauria > Squamata > Anniellidae > Anniella > Anniella stebbinsi. The sequence goes on from JARDYH010000002.1 coordinate 187,149,585, forward strand.
ACCGTATTAAAGATGAAAGACTTACTTAATTATACTGTGTGTGCAAGTGAATCAGCACTTTTCAATTGATGGGTTCACTTCATATTAAAAATACATTTGACTTTGCTTTCCCACCTCTAGGGAAAAATTATTTCACAAATATCATGTAATAATTGCCTATGTAAGTCTTCAATATACAAACGCATTCACACATACACTGCTCTTAAGGCATGGGCAGGGTGGGGGTAGGGAAACAGCAAGTTTTCCCTTTCCTTCATCCTTTTTTTTGTGCTTCAAAGTGCCAATTAAATAAAAATACATAGTACATGGTTTCATATAGGAAACAGTCATTAAAATAATAACCAGACATAAAAGCAAGGAAAACATTCAAGGATCTTCTCTTAAAATCACAAAAAGTCTTGAAAGAAATAATTGTCACTGCAGTTTGGTTTCTTGAAGATCTAAGCCTCCTCTTTCTCTTTTTAACTTGTTATTGTTTTTAAAGTTTTACTATGTTTTTATTTGGTTGTGGTTTTACTTTCAGAACTTTTGATAAACCGCCTTGGATGGCTTCAGAAAGTCAGTATAGAAATACCAAATATAAATAAGTAATAAATTCTATCCTACCTTTTTGTTTACACACTTAAAAATGGAATTGGTGGTGCCAGTTTTAACTGCACAGTGATCATGACTGCACCACGAATTGAAGATATATGGCTTCAGATTGCTACATACAAGAATTGCTGGGGAACATGGGTGGGAGGGTACTGTTGCACCATGTCCTGCTTGTGGGTCCCTGGTCAACAGCTGGTTGGTCACTGTGTGAACAGAGTGCTGGACTAGATGGACCCTTGGTCTGATCCAGCATGGCTCTTAAGTTCTTATGAATCGCTAGAGGACTGTTTAGACCCTCCCATCGTGCATACTGAACATAAAGAAGGGGGAAGAGGGACCATGCCTACTGGTCCTGCCCTGACCTCTGCACATTCCTCGCCCCAACCTCCATGCATTCAGCAGAGTATCAGACAAGACTTTACATATGTACATGCATACACTCTCCACCCCAGTGAAACTCTAGGTGACTGGAGTTCTTATTGGAGTGGAGAGCCTACATATGTACAGAGATATACAAACAGGCTCCCCTCTCTGACATTGGGGCTGGAGCCACATCCACATTCGGGCAGGGGCAGGGAGCCCAGTCCCATTTCCCCTTCTGTATCAGGTATGGGGGGTGAAAGAAAATGTCTGAACTGTACTTAGGTGCTGCTGCTCTTTTTTTAAAAAAAGAGAAAATTCCTAATGTTCCTACAGGGGGTGGGGGGTGGGGGGAAGGGAAAGGAAAAGGTTTCAAACGTTTTAAAACAAAACAGGACCACAGAATATCTTCTATATATGTCTACTTAAAAACAGCGAAGGCAGTTCCTGGAAACTGCTCAAAAATGGTTTGAGGAAAGGGCATCCTGCTATAAAGAGTTAGGCTTTGACTTTATATGTCTGCTTATCTGTCTACAGAATACTTGTCACTATACATCCCTTGTTTAGCAGTATCTTATAAGCCCTACATGTTGCACTATACGCCATATGGCACTATAATGAGAATGAGAATCCCCGGTTTAGAAGTGGTAAAGCCAAGTTCAGGCCCATGCTCAGCCATTAACCTACTTATAATATCTGTAACAAACCAGTTAACTCCCCTGAATTCTCTATTCCCTATGCCTATTTTGGAGACAAATCCTACAGATACAGTTGATGGCCAATAAGAAAAATGTCTGTGCTATTGGCCACAAAGTTAAGCTTGACTTGATGGAGAGTTTGACACAGCAGGCTATCAATTACATAATAGGTAAAATCAATTGGCAAAAATCTGACCAGATTATTGGCGTGTTTCTTAAAGGTACATTCCCAACATTACTTCTATTCCAATCCTTAACTGTAGGTGTGTATATAAAGCAGTTTATTCCACAATTTACATGCCAGCATATGCAGCAGAAAACTCTGTGCTTTGCTAAACAGTCCACTACCTTGCAGTTTCTTCCTGTTCAGGTGATAGTTTTTGCCTGTAGAATGTGAATGAAGAAGGTGGGCTTACATGTGTGCTCAGGACTAAATGATTCAGTAAATCTCTTTTCTGTTGGCAACATTGGAGAGTGTTAGCAAGTATGAGCCATGCACAGACTAGGGATGCTTGAGGAATTGGAAGTTTGAAAATGATCTGATCCATACCTCCCGGACTAATGTGTGGATTGGAATTGAATTATCCAACAGTGTTCAGTTTTCCAAATATTCAGGCACAGTTGTCAGCTCAAAAAAAGTAAAATGTGCGTTCTGAGAGAAAATACATTTTAAAATATATATTTAAAAGTGTTTTTGTGCAGATCTTATGTGTTTATTTAAATTGCAGATTAATGCAGAAATGGGATGGATGAGTTTTATGGGTGAGCACATACAAAAGTAACATGAATTCGAAATAGACTGATTTACCTATTCGTAATGCAGACCCATAACTTTGGAAGAATGCTAAGAATTTCAGCCTTTATTTTCTAGTTGCTAGAAAACAGTTTGAGTAATTTTTACAGAGAAAGGCAAATAAGTAGGGACACCAAATTTATTATACTTTTCATCTTCCAGGATGGTGGCTAGCTCATTTTTTGAAATTACCAATTCCTGATGATGTTTTCCACAAGCAGAAGTTTCAATTTTGCACACCACTGCCCATCTCATATCAAGGAACACAGAGGAGACATTTAAAACTGCAGTTCTTTGCTTATAGCAAACCTCTCACTTGGCTCTGTAGTTTCCTTTCACAATCAAATATTCACCACGTCATGCCTCATACATTGGTCCATCACTTGCTTTATTTATATGTCCAACACTGATTTTGCCTTTGCTGTAGGTTTTGTTTCCTACTTAATTTATGTACTGGCTTTAATTATTTTGAGTTTCTTACTGCCCACAGTTATGGTATATTCTATTTGACTTAAAATATGTGAAGAATTAAATAAAAATCTTTATAAATAGTTAGCCAGTCTATTTGTCACAAGTTAGAAAGAAAAAGTCGTTAGATTCTAAAATGCCCTTTACTGGTGAATAGATTCCTTAAAAACGCTTTAATGGATATCCTGCCATAAGATGGATGCTCTCAGAATGACAAAAGACATGACTTAGGGTGCACATTCTCAAAGCTTCACAAAGGATGGGCCACTGATTAGAGATAAGGCTTAGTATATATCTGAAAACAGTACCATTTCTCTATTGTTTTATCCTACCAGCAAATTCTGGATGTACTCATGTATTTGTAATGATGAAATTATTTTACAGAGTGTTATTTTAATGGCATGTATTGATGCTGTGACACCCTCCCCAACGTCTGCTCACACCTCTCCATCTTAGGATAAAAACAAGACCCAGTCTGAGAGCTTTTAGGCCTCCTCCTCCTTCTTCTAGACCAGGGATTGGCAAACTGCAATTCAATTCCATGTAGAGCATACATTAATTGAACATGCCCCCAAGTAATTGAGAAAAAAAACATTGTTTCTCAAAAAAACCTCCACCCCACCTTATTTTCTTTATCTTTAGAACAGAGGTGGACTGCAGGTGACCCAACTCAGCCTAATTTCAAAAGCCCTCTGCAAGTGGTCAGTTCGGGCAAGAGCAATCTGTCCTCCCAGAGCTACCTAATGGATGAAGCACTGACCCTGTTCAGAAGACACACTAAGCCACAGTGGTTAAGCATTTTGAACTAAACATTATGACTTAATGTGTCATATGAACCATGGACTTAGGGTGTCGTCTGAACCATTCCTAACCATGGTGGCTACTATATAATCATGGCTACATGCTCACTGACCATTTGCTGCAAAAGGATTAGAGGCCTAATCATGGCTTAGTGTGTTGTCTGTACAGGCCCTGAGAGAGAAAAAGAAAGAAAGTGGAAGCAAAAAGAGGGGGAAGGGGTAGCAGAAAGAGGGAGGAATGGGGGCCCTGCCAACTTTTGGCTTTGGCCCAGTCAGCTCTGGCTCTGCCCACTGCCAGCCTGTGGCCCCTGACAGATCATGTCCCTCGACAAAAAAAATGTTTCATCACCCCTGTTCTGAAATGTCTTATCTTCTGTTTTAAGGACACAGTGAAATAGAGTCTGAGGTGAATCCCCAGTCATGTAAGCAGACCACAGTTGAGCAACATAGGGGGAAAATACATAAATAAGCAAACCCAGGGAAGTAATACAGCAGAGCTCAACACTTCGGCACCTGCTAGCCTACCCTAATTAGCACATGTTTTATACAGTGAGACTGCTCGAAAAGAATAATGAATGAGTTCCACATACCAGTAACTCAGAACAGGAAACATTGAGGAAAGCATCACTGTAATTAGGCTAAGGAAGATCTGTTGACAATAAAGTCAGCGAGGTGGAAAAGACGTAAGCACCGGAGGGATATATTCAGCAAGGAACACATTAGTATGTACGTAGTACCTATGAAACCTAGCTCACTGTGGCAGCACAAATCACTCAAGAAAGATGGCTCTACCAGCCACCAAAGGATTCCTTGCCAACAGGGAATTCAGGCTAAGATCAGAGAAAAACGAAATGGTGGCTGCTGTCAAAAGGGTGGCTAAGGCAGAATGGTACTTGCCTTGGCAGTACTGCATCCAAATATCCCTACTTTGGGACATTATAACGTTGCTGAAGTTGCTTGTATATGTACAATATGGTATATGTTCAAACAAGGCTGCAGTCCTATGCATGCTACATACTTGGAAGCAAAGGCCACCGAATTCAGGACTTACTTCTGAGTTAAGAAGCACAGGATCAGGGTTGTATGCCTATCAATTCTCTAAATCAATGATTTTTGAAGAGTAATCCACAGTGAATTTTCAAGTGACCTATAAGAGAATTCATTAAACAAAAAACCTACGGTTTACAAAAACAATGTTAAGGCTCTACAGATTCCAACCAAGCACCAAAAAGCAGGGAAATTGGGAGTTAAGGCTCAGAAGCCTTAACGCCACATCCTCCCTAAGGAGGCAGAAAGTGCAAGTGAAATTCTCATTCTCCCAAAGCAGATAAACCATGAGGACAGGGTGGAGAATATGATATGCAGAGGTGACTGTGGGGTTGTGGAAAACTGATCACGAACAACTTAGGGCCACCTACTTCTCTTTTTTTGTTTAGAGCAGCCCTTCCCCAACCTGGTGCCCTCTAAAGATGTTGGACTACAACTCCCATCATTGCAAGTCAGTATGTCCCATGGTCAGGAATGCTGGGACTTGTCATCTCAAACATCTAGATATGCAATTTGATATGCAGAGGTGACTGTGGGGTTGTGGGAAATGATGATGAACAACTTAGGACCAGCTACTTCTCATTTCTTAGAGCATCTCCTTATGCTGAGAGTTCCGGGTGAAATTCCCTCTTCATCACATCAGTTAAAGTTGCAGGGGCCCTGCCTTCTTTTGTATATGGTCACTCTAGTATAGTGCCTGCAACTTTAACTGTTGTGATGAAGAGGGAATTTCACCAGGAACTCATTGCATACAAATGACACTGGCTGAAATTCCCTTTTCTCTACAACTGTTAAAGTTACATGAGCCCTGTCCTCCTTTTCATATGGTCAGCCTAAATATACAAAAGTTAAAAATATAATTAAATACTTTTCAATATTGAAGCATTTTAAACATTTTAAATACATAACAATTTAAAAGTCAAAGGTATAGACAGAGATCCAGATGATTTGCCAAAGGCCTGCTGGAACAAAAAAGGGTTTGTCTGCATCCAAAAACACATCAAGGAGGGAGCCAGTGTAGACTGCAAGGATTAGAAAGAAAATCCATGTGTGTACACTATGCAAAATAAACAACAGCTCAACTGTTTCTAAACCTTATTAGAAAAACAGGGTGACTATGCCGAAACCAACGTTGTAGGCCCAGAAGCACTTTGAAAGGTTTCAACATTGTACTTAAAACTTAACACCGACCCAAACTAATTAAATGAAGTGTTTGAAGCTTTCAACTTATAGCAGTATGGACTAAACTCTTAGAAAAGAGGAAAGGAGCACTGTGTGTGTATGGGGTGGGGTGGATAGAAAGAAAGGTATAGCCACCTATTCCCAGGAGAGATCTGAAGATCAGGTTGTCATGGATCCAGAGGAACCACACCCTGCTTTACCAGGGAGCAAAAGAGCAAACTGGCCTTATGAAGATAGCCCAAAATACTCTCAGAGCCAAAGGAATGCATGTTCCAGAAGAGAAAAGAGAAACTCTTCTTCTTCACTCAAAAGGTCTGTGCTATAGAGGCAGCGGCCATTTCACTCACCCACCCCACATTCTAAGGCAGGAGGGAGGGGGGAGAGCGACGCTACTGAGCGTGTGTCAGTGTCGCGTTATGAGGGAAGATGGCCGCCTCATTGACTTGAATGAGAGGTTAAAATAGTCCTTAAAAGTAAACCGAAGGGAATTAAAAAAAAAACGAAAAGCTTTCCATCAACTACAGTCAAGGAGGAAGAAGACCCCACCACTGGATTAGTTAATAAGGCTCTAGAAATTATGCAAATTGAGAGCACAAAGTCTCAACCCGGAAGTAAATTTTACAAAAGCAGGGAGAGAGGTCTGTATTCCTTTTCTACCTTAAACTGCTCTCCTTCCCTCAATCTTTCACCAATCTTCTTGAAATGTTCAGGTAATGTAAAACAAACATTTCTTTCTGGCACCTGTAAATTTCAGAAAGGTTGGTGAAACATTTTCGATTTTATGGCTGTTAGAATGACCCCCCCCCCCCCAATTATCACTTTAACATGGCGGAATGTGTTTTTTACTGATGGCCCTTAACAATGGAAGCACGACTGTGCCTCCATTAATGATATAAGCAAAACAAACAAAACCACAAACCAACAAACCCTAGTTTCTTTGAAGTTTTCATTGCATCTGCTTTTTAGTTTAAATCTTAAAATCTACACTGAAAAAGCTTGCTTCTTCAGTGGTGAGAGCAGCTGTGATGGTAACTTTAAGCAGCAGCCATCTAGCTGTACACACAGCCTTCTATGTGGCAGTAGTACTGGCAGAAAAGAAAATGTGGCACTACCAAACAATAGTGGTCCACCATACAAACAAGTTCAAACATCACCACTCGGACTGGAACCAGGGCTCTAAGATCTGAACACATGGAAGGGAAACATCTGCTTTGAATGAGATTCGAAACTAGCTGGACAGAGAACTTGAATTGTCTCAGCAACGAAACATTGCTATTGGTCCTGAGGAAACATGATATTCCTGCAACAGTAATGCAACCTAAAGGAAAGATGTTTCATTTCCACAATACATCAGAATGTATTATTTGAGGAAAACTATTGCCCCAAACGTGTTCAGCCCAGTCGTAGGCATGTTTACTTGGAAGCAAGTCCAACTGTATTCAATCTGGCTACTTTCAGGTGCATAACATTGGAGCCTGGAGTAAATCCCACTGAATATACTGGAACTTATTTCTGCATGAACATGCATGGGATTGGGTTATATAAATCCCTATATGCTACTGGGCGGTACAGAAATGTAATACATAAATAAACATGCATAGAATCTTAATCACATCTTTGTGTACTCTTATACACAAGTTCCAGTCTCAAAGACTAAACACAGAAACACACATAACCAGCCTTGTTGAAATCTATAGAAATCTGTAAACATGGCATCCATCACAAGTTCTTTTTTCATCATAAGAGTGGAACTAGACTAAAAGTGCTACCAGTTGGACAGCTTCTAGTGCTGCCAATCAAAATATATTACACATTCTGCCTTTCCTTCCTTAACAGATATTTTTGTGATAAGAAAAAAAGGTGGAAGAAGCAGTGGGAATGATTACAAGTAGATGATGACATCTGGACCCCTGTACATGTTTGAGGTAGGGTAATTGTACAATAAAAGCCCTGTCTGGAAATATATCTCAAAGAAATACATTGCGATCATAACAAGTTAGAAAAGAACAGAGTGAAATGGGGGTTATTAATATTCCATTACTTTATAGATATCTTATATATTAAAACTGAATGAAGTACATAAAAAGCTGGAGTTATGTGATGGTGCAGTACTATCATGACCCATGTGTGCTGGGTAGTTTCTTCTGTTATGTAATAGACAGTACGATATTTTTGTGAAGTTCACAGCACCTTTATTTCTTCTTGCTGCTTTTAATCCTATGCATGTTTAGACAGAAAATAATACCATAACTTCCAGCATTCCCCAGCCAGCATGGAGGTGGAGGACTTTGTTCCATCTAAACATGCATAGGATGTGCCTTTAGTCAATTTTTTCTCCTAATGTGATGTTCCAAATAGTATTGAGCTAATGTTCCACAGGGAGTGTGGAAGGAAGCACCCTAAATTAGTCATGCTTTAGTTCCATTAAAATCTATGGGACAAATTAGTCCTGACTAACTTTAATACCATTGATTTCAATGGGACTAAAGCATGATTAATGTAGTCTCAACCCAAACTGGAGTTTATGCTAGAAGGGGTATTTTTTGTCTTTCCTAAAAGCACAACATATTTAGTAATGCAAACAGAAAATAAAAATGTTAGAATAAATAAAAATATTAGGGATGTGCAGGGACCCCCCCGGATCGGATCGGGACCTCCAATTTTGCCCTGGCAGGTAAGCCCCCCCTCACGCTCCTCCTTACCTACCGGGGCGTCCTCTTCCTTCACTTGCCGGAGATCTACTGAGAACTAGGCTTCACGGCCTAGTCCTCAGTAAAGCGCCAGGTGATGATGTCATCACCTGGCGCTCTACTGAGGACTAGGCCGCGAAGCCTAGTTCTCAGTAGATCTCCGGCAGGTGAAGGAAGAAGACACCCTGGCAGGTAAGTGGGCCTCCCTCTCCCCTCCCTCCTTCCCTCCCTCCTCCCCCCTGCAATCTTCACCTGGCCAGGCTGTCTGCTTCCATTGGCGGGCATCCACTGGTGCCCACCAATGGAAGCGGGCAGCCCCCCCAGTTAAGCCCCCCCATTCCTTACCTGGCGGGGCGTCCTCATCCATCCATTGCCGGTAAACTACTGCGATCTAGGCCTCGCGGCCTAGTTTACAGGAAAGCGCCAGGTGACATCACCTGGCACTCTCCTGTAAACTAGGCCACGAGGCCTAGGTCGCAACAGTTTACAGCCCACAACGGAAGGAGGAGGATGCCCCCCCAGGTAAACCCCCCTCCACGATCCTCACCTGGCCGGGCTGTCTGCTTCCACTGGCGGGCACCCGCAGGCGCCCGCCAATGGAAATGGACAGCCCTCCCAGGTAAGGCCCCCCTCCCCCCGCTGTCCGCTTCCATCGGCGGGCACCAGCGCAGCAGGCGCCAGTGAGCGCCCGCCGATCCTCCGTTTTTTTCTGAACCGGATCGGGTCATTCCTATTAAAAACTGTTAGAAAAATAATGAGTCACACAAACAATGACCCACTAGGTCAGCCTCCCCCAACCGGGCAACCTCCAGATGTGTTGGACTACAACACATCTGGAGACTGCCATCATGCCCAACCAGCATGGCCAATGGTAGTTTCTATAGAATAGTAAAGGAACAATGACAAAGGACCTTCTTCTCCCGAATAGGTAAATTAAAGAAATATCAAGAGTCTTTGAAATCCTTTTATAATTAAGTTTAAGGTATAATTAGGATGAACTGTCATCATAAGAAAAACAATTTATATGTTTTATATGTATGTGATACCATAATTGCATTGTCAAAATATATTATTACGTATCATACCATTATGAAAATCCATCATGCTGTCACTCAAATGTGTGTATGTGTGTGAGTGTAAATTAAGTCAGTGGTCTATTCACTGTAAGGTATGCCAAGAGTCTGCAAGCTGACTAGACATGCTTATTTTGATGCACTGGTTATTACAAGGTTCTTCTAAATTTATGCTGTAAACAGAGACAAAAGCAGCCTGTATAACATTTTTATTTGCCACATGCAAATACATTCACAACATAATTTGCAGACATATATTAAGGACTTTTTCTCTCAACAGTCACATTTCTTCAAATGTACTTCAAAAACAAAATTTGTACTGAATTAAAGGAAGTTTCATACACAATGGAGGTCTACTAATCAAACTCCATAGTCTAGCACTGTATCAGATGAGCTTAAAATCACAACTGGGACTTAAATGAATATGTGCACTGGATTATGGCCAGAACTTTGGCGCTATGCTCTAGCTTGAGTAACATATAGACGAGAATGTGCTTAGGACCAAACTATGTCAAAGGTTTGCAACCACTACATACAAATAATATGAATTAATATGTCTAGCCTGCATATCTACAGGAGGACTGAGGTGAGTAAAAGGGATTCAACGTTTTAAAATATCCAAAGACATCTATAGCAATTACTACCACCTACCAGGGCCTCCAAGGAAAGGATGATAAACAACAGCTTCAAATTTGCAAGAGAAAATAGAGAGGATTTGGATAAACCCATCAGAAAAAGAACTGGAAGAGACACATTCAAATATGGGTTCAGATAAAGATCAATAGATAGCCTTGTACTAATTAACAGTCCGGACTTACATACCTCATATGGATGTTGTGAAGATAAATTAGAAAGGAATCTAAAGCACATTAATAACAATAGTTACAAGAGAGCATTTCCTAAACATAAGAACTAGGTCAATTCCACTGGGATAATTCCCGTCTCCATGATTCTTATGTACCTACTTTGGTATATAGTATAAGTTCCCATTTGCCATTTCTTCTAGTGAATATATATCATTTATTTGAAGCCGATTGAACAGAAAAATATCCTTTTTCTTTTCTCTGCCATATATCTTTAGTATCAGAATAGTTAGATTCAGGTCTAGGTCATTATATTTAAAAATGTCTATGCTCTGAAGTTTAATCCTCATACCCTGCAGACAGAAATACTGTATATGCTACAGAGACAAAAATAGAGGTTTTATATGTTTAGCAAATAAGGGTTTCTAGATGTCAACTGTTAGTATTAAAGGCTATCATAATTTGTTCTTATTACTTTAAAGAGTGCCACTGTTCTGAACTTGATTGGATCAATGGTGCTGGGAGAAGTTTTTAACCCTTTGTCCTTGTGCCATTTTCCTCATCTAAAGTACCTCCCCCCCCAAAAAAAGCTGGTGAACCCTTGTGGAGGAAAGAAAAAGACAGGTAGGCTCAGGGCTAACAGCAGCTTTAGAAAGAAAACAATAAAGGGAAAGGGCTAAACACTTCCTTTCCAGCATCACAACTACAAACTAATCTGATGCTTCCATATTAGAAACAAAAACAAAGAAAAGATCTGATAAGGGACCTCCCAAGTAACATGCAGTTTGCTCCTGATAAACCATTTACAACAATATGAAGGATTTAAATGGCTCCATGTACTCTGAGGACCAACCAAAATAGAAATATCAAGAAACTGGGAAAAGCAAGCCAAAATTCACCTGAAACTGCTTTTGTTACTGTAAGGCCCCTGTGTTATTTCACGCTTAGGGTCAAATAGCACAATTGACAATAGACATATCACTTGATAGTTGATAGGACAGCCTTCACTGATAAGCAATTGCAGTTTCTCTTTAACATCTCAGGTCACATACCCCTCCATCCAATATATACTAAAGAGTCTTTTTATATTGCACACAGGCACAACACCAACTTTAATGCTTCAGAAATTCTTGCCCAACTTGATGAAAAGCATTATGGTCATACATATGTGTTTCTGGCACTACCTTTGGGCCTAGTAAGAAACAAAATAGCAGGTGCTATGCACCCAGGTTGTCTGGTACTCTCCACAGGAGCCAGGAAATGTACCACATTTTATGGTGCCTAGAATATACGCATCAGAAAGAACTGTCCACGTCTCCAAGGCTCAAAATCACAGAGAATTCCAATTATCCCCCCTTCCTTGCTGCTGTTTTCAGGGAAAATCTTTGCCACACCCAGTTTTTCTAATAGGTCCTCAATAACAAAAAGAAATATGAGACTTGTGCTAGTACATCTAGGCCATATTTAATTCACACGGATGCAGCTGCCCTGCTGTGAGAATATAGGCAACTATTATCCGACACTAGTAGAAGAAACCTAAAAACTAAGAATTCTGGGGAGTGGGGTGCACAAGGAGCAACATATGCAATATCAAACAGTAAAAACTAAGGAGTATCAAGCAAGGAAACAAAATTAAATTTTACTGAAGCAAGTAATATGAATTGTTCTGATCCTTCAATTAAGTCTCTTTCAAAACGTTACTGCAAAACATTTCCTTTAGCTTGTAGGTCTATACATCAAAACGCAGAAAATGAAAAACTATTATAAAAAAATGTTCCTTCACATGGTTTATCCATGCATGGCTTTACAAAATAAATAAGGTTCAGTTTTGTTTTGTTTTTTTGCCTAAGTAATGAAGTGTAAAATCACTTTTCATGCAAATAGTATCTGGAAATACTATTTGAGTAAAGCACTTCTTTGTCTCCAAAACCCAGGTCTTTATGTTTTTTCATAACTGTGCAATTCATAATACTCCACATGATAAATAACTTTTTTAAAAAGATTAACAGCATAATCCTATATGTGATAACAGGAGACAATTTCTTTCTTTTTTCCTTCTTTTTTAAAAAAAAATATATGTTTGCCCCAGAAATGTATACAGGCAAACTTCAAGCGCAAAAGATTGTACAGGCAAACTCTTCCCCTGCATGCAGAATCCCATGATGGGATATTTATTTATTTATTTATTTATTTTATTCTCTTAGGCTCTGATACCACGAGCACTGTTGGAAAGAAGGGCCTGGGGGAGGGGCTGTAGCAAAGTAAGGAGTGTGCACGTGTGCCTCTTCTTTGTTCTTAAAAAGGCTCCACTTTGGTTTCGATCCAGGATCTGCCATTCATGAGAGGAAAGGTTCCACTTGTGGAAGACCCCTTTGTCTGATTTTGGGTGATCCCCCTCTCCCCCACCCCACAGCTCATGGCATTCGTCAGGGTCTCCTGACTTCCCATGTAGCATTTTCAGGGGACTGCAAGGGCTACCACAGGAAGGAAGGAAGGAAGGAAGGAAGGAAGGAAGGAAGGAAGGGGCAGGGAAGTTCACTTCCGCCAGCGGAGTTGATCCACTGTAAATCTGGATCCAATTACTCCTCTTTATATGTGATTGGTACAGACCTGCAGGTCTGTTGCCATTGCCACTGCCACATAGGAATAAAAGCAACTACGTGTGTGGGGGGAGGCAAGTTGGAAGAAAGGGAAAGTTTGTGGACAGGGAAAGGTTCGTGTAGCACACACTACTTCTTCTCCGCTTCACATTGTCCCTTTGTGACAACTGATTTTTCTGTTAAAAATGTAAAGCTGGAAAGGGCTTGTTACATGCAGTTGCATATAGTATTCAGTTCAGCCCCCATAATGCCTAAAGTGCACACAATCACAGACACTGTACTGAAGACCGAAGAGCAATATATCCGGTGTTATTCCAGAGACAAGAAATCACTCTGTGGCAGTATAAGATCTACCCTTGGATGTTGTTAACATCTCATTAGATAACTATTAGACCTTAGGTACGCTCGAAGATAAAATCAGCTAGAAAAGTCAGCGAAGCAAAAAGATGAGTCATCAGTCAGCTTGCTGAATAATAGTCCACGTTGTATTTTCAGACCAAAGCAACCAGAGCAGTGAATGAACAAAGAGCCCAGTTCATAAAATTACATCTCTGGGAAAGCAAACACATAAATATACACACATTGTCCAGGATTAAATAACACAAAATAAAAGCTATCATGAATACTCACTCATGCTTTTTGGTGAAAAACTAATTTTTCCATATGGCTTTTTATAAATGCCAAAAGAATTAAAAAGAATTCTACTTTTATGTGTCTTGCCCCTCCTATCTCCATCTTCTTCATTCTCTTCCCCTGTCTATCTTGGGGGGAAGGTGCATGCAGTATTATTTATGTATTTAAACAAGTGTGCTCAAAGTGGTAACCTTAATTTTGGGCAAAACAAAACAAAACAAAAGAACAATAGTTTGGCCTCAATCCAGAACAAGTTCCTGATCTGGATCCAGTGATGTGGGTTTTCCAGAAAAATTTCCAGTGCAAATTATGTTAATTTCCATAGGGTCATTTGCATCAGAATTTTTTCAGTTTGTATCAGAAAATGTTCTCATGAAAATTAGGTTAATTTGGATAAGGTCATTTGCATTGGAATTTTTTCAGTTTGCACAGGAAAAGTTTTGGATGCTCTAGAGAGTGATCTAATTTAGCATGTTTATTTTACTTGTATTTCGTAAACAAAGCTAAAAGAAAGTATCCCATGTTATTTTTTTGTCCCAATACACCACAAGTATTTGACCTGAAATATCTGAGGAAAAAAACTGAAGTATATTTAATGAGATTTAAATGTTATATTACGTAGATGTTTTTATTGAAATTGCTCCATTACATTGTTTAAATGTAAGTAAGAAAGAAAAGAAGTACTGAAAACTGTTACTACTTCAGCCTTCCCCAACCTGGTGCCCTCCAGATGTATTGGACTACAACTCCCAGCATGCCCAGCAAGCCATGGATATCTGACGCCAATTTTAGCAACCAAAATAACTGTGCATGATACACTGACTGCCATTTGTCTATTTCACTGAGGTTCACTGTCACTACTTATTCTGTTTCACACTGCGGCGAATATGTAATTCAATGTTATATGTATTCTCTCACTTGCTAGGGATAATCACCCAAAGAACATTAATTAGAACTTTGAAACTGTCAAATTTACCCAATACTGTATTCGCAATTGCCATTTATTCATTGTTACTAATGAATTTATGAAATGGAAAATTTTCTGTGGAAAAATAAAACACTGGGAAAAAAATCTATTTGTGAATATTTCCCCTATGTCTGGATCAAGGCCCACACTAGTTTTCTGCTGAAAATGGCTCCATCTTGGCTGTTATTTGTCCCTGAAATTGTGGTTTACTGCAAACAATATTTTGGGGGCAAATAGCCAAGCAAGGGGTGATTTTCAAGAGAAAACTGGCATGGATGCCTGAGAGAGATTAGGAGTGTTGTTCCATGACAAGCCTCTAGGGGGCTTCTGCTCAGAGTGTTCAATACATGTGGGTCGGTCTTCTACAGTATTATGAAAGGGGTCCATATATTGTCTCAGGGAACCCATTTTTTAAAAGTAATCTTTATGATGTTATCTGGCCAACTCACAAGGAACATGTTCCGCAATGGGGACCTGCAGATGTTTTTCTCAAGAATAAAAGTGGTCAAATGAATCATGTTTGTTTAAATGTGATGAACACCACATATATTTTGGCCCTTGCTTTCTCTGTCAGCCCTGCCCTATCCAGACATAACTCTTAATGATGCAATCCTATGTATACTAAACATTCAACCCTATGCACAGAATTACACCCCATTGAGCTTAGTGGGACTTGCTTCTGAATAAATGTGCTTAGGATCATGAAATAGCTCATAACAAACCCCTGTTTTATGTATCTAATTACTTAGTTTTCCTTTAAAGATTTAATATAGTTTTATTGAAGAACAGTTTGGACCATTAAAAATGTAAAGGAGGACTCCTCATAGCCTGTGACTATTACACGGCACAGGTCGCAATAACTGTTAGTGTTTGTTCAAGGTGGTTCTGTTACTGAACAAAAGAGACATGACCCCAAAGCACAAGACAACAGCAGATGTGAATTGCTACCAATAAGGAACCTAATAAGCACTTCAGGATACTCTTGTGAATTAAAAACTGATCTGCAGCCAGGAAATTGGTGATACAACAATATAGGTTTAGACTCCTATTCTTGGAACATTTGTATCATGGAAAAATATATTAACAGCATTTCAAGATATTGCCTGACAGAGCAAAAAATAAGAAACATTTAAATTTCATTAAATTCAATAGGACTTCCTTCCAAGTAAGTATATTTAGGGTTGGGCTGGAGTTACCAACTTTACTGAGTTAGTATTGATGAGTTACAATGAGTTTCAATTGTTCCTGTCTTCCAAATAGCACAGAGGGCCATCCTTGGCAAGAGGGCCATCATCAAGGGTAGGTGTGGCTGGCACCCGCCGAGGGCCTACAAACCAGCAAGGGCTCATTTGGTAGGAGCCCCCTAGATTTACTCCTCCTTTTTGCCATTACAACCTGTTTGTTCACCAGTAGGCTGACCATCTGAAAAGAAGGACAGGGCTCACGTAACTTTAATAGTTGCAGAGAAAAGAGAATTTCAGTTGGCATCATTTGTATGCAATTAGTACCTGGTGAAATCCTCTCTTCATCACAACAATTAAAGTTGCAGGCACTATACTAGAGTGACCAGATACAAAAGAGGGCAGGGCCCCTGCAGCTTTAACTGTTGTGATGAAGAGGGAATTTCATCAGGTACGAATTGCATACAAATGACGCCAGCTGAAATTCCCTTTTCTCTACAACTGCTTTTCATATGGTCAGCCTATTCACCAGACTCTCACTGTGGCCAGATAATGGAGGTGGTGAGAAAGAGGATACTACTGCTCAGTTGTTCACTGGCTCTCTGATGAGGATCACTAGCAGATAGTGACAATGGTGGGGAGAAGGTAGAGCCACTGAGCGAGGGGCCTGTTGAAGGGGTCTTCCGCAAGCACTCTCAAAAACTTGGAGCTGGCACTATTTTGGTAGACCACTTTGTCCATCAATAGGCCCTGGCAGTGGTAGGATGTAGCAAGCAGCACTCCTCCAAGCAGTAGGGTTTAGCCACCATTTAAATTCTCCAGCATGGCCCTCATGTAGCCTCATACCAGCACACTGGAAAATTTAATGGCAGCTAAACTCTGCTGCCTGGAGCTGCTTCATTGCAAAAGTCAAAGCTGCAACAAATGGTTCCAAAGTTCTGGTAGAGTATTTTGTCCAATTTTAAGGTTGTACCTCAACTCCAAGTGGGTAAACATTTCCGGACACAGAAACCCAAACACATACTTTCAGCTTTATACGTAGAGATTTACATTGTGAACCACTCTGAGATATATTCATATGAAAGATGTTATATTAATTCAGGGGTTGGATCCAAATTTAAGCACGAGCAACTGGGGTGGCGGAAGTGGGCTTCCCCACCTCTCCTTCCCATGGTAGCCCCTCCAACCCCCAGAAAATGTGACACAAAGAGTCAGAAGACCCTGTTAAATGGTGTGAGTTGCAGTCAGTAAGATCTCCAAAAATCAGGCAGAGGGACCTTCCAAGAGCTGAGTTCTTCCTCTCCCAGAAGGCAGATCCTGGATCCAACCCCTTAAATTAAAATTTTAAAATAATAAATAATGGCATTCATACTGTGCTTCTGAGATACGCAGCCTTAATGGGGATGTGCAAAGTTACTCAAGATTAAGTTTGAGAATTTCAGGGACATCCCATTTAGAATGCCATTTTTTTCCTTTTACACAACCAGTCATTATTGTTGCTTCTGTTAAATTAATTCACTGTTTCCATCTTAAGATTCTCTTTTAAAGAAAGCACTTATCCTAGAATTTAATTATTTTAATTTTCAAACTAAATCTTTACTTACAGCATCAAATAAAATTACCAAACCACTACAAAGAAATATCACCTGTAGGCATCTTTACATAGTGTAAGGAATTGAACACGACAAAACAGAAGTAGGAAGGCTTATAGAACAAAGCAGAATCCAGAGAATTCTGAATTTACTGCACATTACATTTCCCCTAAATTATATTCTTGAATAAATGCATTTATAATGAACCTCAGAAAAGGCAGCTTCATACAACTGCACGTTAAGAGATAAGGGGATTATCTCTATTTTCAGGATTGCAGGGCAAGGCAACTTTAAATGAATGTAAGTTTTGGCAGTTTGAAACTGCAAGTGTATTTACAGTAATTATTTCAGACTATTTGCTGATTTGAGATACCAGCATAAATAAATTCTGCTGTTCAGATGCTTCTATTCTGACTACTTGAATATATAAAAAAGAATGGTTATTTAAGGAACATTTGCACCCAAGTTATCTTGATTCTGATTTAATTGTTACGGTTATAACAGAATTCATAACAAGAAATGTGTTGGAAGATGTCTTTCATCTTTTACAGTACACAAGAGCTAAGTTAGGCAAACTTCTATACCTTGTAAAAAAACTTGTTGCCTTTGGTCTCCTATCACAGGGTTATTTTGCACAACACTATAATTTAGATATTATTTTTGTGACTTTTTTAACTACAAGAGTAAAAAACTAAAATACACCCACACTTTGTATTCAAGGTAGACTGAAATGACTAACAAATTTATACTGGCATAAGCTTTTCTGTACACTATCCACTCAGTTGCTCCTAGTACACTATTGCTCAATTCACATCAAAGGATAGTAATGGCGAGTCGTTACAACATGTAGCTAATGGCCTTCACTTCAGAGGACATTTAATGGCAACATATACAGTAGCTTATGGCCATGCTTCAAGTTTCCCTGAACCTTGCTTGCTGAAGAGTCAGTGATACCTGCAGCTTTGAAAGGAATAAGGGACCATCTCAAAATTATTTTAGATCACAGAGCAAAGCACTCTGACCTGCATTAAAATCACACAAGCAAAATGGAATCTAAGTTCAAATCAGACAAGATGTCACCATGTATGAACTGAGCATGCCCAATGTCTTGCCTACCATAGGAGGTTGCAGCAGCTAAGTTGAGGTTTGATATTATTTATGCATTATAGAAACTCACAAGAATGGCCTGTAAGGTCTTGCTGTGTATAAACTATGCATTGCTGCACAAAGAGCTACCTGCTTTATTACGATGAGCTAATGTAAAAGACCCCCCCACACACACACACACACATACACGCAACTGAATCTAAGCTGAGGTACTTCTGACTCAAGTTAATTTCCGCCATCCGGAGTTGAAGCTTCTATGTTGCCCCAGGACCTACTATTATGTTTCAGGCCAATTTCTCCTTTCAGAATTATGGATTCATTGACTATGTGATCCAAAACAGCCTCCTCAGATTAGTCCTTCTGGTTGTGAAGCCTAGGGGAAATAGCAGTGGCGCTTCCCTTGCCGCTGACAGGTTCATTCCTCTGTCAGAGATGCTCTCTGGAGACTGCCGCTATCACTCCACAACTCTCCATATAAAAAGGCTGTCCAGACCCCTGAAGCAATGGGTGTTCAACCCAGGGCAGGGCGGGGGGAGGCAGTTGGGGCAGTTGGCCCGGGGCCCACGATTTCGAGGGGGCACTTCTAGTTCATATATGTATTTAGCACTGAATCAGTGCCACTGATTAAAAAATACTTAATGAGCAGTTTGAAATTGGGGGATACACACTTCCCATCTGGCCTGGACATATTACCAGCTCTGCACGGCCCTGGTTCAACCTTTTCAGTCTGAGGGCCGAAGCTCTAAGGAGAAGCTCTAAGGAGCCACATTCCAATGGTGGGCAAGGCCAAAGGCACAAGGGCAAGCCCCAAACACCAACATATTGTAGCTTACATTTCTTACTAAGCCTTAGGAGAGGCATTTCCATCTTGTAGAATGGAGGGGAAAAAACAACACAAAAGCCAGTAGTCAGGTGAAATGGAATGGGGCCTGAAGAAGTGGGCATGGAACCCCAGGAGAGCCAGATTTGGCCCCTTGGCCTGAAGTTCTTCTCTCAAGGGAGGAAACAAAAAATATTATCAATGTTTAAACGAAACATTTGTCAAATTAATGTGTTTAAAGTAATCAGAATCAAGAACCAAAACTATTCTCTTAAAAGAAATTCTTCAAGCCAGAAAAATTAGTAAAACCTTCCCCCCATCTTGTCCAAACCAAACTTGGTTAACAGCAATGTATACAGTTTTAGATGTTCAAAGTGGTTCATGCATGATCTAGTTGCCTTACAGGATTGTTGCCGGGATTGCAAGTCAGAATTTCTTCCCTACCTATAATTAAAAACTGAGAGTATAAATAATTCACTTCTAACTTTTAAATTCCTTTCCCCTGATCTGTAGTTTTTAATTATACTACTGGTATAAAGTAGTTTAGTATTAAATGATTCAGCTGGTGATGGGGGGAGGGGAAATACATAAAGAAACAACCTTTTGGATGTCTTTCAAAAACTGAATAAAAAATTAGTCATGCTGGTACCAGCAG
Organism: Anniella stebbinsi; assembly: GCA_029215795.1. Lineage (NCBI taxonomy): Eukaryota > Metazoa > Chordata > Lepidosauria > Squamata > Anniellidae > Anniella > Anniella stebbinsi. The sequence continues at coordinate 187,169,648 of JARDYH010000002.1, forward strand.
TTTTGGTATGTTGCATCTTATTATAACCTTTGTTTCACTTCATCACCTTCCATCATAAGCTTTGTTGTTTGAACAGGATCACTAGCCATGGAAAATGAAGAATACAATTTTGACTTAGAGAGCAGGATTTTTTTAACGCACTGTTGATCTCTTCAAACTAAAAAAAAACAAAGCCCCAAAAGAAAATGGTGCAGTGATACAAGACATTTGAAACAAATTAGAGTTGATTTCAAGCAGGCAATGAGGAAAAGATATGCCCAGTTTCTGACAGGATAAGACTCTGTATACAGTACTTCACATTAATAACAGAGTTTACAAATGCTGGTGGGATGGTCATTAACTTACAGTGTAAGTATATACACATCTATTCAAAAGTAAGCCTCATTAAGCTCAACAAACCTTCCTCCTGAGTAGACAAGTATAGGATTCCACTGTTAGAAACTGAAATCCTATGAATATTTACTCAGAAGAAGGTCTAGAATCCTAAACACAGTAAGTCCCAGTGAACTCCAGGAACTGAATTATGGTGGAGGGAAGATGTTGGACCACATTTGGAAACACCGGGCACATGAGTGGGAACTATTTTTTGCAGGTATTACATATAATTTAGTTCTGACTTTTCACTAGAACCTCTCTTTTGTTTTCTACTCCAACACAATCTTAGCTCTTTGTAGAACATTTCCTATAATCTGTCCTACTGAGATAAGGCAAGTTATGGCCACGGGCACAGCAATCCTGTGTTCCCTGGGAGAGTGTCCCAAAAACCATAGGAAATGGTGGATCTCCCCACCTGCGGCTGTAGACACTGTGACCTTGGGAGGGAGAATCCAAGATTGGAGCATTCCCCTAACCCCCCAGCAGCTGCAACGGAACCCCTTGGCATGTTGCAAGTGACCTCAGCAGAGGAAAAAGAGGGAAGGACAGTGGGCAGAGAGAGGACTTGCAGGACCCTAAATTCTTTCCATTGCGCATCCCAGCCACAATACAGTAGGTAAGCTAGATAAGCCAAGAGGCTTGTCTAACTAAAACTATAAAAAAGAAGAGGAGGAACAGGAGGCATTTTTGCCTCAGTCCTCTTCCTGACTAGCCTGGCTCCTGCCATCAAGGCATAGAGAGATCCAACAGAAAACACTCAAAATAAATAATACTATGTAGACATCTAGCCGCAATAAGAACCTAATCTGGAACTTCCTTCATGCTACATCAGTTACCCAAATCAAACTGGAGCAAAGACAGATTCTGGGATTCATCGGAGCTGAAGTTACCAATATATCCCAAATACATTTAAGTGTATCCAAATGGCAGCTTGCCTCCAGAGGATTTCTCTGCATTGGAGAACCTTGTTGTGGCTAATTAAAAACAGCTTTGCTGGCAGACTTCACCAGTGGAACAGAACAAGAAGTTGACCTCTGCTTAGGTTCAAATATCCAACAATATATCATGAGCAATGGAAATACAGGTTTTTGGATGAAAAAGGAAAAAAGGTACTCCCAACAACAGAAAAAAATGTCCTTTTCGTGGATCCAATTTTATTTTAGTCAAACATGTACAAAGATTCTGAACATGCTACAGAAGCTGCTTAAAAATCTAAACGGAGACCTGTGAAAGCTCATACTTTATGCATTCTCATACTAGGAGGGTCACAATGATTCTGCAGTAGTTTATCATCTCCTCTACTATGGTTCTGCCAAGCTGATAATTGCACTTTTAAAAGCACTTTAGGGTCATGAGCTACAACAGCTATGCATTTACACTAATGATAAGTATATGAGAGTCAGTGTGGTATAGCGGTTTGAGCATTAGACTGGGACTCAGGAGATCCGGGTTCTAATCTCCACTCAGAAATGAAGCTCAATGGGTTACCTTGGGCTAGTTACTGACTCTCAGCCTAAGCCTCCTTACAGGTTTGATGTGAAGATAAAATGGAGAGGAAGAAGATTATGTAAACTGCCTTGGGTTCCCTGCAAGAGGAAAAAATGGCCTAATATACCTACAATAATAAATAAAACAAGATATATAAATAATGTCAATGAAAATTATGAAAATTGCACATGTAAAAAAAAAAAGGAAATAGTTCCAGATGTTTGCAACAGTAACATTATTGATACCAGGGAGTTTCAGAGCCTGGTTTAAGGCTCAGATCCTGGTTAACCTTAATCTTAGTTAGCTTTGGCACCAATTAACTGCTTAACCATGGTAAGAAGGAACAGGATTTAAGGAGGCAATATATGTTCTTCTGAATGATAGCTCCTAACTGGGAGTCAGCATTATGTCCTTATCTATTCTATTTTGTGGTCCCTTGAGGTTTACAGGGCAAGCTGGTAGCATCCGATGGCAGTCAGAACAATGCAAGAAGAAAACAGAATCTTGGATAGCACCAAGTGGGTCCTGGTGGCTGGAACTACAATAGTGGGTCCTGGTGGCTCCTACTACAATAGGAGAATGTTGTCTTAACAGGGACTGACTGGACTGCTAAAGGACCCTTGCCTGATTTTGTAGCCTGAGATTTCTGCAAGGCTGGGGAGATAGAGGTTCTGCTGAGTCAGAAGATGATGGCCGCACTGTGTTCTCTATCCTACCCCTGAGAAAGCCGCCTATGTCTCATCCTCATCAGAATGCTTTGCGGCACACTGGAAGGTCCAGTACTGGGGGTCATGAGAGTATCAAACTAACGAGACCTTGAGAGAATGGGGTCAATCAGCCTCCAATTACTCACTACGTTAATAAAATTGCAGTATACTGTATGTCTATGGTTTGTGTTAAGAAAAATCAAGTCTCTTCCCTAACTATGACATAATTAGATGTACTCAAACCCAATATTCAAATAGCTCTGCAGTTTTAAAATCTTTATGAACTGATTAACAACTGCTACAGACCATAAACCCTAGTACAGGTCACTTCGTAAACCACCTTATTGCTTCTTGCACATATTCTGGGTACTTTCAGTACCAGTCAGTGTAGTATTCACAGGAGGAAAGTTCTTTCAAAGGAGCTTAACAAGGGGGCTTAACTAAAAAGTCTTTAGTACACTGTTGTTTCCCCACTTTTCTACATGGAAGTGATATCTATGTAGGAGAAGTACACAGTACAGTTTTTTGGGATGAACACACACATTGGGTGCTCGCAATTTATGTCAATTATGCAATTGCCTTGCCACATTCATGGGGGTGGGGAGAGAATGTCATCATCAACTTCTAGCCCTCACATGTTTTCTCATCACTTCTTCCATCCTTTTTCTTACCTGAAAAAACCATTAAAGAAGAAGAGTTGTATAACAGCTACACAATGCCTTTTGACTGTTGGCACTAGGAGCCTGGAAGCAGCCATGATCTTCTTCCTGCAGCTCATCCAAGTGGTATGAAAAATGTCATGTGGTGCAACAAACGTCATTCTTGAACATCTGATTATGAACAACAGATAATTCATCCCACAGTTACCTGCCATTACCTTTGGGAGTCTGTTGGGATGATTCTGCTAGGAAGCAAAAAAGGCTGGCTGGTAAATAAAACATTACCAAGGAAATTTGTCTTTCAACCAAGCACCTTAAATAATAACTTAAAAACAGTGGTTTTTCTAATAAGCAATGAACTTTGAAGCAACTTTTTGAAAGGCAATAAAGCAGACTCCTAATTTCAACTCACTTGCCTGGGATGAAGAGCAATTATGCCCGGGCAATAATCCTGATGGCAAAGCCGATACACGAAAGAGTGATAAGGACAGCCAAAGCAATTTTAATTTGTGCTTATGACACTATCCATATTTGGTCTAAATAAGAAAGGAGGAGAAAATCAGAAAGCATGGCATGTTGATGGCATGGCAATTTGTGCCACTGATGTATTTGAACTTGAATGCATTAATCTCCTGTTTTAGGAAAGTTTTGCAGTGGAAACACAGAAGACCATTGTATATTGAGGAGCCAGTGGGGCACAGAATTTCCCTGCCCATGTCTAGAGTGCCATCATGCCTGTTTGTTGGGATGATGGGGAGGAAGCTATGCTAGTTCCCAGGGTGGAGGCTGTTGATGCTGTGCTTGAGCTGGTAGCTAAAGACTTTGGAAGAATCTCAAGGCCAGCTGAGACCAGAGATAGAAGGTACCTGTGTTGGGCTGTCTGACTGCTGATTGTTGAGGCTGGTTGTTTTCCAATCTACAAGAATGGAGAATGAATGGGAGAGATCAAGGGGATAGATTATGATTCCCTGGGACCCTCCCAATTTAGAACCTCACCATAGGCTGAGTCAGGGGTTACGGGCCAGGCAACTGAAGCCGTTCATAACTGCTCTGATCTGATTTACTGATCTCTGATAAGAATATGGGGTTCCCAGACACTGAAGGAGTGTATGTGTTATGCTTTGAACGTACTGTCTTGCTTTTTCTTGCTTTATTTTCCTATTTTAGCTAAATAAAATTCTTTACTTCACCCACTGGTGTGCTCATTGCCCTTAAATATCCAAAAAGAACCACTGTCTATTGACAAAACAATTGGCAAAACTGGCTTAGACTTGGGGATCCAGACAATGCAGTCGAGATAGCAGAAAGGGGAAGTGTAGCAAGGAGGTGGGGCGGAGGGCAGAAGATGAGTGCAGGATAGCAGCCAAAGTGGGAACAGATTACAAGGTTGAAATATTCATTATAATCTTGTTCTTGATCCATGGAGCTCAGACAGAGGCACACTCCACCCCACTCACTTATTTTACTCACACAACAATCCCATTAAAGGCTAGGCTAAAAGAACTGACAAGCACAAAGTCACTGAGTGAGCTTTAAGGATCAGAAGAGATTTGAACTGGGATTTTACCTGTCCTTGTCCCAAACACTAACCATTATACCATTAAGTATTAGTAATAGCCTACTTAGTGCACAATCCTATGCATGTTTAGACAGAACGTGGCTGGCTGGGGAATGCTGAGAGTTGTAGGAATTTTTTTCTGTCTAAACATGCATAGGTTTGTGCCCTTGCACTCTTATAATATTAAAACATTTCTAAAAAGTTGTAAAGAGAATCTTAATCTTAATTATTTACTCCACCTGCTTAAAAAAAAATCAAAAGGAGTAACTAAGGTTTTTGCTTTTATCCTGTTTAAAACTTTTAATGGTTTTATATTTTGTTTTATCATGCTGCATTTTAGGGTTTTATTTTTTGCGAACCACCCAGAGAGCTATGGCTACTGAATTGTATAGAAATGTAAGTAAATAAAACAAAACAAAGAAGGTATTTTCTCACAAACACCTGCCACTTCAGTCAGGACTCTGAATGCAATCCACTTATCAGAATGAGCAGTTATCCCTCACCCAACCTCCACCCCACAAAATTGCCATGTAGACACACTCAGGCTCTCCATGAGAATGGGAATCCTCATGCATCCTGTAAGAACACAGGGGCCTTTTTCAGACCTTCCACCAAATGCATAGAGGCCAGCAGAGCCAGCAGGCAGAGTCCTACTTCTCCCTCCACGCATTCAGTAAATGCATGAGGAATGGGGAAATGTCTATGTGGGGGTAAGGCACCAGCTGTACAAGGACCAAAAACAAAACAATGCTAATAAAGAACACAACTGGAAATTGATCTATGTCACACAAAAAACAGTTGTTTACAATTAAGGGAACAAGCGAAGGAACAGAAAGCAAAATACTGAACTATTACATAACAAACATAAATTGGAATAAACAAACTAACACCATATAGAATACAAAGATGTACACAATATATACAAAGATATAAACGTAAAACATAATATATATGTTGATATATACAAAGATATAAACATAAAATCTTGGTATGATTGTGTGCTTTATTAGTATTGTTTTGTTTCTAGTACGTGGAGGTAAAACGGGTGGGCAACCTTCTTGTTTTGTTTTTAGTACGTGGAGGTAAAACAGGGGTGGCCCTGTTTTTTTTAGGGCCACATTTCTGCACAGGTAATCTGTTGGGGGCAGTGGGTGGAGCCAAAGTCAGAAATGGACAAGGCCAGAGCCAAACGTTCACACCTTTTTCCTTTCTGTGTCTGCCATACCTTTTCCTCTCTCTTCCTCCCCAGCTGTTAGCCTGCCAGGGAAGGTACAGATTGCTCTTGTCAGAGGTCTGAACTAATTGCATGCAGAGTAGGAATGTATGGGGATTTTGCATTAATGGAATGTATATCAGCAAGCATGCCCCATTCGCAACTTCAGCTGCGAGCACATCTGTCGAAAATGTTCGTAAATTGCCAAACGTGTGCTTGCATTTGATTTGCGCAAATATCCCTTTTAGACTGAATCAGTCCCACTTTAGTCTATAGAGGAAATTTAGGGGATGTGTGTAAATTTAGGAAACTTGCTCAAACTGAAGAGGGGAAAGCTGTACAAATTTCACATTCGATCAGTACTCAATTTGCGCAACTTCCCTGTTTGCGTAGAGTGAGCAGCAACTGCAAATGCAAATTGGAATCAGGCACAAGACAAGAGGCAAGACAATGTTCAGAGAATCCTGGTGATCTCAAACGTCACTCATCTGCCCATCCCTAATGCAGAGGGCTTTGCAAATTAGGCTGAGGAGCACAGGTTACCCACCCCTGGGTTAAAGAGAAGAACTGTGCTCCAGCACAAGGCATCTTAGAATGAATGTGTTACTGTAGATGTCACAATAGAGTTCTACCTTGATCCCAACCTTGAAATTGTCTTGACTCATGTTCTGAACAAAAAGCAACTCTGCTAAGGATAAGTCTTGTGATACACAGTCCTTATAGCCACACCTCATCTCCCCAAGAGAACTACACTTGTCTGTATATGGGGTAATAGTGATGGAAATTAGAAGTGAACTCGACCTATAGAAGAAATGTTATGGCTTAATCTCCCTATGGAGCAGTAAAATATTTGAATTACACGATAGATAGATTTGATTTGATATATTAAATTTAAATGGGAGTGAAAGAGGGAGATAGATATGAAAGATCTGGGCTCATATCCCAGCTTGCTTTATATTCTCTCTCATATTTGGAGTCCAGAACAATTTTTTCCATGAGTCAGATTACCTAGAGACTTGGGGTTGTAGGCCTGGTATGAATGAGACATCTAAAACTATTTGTTTTGCAGGCATCGTGATACATAGCACAATTCTCTGCTCCCTCAGTGGGTTCTAAATTTGTGGCTTTGTTACTTAATGACTCTCATTTTGCTCTATGAAATGTCTCTATTTTTATACTTGACTAGAGGGCATATCTGATTTATTCAACTCTATTACCTTTGTTTAATTGCTAATTTAAGACATGCTGGATATGATCCAGCCAAAGTTAAGCAGCCCCATTATTTTCAATGAGATTCATTCTAAATTTTACCACTAAAGTTAATCAGATTTAAAAGTGCTTACTTTTCACAGAATTATGCTTATTATAATTGTATTCAACTTTATTTTTTGCTGTTGTAAATATTTGCAGGTTTTATCCTTTTTCTCTTTTCTTATCCAGGTTCTCTCTCACTGTTCTATGTTGGAGCACTCAGCAGTACTTCTTACCTAAATGCCCCACAGTACCTAAGGTAACTAAATATTGATGCTACTATATCTACTAAAATCTCCTCTGACTGGTATGTTGGGTTCTTCAGGACAGCATATGCAGAGAAAGGATCCTTCAACAGCCTTATTCTATCCTTTTGTGGAACTCTTCCGTTGGATATGGTTGCGCCTAGAGACCAATTAGCAACTAAGGCATAGCTGATGAGAATATAATGAGGAAGTAGAAAGAGATATACATAACACTAGGGAAAAGTTTGAGAGGAAGCCAGAATTTAAGGACAGTGCTGGTGCGAAAGAAGCCTACCTTGAATCAACTCTTGAAAGAATTACAGACTGACTGAAACTGAAGACAAAAAGGACAGATGTCGGCAAGGTACATTTTATACTCCAGCAAAGTGAAGCAAATGTATGTTTACACTTAGATGTTTTTCATTGCTGCCTCGCATTCACTCCCTTAAATCACAAATTCACAGTTCAGGGGAAACTATAACAAAAGATTTCTACAATTCTGAAAACTGGGGCTTTCTGTTCCAATGTGCAGTTCTACATCACAAACTGCCACATGCAAGGATATAAGATAACCCCCCCCCCCAAATTCAATCAAACAGGGATTTGGTGAAATAATGATGAGAAAGTAAAGGCCAAGCCTTTTGCTGCCCAGCAACATAATAGCAATTTTAGTACCACTATATTCTTTGCCCGTCTCCATCAAATAAGACTTTCAAATCTGGTATTCAAGGCAAGGCAAATATTCCACATTGACATTATAACGAAGGTCATGATCCTATAGCAATCTCCATGCAATTAAGTGGGATCAATGAATCATAAATCATTAACAATCTACTTGGTGGTGGTTTAGAGCAGGAGCTGGAGGTCTGACTCCCAGCGATTCAAAATTCTGCTCAAACAAGCACTCAGCTACCCTTACCCCTGTTATATGGGGTGACCAATATTAGCTTTCCAATCCTTATTACTGGACTTACAAAGATAATATGTATGAAGCATGTTCAGCACTGAAAATCTATACACTTTTAAAATTACCACTCAATATCTGCCAAAAAAACAAATAACATACAAGAATTTGATTTGAAAAAAAATATTAGTGGAAATATATAATACAATGCCATTACTCTCACCTTGGAAAGAATGCATGTCTGAGTCAGACAGGATTCTCCCACCCACATCTAGTTTCCATAAATGGAACAGAAGAATTTGATGCACTGGTACGAGCAGAAAACTCCTGTTGCCATCTGCACTCATATACATTTTTAGGTGTATACCTTAAGACAAACCTGCACAACATATGACCCATTAAGCTGAATACAATCTATGGAGGCCTCCATAAACCTCCTGGTTTTGCTGAATGCCCGGAACTGCACAAAATGAGAAGCTTATCAACCAAGCTGGCCACCATACATGTCTGGCGGGTTGCATTCATTTTTGTTGATGGAGAGCAATTATTCAACCACTATTTTGTATGTCCCTTCATGAGCATCTTGGCTCAAAAGGTCCACATTTTGTCTGGGAAGGTGAGGAAGCAAGGGCAAAGTAAGGGCAACGGGTGAGCAAGTGAGGAAAAGTAAGGGCGAACTAGGACAAAGTGCACCAGCACGTTTCTTGTTCCACGCTGGCTGGGGATAAAAGGAGTTGTAATCCAACACATCTGGAGGACATCAAGATTGAGGGAAGCTTTTCTATATGCTAGTGTGGGACTTTCTGAAATAATCAAAACCAAAGGAAAGTATAATTCTCTCTCTCTCTCTCTCTCTCTCTCTCTCCCCAGCTTTTCAATACCTGTATCGGGTGACCATATGGAAGGAGGACAGGGCACCTGTATCTTTAAGAGTTGTATAGAAAAGGGAATTTCAGCAGGTGTCATTTGTACGTGTGCAGCACCTGATGAAATTCCCTCTTCATCACAACAGTTAAAGCTGCAGGAGCTATACTAGAGTGACAAGATACAAAAGAGGGCAGGGCTCCTGCAGCTTTAACTGTTGTGATGAAGAGGGAATTTCACCAGCTGCTGCACGCATACAAATGACACCTGCTGGAATTCCCTTTCCTACACAACTGTTAAAAATATAGGAGCCCTGTCCTCCTTTCCATATGGTCACCCTATACCTGTAGCAATCCATTCCCCACCCCTTTTCTGGAAGCCACAGGGTCTATCGGTAGTCATGACATCACTTCTCACCACTCCTCTTCCTTTCTCTGAGACAGCCTTCACAGTTAACTACTGAATTATCATTCTGTTAAACTTTCTCAATGAAACTCGGTTCCAGGAAAAGTTCTGATCTTGCTTCTGTTGCTACCTGGCAACTTTATGAGGGCACTCCATTATCTTTACTAAACAATCTGAAGTTACTCACAGGATTACATAATTGGAAAACATTCTAGTTTCTGGGCCAGCTTGAACACAAAGACAGCTGCTTGTCCTCCAGAGGACTAAGGCCAGGATCGCAATGAGAAATGGTCCACTAACTAATTTGAGTTAAATCTCTCCCCTCCTCCTGTCGTTTATATTGAGGAAGTGTTTATTCCAGGGGTACAGAACCTCAGGCAGGGAGCCAAATCCAGCTCTTTGAAGGCCCCAATCCAGCCACTGGGGGACCCCAGATACCCAAGCCCCTTCTTTTCCCATATTGTTTGGTGGTTTCCCTGCATTTGTACAGTTTTTTCACCAGTCTAGAAGGTTGAAATGCCTGTCCTAAGGCTTGGTTACTGGCAGTAACAGCTTTAAATTAAAATATGCTCATATTTTGGCCCTGCCCCCTTTTACTTTCAGCTCCATCCACCACTGGAAAGCAGCCCCAGAGAGCTTCTCCAAAATGGAATACAGCTCTCAGACTGAAAGAAGTTCAACACCCTGGCCTTATTCTCTGCACGTGGAGTAGTCTGCAGCTGTGTACAGAAGCCTTTTCCCCTAACCTAATAAAAGTGTGGTGGGTCAGAAATTGTACAAGCTTTCCATAAAGAATAACATTTGAAGCTGCCGTTAGACTAGAGCAGGGATAAGTAATATTCCTCCCACATTGTGCTCTCCCATCCACCATGTTTTGTGCCTTGGGGATGGTGGCACATGTAGGTAATTTTAGACCCTGGACTAATTATCTTATGGGGAGCCCTTTAGAGAGCCATGTGCATTACTTCAGTTGTGAAACACACATTTCTCTTTTCCTGCCGCTGCCCACCATTCCATGCTTTACAATTGCTTCTATATTCCTGATAGGTTAGAGCAGGAACAGGCAACATAGTGCCCGTGGGCAGTAATGTGCCCTCATACACTTCCCTTCATGCCCACCAAGGGACCTTACTCCTCCCTAGTTTTATTTTAAAATATTTTTATATTTTCTTACTGGTAGCTAGGATTGCTTCAAAGTGAAATGGGAGCCTCTAGCTGCTGCCACCTTAATTTCCAGGGAATACCTCTGGGCAAGTTGTTACTTGTCCTTTATAATTAGCCATGTCAGCCTTTTCCTGGTTGTGTCCAGGAGATTCTCAAATGTCCAAATGTGCCCCACGGGCCCAAAAGGTTGGCTCCCCCTGTGTTAGAACAACAAACAAATGAACAGGTTGCCAACCCCGATTAAGAAAGAAATACTCTGAGTATGTGCAGATTTGCATTTTAAACTTACTTAAATCATAGGACCAACATGGATACAGGAATAAAATGGAGGCCACTGCCTGCCCATCTCCTGACTATAAAATGTTTTTAAAAATAAAAGTTGCTGCACCCTGGATTTCAGCCTGGAGGGCCAGCCTTAGCTGCACCACTGCTTGGGAGCATGGGAGCTTGAACCGCACCTTTGTTTTAAAGGTCTTTGGCCTCTACAGATGCTCCTGGTGGTTCCACATAGACCTACGGCCCATCTGGAATCTGCGCAGAGAAGAGCCTTCAGTGTGGTGGCCCCCTTCCTATGGAACTCCCTGCCTCTGGAGATCAGGCAGGAGCAAATACCGTGTTGTTCCCGGCACCTCCTGAAAACAGCTTTATTCCAGGAAGCCTTCCTTGACTCACCAGCCACAGTTTTATTGTTATTATGTTTTTTAAAAATAATAATTTTAACATGGTGTTTAATTTTTTTTATCTTTTTATCATTTCATCTTTTATTGTTCACCGCTCCAGAATTAGTTTAGATGTGGAATGGTATATAAATGCTATAAATAAATAAATAAATAAAATATGGCTGCTGGATGTCACTGTTAAAAATATGCCTGCTACTAGCTGGGGTGAATAACCATCAGCAAACAGCAATATGATTCCATTCACAATAGCAGAACATTCCGTCATCCTGCCACAGCATGACTGAAGGTAGGTCATCTGTTAAAGGAGCATTGTAACAGGAATAAATATTGTGACATCTAAATCAGTACTTATTATCTCATAAAAAGAAAGGTGCTGGAGCTCAAGTCCACCTAAAAGCCACATCCTCTGACCTCAAAGCCTTGCCTTTCAATTACCAGTGAACAAATACTGACAGTTGTGGGCACAGATTCAGATATTCCAGAAATGAGAATTAAATGTAGGATCCAAAGCCAAGCCCCTCACCCTCCCTCTTGGCCAGGATGCACAGAGTTTAAGAAAGTCAAAGAACCTGCAATGCTTTCTCATTTCTATGTTATTTGGGCTTTCTCTCTCCAGTAAAAGAAGAAAGAACAGGGCCCCTAAACAAGGCACCACAGAGCTATAAAATGCAAGACGTGTATATTCAATTTCTAATATGCCCAGGCCCTGGAAAAACAGGTCTCTTGGCTCTGACAACTGAAAGCAAGGATGAAACTCCAAGGAAAGAAGCATGGTGGTTTGCTCTGGGGATTGCTACTTTGACAACTTAGTCACTGTAGATAAATGTCGTATTGTTCTCTTAAACTTCTCTTTTCCTAGCCAAACATCTGCACAACCTTCTTTATGCCCGATCTAGAGTGAAAAGGTTTCCTCTTTTACAGAGGACACTCCTTTGTTTGGAATGCATACTCTATTTGAAGGTCTATTCAGTCCAAGTCCAGTTTAACAATAAAGAACCATCAGAAGGAAGAGCAGGAGCCCTGAAGTTGCACATCAATGATACCTGGACAGCAGACTGAGTAAGGCATACAGGTAACCTGGTCACAGTCTTCCCCACTATAGTGCGATGCACCGTATTTCTATTTAAATAATAATAATAATTATCTCTAAATTTGTATCTATACATATATGTATTTGCATATGCAAATTTTATGCAAATTTGTATCTTCTTTTAACCACTTTTTTGGTGATGCATGTCCTCTTTTTTGGCTCTTCATCAGTGGCCACCCTATGTATTCCCCACCCTTTACCCTGCAAATTATCTCTTTCCTGAGGGAGGAACAAGCCATTCACTATTCGCCCCCCCACTGCCTCTCCCTTAGGAGGGGAATTCAACTGTTTTGGAGTTGTGATCACTTTGACTTGTGAAGGAGACATGCTTTCATGACAGCACTAATAACACATAAATACCGCAATGGAAAGAACATAAATGAATAATATCTGATACATTTCTAAGAGCTAAATGCCAAAAAAGTGCAGACCAGCCCTATTATTCCAATGCAGGGCTCTTCTGGTTCAACAAAATAGAAACATTTTTGGCCCAGCTCAATGTACAGAACTGCATGGAGAGTCACTGGGCCATAATTAGAAACAACCATTGCATTCAGCAGTCACTGAGCATTTAATGCTTTCCCCTTAGTCACTGTTAAATAACATGATAACAAGCTTTGGGCTTGACAACTCTCTAAATCAAGAGTTATTTAAATATTATCAAGAAATTTGACCTGGAAAATATTTATATATATATAATTTTCAAATTGGCTAATGCTCACAAATACATAGAAGTTGTAACTGAAATAGGAAAGGGTTGAAAATATATTTTATACGGACTGGATATGAGGGGGTGGGGACCCAGAACCAAAATAGATGATTAGAACAAGAGGCATTTGTACTTGATCATGATTTCCTTATAAAGCAATGATATGTTAACTTAAGTTTTGTTTGTCTGTAAAGACATGCAGAAATGTCCTCACAAATTACCAACGCTTATAACACAGAACAGCTTCAATTTATTCTTTGTGCATACTGCCTTTGAACACAGCGAGCCCAATCCAAAGATCCTCAAATGCTGTTGATGCTGTACACATGCTGCCGTGTGCAAGGGTCTCCCTTGCCAAACAGATGGTGCTGTCAGCTTTGACAGTACTGATCACCTGCTGGGGAAGGAGAGGGAGTTGTCTGGAATCAGTCATTTTTCCCCAAAACAGGTGGTCAATGCTGGGGCGCGTGGACCAGGATTAATACCTGATTTCCATTTTAACTAAATATGACGAAAGGCATAATTGAACAGTGTCAAAGTATCTGAAAGCTACGAGCATCAACAAAATGGGTTCACAAAATTGGCTGACCCTCCACCAAGCTATGAGCTGGTTCCGAACAGACGGATCTGTGGGCAGAGGTGACAAATACCTCTGCATTGTCATGGACAGACCATTTTCTGGTTAGTGCTAGTATCACGGCTACTACCCGTCCCTGCAGGGGTGGTGGACCAATTAAGATGGTCCATCCTTGAAGGCTGATGGATCCTCTTCGATTCCAGGAAGCCTTAGAGGGTTCTATGGCTGGTATCGTCGACAATCCTGTAGAAGCCCTGGTTAATAGATGGAATCAAAACCTAACTAGGGCTATCGACACGATCACCCCCAAATGTCCTCTCCGACCCGCTTCTAATCGGGCACCCTGGTATACTGAAGATCTCAGGGAGTTGAAGCAGGAAAGACGATGACTGCAGCGCCGATGGTGGAAAACTCGACGTATATCCGACAAGACACAACATAGAGAACATCTTCATTCCTACAGGCTGGCAATACATACAGCGAAGAACGTTTTCTTCTCTGCACGCATTGTGTCTGCGAATTCATGTCCAGCAGAACTGTTCAGAGTGATGAGGGGTCTAACTCAGGCACCTTTTCCCCTCAACCCAATCTTAGAGCCTTCGGTAGTTCACTGTGATGCCTTTAATGATCACTTCACAGATAAAATCTCTTGGATAAGAGCCGACTTAGATGCAGTCATTATAACAGAGGCCGACAATGGAGTGTCCAGCAAGTCCGTGAGTAGAATTACACTGGATCAGTTTCAATTGGTGAGTACCGAGGACGTGGACAAGCTGCTTCAACGACTGAGGACAACTTGCCCTCTCGATCCCTGTCCTTGTTGGCTGGTTGCCCAGGGAGGAGATGTAATTAGATTACAATTACAACATATTATTAATACATCTCTCAGGGACGGGAGTTTTCCATCTTGTTTAAAAGAAGCGGTGGTATGGCCGCTTCTAAAAAAGCCCTCCCTGGACCTCCTGGATTTTAATAACTACGGACCAGTATCAAATCTTCCGTTTTTGAGCAAGGTGATCGAGAGGACAGTTGCCTTCCAACTCCAAGCAGTTTTGGATGATACAGATTTTCTAGACCCATTTCAAACTGGCTTCAGGGCAGGATATGGAGTTGAGACTGCTATGGTTGCCTCAGTGGATGATCTATGCTTGCGTATGGACAGGGGGAGTGTGTCCCTGCTGGTACTTCTGGATCTCTCAGCGGCTTTTGATACCATCGACCATGGTATCCTTCTGGAATGCCTGAGGGGTTTGGGAATCGGGGGCACTGTGCTTCAGTGGTTCCAGTCCTACCTCTCGGGCAGGTTCCTGATGGTGATGCTTGGGGATAGTTGCTCCTCAAAGAAGGAGCTGATAAGTGGTATACCACAAGGCGCCATCTTATCCCCAATGCTGTTTAACATCTACATGAAACCGCTGGGAGAGATCATCCGAACGCATGGGGCAGGGTGCTATCAGTATGCTGACGACACCCAAATATATTTCTCTATGCCTTTGACAACAGCATCAGCTAAGGATAGTGTGTTTCTTCTGAATGAATGCTAGGAGGCGGTAATGGGCTGGATGAGGGAAAACAAACTGAAGCTGAATCCAGACAAGTCGGAGGTGCTTACTGTCAAAGGCCCCAACCTAGGTCTGAAGGTGTGTCAACCAGTTCTGGATGGGGTTACACTCCCCCTGTAAGGCTGTGTTCACAGCTTGGGGGTGCTCCTGGATCCGTCGCTCCAAATGACAGCTCAGATACATGCAACGGCCAGGAGTGCCTACTATCAGCTTTGGCTGATACATCAGCTGCACCCCTTCCTAGAGTTGGAAGACCTAAAAATGGTAGTGCACATGCTGATAACTTCGAGGCTCAACTTCTACAATGCACTGTACATAGGGCTACCTCTGTGCCTAGTCCGGAAACTTCAACTAGTTCAAAATATGGCAGCCAGGTTGGTCACTGGTACACCTGGTGGTGACCATATTACACTAGCTTTAAAATCACTCCACTGGCTGCCAATTGGTTTCTGGGCAAAGTACAAAGTGTTGGTTATTACCTTTAAAGCCCTACATGGTTTGGGTCCAGGTTTCCTGCGGGATCGTCTTCTCTCATGCAATCCGCCCCGCACGCTAAGGTCCTCTGGGAAAAATTTACTACAGTCAGCCAAAACTAGGCTGACAGCTGTTACCCAGAGGACCTTCTGTTCTGCCACTCCCAGACTGTGGAACGACCTGCCGGGAGAGATCCGCCAACTTATCAGTCTTCTAGAATTTAAGAGAGCTATAAAGATTGTTCTCTTCCAGCAGGCCTACCCAGTCGAATTTTAAGAGTTTTATTGATATTTTAATAACGTATTAATTTTATATACTTTTAATCAGTTTTCTGTATTTTATAGTGTTTGTATTGATGTTGTTCCCCGCCTCGATCTGGAGGAAGAGGCGGGTAGAAATAAATAAATATATTATTATTATTATTATTATTATTATTATTATTATTATCCAAACTGTGAGGTGAATGTAGATCCCATTGATATAAATGGGACAAGTTAGCAATGGCTTATATCCAATTGCTTTCAGTAAGAAATGAGCACAACTAAAGTAATCTGGATCCAACTATGTGCTTTTCAGAGATGATGTTTCAGTTAATGAAATATCATGGTGAACACAGAAAACTTAATCATGAGTTACACACTAATATTTGTAACATGGGCCTCACCGATGGGTGGTTCCCTGTAGAGAACACTATTCGCCATAGACTTACTTTTCTAGGCAGAAAGAAGCATCTGTGAGGCCCAATCTCTTCCTGACATGCACTACACAGAGTTAGGCTGTAATGACCCTGAAGCATTGATTGTCTGCTTGGGTACAAATATGATCAATTTGAAAGTATAATTTGCATTTCTTATTTCTCCTTGAAAAAATCACTCAATAAGCCCCCGTTCTTATGAAAAATGCACCTATGTTTGCATGCTCTTTGACTGGAAACTCTGCTCTGCTATGTCACGCTATGTCCTAGCTCAGGCATATGGCATTTGGCCAGTGGGGCTGTATGTCCGATTCTTCTTGATTAACTGTAGCTATTAACTGCAGTTATATCTGAACTGGCAAACCATGGTTACTAGAAACCATTTTGCTCCCAGACTAAAGTTGTTTGGATTCAGCTTCCAGGTCAGGTTTGGAGGTAAACTGAGATTTGCAGTAATCACAGTTTACCAGTTCAGTTGTAATGAGCCCCTGGCAAAGGAAGTGAGGCAGGTGGCTACCAGGAGGATGGCCTTCTCTGCTGTGGCACCCTGGCTGTGGAATGAGCTCCCTAGAGAGGTTCGCCTGGCACCTACATTATACTCTTTTAGATGCCAGGTGAAGACCTTTTTATTTTCTCAATATTTAAACAGTTCATCAGCTTAATTTTTTACTTTGCTGTTCAAATTTGTGTTTTAAATCTGTATTAATTTCTACATGGCTGCTCAGTTTTATCCTGGTTGTGCTTTCATACTGTATCTTATATTGTGTTTTCATACTGTTGTTTGTTTTATATTTTGAATGGTTTTCATAGTTTTAATTTTTGTAAACTGCCCAGAGAGCTTTGGCTATTGGGCGGTATAGAAATGCAATAAATAAATAAATAAATAAATAAATAAAGACAGGAAGTGTGGGAAAAAAATCAGAGTGCATAAGTGGGCAGGGCATAGGGAGAAAGAGGGAGGGAGCATGCAAGACGAAGGCATAGATCTCACAACCAACCACCATTGGCCATGAAATCTGTTTCCAAGAAGCTTGAAGAGCCAGAGTCTTGGATTAGGAAGGATCACATCTCCACATCCCAACAGAATGAACAGTATGAACAAACTGTGTAATTTTCTAGAGCTGGTTCATTAGCATTACATGTGCTCCCTGGCTGATGAATGTGTCCAGCTACTTTTCAGCACTTTCAGTGAGGTGTATACAAATGCCTGTTTCCTCATCAAATTAAGGGAAATTACTTTTTAGTAACAAAATTGTTTCAAAGCCTTGCCAAAGCTTTCACTACATGTTTGCTAAGTAAATTCCAAATGATTTGAAAATTATATTATGTGATTTTGTATTATTTCCCCAAGAGTTGGATCGAGATCAGTGTAGATCCATCAAAATCAATGAGTCCTAATTTAGTCCAATGATTTCAAATAGGTCTACTCAAGGTCTGGATCCAACCCATTCATTCTAGAAACTTCTCCAAGTAGTTAATTCAAAATATTTTGTACAATCTCATTAAAGTCACCCTCTACCATAAACAAATCTTATTAACAGTTCTGCCCCCAAAGTCTGATAAAATCCATGCAAAGATATTGATCAGCCTAGAACCAATGAAGTCAAACTAAGGAATGAGCAAACATTTCTTAAGTGAATACTTCTAGGAAGTTAGTCTCTTTTTCCCTTATTGTAGTGCACGCACTCACGTACTGCAACAAATGAAGGGCATGGTATAGCCAAAGTTTAGCTACAATCCTATACATGCTTTTCTGGGTGTAGGTCCCACTGAATTTAATGGTGCTAACTTCTGAGTAGACATGTATAGGATTGCACTGTCTGCAACTATATTCTTTTCTTTCATTCATTCATTCGATAACTAATCCCACTAAATTCTTCTTTCTTTCATCAGATAACTAATCCCACCACAGCCCATAAATGTTTCCCATCAATAAGGCAAAGCACAGTTATGGGATTGCAAGCATAGGCAATCACATTAAGTATTAATTAGTATATTATCTTGTTTTGCCCCAAATGGAAATGTGATCACGTTTAATTTCTCACTCCAGAAGTTTTGCCTTCAGATGCGAAATTATGACTTGGCTTCTATTTGTCTTCAAGACACTGGTGAAATTTGAACAAATCTTCAGAGCTCCCTGAGGTTGTTGACTCAAGAACCCTGGAATTTGGTGTTGTCAAATGAGAATGTTTCAGCAATATACCCTCGCTAATCATTTCAGGTTATTCATACAACATCATCATGTTTGCACGGAACAAATCACTCCATCAGGTTTACACAGCAGAGATAATGATCCTGCTGTTGTTTATATGCTCACTTATCCTGGGTTAAAAGAGTAGGAAGTCAACAGCTCCTCCTGACTATATGTTTTTAGGACTCTCACTATCCTCCAGTTCATCCCTTGAATGTGTAAACAAACCAGCAGCTGAGGTGAATTAATGGAGTGTGATTCCAGAATAACTGATCACATAAACAAGTCCTCAGTTACAGATGGCCTTGCTTTCCAAAGTGAATTCAGAGCCTGACATTTAAGGGGCTTAGGTAGGTTCAATATACACTGACAGGTAGGAGATAAATGCAGGTTATGGCACAGTTTAGTCTCTAGCCAACTCCCCATTAGAAGGGAAAGGACCCATCTTCTTGAGTACATGCTTACTTCATCCTAAATCTGAGTTCATCACCAGAATATATGCTTATTTTATTTCTTGCAATTAAGTCTTTATTTCCATTATCCCTCCCTTCGGGCACAACAAGTGGCTTACCAGTCACCATCTTTCTCAGCATTAAAAAACTAAATTATGATTTCTACAAAACTGTCTGCAAGATAAAGAGAACAAAATGCTCCAAACACAACAAAATGTTAAATGTCTCCTGAGAGGTAGAACGTATTAGCAATGCAAGGGCAAAGGAAATTTAGATCGGAGCTGAAACTTGCTTTTTTTTCCCTGTTGAGAGTCAACTTGGATATTGCTCATTGACTTCAGAGGTCAGGAGGACCAAGTCCAAATTTAATTTTGGGTGCAAGCCACATCCTTCTGAAGTCACTGGCAAGTCTCCCATTGACATTAATGGATCTGGATTCAACCCTTCGTATCATTACCAGTTTAAGAGCAAATCGGAAATTTAGCCTTTCACTCACATGAAAGATTATTTGGAGAGGGGGAAAAGAGTGCACAATTGGTTCAAGCATTTCTTCAATTATTCTGGCACTCTGAGTCAGATTAGTACTAAAATGGACCTAACACAAAAATATCAGAAATTAATACTGTATTAGGTATAGCAGAGGTATTATTTATTATTTGTTACATTTCTATAATGCCCAATAGCTAAAGCTTCTCTGTGAGATTTACAAAGGAAGAGCTCAATTTATAACACCACTTATATATTCTGGTTTTTGTCACCAAACCACACACTCATTTGCACCTGTCATTTCCAGTCAAGAAATGGAAATCCTAAGCAAAAGTTAAGCATCCGAACAGCACTATCTCAAAATACTTCCAAAAATTCTAGTTTTCAGCATGCCCACAGCACACACTTTGCAAGACATGTAGATGTTGCAATACTATCAGAATTGGTTTTATCTGAAGTTTTTTGGGGGGCATCATTATCTAAAGCTGTCCCAAGAATATACTTTTGTTTTCTGAAAAATATAATTAGCCATGTTCCCACTACCTCTTGGGTGAAAGGTTTTTTTGGTTTTGCTGTGGTGCTTATGTAGTTTGGCCATTTCCCCACCCCCACCCCCACCCCTCTGAGTTAGGCAAACACTAAGCGCAATTAACACAACGTTTTGGTATGGCTGCGTTCTCATTTTCTCAAAAGACTGCCTGTGAATACACAGACTTTTTCAAAAGGTATGGAATTTGAGAGCACACACACATAGAGATGCACGGTGTGTGTGCTTGGAATCTCTGCACCTCCTTCCCTTTCACAGCCATGAAATTTCAGATTTTAAGGGCACAGGACCACAGTGTCCGGATCAGGGCATTCCACTGCCTTGGATGCATATGTGAGTGTGTGTGCCTCTGGGTGTGTGTATATGTGTGTGTGTTTTTACCCCTGCATCGCAGTGTATCGTTTAACACACAAACTCCCCTCTCTTGCCCTTCCAATACTGGAGCCCCCAACAAGGGGGAGAGGGAGTTCGGTGAAATAATGTGCAAAGACCAAGGAAAGGGGGGGAAGGCCCCACCCGTACCTGCATCCCAAGTTGGGCGAAGGCTCTCTCCCAACGGATCCACCCCACCCCACCCCCGAGACCACGCATGAGAGAGGAGTTCAAGTGCCTTACCGGTTGCAGCAGCGGAGTGACTCAGGAGGAGAGGAAGGCGAGGCGCAGGCAGGCATGGAGAGCTGCAGCTTGCAGAGCGGAGCCTTTGCGCCTCACCTGGGAGTCGCTGCTGCCGCTGCTGCAGCCCGGATCACAGCCCCGGCTGCCATTTGTTGCACGCCTTCCCGGGGAAGCCGCAAGCGAGGCATTTAGGAAGCGCCGCTTCTTCCCATCACGATCCGTAGCAACAGATCCTGGCTAAGGGCTCGTCTCCCCTCCCCTCCCCAGCCTTCCGCTCAGTGTGGCAAAATCCCAAGGCAAGCCGAGGCGCTGGCCACCGCTCGGCTCGGTTGCTCGCTCACTCTTCTCCTCATGTTGCGCTGCCAGCCGGCGGGCACGTCCCAATCGCTCGCGTACTTCGCTCTTCGCACCCCCGGAATGCTGATCAGCGGCGGCGGCAGCGTCCTGCAACCCGGGCGTGGCAAAAGCACCGCCTTGCAAGAGACACCAGCACATGAGCGACTTCAATTCGCTCTGCGGAGCGGGTGGGTTGGGGCGGGGTGACGGGACGGGGTGATCGCCTCGTGTGCTCTACAGGTGCCTCCGCCGCGGCGATCTAGGAGGGGCTTTAAAAAGCATTTGGCAGCCGCCCCTCCCTCCCCTCCGGCGCCACCCGCTGGGGGCGTTTGTATTCCGGGGGAAACCGCGATTCCCGCTGTCCGGCGAGGCGCGCGCGCAGCCTCTGCGATCAAGGAGATGACTTGCTCGGCGGGGCAGACACGACCCAGGCAGGGAGAGTTTTTCTGGACGTGCAGCAAGAGAATCACAGACTCGGAGCGTCTGGCGTGGGAGGCTCCCCCACCCCTGCCCCAGGGAGCGTCTGCAGGGAAGCGACACGGCCATGTGCCTTCAACGCGCCCTTCCGACAGGGGCATCCCTCGCCTCCCCCCTCCTCGGGAAATGGGGGCTCCTCTCTTTCCAGCCCAGGACTCGGCTCTGTCCTGTCATGTCGCGAGCTCTGTTGTCTCAGCACACATTGCTGTGCAGTGCAAGCTCCGCCGTTGCTTTGAATTTTCACAGATTAGTTCAAAACGTGCTCGGAAGAGGTCGGTCCCGTTGAAAGAAAAGGGATTTGTTGGCAGGATTTCGCTTCCTATCCTTCCGGCTTGAAACCTTTCCTCCCAACCCAGCTTTTCGACCAGTTTGTCTGCAGATTGTCCACCCCCCACGCTCCACCGCTCAGCAAACTCCTGCTCCTGTTGCTCTTACGGCCCCAGCTTTTGCTTGTCGTTTAGGCATCTTCTCCCCCCCCCCCCCGGCAGATATTCTGTTTTGTCTGAATGAATATATTGTAGAACAGCCTCCCCAACCCAGCGCCCTCCAGATGTGCTGGACTTCAACTCCCATCAGCCCCAGCCAGGTGCCGATGGGAGTTGTAGTCCAAATGGGCACGCTGGCTGGGGTTGATGAAGAGTTGTGGTCCAACACATCTGCAGGGCATCTGGTTGAGGGAGTTGCTATAGGAAACGCAGGGTTCTGCCCCATTCCCATGTATGAACACAAAACTGTATGGAAGGGGTAGCAACCACACATCTGCACTCTCCCTCCCTTCCACGCTCTCTTTTTAAAACTGGTTGTTTAAATGATGCAGCTTTATCTTTCCAAGCTCCCTCAAAAATAGAATATGCGCAGATCAATTCTCTTCAGTCAGTTTTCAAAATGCACCGGAATGGGGGAGGGGGAGGAGGAGAGGACATCGATTTTAGAGGAGGGGGAAAACTGCATCCATATTACCCGATGGAAGAGCTCCTTTCGTGCCCCGCGTGAGCAGCAATCTCTTTGGACGCCAAACTGAAACACCCCCCATACACCTTCCTACTCCCTTTCTGCATCCGAAGCTTCCTCCGTGCGTTCCATTTTTATCAATGCACAGCAACTTCAAAAGATGTATATGGTGGGGAGGGGGAGAGATTACTAGGCAACGATGCAGTTTACAGAAGGGGCAGATCCTGCCTCCACTAATTCAATCCGATTGCATATATGTTCAATGTAACATGCATATATGTTCAATGTAACAGCCCAACCCTTTCCGTGAGCCTAGCAGCCAAGCCACCGTCGGGAATAAATGATCGCCGCGGGAGCAGATGCGCTTGCAAGGGAAAAAAAGAGCGCGCGCCCATTCCTGACAGGAAATGCAACAGGCTTCGGCGGAGCCTTACCTTTGCCCAAGTCTTGCGCCCTCCCCGCCGGCTGGTCCACGCAAGCAGAAGAGTAGAAGCTGTTTCGGGAGGAAGAGGAAAGAAATGGCTACTCAAGGACTGCCCCCTTCGCCTCGGCCCGCTCAAGAGCCTCCCCGGGGCCAGTGGAGACGGCCTTTCCGTGACTGACTGGCAGCCTAAATCCGCCAGGGGGAGAGGAGAGAGGGGGTCAATCAATATAGATGTTTTTGCCCTCACACTCCCCCTTGGGGCTGGTGGTGAACAGTGTGCTGAGGGGGCTTTCGTGAGGGAGGGAGGTAAGTCTAGGTCAGGAAGATTGGGGTGAGAGGGAGGCAGAGGGAAATTGGTTGGGATTTTTATTTCTGGGAGAAATAGGGAGGTAAATCTTCATTCACCTTCTACAACTACAATCTTGCACGTTTATTTATGTGTCAATAACTGTTACCTTATTTTCTAGCCCTGAAATGAGCCCCCAAAGTAGCTCACAATAAAAGAGATAAGGTGTTGGTGTTGGTGGCTGCAGCGGGGAATACAGTAAAATCCCGTTAAAAGTACAGTAATGCAGAGTGAAGGATAAAATGAACCAAAACACAATCAGTGGGAGGAGGCAGTTTTAAAAACCAGATCAAAAGCTAGGCAATTAAAAAAAAAAGGGGGGGAACTTTCAACTGATGAAAATTCAGTAAACTCACATAAAATTAGCTCTCTAAAGTGCAGGGGTAGAAAACCTGTAGCTCTCCAGATTATGTTCCATGACAACTCCCTTAATTGGCTGTGCTATCTGGGGCTGCTGGGATTAGGATTCCAAAAATCTGAAAAGCCACAATTTTTGTTGCCCTGCGAAATTGCCACAATGTTGCCTACCTCCAGAACAAGTTCCATGGAGGTGGGATATATGGCCCATGATGGTTTCTAGGGGGCATGTGGCCCTCCCATGCCGGGACATTGTCCACCCTTGATATATATACCAATAGGGTGCCTCTACAAGAGGCATTTAAAGCTCTTTCAAGGCGCATTAAAAAATTTACCTCTACAAGAACGGAGCGCAAATCGGGCGTAGAGGCGCGTTATCTCCCCGATTATGCGCATTATCGAATGCGCGTTAAATCGCGAGTTTTATTTTGCTCCGTCCGTTAAAGCGCATTTTGCCTATGTGAATAAGCGCTTATGCGCATTAACTACTTGTAAACAGCATTTTGGACATCCGGAAATGCGCTTCGCCGCCTCTCACCGCCTCTCGTGCAGTGGGATTAGGCGTAAATGCGCTTCTGTGATTATGCGTATAATCGGCTAACCAGGCGCAAAAGCGAATCCTTGTAGAGGGGAACTAAAAGACACCGTGCAGCTATTTCACCTTTTCTTCCTTGAATGGGTTGTTTTGTGGAAAGAAAAGAGATGGAAGGAGCAGTGATGCTGAGAGACTGCACAAAGGAACCGCATCTAGAAGTACCAAAAAGAATGACCCACTTTGGGCTCACCACTTCACTATGTATTCGTAGCCCATGATTCTCTATGTCCATTGACGTGAATCACATAAATACTAAGTTTTAGATCCTTAACGAGCACATTCCATGCTCGTTTGCTTAAACTGGCCCCAGTCCATCAGGAGGTGTCCACACAGCCCTTTCTGGGAAGCAAGCATATTATTTGCCCAAATTACTTTGAAGCATGCCTCAGATATTCTATTAAAAATGAGAAGTGCACCAGCCAGTTCTGTTTGTTATTACACCTCTTCTGTTCCTTCAATATGGAGAGGCTATTCTTTTATGTGGAAAAACAGTTAATATTTTAGAATACTCTTCAGGAGGTAAGCTGCTTGGGAGCTTTAACTCATTATCACATCAGCTAGCATGCAATTTTTATACCATTGTTAGCAATGAAAAGATTAAGTGTCCATTTAAAAAGAAGAATGTATATTTAATAGATCAAAAGAAGGTCATCTGGCTTCTCCTCGGTGTAGTAAGAAAACAGTAATATGTGCTGGCCTTGTTACATATAATTATGAAAATGAGGAATGCATAGAGTGGACTTCATAGTTTTAAACGTACATTAAGATAATATTAATTAGTATTTATAAATATTCCAGGGTCAGTCATGAAACTTTTGCTCATTGTAACTCTACAAATGCTTTTCCCCATTAAAGCAAAAGCAGCTGTCAATGATATCAAATTCTTAAATATTTATAAATATTAATTAAAATTATTTCTTGGGGTAATTAAGAAACTAAACAATATAGTGCATTCATCTTAGTCACCTTGGATTTCATAGGTCTATATCTAGAAGTCAGAAACTATTGTACATACTCCAATATGTGAAAAATGCCAAATGACCTTCTATTTAGTCATTATATTTATATTCCTTTTTAATAGAGGATTAATCTGGTCACTTCTGCTATAAAATTCATATGCTAGCTGATGCATTAATGAACTAAATTTTCCTACTGACCTGCGTACACTGAAGAAAATGGCAGATATCCTATTGATTTTAATGAGGTTGGGACTTCATCTAATAAAACCAATTCAGGCCAATCTCTTTCATTATATGAAGAAAGACTGAAGTGATACTTATGTGGCTGACATGCTTTTTGCTTGGACATAATTCAGCACATGAGTGGAACAACATGTATTAGTGAACAGAACATTGACATTCACACACATCCAATTGCCTTCCAGATGCTATATTTAGGGAGACTTTTTCTTTTGATACAAGATTTGCATCATTGCAATTGTACATCCGTTCACCTTGTCTGTGTGACAACCCGGTAAGCACTTGAAAAGTATTATCATATCCCCTCTCAGTCTTCTCTCCTCAATGCTAAACATACCAAGTTCTTTCAATCTTCTCTTGTAATACTTAGTTTTTCTAGCCCCGTCATCATCTTTGTTGCCCTTTGAACTCATTCCAGTTTCTCTGAATCTTTAAAGTGTGATGTCCAGAACTGGACGCAGTATTCAAAGTGAGGTCTGGTCAGTGCAAAGTAGAGTGGAACTATTACTTCCCATGAAACTATGTTTCTTTGGATGCAACCTAAAATTGCATTTGCCATTTTTGCAGCCAGACCATACTATTGACTCACATTTAGCTTATGATCAACTACAAGACCCTTTTCACACATACTATTGCCAAACCAGGTATCCCCCAGCTTATACCTGTGCTTTTGATTTCTTTTTCCTAAGTGAAGAACTTTGCACTTGCCGCTGTTAAATTGCATTCTGTTATTTTCTTCCCAGTTTTCTTACCTAGCTAGATCATTTTGAATGTTGTTGCTGTCATCTAAGGTATTAGCTCATCTACACAATTTTGTGTCATCTGCAAATTTGATAAGCATTCTCCTCACGTCTTTCTCCAAGTCATTAATACAAATGTTGAAGAGTACAGGGCAAAAGACCAAGCCCTGCAGCACCCCACTCAATACCTCTGTCCAGTTTGATGAAGAACTATTAATGAGCATTCTTTGGTTCTCAAGCCAGCTGTGGATCCACCTAGTAGTAATGTCATCCAACCCATACTTAACTAGCTTGCTAATCGGGATATCATGCATATTATGTTTACAATCTATTTCAACTACCTAATTAGAAAGTTACCTGATCAAAAAATGAAATAAGATTGGTCTAGCAGGATGAGTTCTTGACAAATCCATGCTGGTTTCTAGTGTCAAGGATAAAAATCCACTTTGGTTGTAAGGCAACTCTGTTTTATTGAGCTTAATACAGCTGTATGGGGAGAGTCCTACAGACAAAGAACTTCTTAACTGGCAGTGTGAAAAGCAGGCATATACATAGTAGCATTTTACCCAATTAGCAGTTGGCAAAATAGCATCTTCCCAATTACCTTATCAACAGATGGCCCATAACTCTTCTAGCAATGTCAGATTGACCTGGATGTCCAGGCCTCCTTATCAAGCTAGTCTATTTGTCTTATACTATATCAAAAGGTCTTGACAGTTATAAATTCCAATTAAGCATTTCCTTCCAATTAAGCAGTTTCAGCATTCCCTCACATTCAGGCACATACATCATTCCAATCCCATCATGCAGTTCACTTGCAAGAACCAAACTACATACAAAAGGCTTGGCCTTGCTTTCTCACTAGTGATCACTGCATTGGAGTCAAGGCGCCTACAGATCCATTCCCTCTGATCTGTAGGGTTACAGCATTTTGCTTCCTGTCTTATGAGGTCTGCTGTAGATCTTCCTCCAAAGTTTTCAGAGCCACTCTCTTCTGCAAGAGCATCAAAGCAGTTTCTTAGTTCCAGTGGTGCAGAATGCCTTCTGCAACTCTTCCTCCTGGGTGTCAGTATCATCCATGCAGGTTTCTCCTCCTTTCATTTATCCTGCTCCTCTTTGTGAGTGGCCTCCTGCAGTTGTCTTTGCGGTGCCTCTTGTGTTCTGTCCAAGAACTCTTTATCGTCTTTTGTACATTGGAGTGTGGTCACTCACTGTTCCAGATCTCTTATCTTTTCTTTTAGTAATGCAACCAGCCTGGATTGCTGCAAATACATGGCATCTTCTGTTCAGGCAGAAAAACAAACATACATTGCAGGTCACCATGGATGAATCGCATCTGTCCATTTTAACTTCCATGTGGGTCATCCCTCTTCGTTATCACTGCAGTGGGCCTTCCTTCTTATTCCCTTAGCTGCTTAGTTGGTGGATCCTTCTTACCACACACTGCCCCCTTTATATTTGGGGGGGAAATTGTTAGGGGCCTCCTCCACCAAATTCCACTGCCAAACTCCTGGGATCTGGCTGGCTTACATACTTCCTGGACCTAGCGATGCAGCTTCTGCTGGCTCATCAGGAAGCAGTCCTCCAATCACACACAGTGAGCAAACAAGCACATATTTCAGGACCACCTGACAATCAAGCAGAATACACCCCTTTTCAACCCACCCAGCTGAGCACATGTTCAATTAGAGCACACAGCAGAGCTCTCAGGTTCACTCTTCTCCTTGCACCTGCACCTGTAGAACCCCTTGTCTTTCTCCTGTGGAGCTTTCTATAGAACTCCTTGCCTCGTCTTCCCAAATTCCTGCTAACTCTTCCTGTTCTCTCGCTCAGTGATAAACATAGAAAATATACAAAATCAGTTTAAAACCACAAAAATAAAACTAACAGTAAAATAAACAGCTACGGTTTTTTTAATCACATTAATTTGAAACTGGCACAGTTTTTTAATCAGTAAAAATGAATGTAAACAGCTAGGTCTTTAAAAACCCTTTTAAAACACGCAACAGGAGGCAAGTGAATTTCCTGTGACATTATAATTGTTAATGTTGTTTGCTCATTTATTTCAGTAGGAGCTAAACATGACTACCTGATGATCCCCAGAGCCCAGGTATGCAATAGTTGGTATTTTCTCAGACCCATTCCACACCTTTGCTGGAAAACTCTATCACATTTATTCATGGGGTGAAATTAATGGGTGTATTTGTGAAGATTCATTGGGGGGGGGGAACCCATTGAAAAATAAAGCCTGCAAATCTAAGTGGAAAACATGTGGATGTATAAGAGACATATAGGCTGAATTCGGACAACACGATAGTCAATGGTGGGGTAATAAACAACTTTACAGTTGTTCATCTAGGGGGTACTCCCCACACAACATGGTAATAAATAATCAACCATGGTGTGGATTAGGATCAGCACTGAGTTGACTATGGCAGCATTCGGACGATATGATAGTCAATACAACTGACGATTGTTTCCTCCACCCCAGTTGCTTAATGTGTCGTCCGAATTCAGCCGTAGAGTTTGTTCCAGTACAGTGAGAGTCTGGATGCCCCCTCAGGATACCTGAACACCAGAACAAGCAGTTTTACAACAAAGGCATAATTTTCCATCTTCTCAGGTCATTTAAAATATAGCTGAAGCTTGAGTTCAGTAATAATTGCATTCAATATATTTATCTCAATATATTTATCTCAAGTATTCAAATGTACAAAAGCATTCATTTTGTGCCTGCTTCTGAGGCAGGACAGAAATGTGGGGAGTAGAAAATTATTATTTTACTTGTGTTTGGGGATATTAGTTTTGTTTTTGATTTGTTTTCTTCCTAGCAGAGTTGTGTAAATGAAAAAGTACACTATATATATATATATATATATATATATATATATATATAGGGCTGGCATATTATAGCTTAAAGCTCATACTGCCAGTAACTAAGTATGAGGAAAGGCATTTCAACCTTATCGAATGGGCGGTGGAAGGACGAGAGAGGGGGGAAGCCAGGAAACCACCAGATGATGAAGGGAGCATGACCATCTGAGGAATCCCGGAGGTCCAGATTGGGGTCCCAGGAAGGCTGGATTTGGCTTGTGGCCTGAGGTACCTTACTCCTGTTCTAAAGCCCAGGCACAGTGCCAGAAATGTCATAATTGGATGTTTAATCTTTTGAAACTTACAAAACAAAAACCTCTGTTAGGGATATGGCTAACAAAATAAATCATCAAAGACTTTGTCACCTATGGATGAGAGTCTTTTTTAAGACCGGGGTGCCTCTACAAGAGCAATTTAAAGTTCTTTCAAGGTGCATTAAAATTTTTACCTCTACAAGAGCAGAGCGCAAATTGGGGGTCGAGGCGCTTTTTCTCTCCGATTATGCGCATTATCGAATGCACGTTAAATAGCGAGTTTTCATTTACCAAGGCCGTTAAAGTGCCTTATGCCCATGTAAACAAGCACCAGTTATGCGCTTTACCGCCTCCTGCGTACAGTGATTTACCGTAAAAGCAATTGCGAGAAGATGCGCATAATCGGACAACCAGGCATCAAACCGAATTCTTGTAGAGGGGACCCAGGAAGCTTTGGCTACAGTTCACAAACATGTGGATCCATCTATGTATGGCCTACAACCAATTATAAAAGATATGAACAAACTTTGCAAAGAAATCCACGAAATATCCAGGAGAGATATAGAGTTGTACTACATAATATGCTTTAAACTTACTTTGCAAGAAGGAAAACAAGCAAATGCAAAGTTGTATGGACATATGGGTGGTGTCAGTGAGCAAGCAGATGTGAAGGAGGTTCCTGCCACTGGTAAAATGGTCCAGATAAAACTGAAAAACAGCCAGGCTGTAAAGAAGGTTTATCGTCAGCAATAATTCAAAGAGTAAGTCCTAAAATACATTCCAGAGGCATCAAGCAGCTTTAAATGGTAACAATTACCTGTCTGTAGCACTGGAAAAAGAGACAATAGTTCTTTCAGACAACCAGCACAAGATAAAATACATCTTAAGGGGTTTTTCATGTAGAGAAAATCACTCGTGATCTGACAAATCACCCCATGCTAAACACTGAAACATTGACAATATTTGTTGGGTAAATATATTAGGTGAAAGGTGGAGCCAGACAACGTGGCAGAAAACAAGGGTTGGACAAGGTTTTGGGGTGTATGTTTTGAGAAGCTGGCCTTTGGAAAGGACAAGACCATTACTTATCAAGTCTCCTGGATTGGAATCCAGCACGAATTCAGCTGAATAAAGGTATTACAGTGATAATGGACTTTAGAAAATTTCTTTTGGAATATTTTTTTCTTTCCTTTGATAGGATTTAACATATAGCTTTGATTTTCAGCACATCAGCAACAGCTGCAGTAGGGGTCCTCTCTTTCAAAGAAGACAGGTTGCAAAAGTGGAGGTGCAAAACAGATGAAGTTCTTTTCATTTGGACCAACATCTCTTCCTCTAGGAGTTTCAATGCAGAAACATTCCATCAGACAGAATGGAAGGATAGCTAAGAACCGAAGTTGAATGCTATTGGTGTCTGGCTACAGCAAATGAGAAAATAACTCACACTAATATTTATTAGGGATAAGCAAATCTGTCAACTTTGCTTTCTACCACATCAAGTTCTTCCAGATATGAAGAACTGTGTGAATTCTGATGAATTCTTACAGAAAAAACTAACTGAAACCAAATGATCACCCATTTGTACCAAGAGGAAGAACCCTCACTGGACCAGACCCAGGTATTTCTAGTATGAAATCATTATTTTGTATTTTTCTTCTTTTTCTTGAAAATGATAATAAAAGAGAAAGAGAAGAAAAAATAAGGTGTTAGGTTGGATCCAAGATCGACCTTCTATAGACAGATGGGCTCAACTTATGGAAAGGCAACACCTCCTGGTTTTCAAGGATTCCTTCCTCCTCATGCTCCTCATAGCTCATCCCATTCAACAAGATCCTCTGACCCTCTGTATAGCATTTTCAGGGGGCTGGAGGGGCTTCTGTGGATAGGAGGGGGAAGGGAAGTCCACTTCCATCAATCCAGTTGCACACACCTAAAACTGGATCCAGCCCTGTGTGTTTTTAATTAATTGCTTCACTATGAATTCAGACACCATCTGTGTAGTTTTTAGATGCCTTGAATAACTTAATTTAGCAATGTTTAAAATATGTGTCCAAACGAAACATTACAACTGGAGGGTGGGGTGGGGATTACACAAACATTTGAAAAAGATAATTTTAAAATTTTATTTCACCTCAAGACATATTTGACCTAAAATCTTGGCACAGATAAGAAAACATATTTAAAATTGTTCAAAGAAAGAACATTTTGAAAAGCTCCCCAGAGTTGCAGTGATAATTAAAGTGAGATTTCTTGTGTACCTGCAGTCTATTTCAACATTTTTATCTGCTTACAACACATCTCTCTGAGGGCAAAGTAGCATGCTTGATCTGTCAAAGTAATTGTCCAGCAGAAGGAGGGGCATATTTTTAATGTTACAATAGCAAAACAAGATGGTTTTGAAACTGACTATAAAATAGCTTGGGGAGCTGCTGAGGTGTATTGCTGCTTCTAAGGGCATCATGACTAGCACTGCCAATCTATGTGTCAGTTACCAAAATGGCTGAGGTCATGGGGTGAGCTACAGACCTAAAATCTTTTTTTAGAACACCTTTCTTTAGATGAAATGCAGTTAAATCTACCACATCCACACCTTCTTATTCATTCTATAGTTCTCAAAGTTGGAGGAATCAACCAAGAGACCAACCTTGATTGATGCTCAAAAGCAGGAATTCATGCCACATGTTGGCTGCTTCAAAGTGTTGATTTCCTTTGGAAACTCCATTGGCTCTAGGGCACTTTATATACTTTCCCAATCCTTTGTCTTTCCCTTGGCTACCTGCCTTGGTGATTTCATCAATTCAACTTTAACAAGATCAGTGACCAGGGAAGGGAAACACTCAGGCACAAGAACTCCCCTGCACATATGTTAGCTCTGGGAGAGCTCACTGCCACCTGAGTCAAGCAGAGACAGATCAAGCACCATCAAACCCAGCCTGCCGAACACTGAGCTGACCAGGGTAAGCATGATCACAGGGAAGGTAAAACCTCAGGCACAGGAGTCTGGTCCTTCTAAGGACAGGCAACTCCCTGCCATCTGATTCTTGCCACAAACCCACAATCCATAGCAAATGCAAGGTCAAGTCTATGAAAAGCCTCACAGTAACTTTCATGACACAGTTCTTAGAAATCCAAAATCCAAATAGCAAGACAGTTCATGTGCAGAGTGGTTTCAAAGTCCAAGACAGAGATGGATCCAACAGGAGGGATTTCAGGCGTTGTGTTGAAAGATGATCCTAAGCAAGGCCCTTCAACCTTGCTCCAGCTTTTATATTGGGAGACATGGGCCTCTTTGGCCCCCTCCACAAGGATGCGCTTTTGCGCCCGGTTCGGGGATTATGCGCATTATCGCGGAGGCGCATTTACAGCTAATCCCTCTGCACAGGAGGCAGCGAGAGGCGGCGAAGCGCATTAATTGATGTCCAAAAAGCGCTTTAGAAGACGTTAATGCGCATAATCGCTTGTTCACACGGCGAAAATGCGCTTTAACGGCCGGAGCAAAATAAAAGTCGCTATTTAACGCGCATTCGAAAATGCGCATTATCGGGGAGATAACGCGCCTGTACGCCCGTTTTGCGCTCCGCTGGTGTGGAGGTAAAATTTATAATGAGCCTTCAAGGCTCATTAAACGTCTCGTGTGGAGGAGGCCTTTCAAAGAACTTGACTGACAGGTTCTCTGACCTGTAACCCTTGCCTAGGGCGGCACAGTCCAGCCCACTAAGATGGGGCTACCAGGCCCCCACCTTTGTAAAACACTATATCAGTTCCCAGAGAACTAGCAGCTTCAATGCCAAGGAATGAGCAAGCTTCTCCCATGAGAAACTCTGACAGAGATAAGCTTGCAGAGACATTGGCATTCTAAAACTATTCCTAATAAATCAACCTACATTCAACAAGGCCAGAGGCCTTCCTGAAGACTTACTCATGACAGCATGCCTGTAAATGTCCACTCAGAAATAACTCCTATTGAATTCAGTTGAGTTTATTCCCAAGTAAGTAGGTATAGGATTACAATGTAAATGCACTCCAGTACTTTTGACATTCTTCTATCATTTAGGAATGGGCAACTTGTGGAATGGGCAACTTGTGGCCCTGCAGATGTTTTGGCCTAAAAGTCCCATCATCCCTCAAGGCCACAAGTTGGGGGGCGTGGCTATGATCGAGTCAGGGTAGAGTCGCAGATCTTCTGAGCTCCCTAAAAAAGCTATGAATTAAGCACTAATTCCTTATCGTAAAGACTAATAAAAGGCATGAAATATTGTCTGGAAGTGAATAATTGCTGAGGGTGAGTTGGAAACGGGCAAGAGCTTGCTGGAGGTTCACTGCTGGTCGTGGCTAAAAGTGAAAGTAAATTTTTCGGACAACGGAGGAGGAGAGACGTCATTAATGAGGTAATTTATGGATTTATAATTGAAGATATAACCCAGCTTGCTTGACTTAAAGTATTAAAAGGCATTATATATAGGCTGGAAGTGAACAATCTTTGAAGGGGGATTTGAGAGCAGCAGAAATTGTTGATTGCTGGGTGTTCTGGCTGGATGCAAAAGGGAGAAGGAAGCGAGACGCCATTATTGGACTGATTTATGGACTATAATTGGCAGCTAGCCTGTTTTATGGCACACTTGGAGGGAGTTTGAGAAGAAATTAAGTTAACTCCCAGTGAATTTGAAGTCTTGGCTGCAAGGCAGAGACATAAGTAAGGGGCCTCCAGGCAAGAGGGAGGAAGGAAATTTATGAAGAAGCAGAGACGGCAGAAGCCCTCTATTTCCACCCCCGCCTGGGTAAGACCCGTAAAAGAGAGAGGATCAGATCGATTGTGGCATAGATTGGCCCGGGTCGATTCTCAAGAAATGCCAACTGGGAAAAAATCTCCCGTTAAGGGCTCTGTTTCGCAAACTTCAGAGCCAGCTGCAATTCCAAAGATAGCCAGAGGAGGGCAGCCAGACCCAATGGAAGAATTAAAGGATGATATAAAAAACATGCTTATTGGATTGGAAGAACGCTTGGCGAAGCGCATCTCAGATACGCAGACTGAACTCATGACGGGTTTAAAGCAAGTGGTGATGGATGTTGGAGTGCTCCAGGCAGATACTAAAGTTTTGGCGGGAGTTTGTAAGAAACAGGAAGACCAGCTTTCTCAACATGAACTACGCCTTATCGCTATGGAGGATCGGGATAGACGGGCTAATATTCGCATTAGAAAATATCCAGAACAAGAAGGAAAGACTTTAAAAGATTTAAGAGATACAATTTTGACATGGATAAGAGTACAACTTCCAGATGAGGCCTGGCAGGAAGCTGATCTCGAACGGGTGCATAGAGTTGGTTCTAAGCGTAAAGGAGTGCTTCCAAGGGACATAATTGTTAAATTTGCAAATTATTATAAAAAAGAAAAATTTATGCAGGCAATCAGACGACAAGCTCAACCAAAGATTCAAGCAACAGCAATAGAAATCTATCAGGATTTATCGGCGCACACCGTGCAGTGGAGGAAGAGTGTCAAAATTTGTACAGCAGCATTGAGGAAGAAATCGATAACCTACAACTGGGGATACCCAGTATTTTTGAGATTCTTCTGGCAAGGGAAGCAAGAAAGAATAACATCGTGCGAGCAGGGAATCGAGCTGTTGGAGAAGTTGGGCATAATCGATGCCAAGGATCTGGGAGAAATAGTCCAAGTGGAAGGAGCGGTTGGAGGTTCCAGAGATCAACTAGAAGGAGTGGTTGGAGGTTCCAGTCAATGAAAAGGGATTAGAGGGGGGGGGGAAAAAGGAGGGGAGGATCGGACTTTGCTCTGTGGGTTGGGCCGTGTTCCCCCCCTGAAGAGTTCTAAAATAATTGGGACCAGGAGGGGGGTAAAAATGGGGGGGGGTGGGGGGGGAAGGGTGGGGGGGTATGTGTATCACTGACCGAGACCAATTTAATGAGGTGGCTGGAAGTAAGAAATGGAGAATAGATTGAGATGTGCAACTTTAAATGTTAAGGGGCTAGGAACGGTGGTTAAAAGACGAAGAATTGAAACATTGTTGAAAAGAAAAAAAATAGATATAATTTTTTTGCAGGAAACCCATCAGATAAAGGAGGGGGCTAATGAGTTAAGAATGAGGGAAGTAGGAGTTTATGAAAAGTCATTTGGTACTTCTAAAGCGAGAGGTGTGGCAATAATAATATCGAAGAAATGTGGTATTAATATTCAAAGTATAAAGAAAGATAAGAATGGTAGGATCCTTATAATTTACTGTACGTTGGAAGAGGAAGAATTTGTGCTGATAAATGTCTATGCTCCAAATGGGAAACAAATTGATTTTATTAAAGAAGTATTTAATATGGTGGGAGATTTAGGGAAAAAGAATATTGTGATGGCTGGAGATTTTAATATGGTACTAGATAAAGGGAAAGATAGAGATAATATAATAAGAGATAGTAGAGGAGAGGGTAAGACAGAATTAGCTAAATTAATGGAGAGGAAAGAATTAATGGATGTATGGAGAGTTGTAAAAGGGCAAGAAAGAAAATATACATTTTACTCACCTAGATTTAAGAGCTACTCAAGGATTGATTATATTTTTATATCAAAGAATATGGTACCTAAATTAACAGATTGTGATATTGGAGTAATTAAGATCACAGACCATGCTCTAGTGATGATGGATATCAAGTTAAAGAAGGATTATAAACAAGCAAAGAGATGGAGAATGGATGGAAGAGTTTTTAAAAATAAAAACATAGTGGATAAATTAAAAAAGGAAGTGCAGGAAATATGGCAGATAAATGAAAAGGGAGTTAATTCGCAAGGATTATTATGGGATACGATGAAAGCAGTAATAAGAGGGATCTGTATTAGGGAAATGTCCACACTTAAAAAGCAACAGGAAGTACTTAATAAAAAGGCTGAAGAAGAGATAAGGAGTTTAGAGGAGAGACTGAGACAGTCAAAAGATAAGCGATTATATGCTCTAATTCAGGCTAAAAAAAAAAGAATTGGAGAAAGAAGAAATAGAACAGGTCCAAAAGAATTTATTATATTTAAAGAGAGATTTTTTTGAATTTAGTAATAGAAATTCCAGGTTGCTGGCTAGATCCACGCAGTCAGAGAAGGCTAAGAATATGATAGGGACAATAAGAGATAAGTTAGGAAATAGATGTAATGTAATGAAAGATAAATTAAGTATTTTTCAGGAATTTTATAAAGATTTATGTACTTCAGAGGCGCTTTCACAAGAAAAGATTCGGGAATATGTAGAAAGGAATTGGAAAACAAGACTGGATGAACAAGATAGGGAGTGTATGGAAGCCTTGGTTACTGACAAAGAAATTGAGGGAATTATTGGAAAACTAAAAGGAGGTAAGTCTCCGGGGATTGATGGTCTGGGGCCGGAATTTTATAAAATATTTAAAGATATTTTAATACCTAGATTAAAAAAAATATTTAATAATATAATAGAAGGAGGAATGACCCCGCCATCGTCCCTGGTTGTTTTAATACAGAAGCCAGGCAAGGACTTGACAGATCCAGCGTCATATAGACCAATATCTTCAATAAATCAGGATGCAAAAATATTTTCAGCAATTATGGCTAAAAGAATGGGTACATTTATATTTAAATATATTAAAAATGATCAATGAGGATTTATTTTAGGTAGGAAAATGCCGAATTTAATTGGGAGAGTTATAAATATAATAAATATTATTAAAAAAAGGAACTTAAAGCAGGATTATTAGCTTTAGATATTTTCAAAGCCTTTGATTGCGTGGAATGGCCAGCGTTAAAAATAATATTAAAAACATTTGGGTTTGGACATAAATTTATGGGAGTGATAAATCAGATGTATAAAAATAATAAAGCGGAAATAATGGTTAATGATGGGTTAACGAAACAAATAATACTAGCCCGAGGAACTAGGCAAGGATGTCCACTTTCACCGATTTTATTTGCAATAGTTATAGAAATTTTAGCAAATGTAATTAGGGAAGATGAAAGATTAAAGGGGATAGGAAGAAAAAACAAGATTAAAGTAAATATGTTTGCGGATGATACGTTATTGACAATAGAAGATCCCCTAGAAAGTGGGGAGACGATTCAGAAACATTTGAGAGAATTTGGGGAAATTACAGGATTACAAGTTAACTGGGGGAAGTCGGAAATGATGTTGTATAACTATAACAAGGAAGAGATGGAGAAATGTAAAGCTAAGTTAGGATTAAGACATAAAAATATAATAAGATATTTAGGAGTTAATATAGATAAAGAATTAGAAAGAATAGAGGAACTTAATTTTGTAAGCTTAAGAAAAGAGGTAGGGGAGAAATTACAGATTTATAGAAAATTAAAACATTCTTGGTTTGGTAGAATAGCGGTTATTAAAATGAAGATATTACCTAAGGTTAATTTTTTGTTTAGAATGCTACCTATTAGAATTTCAGCAGCTGAGCTTAAAAATTGGCAAAATATGATTAATGCATATTGTAATGGGGATAAAAGAGCTAGGATAAACAAGGGGTTATGGTATAAGACTCAAAAGAAAGGAGGTTTAGGACTTCCTAACATTAAGAATTACTATATTGCTAATCAGTTAAGATATGTTATTCATGCTATTTTAGGGGAGCAAGATTTGGAATGGCTGGAATCGCAAACAGTAGAGATAGAATGTAAATTGCGAAATATATTTTTTACCAAAATGCAGAAGAAAGAATGGAAGGTACTGGACAACCCATTATTGGAAAATATAATATCGATATGGGAGAAGTATAGGGGGAAGTTGATACCAGGAGATTCTCCGCTAGCCCCAGTTGTAGTAGTGGGAAACTTCCCAAGAGCATTAAAATCAGAGATGGAAGCGAGACTGAAAGAACAAGATATTCTTAAGCTAAGGAATTGGATGGGAAAGATGAAAGATAGTGAGCATATTAAAGATTTGTTTAAAGGACAGAAGATAGCGTGGTTCAAGTGTCTGCAACTGGTAAAATGGACAGAGGAATGGAGGATAAAAAATAAGAAATGTAGAAATAATACCAGATTTGAAGATTTAATTGAACAAATAGAAAAAAAAGATGAAGCCAGAGCTAAAAAAGGACTCACTAGCGAGATATATAAAATTTTAATAGAGGAGGAATTTCAGGACTCACAAGGTTATAAAAGAGGTATGGGAAGAAGATATAAGGGAAAAAATTAATGAAGATAATTGGGGGAGGATGTGGAATGTAAGAATGTTGAAATTATTGTCGATTAGAATTAAGGAGAATTATTATAAGACAGTTTGGAGATGGTATCTAACACCTGTAAGATTTCACCAGATTGATAAAAAAGTGTCCAAGAATTGTTGGAGGGGATGTCAGGAGGTTGGGACCTATTTTCATATGTGGTGGAGCTGTGAACAAATACAAAAATTCTGGGAAAAGGTTTTTAAAGAAATAAGTGATATAATTGGAAGTAAATTGGAATTAAACCCGAAGCTAGCTCTACTAGCAATATGGGATAGTAGGAATAAGCATATAATTAATAGAGAATTGGTAAACAACCTCCTGGCACCCGTTAGAATAATGATTGCTAAAAAATGGAAAGGGCAACGAAGTTATAAAATAGAAGATTGGTATAAAGAAATTTGGGATATAGCATTGAATGATATGTTGACATGTAAAATGAAAATAATGAGGGGAATGTCCAGTAAGAGTGATTTTGGAGATATATGGACTCCCTTTTTGGAATATGTTTTAAGATCGGGAAAGGGACAGTCGCCTTCAAAAGAATCATTAAAATTTTGGAAGGAAGATGGATGAATGTGAGTAGGTCTCGGGGGGGGTGCACGGGGGTAGTCGAGGGAGTTAGTTTGTGTTTTTTATATTATGTATTATGTGTATGTTTGTTTTGTTTTGTTGAAAAATTAATAAAAATTATACTAAAAAAAAGGCCACAAGTTGCTCATGCCTCACTTAGGAGAAAGTCTGAAGTACTGTTGTTTGGCTAAAAGCAAATGAGATTTTGGTCCTAAGACTTGGGAAAGTAGATAAATGCACCTATTGTGAACAGTGAGTTTAAACTCTTATCTGTGATTTAAATAATACCACCTATTAAGCCATGTTAAATTAAAAAGTTGGGCATCATGAACATTTATGAGATGGTAACTAAACATGCTGAATACTGGCCCTGGTGTAATCCAAGAAACAGTGCTAAATTTGATCGAGAAAGCTCTCTAGCTTTCATAATTGACTACTATAACATGTTCTACTCAGAGCAATCCTTAATGACTATATGGTATCTACACCTGGTAAGAGTCCATCCCTGGACTCACATCACTCTTCAAATACTTGAAAGGTTGTCACACAGAGGAGGGTCAGGATCTCTTCTCGATCATCCCAGAGTGCAGGACATGGAATAATGGGCTCAAGTTACAGGAAGCCAGATTCTGGCTGGACATCAGGAAAAACTTCCTGACTGTTAGAGCAGTATGACAATGGAACCAATGACCTAGGGAGGTGGTGGGCTCTCCCACACTAGAGGCATTCAAGAGGCAGCTGGACAACCATCTGTCAGGTATGCTTTAAGGTGGATTCCTGCATTAAGCAGGGGGTTGGACTCAATGGCCTTATAGGCCCCTTCCAGCTCTACTGTTCTATGATTCTCAAAGAACAGCATTGGCTCTATAGTTTACAGTCATAATTCAACAAGCTGCTTTTGTTCTCAGTTTGCCTATATAGCTTGTCCAGCAGTGCCTCTCTGACCCCACCATCTGAATGCAGTGTCCATGCAACAAGGGCATATAGAGTGGTATTCTGCTACCACTAGAGACTCCCACAGTCTTCAAAGATGGCAAAGAGTGCTGCAGCAGTTTAACAACTACCAAATTTATCACAGCAAGAACTTTTACAAGAACAAGCCCAACCATCCTCTGGAAGCATTATAAGTAGGGATGTGCACTGGATCGGACCCGATCCACGATCCGAGTCCGGTCCAGTGGGAAATCGGATAAATTATCCGATTTCCGATCCCGCAGCTGGATCGGCCGATCCAATCCGAACCGGTCCGAAAAAGCTCCGAACCGGTTCGGCGGATCGGCGGATCGGCGGGCGCCCACTGGCGCCCACCGCCGCTTCCATTGGCGGGCGCCAGCGGGCGCCCGCCGATGAAAGTGGACAGCGGGGGGGGGGAGGAGGGGGGCACTTACCTTCTCGGCCCGGTGGCTCCCGTCCGGCGCCGGCGCCTACTACTACTAGCAGGCTCCGCGGCCTGCTCTAGGGTGGCGCGCCGGGTGATGTCATCACCCGGCGCGCTACTCTAGAGCAGGCCGCGGAGCCTGCTGGTAGTAGTAGGCGCCGGCGCCGGACGGGAGCCACCGGGCCGGGAAGGTAAGGAGGGGGTGCGTGGAGGGGAGGAGGGGGCGCGCGGAGGGGGGAGGGGGGAGGGGAGCCCTTACCTTTCCGGCCCGGCGGCTCCCGTCCGGCGCCGGCGCCTACTATTCCCAGCAGGCTCCGCGGCCTGCTCTAGGGTGGCGCGCCGGGTGATGTCATCACCCGGCGCGCTACTCTAGAGCAGGCCGCGGAGCCTGCTGGTAGTAGTAGGCGCCGGCGCCGGACGGGAGCCGCCGGGCCGGAAAGGTAAGGAGGGGGTGCGTGGAGGGGAGGAGGGGGCGCGCGGAGGGGGGAGGGGGGCCCTTACCTTTCCGGCCCGGCGGCTCCCGTCCGGCGCCGGCGCCTACTATTCCCAGCAGGCTCCGCGGCCTGCTCTAGGATGGCGCGCCGGGTGATGTCATCACCCGGCGCGCTACTCTAGAGCAGGCCGCGGAGCCTGCTGGAAGTAGTAGGCGCCGGCGCCGGACGGGAGCCGCCGGGCCGGAAAGGTAAGGAGGGGGTGCGTGGAGGGGAGGAGGGGGCGCGCGGAGGGGGGAGGGGGGCCCTTACCTTTCCGGCCCGGCGGCTCCCGTCCGGCGCCGGCGCCTACTATTCCCAGCAGGCTCCGCGGCCTGCTCTAGGATGGCGCGCCGGGTGATGTCATCACCCGGCGCGCTACTCTAGAGCAGGCCGCGGAGCCTGCTGGAAGTAGTAGGCGCCGGCGCCGGACGGGAGCCGCCGGGCCGGAAAGGTAAGGAGGGGGTGCGTGGAGGGGAGGAGGGGGCGCGCGGAGGGGGGAGGGGGGCCCTTACCTTTCCGGCCCGGCGGCTCCCGTCCGGCGCCGGCGCCTACTATTCCCAGCAGGCTCCGCGGCCTGCTCTAGGATGGCGCGCCGGGTGATGTCATCACCCGGCGCACTACTCTAGAGCAGGCCGCGGAGCCTGCTGGAAGTAGTAGGCGCCGGCGCCGGACGGGAGCCGCCGGGCCGGAAAGGTAAGGAGGGGGTGCGTGGAGGGGAGGAGGGGGCGCACGGAGGGGGGAGGGGGGCCCTTACCTTTCCGGCCCGGCGGCTCCTGTCCGGCGCCGGCGCCTACTATTCCCAGCAGGCTCCGCGGCCTGCTCTAGGATGGCGCGCCGGGTGATGTCATCACCCGGCGCGCTACTCTAGAGCAGGCCGCGGAGCCTGCTGGAAGTAGTAGGCGCCGGCGCCGGACGGGAGCCGCCGGGCCGGAAAGGTAAGGAGGGGGTGCGTGGAGGGGAGGAGGGGGCGCGCGGAGGGGGGAGGGGGGAGGGGGGCCCTTACCTGCCCGGCCCGGCGGCTCCCGTCCGGCGCCGGCGCCTACTACTACCAGCAGGCTCCGCGGCCTGCTCCAGGGTGGCGCGCCGGGTGATGTCATCACCCGGCGCGCTACTCGAGAGTAGGCCGCGGAGCCCGCTGGTAGTAGCCGCCGGCGCCGGACGTGCCGAGAAGGTAAGTGGCGGGGAAGGGGGCTTACCCCCCCCCCGGAGCCGTCCGCTTCTATCCGCTGGCGCCCGCGGGCGCCAGCGGATGGAAGCAGGCGGCCCCAGGGGGGGTAGGGAGCGCGGGGGAGGGGGTTTACCTGCCGGGGCCGTCCACAGCGGACGGCCCCGGGGGGGGGAGGGAGTTAGGCCCCCCCTTACCCACCCGCCGCCATTTTTTCCTCATAGACTTGCATTGCAATGCAAGTCTATGGGGAAAAAAATGGCGGCCGATCCAAAAATTTCCGATTTTTGGATCGGGATCGGACTCGATCCGGTCCGGGGGGCCTCCGATTTTGTCCGAACCGGTCCGGGACAAAATTGGAGGTCCCGATCCGGGTCCCGATCCGATCCGGGGGGTCCGTGCACACCCCTAATTATAAGATTCTATCATATTGAGGCTGAGTTATAATTCCAGGGTCAAACTGTTGTTTGGGATTTGGCCGTTGTGACACTTCGATCTGTTGTTTTATATGGAGTACTTGTATGGGTGTTTTAGTTGTTTAAAAAAACAGCCACCCTACTGCACCTTGCATGAAGATGGAAGAGATAAGATGGAAGAGCGATTCAATCACACATAGCATTAAACTTTTTCATTGGTCAAACAAGTCTCTGCATTCAGGTCATATTATGCTACGCATAACGATGGTATGGTGGGGAACTAGGAGCTGGAATTTCCCTGAAGTATCATCACCATCATCACGTGTGTATTTCTCCTAACTGATACAGGATACAAAATAAGTTAGTATACATTTGGATGAAAACAGATGGCTCAACAATACATATACCTCTACTATGGACAGCTGCTGATTTCATTCTAGTTATCTCTACAAATGTCTTTGTCCTTTTTTATTGGTACAGTTGAGGTTACCTATAATTGTGTTGATGTGGCATGTTTATAGTAACATCAACAGTATGATTATACAGATCAGTATTTCCATTGTCTGGGGAGCAACAGCAAACAACATTTTGACCATGCATTGAAAATCCCTTCCCATTCAATGTTAAGTTCAAAATAACTTCCCAACAGTACTTGGCTTGTAGATTTAATTATTATATTAGTGTTTAAACAAGGAAGAGGAAATTACTTCAGTGCTATTAAAGTTAAATGATGTTTCTGGAGGACTGACAAATAATTTCTTAGCTAAGACATTGGAATGTGGGATTCTCTACATTCCTGGTTTGATTTTTAAGGTTAAGCAAGAGAAGTATAATAGTAATAGCAGCCAAGAAATATGCACACCAATTTTGAAATCAAAACATTACTAACAGTTGATATTAGCAATATAAATCCTCACTATTTATTTGTTTATAAGAAAACAGAAAGCTTAATGCATACTATTGCATATATAATAACAGCATATAACAAAGATGGCTGCAATCCTATGCACACTTGCTTAGAAGTTAGCCCCACTTAAATTAACTCAGTGGGACTTATTTCCAAGTAAATATGCAGAGGATTGGGCTGCATGATACACAGTATAAAATACAGAATATAATTACTAACAAATCAGTATTGGATCAAACTATTTCTTTATGGGGAATAATAAACACCATGACATTGATATGGCTGATGTGGAACTGTAGTAGTTCTTTTAAGGCAGCCTTTCTGGACATGGCTGGGAGATGCTGGGAGTTGTAGTCCAACACATCTGAAGGGCACCAGATTGAGGAAGGCTGCCTTAAGGATACATTCAGTTCTGGAAAGTAGGCATAACTGTAAAAACATAAATAGAAATGTTTACAACCTTTGGCATGGTTCATTGACCTCCACTGCAAAACAATGAGGAATGCCTTTCACTTAATTTTGTAATAGAGCCCCTCCACAAACTGCAACAGGTCAGCTAGCCAGAGAGCAGTAAGACTCTGTGATTGATGAGTTTGGCTCTATAATTGCTTGGCTCTGTAATTGTGTGGTTGTTCAAAGATGGTTGGCTCAAAGCAGAAGCTGCAAGAGCCAGGCCACCCAATACTCCTGTATCTGTAATTAAAAGAGATGTATGATGACAGGACACAGAGAACCTGAAGAGTAGGCTGAGGATGCCGTAATAAGCTTGGAGGGAATAGCTGGATGGAAGACTCAGAATGAAAACCTTTGCTACACTGAAGATTTGGACAGCAGTTACAACTATGGAAAGCATGCCTGGTGGAAGAATTGCAGCAAGTTGGAGTCGTGATGTGAGGA
Organism: Anniella stebbinsi; assembly: GCA_029215795.1. Classification (NCBI taxonomy): domain Eukaryota; kingdom Metazoa; phylum Chordata; class Lepidosauria; order Squamata; family Anniellidae; genus Anniella; species Anniella stebbinsi. The sequence continues at coordinate 187,214,118 of JARDYH010000002.1, forward strand.
AGGAAGAGAGATTCTAAGTAGAAATCCAAAAGCAAAAGTACAGAGATGTCGTAGTAACTATACAACTGACATCCATCAAGAACAAGTAACAATTGAGCATGAGGGAGTGAGAAATAGCAGCTATAAAGAGATCAAAAGCTACTCATTGGACACTGATGAATCAATTTCTGAACTTTGACCCCAGCAGTCTAATCCATTCCACTGCTGTCTACAGATTTCAAATACTTTGTAAACACACTGACTCTTGCTCAGAAGGTTTGGATGTCACACTAAAACACAGTTTACCATTACATGAAGAAGATTTAGGCTCTTATGCTTCCCTCCTCACCTCTCCTCCAGTGTGGCAAGAAAGGAGATTGGAAGTATCTGTTTCCATTTTAAATTTACTACAGTTTCTCATTTTATCCAAACACCAATGCAAAAATAAAAATTAAAAGACAAACATCTATCTGTGTTAAGTTACTAGTAAACCACATTAGATGTGTTACAATTAGAAGAAATTTGTTATGAAGATTGGCTTGTACCTTTTTTCTTTTAAATGTTATAACTGCCAGAAAATAATGGGGGAAATATATTTATACAACTAGCATGATCCACCCAGTCAGACTCATAAATCAAGATCCTAGCTTCTCCAGAAAGAAATATAATTGAAAGCATTCTCGGGTGGAAAGTATTGCAGCAATGTAGAAAATGGCACACTTCCATTTGTAGTTCATCTCACTATTCCTTCTGTTCACATTTCTTTTATATTTCATGTCTCCACAGTTGCACAGAATAAATATTAAATATTCACTTTAATAATTTGATGTCTTTTCTAAGGGTTCTTTTGTCATCTTCTTCCATTTTGAAAAGCATTTGGATATTGATTAAAAGAGTTTTAATGGGTAAAGCCTGTCAACCCATCAGTTTGCCAACAAATCCCATTTTTCACTCATTCTTTGTCTGAAGTGGCTTTGATTTTAACAAAATCAAAAAGAAAAGGGATGCCAATTGCTGCTGCTGAAATAAATGGAAAGGGGATTTTCCATTTGATTTGTTTGTAAGGCCATTCATTCATAATTCTTTAGGAATTAAAAGAGAAGTACTGTTGGTGGTCATGTACAGAACAATCTATTGGAAATGCAGAGAAATTGATTCACATGGATTTATTTTATTTATTATTGTATTTATATTCTGCACTTTTTTTCTCTTACAAGGAATCCACAGCAGCTTACATGATCCTCCTTATTTCATCCTTGCAACAATCCTGTGAGGAAGGTTAGGCTGAGAGTCAGTGGCTGTCCTAAAGTCACCCAGTGAGCTTCATGGCCAAGTGGAGACTAGAAGCAGGATCTCCTGAGACCCAGTCCAATACTCTAACCACTACACCATACTGATTTGCCTTGGTTTTGTATTTGTTTGGCCAATGGTCAGGAATGCTGGGTGTTGTAGTGCAAAATGGAGGGCAGAGGTTGAGGAAGGCTGCCACAGACAACCAGACAAGTGACTAATATTTTCAGCTTAGTCCAGGCAAGGATGAAAAAACCTGAAGTCTTAACCCATGAACCAGGGGTGAGGAACCTGTGCTCCTCCAAACATTGTTGGACTATAACTAGGCTGACCATCTGAAATGGAGGACAGGGCTCATATAACTTTAACAGTTGTAGAGAAAAGGGAATTTCAGCAGGTGTCATTTGTATGCAATTAGTTCCTGGTGAAATTCCTTCTTCATCACAACTGTTAAAGGTGCAGGCACTATACTAGAGTGACCATATACAAAAGAAGGCAGGGCTCTGCAACTTTAACTGTTGTGATGAAGAGGGAATATCACCAGGAACTAATTGCATACAAATTACACTGGTTGAAATTCCCTTTTCTCTACAACTGTTAAAGTTATATGAGCCCTGTCCTCCTTTTCAGATGGTCAGCCTAACTATAACTCCAACATGACCAGCCACAGGAAGGCACAGAAAATGCAAGAATTTAAAGTGACACAAAACCACTAAGTGTCTGCTTTTATTTTTATGCAAGCCCAACATTTTGGAGAACTACCTCTTTCTCAGCAGCAACTGCTGCCCATTATATGAATGGGCAGCAGTAGTCCCGGAGGAAGGAATCATTCTCCAAAACATTGGAGAGAGTGCCTTCTTCCTTATCAGTCTGCCTGGTCACTGAGGTCATCAGATGAGATGCTCTTGGTAATTCCATATGGAACTACAATCAATTTGGATCCCACTTGGAATAGAGCTGTTATTGTACTGGCTCCCACTCCAAGAAATTCCCTTTCTGTTGATGCTGCTTTGTTTATGGCGCCTGCTGAAGACATTTGCATTTAAACAAGCCTTCCCTGATTGACCAGCCACTGTGTTGTTGTCATAATCTGATTCTAAATATTTTAATACTTTATTTTGATTCTGTTTTCTTTTATTGTTCACAGCTCAGGAATCCTGTTAGATGTAGAATGGCATATAAATCTTGTAAATAAATAAATAAATTGGGCTTGTACAAAAAAATAAACAAGCACTTTGTAATTTTGCATCCCTTTGGTTTCTTGTGCTACAACTCCCATCATCATCCCTGATGATCAGTTATGCTGGCTGGGGCTGATGAGAGTTGGAGTCCAGCAATAACCAGGAGGGCCGCAAGTTCCCCATCCTTGCCTTAAATAAACATCCACACCTGTATCTGCAGCATTAATAGTCCCTACAGTGCTGGTACAACATTATGCTTTATGGCATTGTACTGCACCAATGATTATTATGTCTTCTTGTAAACATCCAAAGTGAACTTCATCACAGACTGGCTAATACATGCAGGGCAGGGGCAATGGGGTGACAACCCTGAAAATATAAATCAACTCTATAATTAGCATCCTCTGATGTTCTGTGCAGGAAGAAACTTCTTAGAACTTCACTTGGATGAAGAAGTCACGAACAATTCTCTGTCTTTTGTTAACATCTCATTAATCTAATCCAAAATCTAATCTCTCGTGAGTAATTCGGGTAATGAACTTCTCAGATAAGGTTCCTACAAAAAACTTTGCCAGCTCTGAAAATGATGAGAAGAAATATTTCTTAATTCACAAGAGAAAAGAATGGTTTGTTTGGGTTGTGGCATCTCCAATCAGATCGTCTCCTTTATGGGAGGAAAAAGAGGGATTAATTAAGATGGTCTGTTAGGAGGTTTTAATTTTGTTTTATATGTCAGCTCACAGATACCTAGAGGAGAGTGCTAGAGGAAATGAGGTGTCTTTCATTAATGTGATTTCAAACCATTGTTTATCACACCTAAATAGTTGAAATACTAATTAGAAATTCTATTAATTTCCTAATTATTTCAGATTATTTTTACTTAGGGCTAAACTTGAGGCAGCATTATGGCCAAGAACCTCTCTCAAACATGCTACAAATAAAATAAAACAAAGAGCTTATTTTGACGTAGGTCATTTCCTAATTGTTTTATCAATAACTGTATTTATTGTTTTCAACTTATTACAAATATCATAATCAACATAAAGATAAAGAAAACTAAAAATGTTAAAGAGCAATTTCATTGGTCCAAACGTTCACCAAATAGCTTACAGGAGGTTAAAATATAACATTTTAAATCATTATTTTGTTGTTATGATCCATCAGCTGCTGTTCCAACCCTGTTAGGCATACATAAACTAGTGATAGATGAATCTCCCACATTCAAAAAAATTTTAAAAACGTAGTTTATTTCCATCCTGTTTGTGAATAAATTTGCAAAGTTGGTAAGTTCTTCTTCTTTTTTTTTAATGAAATCCTCACCCACTTGCACTGACCAAATACAATAGGTATGGCTATTCCCAGCATGTAGCTATACTGAATGGCCTGTCATGAGGCTGTTAAAGATAAGTATTACATCAGAAAAAGAAAAACAAAGAGATGGCAACCCAAATTCAGCACCACAATACACCGTGATTTCAATTCAGACTTTTAAGAGCTAAGTACTTAACGCCTATTCTGGAATAGTCACTGTTTACTTTCTCCGAATCCATTTTAAAACATTTTTTTTTTAAATCTTAGGTTATTCCTATCCCATTTATAAAGAAATTTGGAATTTTTGGCAATACACACACACACACATAGATATATGAATATTTTTTCCCACCCATTCCTACCATAAATTCGCTGGTTTAAATTCTCTATTGCAGGGATGGGGAATCCCAGGTCTGGGGTCCAAATCCAGCTTGCCTGGGGTCCCAATCTGCCCTCTGGGTTCCACGCATGGCCATGCCCTCTTGCCCTGGCCAAACCCCCCTTTTCTCAACCAACTGTCTCCCAGTTATTGTCCACCCCCACATTCTAAAAGGTTGAAATGACTCTCCAAAGGTGGTAAGAACTTTAAGTTATTTTCAGTATTGATAGTAAGAACTTCTCTGAAACGTCTCTGAAACTGAATTCAGCCCTCAGTCTCAAAGATGTTCCCCAGCCTTTCTCTAATGGATTGTGTCCATTCTGGAATCCGCCTTCATCCTTCGATGCAACAGAGTTTTCAAATGAGGGGAAATTAAACGCAGAAAGGTAGTGTGAGAGATCCACTTAATCTTTTCTACCAGTGGTCGGGAACTTCTGAATACAAACCTTCAGGTTACTCCAGAACCTTCAGACTTTCCCTAGTTGATGCCTCCTCTCCACAGGCCACGCCCTCTTACTGGCCCTGCTCCAAGTTATTAATATTGTTTACTAGGGCCTGCCCTGTTCCCTCAATTACAAAGTTGTTGGAGCGAACCTTGCACAAGTTGGGAAAGGAGAATGCCTGGGTGCAAATGTCTCCCCCCACCCCTTTGTGCACTGAACAAAGGTAAGAGTCACATCTGTAACTCCAGCTATTTTTGATTCTGGCCATTCCCACTGCTGCAATGCAGATCTTAACAGGCTTCAGCCAAGGTGATGAAGACCATAACAGGAATAAAGTTCCTCACCCTTGAGGTAACTTGCATTTCTTGCTTGCTGCTATGTCCATGCCCTATCTACTATTTACTCGTAATTTTTAGGAAACTTCCTTCTAATTCAGAGAATTTCTGAGCATGTACACAAAAGCAACTCGGGTTTGATGTTCTTCTCTTTGTTTGTGAAGTTCTATTCTTGTTTATAATCTGACATATAAAAGCTGGAAGCCTATCCCTCTCATAAAATGTAGTTGAGATGGTTAAACTGGTTTCTGGACTATATTTCCTCAAGCTGCAGTAATGGCTCACATGATTGAATACTCTCCTATTTCAAATAAATAGAAAATCAACATATCAGACAGAACGCTAATCTAGAGCCCTTCTCCTATACATTCAATTGCAGGGACATTTATTTATTTTGCATGGAGAAGCATTCGTTTTTTATTCCCACAGCTGCAGTCTGAGATCAAGAAACAGATTTATCTTCTCATCTGACATTTGTGGAAATGAGGCCTAAGCTTTGGTAGGCAGGTGAAGTGTTTGGTCATACTGCTTGTTCAATCACCTCAGAAGACCACTTTTTGACACTATAAACTGGTAATGGAAGAGGGTTCTATTGAAAGGTAGCAGTAGGTAGCAACCTGCTGGGTAGAGGACTGCTTTGTTGGCCTTTGCTATATGAAATCTTCCCCAACTCCAGTGCAGCAAATAACCCTCTGTTTCTCAGGTGATTGGGGAGAGGGGATGACCTTTTCCCAATAATACTGGGTTGTGAAAAAGGAATTGAGCCACTGGTTTCTATTTGTGAGGTCACATGCAACAGGCAGTCTTTTTCACACTATTAGCTCTTGCACAAATCCTGTTCACTTCAGTTGGGTATGTGTAGAACTTCCTGAAGAATTGTGTCCAAAAGCAGGAAAATAGGTTGACTCCCTCTGAGGCCATAAATATGCAGCTGCACTGGTTTACACTTTGTTTCACATCATACAGCTAAGCTAAAGAGAGGCTTTCATCAGAAAACAACAACAACACAAGATAGTTTAATAGTACATCATAAGTATGAAGTGTCAAATTTATTATTGACTCTGGAGGCACATTGGTTTATAATCAGAGTTTTCTCCAAGCGAGGACTTGAAGATTTGATCTTAAGAGACAGACAGCAGGATTGATATTTTTTAATCCATATTTCCTTGGCAGGCTGCAGGTAACTGCTTTGTTGATTCAAAATATTCATATCTAAAAGTAATGCTTAAGCACATTCCCTGAGTTATGATCCCACTGTTGTGAAAAATATAATAAACTGGGGATATATTACCTACCTTTAGAGGGCTGTTTATAAGAATACATATGATTTGTCCTGGCACTTGAAATATATTTATAGAATATGAACTCCTTTTTCGTTAGAGGCTGAGTACAACTGTGTGAGCGATTATATTTTTCTTCTAGTGAAATAAAAGAGGTGCCTTGAGCAATGTTTAGAAAAAGTAGCCACTGTCACTTGAATAAAAATTGGTTTTACATTGTAAACCGTAAGCTTTCCCAAGAAGCCACAATATCCCCAGTACAAGAAGGATATGCATATCTATTTCTGAATGAAGAAATTTTCCATTTGGAAACAGTTTTTCTGTCATTTTTGGGGGCTGACAAGGGAGCATGAATGCTCATATTAGGATAGAAATTAGCTCTTCTAGAAGAAAGTGCAGAATAAAACTGGATAGAAATATATCTGAAATAAGCAATTCAGAATGTACTGTTAGTGTTTTTACTAAAATGTTAGTAAGCCATTTCTGTATCTTTGGAGTAGCCCCTAGTGAGTCATTTTAGCAGACAGATCTTGTGCTATCGCTGTGCAGCTGAGAGAAAAAAAACAGACCTACTTCCTTGATTTCTTTTCATCAGAGGAGGAAGACAGTACCAACAGCCATTTTTTTTCACATTCTGAAGTGTGTTAAATGTGTGACATGTGAGAATTGTGTGAAGAGTGTAGGTTGAAAAGTATCTGTTCCAATATGGGCCTGCAAAATATGTGTGTGAACTTAAATCTCTTGATTTTCGTAGATTTGGGCAAGCTTAGCAGTTCTGTTCCCTTTGTACAGGCTATGCTGTTTTTTTCTTTACTTTTTCAAAAAATGGTCTCATCTTGTCCTGTTTATATTATGGGTTATATGGAGTTTTACTGAGACAGCATGCAAGAGACTTTGGGCAGGTTCAGACATTACTTTAATCCATGATGAGTTCATAAACTACTCACCATAGCTTATTTTGAAAATAAGCTGCTGTTATCCCACACACAATCAGCCAGATAAGCTACTATGGGTACCTTAGGAATAGATGGATTCACCTGCACCTGGTTTTGCCGGGTGCTCGTTGAGATGCCACCCTGCACGAGCTGCTGGATGGTCTGGCGAGTGCCAGGGGAGCACTGCGGGGTCCTCCACTCCCTTGCCAAGCTGCCATTTTGTGTAGAAATGGCGACTTGTGCTTTTCCGTAAATATAATGTTACGTAAATGGTGGCTGTAAAGTGGCCATTTACACAACATTGCAGGCATGAATGTAGCAGTCATGTCTGTAATGTTGCAGAAATGGCATTCACATCTGTAGTGTTGGGTAAATGGCCCTCTTATGGTCACCATTTACATAATATTAAATTTACGGAAAACATTAAATCTACACAAAATTGTGGCTCAGGTGTTTGCAAGTGGATCCACAAGTGCCCCGCAGCTCGGTGAGCAGGGTCCGGGAAGCTGAGTGTGGAGGAGTCCATCAGATACCAACCCTTTCCGCAGACTCTCATGACATCCCTAGCGTAGCTTATTTTTCCGAACTTTGCCCCTCTTCCCTCTATAGTTCTGCTAGGCCAAGATGATATTCCATCTTCCTTTGCTTTGGAAATTAAATCCCAGTGTCCCCTGCACTGCCAGTTTTCAAAGCCGTACCCTTCTCCCTGCCCGTGTGCACCAAGAGGGTGATGGGGGCTCTAACTCCTTGATAATTTGCTGGAATGGGGTGAAATTGTATACGTGGAATCTCCTCATGGGGAGCTTCCAAATGCTGTACTGGATAACAGCACAACTTTATTTTTTCACAGAAAAGTGACCAACCAATTGCTTCCCTTCCCTTTCATTCCCTTCCCTTCCCCCCCCCCCCTCCATCTTCTCTTCCCTTCACATCCCCTCATCCCCACCAAAAAAAAAAGTTTGGAAGATCAATTACAGATCTTCCTGTGTAATATGTATTTTGGCCCTAAAACAAGAACAGTTCCTTAGAGTCATATTTGATTTTATGCAGAATGAGATGGCAACTGCAGTGGTAAAATTCTCACCTTCCTGTACTACTCCAGACCTCTGGATGCATTCAGAAACATGACCGCCTACCTGCAGTCTGGAATGCTAACTTTAGGAATGTACAATCACCTCAACTCAGCATTACATTCTCTGTAACGCGTAGAATGGCTTTCTCTTAGTAAGTGTAACAGTATGAAAGAATTGCTGGATACAGCCTGAGTGGGTTGTGCTTCCTAGGAGGAACCAGGAGGTAGTTAAGGGCAACACCCACTGCTTCTGGCCTGAAGAGAGAGAGGCCACAGCCTGAGAGAGCTCAGTGGAAAGGCTTTGTCTGAATTAAACATGTAGGCTTGTTTGGAAGGCGAAGTCTGTGGGGTGCAGTCTACCAACTTTGAAATAGTGAGCACCTTCTACTATGTTTTATTGTGCCAATGCTTTTCCTTGAATGCCAGCCATGGTATTGAATTCTGTTGGAAAGAAAGTGTATCACAACAGCAAGGCATTTATTTGTTATTTCTTCCCTTATGTGTTATTCATGCAAATCTGTCTCCTGAAATTTTAGAAACAAGCACTGGAAGAACACCAACAGATCAGCTCACGCTCCCCGGCTAACACAGGACTGTTGCTTACAGACTATTTGGCTGTGCTTCTTGTCAAATTATTTGATTGTTTCAAGCAACAGGGCCTCTTCAGCATCTCCCTTGGGAGTCTGTTTGGCAGTCAACTAAAACTCAACAACAGGAAAGTTTCCCAAGATGTATTGCAGGATAATCCATAACAAACAATATTTTAAAAAGTAGTAGTAGAAAAATCAGGTTTTAGAAAGTGAGAATAAAATACCCCTTTAAATCAATCCAAGCTATCTAACTAGAAATTACCTTCTATCTCACTGATGAGTCACTGTTAAGGTAGGACACACATTATACAAAGCTCCCTTTTTAAATCTGGAGCTGTCAAACCATAAAGCGGTCCACCCCGGTACACATAGGAGCTTGTCTGATAGGCACAAATTACATGTAACCTGAAATTCCATAATTATTTTCTCTGATTTTAAAAAAAATCTCAAAGTAGCCTGGGCAGGCCACATATCTGAGAGGAGGAACTGTATATATGGTCCCCTCTACAAGATTTCGCTTTGACGCCCAGTTGCCCGATTATGCGCATTTACGGATAAGCGCATTTACTCCTAATACTTATTCACGAGAGGCGGTGAAGCACATTATAGGCTATATGAAACGCGCTTTAAAGTTGTTTACATGCAGAGAATCACATGTTTACATGGCCATAAGGCGCTTTAACTCCTGTGGTAAATTTTAAGTCGCTATTTAACGCGCATTCAATAATGCGCATAAGTAGAGATAAAAAGCGCCTCAACCCCTGATTTGCGCTCCGCTCTTGTAGAGGTAAAATCTGTAATGTGCCTTGAAAGAGCTTTAAATCGCTCTTGTAGAGGCACCCAGACTTGACCCTTGAGTCTTTTTTCACCTCAAACTCACCCTCCCCCATGCAGCTTTTTCACATATGGAGGGGAAAGATACAGGGTCACTGTAGCTTCTCTCTGTCTCCCCCTCCCCCCCACTTGCAGGTGAAAAAGCAGCTTGGCAAGGAAGATTTTGAGCTGAAAGATGCCCAGCAAGGAAATACTTGAGTAACCTATACACGCATACCCATACATTTTCTGTAAGGCTTCTTTGCTTCTGGTCTAGTATCTCTGCAGTCCACACTTGACCTTCACATTAACAGACTGAGCCCCAAGCTACTTAAGTAGTAGACAGAGCTACAACACCAAATTTAGAAGAATGTTTGGCAAAAGCTACTACTGTGCTCTTCCTAAACTTTATATAGCAATTATAGCATTTCAGTTCATGGAGCTCATCATTGCAGGAGGAAGAAAATAAAGAGATGTACACCAATAGCAGGGATTTTTAAAGCCACAACTTGAAACTACTAAGACTGGGGATGGATGAAAAATTCATTTCAGTTCGTTTTTGACCAGAGAATTCCACGGCACAATAGATGTTGCATTTGCAATAATATAGAGGTAGAAAGTATTGAACATGTCTTATTTTCTTGTAGCTATTACCAACAGGCAAGAGTAGATTTAATTTGGCCAATCACACAGCTCCTACCGGGCCGATCTACTGATTCGCTTTTAATTACTCTACTACAGGGTACAAACAAATATATAACTGAACAGGTTGCCCAGTTTCTGAATCAGGCTATACTGACTAGAGCAAGAGTTGATAGTGGATCCTGTTAAAGTTATAAATATTTTATGTAAGGTATCAATATGTTTCCCCTGTCATCTTATTATGCTTTTAATTGCTGTTAATGGTTTTTAATTGGTTTTAATATTTTATATGTTATGCCTTTGGTCTATTGACTGTAAATAAAGGTTGATTGATTGATTGATTGATTGACCAGAATTTATCCAATTTGCACCACCTGGAACTGAACACAGACTCAAACACAACCTGTGGTTTGAAGTCCACACATTTCTGAGCTTGTGATGCGATTTGTACTACAAAAAATGCATTCAATAAATATATACATTTGAAAATGGGAGGGGAGTGCACAAACATTTCAGTCAATGGGAGAAAAATGCATATATTTCAAAAATGTGCACAAAAATACTTAGAATTTTTGGTGTGAAAATCCCCACAAAGTTCGCAATCTGATACAGACATGAGTCAGAACAAGCTTCAAGGTGGAAATCAGACAACGGAGATCAGGTTTTGCTTAATCATTCATCCCTAATTAAGAGCATTACAGAGGGGGATGGATATAACTCATCTGGTTGAGCTGCCCATGGAGAGTGGCCAGACAAGATGTCCCTAACACAACTTAGCTCACCCCTGATCTACACCTAATAAATTAAATCTGTTTGCCTTATCATAAGAGTTAGGTATGGAGTAGGTTCCCATTGGATCCACCTGCAACCCAGTTAGTTGCACCATACCTCTACCCCCATCAACAGTAGCCTCTTCTTGAGCCAGCCTTCTGAGTGTGCTGCTATGCTCATGTCAGCCAAGATGGCCTTCTTGGGCACCTTCCCATATACTCTCCCTTGAGCTGGCATATTTCCAAATCCACACTGACCCTTCTGCCAAAGTTGTGATGGAAGACAAATACAATCAGTTTCACCAGCAGCTACAATAAAACCATTTAACAAATAATAAAATCCAGCCCTGGAGAAGGAATGGTTCACATGACACGCTAAGTCATACTTCACATGACACGCTAAGTCATGCTTCACATGACATGCTAAGTCATGCTTCACACGACACACTACGTCATAATGTTTAGCTCAAAATGCTTAACCACTGTGACTTAGTATGTCATCTGAACAGGGTCATTGAATAGGTGAATCTCTGGGCTGGAGCTTTACAAACAAACAAGTTTCTACCCTGATCAGAATAGAGTTTTAAAAAGGCAAAGGGTTAGTGGACATGTTACAAAAGGGCTCTACACATTGCACTGAAGCTGGCCCTGGGATAAATTTTCTTAGGCGTTGCGTTAGATGTGCATGACTGTCTGGTTTGCTAATAAGGTGGCCACTTAATTGTCAAAAAAGAGGAAACACATCACCAAAAAGGAAAATAAAAGAGGACACAGCTTTGCATAACATTTATATATGCTAATATATGTACTGATGCAGATTTGGAAGTAATTACTATAATTTAAATAAAAATACATCTCCCCATTGTGGGGAGGATTATGAATAAGCGACCTGTGTGTCTGCTGTCCAGGTACTGCTGATGGGCAATTCAAAGGCCCTTGCTCTTCCTTTCTTTAAAAGGCTTTATCTTTAAACCAGACTTGGACTGCAGAGCCTTTCAAACAGATGACACCTCCAAGCAGAGGATTGTCCTCTGTAAAGCAGGATACATGGCCACTCTAAAAATACTAATTAGTTTTACAAGTGAAACCTGCAACAAAAAGTTGCAGCATAGAGTGCTCCTGTTCAGTGACTCAGCCAGCCATGCCTTCAGAATATACTATTCCATTCTCCATCATTGCCCTCCCTCCAGATTTTACATATTTTTTCCCCTAACAGACAGGACCAGCCCGAGGCAGGTTGCCGCCTAAAGTGAGGCCCTGCCACCGCCACCCTCCTCCTCCCTCTCGCTCGTTCACTTTTCTTGGAGCAAAGAAGCAGCCGTTCCATGTGCATCACGCCTCCTGCTTCACCCTACTCCTGCTCCTCCCAATCCAACTGGCCAACTAACTTACTTTTCTTTGCGCATATGCGCACATCTGCCTCCCCAGCATGCTGCCCTTAGGGTGTTCCCTCTCGCGATACTTTGCCTGACCTCGCACAGGCACCGCATGGCTCCTGAAGGTAGAAACACATTAACGTACTGGGGAGGTGGGCATGCAGATGCGTGCAAAGAAAAGTAAGCCAGCGAATCAGCTGGCAGCCAAACAGACAGGGGCAGCTGGGTTGGGAAGTGCACGATGGGGGCAGAGTGGGAGGAGTGGTGTGGTGTTCAAGGGAGCAACTGCTTCTTTGTCCTTCCGACTGCCTGCATGACTGGCCAGCTGGCCTGCCATGCAGGCAGCCAGCAGGAACTAGAAGCGGCGTACCTTTTGGAGGGGGAGAGCACCACTCTTCCCATACTCCACTGCCTGCTGCACCCACATCCTCTCGCTTCATGGTCGAGCCAGCCCTGCTAACAGACATTCAGCATTCTGTGGCCACTAAGCATATTCAGTCCTCATTGAGTTGTTTGCATGGTGGGGAGGTTCCCTAAAGATCTTTTTTCTACTTCTTCAAATTTTGGGTTTCCCTGAGCATGCTGATCTCCACCTCTTGTTTATCAGTAGCTTCATTTTGGCTACACAGTCGTCAAGACTCCGTACTCAGATTTGCTATCAGTATGTAAGATTTTCAATGATGTGCACAACAAGAAAGGACAAAAGAGATGTTAATCGTAAAGAGGTAGGGTTTTATAGACACATCATGCATACCTCTGTCTGGTAGCCTTTTTCTTTTTGCCCCTGCATCTGCCCATACAGATTAAGAATCATTGTTTGTCTCAATGATGCATGTCTCCCCAAGGCTGAGAATTTAGTACAGCTCCCTGTCAATAGGATCTATGTGCTGAATCATTAAATTGTATGCCTCAGCAACTGTATTCTGCAAGGGAAGCAAATACATTTTTGGAGGATCAGTCTATCAATGCAGGTGTCCCAAGAACCTGTTAAATCCCTCCATTATTTGAAACCCCGAGAGCAACCCACAGGAAGCTACTCCATTATTGTTGTGACTGTATGTTTTATGTATTTAATAGTCTTGATTTTATTGACAAGACCTTCAGGGTCTTGTCAAAGGATGAATGGCAGGACATAAACACTAGGGATGTGTGAGAAATTATGACCAGAATTTAGCCTGTTTCCACCTCTGAACAGGAACACGAATGCAATCTGCAGCCAAAGCTCGTACATTCCTGAGCTTGTGGTACTGCTCGTGGGGGTAGGATACATAATAAATAATGTGTATTTTTGAAAAATACACCTGAAAAAATGTCTACTTTTTCTGTTCAGTTCCATTTTATTATTTATAACTCTAGATCAACACATCACACAGAGGATATTGCAAGAGTAAAGATGGAGAAATTAAACAAAATCAGAGACAGGCTCAATTCGGACGACATATTAGGCAATGGAGGGGTAAATAACATACTGACCGTGCGTTAGGCAGGAGGAGCTTCACAGACGACATGCTGCAGCCAGCGCTGCTCGGCACCGGCAAATGCCCCAGCTGCTACGAATTTGCGGCAGCCATTTTGGTTGCAGCCTCTCCTCCTGTGTCCTCCAGCCGTATCCCAGCAAGCACCGTGAGTGCTGCCAGCTGCATAGAGCGGCCGGGGTTTTTTGGCTGCTCTAGGCAGCAGAACTCTATTCCGAAACGGAATAGTCCATGGAGAGAGGGGGGCTGAATTCAGACTACACTTTAAACAACGGGGCTTTGGGCTAAACAACGTGCAAGCCCATTGTTTCGCTCCGTTGTTTAAAGTGCCTGATTAACGTACTGTCAGTTGTGTGTGCATTGTGTGTTGCCCTCCAAACGACACAATAAGCAACACAACTGACGATTGTTCCCCCCCTCCTCCGTTGCCTAATGTGTCGTCTGAATTGAGCCAATGACTAATAATTAGGAGCAAACAAACTTAAGTTAGTGATAACATTCCCTAATACAAATTGTTTAGACGTGACTTTAACCAAACCAAGAAGAAACAGAGTAGGCTAAAATTTTAAAGAATCAGTTTTCTCCGGTGCAACCTTTCACATCTGCATTATTTAATCTGGCAAGGACCTTAGCTAATGCCATTATGAAAGTAGCAACTTTTCTCAGAATCTTTGTGCCTTTACTGTAAATCAAGACATCTATCTTTCGGCAAACTGACCAGTTTGTTCCAATGTTTAGCAGCCCAACAAGATAGGTTTCTCTAATATCTTGCATCAAAGATCTATTAAACAAATAATGAGAAAGATACTCAACCTCACCTGATCCACAATGACAGAAGTGTAAGTGATAAGGTATCTTAGTCCATCCGGGACTGTAGAGGGCATTAGCTGAAACCTGGCAAGTAGGGCTATGCATCGCTTCGGTTCTAGATCTGAATCCTGAACCAAAGCGGGACAATTCAGACCTCGTCAGTCTGAATCCAGATCAGGCCGAAGCAGTATGGATTGGGGTTGAACCACTTCAGAGCGCTTTGGCTCAACCTGGGATGGTGGTGAGCCACTGCCCCCAGCCCGCTATGCTGCCGGGACTTACCTGACCAGTCTGCTCGTGCTACATGAGAGCTGCCATTTTTAAGGAAGATGGGGACTCTCTATTGTCATAAATCTAATGTTGGAAACTACGGTGGCCCTTTATGGCAGCCTTAGTTTCCAACATTAGATCTACGACAATAGAGAGCTCCCATCTTCAACAAACAAGTCGGCTCTCAAGGAGGATGAACGGCTGCCAGGCACAAGCGGATGGGTCAGGCAAGTCCCAGTGTCTCGGCAGGCGAGGGGCAGCAGCTTGCTGGTTTCACGGGGTGAGTGGGGAGGGGGCTGGTAATCCAATGGACTCCCAGTTGGCCTGCATACCTAACTTCCCTCGTGCCTGGGCAACCACAACATCTGACCCAGTTCAGATCCAGACGTGGGCTGAGGCATATCTGGGCCAATTTGGAAGCTCCAAATCAGCCTCTGAAGTGCGGCAGGGTGTCCCTGGACAGCCCTACTGACTAGAGTAGGCTGACCATATGAAAAGGAGGACAGGGCTCATGTAACTTTAACAGTTGTAGAGAAAAGGGAATTTCAGCAGGTGTCATTTGTATGCAATTTGTTCCTGGTGAAATTCCCTCTTCATCACAACCGTTAAAGTTGCAAGGGCCCTGCCTTCTTTTGTATATGGTCACTCTAATATAGTGCCTGCAACTTTAACGGTTGTGATGAAGAGGGAATTTCACCAGGAACTAATTGCATCCAAATGATACTGGCTGAAATTCCCTTTTCTCTACAACTGTTAAAGTTACATGAGCCCTGTCCTCCTTTTCATATGGTCAGCTTAGAGTGAGTTTCTTCCTCAGACTGAACTTCTCAATTTCAAATAAATAGTTCTCTGGACCTGGAATATATTTAAGTAGATCATACCGGGGTGGGGTTGGGGGTAGAATCTTTACAGTTTTATGAGATGCAAATCTTCCAACAAAAACACATAATTGCATAATTGGTAGATATTTTAAACTCCTTTTTAGCTAGAACATGTTATCTCTAGAGGAAATAAGTCTCTGAATAACCAGATTTCAGTAGTAAACACTTTATATTCTTTTAAAAAAGTATACAAGCTATAATCAATGGGAGAAGACTGTGTACTTTTGAACGCACACTCCAGGACATACTCAAATGCACACTCCAGAACCTTGTGATTTTCATAGGAAAAGGGTGGGGTGGGTACTCATAATTTGACATGAGTACAAGTCTCACCGAGCTTCAAGGTGAACTGGGAGGACCTCAGCAAGCTTGAGTTTTGCTGATTTCCACATCCTTAGTATATATACACATACTTAAATCTGCCCCACTGAGGCATGTACCAAAGTAGCACCTCACTAATACTAATATTTACTATATACAACTTTTTTTTTAGTATTCACATTTCATGTTCATCATCTCAGCAATCTTTACCACAACCCGGCATGATAGAAGGCTAGTATTACTATGCCTATATTCAAGATGAGGACTCAAAGATTGCCAAAGACCACCTCATGAGTTTATGGCAGAGGCAAGATATGAACAAGGAAAGTGCTGTCAATAACTCAGTCTTTTAGAGTACAATCCTATGTACATTTAGACAGAAAAAAGTCCTACAGCTCACAGCATTCCCCAGCCAGCATGCATGACTGGGGAATAGTGGGAGTTGTAGATTTTTTTTCCTGTCTATACATGCCTAGCATTGCACCCTTAGCAAGCAATTCATTCACCCACTAATCTCTACCTATAAAGCGGAAAGTATGTGTGTGTCACATATGTCCAGAAATGTTTACCCTCTTCCACATACGGTACTGCCTTAATACTGTTCACCCAGACAGGTCTTCATGTACATGGATCAGAAAAAATCTAAAAACATGATTTTGGGGGTTTTAAGAATTGTTAAAGAAACGTACATTTACACCTACAACTCCCAGTTTGCCTTGGACAGAACTCCCAGTATGCCTTGGGTGGGAGGCCAGACACTGGCTATTGGCGGCCATTGTGATTCCTAAGGTCAGCCTTGAGCAGTCAATCCAATTCCACATAAAAGGAAACGACCCACATAAATGGGCTGCATCCATTTGCGGTGCCTCCTCCCACCTGCCACATGTGGTTTTAAAATCATAACTAGATACAACAGCATGTCTTTGAGAGGCCAAACTCCAGACATGCTCAAATGCATCCTGTCTTGATATTGCTGTTTTCTCAGAAACTGGGGGAAGCGCACACACAGCTTTCACAGTTAACTTTAACTGTTGTAGAGAAAAGGGAATTTCAGCCAGTGTCATTTGTATGCAATTAGTTCCTGGTGATATTCCCTCTTCATCACACAGTTAAAGGTGCAGGCACTATACTAGAGTGACCATATGTTAGATATTGCTAGCCAGAGTGAAGCCATCTTTCTCTCTCTCGCATAGAATGCTGGGATTGCTTGCTGGGAACGCTTGTTTAAAGCCAAGAACAGTCTATGTATGTAGCAGCTAGGAACAAGGAACAATCATAACTCTGCCTTGGTCAGAGCTGCAACATTCCTTAAAAGTAGTGATAGAAAAATAGGCTTTGTAGTAGAATGGGCTTTGTAGTAGCATAATAACTGAACCAATGCAACGCCATTCTAGACTAACTTTGCACCCTGTATGTCTGGCAAACCCTGTATGTCTCTTTGTTCTTTTGTCTCCTTGAAGTTGCAGCTTCTGCCTTATCAGCTACAGAGCCGCAGAGAGAGAAGGAGAGCTGAATTCCATAGGAATTAGCTCATAGTTTGAGAAAGAAGTATAAAAGGCATCAAGTAGCCATTTTCTCTTTGTTAGCCTTGCCTCGTGGCGTTAGCCTACTGGGCTAACCTGTTGTACAACATTTTGTAATAAATCTGTTTTCCCACTGATTTGCCTGCTTCGATTCTGGTTCTGGATATTGACAAGCCCGCCAGAATAAAGATCCACAAAGCAATTTATGCAACAGTAGCAGATATCGTGTCCTAGCTGTAACTGCCCACTTTCGTTCCTGGGCTAGTGGTGAGAAACAAGCTAGTGATGAGAAACAAGGTGGTCTTTGGCGTTAGCCCAAAAGGCGGTGGCTCACATAGAGATGCATTGAGTTATGCTTGCGCGTGCACTGTCTGTAGCTATGACATGATGCTTACTGTATGTTATAAAAGTAGGTGCTTGTATACTTTGAGGTGTGGCCTTTGGTGGCATGAGTCCCTAAGGTCACCCATTCAGCTGACTGCTTTAATAAAACTGCGTTGGACTAAGATCACTGACTCTGTGCCTCTTAGTGGGAATATGGCGTTATCCTCCTAGGAGAAGAATCTGGACACAAGTTTTGTCTAACACATATACAAAAGAAAGCAGGGCCCCTGCAACTTTAACAGTTGTGATGAAGAGGGAATTTCACCAGAAACTGACTTCCCCAACTGCCACTAACCCCACCCACCATTCCATTCTAGCCTCAGTTACCATTCACACTTCTGTTTCAATGGTATAGTTAGGCTTTTATATAAAAACATGAACTTTATTCAGTAATTCCTGCATCTGTCTTTGAATGTTTAGTTATGACAAAACAGAACAAAAACCGCAGCATAAAAAGTTTCATCAAGTTAAAAGGCCTTGGGGGGATTCACTTGGCACTGGAAAGGTATTAATGCAGTCACTAGACCAGCTTGCCTGGAAAAAATAAATCCATAAGCAGGGTGCCACAACTAATAAGGCCAGCTCTCCAGTTGTCTCCTACCACACCTCAGATGTTGTTTAAAGACTAACACATTATTCCTAGGCTAATGTCTACAACTCCCAGCATGCCTTGGGCAGGAAGGAAGACTTATCAGGCTCTGGCAGCCATCATCTGGTAGTGGCTTGCCCTCCTGGGCCTGAAGGGAGAGCGCCTGGGCCTAGCTGCCTCAATTGCTAGGCCTCATTAAGAGCAGGAGGGAAGATGGATGCAACTCTGGGCCCGTTGCCAGCAGCAACCAAGCTAACTGTCAGCCAGCCAGCCAGCTCCCTCAAGGCCTACCTATGGGCACTGATTGCACAGTGTAGTGTGGACTGGTTCAGCCAGACTTCACTTCCCATAAGCTGCAGCAGCAGGACTTCCATTGGGCAAGTCAGGCACTGCAGCAGAAGGCATGCTGGGAGTTGTAGTTTTTGTTTTCTGAGGGGGACAAGGAAAATTATAGTGACAGATTCAACGCAGCCCTGGCCATGCATTGAGGGTGAGGGGGGGGGGGAAACTAATTTAATTTGTTTTAAAGTTACCTCACAGGCCTAGGACTGGCCTACCTTGAAGGGTTGTCATGAGGGTGAGAGAGGAAAAAAAGAAATGAATTTAATTTGTTTATAGGTTAACTCAGGCCTAGCACTGGCCTGCTACTTTAAGATTATTACCTCGCAGACATATATTTCAGGAGGCCCAAACAATGTCGGGTACAAACTTGAAATCTGGCACACTGGTAAGTCTGACTGTACAATGTACCAGAAAAATCTAAAAACATGAAATTTTGGTTTTTAAGTATTTTTAAAGAATTTAATAAAAAAATCAAGGCTTGTGCCTACAACTCCCAGCATGCCTTGGTGGAACTCCCAAGAGTCTTGTCTTGCCACCAAACTATGACTCATGCTCATAACCAGTACAAATTGTTATTATTCTTTCAGGACATTCCATAAATAAAATTGCAGGAGATACTGAAAATTGCTTTATCCTCTATGTGGCTCCATAGCAGTGGCATAATGCCACCAGCACCATAAGGTGGTGGCCTGACCATTAACCAGGGTCATGTGCTGTTTGCTGTTAATGACCCTATCTGGGTCAAATAGCAGCTTTGGGGAAATTTGAACCAGGAAAATAGCATGGATGGGTGGGGGCATTAAATTCTCCCCTGCTACAGCTTTGATCACAATTGGGTCCCCACAGCTGCTTTTTGTTAAGAAAGTGGTATGATCAATCAAGCATGCTATTTAAGCACAATTCAAGCCATATGCAGTTTGGCTGTATCATTCCATGTGTCTTCACTTCTTCATGTATGCACTTACCATAGTGCAGAAGGTTAATTTATACACAAGTTCATTTAACTAAAAAGATACAGATAAAAAGTGCCATGGTGTATCTTCAGAGCACAGGTATGTCAGATAAAAGGCCAAAGTCACCAGTGGCTTTGCCCATCCTGGCTTTCTGCCAAAACCTGTTAAATGTATATATTATACAGTAAATTATGCCAATAAAGTATTTTGTGTTCTGGCTGCTTTCCTTTTTTATAATAATAACTTCAGATCATATGCATACAACAGTTCTCCGCGTCCACTGAGATCCGCTTCCCTACTATATGTAATTTGGATATCTGGGCAATGCTGGGTATATTTTGAAAACATACTCTTAGGTTTGCAACTTTTTTAGCTGGTAGAAAGGGTGTTGTGTATCCTGATTGTTTTTGAAGTTTAGACGGCTGCTCCAGCATTTCAGGTAAAACAGAAAATGTGGTTTATCACGAAGCTCTAATTTAAAATACAGTTCTTATTAACACAATTTTCCATTTATTCTAACAAAACAATTTATGATCTCAATCAGACTAAAAATTCCAACCAACCTAAAGATGAATAAGGTGCAGAGAAATTTATTATTTATCAAATAAATGTCATAAACATTATTCACAGACCTGAGCAACGTCGGGCATATCAGCTAGTATCAATAAGAGTTGAGCAGACCAAACTGTAGGTGATTTTTGAAACCTGAATGTATCATTCAGGCATTCAAGAGCGCTGAAGTGGCTCTCAAACTTAAAATATAAGCTATATTGGTTACTTGTTTCAAAAACTCTTTTCCTGCCCTCCAATGTAAGGCCTCTCAGGGTGGCTAAGAAATCCAGACAAGAGAAAAGCATATCAGCCATAAAATAAGAACACAGCAGACTTACACACTATATGAGAGAGAGAGGGGCTGAATTTGGACAACACAATAGTCAATGGTGGGGTAATAAACAACTTTACAGTTGTTCATCTAGGGGGTACTCCCCACACAACATGGTAATAAATAATCAACTGTGGTGTGGATTAGGATCAGCGTTGAGTTGACTATGGCAGCATTCGGACGACACGATAGTCAATACCACTGACGATTGTTTCCCCCTCCCCAGTTGCTTATTGTGTCGTCCAAATTCAGCCAGAGAGGGAGAGAGAGAGAGAGAGAGAGAGAGAGAGAGAGAGAGAGAGAGAGAGGCAGGCCAAATGAAACAATCAGCAGCCAGGAGTTAAGGTCCAGGAAAACTAAACTGTTTTCACCTCTTGTGAAAAAGATAAGAGAACAGGTGGCAGATAATCCTCCATGGGGATGGGACATTCCAAAGGCAAGGGACATGATTAAAAAGGCCATGTCTTCTGTTAGGAACATAGGAAGTTGACTTATGCTGAGTTAGATCATTGGTTCATCTATTAGGCTGACCAGATAAAATCCAGGTCAGGGTTCATGTAACTTTAACAGTTGTAGAGAAAAGGGAATTTCAGCCAGTGCCATTTGTATGCAGTTAGTTCCTGGTGATATTCCCTCTTCATCACAACAGTGACCATATACAAAAGAAGGCAGGGCCCCTGCAACTTTAACTGTTGTGATGAAGAGGTGATTTTGGAATTTTGTATGGAACTAATTGCATACAAATGACACTGGCTGAATTTCCCTTTTCTCTACAACTGTTAAAGTTACATGAGCCCTGTCCTGGATTTTATCTGGTCATCCTAATCTAGGCCAGTGTTGTTGGCACTGACTAGCAGCAACTGCCCAGGTTTCAGGGAAGAATTTTTCCATCCCTATCTGGAGATGATGGGGATTAAATCTGGGATCTTCTGCATTTAAAGCATGTGCTCTCTACCACTGAGCTATGATTCTACTAGGTGAATGCCATCGAAATTAGGGTGACCATATGGAAAGGAGGACAGGACTCCTGTATCTTTAACAGTTGCATAGAAAAGGGAATTTCAGCAGGTGTCATTTGTATGCATGCAGCACCTGGTGAAATTCCCTCTTCATCACAACAGTTAAAGCTGCAGGAGCCCTGCCCTCTTTTGTATCTGGTCACTCTAGTATAGCTCTAGTATATCATATACATACTATTATTATGTAACCATATTTGTTTTTTTTAATTAATAGAGGAAACCATGGTTGCCACCATAAATACCAGCAGTGGCAGCCATTTTAAAATAGAGAAATATGCCAGAGAACTAAAAAGGGAAGATTCTGAGCATTAGCAGGTGAGGAGTGGGTTAAAGTTTCCCCTATAGCCATTTCAATCCCGATATGTCTGTGCTACAATGCAGAACTCTTGGTGAAGGTAAGCTGGTTTAAGATGGGTCAGTGTCTGTATGGGAGACTGTCAGGAAACCCTATGACACTTTGGTGTCCATTGTGGAAGAAAGATGGGATATGAATTTAATAAAACATTTGCCATAAAAATACAACTTGGATGAGTTTGACCATCTGACTCAAGAGCTATTTTTCTTACCATGTGCAAGTTAGTTTCCATTCCTGTTGCCATGGAAACAGTGCTCAAACTATGTCCTTCTATAAATTCTATCCTATATTTTTAACCCCAAAATACTTTCAATCCTTTGACAAATATATCCATATTTTAAATTTAGCTTTAAAATCCAATCTGTCTACAGGCACCAAAGCCACTATATACGTCTTTCTGCAGACAAAATTGAATCTCAGTTGAGGTAGCTCTCCAATGCTAAGTTAAAGTGTAGATACATTTAATTCACAAACAAACCTGGTCAGACTTGTAACTTTACTCCCCCTAGTGTTCTGTTCAATTTTGTTACCAAAATTAATAGTGGGAAACAGTTTGCTAGGGGGCAGAACATCACTCAGTAGTACAGTACATACTTTGTATGAAAGAGGTCCCAGATTCAATTCCTGGCATCTCTAGGTAGTGCTGGGAAAGACTCCTGTATGAAACCTTGCAGAGCTTTCTGCCAGTCAGAACAGACGGTGTTGAGTTAGATGAACCAATAGGTCCAACCTGGTATAAGACAGCTTCCATGTTCCTAACACTTCCATTAGAGGCCCGTGATCTAATCAGGAAGATAGCTATTGAATAGTGTTTGTGAAATGATGACCAGCTAAAGCACGTGTCTAGATATAAAGTCATACCACAGATTCTGGTGCTTGAACTGTGAACATTGGGCTTTTCTACATGAGGCTTTTAACCCACCACTTTACAGAGTTTTCTGCTTCAAGATTCTTTATGGGATGCAGATCAGCTCCTTTACACATGTTTTTTTTCTCCCTGGGGTTTTTCTTTCTCTGCCTTTCTATGTGTTCCATTATGCAACCACTAGGTGGTGATGTGGTATAGTGGAACTGTAAAAATACACCAGGGGTTCATGCCACCATTAACAAAAATATCAGACTTTCCTCATTAGGAAACCCCCCTGCTATAATGGCTTGAGATTGATGATGTTGTGTAAAGTACCCAGAAACTATTATGAGTGAGGAATCATGAGCACACAATAAATGCCTTGTGTAAAAATGCTCACTGACATCTGAGGCTAGAAGCCAGTCTAGTGAATTCCTGTAGGCTGGGTATGTACAACCTTTAGTATAAGACGGGAATAGTGATGTGCTATATAAGCTAAAGAGGAATGCTTTACCTGTGGCATATCCTTCATGAGCAGGAGGTTGGATTAGATGGCCTTCAAGGTCCTTTTCTACTCTATCTCTATAAGAATACAGTAGTGTAAAGCTGGGTATGTACAACCTTTAGAACGAGAAGGGGAAAGTTATGTGCTATATAAGCTAAGGAGGAATGCTTTACCTGTGGCATGTCCTTCATGAGCAAGAGGTTGGACTAGATGACCTTCAAGACCCTTTTCAACACTATATAAGAATACAGTAGTGTAAAACTTATTACTTGAGATCTCCCAAGCCAATTTTGCTCATTTTTGTTTTAAACAGAAGCTTGAGCAGTGTAGATGTGCAGAAAAATTTAAAAGTTCAAAAAGGTTCAAAACTTGAGTTTTAATAGCAATTCATTTTCTCCATGCCCAACAGGGAAGGCAGCCCATCCGCCAGCAGGATGTTGGACAGCCCTACTTGACCAATCAGTGTGGTGCAAAGGCAGGCCTAAGCATAGCTGTGCAGTTAGGCTGTCACCACCAGCAGTGAGGGGGAAATGGTCAAGCTTTAATAGCAAGTAATTTCCCCACCTCCTCCTCATCTGAGAAAGTTGACAATGGAGGGGGCTTCACTCTGGGGGCTTTTCCCTTCCTTGGTTTATTGCCCCATCCCTTCTTGGGAGGCACCACTCTGAAGGCAGAGGATGACACCATGGTAACCTATGCTTAGAAGCTCTCGCCTGAAAGAATTAGTACTGAGACTCAGCAAAGTCATGGTAGCCACATTTTATTAAGTTAAATGGCAAGTCCAGGAAGCCAAGTCATACTAGTCAGCTCAACAGATTGAAACCTATGGAAGTTAAGAAAAGAATTAGACCACAAAGGCCAGGGCCATGTAGGCTGGCAAAAATCCTGTACTGTATAGGCTTGGAATACGAAGGCTGAGAGGCCCACGAATGCTGAATTCTGGCATGCAGTTAAGGCCAATCCAGTTCGCAAGGCCGAGACCACATAGCCTAGGCCTGGGCTTCTATATCTGGAGTGACTGGACCTCAACACCTGGAATGGCTGGGGCCACACAGCCCCACAAGCTCTGGACGGGGTAGGCCCTAATGTTAGGGTCATGCAGACCCAGCTACTGGGATTGTGTTGGCCAAAAGGTTGGACCACACAGGCCCACAAAGCCAGGAAGGAGCAGATGGGCCTCTCCTCAGCTCCTTGCTGAGATCTGATAAAGCCAGGGCTTCAACCCCATTAATGAAGAAAAAAGGGAGGGAGTACATGTGTGGAAATGCCATCACAGAACATCTAGCTAGACCTCAAATACCTGATAAACCGAAGAGGCCCAGGCACTGCCCTCCCAGCAGTCACCAAACTGCTGCTCTAGGTTTGCTCAAGCAGAGCTCTAATTCTCTTTGCAGCTGGAAAGAAAGAGGTCAATGCTGGGGGGCAGAGCTGTCTAATAAGCCCTCACATTCGGCCCCTTGTGATGTGTGTCCTGCCTCTTTTCCCCCTCCTTGCAAACGTGTCCCCAATCAGACCATTCTGTTCCTGTGGGAGGAATGATCATGTAATGATTCCACATGCATACATGGTTCAGGAAAGAAAAGCTTTATAAAAAGGTACATCAACAAAAAGGTCCAAATTCCTGCAGCCTGAATTGACTTCGCAAATACCTGTTTTTACTATAACTTCTATTTATAAGCCTCGGGGGGGGGGGGGCTCTTATAATTTAAGATTCTGTAAGGGGGTGTTCAAGATTTACCGCATTGCTTGTTTCAATGCTGTATATAGTTAAGATGCAGATACTTGGAATGTTTCCTTGCTGGAAACGACCACTGGTAAAAAACAAACAAACAAACAAAAAAACACCACCAAGAAGTATGTTTTTATAACTGGTTCTTTATCTTTTGTCCTTATTGTAATTTAATCTTCATTGCAACCTTTGATCTGGACAAACAGATTCTAAAAGTATCTAAAGAATGAGCTGAAGAGAGAAAAAGGAAAGAACAAATCAAAAAGAAACATTTTGTTACTCTGTCATCCTTGTAGAAACTAACATAAACAATGAAAAATGTTGTTGTCCATAAATTTGCTTTTAGCAACGAAACAAAAAAGTATGGCAGGAGCTACACTACTGCTTTATAATGATTTTGAAATGCACTGACAACTGTTGGGACCCATGACACATTCCATATACCATTTTCAAACCGCTTTCAAAGTGTTATATCCTGTGAAGTGTAGATCTGGCCTATAAGTGTTTATTGGTGTTTTATTGGTATTTTAATGATGTATTGGTTTTGTGTATTTTTAATCAGTTTTGTGTGTTTTATGATGATGTTGTTCCCCGCCTCGATCCGGAGGGAGAGGTGGGTAATAAATTATTATTATATTATTATTATTATTATTATTATTATTATTATTATTATTATTATGAAGGCTAACATCAAAACACTATGTATTAGAGCAATTCAAATCACTTTCATTCACACCTTCTTTCCACACATTGAGTGAATAGTTGGAGTGGGGTTGCACCTTCTGGCCCTATCTCTGACCTCCACACATTCAGCAGGAGGTAAGAATGAAGCTGTATACATGGTATACGGAAGACCTCAGGGAGTTGAAGCGGAAAGGACGACGACTGGAGCGCCGATGGCAGAAAACTCTACTTCTATCCGACAAGACACGGCATAGAGAACATCTTCGTTCCTATGGGGTGGCAATACGTGCAGCGAAGAAAGCTTTCTTCTCTGCACGCATTGCGTCTGCGAATTCGCGTCCAGCGGAACTGTTCAGGGTGGTGAGGGGTCTAACTCGGGCACCTTCCCCCCTGAATCCGATTTTAGAGCCTTCGGCGGTTCGCTGTGATACCTTTAACGATCATTTCACAGATAAAATCTCTCGGATAAGAGCCGACTTAGATGCCGTCGTTATAGCAGAGGCTGACGATGGAGTGTCCGGCGACTCCGCGAGTAGAATTACACTGGATCAGTTTCAGTTGGTGAATACTGAGGACGTGGACAAGCTGCTTGGACGAGTGAGGATGACGACTTGCCCTCTCGATCCCTGTCCTTCATGGCTGGTCGTCCAGGGAGGAGATACGGTTAGATCGCAATTACAATATATTATTAATGCATCTCTCAGGGAGGGGACTTTCCCATCATGTTTAAAAGAAGCGTGGTACGGCCGCTTCTAAAGAAGCCCTCCCTGGATCCCCTGGACTTTAATAACTACAGACCATTATCAAACCTTCCATTCTTGGGCAAGGTGGAGTGTGGTTGCCTTTCAACTCCAAGTAGTCTTGGATGACACTGATTTTCTAGACCCATTTCAAACTGGCTTCAGGGCGGGATACGGAGTTGAGACTGCTATGGTCGCCTTAGTGTATGATCTACGCCTTAGTATTGACAGGGGGAGTGTGTCCCTGTTGGTACTTCTGGACCTCTCAGCGGTTTTTGATACCATCGACCATGGTATCCTTCTGGAACGCCTGAGGGGATTGGGAATCGGGGGCACTGTGCTTCAGTGGTTCCGGTCCTACCTCTCGGGCAGGTTCCAGATGGTGATGCTTGGGGATAGCTGCTCTGCAAAGAAGGAGCTGCTGTGTGGCGTACCGCAAGGTACCATCCTTTCCCCAATGCTGTTTAACATTTATATGAAACCGTTGGGAGAGATCATCCGGAGGCATGGGGCGGGGTGCTATCAGTATGCTGATGACACCCAAATATATTTCTCTATGCCTTCGATAGTGTGTCTCCTCTGAATGAATGCTTGGAGGCAGTAATGGGCTGGATGAGGAAAAACAAACTGAAGCTGAATCCAGACAAAACAGAGGTGCTTGCTGTCAAAGGCCGCAACCTGGGTTTGGAGGTGTGTCAACCGGTTCTGGATGGGGTTACACTCCCCCTGAAAGACTGTGTTCGCAGCTTGGGGGTGCTCCTGGATCCGTCGCTCCAAATGACAGCCCAGATAGATGCGACGGCCAGGAGTGCCTACTATCAGCTTCGGCTGATACGCCAGCTGTGCCCCTTCCTAGAGTTGGAAGACCTAAAGATGGTGGTGCACACGCTGGTAACTTCGAAGCTCGACTTCTGCAATGTGCTGTACATAGGGCTACCTCTATGCCTAGTCCGGAAACTTCAACTAGTTCAAAATATGGCAGCCAGGTTGGTCACCGGTACATGTAGGGGTGACCATATTACGCCAGCTTTAAAATCGCTCCACTGGCTGCCAATTAGTTTCCGGGCGAAGTATAAAGTGTTGGTTATTACCTTTAAAGCCCTACATGGTTTGGGTCCAGGTTACCTGCGGGATCACCTTCTCCCATACAATCCGCCCCGCACGCTCAGGTCCTCTGGGAAGAACTTACTGCAGTCGGCCAAGACTAGGCTGACAACCATTACCCAGAGGACCGTCTCTTCTGCCGCTCCCAGACTGTGGAATGACCTGCCGGAGGAGACTCGTCAACTTAACAGTCTTTTAGAATTTAAGAAAGCCATAAAGACTGTTCTCTTCTGGCAGGCATATCCAGTGGAATTTTAGAATGTTTTAAGGATGTTTTTAGGATGTTTTAGGATTTTTATGCAGTTTTAATAATATGTGTCATGTTTTAATCAGTTTTATGTATTTTATCATGTTGTTGTTCCCTGCCTCGATCCAGACGGAGAGGCGGGTAAGAAATAAATTGTTGTTGTTATTATTATTATTATTATAGGCTCAGTACACCTAATTGGGGTTCTGATCATGTGATGTTCCTGATCACATGGAAGACCCGACATGCATAGAGCTGTCTGTGCCTAGAAGGACATACTGCTGAATGCATGGAGGTCAAGGATGGGATCAGTGGACATTGTCCTGCGCCCCACTCCTGTCTGGTCAGCACATGGTGGAAAGGTGTGGAACAGAGCAAGGCTTTATCCAGCCATCCCTGCCTGGTGTAATGCAGAAGTTTTGAACTTAAATTCCCAGCAGCCCCAGCCAACACGGCTGATGGTCAGGAACTCTGGGACCTGCAGTCCAAAACATCTGGAGGCACTAGATTGAGGGAGACTGCCTTATGCTATAAAGCAGGGGTGAGGAGCTTCAGGCAATCTGGAGAGCAAATTTCCTTCTCCTAAACCTAGTGCAGGATGCAGTCCTGTTGTTCCAATGATTATCGGGGGGTGGGGATGGGGATGTAAAAAAGCTAAATTTGCTAGCTCTAAGCCCCTGTAACTACTACAGAGGCTTAAAATTGCCAGATTTAGCCTGAAAACAAGCTAAATAGGCATGGCAGGGACGGGGGACAGCAGGGGCAATGGGGGTTGCAGGGACAATGGAGGGGTGCAGGGGAAGGCCAGATGTTGCCCACCCCAGGTATAAATGATGCCTAGTCCTACCCACTGTCTGGTGACCCAAAACAATAAGCTGGAGCAAACTACATTTTATTCTGCATTTCTGCTCCAAATCATGTGGTTGCCAATATTGGCAACTGATGGATTTTTAAGCTACACTGAAGGTCTATTTCCAAGCTTTGTTTACTCAAGTAGCAAGCTATGTTAGGCAGCTTGATAGCAAAGGGGACTAATTTACTGCTGTGCTCTTTTTACTGCGCTCTATCAATACTGCAATAGTTGCAGCTTAATAGCAGAGCAAAGAAAATCTATTCTGCTTTTAATTTGTAACAGGTTTTCAAAGGTGAGTCACTACCCTGATTATGATTTAATAAACAGAAACCTGAACCCAGGCCAGGTTCCTTCATGGCTGCCAGAAAGAACAGCAGGGGAAAGCGTAAGAGCGGCCATTTTTCAGGCTTAGCCAGAGCTTAATACAGCAGGACATCAAACAATGTATTTACTTGTTCATTGTTTCTTTCTAATGAAATAACTAAAGTACACATTTTGCAAGCAGAGTCATAAAAGCATGAGATTATTGGGCCTAATGTGGAATTTGGCCATCCAAAACTAGCCAAATTGGGAATAGCAGCAAGAAGACAACAGTAACAGTTCAGAAGAACAACACACATGCAGTTGTAACGAGAATGAAAGAAATTGTATGTTCCCCTCAATACAGCTGAGCTGGTCCATCTTTTATTTTAATTAAAGAATGTCCTTTCTCTAATGCTGTTAATGAAGCTGCCCATGTAGTTCCTCTGCAAGGAGCAAACAAAGATTTCAGCACAGTGAGCTGTAAATCAAAGAATGCGTGGGAAAGGATGCAATAGCACAAGGCACGCCGGAGATTTTCTTGACAGGCATTTAAAATAAACCTGCATTTATATATGCAATAACTGGATAAAGCAGCAAGCCAGCTTTCATGGAACACCTCACTCTTTTTCCACAGAGAAATCTCTTTGGCAGATTGTCAGACACACAAATCAAGAAGAATATGTTGAGTAAACTTCAGAGCGATGGTGTTTCTAAATCCAAGAGGTGTTTGCAAATGCGGAGGCATTATATGTACTTAAGGCAGTATGTTCATCCATTTTAAGATTGCATTCCCATAAGACAGAAGAATAGATGCTGTAACGCAAGGCCAGACTTACCATTAGGCAGGTCAAAGCGAGCCACCTTGGTTGGTAGATTTGGGAGCAATAATCTACCAGGCTGAATCAGACAAGGGTCCATCTAGTCCAGCATTCTGTTCACACAGTGACCAACCAGCTGCCTGTGAGAAACCCACAAGCAGGATATGGGTGCAACAGCACCCTCCTGCTCATGTTCCCCAGCAACTAGTATAGTAGTAGTAAGTAGTATTAGACTTTTAAAATGAGATTTTTGGCCAGTTTGATTATGTCACATGGAAAGGTTAGATCTATATAAGATACCCAAAAACAGCCTGTCTCAAGCTGGTGCCCTTCAGATGCAATGGACTTCAACTCCCATTATTCCCAGCCAGCATGTCCATTGCAGTGTCTCAAGCCAGGCTGAAATTCAGGGATTTTAATTAGGTCTAGATAACAAAATCATGAACTAGACCTAGAATCATTTCTAGGTCTAGTTCTGGGAATTTCTCACTGCTGCTGTTCACTCGTCCTGCCTAGCATGGCCCCTTTGTGTCATGCCACAAAAAAGAGAGGGCCAACTTAGTCATAAATTCACATAAAATTTGCATACGCTAATTCATATGTATACATAGAAGTTTGGAGATTACTATAAATAGAAATACATCTCGCAATCATTGAGAAGACTGTGACTATGAGCCGATCTATACTCTAGCTTTGTAACGTTTCATACGGGTTACAAAAACTCTTTGGGCCACATGATGCACTTCCTTGAACGATGTATACCCAAAGTTTTTTAAAACTCACTTCAGCGATATACAACAGAAATTACTTTTAATAAATCATTTTAAATAAATGCGTCCTTCCTTACCATTTGTGATTCGTGGGGGCAGTGCTTCATTTACCGGCACCCAAATGCTTAGCAGTTGATTGGTGGGGAAGAAAGAGGTGCTAAGGAAGAAGTGGGTGAGTGAACTACAGCACCCACAATGATTGGCCCTATACTCATTGAAAGCTAGGGCCATTGTAAAAACAATACAGAAAGAGATGGACAGAAGAGTGTGAGACCGCACACATCACTTTGAAGACTGAAGAATTTTTCTCCTGTAATGTGAGTACTCCTTAATGTGGCCTAAGATGCTTTAGAACGCACCAATTTGGAACGTTTTAGAATACTATTTAAAATGTTCCAAGGTACAGTGTAGATAGGCTCTAGGTGATCTAAGTGCCTTCATAGCCTGGTGGGCAACTTCAAGGCCTCTGCTCACTTTCTTATGGTCCTTTATCTTTAAGCTGGACTTGGACAAGAAAGCATTCAAACAGAGGATGACTTCAAACAAAATGGTCTGGAAACAAAGCCCTGTGAGAGATTGAAAGAACTAGGCATGTTTAGCCTGGAGAAGAGAAGATTGAGGGGAGACATGATAGCACTCTTCAAATACCTGAAAGGTTGTCACACAGAGGAGGGCCAGGTTCTCTTCTCGATCAACCCAGAATGCAGGACACGGAATAATGGGCTCAAGTTACAGGATGCGAGATTCTGGCTGGACATCAGGAAAAACTTCCTGACTGTTAGAGCAGTATGGTAATGGAACCAATTACCCTGTCACCTTGATTATGGCATTAACAGATTCAGGGATATATTGCTTTGGCTCAAATTATGTCCTGTTAAGATCCCTTTCCTGTTGTTCTTGGTCCTTTTCTTACATCTTTGTAGCACTGGTCTTTTCAGCCTCCTCAATGCAGCAAAAATGCTAATCTTTGCAAGGAGCTATCTTGGATGGGTCTTCATTTAAAGACAGAGAAAGAACATTCAAATAGGATGGAGAAGTGAGAGAACAGGAAGCACAAACTTCTTCTTTCCTTTGCACATCTCCTTCTCATCCAAAATAGGACTTGTGTATCCCTAGAGTGAGATGTAAAAACTGTCTACAAAAAGGGGAGCTTGTACATCTACTAATGGAGAGCTGGATAGAGATATACAAGTTCTACTTTGGATGAAATGGAAAAATGCAGAAACAGAAAAGTACAAGACGTTGGCTGAATTCGGACAACACGATAGTCAATGGTGGGGTAATAATCAACTTTACAGTTGTTCATCTAGGGGGTACTCCCCACACAACATGGTAATAATCAACTGTGGTGTGGATTAGGATCAGCACTGAGTTGACTATGGCAGCATTCGGACGACATGATAGTCAATACAATTGATGATTGTTCCCCCCCCCCCCAGTTGCTTATTGTGTCGTCCGAATTCAAGCATTGTCATGTCCTGCTGCCCCTTAGAACTGTATCATTGGAGGGGTTTTTTAGTTAAAAACCCAGCCATCTCTGTAAAACAATATCAATTTAAGGAGAAAAAGATACAGGGGAAAACAGTTATATGCTTGGCATATTTAGAAATAAGGTCATAACAGAAATTTGAGAACCCAACTTCAACATTCCCCTTTGTACTGAAATGAACTGGCAATCATTTTAATATTTCAGTCGTTTGAACTGTCAGCCTGTTACTTTCTCAGCAGCTTGATCATACATACACCTTGAGCTATTTTAAGTTTTATTTAATAATACAATAAAAAAAATTAATGATACAATAAAACTGAAAAATGCTCCGTATTCCAGGAAAGGGAGAAAGGGAGGAGCCCTCCTCAAATGTCAAAAAAGGCTTTGTTAGCAAGACACAGTCACCAGAAAGTTAAGGCTTCCAAAATTTAAAATTAATTCAATCAGATATATTAAAACATTTAAACAGAGCAATTGATTATACAGAATAATGAAAATGCTGAGTGAATACTCCTCCTTTAGCAATTATTAAGACAATTCTCTCTTGTGTATTTAAAACAGAAGAAGGGCCAAATGCGTTTCGACGATAAGTCTTCTTCAGTGGCCTCTGTAATACAAGAAACATGTATACTACCATAATTATCATTTGTTTGCAGATTATACACAATTTAAAATCTCATGACTATGGAATTTATTTACAACAAATGTAAAAAGATGTTTTTTGTTACCCGGCACAAGCTGATATGGTAGACAAGAACAGATATCTTGAATAAGGGGCTGAATATCAATATCCCTAGAATAGGTCAGTTTGTATCACTCCTCCAAGACACGAAACCTACAACAATAATAAAAACATTCCTCTCTAAACAGAGTCATAACATAGTTTATAATTGAAAACAAATCTACCACAAATATGAGATGTTTTTCCACTGACCTGCAGCAAGTGCTCACTGACTGTAACAGCCTCCATTTCTCAAGCCAAAAAATCACTATTTGGGGCAGGTTGTTTCAAATTAGTCTTAAATACTGTTGAGTCGTGGGTCAAAGCTCATTGACCCCACCTGTAATTCTCATTATATGTTGTGTTTGGTCATATGACTATTTTCATTAGTAATTTAGAATCTGCAATTTAAAATAACCCATGATATGCTGAAAAACATATCACTCCTGCAAAAGATCTGCTACATTATAAGTGTCCAATTACACTCTTCATTAAGACCTATAGGGGCCATTGTGCCTAATGTATGGATCCAAAAGAGTTCCCTCCTTGCCTTTCCAGGTTATGTGCAGGGCCGTTCTGTCTTTCAATGATACAGAACTTTAGATCTTCTTCTGTGTGTCCCAGATCCATGAAGTGCTTGATCAAAGGGGCATTGGCTTTGCAATTCCATCTGCAACTTTTGTGTTCACAGATGCGCACCTTTACTTTTCTGGTGGTCATGCCCACATATACTAACCCGCAGGGGCATTGGATGGTGTAGATTACTCTTTGGAGTTGCAGTTAAACAAGTAAAAAATTACATATTTCCTGTTGTTAAGTGGGTTCACAAATTCTTTGGTGCGCAAACAGTTGATACACACGCTGCATCCATGACACGGATAATTACTCATAGATTTGACAATCGGCAAGTTGTTGGAATTAGTACCTTTGTCAGTCTTCAGAGTGCTATGGACTAGTACATCCTGAATATTTTGGGCACGTTTATATACAAATCTCGGTCTCTCCTCACAGCCTGGTCCTAATGTCTCAAAATTACATTCTGTATATAACTAGTATGACCATTGAAGGTAATGGGGATTAACATGCCTGTTTGGGGTTTGACCATTGTCGTGGTATATAAAAGCTCTCACCGGTCCATTTTCCTCACTTTGAAAATGGCTCGCTTCAATTTCCTCCTGGGGTAGCCTCGATTCTGCAGTTGTTTCATGAGAAGCTTAGCCTGTTTATCAAAATCCACAGTAGTAGAACAGTTTCTTCTTATTCTAATAAACTGTGAAAAAGGTAGGTTCTGTCTAATATGTGCTGGATGGAAACTATCATATGGTAGATATGAGTTAGCATCCGTCTTTTTGCTATACGTATCAGTCATGACAGAGGACCTATCCTTTATCACCACTAGGTCCAAAAAATTAATTTTAGAGATGTCATATTGCAATTCAAATTTAATTGTATCATGGACATTATTAAGATATTCTTTAAATTCCAATAACTGTTCTGCTGTACCTTCCCAAATCATGAAGATATCGTCCAGAAATCTTCTGTAATACTTGATATTGGAAAAAGCCTGTTAACTTGAGTTAAAATATGCGTACGTTCAAAATTTCCATGAACAAATTGGCTAATTCTGGAGCAAATTTGCACCCCATGGCTTTGTTAGCAAGACAACAAAGACTTGTCTGGTAAAAGAGAAGTATGGTGGGAGGATTTCAAAGGAGTGGCATATCTATGAACAGGTCTTCTCAGGTACCTTGAGAAAAAAAAGGCCTTCCAAGAAACCAATACTCATTAGCACCCACCAAACAGCTAGCATTCAAAGCTATGACAAGAACCAGGCCTGTGTGTAACCAGGGTTTACTAGGATGTTGGATTTGGGAAGCCATTAAGACAAGCCCTTCCATTTAGACTGGAACAATTATGGGCAGGGAGCACTGTAGGAACCTGCAGTTTGCTCAGTCAAGAGGTTCTAGCAATCCTAAAAGTTATATAAGATCTGTGAGCCAATCAATTTATAGGTTATCCTCACCAATCCGACGTTGCAGGGCCTGAAACTAGCTGGGTGGTCAGTTGGGAGCATAATCATATGTGAAGTTTAAAATCAATTCATAATGCAAAAGTGTAAAGCTTGCATGTGTTGGAATATACATTTGATTTTTCTTCTGCATCCTTCATTAAGAAGATTAATAGGTGGTACAAATACCTAACTACCTAATCCATTCAATCTGGAGAGATTACATCTATCAGATTACATCAGAGGTGAAGGGTGTTCAGGAGCTTTTATTTTATTTTATTTATATTTATTTAAAATTATGTTTAGGCCACCTTTATCGGTAAACCCCTTATTAATTTAATATGGTTGATCATGTGAATCCCAGTCCTCCCCAAAATTTGCACATTTCTTCCTAAGGTGTTATTTACAATAATAATCATCATCATCATCATCATCATCCTTTCACATAATATCCTCAGCAACCACACTAAAGATAAACCCTTTACTTATCTTTTAACAAAGACAGAATGCAGGGAGCAGCTTCCTCCAATTAGGGTGGCCACTTGTGAATCATCTAAAAAGAGGACATGTATCACCAAAATTTGCATAAATTTGCATATGCTAATTTATATGGTTAGATGTACATTCAGAAATAATTAATATAATTTAAATATAAATACAGTAGATCACACCATGGTGTGGAAGACTGTGACCAGGTGACCTGGGTGCCTTACTCAGCTTCTAGACTCAGTTCAAAATCCTGGTGACGACCTGGATAGTTCTACATGATCAGAGGCCTAAGGATGTTAGGAAGTGCTTCCTCTCATATGTATTTCCAATCTGTGGAGAAGGTGCTGCACTATGATCCATCCTTACAGGATGAGAACTATATGAAATATGAACCTCACCTTCACCATGATAACACTCACTTCATGGAACACTCTGCTTAGCAAGGCATATTTGGGATGGTGTTAGGTAAATTGTCAAGGCATGACATCTTTGGAAAGACTTTTGATGCTGCCTAGTCACCAGGGAATGGGCAGGGGTGTGTGTTATGCTAGGGTGTCTGCTACTCTTGACCAGATACAAAAGAGGGCAGGGCTCCTGCAGTTTTAACGGTTGTGATGAAGAGGGAATTTCACCAGCTGCTGCATGCATACAAATGACACCAGTTGAAATTCCCCTTTCTATACAACCATTAAAGATACAGGAGCCCTGTCCACCTTTTCATATGGTCACCCTATCTAAAGTAGTTTGCCATTGTTATTGACAGGAATTTAGTAGAACAGATTATATCCAAAGCCAGAACTTCTACAGTTCAACAAAAAATTTTTTTTTTCTTTTTACAGGTAGCAAATCCTCACATTATCTGAAATGCAAAACCAGGCAGATGTTAGATGAATTGTTTTATATGGTGATCCTAAGTATTCAGAAACAAGCCCTACTTAGTTCAATGAGACTTCAAAGTAATTGTGTACAGGATTATGCCAATTATGAGTGGGCATAGGCAACTTTTAGGGCCAAACAAAATGCAAAGTCAGTCACATGTTAGTCCTAATCTAGACCAGGAGCCCACAATAGATCTGTGATGAAAATTTGCTTCCTCCTGGCTTCTTTGTTGTTTTTTTAAAAATTAACTTCAAACAGTGAGCATCTTCAGATGGAAGGGAAATCACATTTCCCTTCCATTACTTTGCCTTGTGCTACTGTCTCACAACAGTGGCAAGCAGCTTCCTCTTCCCTTCACACGCTGAAAAAGAGGAAGTAAACAAGGACCATGTGGCCCATTGAAGTGGACGCTTTTTATCATGCTGCTTTTCCTGCACACAGCAAGAAATGGCGGCACATTTCGCTGTAAGAGGAAAAATCAGATTTTCTGGGGTCTTTTTTTTTTTTTAATGGGAAAATGACCAGAAGGAGCAGAAGGCGGACAGTGTCATGAAAGGGACCCATGAAAATCCATGAGTACCCAGTAACAAGCATGCTATAAAACGCTTGTCTGATGATTCTGAGTATCTTTGGTGGACCATTGCAGCCCAATAGGGGCAATTTCAGCCAAAAACCAGCATGAGGCCCTTATTTATTTATTTATTTATTTATTACATTTGTATACCGCCCCATAGCCGAAGCTCTCTGGGTGGTATACAGGAACATATTCTAAATCAGGGCCTCATGGCTGCTTTTTCTCCCACATAGAAATAACCAGGTTAAGCACACATGAACACTTCACTTATTTGGCCCTTTGAAGTAAAACGCATGGATGCATATATCCAGAAAACTTTGTCAGCGTGCCAGAAAATCTTGTAAACTTTTACACATAATATGTTTTGCATTATTTATTGAAGGACAGCAGCCCTGACTGTACACAACAATGCCCTCATATATCGACACATGCCAGTAAAGCATGGCCCTAAAATGTACAAGACAATACCAGAAGCAATATTTCCAAACCAGTATTTTTAGTATGTCTCTGACTGTGTTCTTAAAAAAAACCCTACATTTTTAGTTTCTATAACATTGAGGTACAGTTAGGGATGTGTATTGTATTGTTCTGATGTCAGATAACGATACGATAATGATATCCGATTAACGATAATGATACAATATCAATCCCTCTGAAATTATCGGATCCGATAATTTTCAGATTTTATCGGATTATCGGACCGCCATTTATAAACCTATTTTATAAATTTGAGACTTGAAACTGGCCCACAGTGCTTATGGGATATGCCTAAGTATGTGTATTAAATTTCAGAACAATCCCTCCACCCTTGTATTTTATATGAATTTTTGAAAGATTGTTTAACTTTTGACAGCTCTGAGTCTGAATGACAGCTAAAGCCACATGCATTCAGAGCTGTCAAAAGTTAAACAATGTTTTAAATATTCTTAAAAAATACAGGGTTGCCCCGATTGTTATGAAAGAATATGAATATTTGAAAGTTCGTGGTTCTGGTTTGACAGGTCTTTGACACTGACAGCTGTCAAACCCGAACCACGATCTTTCAAATATTCATATAAAATACAGGGTTACCCCAATTGTTGCAAAATTTTGGACACTTGCCTAACATCCTTCCAACTCCATTGTCAGCTATTTTCAAGTCTCCTCCATTTACTCACAAGTAAATTTGGGAAATGTTCCAAATTTACTTGCGAGTAAATGGAAGAGACTTGAAAATTGCTGACAGAGGAGTTGGAAGGATGTTAGGCATTTGTGAAAAATTTCATAACAATTGGAGCAACCCTGTATTTTTTCAGAATATTTGAAACATCATGCAACTTTTGACAGCTCTGAATGCATGTGGCTTTAGCTATCATTCAGACTCAGAGCTGTCAAAAGTTAAACAATCATTCAAAAATTCATATAAAATACAGGGGTGGAGGGATTGTTCTGAAATTTAATACACTATCTTAGGCATTTCCCATAAGCAATGTGACCAAATTTCAAGTCTCTAACTTTGAAAACACAGAAGTTATTTTAAAAAAGTATTAGACAATATACACATACGCTTTCCTTAAAGAACTTAAATGGGTGTAACTTTTTTTAATTTTAAAGATAGAGACATGAAACTTTTTGGACTTTGCAGATGGGATGTTGCTAGTCCTGGCTCCCCAAGTTTCATGTCTCTATCTTTTAAAATAAAAAGTTACATGTAGTAAGTTCTTCAAGGAAAGTGTATGACTAAAAGTGCGTCATCCGATAATTATCGGATTTCCAATTAATTATCGGAAATCCGATAAGACACGATATAAAAACATCCGATAATATCAGATCCGAAAATATTTTATATTGTAACTTCTGATAATGATATGATACGATATTTTGCAGCCGGGCACATCCCTAGTTACAGTTACTTTAATGAGAAAAAACCAGATGTAAGAATATTTTGCTCAAATATTATCAAAGAGGTTAGCTTCAAGAAGAGATAGAGATTTGTGTTACTTTTCATGGGTGAAAGACCCAGGGCATGTTTGGGGGTCACAAGAAATTCCATTATATTAATGAGGGAACTGTACTTTCCCAAACAAGAGATCCATATTATATGAATGTCAAGCACAGAAGTGAATCGTGCACTTGGTTGGCCACTGTGTGAACAGAATGCTGGACTAGATTGGACCCTTGGTCTGGCCCAGCATGGCACTTATGTTCTTATGCAGCACCCAGGGAATGTGTAGGTAAC
The DNA here is from genome assembly GCA_029215795.1 of Anniella stebbinsi. Taxonomy (NCBI): domain Eukaryota; kingdom Metazoa; phylum Chordata; class Lepidosauria; order Squamata; family Anniellidae; genus Anniella; species Anniella stebbinsi. Next base: position 187,253,297 of record JARDYH010000002.1, read on the forward strand.
CCACTGACTTTTCAGCAGGGATGAGCTGAAGGTTTAAACAAAGCCACTTTATCCAACTGAAGTAAATTTTAATATTCAGAATTGAAATGTATACAGTTGATGAGTCATGTATTATATTTGTCCATGTATCACAATTTTCTGAAACATTGTAAAATATGACATTATGGGTTCATTTATCAAAGCAGAAAGCAAGGATAATCACCTACAATATTAATCCTGACTTCATTTACTGATGGTTAGATTTGATTTGTTACCTCACTCCTCCCTACAGCCACATTAGAAGAACATTATTTCTGTAAATTCTCATAATAAAACAGGACGCGATCATTTATGACTCCGTTGTACATTTAGAGCTGGAATCCCTGATCATTGCATAGAAGAAACTATCTTATGTTCTAAGTCGGGCATCACAGGATATGCAATTGAACTGCTAATAGAATCATAGAGTTGAAAGGGGCCTCAAAACTCTTATAGACCAGCCTTCCCAATCTGGTGCCTTACAGATGTTTTAGACTATGGGCCCATCATCCCCTACTACTGGCTGTTTTGCTCAGGACTAATAAATATTGTAGTCCAAAACATTTGAAGGGCACCAGGTTGGGGACTGCTGATCTCTTTATCTGAGATTTATTTAAGAACATTCTTACCTGCTTTTCATTATAAAATAACCCCAAAGCATGGTAAAAGCAATAAAACACAGTAAAGTAATACAACACCAATAAATAAATAACCAAACAGAGGAGAACTGTAACAGATAAATAACACTTTACATGATACAGCAAAGGAAAGAGAGGGAAATTCCAACAAAAGCCCGGATAAACAAATGGGTCTTTAGCAAGTGTTTGTCTATCCCAATTCCCTCCAATGCAGGAAATCCACTACTGCAGCATCCCTAATTGGTTGCCATCTAGCCTCTGCTTAAAAAACTCTGATGAAGAAGAGCTCTTGCCAAATCTGGAAGGTATGGTGTATCCTTCCAGGCAGTCCATTTCACAAGCTGTTAAACAACTTATACCATCAGGAAATTCTTCCTATGGATTCCTGTCATTTTTCACTATACAACTTTCAGGCCACGTAGACCAGATTCCTTCATATCTGCACACATTAAATTTGCAGGGATGGTCAAACCAACAGGCTTAATCAATATGTTTGGCTTCTGATGTCACATATCAATTCACGATGAATCCTTAGACCATTTGATTTAGGGCTGTTTCTCACTCTATGGTCACCGCAGGGATGCCACTTGGAAGTGCACCCCATGTAATCTGTTTCTGTGAACTTATTCAGTCAGTTCCCATCAAATAGATTGTCCCCATACCATTACGAAACCCCATCAGGAAAGTTTTGCAACAATGTGGAGACAAAGACAAACCATGTGATGGGGGCTTATCCATGTAGCTATCCGATATACACAAACCAACTGCTCACCTCATACTACACAGTGTTGTTAAGCAACATCCACATGGCGGTTGTCTCACAAGACATAGCCCATAGCCATCCATTTGTACGTTGTCATGACAACTGACAGGCCTATCTGTGAGGTAGTCACTTTTAACTATCTAACAGATATAACTCAGCATATATATATATATATATATATATATGGATTGGACAATCAGTGTTGATTCTGTCACTTTCATTTTCGCTCCTTCCCAAATCCATTCTGTCTCATTTCCTTCGCATTTTATTCAAATTTGCACAAAAATGCAATTACTTAGCATAATTACCTGGTCTGATCATGCATGGATCTCATCTACCTTGCACTTTCCACACCCAGTAGATCATACTTGCACAAGGAGACTTAATATGCTTCTCCTTCAGAATCCATTTTTAATTTAGCTGTTGAGGAAAGAAATCCCCCGATACTTTCCAGAGAATTCTCATCGTGAAACCTCTCCAGTAGTACTTTGCATTCAAGGCTGTGACTAAAGGATGGTTTTATCAGTTGCCTCATTAATGAAGGAAATGAGGGTTCAGATGTACACAGAACTTCCAGCTGAATTGCAAGACTTGAAACAAAAGTGTGAACTGGTTCAAATAAAAGATATATAAAATCAAAGCAGTGCATCACAAATTGAATTTGTTGGAAACCTAATACATCCAGAAAGCATTCCTGTATACTATCAGGCATACTTTGAGAGGGGTACAAGCAAGGCAGACTTCTGGCATGAAAACAGAGAGGTGCTCAAGGTAAAAGACAAGTGATGGCCATCAGGACCCCATCAAACACCGTTACTCTTAGTAAAGATGAGATCAGTTCTGTATTCTTGAAATATTATTAGAACTTATTCACATCTCAATGGCCACACCTTAACCAAATAAAGGCCTTCCTGGATTTTTTTGCGTATTCCAAAGATTATGCCAGGGCATAAGGCAGTTCTGGAAAGGTTCATCCCAGCAGAAGAAGTAGGCCAAGATATTAACAACCTAAAACACATGCAAATCTCCTGTTCTTGGTTTCCAGAAGAGTTTTATCAATCTTCCAACCATCAATTGCTTACACCTCTTACAGATCTCTTCAATCATATATGATAAGAGGCATAACTCCACATACATGGTGTGCTGCAAATATCATAAGCATACCAAAACCAGACAAGAATCCAGCTGCTCCAACATTTTATAGAACTATGTCTTTAATTAATCAAGAGTTCACGATTTTTACTGTGGTTCTCAATTGAAGTTTGAATGCAATAATTACTCAGTATATTCATCCAGACCCAACAGGATTAATTCCACGAAGGCATTTGGCAGATGTGATGTACCATAGATCTTACACATAAAGCCGATTCCATGGCAATTTTGTCCCTTGATACAGAAAAAGCCTTTGATTGTGTTGAATGACTTTATTTTAAATATCTATTTATGAAGATTGCTTTAGCCTATCACATCCAATTATCAAAGACCTCAAGCAATTGTCTCTGTTATAATCACAATCCAAGCATTTTCCAACTAGAGGGTGACACAAGGCAAGGTTGTGCATTGTCTCCTTTACTGTATGCCTTAGCTGTTCAACCTCTTGCCATTGCTTTTCATTCTAATTGGTATATCCAAGGTAAACATGTAGATCATACAGAACAAAATGGACGTGTTTGCAAATGATATGACCCTCCAATATCAGAACTACCAGAAATAATCCGACTGCTTGATGATTTGGGACAGGCCTCTAATTACAAAGCAAACTATCATAAATTGGAGATGATTAATCTCAATCTATTTGCAGTTACGCAAGACAATGTAGAAAGGAAATTCCCCTTTGTGTGGTTCACTAAGCCCTGGTGACATTTGTAGGCTCACATCTCTTCCCCACTATACGAAATATATAAACTCAACTATCAGCCATTGTACACACAAATTCACTCTGATACTCAAAAATGGGATAAGGATAAGTCATAATGGTCAGCTAGAACAGCTATAGTAAGAATGAATATCTTGACTAGACTCACTTCCATGTTTCAAACAATTCCGTTTCAATATCTATTCCAACTCATGCCAAATGGAAGAAACTACTGTCAGACTGTATCTCGTTAGGATGAAATCCAAGGCTGAAACAAGCAATTCTTAGCTGACCGCAGCCGCTCAACTGAGATTGCTTATAGAATGTATTTTTATTCTTAGCTATTGAGCTTGTATTTATGCCATTTTACAGTACATGTTTCACAAGCATAACAGTCACAGATTAAGAAATATAATTAGTGAATTTCTTTGTTTCTTCAGTGATCATGTTATATAATTATGTATGTTCTCCTTTTTATTGCATTTAATGTGTTAATTTTATTTTGAAATAAAATAAAAATTTCATGTAAAGTAAAAACATCACGTACAGTTTTATGAAGAGGTTTGAGGGGTGCCTATAAAGCCTCCCCCTCACCCAGCTAATAGCTGATCCAAGCAGCTAGAAAACTCAGCTGCCACCATGATCTACACTACTACACTAGATCTACGCTATTGCTTGATAATGGTATTGAAATGCACTGATAACCGTTTGGGCACAATCCACATTCCACATACCACTTTCATAGTGTTGTATCCTGCTTTTTGTTCCATATTTCTGATTTGACCCCTGATATAGATCTGGCCAGAGTCCTTTAAAATGTAGCAGTCAATATCCGTGGGAGGGATGATATGCTGGGGGCAGCCATCTTTTTTTAGTTGTGACTGCAACTGGGCTTTCAAGCCACTAGGAGCTGCTATTAGCTGTGGGGAACGGAAGACATTTATATATTAAACTTTGTATGAAAATAAAAAGTAAACAAAAAAATGGGAAAGTGAGCAGGGTGCGGTGATGTCATGGGAGTGCAAGGGCCTCCAGGGCAACTGGTTTGGTTGGGCAGGGTAATCCAGATTAAAAGCTCCCCAAAGTGGTTGCCCTGTTCTGCTTTAAAGGCAGAGTACTTTTAAAGGCATGGAACACCTTGTAAAACTTTACATAATCAAAGCATGTTGTAGAAAGTTTCATAACAGTTCAGACTAATTTGCATATCTGTGTTCTGCTCTGAACGATGGTCCAGGAGGTGCAAACAAGGACAGTTTGCTCCAAAATGTGGTGTAAACAAATTCCTCAAACAATCCTAATAGGATATGCAAACATATAGTTGTGATTCTTCATGAGGAGATCCAGGTTTGTCACAGCATACTGATTATCCAGAAGATGCCACCATATTGACAATTAGCTTACTGATATCTGCTAGGTTTCTTTCTTCTCTTTTGGGAATTACTGCTGATCCTTGTGGGTTTTGACCTTCTCCTTTCCCTTTCTTACTTTGATTATCTGGTGTTATTTGTGATATGGAGTGCGTTAGTTGATTTGAGAGTGGCTCACAGGTCTTATATAATAAGAAATAAAATTAAACAAATTAATGAACAATGGCACAGGAACTGATTGCATACAAATGACACTGGCTGAAATTCCCTTTTCTCTACAACTGTTAAAGTTACAGGAGCCCTGTCCTCCTTTTCATATGGTCAGCCTAGGAAGTATGCTCTGGATGAGGGCCCCACTGACAAACCAGGAAGGGGTGGGGCAGCAGCATTCTCTATAATGCTGTTCAGTTGGAGCCTAGTCTTTCTCACTGTGCTCTCTGCTGGACACCTTTCCTACTAGCTAATCTTCCTGATCCTTGAACTACAGAGCTACTCCCATTAACGAATACCCAGGAAATACGATCAGCATCAGTGGCCTTTCTCTGAGTTCCTCCTCTGAGGAAGGCTTGAAAAGTTGCAACAAGGAAAAGGGCCTTCTCAGTGGTGGCCCCCTGATTATGGCATGGTCTCCTACTGAGGTATACCTGGCGCTGTGATGTTCAGCTGCTGTAGAGATCCTTGTATATAAAAGAATGTAAGTAATTGTTTATAAAATGCCGAAAGTTCCAGGAAGGAAGTTAAATAGACTAGGGTGACCAGATTTTAAAAATAAAAATCCCGGTCCCCCCCGCCCCCCCACCCAAAACAACCCCCCCACCAAGCCACCCCCCCCCAAAAAAAACCAGCCTGGACCTACCGCCAGGTTCCTCCTTCGCCCACGCGGCCGCGCCGGGTTCCTCCTTCGCCGCCTGCACGGCCGCGCCGGATTCCTCCTTCGGCGGCCGCGCGGCCGCGTGGGGTCCTCTTTCGCCGCCCGCGCGGCCGCGTGGGGTCCTCCTTCGCCGCCCGCGCGGCCGCGCTGGGTTCCTCCTTCGCCGCCCGCGCTGGGTTCCTCCTTCGCCGCCCGCGCTGGGTTCCTCCTTCGCCGCCCGCGCGGGGTCCTCCTTCGCCGCCCGCGCGGGGTCCTCCTTCGCCGCCCGCGCGGGGTCCTCCTTCGCCGCCCGCGCGGGGTCCTCCTTCGCCGCCCGCGCGGGGTCCTCCTTCGCCGCCCGCGCGGGGTCCTCCTTCGCCGCCCGCGCGGGGTCCTCCTTCGCCGCCCGCGCGGCCGCGCCGGGTCCTCAGTCGCCACACTCGCGGAAGAGGCGGAAGAGGGCCGGATCTGGAAGTGACGGTTACGCCACTTCCGGATCCGGCCCTCTCCTGCCTCTTCCACGTGGCCTCTGGCCTTACGAGCCCGGCAGCGGCGGCGAAGGCAGCGGAGGAGCCCGGGAAGCGGCCGCCCCAGCAGGTAAGTGCCCCCCTTCATGCTTACCAGCTGGGGCGGCCGCTTCCCGGGCTCCTCCGCCGCCTTCGCCGCCGCTCCTTGCTTGCTGCCACCGCCGCGTGACCCCCCGCCCCCCCGGTTTGCCCCCCCGCCCCCCGGTTGGGCCGGTTTGCCCCTGGATTCCTGGTTAGGACCGGGAAATCCCGAGCCACCTGGTCAGCCTAAAATAGACTCATAGTTATGTTGCAATCGGGTAAGTATAAGGGGGGAGTTCATGTGTGAGTGCTGATTGAATTGTGGTGGGGGAGTGCCTGGATTGGCTGGCTGTGTGAGAGTGGGAAGAGTTAGAGAAGAATGTGGGGAGATTTTGACTAGAGCTAGGAAGGGCATGCGTGCTTGGTTGTTTTTGGTAGAGTTAGTTGGAGGGAATACCTAGAGAGGGGTAAAATGGCAAGAGAACTTTGAAGTCTCTATCTGAAACGTTTTTAAGAGAAATTACTGATTGAAACCATTAAGCATTGTGCCTTTAACCAATATGCTGTTAAACTAAGGAAACCATCAAGCTTTTGGCTACCTGAGCAATTATCTTGTTAATAAATTCCATTTAATTATATCAACTGGTGTGATCATTGGGAGTACCTGAGGAAGATACAGGTAAATGGTGGCAGCAGATAGAAAGGAGGGAGATTTGGGGGCTAGAGTGCTGGGCTGTGGAGCTGTGGGGCCTAAAAGAGTAAAGGCGGGACAGGAGTAGCAGCAGTAAGCCTAAACCCTCAAACACGTCATAAGCATAGGGGGGGTTGAAGTAAACCCTGAGTGCGAGTGGCATAGACAGCCCTGTTGTGTAGCCTGGTGAGTGTCACGGGTGCAGGTAATGCATCACAAGCGCCAACAGTGCCATCTTTTCAGTTCCAGGTTAAGGCTGTCCTCTACTCCCAAGCATTTGATGGTGTATGATTTATTCATTTTTTGTACATTTATCTTTATTTGATTTTCATACATACCAAACATCCAACTAATACATCAATCATATCAACCATATCCATTATTTAAATTCCTAACCCTTCCTCTTCTCCCCCCCCCACTACTTGTTTTTTTTCTCATTTTTCCTTCTTTTTCTCTTGCTTTCATGAGTCCCAAAGCTTTTTATATGCTTCCACCATAGTTTTCTTATTCGGCTCTTTTTCCATATATTCTATATATGCTTGCCAGTCTGCTTTGAAGGTATCTCTTTTCTTTTCCCCCCTGTAGACTCTTAATTTCTGCGTCAATTTTTCATTTATTGCAATATTCCACAGATTTTTTCCCACATGTTGATTGTCAACCTCCTAGCTGTCTTCCATCTGTACGCTATTAATTGCTTTGCTGTTGTTAACATGTACCCAATTAGTATTTTATCCTTTATCCCTCTGTTTTCTGTAACAAACATGTTTAGAAGAGCTAGCTCTGGTGTTCTGCTTATCTGCTGATCAGTGACTTCTATTTTTTGGAATACCATTTCCCAAAATTTCCGAACTCTTTTACATTCCTACCACATGTGGATTTGGGTTCCATTTTCTTTACACCCTCTCCAACATTTTGGTGGCACGTTTCTATTCATCTTTGCCAGCTTCACTGGTGTCAGGTACCATTTTTGTATTAATTTTAAAGCCCCCTTATCTTTGTAGATATTGTTTGGAAGGGGAATTTCTCAAATATATCTTCCCATTCTTTCTCTTCTATTCCCTCTTCCAAATCTCCTTCCCATATCTGCCTTATTGTCCCATTCCCTCTAAACTCCTGCTTTATTAAAATGCTATAAATTTGTGTAATCGTACCCTCATCCCTGGCTTTATATTTATCTACAATTTTTCCCACTCTGTTAGCTCCCTTATGCTTTGGCTTTCTTTCTATTTCTTATAAATTTACCAATCTTCAACCATGCCATCCATGACACTTCTACATTTTGTGTTCCCCCCCCCCCCATATTTCTTGTGTTATTGGGTGTTCTTGCTCATAAAAAAAAATCTCATTTGTATCAATCCTATTTCTTTTAATTTACTTTTAGTTATTGCTTTCTTTTTAATATCAAATTCTGGATGCATCCAGATTGGTGCAAGTGGTTACGTACCTGGCATTAATCTCTCTTTTTTATAATACCATACTTTCATCATTCCTTTTATTGAACTTTGTTTGTTATCCATTTGCTTTTTTATATATATTTTTACTGTGAAACATATTCTGTGTCTCTTCTTTTTTATTGATGGTGTACAATTTATATCAGTTGTTTCTTCCAGATCTTATTGTGACTGTTTTAGCTGTTTAAACTTTATTTTTTTAATGCTAGAGATTTCATATTATGATTTTATTATTCTGTATTGTGGTGTGTACTGTTGTGAACTGCCCAGAGAGCTTCAGCTATTGGGCAGTGTAGAAGTGTAATTTTAAAATAAATAAATAGATAAATAAGCATGGGGAGCTGACTTTCAAAGCAGAGAAGGTAGGATCAGGACATTGAGGTTTAATTACAGTAGAGCAAAAAGAAGTCCAGCCCTCTTCTCACCTTTACTTTAGTTCTGCTTTTAGAAAACTATGGCAGGTATGCTTTGGCTAAAATTGGAGGGCCTCAGGAGGTGGAATTTTCCTCCCATATTTTAAGCATTAGCTCTGATTAAACATATGGCTCGGCAGACTGCAACAAGCTACTCATAGAAAAGAAGAAATTTCAACTGCCTTCTTAAATTAAAATATCTGCCAGTAGAGAAAACCCTTTTTAATATGATATCAAGTGGTTAACAAGTGCCTTAAACCTAGAACCAGATTTAGCTGGGACCCACCTTAAACAGATTCGAAGGTGCCAATATGACTCATGTCCACTTGTGTGAAAGAATGATAGTTTATGTTAGGGAGAGAGAAGCGCTCCCCGTTCGCTTAAGCAGAGTAAGCGTGTTTAGTCAAAAATAAGTCCAGTACAAGCAGTGAAGAAATACTCACACTCCAGGTAATATTGTGTATAATACAAGTCCTTTACTGTGTTCCAATAATATGTATATACAGGCAACTGGTTCCTCCAGATAATACAGGTTTTCAGACAGCTATTCCATAGCATAATCCTCCATACATCAAATCTCTCATTCCACCAGCCTCCGGCACAAAATCTCCAGCCTCTCAACTCTCCATTTCTGTCTCCTTACTTTTATACACATTTACTGAACCCTGACTCAGCACACAGCCAATTACCTAACCTTCCAGAAAGATTCTCCCTATCTATCTGACCTTTTCAACAGCATATGAAAAAACTACTTTATCAGATCATTGAGTGCAGCTGGCTGTTCAGTGTTCCCTGGACACTCAAATCTTGTCCAGTTCTTTTTATTCAACTTAACCAGAAATTTTCCTCAACAGTTTATTGCTAGAAAAATGGATGCATGTAAGAAAATAAAAAAAAGCTTGCACATGCCCCTGAACTGGTAGACCACAATCCCCTTATTTGGTGCATGCAACTGCGTGTTGTCCCAGGGCTGCTCATCTGAGCAGATGGTGCACCTTCCCTCTCTCAGACGAGAACAGGTAGCAGACCAATCTATCCAAGATTTTATAGAGCTTGTCTCATCTAGTTCCAGACTGTGTCAGAAGGTATTCACATACATCCCTCTCTTCACCAAAATGGAAAAAGGGAAGATTTAATTACTTGGCAGGAAAGACAGTTTCTTACAGCACAGAAAGGGGCAGCCAAATCATCAAGAGAGCTATATACTGTGCAAAAAAACTACTATGCATTATCTAACTTTTGTTAGTAGCAAAAAGCACTGATCTTCACTGTACACCTATGAAAACCAACTCTAATGTCATAATAGTTGCCAACTGTTCTACCAGGTATGCATACATATGCTACTAAACACTACATATGAGTCTGTGTAATTTCATTCCTGACTTCTCGCCATTCTTCCAAAACTATATCCAATACATCAAGATTTCTGCCAACCACAACACAACTGTGATAACTTTGGCATAGTTTCAGCTTTGAAGCCACCATTATTTCAGTGAAACAAATGGAAAATGCAAGATTGGCTCTAGGTTTGACAGACGGACCTCTCTTCCATTGGTGGACCTTGGCAGGCTTATTTCAGCACCAAGCAGTTGAGTCTACCCATTATTTTATTGGTCATGGTGTCCCACAGCAACACCATGTCGGGGTATTGTGGAAAATTTGAATGGTGGCTCTGCTCAGACTGCCAGCCAGATTTTTTTCTTTCAGGTGTGGGAGATCAGCCCTGCCCAAATACGCCAGGTACTTGTGCCAGTCCTGGAAACATATCTTTTATCATCTATGTGTTTAAAGAATTTCTGCCCTGATGTTTAGCCAAAAAGGGCTCCCAGTTCAATAGTAAGAAAATCCTCGCCCTCAATCTTTTACAACTTAAGAGATACAAGGAAACAGGAATGGGGAGGGAAGAGGAAAGCAAGCAAGCTCAGTTTTTTTAACCAGCTCAAATGGAAACAGCTCAGGTAGCTTAATGGAATAGCTGCCACTAGGGCAGGATCTACACTACTGCTTTATCATGGTTTATAACAGTAGTGACAACTGTTGGGGCCCAGGACACATTCCATATACAGTTTTCAAACCGTTTTCAAAGTGTCATATACTGCTTAGTGTAGATCCCAGGTCCCTGTTGGTCCAAAGGCAGATGGTCTCTCAGGAGAGGCTGTAAAACTGCCCTGCTTCTCTCTCTCTCTCTCTCTCTCTCTCTCTCTCTCTAATGGAATCATATTTTCTGAGCAGTGAGATGTTCCAGGGCCATGCTATGCATAGAAAGGAAGAGAAAAGAGGAACAAGTAGCATGGTTTGAACATCAATAGAACTGTCTAAATAGATAAGTTCATTGAGGTCATGTTTTTGGTCATGTTTTTGTTCTTTAGAAGTATCCACTAATAAATCTTACCTCATAAATCCTGTACCTGTTAAAACATGGTTCAGCCATCACTCATGGCCAAAATGGTACTAAAGCATTTTGAGCTAAAGATTTCATCATCTCCATTTGTGAAATATAGGACTAGCATGCAGTAATTCTGCCAATGAAGGCCATACTCTTGAAAGGCTGGCCAACAGAAACATTAGAGAGCAAGGCTACAATCTTATACAACTTTACCTGGGAGTAAGTCCCAATGAAATCAGTGGGGCTTAACTTTATTTTTTCTGCCTTTTTATTTTATTCCCCATATCTTAAAAATACACAGAAAAGATCAAAATGGCTGCTAGGGAAAATAAAATGATTTTATTAAGGGTTGGCTATGTAAAGCTGCTTTCACAGAAAAGGCTGAAGGCCATCAGGTAGCATTTTCCAAAGATAACAATTTCCTAGGCCCTGTTAGGAGCAGGCCTAGTGAGGTTCAGTTAGGGATGGGGAAGAAATTTATTTGGTTCACATTTCAATGCAAACTTATCTAATTCCACCTTTTTGAACCTTTAGAAATTATTATAATGGATGACACCAGATTTAACCAAATGGAATGGAAATCCCCCAGTTTCAAAACATATTTGCCAACTGAGGATTACGCATCATGCACCTCATCAAATGGACAATCTTCCATGAAAGCTTGTGTCATAATAAATGTGTTGGTCTTTAAGGCAGCACAAGACTATTGGCTCTGCTGCAACAGGGTAAGGTGGTTCACCTTCATACCATCTCGGAAACCTAATTATAACAGTGTTTTTTTCACTCCCAGCTGTACCTTCATCCTGCCTATGCACAAGGACCTTTGGGTATGGTGACCAGATCGCCCGGGGTTTCCCGGTCCTAACTAGGAAAACTGGGGCGATCCAGGCCGACAATCCGGATTGTCCTGGATTCCAATCAATTCTAAAATGTCCCAGCTGGATTCGGAGTCTGAGAAATTCAGACCACCAAAATGGTGCCTTGAACCTGCTCAGAGAAGCAGCAGCAGCAGAGAAAAACACGGATCCATCTGCCGCCTTTTCCAGAGCACTGCTGCTGCTCCATTGGCTCAGATGAGTCACTCACCATGACTCACCCTTCTTGTGCCTGCTGAAGCTGCATAGATAAAAAACAACAGCAGCAGGGAAAAGCACACCTGCTCTTCTCAGGCTGCATGAGAGTCCCATGCACTGGGAAGGACTTTGTGGCCAGAGCTTTGGGGTAAGCGTTGGAGCCCCTAGGTTGTTTGTGGGGGAAGAAAGAGAGTTTTGTAAGGTGTGGGTGGGTGGATAAGTTGGTGGGAGGGGGGGAAGGAAAGGAAAGGAGGGAGGGAGGGATGAAAGAAAAGTCCTTCCCGAAAAAATCATCCTTCTAACATCCATTTCCTTGGATTTGGGTTGCAAGCCTCAAATCTATTACTTGGAAGTAAATTGCAGTGAATTTAAGATGTCTGGATTTACAGTTATGGATATTTTAATTTAAAATTCCGCTTTGCAAATACGTGAAGTAGTTTTCCTTGTAAACAGTTGTGTTATGTGTGTAGAAAAATATTTCTCAATTAAAAAGAAAGAAAACTACAGAAACATTACTTTGCAACAAAGCACAAAAGCAAACTTTCATTTTAATTGAATAAAATACAGTAAAGATTTTCATTTGGATTTTAAAAACAAAAACAAAAAATATACACGTAAGGGCATGATCCAGTTACTATAAACACTTTTAGCTACCTAAACTTATGCATGTTTAATTTGAAATAATTTCCATGGAACTCACTGGAACTTACTTCTGAGTAGACATGCAGTAAGTCCCATTGTCTGCAGTGGGACTTGCTCCTAGGTAAATGTGCAGGGAAAAGCAGGCATTTAACATTTTCCCATTGAAACCAATGAGATTGTAGAACCCTATGCATGTTTGCTCAGACATAAGTCCCACTGGCTCAGTTCGGATGACACGATAGTCAATGGTGGGGTAATAAATCAACTTTACAGTTGTTCATCTAGGGGGTACTCCCCACACAACATGGTAATAAATAATCAACTGTGGTGTGGATTAGGATCAGCACTGAGTTGACTACGGCAGCATTTGGATAACACGATAGTCAAAACAACTGACGATTGTTTCCCCCACACCAGTTGTTTATTCTGTCGTCCGAATTGAGCCACTGTGTTCAATGAGTCTTACTCCCAAGGAGGCATGCATGAAATTGCAACCTTAAAAGTACTCAACTTTTATTGGATCATGCCTTTAATTTGGGCTGTGTGTGTGGGAGGGGGGTGTTGCCTTTTAAATATGTCTAAGAAAATCAACATTATTATCATTGTTGTTGTTATTTACAATTCATTTTGATCTTGTCAGCTAGTGGCACCGAACACGAACAGTCCATATTCTGCTAGAGCCACCACTTGAACACGAAGTAGATGGCTACTTTGGGGTTAAACAATATCTTTTAATATTAATATTCTATGGTAGCTACTTGGGCAATTGGGGAGGGGTTATGTCTCCCTATTGAATTCTGCTCTAGCTTTTGAGAACTAGAGGAGAAATGTAATTTAGTGTCATTTTTCTGTTTGATTGCTTAAATTGTTCTTTGCCTATTATTTAATTGCAGATGCTTAAGTACTTTAGGCTGCAATCCTATACATACTTACCTGGGAATAAGTCCTATTTAATTCAATAGAATTTATTTCTGAGTAGACACGCATAGGATTGCGCTGTTAGATAACTAAAGCTTTGATAGCTTTCTTCCTTTCCCTTGATCTTTACATATTGCTCAGTTTTTTAAAAAATCCTAGCTCCCCCCCCCCTATAGTCCTGGTTTTGTGGATCCAGAATATGGCAACCCTATGGGCTGCCTTTTTTAATTTTATATTTGGGGGGGGGATTGCTTTGGTGGGACGCTTTGCGCAGCTGGAGAAAGGCCAGCCAGCCAGCCTTTCCCCAGCCAGGAGAAGCCGCACATGGCGGGCGGCCTGCCTTTTTTCTTCTTCTTTTCTTCTTTTCTTTTTTATGTTTTCGGGGGGGGGGGGGGTAGGGTTAGGGGACAACAAACAACACAACAAACTTTCTGCTTATAGGCAGCAGTAGATTGTTTGCTTTTTAATCATGAGACTCATAAGCAGGACACAGTGCAACACACAGCACCCTTACACTCCTGTTCCCCAGCAAGTGATGCACACACAGGTTTACTGCCTCAATTACTAGAGGTAGCACATAGCCATCAGGAATAGTAGCCATTGATAGCCTTCTCTTCCAGGAAATTGTTTAATCCCCTTTTAAAGCCATCCAAATTGATGGCTATCACTAAGTCTTGTGCTAATGTATTCCGCAGTTTAACTAGGCACTGTGTGAAGAAGAAGAAGAAGAAGAAGAAGAAGAAGAAGAAGAAGAAGAAGAAGTACTTCCTGAATTTGCCACCAGTTGTCCTGAATCTCCTAGCTGCTATCCTTACCTCCTGGAAAGAGAGCACTTGGAGCAAAGCGTAACACCTTCTACCAAGTCAGGCCATTGTTTTATTATCTAGTTCAGTCAGTGGAGGCTGGTGGCTCCAAGGGCAGTGAATCATTTGTTCTGTATTTCTGTGATTTTAATATTAAGGTAGCACATGTTTGTCTTAATTGTGTGCTGTGAAATCAGACTTGTGACCAAGGCTATGTTCGGGTGGGCACGCCCCTTGGAACTGGGGGCCAGACATGTTGGTGGGCACGCCCCCTTTGGGCGGCCATTTTGGACCTGGATTTTGGTTTCCAAAATCTGGTCACCCTACCTCTGGGACTGATAATTCTTAAGAGATCATATCTCCCAGGGAAGCACAAATCCATCTGTGTCTCAAACCACTAGTTTAAATGCACAAGCACATACTCTCTGTTCGAGTTCTCAGCAACTCTCTGTTCAGAACGCTCCATTCTGCCCTAACATTTCTGATTTGGCTCCAGGAAATCTCACAAGAGCTGGCCAATAGGTAGCTACAAGAAAATAAATCTGTACATATTCTCAAACATGATCTTAGTTTCAGGTTTTTTTCCTTAATGGGTGATGGGATTACAGGCCCTCTTGGATCTCCGGACCACAGGAAAGTGTACACTTTACGCCCACCCATTCTCTCCCTGCTTATTATTTATATTAATGCAGGGCAAGCTATCCACTATTTTGGGGACATGTTATCCCTACCCCAGTTAGCTTTAGCAAGAGCAACCATCCAATTCACTTCTGCAGGGGACGGTAATATGATATTGTGCATAATTTGGCAGTGTACATGCACCTTCTAAAACAGGAAACTTCATAGCACCAGAACTCCAGCATGAACTATGGAAGAAAGGGTACTAGTTTTTATATGTACAGGAATAGCCTTGGTTATTATACATATAATAACCTATGCTTCATAATCAACCCCATGAATTGCTTTCAATTTCTTTTCAAAAATAATTTCTTTTCTATAAAATTGAAAGAGGATGGTATCAGTCTAGGGTTGAGGAGCGCACCCCTTTGCAGAAACCGGAGCTGTGGAAGAGCCTAGCAAGAGCAGACAGCGTAAGTTTCCACACTGACTTTTAGTGGCTGGAGGGATATCTCAGTGGTAAATTAGGGTTAGGGTTAATCCTCAGATTAGGGTTAGGGTTGAGCAGGCATGCATCCTGTGCAGAAACTGGAGCCATGGAAGAGCCTAGCAGGACCAGACAGAGTGAGTGGGCCACCAGTACGGCTTGCATACTGATGTTTCGTGGCTGGAGGGATGTCTCAGTGGTAAATTGGGGTTATAGTTAATCCTCAGGTTAGGATTAGGTGAGGAATCATGGCTCCCCAGAAAGGAACTAGAGTTGTTGAAGAGCCTAGCAGGGCCCCCAGGATGGCTTTTTTATTGACTTTTAGTGGCTGGAGGGATGTCTCAGTGGCAATTTAGGATTAAGGTTATTTTCTGAGGTTAAGGTAATTTGGGATCGAGGTTAATGGACTGAGGACGCACAGCTATCCTGGTAAGAACCAATGCTGAGGAAGAGCCTAGCAGAGCCAGACAGAGTGAGTGGGCCAGTAGGACAGCTTGCACACTGTGTTTTAGTGGTGGGAGGGATGTCTCAGTGGTAAATTAGGGTTAGGGTGGATTGAGTTTAGGATTAGGGTTGAGGCATGGCTCCCCGTGGAGAAATCAGAGCCATGGAAAAGCCTAGCACGCCACCAGGACAGCTTGTATACTGACTTTTAGTAGCTGGAGGGACATCTCACTGGTATGTTAGGTCCTTTGTTATTATACATATAAAAACCTAAGTTTAATAACCAATACTATTTTACTGGCCAGCTATGCCATGGTTGCCATCATTACCCACTATAAACAGAAGAAAGAAGATGGGGATGTCCAGCTAGGAGGCACAAACTTCAAGGTAATGGGGGGAGCTACCTTATAGGATAGCAAACTGACTGAATAACGTAGAGCTGTGATGAAATTTCTCTGAAGATATTTTGCTAAGAAAATCATTGATTTTTCTCTTCCCCCACCACTTCTCAAAGAAAGAGAAGACCACTTTGCACAATTATCTCAGAATAGTCTCCAACATTTTTTGTGGGGCGTGGGTCCTATTTTTCCACCCACAATGCCCCAGAACAATGCTTTCTGTAGGATGCAAAATGAGGCTCTGGCTGCCAACAGAGTTGCTGCTGCTGTCACTTGCAGTGGCATTAAAAAAAAACTTGTGGAAAAGGAAAGACGCGATGCTACTGCTGCTGCTAATGGTGAGCCCTCCTGCCAGAAACGGTTGGAGGATTTATCCTCCTCCACTTCTTTGCCCACAAATAGGGTGGAGAATTTAAAGCAGCTGCTCGCACAAGGCTCTAGCATAAAGCTATAAATATTCCTATGAATTAACGCAGTTCAAAACCCCATTATTATTTGATGATAAGTATTTATTTCCCATCATTTATATATCAAGAGAGAGAATACATCCCTCCAAACTGTTTTCCATATGCCTCCCTCATGCATTTCAAAACAACCAGCATTCAATTTAAAGCTGGATTTATATGCTCACTTTTACACTAGGCAGCTAAGAACTTGGATCAGGTGCGTATTAGATAGGGGGGAAATCCACCCTTAAAAAATAAAACAAGAAAGCACATCACTCTTCAAAGGATGCCTCTACAAGAGGCATTTAAAGCTCTTTCAAGGCGCATTAAAAATTTACCTCTACAAGAACGGAGCGCAAATCGGGCATAGAGGCGCATTTTCTCTCCGATTATGCGCATTATTGAATGCGCGTTAAATAGCAAGTTTTATTTTGCTCCGGCCGTTAAAGCGCATTTTAACTATGTGAACAAGCGATTCTCCGCATTGACTACTTGTAAAGTGCATTTGAAACAACCGGTAAGGTCACCTGTTGAGTGCTCAATTACCTCCTGCATACAAGGATTTACGATAAAGCGCTTCCGAGAAGATGCGCATAATCGGAGGAACAGGTGTCAAACAGAATCCATCTAGGGGGGTCAAAGTCTATTTTAGAAGCTGTGCAAGTTTCCTCTTATCTTTCCCTTCTATCTTTTTACCCAAGCATGACTGAAAGGGAGAGATGAGGTTGGGGAGGCAAGATGCCAAAGAGCATTTCACCTGCTTGAAGCGTTTTTGTGGTTTTTTTTTTTTTTAGCATACTGGTTATGTGCCAATTGCTAAAAGAAAATCTGCCAGGGTGACACACAATAGATGACACTGGAGGATTAATGAAAGATTTGGGCTTCACTCCACCATGCTCTCTATATAAACAAAAATCTGTTGCCTCAGTAACTAATGCTATAACTTTTTGTAGCTCAGTGATTTGCATTTTCCATACAATATTAATGACTTAAAAAGAAAAGAGCAGAGGCTTTGGATACTGCGTTTGGGCATTCTAATACAAGGATCATTTATTTTCACTTCCATGGCAAATTATTTGTATTTTAAACTAAAAAATGGAGGGGATGAAATTCATGTATTGGATTACTAATAACAAATCAGCATTTTTGCCTGCAGTCTCCCACTTTTAATCACACCACCTTTGTGCAATGTGTTTAATTTTGGAGCTGTGCATGATATGCAGACACATTAACTTAGCAAGTTTTCCTCTGTCTGTTGCAAACATCACCAGGGCTAGCTTGTTCTCCTCGTGAAATCTTCCCAACCAAAGCATACGTGCCTATTGGATATCACACACCTAAAGACAAACAATATTTTTTTTCTCTCCAGGGGATCCCCCCCTTTTTATTTTTTCTTCTACAAACTTTGTATCATTAATATCTATTTAATTGTCATTGCTACCCACAAAGAATCATGGCAATTGCAGGCTGTGAGATGCTGGGGGTTCTCTGAAAGAGGTCTCCAGCAGCACCCCAATTCCCAAAAACAATTTATATTTTCCTTGGAAAGCGGGAATGACTGTTAAACCAGTTTGTAATGGCTTCAGTCCTAAGATTCAGGGAAAGACAATTTCTCCATCACTCCTCTCCCCTGCAGGTACCAGTATCCCCTGAAATGCCTCTGGAGAAGGTTGGGACCTGGATCCTATGATACATTAAATAAATCCACATAGGAAAGTTTCCATCAGGTCCACACAGCCAATCCCACATCAGGGATGGGTAAGAATTTCATTCAGACCCCCTCTAGATGGATTCCGTTTGACGCCTGGTTAGCCGATTATGCGCATAATCGCAGAAGCGCATTTACGCCTAATACCTCTGCACGAGAGGCAGCGAAGCGCATTAAGGGATGACCAAAATGCGCTTTACAAGTAGTTAATGCGCATAAGCGCTTGTTCACATAGTCAAAATGCGCTTTAATGGCCGGAGCAAAATGAAACTCGCTGTTTAACACGCATTCGATAATGCGCATAATCGGAGAGATAACGCGCCTCTACGCCCAATTTGCGCTCCGTTCTTGTAGAGGTAAATTCCTTAATGCGCCTTGAAAGAGCTTTAAATGCCTCTTGTAGAGGCAGCCTAGGTTTATTTTTCTGATAAGAACATACTGAAATTCACATATTTCTTCTTAAGTGGGACGCAAAGAATTTGATAGTAACCGAAATGGAAAGATCCAGCCCACCAGACCCAGGGTTTTAGGGTGTGGAGTTCTAAAAATAAATCTGGGTTTAAATTCCTTTGTATTCAGCCATGTTTTGGTACAAAGTGAGGGGTATCACTTTTTTTTCTGACTGGCTCCTCTTCTTTAACAATGATAGAACAAGCAGGTGCAACACAATCCTCTCCATTTTGGGAATAGCTGTTCCTATTGAATTTGGCTTACGAACATGGTTTGTTTGTTTTGTTGTTCATTTTGATTAAAAATTTTTACCAACATTAACCATTTTTTCCTATACAGGAAATAACTTGAGATTTAAAAGAATTCAAATGCAGGAGAAAGTTAAACTATTAGATTTGTCCATCCCTGTCCCACATTTTTCAGGACGTTCCCCTGACTCTTTGGAGAGGCCTTTCAGGGAGGGGACAGTACCAGAAACATCCCATCCATGAAGTTCTTTAAATTAAAATAAATTAACTTAGGTCCAAAGCTAATGTGTATTTATTTGCCCAGAGAGATGGTAGTGGAATTATAGACATATCACTGGCTGGAGTGTCCTCATTTTTTGTCCCACTATCATCTCTGGTGAAAGAAGTTTATCAAGTCTTTGCAATACTTCAAAGCCTGATACGATAGTATGGCAAATAAAATGAGTGTACCAACCATGGGTAACTTATTCATCTACCATTAGACTCTCAAATCATGTATGTGCATATGCCTTCCCCAACCTGGCACCCTTCAGAAGTTTTGGACTTCAATTCTCATCAGCCCCAGACAGCATAAACCATGATGATGGAAATCGTACTCCAAAATACCTGGAGCAAACCAGGTTGGGGAAGGCTGGTGTATATAGGAAGGGAATTCGTTTCTATCTGCAGCTGCAATTGTTGCTGAAATTTCATTTGTGAGGATATAGCACAATGGCTAATAGCTCCATCACACCAGCGTTTTAGTGCACTCTCACCATGCCTAGTGTACGGAGTTGCAGCATGGTACTCACATGATGCTGTGCCTGTCCTGCTGACACCCCGCCTCTTCCCCAGACTATCCTAGCATGCTAACAGTCTGGATTATTTTCCCTTAGCGGATTTAATGCACCTTAAGCCTCCATATAGTTTTAAAGGAGCTGGGAGGCTTGGATGGATTGCATCAGGTCCTGGCAGGGAAAAGCAATCTCTCCTAGCAGCCGGCTCCAAGCCTCAGTATAAGACCCAAACCTTCTCTTCTGCTGCTCCCAGACTGTGGAATGACATGCTGGGAGAGATTTGCCAATTTAACAGTATTCCGGAATGTAAGAAAGCCATAAAGACTGATCTCTTCCAGGAGGCCTACCCAGTTGAATTTTAAGATGCCTTTTAATAATGTATTAGTGTTATATGTTTTTAATCAGTTTTATGTATTTTATGCTGTTTTGTATTTAATGTTGTTCCCCTCTGGATCGAGGCGGGTAAGAAATAAATATATTATTATTAACCCCAGGCTCGAAAGTGTTTTTTAAAATCACACAACGCCTGAATCTCTGCAGAGACAGGATTGTACTCCTTCGATGCCCCAAAAGAGCCAGACTAAAGGGTCATTCCATTTTTGCCCGGCAGAAAGGCAGTCTGGTTGAAGTACTCATCTGACAGGACCTGACTGGAGGGAGAAAGAGAAGGGGAGGGGTGGCACGGAGCAGAACAGCTAACAAGCGAAGGAGCGAAACAGCAGCTATTCAGGTGAAAGGGATCATATGCTTGACACGCTTCTGTCTCAGAGGTAAAAAAGACGTGGAGGCAAACCAGGGGACGGAATTAGGTGTGATGGAGGTCTAAAACAGGCACTGGTCATACTTTGAGTGATGATCATGCCAAAAGGCCTTTGATTTCAACACCAAACTGGGAATGCATAGCACTCCCCAGAGCATTCCCCAATCATATCTGAATCCCTGTGCCTGCCATTGCTCCTACTGAGTTAAAAACAAGCTGCAACAGTTCATGCCAGCCAAGGAGCCATCTTTTTATTTTCCTCCAAGTGTCATGAGAAATAATCAATTAAAAACAGAGTGTATTGCTTAGATGTTTTTAAATGAAGCATATGCTATTTTGCTTAAGGGACAACACATACATGACTAAACCAGAGATGAATTTCACACTCCTAATTGTGTTGCTGTTTCAAACGAGGAAGGAAACACAAATGCGTGACCAGCACACCATTAAGCAGAATCGGATTCAGTCAGTATTTCCTACTGCTATCACATTTGCTAAGAGGCAACGCAGTTGTGCAGGAATAGCATATGGTAAATCCCTTACTAGATGGGATCACTTCAAGTTTATAGATGGGAAATCGTATGCTCCTTCATGGGGAAGAGAGGAACCTCCCTCCACATGGAAAGCTGGTGTGTCAAGGAGAAGGGTTTTAGCCTAGCCGTTTTCCATGAAGGGATTTTATTATTTCCTCAAATGTGCAGTCCCTCACATGAATTCTGGAATACTATAGTCCATGAAAGAGTGTATCATGTGCTATTTCTACATGCTTGAATCAGCCTTTACTACAGCCTCACCCAAGGTGGTGCCTTCCAGATGTGGCCATGCTAGCTGGAGGTGATGGGAGTTGTAGTTGAACACATCTGGAGGGCACTAGGTTGGGGGAGGTTGCTTTAATACCAACAACAACTGTGTGCTACACTCTGGCTCAATTTGTTCAACATATTAGGCAACGGAGGGGTAAATAGCGTACTGACCGTGCGTTAGGCAGGCGGAGCTCCCCAAACGACATGCTGCAGCCAGCGCTGCTCGGCACCAGCAAACGCCCCAGTTGCTAATAACAGACGGCAGCCATTTTGGTTGCAGCATCTGCAGCATCTGCTCCCTCACCCTCCCTCAGTCCCCCAGCTGTATCCCAGCATGCACCGTGAGTTCTGCCGGCTGTATAGAGCGGCTGGGGGGTTTCAGCTGCTCTGGGCAGCAGAACTCTATCCCCAAACAGAATAGTACACTGAGAGAGGGGGGGGACCAATTCAGACAACACGTTAAACAATGGGGCTTCGGGCTAAACAACGTGCAAGCGCGTTGTTTCCCTCTGTTGTTTAATTCTCCCAATTAGCGTACTGTCAGTTGTGTGTGCGTTGTGCATTACTCCCCACACGACACAATAAGCAACACAACTGACGATTGTTCTCCCCCTCCTCCGTTGCCTAATATGTCATCCGAATTCAGCCACTCTGATGAGTGTGCTAGGTACTCCGCAGAACACAACAATCACAAAATTGCTGCTTACAGGATTTCCAGGATATTATTGACGCAGTTCCTTAACAAAAATTAGCCAATCTCAGAGAAAGTCAGCCTATATCACATGTACGATAGATGTGATTGAGGCTTGCTCAAAGCTTCTTTTTTTAAAAAAACAACAACTGCAGTAATAGGATTTGTTTTTTTGTTATCCATTTACATCTCGCTGATGCACACTGAAAAGTGGAACAGGGCCTTCTGAGTACTACAACACTAGTAGAGCCAGCCCTACCATTAGGCAGGATGAAACAGTCACCTCAGGAGGCAGATGGTGTGAGGTGGAAGCAAGGTGTTGGAGGAGATAGCTATGTGCCTTGTACTCCAAAGCTAGGGACAGTGAAGGATGCTGTCCCTTCAGCAGCACTCAAGAAAAGCTCAGCTGCCAATGCTGTCAGGTTCTGTGCATGAAAAGAGAAAGGAAACTATCTTGTTCCTTGCCTGAGGCGACAAAATGTCTGACCACCTCTCAGCCAGCTATAACGTGATAATATTACAAGAATGCTAAATCCTTTGAAAGAATAATGCCAAAGTGTTGAAAATGTAACAACGACTTGTGAGGAGGAAGCCCAAAGCAAATCACAACGAGCAACAGTCATTTCACAGGAGATCCAGGAATTATCAGGTCCATGGATAAAGTACAGGATTTCCCCTTCTTTTAAATCCCTGACTGTCTCCCTTGGTTGCAATGTGTGTTTCAGACAAATAAAAATCTGAATGAGTTTGACTTGGCAAGTTCCTTTTTATCACTCTTGCTTTAAACTCATTAAATTTAATGAGCGTTTG
This sequence comes from Anniella stebbinsi, assembly GCA_029215795.1. Lineage (NCBI taxonomy): Eukaryota > Metazoa > Chordata > Lepidosauria > Squamata > Anniellidae > Anniella > Anniella stebbinsi. The sequence goes on from JARDYH010000002.1 coordinate 187,276,352, forward strand.
AAAGGTCAGGTGCATGAAGGAAGTGTTTACTGCTGCAGCACAATACATGAAGGGTGAAAAAAATATCAGCAATAATGAACCCCATGGAAAGAGTTTTTGTTGACAGTGCATTAGTTAAGAGAAAATCCCCTTTCATACTGTGCTTTTCTCTCTAATCCCCATTTGAACTGTACATGTCATAGAAGCATAGCTGGATAAAAGCTAAAGGAAGATGCAAGGCATGCTTTCTTACCTAGTATTTGTAAGAGCAGATCTTTTAAGGAAATGTTTCATAAATGCCACGTAGAACAAAGACCGAAATAAACAATGAACACAATCAAGCTCTGTCTTTCATCTTCTAGCAACAGGGCTGCTATGGGCTTCTTGAAAAAGAAAGCAAAATAGTATGGCATAAATTACATCAATAAAGAAAAGTTTTTTTAAAAAATTGTACCATATAAGACCGACTCAATATTCCTTAATGTCAAAACAAAAGTATTGTTTTGGGTGACAGAACACACTCTCTCTCTCTCAGCATCATCAGACAGGGGGAAATCATATTTCCCATCGCCATGGCCTCCTGCTGCTGTCCCACAATGGCGAGGGTCTCTTTACACGGGGAGAGAAAGAGGAAGCAGCAACGACGACGTGGCCCATTCAGTGGGAGTTTTTATTGTGCTGCTTGTCCTGCACAGAGCAGGAAATGGTGGCAAGTTTCGTTTTAAAAAAATAAGTCAGATTTACTGGGGTCTATTTTGTGGTGGAAAAAAGATCAGAATGGGTGGGAGATGCGCGGAAGGTGGACGTCGTCGTCAAAAGGATGCATGAAAAACCGTGAATGGATAGTAACGAGCGTGTGATAAAACGCTCGTCTGATGATGTCCTTTGTCTCACCCACCCTTGTGTTATTGACCATCCAGTCTAATTGGATGGTCAATAACACAACTGTACATGTTCATGTACAACTGGGAGCTCCCTATGGAAGGCAACCTGATATACTCAACTTGATGTTTTGGACTAGAGGCTTCTCTAAATGAGTTTGAGGGTCATTTTGACAATAACATGAATCTCCTATACATGTCCGGCTCCTTCCCCCAGTTATTCCTTTAAAAACAAACAAACTTGGATATCCTGATTCTTCTGAAATACCTTGGGACTTCCTACTGTGTGCAACTGAAGTAACACTACGAAACACTCACTATAGGGTGCTATCCCATTCAATACTATAAACACGGAGAGGAGGTGAAGTTTTCAATTACAGACCACATGGTCTCCCCTCTCCTCTAGTGTAATTCAGCTCATTATAATTGCACAAGAGAAGCAGGAAGCAAAGCTCCAGTAAGCAAACACAATTTTCCTTTAATCTAAAGAAACCCTCTAATTCCCACAATCCCTGACCATTGGCTATGCTGCCTGGGGCTTAGCTGTAGGGCACCAGGGTCACCATAATTTTATAAAAAAAGATATTGTACAGCTAGAAAAGGTACAGAAAGGAGCAGCTAAAATGATCAAGGAGCTATAGCATCTCCCTTTTGAGGAAGGTTACAACAGCTGAGATTGTTTAGCTTGGAAAAAAGGAGGCTAAACAGGAGACATGATAGAAGTGTACAAAATTATGCATTCTGTGGCAAATATGGATAAGGAGGCATTTTTCTCCCTTGCTCAAAATACTAGAACCTGGAATCATCCCATTAAGCTAATTAGTGGGAGATTCAGGACAGATAAAAGGAAGTACTTCTTCACACAGCTCATAGTTAAAACTATGGAATTCAATTCGTACTACAAAAAGTTGTGATGGCCACCAATTTGGATGGCTTTTAATTCCTGGCGGAGAAGGCTATTAATGGCTACCAGTCCTGAAAGCTATGTGCTATCTCCTGTAACAGAGGCAGTAAGCCCATGTACACCAATTGCTGGGGAACATGGGTAGTAGGGTGCTGTTGCACTCATGGTCTGCTTGTGGGTCCCTGGCCAATAGCTGGTTGGCCACTGTGTGAACAGAGTGCTGGACTAGATGGACCCTTGGTCTGATCCAGCATGGCTCTTCTTGTGTTCTTATGCCTACCTCTGTTCCACACTTTGCAAGTGATGTCATTTGTTGAGGCATGAATGATGTCATTTGATGCAGATATGTTTTGTTATTCAAACCTGAATGAAGATTCCTCCTCCTCCTCCTCCTCCTCCTCCTCCTCCTCCTCCTCCCCCCACATTTTGCACAAACTTTTGCTGTAGATTAGTTAGTAGCAAATTAGTAATGTGTAAATCTCTTCCACTAAAAAAAATAACTCATCTTATTAAAACATCTTCCCCCCCCCCCCTTAAGATTGCTTGGATGCTTTGCCTGAGCAGGAATTTTCACATTTACCTTGACATTTCGCATTGACAAAATTGCAGAGTTTACTGGCAATTCATAACCACCAACTTCAACATCCTGTCTTCTGACAATGTCCAGCTAAAGGCAACAGGAAAGATGCCAACCAGAGCCTGATGCCAATATATTGCAAGCTCCCAGCACTGGTAATCAAAATTATATATTCTTTGAGTTTTCAGACAGAGGGCTCCTAATGCTACCAGACAAAAGGTGTTGTGTAGCTATTCTGTCTATCATTCATTCACAGATTTTGAGGGTGGGGGTGGCAAGAGAAAAGATGGAAAAAGCAATGGGGAAAATGGCAGGGTTACAAATGGAAAACAACACCATCTGGACACCACAACCACCATCATAACATGCCATATTTGCGGCAGGGCAATTGCACCGTGAAAGCCATGACAGGAAGCACCCGGGGAAAAATATTCTCTGGCTTATCTCCTAGATAGGTAGACCGACCTTTCTTCAGGGAAAAATGATGCCCATCATGAAGAAACGGATGGAAGGCAAGGCCACAGCGCCTGGATGCTGTGGGATCCACCATGGGGCATAGAGCAACATTTTAGTACTTTGAATGGGGCATAAACTAGGCCCTGTAAAAGCAACTAATATTGCCTTCATCCTGCTCTATACAAAATATTTGTTTTGTTGTTGTTTGTATTCTGTAATGGCTGCTATCAGTAACTGTCAGCAGGGTAGTTATAAGGAGTTAAGAGATTACCTAATCCATTTTAAATGGATCAGATTATACATCCTAATATTTCAAAATACTCTGCCATTAAAATGGCTCCATCATCTCAAAAACCAGATCCTTTAATTCCCCTCAATTAAAACAAAACACAACTATTCACATGAAGAGAACATTGTTTCTTTCTCTCTCTCTCTCTCTCTCTTAATCATTCAGAGTCACCATTCCACTCCTTTCTTTCTTGGAGACATTTTTTTCATCTTGTTAAAAACAATTATCACTCTGTCTGCAGGCATTAACAGTTTTCCTTATAGTCTGCAAGTTGAACAGGGCACTGTGCTTATTTTTAACACCCCCACCGTAGAACTTCTTAGCCCATTTTTTATGCATTATCGAACAGGATTGTGTATTCCACTTGGCCAAGGAGAAATTATGGTCTGTGTTTTCAAATGATAATTCATTCAAATAGATTGCAATTGAGGGTGGAATCCAAAGAGCTAACTTAGTGTATACCATCCTTCTCTAACCTGGTGTTCCCCAAATGTGTTGAATCGCAACTCCCATAATGCCCCAGCCAGCAAGGGGCTGGCATGCTTCCCTTATTTCCTTCTTCATCTCAAGATCACTCAGAACTTTTGGCCGGGGGCTGATAGAATGTCCCCAGTACTAAATTATTTTTGGGGCCTGCTATAATTACTTTGGGGACTGCTATAAGTCTGCCAATTTTGAGATTTCAAATTTGTTTGACATTATGCTCCCTCTGATACACAGAGCAACAATATTTATTTATGTATTTATTTATTTAAAGTATTTGAATGCCGCTCCTAACCCCACCCCCAGCCCCACCCAAAGGTTCTTGGAGAAGCTTATACTCAATAAGTAAAAGACATTCCCTGCCCACAGGTTTACAATCTAAAAAGACACAGCACATAAGGAAAAAGGGATGGTGAGGGGAAAGGAAATACTGAATACACTGCTATAATCACCCATATAAGTGACAATATGATGCAATACCACTAAACTACCTAAAGCACTCTACTTAACACTGACAAGGGAGGCAACAAAACATTTACAGTCTCCAAAATGATGTCAAATGTAGCCCATTTTTCATTTTCAGTCAATACAAACAATCCTGAAAATCCATCCTATCCATGTGAAGCATCATCAGACCAGCGTTTTATTGTACACTCGTTACTGGGCACTCACGGATTTTCATGGGTCCTTTTCACAATGCCATCTGCCTTCCATGCACCTCCCATTCCTTCTGCTAGTTTTCCCATTAAAAAAAGACCCTAGAAAATCCATTTTTTTCTCCTATAGCAAAATGTGCCGCCATGTCCTGCTGTATGCAGGAAAAGGAGCGCAATAAGAAGGCTCACTGAATGGGCCATGTGATCTTTGTTTACTTCCTCTTTCTTCAGCTTGTGAAGAAAGAGGAAGCTGCTTGTCCCTATTGTGGGACAGTAGCATGAGGCAAACTGATGGGAGGGAAATGTGATTCCACCCCCATGCCCCGTCTGAAGGAGCACTTAATGTTACAGTCATCCCATAAAATTTTATTTTTCCTATTCCAAAGAATACTTCTGTGAGAGTCAGCTTGGGTTCACTACACTCACAATGTATTTTCCTGTCCATGCCACCAATGTATATATATTTTTTTAAAAATCACTGATACAATTCATGAAGGATCATATTTTAAACTAGAGGGTCATCTTTGGAATAGGCTTTTACACCATCTAATACTTGGGCGGAGAAGAACTATGTCTAAGTACCACTTTCTAACATCTAAATGGTTTTTTAAAATAAAAATTGATGTATTTCTGAGATGTCAGCAGGAAGTAGTTTTTCATTCTAGAATCTATACTGATCAAGGAGGAACAGCTTAAATTGAGGGGGAAGGGGGAGGCTGCTGGATATAGGTGAGTGGATAATGATTAACAAACTGAAATTTAATCCAGAAAAAAACTGGACAGTCGCCAGTAATTATCATAGAAGACTATCATCATGTTAAGAGTATTTCTGCAGACATCTCTTTTCAACCCCTTGAAGAAGGCCTTAAAAAACAACATAGGCCGAAACGCATTGGGCTTGGGTCCCCTCTACAAGAATTCAGTTTGACGCCCGGTGGTCTGATTATGCGCATCTTCTCGCATTTGCTTTTATGCCTAATCCCTGTACACGGGAGGTGGTGAAGCACAGTAACAGTTATATGAAACGCGCTTTAAAGGTGTTTAATGCTGAGAATCGCTTGTTTACATGGTCATAAGGCACTTTAACTCCTACGGTAAATTAAAACTCACTATTTAACGTGCATTCAATAATGTGCAAAATCGGACAGAAAAAGCGCCTCAACCCCCGATTTGCGCTCCATTCATGTGGAGGTAAAATTGCGAATGCACTTTGAAAGAGCTTTAAATCTTCTCTCCTTTTTTTGCCCTGAGTGGATGCTCTCCCCCTTTTGGTTTTTTATACTCTTGGACTAGACAATATTTGTGAATGCACAGACACCTGTTCTAGTGTTATTTCCAGCTGTTTATTCCATATTATCCAAAATCTCGCAACAGATGTCACTGTGTGTGCTACAAGATATAAATGTGCAAGAGGGATATAGCATCACCATGATGGGATTGTAGTGATGTAACATGAGGTACAGATCTGTCCCTAGATATTGCTAGATATGCTACTAAATTTCACATTAGCAGGTCTACGTTGGACTAGGGCGTTATCAGAATTTGATATGGTTTTGGTCCAATTCTGGAGGGCTTGGACCACTGGTCTCCTGTACCAACATGGTACAACAATATCACTGCAGCCCTGGCAAATCCCTAGCCAATGTCAGTTCCCCTCTTCCTCCTTGGTTACAGAAGAGGCCCTGATTTCAGCCAGACACCGAACACAATGTAATTTACCTGCCTGCTATCTTTATACGGTAGGTCAAGCCCTCAAGCCAGGGCTGAGCTCTCTTTACAGATGTTTCCAAAGACAGAGCTAAAGAGAAAAAAGCTCCAGTAGCATCACCTGCCTGATGACGTGGGAATCCCTAGCCATTGTCACTTGAGCTCTCCCTCTCAATCATGTAGAGGTCCTGCAAACTCCAATCATTGCCTCCTGGGGGCAGAATAGTCTCCTCTAGGGCGAGCACTTAGGCATCACTAAGAAGGAAGAAATGCATCACCCAGAAAGAGGACATAATGGTGCATAACATTGGCATATGACCAGGTGACCCATGTGCCTGCTCAGTCTGCTGTGTTCAAGCACTTCTTATTACCACTCTGCTTTGCCTTGGTCCCAAAGCCCAAATCCGAGACAAGGTAGGCCAATTCAGCTTGCCTTGGCCCAAATCAGCTTCGGGACCAGATTGGGCACAACAGCCCAAAGCAGCTGAGCTGCTCCCCCCCCCCACGCTCCCCCACCTGTGGGACTTACTGGAGGCCTCCACATGCTGGTGAGCTGCCCGGCCTCTGCTCAGGCTGTTGTGGATCATTTCCAGCCTCTGTACTTTTCAAAACTAGATCTACAGCAGCCCAAGAAGAGGCTGGGCAACTCGCTGGCGCACAGAGGCCGCAGATAAGTAGGGTGGGCTGCAGCAGCAGGGCAGTGAGCAGAGCAGAATAGGGGGCTAGTGGTTGGGAGGGACCAGGGGGTAGCAGCAGGGAGGGGGGAGTCCAATGGACTCCTGGTCAGCCTCATTCATGGGTGCCTGGGAAACTACAGCAGCCACCCCTGCTTTGGCTTCAGCTTCGGAACCAAAGCAAGGTGGCTATGAGCCAAGATGCCCCGAGTATTAAACTGGCTCTTTATCATTAAACTTGTTTGGTAAACCACCCAGAAAGTTTCAGCTAATGGGCAATAGAGAAATGTAAATAAATAAATAAATAAATAAATAAATAAATAAATAAATCTACATGTGGACCAGACAGGCCATTGATTAAAGGATACATTCATATAGAGAACTGTCCTCCTAAAACACCCTGAGGTCCTCAGATGTTTCTTGGACAACGCCACAATCCTCTCTCTTCCTCCAATGGCTTTATGAAGTTGTCTCATTGGGCCTGTTCAGAAGACCCATTAAACCATGACTTTAACCATGGTGGTTTAGCCAGAAAACCAGGCCATGTTCAGAAGACACCTTAAACCATAGCTTTAACCACAGTGAATAATGCTTTTTTCCCTTGTTCACCGTGGCTAAAGCTGTGGTTTAAGATGTCTTCTGGACATAGCTTGGCTTTCTGGCTAACCACCATGGTTAAAGCCATGGTTTAAGGTGTCTTCTGAGCAGGGCTAGTGTGCCCTAAAACTTTCCATCAATCCCACTCCCATTCCGTTTAGATTTCTCAAGCCCGCCGAGATATTAAAATCTTCTAGTGCTCCAGTTCTATCATTAAACCTTGTTGATGCCTAATATATTATTAAAAATAAAACATTACTCGATTTCATTTTCAGCCATATGTACGATCCAACTGAACAAAATTAAACATCAGAGGCTGGATTAAAATCCCTCTGACAACAAAGTCTGCACTAAGATCAAACCAGAAGCCATTTTATAACCTAAGTAGGTTCCATTGGGTGGTCAAGGTGATGGGTTGCGTCTGCTTGATTTTGATTCAGAATGGATTTCATTTGAGAGGCCAGAACTGCTCCACATCTTGTTATCGTTCCTATAAATAGCCAGCTCCCATCTGAAAGGCTGCAGAATCCCCCAGTGGCCAGCTTATCTGTGAGTACAACATAACCTTTAGATAGCTTTACAGAAAACTGAACACTTACAGCAAATGTTAAGTCTAATTAACTGCATTTGGAGATACCACACATCTCTTCTACATGCCCTTGGCTAACCACACGGCCTAAGCCTTGACGTTCAGCCCAGAGCAATATGTTTGCAGGAGAACAGAGAGTCTTCAAAAGATATCCAAGCTGCTGTGACTATACAAGTCACAGGGGCAGATTCCCTCGGCGAAATCATCCCTGAGCAACTTTCATCCTGTCTCCTCTTCAAAGCCTCCTGAGAAAGACTTCTTAAGTTCCCTAGGTAACTTATTCACTTGGCTAAGCATTCTTACAATTGGTATTTCTATACTCAGCCAAACACCTTTGGCGCCTGGCTGCCCGATTATGCGCATATTCGCAGAAGCGCATTTACTCCTAATACCTCTGTACAAGAGGCGGCGAAGCGCATTACAGGACGACCGAAACGTGCTTTAAACTTGCTGATATGCAGAGAATCGCATGTTTACATGGCGGTAAGGTGCTTTAACTGCCACCGCAAATTAAAACTCGCGGTTTAAAGCGCATTCGATAATGCGCATAATCGGAAGGTTAAAGCGCCTCAGCCCCCAATTTGCGCTCCTCTCTTGTAGAGGTAAAAATTTTAGTCAGCCTTGAAAGAGCTTTAAACCTCTCTTGTAGAGGCAGCCTAAATCTGCTCTTCTTCCATTTGCTTAGTTATTGCCCTTCTCTCAGTCCCCAGGTCAACAGTTACCATTTGTTGTGGTTTAGAGAACTATCATGTTCTATCTTAGATTGCTTTTCTTCAGCCTTAATGTCTGAACAGTCACATAATGACTTTCCTAAGCTCCAATCCACATAAATGGCATTCACCATCAGGGGCAGGGAAACTCACGATCTGGGCAATTATAATTTCCATTTTTCCCTATTGTCAGTTGCAGGTTTAATTTTGATTTTTCAGTGCTCTTATGTTAAAGTCTGTTGTTTCTGTTATTAACATGTTTTAGTATTGTTCAGTATGGGGCTGGGCTGAACTGTATGTTTCCTTTTTTAATTCAATGTAAGCTGCTTTGCTGTAGATCATTCTGATGGAATTGCAACTTATAAGTGTTTTAGTGTTTTAAAATATAAACTTTTAAACTGAAATAAATCAGTATTTCCCATCACAAAGTGCATCAAAGTAGAGGGAAAGTGGTTTCTCGCTTGTGGGTAAATGTAAAAGGGAAATCTACTTACTCCAGTCACTGCTTCCTTAGAAACCAGCTAGTTCTATAAGAGAGCATGGCCTTTGAAGCCCAGTTCATAAATGTTTACCATTGGTATAACTGCTCCATGAAAAACAAGGGGGATGGGTGGGGTCCACCTAACACACCATTCGTGAGAAGCCAGCTATGCAGCCTCTGCCTACGTATGTGTGGCCTAAAGCCAATGTCCCATTAGCAGGAGGCATGGCAGTGCTGGCAGAGCTCTACTGCCTTTTCCCATTAGGCAAATGGGTGCACCAGGGCTAATGGACCACTCTGTAAACCTAAGTTCTTCAAGTGGTTGCACAAGAGGATCTTAAACTAAATCCTCCTCTTGCACAGAGTTTGGAGCTAGGTTTGTGCTTCCACAATGCAGGGATGTGCAAATCAGCAAAACTAGAACTCATTGAGGCTTTACAAATTGTACTTTGAACTCTATCTGACATGTGTCTGTATCAGATTGTGAGGGGTTTTTTTTACTTTTCACATGGAAGTTCATGCATATCTTGTGCACATTTTGTGCAAATATATGCAGCGATTGTGCACATTTTTGAAATTTACCCCTTTTTTCCATTGATTGGATCAGGCTTTGTCTGCATTTTTCAAATGTATGCATTTTTCAAGCACATTTTTGTTGCTCCTTTGTTCTGTGAATTGCATTGCATTTTTCAAGCACATTTTTCATTTGCTTGTTTGTTCTGCGAATTCCATTGCAGGCTTGGAGATGTATCGGCTTCAACTGAAGTCTGCATTCAGCTTCCAGGAGCTGCAAACTGGATAAATTCTGATCAAAAGCAAACTGAAATGTATTTCTCATGCATCCTGAGCATAACGGACAGGTTGGAAGACTGGACACAGAGAAACAAGACATCCTTTAACAGGGAGAGGACATCTTGTTCCTCTTGTGTCCAGGTATTTTATTTAGGGAGGAAGCATGTAGGGTATGCATACAAGATGGGGGGTTCATGGCTTGAGAGCATTACATCAGATAATGATTTGGGTATGGTTGTCGACAGCAAGCTGAACTGCTAGAAGTGCTAATGTAGTTCTAGGCTGCATTAGAAGAAGCATTGTATCAAAGACATGTGAAGTCCTTACTCCTCTCTTCTCGGCACTAGTGAGACCACACCTGGAGTACTGTGCACGATTCTGGGCACCACAGTTCCAGAAGGACATTGACAGGTTAGAACAGGTTCAGAGGAGGGCAACAAAGATGATACAGGGACCTAAGGGCATGCCCTATGAGGACAGGCTGAAAAAACTTGGGCTATTCAGTTTAGAGAAAAGAAGACTAAGGGGAGACATGTCAGCAGTGTTGTGGTACATAAAAGGATGCCACAGGGAAGATGGTCAAGAACTATTTTCCATGGCCACAGAAATTAGGACCCCAAATAACGGGTATTAGTTACAGCTACTAGATTTCGATTAGACGTAAGGAAAAACTTCCAGCTGGTAAGATCTATACAATGGTGGAACAATCTACCTAAGGAGGTTGTAGGTTCTCAATCTCTGGAGGTTTTTAAGAAGAAACTAAATCAAAAGGAGGAGAGCATCCAACATAGGTAAAAACAGAAGGAAAAACGGGTTCTCAGGATGCAAAATGTCCAGTTGACATAGATGATTACAGGAGACTTTTTTTGCTAGAAAAAATTCTGCAGACACTATCTTCTAACAACTCCCCAAGGAAGGCCTGTGAATAAAGTACAGGGCTTTGTGAAAATAAACATTTTGCATCCTGAGAACCTGTTTCTCCTTTTTCTGACCGTTTTTTAAGAAGAGGATGGATAGCCACCTCTCATGGATGGTTTAACTGATTTTCCTGAATATTGCAAAGGGTTGGAACCAGTGTGGTGTAGTGGCTAGAGTGTCAGACTAAGAGTCGGGAGATCTGAGTTCTAGTCCCCGCTCAGCCATGGAAGCTCACTGGGTGACTTTGGGCCAGTCACAGACTCTCAGCCCAGCCTACCTCACAGGGTTGTTGTTGTGAGGCTAAAATGGAGTGAAGGAGGATTATGTATGCCGCCTTGGGTTCCTTGGAGGGAAAAAAGGTGGGATATAAATGTAACAAATAAATAAATAAAATAGATGATCCTTGGGGTCCCTTCCAACTGCACAATTCTATTATTCCATTTGAGCTAGCAGAATGACAGTGTTGGATACAACCCATCGTTTATACTATAGTAAGCCCTACTGAGTTCACACTTACTCCCTAGTAAGTGTAAAATGTTTACTTCCAAGTAAAATGGATAGAAATGAATAGCAAATGAGGCAGAAAAAATGGGAGAAGATATTGTTTTATAAGCTATAGAAATAGTTTTACTCTATGCAAAGTTACCCTTCAAATATAGCCCCTACCACACGGGAGCTGCTTTTCCATGACATGCTCTTATGTGACTGAGGAAAACGTATGAATGATGAAAGCACGTTGGCAGAGCCAAACAATCCACCTCCATGTTGCTCAATTGCAGCTCCAAAAGTGTGGGAACACGTCACAGAAAATCGGCTTGTGCACACTTAAGGTCCTGTCTGAACATTCCTCAAGAAGCAGTTCAGACCACTATTAGAAATTATTTGCATTCAAGAGAACATAGAGCCTCCCATGTGCCACATTACCTTCCCATAAATCCAACTTTATACCATATTACAGGCTACTTTTCTTTCCATTCTACCAACGGTTGAATAGCAACGTTAAAACCACTCTATTGGCAATGTTGTTGAGTTGAAGCAGACTCCTTTCTGCTCATCTCATGAGCATCCTGGACTTTTAGCAGCTTCTTTAAGTGGACCTTCACACTGATTTACAAAAGATTTCCCCCTCATCCTGTTTTGACTTGACTAGTATAGAAAGAGCAATTGAGATCACCAAAAAAAAATGTTGCAGTGTTGAATGCTTTCTGCTCAAGATTCCAGCCAGCTAAGCCATCTTCCAAGACACTCCATTCCACCCACACCCTTGGCATTCTATATCCCTTGAGCATGCTCAGTCCTCATTGGGCTGTTTTGGGGTTCTCCCTTAAGGCCCTTTTCCTTTCAAACAATCTGCTTCTGTAGACCTTCGGTTCCTCCAAGCCTACTGATTCCTCTCTCTTCTGTATGGATGGTGGTGTTTTGGTTATACAAGGCACAGGATTCATAGAATAAGCCCACTGTTATTATATAGGATAGTTGATGCCCTTTTGCTATTGAATATTCTCCTTTCTAAGCTTGAAGGGTTGCCAATTCTAGCTAGACCCCCTGCAATTAATGCCGCAATTGATTCACCTTTCTTCCTCACCCGCAGAGAGATGTTCCATTTTTGGTAGACTTTGACATTTTAAAGTAGCCGTTAGATGGAAATCCTCTAAAGGAGGAATATTCATTTTTTTAAAAACCAAAGAAAGAAAGAAAAAAGAAGATGATCTGAAACAGCAAGGTTGCTTTTCAGTGGTTCTGCCTTTCAGTTGCCATTAGTTAAGGGAGGAGAGAGAAAAGTATTATGCTATTAAACTCCTTAAATCCAATTTCAGTGTCGCACTTTATATAACTAGCTCTTACTTTATATAACTAGCTGTTGTTGAAAGTATGAGTCTGTAACGTGTTGTTATTGCAGGTATGTTCAGATTCTAGATTCAACCATGAGTCCCTTCTTGCTAAACTGTTTGAAAACATGAATGTGTCTCTATTTGACAAGGATCCATTTGAAGACTCTTGCAAAGAAAATTGATTGCTTTGGGAATCGTTATTTTGCCACCGATTTCTTTCCAGTACACGTTCTGTCCTTTGGAGACCTCTTTTTTAGTTATTCCTTGATTACCTTTGATACATTTTCCCTTTCAGCAATCTTTCTTCAGCTTTTAGTATCTAATGAAACTACTCATCACACGTAGGGCTAGAATCAGTGTTTGAACATGAACGATACTAAGAATCGGAATATGCTTAACTGGATACGCTTGACAGAGCTTATGCTTTGTACTATTAAGGACTGGAAATTCTCCTGGCGCAAGGACAGAGTTGTCAGATTCTTATTTTACAATGCAGCAGTAGACTTGCACAGCTGGAAATCACTTGGCAAGGGGATTGTAGTGCAATTAAGGAAAGATACACACATCAATACTAGCCCATGCACTGAGGTCATCTTTGCAGGCTCTCTTTCATGTGCCCCCACTCTCTGAGCTGAAGCAGGTAGCAACTCGGACATGGCCTTCTTGATGGTGCTGCTCCGCCTAGGTCAGGGGTGGGCAGAAAGTAGATCTCCAGATGTTTTGGATGTCAGTTCCAGCATTCCTGACAGGGACTTCTGGGAGTTGAAGTCCAAAAATATCTGGAAATCTACTTTTTGCCCACCCCTTATTTAAGAAACTCCCTAGCTTCTGCACCTATCCTTCTGAAAGATTGCAGGTCCTTTGCCTGAGGGAAGCCCTATATGATATGTGCCGTTTTAATACAAAGTAATAAAAGAAAACATTGAAGGGAGGGAAGAGGAAGATAATAACCCCTCTCATTGGAGAACTCTACGTCCGAGACTTTGCAAGTTTCTTACTTCGGTACACCTCTAACCTGCCTATCATTTTCAGAACAATGATACAAAATGAACATGGGGGAATAAGTGCATCATCTTTTGGAGACTCTCAAAATAACAAGGCTACTCCTGCACACAAAAAAGTATGTCACTATCATTCTGAAACTTTCAGGTTTGATCCCCCTCAACTATCCTTGAATCCCTGCAATTTTCATCCAATCCTGCTACTAAATCAAGTCAATGGCAGTTTGTTTGTTTGTTTGTTTGTTTGTTTAAAGAACCATGCACCTTCCCCCCTCCCCAACATAGAGCAGGTGAAATCCCCTCCTAAGGAACTACTAGGTCTGCAAATATCATCCAGTTCTGAACAAGAAAAAAAGAGAGCTTATAGCCATTTTATTAATTTTCCATGACAGTCAATAGGAAGCACAAATTCTAGGTTCACAAATAAGTCAAAGCAGGCCAATGCTGAAGCAGCAGCAGTCCATTTTCCAAAGCCTCAAGGTTGGGTCTAAGTTGAACCAGGGGGTGGCTGTGCACACATCCATTTAATATCCTCAGTTCCTCATGTGGGCCTCAATATATTGGATTTCTTTTGTATCTTAAGTTGAACTACTGTGATTTATTAGTTTGACCACATGGAAAGGAGGAGAGGGCTCCTGTATCTTTAACAGTGGTATTGAAAAGGGAATTTCAGCAGGTGTCATTTGTATGCATGCAGCACCTGGTGAAATTCCCTCTTCATCACCACAGTTAAAGCTGCAGGAGCCCTGTCCTCTTTTGTATCTGATCACTAGAGGGCAGGGCTCCTGCAGCTTTAACTGTTGTGACAAAGAGGGAATTTCACCAGGTGCTGCATGCATACAAATGACACCTGCTGAAATTCCCTTTTCAATACCACTGTTAAAGATACAGGAGTCCTGTCCTCCTTTCCATATGGTCACCCTAGATTTATATATAAACCAATTCTAACTTGAACTGTTTTTAATAGTGAAGGGGCCCTCCTGCTATGAACTATCTTGCCTACATTCTGGTCAAATGACAGCCTGATCAACGTGCTGCAGTTACACAGAAGGAAGACAGAAGAAGATTATTATGCCATTGCCAGGATTTTGTTCCAATGGCAGGCCATTCATCTGAGCTGTGAGAAAATAGGCCATGAAGGCCTAGAGAAGAATGGGCTGGAGCAGTTACTAGGACAAGAGCAGCTGTTGGCTGAACATCCTGACCCCCCCCCCCCAAAAAAAGCAATCAAATAACACAGTCAGTAATCTGGAACGTTAGCACTGCAATTATGTCGCTTGGAAAAACTTCTTCACCCAGCCCCCAGAGAAACCACCCTTTGCATCATCTGTTTGTTCTTGTGAACACAGAATTCAGCCTTTGTCCACTTTCGTTAAATGCAACAGGCATTCAAGGAAGAAGAAAAGTATTAATAAAACCATATTAATTAATTCAAATGGCAAAAAACAACTATGCAATCCGTGGAAATAGGCACAAAGAAGTGCAGACCAAACTGCACTGCATTTAGGCTGTGTGTAATGCCTAAAGGAAAAGGCTGCCGTCTTAAAGGACTGATTCCAGCTCCCACCCTCACAAATCACTTTTCACTGATTAAGAATTTCCAGTACATCTGATAACGTTTAGCAAGAACCACCAGTTAGAACACATAGAATTGCTGTGACATGCCCTGGTTTTCATTTTTTAGGAACAAGGATATCCAAAGAAAAAGCAAAAAACAACAATACACAATTCAAAATTCTTTTTCATCTCTAATTCAAATCCGATTCACAGAAATCATTGCTATGAGCATGTGTTCATCTTCTGTAATAATGACCCACATGTTGGCAAGTCTGTCTGCTGACCTTCTCCTCCTGAAATGCTTTGATGCCTTGCCAGAACTGGCTCCAGGGGTGTTAAGAAATCTATTTTCTTTTTGTAATCTGGTGGCTTTCAAAAATTCCATTTTGTGAAGATGGGCCTGCACACACTCATTAAATCACCTGCATGTGTTCTTGTGCGGGCTTCAAGGCCTTAAAGGCCAGAACAGAACACTTGCCAAATTAGATTGAATGATTTCAGCTGGGCTTCTGTGAGAATTTTTTTTAACACCCACCCCCAGAGAGCTTGGGAAAACTATTCAGCCAGCTACTGATTGGCTAAGGTGGCTCACCTCACATTTGTCAAAGGCTTTTGAGAATAAAAGAAGGGGGAGATACTTCTCCCCTTTGTCTTTGGTCTTAATCTTACATCATGTTTTTGGCTTCTGACTCTCGATTCCTGCATTGAGTAGGGGGTTGAACTCGATGGCCTTATAGGCCCCTTTCAACTCTACTACTCTATGATTCTATGACAGTTTGGGGCCATGTCCTATTTGACCATGCTCTAAAAATTACCTGGGCTTAGGTAACATAAATGGCAGGCTTAGGTAACTTTTGTTATTTTTTGCCTGAAGTATTGTCTCCAAATGTACTCTGTTCTTGAATACCTTTTATTCCCTTTCCCCCTTCTCCACTGTAAATAACTTAACACCTATTTCAAATGTTGTCTGTGCTTCCTTCCAAGTAAGCATTCGTACTAAATCCAGACCATTCTATTTGGTTATTGTATAGGGGCTTGAAATAGAGTGTGTTGGCTTGGACACTTATTTCTTAGGCCCCAGGTGTGCTCTGTAAAGTCTGAGAGTTCCCTGACTCAGACTGAGGTGGACATAAGGGGTGGTGATAACCTACTTGGATAGTTGTTTGTCTCTGTCTGTGCTGCTGGAGGTTAGGGCAACCTCCTCCCTCCCTTCAGAATGGATATCACTGGAAATTAGACAGAGAGAGAGAGAGAGAGAGAGAGAGAGAGAGAGAATAGGAAAACTCTTGTTTGGAGGACTTGCAACCTTTTACTTGAAAGAAAATGCTCCAAATGCCCTTCCAATAACAACAACAAAACACATAAGGAAGCAACAGGAGCTTCCCTACTTAAAGGAGACATCAGCACCTTTGTGAAATCAACAACCATTATACCAATCCTAAACTATATCTCAGACAGACACACATCATGTTTCAGGTTACAGGCGATTACACCTATATTTCTGGCCAATTCATCCAGTAACTATTTTTATAAATAATCAATTGAGCTCGTCTTGTGGATTTGCATGCTGAAAGTACAAATCCCTTTGCTTATCCTGTTGTAACATCAATACCATTATCAAGAAGTATTTAAAAAGGCCACAACAACTGCCCTTAACATATTCTGCATTTAGTGCAATCTAACCTTGTATATGTCCAGGAATAGACCTTTAAATATTGCTAAGAATTCACAGTGACACATAGGTGGACATGTAGTTCATCTCCCCATGTCTCCCTCCAATTGCTGTATCCTTGAGGTTACTGGAAGGGAAGGCACCTTTCACATGCAAATAACTGAATCATAAATTGGACATTAGAATAAGGCAAGAACTCTAAGCATACTTACTTGAAAGTTTACTCTATCAAAATCAATAGTACTTGCTTAAGAAAAAATATTGTAAAGATGGTAACATTAATCTGTGGAACAGAGCCCCCTTCCTCCATCTCCAAAATGCATTTTGAGCTTCTCTAAATGGACAATTTATTTCACGCTTGTGATTGGCCACACACAGAAGTTTGCGGATCCATTACACGAAGTCGTCAATGTCCAGGATGTCCCACGCTATCCTCTGGAAATCTTGCTTTGAAAAACCTGAGATAATGTGGTAATATCTGGGAAATAGTGGGAACTCCCAGTGTGTAAACTTGGTGTTACATTATAATTCTGCCACTAGATGGCAATGTTTCATTAAAGTGAATGGAAGTGAATGAAGCAGGCAAAGAGAGGAACTATTCTATTCAAACCACATGGCCGCCTGTGTAATAGCACCAATCATAACCCCAGAAAGAGAGCGGAAACAGAAAGCCCTGATAAGGCAGCAGGGGTTTTTTTTTTAATGTAGAGAAGCTCTTTGTCCCTTCTGTGCCACATCCATTTTTTTTTCTAGTACTGCTGCTAAGACACAGGCACGCACTTACCCCTTTGAGACCACCGAAATCTGAAAAGATGTGCCTGGACCAGGTTCTTGGAGAAGCCATGCGCAACCAGGCACAGGTGCCCCAACATGGCAAGGGAGCCCAAGGTTTCTACACAGGTGGGAAGAGGTTGGAGCTTAGCAACCACATCCTCTTGCAATAACACACCAAATCTTCCTGAAAATAAACAAAGAGGTTTGGGTAGTGACAATGTGCATGAGACAAGAGACCAGGGTTGCACTTGCCAAAGGAACACTATCTTTATGACGCAGCTCAGAGAACTCGAACCTGTTGAGGGACATTTCTCAGAAAGCTCAGTGGATCTCTGAAATAGAATTGTCAGTCAACGGATGATGTTCCCCTTCTATTGGGAATGAGAGAAAAACCAAATCGTAGCACAACCGCAGAGCAGCTACAAAAGCAAGAGCAATCCCCACAGAGTCCAAAGCTGCTGTCAGTTTATGTCTGTATTATAAACCCTGCTGCTGCCTGGATGGTGAGCTGGGATGTAAGCTTCCCCCAGTGTGTCTGAAATCATCCTACTGCACAATTGATGGCTGGTGCACTGAGACCTTACTGTGGGCATAGCCGGTAAAGGAAAAGGAATCATAGAGGTTGTACTAATGAGAGGTTTGCTGGGTGGCTCTGGTGTTAATCTTGCAACTAGTTGCAAGAAGCTGTTGGGAGGCGTGGTATTCTCTAGGCCTGTGCACAGATACACAGAGCACATAGCATCTCTGCCACCCTCTATTATGGATTCTGCTTTTTGCGGTTTAGCATAGGCACCAGTATTGTTCAGCATCAGAACATCATATTTTATAAAAGAAATAAGTGCATCAGACCAACCAGGCACATTTCGAAACCAACCAAGCTGGCTGCATATGAAGAACTGGGACACCATTGGTAGTAATTATATGCTATTTATTGGTAAAATGTGCTTCTGAGCGATGGCACACCTATCATTCTGCATAACATAAAAGAGAACTACAAAGTACTTACATAAGATGAATGGAAACCTGGGAGTTCCGGCAGTAACTAATGTTTAGACAGAAAGAAAGCTGAGGTGGGAGTTTATTTCACTATCTGAAAAGAAAAGAAAAGGCAAGGAACAGAAACTGACATTGCATCATTAGAAGTGGCTATTCAAGGAGTAAGGAATAGGCTATTTGTCACTAATCCCTCAGGCGCAATCAACAGGAAGCGATAAAATAGGCAGAGCCAGCAAGCGCCAAGCTTTCAATTAATTTGGAAAGGAGCTTTGCTTAACATATGAGTGGGGAGCCTCAGGCCAAGGGGTCTAATCTGGCCCTGCAGGAGTCCCCAGATGGCCCCGCCCCTTTTCTCTAATCATTCAGTGGTACCCTAGGTTTTGTAGTTTTTCTCCCATTCTAAAAAGATTGAAATGCCTCTCCTAGGGCTTAGTTACTGGCAGTAAGAGGTTTAAACTAAAATATGCTGTGGTATGGTTTGTGGTTTTGCCCCACCCCTTTTGCCTTTAGTTCCACCTACCACTGGACAGCAGCCTCCCAGAGCTTCTCCCAAATTAAATTCAGAGAATTTCCCATCCTTGGTTTAACTGGATTTACCTGTAAGTAGACATTCTAGGGAGACTCAGCCATAGGAAGACCATCGCTGGATGATATAGCACTATATTAAGTACTGCATGGAATTGTCTCCAGAAATAAATTTGGAGGTTCCTCACACTCAAGCACCTCAAAAGGGTCTGGAAACAAAGCCCTATGAGGAGAGACTGAAATAAGTAGGCATGTTTAGTCTGGAGAAGAGGAGATTGAGGGGAGACATGATAGCACTCTTCAAAAACTTGAAAGGTTGTCACACAGAAGAAGGCCAGGATCTCTTCTCAATCATCCCAGAATGCAGGATGCGGAATAATGGGCTCAAGTTACAGAAAGCCAAATTCCAGCTGGACTTCAGGAATAACTTCCTGACTGTTAGAGCAGTATGATAATGGAACCAATTACCTAGGGAGGTTGTGGGCTCTCCCATGCTAGAGGCATTCAAGAGATAGCTGGACAACCATCTGTCAGGTATGCTTTAAGGTGGATTCCTGCATTGAGCAGGGGGTTGGACTCGATGGCCTTATAGGCCCCTTCCAACTCCACTATTCTATGATTCTATGATCTCTACTGTTTGTTAGGGATTACCTGAGACTGGAGGTCCGCAAGGCATCAGATTAAATTTTGCTGAGGCCAAGCAAGGTTCTGTCATTCTAAGCAAGGGACCATTCACAAGTTCTCTGGTGAGATGGCACAATAGGCAGCTTCCTACAAGGGTTGATCATTCTCCCAGTGGTGCTGTCAGGCCAGGACGTTGGGAGAGACGTCCAGGCCCCCCACTCAGCAGAATGAGATGAGGACCCTCCAGTGGAAGCTGAAAACAGAGTCTGTGGCATCTTAAAGACTAATGGTGTTTTATTTTTGAAGCATGAGCTTTCATGGGCTAACACCACTTCCATTCCTGCATCTTACCAAGGCTAGATCTACACTACTGCTTTATAGTGGTATTGAAGTGCACTGATAACTGTTGGGGCCCATTACACATTCAATATACCATTTTCATCATGTTATTTCCTGCTTTTTTATTCCACAGTCATAATGATTTGACACAAAGTGTAGATCTGGCCCAAGTGTGGTTATCCCACGGAAGCTCATGCCTTAATTATAAAACACTGTTAGTCTTTAAGGAGCCACAGACTCTTTTTGTTTTCATATTACAAACTACCACAGCTGCCCTTTATAAAACAGTGGAGGATGGTGTTTCTGATGACATGGGGCAGTGAGTCCACTCTAGGTTTCAGCCAGAACTGTAGAGAAGCTATCCAAAGTGCTGAACGTATTTTAGGGGCCAGGGTTCAGCACCTCGGGAAGCTCCTTTAGAGTTCTGACTCATTCTGGCTGAAACTGCCTCACTGATATCGGAGCCACCAGCCTTCACTGGAGGCCTCCAAATGCAGCAGGAAGGAAGTGATATACATTATACTCTAAAGAAGAACTCCTGTAAGCCCATTAAGACTGTAGTCTAAAATCATCTAAATGCACCACTGCCGTCTGCTACATCAGAAGTAATTAAATGATCCAGTAGCCTGATATGACAGAATTTCCTATTCCCAACAGAAGCCTGTTAGAAGGAAGTAAGGTCAAGAACAGAAAATCATGCAGGGAAGCAACAAGTAGGTATGCATGCACACGTCCATGCACACCTACACACACATTGAAGTGACAGGAAGATTTTATTATTAATTAAATTCTCACAGCACATTAACAGTTCTCTCACGGCATGCTGTTTGGGAATTACTGCCTTATGTTATCAAATTAGTAAGCTGTATAGTAGACAGAGAATGAATGACTCATGCAAAATCACATGCCATGAAATCAAGAAAATACTGATGTTTCACAACTTGTGAACCTGAAGTGCGAAGGCAGGAAAACCAGTTAAAATTTAAAAGATCAAAGATGGAAGTACTGGCAGCTGGATATAACTGCCAAACAATCAAGATTAGAAGAGGACCAACCAAGTTGGTCAGTCAGATTGTCCTGCATTGACTGCAGCAGTGAAGGGGCTAACCAAGAAGCAAAGTAATGAAGCAGGCAAAAGTTGTAGCACACAGGTTTCAGTACAATGGGTTCAGGCTAAGGCAGGAGTGGTCAAGATAGCAGGCAAAGGTCAAAACACAGTTAGGCTGTCAGATACATTACATAGTCCAGAAGCAGAGTCAAGAAGGAGTCCAAGGGTCTGTAGCAGAAACATTGAATCACACAGCAAGATCAGGAAAACAAGATTCAAGGCATTGGAGATGACAGAACAATGTTGTTCCAGCACTGGCTAGACAGATGCTGCAGACTTTTAACACCAGAGCCTCCAAACCCCACCCACAGCCCAGTGAATTACATTAGAGCTCTCTGGTTAGGTCTAGAGCCTCCTGAGCCCCAACCACAGCCCAGCTGAATTACATTACAGCTCTCTGGTTAGAGCCCTACTCATGAGGAGTCACGTTTTGCTGAGGAGTCCATCTTTGCAAGTGAGCGCTTCTCACATCTGGGAGCTTTACTGGTTTACTGCTTGAGGTGATAATGCTCCAGGTGGCAGGGGGTTGCTCAGCTTCAGCCTCAGAGGCAGTCCACCCCCCCCCCCCAATTGCATGATAGGGATGGATCTGCAGCCAACTCCCCCGAGGGCCCAAGCCCCTCCTGGTCTGGTGACAGTGACTGATCTGGGATACTCCCCATTCCTGGAAGCTCCAGGTCTTCTTTTGAGGAGGATTCCTCCAGTGGGGGCATGACACCAATGGCTTCACATCTCTCCTCCTAAAAAAGAACTTGGGTGGTTGAAATAGAATGTGGATCTGTGAAACAGAGACATCAAGAATTGGTTGTGGTTTCTACATACATGGGGGGCTTACATGTAGAAGTATATAAGTTCTGTGGTACAGCTAGTGGCCAAAGTCTGGGGGGCCCAAGTCCTCCCATAGGGTAGCAGGTGCAGAAACAAATTCCATTTCATTCTTGTAGACGTGATGGTGCTTTGGTTTAAGTAAGTTTAAAATGCAAAACTGCACAAGCTCAGAGTATTGCTTGTTGACAAACAGAGTTGACAAACAGTTTTGGTGTCATCGTTCTGACATATTAGTAATGTAGAAGCAGTTTTAAAGCATGGGGAAGAGAAACGATAGTTGTGCATTTCAGAACTGACATAATACACATGGCCATCTAAAGTGTGTGTGTGCATAAGACCATTAAATCCAGGGAGTAAAATTATGGTGCCGCATCGCTCTAGAAGTATGTAAATTTAAAGAAAATCTTAAAATCCTACCAAATGGCCTTGTGAGCTTCCAGTCCCTGTGACCAACCAACACTTACAGGACACTGAGGGAATAGCAATAACAAAAGGCTAGAATAATCCATCTCATTAGCCCCATCCAGGCATTTTAGTGAACATGCGAGGGCTTAAACTTGTGAGAGGGCGGGGGGTGCACACAAGCACTACCCTAAATGTCCCCACATGCACTGGCTCCAATTTATTTAGACCTTTACACATTGAGTGCAAAGTTCTGAAGAGGGCTTCTGTGTTTGGCTGAACACACCTAGAAACTTCCCCATTATTGAGAACCCTGTGTTTTCACAGTCTCTGCTAGTGTTTAGAATAGGGTGACCATATGGAAAGGAGGACAGGGCTCCTGTGTTTTTAACAATTGTATTGAAAAGGGACTTTCAGCCAGTGAAATGCATACAGCACCTGGTCAAATTCCTTCTGCATCGCAACAGCTAAAGCTGCAGGAGCTATTCTAGAGTGACCAGATAAAAAAGAGGGCAGGGCTCCTGCAGCTGGAACTGATTCTTTTTCATGATTTCAAATGGTTTAACTTTTCCCTGTCTTGCAAATGCAGCTGTGTAATCAAACCCTGTAAAAGTGTGGTAGCCAGGCAAGGCCTCTACCAGATCATGTCCGAGCTCCTCTGTGATACAAGTTACATTGATCGTCCTTCTGCTGTTGTTAGAAGACATGCCACAATCAAACCAAACCTGAGAGTTTAGGAAGTGCTTTTGATGGTAAAATAACAGAATAACACATCAGTGTCATTTGCTCTAACCAGGATATTTTTTGCCTGATCACTACCATGTGATGTATATTGGATGTGCCAGATAAACCTTGTGTCTGCCTCTTGATGATGACAAGCAAGTTCAGGCACCTCTGTTGCCTCAACACTGACGTCCTTGCTGGTGTATTTGTAACACACAGTCTCTGCTCCGACAAAGAGAATTTTGCCTGCCAGAAGTGAAGCATACTTCTGATTTTTCCACTCATTGCATTGGAAAGATGTAAGTGATGTTTTAAACTGCTCATTCCGAAGTGCATCAACTGCCTTTTTTGGGGTCTTCTGATCTGTGCCTGTTACTTTGATGTCACTAGTTGGTACAGTTGTTTGCCGTTCATGTTCACAATCTTTTATACTTTGATAGCCATAAGTGTCAAACACCAGGTGCACTTCCTTAACTGCTGTGCTACTAATAATGTGCTCCAGTAATTTACATGCAAGAGCTCCTTAAGTTTCTGGGAACTTCAAAGTGTGCATCACAAACATTGCATCATATCCAGCCACATCTATGTGAGGTTGACCTGTAGTTATATCATGCTCCTCATCTAAATTCTGGAACTTTTCTAGCCTGTGCATCAACTTACTTTTGTCTGTTTTATTCACTGATCCACCAATCTGAGCAAGAGAGAATGGCATGGGAGTTAGAGGATCCTCAATCGCTTTTTTCACATCACATTTTTGAACAGCTGCCATATGAATTACTTTACCAAAAGCATCTAAAGTGCATTTGGCAACCTCTAGTTTCTCTTGTTTCATTTTCAGGTTACTGGATGCAATAGAAGATGTGCAGTTAGGTACCAAATTTCGGGGTATGGGCTTTTCAACATTCTTTGGATCTTGCACGTACATTTTTTTGAACTTTTCAGCAGCTTCTTGACCTTTAGAAGAAAATGAAAGAAGATCCAGTGTGACTTTCACATTGATTGTCTGTCCAGTTGAAATGTTCCTTAGAGGTGCCTGAGGATCCAATTCTTGAAATGGGTTTGAAAACCTATTCAGGTTTGTAATTATTTTTTCATTATCTCTTGATCTTTTTCAATGCGTCCTTGTTGCAAATCATGCTTCGAATCTGGAGCTTTTGTAATTCCACTGCTTTCAAGCAAGCTGCTCACTATCTCACTTTTCAATGACCTTGTGATCATCCATCAGGCTCTAGCAGATTCTGAGTTTGCAAATGCTGCAATGCCTGTGAACCTTGAAGCAGTGTCAGCATTTACAGTCTGCTCTAGTGCCATGTCAACTGGTACCCTAGAAAATGAGTTACTAGAGTGCTTTATGCCTAGACCGCCTTGAGAAAGTGCATATATGACTTCTGGTGATTCGGTTCCTAGGTTGAGAAGTTTCAGGAGGTACACCGTCATCCATCGAGCATAGTTCAGCCTCTTGCCTGAGAAAAAAGCAGGAATCATTTTCTCTAGGGCATCCATATACATTTCAAGGTTACTTGTTCTATAGGCCCTGCTGAAGAATTTGTAGATATTAATGAGATCAATGTACTGTTGATAGAACTGAGCTGTTTTTCCATGAAATCCTGGTCTTGTTTTTGCTTTGAATTAATTGAACTCATCTTACACTTGCTTTATATTTGAGCTTCCAATAAACTTTTCTAAAGTATCTTGAGAAAGGTCTAGGGATGTGTATCATATCGTTAAAATGTACGATAACGATACAATAAGGTTGTTATCGTGCATGTGTTTAATGATGATGATACGATAGAAAAACCTACGATAATCATCGAAGACGATAATTTTGGGGCAATGTTATCATTTTATCGGACTGGCATATAAATATACCTATAACTTCTGTATTTTAAAAGTTAAAGGCTTGAAACTTGGTCACAGTGCTTATGGGGTATGCCTAAGTATGTGTATGAAATTTGAGATCGATCCTCCAACCCTCGATTTTATATGAATTTATTAAAGATCGTTTCAGTTCTGACAGATCAGAATGACAGCTCGCCACGTGCGTTTATTCAGACCTGTCAGAACGGAAATGATCTTTAAAAAGTTCATATAAAATCGAGGGTTGGAGGGATCGATCTCAAATTTCATACACATACTTAAGCATACCCATAAGCACTGTGACCAAGTTTCAAGCCTCTAACTTTTAAAATACAGAAGTTATAGGCATTTTTTCTTTAAAAATAGGGCTGCAAAATTGTTGTTTTTTCATGATAATTATCGTGAAAACGATATTGTTGACCTACGATATGAATGAAGACGATAATTTTTTTGGTCCGAAATGATGATAACGATAAACGACGATTTTTTTGGCGTGCACACCCCTAAGGTCATCATTCAGTTTTTTCACCTGATCAAGTTCTTCTAATGTTGTACTGTTTTGTAGTTGTTCTATAAACTTCTGGAAAAGGCAGCTCTCGAGAGATAGGGAAAGTAAGATGTGTACTCGTTTACATCTGTTGAAATGCTTTCCTCCAAGAAATCCTTGTATTGAACCAGATGCCAGAACTTCGGTTTCTGAAAGAATATGTTCAATCTCTGAACCTTCAAGATAGTATCCAAGAGCTCCAAAGTAGGCTAACTCAATGTGGAATGATCCAAAGTAAATGAAGAGATTGTCAAAGCAAGGGCTTTCTTGATTTTGGATCATGATAGCAGGTTTAGCAACAGCTAGATCGTAATGAACCAAGATTGAAGACTCTCCACACTCAGCAGCTACTTGCTGTGATACCTTCATAGTTTCGATCACCACATCATTCCATGTAGGGGGCAAAGTGATATTTCTCATGTAACCAATCTTCTGTTTCACAGATGTATCTTCTAAAACTTTGGAATTCCACCCAGCCCACATTGGTGTTGATTCAGCCCATTTTACTGAAACCATCCAAGTAAAATCTCTCCACATAGAGTCTTCCAAATGTTTTGTAACAGGACAATTTGAAATTTTGTAAAGAACATTTGAACATGTCCAACTGTAAAAATCACAGTTGAACATGTTCAAAATGATCTGTGCATCAGATTGAGAGATATTTAGGGTGGATACTTTTGCAATAAACGCCCTGTATGATAAACTGTAAAATCATACAGTCCTGAGAAAGTGGACATATAATGAGATATCACTCATAATTCCCTAAGCATTGGGGTAAACCCCATGTTATATTACATTTTCTTAATCCTCATTAAAAATGCATTTTTTTTGTTCATGAGTATTCATTCGAAAGTCATATAGTTTTTGAGTAAATTGTAGTTAAACATCACACATAACCAATGTGAACACTGATCTTATATGTTCAAATGAAATTATCTCAAAAACTAATGGAGTTAACAAAAATGTGTAATTACAAAAAGTATTTCTCATTAAATTTGAAACATTTCAGAAAAAATCATCTCTGTAGCATAAACAGGTGAGAAGTTATGCATATTTAAATGTGGTAACTACATAATAACGTGGCAGCCATATTGATGATGTCATCATGCAGCCCCCCCCATCACTGGAATTTTGTAAGACTCACTTTTCTGAGACACTTCTGTCATGTATAAATAAAAAATATTCACAAAGCTTTTGCACTCTTTGGGTAAATAAATCCTGGCCTGGCTCTGGGACTATGAGGACCCTTCCTTGGTGTCCCAGCGAAATATAATCTGACACATGAAAGCCTCGTCTGAGTCCTAAATTCCAGTTTCAGTGCATCCCTAATGGACGGCAGAAATAATTTTGCTTAGTTCTCCACAACATTGATGTCATGCGGTAGGAATAAAGGAAGGAATTCCACCAATAGACAACAGTCACAATCTCCATTTCACATGCCTTTCATCCACAATCATTTGTTGTGCAGTCACTTTGGACTTCTATTTTCAGCTCAATGTTCGACTCCCTAATATCAGATGTATCAGGTCTAGCACTGGTAAGTAGTATACCCTCCATTAACCCAGAGATAAAAAAGTGTGAAAAGGAGAGCTGCTTCCTTTGATTACCTCAAAGCCCAATTATCTAAAGGTTTCTAGCATCCCTCAGGATACTTACATAATTGGACGTTTTATGGACAGGAAAGAAAGCTATCATATCTCTCTTCTGGTAATATTTTTTTTTTACCACAGTTCCCTCTTATTTTTCTTCTGCTAGCTCTTTGATGTGAAGTACATGAGGTAAGGAACAAGCAAACATCTCTTGGGGGTGGCAGATGTGCTCTGTTGTGATGAGCTACTTATGTTGTCGGAACTTCCACACACACAAAAATCTATTTGTGAATCTTTCCTTTTTATGCATTGTTTAGAACATAATTGTCTGATATTTGGCATTTCTGTTTTGTTGTTTCATGCTTGTCTAAGGAGATAGATATTGGAATACCAATATGGAATATCAATGGTGTGTTTATTTCCATAAACTCGCAGTATATACTGTGTAGCTCACTGTAGCTCAAACTATGAGCCTTACAAGAATAGAGATATTGGAAATGTATTTTGAAGGCAGTTTGATTAAGCTCCCAATATCATTGGATTAAGTAGAATTAAATCCCGGAAGAATATGGCCCAGTTATGTCTGCAGGCATCAACCTTATTATTTCTATAGTAAAAGCAGTTGGAATCCACACAAAATGTTGCAGTGTATCCCCAGCCCGAAACAGGAATGATCCTATTCAGGACTCCTGCCAGCAGCTTTGTAGTCCTGCTTGTGGGTCACAGAAGACACCTCACTCCCCCACAAAACCTTTCCCCATTGTGATATATAGTGCTGGAAAGCTAGCCCCAAACTCGGGTGGTTTGTTTGTTTATAACTCTCAGGGTGATGTACAATAAAATACACATATCACTTTAAATCTCTCTCTCTCTCTCTCTCTCTCTCTGTGCTTGTGTCTTTCTCTTTCTTTCTTTCTTTCTTTCTTTCTTTCTTTCTTTTATATCCTGCCCTTACGCCCCTCAAAAAACAAAAACAAAAAGTTAGTTCTCAAGGTAGTGAATAATAAAATCCAGATTAAAACTAAAATCTTAATTAAAACACTGCATAAAGACAAATATTTTAAAAACACAATAAAAACAGAAACAAGCAGCACAAAACCGCCTTGACTACCATTTTTCTTGATAGAAAGCTGGGATACAAATAAATAAATAAATAAATAAATAACCATTTTTAAAAATCCTCTTCAGCAACAAACCTTATATGCCAAGGCCTGCCTGAATAAAAACATCTTTGCCTGCCAGTGGAAGGACAACAGAGAGCGGCCAACCTAGCCTTCCTTGACAGGGAATTCCAGAGCCTAGGAACAGCCCACTCTTGAGTCCTCACCAAACATGTCTCTATTGGTGGAAATACTGAGAGAAGAGCCTCTACAGAAGATGTTAAGAACATAAGAAGAGCCATCTGGATCAGACCAAGGGCCCATCTAGTCCAGAATTCTGTTCTGTTTTAAAATCTCAAGTCCTTTTTGTCCTGAACTTTGTGCATTTTGGTAAATTCTTATCAAAACTGGACTGATGAAATTTTCACCATCCCTAACCATAGATCTATAGCCTGCATTTCGGGGTCTTTTGACCCCACTACATACAAAAGAAGAAAAATCGCTGTCCCTGTATGAATTTATAATCTGTCAAAGGAGATGAATGCTTCATGCATTTTATCAGAGTGGACTCTAGTCCACAAAACTGATGCCACAATAAATCTGCTAACCTTTAGGGAGCCACAAAAGCCTTTAACAGCATTATGAAAACCAAACTTCTCTGGGTCTTCTCTCACTAGGAATTAAGGGACAAAACTAAATGAGCCTCCTGCTCCATTTGTGTATTTCTTACAGAACAAGAATGTTTTCAAACATCCCAGCATGACAGGCAGGGGGAAATCTCATAATTACATGCTGCTTATTCTGAGCCAGGCATCCAGATGTTGGATTACATTCCTTGAAATTTATAGTGCCAAGTTTGAATTCTGCTAAACAATGAGGTCACACAGCTTTTCAGCTGCTGCATCTTACAAAATCCTGGTGTCTGCTCTAGAAGCATTCAGTTTCGTTCTGAGACACAAACCATATGTGCTTCTGTTATCAAGATTCCATGTCAATGTAACCAAATAAGGAACAAACCTTCCCCTTGCTGCCCTCCAAAATAAACTTAAAAACCATAAGCATAGTGTGGTGAAAAAAATTCTCATCTTATTTTTAGCCAGTTTCTACTAATGCTAGAGTACTGAATCCTCATTTTCAGTTTAACCAGTCACATGCTATCAAACTCCGTGGCATCACTAGACACTTCCTCCCCTTTTTTAACAGCCCCTCCTATGGAGGGGAACAATTCCAAGAAATGTGTGTGTGTGGGGGGGGGGTTAATCCTCCTTTCCTGGTGCACAGTGGTCCCAATCTGCATCCTTTTTGGACCACAGGCATATTTGGCCATTTGAGAAACTGTCCTGGGTATCACCACATAACCACTGCCGTTGAAGGCGAGGCAAAAGACAAGTAACCTGTCCAAAAAAACTGAGTAGAAGGCAGAGGAGCAGCCTGAGCCCAAACATGTTGAACAACTTCTTTGAAGGCACAATTTTTTAAAAAAATATAAAGTGGGAGGAGCAGGTCTGTAAAGACCATTTTAAAAAATATGCTTCTAGGAGTTTGCAGCTAAAGTTAATTTTTTGATTGCAGATTTTATCTTGCTATTGTATACTTTGATTTTATTACTTTTTTGAGTATTATTGAGATAGAAAATTGGATTAGATGGATTAAAATCAATAAAATATGCACATTTTCACTAACTGCTTTATGCTTCTGCTGTATGAAAGGTTATAATAACATATTTTACAGTCCTTTAAAGCAATAAACATCTGAGGCCTTCAATACCATTTCCCCCTTAGCTTTGCAAGCATGATCAAAGTAGATTGAGTTGTCTTATTCTGGAAAACAAACGACTAATCCTAAATTTGGCTTACATCATGGATTACATTAGAGAGTAACACAAAGATATCTATCCATGCTGGCAGACTGAGCTCCTCCTTACCTATTTGTCACACACAACAGCAGTAATATGTTCATATCAGTGACAGATGGTAGCATCGCCTTACATTGTTTCATCTTTTTTGGACGTCGGCTCAGCCTCCAGTGTTTGTGCTGGGATAAGTCCACTGAAGTTTTAAAAAAAAAATAACAGTTGTCAATATTTTCTGGGCCCAATTCAAGGTGTTGGTCTTAACATTAAAAGCCCTAAACAGCTTAGGGTCTGACTATCTAAGGGACCACCTGTCTCACTACAAACCTGCCCAAGTATTAAAATCTGCAAGTGAGGCCCTCCTGAGGACACCATTACCCATACAGCCCCATTTTTCCAGCACATGTGAAATGACTTTCTCCTGTGTCACTCTGAAACTGTGGAATGTGCTCCCTTAAGAACTACAATTGTGCCGCCCTTCTTGGCCCACACCCTTTCAATTTAGCCTTTTAAATTATGTAGTCGTTTTAATGTTTTACTGTTTTTAAAATTCTTGTTTTTATTGTTTTTATTGTTTAAAATTGTTGTACACCGCCTTGATAGCTTTTCAGCAAATAAAGCAGTATATAAATGTTAATAGTAAATAACTTAGTCATGCTTAAAGTAGGTCTTTTGAAATCAATGGGATTTAAGTTGGTTATCATAACTCGATTTCAATGGGTCTCCTCTAAACTGGTTCCAATCCTAAATATTGAGCTGAAAGTTTCTTTGTTTCCTTATAAGCTGCATTCACTTCAAGGACAATACAGCTTTGGAGAAGATTGAGCTCCAGGTCTACCAAGCAATTATTTACCCTGCTAGAGAAGACTTGTACTCTTGTGCACTGAAATCAATGGGTTCTTGAAGTAACCTACAAGAAAATAGCTAACTGAAAACATTTAATAATTAAATATTAAATAATAAATTTAATATTTATTAAATTTAATATTTAATACATGTCAGGATTTTTGGTAACAAATCCAGGAAGGGTGGGGAATTATGAAATTTGAAGAAAAAGCCGGATTTTCCCCATCCTCCTCCAACTCAAAGGACAGCTCTACTTTATAGTCAATGGGAATTAACACAAATGCTTACAGCGCCATCATTTTTAAAGATAAAGAGATGAAACTTGGCACTTTGATAGCTCGTAAGTCGGGCTTTAGCCATGCCAAGTTTGAAGCATATCTGTTCATCCGTTGAGGTTTTGGATTTTTTAAAATCTGAGGTAAAAAATATTTTTTTTTTAAAAAAAGCATCTTTTTTAAAGATCAGGAGATGAAAGCTGGCATCATAATAGCTCTTAAGTAGGGCTTCAGCCATGCCAAGCTTCAAGTAGATCTGTTTATCCATTGATTTTTAGGATGTTTTTAAAAATTTGAGGGTTTGAAATTATTATTTTTAAAAACCATCATTTTTAAAGTTAAGATGAAACTTGGCATCATGATTTCTCTTAAGTAGGGCTTTAGTCATGCCAAGTTTTAAACAGAAACTAACAGTTTCAGCCCTTGGCATCAAGGGAATCTCAAGTTTTTAGCTAAGAAATGCTGGGTGAGCACAGCACCTTTCCTGTTGCAGATTTTGGTGGGCAGTTGAGCACATGGAGCTCAGCAGAGGTGAGGCGTCCACAGATCAAAATGTGGGAAAGGAGAGGTCAGTCAAAGCAGCCCACAAGGCAAAACTGAATGGTCCAGAGGCCTTTTTCTCAGAGTTCCACATCATGGGTAATGAAGGGTCATTCTTAGAGAAAAACTCTCATGACCAACAGTGAGGTGCCAGTCGAGAGAGAGGCTGTCATCTTTGTGGCTGCCCTGTTGCTGCAGATGTTGGAACCTGACATATTGTTGCTTTGCTTTGGCACCTCTTCCCTTCCACTTCCCTTTGTTTATTAGCTGATTTCCCCGGTTCTGAGGACAGACCAAGATTTGCATATAAACGGACAAAAATATTCAAGATTTACTCGTCCGCAGCACCCTGAGGACAAGCAAAGAGAATGGCTTTAAAAACGTGTCCTGTTCCAAACCTAAAGGAAATTATCCTTGCCATGGCTGCAGCTTATGTAAAAACTGTCCGCAGACCAAAGAATTATTGAATCCAGCTAACAACAGGAAATACATACTTTTTGAGCTGTTCAACTGCAATTCTAAGGGAGTAATTTATACCATCCAATGCCCATGTGGACTGCTATATGTGGGTATGACCACCAGAAAAGTGAAGGTGCGCATTTGTGAACATAAGAGCTGCATTAGGAACCGGAAGGCTAATGCCCCTTTAGTAAAGCACTTCATTGACCTGGGACTTTCGGAAGAGGATATCCAATTTTGTGTCATAGAAAGACAGAATGGCCCCCAATACAATTTGGAAAGGTGATTGGCAAGGAGGGAACTTTTTTGGACATACACATTGGGGACACTGGTCCCCAGAGGTTTGAATGAAGAATGTAATTGGGCACTTGTTGCGTAGTAGGGATTCTCTCAATCCTAGAACTCATTGGAAACAACGATAAAATTATCTTTAGTGCATCATGGTTACTTTTGATTGCAGGCAATATTTGGTTAATTAGGTGGTAGCAGAGCTACCACCTAATACTTTCATGCATAAGTATTATTTTAAAATTAAGTATGAATTGATTTTTGTCTTCCCCATAACACATAACATGGGAGTTACAGTGCAATGCATCTGGAGACCACCAGGCTGGAGAAGGTTGACTCCTATACTTGTCTTCTCAGAAGCCAGTGCCACTGAATTCTCTAGGGTTTTCTCCCAAGAGGTATAGGATTGCAAACTAATCTCATCTGAAAGGTGTTCAAGACAGCCAAACTAAACCTCTTCTGCTCCACTGTTGCTTTGATGAGATGATGTATTGTGCAGGGATTGTGGGGAGTGAACAGTATATTTTTTATAAATACATTTAAAGAAAAAAAACATGTTTCTTTGAAAGGCAGGATATTGATCAAAAGTTGGAAGTGCCTGGCACATGCTCTGGTTCTAGATCTGTAATGAATAGTGCCCCTTTTGTTATCAAGAGTGCTGCTAAATGCGAGATGTGTGTGAGAGAAAAGTATTGGGCAGACCCTGTATTTGGTAAGGGTATGGAACAGCATTCCCCATCCTGCTGCCCTCCAGGTGTTTGAGATGAGAAATCCCAGCATTCCTGACCATGGGACATACTGACTTGCAATGATGGGAGTTGTAGTCCAACACCTTTGGAGGGCACCAGGATGGGGAAGGGCTGCCCTAAACAAAAAAAGAGAAGTTGGTGGCCCTAAGTTGTTCGTGATCAGTTTTCCACAACCCCACAGTCACCTTTGCATAGCATATTCTCCACCCTGTCCTCATGGTTTATCTGCTTTGGGAGAATGAGAATTTCACTTGCACTTTCTGCCTCCTTAGGGAGGATGTGGCGTTAAGGCTTCTGAGCCTTAACTCCCAATTTCCCTGCTTTTTGGTGCTTGGTTGGAATCTGTAGAGCCTTAACATTGTTTTTGTAAACCGTAGGTTTTTTGTTTAATTAATTTCATGGCTTTGTGTAACGGATGACTGGATATTATACAGTTGACAACCAAGCCAGCATCAGCCAGAATGTTATACCATCTTGACATCCAATATAAAATCAAAGCTAATGTTATGTGTTGAACTCACTTTTAACATTAATAAATCAACCAAAATGCTTGCATCTCCCTCATTTTTAAAGATAAAGAGATGAAAAGAAATCTCTTTGGGATCCAGGACCTTGAGCAGTACAAGTTTAAAAAATGAAATTAAAGATAAAGAGATGAAACTTGGCACCATGGTAGCTCTGAAGTAGGGATTTAGCCATGCCAAGTTGGAAGCAGATCCGTTCATCCCTTGATTTTTAGAAATGTTTAAAACTTCAATTTAATTTTTTTAATTAACTAAAATGCTTACAATTCCATCATTTTTAAAGATAAAGGGATGAAACTTGACAGCATGGTATCTCTTAAGTAGGGATTGCGCCATGCCAAGTTGGAAGCAGATCTGTTTATGCCTTGAGTTTTAGGATTTTTTTTTAACTTCAAACCCAATACTCCTCTTTGGGGTCTAGGGCCTTGAGCAGTACATTAAAAAAAAAAAGAAAGAAAGTAAAGATGAAGAGATGAAACTTGGCACCATGGTACCTCTTAAGTAAGGCTTTAGCCATGCCAAGTTGAAAGCAGATTGGTTCATGCCTTGAATTTTAGAAAAAAAATTGAAGTCAAACTTTAAAAAAAATATATCCTAAAAATCAAGGCACGAACCGATCTGCTTCCAACTTGGCATGGCTCAATTCTAGGGTGACCACTAGGGTGTGGCCTAGTGGCTAAAGTGTTGGACTGCGAGCTGGGAGATCTGGGTTCTACTCCCCACTTAGCCATGGAAACCCATTGGGTGACTTTGGGCCAGTTGCAGACTCTCAGTCCAACCCATCTCACAGGGTTGCTATTGTGAGGATAAAATGGAGCGGAGGAGGATTATGTATGCCGCCTTGGGTTTCTTGGCAGAAAAAAGGTGGGTTATAAATGCAATAATAAATAATAAAAAACTGTCAGGATTTCCCCAGATTTCTCCTGGTTTTTGTTCTATCCTCAGTGTCAGGGGGGATTTTATGCAATAGTCTATAATGACCTGGAATTACACACTTTCCCTTTTAAGGCCACCATTAGCGTGGCAGGGGGGAATGACATGCTTTCTGGAGGTGTGTCATTCTCTCCCACTGCTCCAATCAAGGCCTTAAAAGGGAAAAACGTGTCATTCCCAGGCATTATAGAAAAGGGCCTGATTGGAGAGGTGGGGTGGGGTGAGAATGACATGCTTTCCCCTCCTCCGCTCCAATTGGGGACTTTAAGGTGGCCCCAGAAAGCCATTTTCCTGCCCCCCCACTAGGTGTCCTCTTTTTTGGTTTCCCAAATATGGTCACCCCACTCAGTTCTTGCACAGGCTGCATTTCCATCCCTAGATATTTACTCAAAAGTAAGACCCATTGAATTTCCTTGGTTCTTGAAAAGCAACACTCTTGCTTTTAGATTTGCCAGTCTCAGCATTCTATGTGTGCTATGAATGCCTGCTCTGTCTGTCCCTATAGTTTCCTGCAAGGTCCAGCCAGGGGAAGCCAGTAAATTAAACCCAGGGGTGGAGAGTGGGATTCCCTCAGGTTCATCTGACAGCAGGTGCTATAGAACATGGACCTTCCAGGAGTGTTGAGGGTGGATTTCTGGCAGACCCAGCCAGGCAACTTTATGGCCTGCTAGTCCCTCCATTTGGTAGCCCGCAGAGCACCTGCTTCATAAGGCAAATGGCCACATGAGAACTGTTATTATGGCCTGCTACTTTGTTTGTCTTTAGTAGTTTGTGGTCCAGATCTCTTCAGAAGGGGGAATAGTGTTTTGTGGTTGGGGTCAGTCTAAATTATCTCCAGGGGTCCCTTACTCCTCTGATAGCAAAGAGATAGTTAAAGTTGCAGGGGCCCTGCCTTCTTTTGTATATGGTCACTCTAGTATAGTGCCTGCAACTTTAACTGTTGTGATGAAGAGGGAATTTCACCAGGGACTAATTGCATACAAATGACACTGACTGAAATTCCCCTTTTCTCTACAACTGTTAAAGTTACATGAGCCCTGTCCTCCTTTTCATATGGTCAGCCTAAATATACAAAAGTTAAAAATATAATTAAATACTTTTCAATATTAAAGCATTTTAAACATTCTAAATACATAACAATTTAAAAGTCAAAGGTATAGACAGAGGTCTAGTTGAGTCGCCAAAGGCCTGCTGGAACAAAAAAGGGTTTGTCTGCTTCCAAAAACACATCAAGGAGGGAGCCAGTGTAGACTGCAAGGATTAGAAAGAAAATCCATGTGTACACTGTGCAAAATAAACGACACCTCAACTGTTTTTAAACCTTATTAAAAAAAAACAGGGTGACTAGGCGGAAACCAACGTTATAGGCCCAGAAGCACTTTGAAAGGTTTCAACATTGTACTTAAAACTTACACCGGCCCAAACTAATTAAATGAAGTGTTTGAAGCTTTCAACTTTATAGCAGTATGGACCAAACTCTTAGAAAAGAGAGAAATTAAAAGAAAGGTATAGCTACCTATTCCCAGGAGAGATCTGAAGATCAGGTTACCATGGATCCAGAGGAACCACACCGTGCTTCACCAGGGAGCAAAAGAGCAAACTGGCCTTATGAAGATAGCCCAAAATACTCTCAGAGAGAAAGGAATGCATGTTCCAGAAGAGAAAAGAGAAACTCTTCTTCTTCTTCTTCTTCTTCTTCTTCTTCTTCACTCAAAAGGTCTGTGTTAGAGGCAGCGGCCATTTCACTCACCCACCCCACATTCTAAGGCAGGAGGGAGGGGGAGAGCGACGCTATTGAGCATGTGTCAGTGTCGCGTTATGAGGGAAGATGGCCGCCTCATTGACTTGAATGAGAGGTTAAAATAGTCCTTAAAAGTCAACCGAAGGGAATTTTTAAAAAACGAAAAGCTTTCCACCAACTACAGTCAAGGAGGAAGAAGACCCCACCACTGGATTAATTAATAAGGCTCTAGAAATTATGCAAATTGTGAGCAAAAAAATTCTCAACCCGGAAGTAAATTTACAAAAGCAGGGAGACAGGTTTGTATTCCTTTTCTACCTGCTCTCCTTCCCTCAATCTTTCACCAATCTTCTTGAAATGTTCAGGTAATGTAAAACAAACATTTATTTCTGGCACCTGTAAATTTCAGAAAGGTTGGTGAAACAATTTTGATTTTATGGCTGTTAGAATGACCCCCCAATTATCACTTTAACATGGCGGAATGTGTTTTTTACTGACGGCCCTTAACAATGGAGGCACGACTGTGCCTCCATTAATATGTAAAATACAGTTTTTTTAAAATTTGTAAACCTTAACTTTTTGGATATTCCTTCTCTGTCTGCACTGCTGCCTGCAAAGCAGAACATTTGAAGTGTGTTTCAGAGACAAATAGATAGATTTGCGGCTTTGGCTGGCAGTCATATCTCTTAGGGACAAAGTTAGACTGAAGACACAACTCAGAGATGGCTGTAGCTGAGCCTTGAGAGGCTGGCGTGCCACACAGAGCCTTTTAAGAGCGTCTCAGAGTCCAGTGTTGTGCAGGCAGAGGCAGCTAGCAGCAGTGGTGGCTTTTAAAGTAAGAGTCACCACACGTGACCAAGCAATAAGCTGGCACTCTTCCCCCTGGACACAGGGTACAAGTGCACAGCCCAGCTGGACTTTTGGGAGACTTTGGAAGAGGGAGGCAGATTGATTGATTGTTTGAGGCTGGAGGCTTTGGTTTGGCTGCAATGACTTAGAGAGAGACAACAGAGGCTGCACAGACAACCCTTAAGATGGCTTTTAATAATGTATTAGTTTTATATGTTTTTAATAATTCATTAGTTTTATAAGTTTTAAATCAGTTTTATGTATTTTATGCTCTTTTCTATTTAATGTTGTTCCCCGCCTGAATCCAGAGGGAGAGGCAGGTAATAAATAAATAAATAAATAAATTATTATTATTAACCCGGAGACACCTGTTGTAACTTAGCCCCATGGTGTTGGCATGCAACGCAAGGTATTAGAAAGAGGGTCTCAGAGTCATGTGTTTGTGCAGGAAGTACACAGGAGTTCAAAGTCTGGATGTGAAAAGCGTTGCCAATGCAAAAGCCTTGAGAAGCTAATGTATATAAGTGAGAAGTGTGAATGTGCAAAGTAGTGTCTGCTGCCCACAACATCCACTCTAATGTTAGAGTAGAGAAACTTGTGACAATCATACACAAGTTTTTTTAAAAAAATCGAACTTTAAAAATAAAAAAGCCTGCTGGCCAGCCAGCAGCAAGCCCTATTAAGCAGCAGCTTGCAGCAGAGTGAGGATACAATCAGAAAAGATATTTGAGGGAAGGGGAGAATGTATCGCACAGAGTATAGCAACAAAGTACAGCAAAAGCTACAAAAGTAGGAGTAAGTGAAGTTAATTTCAGATACATTGGCTGTCTCACTTGTTATTTCAGTGATTTTAACATTAAGATGTTATGTAGAACAGGTTTGTCTTAATTGTGTGCTGTACAATCAGACATGTGACCAAGGCTATGTTCATGTGCCCCCCCCCTTGGTGCTGAACACACACACTGGGGACAGACATGTTGGTGGGGATGCCCCCTTGGGAGCCGTCCATGTTGTCCTCTTTTTTGGTTTCCAAAATATGGTCACCCTAGGTAAGGTATTCTGTCACATATATGTAAAGAGAGAAGGACAGTATGATGAATGTCAGTTATTATTATTATTATTATTATTATTTACATTTATATACCGCCCCATAGCCAAAGCTGACTGGGTGGTTTACAACAATTAAAAACTTTGGACATTAAAAATCGATATACAAAATTTAAAAGCATAAAAGCATAAAAACTGACAACATATAAAAATAGTATACATTTAAAACAGCTGCGAACTCTCAGCCAGGCCTAAATATAGTTTCGGGGTCAATTAAAAAACACAGTATATGCTGTTAAATGCCTGGGAGAAGAGGAAAGTCTTGACCTGGTGCCGAAAAGATAACAATGTTGGTGCCAGGCGAGCCTCGTCAGGGAGATCATTCCATAATTGGGGGGCCACCACTGAGAAGGCCCTCTCTCTTGTTGCCATCCTCCGAGCTTCCCTTGGAGTAGGCACTCGGAGGAGGGCCTTAGATGTTGAGCATAGTGTATGGGTAGGTTCATGTCGGGAGAGGCGATCCATCAGGTATTGTGGTCCCAAACCGTGTAAGGCTTTATAGGTTAAAACCAGCATCTTGAATATTGAGGTGACTATGTGACTATGCCAGCCTGTTCCAGACCAAACTTTCACCTCCAAAAGGTGGTGCCCTTAACATTATATGCATATAATATAATGACTATGCGAGATATATAGGGGTCTTCAACCTTTTGGGGTCAGTGGGCACATTTGGAAGTTTTAAAAGAAAGTTGTGGGTGCTCTCACAAAATGGCTGTCATGGTGGGCATGGCACGAAACAGTCATTTCCCAGAAGCCAAACTAGTGCTATTCATAGAAAAGTAACATGCCCAAGAACCTAGTACAAGGCAGAGGTAGGGTCTGAACTCTAAAACACAAAACAACTCTTTTGAACCCAAGTAAAGATGATGCTGGAGGGCAGCACTTTGCTTTGGTGCTGCCAGCCTCCCACTTAAAAATACAGTTTAATTTAAAAGCATCTTAAGAAATAAAATGAACCTCAGGATGGGAGAGAGTCTGGATGGTGCCAGGAGAGATGTGTGCATGCACATTACTTCCCACAGGCACCACGCTGGAGACCCCAGCCATACACACACAATAATTCATGTATTACCTCTCACTCCACTACTTAAGGATTTATGTAGCTGGATGGAGATACTTCAGTAATGTAAACAAGAAAGCAGATTGTCAATACAATTTTAAGGTCAAGGCATCACTTAATATATCGACTCCACTAAAATGGGCTCCTGACTCATATTTCACTTTGGTGCAATCCAACTGGGAAGCTTTCCATTTTCATATCATCAGTATGACAAGAAGCTACAAATACTTTGGGTTTTGTTTTGTTTGGGTTTAAAAAACAAACAAACCCATAATTGTAGATACCACAGTTCATATGGCAGAATTCAGCAATAACATATTTTCATTCCACAAATTTAGCTTTCCCTCCTCAAAACAATTTAATATTTATAGACATTTTGACAGACTAATGAGTAGATAGCTGCATTTGCATAGAAGGACAAGCACTCGTTTCTAGATGAAAGAACGGCATGGAGTGATGAAACATTAAAGAAAAACAAATATGCCAAGGAGGTTTTGATTATATCATTCGACTGTCAAGAAAGATGGAAGCTGCATGATGGCCAAATTAAGCAGGCAACTCAAGTGATCAGAGAGGCTTTGAAAATATCACCCTCATCTGAAAAACGCCATTTTGAGAGTTAGATGGGAATAATTAAGACTGCGTGCAATTGGTTCTTTTTGTTGCTGTTAACACAAGATGCCACTTTGAAGAGATCACTTAAAAGTTTTCCACATAATCTTGAATCGTGTATTAAACATGGAAGTTCACGGGCATTTGGTTGCTAGGCACTTAAAACATTTAGGGCCTAGGCCAATAGGATACCAATCGGCAC
The DNA here is from genome assembly GCA_029215795.1 of Anniella stebbinsi. Classification (NCBI taxonomy): domain Eukaryota; kingdom Metazoa; phylum Chordata; class Lepidosauria; order Squamata; family Anniellidae; genus Anniella; species Anniella stebbinsi. The sequence goes on from JARDYH010000002.1 coordinate 187,316,556, forward strand.
AAAATTGCATCTGTTGGGTTATATTTATATGTGCAAATGTAGAAATAATTTCTAGGATGTATTTTCAATTCACAAAAGAGAAAACCAGCTGATTAATTCCTTATCCGAATAATCTCAAATCAAATAATTCTTCCGTTCATTTGCACCCTGGACAAGTACATCCCAAACCAATTGGGGAAAGATTGTTTTTAAAGCTCAGTTGTCATACAGGGAGCGGTTTTGGGGGAGGAGGGTTGTTGCAGCATGTGGGGAAGAGAGAGTAAGGAAGTTGGAGAAATCCGTTTGGGGAGTGGATCTTGACAATCTTCCACTGGTTCAGCCACTTGGTCTGTTTTTCACTACATAGCTCAACTTGGCCTGCAAGGAATCAGGCCCGTTAGCACTTTTTCCATGTTTTTATATTTGCACAAATTAAGGCTGAATTTTGTGCATTTCTGTGTACTTTGTACAGCTTGTGCAAGGAACAGCCGCAATTTGTGCAAATCATATGAAGTTGCACACATTTCAGCTGCATTTTGCACAACTCTTGACATAAAAAAAACCCAAATGGCCAAAACGTCCCCAGAGTCAGGCACTCTGCGATACTCCATTGCCCCCCCAAAATACCAGTTTTTACATCCCTAAGAGAGTTAACCTTCTATTCCCACCTGAAATTTCCCCTGGAAACCTCCCCCTGCATGGCAATGGAGCTATGAAAAAAAAGAGACGAAGACTTCCATTGGCGCCAATGGACACATTGGCTTGCATCCAGAAATATATGGTGTGAGCCCAAGTCAGCCCTGCCAAGCTCTTCTGATTTTTCTGTCCTGCTGCTGCCACCTCTGCCCCATCACCTGCTAGTCCGGAAGATCTCTCAACCCCTGGGAGTGGCTTTTGCTGGAATGCAAGGGGCTTCAGTTGAGGGAGGAAGAGGCAGTGAGCCAGGAAAGTCCCACTCATCCTTCTCTCAATCCAAACCATCAGAAATAACCTGCCCTCTCAACATAAATGTATAAATAATAGAATATTATATGGAGAGACAGTGTGGTGTAGTGGTTAGAGTGTTAGCCTGGGAGTCGAGGTCCGGATTCTAGTCCCCACTTGGCCCTGCAGCTCACCGGGTGACTTTGGGCCGATCACTGACTCTCAGCCTAACCTACCTCACACGGTTGTTGTGAAGATAAAATGGATAGGAGGAGGACTATGTAAGCTGCCTTGGGTTCCTTGCAAAAAGAAAGAAGGCAGGATATAAATATAATAAATGAATAAATGAATAGATGAATAAAAATAATAGATATTAAGAATGCCATCAAAATATTAAATGGCACAGGAAAGGGAGACTGAAACCTTCCCCTCACAGCTATTTGCTTCCCCAAAGACCTACTGACACCACGTGGAGATTTTAAAAAGTGAGTGGAAAGCCTCTTCACTCCAATGGTGATGTTTGGGGATTAAAACAAGTGGAAGGGGGATATTTAATCCTCCCCTCCTGATGCAAGCTGGTCCCATTCTAAACTGAGGACATGCACTTACTCTAAAGATTAAAAAAAATGATTTAGCTACACACTATTAAATTAATGTAGTCTAATCCTTAGGCTAATGGCTCCCATTTTTAAAGGACACCAGTTATGTAGTTAGAACAACACAGAACATTGATCAAAATTGTGTGAATGCCACAATTTCCTTGGAGCAGAGAAAATACACAAAATATTGAATTGGGTGCAGAATTAAGCTGCCTATGAAACTCTGTCTTTTTTTAAAAAAACACAGTTGAAATCTTGGAAGGCAGACAGGAGACTAAATAAGATTTCTGGGCACTAGGCAGGGCTCAGTGCCCTGTATTACGCCTATCCACTTCCCATGACTAGCAAGGTCAGAATAAATTATGTAAAATAGTTTGAAATGTAGAATTAAGTATGCAAAATAAGAAATCATGCACATTTGCACAATAAGTATAGTTTTTGCAGGCCACGTGATCCAGGAGTTTTTCAATGCAGAATTTAGGTTGCATACATGCAGATTTCTTTCTTTTCTTTCTTTTTTAATATGGAGTATCACTGAATATGTATAACAGAGCAGGCTAACAAAGTTCAAATCTTTCCTCAGTCGTGAGCATGCCTATTTAGCAAATCTGTCTTTTAAGTTAAATTTGCAATCTGAAAAATGGGAATATTAAAGGCATTGCATACATTCATTGTAAGAGTGAATGAATGACTGTCTGTCTGTCAACAAGTAAGCCATCAAAAGCACTATATTAAGGATGAGTGATCCATTCTTCCTTTATGAAGTCAAGGTTAAGCTATTTACATTCTAGTGCATCGTAAACTTATAGAATGAGGTTGACCTAGTAATTAGCCTCCTTACAGTCCTAATTAAAGATCTCATTCTCTATGGGATGGCATCTGGAGTGTATAGGCACAGCTTTTGCCCTGGCCTTTGATGCAAATTGTTAAGGCAGATTCCCAAGCGCAGAACTGAAGCTTTGAAGAATAAACCGCAACAACTGATTTTTCAGTATTCCCCAGTTATTGTATAATTTATCAGACTTCTCCAGCAACAATGCACACATTTTGACTCGAACCATCAGAGAGGCTGCTTCCAGACGCAGGGCTCCTAAACACCAGTAATTAGGGGGTGGAGTGCAGTTGTTTTGTCTTTTTTTCCTTAACTGGTTTTCTGCATGAAGGAAAGATATGGAAGAAGTGGTAAGAAAACATGGGAGGGTCATGAGTAGAAGATTTCATTGTCTAGATTCTACACGCACACATACACACCTGTTAAATTCTGTGAATGAGGTAGGGTTCTGTGCCATATAAAAACCTTCTCTGGAAATACGAGAACCTATCATCTTAAAAAAAACACATTTCTGGATTTTACACAGCCCTAAAATATAATCGTGCACATCCTCTAACTCAGAACTGCTTATACCTGGCTTCCCCAACCTGGTGCTCTCCAGATGTGTTGGACTCAGGACTGGCATCAAGGGTAGACATGGTGGGGCACCTGCCAAGGGCCTGCACCTCAGTAGGAGATGACTGACAAGAGCACCTTGGATTTGCTCCTCCTCTGCCATTGCAACCTGCTTGTTCACCAGCTTCTCACTCTGGTCCAAACAATGATGGTGGTGAGAATGAGGAGAGGTAGATGGCCCTGCCTGCTTCTTCACTGTCTCGCTGCCTGTCAAGGAAGCAGATGGTTAAATTCATGATGAGGAGGAAGATAAGGTGTAATAGCAGCTAGTGACAATGGCAGTGAGAAGGTGAGCTCACTGAGAGCCACTGAAGGTCCTCAAAAGCAAGGAGCCGGCACTGGTTGGACTTGCAACTCCCATAATCTCCATCCAGCATGGCCAATGCTTGAAGATTATGGAAGTTGTTGACTAGGGATGATATGAGGTATAGTCCAACACATCAAGAGGACAATGGATTGGGGGAGCCTGACTTATACCTTTTACCAAACTACTACATTGAAATGTTGTTGATGCATCTCTATTTAACTTAACGTATTAGTGTATGAATTACAGTAGAGCCATTTCTTCTTACTCGTTGTGGCGTTTTTAACATTTGTTGGGAATTCTTTTCTTCTGCTATTTTTCAGGTGTGCTTTACAGCAGCAATGGAAACAGTTTTAGGAGACTCACATAAATGTGTAAAAATATCAGATAAAGAATTCTTAACCTAGGATTTCTTAACATAGGATGTGTAAAAATATCAGATAAAGAATTCTTAACCTAGGATTTCTTAACATAGGATGACTGAAATAGGCTGATATGGGCGGGGAGCAGAATTATTTTGTGACACATTTGATTTCTGTCTCTAAAGAGACACTGAGGATACTTTGGAGAATTTTAACATGAATTATAATTCACAGTTAGAAATGTGCTTGAGCTTCTTGGAAAGCCCCCTAGAGATTCAGTCAAGACTCCGTCCCTTGGGGCTTTCCAATGCTGTGCCCTGCTCTGTGCCTGAAAACTGAGAGAGAAGTTGTTGTTATTCTTGTAGTTGCTGTTCCTGTTGTTATTATTAAAATGACTTTTGTTATCAACAAAACAAAACCAAAATGCCTCTTTCTGCTTTCAGGCACAGCAGGCAACAGTACTGGACAACCCCAAGGGAGGGAGTCCTGGCTAAGTCCTCCAGGGGGCTTTCCAAGAAGCTCAAGAAGCCAAAGTGGCTGTGAGGACAGAATGGGGGAGCATGGGTAGGGTGACCAGATAAAATCCAGGTCAGGGCTCATGTAACTTTAACAGTTGTAGAGAAAATGGAATTTCAGCCAGTGTCATTTGTATGCAATTAGTTCCTGGTGAAATTCCCTCTTCATCACAACAGTTAAAGTTGCAGGGGCCCAGCCTTCTTTTGTATATGGTCACTCTAGTAGAGTGCCTGCACCTTTAACTGTTGTGATGAAGAGGGAATATCACCAGGAACTAATTGCATACAAATGACCCTGGCTGAAGTTCCCTTTTCTCTACAACTGTTAAAGTTACATGAGCCCTGACCTGGATTTTATCTGGTCAGCCTAAGCATGGGGGATGGTAAAAGAAAGAGCACATACGTAGGCTGACCATATGAAAAGGAGGACAGGGCTCATGTAACTTTAACAGTTGTAGAGAAAAGGGAATTTCAGCCAGTGTCGTTTGTATGCAATTAGTTCCTGGTGAAATTCCCCCTTCATCACAACAGTTAAAGTTGCAGGGGCCCTGCCTTCTTTTGTATATGGTCACTCTAGTATAGTAAATGCACCTTTAACTGTTGTGATGAAGAGGGAATATCACCAGGAACTAATTACATACAAACGACACCAGCTGAAATTCCCTTTTCTCTACAACTGTTAAAGTTACACGAGCCCTGTCCTCCTTTTCATATGGTCAGCTTAACATACGACTCACTCAGCCACCTCCTTACAGTAAGGTAAACACTGAAGTCTTGCACGCAGAGAAATTTCTCTAAAATTCTCACACCTTTCCACAATTTCCAGGTTCAGTTTCTTCTCGCCCCCCTTCTCAATGAATAGTCAAAAATAAACAGGTTGAAACATTCGGCACAGTGCTAATCTAAAACCAACGAAGCTGTTGTGGTTCTAAATCAGCACCTGATGTCAGCAATGAACTAGATTAGGCCAAATGAATTAAAGCTTCATCCAGACAAGGCAAAAGTGATTTTGGTCAGTCCAAAGGCAGATCAAGGAATAGGGATTCAACCTGTGCTGGATGGGATTACACTCCGTTCTGAAGACTCAGGCTTGCAGGTTGGGTATACTCTTGTATTCGGCCCCAAACCTGAATGTTCATGTCTCGGCAGTGGCCAAGAGTGTGTTTGCACAGGTGAGGCTAGTGCGCCAACTGTGTCAGTTCCTAGAGATGTCTGATGTGGCCAGGGTCATGCATGCCTTAGTTACAGCCCATTCAGACTACTGTAATGCACTCAACGTGGAAACACTATTCAGAAACTTCAGCTAGTCCAGAATGTTGCAGACAGACTGTTGCCCGGGGCTAGTTAGAGAGAGCATGCGACTCCCTTGTTACAGCAGCTTCACTGGCTATCAGTCTGTTTCTGGGCAGAATTCAAAGTCCCTGTAAGTGGGTCTGTTGAGTTGGGTGCTGTTTTTTCTGTAATTATTATGATTTTGTAGCGGTTTAATATGTTGTTGTTTTAATCAGTTTTAATTGTGCCTATAAGCTGCCTTGGCTGCCATTTTTTGGTAGAAAGATGGGGTGCAAATCAAATCAAATAAATAATTATGTAAATAATTCTAACATATTTTTGCTCATGATGGAAGTACTATATAAACGTTTTAAATAAAATTATATGAGTAAGAGTATCCAGGATCTTGTGTTTGTGTCAGTTTTGAAACAAAGGCAACCACTTAGTGAGAACCAGGAGCCAGAACCAAAGGGGTAAAGCCAAGGAACACAGTCTGACTCAAGACCATGGCACACACAGAATCAGAACAAACCAGAAAAACAGTTGTTATTCAGGCAAAGGGCCCACCTAAATAGAAAGTAGGGATAGCTAATCTAGTGCTTCCTGGTATTTCTGGATTACAACCACCATCAGCCCATCCAGTATGAGTAACAGTCAGGGATTAGGGGAATTGTGGTCCAAAGCATATTGAAGGCACGAGGTTGCCTACCCCTACTCCTGATGAGAACCAATGGCCAACCTTGCTGGGAGGGGCCACTCCAGTACATGAGAGCCCTTCACTGCCCAATGAGATGCGTCAACTGTAGTTCTGCTGATTCACCACATAGGGCAGCTGAACACAGAGACAAGGGTTGCTGTTTCTCTCCCAGCAATGGCTGACAAATAGTTATTGCAGAGAGGGTGAATTTTACTGGCACCAGATCACTGTAATCCATGGGTGGGAAACCTCTTTCAGCCAGACGTCAAATTTGATTTCGAAGAAACCCTTTGGGACCACATTCCAGCAGTGGGTGTGGAAAAAAGCAAAAGGTGCGGGGGACAAAAATACTTGAAATACCAGCATATGACACCTTAAAGCTCTTACTCAACTAATCTTAAGGAGACACATTTCAACCTTTTAGAATGGGGGGGGGACGCACAAAAGCCAAGAAACTGCTTAAGTATCAGTGGTTGGTGGTAATTGGGCTGGGCCAGGAAAAGGGGCAGGGCCATCTGGGAAACTCTAGGGGCCACATTGGGACACCAGGCCTGAGCTTTCCCCACCCTTTGCATTAGTCTAATCCCAGCCGGCAAAGGTGCCGATCATGAGGTTTGCCCCACTCTGTTTTCCATCGCATCTCAAGGGATTTGCTAATAAGATTTTGCAAGATATCTGATGTGACAGGTGGGGAGTGAGCTGTGCTTTTGCCATTCCCCTCAGGGCTCAGTCATCCTTCATAGCTGTCTCTCTAAGCACCCCAATAAGTGAATTAAAGAGTACATCAATTGGTTGCCTTATTTGCTTTCTCCGAAGAAATTGCAAAAATGACAGCTAAAATATATGTGCATGTGCAAACAGCTAAGAAGGATATTCATTTGTGGCACAGCCTTTTTCCTTCTCGGGCATGTAGTTTCCTCCGTAGTGACAAGGCTGACCACGGCTCTGATCAAGCATCCTGCTACTATTGACAATGACAAATCCGTTCCCCGGCACAGAAGTGTCTTAAATAGATTCTCTAAAGAAGTTGGCAGACATTCCATTCCCTGCACTGTCCATCACAATGTTGCTCACAGTGTTGCGTCCCAAAGAGCAGGGGGTGATTTTACCATGTGAAATCACCTCTCCTGGCAAATGTGTCAGGAGAAACAAAACGTGGCCAATTTCCCCTTCCTTTCACCGTGCTTTTTAACTAGGATTAAAATGTCTGTCCCAGTCTCTTTTTCTTTCATGTACATTATGGAATCACTTTGTCATAAATTATACTGCAGGATTAAACACTCATTGGGGAGTGGGGGGATTATAAAACCACAAAAATGTCCTGCAAAAAGATGTATGGCTTTTTTTAAAAAAAACCACTTATCCCTTCCACTTAAAATGCTCATAAACATACCATGATTATGACAAAGCCCCTTTTAATTCACTTTTTATACACCAAATGCTCTATGAATCCAACCTGAAAAACCTCCTTGTCCCACATGAATCTGCCCATATACTGAGGCAATTGTTGGAGCAGGTCTGGGCAACATGTGACCATCCACATGTCTTAGCCTTCAACTCCCATCAGCCCTAGCCCAGCATAGCCAATGGTGGATGATGGGAGTTGTAGACCAAGCATGTGAAGTGGGATGAGAAAGTCAGGAGTCAGAAGAAGGGAGATACAGAATTTCTGGTAGACCTCTGTGTGATTTTCAGGGGATCCACAAGAGTTTGACATCCAATTGTTTAACAACAGCAGTGCTAAAAATACTTCCCCCTGCTTTTTCTAAGGGCATCATCCCATGGGGAAAAATTGCATTTGCTTACTGTCACTTCTCCACCCATGTGTTTGTCCCTCATTACTTCCTCTTTTGAAAGAAGAAGTAAACAATGTGCTCGTGGCCCATTCAGTGGGCCGTTTTGATCACACTGCTCCTCCTCCACACAGCAGGAGATAGCGGCAAGTTCCATCTTTAAAAATAAGTCGGACTTACTGGAGTGTTTTTTTGTGGCATGAAGACAGGTAGAAGGTGGGGAGGCACACAGGAGGCAGATGATATCATGAGAGGGACCCGCGAAAATCCGTGAGTAATGAATGTGCAATAAAAAGTTTGTCTGATGGAGCTCTAAATTAGGTGTCTGAAACAAAGCTTGAGAGGAAATCAGGAGGGGATTTGCGTGTAAAAGGATTTGTGAGTGAAAGGATCTGTGTGCAAGCTCCAGTTATGTAATGAAATCAAATTCCTGGGCAGAGCCTGTGCTTAGAAGCATCCTGTCTCTTAATTCTAAATGTATGTACACACAAACACACACACCAATTCACACCTAGCTGGTGTTGATGGATTTCAATTTTCCAGTAAAAAAAAAAAGATACCACAGTACTGGAGTTTTCCCATGGTTGGTGTAAACCTTCTCAGGTCAGTGTTTCTGCAACACATATCATAGGACAAATGTTTACAGCTAACTTCTGAAATTCCAATTTCACAAAAGGGTTGCCTCAGAGCAATGCCACAGGCAAACTGGCAACAAAGTCCAATCTTTTGAGGGCCAGAATAAACATTACTTTAAATCTGTGCCTAGCAGCTTCATCATCTTGTTTTTCTAATTTTTCCTTAAGAGTAGGCACAGGGGTTCCAATCAGGATCCTTGTATGGATGTAAGGATGCTTTTAAGATCTGGATTGCTCCCCTGCACCTACTCTAGAGTAAGAATGACAAAAATACATAGCTGCTAGACACAGATTTAAGGTAATGGCTGGGTTCACACATCACACTAACCCATGGTGAGTGGCCAGCTACGCTGGATAGGTGACTATGCAACAATCTACTGTGCTCCCATCAGACAATCAGACAAACAAGCTACACAGAGTAGTTTACCCCTCGCCCCTCCTCCTCCTGTCATCCTCCTACCCAGCCAGTCCTTAGTTTAGAAGAATATATTGTCAATCTAACAGTCCTATACCCAGAAGCTTTCGTTATAATGGCAGGGGACTTTAACACTAGAACGGGGCAAAATGAGGAGGCTTTATATTCGCATTTCTACACACTCCTGTCTGTAATAGATGAGGCCCTAAAATTTCCAGTTAGATGATCTAAAGATAAGTGTTACAGTTATGCCAGGCTATGTCTCATGCAAATGTTAATCAGGCTCATTTTAATCATTGCTAATGGGAATGTGGATTGCGATAGAAATGGTGACGCCCTGTCGCCCTGTCTGGTTTAGGGGCATCCACAATTGATTATTTTATGGTCTCATGTGAACTGTTAAAAGCGTTGTTCAGGTGTACTGTAGAAAAATGTATTGAAAGTGACCATCTCCCCTTGTTCTATTCTTAAATTGTGGTGAGCAAATGACTCATGTAGAACAAAAATCAATGTTAAATAGAGAGATTGAAACAAGACCCTCTTTTATTAGATGGTCATCTAAGCTGGAGAATGGTGTAAAAGTGCTATTGTATTCAAATAGGTGTCTCCACCCACACAACATTTAGCTGTCAGTGAACTCTGTATAAACTGTTTTCAAAATGTTTCAAGAGTTGAGCCTAGTTTTTACAAAGTTTTTACAAAGAGCTTGGCTAGAAAATGCACCCCTCTCAGCAAGTCTAAACATTGGTTTGACAAGGAATGCACTACCATGAAATGATCTCTGGTTGAAAAATATAGAGCATACCGGGGGAGGGGGGGGTATTAACGATACTTTCAGAATGGTTTGAGTTGAGGAGGAGATATAAAAAATGAATCAAGATAAAAAAGAGCCAAGTTCAGAGGGAGTCCTGGAGGGCTTTAATAAAAGCATCCAGGAAAAAGGATTCAGCTACTTTTTGGAGGATGGTTGCTAGGAGGTGGCCAAACTCATCAGTCATTATGGAATATCATATTCCTGTGAGCTCCTGGGTATCCCATTTTAGTAGCATATATGTAATAGGGCAGAATGGCCATCAGATCAAACAGACTAATATATGTAATTTCCCTGAATGGCATCCTGTAACTGCTCCAGAAATTAAGAATGATTTCCAAGCTTAAAGTGGGCAAGGCACCTGGGAATGATAATATCCCACCTGAAGTATTCAGATCCAACATAGATTGGTGGGCTCCCATGCTGGCAGCACTAATTACAAATATCGACCACTCAGCATGTATTCCAGAAGACTGGGGCCTTCCATCATCATTCCAATCTACAAAAAAGGAAAAAGATAAGATCCTGTGAATTATAGACTCATTAGCTTACTAAATATTATCAGTAAGCTGTATGCTAGCCATCAATTGGAAAAACTGCAGAATTGTCTGGAGCAGGAAAATATTATTAAAGATGAGCCAGCCGGATTCAGGGGAGAAGGTTCTACAGTGGACCATGGGCTTGTCTTACAACATCTAGTTGAAAAGTACACAGCTACATCAAGGGGGTGTCTGTATGCTGCCCTTCTGTTATCCAAGTTTTTGATGCCAAGATTTTAGCCCAGATGTTGTATGGCTCAGAAGTATGTGTATATGAAAATTTGTCCCATTGGAGGCTGTGCAAAACAATTTTTTGAGAGCAATATTTGGTATTCCAAGCTGTGTGCCCAATGCAATTATACGGCTAGAGGCAGGTCAAATTTCAATAGAGGTCCGCATATGTAAATTCCATTTCTGGTTAAACATAATGTTTGCCCCTGTCGGACTGGCTCCACTTATATTAACTGACTCCTTCCAATCAAATTGGAAAAATTACTAAATATGAAATTATTAACCTTAGATTTTCCTACAACTGCTATCCTAACCCTAGGGAATGCCAAAGCAAAAACAGGTATCTCCCAGTGAATTTAAGATACTGAATTTCAAAATCATTTAAGTCGAACAGCTCTATATCTTGCTTCTAGGGATAATAGAGGGTCATTCGCACCTGCTAACTATTTGGTTAATTTGACCATCCCTAAACTCAGAAAATCATTTATGTTAGCTAAGTTTAATGTTTAACTGTCTGCACCATTGGAAGGTAGATTCAAGAAGATCCCTTATAGTGAATGGATTTGCCCATGCAAGATGGGAGAAATGGAGACAGTGGGACATGTCCTACCTTACTGCCACTTTTATCAAGACCTCAGATCCTCTCTTATAACCCCACTTATACAAAAAATTCCAGGTAAGTTGGATGAATTCTACCTAGAGTATCTCTTGTCGGACTTGAACCTTCAGGTCACAGCTAAAATGGCTAGATTTTGTGCAGCAGCCATCATCTGTCGTAGAGAAGTGATAAATCAACATTGTTGAAGGTTCTACAGTTGGGTTTCTCTTGTTTTCTTCTTTTTATGCTTTCCATTGGTCCAACTATTGTCTACTCACTGACTAGCAATGGCTCTCTGGAGTTTAGGAATTTCCCAGATTTACCTGTAAATTTCAAGGATTGAATCTGCATTGTTCTACCTGCAAATCATACATTTTACCATTGAACTATAGCTATTCAAACACCATTTGATAGTTATCTTCCTAATCAGCCAAAGGAGATAATGAACCTCTAATGGAAGTGTTAGGAACATGGAAGCTGCCTTATACCAGGTCGGACCTATTGGTTTATCTAACTCAGTACTGTCTGTTCTGACTGGCAGAAGGTCTCCAAGGTTTCATACAGGAGTCTTCTCCAGCAATACCTGGGTTAGATCTACACTAATGTTTTATAGCAGTATTAAAGTGCACTGATGACTGTTGGGGCACATTCCACATTCTATATACCGCTATCGTAGTGCTATTTCCTGCTTTTTATTTCACATTATCGAAAATACCACAACAAATGTCATTGTGTGTCATACAAGGTATAATGTGCAAGAGGTATATAGTGTTACCATGATGGGATCATAATGATTTGTCCCTGGGTGCCAAGAATTGAATCTGGAACTTCTTTCATACAAAGTATGTGCTCTACCACTGAGCTATGGCCTTTCCAAAATAAAGCTGGGAGCTAACCTCCTGCCTGTGAGCCCAACTCCTCATAACAAATGTCTGATGTGAAAGCATTCAGTGTTTTTTGTTCAAACAATCTTCTGTCCATAATTGAGCTCACCAATATCCACTTCCCCTAAATTTCAGAATACTGATTGATTGGCATCTGATTGGTTGAAGCCCACAGCAGCTTTCAACTTTATAAAACTTGATTGTTGTTGTTGTTGTTCAAAAAACAAAGTGATGAATGAATGCTTAGCAGAATAAACTGGAATTGCAGGCAGTACTTAAAAAAATTAAAAGGTAGCAAGGTCAGGGGTGGAGGGGGAGAGTCCAAGTCAAGTTTACTAAAAAAATCAGCATTCAAATCACTGTCAACTGCATTGCTTAAAACATAGGAGGAGTGTAGCTTTCCAGGAGAGAGAGAAAAAAATCAGGCAATTCCTTTGACCAGAATAGATTGGCCTACACCCTCCATTAGGGTGGCCAGATTTATAGTCTTCTATTTGAAGGGGTTCCAGAGGACTGTCTTTTATTATGAAGTCATCCTCTACTTGAAGGGCTGTCTAGTCCAAGTCCAATTTAAAGATAAAGAACCATCAGAAGGATCAGAAGGAGCTTTGAAGTTGCCATCAACAACACCTGGACAGAAGACTGAGCAAGGCACACAGGTGACCTGGTAACAGTATTCCCCACTATGATGAGTTGTACTGTATTTCTATATCTAAATTTGCATCTATGCATTTAAGTTGGCATATGCAAATTGGTGTCCTCTGTTTTGGTGATTCACAAGTGGTCACCCTATCGTCATAACCCTACAACTTCAATGAGATGAAAATGCAAAATTGCACATACTCAGAACAGTTAAAAAATGAATAAAAAAATTAGAGTTGGCAATTTTGTGTTGGTTGGAAGCCTTTTTAAAATGTAACATATCAGGCCCTTGCAGAGTATGAAATGGTGGTATATGGGGGGAAAGAGAATGGTTAGTTGCATGTATCACATCTGAGGTAATACACACAACAATCTAAACCCCACCACCACCATTAAGTCCAAATTACCAAGCTGCATCACTGCTGAACGCACTTTTGGCACACAAAACATTGTTGTTCTTGTTTTAAAAGGGGGGAAGGTATAGATTTCCCTTAAGGATCCGCAGAAGAGGGCACAGCTGAACAGGGCAGCTGTAAGAACTGCAGGTTGATTCGCAAGAGCTAATCAAACTTAGATCACAGGTAACACCTGACCTGTTGTTAATTATACTATGCTTGAATAGTTGCTGCCTTGAAGGGCTCTATATTTAAGTTTTCTTTTTCTGAATATCAATATGTATTGTTCTCATTCCCCCAATTTTTTTCTCTCTTTGTCTAAAATTTTCTTAGCCTTGTGAAAGTGATATGAAACATTGGCATTCTAATAGTGGCTCTCCTGGCTTAGATATGGGCTAGTTCAGTACACGTGTTGACATCACAAGCTGATATCTCTTTTTTGCTAATTCAGTTTCTATAGTTCCACTATCTATGGTGATCACAATGGAAGACGCATGTGCATTAAATTGTTGTATGTGGGGGAGATCGGTGCACAACAATCAACAAACAAACTTTGGCAGAAAAAGGCTTTAATCCAATGGCGTGGGTACCATGATGATTGGAAATCTTTTGTCTGCTGCAGCCTTCACCTGCCTTCACAGCTGTTGTAAAATTGCCCATTGTTATCCTCCACCTGTTTTGCAGTTAAGGACTTTTCTTTTCTTGGATCATTCTTTGTCTGGTTCCTCCTCCTTGACTGTACCGCCATGGGTGATTCTACCGGGAGTACATGACTCCTGATAGCATTGCTCACAGGGCTTATTTGAATGCACAAGCCCACTCATCACTTGTTCCCCTAAAGCAATCTTGTTGAAATCGTCAAATGTTGAAAGTTATTTGTTAGAGATTGATACTGGACAGTCTCTCTTCTTATTCCTGCTAATAAGGAGAGCACTCGGGCAGTGAGTGCTCCCAGAATTATTTCAAAAATGAGGCAGCCATGAAACAAGAAGAAGGTTTGCAAGAATACAAAAGAAATATCATTTTTTTTTAAAACTCTACAGGTGGGCTGGGAGGATTGGAATGCCCAGACTGCAGGGAATGACTGATGACTGGCTGAAACTCCGAACAGAAAAACTCCCTCTAAGAGGGAAGAAGAAACATTGGGTGAGTTCGCATGACATGACAACCCAGCCTTTGAAATAAGCTATGCAGTATAGGTAGTCATCAGAAGAATAACCCATGGTTAACCTGACAGACCATGTGGCTTACTGTGGATTATTCTCCTGCTTCTTCCCCCTCAGTCCTCCAGGCTCCAGCCAGCTCTGCCACATATCCTAGACAACTTGGTAGCACAACACATCTTTTCTGCCACCTCCTCCCCACTCGGTTTGTGCCCCTAGTCGTGTTCAGAGCTTTTATTTTTTTTCCAAACTGTTCCCTGACATTTGCGCAAAATAGGACCAATATTATAATTGCTGCTGTTGTTGTTGTTGTTGTTATTTCAGCCCTGGGAATGTGCGCAAATGTCTTTGTAGTTTTATTTTATTTTATTTTTTGGTTGGTTTTTAACTATTGCAGAGGTGGGCAATTGTGGCTGTCAAACTATATATACAGTAGCCTTGCCTTGTCTATTGCCCTGTCTATTCCAGGTGTTAAAGGGAACAAAGTGTAATAGGAAACATACCAGGTAACTGACAAGACGGGACAACATAGACACTAGTTTGAGAGCCTTTGACACCTGACAGGTTGGAGGGGGTTAAGGTCCCCAAGTCTCCCCCATGTGGTTTGAAGGGTAATCTAGGATCCACTCCATTTTTGGAGCTCCCATTTGCAGGCATTTTGTACAAAACCAGTCATTACAACATTTTTCATTTATTTATTTATTTATTTTCTTTCGAAGCTGCCTTTATGAAAGCCAACTGAGGTAGTTTACAAGAATATCAGAGAATAAAAACCACAATCAAATAAAACATAGCAAAACATTTTTAAAAAAACCTTTTAAAACCATAATAATCATATGTATAATATAAAGTGCTGACAGCTCAGAGAAGCCAGCCTGTCCACAAGAACAGAGAAAAGTACATGCAAACTATGTGTGGAGCCAGAGAATCAGAACTTTTCTAGATAGAAAGACTCACTGTATAGCCATTTCACACTTCCTTCAGCAATTATGCTTGCATGTCCCACTTGTAGGACTATAGTTCCCAGGGTTCCCTGGGGTATGGGAATGACTGTTAATTTAAATCTCGTAAAATAAGCCCTGACACTAAATAGTACTCTCCTACTTATTTCTTTTATTGCATGGTTACGAGGCAGGAAAATTCCTCAACTCAGAGTTTTGGGATCTAATTTTGAGCCTGTAGCATCAACTTCACATCCCACCTATTCTATGAACTTGGGTCCCATAGTTCCCCTAAACAACATGGCTGAGTCAGGGAGTGAGGTTACATGCCACACAAACTTTTCTTGGCACCCTAAAAGCATGCTCCAAAGGAGGCAGCCATGTTTTCAATCAAAGAGCAGTAGCAGGCAACACCAGCTGTCACTTCTTAGGATCCGCATCTCATCTCATTAGCATGGAGAAGGCATCAAAGAAAAAGAAATGTGCAATTACATTGATTTTTGTTATGTGCCTTTGAGCTTGGCTACATTTCCTCCATAGAGCTCATCTCATGTGGCTGCAACCAATCTTTTCCTAATTATTCCTTTTGTGAGAATAAAAGGGTGTCCCTCTCCTGATGAAGGTCAGTCCACTCTGCACGGAAAGCAAACCTAATGATTATTGACCGGGAATGCCCGGCTTTTCATTTACCCGTCTACCTCGTCTAGCCCCTCCAAAATAATCAATGGTATGTAGGATGGAAAGAGGGAATTCACTCATGATGGGGAAAATGAAAACAGCAGATCTGATTGGGACAGCAGGCCCTGGATTCTGACTTCCACTGTATTCCAATGAGAGCTTTTGAAGCATTTTTCTCAAAATGCATTGTGACATTTATGTAACGGTGGAATGCGTGTGTGTGTGTACAATTACTAAAGTTATTTTAGCCTGGAGAGGCACATCAAACAAAACATGAATAAACAACCCTAATGAAATTGTTCTTTCTAAACTGAAGGAGATTGTTGTTGTTTCTATTTCACGCCTGTATTGTGCACTCTGGGAGAAGGAGAATGGAAATGAAGACAGGCTGAGAAGAAAATAAACCAGATGTTCTTGCCATGAATCCCAGCTATGGTGGCCATGTGTCCTTTACAGTGGGCTGTAAAGGGCTGTCAAAGGACAGGGTTTTTGAAGGGCTCTTCAGTTTGAGTCCCATCTAAAGATAAAGAACCATAAGAAAGGCAAGAAAGGGCCTGGAAGTTGTCTAAACAGTTAGCACCTGACCAGCTGACTAAACAGGTCACTTGGTCAACAGCCTTCCTCACTGTCATGAAATATATTGTATCTTTATTTAAGTTATAGAAATGCTTTCCAAATTTGCATCTATACGTTTAAATTAACATATGCACATTTTATGCAAATCAATATCCTCTTTTGTTCTCTTTTTCAGTGATGTGTGTCCTCTTTTTTTGGAGATGAGTAAGTGGATACCCTAGTCCCGACACAGCATTCTTCTCCCATGGTGTAACTTGACTAATTGCCAAGTGCAAGTCAGATGGCTGCTCCTTTTCAGCAAGTACAAAACACCATAGTCTCCCTTCCAGTCTTCCTTGCTGACCTGGTGCCCTCCAGATGTTTCACCCAGTGGAGGCTGGTAGTTCCTATGTCAGTAGGGCAGTGAATCTGCTCTGGGGTTCAGTCAGAACTCTAAAGGAGCTATCCAAGGTGCTGAACTCATTTGGGGGGTTGGAGTCAGCACTTTAAGGTTATGACTGAGACATAGAGCAGATTCACTACCCTTCTGAAATAGAAACCACCTCCACTATGTTCGCCCTGCACCTGAGATAAACAAAAGTCACCACTATCTGCCAGGGGACCAAGTGACCCACCCTTTCTGTACTAGGACAACCGAGTTATGTCCCTTTGCTCTTCCCTTGTTCAAGTTCAAGCCCCCAGTATCCTGTAGCAAAATTAAATCAGCAAATATAAACTCATCCTGATCAATTCTTTAATATCCAGGTATGAAGACATTGCTAAAAACACCAACTTATAAGAAGATGACTTATATATGCATTGATTCTTATAACTCATTTGGCTTTGGACTCCAGTGAGTCTTCTTGATACTAAATTCTACAATAGCATTATTATTACCAGTTATTTATCAATTATTTTACTTTGCATGCCACGTTTCCACATAGATATGCCCAAAGTGAGTCACAACACAAAAATAGCCAGGCAACAATACATAGTAAAGCATCACTACAATAAAAAGTCATCTACCAGTTCAGTTGAAAACATAATATAGTAATCCAAACAAACAATTATTTTCCATTATACTAATATTATAGTGTTTTGAATGCATCACCAATAATTAGTACACAGTATCAATTGCTACTGTTTAATACTTTTAAAAAAAAAGCTGAAGTCAGATTTGATCAAACTTTCTAGCGCAGCCAGATATTAATAAATATAATCAGTAGGCAATTCCTCAACAGCAAGCAGATTTCTTCTAGCTTGCTAACGTAAAACATTCTAGATGCAGAGGAGTCAGAACAATCTTAAGTCTAGCAGACAGGCTGGAGATTCTGTGAATTTTCGAAAACTATAAAAACACTTCAGTAGGGCCTTATAAACACCCAGGTCTCACATTCTCCTCCAAAATCATATCATGCATTGCATTAATGAAATTTACTTTCCCTCTCTCATTAGAGAACCACTAGCATATTCCTTCCCTCAAATGAAGCTAGCATAGCACCTTTATCCCATACCACATTAGCAATGGATGAGCAGGGGCTAGAAGATACAAAGTCTCTCCCTGCGCCTCTGCTTTCAGAGTGTGGATTTGGTGGTCTGTTGGAGTGTGAAGTCATGCCTTCACCTATGTTCAA
Source organism: Anniella stebbinsi (assembly GCA_029215795.1). Classification (NCBI taxonomy): domain Eukaryota; kingdom Metazoa; phylum Chordata; class Lepidosauria; order Squamata; family Anniellidae; genus Anniella; species Anniella stebbinsi. Next base: position 187,334,569 of record JARDYH010000002.1, read on the forward strand.
CTTCTGTATTTGCAAATCAACTCAAATATTGTAAAGCCATAAGCCTCCATTCCACCTCTGTCCAAAGCCCAGGTAAATGCTGTATCTCTGTAATTTCTTAGCATTCAGAGGAGCGTGAAGTGCATAAAGTATCCTTAACATTTAGATAGGTTGGTCCTTGGATTTGGTTCTCTCTCTCTCTCCCTCTCTTAGGAATGTCTTAAGCATCCAGTTGGGTCCAGGAGGACAGTGGACCCCCCATGTCCAGCCCTCATGGACCCAACTGGATATGTCAGATGCAAGGGCGGACCCATGCCTGAGCACTCATGAGCCCTGCAAGTGCTCGGGTACAGGTCTGCCCTGGCTTCTGAAATCGCATCCTTTGCTCCTTTGCACCCACTGCATTAATGGCAGGATAGCACTCGTTCTGGAGCCTCTGGAAAGTACACATTTCCCCTGGCCATGTTATTGGCATCCTTCATTAGCATGGTGTTATGAAAGACAACTGCTTTCGGTTTAGTTGAAAAAAGAATACTCCAACTGTGAACTAAACCACGCCTTTAATTCAGGCTAAACAAAGCTATGCAATTCAGAAAACACTTAAACAAAGCAAGGTAAACGAAAAGTTGAAATTAACAATAACTAACGAACTAGCGTCTTCGTCAAACCTCCGTCTCCGAGGTCTGCCTGTGCTTTAATCTTAATCTCTCTGACCAACGTGGTCTGTCTCTCATTTCTGTTCTCTTCCTCAGACGCCGACGTTCCTTAGCGTCTTTTAAAGTGTGCTCTCCCTCTTCCTCAGATGATACGGGAGTGGTTACACCTGCTGGTGAGTCAGTGAGATCAGTACTCATTTCAGAGCGTTGATTCTCAGCAGCTGGAAGAAAGGGAGTGTGAAGTGCTTCCTCTTCAGCACCAGGATCCGGATCAAACTCAAGATCGCTGTCTGCTTGTGCTAAGCTTTCTGACAACTGCTTCTCCTGCTCAGAAACACAAGGGTTAAACACAACACATGGCCAGGGGAAATGTGCACTTTCCAGTGCCTCAGGAACGTGCTCATTTCCCTCTGCTGCATTAATGGCAGCTTCCATTAATGCAGTGGGCCAGTGTGGGAGAGTGCTGAGCGCTTGGCGGGGGCTTGTGAGGCCCAGTTCGTGAGGGCATGCTAGAGCAGCAGCAGGGTGAGCACTCGCCAAGTTCAGCAGCCCTTTTCACACAAATACAGGGGAAGTTGAACACTTCTTTCAGCCAGAGGGCTAAATTCCATTTTGAAAAAGCTCTTGGGGACCACATTCCAGTGGTGGTTAGGGCAAAAGGCAAAGAATGCCAGTTTTAATACCTTAAAAATCTTGCTGCCAACAACAGGAGAAGCATTTCAATGTTTTAGAATGATGACGGTGAGGTGACGCACAAAAACTGGGAACCCATCAAATGGTTGATGGTTGGGAAGAATGGGTGGGGCCAGGGAAAGGAGGCATGGCAATCTGGGGAACCCAGGAGGACTGGAAGGCCAGATTTGTCTCGTGCGCCTGAGGTTCTGCATCCCTGTTCTGTATTTTTGCTAATAAATGAAATAGCAAAATGCAACTGAGACCCTATTTCAATAAGCGTCTTATGATATATGTTGCTCTCTTCAAGAAATATATATGGCTGCCTCTGTTCTGACACAGCAATTGCTTGCTGAATTAATTCCAGACATTGTCTGCGTGCCTACAATTTGTTCTGAAGTATCTCTTCTCAATGGTTATGCTGTTGGTTTTATTACTCCTGGAATTAAACAAATGCTTTGTTTTCCTTGAAAGAGAAGCAGGCATTATTTATACTGTCTAGTGTTCCCCCTTTGCCCCTCCCCCATCCTTCTAGTTTTAATCATGTCAAACAGATGTGGTCATTGATTTACTTTTATACACTTGCTTATTTTGGCTGTTCTTCATAGAAATACAGAAATTTTAGAGCGCACCAACTCTTAGAAGTCCCATAAGAAAAGGCGTTTTCTCTATGATGCGAGTGACAAAAAGCCAACCATAGTTTCTCATAGTTCACCATAACTCTTAGACTGTGGTCATTATTGCTGTAGCAAATGGCTTTTCTCAGTCATAGCCAAACACATTGGTATAATTTAATAGATGCAATATTTCACATAGCTGATGTATTGACTCTGAGTTGTGGATATATATAACAGTGGCAGAGGACTGGGTCAACAGAAGCAGAGCAGTGTTTTGAATGCCCAGCAACCCATATCACAGAAAGGGGCACATGAACTTTAAGACCGTGAGTGCAAAGCAGGGGGGGAATTCACACAGCCACAAAAAAAAGCACTCCTTCAGATCCACGTTCTCTTGTTCCAGCAACAACTCTGATTGCATAGAGAATCAAGTAACTTTAATATCCTGAGAAACAGTGTGGGGAATCCACACAGCCACACCAGATGAGGAGGAGGAGGAGGAGGATATCCCCAGAGGCAGGATCTACACTGCTGTTTTAAAGCGCTTTATAACAGTAGTGACAACTGTTGGGGCCCAGGACACATTCCAAAACAGTTGTCACTACTGTTAATAAAGTGCTTTAAACAGCAGTGTAGATCCGCCCAGAGACACACAAAAATGTAACCTTGGGTACCAAACAGCAAGTTCTGAGAACATCCAAACTCATCCATTTGCCATGTTAATAAAATGATGATGACGACGATGATGACGATGATGATGATGATGATATTATCCTTAGAGCAACAACACAGAAAAGCAGCAGCAACCCATTGCAAAAGGGGACACTGAGACAACAACATCCTCAGAGCCACACAAAAATGCATCCAAAGCAGCATGCTTTTCCACTGAGCATCCCCAAGCCAGCCCTTTCTATAACTCCTCAGGTGTAACAGTAAGAAGCAGCACAGCACAAAATCCATCTAATAAATTTCCACTCAACTAGTAAAAATGACTGGATTATCTGAGATGATCAGATTACACAGCCAGGGAGTTCTATGCATCCAAAACCCACCCCTTTCCACATCCACAGAGCATCTCCAAAAGCTAAAAGATGTTAAATCTAGAAAATAGTTATTAGGGCAAAGCAAAGGGTTGGGAGTTGACCCAAACAGTTGCATCAAAGCAGTCCTTTGAACCCATATCGCTCTGCAGAGACCTCAAGTCCCACAAAACTCAAATCCCACGGCATAAGAGGGGGAAAAAATCCTGAGCAGTAAGTCACAGCAAAACTTTTAAAAAAAGAAAAGAAAAAAAGCCCAAAGTACAAATTTTAAGTTTAAAAAAATCAACGGTTGTTGAGATATTACAAATTATATTTCAGTTCCACAAAAAAAATAGTTTTTTTATATTTCATTTACATACAGTGTAAGAGGAGCTTATTTTATAATATACCAGCTGCATTTTCTGTAAACATGTAATTATCTTTAATAGTAATGCTCTGAGACAAAACAACTGCCCAGAGATACTTACAAATGATACAGTGTTGTCCTGTAAAGCAATTAGCCAACAGTCTCGCCTACATTGTTTGGCTTGTTACTTGATCAGTGCATCAACATCAATCATGAGATGCTTGTATATCAAAAAGTGTCATGAAACTACTTTCACACATATGCAACTAGAGCAAATTCTCTCCCAACTCTGGCTCCTTAAAAAGAGTTTCTTAAAAGGCTCTTGACTTGAGTAACAGTTGAGTTTATTTGAAGGATACATGCCACTTTAGCAGCAATATATTTTGATTCCATTACTGTGCAACATATCTTGATTTCTAAGGGATTCTACAAAGGGAATCTTAAGAAGATTTAGTACACCAAAGGCATCCTGAATGAAAAACATCAGAAGTTTCAGAACAGACTTAAAGTCACCTTGGCTCGCATAAATCCTGGGTAACAATATGGCAAAATGCCCTTCATTGAGGCATGAATTGGTAATGAGAACATTATAAAAGGTTTCCTTGTATATCTCCAAGCTGTCACTGAAAATTCTTCTCAATTAGAATGAAGAGTCACAATTAGAAAAAAGGAAGCTGATATGGAAGGTTGTTTTTTTTTTACTAATAGTATGAAATACGATTCCTCCCATACAAAAAATCGACTTGCTATTGTTTGAACTTGTGAAAATTAATTAATAAAAGTTTTGAAAGCATGTGCCCCAATCCAACGATTCCAGGAAAAGAAACATACATAGTACAGAACTTCCTTGTCTCAAATAGCATTCCTATTCATCTCTATGGCTGGCTGGGAGGTGGGGAGGGTAGTATCGGGAGTTAAAGTCCAACACAGATGTAAGGCACCAGGTTGGGGAAGGCTGTAGAAAGCTGATATATCCCCATATTCCCTGAGTATGACTTGGAGCTTTCCACTGCTATTAATGACATCCTACCATTTTACTCAGGAGTGCTGTATGCATGTTAATGTATACATGGAGCTCTGAATGGGTACAGTATTCTTCCTCATTTATTTTTAACATTTCAAAAGCATGACAAGTAAGCAGGGTCAGAATTTCAAAGTCATACTGGTATCTTGATGCTTTGGAAAACAATAAACACCCCCGCCATCACCACACACACTAATGTCAACAAAGTTAGAATTTTACCAAGATGTAGATGTTCTTGCAACATACTGTTATTCTTTGTAATACACAGCTATGGGATTCCATGCAAGAGTTAAATCTTAAAGATATCAAAAAATAATAGATAATAACTATGAACTTACCGTTTGGGGATTCATTTGGTCTTTAGCCTACTAAGTCAAGGGTTTGGGGTGACTGAGCTAAGGTGAGTTTTCTAGAAGCTGGTTTTCTAGATGAGGGAAAGCAAGTGGATTTTACTAAAGTATTTGCTATGTAACAACTACCACAAACATTGAAAACTGTAGTAGAGTATATGGTGTGGAATATATAGGGGTGGGTAAAATATATTGAGCTACTAAGCATTAGAACATTCAAATAAGGAGTTATATCTGGTTCACATGATCATATCTCAACTTAATAAACTAAGCTATACATGACTCTTTTGCTGATGTGTTCCATCTTCACACAACCCCTTATCTCCTCCCTTTGCAGCATGCTGTGATAAGCCAGGGTATCTTCAATCCTATTACATCTGTACTGGAAAAATATGGTTAGCAGGTGTGGAACAAACCATGACCTTAAACCAACTTCAAACCACAGTTTAAGTTCCTGGCTTGTTCCAAACTTGCTAACCATAGTTTCCTGATTTGGAAACAATTACCCTATTCAGAAGAGACACTAAGCCATGGTGGTTAAACATTTTCTGCTAAACATTATGGCTTAGTGTGACGTGTGAACCATGACTCAATATGTTGTATGAACCATTCCTAACCATGGTAGCTACACAACCACAGTTTAAACACGCTCACTAACCATTTGCTGCAAAAGGGATAGTGGCCTAACCATGGTTTAACATGTTGTCTGAACAGGCCCATTGTGTAGCTATAGTTAACTGAATATTTCTGGGGTTAATTGTCATGCACCAAGAAGGCAGGAAGGAAGAGGCTACATTCATGGACTCAAGGATTGTAGATATGTCATTTATTAAGCCAAGATATAATAATTTGAACTGGAGCTTAGTGTGCTAATGGATGTCTGCTATTATATTGTAATACACTGAGACATAAAGATATTCCCCAGCTATGTGCAGCAGCCCTGGGGAGAAATTACCCACTTTAATTTTACAGGTTATTACTGTAGTATATTTCATGAATATAAAGTGTTATAGGAATAAGGGCATATCAGTGAGGTAGCTGAGTTGATCCCTTGAGTTATATATGAAGCAACTTGATTCAAGATGCAAACTGATGCAATTTTTCATAGGGGTGTGCATCGGATCGGATCCGATCCACGATCCGAATCCGATCCGACCCAAAATCGGGAAAATCCGATCCGATCCGATCCGATCCGGACAACCTCCGATCCGATCCGATCCGATCCGATGAGGTCCGATCCGGATCGGACGCCATTTTGAATGCTTTTTCCCATAGCCAAGTATTGTTTTACAAAAACGCCTATAACTTTTTCATTTTTAAAGATAGAAGGATGAAACTTGGGCACATTGTAGACTGGTTAGGGGTAGTTATCTGTGAGAAATTTCAGAAAGATTGGTGCATGCATTTTGTGGCAATTAATTTTTTAATAAATACCCAGGAATGCCTATAACTTTGTCATTTTTAAAGTTACACACATGAAACTTTGCCACATTGTAGGGGGTACCTTGGGACCTATGTGTGTGAAATTTCAGAAACGTAGGTGCTTGTCTTGTGTGGCAATTAATTTTTAGAAAAATGGGTAGTAGTGGGGTAAATACAGTTACGCCTCCCATTTTTTTATTTTTGAAGATACAAACAGGAAACTTGGGCACATTACAGGTACCACTTGCCTTGATATGTGTGTGAAATTTCAGAAACATTGGAGCTTTCCTTGTGTGGCAATTAATTTTTGAAACAATGAGGAAAGAAACACCTATAACTTTGTCATTTTTAAAGTTACACACATGAAACTTTGCCACATTGTAGGTGGTACCTTGGGACCCATGTGTGTGAAATTTCGGAAACGTAGGTGCTTGCCTTGTGTGGCAATTAATTTTTTAATAAATACCCAGGAATGCCTATAACTTTGTCATTTTTAAAGTTACACACATGAAACTTTGCCACATTGTAGGCGGTACCTTGGGACCTATGTGTGTGAAATTTCGGAAACGTAGGTGCTTGCCTTGTGTGGCAATTAATTTTAGAAAAATGGGTAGTGGTGGGGTAAATACAGTTACGCCTCCCACTTTTTTATTTTTGAAGATACAAACAGGAAACATGGGCACATTACAGGTACCACTTGGCTTGATATGTGTGTAAAATTTCAGACAGCTGGGTCCAGGCATGTGGTGGCAAGGTATTTTTGAAACAATGAGGAAAGAAACGCCTATAACTTTTTTATTTTAAAAGTTAGAAGTCTGAACATTGCTCACTTTGTAGATGGGTTAGGGGTAGATATGTGTCAGAAATTTCAGAATGATAGGTCCAGGCATTTGATGGCTATGGAATTTTTAAATTACATGTTTCAAAAAAATTTCTACAGAGGCCAGGTCTTCCCCTCCCGCTTCCCGCGAAGAAAAGGAAACACTCTCTCGTCTCGATCCCTTTGATCCTTGGTAGTATCCATTACAGGGCTCGTGTCTGCTTGAGTACAAAGTGAAAGCAGACACGAGCCCTGTAATGGATACTACCAAGGATCAAAGGGATCGAGACCAGAGTGATCCTTCCTTGCACGCATGGCTGCAAAACTCAGCTAGGCTCAGCCGTTCTGCTTGAAAAGTGAAAGGAGGAAAGGAAACACGAGCCCTGTAATGGATACTACTAGCAACTTCAAAGGGATCGAGACGAGAGAGTGTTTCCTTTTCTTCGCGGGAAGCGGGAGGGGAAGACCTGGCCTCTGTAGAAATTTTTTTGAAACATGTAATTTAAAAATTCCATAGCCATCAAATGCCTGGACCTATCATTCTGAAATTTCTGACACATATCTACCCCTAACCCATCTACAAAGTGAGCAATGTTCAGACTTCTAACTTTTAAAATAAAAAAGTTATAGGCGTTTCTTTCCTCATTGTTTCAAAAATACCTTGCCACCACATGCCTGGACCCAGCTGTCTGAAATTTTACACACATATCAAGCCAAGTGGTACCTGTAATGTGCCCATGTTTCCTGTTTGTATCTTCAAAAATAAAAAAGTGGGAGGCGTAACTGTATTTACCCCACCACTACCCATTTTTCTAAAATTAATTGCCACACAAGGCAAGCACCTACGTTTCCGAAATTTCACACACATAGGTCCCAAGGTACCGCCTACAATGTGGCAAAGTTTCATGTGTGTAACTTTAAAAATGACAAAGTTATAGGCATTCCTGGGTATTTATTAAAAAATTAATTGCCACACAAGGCAAGCACCTACGTTTCCGAAATTTCACACACATGGGTCCCAAGGTACCACCTACAATGTGGCAAAGTTTCATGTGTGTAACTTTAAAAATGACAAAGTTATAGGTGTTTCTTTCCTCATTGTTTCAAAAATTAATTGCCACACAAGGAAAGCTCCAATGTTTCTGAAATTTCACACACATATCAAGGCAAGTGGTACCTGTAATGTGCCCAAGTTTCCTGTTTGTATCTTCAAAAATAAAAAAATGGGAGGCGTAACTGTATTTACCCCACTACTACCCATTTTTCTAAAAATTAATTGCCACACAAGACAAGCACCTACGTTTCTGAAATTTCACACACATAGGTCCCAAGGTACCCCCTACAATGTGGCAAAGTTTCATGTGTGTAACTTTAAAAATGACAAAGTTATAGGCATTCCTGGGTATTTATTAAAAAATTAATTGCCACAAAATGCATGCACCAATCTTTCTGAAATTTCTCACAGATAACTACCCCTAACCAGTCTACAATGTGCCCAAGTTTCATCCTTCTATCTTTAAAAATGAAAAAGTTATAGGCGTTTTTGTAAAACAATACTTGGCTATGGGAAAAAGCATTCAAAATGGCGTCCGATCCGGATCGGACATCTGGTCCGATCCGATCCGACCAGCCTCCGATCCGATCCGATCCGATCCGACCCCCCAGGTCCGATTCCGATCCGCTATCCGATCCGATCCGGGGGGTCAGTGCACATCCCTAATTTTTCATGCTATATTGCAGTTTTACATATGCACTTGGGCTGAGTGATCCTCAATCAGTCATCTATTTATTCTTCATTCATCTTTTCCCTCTAGTTAAGCTGTCCAAAACATCCAGGATTTACCAAACACCTTGAATGTTACCTGAAGAACAGGAGATATGCTACAAAGTGCCCATGTAGAACATGATACAGGAAATCACACAGGAAACAGAACTGATTAAATTCTGGTTCTTTACATACCATCATCAGTGCTACACAAAAACCCAGACATTTACACATTCACCGTTGGGATTTATAACATCAAAGAAGTTCATTTTAATTGATTAAATAGCTCTTTTGGTTCATGAAAACTACAAACATGTTGGCACTCAGTGTATCTGATGCCTGATTGTATATACAGTTTTACAACCCTATAAATTGCCCTACTATTACTTGCAATACATTGTGTTATGCAAAGTATGGTGAGGCACAGTTATAGTATGGGATGCTAACAAAATCCCTCAAGACCATTTAATACAATCTAGATTTTGTACTTTTTAATAAACAAAAGGGCCTACAAAGTGACTTCCCTCCCTTTCTGATGGCTTTGAAGGTATAAAAAGGGAAGTCTTGTCACACATTTTAAAACTGAAGACAAAAAGAAAGAACAATAATCTTCAATACTATCTCATCTTCTATTCTACCAAAGGCAGCTGTTTCAATAATTCCCTAAGGCTACATTCCTATACACATTTACCTGGGAGTAAGTCCACTTTAACTCAGTGGGACTTACTTCCAAGTAAACATATATAGGATAGCATTCTTATTCTATAGCAGAGCACTCTGCACTCTCAAACCGCTTACCTCTGAGGTGTTCTCATTGTCTGGAACGCTCCCATCAAAGACAATGTCCTTTGAGGAGTACCTCTTAATTCCTTTTAGGAATACGTTCAGGCATTTTAATCCCCATCATTTGCAATACTCCTTCCATCATATTGGGTTATGGTTTCTTGAAAGAATCACCTTGTAAGGGAGGGTGGAGTATAAAAAAAGATCATCCACAAAAGTGTCTATTTTCCACAAGCCCACATGATAATAGTGTTTAGCTGTTATACTATGCAAATATGTTGCACAGTACTACTATGCATAGTACTAAGCTTACTTAGGGTATTTCCAGATGCTAGACTCCTAGTACTACTAATCAGCTATTTCCTGTTTTCTTCCTTAACTGACTTATGGAGAGGAAAAACTGGAAGCAGCAGAGGGAAGATACAGGGCACGTTTGAATGACACAGTAGCCAACCTTGCCCTCCATGGATGGGTATTTGCATGTTGCGCTTGAGTGACATGCTAATAACTCATCCGTGGAATAGGCTAGGATGGCAGGGTTGGTTATTCCTCTCCCCTCCCCCTGCCTTCCCCACCAAATGGCAGAAGTGCTTTTCATTACCTTGAACCAAAATTGGATACAACCCAAAGGATTGAGTGTTCTAGTCCAACACATCTAGAGTACACCAAGTTTGGACAGACTGCTTTAAATCTTAACGTACGGTCACAAATGCAGTTTTTATCAGGTAACAATACAATACAAACATATCAATCTTTATGGTCAGCAGTGTTATCAGAATAGCTTATCCCCATGCCTGACTTGCCTAGGCATGGGGAGAATATTGTGGCTGTCACTGTTCATTAGGCTGGTTTGGTCACATTTGGTGTGGCAACTTTAGTTGGGTTTAAGGTTGTTGAGCCGCCAAAGGCACCTTTATGGTAATAGGCAGTGCCTGAGGCTTCTTGCATATCACTTTGAGGCCCAATGGGGAGATATGGATTGCCTTAGAGGCTAACGCACACTTGAAGTTTTGAGGCCCTGGGAGAGGGTGACTGGGGAAGGCCACTCAACACCTGTATGGTGTAGACCTGAGGGGTGGCAATCCCACAGGTGCCACTCAACAGGCCTAGGATGGTTTGCCTGATATACTGACAGGGACATTTATTAAGAAGATCTGCAGAGGGGAAGTAGTGCAGACTTCTAAACTATACAGGTGACTAGCCCATCAGTATATTGGGCAAGCCATCCTAGGCCTGGTGTATGTGTGTGTGTGTGTGTGTGGGTGGGTGGGTGGGTGTGAGTGAGTGTGATCTCATTATTTCCATACACACATACCTGCTGCCTTTCACTCTTTAAAGTCAGGCTTGTCTTTAAGTTAGCTATGAGAGACATGGCCAATAGGTACGAGATTCATAAAATGATTACCTTGGGCACAGATTCAAAATATTTGATCAATCTCTCCCTCAAACAATTTCCTTTAAAGGAGGAAGTGGAAGGATTAGGATTTAGATTACAGATGGGTATGTACAGACAAGTGTTTACAACACTTTATTTCATGCCCCTGGGCTTCAGGAGTAGAACACAGCAGAATGCAAATTCCATTCTCTGTTGTTTGCTGGTAGTGCTAGAAGGTACTACGTCTTTTAACAGTCCCTTGAGATGCAAATCTCCACCTGTCTCATGTGGACCATAACTCTCCCATTTAATGTTACTGTCACTGCCTTCCAATGTTTTTGATGATGCAAACTTAAATATATTTGACATTTTAAAAATGTTTGAAGTTTCATCTTCTTTTTGTTGATTCTGTATTTTTTTAAAATTTGGTCTTCAATGCCTTAGGCCAGAGGGAATTAGACTTTTAAAAAAATCCATTTCCTCTCATTTTGGAATTCAGCTCAATAAAACTGATCTTGACATGCACACACACACACACACCAGAAAATATCAAGGTGTTTTTTTCTTGCCCCAGTTCCAATATTCAGAACTTGTTGTGTTCCTAGTGGCATCCTGCTGAGCATTATCTCTCACAGAAAGAACTTAGGATATATCAAGGACTAAGGTACCCTGGAAAAACTACTGCCATTGTAGCATCCAGGGTACCAGGGAGAGAGATGCACCAGCTTAAATTGCAATGCAACCCAAAGAAGATTTTTGAGAAAAACATGGAGGCTCACTTTGTAATGGAAGACAGCATTACAAACTGGATGAATCTGTATGCCAAGCTAGATAACAATAAATTTCTGCCACATCACTAATGACTATTAATGCTATCAAAACTGAATATCATGGAGTGTTATCCAACAGCTGAAGAGCCAGCAACTGTGCTTATTTCTCATCCATAGAAATCAATGAGACTAAGTCTGCAATGCTACATACACTGGGAGTAAGCCCTACTGAATACAGTGGGACTTACTTCCAAGTAATCATGCATAACATTGTACTATACTTATTTGCCATTTACAGTGCTTCAGTTTCGTTAGCTGCCCAGGGAATTTTGGCAATTCGGTGGTATCGAAATGGAAATCATCACCATCTCCACATCTTTGGTCTTTCAACTATATGCTACATTTATATAATCTGTGGTACACATTTGCCTGTGGCAATTACTCCTCTGATTAACCATTAGTAATAAATATTATTTAATTTATAATACACAATAGATGTATCAGTAATGAATATTTGGTGTGTAGATAAATATCTCAGACATTTTGCAGTTTCAAAAGTGACCTATGAATACTCTGAATACAGTTAGAGGTTATGATTTAAAGTTTGACCATTCACTTCATAGTTGGGATTTCACTCTCTATACCTTTCCCCAACACTACTATCATCACCCCCCCCATGCCTTAGTGCATGGCATCCTTTACAACAACTGACAAGAACAGCATTTTTGTTCATTTCCCAGAAACTCTCAAGTGGGTTAGAGTAATTTGCCTCATAGCCCCCCCAGGGGAAGCATAACTTTTATTACTGACCTCTGTTGGGTAATAGCCTTCCTGCAGAGGCAATGGCAATACAAGAGAAAAGAATTATGCACCTTAAGGCAGCAGGAAACTTCCTTCCTGTAGTGTGTGGAGTCCAAAGAAGGCACCAAGGATAAGCTGTGAGTTTTGAATTAGCTGGAAAAGACACTGCCTGTTGAAAGGAAGGGTTAAATCTGTAATAAAAGGCCGTAAATTCTGTGCCAACAAAGCACAGTCTCTAGCATCTAGCAATAAGAGATATGGTTGAGCCAAGAGTCATTGATATCACATGCCATGGGGAGGAGAAGCTGCTGCCATCTTTTGAGACTAAGATCCTGTGTTGCCCGTGCCTAATGTTTGGTTATAGACATCAAGGTGGGGGGGGGCACCCCGTTGTGGCCATTGCCTGCCCGGTGAGGCAACAGCAGCCACAGGAGAGCTGGCGAGCTTGTTATGTCACAATTCCACCACCACTTCCAATCTTCTCTACCAAGGGTGCTGAGGGCTAGGAGCTACTGATATCATTAATGTATTGTAGTCCCATGGTCAGACTCCCTATTGGCAAATGAAGCCATGGACTGAGAGGTGATGTGATGGAGGAAGATGATCCTGCTTCCCCAGAAGCCCAGTGCATGAGGAGTCTATCTTGCTGCTATCTCCCTCACCCAAGGATGTCACACTGCCACCCTTAGAGTCTGAGGGCTCCAGTCTAAAGACATGGTCCATGCAATGCCATCGGACCCAAAGCTGCTAGAGCAGGCAATGCCTTTATAAGTGGTTTCTCCCAGAGGACAGGGAGCTAGCCAGCCAGCCACCCTAAGCTGCAGCCCTACATAAATCTTAGGGTGTTTCCAGATGGAAGCATCCTAGCACTACTAATTACAAGGCATTGTCCAGCTATTCCATCTCTTTTTTTTTCTTAACAGATTTTCTGCAGTAAGAGAAAAGACGGGAGAAGGGGTGAGAAAACACAGGAGAGTTACAAGTAGAAAACAACTTCATCTGGACCCCACACCAAGGGGAAAAAACCTGTGAATGTGGCAAGGCAACAGCACAATAAAATCCTCCTCTGAAAGTATCCTTAGGCTAGGGTTGTCTAATGCTGAAACAGCATTTAAGACTGCATGTGTGGATCTCTAATCTTAGTGCCATGTGGAGCTCTCCAGGGTGCTGCTTTGAATCATAACTCTTGCTTTGAACCTGACCTGGCTGTAACCATCCACCTGAAAGAGACCATGAGAAAGCCTGCAAGACTCAAGAACGGATGCGGCTGAAACTGTCATGGAATCGCAATATTTAGAATGTGTTAATTGTTGTCTTATATACTACTATCTTAACTGCTTGAAGCAGCTTTGTTGAAACCAGCTTTTACTGACTTGCACAGATTCCATGGACTTGCAGACTGGGGTTTTTATAGATATATTTCAGAATTTTACTCAAATTTAGTCATAGAAAAATACGTAAAATAAGAAAAAATACAGGCCAAAAATGTTCATTTCCCCAAGGGGCTAAAACATGACAATGTGCATGGGGGGATTTGGGCATTTTAGCAAGTGCAAATTTGCACAAATGCAGTTTTACACAAATGCAGATTTGCACAAATTCTGGAAACTGGGGAAAAAATCTAATTCCACCAATAAGCAGATGATGGAGCGAAAGGCACTCCACAATCTGCAAGACACAGACAGAACAGATTGTACAAATCCTGCAAATCCCTAGCTATGAGTAGAGATGGATAAAGACATTTTGGTGTCTGAGGCAGAAAGAAGAAACGGTGCCCCCCATGGCAAAAATATACAAAATAATTGACCATTCATTGTCTTACTAGGCCTGTTCAGACAACATGCTAAGCTATGGTTAGGCCACTAAACCCTTTACAGCAAATAGTTAGTAAGCGTCTTTGAACTGTGGTTATATAAGCCACCATGGTTAAGAATGGTTCACACGACATGCTAAATCATGGTTCACATGATACGCTAAGCCATAATGTTTAGCTCAAAATACTTAACCACCGTTGCTTAGCATGTCATTTGAACAGGGTCGTAATAAGATTCCATGATGTGCTACCTAAGATGGGCTGCTTTAGCCTGCTTAAAGTAGGGTGAACCCCAAGTTGTCAGGTTTCTTTCATTGCTATTGAACAACCTAGGATTATTTTCATGTCTGGCATGGGAACATATAGGGGTTGCAGGCCAGCTGAGCCCAGGTGCTTTGTGAGTCTCCAACAAATGAGTAAGAGTCCCACAACAACCTCCATGTGGATGTGCTCTCTCTGACACCACTATTAATTAATGCTTCAATTCCTAGACTTGGCTAATATAAACTCAGAATTTGATAGCAGACATTCATTGTAAAACTAGAATGCCTATTGGAGAAGGGGCCCTGAAAACAGGTAAGGAGTAAGTTCTTGGTTATGCCTCTCTCATTTAAAGAAAATGCTTCAACATAAATTTAAACCAGAAGACTCTGCGGGTATACAAGAGCCAAGCATCACAGGGATGGAGATAAAAGTTATGAATGCGAAATTGCCTCTATTAAGCTATCTCTGGATCCATGCAAAAATAGGATTTCCCACTTCCTTTTTGTTAATCCTATCTGTCCCTTCCTAGAGAGAGATGGAAGCATATCAACATAGTACATGCTCTCTACATAGCTGGGGCGGGGGAATTGCCTTAAATGATGTCATTTTCAGGTTCATACAGCTTGAGGAACCTCATCATTAATTTGAGGAATCCCGCCATCTCCACTGCAAAACATTGCACCTATGATGCTTACTTACAGGCTTGGTGCTATCAAGTGTCCTTTTTGCCCGGATGTATGCCTGAGTGTACACTTTCAGACATGCAGCCTTGACATTTGAAGGGATCTTTGAACATTAAACATGGAGCATCCCAAGGTTTAGCACCTTAAGGGGATTGGAGACGAAGACACCATTGCTTAACCAAGGTGTGATTTATTGAAAAGAATTAAAACATACATTCAAAAGAACAGATTAAAGCAATAGGCATTTTTACAGGGTTGCATTTCCTTCATACAGACTGATTATTAAGGCGGACACATTCAAAGCAATGTTTCAGTGTAACTGAACTAGCAAGTGGGGTTGAGTTTGTTATAGAGCGTTATCTAGCAAGCTACTTTAGTCCCTGGAGCCAAGGACCCTAAGAAGAGCCATGCTGGATCAGACCAAGGGTCCATCTAGTCCAGCACTTTGTCCACACAGTGGCCAACCAGCTGTTGACCAGGAACCCACAAGCAGGACGTGGTGCAACAGGACCCTCCCACCCATGTCCCCCAGCAACTGGTGTACGTATATAGGGGAGAGATAGAAAAGGAACAGGGAAAAACTAATGTGGTTCTTTAGAAACCTCGGGGTCATGAAGAAAGGGGGTCTAGCAAGATAATGGATTTGCAGGAGAAATATTAGTAATGGAACGGGTGTTACAAAAGCACATTTGTGCAGTCGGGGGTGAAATGAAGTTGGAAGCAGTGTGACGCCTTTGAGGCAATGAAGAGAGAAAGGTGGGGAGAGGAAAAATTTCTCTTGTGGGAAAGAGAGGGAGGCTTCTTTAGGTCAAAGGGTCCTCACTATTGGGCTGACTGGGTCCTGCTTATATGCTCCCACATAACCATATTTTAAACATGCTCACTGACCATTTCTGCAAAGAGGTTAGCAGCCTAACCATGGTTTAGTGTGTCATCTGAACAGGCCCTCTCCCTTTTTCTGTACACCTTGGATGCTCACCTGCCTTGCACCCTTGATTCTTCTGAGCTGACCTTTGGAGCTTCAATATAGATTGGAAATAAGGTCCAAGGCAGATAAAAAAAAGCAAGGGATTAAGTATGGAAACCAATGGTCATGCCGGAGAGCAGGGGCGATGGCTTTGCATCACGTACACTAGTCTGCTTTGAGTGTCAGGCCTGGCTTTTAGAGTGGCAGACTTCTCCTGTGCTTTCCCCGGCAGGAATGAAGCCTTTCCATGACAAAAACAGCAGAATATTGAGGTGTCTGGCAACAGTTGCAGAAGTACTTTTTATCCACTTTAGTTATCTTTTCTGTGTTAAGTAATCAGATCTCATCAAAATGCAAATTAGCAGAGCGGCAGAAATTCTCCCTGGGAATTACGTGTTGCTTCCTACTTTGTTTTCTTTTCTCTCCCCATGCGCTAAACATCTCTGAAAATTCTTGACAAACTGATGCCAATGCGGAGAGGTCTTCCCAAGTGGCACCATAAAAAAAAAAAGATTAAAGTAGTTCTATTTTCCTTTTCTGGATTATTAAATTTGAACTCTCTTTTGATCCCTGCAGATCATTTACAAAGATACTCTTAGAAGCCTTTTTTTTTTTAAGCAAGTGTTTTAAATATGCTATGAATAGTTCATTTCAGTCTTGCTCCCTGAAAAATGGGCTGAATGAGTTTGCCAATAATCATTTTGATGGACATGCAATACATGCTATATGTGATTTTTTTTCTGAGCCAGCAAGCCTGTTGCTTTCCAGAGACCAGTAGGCCTACTTATACCACATAAAGAAGTGGCATTGTTCTGCAATTACTTGCTAACCATTTTATTTCTTGACCATTACCAAAGTACCAAAGCATTTTTAACACTATTGCATTAGGTCGTATTTGAAAAACAGAAGACCAATAATTACCCTTTGAATTACAAGTTTACCACTAAGCCATAAAATATCCCATATCCATTGAAGTGAATCAGACTACCACATGGGCCCCCTCTTGACGCCCGGTTGCCCGATTATGCGCATCTTCTCACAATCGCTTTTACGCCTAATTCCTATAAACAACAGGCAGTGAAGCGCATTACCGGCAGTATGAAACGTGCTTTAAAGTGGTTGAAATGCAGAGAATCACTTGTTTACATGGTTGTAAGGCACTTTAACTCCTGCAGAAAATTAAAACTCGCTATTTAACGCGCATTCGATAATGCGCATAATCGGACAGAAAAAGCTCCTCAACTCCCGATTTGTGCTCCGCTCTTGTAGAGGTAAAATTTTTAATGCGGCTTGAAAGAGCTTTAAATCACTCTTGTAGAAGCACCCATGGTGTTCTGGCCATTTCCACATTGCCCTCCACCGGGGCCAGCTCCACGTTTGAGTGATGCCCTTGGTAATATGCCACCCCATGTCAGACGACCCTGGCTGCAGTTTTACCTGGCAGCAAGAGTGGTAGGAGACCATTTACAATGCCCAATTCCTGTATAGCATCTGTCTGATTCATTGCATGAAACTAGAATGCAGATGGCTGTGTAAATTTCCCATTATGTCCAAAAGCAAGGATATGTCAGGGGCATCCTGGGAAATTAAATGGCTGCTCACTAGCAGGTAAGCTTGAAACCGGGGGCCCAGGTCATGTATCAGCACCAGTAGATCCTGATTGAGAGTGGTGCCACTGGCAGTTGCTCCACCACATCTATTCTGTAACTTTGTTCAGATATAGGGAGTGTTGGGGCGAAAATCACAGGTCCAGGCAGAGGCACCGAGCAGAATTCCGCCCCAATACTGACAGTTCCGCCCCTTTGCCCTTTGCCCCTACTGTGTTAATGGCGGCCACCATTAATGCAACAGGGGAAAGGCTGGGGAAATTACGTATTTTCTCCCTCTACTCTAATGCCAAAGTGGAGGGAAAATATGTGATTTCCCCAGTTTTGGGGAAATTGTGTTTCTCTTCCCCCCCCTCCACACCAATGGGGCCTTAAGGGCCTTCTTAACCTTACATTAAGAGGGCCTTTAAAGCCTCGATTGGTGGGGGGGGAGGCAAAGCACATTTTCTGCAGCCTCCGAAAAGTGCACAATTCCCCTGTGTAGGACATGCTGGGAGTTGTAGGCCTTTTTTCTGTTTAGATATGCATAGATATGCATAGGACAGTGCACAAGTTAGTCATATTGAAAATTGAGCTTAATCATGATTAACCTTTCACACTGATGTTGTAGTACCTAAGCTCGACTAACTTAGCCAAGTTCCAACTCATGTACATACTGGAAGATATGCACTCACTTCTCCATCATGCAAGAAGGATCACTAGTCCCAGTAAATACATGGATCAAGCTGTAGGTCTCAATGACCACACAATCTACACAATCTATCCAAACCCAAGCTTATCATTTATCATTTGTTTGTAATCAAGATTAAGTGACATTTTCAGTTTTCTACTTGATTATTATTGACTGATAAAAAAGCAGAAGTTTAGAATTAAATCACAGAGGTGTGCGGAGCGGGTCTGCTCCGCTCCAAAATTCAAAGCAGAGCTTTGATGAGGTGCTTCTCTGCTCTGATTTTGGAGCCTCCCTACCACTCCGCTTCATCGGATTAACTGTCGAAGCTCCGCTCTGTTTTCGGATAACCACTCCTATGGAAAGTAACAAAAATGCTTACATCTCCATCATTTTTAAAGATAAAGTGATGAAATTTGGCACCATGGTAGCACTTAAGCAGGGATTTAGCCAAGCCAAGTTGGAAGCAGATCTGTTCATGCCTTGATTTTTAGGATTTTTAAAAATTTCAAACTCAGACCACCTCTTTGGGGTCTAGCACCTTGAGCAGTTCCATACAAAACAAGTTTTTTAAAAATATGAAATTTAAAAATACAAAAGCCAGTGAGCCAGCCATATTACAAACAACAATGAGAGGTCAGACACAAACAAACATAAATATAAATATCTTTATTTTTGATATTTGTTATATATGCTTTGTTTATATGCTTTGAAAACAAACAAATGCTTTGACAGCTTAGGTCAAATAGTAACTTTGGCATGCCCAACCATATCCATCAAAAGGGATAACCGTGAGAGATGGAATCTATTCTGAGAGCGGGCAAAACAAGTTATTTTGGATGGTTTAATTGAAAAACTGTGTAGAAGATAAACATAAATTTATGTTAACTACCTTGGATTTTCTCATGAAGGAAATGAGGGACAGAAATACTATAAATAAACAAGCAAGTCAATGTGTTAATTGAGGAACTTGTGGAATTTACAAGGCAGACTGACAAGGCCTTAAAATGTGATAAAACATGTTTGCAATTTTATACTGTTGGGACTAAACTAGATGTTAACTAGTTGTGTGAACACAATTAAAGTGCATGTTTTTTGTTATGTAAACAGTGGCTATAAGGGAGACTGAGCATGAACCATTGGGGGGGTGGAGTTAGGACAGGACAGGTAGCTCTTTCTCCCCCTAAAATGGTCCTCTCTGTAGCTCTGTTTTCAAGGGAAGCTCTTATTGACACTAATGAAACTTTCCATTGAGGTTGCACACACATAGACCAGCTTCTGCGAAGCAATTTTTGCCAGGACACTGGCAATTCACATCATATCTAGTTTGGGCTTTAGAAAATCAAGATAGACAATTAGACAAAATAAGAAAGACATTAGAAACAACAAAAATGGACAATTCTGCTTTTTATTAGCATACTGTAATCACTTTCCAACCCTATTCATTTTTATCATTATGATTATCATCATCATCGTTTCAAGGAACATTCCCAAATTTAGTCCGAGGAGTTTCTCTACTTACTATTTCTGTCCAATGCTTCTTTGTCAAGTGGAGAAATAATTATGCATTTGTGAGTATATGAATGAGAAATAAACTTGCCTATTGCTCTCTTTCACTCCACCTCAGCTTCCCTTGTTCCAGCCTTATGTGACAAAATCTTTATCTCTCATTATACAGGGGGGAAACACAAAGAGAAATTACACAAATTGTCATTTTAAGCTACACATTAGCTTAACGTATTTTGCCACTTTCATTATCAGTGCTGAAAGACATGACAACTCCATGACAACCATGACAACTCCATGACAACCATGGGACTGTCCCAACATGCCATCAGCCCAACACATGCAGCAGGGCATACTATAGACCTGGATTTTTCAACTAGACATGGAGATGGTGAACTGAAAGTGGGGGACTTAACATCAGTCCCCTTGTCATGGTCAGATCACCACCTGCTGAGGTTTAGATTTACAGCAGCTTTTCCCCTCTGGAGGCTAATGAATCCAGATGGTTTCCAGAGGGCTCTGGGGAGTTTTCCGGCTGATAGGGCTGGCTCTCCTGTTGAAACCCTGGTTGATCTGTAGAATGCAGAAATGACCCGAGCGGTTGACATGATTGCTCCTGAGCGCCCTCTCCTGTGTAGAGCTCATATGGCTCTGTGGTATACCCCAGAGCTGAGACTGATGAAACAAAAAAGGAGTCAGCTTGAGGGCAGATGGAGACGAACTCCTGATGGATGCAATCAAACACTGGTAAGTGCCTATGGTAAATTATATTCGGGGCAGTGAGGGCAGCAAAAAAAAAATACTTTTCTGCCACTATTAAATCATCAACCTGCCGCCCCAAGGACATGGTAAAACCAGCTGAGGCCCACTGTAATATATTTGCTGGGTACTTCCAGAATAAAAAATCTTTGGCATCCGCCAGGACTTAAACTCCAGTGTTATAGCAGGTGAATCTAGTGAGGTATCCAGAACACAGGCTTGTCCTGTTTTCTTGGATGAGTTTCAGTTGATACAGATCAAGGACGTTGACAAGGTGCTTGGACAGGTTTGTGCAACCACCTCCGTATTGGATCCTTGCCCCTCTTGGCTAATAAAAGCTAGCAGGGATGGAACAACTGGCTGGGTCAGGTAAGTGATTAATGCCTCTTTGCAAGAGGGAGTGGTCCCAGGCCTCCTGAAAGAGGCAGCAGTGAGACCACTCCTGAAGTAATCTTCCCTGGACCCTGAAAATCTTAAAAACTAAAGGCCAGTAGCAAATGTTCCTTTCCTGGGCATGGTTCTTGAGCGGGTGGTTGCAAGCCAGCTCCAGGCACCCTTGGATGAGACCGATTATCTGAATCTATTTCAGTCGAGTTTCAGGCCTGGCTTTGGTACGGAAACAGCCTTGGTCGCCCTGTATGATGACCTATGTCAGGAGAAAGACAGGGGGAGTGTGACTCTGTTGATTCTCCTTGATCTCTTAGCGGCTTTTGATAGCATTGACCATGGTATCCTTCTAGGACGACTGGCTGAGTTGGGAGTGGGAAGCATTGCATTGCAGTGGTTCAGCTCTGACTTGGCGGGTTGATTCCAGAAGGTGGTGCTTGGGGAACACTGCTCGGTCCCGTGGATTCTCCAGTATTGGGTTCCGCAGGGGTCAGTCTTGTCCCCCATGCTGTACAACATCTACACTAAACCATTGAGTGCAGCCATCCAGAGTTTTGGAGTGCATTCTCATCAGTACGCTGATGACATGCAGCTCCCCTTTTTCATCTTCATCAGGTGAGGCTGTGGATGTGCTGAACTGTGACAATGGACTGGATGAGGGCTAGTAAACTGAAACTCAATCCAGACAAGACTGAGGCGCTGTTAGTGGGTGGTTCTGCTGACCAGAGGGAGGGTCTTCAACCTGTTCTGGTTGTACTCCTCTTGAAGGAGCAAGTTCGTAGCTTGGGGGTTCTCCTAGAACCATTTCTGTCACTTGAAGCTCAGGTGACCTCGGTGGCATGGAGTGCCTTCTACCAACTTCAGTTGGTGGCCCAGCTACACCCCTATCTGGACAGGGATAACCTGTGTTCAGTTGTCCATGCTCTGGTAACCTCCAAGTTAGATTATTGTAATGCACTTTACGTGGGGCTGCCTTTGAAGGTGGTTTGGAAGTTGCAGCTTGTGCAAAATGCAGCACCCAGATTGATAACTGAGGCCAGAAGGTTTGAGCATATAAGACCTACTCTGGCCCACTTATATTGACTTTCTGTATGTTTCTGAGCCCGATTCAAGGTGCTGGTTTTAACCTATAAAGCCTTACATGGCTTGGACCACAATACCTGATGGAACGCCTTTCCCAACATGAACCTACCTGAACACTACATTCAACATCTAAGGTTCTCCTCTGAGTGCCTACTCCAAGGGAAGCTAGGAGGATGGCAACAAGGGAGAGGGCCTTCTCTGTGGTGGCCCCCCAATTCTGGAACGATCTCCCCGACAAGGCCCGCCTGGCACCAACATTGTTATCTTTTCGGCACCAGGTCAAGACTTTCCTCTTCTCTCAGGCATTTAGCAATATCTGATGAGCCTGGGTTTGTTTTGTTCTTTTGGGCATATAGATTTTTTAAGTTATTATAGTGGTTTTAAATGTATGTGTACATCATGTGTATATTATATGTTTTTGCTGTTTTAATTTTTGTATATTGTTTTTAATTATTTTGAACTTATGTAAACCGCCCAGAGAGCTTCGGCTATGGGGCAGTATACAAATGTAATAAATAAATAAATAAATAAATAAATAAATAAAACAGCTTATCCAAGACACAGACATTTCTCTCTCTCTTTCTCTCTGGCTTCTGCATACCGTCCAGCTAGTTCTCTGTAGGGATGAGGTGAGTATTCAGGATGGGGCAGATTGAAATGATCACCCCTTTCCATTTGCACATAGTGGACATAAATTAAGTTGGGTACAGCCAATGTAAAGCAGCCTCACAACATATATCCATCTTCCCCATGTCCTCCATGACAGTCTACCCCCCCAAACCAAAAAAGACTTCCCTTGAGAAATAGTTGGTAACAGACAGCAGAAAGTGCTTGTGGATATCATGACAGGGGTTTCAATCTCACATACAGAGCCTAATTCTTTGTTGTGCAAATGCATTCACATGTTATTTTCTCTATAGAGAAAAGGGTGATTCCCCCCTCTATGTTTTCATTGTAATGCATGACAATGTCCGTAGTGTCAATACACCCCATCAACTAGCAGATACCAACTTCCACTGGACTTCGCTTAATATAACTGAACAGCAACAATATATGATACGGATCACCTACGATAGGAATGAAGACGATAATTTTTTTGGTCCAAAATTACGATAACGATAAAAAACGATATTTTTTTGGCGTGCACACCCCTAAGTATTACCCATCAAGAAAGAGATATCCATGAGCAGGGTCTGAGGCATGACTAACATCAAAACACAGGCAAGCAGTCCAACATAAATACAGTCCAAACAGCCTAGTCTTGCATCACAGACCTGTCAGGAAACCAAGATATTGTAACTCATAGAAAAATGTTCCAGCAGCATGCAAGTTCCAACTAAATGCTTATATACTAGAACTTCCAGAACCCCACCCAAGGTTGAGCTTCAGGTCATCAGCACTTTGACGGAAGTCTTTACTGAGTAGGCTTTTACTCATGGGGAGTCCAGTTGTTTCTTTCATCTCTATGTGGCAGCCAGCACACTCTTCTGGAGCCAGTGCATTCAAGGACTAGGTGGACACTCAGAATCTTCCTCTAACATCACACACAAAGAATAGTCCTCCAGACTCCTATCTGGGGATTCCTCCAAGTCCACTGCTGCTGAAGGGCCCAATGTATCTTCCTCACTGATGCCAGAGGTTCCAGGATCTTGATAAAATTAGGAGGGCCCATAAGGTTTGTATGGTCTGCCAGGTCAGATTCTTCATCTGAAGAGTCGTCCTGGCCTATGTCAGGGTCAGGCATGACAATGAGCAACATCTTCACCATGGCTAATGCATCTCTTCCAAAGTAGGCAGATGCTTGAGATGGTATAACAGTCCATGAAAATAAAAATTAAAGCAAAATCATTATTGTTGAATATGAATTAACACTAAACCTTGATTCTATCATCAGTTTTTGACAAAGCTAAGTGAGTTATGTTTGTTTATTCACACACACACTGGATTGGATCCAGATTCAGGCAAGTGCTACACACAGTAAGATCTAAGAATTACCATGTCCTGGAGAAAGCTTGTTTAAGTCACTTCTCCAGGATGTAAACAAAAACCACCCTCAAATTTGGCTATGTGAGAAGAAGAGGTGGAAATGATGACACAATATTCACCATGCTATTTGGGAATTACAAAGATTCATATTCACAGAAAGAAGAGACTGTGCTTTCTCTTCACTGGGACATCAATGTGCATGCAAGTGGACAACCCCATCTGCTTAGCAATCTGGGAGTAGATCTCTTAGTCCCATATTATCATATTATCATGGGTCCTTATGTTTCTCTGCAGGCTTCAATCTGTTCTAATAATTTACTTTTGGAATATATTTCAATGAATTAGTTAATGGCTTGTCTAGACAAAAATTCAATTACTCAAGCAGCCAGGCTTTGGTCAAAATTTGAGTTTTCCCTGAAAACACCCATTGAATTATGTAGGGCTGAACAGTTCAGGACTTGGCAGTATGCCTATGTACATCCATAGCTGGGAAACTTGGGTGGAAGGGTGCTGTTGCACTCTGTCCAGCTTGTGAGTTCCCAGATGACAGCTGGTTGGCCACTGTGTAAACAGAATGTTTGACTAGATGGACCCGTGGTTTGATCCAGCATGGCTCTACTTATGTTCTGATCCAATTTGAAGGTTTGAGAAACGGACTTCTCTTAGCCCACTATAACATATTACATAGGTAGAATACTCTCTTAGGGTGCAATGATGTGCATGTTTAGACAGAAAGAAGTCCTACGACTCCCAGTATGTCCAGCCAAACTGAAGTTCCAAACAGCTAAGGCAACAATCAGCATGTATCTATATAGCATGAACACAGTGTCCTGATATTATTCATATTCAAGTCAGAATTGACCCTGGTGTTTTATTGGCTATTGGCCAAGAGATGATGTCTGCCAAGGCCTCCACCCCTTTACAGATCTTAAATAAACGTGGTCCCTATTTAACCCATCTTTGTGTCTCGTCTCGTTATTTCCGCACTCCATTCCCACAAAGAAATTTTCCATCATTGTATTTTGCATTGGTAGAATCTAATTGGATAAATAATAGCATAACTAAGAAGTGTTTTTGTTTTTATTTGTTTTGATTTTGTTTTTGTTTTTCTCTAGCTCA
The DNA here is from genome assembly GCA_029215795.1 of Anniella stebbinsi. NCBI lineage: Eukaryota > Metazoa > Chordata > Lepidosauria > Squamata > Anniellidae > Anniella > Anniella stebbinsi. The sequence goes on from JARDYH010000002.1 coordinate 187,359,836, forward strand.
TTCTAAAACTCTTTAAAAAGAAAAGACCCCCCAAAAAAGATACACTATCCGCAAAAACAATCTAAATGCTGCCAAACTGCTCCTATATTGGCTTTTATCCAAAAAACTAGTACATAGGATGTCAGCGAGGGACTCTACAGACTAATTAAGAAAGAACATGGTCATTTTAGCCGAGCCTTGTCAACACTGATTTCAACAGGTCATAAATCCAGTTCTCCTCCACCTGAGGCAGAATTTTTGTTTTACCAGCCTCGCTATCTGAAATCCTTTGACTCATGATGCCAGGTTGCAGCTTGGAACATCAAACATGCAAAGCACACATGGCTGGACTGCAGCACTTTTTTTTTTTTTGGTTGCAGCTTTTGCTGGAGAGACAAAACCTGGAGAGACAAAAGCCAACCCCTTCCCTTTCTGTGGGTTATTATGGGAAACACTTGTACTGGTAGTGGTCCTTGAGATGGAAGGCCATCATTTGAAGGGGCCCAGTGCACATGCACACTTGAAGATTTTTTTTTTTATCCTCTTAATTTCCACAGTTCTCCTGGTCAAAACCACAAATTTCTTTTTTAAACTTCCCTTTGTTCTCGAACCAAGTAGCAAAACAAGGTCTTGATGACACAGTGCTGGAAAAACGCTTGGAGCAAAAAGGAAGGAAAAGACAGCTGGGGAGTATACATACTAGGGATGTGCACTGGATCGGACCCGATCCACGATCCGAGTCCGGTCCAGTGGGAAATCGGATAAATTATCCGATTTCCGATCCCGCAGCTGGATCGGCCGATCCAATCCGAACCGGTCCGGAAAAGCTCCGAACCGGTTCGGCGGATCGGCGGATCGGCGGGCGCCCACTGGCGCCCACCGCCGCTTCCATTGGCGGGCGCCAGCGGGCGCCCGCCGATGAAAGTGGACAGCGGGGGGGGAGGAGGGGGGCGCTTACCTTCTCGGCCCGGTGGCTCCCGTCCGGCGCCGGCGCCTACTACTACTAGCAGGCTCCGCGGCCTGCTCTAGGGTGGCGCGCCGGGTGATGTCATCACCCGGCGCGCTACTCTAGAGCAGGCCGCGGAGCCTGCTGGTAGTAGTAGGCGCCGGCGCCGGCCGGGAGCCGCCGGGCCGGGAAGGTAAGGAGGGGGTGCGTGGAGGGGAGGAGGGTGCGCGCGGAGGGGGGAGGGGGGCCCTTACCTTCCCAGCCCGGCGGCTCCCGTCCGGCGCCGGCGCCTACTACTCCCAGCAGGCTCCGCGGCCTGCTCTAGGGTGGCGCGCCGGGTGATGTCATCACCCGGCGCGCTACTCTAGAGCAGGCCGCGGAGCCTGCTGGAAGTAGTAGGCGCCGGCGCCGGCCGGGAGCCGCCGGGCCGGGAAGGTAAGGAGGGGGTGCGTGGAGGGGAGGAGGGGGCGCGCGGAGGGGGGAGGGGGGAGGGGGGCCCTTACCTGCCCGGCCCGGCGGCTCCCGTCCGGCGCCGGCGCCTACTACTCCCAACAGGCTCCGCGGCCTGCTCTAGGGTGGCGCGCCGGGTGATGTCATCACCCGGCGCGCTACTCTAGAGCAGGCCGCGGAGCCTGCTGGAAGTAGTAGGCGCCGGCGCCGGCCGGGAGCCGCCGGGCCGGGAAGGTAAGGAGGGGGTGCGTGGAGGGGAGGAGGGGGCGCGCGGAGGGGGGAGGGGGGCCCTTACCTGCCCGGCCCGGCGGCTCCCGGCCGGCGCCGGCGCCTACTACTCCCAGCAGGCTCCGCGGCCTGCTCCAGGGTGGCGCGCCGGGTGATGTCATCACCCGGCGCGCTACTCGAGAGTAGGCCGCGGAGCCCGCTGGTAGTAGCCGCCGGCGCCGGACGGGAGCGGACGGGCCGAGAAGGTAAGCAGTGGCGGGGAAGGGGGCTTACCCCCCCCCGGAGCCGTCCGCTTCTATCCGCTGGCGCCCGCGGGCGCCAGCGGATGGAAGCGGGCGGCCCCAGGGGGGGTAGGGAGCGCGGGGGAGGGGGCTTACCTGCCGGGGCCGTCCACAGCGGACGGCCCCGGGGGGGGAGGGAGTTAGGCCCCCCCTTACCCACCCGCCGCCATTTTTTCCTCATAGACTTGCATTGCAATGCAAGTCTATGGGGAAAAAAATGGCGGCCGATCCAAAAATGTACGATTTTTGGGTCGGGATCGGACTCGATCCGGTCCGGGGGGCCTCCGATTTTGTCCGAACCGGTCCGGGACAAAATTGGAGGTCCCGATCCGGGTCCCGATCCGATCCGGGGGGTCCGTGCACACCCCTAATACATACAAAGTTGGCACATGCTGACCTGGGGAACATAGCCAGCGGTTTCTAGGTATTCAGGACCAGTCCAGGTGCCCAGGAGAATTATATTACACATGCACACTTTCCCAGTTTTATTGTGTTTTATTGTGTGCTGAAGACAATGCCCCAAGCTGTCAGGATTAGGCACAGTCTCTCTGGTGTGTATCCCAAATCAGACAAGGAGACTGAAGAAATAGAAGTAAACCAATCAAGACAGGAAGCGGGGGAGGAAATTCTCCAAGGCTCTCCAGGAGTCAAGGAGGAATCTTCCCAGGAGCTTATTGAACAGGAGGCCCAGGCTCAGAGATCCTCCTCCTGCACCTGGGAACTCAGTCTTTGTCAAAATTGACACATACCAGAGTCTCCCGCAGGGTCAAGTGGGTGGAGCTGAGAGAAGGTGGGAGGTGGCCTGCTAGGCTAGCCACTTGCCACAGTTTACAACTTGAAGACCCTCCCTGAAGGAGGGGTTCATTAAAAGCCTGTTGAGCATGGTGGGAAACTGTCCATTTAGTTGATAGGCAACTGCCTTGCTTTGTTAAGCTAATTAATCTTAAAGGACAGCTTGCAGCATTCACACTCCCTTCAGGTGTGAAGAGATGTCTTATTTACTGAATAAAGCTTTGTGGATTGCATGGCTGACCTTACTGTTTCATATCTTAGCAGGAGGGTTTGGAATCACCACACAAACAGGGGAGATCGGATGGCCTTCAGTCAAGTCCAATTCATTGGATTGCAGCCAATGATCTGCCACGTCACTTCTCCACGTTCCTTTACAAAGTGCAAACTTTCTCTCTCTCCACAAACCTTTCTGTAGTGTAGTATTTCCCCTCCTTTCTTCCCCACTGTGGTTGTTTAGCTTAGGCCAGCCCTGTATGCCTTCCAAACAAGAAATCTACCACATTTCAGCCATTCAACTCTCTCCATATTATACAAGTCCACTACGATTTGTCCTCAGTGCAGCCAGCAACCTAATGAAGGTGGTTACATAAATCAACTGTCCATCGATTATCTGAAATGATTATTTGAGTGCTTTGCAGCTTCATCTGAACATTCAGATATGAAACCTGGTACCTTTCAAAATGGAACGGTCTTTTCGAAGAGTAGCATCTAAACGTTGTTTGCAAGCTTAGAATTCATGATGGCCTTTGTTTTATTTCTTCTTCCAGCTTCATCCATCTGAATTGCAACCCATTTGTTATGACATCCAAAGCCAAGCTCTTCATCACTGCTACTGTAAACACCCCAAGGCTAGGATCCCTGCTCTTTTAAAAGGTCATATATTTCCAAAAGAAGGGTAAAAACAGCAACACCAAATTCCCACAGCATTCCTAAGATTATGCAGTAAAATTATGCCATATTATAACAATGCACTGCTACTTAGTGAATTGCATTCATTCAGGCCTTCAATGTGGGGGTGGGGTGAGCATGGAAAGTGCTTTACATTCATCTCAACATGCATTGTTACAATTTGAATATTATAAAAGCTTCTATATGTTTGAGAAATCTTGGAACAGCAATCTGCATTTCTAGTCCCATATATGTTATTTTCAAGTAATCAAAGTCTAAAATTATGGATTCACTATGAAGCTTGACAGTGTGTATTTTGATGCATGACAAATTGTCTCCGCCAATTTACTCCTCTTGAGGCAGTGTCTTGTTATTACTAGGCAACAATGACCAAAGTTGTTGTCATAGGTTTTAGACAACTACTACTTCCTGGGTCCTATTTCTTTTAACCCTTTAAGAGCATTGGAGGTTATACAGCCAGCAGGGCCATCCCTACCAGTAGGCAGAGTGAGGCAGTCATCTCAGGTAACAGGTGATGGGTGGTGTGGAGGGATCAGCAATGGCAGCCCCTGGCCATTTCCTTCTGTTAGAGGACAGAGCCTGTCCTAACCCTGGAAAGCTTGCCTGTTGCCCTCAGGTGAGATGGAGGATGTTGTCCCCTCACCAGTGTTGAAGTAAGATTGAACTGCCAGTCCAGGCAGCTTCTATAGGTGGAATTGGGGCAGGGGAACACCATCTTGACCTTGACCTCAGCCAGCAAAATGTCTTGGGCTGCCCCTGTCAGCCACTAAGTCCAGAGTAAATACATTATGGTAACATCTCGACAACAGCAAACAATACAGAAATAAAAAATGTCTATTTTAGAGTAGACTATATTTGGAATGCTTCTGGATAAAAGACTCCAAGCGCTATCAAAAGGGCATGTTTAGCCTGGAGAAGAGAAGACTGAAGGGAGACATGATAGCACTCTTCAAATACTTGAAAGGTTGTCACACAGAGGAGGGCCAGGATCTTTTCTCAATCACCCCAGAGTGCAGGACATGGAATAATGGGCTCAAGATATGGGCTTGGCATCAGGAAAAACTTCCTGACTATTAGAGCAGTACGACAATGGAACCAATTCTCCCATGCTAGAGGCATTCAAGAGGCAGCTAGACAGCCATCTGTCAGGTAAGTTTTAAGGTGGATTCCTGCATTGAGCAGGGGTTTGGACTCAATAGCCTTATAGGTCCCTTCCAACTTTACTATTCTATGATTCTATGATTTGTTCAGCTATTCCATTTCTGCTTCCTTAATGGATTTTTTTCTGGTAAGAAAAAAGATGGAAGAAGCAGTCGGAAAACACAAGAGGGCAACATATAAAAGGTATTGTCATTGGGTACCCCTGTATTTTTCCATGAATGAGGCACCTTTGGAGTATACTGGAGGGGAAGCTTAGTACTGGATGTCATTTTGTGTTTTTAGATTGTTGTCTGTTTGATATTTTTTAAAGTGATTTCATGGTTTTAATTTTTGTGAACTGCCCAGACAGCTTCGGCTATAGGGTGGTATAAAAATGCAATAATAAATAAATAAATAAATAAATCCTCTCTAGATGGCAGAATATCTGAGAATAGCAGATTCTCAACTACCTATGATGGTGGTAGGACTTTATCGGTAGTATCTAATGTTAGTCCTACACAGAGTAGACCCATTGAAATGAATGGGACTTAAGTTAGGCTGCCTCTACACCAGAGGTTTAAAGCTCTTTCAAGTCTTATTAAAAAAATTACCTCTACATGAGCAGAGTGCAAATCGGGAGTTGAGGCGCGTTATCTATCTGATTATGCGCATTATTGAATGTGCGTTAAATAGTGAGTTTTATTTTGCTGTGGGCCGTTAAAGCGCATTTTGACTATGTGAACAAGCGATTCTCCGCATTAACTACTACTAAGCGCATTTCAAACAACCGGTAAGGCCACCAGTTGTGCGCTCAATTACCTCCTGCGTACAGTCATTTAACCATAAAATGCTTCCGAGAAGATGCGCATAATCGGAGAACCAGGCGTCAAACTGAATTCTTGTAGAGGGGGTCTAAGTCACAACTAATTTAAGTCCCATTCATTTCAATGGATCTACTCTATGTAAGATTAATGTTGGTTACGATCCTATGTAAAAAAGGGATCGGAAACATGATATTCAATTTGGCTTCTATTGATCCTATATTTACTGGATCTTCTCTAAAATCAATCTCCTGCCTAGCAAATATAAAGACTGCTGTGTTTTCTTTTACTTCCTTTCTAAGCCCTACAAAGGACCCATGAGTTCTAATAAGTGCTAGAGGTATTTAAGGAAAAAAGACACACCCTTAGTTATTTAGATTATGAGCTCTCTGGAGCAGGGGCTTGTTTGTTGTTTTGGTGTTAAAAATGTACATTCATTGTGTTGTATTAGTATTATTGTTCAGAGATAATATTAATGCTAACATACCTTAGCCATTCCTTTAAATACTGGGCTCTGCTTTTGCCTCAGAAAGTGCTCTGGTTCTTGGTTCTCGGTTCTCAGTTGCTCCTTCAGAATAATTAAAATATCATAGCAAGACTCTAATGATCCCTCTCACACTCCCTCTGCTAAACTCACAAACATAACAGCAGTTGCTATGGTAAAATTCCACATAAAATGGGATTAAAATAGTCAAAACTTTATTTAGGAACATGAATCCATGGAAGTTAAATGTATAGTAATTATCTCCATAGTAGTCCTGTTTCAAAGAGGAATAGAATGGACTGTCCAGCCAAAGAATGTTTCCCCAACACCTACTAAATAGACCATAAAAAAACCCACATGCTCCCTCAGAGAGAGAGAGAAAGAGAGAGAGAGAGAGAGAGAGAGAGAGAGAGAGAGACTTGCCTGCTTCTAGAACCATCAGGCTTGTAAACACCCTGCTGGTCCAAAATATTTGGATCAGAATTTTTTCAACACGTGGAGGTGCCCCCTCCCCAATGAAGAATGAAATATTCTTTGGAGGGAAAGCTAAGAACATTTGGGTGGGGTCCGTTTACCTTTAAAGTTCGCTGGAGGGTTGTTTTCCTTTCTTCTTTTAAACAGGAAACAAAAGTTTTGCACTACTTCAAATGGTAGCTTGACTATTCTCAGTCAACACCGGCATTCGCTTTGCGATTTGGGACACAATATCCTATGGGGATAATGCTATATGATGACAATGTCATTCCTAGGGAGTATTCATGGGGAGAAAAGGTGACTGTCCTCATTAGCCAACACCAGCAGCCATCTTGTTTTTCTTAGTATGCCCCTGGGCACAATGCTAAGCCATACCATGTTCCCATAGGGCATCGTGTCCCAAATTCCAAAGTGCTGTCCTGCTGAAGGTTAAAAAAAAAACCCCTCATCCTCTTTATTTTTAGAGGTAAACTGATTTCCCAAAAATACTTAGAATTTACCTCCCCCCCTCAAACACACATGCACTGGCAAAGTCACCAAAGATACCTAGTATCCCCATTTTGCAGGGAATGAATTGCCCCATGAAAGATGAAAGAGAAGAGAGAATATTCCAACCAGCTTTAGATGCTATCACCTCCATCTGTTAGAGAGATTCTCCCCATTCCCACAGATGTTCTTCTACATAAGAAGAGGCTTGCTACCTTGTACCAAAGACCTGTTTAGTACAGCATGTGATAATTCCCACATTTGCCACTGGGAAACCCACAAGCAGAACATGAGGACAATAGTTCTCTCCCCCTATTGGCCCTGTCAACTGGTAATTCAGAGGCATACTGCCTCTGAACCTGGAGGGATCATTCAGCCATCATGATTTGTAGCCATTAATAGACTTAGGGCACAATCCTATGCATTGTAAGATGGGGGGAAGTCCTACAACTCCCAACATTTCCCAACAAGCATGTCTAAACATGCACAGGATGGCACCCTTAGCCTCTATGAATGTGTCTAATCCCCTTTTAAATCCATCTCTGAATCTTATGGTGACAAATTCCATTAGAATTTCTTTAAGAAAAAGAACTTCCTTTTGTCTGTCTTGATTATCTCCACCCTAAATTATTATGTAGGAATAAGGAAGCTTTTTGATAGCACAATCCTGAAATCATGGGAACTGCCTTATACCTGCAGGTCAGATTGTTTGTTAATCTGGCCCAACATTGTCTACTCTGTCTAGCAGTGACTCTCCTAAGTCTAAGGTAGAGGTCTTCCCATCACCTATTACCTGAACCTGTTTTAATTGGAGATGCTAGGGACTGAACCTGGGCCTTCTGCATGTGTTCTACCACCGAGCTGCAGTCCTTTTCTTCTGTATGTTCTTAGACATTCATATACTTTCAGTCCATCTTAAGTCAGGAAAAAAAGACAGCCACAAAATAGCCATGTTAAATTAGGCAAGGAATATTAAGCTTCCAAAACAAATCATATCCCAATCTTGGGATGGAATTTAATCAAAATAAAACCTGGGTTCTGTGTATATGACATTTGTGCTCCAGACCAGCATCACTATAACCTTTGCTAAGGCTGAGCTGCTGATCTCCTAAAAACATGAAAAGTGTAATCCTATCATCTGCAATGTAGATTTAATCTATGTTGTAATGATTTTGTCCTCTTCAGTCCTGAACCGAACACCTGCAAACTCCTCCAGATCCTGACCTCCTAGTCCATTCAACTGCTGATCTGTTTTCCTAGCCTATCAGCCTCATTAGGTTCAAATGTTTTTGGCTTTTACGATTGTCCTCAGCTGGTACTTTTTACAACAGTAGATAGATCCACTGCTAGCTAAAGAGATTTAATGAGCATCATCAAATGTAGCCCATTTTTCTTTTTCAGTCAATACTAACAATCCTGAAAATCCATCCTATACATGTGAAGCATAATCGGATGAGTGTTTTATTGCACGCTCATTACTGGGCACTCACAGATTTTCGCAGGTCCTATTCATGATGTCGTTCGCCTCCCGTGTGTCTCCCACCCCTTCTAGCCTTCTTCCTGCGACAAAAAATAGACCCCGGTAAGTCTGATTTATTTTTAGAGATGGAACTTGCTGCTATCCCCGGTTGTGTAGGGAGACCATATGAAAAGGAGGATGGGGCTCCTGTATCTTTAACAGTTGTATAGAAAGAGAATTTCAGCAGGTGTCATTTTTATACATGTAGCACCTGGCAATATTCCCTCTTCATCACAACAGTTAAAGTTGCAGGAGCCCTTCCCACTTTAGCTAGAGTGACCAGATATAAAAGAGGGCAGAGCTTCTGCAGCTTTAACTGTTGTGATGAGGGAATATCAGCAGGTGCTGCATGCATACAAATGACACCTGCTGAAATTTCCTTTTCTATATAACTGTTAAAGATACAGGAGCCCTCTCCTCCTTTTCATATGGTTAGCCTATTGTTGTGTGCAGGAGAAGTGGCACGATAGAATGGGCCATGTGCAAGTTGTTACTTCCTCTTTCCTCTCTCTGAGAAAGAGGAAGTATTGAGCAACAAAAGCAAGAGTGGAGAAGCGACAGTAGGGAAGTGTGATTTCCCCCATCTGGTGAAGCGCACTAGCTGGCTTGGACTTGTGTTTCTCTGAGAAGAAACATGCCACAGACCATACTAGTTCAGTAAGGGCTTCCTCAACACTAGCACCCTTTCACAAAGCATAGAGGCAATGGGAAAGGCAGAAAGGTGTCCATCAGACAGGGCAAACCCAATGGGTTCATACTTGAAAGGTAGACATAGTACTGTCACCAGAGGAAGGAGAAGCACATTTCCCCACAGGCAGCATTTCCCAAGCTGGTGCTCTCTAGGGGTTGGATCCACATTTAGTCATGCTTAGAGTAGCCCCATTGAAAAGTCCCATTAATTTCAGTGGATTTACCTTGAGTACAACTAAATCTGGATCCAACCCCCAATGTTTTGGAAGCCCACTCCTATCAGCCCCATCCAGCATGGTTGTTGGTCATGAATGCTGACCAGTATAGTCCAAAATGTCTGGAGGGTAACAAGTTGGGGAAGACTGCCCAATACCCTTTCTCTGCAATGCATATGGGAAGTTCTCTTGATAAGTGCATCCTCATCTTCTCTTTCAGAAGCAGCTGTAAGTAGGAGGTAATAGCTAGGGATGTGCACTGACCCCCCGGATCGGATCGGATAGCGGATCGGAATCGGACCTGGGGGGTCGGATCGGATCGGATCGGATCGGAGGCTGGTCGGATCGGATCGGACCAGATGTCCGATCCGGATCGGACGCCATTTTGAATGCTTTTTCCCATAGCCAAGTATTGTTTTACAAAAACGCCTATAACTTTTTCATTTTTAAAGATAGAAGGATGAAACTTGGGGACATTGTAGACTGGTTAGGGATAGTTATCTGTGAGAAATTTCAGAAAGATTGGTGCATGCGTTTTGTGGCAATTAATTTTTTAATAAATACCCAGGAATGCTTATAACTTTGTCATTTTTAAAGTTACAAACATGAAACTTTGCCACATTGTAGGAGGTACCTTGGGACCTATGTGTGTGAAATTTCAGAAACATAGGTGCTTGCCTTGTGTGGCAATTAATTTTAGAAAAATAGGTAGTAGTGGGGTAAATACAGTTACGCCTCCCATTTTTTTATTTTTTAAGATACAAACAGGAAACTTGGGCACATTACAGGTACCACTTGCCTTGATATGTGAGTGAAATTTCAGAAACATTGGAGCTTTCCTTGTGTGGCAATTAATTTTTGAAACAATGAGGAAAGAAACACCTATAACTTTGTCATTTTTAAAGTTACACACATGAAACTTTGCCACATTGTAGGTGGTACCTTGGGACCCATGTGTATGAAATTTCGGAAACGTAGGTGCTTGCCTTGTGTGGCAATTAATTTTTTAATAAATACCCAGGAATGCCTATAACTTTGTCATTTGTAAAGTTACACACATGAAACTTTGCCACATTGTAGGTGGTACCTTGGGACCTATGTGTGTGAAATTTCAAAAACGTAGGTGCTTGCCTTGTATGGCAATTAATTTTAGAAAAATGGGTAGTAGTGGGGTAAATACAGTTACGCCTCCCATTTTTTTATTTTTTAAGATACAAACAGGAAACATGGGCACATTACAGGGAACACTTCACTTGATAGGTGTGTAAAATTTCAGACAGCTGGGTCCAGGCATGTGGTGGCAATTAATTTTTGAAACAATGAGGAAAGAAACGCCTATAACTTTTTTATTTTAAAAGTTAGAAGTCTGAACATTGCTCACTTTGTAGATGGGTTAGGGGTAGATATGTGTCAGAAATTTCAGAATGATAGGTCCAGGCATTTGATGGCTATGGAATTTTTAAATTACATGTTTCAAAAAAATTTCTACAGAGGCCAGGTCTTCCCCTCCCGCTTCCCGCGAAGAAAAGGAAACACTGTCTCGTCTCGATCCCTTTGATCCTTGCTAGTATCCATTACAGGGCTCGTGTCTGCTTGAGTAAAAAAGTGAAAGTAGGAAAGCAGACACGAGCCCTGTAATGGATACTAGCAAGGATCAAAGGGATCGAGACGAGACAGTGTTTCCTTTTCTTCGCGGGAAGCGGGAGGGGGAGGAAAGGAAGACCTGGCCTCTGTGGAACATTTTTTGAAACATTTAATCTAAAAATTCCATAGCCATCAAATGCCTGGACCTATCATTCTGAAATTTCTGACACATATCTACCCCTAACCCATCTACAAAGTGAGCAATGTTCAGACTTCTAACTTTTAAAATAAAAAAGTTATAGGCGTTTCTTTCCTCATTGTTTCAAAAATTAATTGCCACCACATGCCTGGACCCAGCTTTCGGAAATTTTACACACCTATCAAGTGAAGTGTTCCCTGTAATGTGCCCATGTTTCCTGTTTGTATCTTAAAAAATAAAAAAATGGGAGGCGTAACTGTATTTACCCCACTACTACCCATTTTTCTAAAATTAATTGCCATACAAGGCAAGCACCTACGTTTTTGAAATTTAGCACACATAGGTCCCAAGGTACCTCCTACAATGTGGCAAAGTTTCATGTGTGTAACTTTAAAAATGACAAAGTTATAGGCATTCCTGGGTATTTATTAAAAAATTAATTGCCACAAAACGCATGCACCAATCTTTCTGAAATTTCTCACAGATAACTATCCCTAACCAGTCTACAATGTGCCCAAGTTTCCTGTTTGTATCTTCAAAAATAAAAATGTGGGAGGCATAACTGTATTTCTCAGTGGGAAAGTGCAATGCAATGATTCCCTATGGGAAAGTGCAATGCAATGATTCCCTATGGGAAAGTACTGTCCAATGAATCCTTATGGGCAAGTGCTGTCCAATGAATCCCTCATTGTTTCAAAAATTAATTGCCACACCAGGCAAGCACCAATGTTTCTGAAATTTCACTCACATATCAAGGCAAGTGGTATCTGTAATGTGCCCAAGTTTCCTGTTTGTATCTTAAAAAATAAAAAAATGGGAGGCGTAACTGTATTTACCCCACTACTACCCATTTTTCTAAAATTAATTGCCACACAAGGCAAGCACCTATGTTTCTGAAATTTTACACACATAGGTCCCAAGGTACCACCTACAATGTGGCAAAGTTTCATGTGTGTAACTTTAAAAATGACAAAGTTATAGGTGTTTCTTTCCTCATTGTTTCAAAACTTAATTGCCACACAAGGCAAGCTCCAATGTTTCTGAAATTTCACTCACATATCAAGGCAAGTGGTATCTGTAATGTGCCCAAGTTTCCTGTTTGTATCTTAAAAAATAAAAAAATGGGAGGCGTAACTGTATTTACCCCACTACTACCCATTTTTCTAAAATTAATTGCCACACAAGGCAAGCACCTATGTTTCTGAAATTTCACACACATAGGTCCCAAGGTACCTCCTACAATGTGGCAAAGTTTCATGTTTGTAACTTTAAAAATGACAAAGTTATAAGCATTCCTGGGTATTTATTAAAAAATTAATTGCCACAAAACGCATGCACCAATCTTTCTGAAATTTCTCACAGATAACTATCCCTAACCAGTCTACAATGTCCCCAAGTTTCATCCTTCTATCTTTAAAAATGAAAAAGTTATAGGCGTTTTTGTAAAACAATACTTGGCTATGGGAAAAAGCATTCAAAATGGCGTCCGATCCGGATCGGACCTCATCGGATCGGATCGGATCGGAGGTTGGTCGGATCGGATCGGATCGGATCGGATTTTCCCGATTTTGGGTCGGATCGGATTCGGATCGTGGATCGGATCCGATCCGATGCACACCCCTAGTAATAGCCATAAAGATTATCTTGATTGGAGGATTTGTCAAGTTTCAGTATCCAGATAATGGTGGTGAATCAAATCATCTTGTGTTCTCAAAACACCTAGGTCCATCCATCTATGAGGCAGTGTTATTCAGTACCTTTGCATGCCTATTATTTAGAGTCAGCTGGAGATCCAAGAACATCTCAAGGATAATTTCTTCAACAAAGCCTCACCTTCCTCTGATGCCTCAACCTTCATAATGATACACTAACATACATAGGATTCATCTTCCTTAGGCTGCTTCCTTTTATATTCCCACAGCTATTGTGACTATGGTGGTTGAATAATACAGCTGAAACTCTTAGCATAAATAGATTTAATATGTCCTCTCTTTAGTTAGCTTGATGAAAATACTGTTAAATGCAAACTACATTTTCATGATGCACTAATGTTTAGAATCATGTAGAAAAAAAATGAAAATGTTTTGCATGGACTGACAAAAAAAAGTAAATTGCTTTGCAACATTCATACAAAATACCTCCCCCCCCCAAAGAAAGATTTTGGAAAGGAAAAGTCTATCAAACAAATTCCTTTCATTCATTTTGAATTCTTAGTGCTTTCAAATGATTAACTAAATTGTGCAGTAAGCAAACAGCAGCCACAGTATATTAGGGAAAAGGTCACAAATGTTAGGCGTTTAAACCTATTTTTATTGAGAAAAGAAATATTGATCCAGACAGCAGGATAAACAACCACCACTTCTGTTTTCTCTTTCATACAGACCTTGATGGGGTCCCATTTGGACTTTTCCACAGACCTGATTTCAGTTTTTCACTTAATTCAAGTCATTAATGATTGGCAAATTGACACAAACATGATGGAAACAAAAGAAAGTACTAATGTCAAATGCTTATTTGTTGTCCATTTTTTCCATCTGCCCATATTGTTCAGTTTAGCAGGAGGATGCATCATACAGATTTTTTATCAAATGCATCTAAATAAGGTTACTGGCTGATTTAGGCTGCAATCCTATACACATTTTCCTGGGAGTAATTTCCATTGAAGTCAATGGGGCTTACTTTTGAGTAGAGCTGAATAAGGATTGCACTGTTAGTTGTGAAATATGGACAGGGTCCATTGCATTTATCATTATGCAGTGCAATTCTTAGCATGTTTGTTGAGTTCAATGGGACTACCCTCTATGAAATTTTGCTTAGCCACTGCATAGGTGAAGCAACCATCCCAGGCCATCTCACCCCAAGCTACATCTAAAGCAGTGTGGCTTCTATAGAACCATGGCAACCCTAGGCAGGCAGGTTGAGGGTAGGTGCCCAAAACCGTGTTCCACACTGTCCACCTCTAAACAAATGAGGAAGCACTTCCTTCACAAAGGGAAACAAGCATTCTGCTCATGCAAATTCAGCAGCGCTGACTGCAAAAAAAAAAAAACAACCTGGCAATTTACCAACACTGGTTTCAAGGCACTCAGCCCTAAATGTCAGCATTTTGTAGGCAAAACGTAGCAACTCTGAGGATGGACAGCTTGAAAATAATCACAAAGGCACACAATATTCCCTAATTCTCTCCCCCGCTCCTCTCTTTCACTTTTTTCATTTTTCCCACAAACAGTGATGTTGCTGAACTTCATAATTAGTTGGCTCATTGGTTGAAACTTGTGCATTCAAAATGCTCCCCTTCGTAGCCTTACAAATTTTAAAATCAATTTTGCAATAGATTGTAAGCTTCAGAACATGTGCAGTCTGTATCTAAATATCACCCATTACAATTAGCAAAGAAAATTTAAAGGGAAAGGGCCAATCCTACCATTAAGCAGAGCAAAGGAGCTTACTCAGGTGGCACATACTGGAAGGCAGGGAGCTGTAGTCTGGTCAGCTTTTGTTCATGGAATGAGAAGAGCCACCATCTTGCCATTCTCCTTAGGTAGAAAAATGTTCTAGGCAGCCTTGAAAAGGGACTAGACCAGAAATGCCAAAATTCGCAAAATCCATATGTTTGGAATTACAATTCTTAACATACCTGGCCATTGACCATGCTGGCTAGGAATGATGGGAGTTGTAGTACAAAACATCTGGAGGGCACCAAGTTGGAGAAGGCTGGACTAAACATTAAAAAGTTAGAGAAAAACAATGTTGGAATGTGACGTGAAGGGGGAGAGGACTGTAATTTAAAAAAGAAGAGAAATTACTAAAAGAATAATAGGTAACAGAGAATATTGTATTTCTCTGAAGGACCTTAAGAAAGAAACACTTTTGAGAACCTAGTTTTTTATTTAAGATGCTAAAAACCATAGTTCCTAAAGATTGTCTAATTGAGCGGATTAAGATTCTGGCTAATTAAAAGCAAAACTATTGTCTATCACTAACAAGAATGAGGAGTACAGAAATGTTAATTGGTCACTAAAAGCAGTCATAATAGTCATAATAGTCTCTTCCAACCATTGGCCAGAGCATGGAAAGGTGCACCAGGCTGACTAAAAATTAATCAATCACAGCGTTGTCTGCATCTTTCTCCTTATATTTCTGAAAATATAGTGGCTAGATTCTTCTTTTTTAAAAATAAAATAAAATAAAAGTTACAAATCACCTCACTCATTATCTTTAAAATTATTTATTTATTTATTCAAATAAACAAACAAAGAGGGAGCCAAGAGGGATGGCTAGAATCTAAGCAATGGCAAAATGTCTAGGTATTACGGCAATATTAGGTGAGAAATGAGCATTTTAAGGGAAAGGTGCCTAGCTTTGCTCACAGGATGAACCAGAGTTCTTTGGGAAGAGGAAATTCCTGTTCAACCAGTCATTCTATACTATAGACTCTGTAATGTAGATATGTCTGAGAATTGGATGAGGGCCAAGTGAAAGCTGAGGTAAAGACAGAGTGGGGTCTACTCATGAAAATCCTACATAGACCTGATCACTCATTCATTCCTCCTCTAGTAGAACCTCAAAGGAAAATAATTCCTACCTTTGCTGTTAGGAATGGGAGTGGGAGAGGATACAAGACCAAATTAACAACACTCAGCCAACATTGTCTAATTGCATGAAAATCGGCTATAGCCTGCAGAATAAGGGCCTTCTCTTTTCATCCTCAGAAAAGTAAATGTTGTTCAGAAGACAGAGAGCAAGAGACTAAAGACCCGAGGCCCTGATATAGCACACCACTGTGAATGCTTCAAAAAGATGAATCTGTGATAGCACATTCAAGTGAAAGCTGGGTCCTTCATATGCTGGGCATGTATTAAAGATTTGACCAAGGAGACTCTTTTAAAAACATTGCTGTGGCAAACCTGAGGAACATTCAAGGCAGTAAATATAAGACCAGCGTCCAAACCAGATAGGCTTGTTCTCTTGGATTTAATACTTCATAGAACACATTACCCATCATAGGTCTACAAAGCAGTGGAGGCTGGTGCTCTGATGTCAGTGAGGCAGTGAATCCACTCAATCTTGGAGAGCTCCTTTATAGTTCTGACTGGTTCTGACTGAAGCATGGAGTGGATTTACTGCCTCACAGACATCCGTGCCACCAGCTTCCAGTGCTATGAAGAAGTATACATCATCATATATGAAAATCACTTGAGCGTACATGTAGCAGCGTAATATTTTCCACCTGCATCTTGGTAGGGGGAAATATCATGCATGAAAAAGCCCTCACACATTGCCATTATATAGTCCTATTGGCCTGTAATTTTGCTTCAGACCCATTCAGCTCTTTTAATTTACATTATATCCGTTCATATTCTGACTCTCTAGTGCTGCGACACCCTTGTTGAGGCTGTTGCACTGTAATTCAAGTATGACACTTTAAAAGGAGTCTAATGTTATATGAGAAAGAAAAATTACTCATTAAGCCCTAATCAGGCTTCTGATTTTTCATTTCTCACTCCTTAGGGAAGCTCTGCGGAGTTATCATAATATGCCACCTTTACTTTTTAATATGTTCATTAAAATTTAATCAGATAAGAGATACTCTGGTGTTCGAATATGATTAAAGTATTTACACTGACTACATCCCAAATAGTTATATTAATAATTGAATAAAGTCTATTTTTATAGCCAACCCCCAAATTCAATCTAATTTAGCACAGTGACTTTTTTTCTTGCCTTCTTAACTGTGTAGGTTTCGGAGCTTAATTTGAACCAGTATCTGTTTACCAAAATAAAGCTCTGATATGTAATGATATTGCATCATAGCACAGGCATCTCCTGCTAAACAAGAGAAATCTCACAGGCCATAATTAAGAAATAGGAAGTTGCAAAGCAGTAAACACCATGAAAATTACACTCTGATGGCTCCTACTGCTGAAGAAGCATGCTGCTAACCTCTTCAGCAGTCAGAGCTGCCATGGTGAAGACTTCAAAGGTACACATATAGATTTAATAGATCATGGCAACTGTAGCTCCTAGCATCTTTAACAAAAAATAATGTTTCTATAATGTTTCAGAATAGGGCCTTCTTATAGCTCTTTTCTCTTTTCCATGAGCTAACTTTGTGTCTCTGATCACAATTGGAGTAAGAGACTAATCAAATTTAGTGCTAAATTTGATCTGGGACTCACCAACATCTGGATCTGCAAATATAAAATCCTATATCTGCAAGTCTGGGCATATTCAAGTTGCTGGTTTTAACCTATAAAGCCTTACACGGCTTGGGACCACAATACCTGATGGATCACCTCTCCCGACATGAACCTACCTGTATACTACGCTCAACATCTAAGAAGTAGTGGCACCAGAAAAAAATTCTGGGGAAGGGGGGCACAGAAGGGGCAGAGTATATTTCTAGGTGGGCAGGCTGTATCGCATATGTAAGACCTCTGAAAGAAAAATAACGGTATATCTCACACTAAAACTGCCATCCTAACCATATATTCTGAAATAAGTCATATATTGATAAATTTAGGGTTTTAAAATATATATATAGCATTTATTAGCCAAATTCAATTACTGTAAGGAAAAGGGCTTTCAAAAAAGTACAGTCACTACACAAGCATTTCCCTGACATTCAGATTAAACAGACAGAACACTTTCTTTTGAACCAGTGCAGGCAGAACCAGAAAGGCAGACCCTTAGTGTAAGGAAAGAGCAAACTGAGACACCTGGGCCTTGTACACCTAGCAAACCCAATGCGTGTGAAGTACTAGTCCAAAGATCCAAAAGATGAAGCTTTTGAAGATGAAGAGCCTGATGAAGCTGGGTGTTTTGTTCTTGCAATCCATTGCCTTTGTAATCTCTACCCATAAAGCAGAAAGTATGTGTGCATCACGTATCTCCAGAAATGTTTACCCACTTCCAGACAAGTTAGAAACTTGACACAGTGACACAGTGATAGGTCTGGCTGTACAATGTACCAGAAAAATATAAAAACACAAATTTTGGGGGTTTAAGTATTTTTAAAAAAATTAATAAAAAACAAGGCTTATGCCTACAACTCCCAGCATGCCTTGGGCAGAACTCCCAGCATGCCTTGGGCAGGATGCCACACTTACTGGCCTTTGGCGGCCATTGCAAGTGCACAGGCGGGTCGCTGCTGCGTGTCTTGCACAACCTGACTCCTAAAGTTGGTCTCAAACAGTCAACCCAATTCCACATAAAAGGAAACAACCCACATAAATGGGCTGCATCCATTTGCGGTGCCTCCTCCCACCCTCTGTGTGGTTTTAAAATCATGACTAGATACAACAGTGTGACTTTGAGGGGCCAAACACACTCAAAGGCACTTCACCCTGATATTGCTGTTTTCTCAGAATCTGGGGGAAGCAAGCGCATAACTTTTGCCCTTAAGAGGGAGGGAGGGAGGGGAGGCACTCTGTGCATGCCCAGAAACAGACCTGACAAAGGGGGGAAGTGCCCGGCTCATCCCTGGCCCTTCAGTACAGGCTCCAGATGGAGCACTTGGTGGGTGAGAAGTGCAGGATGAGGCAATCCCAGCAGGACAGCTGCTTACACCCCTCCTTGGTTATGCTACTCCTTCACACTCTATCGAGGAGCAGCATCAGGAACAAGAGGATGTCTCACAGGATGTGGGCAGCTGTAGGCTGCCAAATGCATTCTGGGAGGCGTAGTACTGGTATGTAGAGTGGCTGATTTTAAATAAAGTATGGGTTAGCAACCCAGGTCACTATCTCTCAGTCCTAACTCAGCCCCGACTTTCCTGACCTCTCAATAACTGTCTTTGTTCTCCTTCTAACTGAAACCCGCAAAATAAAACATCTCATCAAGTTAAAAGGCCCTGGAAAATATATATTTTTAAAAAATCAATTGGTACTCAAAAGCCATTAATACGGTCACCAGGCCAGCCCGCCTGGGAAAAAGAAATCCTTAAGCAGGGTGCCACAACTAAGAAGGCCTGCTCTCCCACGACACCCCAAAAGTATTCAAAGATTAACATTATTCAGAAAGCTAGGCTTGCGCCTACAACTCCCAGCATGCCTTGGGTGGGAGGGAAGACTTATTGGGATTTGGCAGCCATCATCTGGAAGTAGCTCACCATTCTGGGCCTGAAGGGAGAGTGCCTGGGCTGGCTGCCTTGGTTACTAGGCACCATTGGGAATAGAAGGGAAGGAGGACACAGCTCTGGGCCCATCACCAACAGCCATGGCCAAGCTACCCACTATTCTAGTATTAGCCAGTCAATGTGATCTGGTGAAACATTCTTTGTCTGCTGGATGTTGATTATAGAATCTGCACCCACAGGATTTCCCCATTCAGGGAAGGGGGGACAACCCCTGTCACATCCCCCCAGGCCGCAAAACTCCAGATGTGCAAGGTGAGATGGCCCCACAGGCAATCTTTATCCCCCCACTAGGGCTGCAAAACCCTCAGCAGGAGGCCCTCAGGTATCACCTGTCACTATAGGGTGACCAGATGAAATCCAGGTCAGGGCTCATGTAACTTTAACAGTTGTAGAGAAAAGGGGATTTCAGCCAGTGTTATTTGTATGCAATTAGTTCCTAGTGAAATTCCCTCTTCATCACAACTGTTAAAGGTGCAGGGGCCTTGCCTTCTTTTGTATACGGTCACTCTAGTATAGTGTCTGCACCTTTAACTGTTGTGATGAAGAGGGAATATCACCAGGAACTAATTACATACAAATGACACTGGCTGAAATTCCCTTTTCTCTACAACTGTTAAAGTTACATAAGCCCTGACCTGGATTTTATCTGGTCAGCCTATGTCACTACCAACAATGCCTCAGAATGATCACCATCCCTATCCAGACAAACATAGCACCTGAACTGAAAGAAAACTCATCAAATCAACCGACGACGCTCCCACCCTAGTTACAGTGTGAAGCAGGCAAAAAGACACACAGCAAGCCAGTTGGGCAGTGTGCCAAAAATTCCTGCTTGGCTCTCAAAAGAGCAACCAGTTAAACGCCCACACTGCAGACAGGGAGGGAGGGAGCCATGCTTCAAAGAGGCCAGGAGGAGGGCTCTGTAGGCTAATATTGCCCTGCAAGCCCCTCCTCTGGCTGGTAGTGGCACCAAGCCCCATCAATGTAGGGGCTTCCCAGTGCATCTCCTCATTCCCCCCCACCCACAATGCCCCCCATGGTGAGGCAAGCTGAACACGGGGTAGGGCATTTATTGCAACATGGAGTTGCAAGCCAATTGGGTGCTGGGGACCATCCCTCACAATTTTAGAGCAAGGTTAGAGGTTGCTTTCATGTCCGTTGCAAGAAAAACATGGTGCAAGAACAGCTATATTTTCTCTTTCCATTTTTTAAAACTATAAATGTTAGATGAATAGATATTTTTTGCAATGTTATACACTTGGACCAACCAAAAGCTGATGGGCTACGTGCCCAGTACTGCCAAACCCCCCCCCCCCGCTAAATTTCTCCCTTGGTACCCACTCTATACTCTGCCCCACAGCTAGAGTAATCCACCTCCAGGTCGTGCCGAAATCTACCAATCCTACACAAGCCCAGCAATAAAAGAGACAACATGTTAAAACAATAAGTAGCAGCACATTTACAGATGCAGAAAGATTTACTGAAGAAGTTCCAAAGTTCCCAACACATCTCAAGCGGATATTTCAGGGGAAATTATCCATAAAACTAACTGCAGTAAAATAGCGTATGCCATGTGCAGAAAGAGTGCTTGATTCCAATATCAACAACGGCATGGTTCTCTAAAGGCTCATACTCACTGTGAAGCTCACTTGTATATTAGCAAGCAAAGCTGCGCTAATTGCTAGAGTGGGATGGGAAGCACACATCCCATCCTGTTATTATTCATGCCTATCATTCTTCCTGATACAGGTGAATAGAAATTTCTCAGGGACCTTCCATGGAATTCTTGATGATTTACCAGGGTTACCTCTGAACATTTCTAGCTCATCTATATTATTACTAATGAGAGTTTAAAAGCCGCCATGTTGACTGCAGCCAAATTTGCATGCAAACAGCTTTTACACTGTGCTTTGAATAGCCTCTCTTCCAACCACATCAAAAAACTGCTAATGAAACATTGGCAGGGAGTCAAGAGTAGTTTCCATGCTGTGAGAGAAAAGGATATTTAAGAAGGAAAGAAACGAAGTTCTCTGCAGACTTTGCTTCTCTGGAGCAAACGACTGTCAGGAATAGGTCCTGATGCTGTCTGTTCTGCTTGGGCCAATCCACTCAACTTCACCACCATCAGCAAAGGAAATTAGAAAGAAGCAGGCAGGGCAACCATTCCAAATTATAGTTCCTTGAGCGAACCCCTGACTCTCTTGCCGAACTTCTGTCTAAGAATATACAAAGAGTCTTATATGGGCCCTTAGGGTAGCATCCAACCGTGTCCTAACTGTTGTTTGATAAGGCAATGTGGAAAAGCATTGATTTGCTGCTGAAATTTCGAGTTATCAAACAACAGTGCTTTGAGGAGCACAGCCCTAGAGTGAGATGAGGAAAAATATAGATGCCTAAAAAACTCCTTAGCATTGTCTATGTAGCTTATAAAAAAGCCTCCCCAACCTAAAGCACCTTCCAGGTGTTTGGGACTTAGAAGGTGGACCTGTCAATCACTCAACAACACTCTCCCCTCCCTCACTCCACATTCATCAGTATTTTAGAGGACTGAAACTAAAAGATGTTATTTGGAGAGGAGACAAAAAGTATGCGTCTCCAAGCACAAATGGGTGACAAAACCTTGTTCTGCCTCAGTTTTGGTACTGCTGGCTCAAAGGGAAGCCTACTTCTTTTGGAGAAGCACCAGAAATGGTCCAAAGTGGTCCAGTTCTGCTCAGGCTTTGTCCAAATCCAATGCACATCCCTAGAGCATATATTTGGATAAATTGCACTGAGAGATGCAATTTAAATTATAAGGTATTCAAATAGCACTTCTGAAAGCATTTATCGGCCACAGAGCTAACTGATCTAAAATAATACGGGAAACAACTCTCTTTGAACAAGTTGAACAAGTGAGATCTCCTTTATAACTTCAAAATGATGTCTCTGTCTCTCTCTGAAAATCAAATTTATTTTCAAATCCTATATCATGTATCGTATTGTTGCTATCCTAAGTTAATATATTTTTGTTCAAAACTGTTGGCATATTTCTTTCTTTTAAAATATTTGGTGAGGTGTCTCCCAAATTAGCATTCTCAATGGAGCAGGGGGGTCAAGGTTTTTGCCTCTGTGGATCCTCATACACATAGGAACTGAGTATAGGGTTCTCCTCCTCCAAGGATGTCCCATCTGGTTTTGGTTTGGGACTGATCCTGATAGTGAGGTAAGAGAACATGACATCAGGTCTACACTCCAACTTGCCTCCCTAGTTCATTGCTATTGCGAACCCCACAGCTAAGCCAACTAGAGAGGCAAAGCCACTCGAATGCACATCGGACTGTGCATGTACTGCTGTGGGCATTAGAATGACATTACTTTGTTCTTTCCTTTTGGATCTCTTCCCAAAAAGGTTGGTGGCCACCATCCTAAGCACTATGGTAAAGATCCACATAACGAATTTAACATGTCTGAGGTAGCGTTGGGCTTGTGTTTCTTGAAGAGCAACCTGCACACCCCTAACATGGAACATAACAGATTGGACTTTCAAAAGTAGTGTGTGTGTGTGTGTGTGTGTGTGTGTGTGTGTGTGTGTGTGTGTGTCTGCTGTTAAAAGAAGGGCGATGGGGTCTACCATCTCAGTCGGCCAGCACTTTGGCTTCCAGCCTATATAAATAAAAATAACAAAGAGCAAACTGTCATGATTGGCAAAGGGAAAAACCTGCATTGATAGCTTTATGGAGGAATGCACAGGATTGCCAAAATATGATTTATTTTATCCAGCTATTGTTACTACCATTGTAGTACTAGCTCCTTGATGTAGCTTGCCAGCTATATAAAGTTCAGCATAGGCCAGGCAAGTTAACTTACGCTATCAAGAGAGGAGATTCTAGGTGACACTGATGGCTTAATTATTCACATTATTCCCTCATCTCTTTGTATTTCCTTTGAACTTCCTTTGAAGATAAGATTCAGGACTCTGCTCTAAACTGACACTTACATCCCTTCTTTCACTCCTTAGCAGATCTATCACATTTTGATGCCTGGATATGTATGCCACAGGTAATTATGCATGAAATCAAGAAGGTAGCAGTGAGGTTTCCTACTTAAAGATCAGTGCACTACGGGGAAGCTTCTCAAATGTTTCCTGTGCAGGGAAAGTCCAAGTCAATTTGCCACCTATGCCCCCTCAACTGCCACCAACCCCACAACACCCCTACCCATTGCTTACCTGTTCAGGCATCGCCACTGAAGGCAAGCACATAATATCACAAATCTTCACAATGGCAACATTGTGCAAGACATGGCCAGGCAAGATGGTACTACACTTCAATCAAAAGAGAAAAATAGGTGCTTCACCACATATTACTGGGGCAGCCTGGCTGGAGAGGACCTAGGGACCTATAAAAATAAAACAATAGTATAACATGTTATGATTTACTACACTGAGCTACTTATTTATCTTCATTTTATTTAGGAGTATTTATTCTCCCACGGGTGACAAGAGTTGAATAATACTACTCAATCACTGATGAAATGTTGAAACAGATTGCACAATTCCAGAGTTACCGTTTGTTAATTGTCCGTTGCTTGTTGTTATTGGAGAGCCAGTTGAGCAAACATATATTTGTACATGAGATTTCATTAATTCTTGTATGTAAAATATTAATTACTGTCTATGTACAGTTTTAAGGAGTAGGTTTTTGCTCATTGCTAAGCTCAGATGAGCCAATAAAACATTGATATTTGTATGATATATTTCTACTATGAGTAGTGTGGTACATTTGAGGAATTGCCATTACCCTCTGGTCCGGTTTGGTTTGTTTCATGCTTGTGAGGGCTCCTCAAGATGCTGTCAGGGCATTAAAATGAAATCAGATGAACCTTTGCCTCTCATTACTCCGAATTGAGAATACTACACAATCTGAAATCCAGGGTTCATATGAAAAATCCCCAATAGGGGATGTGCGAGCCATGCTCTCTTCTAGGATGTATGCTGTGACTACCAGCCTTTATGGCTGTGAGCAGACTAAATATAATTGGAAGTTAATTTACCATGGAAACCCTAATGATATTTGAAATCACAGATGAACACATTTGAGAGAGAGCAATGAAAACCGTCATGGCAGGAAAATATCTATCATAATAGCAGTAATAAGTCTGAAGCACTTTTGAACATTGCTTTATTAAAATCGGCAATCTTTTTTTGCCACTTGCTTTGCAAGCAAATTTGTGTGTTGCTCTTTTTCTTCCTTCTTACATTTAGGAGCTTTGGACTGCTAATTCAGCATCTCTCAAAGATGGCATCCCTCATCGCAGAAACAAAGGCCATCCCCCAAGAATATGAAAAGAAACCAAATGCATAGGCTTTGTTGCCCCTGAGCATTACTCTTTGCTTGTCTGCAGTATCCACTCCAGAAGCCCAAGGGAGCATTCTTTTCATCCAAATGAATAGTGTCTGAATTAAACTGAAGCAATTTAAACTGTGCATCAGGAAACATTTGCCCGGAGGTTCCCAAGGGCAACGGGGTAGCCCAATGTCATTCTTTCAGTTGATCGCTGTCACAATCCCAAATTACCCTTGTTTTCCTTTCTAAATGGCCTGAAAGTATTATGCCAAAAAGGATATGATTATGATGGTCATATCTTCCAACTCCCAGCACTGCGCTTGGATCTCCCATAGCCAGGCACACCCATCAAATTAATCCAAATAATCTCGTTTGTGAAACCAATCAGTCTCACTTAGGGAAAGTTGGGGTGGTGATGCTCATCTGAGGCCCAAACTATTCAGTACCTGAAAATTCACAGGAACCACAGACCACAGGTTGGATCCAGATTGAGACATACACAGCATTAGGCAAAAGCTGGGATATAAATAAAGGTAATAATAATAATAATCCCATTGAAATCAATGGGACCTGGGCTAGTTATATTAAATCTCACTGATTTGAATGAGTCTGATATAAATATGACTGAATCTGCATCCAACGCCACCCCCACTTTGGTCTCCCTTGTAAAATGTTATTCTAGGAATGTATCTCGATGTCATTTTGTTAGCATTTCTCCAAAGCAGAAGCCACGGAAGCAGAACAGAGAGGAAGTCTAATTCAACATATCAAGTCAGCAGCACCCACATGTCTTCCTATCAGATGGAGGGGGCTGATGGCTCTCCCATCAGCCCATGCAAGCATAGCCAATGGTGTGGGTTATGAAAGTTGTAGGCCAAAACATCTGGAGAGCCACCGCTTGCCATCTCTTCTGTACCATGCAGACTGAGTCCTAGAAGCAAAGATTCCCACACTGACATGTGAGAAAGAAGAGGAATTAGTGGACACTGGTGGCTTCAATTTTGGTGGGGCTATGGATCCATTCTGGATTTCAGTCAGAACCAGCCAAAACTCTAAAGGAGCTATCCAAGGTCCTTAACCCTATCCCCTTGAATAGCTATTTTAGGGTTCTGACTGGTTCTGACTGGTTCTGACTGAAACCCAGAATGATTTCACAGCCCCACCAAAATCAGAGCCACCAACCTCCACTGAGTGGGATTCCTCCCACAGATGGGGCATCCATTGTTATTCCAGTTGCAGGTGGGATGTGGTGCCCAATCATCATAAGGACATATTGGATATTAACTGTAATGTGAATGGTGAGAAGCTACACAACTCCTCCCATATCCAGGCTATGTTATGACTTGACATATCCTGCTGTCCATCTTCAATGGAGGGGGGAGTGTCATAAGATCAATTCCTACAAACAGCAATACATCACCATATTTAGTTGGCTCTTCAAAAGCTCTGTGCTTCCCTCTCTTATACATCTGCTCTGATTTAAAACAAAGTTCCCACACCCCTTGCATGCAGTCTAAAGATATAAGTATATTAGAAACTCTTTGGAGTCCTTCAGGACTAACACTCACCCAAAGGTTAACACAACAGAATTTGGGACACCAGCTCACCAAACCCTTGGATATTCCCAGCATGCTCCTTCAAGACCATCTTGTGAAATAAATAACAATGTGGGAAGGATATACATTTGTAGGCTGACCAGATAAAATCCAGGTCAGGGCTCATGTAACTTTAACAGTTGTAGAGAAAAGGGAATTTCAGCCAGAGTCATTTGTATGCAATTAGTTCCTGGTGAAATTCCCTCTTCATCACAACAGTTAAAGGTGCATGCACTATACTAGAGTAACCATATACAAAAGAAGGCAGGGCCCCTGCAACTTTAACAGTTATTATGAAGAGGGAATATCACCAGGAACTAATTGCATACAAATGACACTGGCTGAAATTCCCTTTTCTCTACAATTGTTAAAGTTACATGAGCTCTGACCTGGATTTTATCTGGTCAGCCTATACATTTGCATCTATTTGTACATCAGTCATGGCTCTGCCAAGAATCTAAAAACAGCTCACATACCTGTATCTGATTCATGGCGATTAGTCTTTTCTATTTAAAAAAATCCTCTTCAGAATAGCTTCCAGGATCATTAAACTCTGTAATATGGCAGTCAGGTTGGGCAGCGGTACATCTAGGGGTGACCACATTAAACCAACATTAAAATCATTCCACTGGCTGCCAATTAGTTTCTGGGTGAAGTACAAAGTGTTGGTCATTACCTTTAAAGCCCTACATGGTTTGGGTCCAGGTTACTTGCAGGATCACCTTCTCCTGTACAATCCACCCTGCACACTCAGATCCTCTGGGGAGAATTTACTTCAGTCAGCCAAAACTAGGCTGACAACTGTTACCCAGAGGACCTTTTCTTCTGTCACCCCCAGACTGTGTAATGACCTGCCAGAGGAGATTCGTCAACTTAACTCTCTCTCTGAGTTTAAGACAGCTATAAAGACTAGTCTCTTTTGGCAGGCCTACCCAGAAGAATTTTAAACCTAAGAATTTTAAGATGTCCTGATTGTTATTAGGATATTGTATTGGTTTTATATGCTCTTTTAATTAATTTTATGTATTGCATTGTTGTACTAATGTTGTTCCCTGCCTTAATCCAAAGGGAGAGGTGGGTAAGAAATAAATAGTATATTATTATTATTATTATTATTATTTGGTAAATAAGATATTGTGGGTAGTGCTGGTGGAGTTAACACAGATTGTATCCAGTGGTGTCATTGCGGAAACAGAGCGCAGTAAATAACGAGACGACACAATAATTGGGTTTAAAATGGGCCACATTTTATTGATGAATTCGCAGAAGGGGAAACTAGCGGGCATCCTCAATACTTGATGGCCAACGCCATCCTAAGGATAGAGCGAGTCAATTCCATGCCAGGGCATGGCGTGCAACTTACGCCACCCCCTGGCCCCCCTTATGGGTAGGGAGGCTTTCCGTGTCACCCCAGCACGTGCCTCATGACTCCGAGTGGGTGAGGAAGGTCCGCCCCAAAGGTAACCCTTATCTCACCACCTGGGCCTCAAGACACACAGGTGATGAACCTCCGGCATTACCAGTCACCGCTAGGTGCCTGTGAATGCTCACCTATCCCTTCCCAGATGAAGATGCCCGCGCCTAACCACCAAAATGTGACCAAATTAACTCCAACCAATCAACCTATTTAATACTCCCTTGCTGTCTCACAGTATGAAGTAGGCGAAAAAACTCACAACCTTAATGACAGATTATGAGCAAAAAATTCCTACTTGGCTTCCTAAGGACAACCGGAATTACATTCCCATACTGCCTACAGGGAAGGGAGGGAGGGAGCCGCACAATCGAGATGAAGGAGGGGAGGAGTTCCGGCCTTATAAAGGCTCCCCGCCCTCCTCCCCCTCCTTTGGCGCCAATTCCAGGAGGCCGCCAATAGCGCGCCTCCGCATCTTCGTCTCCCTGCGCCCGCCGCAACCGCCCCACCACATCCAGGCTGCGCCGGGTGTGGAGTAGGGCCATTGCGGAATCGGAGCGCAGTAAATAACGAGACGACACAATAATTGGGTTTAAAATGGGCCACATTTTATCGATGAATTCGCAGAAGGGGAAACTAGCGGGCATCCTCAATACTTGATGGCCAACGCCATCCTAAGGATAGGGCGAGTCAATTCCAGGCCAGGGCATGGCGTGCAACTTACGCCACCCCCTGGCCCCCCTTATGGGTAGGGAGGCTTTCCGTGTCACCCCAGCACGTGCCTCATGACTCCGAGTGGGTGAGGAAGGTCCGCCCCAAAGGTAACCCTTATCTCACCACCTGGACCTCAAGACACACAGGTGATGAGCCTCCGGCATTACCAGTCACCGCTAGGTGCCTGTGAATGCTCACCTATCCCTTCCCAGGTGAAGATGCCCGCGCCTAACCGCCACAGGGTGTGGCAAGCCTTATGCTTTGTCGCCAACCCCCCATCTGCGCTGGATCACATCACGCAGATCCCTCTGCAAATCCATCAAAAATATATCATTCCCGAGGTCCGATAAATGGACCCCGTCAGGCCTATAAAGCTCCCTCCGCACTGTGTATATAGTGGGATGATTAATAGCCCAATCACCCCCATCCCTCAGGTAGCGAAAAATCTCGCCGTTCGCCTTCCTGCCAGCCCGATTTAAAGCCCTGGGATCACATGGTGCTCTCCATTGGCAACGAGGCACAATAGAGGACCAAATAATCACTATCCCCGGCCACCAATCCTGAATAATTTGAAAATCAGCGATCGCCTGCAGCACCAAGGCCTTGCCCTTCAGCATCCCCAAATAGTTTCCTCCCAAATGGAGTAACAACACCTGAGGTGGGGGTTGGGCCGCACGCCACTGCATCAACATCGGGATGAGCTGGTCCCATCTCATCCCACGCCTGCCAGCCCACTGTATGTTGGCCATGCCGCCCAAGCCCAACTGTGTGCCAACCGTGGTACAGGCAGCCCTCCGTCCGGCCCAGAACACGTACCTGTGTCCGCAGATGAGAACCCGAACTGGGGCTTCCGCCGACCGGTCATCTAAAAACAAACACATAATGGTCAGCCACCCGTCTCTCCCCACCATAGGGAGAATACGTCACTCCCCCCCCCTTTAGGGAGAGGCCGCACATACGACCGGTACGCCTGCAATCTCCATCTTCCAATCGCCTTTATCTGAGCTGGCGGCAAACCCACAGCTGCCGCCGTCGAGGCAGCCCCTATACGAAAAGAATGGGTTCCAAATTTAAAACTTGCCAACTGAAGACTGTCCAAAGCCTGCCTTGCAACGGCTGTAAACTGGAACTTCGTCAGCGGCAAACTATCCGCATGACAAAAGAGGAATCCAGGCGCCATACCTCTTAACTCCCGGAAGGCCATTAAGGCCCGAACTGGGCATAGCTCCTTCCGTGGGGCAGCATGCAAGAAAATCATCAGCCCCTTACCCAATTGGTCAGTTTTGGAGCGCCTCAGCCGAATAGAGACCTGTTCCTCACTGAATTGGATATCCCCAAATTGCAGGGCCCTGCCGGACATATCTCCCTTAGAAGCCGCTAACAGCTCCGAGATGCGCAATGCTCCAAAAAAGGCAGTCAAGGCCGCCGCGTGATAAAAAGCGGCCTCAAAGGGGAACGCACACAGCATGCTCCAATGAGCTTGCAATCCTACTAAAATATCAGGGGATAATGGGGACCGTAAGTCCGGCTTGGGAGGGTGCTCACGCGTCCAGCCGCTCAGGGCACGCCTGATCCTAAAATCAGCTGTATTGTCCTGCACCCCCTGGCACTTTGAACAAAAAGCCAAGGCCGCCAGCTTACCGGAGATGGTGTGAACCGCCCTGCCCTTCCTTCTCTCTGCTACACAGAACTGCAACAGATGGTCAACTGGAATGGGCCACTCAGTACCTAACGCCGATAACAACCTGAACTCCTGAAATTCCCTACCTGCCTTCCGATACGCCGCTCGCGTACTCGGGGCGAGAGACTGCCAAACCGCTTGTTCTACTTCATCCTGCCAATCTCCCATAGGGCAGCCGGTACTTCCTCCGGCACCGCCCTGGCCCAAGGAGCGAGATCCCGGAATTTCTCTACCTGCTGGCACGATAAAGCATCAGCGATTGAGTTATCCAAACCGGGAATATGGCGAGCTCGAAACAAAATGTTATTTCGAAGGCAATGCAACGTAAATGCCCTCACCAATATCATGACCCTATTATTTTTGGAGGTCAAAGTGTTGATAACTTGAACTGTGGCCTGGTTGTCACACCAGAAGTGTACTACGCAGTTCTGTAACTCCTGCGCCCAAATATGAGCTGCCACATAGATAGGGAAAAACTCCAAAAAAGTTAAATCCCTACACATGCCAGTGTCTTGCCAACTACCAGGCCATCTCCCAGCACACCAACGGTCGCCCCATATAACCCCAAAACCTAGTGACAGATTTGCATATCTGTCTCCAACAATAACTCTCTCCTCCAAAATGACACCCCATTAAAACCTTCCAAGAAGGATATCCAAACAGCTAAGTCCTCTCGCATTCCCTTCGTCACCCTGACATGGTGATGAGGCCTAGTAAGGCCTTTCATGGCGTTACAAAGCCGACGTAAGAAAGCTTGGCCCGGTGCCACCACTCTGCAGGCAAAGTTCAAATGCCCGACCAATTCCTGTAATTGTTTCAGAGTCACCTTAGTCTGGGAGCGGAGAGAAGATATTTGAGCCATCAAAGCCTGTACCTTATCCAAAGGCAGCCTACAGCACCGTTGAACAGAATCCACTTCAACACCCAGATACATCAATACATTAGCCGGGCCCTCCGTCTTCTCGTGGGCTAGGGGAACACCTAACTCATCTGCCAACGCAGCAAATTCTGACATCAAATAGCTACATTGCCCAGAATCCTTTTCACCACAGAAGAAAAAATCATCCAGGTAGTGAGTGCAAGCGGCCAAGCCCGTGCGCTCCCGAATGGCCCATTCCAAAAAGGAACTAAAACGTTCAAACATTGAACAGGAAATCGAACACCCCATGGGCAGGGCCCTATGTATATAATAACAGCTGCGGAAATGAAACCCCAGGAGATCAAAATCCGCAGGGTGAATAGGCAAAATGCGAAATGCTGACTTAATATCGCATTTGCCCATTAGAGCCCCTAACCCGTGCCTCCTAACCATGGCTACCACCGAGTCGAATGACGCATAATGTACGGAACACAAATGTTCCTGGATTGCATCATTGACCGATTGCCCCCTTGGTGCTGACAGGTTGTGTATCAACCTGTACTCCCCGGGAGCCTTCTTGGGAACGATGCCCAAGGGGAAAACCCTTAAATTAGGTATAGGAGGACACCTAAACGGCCCCAACACCCTGCCCGCTGCTACTTCCTTATCTATCTTGTCCTGAACCAACTGTTCCAAAACCTTAACTGACTTTTGATTCCGTGCAAACGCGGATACCCTGGGACCCACAAAAGGAATGTGAAATCCATTCCTAAACCCAGCCTCTAAATAGCTGGCATCTGGTCCCGGATATCTGGCCAAGAGGTGCTCCAACGGTTCAAGCCTGACCGGACTGGGGCCCTTTGGGAGGAGGATGCTGGCCTCCTGGCTTACGGACTCCTTGAGCTTCCCCTCCTGTTCCCCGTCCTCGCTTGGCCCTCGGGCAATTAGCCCCGGGGTGAGGTCCCCGACAAATTGGACATTCATGTCGGAACCTACACACAGGGCGCATGCAGGCCCCGCGGGAGCTATATTCCCAGCAAAGCAAGCGGGATTGAACCCCTTGCCCCGCTGTCATGTGGGGAGATGAAGTAGGCTGCGGCTTGGCCAAAATATGGCCGCTATCTGCCCGTTCTCCGACCCCTGGCCTCGCCGGGGTCATGAACTGGAGCCACAGATCGTTATCCTTCATGTCCCAGCGGAGGGTGTGGTCAAATGCGGCCCGCATACGGAATGATTCATCGTAAGCAAGCCACGCCCCTCCCTCGTACTCTGTGTATGCTCTATAGAGCATATCCAGATATTTGGTTAAAATACAACCCTTCTATTGGAAACTTCTGTTGGATCACCCCCATATAAATAAGATAGCCCGGGAGCCAATTCGCCCACGTCCTAGCTACCTTCTTACGGCGTAACCTCTCTAATTCCTTATCTGTCGCTTTATCCTTGTCCTTCGTCTCTGTCTCCCGGAAGAGCAGAGAGAAGACATCCACAAACTCACCCTTCCAAATCTTCTCGCGTGTGGCCGGAAGCAAATAGTACACCAACGGGGCAGCAGTGCTGCCCGTTGGAATGGCCGATGCCTCCACCCCCACATAATGGTCTCGCACAATACCTCCTGCCGCTATTGACTGAGAGGAAGCCCCAGCCGGCCCCTGCCACACTGCCAAAGCTGACGCATTCACCTGTGATTCCAGTTGTGTTTGTGTTACCGCCATGTGACTTGCCGGAGGAACCATCTCCCCGCGACCTACCGTCACCGACGTGCTGCCATCTACATTGGAAGTAGCCTGAGTTGCTCCCGCCGCTGTAACTGCCGAGCTCCCCGTCTGCATCGGGGTCTGGGTCGTGTGCGTTTGTGGAGTGGACTGTAGTGTCCCCACACCCCCGACCTGAGGTGTACCCACCCCCTGAAACGCCGCTGGCCAACCCCAACCCGGCCCCCATGGGCACCAGTTCCACAGTGGGGACAGACCCCAAGGTGGAAGAGGACCTGTGTAAGATGTAGTAGGTGCCTCACCTGGCGTATGCACACTGGTGACATTCCCCGCCATTGGAACTACCGCCGCACCCGGCATTGGCGTCTCTACCCCTGCAGAAAAGATCAGGGCAGTGCCTTGGATCGTCCTCCCGGGTACCACTGGCTGTGCCTCTTGATGACTCGACTGCTGGGGCTGCTGGACCGATTCTCCCACTGCAGACGCCACAGTGCCTGAAGATTGAACAGCCTGCAAGCGAGCTGAAACAGAAGGCCACAATTGATCCTGCTTCTGTTTCCTCGTAAGACGAAGCCCAGACCCACTGCCAGGGCCCACTGGCATTCCTGCAGGCGTCAGTGGGGCCAATCCCCTCTCATGTTCCACCACCTGCAACCTAGCCAATATAGCCGCAATCTCAGGGCTCTCCTCCTCATCGGACGAAGATTCCCCACGCGCCCTGGGTCATTTAAACGTAGATTTTGGCGCCTTTCCCTTGCCTTTTCTGCCTCCAGTCCCCTTAGTAGGAGCCATCCTCCCACCACGAGTCACAGATTACTGATACAACCAATACCGGGACCACGCCCCTTGCTCCACCCGTCAGCCTCCAATAGTAACTGTGCCAAATGCAGTATGCAATTCAAATAATAATAGGTGGAGCTATTATAACTGCCCTGGGACCACACCCCTTGCTCCACCCGTCAGCCTCAATAGTAACTGTGCCAAATGCAGTATGCAATTCAAATAGGTAATAGGCGGAGCTATTATAACTGCCCTTTGCACTACCAAGTAGCCACCAACAGGGCAACTCAGAATGGCTGATAATAAAATTAAGGGAGAAAGGGGCAAAAGCCACCAATTGCCAGGAAGGCTCCCTAAGCTGGCAAGCAAAAACCCAATCCCCTCCATGGCAAATGACTGGGAGGGAAGGGGGGGCACAAAATCAACCTGTTCCCTTCTTGTCCACCCGTGAGCAAAACGGATCACGCCTGTGCTGCAACTGCAGCCCTGCAAGGACGTATCCCCTAGCCCCTAAAAGGGGGTTTGATAGCGCCAGGGGGCATTAGACCAGTACCCCCCTCTGTTCCTAGCCGCCTCATGAACCGCAGCCTCACTACCGGAGGTCCGCGGGAGCCAGCCAACCCCCTGCTCCAGCCCAAGGCAGCCCCAAGCCGCAGCCACCGCCCAGCGCCAAACCGCCCGGCACCTCAGCCACCCGTGGCCCCCGATTAGCTGCCTGGCAGAACTAGGCGGCCTATGCCTCCGCTGCCGCCCCACGCCAGGAAGGACCAGCTGGCCCTTCCCCAAACCTGCGGCCTCATGGCCACAAGACTCCCGCCCAACGGGCCGCTCTGCGGCTCTGGTAAGGTCGGGCCTCCGCTCCTCACTCCTTCGCCAACCGGCGCCCTCCGCCCGACAGGGAAGATTGGGGGGCCAGCCGGGCCAGCCCCGTCGACCTGGGGCGGAGTGCCCCAAAGAGATCCCACCGTCCGGCGAAAATGAGGTAGGCCCCCTGCCGTTCCAGGCGCCGAGCGCCCCGTCGCTCGATCCGCGCTGCTCCCCGCCGCTGCCTCCGAGGAGCCGCCTCCACGGAGCACGTTCCCCGCAGAGCCGCGCAATCGAGATGAAGGAGGGGAGGAGTTCTGGCCTTATAAAGGCTCCCCCTCCTCCTCCCCCTCCTTTGGCGCCAATTCCAGGAGGCCGCCAATAGCGCGCCTCCGCGTCTTCGTCTCCCTGCGCCCGCCGCATCCGCCCCACCACACCCAGGCTGCGCCGGGTGTGGAGTAGGGCCATTCTGCTGGTGCAAAGCTTCTACCACTTGCAGAAAACCCATTTGGCTAGTCATTTGGCCTAGTCATTGTACAGGCCACTGCACAAGCTGTTCTGCAAGTAGTTGCACAAGGCATTGCACAACTCATTACAACTTCATTGATGTTGTTTGAGTTTGTTACATACATTTGATTCATAATTGTTTATGAAAAGTAGGGAATGCTCTAGCCCATGTCACTGATATTGCATCACAAGAATCTTCAGGATTCTAGAATTATAATTTCATTAAAGATCAGGAATCTGGGAGTGGGGGATTGTAACTGATTAAGTATTCCAAAAATAATTTCAATATGTTGATCATATGATCCTTGGAAATACTGAGCAAAGGTAACTTATCCTCACTGATCCTGCTCCCATCCCAGAATAAGTCTTTCTTGGTAAAGTTTATGAAAAATTACTTTACAGATAAGTATTTCTTAGCCTTCCAATCTAATTACTAGAGCTATACTAGAGTGACCAGATGCAAAAGAGGGCAGGGCTCTTGCAGCTTTAACTGTTGTGATGAAGAGCGAATTTCACCAGGTCCTGCATGCATACAAATGACACCTACTGAAATTCCCTTTTCTATACAACTGTTATAGAAATGGGAGCCCTGTCCTCCTTTTCATATGGGCACCCTCATTATGTTCTAAGTGTAAGCCACTTTGAAGGTGTTCCATGATGGGAATGCAGCATGTGCATTTAAAAATAAATAAGTAGATATCCTGATTGACTGGCAGTTATGCTCAGTGAGTGCTAGATGCGTGGCTCCCAGCCAGATCTGGCTACCCATCCCATCTGGACTGGGAACTATGCAAAGGTCAGCACTGACAGCTCTGATAATTCCAACTGCTTGTTTGGGGATAAGAGAGACTAAATTAAGCTGCCATTTCCACCCCAAAACAAGTTAGTGTTGTTATAAGAAGTGACAGTGCCAATCTTCTTGATCAATGGCAGGACTAGAAGTGGGAAACTAAGCTTCATGCAACTTACCATAGACAGAACTGAACTGGGCCCAAAAAGTACATAGGAGGCGATTACAATTATCTGCACATTTGCAAATGCATGTATATAGAGGGATAAAAATGAGGAATCACCATCTGTTGTCACCATCTATGGTTTGGATCAAGTGTTTCTATAAAATAATTTAAATATAACTCAACTGCTACATATTTTTGCAAATGATATATAGCTCAGTCAGGGCAGAAAATAGAACTGAAAATGAGCTGCCACAGCACTATCAAGTCCTGATCTTGCAAACAGAGCAGCTCCTGTTTTGTTCACAGTATTGCACTTCAGAGTCTTCAAGCCTGGAAAAAAAGTAGCAGGTGAACTGTTCAACTCTCCCATAGCAATCCTAAATGCATCTGTTAAGATGTCATTGTAACTGATATATCTGAAACATACACGTGGACATTAGCTTTTGTGTAGCTTTATGCAACCTTTCAGAAAGCTTCGGTTATTGGGTGGTAAAGAAATATAATAAATGAAATGAAATAATAAATGAACCCTTTTTGCCACGTGTGGGTGTGTGAGTGTGTATTCTCCTTCCCCTGAGAGGCTCTTCATACTGAAATCAATGGGGAAATCAAAACTGCTTCAGAAAGTTCCATCATCATCTGGTTGTGGATGGCGAAACTTCTTTTGATCCATGACCTCAACTGCTGGCCTAGGCCAGATCTATACCAAGCAGGATATAACACTTTGAAAGAGGTTTGAAAATGGTCCATGGAAAGTGTCATGCAGTAGTGTACATCCTGCTCCAGTTGCAGATGATTCTTTGAGAGGAGGCTGCGGGGAGGGGGGGATATGCAGACACAATCAAATATGCAGACACAATTACCCCATGCTAGGTGAAAAATCGGTTCTGTAAGCTCTCCTCCTTGAGATACAAAAGTGAGGATGGAATGGTGTCAGGTGGGCACATTTATACGTCAACCACATATTAAGGAATGTGCCACATGTCCCCTAACACAGTTTGAAGTCTTCATTAAGTCCCCTACTGATATTAACCCAGGCCTGGTGTCCTGACTATACTCCATTCTTGTTAATTCCAAGATGGGCAGTTCTCAGGGTATAAAGAAAATATGGGAGGTGGACTGGTCAATTAAGGTAGAAGACACAGATTGGTCAAATTTGTTGAGTAAATTCCCATTTAAATCTCTCTGAATGTCCACAAAGGAAATAATGGTAAAGATCCTGCAAAAATGGTATCTAATGCCAGTAAGGGTGGCATGATTTAATAAATCAAGTACACAATGTTGCTGGAGGGGCTGTGGAGAAGTAGGCTCTTTCCAGCATTTGTGGTGGCATTGTGCTAAAATAAAAGTTTTTTGGGACTTAATTTTTGAAGAAATTGAAAAAATAACTGGGCAAAAGGTCATTAAATCCCTTGTATTAGCATTGTTGGGATTATTTCAGAAGGATAATGAAAAAGTTTGATTCAAGCCACTAATGGCATTGCTTCATAGTACATACAACTTCATCGGAACGGGAGAATAAAATTCCCAAGGCATTTAAATCCTTTTGGTTGGCATAATGTACGGTATCCCTCACGCGTTGGGTTAATTTATGTTACATATATACATATATTCTGACCTACAAAGAAAGTAATAGTTATAAGAACATCACGGATTTCCTATAAGGGGGGGAGAGGAGAGATATTTATGTTTATGTTATGTTTTGTTTATGTTTATGTTGTGTTTTGTTTGTGTTTTGTTTGTGTTTTGTTTGTGTTTTGTTTGTGTTTGTGTTGTGTTTGTGTTGTGTTTGTGTTGTGTTTGTGTTGTGTTTGTGTTGTGTTTGTGTTTTGTTTGTGTTTTGTTTGTGTTGTGTTTGTGTTGTGTTTGTGTTTGTGTTGTGTTTGTGTTGTGTTTGTGTTGTGTTTGTGTTGTGTTAAGTTTTGTTTTGTTTTGTTAACTTTGTATTTCTGTATGAATGAATAATTATATATTTTTTAAAAAACAACTGAGGTTGGAGCTACACATTCAATGAAGCCATACAGTACAGTTCTTATGGCACTGTAGCTCTTTAAACTGCAGTGGGGTGGTAGGCTCATGTTTTTCAGAGTATGTGTGTATACATACACACACATATCCATATAGGGACTGCATATAGAAAAGAGGCTTGGGTTACAACAAAAAACAAAACTCTGAAGCACTAGTTCTCCACTTGCAAGGAGCTTCTATGTGAAGAGCATTCAAAACTAGGATCGCCATGCCAACCAGAGTTTAAAGTAGTGCTTTGATTGGATGCTGAGTCTAGCCACCACTGGATAGACATTGCAGCTTTCACTATGTTCTGGCCAGTGATCAGCCACGTCAACATTCTCTCCAGGGCAGGACCTACACTACTCTAGGAAGGGGCCAGCTGCGCCCTTTCCTAGAGTTGGAAGACCTAAAGACGGTAGTGCTCGCACTGGTAACTTCGAGCCTCGACTTCTGCACTGCACTGTACATAGGGCTACCTTTGTGCCTAGTCCGGAAATTTCAACGAGTTCAAAATATGGCAACCAGTACACCTAGGGGTGACCACATTAAACCAATCCTAAAATCACTCCACTGGCTGCCAATTAGTTTCCAGGCGAAGTATAAAGTGTTGGTTATTACCTTTAAAGCCCTACATGGTTTGGGTCCAGGTTACCTGCGGGATCGCCTTCTCCCGTATAATCCGCCCCACACGCTCAGGTCCTCTGGGAAGAATTTACTCCAATCAGCCAGAACTAGGCTGACGAATGTTACCCAGAGGACCTTCTCTTCTGTCGCTCCCAGACTGTGGAATGGCCTGCCAGAGGAGATTCGACGAATTAGCATCTCCTTGAATTTAAGAGAGCCGTGAAGACTGATCTCTTCCGGCAGGCCTACCCAGTTGAATTTTAAGATGTTTTAAATAATGTATTAGTTTTTATTTGCTTTTAACGTTTCATCTATTTTATGGTCCTTGTATTTATATGTATTGTTGTTCCCTCCCTCGATCCGGAGGGAGAGGCGGGTTAGAAATAAATAAATAAATAAATAAAATTATTATTATTATTATTATTATTATTGCTTTAGAATGGTATTGAAGTGCACTGACAACTGTTGGGGCCCATAAGGTTCATCAGACAAGCATTTTATTGCATGCTCACTACTGCCCATTTACGGATGTGTGCGCGTCCTTTAGACGACATCTGCCTCCCATGCGCCTCTCGCTCCTTCCACTCGTTTTTCTGACACAAAATAGAACCCTTTTAATCTGATTATTTTTAAAAAAAAATAACACAGAATGTGCCATGATCTCCTGCTGTGTGCAGAAAAAGCAGCGCAATTAAAACAGCCCCTGAATGGGCCACGTGGTCTTGTTTATTTCCTCTTTCCCCTCTGGGCAGAAGAGGAAGTAATGAAGGACAAATGTGGGGGCAGAGAAGCGATGGTGAGGAAACATGATTTCACACATGTACCCCCCGCTGTATGATGATGCTCCATGACACATTCCATATATCATTTTCAAACTGCTTTCATAGTGTTATATCCTGCTTGGTGTAGATCTGGCCCAGTTCTGCAATTGTACTATGGCCATCATCACAGGAGTGCCCCTTGGTTGGTGTCTCCAATTTCATCCTCTGCCACACATCTCCCTAACCACCCTTTTAAAAAGAGTGGTCCTCTGAAGTATCACCAGCCAGTTTCTTGATGGCTCTAATGCTGACCAAGCAAGTGGGAGATTAAACTAAAACCAGGCAAGGTTTGGCATCTTTCACAAGCCATCAAAAACATGCTGTAGGAGTTTTGCCACCTTCGCAACCTCAAAAACTAAATGTTTCATTTCCCCCAAAGTTATACATTTTTAAGTTTAAAAATAAACACCGGCGGGGATGAGTAGTGCTGGCTTGCCTTGACCCTGATTGATCCCCTGACTCCTGCCATCATGAGTGAAGGATGTCATCGGCCCAAGAGCAATTTCGTGTGCATTTATGCTCAAAATGGGTTCTCAGCTTGGAGATTAAGAGGTCAGGGAATCCAGTCAATTTATTTTCTTTGTTTGTAGAGGCAGGCTGGCTTTTTAAGCAGCAAGCATTTTATTTTGCAGATAGCTAGAGGCCTTGGCTGTGATTTCTGATAAGATGCCCGCTTTCATACTTGTGAGTCCTTTTTTTAATGGGTATACACACACACACACATACACACACACACACTAAAGGAACTTAGCTTGAGGAGAAGGAGCCTTAATACAACTGGAAGGCACCTAGTGAAGGTAATAAAAGCAAAGCAATGCAAAAGCTGCCCAAGTTCAGAAACTGCTTTATCATCTGACTCATGTTCCTAGATTAGCAGCCTTGGCACCTAGCACACAGCTTCCAAAGTACAGCACTATCTCATATATTTAAAAGTGGAGAGAAAAGGGTCACTCATTCTGCTAGAGTTCCTGATATTTAGGGCCTCTCTGCACCATCAAATCAAATTGCACCTCACTTCTTTTTATACTTAGCAGAATGCTGCATATAGCCCTGATTTCATGCCAGCAATGCAACCTTCCTTCCACATGTAACCAATGGGGCAATGTAGCCTTAGCACTGCAGTCTGTTTATAGAAATAAAGCAAGCATCATGTGAGAATCCCACATGCTCTGATTCAACACCAATAGCACAATTTTGTTTATAGCACCCCCCAACCTCTGCTATGAGGAGGGCCACATTTCAGTCTCAAAGCACATGCTTTGCAAACGAAAGGTCCCAGGTTCAATTCTGCCATCTCAATGTAGGACTAGGAAAGACCCCTGTTGGAAGCCCTGGAGAGTCACTATCCGTCATTGCAGACAACACTGGGATAGATGGATCAATGTTCTGACGTGGTACAAGGTATAAGTACGCAACTTTCTTGCATTGTGGACACATCTGTAAATTTGAGAAACTGTGCTGGGAACCACTACAAAATGGCTGCCATGGGAGGTATGGCAAAAGACTAGTAACATGCCGAAAAGGCTGAGTTCAAGGCCAGAGGTGGAGTCTAAGCCTCAACACACTAAACAACTCCTTTGAACCCATAGTTTCCAACACCAAGTTTCCACTGCTGGTAAGAAAATGTGTTAATTGAAGAGAAAGAGGAAGGGGAGCGCACCTTGGTGGGCACCAAGAAATTTGTCCAGGGGAGCATTTGTGCCTCTGGGCACCATGTTGCCTACCCCTGGTGAAAGGCAATTTCCTAGGTTTCTAGGACTTGCTCCACATGGCCTGGGGCCTCTGCCATTTCTCCAGTTCAATAATTTCACCATCCTTTTGATGTTCAAAGGAATTCTGTATGGAAAGGACCGGCACAGTCTGCGAACATCCCTGGGCCATGCTAGGCTTCACTGTGGTCATTCTGGGTCCTACTCTGAACCAGGATTGCAAAATCCACTCCAGGTTCTACAATACACACTTTTCTACCCAAAGTG
This sequence comes from Anniella stebbinsi, assembly GCA_029215795.1. Taxonomy (NCBI): domain Eukaryota; kingdom Metazoa; phylum Chordata; class Lepidosauria; order Squamata; family Anniellidae; genus Anniella; species Anniella stebbinsi. The sequence continues at coordinate 187,400,950 of JARDYH010000002.1, forward strand.
TCTAGGTGTCGTGACTCTGGCTAACTCTCTAAGCTTTTGCTCATGACTTTAGGCACACTGATACACAACAATAACAGTGAGATTTCTTTTATTGTAAATCACACGGAATTCAAAGCATGTGGTTTCATTTCTGCAAACACACACTTGAAGCTGAAGACGGACCAGACAGCTTTCAGGTAGAACAGCTTAATGCGAATAGCACACACTCAGGGAATGACGTTTAGAGTTACTCCCACTCCCCAGAGATCAGGAGCAGCCATGCTGCGTTGAATCCTCGGGAAACAAAGGAAGACTCTAGGATTAGGCCTCCTGACAGTAGAACATCGGTCAACTGGCAACTAAATCCTCACTCAGCCTGTCAGGGAACGCTGAGCTGACCACGGAAGCCAGAAGCCAGGGAATGAACCTTTGTGACCTAGGGGCCTTTCCCAAATCTCGTAGCTTTAGCACTGAGGAAAGGTCCTCTCGCAGGTCTCTCTCACACACGTTTCAGAACAGCAACGATCAGCCTCTATCTTCTCTGTGCCCGTAACTTCGGCTCCATGCAGAGAAACAGCAGGCTATAGAACACGAATCCAGAACAGTAATCTCAAGTCCAAATCTATGAAAAGCCACAGTGCACTTTTCATAGCAGAGTTCTTTAGAAGTTCCAAGTCCACATAGCAATAGAACATGTACAGAGTGCATCACACAATTCCACATCAGATAGTAACTCACAGCAGCAGCAGAGCAGCAAGAGGATAGACGAGATAATTCCTAGCAAAGGAATTACTCTCAGGACAAAGGTAATACAGTGTGGAGGCTGGGCAATTCTAAGCTACTTTGATAGACAGGGCTTCAGGCCTGTAATCTAAACTCACATGCCAACAGGGCGGCACGGTTCAACCTCTTCTGATGACGCCACAGTGTGAGGAAGATAGCCCCCACCTTTGCAAAACATAGTTTAGTTCCCAAAGAACTTTCAAGGCCTTCGGCCTACCATTTGAGATAAGCACATAACAGAGAAGCAGAGATACATTTTCTCATGACAAATTGCCAAGTCTTCAGTCCACAATTCACAGGGCCAGCCCTGTGAATTGTCTATGAAGCACCTGACATCCAACACTAGGGTGACCATATGTAAAGGAGGACAGGGCTCATGTATCTTTAACAGTTGTAGGGAAAAGGGAATTTCAGCCAGTGTCATTTGTATGCATCCAGCACCTGGTGAAATTCCCTCTTCATCACAACAGTTCAAGCTGCAGGAGCCCTGCCCTCTTGACCTTCTGCTGCACCAGGTCCTCCTTTCCATATGGTAACTCTAAAAGTAGCATTCAAGGCAGCTTGCAATCACTCATAAAACTTGATTTTAGAAAAACCCAATAATAAAACAAATACATTAAACACAACTAAAAACAATTAAAAACGCAACCGTAACATAGTAAAAACAGCCTCCAACCCAGCAGGCCCGTTTACATAACAAAAGCCCTATTTGAATAAAGTAGTCTTTGCCTGCCAGCAGAAAGACAGCAGAAAGGGAGCAAACCAAGGGCTAATCTACACCTACAACCCTTTCGCAATGGAGGGGGGGTGACTGTGAGGTTTCCCGCTTCTGGGATCATCGCTTACGGGGCACACGTGGGCGAAGTTTTCCTCAATGACAGAAATGCCATTGCAGGAGGACGTGTGCCCCGTGATGGTGCATCTGCATGTGGATCAGCAGAAGTGGGTGCGGCTATACAGATGACGCAGCTACAAGGCTGGGTTTTTTATGAGTTGTGAGGGATGCACACAAATGCAAAATCACAGCTACACATGGGTTGGACAGGAAGTCCATCGAATATGTGATGCTGCGCACAGATATGTTTGTGTTTAAAAAAATACACACTCTCGGCACCAAAACATGCCGTTACACATTCAAAACATGTGGTGAAAATGGCGTCCGGTTTCACTCCCACACACCTCCGAAATTGTTTGACACGCCCCTGGCAACCGGTTGGGTGTTTGTTGAGCTGGGAACTTGCACCGAACAGCAACAGTTTCGCAAAGGGGAGACACACATGCTGCGGACTTCAGGATTGTAGCGAGAGAGCCAGAAAACCATGACAAAAGCAGTCAGCGACATTCCTGAATAACTGAAGGGTGGAGCCGAGATCACCACGGGAGCAGGTGAACTTCATGTGGCCCATTAGCAATGACTGCTATACACTTCTGCAATAAACGGTGAGTGTAGACACACCCCTAGTCTCCCTTGGAACTGAATTGTAGACCAGGTTTTTTTACTTCCCAGAATTTTATATAAATTTTGTTACAGATACATTTTAAAAAAAAATGTACATTTTCAGAAGATTTGTGCATGGGGGGGTGCATTTTTGCAATTGCAAATTTGCGCAAATATGAATTTCCACAAATTTTGGATATTGGAAAAAAATCTATTCTGTCAATGAGCAGATGATTGAATGAAAGGCACCTAAAAATCTGCATGCCTGCCCTACTGAGATGGGAGCACCAGGGATTTGGCTTTCTTGGAGCCTCTGACAATGAAGCTTCTCTTGCCACAGATAGAATTGATCTGTTCATTCATGTTCATTGCCTGTTTAAGGCATAAGGCTAGCATAATGATTCTCAAGTCATAGTGCAAATGAAGGGGGGGGGGACTTTTAACAAAAGTTGCCAAACCTCGAAACTTATGTGACCAAAAGCATAGTTAAGGTTATAAAGGGTTAGCCTGAAAATATAAGTGAAATCTGAAGAGGAATTCAATTAGTAAAACTCTACCTCAAGTAGGTGTTATCTCATCATAGCTTGGGAGATGTGACCACATGTCTAGTATGCAACGCTGCAAGCGCATTATCATCGTTCACAGGAATGAAGTGAAACATTTACATTCTTCAACTAAACCAAAAGCCAAGAGGAGTTTTGGAGACACTTATGGTCCGACATAAGTACATTTAAAGCAGACAAAGCTACTGAAATGGAAAGACTCAGAGTGCAATTACTGTAGATTTACTTTACTGGACCTCTGGTCTTATCAAATTATTATAAACAAGAGAGTGAATATTAAGCTCTGGCACCAGAATGATATTTTGAGAAAAGGACAAAGATTTCATTTAGGTTGGATCGTGATCTTATTTCACTGGTAGCTTGCACTCTTCTCCCATTTCATGGTAGATTTAACCGCTTACTCTGTATTCAAAAGGGATTACATTTTGTTTTAATGACAGCCCAGATAGATGCGACGGCCAGGAGTGCCTACTATCAGCTTCGGCTGATACGCCAGCTGCGCCCCTTCCTAGAGTTGGAAGACCTAAAGATGGTAGTACACGCGCTGGTAACTTCGAGGCTCGACTCCTGCAATGCGCTGTACATAGGGCTACCTTTGTGCCTAGTCCAGAAACTTCAACTAGTTCAAAATATGGCAGCCAGGTTGGTCACCGGTACATCTAGGAGTGACCATATTACGCCAGCTTTAAAATCGCTCCACTGGCTGCCAATTAGTTTCCGGGCGAAGTATAAAGTGTTGGTCATTACCTTTAAAGCCCTACATGGTTTGGGTCCAGGTTACCTGCAGGATCGCCTTCTCCCGTACAATCTGCCCCGCACGCTCAGGTCCTCTGGGAAGAACTTACTGCGGTCGGCCAAGACTAGGCTGACAACTGTTACCCAGAGGACCTTCTCTTCTGCCGCTCCCAGACTGTGGAATGACCTGCCGGAGGAGACTCGTCAACTTAACAGTCTTTTAGAATTTAAGAAAGCTATAAAGACTGTTCTCTTCTGGCAGGCATATCCAGTGTAATTTTTAGAATGTTTTTAGGATGTTTTAGGATGTTTTAATGCAGTTTTAATAATATTTGTCATGTTTTAATTAGTTTTATGTATTTTATCATGTTGTTGTTCCCCGCCTCGATCTAGACGGAGAGGCGGGTAAGAAATAAATCGTTGTTATTATTATTATTATTATTATTATTATTATTATTATTATATATCCAACTGAAATACTGGTGAAAGGTGTCAAGTTGACAGACATAGAGAATGAATTCTCTCTCTATGCACAAAGCAGGTGCAACCGCCTTGACAAAGCAACCATAAGCCTGTCTCTACAAATTATCCCTCTAGGACCCTGCTCCATTTCTGGGGAGGGGATCATCTGCATCATTCCTCATACATCTGGCTCTCCATGAATGATTCCATCCTGTTGTTTGAAGTCACCATTGAAAATGGACAGAAAAGGAGGCAGTGGAAGCTACTCTGAAGCACTCACTTAAATTTTCCTTTGTGTTGTTATGAAGTACTTCTACCACCAGGGATGGCCCAAGTCATTTTTGCTTCCTAAGGCAGAGCAGCAAATGGTGCCCCCACCCACTCACCTACATCAAGGTGTATTGCACCTGAGGCCAGACATATTATTTTGGCATGTGAGACAAGCATGTCTCCCCTCCCTGGCAGTAAAAATACAATTGCAACTAAGTAAACAAGTTAAAATTAGCTGCCATTTCAGGATACCCAATATCTGCTCCCTGAACTACCATTCAGTTACAAATGAAGTACACAAATATTAAAAAGAAATATTTATTTATTAGTTTGTTTTGTTTGATTCTCTGTTATAAAGATTTATAACCCACCTTTGTATTGCCAGAATATCAATGCATGTGCACACGCACACATACACATTCATTCAACAAGCAATAAAACATGAAAGCAAAAGACAGTTTGCAGCAGGTAAACATAACTTACAAATTAAGGGATCAAATAATTAAAACCACGCAAGCTGGTAGGTTAAGTGCCTGGTGAAATGAAAATGTTTCAAATGAGCAGCAAAAAGCAGGGATGGGGGAGGCTGAATGAATTCCATCGCCTAGGCACAGCCTCAGAGTATATCTTCCGGCAGGCCTACCCAGTCGAATCTTAAGAGTTTTATTGGTATTTTAACAATATATTCATTTTTATATGTTTTAATCAGTTTTATGTATTTTATGTCATTTGTTTTAATGTTGTTCCCTGCCTCGATCCAGAGGGAGAGGCGGGTAAGAAATAAATTAATAAATATATTATTATTATTATTATTATTATTATTATTATTATTATCTTCTCCCACATCCCAATCAAGTGATAAATACTCTTAGAAGATGCCCCTGTAACCCAAAGGAGAAGTCATTTTAAAGTCTTTTCTGCTCTTGCAGATCACAGGGACTATATGACATCATTATTTCTAGGGGTGTGGATCAGAGGATCAGTGGGCGCCTGCCAGCACCCACCACCACTTCCATTGGCGGGCGCCAGTGGGCACCCGCCGATGGAAGCGGACAGCGGGGAGGGGGCTTCCCTAGCAAAGCTGTCCGCTTCCATAGGTGGGCGCCAGCGGGCACCCATCGATGGAAGCAGACAGCCCGGCCAGATGAGGATCGCGGGGGGGAGGAGGGAGGGAGGGGGGCCCACTTACCTTCCGGGGACGTCCGCTCCCCTCCACTGCTGGCCGCTACTGCGAGCAGGCTTCGCGGCCTGCCCCTAGGTAGCGCCCCAGGTGATGTCATCACCTGGTGCGCTACTCAGGAGCAGGCCGCAAAGCCTGCTTGCAATAGTGGCCAGCGGCGGAGGGAAGCGGATGGCCCTGGCAGGTAAGGAGGGGGAGGGGGAGGGGGCCCATGGCCCGCGTACGGCCCCGGGTGGTAAGGAGCGTGGGGGACGGGGCTTACCTGCCGGGGCCGTCCACAGCGAATGGCCCAGGGAGGTAAGAACCACAAGGGGGGAGGAGGGAGTTAGGCCCCCCTCACCCACCTGCAATGCACGTCTATGGGGAAAACAAAAATGGCGGCTGATCCAAAAATCAGATGTCCCATTTTTGGATTGGGATCAGGTCTGATCTGATCCGAGGGACCTCCGATTTTGTCCTGAACGATCCAGGATAATCTTGGAGGTCCCGATCTGATCTGGGGGTCCGTGCACACCCCTAATTATTTCAGTATCTACACTGCAACACTGGGATGGAAACACTGGATAAATTGTGTTTCTGGTTTAAGATGGCAGATGGTAATTATTATTATTATTATTTACATGTATATATTATTTACATTTATATTATTATTATTTACATTTATATAGTCAAAGCTCTCTGGGCAGTTTACAAAGATTTCATTTATGGAGCCCTAAATGGTTTGGGTCTTTCTTCCCCTCTTGCCCTATCACAATTTTTCATATCTGCTGAGAGTACCTTCTTCGTTATGTTCCATTCATATGTCTTGAACTTACCAAAAGGGTCACAAAGAACCATTCTAGGTAATGTGGACCTCCAGTGTGGAACTCCTTTCTTCTACAACTCTGCTCCTGATGTCTTTCTGGGGTGGGGGGTGGGGATTTAAAATCTTGTTTGGGCTGGCATTTGATGGTTGCTGTGAAGCTGGTATTATAGCGCCACATTAATTTGAAACTAGCATTGGTGGTATTCTATTCAATTGTTTTTGCTGTTTAAAATGTTGTTATATAAACCTGGGAAGAAAAACAAGTGACTATGGCTAGATCTAAAATACTGCTTTACAGCGGTACTGAAGTGAACTGATAACTGTTGGGGCACAATCCACATTTTATATACCACCTTTATCGTGTTATATCCTGCTACTGTGTGTTGTTGTTTTTTAAAGTTCTCTTTTATTGTCTCTTTGCCCAGCATTTCAGAAAATAATTCTCCTTCTTTAGGGGCTGTTTGCACTAAATCAACTTCAACAGCTGACCATTAAGCTTAATGTTGAACAACTTCAGTCAGTGAAGTTTGTATAGATAGTATAGGCAGTTCCTGAAGAAGGAGAGTTGTTCTATGAAATGTTGGGTCAGCACACAATAATAAAAAAGTTGCTTTTGTAATTCAGGGTGCAATCCTGTGAATGTTTAGACAAAAAAAGTCCTGCAACTCCCAGCACGCTAGCTGGGGAATACTGGGAGTTGGAGGACATTTTTTGTCTAAACATCCATAGTATTGCGCCATAATTTACTTGTCCTTCTTTTCACATTCAAGTGCCTCCCTGTTGCTATTTCCATATAAACCTGGGTACACAGCAAGTTGTAAAACTAAATTCTCCTAAGGTCTGCAGAATCTCAGTACTTAGGGCCAGTTAGCTTCCTAAACTGGTTCCTGCCAAAGTAAATCTGTTTGTTCCACCAAATCAGTGGCCAGAGATTTTAAGTGAGAGGCTGTTACAGTCACAGACAATTTGGACAACACATTAAGCAACTGAGGGGGGTGGGGAAACAATCGTCAGTTGTGTTGCTTATTGTGTTGTGTGGAGGGTAACACACCACTCACAAACAACTGATGGTTTGCTATTCCACCCAAATAAGCAACTGAGAGAAACAACTGGCTTGCAAGTTGTTTAGCTTGAAGCCAGTTGTTTAAAGTGTTGTGTGGAGGGTTGAGTGGGTTAATAGCATGTGGTGAGTGGGTTAAAACACAAGCCCATAGAGGCAGGCGGCAAGAGCGACCAAAGCGGCGGCTGCCACTCTGCAACAACTGGTTCAACTTGCAGAGGCTGCTGGGATAGAACTGGGAGGACTGAGGGAGGAGGGAGGGTGGGAAGAGGGGCGGGGGCTGTGTCAGTCAAATGCTGGGTTGACAGTGGCTGAATTCGGACGACACAACAAGCAACTGGGGGGGGGGGGGAGAACAATTGTCAGTTGTATTGACTATCATGTCATCCGAATGCTGCCATAGTCAACTCAGCGCTGATCCTAATCCACACCACAGTTTATTATTTATTACCATGTTGTGTGGGGAGTACCCCCTAGATGAACTACTGTAAAGTTGATTATTACCCCATCATTGACTATCGTGTTGTCCAAATTCAGCCTATTAGTCCACTCAATGCCAGCCCCAACCACCCACAGTTGTGTAGGAACATGTTGTGTGGGGAGTACACACAAAATAACCAACTGTGAGTTGGCTATGCAACCCACCATTGACTAATGTGTTGTCCAAATTCAGCCACTGTGTAGCTGCAAGCCTTCAGGCTGGATACATAGATTGCCAAGAGTCCAGAGCTGTGTTTGTGTCCACCTCAGATAAACCTGGGCTATCAGCCAGTATACCCCTCCCCAGGCACTGCTTCTGATGAAATTCTGTTTGACAACAGGTACTTCTACTTCTAGCCTAGGGCTGCTTAAGAGCACATGAGTAGGAAGGAATACTTTGTAGTAAATGTTGCAGATATTTAATGACTTACAGGTCAAAGCAAGAACACAATGAGAGATAATGCCCTTCTTGCGGCACTGTGGGTGCCCTTGTGTGATTAAAAAGCCTGACAACAGTTGGCATCAGCAGCAAGCAACCCTCTCACAGCAGTATGGTGTGTGTTTTTAATTATTTGCCTTCCAGCTTCTGAGATTTAAAGCACACACTGCAGTCGTGACTCCAGGCAGGAGTGTGTGAACAGCAGATCCATAAGGTTGTTTTGAAAATGATACTGAAGTTCTTCTTTCGGACACAGCCATAAATGTTTCTTGCACAAGCCATTTTACCATATTTCCTCGATTCCACGATGCACTTTTTTCCCCATATTTACCTCTGTAAAAATGGAGTGCGTCTTAGAATCGATGGCATCTTAGATTCGCCGGATTTCTCCAGCGCTGGAATGGGTTTGAGATACACCCACCCACCCATAGAGCCTTCACAAAGGGGCTTTGCATGCGCCCCCCCCAGCGACTCGGCCTCCCCATTCACCTCCATCACGCCACAGTCCTCGCCGCCAGTGCACGGGATTGCAGCCTACTTCGTGGAAATGCTGCATTTCCAGACCTTCTCTACTGCTTCCGTCGCTGCTGCTGAATCCCAGGAAGGGGTGAGAAAGAAAGAGCGGGTCGGGCGGGGGCAGGCAGAGGTGGTAGCGGAGCCCAGGTGAGGGAGGAGTGGTGGCGGCAGAGGCGGGGAGGAGGAAGAAGCCAAAAGCAGAAAGGGAAGGGAAGGGCACAGAGAACAAGGTGGAGGCAGCGGCCGCAGCAGTGAAGGCCCGCATGTGTCCCCCCCAGCGACTTGGCCCCCCCACTCACCTCCATTGCTGCCCTGGTCCTCACCACCTGCGCCGCTAGCAGCGGCCTCCCTGGCCTGGAAACGCGGCGTTACTACAAAGTAGGCCATGATCCCATGAGATCTCTCGCGGGATCGTGGCCTACTTTGTAGTAACACCGCATTTCCAGGCCGGGGAGGCCACTAACAGCGGTGCTGGAGGCGAGGACAAGGGCAGCGCTGGAGGTGAGTGGGGAATGCTGTGGGTAGGGGGGACTTGCGAGGTGGGAGGGGGACTTGCGGGCCCTAACCCTCCCCCCTCCCCCCTCACCTTGATCACTGCTGCCTCAGCCTGTGTAGGCTTCAGTACTGGGAAAGAGGCAAAGATCTCGCAAGATTTCCTGAGATCTCAGCCTCCTTCCCAGTACTGAAGCCTACACAGGCCGAGGCAGCAGCGATCAAGGTATGTGGGGAGGGGGAACTTGCGAGGGGGAACTTGCGGGGCTCTAACCCCCCCTCCCATCCATGGCCTACTTCGTAGTAACACCATGTTTCCAGACCGGGGCATCAATAGAGATGAGTGGAGAGGCCGAGTCTCGGGGGGGGCGCATGCGGGCCCTCGCTGCCGCGGTCGCTGCCCGGCTCTCCGTGCCCTTCCCTTCCTGCTTTTTGCTTCTTCCTCCTCCCCGCAGCCGCCGCCGCTCCTCCCTCGCCTGGGTCCCGCTACCGCCTCTGCCTGCCCCCGCCCAACCCACTCTTTCTCTCTCACCCCTTCCTGGGATTCAGCAGCGGCAGTGGTGGCAGCGGTAGAGAAGGTCTGGAAATGTAGCGTTTTCATAAAGTAGGCTGCGATCCCACACGCTGGCAGCGAGGACCGGGGCGCAATGGAGGTGAGTGGGGAGGCCAAGTCGCTGGGGGGGTGCATGCGGGCCCTCGCTGCCACAGCTGCTGCCTCCGCCCGGCTCTCCGCGCCCTTCCCTTCTCTTCCCTCCCCTTCCCGCTTCTTCCTCCTTGCTGCTGCCGCCGCCACTTCTCCCTCACCTGGGCCCTGCTACCACCTACCGTATTTCTTCGATTCTAAGATGCACTTTTTTCAAATATAAACGTGTTTGAAAATGGGGTGCATCTTAGAATTGAATCAAAGCTTTTTACCTATTGGTGGCCCTGAAATTAAGGTGCGCCTTAGATTTGATGGCGTCTTAGATTCAATGAAATATGGTAATATACCAAGCCCACTCATTTCAGATATAGAAGGGAAAAGTAGACTTATAGGGGAAAGTTAGATTCAAAAACCTGGCCTTAGCCAAACAATACCCAGACATTTCAACTACAAAAGAAAGCAGCTGACTGACAAGCCCCATGACTAAAGCCAATTCCCCCAAGGGAAAGTTTGCCATTTCTGAATTTTAATCAGTGGATGGGATGCAAGATGTTCGTGTATATGTGTCTGTGTATTTAATTTTAATTTTTAATTTTTACTGTGCTTGTAAAATGTTTTAAGATGTTTTTAATAATGTATTTGTTTTTATCTGTTTTAATGGTTTATCTATTTTATGATTTTTATATTTATATTTATTGTTGTTCCCTGCCTCGATCTAGATGGAGAGGTGGGTTAGAAATAAAATAAATAAATAAATAAATAAATAACTTACAATGAACACAACCAGGTTGAAGTGAGCCAGGTTGACACCGTGTCCCACTCTGTATGATTCACCATGGAGCACAGATTGCTGGGAAGCCTGTACTGAGCAGAGAAGTTTTCAACGTTCAGCTCAACCCAGACTCACTGATGATCAATCCCAATGCTAAGCCATCCAGACAAGTGGTACAGTGCAAGCAAAACTTCGATTTAGTTTCTTCAACCCCGTAGGCTTTAGCTCTAAATAGAAAAGTTTACCAAGTAAGAAGAGTTCAGCAAGTAAGCTATAAAGTTACTAGTACACAGCTAGCCAATTATTTAACTTATGATAGGGAACCTGTTTTGAGAGCTAGGCTATTCTTCCCATGCTCTTGTTAGTGGTGAGTGGTGAGTGACCAGAAGTTGTTGTCAAACTCATATTGTTGGATTATTTATTACATTTATATCCCATCTTTTTCCTCTTGCAAGGAACCCAAGGCAAGGAACTCTCCTCTCCATATTATTCTCTTAACAACTCTGTGAGGTAGGTTAGACTGAGAGTCAGTGACCCTGTTCAGATGACACACTAAGCCACGGTGGTTAAGCATTTTGACCTGAACATTATGGCTTAGCATGTTGCGTGAAGCATGACTTAGCATGTTATGTGAAATATTCCTAACCATGGTAGCTACATAACCATGGTTTAAACACGCTCACAAACACGCTTAACAATGGTTTAGCACGTTGTCTGAACAGGCCCAAAACCACCCAGTGAGCTTCATGGCCAAGTGGGGACTAGAACCCAGATCTCCCGAGTCCCAGTCCAACACTCTAACCACTACATTACACTGGCTCTCATGACAACATAGCAGGTCTCATGTCACTGAATATCATGGCATTACCCTATGGAAAAGAGGTAGGCATTTGGCTTGGATTTCTAAAGGATGTCAGGTCCCCTGAGAGCTCTGCTCATACTCTTCTCAGATTGGTTGGGAAGTTCTGAAGCAGCGCGCCTGCTCTATGTACAGATGCTGCTCACATAATTTAGAACCTTCATGATCAGGGTTCTAAATCTCATGGGCAGCCTATCAAAATTGACCAGGCTCACTGCTTCAGATCTTCCTGACCAATGTGTGTATGGTGGTGGAGCCAGGCCAACAGGGATGTGACAGAGTCAGAAGGTTCAGTGAGCAAGGCCTCATGAGGGTGGCTCCTTATGCCTCACCCAAAAATAAAAACTTCATCACCAAAGAAGCAGACAAGGGAGAATACAGATTTGCATAAAATTTGCCTATGTTAATTTACATGTATAAATGCAAATTTTAAAATAATAATAATCTCAATAGAAACATAGTTTCATAGTTGAGAAGACAGTGACCAAGGCACCTATTCTCCTGCCTGTTCAGTCTGCTCTTCCAGCACTAGTCGTTGGTGGGCAATCTCAGAGGTCCTGGCCCCGCAGCTTCTCATGATTCTCCATCTTTAAGGTGGACTTGGACAGGATGGCCCTTCAAATTGAAGACACCTTCAAACATAGGGCAATGCTCTGGCAGCAATTCAGAGGACTGCCCTCTGTAAAAGAGGACACATGGCCACCCTAGACCCCACTTTCTCCGCAGTGCAATGGTAATCACATAAGCAACTAACGCCTGAATAGGGCTAAAATTATATACTATCCATCCTTGCTTTTCCCTCTGGCTGTTCTGAACAAGGGCCACAATGTTGTTGCTTTCATTGAGCAATGGCTGAAGGGCCAGCAACACGGACTCTTTCTATTAGCTCACTCCTTGCAAACTATGCAACAGACAATACCTCCTTCCCAGAATGATCAGCAGCAGAAGCTTTGGTGGCATCCTTTCCTCTCTGCTGCTCAGTCTCCTGTGTCTTGGCTCATATGCAAAAGAAGCAGGTGAGATAGATACAGGGAGAATCGTGCTGCACTTCACACAGTTCAAGAACTGTGTGTGTGTGTGTGTAAGCTCAGGAGAAAATGGATAAGTTTCAGGGAGTTCTTAGAAACAAGGCTCATGCTGTGAGACAGATCAAATGCTCTTAAAAAGCCAAATTGGAATCACTGGTTTCCAGCTGCATTGCTCTCTTTACACTCCGTGGTTTAAACATCAGACAGAACTCATATCCACTGCACCTGCATACTGTTAATTTAGCAGAGAAGTGCATATTTTTTATTTAGGCGACATAACTGATACACACTTGCAGTTTGGTAAATATAATGACTTTTCTTCCTGGTTTAACTTGAATGATCATGGAAATACTTTCACTTTTATCATGACAGCCAATGCATCTCCTTTGGCTTCAAAGGGTTTCAATAAACATAAACCTGAACTGCTAGAATTCACTCGCTGTTCCAAAGTTGAAAGTCTTTGACTCTCAATTATTTCTTTTTCCCTTAACACAAACAGTGCTAGAACAACAACAACACAACACCGGGGTTTGTACCAAATCCAAATCTCACTGAAGTCAATTCTGTGCTGAACTTCAAACAAAGCAGAACAAGTCCCATACTTTTCACATCTTTTATTAGTCTCTCTCTCTCTCTCTCTCTCTCTCTCTCTCTCAAGTATCAGCAATCTACTTCAAGCAATTCTATTTTTCTATTTACTTACATAAAACACCACTTTGAAGTGATGTTGTGACTGGGTTAATGATGGGATCCATTTTGTGTTCCTTGCATCTTGCTTTTAAGATAGGAATAAGATACACATCCACTTACTGTTATGCTATGTTTTCATTCACAGAATGTATAACATGGGCAAGTTCTACACTACTACTGTAAAACAGTTTATAATGGTATTGACAACTGTTGGGGCGCATGACCCACTCCATATACAGTTTTCATACAGTTTTCAAAGTGTTATTTCCTGCTTGGTGTAGATCTGACCTTTGTGTATTTGTGATATGTCTGATAACCCAGGAGCATGTCTCACCAGCAAATCTTCCCATGCTATGATTTTCAACACCGGGGGCAGGGAGGCTTTTGATCCTGAGAAGGAATCCTCTTGATAGAATGAGGGAGAAGACCATTTTCATTGATTCCTCCCTCCCACTGCAGCCCTCTCTGTCCCCCTGAAAATCTGGTTCCTGAGGGATGGGAGAGTCTCTGGAAAGCAGGGAAGTAGTGCTCAGGGCTGCAGGGAAAAGGGGAAATTGCCTTCCTCTGTACTTCACCACAAGGAACATCCTAAGTAAAATGCCACTCAGAAGGTGCTTCTAATGGCAGACAAAATGTCTGGCTCCAGCCCATTATATTTAAACCCCACAGTTCCATCTCACCATGGAAATACCCAAGACAGCTATCCTCATTGAGTTTTAAAAGAACCATACATAATCTAAACAAATCCTAAGCACATAGGGTAGTATCTGAAGGTGTCCTAGTGTCAACTAATGATGTTGCATTAGTTTAAACCAATGCTTGCACAACATAACTATTGCAATGAGAGAAAGTGGTGATTTGCTGCTGAATTTTGGTGGTTGCCCCAGCAAAAGAAAGATGGGGGCAATTTTAAAGGTGCAAATGCAAGACCCACATTGTTTCGAAGAAAAATCAGACACACCTTTTTTGCTGCACACTGCTGAATTCCAGTGGCAAACTGCTGCTTTTCTCCATACTGCTAGTTATATTGTGCAAGCATTGGTTTACACTAGTGCAACATCATCAGCACTAGTGCTGACATAGCATTAGTTAGTACGCAATGACGGAACAGCAGACAAGCCAACATACAGAAACTGAATGTTAAATATACATGAATAGGAGGCATCACAGGAACAAAACATTTTCACTGAGAATCTAAATCCCATTAGGGATGGAGCCAACTGGATCTCCCACAACAGGAATCCCACAGCCTAAGCAGTGGATCAGAGAAGGCTCTCTCCTTTGTTTTTGACAGCTGCGCCTTCTGATGGTGGTAGGATACAGAGCAGAGCCTCAACTGAGTGGAGCGGAGTCCTGTTCCCACAATCCTTGTGATGCAGCTACTAGATTCCCTCGTGCAGCAGTGAGTCTGAGAAACTGTACAGCACGGCAAGAAGCACAAAAGCAGCATTGAGCCAAGGTATTCCTGGGGTCATTGGAGTCAACGGAGGCCCTTCTTTCTTTTATTAAACCCTGGTGGGGGTGTGTGGAATTTCAAGGAAAAACAGGTGTGGGGAGGTCTAATCCTTCCCCTCCCAATGTGCCATAGTCCCAATCCGGATTGAGACAATCAGCACTTACATGGGAGTAAAGAAATATAGAAAGGTCAACTACACTTACGTGATTAGTGAAATTGGTAGTTTGGCCCTGAATCTGCAGGGCAGCTGTCCAGCTAAGGAGACAAGAATGGAAAGAGCTGGACAGGAGGACATATTGCACTGGTAACAGCTAGGTAGCCAATCAACCGGCTCTGCTGAGCCCCCCCCCCCCCTCTTGCTGGAGCATCAGGAAGGCCCTGATTCAGAGCTGACATCTGTTTTGCTTCCTCTTCCTGAAGAGGACTTAGGGATGGGACACCTTGTGCTCCCAGAAGTGTGCTAGTCTGGGCTTCTGCTTGGGCTTGTCACTGTTTCTGCTCCTGGGCCTTCGGAGGTAATGGAAGCTCTGAAACTATGTGGAGGGCACTGGGGGGAAACAGAAGAAAGAAGAGAAGGGTAGACCTGGTATACAAATTCCACTGAGGCGTGGTCTACCAATCTCGGTAGGTCTGCTGCTCAGCCCATGTCACTGTCCAATCACCAGATTGACCAAAAATGATTCTCCAACACTATCAGGGCTTTTTCTCTTTTCTTTTAAAGTGCAACCAGGCACAAAATATGCAGTTCCAGGAGGGTAGGAAGGTGCACAGTTCCATAAGAACATTTGTGCAGTTCAAAATTAAAGCATCACAAAAGTTGTATTATCTGACCAGATGTTAAAAAAAAAAAGGCCAGCAAGGTGAATAGGCTGGTTGATACTTTGTCATTTCTTGCAGACATACAAATGTGTATAATTTGGCACTGAAGTTTCCCCCCTGACTTTTAGGAGCATGGACATTTTAGTACATATTGATGTTTCTCAGAGGACAAGCAACAAACCTTCTTAGAGACATGATGTAGTGTTGTGGCTAAGAGGCTGAGCTATGAACTGGGCATTCCCTAATTTCAATCTTGCCACAATCTCACTAGATGCAGCACAATCTTATGCATGTTTACTTAGAAATCAGCCCCCACTCTGTTAAACAGAGCCTATCTACACTACTGCTTTAAAACGGTATATAACAGTTATTAACCGTTTTAAAACTGTTATAAACCGTTTTAAAGCAGTAGTGTAGATAAGCTCTAACTCTCGTGTAAGTGTCTTTTGGATTGCTGCCTTGGGCAAGCCACTCTGTCCGAGCTTCAATTCCCCCAAACTGCAATAATAATTCTAACTTCCCTTACAGTATGGTTGAAAGGATTTCAATCAGGTAAACTCAGCGCTTTAAGTGCTATACAAATGTTAAGCATTATTATTTATGCTCTCTCTCTCTCTCTCTCTCTCTCTCTCTTCATTCTTAATCCTCTCCAGTGTCTTGTGCTTTGTCTTGAGAGGTTTCTGGCTCCAGTGGATGGTGCAACCCTGCAAACAACCACACAATATCTGAACATCTACAGTACATCATATTGGCCATTTTCAGAAGGAGCGTAATGGAATGAGTGGAAGATACATAGGCGATTTCCTTGCTTTATGGCTGGCTGCCCTCAGTCGACCCTGAAAGCCATGAAATTATGTGAATGTGTTGCTATGGACATTTTTGGAGCTGTAGGTTAAAGCTGAACTTAGGAACGCACTGAGTCCCCTTCCAATGCAATTTAAATAGCTGCAACTCCTGTTCATCTTCTTTTTGCCAGGACTGATTTTTATCCAATATCAATTAGAGTGTTCTATCACAGATGCTGCTAATGAATGGGTATGTCTGATTTGTTCCTTTGTTTTTGGTTTTTAATTCCTCAGCTACATAGGCAAAAGTAATTATATTTTTTAAAAGATAAATCACTGCATAGACACACACGATTTCAGCCCAGTGTGATAATTGCACTGCTGAAGTAACTTCTTTTCTTTCGTTTCTTTTCTGGAATTTACAAAATATAAGCAACTGTATGGTAAATCCAGTTAAAGATTTTATTTTTATTTATTTATTGGCCAAATCTTATTGTATTATCCTCGTTGCTACTTTTATATTGTTAATCCCTATGATGTTTAATGTTCTAGCCATAGGTTATCTGATAGGGTTGGAATTGGTAGGGAGAATGATTACTGTATTCGTTCCAGAGCTCAGAACAAAAGTAGATATTATGGCACCTTTTTATTAGGCCATTTGTTATTGCACATTGGGAATGGTGTAAACCATTCAATTTGGAGCCCATTCACATATTACTTGATGTTTTTTGGTGACAGTCCTTTACTCACTGACTAAGACCCACTGAACTCAATGGGAATTGCATCTGAATAGCCTTGCATAGGATTACACTGTTAAAATTCATTGTGTTTCTTCTCATGAAAATTATCTGTCTACATCAATGGCGAATAAGCTAGGTACTCACATAGTTCAGCTGCAGTAACTTCCATGACTATGGAGAACTCCTGTCTCATATGCTATATGACTCAGCCAAACTGATAACATCTGCAAGAGGCAGAAGCAAAGAAGTACGTGGCAGAAGGGAACATGTGGATCACCCCTCCACAAGACGCAGAGAATACTGGGTTATTGATATGTCTAGTTTTGGTCTCAGGTTGGTTAAGGTATGCTTGCATACCAACTCCTCTGTTTGCAGTATAAGCATCAAACCAGAATCAGTGTAGTGTAATGGTTAGAGTGTCAGACCAGGGCTGGGGTAATCCAAATTCAAAAAACAAAAATTCCAAGTCAGGTATAATTAGAAAGGGAATTGAAAATAAAACTGCCAATAGATAGATTTGCACATGGTGCAATCACACTTAGAATACTGTGTACGGTTCTGGTCACCGCACCTAAAAAAGGATATTATACTGTTGGGAAAAGTGCAGAAAAGGGCAACTAAAATTATCAAGGGGCTGGAGCGACTTCCCTACCAGAAAGGTTGCAACAACTGGGACTGTTTAGCTTAGGAAAAAGGCAATTAAGGGAAGACATGATAGGGGAGTACAACATTATGCATGGCATGAAGAAAGTGGGTAAGGAGACATTTTTCTCCATGGGCAGAATCCAATGGGGAACTTACACCCCCACTGATTCTTTTCCACCCTGCCAATTCCCTTCAGCAAGTCAGGTGTCCCACTGATCCAGTTGCACAAATGGGACTTACTGCTTATGCAGCAGCGCTCCCTTATGTGAGCTGTTTAGTGCCTCACTTCAAGGGTTTTTTTTAAAAAAACTAAAACTATGTGCAACTCATTAAAGCAGGATCAGGCAAAAATTATGCATAGTGTGGAGAAAGTGGATAGGGAGTAGGGTGACCATAGGGAAAGGAGGACAGGCCCCTGTATCTTTAACAGTTGTATAGAAAAGGGGATTTCAGCAGGTGTCATTTGTATGCATGCAGCACCTGGTGAAATTCCCTCTTCATCACAATAGCTAAAGCTGCAGGAGCCCTGCCCTCTTAGAGTGACCAGATACAAAAGATACAGGAGCCCTGTCCTCCTTTCCCTATGACCACCCTAATAGGGAGACTATCCCCTCCAGATGTTTAGGACTACAACTCCCATATGCCCCAGTCAGTATGCCCAGTGATCATGAATTATGGGGGTTGATGTCCAAAACATCTGGAGGGCACTAGGTTGCCTATCTTGCTCTTCCCTCATTACTAGAGCCTTACCTCCCCCATGTTTATCGCTGGATTTGCTCCATTGCACTTGTACTCCCATTTTTCATCTATGTGTCCATTCAGTAATTGCCTTTAGCAAAAGCTAAACTTGGCTACTCCGTGATCCTGGAATCCAATTACTTCACAATTTTGTCTCATGCTCACCAACCCCCAGCCCTTCCTGGCAGGCTACATGAAACTGACTGGGGTTGCAAATGGTTTTAGTAGCTCCAGTTGAGAATTCTTTGTGGGGGTGGGATGAGCTTTGAGAAGAGGAATCTCTTATATTCAATGACACATTGACAGTGCTGGTGGGACAGTGAGGAACAAAAGCTAAAATGAGATAAATGCAAGAAGAATCCTGGTTTGGATTCATCCTTAAAATGGTTTTGTATTCAATAAACATTTCTATTCAGCTGAGCTTGAGGCCACTGTGGTCTTAGAAAAATGCAGAGTAGGTTTCCGGCCACACTAGAGCTCTCACTTGTAGACCTCTCAGAATGAGAGATGTGCCAAATATTCTGATTTTGATTTTCACTTCAACATTAGCAGTTGACTAAAACATCTTAAGCATTCACCTCACTGAACATCCATTTTATTTTGGAACTGTTCAACATCCGCTCATGTGCCTGGCTGCTACTTTTCCTCTGCGCTATTCCTCTTCTTTCTTTTCCCGTGGTATTCTATGCCTTGTTTAGCCATGCTCCTGGTTAATCCAATTTGCTGTGGCAACTCTGTGATTTTTTTTCCAGCCTTTCTGACATCAGATTAAACAGCAGTGAGGGCAAATGATAGCAGTGAGGGCAAAGAGCAAAGGAATTGCATTGAGAATAAACAATGTGAGAATACATTCTCTAGAAGTGTCAAAAATCATTTTTTGACTGGCATGAAAACTAGTCCCGTAGTTTTAGCTCAGGGCAATGTAATTTTTTTAGAATGGCTTCCTCCTGCTGGAGTCCTTTAAAATGTCCTACAGTTCAGGATATGGAAGCTGTATCCTTCCAACAAAATAGGAAAACATTTTTTTAGTGGCACATACACTTTTAAAAGTTTCCTTCTTCCTGGATATCTCTTTGGAGACTTATGAACTGAATGTCAAAAAACAAAACTCAATGTATTGTCTCAAGCTAGATTTATTTCAAAATCTCAGCATAATTTAAAACTGGATCCAGGTAATCATGAATGTGTGGATGGATCAGCAGAGAGTGGCACAAAACATAACCCTTTGGGACCTGAGAAAGATCATCTGGCATTCTAGCTGTCATCTCAAAGGCTAATCTTGAAAGATAAAAAAGAGCCTAAACCTTTTCAAAACCGTAAAATGGCATGGTGTCATTCAATTCTAGAGCTATTGACTGCTGGAAGGAAATGGAAAATAATAACACCTGACTGACTTTGCTTTAGAAATGTGGCTAGAAGTGCAGAAAAATGATAGAAAACAGCCCAGTAGAAGTGGTTTGTATTGTGAAAAAAATATGACCCTAATTTCCTCTCAGCAGAACGAGTTTTGGAAATAAATGTCCTTACCAGCATATGATTAGACAAAACTCACTTTTGGTAGGCCTCTTAACAATGAGTTTTTGATGGGCTAAGTCCTAAAGTCTCACTTCATGCAGTAACACTTTTATACTAGCACTAGCCCTCAGGGCACAGACAAATGTTGTCTCTTTTGATGTCGCCCAGGGATAGGAGTTGAAGAGAGGTAAGAGGGATGTTTTTCTCAATGTGAAGGCACAAGGCTATAAAGGCCACAAGAACAAAAAGCAAAACCAGAATTTAAAGAAGTATCTTATAGCATGTGTAAGCCATTATATGGCATATGAAAATAAATATTTATATGTATTAATATAGAACGTATTCTATAATACTAGATGAAGGCTCTTTAAGGGAAGGAGAATTCCAAGAATTTCTAATTTCTCCTCTTCATTCTCTGCTCTCCCAGCTGACCCATCATTGAGGCCAGTGCCATAAAGCAGCAGATACACCAGGATTCCATGCTGCCCTTCAAAGATCTACCAGATTTTCCATTGACACAGTAATATCTTTATTATGACCAATTTTGGGGTTGGTCATAATAAAGACATTACCCTTTCAGTGGGTTAGATCCAGACTAAGCCATACTTTCAGTAGACTCAATGAAATCAATAGGAAGGCAGGCAGGTCTACTTTCGCCAGTGCAGTTGATTCAAGATAAACCTGGATCTAACCATGTGTGACTAGCTTAAGTCCCATTAATTTCAAGGGAGGAGTAGAAAGGAGCAGTAAATAATGAGTAGGGTGACCAGATTTTGGAACCCAAAATCCCAGTCCCCCCCGCCACCCAAAACAACCCCCCCACCAAGCCACCCCCCCAAAACAAACCTCCCAAGCCACCCCCCACCCAAAACAACCCCCCCACCAAGCCACCCACCCCCAAAAAACATCAGCCCGGACCTACCAGGTTTGCTGCCGCTGCCACTGCCGCCCCCGCAGTGTCTGCCGCCCCCCCCCCAGGTCCCCCGTCGCCGCCGCCGCCTCCCCCACCGCCAGGTCCCCCGCCGCTGGGCTCGTAAGGCCAGAGGCCGCGTTGAAGAGGCGGGGGAGGGCCGATTACGTCACTTCCGGATCCGGCCCTCTCCCGTCCCTTCCGTGCGGCCTCTGGCCTCACGAGCCCGGCAGCGGTGGCGGCGGACCCGGCCGCCCCAGCAGGTAAGTGCCCCGCGTCCCGCGCCCCGCGCCTTGCGCTCCTTACCCGCAGGGGCGTCCGCTTCCCTCCGGTGCTTGAATCTACTGAGAAACAGGCTTCGCGGCCTGTCTCGCTACTGAGGGACAGGCCGCGAAGCCTGTTTCTCAGTAGATTCGAGCACCAGAGGCAAGCGGACGCCCCTGCAGATAAGGACCATGAGGCGCGAGGGAGGGCACTTACCTTCTGGGGCGGCTGCTTCCCGGGCTCCTCCGCCGCCACCGCCGCCGGGTCTACCGCCGCTCCTCGCTTGCTGACACCGCCGCGTGACCCCCCGCCACCCCGGTTTGCCCCCACCGCCCCCGGTTGGGCCGGTTGGCCCCAGGTTTCCCGGTTAGGACCGGGAAACCCCAAGCCATCTGGACACCCTAATAATGAGTCCTAAAGGAAGCAGCTTGCACAACTAGCATTCAACCAGATTATTATTATTATTATTATTTTAAAAAAACACTTTCAGTGATAAATATGGGTGGAAAGAATGTTGGACCTGGGACAGAGAAAGCTGGGTTTATATCACAGTTTGTGGAGTCATTTGGGGAAAGTGCCATATCTTCAGCTATATTTTATAGATTAAACAATGCTACAATAATACGTTTGATAAAGCATAATCCTTTGGAATGTGATGTGGCATGCAATGTGAAGGATAAAGGAAAGACAATTAAGGCCACTCATGGCTGGAACTGCATTTACTACTCTTTCCTATCATATCACAAGAGAAAACCGAAAAACTTCCCATTACCACTCAGGTACTGTTTTTGTTTTTCTGTTCCTGGATTGGCAACACTATCAACATAACAAACCTGGCTACATTATATGGTTAAGCCTGCACTTTTCATGCCAGCACCTTGGGTTTGTAGACTAACAGAGTGAGGAGGTGTGTTGTAGAAATACTGAGCCCTAGACCCCCTCTAGATGTATTCTGTTTGACGCCTGGTTAGCCGATTATGTGCATAATCGCTGAAGCGCTTTATCGTAAATGCTTGTACGCAAGAGGTAATTGAGCGCACAACTGGTGGCCTTACTGGTTGTTTGAAATGCGCTTTACAAGTAGTTAATGCGGAGAATCGCTTGTTCACATAGGCAAAATGCGCTTTAACGGCCGGAGGAAAATAAAACTCGCTATTTAACGCGCAACTCCCGATTTACACTCCGCTCTTGTAGAGGTAAAATTTTTAATGAGACTTCAAAGAGCTTTAAACGTCTCATGTAGAGGCAGCCCTAGACTGCCTCTACATGAGGCATTGCAAGCTAATTGAGATACATTCGCTACATATGAGCTGATAGATCACTCAGATTGAAGGCCTTGCAAATATTCTTAATTAATTCATAATTGGTCACGTAATTAGCTACTTTGCCAGTCAGCTAAGCAGAAAACACCCCTCTCTCTCTTTCTCTCTCTCTGTATTCAATTTACTGTTGAGTCTTAAAGCATAGTATGGCATCTTTATTCTATTGCACTTTTAATATATGATCTGAAAAAATATAAAGATCAAAATACATATCCTGACATTTGAATCTGTACTTCCATAATGAGCAAACTAGTGATAATAAAGATTCCAAGATTTGGAGGACGTATGAAATCCTGCCCCCCTCCAATCTTCCACAGGACAGAAGAGAGTCTAATTCTCATTCTAGACAAGTTATCAGTCCTTTACATTTTACTGTATACAAAAGCATTATTCACTGTTTTTGTGAGAACGGCAATATGTTCTGCAGTGCAGGGCATTTCTAAAATGTTCAGTACAAAATGAAGCACTTGGAGAAACTCAGAAGTTAATAATTACATCACAAGTGGAACCCCAGAAAAGTTAGCTTAGTTAATCAGTGAACACGGTGGCCACATCTAGACAATCATATCTTGGCTTATTAATGGTCTTTCACTCAACCACTTTGCTCCTCCCTTCACATGAGCTAAAAACAAGCCAAGAAGTCTCCAGTTAACTAAAGCTTCCCATTATACAGTGCCAGCTCCAGGTTTTGAAGGCCCTTGGGCAAGTCACCCTCAATGGGGTCCTTCCCCGCTCAGTAAATGTACCTTCTTACTGCCACCAGCACCAGCTGCTATTGCTAATCTTCCTCTTTCTCATCATTGCCTGCACTTGCTTACTTGATGGGCAGAGAGCCAGTAAGCAAGTAGGCAGTGGCATCTACTGCTCCTCTTTCTCACCACCACTGTTGCTTGGGCCAGGGGAGAGGCAGTGTGCATAGGTAAGTACGTATGGGATTGCAACCAAGAAATATTTTTAAAACCCTATGGTCAAATTACTTATGGTGCTTCCAGACAGAGGAGCCCTTGAGCTAATGATAAGAAGGCATTGTACAGATATTCTGTCTTTTCTTACTTTTGTTGGGAAAACACAGGAGGGTTACAAGTGCAAGATGTCAATGACTGGACTCCCCTGTACAATTCTGCAAAAGAGACAGAGTGAAGGTGTGATAAGAGCTTCATCTGGAAGACCCAGCCCAATCACCAGATATAAGCCAAAATGTATACACTCACTTGACACCATAGACGTGTGCAGCACACTTCATTAGGGTGTGCACCCAGGTAATTTTTAAAGGCCAACATTTATCAAATACTCAATCATAAAGGACATTATTTTTATTCATTTTTTATTAAACACTGTTGACACTGATGCCCTACTCCACGTTCGGGTTGCCTGACTGTGGGAGGGCCGTTGTAGGTGAGGGTGGGGAATGAGGAGATGCTTCTCAAGCCCCAGCATTGGTGGGGATTTGTGATGATACTGGCCAGAGGAGGGGCTTGTGAGGTGATATTAGCCTTCATAGGCCTTCCCCTCCTGGCCTCTTTGAAGTGTGACTTGAGGCAGAGAGGCTCCCGGCAGGGCAATTCCTTTTCACTCTTGCTGTCTGGAGCAATGGCATGCTTTCAGGGGCAGTGGCAGCAGAGCAGTCAGAGGGCAACTGGAGGACTGTTCCTGGTGCATCTGGATCCCTACTCAATGCCCACCTCAATTCAGCACTTATTATTTGAGACATTGGGATGTGCCTGGGCACACTTGGCACACCCCTTGCGTATGCATATACTTGACACAGAATCTCTGTGGGCTAAACTACAAATTATGCTAATCATAAGAGCATAAAAAGAATCATGCTGGATCATACCAATGGCCCATCTAGTCCAGCATTTTGTTCACACAGTGGCCAACCACAAATAAGACATGAATCAACAGCATCCTCCTGCCAGTGTTCCCTAGTATCTGGTGAACATGGGTATACTGTTTCTGATCCTGGAGGTAACATGTGACTGAGGCTTGTGTTTTGTTTTATTTTAGTGTAACTGTGCCTAGTCCTGATTCAGATCAGGAGCACGATGCTCCAGGTAGGGAGGATTAAACTCCCCCCCCAACTTTCCCTCCCAAATTCCATCCCCTCCCCCTGTGGGAGAGTTAAAAAAAGAAAAACATCTCCATTGGGGGTAGAAGTTCTGGGAAGAAATGGATGAAGATAGGTTTAATCCTCCCCTCCCAGAGTGCACTAGCCCTCATCCGAATCCGGACTGTACACAGTGACACTACAAAACAGAAGCCTCAGCTACATGCTATATGATTAGCATCACATGTAGTTTGGCTTTTATTTAGACTTTGATTCATTCTACAACTGAAGGGCAGCCATTGTGAATATCCCTACAACACTGCTTGCTCTCCAGGAGATGATCTTTTGGATCAGTCATAGAGATCATAGTCTGATACAACTAAATTATGTGGATCTCATTTTAACCATGATCTGATGAACCTTCAGGCTTAGGAACACATTGTGACCAGAAATATTCAGAAGAATTTTGAAATTATATTAAAATATAAAATAGTATCAAATAGTTTATTCTACAGAAACGTTAGTCTTTAATTAAATTAGTAATCAACCTGATGTAACCATTAATTTAAGAAGCAAAAAAACCTGGTTATTCAATACCCACAAACTATATAATGAAGCTTTGAATGCAATGCAAAAAATCAATGGTTCACAATACAAAAATATTTTTCATCTTTATGTAATCAAAGTAATAAAAAAAAGAATATTGATTACCCCACTATCCTAATTAAGTTTCATTCTCGAGTTTTGGCACAGAAATTATTTTGAAGTGGCTTTTCTGTAATTTAGTTGATGTCATCAAGTCTAATGAATGGGAAGTTTAAGGAATTACATAGCCTCTAAGAAAAAGGACTACCTCACACGCAACAGGAGCGGGGGACTGTTCATTATACAGCAGCATACCAAAACTGCTTCAAGAACCCTTGTTCATTGACCCACTGAGGATGATGCCTACCTTGCCTGGGCCCTCTGATTAGCACTGCTGGTGGCACCTTCTGTCACTTGGAGCCCCTGGCACCAACCAATCCCTCTCTCCAGACAGGATTATGTGGTACAGTGTCAGAGTTGGAATTGGGGAATAGCCATGCTATATCTCCCACAATGCAGTCCTCAGCATGCAACAGCAAGTGCATCTGATGAAGTGGACAGTGCCCATGAAAGCTGCAACAGACTAACACAGCCATCCTGACAGATCTGGATCCCAGGTTGTGCCAGAATGTGCCTTTTGCTGTATGCTTTTAGTTGCTGACTTTTAAGATTTTCTCTCTATCCCCCACCCCTTTCTCTGGTAGCTTTCTTGCATTCAGCTTGTTATGTCCCCTTTTCTATCAATAAAGATTGCTTTCTTTCTCTGTACCTTCAGCCTATTGTCCTCTCCTCCATCTCTCTTCCCCCTTTCACTTGAATAAAGTTGCCTGCTTTACAGCTTTGTGAAGGGAACTTCAGCCTATGCTCTTCCTTTCCTTAATGTAAACACAGGCACCACAACCTTTGTCTGAAATGTAACAATTATGGTGTGATGTAAAAAAGATCTGTGCCAGCATGACCTCGGATGTAACTGAATTGTAAATAAGCTGATTGTCTCTGTGTTACCAAAACATGTAGACATCAATGGGATATTGACGTCTACATGGAGTGGGATGGCAGAGGCAAGGTCACAACCTTAAGTGAATTGCCCTGGCTCTTGTGGGTGGAGAAAGGTGAATGCAATTGCCTCAGGAAATTGATCATAATATTACTTAGTCATATAACTTCACACTTGGAATCTTAGAACCAACATTGATGTGATATGGGAGATCCATATACAGAATTGCCCGTGGTTCATTAGCCATTTAATAGCAACTGCATGGGGAGTAAGGGCATTTGGATTGGGACCACAACATGGGAGAATGGAATTAATCCTTTCTTTCAGCATACCATTTTCCTAATTAAAATGCCAAAGTTGCTGTTTGCAACATGGGACAAAATAAGTAAGTCCCGTGTAGCAGAGGTACTGAACCTTAAGCCCATGGGCCAAATCTGGCCCACCTGCGCTCCCAATCCAGACCTCATGGGTTCCCCAGATACACACACCCTTCCCCTAGCTTTACTAACTCTCCACCCCACAACCACCAATTGTTTGAGGGTTTCACGGCTTTTGCTGTTAATTATTAGCTAGCATTAAGAGCTTTAAACTAAACTATGCTGGTATTTGGGGTATTGATAGTATTTTGGCACCTCCCCTTTTTGGCCCCACATACCACTAGAATGTGGCCCCAGAATGCTTCTCTGAAATGGAATTTGGCCCTCTGACAGGGCTCCTCTTCCTTTAACAGTTTTATTTATTTATTTATTTTATTCTATTTACATACTGCCCCATAGCCGAAGCTCTCTGGGAAGTTTACAAGAGAAAGGAATTTCAGCAGGTGTCATTTGTATTCATGCAGCACCTGGTGAAATTCCCTCTTCATCACAACAGTTAAAGCTGCAGGAGCCCTGCCCTCTTGACCAGATACAAGAGGTTCAACACCCTGCCGTATAACATCTGTATGGTGTCTCTATGGGCTTGAATTTCAGTGGGAGATGCTTTTAATCCAGAAAATGGCAAGAGGAAAGAGCTCTCCACCACCACAAGCACTACAGACCTGACTTGAGACACACACACACACACAGGGCCAGGAGTCCCATCCTTCTGCTAAGGACTGGCAAGTCCCTGCCAACTGAGACAGGCCAAAAACACACAATCCACAGCAAATGCAAGTTCAAGTATGAAAAGCCTCCCAGTACTTTCCATGGCATAATCCTTAGAAAATCCAGAGGCCAAATAGCAAGAGAGAGAGATAGCATGTGTAGAGTGCTTCCAATTTTCCAAAACAGATGGAATCCAAACAAGAGGGGTTTCAGGCCTTGCATCGAAAGATGATCTCTAGCAAAGGTTCTTCATCCTTGCTCAGCTATTATATACTAATGCCTATTCAAAGCCAATTGACAAACAGGTCCTCTGACATGTAACCATGCCCATGTGCCAACAGGGCGGTACAGTTCAACCCCTTTTTGATGATGCTACAATGTGAGTGAAACCCTCGAAGAGTGGCCCCCACCTTATCAAAACACTCTCAAGTTCTCAGAGTAACTAGCAGGCTCAAGGCCGAGACAGGGAGCGCAGCAAGCAACTCCCGTGGGAAACTCTGATAGAGAACCGTTTCCAGAGACATTGACTTTCTAACCCTATTTCTAATGGATCAACCTACATACCATAAGGCCTCCAGTCTTGTGGTACACATGACATCCAGAACCAGTAGTATTCTGGGCTGGGATAGCCTGTCAACTTGAGCCTTCTGCGGGTCCCTCTTCCAGTCAACAGCCCATGGAAGCCAGGCATCATTATCTAACCGCATGGCCAGCCCAAAACATTTTGCTGCTTGAGGCAAAGGACAAGATGGCGCCCTCTCCCCTTTCCATGTACAACTGCTGACAGGACTGGCAGTTGATGGGATGGCATCCTCCACCACACCTGAGGCAGCAGGCTAATTCAGGGGGCTCAGGATAGGCCATGTGGTACACACTGCTCTTCCCTGCAATAGAGAAAACACCTGGGAAGCTCAGGATGAACAGCCCAGGGAAATGTTGCCACTGCTTCCCTGCATCTGCCACCTGAGGTGGTCACCTCACAATGGATGATGGTAGGGACGGCCCTGTCCGGCCCACAGGAAGAAAGGAATCAATAATTGATTCACAGAGCCCCACATTGAGCCCTGTGGCAAATAATTCCCACTTAATATGTGCCACATTTTGAGGATCATCAGACATGGAAGAAATCGTGTTTCCCTATCATCGCTTTGCCTCCTGCTTCTGTCCTACAATAGGGATGAACAGCTTCCTCTTACTTCACATGGGGAAGAAAGAAGAAGCAAGCAACATGGCCCATCCAGTATACATTTTTATCACACCGCTTCTCCTGCACACAGCAGGAAATGGCGGCAAGTTTTGTTATGGCCAAAAAGGGGGGTGGGGATTTGATGAGGCTCTTTTTGTGATGGAAAAATGCAGGAGGAGTGGGAAGAACACCGCGTCATCAAAATGCCCCGCGAAGGACCATGAGTGGCCAGTCACGAGCATGTGATAAAACGCTTATCTGAAGAAGCTCTTTGTATTAGGATTCAAACCCATGTTAGGCATGTTTCTTTAAAAAGTGGTGGTTATCAGACGATGCTTGCATGTGAAATTTCAACAGATCTAATGGAATCTTTTGCTACCCAATTTTGCCATCAAAGACATAACAGCTGCTTACAAAGTCTCAACACAAAGCATTTGTAAAAGGGGGGGATATTATTATTTTGGCGTAACAGCTGGCATCACTACCTAAATATTTGGTCCATTATCCCTCTCTTGTCTGTCAGATTTCTCACAGGCAGCTGTTATAACTGACAAGCACCATCTGCGTCAAGAAGTCTGGCCTGCATCCCACCAGCGCTTGCCGCCTAAAACATCCCCTCTCTTTTGTTTTGTCAAAGTTTACATGACTGTTCAGAATCAAAGGGGTGGATTAGTTCTTGGCAATAGCAGCACACAACAAAGCAGGAAGGAAGGAGTTGTGTCAGCAGCCCTTTGATTTGAGAGAGGCTGTGAAGTTAAATCATTTTTAAAAAATTCTTTACGCAGTACATCTGCGCTCTGTTGTGAACACCCTGTCATCTGGTTTACAGAGGCTGATTGTAGAAATGAGGGTGATAAGGATCAGGGCTAGTGGATGGAGGATCATCTGCCTTTTAGATTGTGGCTAGGCCCAGTGGCCTTTTGACAGTGACCTTTTAGTGCCCTCCATCTCTGTGATTCTACTATTAATATGCTCTATAGTGGGGGTGGACGGGCTTATGTATTTTGCCAGAGCCTCAAGGTTCACCAACTGGAGCCAGGTGCAACATAGTGACTCAAGTGAGGCAGTGCCCAATGCAAAATGGTGTCTTGGGGGGGGGGGGGGTGAAGCCAGTTGCTTCTAGCAGCCTATGAGCCACACATTAGGATGGCCTGCATGCACCATTCTACATTTGAGTTACTACAGAATAAGCAATTCTAACATACACCTCTAAAGCTGACCAGTAAAGCTATGCAAAGTCCTAGCCAATGGCAACCATTAATATTCATATTTTATAGGTGACGAACACTGTGGCAGAGAGAAAAAAGTGATTAGCACAAGGCCAGTCACAGTCTCTCTTTCTTTTTTCCTGGTTAACTGAAGCTGAGATCCTCTCTTAACGGGGAGCCATGAAGGCCAGCAATGAAGGGAGAAAAGGCTGGTGAGGAGCAGTTGTACAACTGCAGCAGCATCACCTTCGCAGGAGGGGACTGGTGAGCCAATCAGCACTTTGATGGGGTGGGGCCAAAGAGGTGGACCCAGCAGAGTGAGATCTATCCTTTCTACACACTCCAGTTCAACCTGTGGCCCCTAAAGACAAACTTCCCATGTGGCTGCAGGACTGCTGTTGCTGACTTCCCCAAGAGGAAAAGAGATCACTGAGCTCACAAAAGAGCTCCAGAAGATGTGCTCAACAAGGAGCGAGCCATCCTGCCTGTCCACAAAGGAAGAGCACGCAAGAGCCCCCACCAAGCCAAGCAGGCCATTCAAATGAGGAACACACCTTCTTGTATGAAGAACAGTGGAAGAGGAGCAAACTTGTCTGTTTGCAGGAAGGTTTGGAGATCAAGGTGCAGGGGAGGGAGGTGTTCCTGTGGGAAAAGTAAATGAGCTGGAGGAAGGAAAGGAGTAGGAGGGAAGAAGGCTGCAAAAAGTACAATGCATTGGGATGGATCCATTGGGGAGGGGGAGGGGGAGGGGGCTCTCTACTCCCCCACAGTGAGGATTCCTGTAAGGGATCTCAGAGACATGGCACCAGCATGGGGGTTGTGAGCTGGTCACATCCATAGTGGTGGAAAGGGGTTCACATTAGTGGTCCACTATGGTGTGTCCCTGGCCCTGCCATCCACCACCAACGCTCCTGGCATGTCAGACAGGTAGGTTGGTTTTTTACAGAATTCACGGCCTATGCTGCTGCCAAGCAAATTCAAGTGAGTCAATAAAGTTGTGGACAATTGATTACCCCAGCTATGTCTGCATGTCTAATTTGTTGTCTTCCCTTCATCTGCCCACACAAACTCTCTCCAGAACTCTTCACCAGGCAAGTGGTGGGAGGGAAGGGGAGAGATGTTGAAACCACAGCTATCAGTCAGAGTCTTAACATGGAGTAAGAGGAGATAGCCAGGGGTACTGATAGGTTTCATTGGGGCCTGGTTGAGGTGACTTACAGGCTGCGCTGTTATTTTTACCTTTTATTGGGCAGCAAGATGGTTTTTCTCACTGGCTCCTTTCCTGCTACCACTCCTTCCCTTTCTTTCTTTCTTTCTTTCTTATTTATTTACTCATTCATTTGCTTTATTTATTTCCCTTACTTTCCATCCAAAATGGTGCTCATTTGCAGAAGCCATGGCATTCTCCTTTCTTCCTAGGTTGGTAGGCTAACTGCTTAACAAGGCAAAGGGCTGCTGTCTGCAAGCTCACACTGGAAACTGCTGCTCTGACAGACTTCACCATCAACCATTCCCCAGGAGTGAGAGTAGCAGCAACTTCAGCCAATCAGGCAGCACCTTCAGGGGGCATGTGGCCAATGCCGTCACCAGAGTGGAAAGAAGGTGGGCGAAGGAGCAAGGTCTTCTCCCTCACTGCTCCACAGCCCTCATTAGCCCACATAGCTTCATCATCCCTGCACCCCTATCTTAGGGGCTGCTTTCTTTCCAACATGACTTTTAAGGTCAAGCTAAATGGATTCTTTAGCCCTGCCAAACCCCATAATCCAGAAGACAAGAGCACATCAGAAGACTGTAGCACTCTCTATGGTTTTGGTGGTTTTCCCAAAGTTACCACACCACTTCTACCTTAACTAGAAGTGAGATCCACAATCATACTTCAACCATGACTGGAGAAATGGCTTTTCTTTAAATGTATCAACCATCTCAGAAAGATAGAAAATGGGAAATTGCCTATTTGACTTTGTTGGCACTAATTTTCGGTTCGTGCTTGTGTGTATTTTTAAATCATGTTACAAGAGCATCACTTATCCTGCTCAAAAAAACCCACACCAACAAATATAATTGGTTCTTCCCAGCAGAGAGACCACTCATTGAATAATAATTTCTATTTCACTAATGGAAATCAACATAATTCTGAATGCTAAGCTCCCAAGGATCCATTTGTAACTTAAATACTATATTTCTTTCCTTCGCCTCCTTCTCATTCAGCAGCAGCAATTTGGCCCATGCAAACCACTAAGGAAAATAATTAAATTTAAGAAAAGCCACCGTTGAGCTAGAACTGCAGAGAAAATAATTATGTTTAATACAAGTCACAGCTTCTAAATGAAGGCATACTTTATAAAGCACCATCTTATTAGTGTTTCTGATATGAATGATAAATAGTTTTCCCATTGTGAACTGTGGAATTGAGGCATGAAAAAAAATCCTAATGATATTTGCTGAACTTTTAGTCAAGTGACCGTTGCTTTTTAAAATAACAACTCTACCATTTAGCTTTTTCACTAGTGCTGAACAGCCTTTTCTCAGTTGGCCAAAGATGGGAGTAAAGTAGCTGACAATTCACCGCTGGATGCTAAAAAGAAATATATTTGAAAATGAAGACATGACAAATAGAAGGGGGAACCCTCACTGTCTCCAAAGCCCATTTAAGTCATTCTTTATGCCGTCCCATGGGGCACATTTGGCTTTTCACTTCCTTTTTGTACATTTCATTTTACATGCCCTTTGGCTACAGCTATTTTAAACATATATATATATATATATATATATATATATCATTCAAGGGAGTTCACTGGCAGAGCATTTTATGTTCTGTCTTAGAGTTTTGGGTTTGTCTATATGATTACACTACTGTACATTCATCATAGCTGATGCAAAATCATGGCACGGTTTACCCACGAGACACACTTGCAATCCATGTACCCCCTGAATTCTAATGCTTACAACAATCCTAGCCTGAAAATGCCACAGCTTAAATTTTCAATGCAGTAAAAGACGTGCAGGCAAAACGATTGCAGGGACCCCACCCCATCTTTTTTTGGTGATTCTTAAGTGTTCATCCTACTCAGCAATCCTCCCTCGCAACACAGCCTCAGGAACAACCAGGATGCTTTACAACCAACAAAGGTGTGCCAGCTGGGATGGCCGTATTGTATGACGACTGGGTATAGAGGGCCATCTCTTACTCTTTGTTACTTCATTTCTGTACCACCCAACAGCCAAAGATATTGGCAGTTCACAGAAGTTCGCAAAGGCAGTTTCCAAAAATTACAACCAACAAATACAAGCTCATAAAATAAAATCTAAATTTTTAACATTTTTTTTAAAAAAACAACAAAAAAATTAAAACAGCTAAAAAAAGGAACCCTGTTACAATATGATACAACAACTGACAGAAATGTGCCATCACGTGCCTGGGAGTAGAGGAAAGTCTTCTTAACCCGGCGCCAAAAACATGACAATGATGGCGCCAAGCAGACCTCAGTAGGGAGAGCAGTCCACAAACAAGGGCTACCACTGAGAAGGCCCTCTCCATTGCTGCCTTCCTCCGAGCTGCAGGAGGGCCTCAGATGTTGATCATCACATCTGAGTAAGCTCATTTCAGTAGCATAATGCCATGGCATGACAGAGAGAGGCTCCCCATGTTCTAAGCATCTGGGTTCTGCAAGCAGGTGGCGGCAGCATCACTTACACATCCTTGAGGCCTCTTTGCACATAAAGAATGCTTATGTAGTTTGTGTTTCTGATGTGAGCCCAGAGGGCTGTATCATATTCATTGTCATTGTCCTCCCCCCAATTTCAAATTGTGTATTATAGATAAGCTCCGGGTGCATATTCATAATTTTACCATGTTTATCCATCTATTTATCCACATGGCAAGCAGCCAAAAACAATTTAAGAGATGCAACAGACTCCAAAAGAGTGATTGGAGTTTGTAAGTATTGACTGTAAGAGCCTTGGAATCCTTCAGAAATCTTTTGTCATTACAATGGCCTCTTATCGGACCATAACATGCTCCCAGGATTTTATGCTCCGAAAACGTTTTCACAGCAGGAAAGTGCAATGGAAAAGGAATTGTAATTGGCTTTTCAGAAGCATAAAAAAAACCAGAGCTGATTTTATAACCAAAATACGTTTCTTTTTTTGTTCTAGGCCATGTCTTGCATTCTGTAAGTACTATTTAACTATAATTGACATTGGCATGATGAAAATGACAGGGGAAATATTGTTGCATTGTTCCATTGTTATGGAAGGTGGCCTTCCTGAATTGATCAAATGTGACACTTTTCATGTGACTAACCTGTTATTTAGAAAGAACAGCCACTATTTACATATGGCAAAGTTTAGAGTCTTTTCTGTAACTAAATATATCAGTCATTGGTAGCAACCCAAACCTAAGAAGGCATATTGTACAAAGTGTTGCAAAAGTAGCATTAGTCAGCTCTTTTAAATTTATGTACATGGGAATGTAAATCAATAGGGTAATTTATTCAATGTGTGTTTTCTTAGGGGTGTTTCCCCTTCTAGCTTGTAATTTGAATGCTTGAAGGATTTAATTCAGGCTTTATTTCCTGGGTTAGTAAGTAGTTATAGAGCTCCTTAGGCCTTATATCATGAATTTCTAGACGTTATCACTTTTAGCAACAAAAATATGAACCATGTTCTATGGGGCAGGGCGGGACAGGGGAGACCACTAAGCTTGTTGAGTAAATTCCAAATATCAAGTGTTGCAGTTGATAGTCATATTGTTTTTTATCCAAAACTTATGTTAAAAGACTTACAAAGAAGATCCAAAAACTACACATCATTTTACGATTCACACCGTCCAATCCTGTACCTGTTTACTCAGAAGTAGAATTAGGGTGCTTCCAGATGGAGGGCTCCTAGCGCTATGAATCAAAAGGCATTGTGCAGCTATTCTATCTTCCTTATCTGACTTTTGTGGAAAGAAAAACGACAGACAAACTAGCAGTAGGAAAACATGGGAGGGTTAGAAGTGGAAGATTATGTAGTCTAGGGGAGAATTTCATTCAGTTCACATTTCAATAAGAACATAACAAATGTGAATTTCCCAAATCAATAGATGGACCGGGATATAGCTATATTTCGGTATTTGCACTTTTCAGAATTTTGCAGTGCACACAGTCCTTGAACTTGGATGTTCAATAGGTGTTTGGGAGGAAAGTCGGAGGAATGCCACCTGAGTGCTCAGCCATTGCTCATGCCTCAGCCTCTGCCCCCCTTCCCTTAGAAAGGGAAGCAGTGCACAGGAGAATCCCTGTTGTTGTCTCCAGAGTCTCCAATGTCAGCAGGGCAGTGAATCCAGGTTTTAGTCAGAACCAGTGCAAGCATTAAAGGAGCCATCAAAGAACTTTAGAATTCTGACTGGCTCTGACTGAAACCCGGAGCAGATTCGCCACCCTACTGACATCAGAGCCGGAAGTCTCCAGTGGTTATCTCCATTTTCAGCTGAGAGATAACAATGGGGAATGGGGTGGCAGCAACTTGACTGCTATCAACCTGAAGTAAGCAATACAGGACTCATAAAGTGTACCTGGCCCACTATGACTTTCCTCACAACCCCAGAGCTTTGTGTTGCCACTATATGGCAGCTCACCAGTGTGCTCGTTTTTCCAAGGGGAAGCACGAAAAACTTTGGCAGGCAGCATACATCCCACAGGCCTTAGGCTGCTTACACGAGATACAGATCTATGCATGTCCGCGTTTGTCTCCTGGATTGTTTAGAAAGGCTTTGTCACTCAGTACTTGAAGACATGCATACATTCATAGAATTATAAATAATTCGCACAGCGCATCACCAGACGTGCTTTCTCATTCAAGCTCTCATTTAACCCAATAACAACTCTTAGCGCCTATTAGGCAGAGGGAATGATTTGCCCGAGATGCTCGTTGCTTTCATGACTGGGAAGTATCGAACCTCAGGGTTAACCACATGCTGTGTTAAATGCGTAGCATGTAGCTGATCCTCACTCTTTTTTCAACTTTAGCACAAATGTATGAGGCCCCAATCTAGGACCACAACACATTAGTATGGGCGGGGGGGGGGGGGGGGTTAAACGTTCCCACCCAGCCACTTCCACCCTCTAAATTTGCCCCTAAGAAAGAAAGAAAAACCTCCACTGGCACCAATGGAGTTTGTTTTTCTTTACCCCTTTGCTGGGGACAGGGTGAATTGAAGGAGGGGGGGAATAGCTGCATGGGAATGTTTAACCCCCTACCAGCACATGGCTAGTCCTGATCTGGACTGGGAGCCCACATTGTTATACTAAAGGGAGGAGTTAGCCTTTAGCATACAGTGTAGTTTAACACTCAGCCTCCCTTCTTCAAGAACAACACTTTATTACTACAGCAGTCTTCTCCAACCTGATGCCCCACAGTTGTTTTTAACTTCAACTCTCATCAGCCCCAACCAGCATTACCAATGGCAAGGAATGCTGGGGGGTGTAGTCTTGAAGAAGGTCGCACTACACTGAAACCTGGGCCTTTCTGCATACAAAACAGCCTTTCCCCTTCTTATATCTCAGTTTGACACAGTCTGTCATCGTAGCACACGTAATTAAAGCAATGCCTTCCAACTCTAAGCATATATAAAGCCCATCAGCTTCAGCACTTTCCATGATCACATTTCTCTACTTCACAACCTGAGGAGCACAGAACTAGCCTTGCGAATAGATTAAGTGTGTGTGTGTGTGTGTGTGTGTGTGTGTGTATATATATCTATCTATCTCACTCTCACACACACAACACAAACTCTCTCTTGGGCATACGTATTTAAATCAAGTTTATTGTCCCTTTGTTCCTGTATTATGTAACAGAGAGTACAGCAGCAGTAGATTAGACTGTCACACAATTGTTTTTACTTAGCATTTGAAGTGTTTTTGATCAGCCTTTTTTGATAATTAATGCCAGGCTACACCATCTGTTTTGTAAAGATGTGCATTTGATGAGATCTCAAAAGCAGCACACAGTCAGTGCATTTCATATGGCCAAAGAGCCAGCAGAAGGTTTTTACGAAAGTGTGGGAGACTAAGAAAACCCTTTCATTAACTGCTTCATCTATTGGTTTTTAAAATAAAAATTTAAAAGTGGTTTGTTAGAAGTGACGCTACAGTAGTTTCCTTTTCTAATCGATTCAAATAATGCTCTTCCATGATTAGAGATGTTGTCCTAGTTCAGAATTCCACTGACTCCCTAGTGCAGGGGGTGTTGAATTTCAACACTGTGAGGTAAATTCAGGCTACCGGGGATCCCAATCCAGCCCTCTTGAATTTGCCAGGTGGACCCATCCCGTTCCCCTGGCCCCAATCCTTTCCTCTAACTGCTAATCATTTGGTGATTTCCCAGCTTTCCTGCATTTTTTTTATTCTAAAAGGTTAAAATGCCTCTCCTAAGCTTACTTAGTGGCAATAGGAACTTTAAGCTAAAATAGGCTGATATCTTTGGTATTTTTGACCACCGCCCCGTTTGCCTTTGGCCCTGCCCATCACTGCAATTTTAGGGCTTCTCCAAAATGGAATTTCATCCACAGAGTGATCCAGGTTCAACACCCCTGCCCTAGTGCATGGATAGCGCTCCCACATGAGCGTGCTTCATAAAGGGATGTGAACATGGAGCTTTAACCTCCTCCATGAAAGTGAATGGGAATCCCTGACATACACTAGACCTCTAAAGCTCACACAAAAAAACCTCAAGAGCAGGTTGTATGACTTGTAATCAGGTTGTACTGATCACAATTTTCAGACTTTTTAAAAATTATCCTGAGACCTTTACTAAATTCTTCAGCATGATTTTTACAATAATACTGAATGTGCATGATAAAAACAGAGCTATATGCCATTTCCACAAAGTTTCACCTCTAAAATGAAAGGTCTGCCTGGAAGTGATGTCCTCCTCTCATCCAAAAACCTCATCTCCTAACCTGAGTTGTCTGAGCTTTTGGTTAGTTAACAGTGTGACAATCATTCTGCACATGCCCAGGAGCACTCTCTATTAATTCAAATATGAATGTTGGTGCCAAGGCTAAATCTTGGTGAGTGCAGGCTCCAATTAAGCCACGACTTTCTGTTTCCCCCACCCCCAAGAAATTTAATTTTTTAGTGCAACTAACAAACATCTTTGTAAAAAGGTATTTGTCACAGAGACTGCATTGGGTGTCAAGGAGCCAGATTCACTTCTGTTTTTCTAGTGACACCAGCCTGTCATTCCACTGACAGTGATGCCTTCAAGCTCTCAGGCCCCATCACTTTCCTGATCTTGTGCAGAGACAAGCATCTTGCAGTTGCCTAGGAACTAACAGATATACTTCCCAACCAATTTCAAGTCTAGAGTACTTAATTTGTAGGCCTTAAGCTTGTGTTCCTGCTGCAATACTCTTTTACCAGGTGAAAACACAGGGGGATGCCCACTCTGCGTCTAAGGAGCTTAGAATGTTGTGCATGGATTTTCACCTACAGCCTATCTACACAGTCCCTTGGAACATTTTAAATAGTATTTTAAAACGTTCCAAATAGGTGCATTCTAAAACGTCTTAGGCCACAATACTGAGTACTCACGTTACAGGAGAAAAAATTCTTCAGTCTTTCAAGGGGTGTGTGCCTTCACACACTCTTCTGCCCTGTCTCTTTCTGTTTTGTTTTTACAATGAGTTTAGGGCAAGGCATTGTGGGCATTGTAGTTCAGTCACCCACTTCCTCCTTTGTTCCTCTGTCATTCCCTAGCGAGTATAGGGCTAAGAATTGTGGGTGTTGTAGTTCACTCACCCACTTCCTCCTTAGCCCCTCTTTCTTCCCCACCAATCAACTGCTAAGCATTTGGGCACCAGCAAACAAAGCACTGCCCCCATGAATCACAAACGGTAAGGAAGGACACATTATTTTACTTTAAACGATTTATTAAAAGTGAAACCGTTGTATATAACTGAAGTGAGTTTTAAAAAACCTCAGGTATACAACGTTATAGGGAGTGCATCATGTGGCCCAAAGAGTTTTCATAACCCTTATAAAACGTTAAAAACCTAGCGTGTAGATCGGCTCCTAGACCCATATCAAGCTTCTATGGTAATTTAGTTTGAGTGATCATGATCAACCCAAGATCATGTAGGGTGCAAACCTATGCATGTTTAGACAGGGAAAAAAACTCCCAACATTCCAGTATAAATATGAATAGGACTGAGCCCATAGTAAGCCAGCAAGGATTTGTACCCAGGTCCAAGTCTACCCATTCTAATCACTACTTCATTGAGTGAATAATAAGAACAAACAAATCTGTAAATTTTGGTCTCTCTCGGTTTCTTTTTTTTCCAGCCTTAGGTTTCTTTTGTCCTTTTCCTGCAACAGTTTGTGTTTTTTATGTCTGTGCAAAAATCTGTACACATTTTCCTTTGCATTTCTCCTAGTATACACATTTTTGTATGAATTTTGCCTAACACACATTTTTGCTAGCAATTTACCCTAATAAAAGGATTTTATGTACATTACTTTCACCGAAACATGCATTTTTGCATTCATTTTTTTAATTGCAGAATCTCATCACAAAATTTGGAGAACTGTGCATACCAGAGGGTAATTGCAGTTCGGTTTGTGCAATGATTCAGCAAGTGCAAATTAGGTTCTCATTAAAACCAGAACCGAAGGACTTGCCCCCACATTCCTACCAAACCCTGGACACTATCACCAAAATGCATTGCATTTTTGTTTTTCCCTTTTCCCCCTCCCAATAATTCAGTTTTTCATTTATTCTTTTATTTTTATTTTATTAGCTGTATTTATATAGCCTCCCTTCTGGGTGCCTTCTCTTATTTTATCACATACTTCCTCAGCTCCCCCCTCCCGCCCCTCAAATTGCTAGTATTAATACTGAAAATCAAATAATACACAATCTGAAAGCTCAAGTGAGCGATGCACAGCAGTTGAAGGCCCTGACACAGCACACTGTCTTCTACAGAAGACAATGAATCCAACGCATCCCTAGTGTGCCACCATGATCATTTGAAACACTAAATATCATTTCGGAGATATAAAAGGAAATTGAATTTTTAAAGGAGAAAGTTCTCTCCCTGGGATTCAAATGTGAGTGCACTTCTGCAGCAATTGCCATGGCATCTCATCTTGGGAGACTTTATCGTAAAATAGCAGAAGTGTCCTCAACTCACACCTATACAAATAACCAACTCAGCCATGTTTTTGATCGTTAAAGCAAAACAGAGTTCAGAAACAGAAAGAGACACAATTTGCAAAGCTCTCAGCAGTAGGGAGGCAAAAAAAAAAAAAAACCCAGCTTCAGTTTAACAAGATTCCTAATCAGAAAACTTCAGCTCAGACACAATTGCAGCCTCAAATATGCATTTCACACTTGATTCCTGAAGCTGATCTGTCTGTTTCATTGTCAGAGATACTTTTAAAAATGTTTTTAAATACATATTTTGTAAAATAGACATCTCCAAATAGAGGACTGTCCTCTGCATCCCTTCAAATAGAAGACTACCATCTGTAAAAGAAGCCACATGGCTATCCAAGTTGAAATATAAAGCATGTTTTCAGATTTTGCCATAGGATGTTTACTGTAGATCAATAAATTAGTTGCAAGCCATAAAGGAAGGGGAAATGGCACCCACGCTTGAAAATATAGCCAGAATTGTAATAGAGCAACAAAAGAATTCAACCCCTTGCCATAAAGCCATGCTGGATCAGATCAAGAGTCCATCTGGTAGGGCATTCTGTTCACATAGTAGCCAACCATGAGTGAAATAGCACCTCCTGCTCATGTTACCCAGAATCTGTAATATAGAGGACATACCATGTCTCATAATGGAGGTACCATATAGCCTTTGATAGCCTTCTCCTCCTGGAATTTGTCTAATCTAAAGTCATCCACGAAGCCCCCCCCCCCACTTCCCCAAACCTTCTCATTTGATGATGTTCAGATCTACACATTTGCCCCATGCAAATGGGTTTTCTGTAATGTATATACCACATTAATGGCTACTGTTTGCTAAGCCAATTTCATGAAAATCCATATTTAAATGGAAGCACCTCAAAACCCATTTCCTTGTAGATTGGTTCTGGGTTTAAGCTACTTTGTTAATAAGAATAACATCTGATTTTAGGGGATGACTGGGAAAACCTCTAAGCCAGCATCTCAGCCCAAAGTCAACATCTTACCCTAAGAATA
This sequence comes from Anniella stebbinsi, assembly GCA_029215795.1. Classification (NCBI taxonomy): domain Eukaryota; kingdom Metazoa; phylum Chordata; class Lepidosauria; order Squamata; family Anniellidae; genus Anniella; species Anniella stebbinsi. Next base: position 187,441,639 of record JARDYH010000002.1, read on the forward strand.
TATGTTACAAGGGTGTTGTATAGTATCCAACAGGTGCTTTTAGCATTAGAATTAAGTGAGAGAGCAGCACTAACTTTGGCTGAAAAATATAGATCGCAGTGCAAGCTATCTCAATAAATCCAACAGAGAGTTCCTTACAGCAAACAACTACCACAGTTGTAACAGAACAGTCTAGTAGTAACTTAAACATACAATGCCCACTATTATTTGGGGCTTATCCGTCATACTAGAAGTGTTTTGCATTATTTATTTTGCATCTTATCTACAGCCAGGTGTACATTAATCCCAAATTTCTAAGCTATAAAAATTTACAACCAAAATCCTAGGAAGGATTTGCAGATAAAACATCTATACCATGAGTCTGAACAACATTAAGCCAAGGAAATTGTAAGTGATGTAGTAATGTGTTCAAAATTTTGTCAGGTTATAGGTACCTCTAGTTTATGGCATGTGAATAATTAACTTCAAAGCCTAGAGTTCCCTCACAGTTAACACTTGATCCAGATAGACTTCTATATAGTTTACAGTGGGCCATTCTATTGTGCAATATATTTTTCAAAACCAGTAATATACCAGCCATGTTGCTGGGTACAAAACAAGAAAATTGGCACTTTACAGTTTATTGCATCTTCTGTTCCACTGATACTGAATTCAGATTTGGTACACACAAAACATTGGATCTCAACATGAAAAAAAAATAACTATCACACTTATTGAATTGATATTGTTGAAAGGAATTGAAGGATCACATGATTAATAGAGCAGTCCTATCCTTGAATTATGTTAATTGAGACAGGATTACTACTAACCCTTTCTGCTGCACCAACTCAAAATATTGTGCAAGCATAGTGAACTTATACAACACAGCATTCTTCATTTATTTACAATAAGTATTCTTATACCGGCCTTCACTCATACCCCCAGGTGGTTTACAAAAATGAACAATGCCATTTAAAATGTAAACACAAAAAAATAATGAACTAGAAGCCAAAAAAGAAAAGTCATAGGAGCATAAATAAAATTCAGCAGGGTTAAAGTTGCTTGTTTGTTTATAGCATGTTTAAATTATTTGTTTGTTTAAAATATTTATAAGTCATCTTTTAGGGCAATAACCTCCTAAGTGTGATGTCTCCCATTGCTAGAAACACCCAAATGGCATATAAAAGTCAAAAGCCAAAACAAATAAAATAATCACAAAAACAATCATAATGTTAAAACTGGCAACCAGCTTTCCCATAAAGCGATAAAATCATGTTAAAGACTCAGCCCCAGTGAAATAGTTCAACAGATTTACAGTCAACTCATCAGAAACATGTTATAGAGCAATCCTTTTTTCACATACCTGTGAAAATCAGAATAGAGACGGGCCAAACAGATGTTAATTGGAAGTAGAATCTATAGAGTGGGTGATAAAGAGAAAGCATGGCTCCATGTCCTCATCGATCTACACAAGCATTTGGTTGGCCATTGTGGGAAAAGAATGCTGGAGTAAATGGATCTTTGGATTGATCTAACAGGGCTCTTCTTGTGTTCTCACCTCATCTCCACATTATGGAATGCACTCCCACCTAGTATTTGGGAGATACCAACTGTAGTACGCTTTGGGTGCCAGTTTGTTTGATTATCATGTTGTTGTGAGTACTGGTTTTATTTCATTTTTATAAATGTTTTATATAAATGTTTTTGAATTTATTATGATGTTTTTAATGTATTTTAATGTATTTCAATCTTTTCTTTATAAACCACTTAGGTTTTTTATATTGTTATATAAACATATTAGACAGCAATCCTATGGTCACTAGGCAAGCATCCCAGGGACTATGGGGCAGCTCAGAAAACTCTTCCAAGGTTGGAGACAATGCTCCAACCTCAAGAGAGGGACTCGGAACTCCACCCCTAGACCCACCTCCCATGCAACCACTACAGAGAGAATCATGCCAGCTGCCTCTCCGAGGTTGGAAAAGTAACCTCAGTGGAGGAAGAAAGGAAGCATTTTGGTGGGCAAGCAGGGGAGGGGACCATAGAGGCCAGGATATGAGTTATCTGAGCTTCCTCTAGCCTCCTTCCCTCCCCCTCAAAACCATCCTCACTAGATAGGCTAAAAAGCCCATCTAGCAAAAACACCCAAAACAGAGAACAGGGAGGTGAAGATTGGCTCTGCTACTTTTCCCGCCCTGCCAGCTTCAGCCTGGGAGGGCATAGGAAACTCAGAAGCCTCCGGGTTTGGGGACTTTCAACAAGGGACATCAGAGAAATCCACAACGAATCAAATGAGTTTGGATTTGTATGAATCCAGCCTATGAATTCCACAGTGGACTGTTTTTTCCTGACTCATACGGATTCCACAGATTTGTGGAGTTGTTGTTGTTGTTGTTTTGCTTTCCAGAATTTTACACAAATTGAATCATGGAAAAATACATTTTAAAAAAACCATCTGAAAATGTACATTTCCCCCATAGGCAAAAGCATATAAATGTACATTTTAAGGGAATTTGCGCATTTTTGCAAGTGCAAATTTGCATGAATGAGAATTTGCACAAATTCAGGAAATTGGAAAAATCTGATTCCACCAATCATTTCATTTATTACATTTCTATACTGCCCCATAGCCAAAGCTCTATGGGCAATTCACAAAAAATAAAAGTGGATAACAGAATGAAAGGCACCTGACAAACCATGAAATACAAACAGTACAAATTTTACAAAAATCATACATCTGAAATGTTGAAATCTATGTGAAGGAAGGGACATGGAGGAATAGGAAATTCCCTTGTGTGCATGGTCCAGATCATTTAGGACTCACCAGCACATTGAACTGGATCAGGAAGTCAACAGGCAGCCAAAGTTGCTGGCTCAGAACAGGTGTAAGATGTTCTGAGGCATGCACTGTCCAGCTCCCATAATATTTGCCATTTACCAAGCTCCAAAACCATTAATATAATTGTAACATGTTATCCATCAATCTACTTGGCTTCACTCAGAGTGCATTAGAAGTAATTAACCAGCACTGAAGTCCATTTAGCTATTATTTCTTAAACAGACAGCAGGTGTTGCTATTACTTTAACTCTGTTGTAAAATGTGCTTGCTAAAAGATTAGTGGGACACAGGCAGAGGCTTAACTTTGCAACAAATGGAAACCTGGATCATTGTGCAAGTATGTACAGACAAGTCATTGTATCTAATGTTTCACAAATAAACTGTAACAAGTTAAAACATAAATTATAACTGGTTCTGGCTAATAATGACAATATGCTGTCAGAGTGGCTCTGAAAACTTTGAGTTACTTTTAAAGTTTTTGCAGTATTGGGCTATAAATATTATTTTTTTCCTTTCTTTTCTTGGCCTCTCTCTTTATGATTGCTGGATCTCAAAAGGTAATTGCAATAGCGACAAATTGGCAAACATAGTACACCTTGTAGCAGCTATGGCCAAACCATAAATCATGATTAACTGAAAAATCATCAGCACAGACAGAACCACTGAGGGGGAAATGGCTTGCAGCACTGTGTCGAGACACAGAAAAAGTGGTCTGCTTTTCTTGAAACCTATGCATAACTCTCTCCCTTTTTTATGAATAGTGTAACATTCCTATGTATGTAATGTTTGTTCTCTATTTCTTTTCCACGATTTATTTTCTGCTCTGTTAATTCAAAATAAAAGTTTAAAAAAGCCCCCCCCCCAAAAAAAATATGAAAAATGTTGACCTCTTTAAGGGGGGAGGGGAGAAAAGATCTAAACCATTCAGAGATCCATTTCCAATAAAATGTGTTGGCAAGCAAACAAATAGCACTTGATTTGCTAAGTTAAGTCAATATGGGGGATTTGGCTCCATCCTCTATTCTTCCATCCTATATCATTGGCTTATCATCCACCTTCCAGTTTGCCCATCCTGTCCAATTGGCCATCCATTGTACCCTGTATGAGATCATCCCAGCCCCTGTTTTCTCCATGGCCCCTTGTTTTTACAATCAAATGCCACAAATGGACGTCCTTCGGATCCATTGTTTACTTGGTTCTCCTTTCTTCAGCCATCACAACTCTCACATTTCTTTTCATTCAGCTTCTCAGAGCTCCATGACACCAGCGATTTAGTGTACTCTCGCCATGCCTGGTGTGCGGATTTGCAGCATGGTACTCACATGACACCATGCCTGTCCTGCTGACATGCCATCTCTTCCCCAGCCTTTTCTGTGTTTTTCTAGAATGCTAAAAGTCTGGATTATTTTCCCTAAATGCATTTAATGCACCCTAAGCCTCTGTGTAGTTTTAAAGGAACCGGGGGCCTGAATGGATTGCATCAGGGCCTGGCAGGGAAAAGCAATTTTCCCCAGCAGCCAGCTCCAAGCCTCAATATAAAACCCAAACCTTGCATCTCAGGCTCCAAAGTGTTTTTTTGAAATCACACAACGCCTGAATCTCTGCAGAGACAGGATTGTACTCCTTCGATGCCCCAAAAGAGCCAGACTAAAGGGTCGTTCCATTTTTGCCCGGCAGAAAGGCGGTCTGGTTGAAATGCTCATCTGACAGGACCTGACTGGAGGGAGAAAGAGAAAGGGAGGGCGGCGTGGAGTAGAAGAAGGAAGGGGAGAAAGAGCAGCTATTCAGGTGAAAGGGATCATTAGCTTGATGTGATTCTGCCTCAGAGATAAAAAAAATGCAGAGGCAAACGGGGGAGAGAGAATTAGGTGTGCTGGAGGTCTCAGTGCGGCTATTATCCCCACATCAAATTTCCTCTTTCCCTAAGTCCACCATGAGTTTTTTCCCACCCATTTTTCAGGGTTGATCTTCAGCCAAGGTGGGCAACATGAGCCCAGCCCTAACAATGTTTTGAGGGCCCGTCACCCTCACAAGTTGCTGCTGCTACTGCCAAATTGCTGCAAACATTCAGCAGTGCAGTGGCCAACAGCTGCATTTTCATTTTAGAACATGGATTGGCAACTTCCAGAGGTCCAGGAAGCATTTCCACACACACGCCAGCTCCCCGCCATGGACTGCAATCTGTTCCCATTCCCCACCCAGACTCACCCTGCAAAAGGCAGAAATCAGCAACAAGCCACTCTGCAGCATTATTGGCAAGCTAAATTTAACCCTTCTGGTGCAGCTACAGAGTGACTTTGGGCACTCTGTAGCCAGTCACCTTTTCTTTTTAAAAATAATTTAAAAGAAACTTTGGGGGAGCAGAAGGGGGTAACACCAAGAGTGTTGGGGGGCAGATGTGGTCCATTGTATTACTATGAGTGGATCAGGCTCAGGTTAAACTAAGGGGCAATCCAAAAGCAAGTCAATCAGCAAGCAATGGTCAAAAGTACATTTTTAACAAGTAAGAGGAAGCAATTGAAGAGTAGCCAAGGTCAAAACACAAATACCGTATGCAGTCCAAAAGCAGAGTCAAGAAGGAGTCCAAGGTCAGTAGCACAAAGGCTACAGCATGATACAAGGCAGTAGGAACAGATAAAGACATTGTTTCTTAGGGTGACCATCCACCCGGATTTGTCTGGACATGCCCGGAAAATGGGGAGCAAATCCGCATCCGGGGGGAAAACTGTTTTGGGGGGCCAAATCCGGAAATTTAGCCCCCCAAAAGGGTGACCAGATGGCCCTGGGGCGATCCGGGCCAACCGGGGGGCAGCGGGGGCAAACTGGGGTGGCAGGGGGTCACGTGGCGGTGGTGCAAGGCGGGCAGGCAGTGCGAGGCGGGCGGCGCGAGGCACTTACCTGCTGGGGCGTCCGCTTCCCTCCAGTGCTCGGAATCTACTGAGAAACAGGCTTCACGGCCTGTCCCTCAGTAGCGCGGGCGGTGCGAGGCATGTGGGTGGGGGGGCGGCGCGGGGGGGGCGGGATTTTGGTTCTCAAAATCTGGTCACCCTATTGTTTCTAGCACTGGCTAAGCAGACACTGAAGGCTTTTACCACAAAAGCCTGCTGAGACCCACCCAAGACTCCGCTGCAGTATATTAGAGGTCTCTGATCAAGGCCCTACTCATGAAGAGTCACTTTCTCCTTTGCAACTGAACACCCCTTCTCACTGTAGCCTACTGGCTTGTTGCTTGAAGCAACAATGCTCCTGAGGGTGAGGTGGTTGCTCAGCTGCTGCCTCAGAGGCACAGTGTCATCCCGCTGACAGAGATGGACTTGCAGCCATCTTCCCTGAGAGCCCAGACTCTTCCTGGTCAAGTGATAGTGACTGATCCAGGTACCCTCAATTTCTGGAAATTGTGGCTCTTCTTCTAAGGAGAGTTTCTTCAGTAGGGACATGTCACCCGTGAGCCACACATTGTCTACCCCTGCTTTAAAACAAGGGGTGTGTGAGCCTAGTTTTAATAGAAATTAGCACACTCCCAAGGCTTCTGGGAGTTCTGAGTTCCTGTAAGTTATAATAAATAGCTGCTGAGTTTGAACCATCTTGTGTGTGTTGCTGTTTCTCATATGCAAAAGGTGCCAAAATAACCTGGCTGGCCTTGGATTCTATGCACCTTGATATGAGTGGTTACTTTACCCAGGCAACAAATTTGGGCCAGCCCTGTGAGGTAGTAGAATGTACTACACCAGATTGCAGGTTGGGATGCCACTTTGGGGTACTTCAACACAAAATAGAACATCCCTTTCAGTTGGAAAACTAACACATCAGGTTTCTCTGGGCTGTAAGTGGCCTCCTGGCCTTTATTGCGACTCCCTGCCCCCCGACCACTACTGCTGACAAATTTGCAGCAAAAATTTGAGGGCACAACAACAGGAAGGGCCTGAGTTTTCCTTCTTTGGAAAAAGAAAAGGACAGACAGACAGACAGACAGACAGAAAAAAGCAAGCAAGCAGCAGTCTGCTGCTGAAATTGGGTGACACAGTGGCTGGGGCTGATTTTAAAGAAAGAATCTGTATTTTTTTTTCACTGCCATGCTGCTGAATTTCAACAACAACTTGGCAGAGCAGCAGCAAGGGCCAGGGTAATTGGCCCTGAGAACCCCCCCCCCCAAAGTCACCCACTCCTGCTTGTAGCCAGATCCTTTGCCTGTTTTGCTGGTTTTCTGTTTGAGGAAGCATTCTGCATTCAACCACTTACTCTGCTACATGTGTAGACCAGGAAATGTGAATTTTCTATTGAAGTTTGTCTCTTCAGCTTAGCAGAGGGGGCCAAGGTTCTCAGGGAAAGAGTCGTGAGAGAGGAATTATGGGGAAAAACTGAGATGGAAACTGAAAGGCTTGGAAGTGAAGGCAGCTTTACTCTCTTTCGGCCAACTGAACATTGGGAAAGCAGCACCCCCTCCCACTTCTCACCCACCACACCCTTGACACTAATTAGGGTGCCCAGGTGTCCGCTTTTAGAGAGGACAGTCCTCTGTTCTAAGGGTTCCCACAGGTCAGTCTTCTATTTTGAAGGTGTCCTCTATTTAAAGGGCTGTCCATTCAATAAGTCTGATTTAAAAAATAAAAAAAACCATCAGAAGGAAGAGCAGGAGGCCATGAAATTGCTCATCGATGTACCTGGATAGCAGACTGAGCAAGGCACAAAGGTCACCTGGTCACATTCTTCCACACTATGGTGAGATGTGCTGTATTTCTACTTAAACGTGCACCTACACATATAAATTACCATATGCAAATAGCATGCAAATTGGTGTCCACTCTTTAGGCAATTCACAACTGACCTCCTAACACTAAGGCTGCCTCTACAAGAGGCATTTAAAGCTCTTTCAAGGCGCATTAAAAAATTTACTTCTACAAGAACGGAGCGCAAATCGGGCATAGAGGCGCGTTTTCTCTCCGATTATGCGCATTATCGAATGCGCGTTAAATAGCGAGTTTTATTTCCCTCCTGCCGTTAAAGCACATTTTGCCCATGTGAACAAGCAATTCTACGCATTAACTACTTGTAAAGCGCATTTGAAACAACCGGTAAGGTCACCTGTTGAGTGCTCAATTACCTCCTGCATACAAGCATTTACGATAAAGCGCTTCCGAGAAGATGCGCATAATCGGAGGAACAGGCGTCAAACGGAATCCATCTAGAGGGGGCCTAAGACAAGCTAGAAGGTTCTCTTCTCACATCACAGCCTGGGATATCCCTCACATCCCTACTCCTGTAGTTATCAGTGGGCATCGCTTGGGATCAGAAGCAGGGAAAGAGGGCAGCCCCATGCAGGCACATAGCTGGTGAATGGCCAGCAGCACGCACTGTAGACAATGTTGACCCTATTTCCAAGCCATGTACCAGCATGGTTGAGATGGGCAAATATATCAGTTTTGCTTCCCACCCGCCACATTCAAACTTTTAAAGTTTAAAGTTCTTTCTATCCTGAATATGAAGAACTTTGCGAAAGATGGAAATTCTTATCAAAAGCACAGTGAAACAAATTCTCACCCCTCTTCATCAGTCTAAACTGGCACAGCTATTCCCAGCATGGAGAGGACCATGATGTACCTGCCTGCCATGCAGCTGTGAGGAGCCCGTGGGGAAAAAAGAGGTGGCAACACTAATTAAGTGCTAACATGAATACACAGGGATTCAGATCCAGATGTTTAAGAGCTAAGCATGCAATGCCCTGGGTCTTGGTGGATGGATTTAATTTCTGTCGATTTTAAATTCTTCCACATTCGCCATTTTAAAAATTAATTATCCCTTATACAGAGAACTTTGCAAGTTTTGGTAAAACTTTATTGAGAACAAACTGAAACAAATTTCTCACCCATCCGTAGCATGGAGATGGTTGGGGGCTGGGTGGCTATTTCCCATCACACCCCATCCCAACCGCAGTACTGCTTCTTGTACAGCCTGTTTAGTGTTGAATCTCACACCCAGTGATGAAGGGAAATGCCATCTGGATCATTACTTGTAGACTGACAGTGATGATTCAAGGGTCATGCAGCATCCCACTCTGATCACAATCAAAAGAGAGGGATTTAGAACAAGAGTTGCCATGCAGCAGAATATAGAACTGTCATTTGTTTTTCCCCTGGTCTACATATTGTCTATGTGTCCTGGAATGCAGCCTTGGTACATATAAATTATATACCCAAGAGAATTATAAATCCACAAAATAGTAACATGATATCTTTCACCCACTTTCTTTTTTCTTTTTTTCTTTCTTCCCCCACCCCGCTTGCTTTTTATAGGAAGTCTCATTAAACTGATTGGCTGGCAGTGGCAGCAGGCCTCTGATTAAATCCACATTTTAATGAAACTGATTTTCAAAAACAGTATCATTAAATAATTTAAAAAGTGCTAGCGACTACCCTGAACCAATTGAAATATATTCCTGTTTATATAACATCTGCTTTGCCAAGAGCACTGGCTGTTGATATCTTTTGATGTGCAGAAACAAAGACAAAGAATTCCTGCCTATTTTATGGCTTCTTTAAATAGGGGGATATAATTCACGCTCCTTTATACATCCCTCCTGTTTTGACAAAACTATAATTCAGGCTGCTCTGCCTAAGCAAACAGTTAAGACAACAGTAATATATCATTGCATTTTTAATACAAATGTTGATTTTGTTATCTTTCCCTTCTGCAAAAGGGGAAAAAATCACCCTCTGATCATTCATAAGACAGTGAAAAACACAGGTCACCTTTTCCTTTGATCATTAATGATAACACAGGTCACATCAGCCTTCCCCAACTTGGTGCCCTCCAGATGGGTTGGATTATAGCTCCCCCTCATTCCCAGACAAAATGGCGATGGGTTGGGAATTATGGGAGTTGCATTTCAATCAGCGGTGTAGTGGTACATTTTGAAGTGCAGCTGCTGATCTTGACAGTCCCTAGAGCCACACCTAGTAGTGATTAGGGATGTGTATCGTATCATTAAAATGTCCGATAATGATACAATAAAGTCATTATCGGACATCTGATTAATGATAACGATATGATAGAAAAACCTCCGATAAATATCTGATCCGAAAATTTTCAGCCCAATTATATTGGATTATCGGACTGCCATATAAATAAACATATAACTTCTGTTAGAGGCTTGAAACTTGGTCACAGTGCATATGGGGTTTGCCTAAGTATGTATATGAAATTTGAGATCAATCCCGCCAACCCTCGATTTTATATGAATTTTTGAAAGATCGTTCAACTTTTTGACAGGTCTGAATGAACGCACATGGCGAGCTGTCATTCTGACCTGTCAGAACTTAAACATTCATTAATAAATTCATATAAAATTGAGGGTTGGAGGAATCGATCTCAAATTTCATACACATACTTAGGCATACCCCATAAGCATTGTGGCTAAGTTTCAAGCCTGTAACTTTGAAAATACAGAAGTTATAGCCATTTTTTCTAAATCAAAATTCAGCTCTATAGGGCACAATGGGGCTGCAAATTAAATATCAGATTTCCGATAATTATCGTGAAGACGATATGATTAACCTACGATATTATCGGAGACGAAAAAATTTTTGGTCCGAAATTCCAATAACGATAAAATACGATATTTTTGGGCATGCACATCCCTAGTAGTGATGTTGAAGAAATCCTCAACATATTCAAATAAGTTGGATTACTGTGAATCCAACCTGCAGATTCTGCAGGGGAGCAACTTTTTACCGAATCACACAGATTCTGTGGACTTGAAATCAGTTTCTCACTTTGGGGGAGGTTTTGCACTACTGTGCATTAGCACAAGTAAAATGAAATTCTGGGTGGACGGGGAATCCGATTCTATCAAGGAATTAATGACAGAATGTAAGGCACCTTACCATCTGGAAAACACAGATGGAATGTATTTAACAAAATCCATACATCACTAGCCATACCCCTCTTATGAAACTGGGAGCAGGGAGATACATTTTCCTCCTGGTGGACCCCATCTTTTCATGGGTCCCCCTGGAAAAGAATCTCTGATAGGCTGTCGCCAGTCAGGATGAACATCCTGACACACTCTAGTTTGTCCAACTGCTTGGGGAGTTTCTGAGCTCTATTGCCATTGACCCCTCCCTCCAGCCCGAACCTAGAAAAAAAGAAAAAGAAAGATGTTCTAGATATTCCTTCCCAAAGACCAGAAATAGACAGTTTACCAAAACCCTTTAAAAACTCTTATAACACAAGCAGTAACTTTGTAACCTTGTGGTCTTTCATGTGGGGAAAAGTTCAGTGAGAAATCCCTTTTAAAATAACACAGTCGCATGTCCAAATATAAAGAGGAGTTTATTTAAGGAAAAAGAGGCATACGGAGGAAAAAAAACAGAGAAGGCAAGAATCACACACATACACAGAATTCCAAATAAAAATTAAAAAGTCTGTCTAACTTATCTAATCATATTATCTACTTGAGTAGAGTCTGGGGTCTCAGAGCCTATGCTGAGTTCATGGCAGAGAGGATGGTCTGAGAGAGAGAATATAGGAAGCTCTAGAAATACTGAAGAAATTGTTTTTATGGGGATCTCCAGTCAATAAAAGTCAACCACTTAGACCAAACAACTGATGTTTGGTCCAATGACACAATAACCTCCGTTTCTGAGGTCAGTGGTCTAGTTAGCAGCAAATCAGAGAATTACCAATTGGCTGGACCTACCTTCTTAACAACTGTAACTTACATCTCAAAAGCCCAAGGTGGTTGGAAACAGCCACCCTATTCCCTTGATGAATTGGGAGATTAAAAAAAGCCATTGCTTCTTTTACCGATTCTCCATCAAGTCCCTTACTTGCTGTGTAGCACAAGTTGAATCCTGCTTATTTGAGTGGGCAGCCTAAGGACGAAGGATGTGCGAAGTCAATGTGGCATAGCGCTTAGAGCAGCTTTCCTCAACCTCCAGATGTTTTGTACTACAATTCCCAGTACTCCTATCCATTAGCCAAGCTGGGCAGTGGTGATGGCAGCTGATTAGGCATTACCATAGGCAGAGAAGAGAACAGACACATGACTGGACATAACAGAAATCCCATATGGGTTTCAATCAAAAGCTCTGCCCCATAAAGTGAGACAGTTCAGCCAAGATGCCCCAGAAATGCATGTGTTATTTGTAACTTGAAATGCATAATATATGTATATATTGTTAATGATCTTTTCACTTATATTATTACAAGTGGCAGCCATTTAAAAACCAAATATGGCCAACTATGGGGGACGGACCTCATGTTCCCATCTCAGCTTAGAGAATTTGTGGTGACTAGACTTTTAAAAGATGGAAATACACAAATTTTATATACATATATACACATACACATGCACATACACATGCGCGCACGCACACAGAGAGAGAGAGAGAGAGAGAGAGAGAGAGATCTATTTATGCCTATTCTCTATATCCAGCATGGGGTTTATTATTATTTTTAATATATTAGATATGGATGAACAGTGTGACAAGGCTATGGATAGTGGGCAATTGATATCTCATTTGCAAAGGATTTCCCAGCCATGAAACATGGCGTGCCCTTCAGCTGCTGTATCATTTCTGAAAGAGCAGGACACAGCTTTAATGAGACTGTATCAATTTTATGTTCTGTAATGTTTTACGGCAAAGTTGCTAGAAACTGCATATGCTAACCTGTCTCTTTCCCCTGGAGAAATGCATAAAAGAAGATGTGATTTCTTTGAAAATCCTGACTAAAGGAAGTCCTGGCAGTTTTGAAGTAGCAGGACTTCCATCCTTTGATATGCAAAGCAGGCTTGGCTCCAGGTTGGAGGGGACGGGGTGGCTGCAGTCCTGAAACTGTATAATCTGAGGTCATTCTAATGAAGTTCAGGCACTATTCTGGAATACATGATTTTAGAACTGTGGCCAATGTTATTTCCAAATTGCTTTGAAATGACTGTACATGGAAATAAATCTACTACAGCTTCCTACTTTTCTTCATAAACTGGGGGGGGGGGGAACAGTAACATAAACTAGTGTTCCATTGAGGCCTGTAATACATCTGTGTGTACAAGTATTATACTAGTGTAATGGTGGAGCTCCAGCTTCATGACAGACAGAAATGGAACAAGATAAACATTGCTTGGCATTCAGCTGAGGCCCTCCCGAAGTGAGGTGGAAAGAGGGGCTTCTCAGTGGTGGCACCCCATTTATGGAATTCTCTACTCAAAAGGTTAGTCAAGCATCTATTAGGCTTTTCAGCACCAAGCAAAGTCCTTTCTTTATTGTCCCAGGCTTTTGTTGTTAAATTGTGATTTTTTATTGCTGCCAGATTTTTTTATCCACTGTTTTATGCTTTTAAATGTTTGTCTTGCCATCTTTGCTTTATTTTTAAATCTCCATAAAAATTATGCACTACATATTATTTTTTATTGATTGACTGATTGGCATGTAGCTCAAAAGGAGTCCTCATCCCTATCAGAAAACTCTAGGAATAGTAGGTGCTACTCTAGGAATGAATCTTCTGCAGAGCTTTATGGCCCAATTCAAACATAATGCTGCTTTTCCAACAAACCATAGTTTGTTGGAGCATGTATAAGTGATGACCTCAAGTGCTCTCTCTCCTTCCCATTTCCTCTTCTATGTGATTGGCTACAGTCTTCCTGGTTCCCGTGGCATCTGAGCGTTAAGTGATAGGGTGGTCAGGTGTCCTACTTTACAGAGAGCAGTGCTCCATTTTGGAGAGCTGGCAGAAAAAAGTCCTCTACCTGAAGGCATCCTCTATTTGACCAGTCCAAATTTGGTTTAAAGTCAAAGAAACAAAAGAAGGGGAGAGCAGAAGTTTTGAAGCCACCCATCAGCAGCATCTGGACAGCAGACTAGACAGTCACATCATCTAGTCAGTCTTCTCTACTACAGTGAAATGTCTTGAATTTCTATTTAAATATAATTATTATTTCTAAATTTGCACCTATACATGTAAAATTTGCATATGCACATGTTATGCAAATTGGGGTCTTTTTTTACCTCTTTTTTGTGATGCGGACATGGCTACCCTATGAGGAGCCTGGTTTATAAACCAGAATCAAACCATGGTTTGTAATCTTAATTTGCAGTGGCAGCAGTTAAACCACCAATTCCTTTTTCAGAGGTCATGAGAAACTGTTACATAAGAAACCCAGAAGTCTAATCTGCTTCTGGGCAGATGAGAGGAGGAAGGAGCTCTTTGCTTTTTCACATTCCAACACACCATAGTTCATTAGAGGAGCAGCATTAGGTCTGAACCAGGCCATGCCTGCTGCAGTGGTATCATCATGTCACTCACAGGGCTCAAACAAGGCATGATGGGATGGATCTGGGATGCTATGCCATTCTCCAGCAAACAAAGCTCCCAGATCTGCTACACTACCTCAGTGTGGGTTGCTGGTTTTGCAGCAGGAGGGCATCAGGTTATTTTGCTATACTGTGAGCATATCAGTTTCATCCCTGCCTGCCTGTCCCAAGGCACTTCCTAGCCTTCCGGTCAGACTGCTTGACAAGTGGATGCCTGAATGCTTTTTCAGTATCACAATTGCAGGAGTAATATGCACATTCTGCACAATAAATAAGATCAGAGACTAGAGTTGGAACTGATCCTGTGCTTACACTCTTACTACAATGCTATTAAGGCCTTTCTAGATATTTTAAAAGTATTTTAATGTAATCCTTCCAGTAGTTTGATCAAGTAATAACCATATTCTGTGGTGGCCTTAGTTTGGACTGGGTGAATACTGATATTTGGGTTTGGGGTGTGGGTGGATGTGGGTGTTTTAGCAAGGGGGATATATAATATGTTACACTGCTGGCGAAGGGAAACACTCATCCACCACTCAAAGAAATAAAGAAGCAGGTTCAAATCATGGTGGAGTGGAAAGGGTCCCCATGCTCATATTTCCAATTTCTTGCATTTGATGATTTAAAGAAAAGAGGAAGGGAGGAAGGGGACTTAAGAAGTTTCCTGCTGGTGATTTTCTGCTCCCAGTAGCCTCCCCCTGCCTTCCTGGTGTGTCTTTGCAAGGATAAACACATGTCTGGGACTCTAGAGTGGGGGGACTAAGCTGGAGAATTTGGAGTAAAAAATAAAAAGCATTCAATGAGGAAAGAGATAAACTTGAATTCATCTCCTCCTAAAACTGCTTTTCATTTTAAGAAAGGATGTTGGAGATTTGCATAATGCTACTGATCATTATTTCAAATAGATCTTCAATGCCTCCCTAAAAAAAAATGTTTGGGAGGGGAAAAAAATCATAAAATGGCGTGTGGTGGGTGGGGAGTCAATCCTGGTATTCAAAACAAACTTGTGGGCTCAGAATTCTTTTGCACCAGACTCCAGTTGGTAGATCTCAGGATTCCAGCAACAACAACAACAAGGTAGATCCCTAAAGCCTGAAGTCGTTTCCCTCACCCCAGTCCTGGATTAATCTACTATTGTGCATCCTGTAGCTGCCAACCATGGTGTGTGTGTGTGTGTGTGTGTGTGTGTGTGTGTGTAAAAACCAATTCCATAGCCCAGTTCTGCAATCCTGCTTCCAGAGTTAAAGGTCTCTCAGCATTTTCATTAATGTGCTACTTTTTAGATGGGTTTATAAATCAAAGTTACTGAACGATTTGCAACTTCAGCTCAACAACGTAAAAACCTTTCAAAGTGCATGCATGAGCCTCAATATAGCTTCTAAATGCAATTGCCTGAACTTTCCCTCCAAAGTTAAATTGTACCCTTTAGGGCACCTGGACTATTTAATTAGTCATTTTTCCTCTAGCAAGTGCTGCCAGTTTCCAGCTAAAAGTAGTCAATCAATCAATCAACCTTTATTTACAGTCAATAGACTGAAGGTATAACATATAAAATATTAAAACCAATTAAAAACCAATAACAGCAATTAAAAGCATAATAAGATGAC
Organism: Anniella stebbinsi; assembly: GCA_029215795.1. Lineage (NCBI taxonomy): Eukaryota > Metazoa > Chordata > Lepidosauria > Squamata > Anniellidae > Anniella > Anniella stebbinsi. The sequence continues at coordinate 187,457,373 of JARDYH010000002.1, forward strand.
AGGGGAAACATATTGATACCTTACATAAAATATTTATAACTTTAACAGGATCCATTGGTTCAACTATCGACTCTTGCTCTAGTCAGTATAGCCTGATTCAGAAACTTGGCAACCTGTTCAGTTATATATTTGTTTGTACCCTGTAACAGAGTAATTAAAAGCAAATCAGTAGATCAGCCCAGTCGGACCTGTGTGATTGGCCAAATTAAATCTACTCTTGCCTGTTGGTAATAGCTACAAGAAAATAAGACATGTTCAATACTCTCTACCTCTATATTATTGCAAGGGCAACATCTATTGTGCCGTGGAATTCTCTTGTATTGGACATTGAACCTGGCTAAGGAAAAAGCTTTTCTATACTTTGGGATGGATAGCCATTTTAGATAGTGCATACCGTCCCTACCAGATTGAAATTTCAGCCCCAGAGATTGTGGGGAACAGGGACCCCATGCAGCTCCAAGGAGCTCCTGCCTATCTATGTCCAAAAGCCTTTGCTTGGTGATTACACTGGCTTTTTCAAATCCCAACATTAACAAATATGAAGGTGAAAGACCAATGGTGGCAATTTTTCCCTCAACAGCTTTGATCCAAGGGGATACAAAAGTGTCGGGGAATACTTTAGATGGCAAGGAATTAAGGGGACTCAATAAACAGCAACGAAGCCAAAAATGAATTGAATAAATCCAGGCTACACATTTTAACGAATTAAGACCTGCTTCTAAATTCAAAGTAATTCCTGAAACACATCTGGGAAAGTGAACAGGAAATGGGAAATATCTGCAGACTATTATATATTTGCCCTAGCAATTAATAGGCAACATTTTCTGTTCAAATGTGTATGAACAGGATCGGCTTCCAAACATTTCATCCCAACTTCACCTCTCATTCTTTATCTTCATATTTTAATTGCAGAATGCAAAATAAAGGAAGCACTTTATTTTTTGGCGATTTAGTATTTTTTTAAAAAAAAAAATCAGTCTCAGGAACCTAGAATTTGTTAAAATACTATCACCTTCTTGAGACAGCCTGATCCAGTTGGGTACTTCGGCTTACCGTTTGTTCTATCTTAACTATAATTATTTTACTTATGGGTGACATGGAATTTACACAGAACCTAACAGGGAGCATCTAACTGAAGTGCACTGACAATTGTTGGGACCCATGATACATTCCATATACCGTTTTCAAACCGCTTTCAAAGTGTTCTATCCTGCTTGGTGTAGATCTGGCCTCTTTCCAGTTGTAAGCTTCTTGGGGACAGCCTATCTATGTTTTGCTTATGAAACTTTGTAAAGCTCTGTGTACACTGTATTAATCAGCCTTCCACAACCTCGTGCCCTCCAATGTATTGGCCTACAACTCCCATCATTCCCAGCCAGCATGGTCAATGGCCATGCTGGCTGGGCACTATGGCAGTTGTAACCCAGCATATCTGGAGGGCATCAGGTTGGATGAGGCTGGAATACATAATACAATAACTGCTCACACCAGTCAATCTTCTGAATGATTCCGTGATTTCTTCATAAAGCTGTTATCATCTCATCCAGCTTTCCTCAGCCTGGTGCCCTTTAGGTATGTTGGATTGCAAGTCTCATTGTTCCCAGCCAGCTTGGCCAACATTGGCTGAGAATACTGGGAGTGTAGTCCAATACATCTGGAAGGCACTTGTTTAGGAACCCTATTGTCATCTAAGTGTATGATTCTCTAATATACCCTCTTACAAATTCATAGCTCAGTTTCAGAGCATCAGCATTGGATGCAGAAGAACCCAAGTTCAATCCCTGTTGTTTCCAATTAAAAAGATCAGTTAGCTGGTAATTTGAAAGACCTCTGCCTGAGACTGTGAAGAGCTGTTGCCAGTCAGAGACGATGCTGCCTAGGTCAAAGGTGGGGAATCTCTTTCAGTCCGGGGACTGAATTCAATTTCAGAGAAGAGGCGTTCAAGAGGCAGCTGGACAACCATCTGTCAGGTATGCTTTAAGGTAGATTCATGCATTGAGCAGGGGGTTGGACTCAATGGCCTTATAGGCCCCTTCCAACTCTACTATTCTATGATTCTATGATGTGGCTGCATTCTAGTGGTAAGTGCAGCCATAGGCAAAGGGGGCAGAGCCAATAGCAAAAGGGAATGGAGAAAAATACAAAAAAAAACTAGCATATTGTAGCCTAAAGCTCTTTCTACCAGTAACAAAGCCTGAGGAGAGGTATTTCAACCTGAAGAAAAAAACTGCACAAAAGTCAGGAAACCACCAAACCATCAGTGGCTGGGGGGACCAGGAAAAGGGGTGCGGCTTTCCTAGGAACCCAGGGGCAGAATGGACCTCAGGAGGGCCAGATTTGGGCCCCTGGCCTGAGGTTCCCCACACCTGACCTAGATGGTCCAATAGTTTGACCTGATATAAGGCAGGTTTCCTCTAGTCCTGAAAATGTGAGTGTTCTGGGTCCAAAAAGTCTTATGGGGTGGTTTTGGGGTGAGGAGCTCCAGTATGAACATCAGCCAAGTAATCAAAAGTTATTTATTCTTAGCAACTTTTCATTCTGGCTCCTAAGTATTCTGGGGTATGCATATTTCCTTGTGATTTGTTGACCAGCTGAAGTACCTGAATTCACCACCTTCTGTTCCTGTTTTTACATGACTATTACAGTTCAGACAATTTTCAGATATTATTTGCTGTTTATTTTGCTGGCTTTCCCTTTACTATAAGGTGCTGCTGGAGTATACAACATTACAATTGAGGCACAATTCAATTATTTTCAGAGGAATGCCAAAGACATTTTGCTAGACATTAATCAACTTGCTTTTATAAAACATTGCAATCAGTTTAGCTCTGTAACATAGGCATTGCACAGAAAAGGCTGCTCTGTTTTTACGAATCAAAAAACCTATACACTTAATCCAAATACCAGCAGTGAGAGGTCAAGAGAGCCATGTGCACAGTATAATGTGATTATCTACCAGTGCAAGTTACCTTGATCAATGGATAAGGATAACCTTCAGCATTGCAGGAGAAGTGATGAGAAACTTCATCAAGTAGATACTTGCTCTTAGCAGCACATTCATGTGAGAAAAATACAAAAGCCTTTCCCTAATTGGAAAAGCAGCACATGTTTAGTTTATTTGCATGGGTACCATTTAAATAGTTTTCTACATTCCTCTTGCCTGTGATTCCAAAGTAAAACCTGCTTTAGCTGGGATCTGTTCAATTTTTATATGCGGTCTCCCTTCTTAATATCCACATAGAATATAGACATCTCAGAAGGGATGCCTCATTCTACATTTATTTAAATCATGAACATGTTGGAATTGTGAACTGAGTCCTGGCTGGACCACTTCACAGGAAACACAGTGTGTGAGAGAGAGTGTGTGTTGGGCGGTGGGGGATGTAAGGCCCACCCAAATGCATTGGACACAGTGTGCATACATTTTTTGTCTGCATAATACCCAATTCATGTGACTATTTGGGAAGTGAGAGAATTGTATAAGCTGGATATATACCAAGTATGCTTGTGATGTTATACTGATAGGATTGGGCCTACTTTTGCTCAGCAGGTCTGCAAAACCAATGGCCCATGGGACAAATATGTCTTCTTCACCAGGTTCTGTCCCTTACCCCGACCCAGCACTGAGAGAAGGGAAAGGGCTTATCTCCTGATCTGCTAGTAATGTGATGTTGCGGCATCTTGTAGAAGCAGCTCTCCTGGAGATTTGGATATATGTTTTGGGGTTTCCCAGCATTTGTTTCTTTCTTTTAATCCAAAGTGCATAATTTTAGACTTAAACGCTGCACTACCTTGACATACAACTATTAAATCAGGCAGACAAGTAGTTAATATATGGAATAGCATATATAGAGTTCACTAACCAATGACAACAAATATTGGGATTCAACCACAGACACCCCCATGCTAAAATCCATTTCACATGGTAGTTGGATGCAAATATGCATTTGCCAATGCATTAAAATGCCAATCACTGATTTGTGAAAACACGTTGGCTACCTGCACTCCATTGCCCTTGTATCTATTTTGACACACTCATCCAAAGATCCACATAGCCAATCCACACAGGATTTTGACTTTATCCATATGTGGTACAGTCCTGTGTGGGTTTTCAGGCAAGCAGGGCAGAACTATAGATTTCTCATGCATGGCATTCACAACAACACTCATCATTATACAGGTAAAATAATTGCTGGTCTGTATAAAGGGCAAGTTAAATGAGCAATTTTTCACTCATACCTTTAGAATGGATATTTCTTCATTTCCATGTGATTGGTGAAGTGGAGGGTATTTCATGTGCTGAATTGGTGTCAACCATTATGGAGCTGTCCAGCAGTTTTGATCTTCACACATTCCAATTCTCAAAGTATTGCCCTACCACAAACAAAACTACAGAAACTGGATGCTGACCTGGTGAATTGCTTTGAGGGTCTCAAATGCTCAGCCATCAGTCTGGCTGAAGAAGATTATCTTCTTATATCAACAATCCATTTCTAAAATTGGAGTCATTTGGAATCGAGCTTCCTATGTGGAAGCCTATTCTAAATATCTAATTAATGGTTGGGAAAATATATTCTGCTGCATCTGTTGAATGGGACTTTTTATTCTTTATTCTAATGAACCCTGGCTCAAATAATCCCAGCTTATTGCCAATGATGGTTTCTTATCATTCGTCCAAATAATAACACCCACTTCCTTAAAAGCTGTTAACCATGTTCATTGCTATAATAAAACAACCAGTTGGTGGCAGGAATAGTTTAACAGAATTAATTTGAATGTGGTTTACTGAGTTGCTAGGTGGGTGTTCTGTCTAACTTGTTTGCACATTAGAAACAGCATTTTATATTATCCATTTCCAGTTATATTTTCAGATTTACGAAACTCATCCACAAAAATTGGCACATGGTTCCTGTGTTTCCGTGAGCCAAAGTGAAAGCTGTGCTGCAGGTGTTTAGATTTTCTCTAGTTATATGTCATGGGTTGGATCCAAGGTAGAGCTGCAATCCTATACAGATTTGATTAAGAGTAAACTCTACTTACGGTGAAATTTGCTTCTGAGTAACCATACAGAAGAGTAAACATACAGAAAATAAGATCACACTGGCTGAATTCAGACGACAAAATAAGCAACTGGTGGAGGGAAAACAATCATCAGTTGTATTGACTATCGTGTCTTCCAAATGCTGCCATAGTCAACTCAGTGCTGATCCTAATCCACACCACAGTTGATTATCTATCACCATGTTGTGTGGGGAGTACCCCCTAGATGAACAACTGTAAAGTTGATTATTACCTCACCATTGACTATAGTGTTGTCCAAATTCAGCCACCGTAAGTTACTTGAACTTAGATGCATTGAATTCAATAGGACAAGTTTGTCTTGACTTCAATGAAATCCCATTGATTTCAGTGGGGAGGGACTAATGTCATGCATCAAACAAAAAAGGTTGGTGACACAGATCTCAATGAGCTCAAAATGCTTAATGAAGAAAGCTACTAATTCCCCACACGCAGAGAGACAAAAGCAAAAGTTGTTTTGTCATGGAGCTGCAATCCTCAGGCAATTAAGCATGTTAGGAATCCAAAGAATTAAATAAATAATAAAGTAAATGGGAGGGTATGAAATAAGTTCACAATGAACTTTAAGTAACTTTATCAAAATGTAACCGGCAAAGCAGTTGTATATAATAACTCATCACCAGAGCTGAAAGGGATTATGTGAAAAATGGAGAAACTGTATTATTCAGGGTCAGAGTGAACTCAAATATTCCGTATATCAATTAATGAGCAACAAATATTTTAAGATATAAACATTAAATTTGATATATAGATATCTAGAAAAATGTGTACTTAGGTTTAAGTAGTAAACTTTGAATAAGAAATCAAATACATATATAAAATTCACTGTATCTAATTTGAAAACTTCAAGTTTCTGTGTTTTGATCAAAGATTCTTTTAGAAGTCAAGATTGTGAACTTGGATTTATGAAACAGCAATTAGTATTGACATACTGTCAGGGAAGTCATAGTTTAGAAACTGTATAAGTATGGTTGATTCAGGGGTCAGAAAACTTCTTTGATATCAAAGCTCTTTGCCTGTGATACTCCCAGACAACTCCATAGAGAAGTCTTGGTAAGTAAAATGGACTCAGCAAGGCTCTCTTTTGTAACAGCAAGAAATGCTCAGGAAATATTTAATCACTTTAAAGTACTTTGTATTTTAACTGGGAACTTGTATTTGCATCAATAAAAGAAAGAAATGGATCAAAAGATTCCTGTACTATAATTACTGTCAGTACTATACCTGGATTGCAATCCACCGGGGAAAAAAATCCTAGGTATTAGAGCTTTGCATGGCCCCAGGCTGAATCCCCAAATCTGAGCCAAGGTGGCCCATTCCCCTTTATGGCTACTGTGGTTTGTGACCAAAATACCTGTGTCGGGGGGATCTCACTTTGGGGGCAAGGCGACGCAGACATCCCCCAAAGCACCCCGTCAACAAGTCAGGAGCTGTACACAGCCCTACTAGGTGTACATTTTATTTAGAAGTGTTTTAATCTGCTAGAGGGAGTAAACAGGCAGCTAAATGCTCCCTGAGTATTGAACTATAGAAAAATAGCTCAAGGTCAATCCATAACATGAAGTTCAGTTAACATACAGTGCAATCATAGGAAGGCCAGATCTACACATTGACAGCATCTACACTACTGCTTTATAATGGTATATTGAAGTGCACTGACAACTGTTGGGGTCCATGACACATTCCATATACCATTTTCAAACCACTTCTGTAGTGTTATATTCTGCTGGTGTAGATCTGGCTCTTGTGTCAAATCATTATGATCCCATCATGGTAATGCTATATTCCTCTTGCGCTTTTATACCTTGTAGAACACACAATGACATTTGTTGCATTATTTTGGATAAAACCAGGAAATAACACTATGGAAGTGGTATATGGGGTGTGTAATGTGCCCCAACAGTTATCTGTGCATTTCAATACTGCTTTAAAACGGTAGTGTAGATCTAGACCATCATCAGATGGGGAGAATCGCATTTCCCTACTGTCCCTTTCCCTCCTGCTGCTGTCCCACAATAGCAACAAACAGCTTCCTCTTTTTTCACACAGGGAAGAAACAGGAAGCAAGCAATGACCATGTGGCCCATTCAGTGGGCATTTTTATCGCATTGCTTCTCCTGCACATGGAAGGAAATGGGGGCAAAATAATCTCTATCTTATTTTATGACAGGAAAAAGACCAGAAGGAGCAGGAGACACGTGGGAGGCAGATGGCATCGTCAAAAGGACCTGCAAAACCCGGGAGTGACTAGCAACGAGTGTGTACTAAAATGCTCATCTGAGGAGGCTCCTAGTCAAAGTTGCTTTATACTGATCAGAACCTTGGACCATCTGACCCAGTATTGTCAACACTGACTGGCAGCAGCTCTCCAGGGTTTCAGGCAGGAGTTTTTCTAGCTCTACCTGGAGATGCCAGGGATTGAACCTGGGACCTTCTGCATGCATAGCATATGCTCTCTACCACTGAGCTACAGCCCCCTGTAGATCCAGCCCTATTATTCCAAATATATGAAGTGCATAAAATGCAGAATTTCCCTCTCTCCTCTACAAGTTTGGTTCCACCCCAACTCCCAGCACTTCCAAACTAATCCCTTCCTGTTTGTTCTGCTTGCTACATTTTAAAAAGGGAATTAATCAAGGAATAATGTTAATGTGTTTCATCTATTGCAAATTACAATAAAGAAATATTTCTTTTTAGCCTGAGCATGACAATTTCTTTATATAAAGTCTACTCTGTTGATGCCAGCAGTTAATCCCCCTGTACCCTCCAAAAATATGATAATACAGGCTTTGCAAATGAAAAGACAACTTCTCATGCCAGAATGGGGCTATTATTATGCTCTATTTATTCTACGGTGTATAATGAGATGAGCAGGAACCAATTAACATGATCAATACCACGCTCAAATAATGGAAGATTACTGCAACAATTCAAGCAAGAGGAATTCTTCCCGTTGTGACAAATACCCCCTGTACAAATCTCTTGAATATCTGTATGAGCTGTGCCACCTTTGCAATCCCATCGTCTATTTTAGGTGTGTTAGAAAGAAGCAGTAATAAACTGTTGAGATAATTCCCTCATCTTTTGTACCATCATTATAACATCAGATTAATAACTCAGTGTAATAATTACAACAATCACAGAGTAATGGCACAATTCAATCATGTCGGAGCTCATAGGTAGGTTGCAAGAGCATAAGTGGTGTCTCTCACATTCACAGATTTTTAAGCATTCAGGTCCACAAGCCATACTAGACTCAGGCCAGCCCTACCATTAGGCATAGTGAGGTGATTGTCTCAGGCAGCTGAAGCCAGGGGCAGACTGAGGACAGAGCTGTGTATGCCACACAACCTGGCCCAGGCCTCCTAAACTGACCTGCTCCCTCAGGTGTAATGGAGGCCACTATCCCATTGCAAGCATTGAAATAAAATTCACCTGCCAGTCCAGTCAGCTTCTGAACATGGGATAGAGAGGGAACACTATCTTGTCCTTCACTTCAGGTAGGAAACAAACTTGGGCCAGCCCTGACTCAGGACTATGATGATTCTGCCTTAAAATGAGTTGGACCATTGCCTGAGTTGCCTGACTGGCAACAGCAGCGTCTGATCTAGGCTATTTGTGTTCAATTGGAAGGCCACCTTTGTGTCCTGCTATGACTGAATCAGACTCAGCATTAGAGAAAATTATGGGACAATCTAAAAGACAAGGTAGACAAATGCTCATGCGCAACCATGCACAAACGTTCCAGTCCAGTATGGGATCAGGCGACAGCAGATACAAGCAAAGGTCAAAGCACAGTTAAGCAGTAAGTTTCCATACACAGTCCAGAAGTGAAGTCAAATAGGAGTCCAATGGTCAATAGCACAGAAAGTCAATCACAAGACAAAGTCTGGAAAGCAAGCTACAAGGAGCTGATTATGTTGTTCCAGCACTGGCTAGGCTAAAACTGAATGCTCATATAGCCAGAGCTTTCTGAGCCCCACTCAGGACTCAGCTGCAGTGTGTTACAGGCCTTCTGGCAAAGGTCATAATTGGGAGAAGGGCCTTGCTTCAGAGAAGTCCTCCTTTTAACTGAGCACTCCTTCTTGGAGAGGCCTTATTGGCCTGCCTCTTGAGGTGGTGATGCTCTCAGGGCTAAGTGGTTGCCCAGGTTCTGCTTCAGAGGTGGAACACCCCTCCTACTACAGGAATGGAGTAGAAATGAACTCTTCTGAGGACCCAGGTTCCCACAGATCTCCTGACATGGTTGGTTCCTTGGCATTGTCTGTCTCTGGGAGCTCTAGCTCCTCCTCAAAGGAGGATTCCTCCAGCAGGGGCATTATACCTTGCACAGTTCCTGTTGAGAGAACCAGGCATAGCCAAGGAGATGTCACTACACTTTTGATCATCTATGTTAGCTAACACTACTCTCTTGTAAGTAGGGATGATGGAGAAACTTCCAATGAATTCAAAGGAGTTCAGAATTCTTGAATCTGACCTGCTGATTCCACAGTGGATTGGCTTTTTCACTTTTGGGGATATTAGCAGAAGGGCTCATTAGCACTAATGCGCATTAGAACTAGTGTGTAGTGACTAATACAGATTAGCGCATTTGCACAAGTGTACATTAATGCTAATGCACACTAATGCTAATGTGCTAATGCAAATTAGCGCAAGTAGAATTAAATTCTGGTTTTAAAAAAAACCAATTCCATCAATGAGCAGATGATGGAATGAAAGATCCCGACAACCTGTGAAATACAGACAGAATGGATTTCACAAAACCCATGCATCCCTACTTGTAAGTATTACATCTTTGGAACTTAGAATAAAGAACTTATTCAGCACTTTGGGTCACACCAAAACTATGGGTTGGATCCAGAATAAATTAGTTAGTTCTCATTGAAATTTGTGGGAGTTAAGCTAAGCCATAGCTAACTTTTCACATTTATTTCAGTGAGACCTAAGTAAAACTAACTCAGTCTGGATCCCACCCTGTATCACAAGCCAAATGGATCCAGCCAATAAAGACATTTTAGTTGAATATAATCTACATAATGCACCTCCTACTTTCATGAACATTACAGTTACTCAACTATAGCTTGAAGACAGATTGCACTTATTCTCTGCTGCAATATAGTATTTGAAATTGTCACCCTCAAATGTCAACAAGTAGGGTACGCATTTGAAAAACCTTGATCTATGTATATTATGTAGGGTGACCATATGAAGAGGAGGACAGAGCTCCTACAGCTTTAACAGTTGCATAGAAAAGGGAATTTCAGCAAGTGTCATTTGTATGCATGAAGCACCTGATGAAATCCCCTCTTCATTACAATAGTTAAAGCTGCAGGTATATAGCTAGAGTGACCAGATACAAAAGAGGGCAGGGCTCCTGCACCTTTCCATATGGTCACCCTATATTATGAGAATGGAAACCAACGTTAATTTCTTTTAAATCTTTTGTCATTCAATTTTTTTAGACCTATTGTGTTTTCAATGAGAATTGGAAGCATGGTCAAACATGAAAACTTCAATTTCCATCTGCCCCAGCCAACATGACCAATGGTTAGAAACACTGGGAGTTTTTGTCCAAAGCATCTGGAGGGCATCAAGTTGGAGAAGGCAAACTTAGAGACTTGAGATTTTAACAAGAGCCCGCAATCTGCACAAAATAGCTTACATTGCCCACTCCTAATTCAGATGTTATGTTAGTCTACAGGGTATCTATCTATCTATCTATCTATGTGCACTTACAGCAGCCTGGTAGAATTTTAATTAATAAAAGTGGGGCCTGCAACAAAATGGTGCAGTGGCGTGCTTCTGTTCACCATTCCAGCTAGCCAGCCATGCCCTTTTTTGGGATACTCTATTACACGCACACGGTTTTCCATCTCTATCACCACCACCATTTCACCACTCTATGGCCACTGAGAATCTGAGCATGCTCATTGGGTTGTTTTGGGGAGGGGAAGGCTTGCCCCCTTGGGGCTGTTTTTTTGCTTAAAGATTTGTCATCCATATACAAACGTCAAAGCTCCCCTGGGCATGCTGAAAATTCCCCCTTGTTTTGGCTACAATCATTTTGGCACTCACCGGCTGAGTTTGCTATTAAAGGGAGTTGGTATTCCTCCAGGGCAGGATCTACACTACTGCTTTAAAATGGTTTATAGTGACAACTGTTGGGACCCAGAACACACTATATATACAGTTTTCAAGCCGTTTTCAAAGTGTCGTATCCTGCTTGGTGTAGATCTGGCCCAGGATTACTTTGTAGAAATAAATTGCTTTAGCAGGTGGGACCATGGGTGGCTTCTTCTCCAGAGAACTCGATTATGGAGCAGCAGTGAGGGCGTTAAATTCATAAAATGTTAATCCCTTTGTAGTGATTTATAATCCTATTCTTATCCATTTCTGTGTCTTAGCCATGGCTCAAATGGCAGCACAGCCACTAAATCAATTAAGAGTCATCCCTTTGCAATAATAAGCCATTCTTTTCACACAGGGTAGAAAGCTACCTTTCAGAAGTAGGTAAAGCAATGGCATAGAATTCAAGCTTCACGTGCCACATAGTTAAGCAGGTTTAAAACCTCTGCTGACTTTTCCCCACCTTTAGCTTCTGTGGTTGCCGATAAGAATAAAAGAAAACCTGGGGAGGAAAGCAGTATTTTAAAAAGCATACACATTGCTTTCCTTTTACATTGCTGTCATATGGTCAAATGGTTCAGGGCATTTGGAGATGACAATGAGGAAATATTTACTCAAAATGGTAACAAAGTGCTTTATTAAGCAAATTGGACTCCAATGAAACTCTTCAATAAGGTGTCCTGGCCATTAATCCACCAGGACAGCATTTCCCAATCTGGTGTCCTCCAGATGTGTCAGACTACAACTACAGTACCAGCATCCCCCAACCAGCATGCTTGGATTTGTAGTCCAACACATTTGGAAGACATCAGATTGGGAAAAGGCTGCACTAGGATTTCTTTTCCACTCCACATTCAATTATTTTATCAATAGGGTAACAATGTGCTAGAAAATAACAGAGAAGAAGAAGAAGAAGAAGAAGAAGAAGAAGAAGAAGAAGAAGAAGAAGAAGAAGTTGTTTTGTAGGATTTCATCGGAAGGTAAGAATGTGGTTGGCTAAGAATCTGGGGCACAAACCACAGGGAAATCTTGATGCAGAAGCCCTGCTGAAATCGCAGGAAGCTTTTGGACTGGCCCAGAGCTCAAATGCATTTCCATGAAGTTGTGCAGGTTCCAGTGGAGGCTGATGACTCCAATGTCAGTGGAGTGGTGAATCTGCTCCAGGTTTCAGTCAGAACCCATCAGTGGCCAGGAGAGCAGATGAATAAGAATGATTATCATTGGAGGACAATCGAAGAAGCTGGAGATTGACAGGAGGAGAAGAAATTAATACCCCCCCCCCCGCCAGATGAGAGGGGAGTGATAAGGTACATGCTGCCTTTGGCATCCATCATACCAGCGATTTACTGCACTCTCGCCATACCTGGTGTGTGGATTTGCAGCATAGTACTCACATGATGCCATGCCTGTCCTGATGATACCCCACCTCTTGCCCAGCCTTTTCTGGAACACTAAAAGTCTGGGTTATTTTCTCTTGGCTGCCTCTACAAGAGAGGTTTAAAGCTCTTTCAAGGCGCTTAAAAAAATTTACCTCTACAAGAACGGAGCGCAAATCGGGCGTAGAGGCACGTTATCTCTCCGATTATGCACATTATCGAATGCGCGTTAAATAGCGAGTTTTATTTTGCTCTGGCCATTAAAGTGCATTTTGACTATGTGAACAAGCGCTTATGCGCATTAACTACTTGTAAAGCGCATTTTGGTCATCCGTTAATGCGCTTCGCCGCCTCTCGCTGCCTCTCGTGCAGAGGGATTAGGTGTAAATGCGCTTCTGCGATTATGCACATAATCGCCTAACCGGGCGCAAAAGCGAATCCTTGTAGAGGGGACCCAGATGTATAAAATCCGCAGTAAACCTCTGTGTCCTGGCAGGGAAAAGCAATCTCTCCCAGCAGCCAGCTCCAAGCCTCAATATAAAACCCAAACCTTGCATCCCAGGCTCCAAAGCGTTTTTTGAAATCATACAATACCTGAATCTCTGCAGAGACAGGATTGTACTCCCTCAATGTCCCCAAAGAGCCAGACTAAAGGGTCATTCCATTTTTGCCCTGGAGAAAGGCAGTCTAGTTGAAGTACTCATCTGCCAGGACCTGACCGGAAGGAGAATGAGAATGAGAAGGGGAGGGCTGGAGCGGAGCAGAGCAGAAGAGGGAAGGGGCGAAAGAGCAGCTATTCAGGTGTAAGGGATCATAAGCTTGACGTGCATTTGCCTCAGAGTGTTTTTTTTAAAAAACTGTGGAGGCAAACCAGGTGGGGAGGATTAGGTGTGGGGAGGCTCATTTCCAAGGGCCCATTTTCTCATTCCTTTTATCTTCCTCAGGGGATATTGAAATTTGGAATCAAGGTAGGGTGACCATATGTCAGAAAAAACCAGGACATGTCAGGATTTTTGGTAACAAATCCGGAAAGGGGAGGGGGAATTATGAAATTTGAAGGAAAATCTGGATTTTTCCCATCCTACCCCCCACCCAAAGGGAAGCTCTACTTTACAGTCAATGAAAATTAACAGAAATGCTTACAGAACCGTCATTTTTAAAGATAAAGAGATGAAACTTGGCAACATGATAGCCCTTGGGTAGGGATTTAGCCATGCCAAACTTGAAGCAGATCTGTTCATCTGTTGATTTTTAAGAATTTTTTAAAGTTTGAGGTTTTAAAATTATTATTTTTAATGTCATTTTTAAAGATAAGGAGATTAAACCTGGCACTTTGATAGCTCCTATGTAGGGCTTTAGCCATGCCAAGTTTGAAGCAGATCCATTCGTCCATTGATTTTTAGGATTTTTTTTAATGAGATTTTGATTTTTTTAAAACAACAACAACATTATTTTTAAAGATAAGGAGATGAAACCTGGCATCATGATAGATCTTCTGCAGGGCTTTAGCCATGCCAAGTTTCAAGCAGATCTGTTCATCTGTTTATTTTTAGCAAGTTTCAAAACAAAATTAAACTTTAAAAATTAAAAAATTAAAATGCCAGCCGACCAGCCACAAGCTCTGTTAAGCAGCAGCTTACAGCGGAGTGAAGATACAATCAGAAAAGATATTTGAGGGAAGGGGAGAATGTATCACACAGAGTATAGCAACAAAGTACAGCAAAAGCTATAAAAGTAGGAGTGAGTGAAGTTAATTTCAGATATATTGGATGTCTCACTTGTTATTTCAGTGATTTTAACATTAAGATGTTATGTAGAACAGATTTGTCTTAATTGTGTGCTGTAAAATCAGACATGTGGCCAAGGTTATGTTCAGGTGGGCACACCCCTTGGTGCTGGACACGCCCCCTGGGGGCAGACATGTTGGTGGGAACACCCTCTTGGGGGGCGACCATGTTGTCCTCCTTTTTGTTTTCAAAATATGGTCACCCTAGCCAAAACATCCAATGCAAACTTCAAGGCCCCATCTGAACCTCTGCTATTGCAGTGAAGACTGTCCCACCAAACTGTTATCTGCAAACACATTTCCCCCATGTTCGTTAATTTGTTGGTAGTTGTTGCTCTTGACAGCGATAACATCTCTTCACTTTAGAGATAGATTGGTAGGAAAACTGCTGGTGAAACAGACTCCCAAAGAAATGTTTGTCTCAAGTCCGTTTATTAACCTGAAGTATTTGCTTTGTGTCAGGAACAGAAATCTACAACTGGACATCTTATCTTCTGGTCTAACCATTTTCTTGATAATCTGAGCTGCTCCAGCTATCTTACCTGTGTGTGATAATACAATCTGTAGAAAAGGTTTCTAAATATATCTGCACTGACTTATCAGATTCAATTAGGCCTGTTCAGGAAAGTAATCAATACCTATTTCACTAGATTTAAGAAACCTGATATTGCCATTCATGGATCCAAACACATCTTGAAAATCTCTTGATGTTTTCCACTGTTTGTCATAAACTGCCTTGTATTACCTGTCTTCTAAAGGGAGAAATTAACTACTAAAAGTATATGTATTAGGAGTAATGTGAGTTTGAATGGCTAATGTGCACAGCTAGCCATTATTCACATTCACCGCTCTCATGATCATGTACATAATCACTCCACAAAGAGAAATTATGCGCATTTCCTAGTATATATGAAGCATATGAAAATATGCATACTTCAACAACAGTTTGAACATTCGTAGGTCTGTATGCATAATCTCTAACAAGACTTGGGGAATGTACATATCTCAACTACATTTTATTCATTCTCCAGGCATTATGCATAATCTCAGCAGGCCTTGTGGAGTGTGCATATCTCGACATATTCTCCAGGCAATATTGCACACCTCTGAAAAAACTAAGGACATGTTTCTTGGGAACGATGTATGCATATTACCCAAACAATGTGCATTGTGCTCAGAGAATGTGCAAGTTTCATTAGCTCATCTCATCTCAATAATGGGCAGCTAAAATTGATGCTGGAGGAAGTTACAGAACACTTTTCAAAGGCAGCCTCATGTGGACACATTGCAGTAATCCAACCTGGAAGTTAGCAAGGCGTGAATAACTGTGGCAAGATCATCATTTTTCCAGGAGGGGATGTGTCTGCCGCACCACAAACCAAAGTTAGTGAGAGGTGAACGAGACCACAGATGCCCTTTCAATACCTATATGTATGGCTGGATATAATAGACCCACAGCTACACGCTTGATTTTTAAGGTTGTGTACAATCTCACCAAGAACAAGCTGAAACCACCTCTACTGCATTAGACCTACAGCATAGGAATACACCATACATTTCTAAACAAACCCTCACAAATGTTTTTGTGTGGCCATCAGCAAGTGATCTGCTCATGGCCACTCAACCTCGATTTCCCATCTATAAAATGGGAACGAAAAGTGACCTAACCTCATAGGGTTGTTATGAAGACTCAGACAATTTTGCCTGAATCAAGAATATGACATACTCTGTGTGTGTGTGTGTGTGTGTGTGTGTGTATATCCATAGATTTCAGATACACCATTCACCACATTTTGTGAAAAGCGAAGTCGGGATAATAGCAGGTTTAATCAAAGTTCCTCAGTTAACTTCAGGAAGCGCCAGCCCTGCCATATCATTCGTATGTCATGGGACCTACTTACCTGCTAAGTAATGCCCAATAAAATCACTAGCAGGTTAGAAGTGGAATCTGTCATGGTGAAAAAGGATGGGAGGGTTGTGTCTTAGGGCACAATCTTTTGTATGTTTAGACAGAAAAAGTCCTAGAATTCCCAGTATTCCCCAGCCAGCCATAATTCCCCAGCCAGTTTAAACATGCATAGGCTTGCACCTGTAATGATATTAAGAGTTGATGTTCCTCCAGCAAAGAAAGCACATTGTTGCTTTCTTTGCTTTTCCTAGGGGAGAAAATGGAAGCTATTGGGCAGTGAAGTCAGGAAAGCTAAGTATGATAGATCATAACCAACTACAGTTTCAAAAAGTCTGTAAAAAAAGGAAAAGCTCATCCAACCTTACATGCAGCTAGAGAAATCTGCCTTGTTTTGACAAAGAAGAGAACTGAAATTGCTCAACCAGTTTGCACCAACAAGGTGTCACTTGAAAACACATGGCATAGAAATGTAATTATTGCTGTTCAGTTCTGAGATTCATGGGGAAATGCCCATGAATCTCAGAATGTAAACATTTTCCCTGCTTACTGAAAGTAACCACCTGTGTGGCATAGATTCTGACACCAGAGAATATAAGCCAGGGACAGTCAGACTCTGCAAGCAAATGATTTCCAATAACAATTACCACCTATGACATTGGGGGAGAGAGACCATAGCTCAGTGGTAGAGCATACATCTAATCCTGGGATCACCAACATAGTGTCCATGGATATCAATGTACCTGGGAACACCTCTCTTGGTGCCTATGCAACTCCCTGCCCCTCCCGTTTTTTAAAAGTTTTTTTAAAAAAATATGATAACATTTAATTGGGAGGCTGGCATACTGCAAAGTGGAGTGCTTTTAGTCTCACCCGTCTCTCTTCTGAAAAAAATGAGTGCTTTGTGACTGGCCATGCCCACCATGGCAGCTGTTTTATGCATGTGCAAACCCCCTGTGGCAACCATTTTGTGAGAGCACCCACCACATTTTCTCAAAAGTCCAAGTGGTCCCCAACCAAAAACTTTAGGGGTCTCTCTGAATACCAGTTGCCAGGGGGAAACAGTGGGAGAGGGCTACTGCCCACATGTCCTACTTGTTGGTTTCCCATAGATATCTGGTTAGCCTCTCAAGGAAAACTGATGCTAGACTATACCAGCCTTTGCTCAGAACCAGCAGGACTCTTCTTATGTTCTTAAAGTCCCAGGTCCACTCCCCAACATCTCCAGTTAAAAGATCTGGTAGCAAATGACACGAAGGATACCTAGATGAACAGAGAGTCTAACCTGATATAGTTTCCTATATTGGCCTGAAATAGCTGATACACTGGTATTTGTATCACTTGCTTGACAATAGTAAAAGGATAAGGAGGGTACTGCAGCTCCTTCAGAGTTAATCTACACCAGCCTTCCCCAATCTCCAGATGTGTTGGAAAACAACTCCCATCATCCAATGGCCATGTTGGTTGGGTATAATGGGGATTGTCCAACGCATCTGGAGAGTGCCAGGAAGGCTGATCAATATCCTCCCCAGTCCCAACCCCACCATCCTAGTGTGTGCTATGCCAAACTAATTGTCAGAAAAGGTTTTACAGATCTAAGGGGACAAGGAATCAGATGCAGAAGGCTATATAAAGATTATATATTTTCCAAGACTTATAGGGCAACATTGCATCAGCCATAGTACTCACTTGTTGTGTCCCATCATGGTCTCTGACCTAGAAAATCTGAAACCAGGCTGCAGAAAGGTATGGATGTGTGACAATGATTTAATTCAGCAACAGGATCTGCTGCTGCAATTTCAAGTGTGGAATGGCAGGGGCCAACCATGTGAATCAGACCTGCAGCATTCATTTGCACACAACATTCCCAGATTGGAAGCAGGTCCATATGCTGATGTTTTGCTTCTATATGCAGGCCACCTTTGTTGGATCAGAGTGTTTGATTGCTTTAAATCAGTTTACACCATGCTCCTTTTCATACAATTTTAGATGATTGAAATACTCCCCTGTTAGTTCCTGTAGTTGAATGACTGCTGTCTGAATCAGGTGAGTACACTCATCTTTGAAAAGTCCCCAAAGTGCCTAAGAGTCAGTCAGTACAGATCAGTTGGATAATCACATTATGAAAATTTGCATAGACAATTTATATCAATAGTGCTGAGGGTTGCACTTTTTGATGTAACTTAGACAAGAAAACATAATTCAGAAAGCAGGTTTTAAACAAGAACACTTCTGTTGCAATTACAATCACCTTGTGTCATTCCAAGGTGAAGGCCAAGAAGCAAACATTGCCCATGCAAATTTTTTTAACATAATTATCAGTGGGAACATCAGTAAAAGAAATCAGTAGCTGTTCCACACATTAGCTGGCATGTGGACGCAAAAGAGACTGAACTTTATTTCTTTATTCATTTATATTTATTTTAGTGTTGCTTTTCTAATTCACCCAATAACCAATGCTTTGGGCAGATTACAGATGATAGATAGATAGATAGATAGATAGATAGATAGATAGATAGATAGATAGATAGATAGATAGATTCTGTTCCCTCGAGCAGCCTAATGCTTACAATGGGTTGAATCCAATGTTAGAGCTGATCTACACACTAGGTTTTTAACGTTTTATAAGAGTTATGAAAACTCTTTGGGCCACATGACGCATTCCCTTGAACGTTGTATACCCAAGATTTTTTAAAACTCACTTCAGCTATATACAACAGTTTCACTTTTAATAAATAGTTTAAAGTAAAATAATGTGTCCTTCCTTACCGTTTGTGATTCATGGGGGCAGTGCTTCATTTACTGGTGCCCAAATGCCTAGCAGTTGATTGGTGGGGAAGAAAAAGGGGCTTTGGAGAAAGTGGGCGAGGGAACTACAACACCCACAATTCTTAGCCCTATACTCATCGAAAGCTAGGGAATGACAGAGGAACTAAGGAGGAAGTGGGTAACTGAACTACAACGGCCACAATGCCTTGCCCTAAACTCATTGTAAAAACAAAACAGAAAGAGACAGGGCAGAAGATGTGTGACTGCACACACTGCTTGAAAGACTGAAGAATTTTTCTCCTGTAATGGGAGTATTCAGTAATGTGGCCTAAGATGTTTTAGAACGCACCTATTTGGAACGTTTTAAAATACTATTTAAAACGTTCCAAGGGACTGTGTAGATAGGCTCTTAGTCTAAGTCCCAATGACATGGGGACAACAATACACTGACATGAAAGGCCAAACTAAATGCATTTAACATGAACATCCTTTAAAATAGAAATAGCAGCCTCTGGTGTGGTGGTGCAGAATTGGCTGCATCACAACAGGCAAGGAGTTCAACCCTTTCTTCCCCTGCTGTGGTTATGATGAAAATTATGCTCCCCAAACTGTTATTTACTTTGGGAATAAAGCTCCCATTGCCTCCAAATTCACCCTTTATGCAGGCTACCGATAATCCCCCCCCCCACTGCACATAACACTCTATTTGCATTTTTAAAATCATGCATGTTAATGCAATGACACAATTCATGTCATGTCTAGTTTGGCCCTTTATTTTCAGTGTATTGTGGAAATACTTCTCAAAGTCATTTGGTTGTATCCAATATTAGTCCTACTTAGGGTAGATCTAAAATTACTGGGACATAAGTTATGCTAGCATCAGATACAACCCATTGTAAGCATAAAGATCCCTCTAATGGCATATAGGTTTCCTGGAAGTCTGTCAATTGTACTAGTTGATAAATAAATCTTTTAAATTTACCCAAAATATGTGAGAACAAAGAAAATAATGTCATGTCAGTTTAATGGAAGTCTCTTGCATACCATATATTACTAATCCAGTGGTGGGGGAGTTAAATTGTGTGTTCAAAATGCCAGGAATATGCTAGCTTTTAACAATTAGGAGAGTCTGCTTCCTGCTTTTTCACTCAACCTTTGTGGTTGCTGTTTTCAAGCTTCTGTCCAAATTTTTAAAATGCTCATTTTTTTGTGGACTAATAGAAACAACTTTCCCCCTTATGCTATTTTGGAAAACCCATAGCTAGCATTGATACCTTCATGACTATATAAAAAGAGGGGGAAGCCTGAAAGGGAAAGCTGTTTACACTCCGTTTCCCTACCATCCAGCCTTCCCCAACCTGCTGTGCTTCAATGGTCATGCTGATTGGGGATGATGGGAGTTGTAGTCTAACACATCTAGAGGACACCAGGTTGAAGAAGGCTGCCTTAGATCCATTCGAGTCAATACCACTTCCAAACTAGTCAGTTTTGCTGCAACTATCTGAAGAGCAAACTCGATGGTACAAGGGCACGAGGCATGCTGTGTGTCACAATACCGAGCACACTAATTTCCCATTAAGCATGTGGGATGGAGTAACTACAATATAAAGTGCTGATCCTTTCCCTACCTCCACACTGTAACATTTTTGGCAGGAAGGTTATTGCTGAAAAGAGTTGCTTATGATCAGGGCTGGCCCTACCATTAAGCAGAGCGAGGCAACTGCCTCTGGCAGCAGATGCTGGGGGCAGCGGGGAAGGGGGGTGCCTCCCTGCTGTACCTTCTGAACATCCTGGCTGTTCTCTTCTGTTGGAGGTCAAAGTTATGTATGCATGCAGCCTGTTTTGGGGCCCTAAACTACCCTGCTGCCTCCGGTATGTTGGACAGCACAATCCCCACAGTCCAGTCAGCTTCTCTATGTGGACTGGGAAGGGTTTGCTATTTTGTCCTTTGCCCTGGGGCAGCAAAATGTCTTGGGACAGGCCTGCTTATAAAACCTCACAGGGCAGGGCTGTTGGGGAGAGCAGGTTTGGGCGAGAAAATCATTTCCCACAGTGCCCCAGAGCAACACATTCGGGCATTGTGAGATATTAAAATGTTGATGAAACTTGGCTGGACCGGGACAAAATGTGTAAAAGGGGGGGGGGCAGACAGGTGACAGCAGTGGCCTCTGCAAGCTACTGATGGTTACCCTGTACTTGAGGTTTTTAAAATGGCAAACACCCCTGTGGGCAGGGGAGTAATGCATTCTGATTGGGACAATGACACAGAGAAAGGCTGGGGTGGCGTTTAAGTCTTTTTCTCGCACCGTTGTCCTAATTTAAAGTGTTCCACCCCAGGAAAGTAACAATACAGTCATCCATATGGCCCCTGTATGTTGTTCCATCGAACAAATACCAGTTCCAGAGAGAGGGATTCAGACTGGGAAATAAACAGTCCTTCTGTGAGCAGAAGGAACCTCCTGCACGTGAATTCATACCTTCGGATATAGACTTAAAGATTTTCCCCCACTGTAATATACATGAAAATCCTTTAAGACGCACAATATGTGCAACACAGTTTTCTATTTATGGTTTTCTGTGGCAGTGATCACCTAGTATCAAAGCATGGATTTTTAGAAATGCATAGGAATCTATTTAATAAGCAGCCCTAAGCATATAGCATCTGCATAATTGGTACACTCCCAAGGAAACAGGTTTGGTGCAAAGCATTTGAATAAATCCATACAGTGCACAATGTAGGTTACCACTGAGCTGGTGAGATTGCATGCTTACCAGAAGCAATTTGGAAGCAAGAGTCTTCACCATATACATAGAAGCTCACTGCAAATTATCCTTTTCAGCACAATCTTATTGCATGCCGACTTTGAAATAAGACCCATTGAGCTCAGTGGGGCTGGCTCCAATGTAAGTGGATACAGGACTGAACTCAAGCCTTTGCTTGAACAAAGTAAAATGCTATTTAAGTGATTATAGAATATATGAGTTTAGCTGTGTATGAGACAGATATTAGCAGATGAATTAGCCAGCCTGTTTGAGCACAAGTTAATAAATGAAGAGTTAAATTCTGAATATGTTGTTCTCTAGCACCAAATTAATTCCCTTCTGATAATGCAGGAGGGCATTCCATTAATGATCCTTAATGCTTTTCTTATTACTGATGAATAACTTCATCTTGAGATGTGATAATAGACTCCTTTTAAGAATGTATTGAAGGGGGAAGGGCAAACTACTGTTGCTCAATCTATTTTATCTCACAGGAGTACTGGGGGCTGGATCCAGATCTAGCCATTACTTAGAGTAGACCCACTGAAATCAATGGAAATTAGGCTTTCCAGACCTGGGACAATAAAAAAAGAATTGTACACATTGTACACTGAAAAGTGACACAGAAAGTAGAGGCGAATCTATACCACCTCTTAGAAAATTAGTAACCCATCATGGTAATGCTAAATTTCAATAGCATATTTTTACATCTTGGTGCACACTATAATAAGAATTACAACACAATTGACACACGGGTAGGTTTGAATTGAAAAGAGATATAGATATAGATATATAAAATCTTTTGTAGAGAAATTGATCTAAGGATAAAGCGGTGGGGTTGGGGAGAGAGATTATGCTTGCTGCTCTGATCTCCTTGGAATGGGGACAGGATAATATAATAATAATTCTGCTGATTTTGGAACAGTATATTTAGAATCACAGCATAAATCAGGTTTTAGCAGGAGATCATTCCTTGGCCCAAAAAAAAATCCCATGTATCCAAAGTTAGTCTAGCATGTCCTATTCATTTTAATTGGTCTGTTCTAAGTAAAATTGGATAAAACCCCATCTATTTCCATATAGAAGGCCCCAAAGTTTCTTTCCACACTCTTGTGAACTTTTGTTTTCCTTTTTCTATGCAAAAGCCAAGATCTACAGAAAGATAAAAGCCATCTAAGAACCTTAGGAGGAAAAACAACAACACTGAGAAAACCAGAGACTTATTAAGGGTAGGGAAGGAACCTGGAACTGCTGTTAGCAAAAGGCCACAATCAAACAGCAGGAAGAAATGGAAGTGAATAGTATGAAGAGAAATAATCAGTAAAGAGGGGGAAAGTGGAAACTGAAGGTTAGTTTTCTTTTAAATGCACGAACCAGAGAAGAATCTCTACCCATAAAGTGGAAAGTATGTGTGTACAATGTATGGCCATAAATGTTTACCCACTTCCAGATGAGTTAGAAACTTGAAATTTGGCATGCTGATAGGTCTGGCTGTACAATGTACCAGGAAAAACTAAAAACACAGAATTTGGGGGGTTAAGTAGTTTTAAAGAATTTAATTTAAAAAAGGCTTATGCCTACAATTCCCAGCATGCCTTGGGTGGGAGGCCAGACTTACTAGCATTTGGTGGCCATTGTGAGTGTATGGGTGGGTTGGCGCTGCATCTCTTTCACAGCCCCAACTTCTAAGATTGGTCTCAATAAGTCAACCCAATTCCACATAAAAGGTGCCTCCTCTTGCCCTCTGCATGGTTTTAAAATCGTAACTAGATACAACAGTGTGACTTTGAGGGGCCAAACATGCTCAAAGGCACCCTATCCTGATATCGCTGTTTTCTCAGAATCTGGGGGAAGTGCGTGCGTGGCCTTCACTTTTAAGAGGGAGGAAAGGGAGGCACTCTGTGCATGCCCAGAAACAGACCTGATGGAACACTTGGTGGGCGAGAAGGACAGGCCAAGGCAGTCCCAACAAGATTTAGCCAGAGCTGGGCATGTCTACTGACAGCCACTTACCTCCCCTCCTCTGAGATGCTACTCTTCAATGCTCTATCGAGGAGCAGCATTGACAACGAGAGGAGGGAAGCACCTCTCAGAGGACACGGACACCTGCGGGCCACCAAAGGCATGCTAGGAGGTATAGTACTGGCATGTAGAGTGGCTGACTTTAAATAAAGTATGGTTTAGCAAACCAGATCACTATGTGCAAACCAGGTCACTACCTCTCAATCCTAACTCAGCTCCCACTTTCCTGACCTCTCACTAACTATCTTTGTTCTCCTTCTACCTGACTTTCTCCAACTGCCACTAACCCCGCCCATCATTCCATTCTAGCCTCAGCTTACGCCTACAAGTCCCAGTATGCCTTGGGCAATTTAATTTGTTTAAAAGTTAACTCACCAGCCTAGCACCAGCATACTACTTTAAGATGATTACCTTGCAAATGTATATCTTAGGGGGGCAGCAACGCCAGGTATATCAGCTACTGTTAAAATAAGAACCCTAAAATGGATGACTGTCATGATAGCAGGAGGCTGAAGAAGAAGCAAACCGCCAAAGTCTTATAGCCAAATATTTATGTTTCTTTTAAAGATTCTTTTTCAGTTTTTAAAAAAATGCATGTAGAGTAACAGTGAATTATTTATCAGATATCCATTGTACTGCATGTTGAGAAATGTCAAGATTTTGTTGCATATCTGCCTTAAAAAGAAAAAAAACACCCTAACTGTGTGGTATAAGAAGATTCCAAATTTCACAAATGTATGCCATAGTTTGACTCCTTGTGCTAAGAAATGGCAAATTTAATGTTCTCTTTACATAGGCACAAATGTGAGCCCAAATTTATTAGGAGAACTTTGGGAATTGCTACTGCTCCTAGCAAGTTAAAAGTGATTTTTTAATGGCAAAACTAAGGTGACCATATGAGAAGGAGAACAGGACTCCTGTATCTTTAACATTTGTATATAAAATTTCAGCAGGTGTCATTTGCATGCACAACAGTTGTGCATGCAACTGTTCTTCATCACAACAGTTAAAGCTGCAGGAGCCCTGCCCTCTTTTGTATCTGGTCACTCCTCCTCTTCATATGGTCACCTTAGGTGAAACAATTCATGCATTATTGTTACTGAGGTAGTGTGGTTGCCCTTCCACTGAGATCAGATCACACACACAACACCAGTGATAGTTTCATGCTGGAACCATGTGGAACTATTTACATTATTACTTCCTTGTGTCATTGCTGCCTATCCCTGGGGCCTGACCATGACAAAGCAGCAACCATGACACAGCAGTAACATAGGATATGAATAGGCTGTTATCGAACCTATGAATGGCATTTAAGATTATTGTTAATACTTTCTGATTTATTTAATACTGAGATATATATAGATATAGATATAGATATTATCCATCTCCTCCTAAGGCAGCTTACAAGATAAAACACTAAAATTCTAAATGAAATTATAAAAAAAATATACAATTTTCAAATACCAGTTAAAATAAAATATAATTTCAAATATCTAACAACAGCAAATACCGTAAAACCAATTTAATTAAAAGGCAGAGAAAGCAAATATGTTTTTATAGTCCTTTCTAAAGTATCCACAGATGAGCTAGTCATATATCTCTCTGGAGCGAATTCCTTTGGGTAGGGACCACCACTGAGAAGGCCATACCTCTAGTATCTGCCAACCTTACTGATCTTAGTGGCAGGCTAGAAAGTAGGGCCTCTGAAGATTTTCTTAAAGCATGGGCTGGTTCATACAGATGTAGGCAGCCCTTCAAATGACCCAGACCCAAACTGTTTAGGGCTTTGAAGGTCAATACCAGCACTTCAAAGCCCTATACAGTTGGGCCTGGAAATACACTGGAAACAGTGCAGCTGGTACAGAATTGATGTACTATGATCCAATCTGACCTGAATTGATTTAACCTGTACCAGTTGAAGTACTGCCCTTCCTTCTTTTGCATCTCCAAACAATTAAATAGTTCGACTATGGCCATTCTTATTCATGCTCCTTTTTAATTTTCATAGGCTAATCTGTTCTGACGTCACAAAGGGGATTTGCATGCAGAGAAATTGGCCTTTTCTGGCATTACAGAGAAGTTCAGCAACCTAGAGATAGGAAGTCTAGCACTTGAGGGACAATTGGAGTCCTTGGAATTTGAATTCAAAAGTCTTTGATCAACTTGCAATAAACCTAACCCCTTAATATCTGATATTTCACTGCTGACTTAAGTTTTATATTATACCTTGTTGGCACAGACCACAGATGAATTGATCAATATTTAAGCTTTCTGTGAAAATGCATATTTTATTCACAGGCAATTATATACAGACAAATAAGGGGAAAGTGGGCTTTTTCAAAGTGTGTGTGTTGTCCTTCCTTCCTTTCCTCCATCCATTCATCTTTAACTAGCTGCATAATTATTTTTACTAAAGAAAAATGTATTATTAAATTTAGATAAGAAAAAAAGGGGGGGGAATATTCATCAGTCTGTTGACACTGCACCAAATCACCATACTGCTATGTTTTGGTGCCATCATGTGGTCATTTTCATTTTGTTTTGCAATGGTCTGGCTTTCCGATTTCTTTTTAAAAATATATAACACAAACATCATAAGACTGGACTGCTGCTTGCAAGATGTCTTTTCCTTTTCAAAAGTTGGTAAATAAGGGTTAGGATACAGAGATTACGTTGTATTAGGGACTGAGTGACAGTATTCAACCCATGAGATAGATCTGGCATCTTTTTTTTGAAAAAGAGGAGGGATAAGAACATGTTGTTGTTGTTGTTGTTGTTGTTGTTCTTTTAAAAAATCCAGATTCCAAACTAGGGATGTGCACTGGATCGGACCCGATCCACGATCCGAGTCCGGTCCAGTGGGAAATCGGATAAATTATCCGATTTCCGATCCAACAGCTGGATCGGCCGATCCAGTCCGAACCGATCCGAAAAGGCTCCGAACCGGTTCCGCGGATCGGTGGGCGCCCGCTGGCACCCACCGCCGCTTCCATTGGTGGGCGCCAGCGGGCGCCCGCCGATGAAAGTGGACAGCGGGGGGGGGCGGAGGGGAGGAGGGGGGCGCTTACCTTTGAGGGACGTCCGCTCCCGTCCGGCACCGGCGGCAGGTGATCACCCGGCGCGCTACTCTAGAGCAAGCCGCAAAGCCCGCTGGTGTTAGCCGCCGGCGCCGGACGGGAGCGAACGTCCCGGAAAGGTGAGGAGGGGGCGCGTGGAGGGGAGGAGGGGGGCGCTTACCTTTTAGGGACGCCCATCCGGCGCCGGCAGCTACTACCAGCGGGCTCCGCGGCCTGCTCCTGGGTGGCGCGCCGGGTGATCATCCGGCGCGCTACTCTAGAGCAGGCCGCAAAGCCCGCTGGCAGTAGCCGCCGGCGCCGGACGAGAGCGGGCATCCCTAAAAGGTAAGCAGTGGTGGGGAAGGGGGCTTACCCCACCCCCCGGAGCCGTCCGCTTCTATCCGCGGGCGCCCGCGGGTGCCAGCGGATGGAAGTGGACGGCCCCAGGGGGGGTAGGGAGCGCAGGGGAGGGGGCTTTCCTGCCGGGGCCGTCCACAGCGGATGGCCCTGGGGGGGGAGGGAGTTAGGCCCCCCCTCACCCACCCGCCGCCATTTTTTCCTCATAGACTTGCATTGCAATGCAAGTCTATGGGGGGGAAAATGGCGGCCGATCCAAAAATTTCCGATTTTTGGATCGGGATCGGCCTCGATCCGGTCCGGGGGGCCTCCGATTTTGTCCGAACTGATCCATGACAAAATTGGAGGTCCCGATCCAGGTCCCGATCCGATCCGGGGGGTCCGTGCACACCCCTACTCCAAACCATGTCCAGTTAGGCAATCCTTTTGAGACCATGACCATAATAAATTCAGGGCAGATTTGAAGTCATCAGGCGGGCTAGGAATCCACAATAGGCAGCTGGGAATAGGAGTCATGGACTGGGTTCAGACGACACAATAATCAATGGTGGTTTAAATAGTCAATGGTTGGTTATTTAACCCACCATAGGTTAATGTGTTGTATGGAGGGAGTTTTTTTAAATCAACCGCTGGTTATTTGGCTGAAATAAGCTATGCAAATAACCAACACTGTGCCGAGCTGGCTATTTAAACCACATTGGTTATTGTGTTGAGGGCACCGTTGGTTATTTCCTCAGCCACCATTGGTTATTTCATCAGCCACAGAGTCGCAAGGCAAGAGCAGTCAAAGTAGTAGCTGCCACTCTAGTCCAGTTGGCTGGATAGATTTTCAGCAGCAATGGCTGATGGGATACTAGCAGGAGGACTAAGGGGGGAGAGAGAGCAGGGGATGAGTGAGTCAACTCAGCGTGGACTAATAGTCAACTCAACACTGATCCTAATCCACACCATGGTTGATTATTAACATATTGGGTGAATTTGGACGACACTTTAGGCAACGGAGGGGGAAATAACATAATGACTGTACGTTATTTTGCCGCTGCCACCGCGGCACCCACCACACAACATGTTGCCCCTCCCCCCGTTGTGCAGCTAAAAGTCCGACGTCCTTCTGGGCTGCTGCGTCTCCTCCCTCCCACCTCCCTCAGTCCTCCAGCCATATCCCAGCATGCACAAGTTCTGCCGGCTGTATCGGAGCAGCCGGAGGTTTTTCGGCTGCTCCGGCTGGCGAACTCTATGACTAAACAGAATAGTACAAGGAGAGGGGGGGGGTTCCCTCCACACAACACTTTAAACAACGGAATTCGGGATAAACAACGTGCAAGCCCGTTGCTTTTCTCAGTTGTTTAAGTGCCCAAAATAGCGTACTGTCAGTTGTGTGTGCATTGTGTGTTGCCCTCCTCACAACACAATAAGCAACACAACTAACAATTGTCGTTCCCCCCCCCCCCCCGTTGATTATCATGTCGTCTGAACCAGGTCATTGTGTCTGGAGTACCCCCTAGATAAACAACTGTTGAGTTTATTATTACCACCCAAATTGACTATCGTGTTGTCTGAATCTTGCCAGGTGTTGGACTTCTAAAGCACAGCAGAAGCAAGCAAGCAAGAATGGGACCAGAAAACTCAGGGTCAAGCTTAGATTGCAATTAGAATAGTAGAGTTGGAAGGGGCTTATAAGGCCATCAAGTCCAACCCCTGCTCAATGCAAGAATCAACCTTAAAGCATACCTGAAAGATGGCTGTCTAGCTGCATCTTGAAGACCTCTAGTGTGGGAGGGCCCACTACCTCCCTAGTTAATTGGTTCCATTGTCATACTGCTTTAACAGTCAGGAAGTTTTTCCTGATGTCCAGCTGGATTCTGGCTTCCTGTAACTTGAGCCCATTATTCCGCATCCTGCACTCTGGGGTGATCGAGAAGAGATCCTGGCCCTCCTCTGTGTGACAACCTTTCAAGTACTTGAAGAGTGCTATCATGTCTCCCCTCAATCTTCTCTTCTCCAGGCTAAACATGCCTACTTCTTTCACTCTCTCCTCATAGGGCTTTGTTTCCAGACCCCTGATCGTCCTTGGCCCTCTCAACACCATAGGGGGTGTAGAGGGAGGGAGGGAGGGAGTACCTAATACACACCATCAGCACATGGGGGGGGGGGAGAGAGGGCGATCCCGGAAGTATCTAATACACACCATTGGCACACAGGAACCGGCTGGGGGCCATCCCAGGCAAACAGCCTAATGTAGAAATGGCCTTGTTGCCCTCATCTGAACCCAATCCAGCTTTTTCTGCATCCTCTGAAGTGTGGTGCCCAACTGAACACAATACACAAAATGGGGCCTAACCAGTGC
Source organism: Anniella stebbinsi (assembly GCA_029215795.1). NCBI lineage: Eukaryota > Metazoa > Chordata > Lepidosauria > Squamata > Anniellidae > Anniella > Anniella stebbinsi. The sequence continues at coordinate 187,486,960 of JARDYH010000002.1, forward strand.
AGAATAAAGGGGAACCAGTATCTCGCACAATTTGGAAGCTATACTTCTATTAATGCAGCCTAAAATAGCATTTGCTTTTTTTGCAGCCACGTCACACTGTTGGCTCATATTCAGCTTGTGATCTACAACAATTCCAAGAACCTTCTTGCTTGTAGTGTTGCTGAGCCAAGTATTCCTTATCTTGTAACTATGCATTTGGTTTCTTTTTCTTAGGTGTAGAACTTGGCATTTATCCCTATTAAATTTCATTCTGTTGTTTTCAGCCCAGCACTTCAGCCTGTTTGTTTGTTTCTGTCTTCCATGGTATTAGCTATTCCACCCAATTTTGTGTCATCTGCAGTTTTGATAAGCATTTCTTGCACCTTCTCATCCAAATCATAAAGAAAAATGTTTTTTTTTTTTAAAAAAAATTTTATTCATTTTTCAACAAAACAAACAAACATACACATAATACATAATGTAAAACAACTAACTCCCTCGACTACCCCCGTGCACCCCCCCCGAGACCTACTCCCATTCATTCATCTTCCTTCCAGAATTTTAATGACTCTTTTGAAGGCGACTGTCCCTTTCCCGATCTTAAAACATATTCCAAAAAGGGATTCCATATATCTCCAAAATCACTCTTACTGGACATTCCCCTCATTATTTTCATTTTACATGTCAACATATCATTCAATGCTATATCCCAAATTTCTTTATACCAATCTTCTATTTTATAACTTCGTTGCCCTTTCCAATTTTTAGCAATCATTATTCTAACGGGTGCCAGGAGGTTGTTTACCAATTCTCTATTAATTATATGCTTATTCCTGCTATCCCATATTGCTAGTAGAGCTAGCTTCGGGTTTAATTCCAATTTACTTCCAATTATATCACTTATTTCTTTAAATACCTTTTCCCAGAATTTTTGTATTTGTTCACAGCTCCACCACATGTGAAAATAGGTCCCAACCTCCTGACATCCCCTCCAACAATTCTTAGACACTTTTTTATCAATCTGATGAAATCTTACAGGTGTTAGATACCATCTCCAAACTATCTTATAATAGTTCTCCTTAATTCTAATCGACAGTAATTTCAACATTCTTACATTCCACATCCTTCCCCAATTATCTTCATTAATTTTTTCCCTAATATCTTCTTCCCATACCTCTTTTATAATCTTAAGTGAGTCCTGACTTTCCCCCTCTATTAAAATTTTATATATCTCGCTAGTGAGTCCTTTTTTAGCTCTGGCTTCCTCTTTTTTTTCTATTTGTTCAATTAAATCTTCAAATCTGGTATTATTTCTACATTTCTTATTTTTTTTCCTCCATTCCTCTGTCCATTTTACCAGTTGCAGAGACTTAAACCACGCTATCTTCTGTCCTTTAAACAAATCTTTAATAGACTCACTATCTTTCATCTTTCCCATCCAATTCCTTAGCTTAAAAATATCTTGTTCTTTCAGTCTCACTTCCATCTCTGATTTTAATGCTCTTGGGAAGTTTCCCACTACTACAACTGGGGCTAGCGGAGAATCTCCTGGTATCAACTTCCCCCTATACTTCTCCCATATCGACATTATATTTTCCAATAATGGGTTGTCCAGTACCTTCCATTCTTTCTTCTGCATTTTGGTAAAAAATATATTTCGCAGTTTACATTCTATCTCTACTGTTTGCGATTCCAGCCATTCCAAATCTTGCTCCCCTAAAATAGCATGAATAACATATCTTAACTGATTAGCAATATAATAATTCTTAATGTTAGGAAGTCCTAAACCTCCTTTCTTTTGAGTCTTATACCATAACCCCTTATTTATCCTAGCTCTTTTATCCCCATTACAATATGCATTAATCATATTTTGCCAATTTTTAAGCTCAGCTGCTGAAATTCTAATAGGTAGCATTCTAAACAAAAAATTAACCTTAGGTAATATCTTCATTTTAATAACCGCTATTCTACCAAACCAAGAATGTTTTAATTTTCTATAAATCTGTAATTTCTCCCCTACCTCTTTTCTTAAGCTTACAAAATTAAGTTCCTCTATTCTTTCTAATTCTTTATCTATATTAACTCCTAAATATCTTATTATATTTTTATGTCTTAATCCTAACTTAACTTTACATTTCTCCATCTCTTCCTTGTTATAGTTATACAACATCATTTCTGACTTCCCCCAATTAACTTCTAATCCTGTAATTTCCCCAAATTCTCTCAAATGTTTCTGAATCATCTCCCCACTTTCTAGGGGGTCTTGTATTGTCAATAACGTATCATCCGCAAACATATTTACTTTAATCTTGTTTTTTCTTCCTATCCCCTTTAATCTTTCATCTTCCCTAATTACATTTGCTAAAATTTCTATAACTATTGCAAATAAAATCGGTGAAAGTGGACATCCTTGCCTAGTTCCTCGGGCTAGTATTATTTGTTGCGTTAACCCATCATTAACCATTATTTCCGCTTTATTATTTTTATACATCTGATTTATCACTCCCATAAATTTATGTCCAAACCCAAATGTTTTTAATATTATTTTTAACGCTGGCCATTCCACGCAATCAAAGGCTTTAAAAATATCCAGAGCTAATAATCCTGCTTTTAGTTTTCTTTTTTTTATAATATTTATTATATTTATAACTCTCCCAATTAAATTCGGCATTTTCCTACCTAAAATAAATCCGCATTGATCATTTTTAATATATTTAAATATAAATGTACCCATTCTTTTAGCCATAATTGCTGAAAATATTTTTGCATCCTGATTTATTAAAGATATTGGTCTATATGACGCTGGATCTGTCAAGTCCTTGCCTGGCTTCTGTATTAATACAACCAGGGACTGGTCCCACGATGGCGGGGTCATTCCTCCTTCTATTATATTATTGAATAATTTTTTTAATCTAGGTATTAAAATATCTTTAAATATTTTATAAAATTCCGGCCCCAGACCATCAATCCCCGGAGACTTACCTCCTTTTAGTTTTCCAATAATTCCCTCAATTTCTTTATCAGTAACCAAGGCTTCCATACACTCCCTATCTTGATCCTCCAGTCTTATTTTCCAATTCCTTTCTACATATTCCCGAATCTTTTCTTGTGAAAGCGCCTCTGAAGTATATAAATCTTTATAAAAATCCTGAAAAATCCTTAATTTATCTTTCATTACATTACATCTATTCCCTAACTTATCTCTTATTGTCCCTATCATATTCTTAGCCTTCTCTGACTGCGTGGATCTAGCCAGCAATCTGGAATTTCTATTACTAAATTCAAAAAAATCTCTCTTTAAATATAATAAATTCTTTTGGACCTGTTCTATTTCTTCTTTCTCCAATTCCTTTTTTTTAGCCTGAATTAGGGCATATAATCGCTTATCTTTTGACTGTCTCAGTCTCTCCTCTAAACTCCTTATCTCTTCTTCAACCTTTTTATTAAGTACTTCCTGTTGCTTTTTAAGTGTGGACATTTCCCTAATACAGATCCCTCTTATTACTGCTTTCATCGTATCCCATAATAATCCTTGCGAATTAGCTCCTTTTTCATTTATCTGCCATATTTCCTGCAGTTCCTTTTTTAATTTATCCACTATGTTTTTATTTTTAAAAATTCTTCCGTCCATTCTCCATCTCTTTGCTTGTTTATAATCCTTCTTTAACTTGATGTCCATCATCATTAGAGCATGGTCTGTGATCTTAATTACTCCAATATCACAATCTGTTAATTTAGGTACCATATTCTTTGATATAAAAATATAATCAATCCTTGAGTAGCTCTTAAATCTAGGTGAATAAAATGTATATTTTCTTTCTTGCCCTTTTAGAACTCTCCATACATCCATTAATTCTTTCCTCTCCATTAATTTAGCTAATTCTGTCTTACCCTCTCCTCTACTATCTCTTGTTATATTATCTCTATCTTTCCCTTTATCTAGTACCATATTAAAATCTCCAGCCATCACAATATTCTTTTTCCCTAAATCTCCCACCATATTAAATACTTCTTTAATAAAATCAATTTGTTTCCCATTTGGAGCATAGACGTTTATCAGCACAAATTCTTCCTCTTCCAACGTACAGTAAATTATAAGGATCCTTCCATTCTTATCTTTCTTTATATTTTGAATATTAACACCACATTTCTTCGATATTATTATTGCCACACCTCTCGCTTTAGAAGTACCAAATGACTTTTCATACACTCCTACTTCCCTCATTCGTAACTCATTAGCCCCATCCTTTATCTGATGAGTTTCCTGCAAAAAAATTATATCTATTTTTTCTCTTTTCAATAATGTTTCAATTCTTCGTCTTTTAACCACCGTTCCTAGCCCCTTAACATTTAGAGTTGCACATCTCAATCTATTCTCCATTTCTTACTTTCAACCACGTCATTAAATTGGTCTCGGTCAGTGAAACACATACCCCCCCACCCTTTCCCCCCCCCACACACACACCCATTTTTACCCCCCTCCTCACCAGTCATCTGGGCACTGGTCCCAATTATTTTAGAACTCTTCAGGGGGGGGGAACACGGCCCAACCCACAGAGCAAAGTCCGATCCTCCCCTCCTTTTTTACTCTTTCCCCTCTAATCCCTTTTCATTGACTGGAACCTCCGACCGCTCCTTCTAGCTGATCTGTGGAACCTCCAACCGCTCCTTCCACTTGGACTATTTCTCCCAGATCCTTGGCATCGATTATGCCCAACTTCTCCAACAACTCGATTCCCTGCTCGCACGATGTTATTCTTTCTTGCTTCCCTTGCCAGAAGAATCTCAAAAATACTGGGTATCCCCAGTTGTAGGTTATCGATTTCTTCCTCAATGCTGCTGTACAAATTTTGACACTCTTCCTCCACTGGACAGTATGCGCCGATAAATCCTGATAGATTTCTATTGCTGTTGCTTGAATCTTTGGTTGAGCTTGTCGTCTGATTGCCTGCATAAATTTTTCTTTTTTATAATAATTTGCAAATTTAACAATTATGTCCCTTGGAAGCACTCCTTTACGCTTAGAACCAACTCTATGCACCCGTTCGAGATCAGCTTCCTGCCAGGCCTCATCTGGAAGTTGTACTTTTATCCATGTCAAAATAGTATCTCTTAAATCTTTTAAAGTCTCTCCTTCTTGTTCTGGATATTTTCTAATGCGAATATTAGCCCGTCTATCGCGATCCTCCATAGCGATAAGGCGTAGTTCATGTTGAGATAGCTGGTCATCCTGTTTCTTACAAACTCCCGCCAGAACTTTAGTATCTGCCTGAAGCACTCCAACATCCATCACCACTTGCTTTAAACCCGTCATGAGTTCAGTCTGCGTATCTGAAATGCGCTTCGCTAAACGTTGTTCCAATCCAATAAGCATGTTTTTTATGTCATCCTTCAATTCATCCATTGGGTCTGGCTGCCCTCCTCTGGGTATCTTCGGTATTGCAGCTGGCTCTGAAGATTGCGAAACAGAGCCCTTAACGGGAGATTTTTTCTTATCCGGCATTTCTTGAAGATCCACCCGGGTCAGTCTGTGCCACAATCGATCTGATCCTCTCTCTCTTACGGGTCTTACCCAGGCGGGGGTGGGAATAGAGGGCTTCTGCCGTCTCTGCTTCTTCATAAAATTCCCTCCCTCTTTCACCTGGAGGCCCCTCACTTATGTCTCTGCGTTGCAGCCAATACTTCAAGTTCACTGGGAGTTAACTCAATTTCTTCTCAAACTCCCTCCAAATGTGCCATTAAACAGGCTATCTGCCAATTATAGTCCATAAATCAGTCCAATAATGGCGTCTCGCTCCTTAGTCTCCCTTTTGCATCCAGCCGGAACATCCAGCAATCAACAATTTCTTGCTGCTCTCAAATCCCCCTTCTAAGATTGTTCATTTCCAGTCTATATATAATGCCTTTTAATACTTTAAGTCAAGCAAGCTGTGTTATTATAAGTCCATAAATTACCTCATTCATGGCGTCTCTCCTCCTTTGTCCAAAGGAATTCACTTTCACTTTTAGGCAGCGTTCAGCAATCCAGCTCCAGCCAGCTCTCGCTCGTTTCCAACTCACCCTGAGCAATCATTCACTTCCAGACAATATTTCATGCCTTTTATTAATCTTTACGATAAGGAATTAGTGCTTATTTCATAGCTTTTATAGGGAGCTCAGAAGATCTGCGACTCTACTCTGACTCGATCATAGCCACGCCCCCATAAAGAAAAATGTTGAAGAGCACTGGGCCCAGGACTGAGCCTTGCGGAACCCCGCTCGTTACATTACCCAGTTTGAGAGGGTACCATCACTAAGCACTCTTTGAGTCCAATTCTGTAGCCAACTGTGGATCAGTTGCTAATCAGACTGTCATAGGGTACATTGTCAAAAGCTTTGCTGAAGTCAAGATATATTATGTCCACAGCATTTCCACAGGTCCAGACAAGATGCAGAACCATCAGAACCCAAAATCCAAGGGTAGTTTGTCAATATGGAGGAAATTTTATTTATGTATTTATTGCATTTCTATACCAGCCAATAGGTGAAGCTCTCTGAGTGGTTCACAAAAATTAAAATAACACAATACAGCAAGAAAGGTAGAACTCTTAAGGAGGCAAGAGATCCTTAAGGAGTTGTTCAGGGGGTTCAGGACATAGATGGAACCCTGATAGCAACTGAGCTTTTCCAGGACCCTACCCACTGCAGTCCCATCCTTTTAAAGCTGTCCCAGAAGGTTAGGGGACACACACACACACACCCCTTAGTAGTGTAGTATGAAAGGATACAGATGGGAAATAAAATATTGAATGGGATGGCTTTCAGCTCATGCATGGGGCTTTTGGAATCCTGGTCCCTGCGTATTCCTCGTCATAGTGACATTCTTTTGCCTCCCACTCAAGAGAAACTGAGATCCTTAGCAATAGACACTGGTATGTTTCTTTACCATTCACTGACTGCTAATAGTTTTTTTCCTATAATGAATTACTGTTGTTAGAAAAGTTGGGATGATGTAAACTGCTTTGCTTGCCAGAAACTATTATATACTCAGCTTGAATTATGTAACTGCTTACATATAAGTTTCCTGCACCAGTAATGCTATTTTCAGAATTCAATTAGGACCCTTTTCCTTTTAAACAGAGAATTGAAGTGCACGTTATTCTTGATTCATAAAGACATTTCAATAAACTTACCTACTTGCACTTTTATTTTTATTTGAGAATATCTTTTGTTATTTTTGCTGAGTCCCCAGGGTGGAGAGGGGCTATACATTTTATTTAAAAAATAATTGCATATTGTTTTTATTTTTACTGTAAGACATTTTGAACATTTTATTAAAAGGCAGGGTATAAATTCAGATATTAATTATTGTGTAGCTATCTAATTAAACCCTAGTAAATAACTTGTCATCTTTTTTTCCTTTTAAATTTGTCATTCTAAATGCTGGTAGTTTGGGGGAGAAAAGTTAAGGAGCTACTCTATGTATGTCTTTCAATGCTCCAGCCTATCTGAAATGATTAATCACATTTTGGGATATCATATACACACCGAATTTGGCATAGGGTATTTAAAGGCGAGGACGTAGAACAATATATTTTGATAGTTATTTAGGCTACAATCTTATACACACTTACCTGGGAGTAAGTCTGATTGAATGCATTGGGGCTAACATCTGAGTAGACAGCTCTGTCTGTACCTCCTCCAGGGGAGCAGAGCTGTGGAACTTCTCACAGATGTGGCAAAGGTGTTGTTGTTTTTGACCTTACTCAATCACTGTGAGGTGGCAAAGGGTAGTGTGTGTATTTTTTTCCTGTTACACATCTCTCCATTGCTCTGCAGTTTCCCAGGTTGCCTGCACTTCCTGATCTGAAAAGGCCCTATGGGAAGAATAAATTCATGATCTCTTCCCCTTTGCAGGAAGTGCGGAAAGCCAAGGAGGTTACAGGATGTCAGAGAGATGGTTGTACCATGAAAGACATGCCAATCATGCACAGTCCTCAGCCATCTCATAAGTAAGGAAAGCACAAGAACCCCTAAACCAAATTCATGAGAATTTCTCTGAAATTTCATCTCCTTTGAATTTCTTTTCGAAAGCAATTTCCTTTCTATAAAATTGAATGAGAATGGTTGAAATTTTCATGGGAGAAATTTTCAGCACAGCACCAGTTAGGATATCATTGTGTGATGCTTTGAACACACTAAACACAATACCATCCAATCCCAATAAGAGTACCAAGTGTATTTCAAACTATGACTTATAACTGTGCAACACAGGAATAATACTGCTCATACGACTAAGAGTGCCATGTTTCCCAAGGGGCAAGTATATTTCCCCTATGGGCAACCATGGTTTCACTATAGGGAGGTACTGTCTTATGTTTCCCTATAGGCAAGTATACCGAGTGGCCCAAAAGTAGGTATACAATTGTTTAGAATGTTGATGGGTGGAGTCAGAATGACAGTTGGGAAGAGTATACCGTATACCTACTTTTGGGCCCTTGGTATTTTCCCTACGGGCAAGAATGGTTTCCTGATGGGAAGATATATTTTTTCAATGGGCAAGTATTATCCTATGTTTCTCTATGGGCAAGTATGGTTTTCCAATGGACTAGTACTGTCCTATGTTTCCCTATGGGCAAGTATGGCTTTCTTATGGGCAAGTACTGCCATTTGTTTTAGAATTATTAACACATTTCATTTATATCCCAACTTTCTTTCCAGTGGGTCAAGAAGGCATACATGATTCCCCACCCCACCCACCCACTTTATCTTTACAATAACCCTGTGAGGTCAGTTAAGCTGAGAGATTTAAAGCTGGTTCAGTGAACTTCATGGCTGATTGGGGGTTTGAACCCCACCCCACCCGATATCTCCAGTCATAGTTCAACAATCTAACCTAGGGGAAGACAATTTGTGCCCTAAAGGTGTTGGACTGTCATTCCCATCATGCCTTACCACAGGCTATATTGATTGGGGCTGATGGGAGTTGCAGCCCAACACCATTTGGAGAGCTCCAAGCTGCCTACTCCTGGTCTAGTCACCACATAATAGTCAAACTGCATGCAAAATTAATCACTTAATGTAGGTGAGGTTATATTTTTGTTTACTCTAGAGTAAGTGGGCTCAGAAGAGAATCACTGTGCACTGGGAAGATTAAACCTTCCCCCTGTGCCATTTACTTCCTGAAGCAAATGTGGGGGGAGATTTGAGGAAGAAAATGGTGGTGGCAGGGGAAAGATTGAATCCTCGTCTCCCAGTGCCCAGGTGTTTTTGAACCAGATTGAGGCCATGCACACTTACTCAGAACAGGGTTAGACAACCTGCGATCCTGTAGATGTTTTGGTCTACAATGGCCATCATCCTTCACCATTGTCTATGCTCCTATGGGTGATGGGAGTTGTAGGCCAAAACATCTGCAGTTGTCCACCTCTGCCCTCAAGTAAAAAGAAGAAGAAAAATAATCCTCAACTACATGCTACACAATTGGCATTATGTGTAGTTTGACCAATAGTGGCTCTGAGGTAAAAGAATAATACTGTGTCCTGACTCATAAAAGTTTGGATCCTTCTTTCTTGTTCTTTCTGGTTGGGATACCAGTCTAGCTACCCTCTTCTAATTAGTATGCAGTTTCATTTCTCCATCCATATACACTGCTTTTTTAGGCTTTATTTTAAATTTATTATTCAGTCATTCCTACTGGATTGCCTTGCTCTAAACAAACCCAGCTGTTGAAACAGCCTAAATCCTTCTGTAACTGATGTGAATTTTTCTTCAACATTATTTCTGCATCACTCTTTGGTATGCAGGCAGCAAGAGGAAAATGCTTGTTCAGATATGTAATTTATGGAACTCACATAAAATACAAGAAATCTGGGTAAAGTTAATCCCTGTAGCATTCCATGAGTAATTACTTCCAGGCTTAAAAATAAAATCATTTACAATTTAGCTGCTATGTTGTCCCTGCTTTTGAAATCCAATACACCCAATCTCCTTCAGTGGATTTTTTAAAATTTTTACTGGAAACTTAAGAGTCTCTTCCAATATATATATTTTTTAAAAGCACCTTACTTTCCTAAACAAAAGCCTTCAACTTTTGGAAAATGCACCCCCACACACACACATTTAAAGTGAGTCTAGGAGATGATCAGCTGTAACGTGATTGCTTGTCTTTCAGATCTTAGAAAAATGTCATTGATCTTCAATTAACTTCATCATCTTAGCCTTTCTTCTGAATTGACCCTGTGTCTAGCTGTTCTATAGACCTGAAGGCCATAGGCGACATACAGCAATGCCTATGTCTCAAAAAGCGCCACAATATATTAAATTAAGAGAAGTTACATCTTCTAAGTAGCCTAGTGTTTGTTCAAGTCAGAACTTCCAGTTTGCTGTGTAGACAGCAGGAGCTAGGAGCTTCAAGTCAGGGTGAGAAACTTGTGGCCTTCTAGAAGTTTTAACCTACAACTCCCATCATCCTTCACTACTGGCTATCTTGTCTAGGGTTGATGGAAGTTGTGGTTCAAAATATCTAGGAGCCCACAAGTTGCCCACCCCTACTTTAAGCATTAATACTGGCACATGCTAATGATAACAATGATGCATGCTTGCATCTAGAAGACCTCCAGGCAGAGAAGGCCCTCTTCCTCAAACACAAATTCATATCCAAACCCATTCAGGTTTAGCAAGTCTTAGGCAGAAGCTCTACTTAATTACATGAGTACAGTGGGGGGGGGGGTGTAGGAGAAGGGGTGTCCTTGCCATTGTATGGGAACTGTCATAGAAAGTTTAGAGGACACACTAGTTTGGAAGCTTGCCAAAAAATGTATTGTATCTCAAACAGTAAACTCATGACTCCACCCAGATACAAATAAGTACAGTGCCACCTAGTGACTAAACTACATAATGACACTATCCACACAGGAAGTAGCTGTTTAGATGTGCACTTAGAATTTACTTGCCACATTTTCATGCCTTTCTCTCAACAGAAAGAACATTTTAGGGTTTTGATTCCAGGCAACAACTTATTAGCTCAATATCTGACCATTCTGCCCAACCAAAGATGCTTGAATTTGCTTGAATGCAAATACCAACAATTTCACTGGACTGTCACCAACACTGAAAGAGAAGAGGAAATGTGTCAGAAGAACTCTTTGAATTGGAAATTTTAACTATTAATATTTTTGAGTATTATGCTGCTTTTAATGAAGGTGGGTTTTCTGGAAAAAGCATGACTTACATATATTTCTTTGATGTGTGAACACGGTTTTTATAGAAATATGAATTGCAGTTTAGATACACTTAACTCAGAATGGCTGAAATAAATTACTTTGCCATTCCATTGAGGCACACTTCTACTACAGCATTTTCAAGCTCAAATTTGTCGAGAATGTCTTTATTGTTCTTTTACCATTGCTGATAAAATTAGAGTTGTTAATACATTTCATGCTGCAGCCTGTTGAATTACATAGATTGTGGAATGTTCCAAACTGTGACACTACAAAAATGAAAGCATTTTAAAATTCTGATTTCAATTGTTCAGAGTTTCTTGCTTATTTTAAGAAATAACCACTCCAGCCAGGGCTTTTGAAGGCAGTAACGGGCAATGGTGCAAGAAGCTGGAGGCCAGGCTAGAGTGGAAAGGGAGGCCAAGAATGAAGAGTGCCCATGGGTAGTCTGTCCCTCCTCAGCTGAACTTACTTCATAGTACATATGAATGTGGGAGACCAGCGAAGGGCGGAAATGACTATGCTTGATAGATCACCCTGGAAGAGGAGAAGGCTTGTAAATCCTCAGTTACAATTTACATGGACAATGAGGCACAACAACTGCGCTAGTTAAAGATACCCGGAGGTATACTTGCCCTAATGTAGGGTGCGTATATGCCAAGTGCACAAAAAGTTCTGTTACACAGTTAGAGGTCAATTCGGTGGATCAGACTAAATATCATTGGGCAAATGGGTCTGCGGAGTTAAATATTGATCCAGTGGTATAAAGCGCATCTGGGAATTCAGCATCTTGAATTAATCTGAAAGCACAATTTCTCCAAGAACTCACCACTTGCAAAAAATCAGCAACACTAATGAGAATGAATGAAGAAAATTAGACACAGAGGTTTGCATTGATATACATTTTTCTGGCCATTAACATGTCAACTTAGAACGCAATCCTATTCATATTTAGACAGAAAAAGGTCCTATAACTCCCAGCATTCCCTAACCAATATGCTGGCTGGGGAATGCTGGGAGCTGTAGGACATTTTCCTGTCTCAACATGGATAGGATTGTGCCCTTAGAGTACTTGCATACTGGTTGTGAAGCTAAATATTAGCAAAACACAGAGTTGCATTAGTTCCACCAAAACCAAAAGAATTACTGAGAGCAACACGGCGCTTTTCACTTCTCCATGCTTGGGGTACTAGTGGAACATAGTTGAGGTCAAATGGTGGCTCTGTCTTATCCAGATTTAGTGTAGGTGGTAAAACTGCATGGTAACAAGCCAAAGCAGTAAAAGCTGCCTCAATAGCTCCTGCAGCACCCAAGAGGTGACCTGTTGCTCCCTTTGTTGAGGAAACAGCGAGAGAATATGCATGTTCTTTAAAGAGTCCTTTAATAGCTTGATTCTCTGCAGCATCTCCTAGTGGAGTGGAGGTGGCATGAGCGTTGATGTATGTTACATCTTCATGGCAAATTCCAGAATCTTTTATTGCTGCAGACATGCATCTAAGGGTGAAAAAGAAAGAGATGAATGTTCTCCTCCCTTATGAAAGTTACACTTAGGTCCATACATTGTGAATGAAAGCAGCTAAACATTAAATGCTAAACAGAACGTATCATTCATACATTCCGTCATCTATTCATTCTGTTTCGTATATACAACATCACATGAAGCAAATTAATAAGAATCAAGAGTTCTTAGCTTACATTTTTAAGAGGAATAAAAACGTTTGTCTTGCATGTTTGTCATGTTAATTGCAATATTACATAGAATTTACTACTTTGCGGTGGAAGTGAAAAATTCAGTCCTAATGAGCTGAAGATGTTAATTATTTTGAATGTTCTGCTGTGTCACTTGCAGCCTTTAAACTGAAAGAATATTTCAACAAATACTTATTCTCTCCATAGCAGCCATGTATCTTTGAAACTGAACAAGCATATCTAATTAATATAGGTACACACTGTCCTTTTCCTGATGGGTAAATTATATTAAAATGGGTACGGGAGATTAGTTTTTCTACAATATTATTAATCATTTCTATAACATTTCACAGATACAAAGTGCTTCACAATTCTTATCTCATTTATTCTCACAACATCTTCTAGGCAGGTTAGAATGAGAGATCATTATTTCTCCATGATTATCTCAGAAAGCTTTTTCCTGCAAGGATTTTTGGAAATTTTGGAGAGGAGGGGTTCCCCCTGAATTTTTAGTTTTTTTTCTCAAGCTTTCACATCTCTGCAAAATACAGAGTCTTGGGGAATTACATTTCTTACATCCCTTCATTGCAAGAACCATCCATTTATTTCTACTCTCTGCTTTCTGTTCCTCAAGCAGTTGCTGATACATAAGAAGACCCATCCTCTTATTCCATGACTGTTAAGGTACTTTGTCAAGACATTTTTGAAAGATGAGGTACGCAATGTCTGCTGCGTCACCCCTATCCACATTAAGAGGTTAGTGAGACAGGACGTACGTTTGCAGAAAGCATATTGATTCTTCTTCAGTAAGACTTGTTCTTATATATGCTTGATAATTTTATCTTTAATAAGGCATCCCATTTACCCAAAATAGACACAGAGGGAGCAATCCTATGTCTCCCAACGAACATCCCAACCTATGTCGGGGGGGGGGGGGGGGGAACGGACGGGGGGGACATAGGATTGTTTGGTTTTTTGGCTCCAAGTTGGGAAACAGGGATCCAACCTCGGAGCCCAGAACAGCACTAATACCCCCCACAGCCTCCCCCTCTCCCTCATAGCCAGCACAGTTCTGGCTCCACACTCAGAAATGAAGTGTGGAGACAGGAAAGGGGGTATTCCCATGGATGGGGAGGTGGGGAGACTGGGTCTGAGGCCATATGACTTTTCCTATGGCCACACCAACTTCCTTCCCTCCCCCTCCGAAGCACCGCATCTAGCAAAAATGCAAGGTCTAGCAAAAATACAAGGCCCTGAATTGGATACTTGGCAGCCTCCAAGTTCGAAGGCTGCCAACTTTTCTAATAGGATTGTGCTCTAAATTAACCAGCCTGTAATTTCTGGATCCCCCGCTCCTGATCCTTTCCCCCCCTTTTAAATGATGTTATATTTGCTGCTTTAAAATGTGTATATACTATTTTTTACTATAAAATAGTATCATTTGGGAAATTAACTGTATTTAGACTTCTTGCAGTGCATTAGAAGCAAGACGTTCTAAACAATACTTCAGAAGATTTGGATGAAATTAAGACATTTTGTTTTGTTTTCTGACATTTAAAGCACTGGTGTCTTATATATTACTTTGTACAAGTGATATTTTAAAAGGATTGGTATGTTTTAAATTGAAATGTGTATTTAAACTCTTGTTATAGTTTTCTTCAGATATGTAAACTAGTTTTTAAAGGTTTTTTTTGTATTATATATTTTTCCGTTTTCCTTGATATATTCTCCAAATACAAAATATTCTCCAAATACAAAAATACAAAATATTGTGGATATTCTCCAAATACAACATCTTTTTTGTCTTGTGCCAGCTGTTCCCCTACTTGGTGAGGGCATTCTGTAACCAGGATACTACTACTGAAAAGACCCCTCCGCAATCACCATTCACCTAATCTCTAAAGGAGCACCACCAACATAGATATTAAACTGCTTTATAAACTAGTATGTTACAAAATCTGGAGTTTACTGCCAATTCTCATTGAACTGGAAACTTAAACTAAATATTAAACTAAAACATTATAGAAATATGATTTACGGATGTATTACCAATCTTAAAAATAACTTTACAATTATTTACATATTCATAATTTTTACCTCAAGGCACCATCTCCATTTGGATTAGGTGCTGTTATATGGTAAGCGTCGCCCGAGAGTCCATAGCCTAAAATTTCTGCATACAGTTTAGCTCCTCTCTGTATAGCATGTTCATATTCTTCCAAAACCAAAATGGCAGCACCTTCTCCCATGACAAATCCTTCTCTCAGGGAATGGAATGGCCGGCAAGCTAGACTGGGGCTTGAGTTAAAGCTAGTACTCAAACCTCGAGCTCTAGCAAACCCAGCTAGAGATAATGGGCTAATGCAAGCTTCCGTTCCTCCAGCCAGCATCACATCCGCGTCACCATAGGCTACAAATCGAAAGGAGTCTCCAACAGCATGTGCTCCTGTAGTACAAGCAGTTGACACAGCATGATTGGGGCCTTTCAACTGGTATTTGATACTAATATGACCTGCCGCCATATTGATCAAGATCTTCGGAACAAAGAATGGGCTGACTTTGTTGTAACCCTTTGTTTTGAACATCACGGCTGTATCGGAAATATCTTCCAGTGGAACCATTCCCATACCGATTGCCACGCCAGCCTTTAAACCATCCAGCTCAGATTGTGGATGCCAGCCAGAGTCTTTTAAAGCCAGATCGGCAGCACCTATGGCCATGATGGTGGCAGAAGACATGGCTTTGCTCTCTGATTTTGACACAAAGCTTTCGCCATGGAACTGGCCTTCACCAACTCCCTTTGGTACACAAGCAGCCACTTTACATGGAACAGCGGAATATTCTTCTCCTTCAAGAGCAACAACCCCACAATTTCCCTGCAGAAGTCTGTTCCACACTAGTTGGGTTCCAATGCCAAGAGGAGACACTAATCCTATACCTGTGACAACCACTCTCCTTCGGCCATGAGGAGCTGCACCAGTGCTCATACATTTTATAATGGTTCTTAAACGTTGATGAACTTGGGAATTTTGAAGCCTGAAGCCTGCAATTTTTAATAAATCTCTGGAGCGCTGGAGAAGCATGACTGCAATAATCTGAAATGCATTCCTGTAGGACAAAAAAAAGCAATTTATGATTATTATATAAAATTTTTAACCTACAGGACTGGTAGGTACAATCTAAATTCACAAGGAAAATAATAATCTTGACCTAAGACACCTGAATAAACAAGCTGCCATATGGCTGGGTTGCTGTCTTTCTAGCATTTGAGAAAACAAAAGAAACTTTATATATTTCCTAAAATATCCCCAAAATGTGTTAATTTATCAGGCCTTTAACGAAATTCAACATAGGGAAAAACAGCTGATACTGTAAATTTAACTTTTAAAAAAGGATTCTTCCTTCCTAATCTATGCTTGTTTTCCAGTTCAATAAGTCCAAGTTGCAATTTGATACCAGAGGTGGGGAACCCTTTTATAGTCTGGTGTCCATACTGTTACATTATTCTAATATATAACTTTGGCTCTTGAGCGACATTCAAATCATGAATGTGTCTATTCACAAGAATTAAAATAGACACAGCACCTTCCAATTCAGATTCTGTACAAAGATCCATCCAATAGCAGGCTACTTTCTGCTGAAACTCTCTAGAAGTGGTACCAGACCGTGCCAGATGGCTGACTGTTATGACCTTAAAGAACTCTTTGGGGGATCAGACTATGGAGCTGAAGGAAGAGTTACAGGCTGAGAGGGAAGTGCCCTTAAAGCTGGCATCAGGAGTTCCTCCTATCCCAGAAGCTCTGGCATATGAACAGCCCATTCAACCAGCACCTATCCTGCCTGAGGCGGCACTACTGCCCTCTAAGGCTGCCTCTACAAGAGGCATTTAAAGCTCTTTCAAGGCACATTAAAAAATTTACCTCTACAAGAACGGAGCGTAAATCGGGCGTAGAGGCGCGTTTTCTCTCCGATTATGCGCATTATCGAATGCGCGTTAAATAGCGAGTTTTATTTTGCTCCAGCCGTTAAAGCGCATTTTGACTATGTGAACAAGCGATTCTCCGCATGTCAACAGTTTAAATCGCGTTTCGGTCATCCAGTAATGCGCTTCGCCGCCTCTCGTACAGAGGTATTAGGCGTAAATGCGCTTCTGCGAATATGCACATAATCGCCTAACCAGGCGTAAAGGCGAATTCTTGTAGATGAGGCCTAACTCTGAGGACTCCAGCCTTCACCACACTGTAGGAGTCAACAGCTGTTGAACAGGCAAGGCCTTTTTAACTAAAGAGGCTTCTCCCACTGTGGGAAGAGCCAACCTCCCAGAATGAGCCACTGCACCATTTAAGGGTCAGTCTAGAGATACCTGCTGCTGAAGCAGCATTCAAAACTTGTTCTAGGGACAAACGGGGTTGTTCCTCCTGAATGCCTCGCCTGGTTGTTGTACCTTGCTTTACTGGAACCTGGAGCTGCTTTACTTGGCCTGACTTGGCCTTTGTATCACATGATTCTGGTGACGGTTGGCCTAAGTAGTTTGTACTCTAGTCTGAAGTTTAGACAAATCGGTTCATACATCATCTCTCTATTTCTTTTCCTTTCTTTTCTCTGGCAATGGCCCAGAATCAGTTTACGATCATCCAATATCTCAGAAATCCCCAGTGGGGTTTTTGAACCACCCCTTACCTTGAACAGGAGGCTCCTATACAATATCAAGAGCCCCTCAGCTTCAATAGCAGTTTGTGTTGTGCAGTTCTACGGTCTGAGAAACAGAAGTCCAAAGCCCCCTCTTGGCATGTGGAACTAGGCGTTTGATTGTTTGGATCTTACCGTATGTCTTTCCTTATTTAAACAAAAAGGTTTCCAAAGACATACAAACATGTAATGGGATGAAAAGAAAAGTGGAGGAGGGCATAATTCAGCCCTATTAGTGAGAAAAAAAGGTGGGGAGGAAAGAAACTACGTAACTATCAATTAATTAAACTATCAGAAACCAAAAAAATGTTATGCCATTTGTTGGTGTGTAAGAAATACATACTTTTGTTTTGTGAACCAACCAGAGAGCTTCAGCTATTGGGCAGTACAGAAATGTAATAAATAAATAAATAAATAAATAAAACCAATATAAATCCTTCTGCTGTAACAGTATCACATAGAATACTAGCTTTCTTGCTTTGACAACGTCTAGTAAGATTGTGGCCCAATTCAGCAAAAGGGAATTGTGAATAAAGGTGGACTCCTATGCATGTTTAAACAGAAAAAAATCCAGCTTTTCAGGTGCAATCACCCTGCCTTATTCACAGAATTTTACAGGGAGGGGAAGGTGTTTCCAGACAATGTTGTTATCCAGTAGTGTTTTTTTTTTCTTACTGCGGAAATTCCATTAAGGAATAAAAGACTGAATAGCTGCCCAATGCCTTTTGTTAGAACCCCTCCATAAGGACGTAGACAAAGGCTGCAACCTTAAATGCATTTATTAGGGAGTAAGCCTCATTGAATACAGTGGGACTTATTTCTGAGTAAACATGCGTAAGATTATGCTGCAAGTTCCACAAACAGCAACAAGACTTTCTTTCAATGGAATTGCAGCTTGATTCTATTGATTTCTTGGAGAGTAACTCCCACAAGTTTTCAATGGGACTTGCTTTAAGGTGAGTGTGCATAGGATTGCAAACTTTTCATTATTGCCAAATTTAACTGGATATGGCAAGTTTTGAATTTTGAAAAGCATGTTGGGGGAACTGCTTCTGCATGACACCACACCTATTTGTGTTTTCTAAATGTGTACTGTAAGAGATATAATTGTTGCAACCTCGTTATGTAGGAAGATATTTATTTTGAAGTTAAAGGGTGTACAATTCTGTGGTGAAACGTGCTAGCGACCTGACACAATAGAAGTGCTTCTTCATACTACTCTGAAGAATACTCCCCCTCATCTTTGTAAAAGTGCATATGATCATATCACAAATATTAAGTATATGGTTACTTTCTAATCCCCAGGGGGTTGCCTACAGCTTTTGAGGTGAAAAGAAAAACTACGCAGGGCCAGAATATGTATTATTTATAAACCTGTGTCTAGCCGCTACGTCTTTTTCTTACTCTAGCGTAGGCACAGAGGCCCCATCCGGATTGGGACCCATGCGTCCTTTAAGACCTGCGGGAGGACAGGAGGGAAGAGACGTAGCTGCCAGGCACTGGCTTAAAGCAATGTCTGTTTTGGCCCTCAGAAGCCGCTTCCTGAAATCTAAAGGTCCAGAGACTGTATTATGATGCCAGGAGTGGCATTCTCTCTACCGCGCATGCTCACAACCCGCAGAAAAATGGAGTGTTCCCGTCACAACTGCGTCGCCGCCACCTTTCTGAGCCACCATAGAACTTTCTGAAAGATCGAGAGGGAGGGGGAATTCCGCCCGCTCGCCCCACTTTTCTGGAGTCACTGCCAGAGTCAGCTTTATTCAGAATTAAGCGCGGGCGGGCGCACCGCGAAGTAGAAGTTTCTTGCTCACTGGCAAGGACACCAGGGTGGGCAAACGCCGCTGCAGAAGGATGGCGGCCGCGGTGGGACCCTCCTCACCGGCGAACTCGCGAGCAGTGAGCGAGCTCTGCCAGAATCCCACAGAAACGTTTTTAGAGGCCTCCCGCTTGCTGCTTACCTATGCGGATAATATCATCAGGTGAGAGGGGCGGACGGGCCCAGCAAACATCAGCCGCTAGGATGAGACGTTTTGCGCCTGTCTCGTCGCGGAGGCAGTCGGGAGAAAGCTCGCCTTGGGATATAAAAGCTTCTGGATCACGGTTTTGAGGGCTGTTTGTAGTGCCTCGGGCGGGCAGGTACAGAGCTGAGAAAGGGGACATTGTGGCTGTATAAACATCGTATATGGCAACGTGTAGCAGTTGCTCGCTTTGTGCTTGCTCAGCTGCAACCAGATCTTTCCCATCTGTTGGCCAATAGAGCACGGCAGTTGTTTAAGAGCCCCGTATTGCATGTAGTACTGTTATGGCTTTTACCATTGTGTGGTCACGTATTCCTTCGCATAACATAAAGCTGCATCGCAGTGGCTCAATTAGATTGTGAGGCAGTCATGTCTCTTATATCGCTGCCCTGCTGTGACAGGTCATCTAATCTATAACAGGTTTGGCAGAGCTTAATTTGAGGCAGAACTCCGCCCTGGAACCTGTTCTGAGTGCCAGCGCTATCACACCACATGCAGATTAGAGAGCTCGGGATGATCATGAAGACAAGAACCTCTGCGCTTATGCAGAGTTCAGGTCTTCACTGAATAGCAGCATTTGTCATGGGTAGGCTGACCATATGAAAAGGAGGACAGGGCTCATGTAACTTTAACTGTTGTAGAGAAAAGGGAATTTCAGCCAGTGTCATTTGTATGGAATTAGTTCCTGGTGAAATCCCCTCTTCGTCCCAACAGTTAAAGTTGCAGGGGCCCTGCCTTCTTTTGTATATGGTCACTCTAGTATAGTGCCTGCAACTTTAACTGTTGGGATGAAGAGGGGATTTCACCAGGAACTAATTGCATACAAATGACACTGGCTGAAATTCCCTTTTCTCTACAACTGTTAAAGTTACATGAGCCCTGTCCTCCTTTTCATATGGTCAGCCTAGTCATGAGGGTTCTGGCCAGAGAATGCAATCTCCTGATAAGGTTAGAGTTGTGTTGCCATACTTTTCAAAAATAAAAGAATGGAAAAGAAAAGATCACAACTGCCAGTTTTAGAAATAGAATTATTGCCATACAAAAATAATAATTATCCAAAATAGTGGGATGATTTGAAGATGCTTGAGAAATCAGTCCCATGATTTAATCCTATGTGGCATGTGAATTTGATAAGTTTGGATGGTGGTCCGGGTTAAATTCGTTTGGTAGTGTTAATAACATTTAGGGTGCAGTTCTATACAAATTTAGATAGAATAAAGCCCTATATCTCCCAGCATGCCCCAGCCAGCATGTTCTGTCTAAACATGCATAGGATTGTGACCTTGATCTTCTGAAGGTCTTGACTGTCATTGCCAAATATTATTCTTGAATTTCTCTTATGTATCCTACTGCTTGGGGGTGGGGGAGGGACAGGCGGGAGGTTGCATCAATATTATTTATATATGCTAGTTCTGGTATTTATATCCTTCCACTGATATCTCTCAGACAGTTCACTGAAATTGCTGTGTGAGAATATGGAACTGGAGACATGCATGATGGCTGGCGATGCTCTTTTGTTTAGGATACAATATCTAGTTAGGTTACAACCCCATACATGATAATCTAGGACTAAGCCCTGTTGAGCTCCATGGGATTTACTTCTGAGGAAATATGTATTTGAGCTGCTAGGTGATTTTTGTTTTTTCCCCCAGAGAAGAAAGGTTTATGTTGCATTTACTGTTTTTTTTATTATTATTATTATTAATTTTAATATTTTATTTCATTTGTTGCTTATCCCACCCAGGAAATATGTTTTATTGGGCAGTTATTTAAATTTAGGGAGGGGCCATAACTCAGTGGTAGAACATATGCTTTGCATGCAGAAGGTCCTGGATTTGAGCTCTGGCATCTTCCAGGTAGGGCTGGCATAAAATCCTGCCTGAAACCCTGGAGAGCTGCTGCCAGACAGTGTTAACAATACTGGGCTAGATGGACCAATGGTCTGACTCAGTGGGCCAATCCACACATCAAGATAATCCACCCTGAAAATAAACTATGGTGGGTTGGTAACCTATGTTACTTCCAACAGATGATCAAGTGCTCTGTGACTTGCCATGCCTTGTTTCCTCCTTAGTTCTCCTGCCTGCTTCTGGCATGAATCCTGTTGGCCTTTGTGGCACAACCTCAGCAGCCTATTCCACTAATCAGCACAATAGTTATTGCACTGAATTTGTACAGATCTCCTTGAATTGTTTTTTAAAAAAATGAATTTAAATGTGCACAAATCTCTTTGAAAGTGGGAGAAAAAAAGTTACATTCACGCAAATCTCCCCGAAGCTGTGGGTGTGAGAATAACACTAAATATGCACGAATCTACCAAAGGTGAGGGGGAAATAGTGTTAGATTTGCGCAAATCTCCCAGAAGTAAAGATAAAAACAGTGTTACTGTCTAGGGTGGTGATGATGGAGGGATAAAGTGACTAGTGTCATTTCAAGATGTTACTGATGGTGGCTCTGTAGCTCTTTCCAAGAAGCCACACACAAGGCAGGTTCACACGTGACAGACATCATGACAAACCATCCTGAAACAAACAAGGCTGTGGGTTGTCATTTGGGTTGTCGTGTAGTGTAAACCAGGTCAGTATAAGGCAATTTCCTATCTTCCTCAATCCAGGCATTTTTTTTAAAAAAAAATAGGATTGTGCTATTAGTCCTATATGTTTCAATTAGATTACTGTTAAGAAATATCATAGTATTAATAAGAAATCAGATTAAAGCCTTGCATAGTGATGGCATAAAGGCACCAGTACATTAAATACAATGAATTGCTTCTTGATGGTTTTTTATTCTTGAGTGCAAATAATAGACTTCCCGAAGTCAAGAAAATGTTTGTCTAGACTACCCTAAACAAAGGCATTTAGTTCAGCAACTGGTTATCATTCTTTTTCTAAGACCAGCAACTAACAGTTCAAAGAGAAAGTGAAAATGATCACATGGAATTCTTAGAGCAGGGAAGGGAGAGATTCACAAAAGTAGGAGTCCTTTGTTACTGGCTTAAACAAGCCTGATGCCCTCCAGGTGTGTTGGAGTACAACTCTCATCTTCTCTAGCCAGGGAGAGGCTGGCTTAAAACCAACTAGGTTACATGCTGGAAAGTCTAGGCACAAACATGTGTGTCTCTCTAGCACCTCTCTAAATTTCACACACAGGACACTATAATTGAGAAGACTTTTTATCTGGTCACCATCTGTGTAATCTGAGAAGTCAAGAAGGCTCACACACCCAGAAATGGCCCACAGTCTTGAGTGGGGAATGTAGAGGTGAGATGGGCTGCTTAACCTTTTCTCCTCCAGCCATTTTCTCTCTTAAAGTCCCTTTCCCTAGCTATTCCCACACCTCACAAGGGAAAAGATACATTTATGAGTGTATTTTCCTGTGTAGGGGAACAGCATCTGGGGGAAGGTGTGATTTTTTTGGGGTGGGGACCAGAGAAAAAAGGGTTAAGCAGCTCCGCCAGTTCTCCATTCAAGATTGCAGCTACTTGAGGCCGATTTCAGGTGGTGGTGGTGTGTGTGTGTGTGTTTATGTTTATTGCTTTCTAGAGCTGGACCCTCAGAAAATGACTTACAAAGCAATGCAAGATTCAAAGATACAAGAACCACATTAGCTTATTATGTTCTCAGTTAAAGGTAACATTGAAGAGGAAGATCTTCAGAGCTAGCCTGAACACCCTTTCAGATGGAGCAAGACATATGTTGATAGGAAGGATATTCCATGGTTTTGGGGTAGCCACAAAGAAGGCCCTATCTCTTGTGCATGTCAGCCTAATCAATTTTAATAGCAGGTACTCGAGAAGGATCTTTGAAGTAGATCTTAGCATATGATCAGGATTGTATGGGTGAAGGTGAATAACCTGCTCCCAAGCTGTTTAGAGCTTTAAACATTAAAACCAGCATTTTGAATTGAACTTGAAAGCTTACATGGAGCTAGAGCAATTGGCGCAAAGTCAGAGTTAGGTTTTCAGATTTCTTGGCCTCCTCCAGCTTCCCAGCAGCTGTATTTTGTACCAGCTGTAGCTTCAGAGGCAGCCCAACATAAATCACATTGCAGTATTCCATTTTAAAGGTAACCAGTGCATGGGTAAACGAGGCCATGTCTGACTGCTCCAGATAGAGTAACAGCTGGGGTACAAGTCAGAATGAATAGTAATATGCGCAAGTGTGTATCACATTGAAGTTCAGCTTGAGTTTCAAGCAGACATGGGTTTGAGTCCTAACCCTGTTATAGGCTCAATTATATGGCCTTAATTCACTCCCAGACTTAGTTCCCAATGTGCAAAATAGTAATAATAATGGCTTACGACACAGGGTTCCTTTAAGCATCTCTACCTATAAAGCGGAAAGTATGTGTACGTCACGTATGTCCGGAAATGTTTACCCACTTTCAGATGAGTTAGAAACTTGATATGGTGACACAGTTATAGGTCTGGCTGTACAATGTACCAGAAAAATCTAAAAACATGAATTTTGGGGGTTTAAGTATTTTTAAAGAATTTAATAAAAACCAAGGCTTATGCCTACAACTCCCAGCATGCCTTGGGCGGAACTCCTAGCATGCCTTGGGCAGGAGGCGAGACTTTGTGAGTGTACAGGTGGGTGGCTGCTGCATGTCTTTCACAACCTGACTTCTAAATTTGGTCTCGAACAGTCAACCCAATTCCACATAAAAGGAAACAACCCACATAAATGGGCTGCGTCCATTTGCGGTGCCTCCTCCCACCCTCTGCGTGGTTTAAAAATCATGACTAGATTCTTAGTTTTGAGGGGCCAAACATGCTCAAAAGCACTTCACCCTGATATCACTGTTTTCTCAGAATCTGGGGGAAGAAAGCACACAACTTTTGCCCTTAAGAGGGAGGGAGGAAACAGACCCGACAAAGGGGGGGAAGTGCCTGGCCCAGCCCCAGCCCATCAGTATAGGCTCCAGATGGAGCACTTGGTGGTTGAGAACTACAGGACGAGGCAATTCCAGCAGGATTGGCTGGAGCTGGACATGTCCACTGACAGCTGCTTCCATCCCCTCCTTGGTGATGCTACTTCTTCACGCTCTATTGAGGAGCAGCATCAGCAACAAGAGGATGTCTCAGATGATGTGGGCAGCTGTAGGCTGCCAAATGCATTCTGGATGGTGTAGTACTGGTATGTAGAGTGGCTGATTTTAAATAAAGTAGGGGTTAGCAAACCAGGTCACTATCTCTCAATCTTAACTCAGCCCCCATTTTCCTGACCGCTCAATAACTGTCTTTGTTCTCCTTCTGACTTTCCCCAACTGTCACTTATACACACACACACACACACACACACCACCACCACCACCATTCCATTTTAGCCTCAACTATCAGTCATTCCTCCATTCACTCTTCTGTTTCAATAGTAAAGTTAGGCTTTTACATAAAAATCATAAACTTTATCCAGTAATTCTTGCATCTGTTTTGGAATGTTTTGGTTTAGTTATAACGGGAGAAAACCACAGCATAAAAAATCTCATCAAGTTAAAAGGCCCTAGAATATATATATATATTTTTAAACATCACTTGGCACTTAAAAGCCATTAATGCAGTGACCAGGCCCGTCTGGGAAAAAGAAATCCTTAACCACAACCACAACCAGGAAGGCCCGCTCTCCCATGACACCTCAGATGTATTCAAAGATTAATGTTATTCAGAGAGGTAGGCTTGCGCCTACAACTCCCAGCATGCCTTGGGCTGAAGGGAAGATTTATCGGGCTTTGGCGGCCATCATCTGGAAGTAGCTCGCCATTCTGGGCCTGAAGGGAGAGTGCCTGGGCTGGCTGCCTTGGTTACTAGGCTCCATCGGGAGCAGAAGGGGAGGAGGTCACAGCTCTGGGCCTGTCACCAACGGCAATGGCCAAGCTACCTGTGAGTCAGCCAGCCAGCCAGTTCCCTCAGTGTAGTATGGACTGACTCAGCCAGACTTCACTTCCTATGAGCTTCAGCAGCAGGACAAGTTGGCACCACAGGTGACTTTGAGGGTCCAAACATGCTCAAAGGCACTCCATCCTGATATCGCTGTTTTCTCAGAATCTGGGGGAAGCAAGTGTGTAGCCTTTGCCCTTAAGAGGGAGGGAGGAAGGGGAGGCACTCTGTGCATGCCCAGAAACAGACCCGACAAAGGGGGAAGTGCCCGGCCCAGTACAGTACAGGCTCCTGATGTAGCACTTGGTGGGTGAGAAGCACAGGCCAAGGCAATCCCAGCCAGATTGGCCGGAGCTGGATGTGTCCACTGATAGCTGCTTACCTCTCCTCATTGACGATGCTACTCCTCGACCCTCTATCAAGGAGCAGCATCAGCAACAAAAGGATATCTCAGAGGATGCGGGCACCTGCGGGCATGTAGAGTGGCTGATTTAAAATAAAGTATGGGTGAGCAAACCCTGACCTCTCACTAACTGTCTTTGTTCTCCTACCTGAATTTCTCCAACTGCCACTAACCCTGCCCACCATTCCATTCTAGTCTCGGCTATATCAGTCAATCCTCCATTCACTCTTCTGTCTCAGTGGTATAGTCAGGCTTTTACATAAAAATCATAAACTTTATTCAGAAATCCACAAGCAGGGTGCCACAACCAAGATGGCCTGCTTTCCAGTTGTCTTCCACCACTTCTCAGATGGTGTTCAAAGATTAACATATTATTCAGGAACCTGGGCTTATGCCTACAACTCCGAGCATTCCTTGGGCAGGAGGAAAGACTTATAAGGCTTTGGCAGCCATTATCAGGTAGTGGCTCGCCCTCCTGGGCCTGAAGGGAGAGCGCCTGGGGCCAGCTGCTTTAGTTGCTGGTAAACAATAAAAGATGTTAAAAGCTCTTGATTGATGAAGGACTCCAACCTCGGGAACCTCAGTCTATCCAACACCCTGCCGGCAAAAGCCAGGTAGGGTGGAAGGAGGACAAAGGCTTTTATAGCCTCCCATTCCTTCAATTTTGTTGTTTTCAAGTAGATGTGCCTCTGAGTCTGTCTAGTTGACTTACCTTCTAAAAGGCAGGATGGGCAATAGAAAGGCTTGTGAATCTGCCCCTCTTCCAAGGTTGCTGTTGTCCTATGGCCCCTGGCATGCCCTCCCAGGGACCATGGGATTGCTCCATTACAAACTGAATATGCAACATAAATAGCAATACTAAATAATTTATTAAAATAAACAATTAAGAAATAATAGTAGAATCTCAGAACTGTGAATCCACAAAATGTCACTGTAGACACCAAAATGTCATATTGGGATAACTTAACGTGTAGCAGGAAGCTATAGTTTGGTATGTTACTGAAACATAAGAGCTATGTTCCAGGTTTCTAAATTGATAAAATACCTTTATATGAGTATTTTGTTTAAACAACCTTCTATATTTTTTTAAAAATCTGTCAGACACCCAAATGAGGAAAAATATCGGTGTATTCGGCTGGGAAATCAAGCATTTTCCACTAGATTGTTACCGGTCAGAGGAGCTGTTGAATGTCTCTTTGAAATGGGGTTTGAAGAGGTGAGTACGTACAAATGGTATATTTCTTTATAAAATGTCCTCTCATCAGGCCAATTTCTATCTTCAGTTGTAATTAACCCTCATTGTAAAACTGGATTTCTGTGTTTTCTCATTCCTGATGAAATCCAGCCTTTATTTTCCGAGGAGAGCTGCTTACAATTTTCAAGGCATTTTTTTCAAGATGTCATCAATGTCCATTCTTCAGTCAACATTACATATCACACACACAAACTTTCTTGGTTGTCTTACAAAATGGAAGTCTACACACCTAATTCAGGAAGTCATCTGACCACTCTTTCCACTCTGTGGCACTAGACATTCTCCACAGCATTTGATGAGATCCATAAGCCAATGGTGTTCATCTCAATATGAAGCCAATGCAGTGAGTAGGAATCACTGTGCTTATGTTCAGATAGAGCCAAATTTATTATGTATACACATGTTGGGCCTTAAGGACTTCACATCACGACTAGCTTCATTCCCATGCTCTATGTGGTGATAAAACCTAGAAGGCTCAGGCTTTGTCACCTTAAATTCTTCAGTTGGTACAACTATGTTCAATGCTAAATGTCTTTCTAAGGAGTTGAGAAAAAATTCTCAGAAAGCTTTTGTCATGGTGTCCACACACACACACACACACACACATACACACACCACATTGTGGAATGGAATGCTCTCCCCAATGAGGTCCACTAGGCATCAGTATTCTTTTCGGCACCAGACTTTCCTCTCTTCCCAGGCATTTTTTGGGGCTTCTGATGTTAGTTGTTTTATCAGGTCCTGGCATTTTATTGTTAACTGTTTTGAGATGTTTCAGACTGTGTGTTTGTATGTTAAAGGTTTTATATTATGTTTTATCATGTTGTGGTTTTGGATTTTAATTTTTTTGAACCACTCGGAGAGCTTTGGCTACTGGATGGTATAAAAATTGAATGAATGAATTTGTTCTTTTCCATCCAAAGTACCCATCTTCCCTGGCTCATAGACTCCATAAAGCAACACAGAAAAATATCCTAGAATGATATGGACAAAATGGCCATCTTGCTAAACCTCCTGCCCAAAAGCCAGGGTCACCCATCCATTAGCACACTACTCCCTAGGATCAGGTAGGACAGCAAACCTACAGTATGCTGTAATCAGAATATGTATACAGAAAAAATACGTCCAGATGACTTAAGAAAGCCAAACCACTCATTGCCAGAGAAGGCATTAAGCAAATGCTGCTACTAGTCACTAGTCAATCTAAACTGAAAGAAAATTGCTTGCCCTAACTATGATGATTTGATGGATCCCGAGCATGGGCAAAAATTTTCAGTGAGTCAACCTAGGGACACTAACAGCCTTATCTCTAGCTAGGGGGAGTCCATGATATGCTCCAGAGATATGTTTGGGGAGCATGGAGAAAATCATATGTTTGGGGAGCGCGGAAAGCTCAACAACCTTCATCCCCAGGAAAGATTTTTCTGACATTCCTAATATAAACC
Organism: Anniella stebbinsi; assembly: GCA_029215795.1. Taxonomy (NCBI): domain Eukaryota; kingdom Metazoa; phylum Chordata; class Lepidosauria; order Squamata; family Anniellidae; genus Anniella; species Anniella stebbinsi. Next base: position 187,515,514 of record JARDYH010000002.1, read on the forward strand.
CCTGATTTCTGACCAGAGGGGGGTAAAAGAAGAGGGCAGCCAAGACCCCATCTGTCTGCTTTTGACCACCATTGACCCCCGTCTGGATAGGTTTGATCTCACTCTCAGAAAGGACTGGAGGATTGATGAGATGATCATAGTTTTTTTAAGTCTGTCTAGTGCTACATAAGAGAAGTCAGATGGGAAAGAGGAAATGTTACTTACATGTGCTGTGTATTGTGATTGTGTGTGTGAATGGAGCTTAGAAACTGTATATTGAATAAAGTGTTCTTGGGGTCAAGAAATACATTCCTATCTTGATGGGCAAATAAAGTCTTGATTGGTGTTTGTAGGAAAAGAGACCTCTGTTGAGTAAGGATGGATACTGATCTGTACAGGTAAAATAGTGGATCTTACTTTGGAGTAAACACTAATAGCATTGTGCTGTCATCCATAAAGTTCATAAGATGACTGAGGATCAGTTGCAGTCTCCTCACCTAACTCACCTCACAGGGGTTTTGTGAAGATAAAATGGACTAGCCCTATTCATGCTGTCTTGAGCTTCTCAAAAGAAGAGCCAAATCATTCCTTTAGAAATGGTAGAAACTAATTCCATTCTGATGTAAAGCCAGTGGAAGTGCTGTCATACAGATTGAACTTACATTTGCCAACTTAACAGTCTTCCGGAATTTAAGAAAGCTATAAAGACCGATTTCTTCCGGCAAGCCTACCCAGTTGAATTTTAAGATGCTTTTTAATAATGTATTCATTTTATATGTTTTTAATCAGTTTTATGTATTTTATGCTGTTTTGTATTGGTGTTGTTCCCTGCCTCGATCCAGAGGGAGAGGCGGGTAAGAAATAAATAAATAAATATATTATTATTATTATTATTATTATTTCATCTCTTTCTCGCTCGTGGCGGTTTTTCTAGACGGACATGATGGGCTTTGCCAAGTCATGCTGTCTTTTACATATTCAGGAATTTCCTGACAATTGAGCATGTTTTAAGTATGACTGCTTTCTGGATCTTGGTGTGGATGATTTTGGTAGGCCCAGTTTCTGAAGGTTTTCTGTATAGTTTTTTGATGCGATGCTGGTGACTGAGGTGACTAACGGAATAATTGTGACCTTTTCCTGATGCCATAGTTCTTTGACTTCCATGGCCAGTGGTGTATATTTGTCTCTCTTTTCTTCTTCCTTTTCAACAACATTTTTGTCAATCGGTATTGCTATGTCAATGAGGTATGTGTGTTTTTCTTTTTTGTCTATGACCGTTATGTCTGGTCGGTTACAGGGTATTGTCTTGTCGGTATGAATTGTTCTGTCCCAGTATATTTTATGATCTGCATTTTCCAAGATTGTTTCGGGTGAGTACGTATAGTATGGTGTAGATTGTTTGATAAGGTTGAATTTATTGGCCAGTTGTTGGTGAATTATTTTTGCAGCTGTATTGTGTCTGTCCGTATAGTCCATTCCTGCCAGAATTTTACATCCTCCTGTTATGTGGTCTATTGTTTCTTGGAACTGATGGCATTTCCTGCATAGGTCTGTTGTTACACTGTTATCGTTTATGATGTATTTTTGGTAGTTCTTGGTGGCTATAACTTGATCCTGCATAGTTATTAGGAATCCTTTTGTTTCTGGAAATAGCTCACCCTTTCTGAGCCATTTGTACGATTGTTCTTTGTTTATTTGTGGGTTCTGTATTATGTTGTAGTGCTTCCCATGAAGAGCTTTTTGTGGCCATTTTTCTATTTTCTCTGTGAGTGTGAGTGGTCGTGTTTGGTCTTCATTTTGTAGCACTAGGTTAAGTGGGCTGTAATTTTTATCTGCTGTTACTATGGCTTTATGAATGGGGGTGTTTTTAGTGTGGAAGAATTCTCTGAGTGGTTTTATCTGTTTAGCATGCATTGTGTTAATGTCTAGCAGACCTCTTCCTTCTTCTTTCCTGCTGATTGTTGTTCTTTCAATGCATGAGTTAGGATGGACTCATGCATTGAGTTAGGATGGTGTTTTGTGAGTTTGGTGCGATTGAGTCTGTTTATTTCTTTGAGTTCAGTGTGTGACCAGTGTATGATTCTGAATGAGTATGTGAGAATGGGTATTGTTGATGGCTTTGAAAATGTTTTTTGAGTTGAGTTTAGATTTTAGGATTTGTGATAGGCGAGTTTTATATTGCACCTTAGTCGAGTTTTTACTGTAGAGTGATTGATTTTGTGTTTTGTTGGAATCCTAAGTATTTGTATGTTTCATTTTCTTCCATGTTATCTAATATTTCATTATTTAGTGTTTCTGCTGTTTCTTCTTTCCATTTTCCTCTTTCTATGTGTAGCATGTGTAGCAATATTATTATTATTATTATTATTATTATTACAGAAGACTTTACTTTTGTAACTGTAATTTCAGGGAGAAACTCATCTTGTTTTTCCTAAGGGAGCATCGATCGAGCAGCTACGCAAAATTCGAGATCTAATTGCAGGGGAAAGAAACAGCCGTTTAAATGGTTCAAATCAAACTGAAAGATCAGGATCCTCTCCGAGGGTAACAAACACACAGCCTGTTGCTCCTCAACCATCAAGAACAGTTGACTCCAACGTAGATCCAACTCCTCAGTCTGCTGTCATGGTAATCACTTCAGAACTCTGTTACATTGAACAAGGAATAATATTTGAAAGTGAGAATAGAAATTAAAGAACGAAAGGACAGGGTAAAACTGAAATTTTAATTCACATAGTAACTCTTGGGAACATATAAATAGGCATGTGTGGTGATTATCCACATTAGTTTTTTGTTGAGTGTACATATGCTGGCGTTACTTGTCTTTATAAATGTGGAGTTCCCAGCTTTCCAATCTCACATGCAAGGAAGCTAAGATGGAGGGGGTGGGTGAGTTCTGTCAGAGAAACTGTGTTGCTAGATATCCTAAAATGTGAGCTAAACAGCTAACAGAGTTTCAGGACTCTTCCCAACAATTTTGCTTCCCTTCCATTTTTTTTTAATGAACAAGTGGGGAAAGAGAAATTCCACAAGTTCTAATCAATACATCACAAAATAAAGTCACATTCTGTAACAGGCCTCATTGAAGCTAATGGAAGATGGGGCACTTCATTATTCTTCCCACCTGGAGATGCTGTAAAATCTAGCTTCGACACTATGGCTCAATTCGGACAACACGTTAAGCAACGGTTATTGAATTACCTACTGACGGTGGGTGAAAAAGGTGGTGATCTACAGACAACACGCTGCAGCAGGCGCTGCAAGGAAACGGCAGCCACACCGGTTGCAAATAGCATACTCGGCTCTGACTGACAGCTCGGCCGCCATTTTCCCCGCTTACCAAACTCCATTAGTCCTCCAGCAGGTATCCCAGAAGACACTGCAGCTGAAAACCATGGGCGCCGCCATTGAAGCCGATTCAGGCCACGCCTCCCAAACCCCATTGGCTGCCTCAGTCAGTGGGCGGAACTCAGCAGCCTCGGGCAAAGAGGCAGCCAGGAGGAACGGCTGCACCAATACAACAGTCACACCCCGCGCCCAGCACTGCAATTCCAACGTTGGCACCCACACCCCAGCCCCCAACCCCCCCCACCTCCCTCCTAGAGCATCTTCTGCACACACAGGAAAGAAGGCAAGAGTGGGGGGGCGTCGAAAACTTTATTCAGCAGGGAGACCAGACATGGGCAATAAGGCACATGGGCACCACTATGCCAGGGCAGAACCTACGGAAAGAACAGTTGCCCCCAGGAAAGGAGGAGGCAGCTGGAAGGCACAGCGGTGAAGAGGGGATGGCCGAGGCCACACCCCCAGGGAGCCAAGCACGGAACATGCCAAGGGGATGAGGTGGAGAGGGGCGGCATGCCAGGGAGAGATGCCAGTCCACAGATGAAACTCCACAGCAGACGCTCACAGGGGGTGGGGGAAGCACAGCCAGATCCTGGCACTGATACTTTCACGCACCTGGAACGCTTCTGCACAGGCGTGATGCTCCCCAACGGGATTCTCGGGGCCCGGCAAAGGCTCGCTGTCCAGCCATGTTGGGTGGATGAGGGGGGGCTCTCTGGTCGCCACTTCCCCTGCCCTCGTCCTTCAGGGTGATGCGAAGGTGGAGGTGGCGGTGCAGTGGTGGTCTACTTTGGATGGGGTGTTGTTCTCCCTCTTGGTGTGGGGGGACTGCCCCTTGCTCCAGGGCGCCTGGGGTTGTTGCTTATTCCGTCTCCCCCTCCCCTCCTTTGAAGTAGTGCCCTTCTGGTACACTTCCCTGTCCGTTTGGGTTGCTGACTGGGCACCCTGCATGAGTGCTTGCAGGAGCTTGCCCCTTGTTGAGCTCCGTGCCGGCTGCCTGGTGGGGGAGGCGAGCATCCTAGTTGCTATGGCGACGATGCCAGAGATCTGTTGCAAGCGTGCTTGAGCGGCCCCCGCTTTCTGCCGCTCTTGCCACTCCACTCTCTGATCTTCCGTGCTCAACAACTCACCATTGTTCTTTCAACAACGCACCGCTCCAGACGACACATTTGTCAATTGACAATTCACCTAACAACTCGCAAGTGAGTTGTTCCTCTCAGTTGTTGAATGTTGCTACTTTGCCTACTGTGGGTTGTTGCTCCATTGTGTGGCTACATTCAGACGACACGTTTAACGCAACGGGTTGTTGCTTCAACAACCCACAGTTGTTAAACGTGTTGTCCGAATTGAGCCTATGTCTAGTCTGGAATCACAAATGGAATGACTCTATTTCACTTTCTCTTTCAATTAAAATAGGCCCTAACTCATACCAGGAAGCTGTGGATGATTCACTTCCAGATTCTGAAGGGTTAGCCAGTAGACCCTCTATTTAGAAATGAATCTCTTATCTCTATTGAGCAGGACACTGGGCTTTTGAAGGGCCTGCCACTCGATGATTGCTTGCTTTGAGCAGTCTCAGTGGCTGTAAGGCTGTTTTGCTCAGAAAGCATGATTGGCAGCAGATTGTGATCTCAAAAGGGGGGCACACCAAGAAGCCATTTTTTCTGTATAGAAGTATGAGAGTCTCTTAGCATCTCACCTTTGATTATCTGTTGATTATCTTCTTTTCCATCATAATTGAGTGTTCCAGCAATCCAAGGAATGTGGTTGTCTTCACTTGGTTCCGATCTGAGCCTGCTGTGTGCCACTTGTTAGTACTTTGACCTCCTCCCTGCATAAGTCAGCATTTGTGCATGCACAATCTTTAACCTCTCATTATTCACACCAGACTTCTTTACACTGCCCTGAAAGCAATTTTTAGATGATGGTGTAGGTTATAAATTATTGAAATAAATGAAAATAAATAAATAAATAAATATACAAAGACCACGATCAAGAAGAGTGCAGCATATCCAGCAGAACATGGTGGTCTTTCTGTTTCCTCACAGGAAGGCTTTTCCACAAAGTACATATTGCTTTTGAACTACAGGAAGCACTTCAGCTCATATAAGCATTTGTGTTTGTGTAGATGTCATGTTTCCAAGCCCTCCCGCTGCAGTGCGAGACAATAGAGGGGTCTGCCAAGTAATCCACAAAGCTTTATTCAGCAAATAAACATATCTTCGCACTTGAAGAGAGTTTAAACACTGGGAACTTTCCTCTAGGTTAAATCTTGGCTAACTAAGCGAGACAATTGTCCTTTCAACAAAAGGGAAGGTATTTTATTTATTTATTTATTTATTTACTGCATTTCTATACCACCCAATAGCCGAAGCTCTCTGAGTCCCTTTATTTCAGGGAGGATGCCTTTGAAGAAGCCTTTGGTGAGAAGCTAGCCCAGCTGATCGCCTCTTGCCTTCTTTTAGCTCCACCCGTTTGAATCTGCGGTGGACTCTGGGTTCAGTCAACTCTGAAGTCCCTTCCCCCTCTGAGGGTTGCTTAGTTGCCACAGACTCTGAGTTAACAGTTTCACTGATAAGGTCTGGTGAAGTTTCATGTCTGGCTGGTGAAGAGCCTGGGAGAATCCCCTCCCCCACTTCCTATGTAGGCTGGTACATTTCTAGTCCTGTTTCTTCTGCTTCAGAATCTGATTCCTATTGATAACCTGGAACTCCTTCCCTGCCCCCCCCCAACTAAGGGGAACAGGCCTGATCACGACAGTAGTATGTCTTTATTTATTTTACTGACATTTATGGAGAAGACATTCTCAGTAGCTTGTACCCTTCAAGTACATATGAACATCACTCTTTAGACCATTTGGATTCAGCCTGGTGTCCTCCAGATGTGCTAGACGACAACTCCCATCATTCCCACTCACCATGGCTGTGCTGGCAAGGGATGGTGGGAGTTGTAGTTCAGCACCTCTAGAGGGCATCAGGCTGGGGAACGCTAATTTAGAAGAATTACTAGCCAGAAATTGCGAGAAAATCAGTATGTGACAACTGAAACAAAACACACTCTTTTCCCCCATTTTAGACAACGGAATCAATTTTTTTGAAGACACTTCAATCAAATTTCCTGCATGTTATGCTTTATGAGAACCCTGTCTTACAAAAGAAAGCATTGGCTTGTATTCCAATTCAAGAACTGAGAAAGAAAGCTCAAGAAAAGCTCACAGAAGTCAGAAAAATGGACAGAGGTAATACTTTTTAATACAGCTGTGAAAATTGAAGATATTATGCAGAACATTTCTGCATAAATATGGATATTCCTATTGATATTCAAAACAGACCCAAGGGGAAGCATTTCAGAATGGATTTTAAAAATTGCAAAGTATGGACATTTATGTGTGTTTTTCCTTCAAAAAAATGTTTTACAACTAAAATGTGTTTTTTTAAAGTTAACATAGGTCTAAGAATTACTATTTTACATTTGTGGGCTCTAAAACAAAGAAGATGGTCTTGAGCACTGTGATTTTGATTCCATATTTGTAGTTGACATGTTGATTCTGTCCAGAGTAGTAGGTTTTGTTACAGATTCAGAGGTCAGTGTGATGGAGAAAATTCACGTCTTTCACTTGTAAGCAGTTCTGGGTTACTTATAACACGCTAAAACAGAAGTAGGTCCCCTCTACAAGAATTCGGTTTGGCACCCGGTTGGCCGATTATGCGCATCTTCTTGCAATCGCTTTTACGCCTAATCCCTATACACAGGAGGCGGTGAAGCGCATTACCAGTTGTATGAAACACACTTTAAAGGTGTTTAAATGCGGAGAATCGCTTGTTTACATGGTCATAAAGCGCTTTCACTCCCGCAGTAAATTAAAACGCGCTATTTAACGTTCATTCGATAATGCGCATAATCGGACAGAAAAAGCGCCTCAACCCCCGATTTGCGCTCCGTTCATGTGGACGTAAAATCAGTAATGCGCTTTGAAAGAGCTTTAAATCACTCTTGTAGAGGCACCCGTAGGCTGACCAGCTTTCTAACTGGTACCGCCTTCAGGTTAGTTGTCTTCACAATGCCCCATAATTCATCTCCAGGTAGATAAAGAAACCTGATTAAGAGACGCCCTATTCAGGCATCCTAATCTCCCATATGTTTTGAATCACGTGAGGGAAAGTGAAGATAAGTACACTAGCTCCTTAAGTTGTGGGGGGGGCAAATATTTGCAGCGGGGAGCCTGCTATGCTCTGGTAGACTCCCTTCGAAATCTAGAATTCCAGTCTTCCAGAGTTTAGATTATATGAGGGAGCCCCACATGAGTAGAGCAGGCTCCCTGAAGTGGACATTTGTCCTCCAGCTCATGGAGCTAGTGTGCTCATCCCAATTCTCCTTCAAATCATTCTAATCATGTGGGGGATTAGAATGCCCAAATAGGGCTACAACTTCATGTATATCTAGAAGTGACCTGATCCATGTGCTCCTAAATCAGGGGTAGTTTATATGTTGCCCTCCATATGTTTTAGACTGCAACCCTTATAAACCACAGCCAGCATAGCCACTGGTTGGGGATTATGGGAGTTATAGTCCAAAGGTCTGGAGGTTGCCTACCCCTACCCTAAATTATTCAGAGGAGGAGTATCCAACCTCACCATCCACCTCCTTAAAGACTATTAGCTAAGTTAATAATAATAATAATAACGATTTATTTCTTACCCGCCTCTCCATCTAGATCGAGGCGGGGAACAACAGCATGATAAAATACATAAAACTAATTAAAACATGACAAATATTATTAAAACTGCATTAAAACATCCTAAAACATCATTAAAACATCCTAAAACATCCTAAAAACATTCTAAAAATTACACTGGATATGCCTGCCGGAAGAGAACAGTCTTTATAGCTTTCTTAAATTCTAAAAGACTGTTAAGTTGACGAGTCTCCTCCGGCAGGTCATTCCACAGTCTGGGAGCGGCAGAAGAGAAGGTCCTCTGGGTAACAGTTGTCAGCCTAGTCTTGGCCGACCGCAGTAAGTTCTTCCCAGAGGACCTGAGCGTGCGGGGCGGATTGTACGGGAGAAGGCGATCCCACAGGTAACCTGGACCCAAACCATGTAGGGCTTTAATGGTAATGACCAACACTTTATACTTCGCCCGGAAACTAATTGGCAGCCAGTGGAGCGATTTTAAAGCTGGCGTAATATGGTCACTCCTAGATGTACCGGTGACCAACCTGGCTGCCATATTTTGAACTAGTTGAAGTTTCCGGACTAGGCACAAAGGTAGCCCTATGTACAGCGCATTGCAGAAGTCAAGCCTCGAAGTTACCAGCGCGTGCACCACCATCTTTAGGTCTTCCAACTCTAGGAAGGGGCGCAGCTGGCGTATAGAATGAAGGAGTTTGTTTATTTAAAGTATTTCTTGGCAGCTTGCCAGGGTCAGGGCCTCATAAAGCAATGTACATAATAGTAAATGATAACATTAACACATTAGTCATACTAAATTTACAGTCACAAAAGCAGCTCTGAGTCACATAAAGTAATTACGCTCTTTGGAGAAAGTAGCATTGAAGAAATAGGTTTTTAGGCTCATTTGAAAGCCTGAGCTCTAATTCATGGAGAGGAGAGAAAAGGAGTCTGCCACCCTTTGAGGGTTCTAGTGTGTTTCTAGTATTTTGAGGTGACATTTAAATTTTCCCCCAAGAATTCATCTGTGTACTGAGTTATAACAACTTCACATCTTGTTTCGAGCCAATAAAAATATTTCAGTTATCATTCTAAGCCGACTGCAATCTTGAATACTGTGGAATCTCTACAACACACAGGGAGAGAACAAAAGACAGTCTGACAATCTGGGGGTGGGGGTGGGGCTTCGTAGTTCTCCACTTACCTGTGGCTTCGGGCACAGACAGCATAACTGCACTACAATCCAGAGGAATACAAGAAAATAATATGTGCTAGGATAGATAATACCTTCTATTGCTTTGGATTCATATTTCAGTCTATTTGAAATAAGTATTTTTTATTATCTGAGTTACAAAGAAATGTTTTATTACAGGCAACCATCAGTGGAGATTTACACACACACACACACACACACACACACACACACACACACACAACCTATTCCACTTCATTTGATTTGGACTTATCCCTGAAAACCTGTACTTTAAAAAGAACTTAATGAAGTTTGATAGCTTACCTTAAGAAAAACCCACCTCATCTATTCTGGGTCACTCATTCTGTGGGACCAACATAAGAACAAAATCTTAGATTATTACACACACACACACACACACACACACACCAAGTTTAGGGCATAATTCTGTGCATGTTTCTATGCACTTTTTTTTTTAAAAAAAAGGCCTAAACTTCCCAGCATACCTCAGGGAGTTGCAGGCCTTTTTTCTGGGAGTAGTAGACTATTTTTCCGTCTAAAGGTGCATTGGATTATGCCTTTAGTTTTCATAGAACTGGAGTTTACCTTGCTGTGAGACACGTGCTCAGCAGCTAGTGAGAGGGTACTTCCAGGCTCCCATCATCGACTGAAAAAGAGAAGGCTTGGGTGGAGAAATGCTTTGTATGTAACTGTTTAAGGGCTATATATACATATACTTTCTATGACCTCTGTGAGGCTATAATGTAACTAAGCTGGCCTTAAACATTGTGATAGCCTTGGTTCTTCTTCGTGGTCTCTGTGCATCACACATATGGGCTCTGCGCCTGCGTGGAGCCTGTTTCGGAAACTTCTATAGCTAAGGCAAACGTTTTTGGCGGGAACCCCTCCCCCACTGTCTACTGACTCCATGTTCCCGCCTTTCTCCTCAGTTCTTTTTCGACCGCCTTGCTGAAAGGATGTCTTGTTGGGAACTTCTGTCTTTCTCCTGAGGAGAAAGCTTTAGAGTGCTAAGGTTTTTAGTTATTTTACTTTGTTTTAGTTCATTTTTAGTCTTAATTAATTAATTTATTTATTACATTAGTATACCGCCCCATAGCCGAAGCCCTCTAGGCGGTTTACGTGCGATTAAAACAATTAAAAACATACAACGTACACACATACATTTAAAACAATATAATTTATTGTTATTATATTCTTAGATATTTTATTCTCCAGAGATCTTGGATCGCTTTGAGGGGGATCGCACAGCCATTAAGGCCCCTTTTCAAAATGTGTTAAGTGCGTCAGCAAGCTTCCCCAGCAGACAGACTTTCTCTGTTTAATTTGTTTTGGGAGAGGCTCAGGTCATCAAAACCTGTCGCTACATTATTATTATTATTATTATTATTATTATTATTATTATTATTTACACATTTATATACCATCCCATTGCCGAAGCTCTCTGGGTGGTTTACAAAATTTAGAACCATAAACATAAGACAGCTGACATTTAAAACATTTTAAACTGTTAAGCCTGGCTACAAAGTCAGTTAAAACCTCAACTTAAGCTGTTGAAATGCCTGGGAGAAAAGTTTTGACCTGGCGCTGAAAAGATAACCGTGTTGGCGCCAGGTCTATGGATAAAAGCTCTAGAAGCCATGGTTTCTTCCAGACAATTGTTACACTTATGGCACAGGCTCCTCGATCTACTGGAGACATGGCCGCTTCATGCCTCATCCGATCTTCCAACATTTGGAAGCTCCCTAGCTGTATCTACAGCAAGAGAGATATCTAAGAAGGCTGGAGCCTTCTGGGGCTATTTGCATGGAGCGATTCTACGGAGGAGAGCCCCTCTGCGTCCTCAGACCCTGACTCTGACCAAGGGTCATTCCGATCTTCCAACATTTGGACGCTCCCCAGGCTGTATCTACAGCAAGAGGGATATCTAAGAAGGCAGGAGCCTTCTGGGGCTGATCGCATGGAGCGATTCTACGGAGGAGAGCCCCTCTGCGTCCTCGGACCCTGACTCTGACCAAGGGTCATTCCGATCTTCCAACATTTGGACGCTCCCCAGGCTGTATCTACAGCAAGAGGGATATCTAAGAAGGCAGGAGCCTTCTGGGGCTGATCGCATGGAGAGATTCTACGGAGGAGAGCCCCTCTGCGTCCTCGGACCCTGACTCTGACCATGGGTCATTCCGATCGTCCAATGTTTGGACGCTCCCTAGCTGTCTCTACAGTGAAAGGGATATCTAAGAAGGCCAGGTTACATAGGACTTCTGGGGACTGATCGCTTGGAGCGATTCTATGGATGAGAGCCCCTCAGTGTCTTCGGACCCCCCCCCTAACCATAGGTCGTTCCGATCTTCCAACATCTGGATACTCTCTACCAGTGTTTCTACAGCTAGAGAGAGACCAGGTTCCAACTCCTCTGCAGCTGTTAGCCCCCCCCCCCCCGATACTGAGGGTGGCCCCTTTGGCAGCGATGACTTAACTGGCTCCTTGGGTACCGAGGTCTAAGCTCTCGATACTGGAGCTTCTAACATGCATCTTCGATGTCAAGATGAGACGTCTAGCAGGCAGAATCGACATCACAGGCTGAGACTCAACTGCCTCCTTCATTACCGAGCACCATGGTACCGAGCTCCTTGGTACCGAGCTCCTTGGTGCTGACTTCCTTGGTACCGAGCTCCATGGTGCCGATCTCCTTGGTGCCGAGCGCCATGGTACCGAGCTCCTTGGTGCCGAGCTGCTTGGTACCGAGCTCCATGGTACCGAGCTCCTTGGTGCCAGGCTCCTTGGTGCCGACTTCCTTGGTACCGACGTCTTTGGTGCCGAGCTCCTTGGTGCCGATCTCCTTGGTGCCGAGCTCCTTCGTATCGAGCTCCTTGGTGCCGAGCTCCATGGTGCCGAGCTCCATGGTGCCGAGCTCCATGGTGCTGAGCTCCTTGGTATTGAGCTCCTTGGTACCGAGCTCCATGGTACCAAGCTCCTTGGTGTCGAGCTCCTTGGTGCCGAGCTCCATGGTGCCGAGCTCCATGGTGCCGAGCTCCATGGTGCTGAGCTCCTTGGTATTGAGCTCCTTGGTACCGAGCTCCATGGTACCAAGCTCCTTGGTGTCGAGCTCCTTGGTACCGAGCGCCATGTACCGAGCGCCATGGTACCAAGCTCCTCGGTGCAGAGCTCTTGGTACCAAAATGAGATGTCTAACATGCAGCTTTGACGTCCAGATGAGATGTCTAGCAGGCAGAATCGACATCAAAGGGTGAGACTCAACTGCCTCTTTTGGTACCAATCTCTTGGTACCAAGAAGAGACGTCTAACATGCAGCTTGAAGTAGACATCTCCCCACCAAGTTAATTAGCACAGCCATTACAGGCTAGCTGCCAATTACAGGGCTGCTCCCTAGAGCTGCTACAATTGGAGTGCTATGATTTCAACAGAGAGAGTTTTTTATGCCTGTAATGTCTAGGGGCATCATTCTCGGGTCCCTGTAAAAAAAAAAAAAAAAAGAGGGACAGAACTTCAACTGGGTTGCCTCCCCCGAGAATGCCATACCAGTACAGAGATTGGCATCAATTATAAGAGGGACACCTCTTGCAATGGGTCCGTAACTCCCGTACCAGGCATCGATACCAACCCCTATATTGGTACATACGCCTTTCTCGATACTGAGCAGCTCCATCGGTATCGTGATTGCCACTGGAGGAAGTTTTCTTGCAACTCCCTCTAGCTCTACCAAGATCACTGTCATTGTGACCTGTCCACAGGGCTCAACCATTGCCTCATGATACCGTCGTGAATGCGTCAGTACGTCCACCTAGCTCTTCTCCTTTCCAGACCCACTCTGTGGGGTGTCAAAAAGTTCAGCTTGGAGAAGATGGGTTTAATCATAGAACTAAACCTGATTCCCCTCAATCCTTAGAGAGCTCTCAGTTGGACTCAACATTGTTCTCTTCTGCATCGCCTGTTGATGGGGTAGCTGTACAGAGTGGAGCCTCCTTTGGAAGACCTATATCACTCTCTGATTTAATATTTGGCCCACTCCTCTACAGATCTCTTCAACCTGTTCTGGATTTGAGATGGCTCCATACGTACATCAGAATCACAAATTTCTGATGACACATAAAGCCCTGCCCCAGAATATTTACAAAATGTATGGCACTGCTCCTTCCATTCATTTGCCTTCAAGGGGTAGAAATCTACCCATATTTAGACAACTGGCTTCTGGTGGCTTCCTAAAAGGAAATGCTATTGAAGGCAAGGTGACGACTCAATTTATTGAGCTCTTTGGGCCTCATAGTGAACACAGAATCCAGACTCCCCTGGATCTAACAACCCTACATTGGTGTACTTGCACAGACTATTTGCTACGGGGCATGCGCTTTCCCACTTCCTCCCCCATCTCAAGTCCTCATACAAACACTTTCCTGTTCAACTGGGAATGTCTTTGCAGCCCTCATTTTTCTTCTCATTCCATGAGTACTGTGGTATGATAATATTAATATTGTGTAGTCCACACAGTCTCCATCATAGTCACCCCTTGGTGGCCGAGACAGGTGTGGCTCACTCTACTTCTGAAGATATCAGCCAATGGCGACCAATTGGGTTACCATCAGCTCCGCTGCAGCTCAAAAGATTAAAAAAAAAAAAAAAAGTCGTGGTAAGTACCCGACTTTTAAAACCGGAGCTTCAGGGATTTGCTCCTGGATGGCTTCGGGATGCCAGCTGCATCATATAGATGACCTGCTGCCACTCCGGATACACCCCGACCGGAGGCAAAACTCTCGTCAAGATGTACCCAGACTGTAATTCCTAAATGGGCAATCTTTTGTCTTACAGCGCCTGAGTGGGTAGAAGAAAATAAATCTGGGGAAGCCTGACCCTGACACAACAGGAGAGTGGCTTTTGTCTTGCAAGGAGATCTGCTGGGCAGCTGATGAGGAAGCAGGATGTGCTTGGATGTAATTTAGACTGCGTCCAAACACATAAGAATACAGACAACTGGAGACTGACTGAGGAATCTGTCAGTCAGGCTGTGAGCTTACTGATGTTACTTAGTTGGGCATTGCCCCCTTTGGGAAATCCCAGTGGGGACATTGCCCCCCCCGCTACCCCCTCCCCCCATAGTTTATGCCCCTGCCTATGCTCAGACCCATGGCATGGGGTATCCCAATACCGTAACTACTTTCGACATGAGGTCGATTCCATTTTTTCATGCAGCCTGCAATGAAGTCATATACTGCACAATGGGATTCTTTTCTAAATACATGGATCTTCAGGGCCTCAAGCCCCATTCAGCCTCCTTAACGATGTCCTTACACTTACCCCCTATACACTATAGGGCTAAAATAGTTGTCGATATGCAGGTATTTGACTGCTTTACGTGTTTTTGCACCAACCCCATTGTTAGGGGATTCCTCTGGGCATTACAAATCTGTCTCCTCTACATTCTGGCATGGAGTTTCTCTGTCATGCCACAATCTCTGACATTGAAACCAGTTAAACCAATGGTACCTTCAGATATCACATTATTTTTCTTAGAAAGTTGTTTTCTGATGGCTATATCAACACTACGCAGATCGAGTGAATTAGCTGCCTCAGTATTGATGCACCCTACCTGGGCTTCCACACAGGGCTAGAACTGACAAATTCCATAAGACGCAAGAGTAGCAATGACTCGTGGAGTGGATTGTACATGCTATTAAACTGCCCTACAAGTTGAAGGGCTTGCAGCTTGTTGGTCCAGTAACAGCTAAGTCGATGTGCAGTGCATCGAAGTCTGTATCTTTAGCAGGGGATTGTCGATCCCCTGCTAATATATTTATATTTGGTGTTGTTCCCCGCCTCGATCTAGATGGAGAGGCGGGTTAGAAATGAAATAAATAAATATGTAAGGCAGCTATTTGGTATAAGTCCTTTAACTTCATTACATGCTACCACTTGATTGTTTGTACCAGGACAAACTGGAATTTGGGGCAAGCAATTTCTTTGTCTTGTGAGGGAACATTGATCTACACCTACCCTCCACCAGGAATTTAGCTTGTTAATCGCCCATATGTGTGATGCACAGAGACCACGAAGAAGAAATGCAGGTTGCTTACCTGTAACCATAGTTCTTCGAGTGGTCATCTGTGCATTCACACAACCCACCCACCGTCCCCGCTTTGGTGTCGATGTAAATGTACTGTCGATACAGAGCGGTTTCTCTCCTAGTTATGGGGCCAGCAAGTCGGTCTCTTTGAACTGAGGAGAAAGGCGGGAACATGGAGTCAGTAGACAGTGGGGGAGGGGTTCCCGCCAAAAACGTTTGCCTTAGCTATAGAAGTTTCCGAAACAGGCTCCACGCAGGCGCAGAGCCCATATGTGTGAATGCACAGATGACCACTCGAAGAACTATGGTTACAGGTAAGCAACCTGCATTTACAGTGGCTTATGAAGGGAGGCCTCAGTTGTTCAAAATGTCTAGGGGGAGCAGTTACCTTTGTTTTGATTTGTCTGGTGGGTCAACAAAGATGATTGGCAGTTAGAAGTTGCATAGGGAACATGATTGGCCAGGAGATTTTTAAAAAAGATTAGGAGACGAATGCTAGAGATTATTAGGGACAGTTGGAGCATGGATGATAAGAAGCTGGAGTTACAGATGGTTAGCTGAAAGGAGCAGTGCTCAGAGCTGGGAAAAGACAAAGCCAGCCAGAGAGAAATGATTAGAAAGGGACCTGGAATCTGGAGCTGGTGGCTGTGGAGAGCAGGAGACAAAGCTTTGAGGAAACCAGGCAGGCAGCAGAGCCCAGCATTAGGAGGACTCAGCCACAAGTCTGACCAGAGAGACCTTGAAGCAGTACTCCCTGATACAATGTCATCATTGCAAAAGCAAGAGACAACAGGAGGGGCTGAAGGCAGAGGAAGACTGCTGTGCAGCATCTGTTCCTGGTTATAAGAGGCTGGGGTGGTGTTTAGGAGAATTGGGTCTTGGGGGAAAACTATGGAAAGCTTATTAGCAGTGAAGACTTTCTTATTAGGTACAGTAACCGAGGATATGTAAGTGCATTTAAGCATTCCATTCTATAATTTGAACAACACCCTTCTGTATATAAATCCCTTAATAAACCCTCTTAGCTTTGTACATCTTGTCCTTAATGCTGGTGTCAATCCCACGCTGGGCTGTTGAGGCATGTAAGATAAGAAGACTTTATTTCGATGGTAGCAGTGGTGGCGGCAAGGAGTTCCATAGACCTTACTCTCAAAGTATTTGAAAAGGGAAGAATGGGTAGGCTACCCTGCAGACTCCTTAAGAACCAGCTTGGCATTCTGCCATTGCTGGGGCTACAGTATACTTGCTTGCACAGCACTCTTCACCAACTCCAGAGCTTGTCAGTAAGTGTTCAAAGCTTCTCATCCCCTGTTTGGTTTCCTATTGATAGCACAAATCTGCCAGTGTCCTACTGCATGATCCCAGCACTTCATGCATCTACACTGAGTTCAATCCTGCTCCAGGCAAGAGCAGGCTCCATTCAAGGAATGTTCAGCTGGCTGGTGAGAACCCTCACATACCTACATCTCTCTCCAAATCAGTAACCCCAATTTCCCTTAGGGGGAACTACGACTCTGCTTTAATTGATCTATAATATTGTAGCCTATTAAAAACTCCCATACCCCAGTATCCTCTCAGCTCCAAAACACTGTGATTAGATAACTAATGTCCCCAAAGTCAAAGAATTGATTCCATTAGTTCAGGATGTGCAACCTATGGGAGCCATAGGCACATTTGGTAATATAAGAAACTGTCCTGGGCACCACCACAAAATGGCTGCCATGGGAGGCATGGCAAAGGACTAGCAACCTGCCCCAAAGACAGAAGTGAAGTCTGAACCCAAACACACTAAACAACTCCTTTGAACCCACAGTTTCCAACACCAACAAACCCTACTTCACAGCAATCCCCACTGCCAGTAAGAAACTGTGTTAACTTTTTTTAAAAAGTGGAATGGGTAGGGCACCTTGGCGGACCCCAAGAAAGGTGACTGTGGGTGTGTCAGTGCCTGTGGGCATCATGTTGCCTACCAATTAATGTAGCTAGTTGGTTCCTTTGATTGAGGACTACCATCTTCAGAAGTACAAATCTTTTTCCACATTCCAGATGTCCAATGGTGAGGCATCTTGGCCTCAGGTATCTAGTTTATGCCTTTAGAAAAAATGTGGAAGTACTATAGGTTCTATACCGGATTTCATACTGATTATTTCTCTGTGCTCATTGGGAAATTGCTTCCACCTCAGGTCTGTACGGTTTCTGTAAGTACTTATTCATACACTTTAATTAGATATTTGAAGGTTCTGTTTTAATTGCTATGTGTTTAATTTTTCAGGCTCCCTTGTGAATGAAGAGGATATTCTGTTGCTGGAGCTCTTGAACTGGTTTAAATGTGATTATTTCCAGTGGGTAAATAACCTTCCATGCAGCAAATGTGGAGGCCAGACAGAATCTAAAGAGAATTTGTCACCTAGTGATGATGATCTGAGATGGGATGCAAGTCGGGTTGAAAATCACTTTTGTAACCAATGCCAGTTTAGTAACAGATTTCCAAGGTGAGTATAGTATGTAGATGGTTTAACAAATCCCATTTATTTCATTGGATATACGGAACTAACTCTGGAGCCAGCCCTGTGTTCAGTGCATTATTCGGAAACTATTTTTTATCACTTATATCTTTATTTACCCAGACTGGAATCCCAAGTATAATGCATGAGAACAACACCCCCCTTGCAAGCAGTACCGCAAAGATATACTTAGGCCTGCTTTATGTTTTCCTGTTTGGTAGAATAGAATAACAGATTTGTCTACTTTCTATACGTTTCTTTATTATTACATTGCTGTTGGTGAGAGGAAGACACTCTATACATGATCAGAAGCACTGTCATTAAGATAGTCCATGTTTCGGGGATTAGCATACAATCTGGGGTTGAGCCCTGGTGCTATGAAAATGTGCAAAAGTATCAAAAGACAGGTGCTCGTTCTGTTGGCTATATTTTCATCAGGAGTCAAAGGAGAGGATCATCAGGGGCTAATCAGTTTGTGTGACAAACCCCTACTTCCAATATAGATCCCCAGTGTCCCCTAGAACATCTGGTCAGTTGGCACCTGCTGAGCACCCTGAATAGTTTTATGTAGCCTTATAATACTTCTTTGTCCTCCAAATTGTGAACAAAATCTGAATCCTTTTTCTTGAACAGTTCGACTGGTTCCAGCCACCTTGGGCTTTTGAGATATAAGTTACTGTCATTAACAAGTTGGGTCCAACCACTAGGTAATTTTCTGATTTGCTGGCTAGACCACTGACATCAAAAATGGAGGCTATTGTGTTACTGGATAAACCAATCAACAGTCTCTGCTAAGGGGCTGGCTTTTACTGAGTGGAAATCCCAATAAAAGAGACTCATTCAATCCTAAAGCTTGCCATCTACCATCTAATTCTCTCTCTCAGATGCTTGCTCTCTCTCTCAGATCATTCTCTCTGCAATACACTCAGTATAGGCTTTGGGACCTAAGGCTCTACTCAAGTAGGTAATGTGACTAGATAAGTTAGACTGACTTTTTGAGTTTATTTGGAATTCTGTGTATGTGTGTGATTGTTGCCTTCCCTGTTTTTCCCCCTCCTTGCTCCTCTTATATTTGGACACGTGACTGTGTTGTTTTAAAAGGAGTTTCTCACTGAACTCTTCCTCTCATGAAAGACCACATAGTTACAAAGCTACCACTTGGTTTTAAGATTTTTTAAAAGTGTTTTGGTAAGCTTTCTGTTTTGGGGCTTTGGGAAGGAAATTCCAAAGCACTTTTCATTTTCATTTTCCCTAGGTCTAGGCTGAAGGGAGGGGTTTGTGGCAATAGGGCTCAGAAATTCTTCAGGCAGCTGGACAAACTAGGGCATGTCAGGATGTTCATCCTGACTGGTGACAGCCTATCAGAGATTCTTTTCCTGGGGAACCCACATAAAGAAGGGATCCACCAGAAGGAAAAGTTATTCACCCTCCTGGCCTTATAACACTTTGGCAATAGGTAGAGATTTTGAGATTTAAAGGGGAAGGTAGAACATGGAACCTCTCATTTATTAACTTTTGTTTATGACATTTATCTATCGCCTGATTCACAGTTTAAAACAGGGGTTTACAAGTTAATACACGCAATACTAAAGAGACAAGGAAAGAGTAAAGTCATATACCACGGGCACTGTGTTAGAAAGGTTTTGGATGAAATGATTCTAATAGCATATTTCAATCATTTAATTTTATCTCTTAGAAATTTCCAAATGTTGGCAATTGTTGGATAACTCTTTAAGATAATTGCTCTAGGTTTTTGTGACAACGATTGTACATAGTATCCGTTTAAAAGACATTATGTGTACAGGTACAACAATCCTGAGAAACTCCTGGAAACTAGACGTGGGCGTTGTGGAGAATGGGCCAACTGCTTCACCCTCTGCTGCAGAGCTGTAGGATTTGAAGCAAGATATGTTTGGGATGCAACAGGTATAATTGTTTTAGCACTACTTATATTAAAGCTACGGCTGAAACAGTTATGTACTCTGAAATAGTGTTGATGAAGTTCCATTTCTGTCTGTCAAAGAATATTCTTAAGTGGTTTCTAGTTTGCAGTTAACAATCTAGATAAGACAATATACGAGTAACGGTGCAATCCTGTGCATGTATACACAGAAGTAAGCCCCACTGAGTTCAGGATTGCAGACTAAAAAAATATTGATGCAGCCTCTGAAATGTCCATTTATAAAAGGAATAAATTTAGTTTCATTGGATTAAATGGCGGAAATGAGGCCAATGTTGTAATGGTTAAAGAGCAAAGGAAGTTTTCTTCCTTGTGTTACAGTTTTCTTATTCCTTTTGATCAATACCAAGGGCTGTTTTGAAATTGTATAATGACAACTATTACCCATTTACTAATCTACATGAATGAAATTATTAGTTTGGACACCAGTGAACTGCTATAGGATGTGTTCATTTTTGTTGTTGTTAAGTGCTTTGTTGACATATTGTTCACTTAATACTATAAGTAGCACCTCTCAAGTATTTTTAGGGACAGGTTTCTTAAAATATGTTACACCAAGGGAGTATCCTTTCGGAATATGCCCTAGCATTGTTTTCATGTTTGTTTTCATATCAGTTTTGTTTCTCATTCACGCAACTACCAATAGCTTTGGTAGTGTGTGGGAACAAAAAAGGAAGGGTGTCTCTGAAAGATTTTGTAAAATGGATAAAATTTTGTGGGGGAAAGAAGTTTTAATTTGTATTTATTCATTTTAAATCGTTTATGCCCCTATGGAGAGCTCCACAGGACTAACATCAAACATGAAGATGGTGTACATGATCCTACTCCTCTCCATTTCATCCTCACAACAACCCTGTGATTAGGCCTAGAGTCAGTAACTGGCCCCAAGTCACACAGTGAGCTTCATGGCTGAGTGGGGATTAGAACCTAGGTCATCTGAGTCCCCGTCCAACACTCTAATCGCTACACCACAATGGCTAAAAACAGGAGCAGAAGATGAGAATACTGCAGTAAAATTGTTAAAAACCCAGAGGTTGTTAAAAATCAAATTTAGTAAGATAGTAATTTGTAACCCAAATGTCTTCCTAAAAAGGAAGGCATCTTGTGTAAAGGCTTTCCACAAAAAGGAATTCCAGAGGCTAGGCACAGCCACCAAAAACGCCCTCTCGCTAGTCCCAACGAAGCGTATTTCTGGGATCGTTGGGACAACTTCTGCAGATGATTTCAATAGGAGAGCAGGCACATATGGAAGACGGTGGTCCACAAACATTCAGGATTCAGATTTATTTATCTATTTGTTACATTTATAATAATCTTTCCTCCAAGATGGTGTCGCCATTTCATCTTTACAACAACTCTTTGATGTAGGTTAGGCCTAGAGTCAGTGACTGGCCCAAAGTAACCAGCAAGCTTCATGGTTGAACCTGGGTCATCTAACATCTAATCACTATACTACGCTGGCTCTCAGTTGTGAGCCATAAATAAAAAGGAGGCCATAGCTGCTCTCCAACATGGAAGTTGCATGTTGCCCCTCCTGCAGTCAGCCTAGTTTGAAGAGTTCGGCTTCCTAAAATGAAAAGGATTAATTTCCAATATTGGTTGCTTTCTTTTGGCTTTTCTCTCCCACAGATCATGTGTGGACCGAAGTTTATTCTTCATCCCAACAGAGATGGCTTCACTGCGACCCTTGTGAAAATGTTTGTGATAAACCCCTTCTGTATGAAATTGGATGGGGCAAAAAACTCTCCTACATTATTTCTTTCTCTAAAGATGAGGTAGGGGAAGCAATGTTCTTTTAAAATATAGACACAAACGTCTATATTTTAAAAGGGGTGTAGAACCTTAAGCCTGGGGTCCGAATCCAGGTCTCCAGAGATCCCCACATGGTACACCACTTTCTCCCAGCCACTAATCTTTTGATGGTTTCATAGCTTTTGTGTATTTCTTTCCCCATTGAAAAGATTGAAATGCCTTGCCTAAGGCTTAGCTATCAGCAGTAAAAGCTTTAAGCTAAGATATGCTGGGTTTTGTTTTATTTTTTGTGGCCGCCGATAGTGTCTCAGAAATTGAATTTGGCCTTGGGCTGAAAAACATTCTGTACCCCTGCTTTTCAACATTGATTAATTGGTTACTATTGTAAAGAAATCTGATAGATCCCTGGTGAAGAGAAGATTGCCTTTTAATTCTATAATTATTATAATTCTAATAGTTAAGCTCAAGCTACTATATACAGTACTTCATGCTTCTTCTTATTATTTTCCTTTTGCAATTCATGCATTTCAGGTTGTTGATGTCACCTGGCGCTACTCTTGCAAACATGAAGAACTGCTCTCTAGAAGGACTCAGGTCAAAGAAGCAGTGCTACGAGAAGCTATCACTAATCTTAACAAAGCGGTATGTCACTATCTTAGCTGATAAGTTAAAATTGCACAAGTATGGAAACCAAGTTGCCCTTGGATCAGAGATTGTGAATGAGATGTATTGCAGTTTACAATTATCACCGAAAGAGACACTATCACTATAAATAATACATAAGCTATTGTTTTCTCCCCTGTCCCCAGCAAGACAAGTTTTATAGAAATTATAAGACCATTGCAAGAAACAAACTCACGGCACTGGACCCTGACATATGAGAATACTTGTAAAGCATGAGTGATCACCCTGCAGGAGGGCCTGTGAATCTGGCTATGGCATAGAATCTGGTCTGCACTTTACAATGCCTCTCTTTTGATAGGCTGTGGACTTCCACCCTACTTCAGTAGCCTAAACCACCTTGAAGTCCTGAATATGTATTGTCATGCTTGCTGGAGTAGTGCTGGTCTTAACTAGCGGTATACTTGCCAAAAAGTGTTGTCTACCACTGTTTTAAAACATTCACATTTTGTTTATTTTTATGGATCTATTTCCAAGGCTATAACCATGTGTGAGGTATAACCTTCATCACGTCCCCCACCCCCACCCCAGGCAGGCATTCTCACAATGTTTTGACATAGTTTCGCTCTGGGGCAGCCTTCCCCAATCTGGTGCCCTCCAGATGCATAGGGCTGCAACTCCCATCAGGCCCTGCTAGCTGGGAATTATGGGAATTTCAGTCCCATTCATCTGGAGGGCACCAGGTTTGGGAAGGCTGCTCTGGGACACTGCGAGAATGTGAAAATGGTACTTCCCAATGGTCTACCACTGCTACTCAGTAGCCCTATGAAGGGACACCGATGGGTGGAAGTGACTAACGCAGGGCAGGCAGGCATCAGTGCAAATGAGCCCTACTGGTAGCCTTCTAAGCATGCTGAGTGCTGCTGTTAGCCCCTGACTGCCTCCATAAAGTAAATAGATTGTTTGTTTTGTAAGTTTGTCAACAACAACAAAATTGGATGCAAGGTCCATAAAAGAACAATATTTTTCTCCCTTTCTGAAGTACTGAACCCTGAATCATATAACAAAGAAACAAAGGGTTGGATCCAGATTTCGCCACATGCGACTGGACTGGCTTCTCCGCTCCCTGCTCCTCATAGCAGTCCTCTAAAAATTTTATGAGGGAGGAGGGGGAATCTCCCCAAACACAGGAAGAGACACCTTCCATGAGTGAGCCCTTCTGTCATCAGAAGGCATATCTTGGATCCAACTGGTCAACTCGCATGATTTAGTTTGAGTTGTCACTGATCTAGTTCGATTCAGAGCTTTCTGGGAATTTAACCGTTTCAAGTACCAAATGATTATGCATTGGGTTAATCAACAAATCCAGACTGATACTTCCAGGACAGTCAGTCATGTGGAACAAAATAACTGATCTAGCCATCCTGTTTACTTTATTTGTTTTTTTTAAGACTAGAAATAAAGAGGTTAGAATTGAGCAAAAAAATCAGTGACTTGGATACAAGTTACAAATACTGTCAATCCGAAAGTGAATTTCCAAGTTAACTATGATTTTTTAAAACTGGATAAATGTTGTGGGTTGGGACCAGACTTAGACTTCAATACCCAGAGGTAAATCCTGTTGAACTCAATGAGATTTACTTCTGAGTAGACATGTATAAGATTGCACTGTTAAACGTGCTTAGAATAAAAATCAATGGGACTTCAGTTCGTCATGACTTACTTGCCCCGTTGATTTCAGTGGTCTACCCTAAGCATTACTAACTCTGGATCCAACTTAGTGTGAAAAGTTTCCCAAACTGCTGTACTTTTGCCTTCATATTTAAACTGTATACAAATGTTCACACAATTGTGTATGGATTCTAATTAAATCAAACTGATACTTAAAGAGATCTTAATAAAATTAATGGAGAATGGAATTAAGGCTGCAATCGTATGCCCAGTTTCCTGGGAGTAAGCCCCATTGTGAACACAATGGGGCTTACTTTTGAGGAGACATGCATAGGATAGTGCTGTAATTTTATTTTTATCATTGATTTCTCTAATCACAGAAACAGCAAACTTTGACTGAAGGAAGAAAAAGAGAGCTCTTAGAGAGAATCATTGTGGAGCTTGTTGAGTTCATTTCTCCTAAAGCTCCTAAGCCCGGAGAACTTGGTGGAAGGATATCTGGATCAATGGCTTGGAGAATTGCCAGAGGTGAAATTGCTTTAGAGGTATTTAATACATCTATTAGTAACTATTTTAGAATTATTACTTTACGGTCCAATTGTGGCTTATTGACTTTAAGGTCCCAGTTCAGATTAACTTAAAACATGCTTAAATCCTATTGACATTACTCACAGCTAACATCTCCTTTTGAATTCAGTATAGTAGTGGTCGTAGTAAAGGCTTTCTAAAATTTGTTTTAGCCATTATCCAAAATCAAGAAGGACTAAAAAAAATCAGTTAAAGAGGAAAGAGACCCAAGCAATCAAAAACATAGCAGCTAACTTGCAAAGATATATAGTAGTAATTCACCACAAAATTTGTCCCCAAGGTTCCAAATTACAATCTCCACTACATGCAAATCAAAATGTTGCTATAGTTCAAGTAATCTCTATGTTTTCAATGGCCGAAGCCATTCTCTGTTCTGCTAGTTTGACTAGTGTTCTTGGTCTGACAGGAACACATGTAAAAAACGATTCCATTAGTTTTAGGAGATACCAGAATTAAACATGCAATGATTAATATTTTACACTTCACCACCATGTGTCCAAAGACATAAGCTGCAAGCACATTTTTATACCAATGACGTAAAATCATAGAAGGCATTTGTTGGAATCTATAGGATTTGAGCTCTCCTTAGAAAAAAATTATGCAGATTAAGAGCCGATCTACACACTAGCTTTATAACGTTTTATAAGGGTTACAAAAACTCTTTGAGCCACATGACGCACTCCCTTGAACATTGTATACCCGAGGTTTTTTAAAACTCACTTCAGCTATATACAACAGTTTTTACTTTTAATAAATCGTTTTAAGTAAAATAATGTGTCCTTCCTTACCGCTTGTCATTTGTGGGGGCAGTGCTTCGTTTACCAGCACCCAAATGCTTAGCCGTTGATTGGTGGGGAAGAAAGAGGGCTGGAGGAAGTGGGCGAGTGAACTACAACACCCACAATGCTTAGCCCTATACTCATTGAAAGCTAGGGAATGAAAAGGGAACTAAGGAGGAAGTGGGTGAGTGAACTACAGCACCCACAATGCCTTGCCCTAAACTCATTGTAAAAACAAAACAGAAAGAGACGAGCAGAAGGGTGTGAGACTGCGCACACAGCTTTGAAGACTGAAGAATTTTTCTCCTTAATGTGGCCTAAGACGTTTTGGAACGGACCTATTTGGAACGTTTTAAAATACTATTTAAAACGTTCCAAGGTACTGTGTAGATAGGCTCTAAATCGGCTTTCAGATAATGATGAAATTCAATCATTGTATAGCAGAGTATAAAGCAGAGTGAAGCTTGAGTGTGACTGACTTTCTCAGGACTAATATCAAGATGTGTACATCTGTTTTCTTCTTGTGTCATTCCCCGTCCTTCGCTCTTCAGATATAAGAAAGCTAACGTAGGGCAGGCAAGTTCATCCTTGGTAATATTGCATTCTCCATTGTCCTCTGTATTTAGCGTTGGGTGCTGACAGATCATAGAACTAAAATGGTCTCTGTCCAGAGGAATTTGAATCTGTTATGTATTGGTTTTAATTACATTTATATAAATTGATATAATGCTTTTCCCGCCAAAGCACTCAAGCTGGTTTACAGATTAAAGTAATTGTTTACAGTCTAGAAATAAAAAGAAAAAGGCATAGGGCTTTAAAAAAGCACTTGGTTACTAATTATTTTATATAGTTACTTAATGATCTTGAGGAAAAGTTACTACGCATGACAGTTCTGGAAGGGAAGAAGCCAAATGACCATTAGTCAAGGAAGCCAATGAATAAGGTCTTACTGTCTCATCAACCCCTCTGAGGCCACCAGGTGAAAGAGCAGGTGAAATAGGTTGCAGTTCTGGGGGAAGGGGAGCCAAGTGGCAGTTGGTCTCAGCTGAGCTGCTGTTCTTACACACATGCTCTATTACTAAGCTTGAGTGGAAATCTGAAGAGAGTAAATCAGGCAAAAAGGTTACTTCCACAATAAACCTTGACTTCAAGGCATTTGACAAAGTACCTCATGATATCCTGATTAGTAAGCTAATTAAATGTGGGTTGGATGGCATTACTGATTACACAGTTGGCGGAAGAACCATTCTCAAACAGTGCTTGTCAATGGTTCTTCATCAAATTGAAGGGAGCTATCAAGTGG
The DNA here is from genome assembly GCA_029215795.1 of Anniella stebbinsi. Lineage (NCBI taxonomy): Eukaryota > Metazoa > Chordata > Lepidosauria > Squamata > Anniellidae > Anniella > Anniella stebbinsi. The sequence continues at coordinate 187,541,971 of JARDYH010000002.1, forward strand.
GATGGGCCCTGTATTCTTCAACATTTTTATTAATGGAGGAAGAGATTGATGGAATGCTTATCAGATTTGCAGATGACACACAATTCTGTAGAATAGCTAATACCTTAGAAGACTGAAATAACATTCAGAATGATCTTGCTAGGTTAGAAGACTGGGCAGAAAATAACAGAATGCAATTTAATAGAGACAGGTGCAAAGTTCTTCACTTAGGAAAGAGAAATCAAAACCACAGGTATAAGATGGGGGACACCTGGCTTGGCAATAGTAAGTGTGAAAAGGATCTTGGAGTTGTAGTTGATCTCAAGCTGAATATGAGTCAGCAGTATGCTGTCCTGCTCACCCCCCTCTCCACCGCTGCCACCCACAGGACTTACTTGAGGCCTCTGCACATGCCGGCAAGCCACCCAGCCTTAGTTTGCAACACTAAGAGGACAGGCAGCTTGCCAGCATTGTGTGGAGGCCTCAGTTAAGTCCCACGGGTTGGGTGAGTGGAGAGGGCAGCGGCTGGGAGGAGGGGAGTCCAGTGAACTCCTGGTTGGCCTTGCACCTGGCTATCCCAGTTGCCTATGGGAAACTGCAGCAACCGCAAAGCAAAGTGGCCTGGGACCAAGGCGCCCCGAGTCGAATCGGGGCCAATTTGGAAGCTCTGAATTGGCCTCCAAGTCGAATCAGGGAGGAGGGTTGTGCACAGCCCTACTAGAAGCTATGAGGAAAGATTGAAGGAACTGGATATGTTAAGCCTTGAGAAGAGAAGACTGAGAGGGGATAGGATAGTACTCAAGTGCCTAAATGGTTGTCACACAGAAGAGGGCTGCAACCTGTTCTCTATCATCCAAGTAACATGAAGCTACAGCCTTAAGTTACAGGAAGGAAGATTTTGGCTGAACATCAGGAAAGACTTCCTAACTCTCAGTGCAGTCAGACAATAGAACCAATTTCCTAGGGAGTTGGTCGGCTCTCCCTCAGTGAAGGTATTCAAGCAGGTAATGCCTGGATAACCATCTGTCAGGAATACTGTAAACTGCACTGTGCTCGATGGCCTAAGCAGCCCCTTCTAACTATGGTTCTATGAAACTTTTTGTTTTGTTCTGAGTAAGAACTGTTACATTCAGATTGCATCAAGAATCAGCTGGCAGTAAGTTAATTTCCATGCTGTTCCTTTCTGTCCCTACCATCATTTTGCTGGATGGTGTGGCCCTCCATGTTAATGACCAAGGTGAGGTGTGTGGAAAGTACAGGGAGTAAAACAGAAAGGGAAAAATGGCTTGACCCAGACCCTGAATATCCTCAGTCTTCAGAGATACTTTTCCTATTCTGACCAGTTGCTTTAAAATTCTCTCTCTCTCTCTCTCTCTCTCTCTCACACACACACACACACACACATATATAGATATATAGATATATGATAGATATTTATTATATATCATTAGTAACGTTAATTAAATATCTAATGAAAACCTAATTTACAGTTTTGGGTTTGGTTATTTAGAGTAAAGAAGTTATTTTTATTCCCACTGGAAAAGAGAAAACCTCTAAGCTTCTCCACCTCAGATACAATATAGTGGAAGATTGTTACACACGACTATCCAATAATAATGAAAAGATTAATGGCTGGGAGAAAGGTGTGTGGAAGATGGGCTCTATATGGAGAAAGGTTGAAACAGACTGGAAAATGGTGAGTACCATTCCAAGGAAAGTTATTCTGCAACACTTCTTCATTATAAATGTAAATATCACTGGGAAACCTCAAGTTGCAAAGTTTGATTTTTGCCTCAATACTTCTGTGGGTTTTAGTGTGTTCAGCTTGAGTTGGTAAATATTAATGTCCAGCTTCAGATAAGATTGCCAGCTGACCAGAGTGGCTGGGAATGCAGGCAGCTTCCATTGCGGAACAGGATAGTAGTGTTGGCTACAGATAACAAATATCTGCTTCAGATATTAAACCTTAAGCCTGACATTTCCTTTTCAAAAGTGGACTAATAAAAATGCTGCCTATAATAAAAATTCTGCCTTTCCAAATATTTTTCCCCCAAATATCTTCTCTCTTTATTGCACAAAAGAAGTAGGTAGAATTTCCTTATTCTTAATGTTACTTCCCCATCTGCAAAGAACCAATGCATATCAGTCACCTTGCATTAATAAAGCTCCTACCTGAGCCCATTTCCATTTGTAAAGAAATGAAGTAGCAATTGGAACATGCACTCCAAACCTAAAGAAGGAGATTGGCAGATTACAACCCGAAGAAGAAAGCTTTTTCAGCAGTCAGCATAAACAGGAAAAGATGACTGATCTAGCATTGGGCATCCTACATGCAATGCCCCTTGAAATATCACTGCATCCGATTTCAGAAGCTTCAAGCACACTCCCATGTAGGATTAGGCCCACTTGTGCAAGTGAAGCCTCTTTATCAGGCAGTGCCAACTACTTTTGAGAGATAAAAGGATTAAATCTTTCCCCACTTCTTCACTCATCCACTCCCAATTGGTGATCACCATTATCAGAGTTGATTGCGCCAAACTTATGTCTGATGGATATTCACCTGTAGATCTGTATGCATATATATATATATATATATACACACACACACACACCATTTCTCCATGCCTGGAACTTGGAATCAGGTACAGTATTTTTATATTTGCAGTAAAACTAAATTTTGACAAAACACTCTGACACCAAAAAAGATATTTAACTGGTCCATTTAAATTGTCAGCAAATGAATTCCATTGTAAAATCAGGATAAATTATGGGAATTCTGCAAAGCATGACTACGTATAGAATAATTTTTCAGTAATTTATTGAGCTATTCATACTCATGGTTAGAAACTCACTCAGATCTGAAGCATGTTTGCTCCAAAATAAATCCCATTGAACATTAGAGAGGAATGCTGTGGACCTTATATAATGTCCCAGGGGCCATAGGATTGTGTGGGAAAACCTCTCCAAGTTTATAGGCAATGCTGTGACCTCAGAAGGGTTTTCCTGATGTCAGAGTCCCCATTTTGGCTCCACCCATCCTCCTCAGATGTTTCTGTGATGTCTCACTCTACAGGTCAGGACTTTGACCTTGTAGAGGGAGGGAACGGGCATATTTGGGGCAGGGAAGGAATACCAAGCCTTCCCCAGTAAACATTCAGATACACTCCTAGATATTTCGCTCCCTTTGCTGGAAATGGGAGGGAATGATTTTTAGGAGGGAATGAAATATCCAGGAAGTCCCACCTCCCACCCTGCTCGCAAGAGCTGAGAGAGTAGAGGAGAGAATGGAGCACTCTGATCTTGTAGCTTGTAATCGAGAGCATAGGATTGCTCTGTTGGGCTATAATCCTAAATACTCCTGCTAGGGAGTAAGTTTCATCAACTCAGTGGGACATACATCGGAGTTAACATGTTTACTATTGCAGTTTAGGCTGCCATTAAGTACACAGACTGCTTAACAGTGCAATCTTTTGCATGCTATACCGTTTCCTAGGAGTAAACCCAACTGAAGTTAGTGAGACTTTAATAACTACAGACCGGTATCAAACCTTCCATTCTTGGGCAAGGTGATCAAGAGGGCGGTTGCCTTTCAACTCCAAGTAGTCTTGGATGACACTGATTTTCTAGACCCATTTCAAACTGGCTTCAGGGCGGGATACGGAGTTGAGACTGCTATGGTCACCTTAGTGGATGATCTATGCCTTAGTATTGACAGGGGGAGTGTGTCCCTGTTGGTACTTCTGGACCTCTCAGCGGCTTTCGATACCATCGACCATGGTATCCTTCTGGAACGCCTGAGGGGATTGGGAATCGGGGGCACTGTGCTTCAGTGGTTCCGGTCCTACCTCTCGGGCAGGTTCCAGATGGTGATGCTTGGGGATAGCTGCTCTGCAAAGAAGGAGCTGCTGTGTGGCGTACCACAAGGTGCCATCCTTTCCCCAATGCTGTTTAACATTTATATGAAACCATTGGGAGAGATCATCCGGAGGCATGGGGTGGGGTGCTATCAGTATGCTGATGACACCCAAATATATTTCTCTATGCCTTCGATAACAGCACCAGCTAAGGATAGTGTGTCTCCTCTGAATTAATGCTTGGAGGCGGTAATGGGCTGGATGAGGAAAAACAAACTGAAGCTGAATCCAGACAAGACGGAGGTGCTTGCTGTCAAAGGCCGCAACCTGGGTTTGGAGGTGTGTCAACCGGTTCTGGATGGGGTTACACTCCCCCTGAAAGACTGTGTTCGCAGCTTGGGGGTGCTCCTGGATCCGTCGCTCCAAATGACAGCCCAGATAGATGCGACGGCCAGGAGTGCCTACTATCAGCTTCGGCTGATACACCAGCTGTGCCCCTTCCTAGAGTTGGAAGACCTAAAGATGGTAGTGCACGCGCTGGTAACTTTGAAGTTCGACTTCTGCAATGCACTGTACATAGGGCTACTTCTATGCCTAGTCCGGAAACTTAAACTAGTTCAAAATATGGCAGCCAGGTTGGTCACCGGTACATCTAGGGTTGACCATATTACGCCAGCTTTAAAATCGCTCCACTGGCTGCCAATTAGTTTCCGGGTGAAGTATAAAGTGTTGGTTATTACCGTTAAAGCCCTACATGGTTTGGGTCCAGGTTACCTGCGGGATCGCCTTCTCCCATACAATCCGCCCCGCACTCTCAGGTCCTCTGGGAAGAACTTACTGCAGTCGGCCAAGACTAGGCTGACAACTGTTACCCAGAGGACCTTCTCTTCTGCCGCTCCCAGACTGTGGAATGACCTGCCGGAGGAGACTCATCAACTTAACAGTCTTTTAGAATTTAAGAAAGCCATAAAGACTGTTCTCTTCCGGCAGACAAATCCAGTGGAATTTTAGAATGTTTTAAGGATGTTTTTAGGATATTTTAGGATTTTTATGCAGTTTTAATATGTGGCATGTTTTAATCAGTTTTATGTATTTTATCATGTTGTTGTTCCCCGCCTCGATCCAGACGGAGAGGCGGGTAAGAAATAAATTGTTGTTGTTGTTGTTGTTGTTGTTGTTGTTGAGCAGACGTGTATTGCACCATTAATTTCACTGAAGTCAATGAGGCATGTAGCCTGATCCTATGTATGTTTACCCAGAAGTAAGGCCCACTAAATTGAATGGGCTTACTTCCAAATAAGTGTGCACATGACAGCAGCATTAATCAACCCAACCTCATTGCAGATTTAAAAATACAACACAATTCAATGTTTCATATGCACATGTTTTTGTTTCTAACAAGGTTTATTTAGCGCGAAAAGAAGGATCATTGTCTGGTTATATATCCTGGAAGTTTGAGTGTGGCTCAGTTGGTCTAAAAATAGAAAACATTTCAGTCAGAACAAGCAGTCAGACATTTCAGAATGGAAAGATAAGGTGGATGCTGCGCTCTGGAAACACTGTAGTCGATGTAAATGGAGGCAAGTGTGAAATTTATATTTTTTAAAGTATGAACCTGCTAACAAAGCAAGATTTTTTTTAAAAAAAAAATAAGATTGATATAATGTTAAGAATAAATGCTTATTTTATTGTGACAATGTGATGTAACAAATTAGTTCTTCTTCGTGGTCTCTGTGCATCACACATATGGGCTCTGCGCCTGCGTGGAGCCTGTTTCGGAAACTTCTATAGCTAAGGCAAACGTTTTTGGCGGGAACCCCTCCCCCACTGTCTACTGACTCCATGTTCCCGCCTTTCTCCTCAGTTCTTTTTCGACCGCCTTGCTGAAAGGATGTCTTGTTGGGAACTTCTGTCTTTCTCCTGAGGAGAAAGCTTTAGAGTGCTAAGGTTTTTAGTTATTTTACTTTGTTTTAGTTCATTTTTAGTCTTAATTAATTTATTTATTTATTACATTAGTATACCGCCCCATAGCCGAAGCTCTCTGGGCGGTTTACGTGCGATTAAAACAATTAAAAACAATATACAAAAATTAAAGCAGCAAAAACATACAACGTACACACGTACATTTAAAACAATATAATTTATTGTTATTATATTCTTAGATATTTTATTCTCCAGAGATCTTGGATCGCTTTGAGGGGGATCGCACAGCCATTAAGGCCCCTTTTCAAAATGTGTTAAGTGCGTCAGCAAGCTTCCCCAGTAGACAGACTTTTCTCTGTTTAATTTGTTTTGGGAGAGGCTCAGGTCATCAAAACCTGTCGCTACATTATTATTATTATTATTATTATTATTATTATTTTATTACTATTTACACATTTATATACCATCCCATAGCTGAAGCTCTCTGGGTGGTTTACAAAATTTAGAACCATAAACATAAGACAGCTGACATTTAAAACATTTTAAACTGTTAAGCCTGGCTACAAAGTCAGTTAAAACCTCAACTTAAGCTGTTGAAATGCCTGGGAGAAAAGTTTTGACCTGGCGCTGAAAAGATAACCGTCTTGGCGCCAGGTCTGTGGATAAAAGCTCTAGAAGCCATGGTTTCTTCCAGACAATTGTTACACTTATGGCACAGGCTCCTCGATCTACTGGAGACATGGCCGCTTCATGCCTCATCCGATCTTCCAACATTTGGAAGCTCCCTAGCTGTATCTACAGCAAGAGGGGTATCTAAGAAGGCTGGAGCCTTCTGGGGCTATTCGCATGGAGCGATTCTACGGAGGAGAGCCCCTCTGCGTCCTCAGACCCTGACTCTGACCAAGGGTCATTCCGATCTTCCAACATTTGGACGCTCCCCAGGCTGTATCTACAGCAAGAGGGATATCTAAGAAGGCAGGAGCCTTCTGGGGCTGATCGCATGGAGCGATTCTACGGAGGAGAGCCCCTCTGCGTCCTCGGACCCTGACTCTGACCAAGGGTCATTCCGATCTTCCAACGTTTGGACGCTCCCCAGGCTGTATCTACAGCAAGAGGGATATCTAAGAAGGCAGGAGCCTTCTGGGGCTGATCGCATGGAGCGATTCTACGGAGGAGAGCCCCTCTGCGTCCTCGGACCCTGACTCTGACCAAGGGTCATTCCGATCTTCCAACATTTGGACGCTCCCCAGGCTGTATCTACAGCAAGAGGGATATCTAAGAAGGCAGGAGCCTTCTGGGGCTGATCGCATGGAGCGATTCTACGGAGGAGAGCCCCTCTGCATCCTCGGACCCTGACTCTGACCATGGGTCATTCCGATCGTCCAATGTTTGGACGCTCCCTAGCTGTCTCTACAGTGAAAGGGATTTCTAAGAAGGCCAGGTTACATAGGACTTCTGGGGACTGATCGCTTGGAGCGATTCTATGGATGAGAGCCCCTCAGTGTCTTCGGACCCCCACCCTAACCATAGGTCCTTCCGATCTTCCAACATCTGGATACTCTCTACCTGTGTTTCTACAGCTAGAGGGAGACCAGGTTCCAACTCCTCTGCACCTGTTAGCCCCCCCCCCCCGATACTGAGGGTGGCCCCTTTGGCGGCGATGACTTAACTGGCTCCTTCGGTACCGAGGTCTAAGCTCTCGATACTGGAGCTTCTAACATGCATCTTCGATGTCAAGATGAGACGTCTAGCAGGCAGAATCGACATCACAGGCTGAGACTCAACTGCCTCCTTCGGTACCAAGCGCCATGGTACCGAGTTCCTTGGTACCGAGCTCCTTGGTGCTGACTTCCTTGGTACCGAGCTCCATGGTACCGATCTCCTTGGTGCCGATCTCCTTGGTGCCGAGCGCCATGGTACCGAGCTCCTTCGTATCGAGCTCCTTGGTACCGAGCTCCTTGGTGCCGAGCTCCTTGGTACCGAGCTCCATGGTACCGAGTTCCATGGTACCGAGCTCCATGCTACCAAGCTCCTTGGTACCAAGCTCCTTGGTACCAAGCTCCTTGGTGTCGACGTCCTTGGTGCCGACGTCCTTGGTGCCGAGCTCCTTGGTGCCGAGCTCCATGGTGCCGAGCTCCTTGGTACCGAGCTCCATGGTGCCGAGCTCCTTGGTAACGAGCTCCATGGTGCCGAGCTCCATGGTGCCGAGCTCCTTGGTATTGAGCTCCATGGTACCGAGTTCCATGGTACCAAGCTCCTTGGTATCGAGCTCCTTGGTACCGAGCGCCATGGTACTGAGCGCCATGGTACCAAGCTCCTCGGTGCAGAGCTCTTGGTACCAAAATGAGATGTCTAACATGCAGCTTTGACGTCCAGATGAGATGTCTAGCAGGCAGAATCGACATCAAAGGGTGAGACTCAACTGCCTCTTTTGGTACCAATCTCTTGGTACCAAGAAGAGACATTTAACATGCAGCTTGAAGTAGACATCTCCCCACCAAGTTAATTAGCACAGCCATTACAGGCTAGCTGCCAATTACAGGGCTGCTCCCTAGAGCTGCTACAATTGGAGTGCTTTGATTTCAACAGAGAGAGTTTTTTATGCCTGTAATGTCTAGGGGCATCATTCTCGGGTCCCTGTTTAAAAAAAAAAAAAAAAAAGGACAGAACTTCAACTGGGTTGCCTCCCCCGAGAATGCCATACCAGTACAGAGATTGGCATCAATTATAAGAGGGACACCTCTAGCAATGGGTCCGTAACTCCCGTACCAGGCATCGATACCAACCCCTATATTGGTACATATGCCTTTCTCGATACTGAGCAGCTCCATCGGTATCGTGATTGCCACTGGAGGAAGTTTTCTTGCAACTCCCTCTAGCTCTACCAAGATCACTGTCATTGTGACCTGTCCACAGGGCTCAACCATTGCCTCATGATACCGTCGTGAATGCGTCAGTACGTCCACCTAGCTCTTCTCCTTTCCAGACCCACTCTGTGGGGTGTCAAAAAGTTCAGCTTGGAGAAGATGGGTTTAATCATAGAACTAAACCTGATTCCCCTCAATCCTTAGAGATCTCTCAGTTGGACTCAACATTGCTCTCTTCTGCATCGCCTGTTGATGGGGTAGCTGTACAGAGTGGAGCCTCCTTTGGAAGACCTATATCACTCTCTGATTTAATATTTGGCCCACTCCTCTACAGATCTCTTCAACCTGTTCTGGATTTGAGATGGCTCCATACGTACATCAGAATCACAAATTTCTGATGACACATAAAGCCCTGCCCCAGAATATTTACAAAATGTATGGCACTGCTCCTTCCATTCATTTGCCTTCAAGGGGTAGAAATCTACCCATATTTAGACAACTGGCTTCTGGTGGCTTCCTAAAAGGAAATGCTATTGAAGGCAAGGTGACGACTCAATTTATTGAGCTCTTTGGGCCTCATAGTGAACACAGAATCCAGACTCCCCTGGATCTAACAACCCTACATTGGTGTACTTGCACAGACTATTTGCTACGGGGCATGCGCTTTCCCACTTCCTCCCCCATCTCAAGTCCTCATACAAACACTTTCCTGTTCAACTGGGAATGTCTTTGCAGCCCTCATTTTTCTTCTCATTCCATGAGTACTGTGGTATGATAATATTAATATTGTGTAGTCCACACAGTCTCCATCATAGTCACCCCTTGGTGGCCTAGACAGGTGTGGCTCACTCTACTTCTGAAGATATCAGCCAATGGCGACCAATTGGGTTACCATCAGCTCCGCTGCAGCTCCGAAGATAAAAAAGTCGTGGTAAGTACCCGACTTTTAAAACCGGAGCTTCAGGGATTTGCTCCTGGATGGCTTCGGGATGCCAGCTGCATCATATAGATGACCTGCTGCCACTCCGGATACACCCCGACCGGAGGCAAAACTCTCGTCAAGATGTACCCAGACTGTAATTCCTAAATGGGCAATCTTTTGTCTTACAGCGCCTGAGTGGGTAGAAGAAAATAAATCTGGGGGAGCCTGACCCTGACACAACAGGAGAGTGGCTTTTGTCTTGCAAGGAGATCTGCTGGGCAGCTGATGAGGAAGCAGGATGTGCTTGGATGTAATTTAGACTGCATCCAAACACATAAGAATACAGACAACTGGAGACTGACTGAGGAATCTGTAAGTCAGGCTGTGAGCTTACTGATGTTACTTGGTTGGGCATTGCCCCCTTTGGGAAATCCCAGTGGGGACATTGCCCCCCCGCTACCCCCCTCCCCCCTTAGTTTATGCCCCTGCCTATGCTCAGACCCATGGCATAGGGTATCCCAATACCGTAACTACTTTCGACATGAGGTTGATTCCATTTTTTCATGCAGCCTGCAATGAAGTCATATACTGCACAATGGGATTCTTTTCTAAATACATGGATCTTCAGGGCCTCAAGCCCCATTCAGCTTCCTTAACGATGTCCTTACACTTACCCCCTATACACTATAGGGCTAAAATAGTTGTCAATATGCAGGTATTTGACTGCTTTACGTGTTTTTGCACCAACCCCATTGTTAGGGGGTTCCTCTGGGCATTACAAATCTGTCTCCTCTAATTAGGAGTTTCATTCTGGCATGGAGTTTCTCTGTCATGCCACAATCTCTGACATTGAAACCAGTTAAACCAATGGCACCTTCAGATATCACATTATTTTTCTTAGAAAGTTGTTTTCTGATGGCTATATCAACACTACGCAGATCGAGTGAATTAGCTGCCTCAGTATTGATGCACCCTACCTGGGCTTCCACACAGGGCTAGAACTGACAAATTCCATAAGACGCAAGAGTAGCAATGACTCGTGGAGTGGATTGTACATGCTATTAAACTGCCCTACAAGTTGAAGGGCTTGCAACTCGTTGGTCCAGTAACAGCTAAGTCGATGTGCAGTGCATCGAAGTCCGTATCTTTAGCAGGGGATTGTCGATCCCCTGCTAATATATTTATATTTGGTGTTGTTCCCCGCCTCGATCTAGATGGAGAGGCGGGTTAGAAATGAAATAAATAAATATGTAAGTCAGCTATTTGGTATAAGTCCTTTAACTTCATTACATGCTACCACTTGATTGTTTGTACCAGGACAAACTGGAATTTGGGGCAAGCAATTTCTTTGTCTTGTGAGGGAACATTGATCTACACCTACCCTCCACCAGGAATTTAGCTTGTTAATCGCCCATATGTGTGATGCACAGAGACCACGAAGAAGAAATGCAGGTTGCTTACCTGTAACCGTAGTTCTTCGAGTGGTCATCTGTGCATTCACACAACCCACCCACCGTCCCCGCTTTGGTGTCGATGTAAATGTACTGTCGATACCGAGCGGTTTCTCTCCTAGTTATGGGGCCAGCAAGTCGGTCTCTTTGAACTGAGGAGAAAGGCGGGAACATGGAGTCAGTAGACAGTGGGGGAGGGGTTCCCGCCAAAAACGTTTGCCTTAGCTATAGAAGTTTCCGAAACAGGCTCCACGCAGGCGCAGAGCCCATATGTGTGAATGCACAGATGACCACTCGAAGAACTACGGTTACAGGTAAGCAACCTGCATTTCCATTTTACAAAACCGAGGCTGAGTGATAATGGCTGGTCCAAGGGTCACCCAACAAGTCAGTGGCTGAACTTGCACTTCATGTTTTCCTGTCTTACAATATAATCTTATGCTTGCTTATTCAGAAGTAAAGGCTTACTGAGACAAGTGAGGATTACTTTTAGATCTATATGCAGATAATTGCATCCTAAGGCTGCAATCCTAGACATATTTACTAGGGAGTAAGTCTCATTGTACCTAATCGAACTTACTTTTGAATAAACGTGCATAGGATTGTACTGTTTTCTAGAGTTTATCGATTGAAAAGGGAATGTATACAACTCTGAAAAGGGAATGTATGCAACAGTGTAATTGTGTACCAATCCAAGCAAAATGATTAGCATTTTAGGGCACAATCCTATGTACGTTTACAGTGGTGGCCAAATTGTGGACACTTTTTGAAATTTTCATGTTTTGCAACTATGAATGCTTATAGAAATGTTCTGTTTCACAAAGTTCAAATGTTTATATATCAATCGAAAGAGAATTTAATGCTGAATTCAAAACAAAAAACAGAATGCAAATACCTGCAGTTAAAAAAAGTTATGCTGCAAATACTGCAATCATGATCAATTTAAAGTAAAACCTGACAAAAACATATCAGATACTTTAGTTATGATTGAAATGTAATATCAATATTTGGTAGGGAAGCCTTTATTTTTGGAAACCGCATCACAATGACGTCTCATTGAGCTGACAAGTGTTTTAAGCTCTTCCTTCTTTATGACATGGTTCCAGGAATCATTTATAGCCTCAATTAATTGGCTTTTATTTGATGGATGCTTCATTCATACAAGAATTTTCAAACGGTGCCACAAATTGTCTATCGGGTTCAGGTCAGGGCTGTTTCCTGGCCAGGTCAACAATTGAATGCCCTTTGCTGTGAACCACTGTTTGCATATTTTTGCTGTATGACAAGGAGCTGAATCTTGTTGAAAAATACACAGTGCATTGTTTGGAAAGAGATCCCTGATGGAAGGTAACAGTTTTGGTTCCAGGATGGTGTCAATGTATTTTCGTGCGTTTAGCGTGCCATCGATTACATGAAGACGGCCAACTCTATCTGCTGACATACATGCCCAAATCATAACGCTTGTTGGATATTTTACAGTTGCCTCAATGCAGCCAGGATGTAGCTCTTCTCCTACTCTACGTCTCACATATTTTCGCCCATCGCTACCAAATAAGCTTATCTTACTTTCATCACTCCAAATAACTTGCTTCCACTGATCTTCTGTCCATTCACTGTGTTCTTTTGCCCACTGTAGTCGTTTCTGGCGCTGCTTTAGATTCAGAAATGGCTTTTTTCTCGGAATCCTACCTTTTAGTCCAAAATCTGATAGTCATCTCCTTATTGTTCTGGAACTGACAGAAACACCAGTTGCATCAAGTATACCTTTGATGGTCTCTCCTTGAGACACAGCCTTTTTATTATTCTGTCATCAACAGATTATGTGCACATTTTACAGCCTTTTCCTGCCTTGTTTTTAATTGACTTTGTTTCGTTATATCGTAAACAAAACTTTCAAACTCTGGATGTAGTCACTGAACGACCAACATGCCTTGCAATTTTAGCATAGGAAAGACCTGATTCACGTAATACAACAATCCTGCTTCTTCTCCTGGGTGTCCAATCAACTCTTTTCCTTGGTGCCATTTCACTATTTATGATGTATAATTTTTATATGAGAAATAATTCAAATACTCACAATCTCCAATTGTGCCTCAGATACAGTGATATCTGTACAAATAGCAAAACTGACTTTCCCCAACTTGAAACATGAGGTATCACAGCTACTGCCATATGATTGGTGCCCAAAACAAGGACTGTGATTGGCCAGTACGGTTTGCAATTCCAAACTGCTTCTCAACTCAATCACAACTTGTGTTTCTTTTTAGAATAAAGTAAGCATAACTTTTTTTTAACTGCAGGTATTTGCATTCTGTTTTTTGTTTTGAATTCAGGATTAAATTCTCTTTCAATTAATATATAAACATTTGAACTTCGTGAAACAGAACATTTTCTATAAGCATTCAAAGTTGCAAAACATGAAAATTTCAAAAAGTGTCCACAATTTTGGCCACCACTGTAGACAGAAAAGAATCCTACAATATCTGACATTCCCCAGTCAGCATGCTGGGAATTGACAGACCTTTTCTGTCTAAACATGCATTGTTTTGTGCTTTTAGCCAATTTAATCCCATTAAGCGCAAGGTGGACATGGATCAGGTCTCTGTCACAGGCTGTCTCGTTTTTCTCTCTTGTGGTTCTGGTTCATGTTGTTGCTTGAATCAGGTCATTTGCACTCCTTATTAGAAGTGCATACTTCTTATTAGAAGTGCATACTTCTACGTATGGCTGCATACATTGGATTATTTTGAGGCAGGAGAGCAAGGACCTCCAATCATTGGCAGAACAGTATGGATAACTGTGGCTGGAACTGCAGCTGTTGAATGAGCAGATGAATTTCCTGTTGTTTCGCAAAGTGTGAATGTAAAACACAGCTTCCCCCACCTTAGAACCTTTTTTGACCCTCTGTTTCTCCCCCTCCCAACCCCCTACTCTACTTTGCAGTGCAGCAATGTGCCAGTCCCTACAGTTATGTGGACATTTTTGGGCTTTCATAATACTCATTTTTCCTCTTAAAACATTTACATGGTTGCACACTAATGCAGCACGTTCCTCTTCTTTTAAATGTGCATGTTTTGCATTTTCTAAATTACTTCCTGACATGGAGACTGTGAGGGCTAATAGAACCCATCTTCAGTCTGGAACAACTTTTAACACAATGATAGTGCATAAACACCCATTCCCAGATGTTTGCAATGCAGAGCAGATGTATCTTACATTTGCCTGTGACCAAAAGAAAAATGCAAGTGAAGAGAGAGCCTAAATCAGTTAAAGCAGAAATACTCAAGAAGCTTATTGTCTGGGCTGTCCATTAGAGCAGGCATCACACATTCCTAATTGACTTGTGTTTCTAGGATTTTTCGTGGAGCAGGTAAGTCTTGTTCACTTTGTGAATTGTAAATAAATTGTGACAAGGATCGGTCAGATCTACTATTATGGAACAATAAATAGTTTGCATAGTTTTTCAACATCCTTCTTAATTTTATATTTTATATTACTCTTTTTTAAAAAATATACATCTTTTTTTAACAAGTTTTGTTTTGTTTTCTTCTCTATAGATAAAAGCATTCACAGTTATCCTGGTATTTCCAACATAACAGATGTTATCTTGGAAGCTGAACTAAGTGGAGGGGATGGTGATATCGCATGGCAACAGACACAGCTATTTAGACAAAGTTTAAAAGAGGCTGAGGATTGTTTTGAGATCATTATAAGATTCAGTGAGCTTTGAATATCTGTCCATAGATATTCAAAGAAATCATCTGTATCAACCAAGGCTTTCTGGCACAAAATAATTAAAAGAGTGTATGAACTGGTTGTTAGAAGTTCTTGCCCCAACCTTTGTTTTTTCATATTACTACTGAGAAGAAACAGATTATGTTAATGTGAAACATAAAGAAATCCTGGAATCTTGTAAATGTTCCCTTGAAATGTGCACCAAAGGGAAAAAGATGCAATGTTTGAATTCAAAACGCAAGACAAATGTAAGCTGCAATCCTATGAACACATACTTGAGAGTAAACTCCATTGAACAAAGTAGAATTTACTTCTGAGTAAATATGTGTAGACTTGGGCGGCATGTCATTTAAAGTTAGAATTCATATTTTCTAATGTTTCATTTATACTGGAAGAAGAGTTTTTTTAAAAAAAAATTGAATGAAGATTTTAACTTCTTTAACTTTGGATTTTGGAATTTGGTTGTTTTAAAAATACAAACTCATGTGATGTTTGAGCTTTCTGTTTGCTCATAATTTTATAATAAGCAATTTATTTCATTCATAATATTAAAGTAAGATTATGGAACTGCTGAATGTTTACTAGCTCTTGATGTCATTTCTAGTTAAATTTATTAGGCTATTTAAAATGAATGTGTTGACAAAATAGTTAATTTTGATGTCTGCTATATCCTCCATAAATTTTCCCAAATTAAATATAGATTTTCTGAGCCAGAATTAAATATTGGTAATGAAAAAATAAATTTACGGTGTTCCTAAAATCCTGTCATGACTTGTGATATAAAAAGATATCTGAAGTTACCTAAAAGTATAGAGTTTTGATACACAAAATATCTTAATTTTGTTATGAATAATTTGTACTGTATACATTTGGATTTACCCACTATTTTTTATAAAGCTACTTTTTATGTTGGTTGTAGTTACTCAAGAGCTATTGTCGGGTCAGCTTGATACATGCAACGCAGAATTTAGATCCAGGTGTGTGTGTGTATATATATATATATGTGTGTGTGTATATATGTATGTATATGTATATATATATGTGTGTGTATACAGTGATGCCTATGAAGCTATGGAAGTAGTCGTCTCAAGGAAAACTATGAATGCATACAGATTTAGCATTCCATTGAAATTATTGCAGAAACTCTTGAGATGGCCCTTGTATGCACATCAGAGTTCCTCACCTGCCTCAAAATATTGGATGCTTGTACTTGTTAAAAATGCAGTATGGCATAATCTACTGCAGCTTTTCCCAGTCTACTGCCTTCCAGGTGTGCTGGACTGCAACTTCCATTGTCCCCAAGCAGATTGGCATGCTGTCTAAGAATAATGGGGGTTGTAGTCCAACACATCTACTGAATATTGGATTTATGCCTACCCTACCAAAATGAATGGGGATTGCACCAGAACATGGTGATGAAGAATGCTGCTTTCAGTATTCACTTTCTTTTGCAAAGTTTAATTTGTTGCTGAAATTATTTTGTTCTGGTTTCTGTGCACACTTGCTGCTGTAGGTTGGAAGTTCTGGAAATGTAGTGGCTTTGATCCTGAGAGATGTAGTCATGCTTGTCCCACTGAAATCAATGTGACTTAAGTTAGTTGTGATTTATCCCATGGATTTATGTCTTTACACTTCATTCATCATTTTGATTCAAATATGAGTTTAAAATTATACAGTCCAAAATCATGTTTCTGAATATTAGGAAAACTAGAATGCATCTACACAACAATTAATTCAAATGATAATCTCACCACAGGCAAGATTTCAACCTACTGCCCTCAAATGAAAATTTACAGAGGGGTAGCCATGTTAGTCTGCTGCAGGAAAAAAACAACAGTCTTGTGTTGACCGTCAACAGGTAGTGAAAAATGACAACCTGATGGTATGGAAGACTAAAACAGCCAACTTTAGCGTGTTTTCAAATCATCAGGTTTTTTTGTTGTAGTAGTTGTTATTGCCACTGCCAAATATAGCAGCAGCAGTAGGGCCCATGTGAGAGGGACAAAAATGACTCCCAGACCCCCAAAATTGCCCACCCGTATGCTAGCACAAAGCTTATATTGCTTGTGAAAATCCCATTTTCTGCTAGCATTATGTTGGATACTTAGCCCTTTAACACTGTTTAAGAAATTAGAAATGCATTAATCGTGCCAAAGAATACAGATGGTTCTGTCCGATCACTAATCAGATGGAATAATTGAGAGAAGTATGACCAGGATTTAGATCGTTTAAACAGCAGAGCCAAACCCAGGGCATGAACTAAATATTTACGAGCATTTCCCTAAATCAGTGCAAAGATTTGTTCCTTTTGTCTTAGAATGCAGCATTAAGCCAGCTAAGAAGACTGATAAAGGTACATACTATCGCCATTTCTCACTAAATCACACTCTTACCCATAAACTATCCTATATACAAACGAGATCTGGTGTTGTGTTGTGTATGGATTGGGAGTCAGGAGATCTGGGTTCTAGTCCCCACTCAGCCATGAGGCTCATTGGGTGACTTTGGGCCAGTCACAGACTCTCAGCCCAACCTACCTCACAGGGTTGTTGTTATGAGAATAAAACAGGTGGATTGTCTATTCTGCCCTGGGTTCCTTAACGAAGGAAAGAGGCAGGATATAAATGTAATAAATTAAAATAAACACATTGTGGCTGGTTTCGGACAACACATTAAGCAACGGGGGTGAGGGGTGGGGAGAAACAATCGTCAGTTGTGCTGCTTATTGTGTTGTGTGGAGGGTAACATGCCGCTCACAAACTGCTGACGGTATGCTATTCTGCCCAAATAAGCAACGGAGAGAAACAACTGGCTTGCAAGTTGTTTAGCTCGAAGCCAGTTGTTTAAAGTGTTGTGTGGAGGGGTGAGTGGGTTAAAACACAAGCCCATAGCAGCAAGCAGCAAGAGCGACCAAAGCGGCAGCTGCCACTCTGCTACAACTGGCACAACTAGCACCGGGAGGACCAAGGGGAGAGGGGCGGGGGCTGTCAGTCAAATGCCAGTTGACTATTAGTCCACTCAACGCCAGCCCCAATCACCCACAGTTGTGTAGGAATATGTTGTGTGGGGAGTACCCACAAAATAACCAACTGTGAGTTGCCTACTCAACCCACCATTGACTAAAGTGTTGTCTGAAACCAGCCACTGTGTATATTATTTATTTTTACAATATTTATGTACTGCTCTATATCTAAAATAGATTCCAGAGTAGTGAATTTAGGATAAAAAAGTAAAAAGAAAGAAGATTTAAAACTGCAAATTAAAATTGTTCAATTTAAAAACCAATAAATATAGCAGCTAGTCAGTTGAGGAATGCTTCCTGGAAAAGAGGTGATTTCGGGAGGTGCTGGAAGCAGCCTAGTGTTGGTGCCTGCCTAACCTCCAGGGGCAGGGAGTTCCAAAGGGAAGGGGCCACCACACTAAAGACTCTTCCCCTAGGGACTCCAATCAGGCCAAAAATCCATGTGGAACCACCAGGAGCATGCTTTCCAATGACCACAGTGACCGGACAGGTTGGTAAGGGAGAAGACACTCTCTGAGGTATCCTGGTCCCCAGTTTTGGGCTTTGTACATATATTAAATGTATCTGGAGAGAAATGTACAGTAATTTTTTAAAGACACAAATTAGTATACTACTCACAACCTGATCTCAATAGGGCTTTATAGTATGTAACTAGGTGCAATATTGCAAAATAGTTGAATAAAAGGGAAACGTAGTGTGTTTACAAAATATGTTTTCAATTGCAACATTACTACCATTTTGGAGATAAACTACAATACTTCCTTTGTGCAGGCCTCCTAGGTACATCTCAATGAGAGGAAAGCTCCGGGATGGATCTGCTGTGGCAGCAGGTCATTTACATGACACAGCAGCCATTGTGGAGCCATCCCAGGGTATTCCCCCGAAGTTCCGGTTTTAAAAAGTTGGGGACTTACCCTGACTTTTTCTGCTTGCGGTGAAGCAACGAGGGGATATGCCGTCTGTCGCCTTCCTCTGGAGTTGCATCAGGGGCGTGCCCCACCCAATGCTGACCCTTAATTGGTCGCATTGGCTGGACAGGGACAGTGGGGGGAGCAAGCCGAATGGCTGCTGGACCATCTCTGTGGAGCTTGGCAAAAGAAAAATGTAAAAAAAAAAAATTTTTAAGAATTGTAGAGAGCTGGGATAGGGTAAGGGGCAGTCAGGCGAGTTGAAGGCTGCTGAGCCACCTCCGCGGAGCTTCGCATTAGAAGAAAGCTGGGGGATAATTAAAGAACTGTGGAGAGGCGCTGGGATAGGGGGAAGGGGTGTAAATTTATTTTTTAAAAAAACATGGAGTGAGGCACTGACTCCCCCCTCCGCAATTGCTTTCTCTTCAGCAGCTGGGAGGAGGAGGAGGAGGAGGAGGAGGAGGAGGAGGAGGAGGAGGAGGGGGGAAACAACCAGGGAGGAACGGGGTGCTAGGGGAGGCGATGTCCCTGTGAGGTTCCAAACCCTGCATTTGTGCTCCTTTCTGTGGGTATTACCCTGGATGAGCGATCATGAGGCACCAATGCGATCTTGTATAGACATGGCCCTTAAGAAAGACGAACATAGTGTGATTGAAATAGCCACCCAAAATGATACATATCTACATGGTAACTAGTGCTGTATGTTAATGAGTAGCTAACTTGGATATGGGCCAGAGGTTCAGTTTCCTGAAATACTAATTAAAATAAAGCACATCAGCACATCCCTGCCATTCTCTGAGATACTTGATAAACCTGTAGAACAACACTTCCTTGGCATGCCTATAGTGTTGGAAGAAGGCCCACAATCTCCTCTGCTGATCATACCAGTTTCCATAGACCAAGAACCTTCCTAGAATAGCCCAAGCTAAGGACAATACTTCATCCTGCTGCACAATTAATGCCTGATAATTACATTTGATTAAGATGTGTATTAAATATGAGAATCAGGCAGAGCTAAATAAAGTTTTGGTATATAGATCTGAGTTGAGCAGTACAGGAACATATAAGCCTGAAAGCTGCAATACCGGTTTGACAAAGCAAACCTGGAACATAATTAAATGTGGGCTTGAGTTTGTGCCTGGGTAACACAAAATTACCACAGTTTGAATTGAATTCCCATGGATTCATGAGCATGCCTCATCACATTCCTCTCATGACTTGATGTGCATTGCCCTGCATGATGATAGACCATTACTCCGGCATTGTCTACAGGCTCTGGGGATGATAAAAATCTTTAAACAAGCATATGGCTCGTTCTTTGGGCTTTAATGTCTAAGCAACACCTGACTTTACTCAGTAAGGGTCTCCACTTCAGTGTTTTTCCCCCTTGTATGCTCATCTCCAGCCACTACTAGAAATCAACAGAGTAGCAAGAAGAACAAGATGACTGAGTGAACCACTGTTAGGCAGAGAGAGAGAGAGCTGTCTCAGGCAGCAGATGCTGGGTGGTATGGAGTGAACAAAGCAATGTGCGCCATACAGCCTGCCCTGTGCTCCCTCAGCTAGGCAGCTACCCTCAGGTGCAGTGGAGGATGCTATCTCATTGCCATTATTTAAAAAATAAACATCTGTCAGCTTTTGTACATGCAATGGTGGTGGGGAAGGGAGGCACCATCTTCTTCTTTGCCTCAAGCAGCAAAATGTATTGGGCCAGTCCTGCCCCACTGCAGGGTTCTAACCATGTGTAGTGTGCTACTTTTTCCCATTTGAAATAAATGGTAGCCATTCATGGATAATACAGAAAGTAAATGCAGCAAAACGTCTATGAGAGAAGACAGTGACATGTTTGGTTCAACAATATTTACAGCCTTATCCAAAACATGCCCCATAAACTGCATTGAGTTCAGCAGAATGTACTTCTAAGTAATGCATTTAAGACTGAAATGTTAAGCTCACTATCAGTCAAGAAGAGATCATTACTGGAGCAGTTGTTCAGAGATATTGTGGACCTTCCTCGTTTAAGGAGTATTCCATGCAAGATGAGGATTGAAGAAGGACATGCTCAAGCTGAAAGCTATGAGCATGTTAGAGGAATCATTAGGTGAAAAGCTACATTTTGTATTATATATGAGGCCAGGTGGCATATATAATTCACTTAGAAGGATGGATATCCCATCCTTAAGATATTCTGCTAATACACATTCAATTTGTGTAAAATCTGCACTCTCGAGAAAAGGATGTTCTTGAGCAGTCCTGTTGACCTCTAGAGCAGGGCTAGGGAACCTGTGGCTTTCCCAGATGTTGCTGGACTCCAGCTCACATCAGCACCAGCCAGAATGGCCAATGATAAGACATTATGGGAGTTTGAATCGAACAACATCTGGAGGGCCACAGGTTCTCCACTGTTGCTCTACAAAAAGTAGTTGTATGCAAGCAGTTTCAGGTCTAAATGAATTTGAACTCTTTATTTATTTATTTATTTATATTTATTTATTTATTTATTACATTTGAATACCGCCCCATAGCCGAAGCTCTCTGGGCAGTTTACATAGGATTAAAACAATTAAAAACAATATACAAAAATTAAAACAGCAAAAACATACAACATACACACAATACACACGTACATTTAAAACCGCTACAACAGCCCAAAAAAGCTACAAAAACAAAAAACAAACCCAGGCTCCTCAGATATTGCCAAATGCCTGAGAGAAGAGGAAAGTCTTGACCTGGCGCCGAAAAGTTAACAATGTTGGCGCCAGGCGGGCCTCGTCAGGGCTGTACTGTATTACAAGCTGTATTGTATTTCTCCTATACATGTCTGCTCAGAAATAATTCCTATTTAGTTCAATGGGACTTAGTCCCAGGTAAGTGTGTATAGGTTTGTCGTTAACTAATTTAAGTCCCATTGATTTCCATAGGTCTACCCTAAGTATTGCTCACTCTGATTCCAACCCATTATGCTTGATTACACTTGAATTTACAGCACAATCCTACACATTTACTCAGAAGTAAGTCCTACTGAGTTCAATAGGTAAATTGGAATAGGATTGTAGCCATAATAGAATATTGTTCTTAATAAGCTCCATTATTGTGTACTATCTCATTTTGATACTCACGCTACTTTCAGAACATTTTGTGAGGACAATGTGTATGTGTACGATATATTGATAATATTCCTATAGAAATTGTTTAGATGGGAAATGTTCATGTACTGGTTTTAATAAAGCAAATACTCCACACACACATTTCTATTTCTTTATCAGTGCAATCCTAAACATATTTGCTCTGAAATCGCTCTGAGTTCAATAGGATTTATTCTCTAGTAAATGTATTTAGGATTGCAGCCTTGTTGATGACACATTTGAAAATCCTTGAGAAAGATTTCTAACCACAACTGTACCAGAAGCTGCTTCTGAATCCCGTTACTCCCCATTCCAGATTACATAAAGATCCATTAGGATAGGAGGTAGCAGAATAATAATTTAACTTCAAATGTATATAATATGTGGTGAAAGTGTAGGGATTATCCCTTGTCTAGTGTGCAAACCAATTAAGACAGAATATTTGGAGGTTTAAAATCATGTCATCTTTGATTCCCAAATTTAGAAATAGGATTAGGTGAAATAACTTGACCCAATTTACAGGTAAATGTGCATAGACTTTGGCATCAAATTATAAGGGGACAAGAGTGCATCTGCCCACCTCCATTACATTTTGTGATGTGCCTCTTATAGGCTGACCATATGAAAAGGAGGACAGGGCTCATGTAACTTTAACAGTTGTAGAGAAAAGGGAATTTCAGCCAGTGTCATTTGTATGGAATTAGTTCCTGGTGAAATTCCCTCTTCATCACAACAGTTAAAGTTGCAAGGGCCCTTCCTGCTTTTGGATATGGTCACTCTAGTATAGTGCCTGCACCTCTAATTGTTGTGATGAAGAGGGGATTTCACCAGGAACTAATTGCATACAAATTACTCTGGCTGAAATTCCCTTTTCTCTACAACTGTTAAAGTTACGTGAGCCCTGTCCTCCTTTTCATATGGTCAGCCTAGTTAGTATCTGTTTTTTGAAGGATATTATGGGTCTGATTTGGCTAAAATTTGGGGCTCAGCATTTGGAGCTTGTGGATTTCCTTAGGGTCTCTTCTACCTTTCACCCCATAATTTGAACATTGTCCAGTCTTAAATGTTACAGAACCTGTGCTGGTAGAATATCAAGCTTTGTTACATGTACCTGGTATTAGTGTATCTGTTCAGAGTGATTAATACATCTTTTTAGAGATCAACTCTTGAAAAAAAAAACTTGTGCATTGCCAAGGAGATGGGGCGGGGCCAAAAAACAGTCCAGTGGTGGAGCCAGGGGATGGGACCCAGTTCTTTTTGTTGTTTGGTAGCATTGCCTGCTTGTTTAAGTAGGCCCAGGAGTGGAGCCTCATCACAAAAACACTCACCTAAGGTGGAAATATCCAGCCTTGAGTCTTGCTTTTCTGGCAATGGTTCCCAGAGCAATAAATAAATTCTGACCAGTCCAGGTTGCTTGGCAACCCTCCAAGACATCCAAATTAGCTTTGTTCGTGCAGCAAGCCAACTTGTTAAAACAGCTACTAGCCATGCAGAACATCTGGTAGCCTTGTACAGGGATGTGCATGCCCATCCAATTCAAATGATAGCCTGGGATGAGGATAGGAAGTACTACTTTGTGACGGTTTTGCTCTTTCCTGCTGGACAGATTGCAGAAGGGTTGAGGGATCAGAGTTTGGCCCATGGCACCCAAGAAACTGCTAGATGAGATTTTCAGGAGATTTAGAGAGAGGTATCATCAGTATACTAACAGCTCTCAATTATTTCTTCTTCGCATCTGAATCAGGTGAGACAGTGTAAGTTGGAACCAGTAATGCCCTAAATGAAGGCTAGTAAACTAAAACTTAATCTAGATAAACTTTAGTTGCTGTTATTTGTTTTGGGAAGATATGTTTTGACAATTCAGAGTGTGTGTGTTATGTGTGTTGTGTGTGTTAAAGTCCCCCTAGAACCAGTTTTTTCTTTGTTTTTTCTTTTGGGGTCCTTTAGATCTGAGTCACCTTTACTTTACATGCCCAAGAGCTTCCATGGCACAAAGTGCCTTTCATCAACCTAGGCTGGTCTACCAGTTGAGACCCATCCTAAACTTAGATAGCCTTTCTACAGTTATCCATGTTCTTGTAATATCCAGGTTAGCTTGCTGTATTGTGTTATATCTGGAGCTGCTCTTGAATATGGTTCAGAAATCATCTGGTTCAGGAGGAACACAGCAGACAGACTTTTGATTGGACTATCCTCCTGACCATGCAAGACTGAACTGAAAAGACCTGCGCTGTATTCTAGTGCATTCCTGGGTTCAGTTCATTGCGCTGATTCTAAACCTTTAAAGTTCTAAATGGCCAGAAAGACCAAATAACTCTAAGGACCATTTTCTTCTGCCTGAAGTTCAGGATACACATCAAAGGTCCTTCTTCAAGTTCTCCTGCCAGATGAGACCAGAGGATTTTTCAGTGGTAGTGCTGTTTGTGGAATGCCCCTCCTCAACAAGTAAGGGAGGCACCCATGAATCTGAGGAGACAAGTTAGAGACCCTATTTATTTTTAATGGTTCTTGGCAGTTTTCAGACCTTGCTGTTTATTTTAACTCTCCTCTTTAACGTGATTGTATTTGCCTCTGCATTTAAGTTTTAAAATATCTTGTTTATTCCCCTTGCTGCTTTATTGTTGACATAGGGTTTTTTCCCTTTTACGTTAAACTGTTTTGAATAGAAAAAGCAGCCTACGAATGTTGAAAATAATCCAATCCAATCCAATCTCCTTTATTACAGTCAATAGACCAAAGGTATCACAAATATAAAAACATTCTGAATAAAAAAATACATACACTTTTATTCTAAAACGATTAGGCTGATATTAATGTTCTTGTTTGTAATGCCAGATTCAGAAACTTGGCCACCTGTTCTGTTATTGTCTTAGACGAACCTGATAGTAACAGATTTGTAAGTTGTTCCGGTGATCTTCCTGGTATGTTGAAAATAAATAAATATACTCATTCGTTTTATTGTATTATGAAAAAGCTGGCAATAGAGAAAGTGAAAGTGCGAGCCTAGAAATGATGCAGTTCACTCGCCCCTGGTGCCAGGCTCTAACGTCCAAGAAAACACTCAGTGTAAATATCAAATGCAGAGCGAGGTGCACCTAATTTCCATGGAAAAGAGGGCGCCTAACCCTGCGTACGATCGGGCTTTCTCTTTGACCTGAACCAGACATCCTCGTCCTGGCAGCGGCAGCAGCTCCTCCTCGCCTTCTCTCCTACCTCGGCAGCATAGCCTCGATTCATTACAATCGGGGAACTACAACGATTCCAGCAGAGTCTGTTCTGCTGTTGCCACATGCGATGACGTAGGCACACCAGTTTGAGGGTGTTTTTTTGTTTTTTAATGATTGGTTGAAGATGCGAACTGCGCGGCAGTCTCTCGCTTGTTATTGGATGGCGGGGAGAGAGGGTGGGCGGGCTTGATGGCTGCGGTGGT
Source organism: Anniella stebbinsi (assembly GCA_029215795.1). Classification (NCBI taxonomy): domain Eukaryota; kingdom Metazoa; phylum Chordata; class Lepidosauria; order Squamata; family Anniellidae; genus Anniella; species Anniella stebbinsi. The sequence goes on from JARDYH010000002.1 coordinate 187,567,187, forward strand.
TATGCCGGACGGGGGCAGCGCAGTTATTGTCTGAGGATTTTGGGCCTCGGCGCGGCCAGAAAACCGGTGGAGGTTGGGCCGAGCAGCCTTTTAAATTCTGGTTCCTCGGGCTTTCGCCCGTTTGAACCGACCTCGCGGGGGAGGGGCAGCAAACGCCTCCTCAGCTGCTTGCGGACGAGGTCCCCAAGCCGGGTCTGTCTACGCCGCCGCCCAACGTTGCCGTCGAGCGGCACCGGAACGGAAGCTTTTTCTTTCTTTCTTTTAAATAATCTGCGACGTAATCTGGGCCCTCACGGGCCGGTTTCTAGTCGCTCTTTTCAGGCGCTGGCCGTTTTTACGGTTCTTTTTTTTAAAAAAATAATTTTAAATATTGGTTCTAACCCAGCTCGAGCATGAATTAAATGTCTGTGGCCCTAAGCGCGAGCTAGAGACAGAGAGGAAGAGGGAGGTGGGTGGGTGTTGTGGGCGCGCGCGCGGTAGCCGCTTGAAGGGAGCTGTATGTGTGTGGAGGGCGCGCGCGCGCACGCGACGAAGTGAGGTGGTGGTGGGGGCCCGCGCTGTATAAGTGCGCGCGCGCGCCACAAGACAAGAGTGAGGGTCTGTGTAAGAAGGAGGAGGGGGGGGTTGCCTCGTTGTGCGAATGTGTGTGTGCGCGCATTAGCGTGAGGGGAACCTTGGGGCTCGCTTGAGTGTGTGTGTGGGCGCGCGCTGGATGGGAAGAGATCTTTCTCTGTGTAGAAGAGGACACCGCCGCCGCCGCCGCCGCCACCCCCGCGCGCCCCCCGAATCTGCGGTGCATGAGAGAAGGGTGTGAGTGTGTTTGCAGTCCTGTGCCGGCCTGTGGTGGCTTCCCCCACCCCCAATTTTCTTTTTTTAGCCTTTTATATTTACAACTATTTATACTGAGGCGAAGGCCAAAAAAATGGCAAAATCAGGAGGTGGTGGTGGAGGAGGAGGTGGTGGTGGCGGAGGAGGCGGCGGAGGAGGAGGAGGCGGCGGCGGCGGCGGCAGCGGGGGTCTAACCTGGGTGGTAAGTTGCTTGGTATTTTCTCTCTATTTCTTCCCTCACCGCTGTTGGTGCTTTCTTAAAAGGCCTAGCCTGAAATAAGAAGCGGAAGGCCTCGGGGGACTTATGGAGGAGCAAAGATGCTTGTTGAGATGGAGGGTGGGGACAGGGATGCATGAAGGCAATGAGAGATTGCTATCTTGAAGAGGTACGGGGTGAGTTGGGGTTTCCAGGCAGGGAATAGAGGCAGTGGGAGTCGTGGCTTTGGTGGCATGGAGAAGCTCACATGCTAGGTTTTGGGGAGCGTGGCCTGCAAGGCTTGCTACTTCAGAGTGAAATGAAGGCATGAGGCATCCACTTGTTTTAGTGGGTCTTGCTTTTAGTTACGTGCTTGAGTAAAAGGTATAGATTACACGCCTGTTTTATTTGAGTTGATCAGTTAAGAAGAGAGAATGAAGCCCCCTTCCTGTGATTATCCAGAAGGAAAGGATTCAGACAAATTGAAGGTTTAGCATTGAACTAGCAGGTAGAACGGAAGCTGTCTCCAACTGGACCAATGTAGAGTTCACATGTGAAAAGGATTTTCCAGTGTTCTAAAAGCCCTTGATTTGTGACCTGTGGGTGCATTTTTTTGTAACTTCATCCCTATCTCCTACTGTAAAATAAGTAAATCATCAGAGGATAATATTTTAGATCTTGATATAAAAACTAAGAGGGTGCATAGTTTGAAGCTCCATTCCTATCTCCTAAAAATAAGTAAATCATTAGGGGATAATATTTTAGATATTGATATAAAAACTATAATAGGGTAAATCTAGAGTTAGTGGGAAGGAGAGAGTTAAATAATCCTGAGCAGGTGTGTTTTAAAAGAAAACTGCCTAGGTGAAGGTGTTAAAATTAAATATTGTGAGATGCCCTTCTGGCCCAGTTGAAAGAAATCCCTTTTCCTCCTGGGAAGACCCTAACAGGGAGGAGAAAGTTGAATAGATATAGTTCTCCTAGCCAATCACTAATTTACTTCTATTTCTCTTGTTCAGCAGAGAGTTCAAACTAGGGTCACTTCCTTAATGTAACTGGCAAGAGAAGGCAACACAAGCACTAGAGTAGCAAAGCACCAGCCTCTTCTTCAAAAGCAACTTGCTGCTGTTCTGGAGGTTCATGTACTAATAAAAAAAAAGTACCCTAATTTTATTTGGACTCTTCCTCTGAAAAAAACAAGTTTTTGTACTCCCAAAGTCCAGTTTTCTTATAAAAGAAAGAGGGTCCTGGTGTTGCGGTTCCTTTCTAAACTGATATAATAGCAGATCATATATGTGTCCTAGAATATGTATTTATAAATAGTGGCAACCACACTTTAAAATAAGGGACACTAAGATTACTTATAGAATACTTGAATCTTCACTAATAAGAAAGCCACGTCCATTTCAGCACTGGACTGTGTGTTTCTATGACAATGGCAAACTGTTCGTCATTCTTGTGGTTTTCTTTCTGAAGGAGCAATTGATGTTTGCAAAGAGAACAGATATTCGTGTAAATGCCCCATTCTGCTTTGTCAAGGAGTCAGTTGGATCTATGAGTAGATCTGTGAGCAAAGAAGAGCTTCAGCCTGCTGCTTTCTGTGGCAGTGGCTTCCTTATTCTGTCTTGTTTGGAAGACTTGTGCATATATCAATTATTTCAGTTTATGTTTGATAATACAGACATGCAATGATGTGGGGTGGAACATTTTCCAGAAAAAAATTCCAGTGCTTTATTTTTTCATGGAAAACTTCCTGTTTCATAAGTTCATTAGTAAATGGATGCCAATTGCAAACACAATATTGGGCAAGCTTGGCCGTTTCAAAGTTGCAATTAATGTTTTTCAGGTGATTATCCCTTGCAGTTATGTGAGAGAATACATATATGTCACGGAAATAGATATATGTTTCAGTGTGGAATGGAACAAATAAGTAGTGACAGCAAAAATAAAGGTGCCACAGCAAACTCAGTGGGACAGAGCTGAACTCTGTTGAAAGAGATGAATGGTTGTCAGCATATCATGCCCAGTTCTTTGGGTTGCTAATATTAATTAGTGTAGCCTTCCCTAGAAGTGTTGGACTACAGCTCCTAGCACCCTTGCTCAGCCATACTGACTGAAGTATGCTGGGAGTTGTAATGAAAATATCTGGAGAACACCTGATTGGGGAAGGCTGAATTAATATGTCAACAGTTTTCAGCACACTTGTTTCTTTCTTACATTTATTCCAGTGAAAATTTTTAAGTAATATAACATTTAAAATAATCACATTAAGTGTGGTTTAATTTCCCCCCTCAAATATTTCAGGTCAAATGCCAATGGTATACAGGGACATAAAATTAATATGGGGTACTTTTTTAGCTTTGTTGTTTATTTTACTTGTATTTAGTAAACATGTTAAATAAACTGCTTTCTAGTGATTTTCCAATGCAAACCAAAAAAAATTCCAATCCTATGCAAATTTTCCAGGTCAAAATTCTCCAGAAAACTCACATAACTGACATTAAAGTCTGTGTAGAATCCTAACAACCTTTGAACATGCACAAAATGAATGATTGAGTATTAAAATTGTTTTGTGATGCACTGCGTATGTGGAAGTAGCAGTTAATTACAACAGTCCACACAAATAGCAATACCTTTCCCATCAAAGTATATTAGCAGTGCAATCCTGAGGCCCATACACAACATCTGAGGGGCCATAGTATACAGTGGATCTTCGCCTTCTCGGGGAATGGAGGAAAGGTCCTTCCTCATAGTCTTCAATTTTGATTCTTTATTAATAAATCCTTATCATGCTTTACTTTACAGTATTATTTTTTGCTGCAAGATTGTCCCTTCTGTCTTTTCCCACTTCCACCTTAATTCTATAGAAATGGTAATGTTGTGTTCGGAATAGTGCACGCTAATGATGCAGTTTCTGAAAAATCTGAACCATGCATGTATTTGACTTGCATATTTGGAAAATAGAACTTTTTGTTATGAGTGCATATATAACAGGACTTTTAGAAGTTCTTCTTTGTAATACTTGTAAAGCAGTAGACTTATGATTTCTGTAATAAACCAAATTTCCTTCTAAATTGTGTATGGTGGCTAAGGGTGTGATTCTATGCATGCTTAGAAAGAAAAATCCTACAGTTTCTAGCATCTGTCTAAACATGGATAGGATTGTGCCCTGAATGTGATTTCACACTAATAAAGCTTAACAATACACAGATATCATTTTCTGTGTGGCTAAAATTCATTCTGTTCTTTTTTAAAAAAATCTGAATAATTTGTGGAAACTGAGTAAACCATTTCTTTTTATTAATGTTTAAACTGGAAAAGATTCACACTAGATTTCATCACTGAGGGTTCTGTGTGTGTATGACTTAATGATATCTCCAAGGGAAGGTACCCACTCTAATCTCTTTCATATCTTCACCCAAGTTACCATTTCCAGCATGTTAAAGAGAGGGTTAATTGGTGACACTATACTTCTAGAAAGAACACATAGGCCTTAAGTGTGTACACTTGAGCATCTTTATCAACTTTAGCTTTCCTAATGCAACTATTTTGCCTTGCCATACTAAAAACACTTGAAGCTAGGAATTTTGTATAAAAATAAGGGTTTTGATTATGTCTCCTATGTGAAATCTTTTTTCCAACTCTCAGGTTCAGAGTTTCTACACAGCATGCCAACATTATGTATTGTATTAAATCAGCTGTCATTGGGTTAGAATAACATGTACCCAGAATGCAGAAACTGAGCAAATTTTCATGTAGGCCTGGTTGATTTGATCCATGCTGCCTCTCATAGAAGGGAAAGCCACTGTTAAGTCTCACTTGGCCATTTTTTATCAGCAGCATCAAATAATGTATCCCTGCTCTATTGGACACATGTAAGCAATATCTCTGGCACAGAAACTATGTCCAAAGCTGTACCTAATTTACAAATTGATGGAACAGAGGATGATTTAATCCACCTTGGTCACTGGCAGCTGAAGATGGCCTAAGAACTTCTCCTTGCGTTCTGTCATGGACTGGTAATGCCCTGTTCCATGAGTGGAAATTAAACACAACCCGGACCGTTCTGTTTCTTTACCCAGTTGATATCTGTGCCCAAAGATAGACTTGCATACAATAAATGTATAGGGAAAAGGCATTTAAAGAACATAAGAGCCATGTTGGATCAGACTGAGGTCCATCTAGTACAGTATTCTGTTCACCAACTGCCCGTGCACTCTCCCACCCAGGTTCTTCAGCAACTGTTGTATGTTAGCATACTGTTTCAGATACATGAGCTAGTGTATAGCCATCAGGAGTTGCTGCAGCCCCTTGATCATTTTAGTTGTTTTTCTCTGCCCTTTTTCCAGTGTATTAATTGAGGAGGTAATTCAGAGAACCTATAACTTGAGTTTCTAATCTGAGTCATCTGTTCCATAGTACTATAAGTCATGGTGGTCATGTGTTGGCAATGGTACCATACTATGATTGTTGCCATGATGTTTCAGGTCTTTATGAAATTTAATTGTGAACCAAGTGAGAGAGTAACACTAATTACATTTCATTTTATAATTACCTGTTGTTCAGATGCCATGTGATCCCCACAGCTTTCATTATATGTAGCAAAATTAAGTGGCTTATCTCCCAGCAGTGTTGTAAAGTGTTTGAATCATGAACTTCAGAATATAGTGGGCTGGATCCTGTTTTAGTCATTCTTAGAGTGAACACATTGAAATCAATAGGATTTCAGTTAGTAATAGCTAACTTGTGTTCTGTTAATGTCAGTGGGTCTACTCTTACAAACGAAAATGGATTAAACCCAGTATGTTTGCATTCCAATAAAATGTGATTTTTCTAAAATCATTATCTATTATAATTATCTCTTCCCAATATTATAATTTGGGAGCAAACGCTGCCAGACATAAGTAAAAGTTTCTCCTGTGTTCATGGACGCCTATTTTACAGATTCCATTTTAAATGTATGCATGCTTTCCGAATTAAAAATGTAACATATCTATAACAATTGTTTAATTTAAAAATATGTTTTTTAATTTTTTTCAAAAAAGTTATTATTTGGGTGGTGTTAGGCAATTAGAAGTAGGAATAGTGAGGCAGCAACTCTTTTATTATATTTTTAAAAACCTATATCCTATCTCATTAGAGTCTTTGAAGCACTTTAAAAATATAAGCTCAGACACCACTCAAAGAAATAGCTGGCCATAACACATCAATGGAATAATAGCAGCATCTGTCCCTCAGTCTCAAAAGACTGCTGAAATAATGCATTTTGTGTACCTTTCTAAAACTTATCAGAGATTTATAACTGCACTTCAAGGAATAGATTTCAGCCTTGGGACAATAGTAGATATAGTCCTATTGTGTAAGGCCTGTGTGTGGAAGGGGTTCTTGTAGGAAGAATTACTTCTTGGGGTATTTAGGTACCAGGCCATCGGGGGAGGCTCTAAAGGTAAGAGCCAATACTTCGAATAATGGTTCCAGGACTAACAGAAGGCTAACACAGAAGTACAAATGCAAAGTTCTAAATAGTCCCACTTCCTTATTCCTGCAAGTATTTTACACCTCCTGAAGTCTTTTAAAATACCTTTAGTTTCTATGCTATCTTCAAGATAGATTGTATTATAGTAATTAAACACAGACATTACAGCAGCATGGATTACACTGTCCAAAGCTCTGTTTCAAGGAAGGGAGTACTCAGTTATGTTTTTGATATAACTCATAAAAGCTGATCCTGCCTATTGCTTTTCAAGTGTTTTTGCTTTATACATGGAGGAGGTGTGTTGCAATCATCCATGTAGTAGCTATATTTGTAGATGCTTCTGTTTTACATTTCATATACATGCCATCTATGTTGAATGACATGTGTCATGGACTATATTATGAACAAGGGCTACAACTCCACCACTATGGTGTAGCCTTAGCCATTTAGCAAGTAATAGGTCGTTATGGATAGCTCTTCCCTTCCCCTATTTTTTTTAATCTGGGAAGGGATGGTTATCTCCCAAGCTTGCTTTACTTTCTTTGCAGTAACCAACAAAGCATTCTAATAGGGTCTTGCATGCCATAAAGATAGTGCTTACAACAGTAGAACAGATTTGTTTGTTTTGTTATTTTGTGGTCTTAAAGTTACAGCAGTTAAGACATTGTAAGTAATCAGAATGAAACAATATAAAACATGAAAACAAATTACTTTGTCACAAGATAATGTAACATTGTGAAAATAGGAATATTGGTACAGGCTGGAATTCTAAAACATGATAAATAGTTGCCATCTAGCTTTGAAATTGCTCAGGTTTTGTCTGCCTTTCAGAGTCCTGTACAAGTCAGTTTCATAATTTTGGCAGTATTCTAGGCCTTGTGAAACTATTCAAGCATTTCTTATAAAGCTGTTTGTTTGTTTGTTTTTATCTTACTGTTAATCTGTTTACTGATAGTTAGGAGTAGAGATTGGGATCTTAAGATCCAAACAACTAAAGTCAGGTTTGTACTTAAGGAACAGCTGCTTTCCACTCTCTGGCTTAGTTAGAAGTAAAGACAATCCACGGTTTTGCACTATTTGAACTAGCCCTTTGAAGAACCCCAGCCTTAAGTCTTCTCCATGTGTGGTGCCATAATTTTATTCAGCAAACCATAATTTGTTGGTTTGGGCTGAACAGCAACTGTGATTGTTGCACACTGGGAATGTATAAGCACAAGGGTCCTTAAGGCTCATACATTGACATAGAGCTAACTCCTTATGACAGCCTTCTTTTGAAACTGCAAAGGCTTTCAAAAGTTTGTTGTATGGCATGGACAGTGTGTGTCTCCTGTTCAGCAAAATGTAAAAACAAAACAAAAATGTGAACAATAGGTAAAAGAGGCAGATTAAAATCAAAACTAATAATATTGGGACATGTAAGCTACACATAAAAAGGTGTCCCTTAGGCTTGTATATTTTTTGTAATGATAACTAAATATACATTGCTACTTTTCAAAGACTTCAGATAAGGCAGAATTAGAAAGACACAGGTATCTTTTCCTGGACAAGGCTTGTTTATGGCTGTAGAAACTTATATGTACAGTTGGAATGAATCTGTATAGTTTAGTTATCACTTCTACTTTTATTTTAGACGCTGTTTGATAATCAGAACAATGCTTCAAAAAAAGAAGAACCTGAACACATGAATAAAAATGATTCAAAGAAGTTGTCTGTTGAGAGAGTTTATCAGAAAAAGACTCAGCTGGAGCATATACTTCTCCGTCCTGACACGTACATTGGTTCAGTGGAACCTTTAACTCAGGTAATTCCCATTTTTCTCTTTATTAAAAGGAGGTGTCTCTAGCGCTGTCAGTGAAAATATTAAGTGGTGTTTGTCTTTGTTTATTTTGTGTGTATATACATAAGGGAATGATATAGGCAAACAATCAATGCTGGGGATTTAAAATAAATAGATTCTATGAAAAGTAATAACAGTAAATATTTCTTTACAGTTCAGTTAAGTAAAGTTGTATTTTCTTTACATATAGCTGATGTGGGTGTTTGATGAAGATATAGGAATGAATTGTAGAGAGATTACCTTTGTTCCCGGCTTATACAAGATCTTTGATGAAATTCTTGGTAAGTGTATAGAATGATGATATTCTGATAGCTCTTAGCATTTGCAAAGTGCTTAGAAATGGAAGAACATAGATATATGTAGGGTTGGCGTTAACATAATATTAACCAGTCATTAACCATGGTAAAGAGTTGGAAATAGACTGTGGCATTGCATGTTCCCTTTTCCCAGTGAATTCCCTCCAATCAACCCTCACTGCCTTTAACTGTGGCTTGGAATTATGTCTGCACCAATGTTAGCATGGTTCATTCTAACCTGGCTATGCTTCTAATCCAGTTTTTGCATGGTTTCAAATGTTAAGAGTTGAGTGGGATGAGGAACAAATGATTCCACAGCCTGTTCCCAATCCTTAGTCATAGTTAATCATAGTTAATGGTCAGCTACATTACAGCAATACCAGTCCCTAGAATTTTGTGTAGAATACTAGAACTAGTCAGTGGTGTCTTCAATTTTATATTGGGCTGATTTGCACGATCAAACAGCCCACTGTGGCTTATGTAACTGCAACATAATTTTTTTTATCGAGGCTGCAATCCTGTGCACACTTACCTGGGAGTAATCTCATTGAACTCAGGAGAGGTTATGTCTGAGTAGGCATGTATAGGATTGTCCTGCACGGGACAGTATGTAGTATTCTTGCCTCCAGAATCCTATTGAATCCACAAAGCAGGAACTTCAGTTTGAAAGAACATGTTAAAAGAATCCTTATTTGTTGTCTTAAAACATGATATTGTGCCTAATAGAAGAGAACATGTTTGTGAGGTGGGGGAGGCATGGAGAAAATGCTTTATTTTAATTTATTTGCTACCCTATTTTTTCGATCCTAAGACGCACTTTTTTGCCCATATAAATGTCTCTAAAAATGGGGTGCGTCTTAGAACCAGTGGTAATTTCCTCACACTTAGAATCAAAGCTTTTTCCCTGTTGGTGGTACTGAAATTAAGGTGTGTCTTACAATCGATGGCGACTTTGAATCGAAGAAATATGGTAAATGATTTACAATTGGGAATCAGTTTTTAAATTGCTTTTCAGTTGGGTTTCTCAATGTAGGGTACAACTTGAAATGAATAATACACTATAAAATAATAATAAAGAAAAATAATAAAAAGCAAAGGAACAAATTTACAACCAAAAGTCTAGTGTTATTCAGGAAGCAACAGTCATCTATAAAAATTCAACTAAAAACAACAACTGCTTCTTAAAAGGGTTACACTGGATCTGTTGTACTGCATCAGAATGCTGGTCCTAGAAAAAGCTTGATCAGTGGTAGCCACCATCCTAATAAATCATGGAACCATCAAGAGATTCTTAGTACTATATCTTAAAGATAAGAGCATAAGAAGAGCCATACGAAATCAGATTAAACGCTAATCTAGTCCAGCATTCTTTCAAGTAGCTGATTGGCCAATGTGGGAACTGAATGCTAAACTCCGTAGGCGCTTAGACTGATTGAACATGGCTTTTCTTATGTTCTCATCTTTAAAAGTAGGAAGGCATATTTGGAAGAATATTTGTTGGATGTTGTATTAATGCATATTTTAACTTTGATCTTCATGTCATAATGGCAGTAATGAACTAACCAGAATTACATTCTGTGGTATTTTATGATTAGTCATGTTGAGGCCAATTAACAGGTACATTTCAGCGGTCTTTTGTTGACATAGTCTTCATGAAGTGGAAAGTCTCAGATTTGTCCTACAGAAATTCTAGTTGTCAGAGGTCATAGATAGGGCTGGGATTAGATACTTGAGTTCCTGCTTCATACAATATGGTATTATTATGGTATGCATATGTAGAAACTTACACATCTTGGTAAAACTGGCACACACATAATGTGGAAGGTATAATTTAACTTAACTTTTTATTAGGAAAGGATAGAAAAATGAATCACAAAGTATAAAAGATGGACCACTGACATCAGATTATAATCTGAAGAAATAAATAAAGATGCAGGCATACATAACATGCCACGAAGGTCCCACTGAACTCTGTGGGATAGAAGCATCTGTTTCAGAAAGATTGTGGCTTAGTTCAGACAACATATTAGTCAATGTAGTGTGAAAACTCTACTCAGTTGAGTTTTTAGGGGGTACTCCCCGCACAACATGTTCTAACTCCACCATTGTGTGACTGTGGGCTACCGTGGAGTTGAGTAAAAGTCAACGTGACGTTGATTGGCAGTTCCTCCACCCTCTCTCCTCTCCCAGTCCTGTTGATGGTATCCCTTCAGCCGTTGCTGCAAAAACAAAATCCCGGTGGCTCTCCTAGAGCGGCAGTCCCTCCTTTTGCTGCTCTTGCCAGATAACTCTGTAGCCAATGGGAAAACTGCCACACAACACGCAACACAAGGGTTGTGTAGGAACTCTCCTCTGCATAGCGTTGATATTCTGTGTGGAGTGATTTCAAAAAAACTCCACCAGTGCGTGGAGTTTTCCCACCAGACAACACATTTCTCAATGGTGGTGTAAAAACTCCACTGTGGAATTCTAAAACCTCCGTTGAGAAATATGTTGTCTGAACTGAGCCTGTATGATGTGCTAAAGTTGCTTAAAAGTGTTGCATGTGTTACATGTTATTAAACATAATTTAGCTTAGGTAAAACCTTTATTTAATAGATGAAATATTTACTGCCACTAAGAAATGCTAATTTATTTCTAGTAAATGCAGCTGACAATAAACAGAGGGACAAGAATATGACCTGTATCAAAATATCAATTGATCCGTAAGTAATATGCTTGGTGATTTAGTTATTTGTTCTCTACTTGGGAAATGTGAATGCAATTCTTGCAATATTATATATTTAATTTCTACTTCTAAAATCTGACTGCCATTATTTACAATTAATTTGGGGTAAAGAACATTAAACTCCATTTTTGTATAAAAGGTAGTTAAAGTGGACGCAAGAGCTGAGTTTTATTATAAGACAAAAATAATTTATATAAAAAGAGGGTGGTATAGTGGGGGGGATTTATCTTCAATCTCATGTTATTTGTAATATGTGTGCATCCATGTGTTATGGATGTGATTTAAAAGTAAGGAAGTTTTTATTAGATGACTGCATTGACTTTTCAACATACGCAGATTTTTCTTTGTATAAACTGTTCTTTTAAATATGTGGACAATTTCATGTGGAATCTCTGTGTAAACACAGATGGTTTGATCCAAAGGTACCCTACCACTAGGAGAAAGTTTCTTCCATTACAGAAGGGCTGTTCTGACTTAGCATGAGAAAAGTGACTCCAAATTCAGAGCAGTTCCTCCATTTGGGCAACCTCTTGTGTAAGACTTGGGACAAACTCATTTTGAAGATGTTTTTATGGCCCACTAGAATTAATACACTACAGCCCTTATTGTCCATACTCACTTTTTTACACTGTAAGGCACCCCCTTATTGTACTTTTAAATCTATTTGTCGTCATGCTGTATTTTAATTAAGGTTTTATTTTTAAGCTGGATTTTATTGTTAGCAGCAGTCTGCACCATTTTTGTGGCAGAAACACGGGATAGAAATCAAATGAATTATAAATAAAAAAGACATTGTGGCATTGCACTACAAGAAGTCATGAAACAGTGCTAGTCTTCTCTCCTTCTGTTCATGATTTTTGGGATCCAAGCCATAGTATGCACATTCTTATAAAGTACTTTGATACTTCTAGGGATTCGGCAGCACATTTTGACTGAAACCTCACTGTTCCTATTTCCCTCCTTTTAGAGTTTTTCTGCCAGATGAAACATTTATTGTCTTCCTTTTGGTGTCTATTTACACACATGACACAAAGGCAGAATAGGGTTTCCTACCTAGCGTATTCTCAACTTGGTCCTCCAGCTAATCATGGCTTCCTGAGGAGTGTACACTTTTATATGTGTGTTAAAAAGAGTTGGTCATAGAAATGACAAATAGATGTGGATGAAATACATTGGCTGAATTCGTACGACACAATAAGCAAGGGGGGGGACACAATCGTCAGTTGTATTGACTATCGTGTTGTCCGAATGCTGCCATAGTCAACTCAGTGCTGATCCTTATCCACACCACAGTTGATTATTTATTACCATGTTGTGTGGGGAGTACCCCCTAGATGAACAACTGTAAAGTTGATTATTACCCCACCACTGACTATCGTGTTGTCCGAATTCAGCTATTGAGTTGGTATTTACAAGCTGCTGCTGTGGAAAAATTTAAACAGGAAACTTACAAAAGCATGAAAAAGGGAGAGAAGCTTAAGTTCAGGCAGCAATAATGTTGCTGATGATTTTTGTTTTAGTCAGCATGCTTCAGAAATATTAAAATCCTTAGAAAATTAGGAAAGAAGCTCAGATTTGATTCAGTTAGAAAAAGAAATGAACAACGATTGAAATCTTTAGATAGGTTCTTTTTGCATCCCAAGTAAGTATGCATAGAATTAGTCTTAAAATGGCCACAGTACCCATTTAGTAAGATTACCAACTTCTTTTTAAGGAAGGTCTTCTATGACACTGCATCCACAAAATAATCTTTTTCCAGCATGGAGATTAATGATAAGGAAAATGTTTTGCCTGTAGATGCAGATATCAAAAGCAGAAAAGATCTGGTAAAGAAAAAGAGTTGGTAACCCTGGTGACTTTAAGGTGGCAGTCTGAACCGTCCCTTTGACCCCCATTCTAATCACTGAATATTTGTTAGCTCTCCATAGGTGAGGTGTTCCATGAGAAGAGCTACAGTGTTAAAAAGCTGCATGTCCCTGAACCTGCCTGTATTTAGCAATTCCAAATAATAGTAAATGATGGATTATTCTGAAGAATATTTGCAAATTTGGGAAGGATGCTGTAAAGGTCTTATAATGTTAATTTCCATCAGAGAAAGCTTTATATACTAGGACAGGAGGGCAGCTTGTAACTCTCCAGATGTTTTGGCCTACAATTCCCACGATCCCTTATCATTGGATAGGGCTGATGGAAGTTGTAGACCAAAGCATCTGAGGGGCCACAAATTGCCCATCCCTGTTCCTAACGGATCTGAAATGGGTTTTTCAGAAGGCAGCAGAACATGGTAGTGCCTATTTGCAGGACTGTTTATTCAACAGTGTTCCAGTTGGTTTTTAAAATATGGAAGTGCTAGAGGATTTTTAAGGAAAAGAATGTTATGATCCTTCTCCTTACACTTGTACTGACTGGGCTGCTTATGCTTTGTACTTATGGTACTCTTTTTATTTTTGTACAAAATATTTATTATTTACACTTCCAGTGAATCAAATATTATAAGTATCTGGAATAATGGGAAAGGTATTCCAGTTGTGGAACACAAGGTGGAAAAGATGTATGTTCCTGCCTTAATCTTTGGACAGCTGTTAACTTCCAGCAATTATGATGATGATGAGAAAAAAGTTACAGGTAACATAAATTAATACATACATAATTTAGGACAAATTAGAGGACTACTTCTAACTAGAAATTATTGTTTTGTGATATTTGGTGTCTTGTTTAATTACATTTAAGGGTTTTCATAGGTAATAAATGCTGTGCAAGATTTAATTTGGTATCCCTGAAGCAGCAAATACCTGAATAAATTCCTAGTCCAGGGGTGGGTTACATGTGGTCCATGGTTGCATGTAGCCTACTATGTGCAACTCCCACTCTCCACCATCCCGAAATTCCCAGTAGAATTGGGCTCCCAACAAACAGCTATTTCTTAGCAGAATTGCTGTTTCTACAGAGTACCAGAGTGCTTGCTAGTGGTTCCCCTCATGCACTCTGTTTGTTTCCAGAATAGGGCTCCTAACAGCTCACCAAACAGCTGTGTGATGGCTGGCAGGAGTCTGGTTCTGCTGAGCTTCCCACATGTCTTGTTTCCCAGCAGAATCACTGGAATTTTGGTGGCGGCCATGTTGGCTGGCAGCAAAGGAGAGGAGTGTCCCCTGCAGGGTTTGGGGAGCCCCAATGCACCCCATGACTGGAGCTTTCCCATCCCCATCCTACTCATCCATCAATTTATATATGCGTTTATTCACTGGAATCCCTGGTGCACAGTCGGTATTATTGGAAAGTTTTCAATGTAATAAAATGTTGAAATAGAATTGTCACTTTATTTTTTCAGGTGGTCGCAATGGCTATGGTGCAAAACTTTGTAATATATTCAGTACAAAGTTTACAGTTGAAACTGCTTGCAAGGAATACAAACACAGTTTTAAACAGGTATGCTGGTTTCCACTTAATTCCTAGTTCCTCTCTTGTTTGGTTGAGAAAAAGAACCTTTAAAAAAAAGGTTTATAATGGAAAAATATATTCATTTGTAACTATTTTGAATTGGTGAATACCAATTGGTGCAATAACATATTTGGTACATTTGCAACTTAAGGATATTTGTCTTGTTTTAAAAGTACAAACATATACCTGTAGAAACATATAACTCTATGTGATTCTCCTTAATTGTCTTAACCCTAGTGGAGAACTAACAAAAACAGCTATCGTGGAGAATCCTGTGTCAACTTTTCCAGTGCATTCAGTTTCTGGTCAGTGTGCGTGTAAATTGATCTATCTTCTCACACAGAGGTGGTCACCCTGGTTTAGGTCTGAAGCACATCGGTAGGGAAATATTTGGAATCTTCACTGCTGTTGTTATCGTATCTTCTGGGATGAATGGAGGATATAATTTCTAGCCATGTTAATATGGCATCTGTCATGAGTATTCTCTTTTTCCTTAAAAGCTGCCATTATAAATGTGTTGCAACATCAATTGAAGTATTCTTATATACTGTTTATTTTGCAATGGGTGCAGTTTCAGTGTAACACTAGCAGAAATAGTACAAGGGGTGGCATTTCACTACTGGTTCCATGTGCTAGCAGTTGTGCTAGCAAAACAATTAACACAAGCAACACCTAGCATAATGAAGTAATAAAGGATTGTGAAAGTGCTTGTGCAATGTCTTGTTCAAGCAGAATCAAAGTATTGGATTTGACCCTTCCAGAAAAGTGGAAACACACGCTTTTAAAGAAAATCTATGAATTGTTCAGAAATTATTTTTAGTCATGTTGACTTCCACTACCTATAACAGTATAACAGGCAAGTCAATGATCTATTATAGCAATGTCCCACAATCAACTTATCAAGTTATAGCCTCAGTGATGACATAATAAATTGTCACATTATACTCACCATGCTGATGTTTGCACATGCTGATGCTTGGAGTGATGTTGATTGTGTTTTTGGGAGAGTAATAGAAAACTGATTGAAAGTTCAACTTCTTCATATTGACTGGAAATTGAAACAAAGAATGTAATTGTATGTAATGTGTTTTTAAAATAGAGGAAAATTGCTACTGATCTCTCTCTCTCTCTCTCTCTCCCTCTCTCTGTTTATCTTTTAAATGAAGACTTGGATGAACAATATGAAGAAGACTTCTGATTCCAAGATTAAGCATTTTGAAGGAGATGACTATACATGTGTGACATTCCAACCAGATCTTTCGAAATTTAAGATGGAAAAACTGGACAAAGATATTGTGGCCCTTATGACAAGAAGAGCTTATGATTTAGCAGGAGCATGCAAAGGGGTCAAAGTTTTGTTTAATGGAAAGAAGTTACCTGTAAGAGGTTTAGTTAAAATATTTCTGCAATTGATTTTTTTCTTTTTTTTGTAAAAACAGTAAGTGATTATTTTTGTTAAATCCTAGGTGAATGGCTTCCGTAGTTACGTTGATCTTTATGTAAAAGACAAGTTGGATGAAACTGGAGTTGCTCTGAAAGTTACACATGAACTTGCGAATGAACGCTGGGATGTGTGTCTCACTTTAAGTGAGAAAGGATTCCAGCAGATTAGCTTTGTGAACAGTATTGCTACCACAAAGGTGAACTGCTTTACTTACTTTGGAGTGGGTGAAATAGTAAACACTATAAGGTGGTATCAGGCTGCTCTTGACTTTTATATTTATACACAGCCATGTTTAACACTTTGTCAGAAAAAATTACTGTACCAATCTGGTATTGGGGTCAAATTTACCCAAGAAAGACATATTAATAAAATGTCCGGTGAATATTATTAAGCATGATATCATTTACAAGTGAAAACAAAAAGTGCCTTTCTTGAGACATTCCCTGTTCCAATAAAACAAAATAGTTACACATAAATCATTAGGGCATATCCCACAGTGTAAAATACAAAAACTTGCACAAATGGTAAGTGGGGTCTAAATGGTATCAGAGTGTCGTCGTCCCCATATTGTGCGATTAACATACATATAGCATAATTATAATAATCATGAGTTACGATTTTTATATGGTAAAAACGAATCTCACAGACCTTGCAGCCATATCACATGCTACCTGAGCAGCCTGTTTACAATCGGCACATTGCATAACTACTTGAGTAAAACAAAATGGTTACATGGATGATATTGTTGTTGTGTTGACCACAGAGATGACCACTTCCCCTCTCCTTAGTGTCAGCAGTGGTAGACCCTATAATTTCTGAGGCTGCCAACAAAAGCTCACTCAGCAGGCAGCAGCACTGGAAAGCCTCAAGGGAGGAACTCCTGGTTATGTCCTCTTTCCAGGACATAACCAGGACTTTCCAAGAAGCACAAGCTGCTGGAGAGGCTGAAGGACAGAATGGGATAAAAGTTGTAAAATAAAGAGTGCACATGTACCTCTCAGCCACCTCCTTACAGTAAGGTAAACCCTGAAGCCCTGCACACTGAGAAATTCTCAGCCCCCATGAAAGAGGTAGAAAAACAGCTCCTTCTTTCGTAGGGAAACAGATGTTGTGAGAGGGCATGTGGAGTTTTGGCAAAGCACTAATTTTTATATTGACTGTTAACTAGTCAGATAACTTTCTGTTATGAGGCAGCATACTAATGTTAATAAATAACAAATGCCTTAGGAAGCGTTTTGGAGACCATCTGGTCACAGGTGTCTATGCCACCTTTGGTCTTTCAATAAGATATCTGAAATTACTGCATTGAAGAAGGAGAATCACTGTCATTTCTTTGGTATATAACTAAAAAGTCAAATCTTTTTGAAAGCCCCAAATGTTGATGTTTAAACATCTGGGTTTGTGGGCAAGAATTTCTGATTGGTTGGTTTCAATGTGCCAACCAAATTAAGGGTTTTCTTAGTTAATTCCTTGGCCAGTGACACACTACTGAAAAAGTTATAACTTGTTATAGTTAATTCTGGGACCCTGTAAATGTGTTACTTTATCAACTACTACCTGACTAAGATTTTTAGCTGCTGGGGCACCCATATCTATGTTAGTATCATACACCTATGATTTTGAATTGCAACAGAATTTTATGCCATATTTTGTAGGTTTAGATGGCGTAGACTGCCTTGTTGGGCACCTTCCACTGAGTGGTACGAATTGTTCACCAATTTTATCATTCTTATATGGTTCAAAGCACTCAGAGAGTTTCATATTTGGGTCCAAATTACCCCAAAAGCTGTATTAGTAAGTTTTATGAAAAATGGTAACAATGAAGAATTTTTTTTTAACTGGGTCATAAGTAAGGTTCTAACTGGGGGGGGGGGGGGATGTTGTTTTTTTAAATCAGGCTTATAAAGTTTTTTTGAAAAACCTTTGAGGCAGTATTGACTCCAATACCATTTGTGGTGATATTAAGGAAAATTACCTATTATGAAAATAGACAAAATATAGTTTTTTTGAATCTCTATGTTCCTTTCCCACATGAAATGGACAGGACATGACCTGGACTAACTAATACATTTGAACAGCATTTGGTGGGGTCTTTGTAACTCCTAGCATCTTACGCGTATGGTTTTTCAGTTATCCCAGTCATTCCAATGGGAGTAGAATTGACATCAAAAGCCATAAGAGTAAAAACACCTATTTTTCACTAAATTAAGGTACCCTCCCCCTGAAAAGTCACATGGCAGTTCACATCTTGCCATGCTTGACTACCTGGAACATGGAATTTTGGAAGGAAAGACTGACATAAAGGTGCTACGATTTTTCCAGTGCTTTAGGATGCGATTGATTCTATCTGTTGATCAAGGGTTCAAACGCCTCAAATTTAATTCCCAAATATTATGTCAGTTGTGTAATGAGGTACTCAATAATTTTTTTGTCAGCATCTGTTCACATTTTTCAATAACTTTCCTTATCACCTCTCATCATTTTAGTCCCACTACATGAAGGCATGCTTGATTTGTAAGATTAATACTACTACTAATAATAATAATTTTATTTCTTACCCGCCTCTCCGTTTGGATCGAGGCAGGGAACAACAGCAAATGCAAAACATGATAAAATACATAGTCTTTAATTGTGTCAATAGTATGTATTCTATACTATATTCCAGTATGAATTCCAAGTATCTATAGTCACCATGTAGATGTGAGGCTCTCATGTGCAGTTTATTGGATTTTTTGAAATTAAAACATGCTCATGCATGTATGTGAGCATGTGGTGCATGCACACACACCTTAGTGCTTTAGAATACAAGAGAACAAACATTTCTGATGTAGATTTTGACACTGAACATATTATCTGCTCCAGGGTACTCAAGTATCTATTTTTGTTGTTGATGTTCTTTTTATGGAAACTGTACAGATAATTATAATTAGTAGTTCTAAAATTTAATTTTATTTTCTTTGACTTCCTTTGCTTTTTCACCTTAAGGGTGGTAGGCACGTTGATTATATTGTTGATCAAATTGTTGGAAAATTGATAGAGGTGGTGAAGAAGAAGAACAAAGCTGGTGTTTCAGTGAAGCCATTCCAGGCAAGTTTATCCTCACACTTTAAAGTATTTCCAGAGAAAGTGTTATTTCGTAATTTCAGTATCTTTGATTCCTGTTTTTTAATGTGAAATTGGGTTGTTTTTAACAGGTAAAGAACCACATATGGGTTTTTATTAACTGCCTCATTGAAAACCCATCTTTTGATTCTCAAACAAAAGAGAATATGACACTCCAGCCTAAAAGCTTTGGATCCAAATGTCAATTATCAGAGAAGTTTTTCAAAGCAGTAAGTATTGCATAGTTCTTTTACAACTGTATGAAAACTATATCCTATTTACTTGAAGGAATGGAACTAAGACGTCTGTATTCATATGATTATAGTATTATATAATGTACTAAATGCTAAGCCCTTGGATTTAATGGTGCTGCTACTTAATGCTAGGTTAGTCCATAATAAAACAGCAACCGTTCATGATTTAATCATAGATGAGGGGGCTGACCTGGCATATATTACTGAGGCCTGGGTGCATGAACTCGGTGGAGTACACCTTCCCCAGCTCTGTCCACCTGGATATACAGTTCAGCACTAAAATAGGCTGTGGGTTGGGGCAGGGAGCTACTGTTATCTATAAAGAATCCATCTTCCTCACCAGTAGACCATTCCACTTGGTTACTAAGTTTGTTTATGTCTGATGTTGGGTCAGAGAGACGGATCAGGGATTCTGCTGGTATATTAACTGCTTCACTGGCCATCAGTCTCCCTGCCTGATGTGGTCTTAGAAAGCCCCAGGACAATTTTCCAGGAGGATTTTAAATTTACATAGGGGCTGACTTGGAGGGACTGGCTAAGAACTTCAGGGCTGCTCTGACAACCATGGGGCAGTCTCAGAACATTGGTGGTGCAGTGCATTCTGCAGGTCATACTCTGGAATTAGTATTTTCTACTAGATGGGAGGTTAATAGTCTGGAGTTGGTCTGGAGGGGTTCTATAACCCTGTTGTCATGGCCAGACCATTCTCTGGTGATGTTTGGACTGACAGTGAGTGGCTGATCTCTGCTGCAGGGGTGGTGGGCCTATTAAGATTATGTGCCCTTGCAGACTGAAGTATTCCTGAATTATTTGGGGGAGTTTCTTGTTGGCATGGCTGGTGCTCTTGTCAAAGCCCTAGTCTTCTTATGGATGGATGAAATGGAAAGGGCTGTCAGCATATCACTCCCAAGTGCTGTCTCCTGTGATGGAGAGTCTGATTAGCTGAGGCTATGGAACAGGCAGGATGATGGCTGGAATGCAGATTGTTCAAGTCTTACAGTGACTCTGACTGGACACAAGCGAGAGCAAGTTATATCGTGCTTACTTTGTGGCATTTGTGGCCATGAAATGGTCTTATTTGCCACTGCCACTGTGTCCTCAAGTAGCTATCCAGCAGAACTTTTTCAGTTGGTAAATGAGTTGTTAAAACTGGATCCTAGTGGGAAAGTTGGGATCCCTTGGAGAACTTGTGTGACAGTTTTGTGAGGCAATATGAGCAAAGTAGTTCATATTCACACTGAACTTGACACTGCTATTGATGCAGCCTAGAGCATCATCTAGTTTGGTTTTATGGGATCAGATTAAGTTGTTGTGGCCTGAGAAAGTAGACAATGTTCTTGGAGGAGTTTGGCCAACCTATATTCTTGACCCTTGCCCATCTTGGTTTTTAACAGTAAGTGGATTGACTGGATGGGTCCAGGAGGTGGTTAATCCTTCTTTTTAAGAGAGAGTATTGCTGTCTGCCTTCCAGGGTGGATAAAAATAAATGATTTTTTTTTAAATAAAAAAATGGACTTTTAAAAATTTAAATTGGATTTTTTAATTTAAATTGGATTTTTTAAAATAAAATGCTTTTGGAGGAAAAATCTATCTAAAAATAGTTTTCTATTTAAGATACATTATAGTCCAAAGGTTATTCATCATGAAATAAGGATTAGTTTTTAATTATGTAGCATGAGGCTGTATATTCATGCAATGTTTAAATAATTTGGTAAATGAATTCCATTAATCCATTCACAATGTCATGCTGTTCCAGAGGTTTCTGTAAGATTATTGGGCAATTTTTCTATCTAGAAGATATTATCACAGATGCTAGGTTTTACAGTTCTCAAAACACTGAATTTGTGTCTGCAGAGATCATAATCCCATTGTTCCTTTGCAAATCTATGTACACAGAATCAACCCCTTACCTCTTAAGTGCTAAGTTTCAAAAAAATCAATGAATAGATTGTTGGGAGTGAAATAGATCTGCACAAGAAGCTAAAAATGAAACCTGCATCTGCTTTTAAAGATTAAGATTATACCAGCAAGAATGAGTCTTCGGTAACTCTGAGTTGTGTAAAATATGTATTAAGTTTATAGCAAGGAAGAGTGCACTTTTGGGGGGTGGAAGTCACATGATTAAACTGAGTCTTTCTGAGTAGTGATTTAAATCGTGATTTAAATTATGATTTAAATCGTGATTTAAATTGTGATTTAAATCAAATTGATTTAAATCAAATCCACCCTGGTAGTGATTTAAATCGTGATTTAAATCAAATCCACCCTGCTGCCTTTCAGGAAGTGGTTTCATGGCTCCTTCTTAAAAAGCCCTCTTTAGACCTGGGATATCCCCCTATCAGTAATATCCACTTTCTAGGCAAAGTGTTTGAGAGGTAGCAATGGTTCAACTCCAGGCACTTTTGCATGAACAAGTATATTTGGACTCATTTCAATCTGGTTTTAGGTCTAGGATTGGGATTGAAACATCTTTGGTCACTCTGATGGACAGATAAATGTGACCCTGTTATTATCTTTGTTCTCTCATGAGCTTTTGGTTCCATTAATCATGGTGTTTTACTGGCTTAAGTGGGTGGGACTATGAGGTGCAGTGACAGAGTGTTTCTGCTCCTACCTTCAAGGTTAGCCTTGGGCTGCTGCTCAACTTGATAGCATTTATACTGTGGTGTCTCACAAGGTTCTATGTTGTTCCCCATGCTTTTTAATATCTATATGAAGCTGTGGTGAGGTCATCAGGGGCTTTGGAGAGAAGTGTAATCAGTATGCTGATGACATTCATCTCTGTCTCTCTCTCTCTCTCATCTGAGCCAAGTGTGGGTGTGCAGGTGCTGGATCAGTCCCTGAGTTGGTAATGGGCTGTATGAAGGGCAGTAAACTTAAGCTGAATCCTGACAAGATGGTGACACTGTAAGTGGCTGTCATGTTCAGGAACTAGGTGATACCCTGTTCTAGATGGGGTTGTACTCTCCCTGAAAGAGAGGAATGTAATTTGGGTATACCCCAGGATGCAGTTCTGTCACTTGAGGCTCAGGTGGCCTTGGTGGCCTGGATGCCTTTAACTGACTTCAGATAGTTCGCTAGCTATGAACATTCTGGGCTGGGATAGTCTGGCTACAGTGATCCATGCTCTGGTATTCTCCCATTGGATTACTGTAGCATTTTGTACATGTATATGGTGCTGACCTTGAAGACTACTCAGAAACTTCAAATAGCGCAGAATGTGGCTGCCAGAATTTTAACTGGTTTAGTCTTATGGGAGCATATTACACCAACTACTAAGGAGTACATTGCCTTCCGGACTGAGCTCAACATCCCAGTTTTTAAAGCCCTAAATGGCTTGCAACTCAAATCTCTACGTATACTAGCCTGCCCACATCTTAAAAATTTCAAAGGAGATTCTTCTCTAAATTCTCTAGCCAGAGGAAGCTCATAGTGTAGGAGTGAGGTAGAGAGCTTTCTCTAAAATTTCTCCCCACTGCAGCTTAACTAAAGCCTATGCTGCTATCATTTTGGTTTCAGGTTAAAATGCATTTACTTTCCAAGGTGTTTTTAAGTATGCAAGTTTGTTTAGTTTACTGTTTTTATGCTTTTAATTTTTTATATTTTTATATTATTTTATGCTTGTATTGTATTGTGGATATCTGCAAGAGCAAGCTCTTGTATACTTCCCTAATATGCTAGGATAAAGATCAAGTAAAATATATCTTAATTAAATAAATGATAAAAGAAATAATGCAATGTTGTTAAATGTTCAGAAATTGCTGAAGAATTTTTTTATCCCTGTTGGAAAATGCAGCATATATATGTGTGTGCAGGGGGGTGCAATTCAAGGTACACAATGCTGCAGCGTCCTTGGGCACATAGAATGGTTGAATGGTTCTTTGAACCTGATGTGATTTACTACATGGTGTTTTTTTTTTTTAATGAAATTGGTTTGTGGTTTTAATAGTGTGGAGTAAAAACATACATAGAGAAACAAAAGTTTTTTGTATGCAAGAGCAACGCTGCTTTTCTCAGGATAAAATGGGTTCAGATACTTAATCAGTCTGAACATTTTTGGTACTCTTAAGTATGACTGATCTTTGATTTTTATAGGCCTCTAACTGTGGTATTGTAGAAAGTATCCTGAATTGGGTAAAATTCAAGGCACAGACACAGCTGAACAAAAAATGTTCTTCAGTGAAACACAGCAAAATCAAGGGCATTCCAAAACTTGATGATGCTAATGATGCTGGTAAGAGTGAACTACTTTCTAGTCTCTCATTTCTGCATTATAACTGCTTACCAATGACAGTTTAATGCCAGGCAAATTTAAAAGTTAACTCAATTTCTTTGGTACCGTATTTTCCGGCGTATAAGACGACTTTTTAACCCAGGAAAATCTTCTCAAAAGTCGGGGTCGTCTTATACGCCGGGTACTGAAACTCTTGGTCCCCCCCCCCCCCAAAACATCACCCGGCGCGCCACCCTGGAGCAGGCCGAAGCCCGCTGGCAGTAGCAGCCGGCGCCGGACAGGAACGGACGTCCCTGAAAGGTAAGCGCGCCCCCCCTCCCCCTGCCCCCCCTCCCCCTGCCCCCTGCTTACCTTTCAGGGATGTCCGTTCCCGTCCGGCGCTGGCTGCTACTGCCAGCGGGCTTCGGCCTGTTCCAGGGTGGCGTAGAGGGGTAGTCTTATACGGCAAATATATCCCAAACGCTATATTTTTACTGGAAAAGTTGGGGGTCGTCTTATATGCCCAGTCGTCTTATACGCCGGAAAAATTGTTATTTAAATGAAGTAAATCATGTCAAATATGTATGTTTGCCTTTTTACTTAACAGATTGTTTTGGGTTTTTCTAATAGGCGAGCAATGCTTTAATATTCTTTTAGTCACGTTTTGGTTGAAGGTTGCTTCAATTTGATTTCTTTGTCTCCACCCCCGACATCTTTGCAGGTGGCAAACATTCCTTGGATTGTACACTGATTTTAACTGAGGGAGATTCTGCCAAATCTTTAGCTGTCTCTGGCTTAGGTGTCATTGGAAGAGATAGATATGGGGTGTTTCCACTCAGGGGTAAAATGCTCAATGTTCGAGAGGCATCTCACAAGCAGGTAAGGAAAAGCCATGTAAGAAGATGGTTAATGTATAGCTAATGTGTATATATACTGAACTGTTGCTTGTCTGCTTTCTCTACAGATTATGGAAAATGCAGAAATTAACAACATCATAAAAATAGTAGGTCTACAATACAAGAAAAGTTATGAGGATCCGGAATCTCTGAAAACGTTAAGATATGGCAAAATTATGATAATGACTGATCAGGTCAGTTTAAGATCTAAAATTCAAACACACAAAACACCATATTCCACAGTTCGTCTTCCTTTTGAAGTAATGTCTGTTCCCCTTTGCATCTCTGTATTGCTGTTCTATATTGTCTCCCTTGCTCTCTTTCAACCTTGTTTTCCGACCTTAATGCCTAGCATGCTGTTTCTTTTCTGACAACATCCCTACTTTGTTCCTTGGTGATTCCAACATTCATTCTTTGTTTTGTTTTATTGATTAAAATATTTATACCCTACACATTCCATTCTGAAGAACTGTCAGGGAGGCTTAACAACATTTCTATTGTTTTTACCTCTGTGATTGATTCTAGGCAGAGAAGATTTCCTTTTACGGTATTTATTGGGATTTTTAGGTTCTTTGCCTTTCAAGTTTTAGGAACTGTCTCCATTTTCTCTAATCTCTTGTGTTTTATATGGTAATGGTATTTTTATAGCTCTCATGTTGTATTTATTGTATTTTTAACAATTCTGTGTCTGCCTCTCAGAAAAGCTCAGTTATGAGGAACCATAAAAATACCATAAATAATTAAATAGTAAATAAAATTTTACATACACTTATAACTTTCATGAAATTTCACATTTACTTGTAGATATGCACACATATATCTCCAGTTGCTTTCACAGCATTCACACCCTTTTGAAATTAAATAAAGATGTAGTAGTGAAAATGAAAGCATCTGACAAATGTGTTCCCTCTTTTCCAACTATTCAGCCTTCACTAGTTCTTTTTTATATTCAGGATCAGGATGGATCCCACATTAAAGGATTGCTGATCAATTTTATTCATCACAATTGGCCTTCCCTTCTGAAACATGGCTTTCTTGAAGAATTCATTACTCCGATTGTAAAGGTAACAAACATTTTCACTATACATTTTTCTGATACCAACAATGAATGTATTATAACTAATAAAGCTCAGGGACAAAACCTCTTGTTCTATTAGTTCCTGAAGTCAAGACATTATATAACATCCTTCTTTATTTTTTTTAAGTCGATATATTTAAAGAATGAATAGAGAACTCACAGAGCTGGTTGCTGTCCCAAAGGAAAAAGCAGTCAAAAGAAGGGAAATAATCTCAAATACACACAAAATCATCATTAACAGCTGGGAAAGAAAGAGAAGGCAGTATTAGCTTACATCTTATTTTTTACTTTTGAGCTTAAAGTGTTTGAACAGTGAGGGTTCTGGATCAAGGAGTTTCATTTGCTTGATAAATAGAAGCAAGGGTATTGTATAAAATGTTATAATGTGATTTAATATCCATGATTGGAGCTCTGATTATACAGAATGAGCACAATCCTTTCTACGCAAGAACAAACCTCCATAGAGCTCAATAGAAGCCTGTTGCACCCTTCACTGCTGTGCCTGTATCCAAATGTGCGGAGGCATTACAATGTAGAAGAAGTGTGTTCTGACTGTCCATTCTCTGGGCAGAATCCTATACTACTGTTGCATCTCTGCTAGTTCTCTTGCACCAGGGGAACCGGCTGCTAGCCCAACAGGAACTAGCGGTTCCTGAAAACAACCCAGGAAAAAAAATAGAAATGCTCGTTTCCAGAACAGGGCAGGTCAGTGGGCGCAATTTTCATAAAATCAGTAAAAATTAGGTTGCAAAAACTAACTTACATATCTCTGTTTTTAAGGCTAGCAAAAATAAGCAGGAACTTTCCTTCTATAGTATTCCTGAATTTGATGAATGGAAAAAACATATGGAGAATCATAAAGCATGGAAAATAAAATACTACAAAGGTTTGTGTTTCATTCTTACCCTTCCCTTCACCCCCCACAATCAAGTGCCAACATATTTCAGAACTATTCCAGCTAAAGTTATCTAGACTTAACATCCTATGCATGTTTACTCAGAAATAGGCGAAGTCATTTTTAAATCAATGCAATAGTTAGTTGAAACTAGCTTAATTCGCATTCCCTTCAATGGGATTTCCTCATGACTAGCTTGTTGGATTAGGGGCTTTGATTTACTAAAGTAATAATTGTCTCGTAGCAAGCTGTTTTACTTTTTGTTTCTAGGATCTCCTGAAGTAATGTTGAATTAGTTGTAAAAGGTTGAGAAGGAATATTGGTTAAATCAGATTTTTTCCCCCTCATTGAGGTAGGTTTGGGAACCAGCACTGCTAAAGAAGCAAAAGAATATTTTGCTGATATGGAGAGACATCGGATTTTATTTCGATATGCTGGTCCTGAAGATGACGCTGCCATTACATTGGTAAATATTTGCACAATTTTTTCTCTGTCTGCTGTCTCCATGCAATTAATAATTCTTTAAACATCTGTCAAGTACTTCCCTCCCCCAGTTGTATTATTTCTATACTAAAAACTTCAAACATTTTAGTTGAAGGTATTCCAACCCCTTGATCATTTTAGTTGGCCATTTCTGTACCTTTTCTAGCAAGACTATATGCCACATATGATGGCACCAAAAGATGGATCATGATGACACTTGCTACGTTATTTGGTTTGCTTTTATTTTATTGCTGTAGTACATTTGAATATTTCATTGAGCTTTCTCTTATCCCAAGATCTGTTTACTGAGTAATCACTGCCAGTGTAATTGTATCTTGTATGTGAAATTATGGGGTTGGATCCAGATTTAGTCATCTGTAGAGTAGAGCCACTGGAATCAATGGGATTTGTGTTAGTCATGACTAACTTAAGTTCCACTGATTTCAGTGGCTCTACTCTACAGATGACTAAATCTGGATCCAACCCAGGATTATTTATTTATGGTGTGCATCAATTGCAATTTGTAGTGGCACCAGCAATGTCCACTCTTTAAACCAGTTAAACTAATCTGTCACTAATCTGGGATATCCACATGCAGACATCCTGGGGAATTCTGGGAAAGGGCGGGGTAGGAGAGCATCTTTAATGTTAGAGACCCTCTAATTTTGCAAAAATAAAGTGGAAGGTGGTCAGAACAAGCCCACTCTCCCCCACCACCAAAAGATGCCTGTTTTAAACACGAGCTATGCATGTGTGTGCTGTATAGGTGTGGGAAAGGAATTGAGCTGGCTGAATGGAAGCAAGTGAAGCTGGGTCTATGGGGCCAAGCAAATTTGTAGAAACTCTCTGGAAAAGAGAACTCTCGGGCTGCAATACCAGTTCTCTAGTCAATTCATCCATTCATTTCTCCTGCTGGTTCCCACTTGTAAAATATCTAATTTCAAAAAGAGAGAGGAATAAAAATTATTGCTCAGAATAGAGTTGTAGTTGTAGTAGTCTGAAAAAACTACCACAGATGTTGACAGTAATCTTCCATATATATGTTCATGAGCCTTACTTGTTTTGTTAGTTTGGGAAGTCCACAGAGTCCAACGGTAATTATGATTCTGCCTTGCCTCATTATTTCTGTGGCCATATATTGCCATTTGCTCACTTTGAGAGAGTATGCAAAACATAAAGGAATACTGAAGAAGCTTAAGGTTGGATCCAGACTTAGTCGTACTTAGAGTGGACCCATTGATTTCAGTCCATTTTAGGTATGACCAAATCTGGATTCGGTCCTTAATGCACGGAGATATTGAAAAGGTGATGAAGCAGCTCATATAGAGACTGCATTTGTAAAGGCTCTGTCATTATGGAGGCTTCTAAAATCATGTTACAAGAGCATCCCTTGGAATCAGAAAAGGGTTTACATCTTTTGACTCCTTTTTCTTAATAGATGTGTGTGTGTGTGTGTGTGTGTGTGTTTGGTAAAACAATACTTCAAAATCAGGAAGTCATGCTCTGAGTAGTAGATTGCCCTCAGAATGGAATTTTAAAGAACAGCTGTTTCATCAAGCACTGTCAGATCTGGATCAAAATACTGATCTTCCAAGAAAACATGGAGATCATATCCATTGTCTTCTGGCTTTGTGTTGACTCTGTATGTGTATAGCTTTCATGGATCTTGGCTAAAATGTGTTTTTTCTAGTTGTACTTGCCATGTTTTTTCTAGTTGTAATAAGGCTATCTGAAAACATTGTAGGCTTTCAGTAAGAAAAAAATTGATGACCGAAAAGAGTGGCTGACAAATTTCATGGAAGATAGAAGACAGCGTCGGTTGCATGGATTACCAGAGGTAATGTTGGAAGTATTAAGAGGAAAAGGCAAATGTTGTTATTTGTTGATGTCATAATTTTAATAACCTTTATTTATTTTAGCAATTTCTATATGGTACAGCAACAAAGCATCTCACTTACAATGACTTTATCAACAAGGAGCTGATTCTTTTCTCCAACTCAGATAATGAGCGATCAATTCCATCCCTTGTTGATGGTGAGTAAATTTTCATATAGAAGTACAATGTGTTTTTATATGATTTTGAAGATGATTTTGAGACTTTTTGCCATTGCCATTTGTCTTTTCATCTTCAATCATATTCCTAGATCGATCTAAAATATTCCTATTCCACTCTTCTGAATGGCTTGGTTTTCACATAACACTATCCCTTCATATGTGTTATTGAATTCTGGGTTGTTGTGATGTGTGAATATGGCCACACTAATAAACCATAGTTTGTTCACCATGAACAGGCCAGAAAGAGAACCCATGGTTTGTTGTGACATTATGAGCTTTGGGTTGTTTAAATAATGAGTTGTTGGTATGTGCGAACGCAGGTTGTACATGGGTTGTTTCATAGAGACAGCAGGCAAGAGCCATAACTCCCCCACCCCCAGATGCTCTACCTGCCAGTACAACAGTGCCACAAAGACATTTGCCTCTATACTTTGATTTGTCTGACTTAGATGCAATGCCAAATTATGGTTATTAATTTGGCATTGCACACAACTTGTGGGTCTTTAAACAATGATTGGCAATTGGGCAATGTGACATCTGAAACTGCTTCCCTCTTCTTTGTCTTGTAAGCTTGGGCGCCAACACCAGGGAGAGTCATTAAATTATAACCATTTGGTGCTCAGTGGAGATTCAAATGAATACTATGTGCAACATAAGCTTTGCCTTACAGTGTTTTCACTTGAGTATGCCATTTGGGTTAGATTCCGCTGTTCGTCCGTGTCATTCAGTAATCTTCTTTCCCAGTGGAAACATGATCAAGTTACCCTTAAACTTGCTTTGTTTTATGATGGCTAGCTTGGGAAACACATGTTCAATACTCATTCATCAAAGGCTAGAAATTACGTTGGGGACAATCATGGGATTAACAGCCTGATAATTGCAGCCCTTGTCTGGAGAGTCTAAAAAACAGGAATTAGATTTTATTTGGAAGGTCAGAAAAATATTAGTTTGCAGTGCTCTCTAGTATTTATCAGATAAATATTTAGTTGTATTTAACTCACAAACATTTGTTCTCTTCAACTTTATTTATTAAATTTTAAGTGTATGTTTTTATTTTATTTTTTGTAATAATTTTATTAATTTTCAACATATATCACATAAAAAAACACAATACTTATAAACCCTCGACAACCCCCCGTGCTCCCCTTCCCCTGAGACCTTCTTACTCTATTATTTTATACAATTTTCCAAAATTGCATTGATTCTTTTGAAGGTGTACATCCTCTCCCCTTTTCTAAAACATATTCTAAAAATACTCCCCAAATACTTCCAAAATCATTCTTTTTAGTTAATCCCATCTTAACTTTCATTATACATGTTAATCTATCATTAATTGCAATATCCCACACTCCTTTATACCATTCTTCTATACTATAATTCCCTTGTAATTTCCAACTTTTAGCTATCATTAGTCTCGCCGATGTCAGGAGATTGTTTATCAATTCTTTTATGTTATTATTACCATAATCTTTATCAAATACCCCCAATAAAGCTATATTTGGACTTGCTTCTACCTTCTTACCTAATATCTCACTTATCTCCTTAAACACTCCATCCCAAAAAATTTTAACTTATTCACAAGTCCACCACATATGGTAATATGTCCCCACATCTTGACATCCCCTCCAGCAAAACTTTGATGTTTTCTTGTCTATCTGATGTCATCTTACAGGGGTGAGATAACGTCTCCAAATTATTTTATACTGATTTTCTTTTATCCTTATTGAAAGCAATTTTAATGTTCTTGATTTCCATATCTTTCCCCAACTGTCCCCATTAATTTGAATTTTTAAATCTTTTTCCCAGATTGTTTTCAAGCTTCCTTGAGCCACGTTCTCCTCTATTAATATCTTGTATATATCACTCATTAAACCTTTTTTACTTTTACTTTTATTTCCTCTCTCCTTTTCTCTGGCCTCAATTAGCTTTTCAAAACTTGTTTCCTTTCTACACTCCTTATTTTTCTTTCTGTATGTATGTTTTTATTCAGCAGTTTGGGTTAAATCCAGCATTGTGCTAGCAGGTGTCTGGTAGTGCACCTAAATTCTCCCTCTCTCTTCCCACCTACAGCACTCTGCACCCCCTAAAAATCTGTTCTGGGAGGTTTCACAGCCCTCTGGAGTAGATTTTGAGGGTCCATGGGGGGCTGGAGGGGGAGGGGAAATTGCCCTCTCCAATTTGTGTTAATGAGCTGCTTCTGTCAGTGGAATGAGACCACTGGATGCAATCCTGTTGGTCTGTTCACATGGAATGATACCTGATGTGTTAAAAAACCATGGGCTGTTGGGGATGAGCAGGAGTGAGCTGGTTGTTTAGCAGTTGTTCAGGTTCGAAGGTTACAAAGTACAAGGGAGGGAGGCAGTACGTTTGCTTTCTCCCATTCACGCACAACAACCTACGTATGGGCTGTTTAACCAATGGATCATTGTTATGTGTGAACCAGGGATGTGTCTTTTTAAAAGTATGATTAGCAAGATATTGACACAGTTCGTATAATTTCAAAAAGTATTTTTTAAAAATATATATTCTTTGATACAGGCTTCAAACCAGGGCAGCGCAAGGTTTTGTTCACTTGCTGTAAGAGAAACGATAAACGTGAAGTTAAAGTTGCTCAGCTTGCTGGTTCTGTTGCTGAGATGTCAGCCTACCACCATGGAGAGGTGGGTATTTAAAAAAAGGGAGAAGATGTATGTACTTATATATTTATTTATGGTATATGGTTACCTCGGGGTAAATGGGCAAGGCAGATTTGAAAAGGGAGGCCTGGTTCCACTCCTCGTTTCATTTGTGACTATTTCAGATAATGCATGGCTGAGGATAGGCTTTCTACTTGGGGTGAGGATGTGTTGACACTATGGTAGTGAATGTGGTTGGAAAAGGAGTGGGGTTTTCATTGCCTGAACCCATGTCATACTTGGTGGACTGTTAGTTAGACATTATTCTACACTAGCTTTGGCATTTCTTGGAAACAAAAAAAAATGCAGTTATCTACACAGTATTAACAATGCTTTAACATTTTCATCTAGCAAGCTTTAATGATGACCATTGTCAACTTGGCTCAGAACTTTGTGGGAAGTAACAATGTCAGTTTGCTACAGCCTATTGGTCAGTTTGGTACCAGGCTTCATGGTGGCAAGGATGCTGCAAGTCCTCGTTACATCTTTACTATGCTAAGGTAAAACATAGTTAAAAACGCAATTGAAACTACCCTTATTTAAAACAACACAGAATTGGCAAGCATATGTTTGTGATTGAGAGTGATAACTAAATTGATATTTCAAGACCCTAGTCACTTACAGAATTTTATGGAGAATTGGCAGAACTACAATGAGCCTAATTCTAAATTTAGCTTTATTTTATTTTCAGTGAATTAATCCACCTTTCTCTTCTTTCTACTGCTAACATGCATTTTGATTTCTGAGTGAGCACATTTCAATCCTACATGCATGAAATCGCCAACTATGATTTAAATGATTGGCAATGGATTCTTTAAATCAGTCTTACCCAGTCTTGGCCCCCCAAATGATGTTGGGCTGCTATTTTCATCACATTGGTTGGGATGGTGGGAAGTGTAGGCCTTCAACATCTGGGTGCCCAAGGTTGGGAAACACTGATTTAAAGAGTCTATTGCCAAATGCTGCATTTGATCTAAGATAAAGGCCGCTTGTTTTCCCAGAAAAGAGACCTGCCTTTCATTTTTTTCCCTCCTATGTCTTGAGCTCTTGACTTTGCAACTAAATCCCATCTGGGGGGGAAATGCAACTAATTTAGTCTGAATCCAGTCCTATATGTTTATATCTATTTTTCCACATCTGCGGCAGTTTTACCAGTATTTTTCTGGGCATTTGCTCCTTAGATCTATGAGTCCTGCTGGTGTTGTACACTGAGGCTTTGGGGCTGTAGTTCATTAAGGCCAACCACCAGTTCATCATAGTTCTTTACTTTGTAGAGCAAGGCTTTGAATGAAAGAAAAAGAGGTGAAATATGTATGAACCGGAATCAGTAAAATTATCTGAATTTCAGTATTGAACATTCTGTAGGGTTTGGGTTTAAAGAGTGCTTCTTCATGTGTAACAGGATGTTTTCATATTTTTTTAGGCAGATATTTACTAGCAATAGGGGTAATGATTTTTTAAAAATCAATAACATTCTCTACAAATACTAAAAGTATCACAAGAACATTAATACAGAGAGTATTGTGATGATAGAGCTGATGATAATAAATCAGATGTGGGAAACATTTTATTTTCTGTTGAGGGCTGCATTCCCTCAGGGTAATCTATTGGAGGCCACATGTCAGTGGTGGACAGGGACAGAGCTAAAAGTGGATGGGTTACCCTTTTTTTTTCTTTCACTCACTTTTTGCTTTCTTTCTGCCACCCCATCTCTCTCTTTCTCTCTCTCTCTCTCTCTTTCTCTTTCCCTCCCCCTCTTTCCCACACAGTGAGCAGCAAATAAAGGACAGATGGCTCTTGCCAGAGGTGTGAACTGCCTCCTGCTGTACTGTTTGTGAACTGATTGCATGAGAGAGCTTTTAAAATTATGTTGAGGGACGTATGAATTTAAGCCCAGGGCTACATTTGCCCACTCCTGTAGTAAACAGGCACAGTTCTGCAGCATGTGATGAGCTTGATAGGTTCTGCCAGTTAGTGTGGATAATGCTGAGCTAGGTGGGGCAGTGGTCTGAGTTGGTATAAGGCAGCGTCCAGTTAAGTGCACTTAACATCCATGGGATTCAGTGAGACACAATGCATCCTTTCCTGTGCATTGAATTGTGCCCAAAGGCCTGATTAAGAACCTTCTTATATGTGTGGGAGTACTGGCTCTTGCTCCTTTGCAGGCATCCCATTCAGGGCTCCGTATACTCATCCCCATTGCATATAAAGCACTCTTCTAATGTTGCACTGAATGACAAGCTTTTCAGTGGGAGTCCTGTGCATGTTAGGGTACCTGTAGCACTCTGAATTAGTACAATCACTTTTAAGGAAGGTTAAAAAAAACCATGTGTCTTAATCTTTAAAATGTCACAATTTATAGTTTTTGACCTGATAATCTGTGTTTGTTTTTCCTCTCTTTAAAGTCCTTTAGCAAGACTACTTTTTCCTGCAGTGGATGATAATCTGCTTAAATTCCTTTATGATGATAACCAGCGTGTGGAGCCTGAATGGTACATTCCCATCATTCCCATGGTCTTAATAAATGGTGCTGAGGGCATTGGTACAGGATGGGCATGTAAAATTCCAAACTATGATACCAGGGAGATTGTGAACAATGTCAGACGAATGTTGGATGGATTGGACCCTCACCCTATGGTAATTCAACTTTTTTTTTTAATAAAGGATTCTAACTAGGATTTTTTATTTGTATAGGAATAAAGTTATATTTGTCGTTTTTTCTGTAAACAAAGAAAGCAAACACTGAAATTATGAGCCTGTTCAGAAGTCAGGGAATATGGTTAAGGTTTTTGGTTAAACAGCAGGGTTTAAGATGTCTTGTGTGATGTGTTTTGCTAAACCCTGCTCACTCACTAACCACAGTTGGATCATCTGCACCAGAGTTACCAACTCTAACTGTGGCTTAAAGTGTTGTGTGCAACAGCACGGCTTGTGGTTACTGCTAACCCCAGAGTACCACAGTTTTGCTAACCACAGAGCCTGAAGTGTCGTCTGAACAGGCCTGCTGTGTCTTTTGCTTTTATTTTATTTAATATATATGGCTTTATTATGGGGCTGTTTGCCCAAGTGAAGCAAATTGTTTAAAGGCCAAGATTTTTCTCTTTCATCTTGAGAAAATATAGCATGGTTATGACTGAACTTATTCTCAAAGAACTATTTATTTGTCCAGGACTAAGGTGGAGACTCTTTAGACATTAAAGAGATACTGACATAGCAATCATATGGCTTTCTAGGGGTCATAGGATGCTGCAGATCTATTTTACTTTTTATTTATTACATTTCTACACCACCCAA
This sequence comes from Anniella stebbinsi, assembly GCA_029215795.1. Classification (NCBI taxonomy): domain Eukaryota; kingdom Metazoa; phylum Chordata; class Lepidosauria; order Squamata; family Anniellidae; genus Anniella; species Anniella stebbinsi. Next base: position 187,602,375 of record JARDYH010000002.1, read on the forward strand.
TAGCTGAAGCTCCCTGGACAGTTCACAACAATTTCCATGCCCATAGATAGTGCTATGAGCGTGCAGGAGGAGATCCGATTGTGTGTTTCCCGCCACCGCTCTAAGCATGGAACTGCAAGATCCCAAAGTCTGTCTTGTCACCTGTCCCTGCCCACTGGAAGGTAGGAAAACTAGACAGGTTAAGACAACAAAATCATAGGTCCAGCAGGTTGTTAAAACCTTTGTCTTCTTCCTACCCTGCCTTGTTTGGCAAAGATCCCCATGTTTACAGGAAAACTAGCAACATCTAATTATTCCCCCCCCACACACACACACTTTTATTATTTATTGGTTTTGTAAGTATGTTTAGAGAAAGCTCCAATTTTTATGATTGTGACTGTTGGAGAAAGCTGCAGCTATGATCACTGAGGTGGTTCACACGACACGCATTTTGAGCTAAACATTATGGCTTAGCGTGTCGTGTGAACCATGACTTAGCAAGTTGTGTGAATCATTCCTAACAATGGTGGCTACATGACCACGGTTTAAACACACTCACTAACCATTTACTGCAAAAGGGTTAGCGACCTTAACCATGGCGACCTAACCATGCCCTATATGTGCAGTCTGATTCAATATAAGCTTCACACACTCCTCCATGATGCTGTACTTGCACATACAATTGCATGGAGTAATTGCTAGTGTGAACTTGCCCACAGAAATAATTTTCTACTCCCATCTTCTAGATAAACATCACTTTAGTTTTAAATGCTGACTGAACATCACTTAAGTATTTTTGTTTTCTAGAAATAGATAGTTGCATCTAGACTTGCTCATGCTTGGAAATGGGTCTACTATAAGTATGATTAAGTGTGGATCTAACCAGTAGAAAACATATATTTAATCTTACTGAGGGGTATATATTAATGTGTCAAATATTCCTTATGTTGCAGCTTCCAAACTACAAAAACTTTAAAGGCGCAATCCAAGAACTTGGTCAGAACCAATATGTTGTGAGTGGAGAAATATACGTGGTTGACAGGAATACAGTAGAAATTACAGAGCTTCCAGTTAGAACATGGACTCAGGTGAATACTTTTAAGATAATTTTAGACCTTTAACTTTTTACTGTTTTCCTTTGAATAATCTGTTCTTTTACTTTTTAATGTCATTGTAGGTTTACAAAGAACAGGTGTTAGAACCAATGTTGAATGGGACTGAAAAAACACCAGCATTAATTTCAGATTACAAGGAGTATCACACTGATACAACTGTGAAATTTGTTGTAAAAATGACAGAAGAAAAGCTTGCTCAGGCAGAGGCTGCTGGACTTCACAAAGTTTTTAAACTTCAAACAAGTCTAACTTGTAATTCTATGGTAACTTTTCTATATGTTTGATTACCAGACTAATATCAGTTGACCATTTTTCTGTGTTGCCATGGTAGTAACGTATACTATACAGCACATGACTAATTGCATCTGTTTCACATTTACTGCTATACAAAAAAGAATAGTTCTTATCTCTACTTTAATTTATAAGACTTAATTTCAGAACTTTGTCAGAGAAGTTTGGTGAAGTAGAAAAAACTAATTCAATTAATTCCCCCCTTCAGTATAGACCATCTGACCTTTGTTCATTAAACATTTAGTACAACCCATAGAATGCCTCTTCAACTGATCTTAGAATAAAACCTCTTTGACTTACTTCAACATCTTTCTTTCCTAAATAAGTGATCATGTAGCAAATTTATTATCTCTGTTATTCAGAGGCTTAGCTCTGGGTGGTTTGCAGGCACATACAGAGAAACCATGTAATGCAATAAAATGTATGTGTACCCAGAAATAATCTGTACTGTGCTCATTGGGGGCTTACTCCCAAGTAAGTGCAGATAGTATTTCAGCTTTAGAGCTATTAGCCACCATAATGAATAACCCCTTGATCTTGTAGATACAGGATGATTTCTCAGCATCACAGCTCTTATTAAAATACACACAATTCTCTGAATCCTGTATTAACAGTGCAGGATACTATAGATTTTTTTTTTTGGCTAAGATTTCTTTCAAGGAGAACAACTTTTGTACAAGGGATCAAGGAGAAACTTAGTGGATGAAAAGGTATTTAGGTTATTAGTTGCTTTTATTTATTCTTTCTCTTTATTATATAATGTTTAATTTTAATTTTAGCTATCTATGGTTTGCCTTCCTTTGTTACGCAAGTCCTTTATATTACTTAAATTATGTGCACCCTCTGGGAATTGTGTTATCCATGTTATTTTGGTGAAATTACTATGACATGTTTTGATCACAGCATAGAGTGAGCTATACATACAAATGCATAAAGATACAATTGTGACACTAGGAAATAACTAGTGACAGATGTCTTGTGTCAGACTAAGAGCCGATCTACACAGTCCTTTGGAACGTTTTAAAAAAGTATTTTAAAACGTTCCAAATAGGTGCGTTCTAAAACGTCTTAGGCCATATTACTGAGTACTCACGTTACAGGAGAACAGTCTTCAGTCTTTAAAGTGGTGTGTGGGGTCACACACTGTTCTGCCTTGTCTCTTTCTCTTTCGTTTTTACAATGAGTTTAGGGCAAAGCATTGTGGGGGTTGTAGTTCAGTCACCCACTTCCTTCTTAGTTCCTCTGTCATTCCCTAGCGACTATAGGACTAAGAATTGTGGGTGTTGTAGTTCACTCGCCCACTTCCTCTTTCTTCCCCACCAATCAACTGCTAAGCATTTGGGCACCAGTAAAGGAAGCACTGCCCCCATGAATCACAAACGGTAAGGAAGGACACATTATTTTACTTAAAACGATTTATTAAAAGTGAAACCGTTGTATATAACTGAAGTGAGTTTTAAAAAACCTCAGATATACAACATTATAGGGAGTGTGTCATGTGGCCCAAAGAGTTTTCATAACTCTTATAAAACGTCAAAAACCTCGTATGTAGATCGGCTCTAAGCTGCACTACGAGATTTTTTTTTTCATTTCTGTCCCCTTTGAAAATGGGTATGAAAGTCAAGCAGGGATTCATAATTGAACACACAGTATTTTCTTTTTCAAGGGAGATATTGCATTGAATTGTGTGGGGTTTTTTACATGTTTTTACTTCTTCTCCAGCCAGCTTCCTTGAAAACAGTGGTTGGATCTTCCAAGTGAGAGACGATATTATTGCATTGCATTTTGCTAACTCCATTTAAAATTGGGTGTTGGAACTGATCTGGTGTTTGAAATTGAAATACAAAATTGTGAGCTAAATGTGCGTACAAAACTGTATGTCAAAATAACTTCTAATACAATATTTTATATTTGTACAGGTGCTATTTGATCATATGGGGTGTCTGAAGAAATACGAAACTGTGCAGGATATTCTGAAGGAATTCTTTGACTTACGATTAAATTATTATGGCTTGCGCAGGGAGTGGCTTGTAGGAATGTTGGGGGCAGAATCTACCAAGCTTAATAATCAAGCTCGCTTTATTTTAGAGAAAATACAAGGAAAAATTACCATAGGTAAGAAAAATATAAAATTTAAAGATTATTATGATTTTTTTTATCAACTTATCCTGAGGAAGCCATACTTTGAATTACCTTCTATTTTTTCATCGTACTTTTGTTTTTGTTTTTGTTTCACATAGAGAACAAATCAAAAAGAGATTTGATTCAAATGTTAGTCCAGAGAGGCTATGAATCTGACCCTGTAAAAGCCTGGAAGGAAGCACAAGAAAAGGTAACCCATGTGGGAAACAAGAAAGATCCTCTAATTCAGGGGCAGGGAACCTCTGCTTACTTTTTAATAATTGATGCCAATGGAAGCTTTTATCAAGCACAATTGCTGTGTGTAGGGTGGGAATCTTCATGGAGATTTCAGTTGGGGTGGTGAGGGTTATCCCTCCCCTCCCCTCCCCATGCACTGCAATCTCCACCCAGATCACACATACCTCTATAAGTACACTCAGGCTTCCCGATCACTAGGAGGACTCTAATGGCATTCAGCTGTGCATACACTTACAATACCTTTTCAGATTGTCCTATTCACCATGGGAAGGTTGGTGCCAGCACATGCCGCTCTGATGTGTGAAGCCTTGCAGCCCATTCACAGACATTTCTGAATGCCTGAATAGGGTTTATATAAAAGTATGATTCCTTAAAAGAAAAATGGCAAAAAAGGCAACAAAATGATATCAAGGATGCCAAAATGGGGAAGGTGCTTCCTCTTGGCCACAGGCAGGGTCTGGTTGTAGATGACAGCAATGACAGCAATGAGATTCAGACCAGACCTGAATCTCCAAACTCATTGTACTATTAAATATGCAGGGTTTTTATCCCTTCTCTGTTCCATTGCCACTCTCCATCTTTGTTAGGGATTTGGATTGAGTGGGTTGGCATTTGTGACTAAGTAAATATTTTCTGAATTCAAACCTCTCTAAAGGCTTGCCTGTGTTTTCACTTTCCCTATTCATGGCACTCTTTGAGACAACTTCACATATGATACCCTGATATTGATATTGCAGTGAACTGGGAAGATTGAATTTGCCAGGGCATTTACCTGCACATCAGAACATCCTTGAAACTTTGCACCTTGGATATAATTTTTAAAATTTTAAGGGTGATATTCTTTATGATGATGATGTCTTAATTATATATTATATTATTAATTGAAATTCCCTTTTTCCCCTACAAGAATTCCTTTAAATCCACGAGTCTCCGCTTTTTACATCACCAATAAGATAGCAATATAATATAATAAAATGCCAAGTTTTAGTTTATCCCTTTTGCAGCTGTAGGATATACGTATAAAAGCATAACCAATTTGATTTTTTATAGGCAGCAGAAGAGGAAGAAATGCAGAATCTGAATGATGACAGTTCCTCTTTCTCAGGATCTACCTCAGGCCCAGATTTCAACTACATCTTAAATATGTCTTTGTGGTGTCTTACTAAAGAGAAAGTAGAAGAGATAATTAAGCAGCGAGATTCAAAAGTGGGTACCTGTCAAGGTTTTGAACCTGAAACTACTTCCTGATCTGCTGTGAATGAGGCTCTTTTATATTACAAACAGTACTACAAGTTGTTTCATTGTAAATATTTGGACTTTTTAATAAAGTTTACATATAAAAATTTCTATTTCATTTCACAATTAAAATGCAATTGTTCAAGTATACATATAGGAAATGTACAATGTGCAGATTATTTTATGAACAGGCAAATTTAAAGTTACTGTCAAATTTTCTTTTTATAAAGTTTGCTTATCTTGAATGCTCAGGATATGTTTATTAATGTAGAAGTTCTTACTGTACTTTTATTTTAATCTTTTAGGGAAAGGACCTTGGTGACCTCAAGAGAAAGTCTTCTTCAGACCTTTGGAAAGAAGATTTAGCAGCTTTCGTAGAAGAGCTTGATGTATGCTCTCCTATTTAATATCTGTGTACAGCATCAGGAATTGTCTCAGTTTTAGTTTAGGCGGGTAGTTTGGGGCAACTGATCATCTTCATATGACAAAGCGTGTTGGGGAAAAAAGTGAAAGGGCAGTCAGTCTGTGTAGTCTCCACTTAAGCTGTGTTCTCAGACACTCGTTTGCTGCAAGTGTTACAATGTAGGAAAGGCTAGAATCTTGGAGGCCTCAATAGTATGTCAGCCTTGCAGTGTTTCTATTTGTGTTTACCTTAACCATGTTTTGATTGAGTGTCTACAGTTTCTTACTTCCTGCCAAGATTTTCTGCATATTTGGACACTTGTTCTACAACATGTGGATCTAACAGTGTTTCTTGGCAACGACATTACCTGCATGTTTTTTCTCCTTTAAAAGCATTTGGCTGGCTCTCAAGCTGAAGGCATAGCAGCAATTAAATTACATAGATTCCTGCAAAGATTGAGAAATATTTATTTTTGTATCCTCCTACTACAAAGTCATGCCATAACTAGATACTTTATTTGCACTTCTTTTTAAAAGATTTTAATACACTGCCCAAATCCCTGTGTGCAGAACAGAAACTTTCCTAAGCACCAGTTTTACAGATATAAAAGGAGCTAGAAGAGACTATGCTGCAAACCTTGCATCAGTTAAAAGTCCTGGAAGTTTATGTTTAAATTTACATTGCTCCTTTGGAAGAGGAGCAATACTATTTAAAATAGAATTCTTCTGGCGCTATTAGCTTGTGCTAACTTTGCTGCCATGGCGAGAGTGTGACTGAATAATGCTTTTATTTGCCTGGAACCATTAATGGCATGTGAAATTCTCATTGGATTGGATCCAGACCAAGTTATACGTCATGACTAAATTTTCACATTGATTTCAGTAGGGCCTAAGTACATCTAACTTAGTCTGGGTTCAACACTAAAAATTAAAGGCTGTTCCAAATATTTATCATAATTCACTATAACTGAAAAGTCTTTCAGTAATACTTATTTTGCCTGTAGAGTGCAGGACTGAAAGAACAGCAGAACAAATTCATGACAAACTGCTTTTTGTAACTGAGGGACCATTAAAAGGAATCTAATATGGTATAGGGGATGTGCTCTTCAAAAAAGAAAAGGTCACAATTTACACTCAGCATGCCAATATTTAAGAGATCTCTTTGGATTCCAGTCTTTGAGATTCTTGCCACTAGCATTGACATTTACTGCTAATTTTATTATGTCACTATTAAGATAATTATGTTCCATCATATTAACCATTGCAAAGTAATGGGGTTGCTATGAACCCCAACAGCTGTTTGAAATATTTGTAAAATCATTTTTTTTAAAGCAAAACTGAAATACTTCATACTTCTATATTCCCCTGTGGACCTTGTATTCAGACACACATGCTCCTCATTTCAATTTTTTAAAAAAAACACATTTAACTTAAGCTTACTGGTGTTCTAGTTTGCCCTATTGGAATTAATAGTGTAGTGAAAAGACCAAATATTTAAGCTAACTGGGGGCTTCCCCAACCTGGTGACCGTCATATGTTTTGGAGTACAACTCCCATTATCCCTGCATCTTGGCTATGCTGAGGCTGATGGGAATTGTAGTCTAAAACACCTGGAGGGCTCCAAATTAGGAAAGGCCAGGGTAGGGAAAAAGCTTAGCATTTTGCTTGTACCATCAATTCTTTTGTTTTGTAGTTATACCAAGAACACTGGAATCGATTTTTGTTTTATAAAACAAGGTCATGTACATTCTAATGCATACCAAAAAAAAACCATTTAGAAAGCACTGTAAGAGTACATTGGACTTCATGAGTAAATTTTACCATAGGGGGTTAATTGTGTTCTAAGTTAGCTTTGTGTTGACATTGGAGTTAATGCTCTCATAGTGCAAACTTGCAATACTATTTTTTTACTTGTAATGTTCTTCTGGTAAAAAACCCTGTTAAGCTATTAGGATATATTGGACCCCTTCCATTTATTGACTGTGAGTCTAGGCATTTTTTTGTTTGTATGTTTCTGTGGTGGTGGGGTTCTTCTTCAATTATAAGCTCTGTATTTCTCCTGTGTTTTCTCCTCCAGGGCTTCCTCATAGCCCAATGAGGAATCATATATAAGAATGCAGTAGTGTAAGGCTTTTTACTTGAGATCTACCAGACCAGTTTCACTCATTTTTGTTTTAAACTGAAGCTTGAGCATTGTAGATGTGCAGAAAATTTTGAAAGTTCAAAAAAGACAAAGCTTGAGCTTTAATATCAATTAATTTCCTCTGTGCCAAATAGGCTGGGCAGCTCCACTGCCAGCAGGATGACGGATAGTCCTGCTCTGCCAATCAGCATGGCGTGAAGGTTGGCCACCAGCATAGAGGGAGAAATGGACAGAGGTGGCCAGTCAGAGTACACGATGGACAGAAAGGGGTTGCACATGCAAATTTTGGAGGGGGGATTCACTATGCATGAACCACATTTGTGTTATTCATGAGCCCCTCTGTGGTAAGGGGACTGAGGAACAAAAAAGCAGGAAAGGAACAGGACTAATAGTGCCTATGCATGGTGTGGAGTGCTGCAGAGTGGAGAAGAGAGGTTTTATCCCCCTAGTGGATGTCTGCTGGCATCAGTGAATTTAACTGCAATGCATTTAAACCATTTAAGGGTCATTTTCATGCAAAATTGTAAAATGTACATACAGTTTCTATATATAGCAGATATAGTACCTTAGTCTTTAGAAGCTGTATATATTTTACTTTCATCTTCATTTATTATTAGAAAGTAGAAGCTCAGGAAAGAGAAGATGTCTTGGCTGGGATGACTGGTAAACCTATAAAAGGCAAAGTTGGTAAACCCAAGATGAAGAAACTTCACTTAGAAGAGACCATGCCATCACCATTTGGTAGGAGAATAGTTCCACAAATTACATCTGCTATGAAAGCTGATGCCAGTAAGAAGCTGCTTAAAAAAAAGAAGGCAAGTCATTATCTTTTTTCTTACCTCTCATATACTTATTTAGCATGTTTAGCACATCTTACATGTGTTTGTACAATGTATACCTTGCCTTTTTATATTAAATATACTCAAGGTAGCTTACAACATAATATTGAAACAATTAAAAAATCAAATTAAATAATGTAAAAGAGGACTAGAACTTTCAATGCCTACCTAAAAGTGGGCAGCTAAGGAGGCTGTTCCACATTCTAGGCTCCACAACCAAAAAGATCCTCTCTTGCGTTTGCTAGGGCGGGATGCAAAGAAGGGCCCATTTTTGATGCTGTCCTGCTTCATTCGCATTTCTAAAAGTAACCCCAGGAACAAGTTTCCGGAACAGGACTGGGCAGTGGAGCTCTTTTTTGTGAGCTCTACTGATCTGTGCCCTTCCAGAAACAAGTGTTTCTGCTCATTTAGGTCCCTGCTAGCATGTGGACAGTATTGGATACTGTCCATGTTGTATATCTAATGATGCACATCTCTTTTTTATATTACTAGAACTACTCATGCACAAAAATCATACAATCACACTAATTATTCAAGCCATTTCTTTAACTTACTGCTAAAGATCAGATCAGAACTCTAGAAATCTCCAACTTTGATTTAGTTCATATCCAATTATAGTTGAACAAAGCCGGAGCCATCATTTCCTCCCAGATCATTTACTGTGTTCAGATAACACTCCTAGACATGTACATCATATACCCATAGCCTTAACAGTTGACAAACACTTTACTGGAGCTGCCTATTCTGTTCCTAGGCCTTGTGTGCTCACAGTTCATAAAATGTCTTTGCAATAGGATTTTTATGAATATCCCATAACAACACATCAAGTGAAATAATGACTTGGGAGGTCTCATTTCAATTAACAAACAATATGCAGCCAATGCTGGTGGATGTTTCAGAACCTGCAGCCTGCTCTTACCTCAGGCAACATTTCTCAAACTGGATCACTAGTGGGTGACAAACCACTGGCAGAGAATTTTGCAATTGCCAAAGAGGAATTAGATAACAGTATAAATTAATAATTGCCAGCTGATAATGCCTCCGCCTGCTGCCATTTTGTGACTGGCTCCACCCTGTACTGCGATTTTGTAACAGGTAGGCTTCAGTAGTTTTCAGTTTTCCTAGGGAGCTAGCTTTAAGGGTAGAAAGCTTAAGAAACCTTGACCTTGGGTGTTTTATTTTTATGTTTATCTGATATTGAAAATAATACATTAGTTTCCTGCTGAAAATGTCTTTATGTTCTCTCTTTTAATATGATGCCGTATTTCTCTCTCTCTTACTGTAGTAAGCAAATATCCTAAATATGGCCCAAAGTTGGTATAGTTTTAAAAAACTAAATATATTGGCATTTAATATTCTATAACACTTTTCCTAAATGTTTTATGTCTATTATCTCAGTATTCTTTCCATCATTCTCTGTAATGTAATAGTTACTAATCTCATAATTCAGATGGGGACTGAGGCTGTAGAGATAGAGGTTGTTTGCACCTCTCTCTTAGCTATTACCCTGGCTTCACTTGTTGTGTTTTGTATTTGTAGGGGGATCTTGATACTATAGCAATAAAGATGGAATTTGATGAGGAATTTGGTAGCACACCAGTAGAAGCTACTGGAGAAGATTTGCTTAATATTTCTAGCCCAGTGACTAAGACACCTAAGCCTAAGAGAGAGAAGAAAGAGCCTGGTAAGTAAATAGAAAGTGACTTTAGATGTTCCAAAACAGCACCTCCAACTGAATACACATGTGTAAGAATAGAAACTCCAATATGGAGTTGGTTCTAGACCCGCAGTACCTCACTCAAGTTCAGACACGATACAGAAGCACCATCAGCCAAATTTGCTTTCACTATGCAGAGCTTGTAATGCCTGGAGTGGTTCTAGCTTTCTTATAGATGTACTGGGGACTATATAGGAACATAGGAAGCTGCCTTAAACTCAAGTCAGTTTAAACACTGGTCTATCTCGCTCAGTATTGTCAACACTGACTGCCTCTCCCAAGATTTCAGGCAGGAGTTTTTCCAGCCATACCTGAAGATGCTGGGGATTGAACTTGGAACCTTGTGCATGCAAAGCATGTGCTCTAACCACTGAGCTACAGAATCTGTTGCCTTTGCTTTTAAATGTGTAGTAAGGTGAGACTGTAAGACTTGGGATCTACTGTAAGGAAATCTTCCTAGTCGAGTTACTGAAAAATGTACTATGTTAAGATTGTTGTGCTCTTGCCCTCTGCTTGATGAGCTTGTGAAAGATAGGAAGTGGGCATGCGCAATAAGCTCTCTGACTTTAGTCAGAATTTATAGTTTGGCTGATGGATCCTGGAATTGTTCATTGTGCAATTTAGAATGGATCAGGTATCTAGAGCTGTTATTTTTTGCTTACCCATAAACAGACTGTAGCTTTGCTCAGACAAACGTGTTTACTGGTTCAGATGTATTAGCAAATTATGAAATGATGGATCAAGGATCTGTCTTCCAATTTTTGAGGATGTTCTCTATGCCTCCCTTCCCCGCCGCTGCAGTTCACCCTATTCAGCAGGGTCTCTTTTGTTGTATCATTTTTGGAGGCCTGGAGGCACTGCCATCAGAGGGAGGGGAGGGGGAGGCGCTCTTTCATCACTGCAGTTGATCCAGTGTAAATCTGGATTCAACCCAGAGATTGCAGCAAACTAGGGAAGGGGCAAATCACAGCACACAAGATAAGGGTGGATATTCGGTGCTATATAAGCATTGAAAAAGCATTTGTTTTATACGCTTCTTCCCCTCTCCATTTTCACTTGAATGCTGAGATTCTCTCCCTTCTTTACTAGTTTGTAAAATGTTGCTGTTTCATGTGGTTTGTGCTATAAAGCAGGGAGGGAGTCAGGATTGCATAGCACAAGGGCAGGAGACAATGTGGAAACCCATATCCTGTTCCAACTTGTTTAGCATTGAATCTTAGCTGGGCCTGCAAATTTCTCGGTGAAATTCCAGCTATGTCGTTCAGAAAAAAAATGGCTGCAACATTAATAGAACAGGCTTTATTACTGGGCCAATTAAGGGATAGTATGAAAACTTTTATGTGCCTCCATGTTAAAACAGCGTTTATATTTAAAGACATAATTTTGCATTCCCATTCAAATAATTATATCTCTACTTGATAAGCCAAGATATAAATTAACTTTGTGGCCGTGTATACAGCTACTTCATTCCTCTTTTGTGAGCCACCAACAAACCAGGATGTTTTCCATTAATTAGTACTTTGTATTTCATCCCTACCTAGAAACTGTGATTAAGCCAATCTAACCATTAATGAAGTCATGATCTGAAGTTGGCTTAATATTCTGGCTTGTTCCAAAGCTGTTAACCATAGTTTCTGGACTCATTCATATCTCTGCTTATAAAGTTAAGGAGAATCGTACAAGTGCTGCTTTCTCTTAAACTGCAATACTGCCCTCACTTGCCTGGGATTAAACCTCATTGAACACAGTAGATTATTGTTATGTGCTCTATGTAGGGCTACCTTTGGGCATGGTCTGGCAACTGTGGTTGATTCAGAATGCAGCAGCAAGGCTACTAACTGAAGCTCTGTTCCAACAGGTGTTGTTGTTGTTAACATATAAAGCGCTGAACAACTTGGCATCAGGTTACCTTAGGGACTGCCTCAACCCTTATGGTATTTGCTCATCAGGGGGAGTTCTTCTAAGGGTGCCACATGCTCCTGTTGTTTGCCTTGGGAGCATTTGCAGTAGAGTATTTAGTGTTGCAGCACCCGCCCTCTAGGAATGCTTCTTCAGTTGACATTAGACAATTCTGATATTCCGAGATCCTCTTACAACGCTTCACATTGGCTTTCCCTGAAGTGTGATCCAGCCATCTGTGGTTTATAGCACACAGTAAACTCCGTGGTTTTATTGCCAATTAATTCATATTGTGTTATTTTTATTATTGTTTTTATGTCATTGCATTTTATATTCACCAGTTTGATATTTTTGCAGAAAGCAATATGTTCTTGTTGTTATTATTATTCAATAATAATAATAATAATAATAATAATAATAATAGATTGGCCTGTAAATTGTGAAGAACATGAGAAAAAACATTCTATCTTACTGTTTTACATGGTATCAGCTTCAAAGCTGGTGTTGCCATTGGAATGTTTATATTTTAGAGAGAATGAGTTTAATGATGTGATGTATTTCTATATATAATTTGGAAAAGTGAAAATGCTTTAATACAGCTTAATAAGAAAACTGTAAGAAAATATGTGTAATGAAGGATTTATCTTTCCAATACTGAAAGTATAACTTTATTTTAGGTATTAGAGTGAGAAGAACACCATCTGCCACAAAGCCTAGTAGTGCAAAAAAAGTGAAGAAGCGAAATCCATGGTCGGATGATGAATCCAAGTCTGAAAGTGACTTGGAGGAAAATGAACCTGTGATTATTCCAAGAGACTCATTACTAAGAAGAGCTGCAGGTAATAAAGGGATTTTTGGCAATTTATACAATGCTTTTAGTTTATGTTCTTAATGAATAAGGATTAACAGTTATCACGTACATTCCTAAATGCAGGAATTGTGCTCGGGCACCCAATTTCATGCAATGAAATGAAATTCTCAAAGTAAATGAAGTTAAAATCTTCTTGTCCTAAATATTCCTGAACCATGAGTTTGTGTTTGATTTTAAATATTGGGTGTTGGATCCAGATGTAGGTGCATGCAACTGGGCTAGCAGGACCAGGCTTCCCCATCCCTTCTCCCCATGGCAGCCCTACCAGCCCCCTGCAAATGCTACAGAGATAGCCAGGGAACCTTGCTGAATGGGGTGAGCTGGAGATCCTCGAAGATCAGGCAGGGGAGATCCCTGAAGATCAGGCAGAAGCACTTTCTGTGAGTGAAGTCAATGGAAGGCAGATCCTGGATCCACCCAGAATATTGTGATAATGTGGGAGTTTTTGCGCAGTTCCAGAATTAGATTCCTGCAGCTACACAAAACAAAGAGGAAGCATTGCCAGTCCTCCCATCAAGGGAATTCACTCGCTGGGCAGGGTGTGTGCCTTCCCACTGGATATGCCTTAATCAAGACCCACAAGAATTTTGTTCTAAAATGTAAATCATTTTACTGTGTCATAAACCATTTAAGCCAATGGCTGTGTTGGGATGTCTTGATAAACCTGGTTTGTTGTGATGAAAGTGATCTACAGTGAGCATTGAGAATCGCATGCTCCTCTCTCTCCTCTTCTTATTTGGCATGACCTTGAGGAAGAGATTGGGAGTTTTTGCTTCCATTTTTAATTAACTGCTGTTTAGTATTATACGTGAACCCTAGATTCTGGTTAATCCCATGTTTTGATGTTGACTTGTTTCAAACAAATCATAGTTAAAACTCATTCCCCTTCGTTGCATTCAGACAAAATGACAAGCTGCAGTTAATTCAAAACAGATGTGAACGCTTCCAAACTCCTGCTCATGACTACACCAATAGAAGGTGATGGAATACATGAACCCAAGACTCACTGCAGATTGTCCCTGTCATTGTGGTTTTATTGTGATGTTGGAACGCAATATAATCTGAAGATGTGAAGTACAGATTTGATTTTTAAAAAACGTTTACATGTAGGTTAAAAGTTGTTTTCTGGAAAACATGCCCACAGCTTTTATTGACAGAAATAGCACTTGAAAACATTAATTCTCTTGTGTGATCTCTGCATCATACATATGGACTCTGTGCCTATGCAGAACCTCATTTGGAAAACCTCTATAACTGAGGAATTTTTGGTGGGAACCCTCCCCCACTGAGCCATTGCGCATGTCCCTAGCGGGTTTCTGCCTATTCCCTGAGTTCACTTTCGACTGTCATTGTGGTAGCCTTCTAGAGAACTTCTAACGTTGTTTGTCTGTTGGATTGCAACTACTGAGGTGTTTTTTCTTTTGCCTTACCAGTCTGTCATTTCACTTTTTCTTCCTATTTGCTACTGTTTAGATTTTATTTGTTTCTTTGTGTTTAAGGCCATGAGGGGCCCCATCTTGGAAGTGTGTCTGCTGTAATTGCCACTGATGGGCATTCCTTAATCTTGATTTTTGAGACATCTTACAATAAGGTTAAATTACAGTAACAATATACTTAAACTATTTAAACCTAAAAATAACAAAAAGACTAGTAGCAGCTGAATCATCAACAGTATTAACCACCAACAGCCTTAAAATACATTGAAGAGCTCTAACGGAAAATACACTCGAGATTTTAAACCCCATTAAAAGCTTTCATAAATAAGAATGGTTTCAGCCAGCACCTAAAAATAGGGAGGCCTGCTCAGGGGACAAGCTGCGCAGGTGCTTGCCGTGGTTGTCACCAGTTTCAACAAAATGAATAGCAAATTAGGCACAAGACTGTTTGCTGTATTGTGGTTTGTTTTGAGAATTATTCTTCTTCATTAAAATAACCCTGGATCCCTGGGCAATAATTCCAAGCTCATCCTTAAAAGCAGCAAAACTCATTGCAAAGAAGCAATTCACAGAACATTGATTTGAATATAGTGCATCAAGATTTTTTTTTTAAGTGCTGGTGGATCTGTCATCAATCAAATTAGGAAAGATGATGGCTTATGCTAACGTTTGATTGGCTAGACAGAAAATCCTTTCACTGTGAATTCATACCCAGCTAGATAAATAATCTGAGCAAAGGGATAGATGTGGGTGCAGTACTGAGACCCATCGAATAAGCCTGTGCTGTGCCCACCCCTCTTGATAGAATCATAGAATAGTAGAGTTGGAAGGGGTCTATAAGTCCATCGAGTCCAACCCCCTGCTCAATGCAGAAATCCACCTTAAAGCATAAAGCACCAAAGAAGCATCAGCACAAATGGGCCTGGATGAATCATCCTACAGTACCAAAAATCCTCCACTCCATACAATCCCTTGGAAACTGAAGTAACATACAAATATTGATGGCAGTGATTGTCTTCACAGCTGAACGGCCTAAGTACACCTTTGATTTCTCAGAAGAGGAAGATGACGCTGATGATGATGATGAAGATGCCAACAATAATAATGATCTAGATGAACTGAAAAGAAAGGCATCTCCAATCATCAATGACAGAGAAGATGAATTTGTGCCCTCAGATGGCCTAGAAAAGGATGAATATGATTTCTCCCCAGTTAAATCAAAACCTTCTCCAGAGTAAGTATAGTAACTTAAGGATGGTGTTTAATATCCAATTAGTAATATAGTGGTTGCATTGATAACAAATAAATGATAATTGCAAAAAGTTACATCCCACATATCCATGTGGTAAATCAGACATGTGTAGTATTTCCAAAAAAGTTAAGGTGTACAACAGATATTTAAAAAAATATATTTTATACAAATTATATACACATACAATTGGTGCAATTTGCTGAACACATAAGGATTTCTCTATAATATTATTAAAGCAAATTGCTCCATCAATTTATAAAAAGAGGCAGGCCAGACACGTTTCGACGATGTCGGTCTTCCTCAGTGGCCTTTAAATTCTAAAACAAATATACAAACACTAATGAAAAATTACACTAACAGATTACAGGACACACATATACAGGATACAGAATGTATATATAAACGAGGATAAGTAAAAGATATTTTTACCGGGCACCAGCTGCTCATTAGTAGAATTGTTTTTAAGTCTGAACAAGGGGGCTGCCTGACTATATCAAGAAAAGAAATACGAATTTCAACACTCCCCCAGATCAGCTAAAGCCAACAGCTAGTGCTCTCGAAATACTCCTAACCTCCGTTTTTCAATGCAGCGATCTCATTCATATATTGTAATGAAGGTTTTATATATTCCTGCTGCATGAGCTGATATAAATTGACCTCAGCTGCTAACTATCCTGTATGTTGCCCATACTTATAGGTAATTGTCAATCAAATAAGTAGATCCTGTAATCAAGAGTAACCATGATAGGCTGAAAATACTTATGTCGTTATTCCCAATAGGTACCAGGTTTAAAAATACATGCTATACTGCAAGTGCCCAGTTACATTCTTCATTTAAACCTCTAGGTACCAATGTTCCCAGTGTGTGAATCCAAAACAGTTTCCTCCTTGCCAGTCTCCTTTCCAGATTGTATTGGTTACCATTCTGCCTTTCTATAACACAGAATTTTAGATCTTCTTCCGAATGTCCCAAATCAATGAAGTGCTTTACTAAGGGAGCATTAGCCTTGCGGTTCCTAATGCAACTCTTATGTTCACATATACGCACCTTCACTTTCCTGATAGTCATGCCCACATACAGCAGACCACATGGGCATTGGATGGTATAGATTACACCCTTAGAGTTACAGTTGAACATTTCAAAAATAACATATTTCCTGTTGTTTGCTTATCAATCCAATTATGATCTACTTATTTGATTGACAATTACCTATAAGTATGGGCAACATACAGGATAGTTAGCAGCTGAGGTCAATTTGTATCAGCTCATGCAGCAGGAATATATAAAACCTTCATTACAATATATGAATGAGATCGCTGCATTGAAAAACGGAGGTTAGGAGTATTTCGAGAGCACTAGCTGTTGGCTTTAGCTGATCTGGGGGAGCGTTGAAATTCGTATTTCTTTTCTTGATATGGTCAGGCAGCCCCCATGTTCAGACTTAAAAACAATTCTACTAATGAGCAGCTGGTGCCCGGTAAAAATATCTTTTACTTATCCTCGTTTATATATACATTCTGTATCCTGTATATGTGTGTCCTGTAATCTGTTAGTGTAATTTTTCATTAGTGTTTGTATATTTGTTTTAGAATTTAAAGGCCACTGAGGAAGACCGACATCGTCGAAACGCGTCTGGCCTGCCTCTTTTTATAAACTGGTGGAGCAATTTGCTTTAATAATATTATAGAGAAATCCTTATGTGTTCAGCAAATTGCACCAATTGTATGTGTATATATTTGTATAAAATATATTTTTAAAAAATATCAGTTGTACACCTTAACTTTTTTGAAAATACTGTGTTTTGTTTGGTTAAGGATAGCACTTTGTTTTGTTCTGTGCAAATCAGACATGTGTACACCCTCTGAGTATTAAGTGCTGAGAGATATTACATGTTTTTTGTAATCTGGAAGAACATGTATAGTTGCCCTTTTAAATAAATGGCCATTCTTACTTGAATTGCATCCAGTTCTAGCATTCTTGTCTGTTCAAGTGTGAGAATGCATAGCATTGAAACACTTCTTCATAACAAGCTCTAGCTATTTTGCCTTTCATCTATATGTATTAATGGTTGGACCACTATTCATGACTCGTGACCTGCATTTGGCTTGGCTTGGTGTGATTGCAAATTGTGCAGCATTTATGTCTATGCAAGCATAGTTAATGGTTTCAAGTGCATACTGCAACAGATACTCAACTTTCATTTCTACAATAGGAAGATTTCCCAAGACAAAAGTAATCAAGAGTTTGGCAACCTGTTCACCTTTCCTTCTTATTCTCGGAAAACCAACATTGGTATGTATACATATTTATATATTCAGTATTTCAGCTAGATCGACAAGGGCATTGAACTGCGAATACACAGATTCTTGGGATCTAACTTACTCTCCTTAAACGATACCAGATACCTCAGAATTAATGCTTCAAGGATTGCATAGTTTCTAGTTAGGCCCTCAGCTGTTAGAAAGACCCTAAAGATTTCAAAAGTGAAATATAAGACCATTGCATGTAGAACGCAGAGATTTAGTTCATCTTGTGTTATTCTTTGCTCCCAAGAGCCTACATGTTGACTGGAAATGGGTCTGGTGTTTGACTCATACCAGGTGCCAGATAATTAGCTGTTTGCCACTATTGCCATTAGTTAGCATATCAGGGTCACACCTTGTTTCTGAAGTTATCCTGCCAGCTGGGCTGTGTGACCATGATGGGAAAAATTATAAGAATGGTAAGTTCCTGGTGATGTCTTGAGCTGCCTTTTGCAGTGACCAGAGCACCATCAGCCTCTGCAAACGTGCATCCTGTTTCCTATGGCTTGAATGCTCACCTAGAAAGATGTGGTCCTTCATTGGTTACTGTCCCTCAGAGGAAAATTCATCACTTGGATCCTCATTGGCTTCCCAACCTGACTCATTTCACTAATGTCTTCTCTTTTGTCACCATATTTGATTGCACCATGAGATTCCTAGCGGGGAAGGCATGTTCATCATATTTATGTGCTTGGAGCACAGAATACTTTCTGTTCCAGTCCAACTTAGCACTCCATGAATATGCAGTGTTGTGCTGGAAAACTTGGACTGAGCAAAGTACTGCCAGTTGCACTGTAACCTTCCCCGTTTTACTTTCCCTTCATCTGCCACTAGGCACAAAGGGGTTGCCCAAGCAAAGGCATAAAATATATTTACTTAAATTTAAGTGGATACTGTTAAGCTTTGGAATGTAGCATATTTCAACTGGTTTTCAACATCCTTATGATCTGATGGGGTTGTTTCTTCGTTTCATGTTAAAAACGGTTCATATATTAAAGGCATGCGTAGCAGGTTAAATCTTTTGTGCTGTTTAGATACATCAAAGTTCGACAGTGATGAGGAAGATTCAACACCTGTCTTCTCATCCTCATTTACCCAGAAACAAACAGAGAAACCTTCAAGTAAAACAGTAGTCACGAAAAAAGGCAAGTGTCTGCATTTGTTAGTTACTTTTCTCATTTAAATGTCAAAGCAAGTAAATGTTATTGGAAATGGGAAGTCTGTTTGCACCTCCCATATCACCATCCAGTCTGGAGCAGAATTACCTCTCATTCTCCATAATATTTACATGTGTCAAAGTGTAGGGAATAGTCGAGAGAGAATGCTAGAGTCCTGTGGGGAAATGTGGGAGGGTTCTGCACCTTGTCTGGAAGAATCATACCCATGATAATTTAATATTGATTGATGTAATTAGCAGCAAAACTGCCATCAGATGCGTCCTCTAAGCCGAAAAGACCTCCTAAGCCCAAGAAGATGGAAATAATAAACTCTGATTCAGAATCAGAATTTGGCATTCCAAAGAAGGCTGTAACTCCCAAAGGTAAGAATTTTGGTGTTGCACATCTCCAGTTGAGTTAACAGTATTAATATTTTCTTCATCTTGCATTTAGTTGGGCTGGCTTTGCACGTCACCAGGAAGCAGAGGGTGTGTTGCAGTTGTTTTTTTCTGTTACTGGTGTAATATTTACTTATTTTCAATATTTATAAGCTAATAACAAATGTTGACTGTATGGTTTACTAGTAAAGGATTAAAACCTGTACAGTGCAAATACCATGGAAATAAAATCTAAAACAGAATTAAGAGATCAACAAAATGAAACCAGCAGCAGAGAATAGCATCCAAAAAGTACTAAAATATGTTTTAAGATTGAAAAGTTTGGGAAAATAAAAAGGTCTTTACTTGGCACTTAAAAGACCATAACGTAGGTGCCAGGTGTTCCATAACTGGGGTGTTAACACTAAGGCCCTATCTCTATTAGCCATCCACCCAACCACATTTGGCAGGGATACCCAGAAAACAGCCTAAGATAATAATTGTAGGGTCCAATTATATGGGAGGAAGGAATCCTTGAGGTAACCCGGCCCCAAGCCATGTTAGGGTTTTAAGGCAGGGGTGGATAGTCCCAGGACTGCATGCAGCCCCCTCCCACTGCTCTGGTGCAGCTCCCAGTGCTGAAATTTGGCATTGATAAAAAATATTGACCGTTCAGCAGCAAACTGCTAGGGAAGATTAAAAAGAAAAAAAAAGTTTAAAAACAAACTAAATTTGTCCTGTTTAATAGGGGCTAGAAACTGACTGCAGATGGCTACATGCTGACAGAATATGATTGTATGAATAATCTTGCTGCCATATTTTGGACCAGCTGAAATTTCTGGACCATTTTCAAAGGCAGCCCCACATATATATAGCACTGAGGTATATCCAAACAAGAGGTTTGGTATTATGGGTAACTATAGGTAGGCTTTCTCTGTCCAGACAGGGTTATAGTTTGCTCCTTTATTTTTATACCACCCTTCATTCCATTTAGAATTTCAAGGCAGTGTACAATCAATTATCACAACATGAATCTAATAATAAAACAGATATGTTTAATAATTAAACATAATTTGGCAGATCGTCTTAACACCCAGGCAGTTGATATAGGAAGAGGCATTTAGGTCTTTAAAATTAAGTATCAGCACATCGAACTGGACCTGGAAATGAATAGGCAACCAGTGGATTCTTTTAACATTGTCAGAATATGCAGAAATCTGGCTGTATTTGTGAAAATTCTGGTGGCTGTATTCTGCACCAGTTTAGCTTTTGTCATTGTCCACATATAACACATTGCAGTAATCCAACTGGGAAGCTACCATGGATTACTGTGACTATCCCTGTCTGGAAATAGTTGCAGCTGGCGAACAGCTGAAGCTAGGGCAAGGTACTCTCCGTGCTACGAAGGTCACTGGGCTTCTAGTGACAACGCTGGGTGTAGGCTTCCCCTGCTCTCCCCCCCATGGAACCTGATCCGAAACAGAACAAAGCCTCACCAATTTTATAGACGTGGCAGCCATCTACCCCCAGTACCTCTGCCTTATCTTAACCTGATAAAAGGCACTGTAAAATGAGGTCCCTGTGCCTCCAGCAACAGTGCTGGATTCCCCCCCAAACTGCAGACTTTATCCTTTAGTGGGAATGCAATCACCTTCAAAACAAGGTTGACCACTTCAGCTAAGCAGACAAACCAAGTGCCTCTGTCTTGTCTAGACTGGGTGTTTTATTGGCCCACATTTAATCCATTACCATGCCCAGGCACTGGTTTTGAGCACCCATTGTAATATGTGGAGGAACAATTTGCACATTACCCCTTGAATTAGTTCACATATTTTGCTCCTGTAGAGAAATCAGGATTTCTTCTTCTCAGCAGCAGCATGAAGCTGCATGAAGCTGCTTTGAGAATGTGAGGGAAAGTATGTCTATACATAACTGCTGCCAATGTTATCTTAAATATTTTAGTAGGAAAAGGCAGGGGAGCAAAGAAAAGGAAAGCATCTGGCTCTGAAAATGAAGGTGAATATAACCCTGGGAAGAAACCATCCAAGTCAACGGCAAGCAAGGTAATTTCAAATTGTGTGACTTATTCTTACTGGTTGCTGCTGCCATTGCAACAATAGGAGAAAAAATATATTTTCCGGACATTTTATTCAATACAATGCAATCTTTGTACTGCAAGCATGGGTGGGTGTTAGGGAAGTTAATGAGTCAGCACAACTCACCGAAGTTTTCAAAATTCTATCTTAAATCTCGTTCCAGCTCAAGTCCATTTAAGGTTGTGAGCTTTGTTTTTTTTCACATTAACATCTGTGGGTATTTTCCTCCAAATATATGCATTAATTCTGTGCATCTTTGAAGTGTACCTATTCTTCTCCTATTGCTTGAAGTGTATTTGTGTGCATTTTTGAAAAGTACACACATTTTGATGCCCATTTTTCACATGTACGCATGCTGTCGAACACATTTTTTTTGGTCCATGAATTATATTGTAAGAAATGTACATACGTTGACTACAGATTGCGTTTCAGTCAGTGTTCTGTCTTGAAGCTGTGAATTGGGTAAATCCTGATAAACTCATGGTTGCAAACTGCACACCTGCTTTTTGAACTGAACTGAGTTTCTCATACATCCCCAGACTAGGTGTTAAGATTTTGTTTGGTTAAATGCAGTATAGTGATTTCAAACGGGTTCTTAAAACCATTTTGGATTTTATAGAACAGTTGAACTAATATTAAAATAGATCTGCATATGTGCCATCTTCTTCATGAATAACTTCTTAAAAAATCCTTTAAAAACAGAAGCCGAAGAAAGCCTCCTTTGACCAGGACTCGGATGTAGACATCTTCCCATCGGAATTTGCCTCTGAAACAGCCTCCAGGCCGCGGACAGGTCGGGCTAGAAAAGAAGTGAAATATTTTGCAGAGTCTGACGAAGATGATGATTTTGCTATGTTTAATTAAGTGCCCAACGAGCACCCAAACTTCCAACAAATATCTTATGTTGTCCTTTTGTCCCTTTCTGTCGCAGACTTTTTGTACATTTGACTTATTTTATGTGATGATGTAATTGATGGTTTTTATTATTGTGTGTAGGCATTTTAACATTTTGTTCTTACACCTACAGTTTTATGCTCTTTTTTACTCATGAAATGTCATGTATTTGTCTGACCGGCTTGTAGAAATGTTCTAGAAAGCTGTGCAAAAGCACACATTTTAATTGTCATGGTTGCAAACTGCAAACCTGCTTTTTGAAATGAAGTTTAAACATTAAAAAAATATAAAACCATTCCCTTGTGTGTAGAGACTTAGATTTAATAACTTTTACACAGGGTTAAAATAAATATATTTTATTCTTTGCCAGGAGATTCCATGGAAAAAGGTAAACAGTATATGAACATAGAAAGCATTGTTAAACAATCTCAATGTACAAACAGAGCCAGTGAAGTACATCACAGACTTGCTAGAATATATAAAAAATCCACTAGTGCTTTTAAATGAAACCTAAGAAACTGACACTTTAAAAAAAATTGTAACCACTCTACCACATATTTCACTCTGTTTTTTTTTATGGTGATTAACAAAGTCATAGAGGCAGATTCTCTCCTCTGCTTTTGGGTATTCTAGTGACAGCCCCTTGGTGCCAGACAGGAGAATTGTGGGGCTAGGGGCAGTTTCTCCAGTCATTTTTCACTAGTGACACCAACTCAGAGGTAGTGAGTATGCCTGGTCATTTATCCCATGAAGTTTCCCAAACAGCTTGTGAACAAGTAAACAAGAAAAACATTGTAACACTGGAAAGTGTTTCTGCCTTGAAGGCTATAATTGAAGTAAAAATTTAGAATTTATTTTTAAATGCAGAGAAGTCAGCCAAGTAATAAACCCTTTTGTAAATTTTAAAGTGACATCAACAGTGGAACAGATTACATCCAAATAACTGATCTGGCAGTTACACTTATACAGAAGTTCCTTCTGCTAGTGCAGTAAGTTTCTTTGTATCTTTTGATAGGAAAAAAGGAAATACAAACTGAGGCCATAAAAAAGAGCAATGACAAGTTTACATCCTAACTAAATTAGAATGTCTCTTTCAGAACTTTATCTGGACATGTAAGTACTCTGTTTCATAAGCGTGATGTCGGGATCATTTTATGTATGCAAGAAAAAAGGAAAGCACCGAACATCCAGCATAAAAAGTACAGGCCCATATATTTGTATGTACAAATTCTTCAGAAATAGTATGACCCTAATTTTATCCTCTGGCTTGAGATCTGTCTTGTCACCTCGCAATCTTGGATGTTCAGCAGAAATAACTGAAGCTTAACTAGCTTCCCATTTCATGAAATACCTGATCCAGTATTTCAAAAGTTTGTGGTTTCCAATTAAGCTGCACGGCATCTGTCTCTGTGTATATGTATGTATGTGTATAAATGTGTATGTATATACACACATGTACTTACACGTATATTCATATGAACATTTCTTGGTCCTGGTTGGATTTTAGTGTATGCGTATCAGTCCAGAAAATAAGCAGCAGTAAAGACAATTCTTGCATGTCATCCTTGTATATAAAGTGTTAGGAATGTAGCTGGAGAATGTCTTATTGCACCAGTGGGGATTGACTGACGCTGCTGTTATCCACTGAGCTTGGAGAGATGCTGGGACTGTGCTCTGCCGTAGTCTCAGTTGAGCTTGGTGTCAGTGGTTCGTGTCCTTCAGAATTCTCCAACATTTCCTGGATAAGAGGTGGCATAGATCCAGGGATTTCCATTTTCAGTGTAATAACACGCTCAGCACCTTTTAAACAGACCAACAAAAAGGTGGAATTAATTTACTCCAGGAAATGTGTTTCATGTCAAGTAGAGGACCAAGGGCCAGCTGTATGTCTGGGTAACAGGAGCAAAAGGGCTGCTCCATAGCAGCATTGTCTGTCCAGGAGGGAGCCTTCGCTGTCCCCATTCGTACCTGTTACCAGCAGATACTTGTAATATTGCGATAGACAGTCTACTCTAAGACTGTAATCACAAGTCAGTTACTGTGATGGTCATTTTAAAAATGGAATGCTCTAAAAGTTTGGGGAAGCCATTTTTTGTAAATTTCAGGTACATGCTGAGTTGTATCACTGTACCCTTTTGCTTCTTTGGATATCAAAGGAGCTGCAGATGCACGGTACTGTTTGACTAACTGCATAGACAGGCTACAAATGAACATTGTTTGAGCTGCCAACTACAAAGTTTTAAAATGATCATTATGCAGTAAGTTAAGACATGTTAATTCTACCCTAACAGTGCAGACTTATATAGGTCTATTAACGATCGCATTGAGTGAAATGGGACTTACTCCCAGGTAAGTGGGTACAGGATTGCAGTTTAAATATGCTAAATTGAGAGTTATATACTCATAAAAAATATCAGGTTTTTGTTATGTACTTTACTAAATAGAAGTAAGCATCAGGTACAAAATTGTAGCAAGGAAAGGCATAACTTGTACAATTTCAGCGATTTCTTTGTCTCCAATGCTAAAAGGTAGATGATACCGAAGACGGTTGAAAGATCAGTTACAGAGCAATCCTAAACTGGCGGTGGGAGGAGGTGGGGGAAGGCCTTTTTTCCTTCCAGGGGTACTTCGTTTTTTGTTTACGTTGATACTATATTTTCACATGAATGAAACCTAAGGTTCCACTTAAAAAGCAATACCTGTATATATATGACTAGACAACATTTGGTGTGAGGGATCTATAACACTTTGATCACAATCCAATGCAGAGTTAGAAAAGTTTAAGCTGATTGAGAAAACACTGCTGAATTACAGCTATATGGCTTGGATAAATGGGACTGCTGTCCAAATGATGCCATGCAAGACAGGAAAACTGACTAAATTATAGCGGTGAAATTATTGTTGCTGCAGAATTACCTGTACAATTTACTGGGAAGTAGGAAACATTGCATGCAAAGTTGTTTTGAGTTTATACAGTTATGGCATCCCATGGTGTAACATGCTGCAGACATATTAAACAGCCACCATCACTTTCGTGAATACTGCCCTCTTGTGGCATCCCATGTTTTATTTCTCACACATTTTAGACACTCAAGGTGGCTTTTATATCAAAGGGAGACTATTGTAAATCAAGAAGAAGGTAATGGCAGGTGCTCCCTGGCAAACAGCATAAAGCCAGGCAGCTGCCATATGATGGAGTTCATTCTTTTGCAATAAATCAGATTAATATAAATGGCCTGAAAAACATTCTTAGTTTAGCACTAAAGTATATACTGTTAGACTAATGCTCTATGTAGAATTAAATGTGATCAAACAAAAGCATCTCTGAACGAACAAAGAATGATTTCTCAAGGACTCTAAAAAAATTCAACAAAAGTAGCAGGTCACTAGAGAAAGATGACTCTAAAAGAGGTTAGCTTTGCAAAGCACAGCACTTCTGCTTGTATCTTAAGCATCAGAGCATTGTTGTCAAGCAAGTGTGTGAAGTTGTAAACACTCAGCATTTATCGAAGATGTATGGGAGGAAACAACATTTACTGATGGCTAAGGCATGCGAGATTCTATAATAGTCCTCTATCTCTGGGGAACTTTTTTACAGTTATGTGCTGAATAGTGTGGTTGCTTAGCGACATGCTGGTAATTTAGGCACAACTGCAGTGTCGGTGAATAATGAAGAGGGAACAAGGGGCTAGAATCAAATGGAAAGTTGGTTTTAAGATTGTGTGGCTCTGCATTTGGAATATGCATTTTCAGGGATATGTGCATAAGTACATTTGTTTGTATACCTACTATGCACTGAAAACAATCATGACAACTCCATCAGTGCCTGAACTGCAAGGCAAAACAAGTGGGTGGGTAAGACGACTCAAGTGCTAGGCACAGGAACCAAAGGAGAGGTTGAGATATGTTAGATTTGGGAATCATTTTGGACTCATAGCATCAGGATTTTCCTACTGAGCAGGAGCACTGAGTGAGTTCCCTGCCTTTGGTTATTTTAAGAAAACATCTGCTTTTGGTCAAAACAACACATACACACTGCAAGGAGGGCACTCTGGCTGTCTGGGCCTACCTTTTGCGCTGATACTACGTAGATCTGTGATTTTCATTAGGATCTTTGGAAACATATGAGGCTTGTTGGGTCTTCTCTTTCTGATGTATATTTTGAGAGCCTCTAGCAATGGCTCCTGTAGTTCATCTACTTTTGATGGTTCTTCGAGGTCCTGGCGGTCTGTACAAAATACACAAATGTTACGAGTGGTTTAAAAAAATATTCTAGGCCCAACCATCAAATCGTTACGACCAAATGCTGCTCTATTCCCTATTTTTCCTTTTTCCTCTTCTGCTTTGATTTCTATGATCCAATTCCAACATGTTGTCATAACTGCACTGCAAGATTGAGGGACTTCTTCAGTAGACTGACAAGGTTGCAACATGTTCACATTTCTTGTTTCTCTCCAACCAAAGATAATTGCACTCAGAAAAGTAAATATTTAACTGAAAGATGAACAGTAAAGTATCACTCAATTTTTTTATTTGCAAAATAGCCAAATAATACTCAAAAGTTTAAAACATGATGACATACTCTTGTTTATAAAATCTAGATCTTTCATCCCTTGATCCCTGAGCAATAGTATTGCCTTCATGTGCCAGCAGGTGTCAGCAAAACATTAAAACAAGAGCCATTCTTATTGATTAAAATAAAAAACTTTGAAAAGTGCCCTTAATACTTTTTGTTTAATACATCTGCCACCAAAATTATGGCTATAGCAAAGCATGAGGTGAATTTGAAACATCTTGTTCAAATGAAACATCTGTAGAAATTCTCGGAAAAGGATTTGTGAAATACAAATTACCACTACTATATTACCTGCCCAGAATATAGGGATGCTGGAGTGACAAAACCTATAGCCCTTTTGCTGTTTGTTTTGCACTGGCAGCTGTGAGACAGCAGAATTCATTCTGGCCATGTTATCATCTCTTGGAGTCTGCCCCTTGTTTCCCCCACAGTGTTTGTTAGCTATGCTATGTAATCATGCACAGAGGTATTTCTGAGGGGAAAGCCCCTCCCCCGCCTATGAGCAGCACTCCCCCACCCCCAGAATGCCCTGGATGTATCAGAAAACAAAATGGTAGCTGGCATCTAATGGCCATTAAGAGGAGCTAACACATCCATGGGTAAGTTAGCCCCTGCACCCTCCAATCCTAGGGATAAGCAACTTGTTGCTTATCATATTTCCCATTTTAATAACTACAAGCACATATATTCATGTCTGATTTTTGCAAACAATCATTTTCATCTGGAGTTGTGATCAATTATGTAACAACTGATTATCATCTTGGAGTTTATTAGTGCCCCTTACAGAGGCAGTGACCTTTGCTTAAGAAATCCAAGTTTGGATCCAACGATCTCTGCCAACTAGTGTAATTTTTTAACCTGCCTCTTCTCAGCAAGTAATTGGAGAAGGTGCTGGCCTCTCAATTCCAAGTAGTCTGAGGGGATACGGATTATTTAGATCTATTCCACCTTGGATTTGGAAGAGAAACAGGCCTGGATGCCCTGGTGGATGTAACGTGGAAACCAAATGTTGCCAGTAGGAATGCAACTCTTCTGGTTCTCCATCAGTCATGGGATCCTTCTGGACAGTCTCTCTTGAGTTGGGTCTGGGCAGCATAATGTTGCAGCGCCTCCAGTTCTTCATTGAGAGTCAATCTCATAAAGTGGTGTTGAGAGACTTTTATTGTACTCCATAGCCTTTGGCTTATGGGGCACCACAAGGTTCTATCTTTTCTCATATGCTCCTCAGCATCCACATGAAACCACTGAGAGCAGTCATCTGAAAATTTGGACTATGGTACCACCGAACTGCAGACAACATCCAGTACTACCTCTTTTTTTTCCATCTGCCCTGGCACTGTTGAACAGGCGGCTAGGGACAGTTTTAGGATGGATGAACAACCTGAAACTTAATCAAGACAATATGGAGGTATTATGGGTAAGGAAGCCAGTTGATCTGGATGGAGGGGTATGACTGGTCTTGGGTGAGGCTGCACCCCCACTGAAGGACCATATTTGTAGCTTTGGATGGTACATGAGCTATGACGCTAACTAGAGTAACTGGACCTTGTCACAGTTATGCATGCACTAGCCACATCCAGGCTAGACTACTGTAACACACTTACATAGTTCTGCCTTTGAAGACAGCCTGGAAACTTCAGCTGTTGTAGAACACAGCTACCTAGTTTATTGGAGGGAGCTAAACATGTTTATTCTGAAGTCCTACTGAGTTCAATTAAACGTTTCTTCTAAAAGTGCATTTTGGATTGGAGACTTGACATGCTGTTACTTTTATACTTGGCATTTATACCTGACATTTAAAAATGTCTATCGGTAATATGAATTAAAAATATTAATTCATCAATATCCATTCTTAATGTTGAGCTTTTTAGGGATAATGTATCCACTCCCTTAGCATAAACACATAAGAAGCACCCTGCGGGATCAGAACAAAGGTCCGTCTAGCCCAGCACCTTCTTCCCCACAATGGCCAAGCAGATGCCTATAAGAAGCCCACAAGCAGGACTTGAAGCAACTGCCTCTCTTGCTATCGTTGTTCCCAGCTATTGGGTATTTAGAGGCAGCCTGGAGGTAGTATATACTAGCCATCATGACTATAGGGGTGTTCACCTGTTGCAATATATGCATACGTGTGTGTGCACAGATTGTCAATTTGTACAGTCATATAGTTATTCATATATAACGTTCAACATGTCTACGCACACTGTACACAGATTGTTGATCTATATACTTGTATAGTTATTCATATAATGGGTTATACATGAGTACATACAAGAGTTTCTGGATGATAATCCTGTATCCTTTTGCCCATCAACAGGCATCCCTTCACTTGGAAGAACATGTGTCATGTAACTCTTTCATTGGGTGCCTCTACAAGAGCGATTTAAAGCTCTTTCAAGGCGCATTAGCAATTTTACCTCTACAAGAGTGGAGCGCAAATCGGGTCTAGGCGCATTTTATCTCCGATTATTCACATTTTCAAATGCGCGTTAAATAGTGAGTTTTAGTTTACCGCGCGAGCAAGAGCGCCTTATATCTGTGTCAACAATTTTGTGAGGAGGTGCATTAACGATCAGATGGTCTTGATGTCATGCATAGAACTGCCCCTTCGCTGGGAAAACCTCCCACGGGGCCAGATGGAGGTGGTTTCACGAGAAGTAAAGGGGGTAGAGGAAGGATGTGTGGATGTGCGCATAATTAGCTATCAGCTTAGACATATCGTCCCCTCGCTTCTTGCTGGGTTCCTGACATGAGCTCTGTGTGTGTGTGTATGTTTTACAACAGTTGAGCTCGCTGGGAAGAGGAGGGGGAAGGAACGAAGCAGCATCCCCCTGTCTGTTTTGGCGTGTGTGTGTGCGAGGCACATTCCCATTTACTCCTGAGCAGTTCACTTGAAATGCCAATTGAGCGAAGGGCTGGGGGAGAGAGGCAGTCCTGACTAAAAATAAGTTTTCAAAGGGTGCTGGAGGGGGAAACTTATGGGGCACATTCCCATTTACTCCTGAGCAGTTCTGGGAGGAGGGACAACTTCAGCTGGTGGCGAAATTGGAGGGGAGAGAGGTAGCCAAACAGGTTAACCACACCATTCCCGGCATGTAACCTAGGTAACCAAAGGCGGGAGATTCTGGTAGGCGGGAGAATAAAGGGCGCAAAACCTGCTTGGGACAAAGCGCATTACTTTCAGCAACATTTGCATGCATGTCAACAACTTGAAAGCAACTTTCATACAGCCAGTAATGCGCTTCAACGCCTCTCGTATATAGGTATTAGGCGTAAAAGCGATTGTCAGGAGATGCGCATAATCAGGCAACCGGGCATCAAAGCAAAATCTTGTAGAGGGGGCCATTGCTGCTGTAGCATTCAAGCTTCTTGATTGACAAACTGTAGAAACGAGGATTTTTGGCATTTTGAGTAAATGTATTACTTTTTTTTTTACCAAGCAATTGCTTATAAAAGTACAGCTTCTCTCCACAGAAATAAGCGAGTTCAGTGGGACTTGCACAGAACTGTGCTCTCTGGAAAAGTTACTAGTTTAATCTAAACCATTATAAATATGTTATCTTTACCCACCAAAAACCCTAGGAAACTTTTAAAATGGGGGAAAGGGTTAATGAAAGTTAAAAATAAAAATGCTGACAATTTATTCAAGAAGGAGGTAGAAAAGGGGAAGGAAACAATTAGAATAATTCAGATAATTATACTATTTAATTTATGTCTGTAAAGAAAGCAAAATAAAAAAAATAGGAGGGGATGGAGTCTAATAAATCAGCACCAGGGAATGCTTAGGGTTTCTTTCTCATTAGAGACTGTCTGCTGCTATAGAATCCTGGGCTGAAATGCTGCTATAGGCCTCAGCCTGCCACTCTGGACTGAAAGCTGCTGTCGGATGAGTGCCGTGTGAGGTATTTGGCTGCAGTTTTCTCTCCACTCCCCTTCTCTAGTTAGTGCCTTTTATTAACTCACTCCTCATGGTCTCCCCAATGCCTTTCCTCTCTCAATTTTTTTCACTTTTCCTCATAATTTGTTTCACAAAAAAATCAGAATCTTCCTATGGCAGGTTGTTAGGGCCAAAAAAGGTTGTTCTTCAGGCATGCTGGAGGGGGCTACATTTTACATGGTCGCACAAAGTAAGCATGCATTCATCAGTATGCATGTCCATTAAAGTACAGTTGCACATTTCAGGTCAGATCCAGATTTAAGCTTGAGCAGTTGGGCTGGTAAAAGTGGGCATCCCACTCTCTCCTTCCTAAGGCAGTCCCTCACCCCACCCTCGAAACTGCTACACAGTCAGGAGAGGGAGTGGCGTGTGTGTGTGTGTGTGTGCACGCGCGTGTGTATGTGTGATGAGAATCGGAAAGAATTGAGCAGAGGGACCTGCTGCAAGCTCAGACCTTATTCTCACAGAAGGTCCCTTTTTCTTGTGGAAAGCAGATCCTGTATCTAACTATTCACCTCTACCCTGGATGAGATAGGATTCCGGTGCCTGGGTACAAATCAGGGAAGAATGCAAGTAGGCAGATTCTCAAAACTACCTGAATCAGTGTACATACAATATGAACCCATGTTCAATGTAACGTGTGAATACCCCTTATATATTTGTCTATTATCCCTTTAACGTTGTCTAGGTTGGTGGCCTTCAGCATATCTTGAGGAAGTGAA
The DNA here is from genome assembly GCA_029215795.1 of Anniella stebbinsi. Classification (NCBI taxonomy): domain Eukaryota; kingdom Metazoa; phylum Chordata; class Lepidosauria; order Squamata; family Anniellidae; genus Anniella; species Anniella stebbinsi. The sequence goes on from JARDYH010000002.1 coordinate 187,633,997, forward strand.
TTCCATAGTTCTGTGCTGCTATGTGAGGAAGTATTTCCTTTCGTTTGTCCTGCTCACATACCACCTGCCTTTTTTCTAATCAACACAGCCCCAAATACTGTAATTTTCTTTGTAGAGGAGTTGTTCCACCTCCCTGATAATTTTAGTTGTCCCTTTCTGCACTATTGATTCCATTCCATTCCTATACCACCCAACAGCCAAGGTGGTTCACAAAAATTAAAATCCTAAAATGTAACATTATAAAACACAACATACAGAAATAAAACCCTTAAAATTTTAAATCAATAAAACCAAAGTACAAACCTGAGCAAAAGTTTTTTCCAGCTCTTCTGTATTCTTTTTAAGGAGACCAAAGCTGTACAAAGTATTCCAAATCTGCTCATACTGTAGAGTTGTATACAGGCGTAGTGATCTTGGCATTTTTATTTTCAAACCATTTCCTAGCGATCCTTAATATGGAATGTGCCATTTTCACAGCTCACACACCGGGATAGCTTCATGGTGTTACCACCATGAGCCCACCCTTCCTTTCCTGGTCAATTACCATCAGGTTTATCTCTGATGACTGCTATTTCTTTCTTTTTTCCCAAATATTTGTAGAGTGCCCCTCCCAATGAATGTTTGAGACAATGCACAATAAAAATACATAAATTAGAATACATAAAAGGCCAGTGTAAACAAGTACGATTGCAGGACCTTCCTGAAAGCCTGAAAACCCCATCATTGCAGGCTTTTATGAAAGCCTGGAAGATCTATTTGTTTACTCTGGCTTTTCACTGATTATGTTTTACTGGACGATTCTGCTCTATAGCTGCAATCATGCTGGAGGTTTTAGTAAAGTTTTATTGCTGGTGTCTGTTATTTTATGAATGTTTGATGCCTTATTATTGTACCTTTTTATTATATGAATTTTAATATTGTAAGCTACTTTGGGAGGGCTTCTACCCTGAAAGGTGGCCTAAAAATATTTCAAATATATAAATTAAATATATGGATTTTATACCCCCTGAGCTCTGGGTATTGAGAGACCAATACATATGTGTTGTTGTTTTTAAAAAAAGAGCATATTCCCAGGATTTGGTCTAAGAAAGTTCAGGAGAAATATTGTATCGGGAACAACTTCACATTTGAACAAATTCTAGTAAGCCCTGAAGATACTGTACTTGCTTACCTGTGCCCAATTTCAGCATGTCAAAAGCCAAAGCACTGGGAAAGTTGGGCGAAATGCAAACCTATTCTTCTCACTCCAGATCCCAAGCCTATGCAGTTCACACATACCTCCACAGATTAAGCAGATGGCGCTAAGCAGGCCAGTTTCCGTGTCATCCATTTCCAATGGCAGGAGCTGATTGGCAAACGTGAACACAAGGTCAGTCAGGGGACCAAATCCAGCATTATGCATCTGAGTTCGGTTCAGTGTAAGGCCGTCAGAAAACGTCATTGTGTCTTGTTCAGGTGTGTATCTTGTGCAAATTCTAAGAATCTGGGGGGAAAGAAAATAACTTTTAATTAGGGATTTATTAATTAAAAACTAAAGGGTGCAGATATTTGGACATGCCCTTCAAAGGCAGATGCAATCGCTGTCTTTGGCCTCTGTTGACTGTTCCTTGATTGTTTCAGCCAATAGGTTGAAACAATGGAGGAATAGTCAACAGACACCAAAAATATCCACTAGGGTCTATATCACATCAATAGGGACTATATCACCATCTAGATCGAGGATGGGGAATGTGTGGCTCACCAGTGTTGTTTGACTGCAACTCCCATCAGCCCTCACCATTGGCCATGCTAGCTAGGGCAACACTCGAACAGAAGCACTTACTTTCACAAGCAGCTCTCCTCGAATACTCACAGCGCTCCTGTTCTGAACTCACATGATTTGCTCCCTTCCTCTGCTTCCAGTTCCTCTGCTTCCAGTTTAGCACTCTGGCACCTGAGAGCACAGGAAGTGGCTGGGAGAACAATGTGCTCATGCTATGTTAATAGGCTTTAAGAAAGTGTCTTTGTCAACCTGTATCCCTAAATGAATATCCTCCCTTATCCATTTTCCCTAAGGTGGCTCACAATCTAAAACACATAAGGAAACAACCCCAGCTTTCCTCTAAAGTGAGGCGAACTTGTAGGGTTTGGCCATTGTGTTGGGGCTGTATGGCAATATTCTCAGCTTGGGTCTATGCTGATTTTCTAGATATATGGCAAAATGAAAGAACTGAGGTGGTAGGCTATTTATATCTTAGCCAGACTATGATGGGAAAAAGACACGATACATTTGTACAATTTACAACCACAAGGTGGATACAGAGAAAAACAATACACATGGACCTTGACACAGTATTCAGGTGATCTGGATCAGACAAAAGGCCTATCTAGTCCAGAATTCTGTTCACACTGTAGCCAATGAGTTGCCTGTGGTAAACCAACAAGTAGGTCATGAATGCAACAGGACCCCTCCCACTCATGTTCCACTGTAACTGGTATACATAGGCTATGTATTACCTCCAGTGTCTCCAGTACTGGAGGTACTACATAGCCACCATGACTAATAGTCACTGATAGCCATGTTCTCCATGAATTTGTCTAGTTCCCTTTTAAGGCTATTTCAGTTGATGGTCATCATGTGGTACTGAATTCCATACTTTGACTATGCGCTATGTGAAGCATTTCCTTTCATCTGCCTTGAATCTCCCACCATTCAACATCATGGGATCATCCCAGGTTCTAGCATTTGTCCATGCCATGTATAATTTTGTTCACCCCTATCATGTCCTCCCTTTCTTGCCTTTTTCCTAAGCCAAATAGACCCAGATGTTGTAACCTTTCCTCACAGGAGAGTTGTTCCAGCCCCTTGATAATTTTGGTTGCTCTTTTCCAACTCTATAATATCCTTTTTTGCAGTTCAATGACAATAATATGTGGATGACAACTAATAAATGTGGTATGAAAGGGAGCAGAAAACCAAACTCTAAAAAACACAGGCCATGATAGTCATTCATAAGACACAGACTGAGATGCAGTATCAAAATTTCAGACAATTAGTTTTGCCCATTAAAAAATAAATCAGAAAGATCAATGAGATGATTAGCTGGCCACAACTCATGTCCATATTCAGAACCCACTCCATCTGGGCTTGTTTGTGTGCGTTTCCTCCTGGTGTAAGCCTCTGGCTTTTCTTTAAAGATGCAACAGCAGGCAAAAGAATTAAGGTTTTTATAAATGCAGTTCACCAGAGAGACAGAGAGAGAGAGAGAGAGAAAATAATCATCATCATTTCTAAGGCAACCCAACTTCTTACCACCGGTGCCTCACATACTTGGGGGCTGACTAACATCAGAGCTGCCTCTGTTGCATTGCTTTCACCTTTACCGGCAACAGATGCCTGGCAAACAGCAGGGAGGAGATTTGGAAGGGAAAAGGCACTGAGATCCTATAGAAAAGATTGTGGTTTTTTTCTGGTTTCTATGCTCGTGTGTACCTCTTTTTAAGAAGTTGTTAAAATGCGAATGATACTACAAAGTTCTATTAATATTTGAGTAATCTGGCTTTTAATTAACTAAAATTGAATATATTTAGGCTGTAAAGCTGTGCACAGCTCTTCCAATTTGCTTTGGTCAGCCATTCCTACATGCCCCCCGTGCAGGTGCTCAGTAGACTCCCATAAAAGCCGGGTGCAAGACTGACCAGGACTCCATTGGACTCCCCACTCCTTTCTTCTCCCCCTCCCCTCTCACTCCTCAAACCCAGAGCTGCTTCCCCTGCCCACCTGCGGGACTTACCTGAGCCATTCTGCAGCCATGCAACCTCAATGACAGTTGCCATTTTAAAGGATCTATATTTTTCCAACATCTAAGATCACAAACCACGGTGGTCATAAATGACTATTTCTGTTGTTTGCAACTTTAGCTGGAGGAAACTACAGAGCCCCATCGTCTTTTAAAGACAACTCAGATAAGTCCTACGGGAGGGGACAGTGGTTTACCATTGCCCTGGATCAGGCCGAAGTGGTCCGAGGCATTTTGGGCTCGGCTTAATTTGCTCTGGACAGCCTTGGCCTGATCCAGATTCAGACTGAAGCGGGCCAAATTGCTCACTTCGGTTTGGATTTGGGGTTTGGTCCTGAAGTGATGCACAGACCTAGTGCATACTAAATTGAGAGTAAGTTCCATTTAACAAACAGGGACTTATTTATTTATTTTTCATTTATTAGTGATACCTATATATCACTTAATATAATAAAAACTCTTAAGTGGTTCACATAAGCATATTAAAAAACACATGTAAAAACATTATTAAAGACAATTCCAATTGCAACAACAGTACAAAGCAATACTTCCTTCTGAGAAGACATTTTGTTGAACTACAACTCCCAGCATCCCCCAGCCAACCAGTCCAACATATCTAAAAAACATCAGATTGGGGAAGGCTGATCTATGGGACTGCAGTGGTGGGGTACAATCTTATGGTCCCTGGGTCAGTGACGCAGAGCCCACAGGATACTGCAGAGCTTCCCCTTGGCAGACACAGAGGGAGGTCTGCCCATGGAGCGGGAGGTCCGCTGCAGAGGTCCTATGTTGACCGGTGCTGGAAAGCTCCATTGCTGTGGCTGGTCCACCAGCAGTAAAGTCAAAAAGAGGATGTTGCCGGGGGGGGGGGCTGTCAGGGAAGGCTTTGTGGACCCATCCTTAGTTCCCTCCCCTCCATTCCAGGTGTTTCTTTGGGGAACAATGGCGAAGTTACTTCCCTCCCACTGGAACCAACTGGAGCGGGAAATTTTCAAAGGACAACCCAGTGGCAAAGAAAGAAAGACCTTTCATATACTTTTTGACCTGGTAGGTCTTAGGAACCTGTGAACTCTTATTTTATTTATTTGTCAATTACATTAATGTAACATCCAACTAGCAGATACCCCTGGGCATAAAAAACCCAAAACAATAAAATAACAAGGAAAACAATATTAAGTTGAAAATATCAAAATATTTTAAAATTACAAATATTAAAGAGCCAGCAGTAATTAATAATCAGAGCAACAGATTCAAATATAAAAGGAGGAATGTGTCGTGCTATGGCTGCCTAAGTCTCTATGTTAGGCAAATACAGGGACGAATCCAATAGGCGAATCATCTAGCACAAAGGATCCAGTCCAGTAAGGGGTCAGGCTGAGGCAGGAGTGATCAAGATAGAGGCAATGGTCAAAGCACAGTAGTACCAGGCAAGTCAGTGGTTTCCAAAAGAGAGGTTTGAGTCACAGCCAAGATCAAAACACAGGACAGTAATCAAATAGAAATGCAGTCCCAAAAGTAGATTTCAGCTGAAGTCCAGAGATCAGTAGCACAGTTCAAACACACGGCAAGATCAGGGAAACAAGAGCTGTGGTAAGGTGTTGTTACAACAGCCAGTAGGTAACCATTGAGAGCTTAGGTGTTGGATCTTCCACACCCAGGACTCAGCTGTATCATATCAGAGACTTGTACAAGGAGTCTTCCTCATGAGGAGGGCCTTACTCATGAGGAGCCCTTTTCAGAAGCCCTTTTCTAGGGTGACCATATGGAAAGGAGGGCAGGGCTCCTGTATCTAACAGTTGCATAGAAAAGGAAATTTCAGCAGGTGTCACTTTTATGCATGCAGCACCTGGTAAAATTCCCTCTTCATCACATCAGTTAAAGCTGCAGGAGCCCTGCCTAGCATGACCAGATACAAAATAGGGCAGGGCGCTTTTCTTCTTTGCCTGGCCACTGTCCTGGCCTGAACTTCAAGGTACTGGTGTTCTTGGGAGCTAGTTGTGGCTTTGCATTCCTTTCTGCCTCAGAAGCTCAGCTCTCTGCTTCTCAAGGAGACAGATCTGAAGGCATCAGCCCTAAGGGGCCAAGGCCATCTTGGCTAGTGCCAGAGTTCTCTGAGGCAACCTGTTCTCTGGGGACATCTGGCTCCAAAGGTTCAAGCTCTTCCTCTGATGGGGAGTCCCCCAGGGGAGTCATGACAGAAGGTCTTAACCTGGCGTCTAAATATACAGTGAATACGTCAGGTGGATCTCCCTCAATGAGGCTTATTTCTAAGTAGACATGTATAGGATCTTTTCAGGGATTGTGAGAGGGTGGGAGAGGACAAATCAGAAGTTTTCTAATTCAACAGAAGGCTGCCATTCCTTTTTTCAAATTTGGTTAAGTGTAGCCTATATTCAGCAGTGATGGACAGACAATGCAGTATGATATGCGAGAATGCTACTCTACTGCGCACCACAATACACATGCAGCCTTCGTGCTCTGATGTAGTGGATCCTTTAACCTACTGAACTAGAGAGCTGGCAGATTTGTGGGAGGGAAGCAGATTTGATTCTAGGTCCTAGCCAAACCCATGAGCTGTCATTCTCTAGTCCAATTTGGCTACCATGCTTTAGGTTTCTGAATCTAATGTGGTTCTGGTGTGTTACTGAACGGCAAACAGTAACACACCAGAACCGAAACAAATGCAGGTTGCTTACCTGTAACTGTAGTTCTTCGAGTGGTCATCTGTGCAGTCACACATATGGGCTTGCGCCGGCGCCAAGCCCATTTCGGGAAACTTCTAAAGCTAGCTTAGATTCTTGGTGGGAACCCCTCCCCCCACCATCCTATCGCGCATGCTCTGGGTTCCCGCTCACCTCAGTTCCCTGAGACCGCATGGCCTCGCGACCAAAATGACGATCTTGATATTATCCAAGAATTAATTAATTTATGAGCATGGGCAAAAGTAAATAACTTGACAATCAAAAGCGATGCCAAGAGGGGACGGTGGGTGGGTTGTGTGACTGCACAGATGACCACTCGAAGAACTACAGTTATAGGTAAGCAACCTGTATTTCTTCTTCATGGTCTCTGTGCATCACACATATGGGCGAATAACAAGCAAACTTACCGGAGGAGGGTAGGCTCGCTGACCCATTCACTGAACTACTGAAGAGAGAACCGCTCTCCCGAAGGTGCAGTCTTGTCTGGCTCTCACGTCCAACTTGTAATGTTTGACAAAGGTGGAAACATTAGACCAGGTAGCAGCTCTACACAGGTCAGGGACAGATACACCACCAGTCAGAGCAGTGGATGTGGCTTGGCCTCTTGTGGAGTGTGCTTTAACTAAAAGCAGTGGCTCCCTACCAGCCAATTGATAGGCCAACAAAATTGTTTGAACAATCCAGCTGGATAGGCATTGAGACAACACCGGTAGTCCTTTGTTCTTTCCCCCATAACAGACAAAGAGCTAACGGGATTTACGAAACATCTCTGATCTGGACTTATAGAAAGCTAAAGCCCGTCTTACATCCAAAGAGTGCAACTTAGAACACAACGGCTCTGAGGATGCATGAAAAAAAAGGGGGCTACACAATGTCCTGGTTAACATGGAACAAACGAGGAACCAGGTCTTAAAATTACCTTATCCCGAAAAAACTGGGTATAAGGAGGATCTATGACTAAAGCACTCAGCTCAGACGCCCATCTAGCTGACGTGATAGCCACTAAAAATACTGTCTTAAATGTTAGAAGACATATATCGATAGTGGCTAGGGGTTCAAACGGTTTAGAGGTTAGCGCACTTAATACTACTGACAAGCTCCATTGAGGGATCAGTAAACGATAGGGAGGAAAGATGTTATGCAATCCCTTTAGGAAACTCTTGGACACGGGGTGTGAAAAAGCAGAAAATCCATCCACCAAGTCATGGTTTACAGAGATGGCTGCTAAATAGACTTTGATAGACGAGGCTTTTAAGCCCGAAGTGTGAAGGGAATAAAGAAAATTAACGATGCCAGTTATTGATCCTGACCGAGGGTCAAAACCTTTGTCCTGCACAAAGAGCTGGAATTTTTCCCACTTTCTGTTATAAGATAACCTGGTAGAGGGCTTTCGAGCCGCTTCCAGGATGGACTTGACCTCTTGCGGGAGGATCAGGTCCTGCCATCTGGCCGGATTCTCCATGCTGTGAGCTTCAGTGCTTCAAGGTCTGGGTGAAGGATCCTGCCGTTGTCCCTGACCAAGAGATCCGGTAGGGCGGGGAGGCGCCACGTCTGCCACTTCGCGAGTTTGAGAAGTGGGGCAAACCATGCTTGCCTGGGCCACCACGGGGCTATCAATATGGCATTCGTACAGCTCCTTTACAATCTGGTTACAACCTGTGTAATCAGCGGAAACGGAGGGAATATGTACATCAGGCCTGGGCTCCACGACAACATGAACGCATCCCCTAGGGAGAAGTGTCCTTTCCTGCCCTGGAGCAATAGGCTTGGCAGACCGCATTGCTCTGCGACACGAAGAGGTCTATGTCTGGAGTACCCCATCGGGCAAAGAGGCACCTCAAGACACTCGGGGACAACTGCCACTCGTGGGTGTCGAGGAAGTTCCAACTGAGGTCATCTGCTTGAACATTGTCTGTTCCAGCAATATGCAGACAGCCCAGAGGAGGATATCCATGGTAAGCTGAAGTAGGGGGTAGAGCGTGTCCCTCCTTCTTTGTTCAGGTACCAGACAACCGTGGTATTGTCTGACAGGATCTGAATGTGATGTCCTTCTAGATGTGTTTGGAATGCATGTAACGCTCTTTTTACTGCCAAGAGCTCCAGTATGTTTATATGTAGGTGTCTCTCCAAAGGTGACCGCTTTTCTTGAATGGTTAGATCGTCGCAGTGAGCTCCCCAACCTCGTAGGGACGCATCTGTGGTGAGTCGCCTGGACGGGCCTGGATCCACAAACGGCATTCCCAATGACAGGTTGTGTAGATTTGTCCACCATGCAAGAGAGTCGTGTCTCGATGGAGGAATGGTAAGTATGACCTTGCGAGGGTTCATAGTGGGGTCGAAGTTCCGTAGCAAGAATTGCTGCAGGGGACGCATGCGCAATCGAGCCCACCTGACTACGAATATAGATGCAGCCATGAAGCCCAGCAGTCTTAGTATGCTGAGTGCCAATGTCTGGGGCAGGTACAGTAAGTGGAGGGAGAGGTCGCATAGGGCAAGAGCTCTGACCCGTGTTAGGAAAGCCCTTCCCACTGTTGAGTCCAGTCACACGCCGATAAACTGTATAGTCTGACTGGGTTGGAAGACTGACTTTTCTGTATTTATTTGCAGGCCCAGGGAGAGAAGCAGATTTCTTACTGTCTCTACGTCTCGTAGTGCCTGGTGGTGTGACGGTGACACTATCAGCCAGTCATCCAGGTATGGGTAAAGTTCCATGCCTTTTGAGCGTAGATGGGCACATACTGCTCCCATACATTTTGTAAACACCTTGGGGGCTGTTTTTAGGCCAAACGGGAGGACAGAGAATTGATACATGTGATGTCCCACTACAAACTGGAGGTATTTTCGATGAGAAGGGTGGATTGCAATATGAAAATAGGCGTCTTTCAGGTCTATAAGAGTAAACCATCTTTTCTTTCTCAGAAGAGGGAGGATAGCAACCAGCGTTATCATGCTGATTTTTTTGTCACTATGAACTTGTTCAGGTGCCTGAGATCCATAATAGGGCGAAGTCCTCCATCCTTTTTCGGGACCATAAAATAACGGGAATAGAAACCTGTCTGTAGATTGGCTGGAGAGACCTTTGTGATAGCTCCTTTTTGAAGAAGCCTGGCGGTCTCCTGAGATAGGATTTTTGATGGTGGCATTATTCTTACGGTACCGGTGGGAGGAAGGACTTGAAACTCTATTTTGTAACCCATGGTGACAATATCCAGGACCCAGTTGTCTGATGTAATTGATGCCAAAACATGGCAGAAGTGTTGAAGGATGTTTCCAAATTTCGGGGGCCCCAGCAGGAGATGGTCGGAGTCAAAGGCGACGTTTATGAGTAGCATCTTGCCTATTACGGGGCTTTTTGAAATGGGTTGGAGCCTTCCTTTGCTGATAGGAGGTCGCACTTGAGGTAGGCTGATAACGCATAGGGCGATCCTGTGGTTGTCTAGGCTGGTATGGCAGAGGACGATACCACTTACGAGGGCAGTACGAAGGTTGTGCCGGCTGGTTGAATCCCATTTTACGGGCAGTCACCTTAGCTTTATGGATAGTATCCATTGCTGTGTCGGTAGTAGCGTTAAACAGGCCATCCCCATCGAACGGGAGGTCCTCTATTCTGGATCTGTCTCCTGCGGAAGATTACCTGACCTCAGCCAGGCATGTCGACAAAGTGCTACCGCTCCAATCATAGCCTTAGAGGCACAGTCAGTTTGGTGTCGAGAGGTTGTAAACTCCTGTTTAGAGAGACGAACCGCCTCTGCGTGAAAAACACGGGCAAGTTCGTGCTGGTCATCAGGCAAACAAGTCATAAGTGATGACATTTTTTCCCAAAGAAAACTGGAGCTGAAGAGTAGATGCGTTGACCAAACATGTCAAGTTTACGGCCTTCCTTATCTGTTGGGGCTGAATGATTTCTAGAAGATTTGCCCTGAGCTGCCTCAACCACAATCAAATTCGGTTTTGGGTGGACGAACAAGAAGGGGGCATCTGACTCTTTAACCTTATAGAAGGCATCCAGCCGTTTTGAAGTAGGTCCCATAGTGGATAGGTTACTCCAAGATTGCTGGACAGTCTTCAGCAGCGTAGGAACTAAAGGAATAGTCAACTGCACAGATGGTTCCATATACATCACGTCAAAAATTGGATCCGTTATCTTATCCTCAGGTTGCTGATGCTCGATCCCGAGAGACTGAGCCATGCGGAGCATTTGCTCAGTGAAATTCCCCAGCTCCATCGATGGAGAAGCCCATTTACTCATTCCCACGCCATCATCAGGGGACGGTACCGAGGGGGGAGCAGACGCTACCGATGAGGTATCGGATTGTGGGGAGGATGGAGTCAGTACCTCAGGGTGTCGATCCAGTATTGAAGGTAGCTGCGTCGGGACCGAGACCGTCGCTGTCGGTGGCCACCGAGGTGGTCGTGGAGGAGCGAATGGGTGATCATCAAGAAGCTGCTTGCCAGTGTATGGATCAAAAGCGTATCGGTATCGAGATGGGTCCACCTGATCGTAACGATACCGAGGAGGTAAGTTCGAGTGTGATGATTGCACAGAGCAGTCTGAGTAGCGATCCCAGTCCCTGGATCGAGATCGCAACCGGGAGTGACAGCAGGCTGATCCGCATCTGGAGGTCTGGGAGGTCGTAGATCTTAAGCGTTCTGACTGTTGTCTCACCGGTGGGGCGAGCGGTGGCGAGTTGAAAACTTCACCATCCAATACCAACGCTGGAGTCAGGTCGGTAATGAGCACCGGAATGTGCACCGGTACTGAGGTGTCCGGTATTGATGCGGGTTGATCTTGCTCAATGGCTTCCACTGATGGAGTAGGAGATCTCGATGGAGACGGCCTGGTCGGTATCGATGCTTAATCTTTGCCTTCTTCTTTTGCCTCACCTCATCCGAAGATTTTGTAGATGTCTTTTTTGTATGCTTCTTTGTTTTCACCACAGCAGGTGACAAACCAGGCGTCACTGGGCCCCACGCTCCCCAAAAAGAGAGGCGGACGAAGACATGGGGAAAGGCTGAGGGGTATCCACTGCCTCTAGCGCTTTCTTCCAGAGAAGGCCTTTTAGACGATCGGCCCGATTTCTCCATGCCTGTCTGGAGAAGCTCATGCAGTGGGTGCAGGCCTCAACAACGTGGGACTCCCCCAAGCAGAGGAGGCACAAGGAATGTCCGTCCGTAAGTGCAAGTTTCGCATGGCACTTAGAACACTTTTTAAATAAAGCTGTCTGCGCCATAAGGCAGAGCAGGCCGGAGCCGGCACACTCTAAGAAAAGCTAAACTATATATAACTCTCTTTTCAGAGAAGAAATACGAACTACGTTTGACGAAGTCTCCCGCAAGGCAATCAGCGCAGCGGTCGAAGAACTGAGGTGAGCGGGAACCCAGAGCATGTGTGATAGGACGGTGGGAGGAGGGGTTCCTGCCAAGAATCTAAGCTAGCTATAGAAGTTTCCTGAAATGGGCTCGGCACCGGCGCGAGCCCATATGTGTGATGCACAGAGACCACGAAGAAGAACTTCAAAGTTCCAGAAGATTTAGGCTCAAATAACTATTGCCATGGATTTCAACCACCATTGTCAGCTAACATTAGCTGGACATACTGCAAGAATGAATTTATTTAAGATATTGCCTTATAACCAGAAGTAACAAAAGAAGAAAATCCACAATAGGTCCAGGACCAAAAGAAATGTGACAACAGCAGTTCTGTGTTTCAATGTGGAACTCCATCAGTCATGCAGAGAGATGGGGCTGATTTTAAAGGGGTCTGCAAGTGAAAAATGCTCTTCCCCCACCCAACACATCCAACTTAAATTTCCTTAGCTAAACTATGATACTAGAGATGCCCTTGAATGAGGGGAAAACATTTTGGAAGAGGGGCTATGGGGCAAGTGCATGAAAAGTTCAGTGCCCTCTTACCTGTGTACCCCTTTCTTCTTTCCAAGTGATTGGGGCTACATCACGGGTATATGGATAGGATTGTGATGTAAGACAATTTCATGTTTAAACCCTTTATGATTAGTTTGACCTTCACCCTGAGAAATAAACTGTTAGCCTGGATAGAAACATACTTTTCTTTTATCAAATTTGATGCACAAAGGAGGAAGCCGCTGCTTATTCTTGGCCAAACTGATTAATTGGGAGGAAATTTTAATCTGTGATTAAAGCTCCACTTAATTAATCACACTGCTTAAAGCTTCCAGCCCTAGAAAATGTGGTATGATTTAAGGCCAAGATCTCTCTGCTGTTCTCTCTCTTATTAAAATTCTTGTATTTTAATCTGGTTTTATATTGAAAGTGCTTATCTTTAGGGGTCTAATGTAAACATAGTTAGCAGCTAAAGAGAAGCATATGGTCAAATACGAGGAATAACACATCATAACCACTATTGTCTGTTTCAATACATTTGCCCAGTCCGCCGATCAGTTTCTGGTGCAAAAATTCTGCTGAGAACCATATGCCTATGAAATCTTTGTGCTTGATAAATGCACTCACCAGGTTATTGCCAATGAGTGGATCTTTTAACATGGTGATAGCTGAGTGAGTGAAAGCTTGCTCCCTTCAGGACAAGAGTGGGCGCTCTCTCTGATGCCACATTGCTTTCAGAGAGTCTCTGAGGATGGACGCAACAGGGAGGAGCCCTCACACGCCTGTCTCAACTCAGAGCCGGAGACAGCAGGAAATTGCCATCCTGATTTTGATCTCAAACAAGACCCTGCTCCCCCCCCCCCCCCGCAGAATAGGCTGAGGCACAACAAGCATAAATTCTGCATGGCTGCTCCAAATATATGGAATCCTGGTGCACATATACCACTTGATTCAAAGAACTGGTTACAATCCTGAACTAAATGAAGAGAACGCAAAACCAGAGGAGGTTTAAGAAACTCAATCTCTGCCAATTTCTATAGGAAATGTCTTGATCCGCACCTCTTAGACTAAGGGGTGGATCAATTACCCAAGAGATGTCGTACTTCTCTGAATGTTGCAGTGCAGTTCTTGGTAGTTTAATACATCAATATATTTTGTATTTAAATATATGTATTTACATATGTCTTTGGGATAAACTACACATTGAAATGCTTATTTTGAGAAAAGATACGGGGTTGAATCCAGTTATGGGGTTGGATCCAGAGACGCCCTTCCCTGCTGTGGCCCGACACCTTTTGAATAAGTTGTCATTGGGGGTCTGCCATGCTCCATCATTGCAGGCATTTAAAGAAGGCCTTGAAAGCATATTATTTTACCTCAGTCTTCTCTTGATATGATTTCTGTTGTTACTATTGTTGTTGTTGGTTTTTATTGCTGTTTTTATTGTGTTTATGTTTTTTTTAATGTTTGTATCACTTTTAATACCTCAATGATTATGTGTTTATTGTTGTAAGCCACCTAGGGAGGTCTTCTGCCTGAAAGGTGGCCCAAAAATCTGTTAAATGAAAATAAATAAAATTTAAAAATGTAGGAGTATGCACAGCACCTCTTCCAGCAACCTCAAAATGCTAACTAGAAGGCCAAGATCATCCACTGAAGACTGGGGGGTCATCCAATCAAGTGGTATGATGAGAGGCTGAAAAAAGGAAGTACTTCTTCACACAGCAAATACAGAAAATTACCACTGTTGGGTATGCTGTAGCTACATTCTGCACTGCAGATACTGTGTTTGATCTAGATTTAGCCATATTTAGAGTAGAGCTACTGAAATCAATGGGATTTAATTTAGCCATTACCAACTTAAGTTCTATTGATTTTAGTGTATTTACTCTAAGTATGACTGAATTTGGATCCAATCCTCTGCTCTGAACTGGTTTTAGACTAGAGGGTCTCCACGTTCCCTTCCAATTCTATAATGTTTCCACTGTCTCTAAACTAAAATGATTTGGTCAATATTTACTGACCACAGAAGATGCTTTCTCCATGCTTTCTTTATAAGCTGGAGGAAACAGAATTCCAAGGGAATATTTCCCTTTGACGAAGATTTATGTTCTTAGTGCATTGAAAAATCCAAAATTCAGCAATTTAGGTTCTCTTCACACAAGGTTTTTATCATGTACTTGTGGTTGGTCACTCATGGATGTTTGCGGGTCCTTTTCACAATGTCATCAACCTCCAGTGGCTCTCCTATCATTTTTAAGCTTCATTCCACCATTGTTAACTCACCGAAAATGCAGTAATATTTACAGAATCTCACAATATTGCATCACCATTTACAGGCTACATAAATGAAACATATGGAACTTGTCCAACAGGCGAATGAACAAAAAAAAAAAGTGGAGGGAAGTGCATGTATTGTGTTGATTTTAATCCTGCAAAGACTATGGAAGAAGCCCCTGCAAGAGTGTGGAATTTTTGCTTCAATTTAGAGAAGCTATTACTCTTTTGTGCACTCATTGGTTTTGCCTTCTCTTCACTCTGCTGGGTAGTGGCTGCGGTTCAAAAAAGTGTTTTATGGCATAGTAAAGACTACCAGACTGATTGTGGCATAAGCCTTTGTGATCTAAAGCTATCTTCAGCCCATTTTTGTGCTCACTGTAATAACAGACATGCGTGCTTAGCCCGCTGGAATTTGTCCCTATTCTTTTAAAAAGCAATTTCAGCCCCTAAAGTCTTCTTCTAATGATATTAACGAAGGTAATACTCATGGGTTCAGTGTTCTTGTGATCAGCCTTGATCCCAGAAAGTGATATGCATTCCTGGGAGAAAATGCATAAGTAGCCAGACCTTGTTGCAAGTTTTCATAGTAGTTGTTTCCTCAAAGATCATCTAAAGTCCTGGTCAGCTCCTAGTTTTTTAAAACGGTCATAGTTTCTCATTGGTTCTGCCAATTCCCATGCCAGCCAAAGGAAGCTCTAATGCTCTTTCCATCTAGCTCTCTTGGAGTTTATTTTGTCTATTTACTTCCATTAAAATTTATAGACTGCTTTTCCACTCAAATAAGGGATTTCATATGATGAAAAGATATACTTAACACCCCCTCCCCACTAAACCAAATAAAAAGAAGTAAATAAGAATAAAATGCACGAGCAGCCAAGGAAACATGAATGAAAACAGCAGCAAACTCATGCAGCTTCCTAAAACCCAAACAATTTGGCGCAGGGAATTACTATTAAAGTTGCATCTAAACCAACCAATGAATGGGTAAACAGGAAGAGGTGAGATGAGCCTTACAAAGTTGAGTTCAATCATCTGGGCACTGTAACCATGAAGTCCTTGTCCTACATTCCCACCAGCTACACTTCTGATGGTGGTGGAGCATCAGCTCCTTATGGTCAAACTAAACTTTACATTAAATATGTACTGTGCTGCTACCCTTCTATGTTTCTTTATTCACAATGAAATATGTGGGGGCCCAATATGTGCTGGAGGGGAGGTTTAAACCTTCTCACCCGCCCACTCCACTTCCAAAATTCATTGCTCTATGTGAAGATTTAAAAAGGGAGGAAACATCACCATTGGTGCTAATGGAGGTGTTCCCCCTTTTTTAAAACCCCCACCCAGAGTAGGAACAAATATCAGGAGGAGAAGGGGGTAAACCTTCCCCCCACCCATGGTTGCCCTGATCCATGCTTACATGTGAATAAACAAAAAGTAGAGGGGCAGCTGAATGATCTGTATTGTACATGGTGGGCAGTTTGGACCTTAGAAAAAAAATCAGTGGGTGGATGGGATCATATTGGAGCAGTTCTTCCCTTAAATACCCCAGCCTCGATAACCAGCCCTTTGAATTGGGCTTGGAAACAAATTGGCAGCCAGTGAAGTCAGAATGAAATAGAAATGCTCTGAAAAGCAAGCCCCCATCAGCAGTCTGGCTGCATCATTTGGCTCCAGTGGAAATGTCCAAAGTTCTTGCCTTTGTATAGCATCATCATCGTCTTATTTCTTGGCTTGCACACAGGAGACAACATTGCAGGGGAAGAGGTTAAAGTGCCCGTGGATCAGGCTAGGAAAAAGTGGCTGAGTTGCATAATTATGTGCAGGGGTGGTGTGCCTTGGGATCAGGGCCTATGCTGGAGGCCAGATGATGGCTGAACTTGGGCTATGCGCCACCACATTAGATTATCCCTAATCTAGACCAAACAATCACAATAAGGTAGTGTCCTTTATTCATGAAGTCCCACCACACAATAATCCCCTAATGCAGCTTTCCCCAACATAATGCCTTCCAGATAGTTTGGACTAAGATTCCCATCAGCCCCAGCCAGCATGGCAAATGATCTGTTGTGAGAGTTGTAGTCAAAAATATCTGGAGGCCACCAAGCTGGGGGAGGCTGCCCTGATACATGCCTCGTCATTATGATACTGGCCCATAAGCAGGAAGCCGAAGAGAACAAGGTGCCCCAAGCGTCTGCCAATGTACGTTACCAGCAAGGCTACCTGATTAAACCAAAGGCTGGGCCCAATCCACAAAACTAAGCAACACTTCCTAGGGATAAGGAGGATGGTGCTTAAAAGCAACCAGAATTACAAATGACTGTATTTAGCAGTTGGCAAGCATTCCTGGGAAATGACAGGCTGAAAATAGAAGGCAAGCATCTTAAGAGCAAAGGGGTGGAGAGAAATGAAGCTATGAAAACTCTCACTGAGCTTCTTTTTTAAACAACAACAACATATTAACCATTTCTTAAACTGCCTTCTCAAAGACAGTTCAGCTCTCTCCTCATAAAC
The DNA here is from genome assembly GCA_029215795.1 of Anniella stebbinsi. NCBI lineage: Eukaryota > Metazoa > Chordata > Lepidosauria > Squamata > Anniellidae > Anniella > Anniella stebbinsi. Next base: position 187,651,131 of record JARDYH010000002.1, read on the forward strand.
CTGCGCCAAAATATGCTCTTCCCCTTTCTGGGGTAAGAAGAACTTAACTATGTCTTATCAGAACAGTGCTCACCATGGCAGGCATGCAATTGGTAATAAATGGCTCTGTCTTGTGGTGAGACCACACACAATAATGGGAAGGCAGGCCAGTATGAATGAAAGCCTATAAGAAAAGGGGACAATGAGAGGTGAATCTTGGGAACTGCAGCCCTCCCCTTTCCCCTTTCCTGCTCCGCTGCACTCTCCTCCCACCCCTGTCACGCATACATCAGTGTCATACAGGAGGGACCGTTCACAACAGCTTGTGACAAAAACGAGAAGGAAGAGGAGCTCATATTCTTCTCCTGAGGATTTTGTTTGAAGTTCCATGGGTTCACGGTATTCCATGATTAATTACATTAATTACATTAGTGGGAGATTTTCTTGGACAAACTCCAGGCTGAGCCAAACATAATATATACAGTTGGAAGCCGGAGCCACCTAACAAGAAGCTCCTAGGGACAAGGAGGAAACAAGCAATCATTTAGCATCCATAAGCCTATTCAGAAAACCAAGCATCCCACCCCCTTTTGCATAATGTGCTTTATCATAAAGAAATTGTTAATCATTTGCAGATCACCTTTCATGTCAGCTATTCTCCAAAGCATTTCTTTGAGGATGACAAAGTCAGACATACAATCAAATTTACAACAAATCAAAATTCTGTATCAATGCAAATTCTCAAAAGGAAAGCTAAATTCTGTCATCTGCACAAAGCCAGCAAACTGACCAGATTTGCAAATATTTGCATAGTTTAGTTTGCTTCTGATAATCAAAAGAAAAGCAAGAAGCCAAGCAGGGCACCCAAGTCTCATACCCTGAGGAATTATAGTCCTACTGAGTCCTTTTTGGGAGATTATATTATGCATTGCCTGAATGCTCGCATTCCCCACAGTCATCCGTTGAGTCTTTAGAGTCACTTACATTAAGGTTTTTATTTATGGATCCATATTACTGTGCTTTCAGTCATTCAATGTTATAATAAGTAGGGATGTGCACTGGATCGGACCCGATCCACGATCCGAGTCCGGTCCAGTGGGAAATCGGATAAATTATCCGATTTCCGATCCCGCAGCTGGATCGGCCGATCCAATCCGAACCGGTCCAAAAAGGCTCCGAACCGGTTCGGCGGATCGGCGGGCGCCCACTGGCGCCCACCGCCGCTTCCATTGGCGGGCGCCAGCGGGCGCCCGCCGATGAAAGTGGACAGCGGGGGGGGGGAGGAGGGGGGCGCTTACCTTCTCGGCCCGTCCGCTCCCGTCCGGCACTAGCAGCTACTACCAGCGGGCTCCGCGGCCTGCTCTAGGGTGGCGCGCCGGGTGATGTCATCACCCGGCGCGCTACTCTAGAGCAGGCCGCGGAGCCTGCTGGTGGTAGCCGCCGGCCCCGGACGGGAGCGGACGGGCCGAGAAGGTAAGCAGGGGGTGCGTGGAGGGGAGGAGGGGGCGCGCGGAGGGGGGCCCTTACCTTCCCGGCCCGGCGGCTCCCGTCCGGCGCCGGCGCCTACTACTACCAGCAGGCTCCGCGGCCTGCTCCAGGGTGGCGCGCCGGGTGATGTCATCACCCGGCGCGCTACTCGAGAGTAGGCCGCGGAGCCCGCTGGTAGTAGCCGCCGGCGCCGGACGGGAGCGGACGGGCCGAGAAGGTAAGCAGTGGCGGGGAAGGGGGCTTACCCCCCCCCCGGAGCCGTCCGCTTCTATCCGCTGGCGCCCGCGGGCGCCAGCGGATGGAAGCGGGCGGCCCCAGGGGGGGGTAGGGACCGCGGGGGAGGGGGCTTACCTGCCGGGGCCGTCCACAGCGGACGGCCCCGGGGGGGGGAGGGAGTTAGGCCCCCCTCACCCACCCGCCGCCATTTTTTCCTCATAGACTTGCATTGCAATGCAAGTCTATGGGGAAAAAAATGGCGGCCGATCCAAAAATTTACGATTTTTGGGTCAGGATCGGACTCGATCCGGTCCGGGGGGCCTCCGATTTTGTCCAAACCGGTCCGGGACAAAATTGGAGGTCCCGATCCGGGTCCCGATCCGATCCGGGGGGTCCGTGCACACCCCTAATAATAAGTCCTTTTGAACTAAATGACTATTGAAGTGGATAGTGCTTGGCAGTGGATTGTGCCCATTGCCTCTCCACCACCAGCATCTATCATCAACAGCCAAAAGTATCATACACTCTAAAGTAAAATAAAAACAAACTCTGTGAAAGGGAAAGATACATACCAAGATGTCCAAGCAGGCGGCTTTAAGTAGTGTGATCTGGTCTGCAATTGTCAAACTTGTAAAACCAGGCAACCGTTTTGCAAATTCCACTATTTTAATAATGCACTTTGTAGCAAGTTCACTGAATTTGTCCCAAAGCCCAAGGTCCAGTCGAACTCTATGGTCTGCACTTGAGTTCTAAAAAGAACAGAATGAACCACAAATCAACCAAATTCTCTGATGGAATGTAGCTGAATCCACAAATAATAAGTGGTGGGGAGGTCCTTCTAGAAGCAATTTCTATTAAGAATTTCAATTTCGGTGAGATTTGCTGCTGGCATGCTCTTGTTCTTAACTTCATCTAGTATTCCAAAAAATTCTTTGCACGCTTATCTGTTGCTTATGATTAAAGGTGCCATCAGTATATAGGGTAAAAATGAATGTCAGCATCTCCAAATGCCATGGCCATCTTTCTTTCCCTTTAGTGATACAATGTCTACTTTGAGAAGCATCTTCTTAACAGTAACAACGCAGGAATTAAAATAAGCGGAATTGGAATATTGGGTTCCATGTCTGGGAAAAGGAATCACGTATGGTAGGGTGCAGTTTCCACACAACGTGAACCCTATTCACATTCTAATAGTTCCGGCAAATTACTACAAGTTAGCTTAACTTCCCTGTGGACATACAAGAAATTGAAGTTGTTTTGGAGCAAGGAGGAGGAATGTAAGACTGATTGATTGATTGATTGATTGATTGGCCTGGTACAGAAATGTGCCAGTTCTATATACCTGAAGGGAGGGAAATGGTATTGGCCTGATGACTGAGTTGAGTAGAAATGAGAGAGAAATGCAAATTTCTGACACACAGCAGAGGAGAATATCATGTATCGTGGCAAAACGAAGCGGAGAGAGGGGCTGAGTATATCTCTTCTCAATGGCCATGTCTGCACTCAATTTTCTGACTAACCCTGAGCACTTTGGGACATGTGTAGAAGTGAGGGTAACTTTTGCTCAGCCTGAATAGTAACAACAGGCAAAAGGAAATGTCTCCCCAAACATTTCCTTTAAAAGGCACAATCCTTTGGGAAAGTTCCCTACACATGTTGAGTTGAGATGCATCCCAACGGTGAGACTTTTATGGTGGACTGTGTTCTAGATGTAGTGGGGTTATAACAGCTTCTGCTCATTGAAACATTTCCTGTCCTTCTCAGTGAGTATGCACCCTTTAGATTTATTTTACAGCATTCTCAAGGACCTTGGTGAAATACAGTGTAGGTGGGGGTGGAGAATAAGATCAAGATGTGCAGTCATTCAGGTTGTAATTAAATTTAATAGGCAGTTTATCCAGTTCCATAGAAAAATGGCAGTGCACAGGGCTGCACAAAGCAGAGCCTAGAGCAGGAAATCATTTTACAATAGGGTATCCATCTGGAAAGAAGACGTTGCATGAAACCAGCTAGTGTGAACAAAATCTTGACCAGGATCTTATGAGCTCACTTTATCATGCTCCCCGCCGCCCGCGCAAAGGGAAGTTGAGCATGGCTGCTTTTGAGCCCATGCCCGGCAGCCTTAACAAAATGTAAATCTGATTTGACTATTATGCAAACTGAAGGGAAGAGATAGTTAATAAAGCACAAAGTTAACCTGTTGTTTTATTGCACTGCTTGCTACATCGAGAGTGACTCGGACTGAAAATGATTATGCCTTATCTTATAAGGGCTGCATGCAACCAGAAAGCGTTTTGATGCTTTATTTGGTAATGAGCTGTTAAAAGTATTGCTGGAAACAAGCACATTTTCAGCCATTTCCCTCAATATGGAAAAATAAAATTGAGCTATCATCGGCATCCAGGCCAAAAGATGAAATATGGGCCTAATATAAAAGGGTAGGTTAGAAGCGGAAACTCCAGGATTCACTCTCCTTGGGTTCTGAGAGGTATCAAACAGAGGAGTTTTGCTGAATGTTTTACTATGGCCTAATTTCCGAGTGCCTTTTCCAAGAGCATTCATGCATGCAGCTTAAGGACTATGTTTCCCATAATGCTGCAATGGAGTACATATGGTGGAATAATACTGTAAGAAATCTTTATCAGCAGAAAAGCCCAACCATATTGTAAAATCAAATTACACGGCCATTTTTAAAATTTATTTTTATTTTTCATCTAAATCGATCCTCTTTGGTTCTTTGTTGCAATCTGCTGCATCTCTTACTAAGAATACTGAATAAGGTATTCATGGAAAGAGTGACATAGTAAACAACCCCCCTTTCTGTCTGAATTCTACTCTACCCATTGAACAAGGTTTCTAAGTACCTGTTGTGATTTGGATAGGAGAGACCTACACAATTTGTAATTCTGTAAGATGAATGCAGCCCAGCCATGTAGGGCAGTTTGCTAGGATTTCAACAACTATTCTGTTTTTTCTACCTGCCTGGGACTGCAAAATAGAGATTGTCAAGCATCACAACATAGGCTACTGGGCTGCCCGGTTTAGCTTGGAAGGTCACAAGCTGTGCAGGTCTAGCTTAGGGGCACTGGTGGTTCCTTCTTAGCAAAAGTAACAAAGTCCTATTCTAGCTTGATAGGGACCAAAACATTCAGGACAAACTCTTATACCAGATACATTTCATGAAGCTCAGCCACAAGACATAACCTAACAGGGTGTTAGGCATCCTTAAGCCCACTCAATTCAATGGTTTGTGGCTCCTTTTTAACATTAATTATGTTATACTTTGTTGCTCTCTCATAGATCTGACAAGTCATTCTGGTTAAAATATGGTCATGAAATAGGTGAGAATGGTTCAGACTTGCTGAGTTTACTTTAAACAGCCTGTTTATAATTCCCTTTGTTTATTCCTCAAGCAAATGCCTAAGAAATTTGAAATTTAAAACACTCCAATTATTATGGATACTTTTTAAATGCTATTTTTAATAGGTATTTGTATCTTGCTGGCTTTGATTTTACTTGGCTTTAACATTCATTAGCTGTTCTGCTGTTTTAACACTAGTGTTCATTGGGTCAATCTGGTGTTTTTCCGTTGTTAAAATTGTTAATTGACTGGCATTGAAAAGTGGGATATAAATGTTTGTATGCTACATGGCTGCTCAACAAATAAGCAAGCATCTAACACTTTGCAAAATTCTTGCTATTAATTTATGAACATGTAAAAGAAAGATAAAATAACATTTAAAGGTATTTGGAATAACTATATTTCAATCTATTTATAACTATGTCTAGCTATTTAGAGCTTGACAGGTCTAAAACATGTCCATTAGCTACACGTTCAGGCACTGAAGCAGTTGAATAATATATCCCACAATATAGCATTGTATTGTATTATTCAGTCTAATATGAAGATAGGTCCTGGAATACATACAATAGGATTGAACTGTAAAACTTACAGCTCATCACCCCTAGCCTTTACTCATTTTCCTTGCACTTCCAGGATTGTCTTCAAAGAGGAAACATGTCCATTCTTCTCGTGAGGAGATGCATGTACTGTCATAGCAAGAAGCAGCATACTGCCATGGGGGAGATGTACAACCTACTCTAACCCTATGCAGGTGTTTGCCTACACACAAGTAGAGCTAAAATATTTAGGGGACATGAACAAGCATGTAAGCCCCCCCTCCATGCCCCTATGCACTAGCTGCCATCTAGATGTTCCTGCACTTACCATGAAGATCTGTAAGGACATACAGCTGAACGTGCTTACAGAACTCCCGCAGTTGGAAATATAGAACCAGTCTTAGATCCTCTCTACTCATGCACTGTGTGTTTCTTCTCCACACTGAGGCTTTTTGTCCCACAATTTTACTGGGGTTTCTATTTCTGGATTCTTTGCAGGATTAAAACCAGCCCTTTAAATGAACTTAATTTCCCCACCCCTTTTTTTCTGTTTATCTGCAAGTTCTATATGTTTCATTATACAGCCACTAGATGGTGTTGTTGTTATATAGCACCACTTCCTCTTTTCACAGACAAATTCAGGCTGATTAAAAGCAGATGTTTTTGTTAGCTCATTATTTCTGTTTCAAATTAAGCCACAGAAATGCTCAGAAAACATGAGAGAGGCATTGGAGGTTGACGACATCATGTAAAAGACCTGAAAACTTCTGTGAGTAATCCATCTCAATAGCTGGATAAAAGCCTCATTTGGAGGAACCCACTTCAACATGACCACTCCGCTATTATCAACTACTGCAACAAATTTAGGATTTGTTTCATTAGCCCCATCTTTTGGCCCACCAACTGATACCTTGTTCTCTTCGGCTTTCATTTATGGCACTACATGACCCAGACCATTTTGGCTAATCTTCCAGGAAATATTTAAAAGATCCTGCTTTGTTGCATGGGGCTGTCTTTAGGAATTCCAGGTCCCATCCAGATCAACTAATTTCTGTGATTCTGAGACCCCACTCCCTAACCTCAAATCCTCCTAACACATTTCCAAACATATTCTTCATAATAGCTCTTACCGTAGTGTATTTGCCCAGTTGGCAGAGTGAAGGGAACGTTTCCTGGTGAGATTTCCTGATTTTCTCTGTGAGATCATCCAACTCTGCTGTCATTTCATAGTTCTCCATAAACTCTTGTTTTAGAGGTTCTTTTTTCTTTTTGTTCCTGTCATTTCTGACAGCTGGAGGCAAGAAGGAAAGCAGTTCAAATACGGTTATTTAGACTAACCTAAACTAAATTCAATAGTTCTTGATTACAGCAATAAACATTAAACAAGTCAAACATACGGAGAACACAGGGAGGAAATTAGTAATTTTGTTCAATATCCATTAACCAAATTTGAGCACATGAGGTTAACTGAGGCTACAAATCTTTTTGCAAGTAGCAAAACGACCTCATCTTTCTGTACAAGATCAGAGACTTCCCAAAGGCACATTTACTGGTAAGTGTTAGTTTTAACATTAGACTGCATTGTACTTAGACCAATCCATAGAAAGATCTGCCCACAAACACTTGTAAATATAAGAAACTGGCTTTAAACCAAATCAGATCATTGGTCCTTGTAGCTCAGTATTGTCAAGCAGCTGCCCAGGGTTTCAGAGAGGGGTCTTTCCCAGCTCTACCTGGAGATGCTGGGGATTGAACCTAGCACCTTTTCCACACAAAGTATGTGTCCTACCACTGAGCAACAGCTTCCCCCACAACCCCCAAATAATAATAATTAAAAATCATTCCTCATTGTTAGTCTTCAACAAACCCACTGTGTGTTGGGGGGGGGGGGTGAGCAAGTCTTTGATCTTGGCAAGCAAGAATGCTCAGGAAGGAAGGTTGCATTACAGCAACTAAACTGAGCTGCTAGAAAAACCTGGATAAGATTTTTGGGAGAAAATGTGTTATCTCATTCTGAATGGCATCATTAGCATCAGTTTCTTCCCTTCTGTTTTTCAGAAAATGGCACTTATGATTACTGGGCAGGCATAGTCACCATTTTCAAGTTCTCTCTGGTGCTGCTCAGTCATTTCTCTCCCTCTTTTGCTCCCCTCTCCCAATACTATCATTTTCCTGAAACTCAGCAGCAGCAGGAACGGAACTATTATATTACCCTAAGAATGTATGATGATGATGATGATGATTGCCCCACTTTTCCCTCTCCCCCAAAAAAGGAATTGCTCAAAGCAGCTTACAAAATATAAAAACATGCAATGTTCAATTATAAAAAATTATGGATGCAGTCCTGTATGTGTTTAGATAGAAAAAAAAACTCCAACAACTCCCAGCATGCCCGTTTCTTGTCTAAACATACATAGGATTGCACTGTTAAACACATTTACAACAGCTAAATGAAATAGCAAAGTCAAAAAGCATAAAGGTATCAGGACTAGTAGCCATTAATTGCCTTCTCCTCCAGGAATCTGTCCAATCCCCTTTTAAAGCTATCCCATTTGGTGGCCATCACTACATCTTGTGGAAGTGAATTCCATAGTTTAACTATGTGCTGTGTGAAGCAGGACCTCCTGTTATCTGTCCTGAATATCCCAACAATCAGCTTCATGGGATGACCCCGGAGTCTAGTATTAAGAGAGAGAGAAAAAATGTCTCTCTCACCTCCATCACACCTAATTCTCTCCCCCCCACCATTTTCCTCTGCGTATTTTTACTTCTGATGCAGAAGTACGTCGTCAAGCTGATGATCCTTTCACCTGAATAGCTGCTCTTTCACTCCTATGCTCGCCCGTTAGCTCTTCCACTCTACCCCTCCCCTTCTCTTTCTTTCTCCAGTCAGGTCCTGTCAGATGAGTACTTCAACCAGACCGCCTTTCTGCAGGCAAAAATGAAACGACCCTTTAGTCTGGCTCTTTGGGGGCATCAAGGGAGTACAATCCTGCCTCTGCAGAGATTCAGGCATTGTATGATTTTAAAAAACGCTTTCGAGCCTGGGATGCAAGGTTTGGGTTTTTATATTGAGGCTTGAAGCTGACTGCTGGGAGAGATCGCTTTCCCCTGCCAGGACCTGATGCAATCCATTCATGCCCCCAGTTCCTTTAAAACTACATGGAGGCTTAGGGTGCATTAAATTAGGCTGACCATATGAAAAGGAGGACAGGGCTCATGTAACTTCAACAGTTGTAGAGAAAAGGGAATTTCAGCCAGTGTCATTTGTATGCAATTAGTTCCTGGTGAAATTCCCTCTTTATCACAACAGTTAAAGTTGCAGGCACTACACTAGAGTGACCATATACAAAAGAAGGCAGACTTTTAGCGTTCTAGGAAAGACTGGGGAAGAAGTGGGGTGTTAGCAGGACAGGCATAGCGTCATGTGAGTACCGTGCTGCAAATCCACACATCAGGCATGGCGAGAGTGCACGAAATCGCTGCCATGACAAAGCTCATAGAAAGTAAGTAAGTGTGGGAGGGTGTTTGCACTTGTGTCCTGCTTCTGGGTCCCTGGTCAACAGCTGCTTGGCCACTGGGGAAACAGAATGCCAGACGAGATGGACCCTTGGTCTGATCCAGCATCAGGGCTCTTCTGGTACAGCGTCATGTGAGTACCGTGCTGCAAATCCGCACACCAGGCATGGCGAGAGTGCACTAAATCACTGGTGTGATGGAGCTCTCTATCTGCTTTTTCTACACCATACATAACACTCATCATTCTTGACTGTTGGCCATGCTGGCAGAAGCTGATGGGAGTGATAGTCAAAAAAAGGTTTGGGGGGGGGGCTCTAGGCAGGGGAAAGGTATTTTAAGGGCAATGCAACCCCATCCAGAACAAGTTGGCAATTGTTCTAAATGCCTACCCGTCAACAAGCTCCATTCCAAATGCAGGTAGATTTTTTAAAAGAATAACAGGAAGATTTTGCTTTGTAAATTTACTGAATGACTGGATTTAAGAAGGCAGAGCACCATTTTAAATCTCCTTTTACTTTTCTCAGTTAGTGCCTGCCTCTTTCCCCTCTGTGTCTCTACCTCTGAGTCTGTGCAGTGAATATCCTTACACTTATGGCAGTACATCTTTGGCCCTGTCCATGGAATCCCTTCATGCTATAAACGAAGGTATTTATACCATAAGTAGCCTCCTCTTAGAAACTGCTTTTCAGTATGTATGTCTGCAGAGCTGCAATTTCCATTTCTATATAGGATTAGGCCCCTTGGTGGCCAATTATCACTGTATTAACACCAAGACGTCAAACTTTGTGGTACCTCAGAGACCAAGATGGATTCTGCCAAGTGCTTCTGTGGCAACATTCTATGTATGAGGTAGACTGAAAATGTGAGAGGAATAATATGTGCATGGGCTGAGGCACTGTGGGAGATAAACCACATTAACCAGGTGAGAACTAAAGTGAATAGCAATATAAAACACACTCTGAGTACTAAGCCAACTGTTGATGCAATCCCTGACCCAATGGGTGTGAGCTACTTTTTGTATAAAAATAGCCACCAACAATCCATAACAAATCCAAAATGTAATTTCACTGAAACAGCACTGGATCAATTAACCACTGCTTTGCAATAAGACAAATATGATATCTTAATCAGCCCCAAAGAAGGTACACTTGAAAGTTTGATTATATAGTGAGCACAATGATTTGCAGTGAAATAACAAAAAAATCAAACTTGGCCTCAGGAAATTACAATCTAAAATTTGGTGCATGGGAGGCAATAGAAGGGTGGGATGATGACGCAAGAAACAGTAAACAGAGGTGAAAGAGCCGGTGGGCCTGTTTGCACTATCATGGGGGTGGATGGGTAGCAGAACCACGCTGTGGGAAGGGGGAGGGAAACCACAACAACAACCTCACAAAATCATGGAACTACACCAGGCAGCGTGATTCCCTCACCCCTCTCTACCGATGGTCCCGCCGTCGTCCTCCCACTGCTGCAGCCACACATCCCAGTGGACACTGCGGCAGGAATGAGGTTGCTCCGGCTGCCGCTCAGTGATCACAACCATAGAGATTGGCCACACAAGCTAGAGTGTCACCAGCACTTCTGGGCGCTCTAGGCAGCCGTCTCTAAGATTACCCAGATTTATCAAACGAGAGCCCGACAAAAGTGCCATGGTAAGCCATCCCGGGCCTCCGAACCCACTTGCAGAGTGTGGGTTCTGAGGGTGGGTACTTTACCAATAATGGGCAGGGAAACGCTCCCCTCATGACACACTAACCCTATATGGGTTGCTCCCAAATGTGCCCCATGGTGGGCTAGTGCGTCTCCTGAACCCAGCCAGTGTGGCAGTTAGAAAATGTTGGACTAAGAATAGGGAGACCCAGGTTCAAATCCCTATGAAACGATAAATCTCACTGGTTAACCTGGGGCCAGTCACTGTCATTCACTCTAACCTACCTCACAGGGTTGTTGTAATGGCAAAACGGCTGGGAATCACATACATTGCCATTAGTTCCACTGAGGGTGATTGGGATATATATACATATATATATATATATATATATATATGTATATGTATATATATATATGAAGAATGTGTGTTCAAGTTCAGTTCACTTAGGCTTAGTTTCCATGGGTATTGGGGCCTTGCGGATTCTGCTCAAGGCTTTGCAGAGAAGGAGGGTCTGAAGGAAGGCAGAGAGGTGGTTTCACATGGGTGCCAGGAAGGAGCTCAAGGCCTAATTAGTAAAGACCCTGTAAAGGTGTAAATGGTGCTTACAGCAAACCACTGCTACAAGTAACCCCCTGAAGCTAAAAACCAGGAAAGGGGGGAAATTGAGTAGATCTGGGGGCATAGTGGGCAAGAGGACTGAAGGTTAATCAGAAGCTTATGCTTGCTCAGGTGTTCTCATGTTCTACTATGGCATTCTGTAACACTTGGACAAAACGACATATGTTAAGGCAGGGGCAAGAAGAAGGTTGATGGAGATTTACTAGCAGAGCTCTGGTAGGTTTGCAGTAATTGGTTGTCAAAGGTTTCTGACTCCCAATAGTTTAAAAACAAGTAAAACTGATTAAAAAAAAATATCTGCCATGGTTGGCTTTATGCTAATTGCTTATCCCTCAGCTTCAGTGTTCCTTACGTGTAAAATGTGTATATTAAGGGGTTGAATTATTTTTTGTTTGCAGAACAAACAGAAATACCAAAGTTCCAGTGTAACTCCCAGAAGGGATGAATGAGAATTGTTACCACCACCACATATTACCCCACAGGTGAAGCACTGAACATAGACATCTGTGGTGGGGGTCACCAATGGGGAGCTCTGCTGAGGCATGTGGAATGGAAGAACTCCTAGATAATAGAAAACTGCCTTTTCTCACTTCCACTCACTCACCCACCCCTACTGAGAACCTTATCACTACATCAGGGGTGAGGGAACTATAGCTCTTCACATGTTGTTGGATTCCAGGTCCCATCAGCCCCAGCCAGCATGGCCCATGGTCAGGGATAATGAAAGCTGTAGTCCAATAACATCTGAAGAGCCACATGTTTCCTAAGCCCTGCTCTAGATATACCTGTTGCAGGTTCTACCCACTGTTCATCAACATCCCCTTGTTTCAGAGGTACCCATTCTACCTTCATGGATGAAGGATGTTTTCCAATCACTGACCCAAATGAGGCAGGGCAAAAGCTAAGCCTGCAATAGCAGCAGTAATCTGCCAAGTTTCTACCTTCTTGATCCAGCAGGGCTTCTGTGAGTTTCACAGTATATGATGGACACGGCAACTAGCTGTAGATTATATGTCACTAGCTGTTGACTCGTCCAGTGGTCGAGCATAACATTAGACTAGCACAGGCCCAGCAGCCATGCGTTGTTTTAGGATCATAGACTTGCCCTGCTCACTTATGTAAACTCCTCTTCCACTGCCAGGAGCAACAAGCCTCTTGCAATCAAGTTCCATTTGCATATATTTCTATGAGCTGATTGACACATTTGCTAAACATAAGGCTTCAGCAGCTACTTAGCTCAACAGCTTTGAACAGCTTGTAGAACACAAACACCTTATTTAGGGCAATCTTATGAACTGCTGCCAAGAGCTCTAGCTACATACAAGATTATTCACATGGGAATTGCTTTTTTTGGTTCCTTTTCTGCTAAGAGGAGACACTATTGGCTTCAGTCCTGGCTTTATTCTGCTGTACAGTTCATCCCTCTGAAGAAGACCATTTTAGATGCTATGAGATGGATATGTGTCCCATAGCAAAGAACCTCAGTTGAGGGAGGTTAAATATTGCACTGACAGCTAAAGAATTCTTAAGTGATACCTTTTTAATGTAATTGTGCTACCATTAAAAAGCAACATGTTGTGCTCCTCTATGAGCCTTCCTTTAATGTCAATCTAGCTTGAGGCTGCAATCCCATATATGCTTACCTGGGAGTAAGCCCAGCTGAATTCAACAGGGCTTACTTCTGCGTAGACATTGCACTGTTAGAAAGTCAAATCCAGGAAAACAATTATTCAATTTCTTGCACAATTTATTGAAAATAATGCAGTGCAATTTGGCATGATGTAAAGAACTCCTGGATTACAAAACTATTGCACATATTCAGCAATATCATGATTCAATGTAAAAGTCAATGGTAAGATTCTTTTACAGGCCAGGGAATTAAATAAACATACAAAAATCGGTAAATTCTAAACTAGTGTTTCCAAAGTGACTGTAACTGCCGTTCTGTGCAAATACAGAATATGTGATTATGCTGTATATATTGTATTTTATATAAGTTATATCTTCCCAAGCTAGTTATCTCTGCACAAATCCCTTGTGCAAGATCATAGGCTTTAATGAAGTCACACCAACTATGAATCTAACTATTGTATTTAACGTGCCTGGAGTAATGTTGATATAAGGATTCGTTAGCCATTAAATACTTAGGACTCAAGCGTTGCAATATTTCATCGTTTTCACTGTGTGTGTTGAATGGGAGGTGGAATGCTTTATATATAGATGCAGGCCATTAAGGGAGAACACTGGTACATATTCATACAGTATTTTAGTGTATGTATATACAAGTGTGTCTACATTGTTTTAAACAGTAGAAGCATTGCATTCTTGGTTCTGCTAACCCTACATTAATAAGCATAGATGATCCATGCATTTGTTGAGTGTAATTATATCCCACCCTTCTACTGTAAAAGCAATGCTGAGGTTGGGGGATAATGTACACTAGAGGACAGGCTGCCAGGGACACCCTCAAACGTGTAGCCGACATCAAACGGACATACTGGCTTGCTGCACCTTCTAGAAGATGGATATCTTGCTGTTGTTTCCTATGACTTCTTCCTACCCTGCTTTATTGAATTGCTACTGCTTGACTCTCCTTGATGATGACTGGCCAGAGCCTGGTAATTGCTAAAGGTCACATGTAGGTAGAGTTCACTTCATTTATAATTTACAGACTCCCCTCACCACTGGAAAGGACATTTCCTACTAACAGTTCCTAGAATGTGAGAACAGGGCCTGTTCAGACATGCACAGAGGGCGGGTGGGTAAGGAAAACACGGAGAGGGGAGGGGTAATGGAACCACAACAAGTGGGCCACCATACGATCGCAGAACCACACTGTGCCATTTGCTTCCACTACCCCCCTCTGTGGTTAGGTCACTTACCTCCATACCATTTAACCGTGCATCCCACTATCCCCTGCATGCCAAACGCACGGCCGGCAGCTGCTCTGTTGAGAAAATGAAAAAAAAAGCAAAAAAAAAAAGCAATTGTCCGCGGTAGCAAGAGTATCACCATAAGTGGTGGTTGCTCTTGCTGGCGGACTCTATGGTTGCCACCATTTTTTTCCTGGTGAAACGATCTCAAATACTCACGGGATTCCCGTCACACTAAAAGGGAACCACTGTGGAAGACCACTTAACCATCTTGCAGAAGATGGTTAGCAGGCATAGGTAGTCTGCCCACTGTGAGTGATCCATGGTGGATTAGTTTGTTATCTGAACAGGCCCCAAATCTCTCTCTCCTTCTTCCTATTCCTTGCCTACTCTTAATAAAGAAGTTAATGCTCTCACACTATATGATTTCCAAAATGACCACACTTGAGGGAAGGAGAAGCAAAATCTCAGATCCAATTCTGCTAGGGACCTGAAAGGACAAGTCTCTCATAGAAGCAAACAGGTAAAGAAGGGGTCCCATCCTACAGGTAGGCTGACCATATGAAAAGGAGGACAGGGCTCATGTAACTTTAACAGTTGTAGAGAAAAGGGAATTTCAGCCAGTGTCATTTGTATGCAATTAGTTCCTGCTGAAATTCCCTCTTCATCACAACAGTTAAAGGTGCAGGCACTATACTAGAGTGACCATATACAAAAGAAGGCAGGGCCCCTGCAACTTTAACAGTTGTAATGAAGAGGGAATTTCACCAGAAACTAATTGCATACAAATGACACTGGCTGTAATTCTCTTTTCTCTACAACTGTTAAAGTTACATGGGCCCTGTCCTCTTTTTCATATGGTCAGCCTACTACAGGGAACATGGTAAGAAGGGACAATACCTCTCTAAGCATTCTCATATTTGAGTAGAGTGGCTGGTCTATTGCAATCCAGGTCATTACACATTTTTTTGTACTTCATAAGTATTAGATTGAAATGAGGATAGGATCACATCTAGTTTTAAAATTTGAAGTGAGGGCAAATGCTTAATACATAAAAATACTAGATAATACACAGTATGTAAGATACCGGCCAAAATTATTAGAATTATTTAAAAACATTTTGGGTTGGATCCAGATTTAAGCCTGTGTAACTGGGCTGGTGGAGGCGGACTTCCCCAGCCCCTCAAAGCTACACAGAGGGATACCTCCCCCCCCCCCGAATGGCGTAGCCTGTGGTATGGGTGGCTGAGGAGAAAGAGGGGAGGTCTGAAAGATGAGTGGAGAGGTGCCTCTACCCAATTTTCAGGGTTCCTTCTTCCCCACCACATCAAAGCTTAGCCTATTCAGAAAGGGCACCCTACCCTGTGTGAAGTGTTTGGGGTTGGAGAGGTTGCTTTGGAGAGGAGTGGACCAGGAAATCTGTTTCTGCCAGCCCAGTCACATGTGGCTAAATCTTGATCCAACTCATTATGTTCAGGAAAATCAAATGGCCCTAACATATCATATAAATAACCAGTCTTTTAAATGTAACTCAGATATGCTCACAATTAAAAAGCAAACACCCTAACTGAATTTTACATAGATTTGATACAAATGTGATGGGTTGGATACAAGAACTACTTTCCGTTGACAGAAGGGCTTCTCTCATGTGAGGTGCCCCTGCCTTCCCCCACTCCATACTGCAGCTCACCCCATTCAGCAGGGTCCTGCAACCCTCCTCTGTAGCATTTTCATGGAGGTCAGATGGGGCTGCTGTGACAGGGATGGGAAGGGAGGAGGGGCACAGAAGTCTGCTTCCACCAGCAGAGTTGCATGGCCCCAAATCAGGCTCTACCCCGGTATATTTAGGGATTTTGCATATTTATTAGATGCTTTCTACACTACCATATCAACTCCCTGAAATGAAAAATAAAATGTCCGAGTATTGTATAAGTGTTCAGCACATACATGCATATTTTTAAATGGTGTTATCTTTTAATTGTAAGTCATCTTTGGGCCCTATTTGGCATGAAAGGCAACTCATACCTGTATAAATAAATGAATAAAGATAAATGAATACAACATGGCTATGTACATTAAAGGAAAACACACAGCAAACATTTGAATATATTATGGCTTATATTCAAATAAATCTGCTTCAGTCATAGGATTGTTCTACAGATGTGAACCAAAGTAAGGTACGAGTAACCAACAAAAAATGATGAATTCACCAAACTGTTACGTTTCTCTAGGTCAGGGCAAACATATTTTAAAGAGGCAAAATGACCAAAACATTTCTCAGTTAATATACTTCATTAGCAAATTTGTCCTTGCCACTGTCCAAGATCTGTTCAATTTGGTAGGAATTGAAAATGATGAACAGTGTTCAAGGAGACTCACACAACACATACAACATACATCTTGTACATTATCATTTCTAGCCCATGCTAACAATATAGTTGAGCCTGAACTCTGTCTGGTTTCAATGTACTTATGCATTACATAATTGCTGTGTATCACTATAAACGTGATCTATTATAACCTTCGGTACTGCATATTAAATGACATTGAAAATTAGATTATTCTGATTATCAGAGAAGTGAAAAAGGTATTAAACATCTGTAAGCCTCATAATCAATCACTGTAGCCATCTGAGTGCAATAAAAATCAATCAGGAGCTAGTGCATTTAAATCTAATTTTTTAAGCATGACATTTCCCTCTGAATTTCTTTCTCTAAATGTCACTCTTTTCTACTACAATGATTGATTATATCCCTAGGGACAGTCCATGAACATGAGCAGCTTCATCTACTCTATGGACCACATTTTTACCCCCTAAATATAAAAATAACAGTGAACAATATATTTTCATTTCTTAAGTAAAGAGTTATTATTACTGATTCCAAGACATGGAACTATCTGATTTATGTAGTTAAAACACATTCTGGGTATTTTCACCATCTGCATACTGTACATTTTAGCAAAAAGACAATAGACTAATGTTTTCCAGTGAGCTTTTCCTACTAGAAAAATACAGACAGTTATTTAAAATGAAAACCTATGTGGATTCTTACTACAAGAATCACTAGCTCTGCAAATTTGTAATAAGAGCATATAAACATAAGAAGAGCCATGCTAGATCAGACCAAGGCTCCATCTAGTCCAGCACTCTCTTCTCACAGTGGCCAACCAGCATTCAACCAGGAGCCCACAAGCAGGACACGGGTGCCAAAGCATCCTCCCATCAATGTTGCCCAGCAACTGTTATATATAGGCTTACTGCCTTGGATACTGGAGGTAGCACTTAGCTATTAGGACTAGTAGCCATTGATAGCCTTCTCCTCCAGGAATTTAAAGCCACCCTAATTGGTGGCCATCACTACATCTTGTGGTAGCAAATCCCATAGTTTAACTATGGGCTGTGTGAAGAAGAACTTCCTTTTGTCTGTCTTGAATCTCCCACCAGGCCAATAATATCAATATGCATTGGGAATTCTATCTCCCATCCAGCGCTGGAGAGTTTATCAGTTGTGTGCTACAAAACTGAGTAAAGAGAAGCTCCCTCCAGGTGCTCAAATTGCAATGCTTAGAAGCCTCCATGCAATTGACACCCTTGATAACGTAGAGACTTCTATGTAGGCTCAAGAAGCAGCCCCTTCAGACCTTTGCAGTAAATACATGAAAGTCTGAAGCTCCCTCCCTCAGGACAGGGACGTTGGGGACGGGGCTTCCACGCACAGCCCTGCTGATCTCTTCATGCATTTATTTTGAATGGCTTTAGAGGACCAAAGTACATTTAGATTTTAAAGTGGTGAAAGTAGTATGAACACATATTCAATGCCTTAAGCAAATGCTTCTGAATTTATTAATAGTTTTGTCGCACTCTCTCCTCAGGATTGTTTACATGGTCCTCCCCTTTCCTTATTTTATCCTCACAACAATCGTGGGATGTAGATTAGAGATGGAGCCTGGGAGGATCAGTGAGCTTCGTGGATGAGTAGAGATTTTAACCCTGGTCCTAGTCCGATACTAACCCAGGTGTAGGCAACCTGGTCCCACATCCCAATAGTTTGGAGTACCGCTCCCATAAGCCCCAAGTTCTAGCTATTTCTACATTTTAGAGAATGTAAATTCCTTTACTCATTTTGTTATATTTCTGTCCCAAATTTCCTCCAAGGAGCTGAAGGCAGCATACATGCTGTCCCCTCCCGAAGTTTCTCCTCACAACAACCATGTGAGGTAGGTTAGGCTGAGACAGACTGATTGACCGAACGGCCCAAGGTCTCTCAGTGAGCTTCATGGCCATGTGTGGATTTGAACTCAGGCAGCCCCAGTCCTAGCCCAATGCTCTAATCACTACATGAATGTCTGATATGTCTTATTTTCTGGTTTACTGAATTGGCTTTATTCCCAAATGTGGTTGCCAAGATAAAAATAGTGACATTGCTGTCAGGAAATACTGTCAGCTGTAGCTTACAAAACTGCAAAGAAACTGGTGAGAGAAATAACCCTTTATGGTAAATTTATCAATACTTTAATTTCTAATCAGCACCCATACTCTGAATGAAATAGGATGTTACTGGATGTGAGATCTGGATGGCAGAATATCATCTTTTGCCTTCTTTGGCATCAGTAAAGCAAAAACTAGAAAGTGAGGATTGAGGCTGCTTTGGTGTTTGAAACACACGATTTTAGAGAAGGTTATAAATACACTCCTCTCTCTCTCTGGACTCTTGTTTTGAGCATATTTAGGGCAAGATTTGCTCATGGGTTTAGAAGGTGTTCTGTATGAACAGAATCTCTGAAACATCATGGAAGAACAAAGCTCAGGCAGAGAATTCAGAAAAGAAACCCAAAGCCAGGAAAGTAAGCAAGACTATGCCCACACGAACACAGCTTTCATTCAACAGCTTCCCAAAGAATAATGGGTACCACCACAGCCAAATATTTAAGAAGATTAAAAGAATAAGCCATATAGCAGCAGTGTGCAGTGCAGAGAGTAAATGCAAGCATGGTGAAAAGAATGTGTAGGACAGTAATACAGGGAAACTGTTAGCTGCCTCTTGCCAATCCACAGGGATTCTTATAATTAGGTCTTGTTTACGTGACAACATCGTGTTTCAGAGACAGGCAATCTACTTGAGTGATGGGCAGAGTTCAGACTTCTAAAATCTACTTTGCTTTCTTTTCTTAGAACCCTGAGATCTACCAACTGGAGCTAAGTGCAAAGGACATACGTTTAGAATTAAAGAATTCTGGGCCCAAGGATGTGTTTTGAGTACCAGAACTGAATGGTGCTTGCTGTCCTTCCACACAAAAACCACCCCTGGTTACCTCAAGCTTTCTTCATTTTAGTATGTTGCTATTGTTAAACAATCCAGGGGTCAGAGATCTTTGGAAATTTACTGTAAATCATCCAGAGATCAACCCATAGATCCAGGTCTACCCATTCCCGATCAACTGCTTTTGTCTACACAGGCACGTACTCCCAGGATATTTTAACAATATGTCCCTTCCTTAGACCACTGTGCACCTGGAGTCTTTCCACCTTAATATCCAAGATGATAATCAGGCTATTGTTGTGAAGTAACCTACCTTCAACTGAAACATATATCAGTCAAGAGCTTCCATTTATTGATGAGCTTTTCTCCTCACAACCAAATTGCTTCAGTTAAACACTGAGCTATGTAAACAAACCAGCTGAGGCATGTTATGCTATCACAGGATTGTTATCACAGGATAATTGTTATCACAGGATAAGAGAATAACTAGAAATTAGCGAAGAACATAGAAGTGCTCACATGGGGCAGCAATTTTAGGAGTTCCCACCATTAACTTCCTCATCCATGGATGGCTCTAGCCTTGAGAGGCCCATGGTTAAAGTGTCCTTTGGTGAGGGCCACTCCTCTGTCGGTGGGCCCTGGAAGGTTTACCTGGTAGCAGGCAGCAGCACACCAAATAGGCTATATAACAGCTGCCTCTAGCTCCCATTTCCATTTCTCAGAGTCCCAAAGAGACACTATGGCAGGGGGCACTGTGGGAAAATTAGGCCCACAACAGGTATTACTTATGGTGGTCAAACTCAGTTGCTGAGACTGCATAGAGTCCCAGTACAAGTCTCACAGCTGGGAAAATGGAAGATTCTGAGAATCTACATAGATTTTAGAGCTGCTCAATTGTGGTGCAATTCCTGAATGTAGAATATTTAATAGCAGTAACCACACACACACACACACAATCTTTTCTGGCCACTTTACAAACTGTACAGTTGTTTTTAGTGGTACTCTTAGTGCCTTTTTAAAAGACCCCTTTTAATGTTTCTATTACAACATTTGAAAAAAAAACCCCACCAAGTATTAACTTTAAACTTCCAGAGAGAGGACACTAAAACGCCATTAGTAAGTTGTCTCATCTCATTCCAGCTGTTCGAATGCCCTTTGGAGCTAACTTCTTGAAGCAAGTGCCCTTTGGAACTACAGTTTTGAAATTTGGGATAGCAATTCCCTTGGATAGTTGATTACAGAACTAAATATCCTAAATCTGATCTTTCTATCATATATCACTAAAAGGTTGATCACTGAAGAATGTATGAATATTACATTAACGTCCCCCTGTAAGTCAGGAAAGTGCCTCTTAATTTGGAGAAATGAAGGTCTTCAGAGGTCAGCAGATCTGTTTATTGGATTTTTGAAAAGAAAAATATTGATGGTGACCGAATGCAGTGCTCCCAAGGCAGAGAATCACCATCAATTGATAACGATTAACTTCATTTTACCTGTCCAACCATGTGCAGGTAAGAGATAGTTATAAATTTCATGACATTTAGCGTACAATTTTTTTAAAAAAAAATTAAAGAAATAAAAAATAACCACCAGTGGACCATGTCAGTCTTCATTCATGTTAAGTGATATACAAATAATCAGATTAGAAAGTGAGGCAACTAGCACTATCCTTTGAACTTCCAAGAGGGTTGATTCAGCGAAGGTCAGACTCATCAGCTGTGGTTAAATGTCATGGCAAAAATTTCACTTAACTTTTGTTTGTCGTGTCACTTGGAGCAAAAGCTTATAAATAACATTAATTATTGTTTTAAACAAGCCAACTACAAATTGCTGGCTTGTTTAAATTGACCATAATTAATGTTAACTACAGTTACAAGTGGAAAACATGGGAATCTCAGGTAACTTAAAACAGAAGCAAATGCTTCTGAACATCTTCTCCTGGCTGCATGAAAGTTTCTGAACCACATGTACGGAAAGGGGACGGGGGTAATACTTTAGTTTGAGACTCACTGTAACTTTCTCCTGTTTGTGTATGTTGCGCTTAAACCATGATTTAGCATGACATGTGAATGCAGCTTTCTTGTCAGAAAGATAAGGAGGCCTATTCCATTCAATGACCAATTTGTGTATATTTGGAGATGGAATGACATGTAACAGGCACTGAAGCAGAGGGTTGATTGCGCAACCTATGCAATTTTTTAAAAAAACCCAACCCTGCCAGTTACAAAGTACAAATTATGCGCATTCAAATAGCTCCTATGTGCTGGTGTAATGCAGTGGCTAAGACTGCCCCTGGTTCAAAACTCATCTCAGCTTTTAAAAACAAACAAACAAACTGAAACACTCACACCGCACCATAAATAACTAGTAAAAAAAGACATCCAAAGGGCACCACTTTTTGCAGGAATCCAAATGCTAAATGGCTTTTTGTTCAAGAGGTGCTGCAGAGTGGGATGGTGTCTCAAGACTTCTGCCTATGAGATAGTACTGCTAGTCTAGGTAAAGTTGCCAGAATTTGGGAGGAGCAGATGTTATACCTGGAATTGACACATCTCTTGAATTTTTGCTGCTTTTCAGGAACTGCACACCTGCCTGACGATTCTTTATAAGCTCGGGATGTCCAGTTGGGAGTGCACAGGAGCACTGTAAGCACAGAATTGCCATAGCAGATGTGCACTCCAGACTTGCTATAAATATAGCCTTCTGCGAAAATAAATTATCACCCCATTTCAAATATTCCCTTTTGTGCATCACAGTGATAGCACTGCAGTGTCAGAGGTTTCTAGATGAAACTTATTATCTAGATCCTTTCCAGTCTGGCTTTTGGCCTGGTTTTGGGATGGAAACTGCCTTGGTTGCCTAGTGGATGGTTTACTCCAAGGGATAGGCAAGGGTAGTGCAACCTGGTTGATTCTCCTGGATCTCTCAATGGCATTTGATGCCATCACTTATGATAGCCTTCTGGGCTGTCTCAAGGGAATGGGGATTGATGGTACTGTACTGAACAGGTTCTATTCACTGCTGACAGATAGGACCCAGAAGATGGTGCTGGGAGACCAGTATTCCTCTCCTTGATCAGAGGCCTGTGGGGTTCTGCAGAGTTCCATCAGGAGCACTACTTCAGATCCATGGCCTCACAAAGCTAGACATGAGCCACAAGGTCCAGATCAGGGGTAGGCACCTTTGGGCCCATAGGGAAATTTGACATTCTGATAATTGGAAACTATTAATGCAAGCAAATGGCTACAAATACCTACCAGATGCAACAAAGCTGTTCTCCAACAATGTATTATTAGAAACCCATTCAGTTTTCCTTCCTAACCCCTCCCCAATTCAGCTGTGATCCTAAAAGAATAACTCAAGCCAGTTGGTTTAAAAGGTTGCACTTTGCCACATGGGGACAAAAAAATCTCCAAAACTGTAATTTTATCACTGATCTCTTCCCTTTATAATATGTTCCAACATATTGCAGTTCTGAAACACTTTAAATGCACTATTTTGAGTCATAACACCCAATCCAATTTAGTTGTCAAATGAGTGGCAAAAGACAGGGAGAAACACTTGTTTCTGGAAAACACTGCCTCCTTAAAAAAAAAGGGTGTGTGTGTTATTGTTATTGCTGATTTCAAATCAAACAGATTACTGGAGATCCTGGATAACTCCCATGGCAAGAGTTATTGCACACTAGGGAGCTTGTTTCGATAAGGCAAAAAGGCAGCAGTTCATCACAGAGTTAACTCAATAACACAATGCTTTCTACTTGGATTAACTGACCCAGTTTTTCGAGACTCTTGCGTGGAAAACAAAAGATGAAACTTGGATATTATATGGAATGGGAAGCAAAGGATTGGGTGTTTCAGCTGAAGGTGGAAACTTTCACCTCT
This sequence comes from Anniella stebbinsi, assembly GCA_029215795.1. Taxonomy (NCBI): domain Eukaryota; kingdom Metazoa; phylum Chordata; class Lepidosauria; order Squamata; family Anniellidae; genus Anniella; species Anniella stebbinsi. The sequence goes on from JARDYH010000002.1 coordinate 187,674,523, forward strand.
GGTTTCAACAACTGGTCTCTCATTTTATGATGATGATGGTGGTGGCCCATGAAGAGGCTCAAGCTGGTTGAAATTTACATCACGAACGACTGCACATAGTATGGTGTAATTTGGCATAGCTGGTGATTTCTACTTCCACAAGAGAAGAATGCACAGTTAATCCTGCTCTTTCAGAGCCAAAACAGGATATATCTGTGTCTAGCCATTGGGCTTTTTGTTCATTTTTACTCAAGTAGGCCCAGGGCTCCCAATCCACATCTTAAAAGCCTCCTTACCTCTAGGGTTCTGATCCAAACTTGGGGTCCAATGCCTACTACTCTAGACTAAAAATAATAATTAAAGAAAACCCTCCATTATAGCTGCTGGACACAGATTTAAAGTAATTGTTTTGGCCCTCAGGGAACTCTGGCCTTTGGAAAGAGTAAGCATAGCAAAAGGGCTCCTATTAAAAACAGCTAATAGATAGGAAACAAGCCATAGGATATCACAATTCCTAGTGCTCTCCAGAAATGAATTCCGCCCTAGCACGTTGGTGTTATTTAAAGATCTGTACCCTGCCTTTCAAATAAAAAAAATCAAAACAGAGCAAAAATCTACTAATCAGCAATATATGGTGCATTTCTATATTTTCTAAGAATTACAACATAAATAAAAACAGCATCAAATCAATCAGTTCAGAGTTGAAATACTTGTAAAAACCCTGGATTTTTTTTTTAAAGTCTTACCATGGAGCCCAAAAGAAAATGAGCATCAGGCAAGTTTCCTGGGAAGAGCATTCCATAAATAGGAAGCCACTGCAAAGGAGGCCCTCACCATAGTAGCCACCTGCCATACCGCAGCTGGTGCTGTTACTCAGAAGTGAGCTTCTGAAGATGACTTCAATGACCAGGCAGGCTGATATGGAGAAAGGACATCCTTCATTTAAGACCTACTTCAGCAGCAACACTAACTATGGTTAAGGCTCCTGCTTAACTTTGGTATAGTTTGGAATCCTATTTTCAACTCCTAGATAAGCAGAAATCCTGAGGCAGGGTCTACGATTGTGCAGAGAGTTCTACTCATGTTCAAGCGAATGCAACTAAAATTCCCTCTCAGACTTTGCAGATTCAACATGGCAAAGTGCATGCATATATGTACATTAGTACACTTACGCATTTGTATACTTGTGCAATTGTATATCACCAATTTTCCTTCACGAGGGACCCAGGGCAGTATCCAATCCTGCTTGTCTGTGTGTGGGGCCTACTGCTGCTTTCGTTCCGCATGCAGCCAGTCCCACCAATTCTGTTGCGCAGGTGGTCCTCCCGGCTTCCACAATGGGAATTTAGTGCTGTTCTAGTTGTGATCTCTATAATAAGCAGAGAAAGGCCTCTTGACATTGCCCTTTCTATGGGCTCCATCATACCTACTTTTTTTCCTGGTTTGCCTCCACGATTTCTTCCTCCGTTTCATTAACTTGTCAAGCTAACGGTCCCTTTCACGTGTGTTTGAAGTATCGCCACTGTACCAGTGAAATCTCCTTTCACTTGTTTGCTCTCCTGCGACCCTTCTCCTAACCCCTCCAGTTCATTGGTTCTTGTTGTTGATGGACATTGTGATGGATGTGGGCACCTTCCCCCCTCGCTCTGGCTTTGTTGTCTAACATTTTACCAACTTAACATTTCATTGGCTGGGTGCCGTTTCTGTGGGCAATGAGAGTGTGGTTGGAGCAGCAAAAGTCTGTTCAACTGAGTCATCACAAGCCCGTTCGTTCGACACAGCATGCTGGAGAACTGCCCCACCCACCTCTTTCGTCAGCAAGACCTCCCTTCAAAGTACATGCCCCCAGCAAGGACATAGTGTGAGGACAACAATACACAGGAGCAGAAGGGTGTTTTAATCCTGCATGGAGGAAATAAACCGGACTTTCCCCAATCTAGGAGAACACAGAAAATGGAGGGGAAGAGGCGGGGTGACTGCAGGACAGGCACGGCATCTTGTAAGTACTGCTCTGGAAGATGGCAAACCAGATATGATGAGAGTGCAATAAAATGCTGGTGTGATGGAGCCCTATGTTAACTTTGAATCAAGGGGGCATTCAGAGAGAAATACCAGTGAATGCTCTCCAACTTTCAAACATTTATATGTTGTCTAGATGCACTGTAAGGTCTATAGGTAAGGAGAAAGCAGTCTGTAGCCAAAACTAGGAGGTTTGAGAATTTCATTTAGTTTGCAACTGGAAGCGAGCCAACATGACTGGCACATCCCAAACTAATGTGTGGATCAGACAGTAGTTATCTTCCACTTTCACACTTCTCCAAATTGTTCAATGCCGTTTTCAGCTTTAAAAATGTAGCACAACGTATATAAAATGTGCATTTTACAATAAAATGTGGGGAAATTTTCAACAATCACAGATTAATGTGAAAACAGAACAAATCGGACTTATGAGTGGCTGTTCTGTCCACCGCTAGCCAGGCTGAAGCAGGGATGGGGAGTTCTCAGTGCCTGGCTTTTAAAAATATTTCACATTCTTTATAAATAAACACAGATCACATGTTTCTTATTGATACCTACCCTGACCCTTCAGGGCTAGGGTTCAGCTAAAAATCCCAAAATAATAAAAACATTAAAAGTTCAGTCTCAATTCCATTTTTTTGTAAATAAAAGGAGACCAAACAGAAGAGGGGAGGTAACAGCAAATCTGCTAAAAGCCCCAAATAGCACAAAAATACATTTAGCTCACTTAATATATTGTTTGGTTCCTAAAGTATTTCCCTTAGGAGGATTCACGCTAAATCATTTAGTAAACTTGAAGCACATCAGTCTACTTGCGGAAGTTGTTGAAGCAGTCGGGAGAGAGGGACATGGTTCTCAAAAGCATGAGAACAAACGTTAGGATTATCTTTGAACTCCAGTGCTACGTCCAGAAAACCTCAAATTCTTAAAAGAAGCATACAGTATAGAAAAGCTCCCTGAGGTTGTGTTTAATTTTGCAAGGAGGTTTTATATTTAACATTTTATTTGGTTAGAGCAGTGGTTACAAAAAAGAAAGGAAGAAAAAAGAAAGAAAGAAAAAAGAAAAGTAGGTCAGTGTGTTTCTCATGTATATCTTCCTGACTCCATTACAAGTGCCTGTCAGATGACTAGCCAAGCCTATAATCCACAGTAAAAGCATGTTTGCGTTCAGTTGCACTTTTTGCCAGGGGCCATGTGGAATTCCATTTAGCTTCAACTCCCAAATTTAGACATATGCCTCGAAAATGCAAAGAATCTCTTCATAGACATTTAAGTGAAGCCATTTATGTGTCTGCGATAAGCAACCTGTTACAGATTTGAGACACTGAGATGGAATCCCAGAGATAATTAAATGCTTACCAGCCTTAGGCACTGCCTGTAGGAGTTCAAGATACAACTTTTAAAAGTCTGTTTCAGAATCATCTTCGTGTGTTGTTAACAGACTTTCCACTAGAACTAGCGTAAACAAACAAACAAAACAAAAGCTTACTGTAACTATGCTATTGCTTGGGATGCAAAGGAGGAAGGGAAGAGATGCACTAAAATGATTCCACTGGAAAGAGGCAGAAAAGGATCTAAGGGTTGGAAGGCAGTTCACTGCAGGTATAGCACCAGTGAGTAAAGGAATCCCCAAAAGTTTTCTCTCCTTATCTACAGCTATTAGAGCAAGAGTGCAGAACTTCAGACTGGAGCCAAATCCAGCCATCCAGAATTGCCCCAGGTGGCCACACTTTCCGCCTCTGGCCCCACCCCTCTCTCCTGACCACCAATAGTTTTGTGACTTCCCTGGATTTTACACATTTTTTTCTCATTCTAAAAAGTTTAAATGTTTGACTGGGTTCAGACAACACGATAACCAACAGTGATTTAAATAGTTGACGGTTGGTTATTTAACCCACTGTGGGTTATTGTGTTGTGTGGAGGGATTTTTTTTAAACAATTGGTTGGTTATTTGGGCGAAATAACCCATGGAAAGAACCAACGCTGTGTAGAGTTGGTTATCTGAACCATTGTTGGTAAACATGTTGTGTGGTGGGCACCGTTGGTTATTTTGGTTATTTTACTGGCCACTGAGTCACAAGGCAAAAGCAGTCAAAGCGTCGACTGCTGCTCTAGTCCAGCCAGCAGGATAGAGGGCAGGAGATGAGTGAGTCAACTCAGCATGGACTAACAGTTAATTCAATGCTGATCCTAATCCACAACACGGTTGATTATTAACATGTTGTGTGGGGAGTATCCCCTAAATAAACAACTATCAAATTCATTATTTCCCTACCATTGATTATCATGTTTTCCTAATGAAGCCACTTGCACTTTTGCTTTAACCTTAAAATATCCTGATTCCTCATATTCATTATTATGGTTTTTCTTCTCAATACTTTACTACTTTGAATTTAGCTCACAACAAAGAGGTCTTTAAGGAGAGGGTTTATAGTGTTTCTATCCAAATGGATCTCTGTGCAGTTGCAAGTAATAAGATTGCACCTTGGTTTGCAGAGACTAAGCTTAAATTCGAATGTGAATGCTACCTGACTCTAATTTCTAATTCTCATCTTAGATCAGCCCTTGCACGATTAAAGATGCAACAAATGAAAACAGCAGTTCTAGAAGGGCGTTTTAATAAAATTCCTTATACCTCGAGACTCTGCCTTTGCCGTAGTGGCAAAGTGGAGGATCTGCCTCATTTCTTGTTCTACTGCCCTATCTATTCCCAAATTCGTTCTAAATATTTAGATTGTTTCCTTGAGAAAATGTCCAGCTGGTCCAATTCAGAAAGAATACACTTTTTGTTTACATGCGATAGCAAGACTGTCCTATTGACATTGGCCAACTTTGCTCTTACAGCGCAAATGTATAGAGCAAAATTTCTGACCTTGCAAAATGTATGATTTGTATTACCGTATTTCATCAAATCTAAGACACCATCGAATTTAAGACACACCTCAATTTCAGGGCCACCAACAGGGAAAAAGCTTTGCGTCGATTCTAAGGCACACCTTAATTTCAGCACCCCTTCCGTCCTTCCCCCCTCTCCTCCATCACAGTCGCCAGGCCTCACTGCTGCTGCCGCCACTCCACACTGCTGCCAGCGCTCGCCTCAGCATGGCAAGGTGTTGTTACTGGGAACTAGGCCACGATCTGGCCTAGTTCCCAGTAACAATGCCTTGCCAGGCTGAGGCGAACTTTGTCAGCGGTGCGGAGTAGCAGCGGCGGCAGCAGCGAGGATGGGCGAAGGCGATGGAGGAGAGGGGGGAGAGTTAGGGCTAGGACCCCACAAGTCCCCCCTCCCCACTTCCCTTGATTGCTGCTGCCTCGGCCTGGGAAGGCTTCAGTACTGGGAAGTAGGCCGAGATCTCGCGAGTACTGAAGCCTTCCCAGGCTGAGGCAGTAGCGATCAAGGTAAGTGGGGAGGGGGGAGGGTTAGAGCCCTGCAAGTCCCCCCTCCCCCTCCCCCTTACCTTGATCACTGCTGCCTCGGCCTGGGAAGGCTTCAGTACTGGGAAGTAGGCCGAGATGTCGTGAGATCTCCTGAGATCGCGGCCTACTTCCCAGTACTGAAGCCTTCCCAGGCCAAGGCAACAGTAATCAAGGTAAGGGGGGAAGGGCGACTTCTGACTGGCCTTGTGGGGTCCCTTGGGACCTGCTAGGGCAAGTCACGGGGGCGGGGGCATGCAGAGCCCTAGTGCTTTCTGCAAAACACGGGAGAAATCCGGCGATTCTAAGTCGCCATCGATTCTAAGATGCACCCTGTTTTTACAGATGTAAACATGGGGGGAAAAGTGTGTCTTAGAATCAATGAAATACGGTACCATTGATTTTACCATACTTGTTGTAATCACTGGTTGAAACAATAAACTTTTATGTATCTATCCTGGTATTTTAGACCCGATCCCTTTTGCCTATAGACCCACCCACCACTGGAATCCTACTCCCAAGAGCTTCTCCACAATGGAATTCAGTACTTGGGCTGAAAGACATTCTGCAGTCCTGCAGTAGGGTATACTCTGGACCAAATTACAAGCAACGCAAAATGCATCTTTGCATTAAATGTGCACGTGTGTGTTTTTTAAAATGTAATTAACACCTGCTTGTGGAGCTGATAATTATCAGGATCAAAGTAGGCAGGGAGAATTTAATCTTTTCATTCCCTGTTGTGGTCCTGAGAAAAAATGCCTCTCTGAAACAGCTATTTGCATTGAGAGGAATGTTCTCACTGGGACCAAAGATGTATCGTTTCAACCAATTAGGTCAGTCCAAGATTTCCACCTCATTGCAAGTTTGTAAAATCAGAAATTAACTAAAACTGCAGCCAAAGTAAAACCAAGGAAACAAACTACATGTAGGCAGTGCATATATTCAAATGTACATCTGAGGGCTTCTCCACATTTAGCAAGCATTCTGCAGCCTTACCGAGGTTTCGTCTTTCAGAGTCTTTGCGGGTTTAACGATTGGCACAATACACCTGCTCTCCCTTGTTTTGCCAGTTTCTTCCCATGTTTCAATTATACCACCAGCAGATGGCACCGTTTTATTGTGTGATTTCGATTTATTACATCATTTTGGGGATTTTATGAAATGGTGGACTCCTGCTTGAAAAGGTGGGAGAGGCATAGGAGGTTGACAATGTCATGAAAAGTATTTGCAAACCTCCTTGAGTGACCAATCACGAGCATGCAGTAAATCACTTGTGTGGAGAAGCTCTCAGTACATAAGTACATTTTGACCATTTACGGCTTTTGTTGCAATACACATTTTTGTGCACCTATTCTGAATGAAATATTTTTTTCTCAAGTAGACAAAATGTAAGTTGTCTTAACTGACTCATCTGAAAAGGCCAAACCATCCACTGATAATTCAGTCAATTTTCTCCTGGGTCCAGTATAATCATCTCAATAGAGTATGTCATGACAAATATTCCCAGCGACTTGAATTCCGCAAATACGATGTCATTGGTCTGAAGGGATTTTCCAATAACACTCCTCAAAATAGTGGCTCAGTCCAGATATAAAGCTAAACCATAGTTTAGTGCAGCTAGGCAACCTGTGACCCTTCAGATGTTTTGGACAACAACTTCCATATTCCTATTGGCCACGTTGGCTGGAGCTTATGGGAGCTGGAGTCCAAACCACTTTATTTATTGATTTGTACCCTGCCTTTCTAGCAAGAAAAATGGCACTCAAGGCAGAGGGCACCAAGTTCTCTACTCCTAGTAGTGACAAAACAAAAGAAAATAATAATTTCAGGGGCCCGATGCATTTTGGATTCTCCAAATGTGTCACAAAGAATCTTTCCAATGCTCATTGAACACTTTAAGATGGGGGGGGGGGGAACATTGGAAAGACTCTTTGCAACACATTTGGAGAAAGATAAGGGCCCCCTGAGGAAGGAAATATGTTGAGCATAATAGAAGTTTTTCAGGCACCTGAGAATATTTTATCCATTTTGGACATATAAGTGCCAAACTCTCTTGCTGTTTCTCTACTCAAGGTAGTGCCATATGAATGAGCCCCAGGAAGCTTTGGGCTTGAGCTCCTCTGCCATGACCATGAGGAGATTGGAAGCATCCGCATTTAAACTAAGTGGAGTTCCCTATTATATCCGAATTTGGGGAAACTGGATCCCTTCAGATGAGTTCACCTATAACTCCTTTATCAGCCCCAGCCAGCATTGCCAATGGTCAGGGAGGATGGGAGTTGTACAACAAAATATCTGGTGGGACCCAGGTTGGGGAAGGCCGGTTTAAACTATGATTTGACAACCATTCAAGATCATAAACAACAAAACATCTTGACCATCTGATCTATAGTTAATACTAACCAGAATTCCCGGAGTTTGGATGTAGCAGGGAACTCAAGTCAGTTTAAAAGCGGATAATTCAAGTCTCTTCATAGCAGATCTTGAAGCGGAGGAGAAGAATACAACGCTGAGGCTTGCTGAGGCCCATTCACATAGAACTAAACTATGGTTTAATGTTATGTCCAAAAGGGCCTATTGAATATGGGTCTGTTCAGATGACACTTCAGGCTCTGTGGTTAGCGAAAGTGTAGTTCTCTGGGGTTAGCACTAACCACAAGCCATCCTGTCGTACACAACACTTTAAGCTGCAGACGTTCCAACTGCAGTTAGTGAGTGAGCAAGGTTTAGCAAAATGTATCACACAAGGCACCTTAAAATCTGCTGCTTAACCAAAAGCCTTAACACGGCAGAGTTTAACATGTCTTCTGAACAGGCCCTATGTGTACTTTGGAATCTCAGTTCAAAAAAAGACTTTCAGCAGGCCAAAAGATGTTGCTGTTGCTCTACTTAAAAAGTGCCTAAATTTTTCTAAGCATTATAGAGCCATTAAAAGACGAGATAATGATTGGTTTTATCTTGCCGGGATTAGGGCAGGATTCTTTCCTAGGTCTACCTGGAGATGCTGGAGATTGAAACTGGGACCTTTATCATGGAAAGCAGGTGCTCTACCACTGAGCTACAGCTCCTCCCCATTGTACATATTTTAAAGGGTTTATTTTGTAGATGATATTGGTGCTGAAGCTAAGCCAAATAATAATCTTAACTGTTACTGCTTTAAAATATATATATATATATATATATATATATATATATATATACTGCAAGCCAAAAAATAGGGGAGAAGCCCATTTGGAGTTGGCAAGGAAAATCAGTATTTGATGTATAGAAAGTAAATTTGGACAAGCAGCACACGAGATGACAAAAATCCTGAAAAAATGGATGCTGCAGCAGAAGAGCAGTGAAAGACTCACAGCCACAGATGTTACACCTTAGAGAATAAGGCTTAGTGTAACTTCCAGCTGAGGACATGTAATCAATCTTTACATGAGCTTATTAGCTACGTCTCCCTTATGTTACTGTCCCAACAAGGGAAAACATACACACAGTCAATGGGAGACATCAGTGGTGCAATACTGCTTCAGCTAAAAAGCTGCAACTCAGGGCTTGTGTTTCTGCTACGAAAGATCTCACGGTTGTGATTGGCATGAAAAACTGACAACAATGCTAAAAATAAAGCCATTCCCAGGCTCCACAGCCTGTAAAAGTGAAGAGCTGTTCCAGAGTTAAACCAACTTTGATCTGCAGTAGAAACTGACCCCTTTCCCAGGGGTAATAGTATATTATTCATCCCTTTCAGGAACCTCAGCACTCTTCTGCTTTCCACTAGGACTAGCAATTCCACTCCTGCAAGCTCTGATCTATACAGCAGTCGTTCAGGAAATCCTCTCTTCCTGATTCTCCTGTATGGGGTCTGGAATGGTTTTTCTGTTTGGCTGTCCTTTCCTCACTGAGATTGCCTTCCTAGTCTCTTCTCTCCCGATCAAAATTCTTTATTCCAACTTTACTTATTCTTTAGCTAGGTCATATTGCTAAAAATGCTAAACCAATGTTCAGCTGGAGAATTAAAGTAGGACTTGTTTTTAAATAGGAGCAATCCTCCATCCATTAAAAGACAAACAAATTTGTGCAGAGAGTTGTGTGCAGAGATGCACCTCATAGAGTTCAAGAGAGCACTCTGGTCCTCTGGCAGGTCAGCCCTGCGTGGGTACTTGGTTCTATTAGTTTAGGTACAGTGCAACACCTTCCACCATTCACAGGGATTAATGCCCTCTTATACATCACCTTGTCACATTCAGTGGATAGTTCATCTGCAGATACACCTGCCCAGGAGTGGCATGGTGGGAAAGAGCAACGAGAGTTCTGTTTAGATCCTACGCGATGTCCCTCCATGCTCAACTCTCCACAAATGGATGGTGAGGTGCGTAGTCTTTGTTATGAGTTGCAAATGAATTCATGGGCCATTAATCTGCCGTACATGGCACAGGAGGGAAAGCTCATTAGATGAGTTGATGCAATTATGGCTATTACATAACCATCTCCACTGAACATGGATTTCATTTTGTTATTCATAATTTACTTTACGTTGCTGCTTTCTTTATACCCTTAAAACTGGCAAGTGAAAGGGCTGCACAAAACTGAGAAGAGAGGTTGAAGGAGGAGGAGGGTCAGAGAGATCCCTGCAGAAAGAGAAGCACTATCTAGACCCATTTCAGTCTGGGTTTCGATCTGGTTACGGGACTGAATCCGCCTTGGTCGCTCTGATGGATGACCTTTGTCGAGAGAGGGACAGGGAGAGTGCAACCCTGTTAATTCTGCTCAGTCTCTCATTGGCTTTTGATACCATCAACCATGGCATCTTCCTGGATTGACCCCGTGGGATAGGCATTGGAGGCACAGTGCTACAGTGGTTCCAGTCCTACCTACGGGGTCGTTTTCAGAGAGTAGCACTGTGTGACCATTCCTCAGCCCCTTGTCAATTCAGCCATGGGGTGCCACAGGGCACCATCTTCTCCCCAATGTTATTTAACATCTATACGAAGCCGCTGGGAGCAGTCATAAGGGGATTTGGAGCTAAATTTCATCAATATGCTGATGACACACAGCTCTATATCTGACAACTGAATCAGGTGAGACTGCTCAGATACTGGACCGATGCCTATACTCAGTAGTGGGCTGGATGAGGGTCAATAAACTGAAACTGAATCCTGGCAAGACGGGAGCCCTGTGGGTGAGTGTTTCCTGAATCCAGGAGATAGGCTCATTGCCTGTTCTGGATGGGGTTGCACTCCCTCTGAAAGATCAGGTCCATAGTTTGGGGGTACTCTTAGATCCATCTCTGTTGCTGGGGGCTCAAGTGGCCACGGTGGCTCGGAGTGCCTTTTACCAACTTCGGCTGGTTCACCAGCTACGGCCTCTTCTGGACTGGGACAGCTTGGCCACATTGGTACAGGCATTAGTAACCTCAAGATTGGATTACTGCAATGCACTCTATGTGGAGCTACCCTTAAAGCAGTCCAGAAGCTGAAGCTAGTGCAGAATGCTGCAGCTTGGCTGTTGTCTGGAGCTGCTCCTTTCCAGCATGTAACTCCTTTACTGAGGGAACTGCACTGGCTGCCTATTCACTACAGGGGCAGGTTTAAGGTTCTTGTACTAGTGTACAAAGCCCTAAAGAACTTGGGACCAGGATACCTGAGAGAGCATCTTTTCCCCTATCAACCTGCCCAGTCACTGAGGTCATCCGAGGGCATGCTCCTGGTGATTCCACATAGACCTATCATCTGATTGGAGTCCACCAGGGGAAAAGCCTTCAGTGTGATGCCCCCCCTCCTATGAAATTCACTACTTCTGGAGGTTAAGCAGGCACCAACTTTGTATTCTTTCCGGCTCCTCCTGAAAATGTCATTGTTTCAGGAAGTCTTCCCTTAATGACCAGCTGTGATTTATTTTGCACATTGTTTCTTTTAAAAATCTACTTTTAATGTGTTTGTATTCTATTTTATTTTGTCCAGCGCTTCGAAATTCTGAATGGGAGCAGTATATTATAAACATTGAAATAAATAAATAAATAAATAAATAAATATCTGCTTACTAAGGGTCATTAAACACTACCCTTAGGAGAAAAGATGTCTAATCACAGGGAGGGGGGAGAAATGCATGGACAAATTTCAAAACAATCTATATCATGCTATTATAGGCCATGATTTGGACATATTGTCTATGTTGTTAAGACTGGAGGTCTTGTACTAGGAACATAGGAAGCTGCCTTATACTGAGTCAGCCCACTGGTCCATCTAGCCCATTATCTAGCAGCAGCTCTCTGGGTTTTTAGGCAGAATTCCTTCCTAACCCTACCTGGAGATGCTGGGGATTGAAGCTGGGACCTCCTACATGCAAAGCAAGTGCTCCACCTCTGAGCCATGGTCCCATACTGGCGCATATGGGACAACTGTGTGGGGAGAACAGTACATTTCCAGCACTGTGTGTTTTCTATTTAGGTCCACCTCCGGCATAAGCTCATACACTGACATTCAACTGGTGAGCATGTGGAGCCTTTTTATGTACAGTATTACAGTCAAAGGCTCCCATTTTGTAGATGTCTGGGTCAATATGCAGACTTTGGGGTGGGTGGAGCCAGTCCAAGGCTAGCTGGCATTGTCTCGCTCTCAGCTTGGGTTAATTTTCAATGTGTGAGCTCATGGTTTGAAGAGAGCTATAGTTGTCAGCTTTTACTTATTTCAGCGTACTCTAGAATTGTACAAGATTAAGGTTCTTCCAAAATTGCTATATAGAACACTGCTGTGGGCTATGGCCACTTTAGATTCATTAGAACGAGTTCAAAATATTTTTTTGCATAGACTCCTGGCAGTTCCTATTTCTACAAAATTAGAATCAGTAGTGCAGAACAGGGTGTAATGACTATCAAAGCTGAAGCTCTTAGATTAACTCTGCTTTTTGGGTAAAAAAAAAAAAATCATCTTTAAGCAGCTATCAGATTTTTTTCTGATGGTATTGGAAGAGATGGGCCCAAACTCATCGAAGCCCAAAATGCAGCTGGTTGCCATGAATTTGTGATTTGCAACCTCTTTTCTTTTAACTCAAAGTCACGATAGAGCTAAGGGCCCCTTCAAGCTCCCGGCTTGCTCGGGCGCGGGAAGGGTGTTGCGGTGTGGGTGGGGGCGAGCGAGACAGGAGCCTCCATTGACAGGCTCCCATGAGGCCACGGGCGGTGGGAGGGGAGGAGGAGTGAGGTATTTAAGCCGGCTCACCCCTCCCAGCCCTGACGCGGTGTTTTCAGCGGCTGCCCGGCTCTCTGGTGCCGCTGCTTCTTCGTGCCGGGAAGAACGAGGCTCCCAGGCGCCTCGGGGGGCCGAGCAGCGCGCGAGCGTGTGCGCACGCAAGGCGCGCGAGGCTTCAGCGGCGGGAAGAACAAGGCGGGTGGCGGATAGCCGAACGGGCAAGGCGGCAGCGGCTCAGCGGCAGCGAGACCAGCGGGGCAGCGGCGGCTATAGGCCTATCGCGGCCTCAGGTTGTGGGGGCCAGTTCACCCCCCCTCCCTCAATTGGTGGTGTTGTGAGGGAGCGAGACAGAGGGGAGGTTGTGGGCCTCGGGCGACCCGGTTTACCTGGGGAGAGGCGCAAGGACGGGAGCGAGTTTTGAGGGCCGTTCGCCCCTCTCCAATCCTCACCATTCTAAAGCGGGACAGGAGGCTTTCTCCTGAGCAACGTGGGAGGATCGCCATTTGCTGTGGCCCCTTCACTGGGCCCTGCGGGGAGGCTGGGAGACAAGCAACGTGGGTTCAACCCTTCCCCCCCCTTGTTGCCGGGCAGAACCAAGTCTGTTGTTGGGCAGGCTTTTGGAGCTCCTGTGGATCGTCATAGCTCCGCCTAGAGCCCGAGTGGGTTGCTAGGCAAACTTGCTTTGCGGGAACGTGACGGAGGGCCCTGCAGTTGGTGGCAGAATCTAGCCCAGGCAGTCTCAGGTTGCTCAATACCACTGACAGGCTGCAGGGGGTAGGAGGAGAGACTAATTGGGCCCCAAGGCGATAGTTTGGTCTTATTTTACTCACAATGTCTCATAGGAAGGGCATAAGTGGCAGGAAGGGGAAGGGGAGAGCCCCTAAGCCCCCGGCCAAGAGAGCGCGGAGTCCGGCTGCTCTTTCTTCTGAGGAGGACGAGAACCCTAATATTGTTGCGTTGATAGCACGAATTAATGCAATTGAACAGGAAAAAGGAGTTCCCCCCCCACCTTCTTCCACCCCTGCTGGGCGGGTAGGAGCGAGGGGTAAGAGGCTGACCAGGGCTCAAACACAGGATCAGATGTTGACATCTCTTGCAGCTCGGCTTGATGCGATTGAAGCAGCATCCAGCGTACCTGAGTTGAGTGTGCAGGCCGTAGCGACCTCCGGTGTGGATGGCAGGGACAACGAGCCAGACACGGTTCAGAACCGACCCGTGGGGGAGGCAACCGTCAATGTCGGCCCAATGGCGTCTTTGGGGGGGCTCCCCCGGGCACCAGCTGCAGATGAGTCACATAACACCACACCACAGCGACACTTGCAACCACTCACTCCTTTTTCTCCGTGGGCATGGTACCCTTGGCTTAGTGGGGTGGGATGGCCCCCCACGGCAACACCTAGCGGGGATCAGGCAGGCTGTCAGCCATTACCAGGGCCTTTCAGTCCAATAGGGGCAATAGTGCCTCCGTGGGGACCAGTAATCCAGCCCCAAGGGGCTCCTGCGTCAATACTGCCCACAACTCCTCAACAGCAGCAGGATAGCAGTAATGCAGGGACCAGCTCTGCTCCACAGGCACCATCAGTAGCAGAGGCTTGCTCAGCAGTGTGGCAGGGGCCGGCCGGCATCACGGTTTCCGTAGGGAAGGACGCACCCCCAGGCGCAATAGACCCTTACGCCGGGGCGGCCCGAGATGCCATCCCTACGGGATGCACGGCGGCCCCACTTGGCTTTCACCTCTTGATGTCCACTAGGGAAAAGATTTTCAAGGGTGACTACATTGACGTTTTTTCCCTGCTTTTCCGGGAACCCGAGGAAAAGGAAAAGGACAAACAGGTAGACAGGGAATTTGAGCGAATGAAACGGAAGAAGGTCGCCAGGACTTGGTCCAACTGGCTTCCCGGGTTTCTGATATACATGGGAGTTGTGCAGCAGCGATTTCCCAATCGCGGTGGCATATTAACCAAGTACCTAGATATAATTTACCGAGCCTTCTCGGAATACGAGGGCGGAGCCTGGATTTCTTATGATGAGTCTTTCCGCAAAAGGGCCGCATTTGATCATTCCATCCCTTGGGACGTTAAGGATAATGATCTCTGGCTTCAATTTATGACGCCAGCGCGGCCTGGGATAGGTGAACGGGCCGACAGCGGCCATATTCTAGCGAAACAGCACCCCGTCTCCAATACTGCAGGGAGTGCGGGGCAGGGGGTTCAACCCCGCCTGCCTTGCTGGGAGTACAGTGCAAAAGGTAGCTGTACACGACCGGCCTGCAGGTATCGGCATGAATGCCCGATCTGCAATGGTCCACACCCGGCCGTTAATTGCTCCCGGACTCGTGGGGGGCGAGGGCGGGGCAGGGACTCACAGAATAGCAGGAAACCAGGAGGGCAGCAGTCGCCTCCAAAAGGGACCCAGCCCAATTAAATTGGGGCCATTGAGGCAACTGCTGGCACTCTATCCAAAGCGTAAGGAAGCAAAATACTTGGAGTTTGGTTTTGCCGAAGGGTTTCCTATTCCTTTCAAGGGCCCACGACAGGCCTTTTTTGCAAGGAATCAGGGCTCTATCCGGCACATGGAGCATTTAGTTCGGGAAAAGATAGCGAAGGAGGTGGAGGCGGGGAGGGTCCTTGGCCCTTTCGTCTCCCCGCCCATTCCAAATCTCAGGGTCTCTCCTTTGGGAATTGTTCCCAAGAAGACGCCGGGGGAATTCAGGTTGATACACAACCTGTCCTTCCCCAGAGGTAGATCTGTGAACGATTCCATTCCAGATCACTTATGTTCAGTACGCTATGCTTCCTTTGATGCCGCAGTTGAAATGGTGCGTCGATGCGGGCAAGGGGCTCTGATGGGGAAATGCGACATAAAATCCGCATTTCGTATTTTACCCATCAACCCCAACGATTTCGACCTTTTGGGCTTTTATTTTGATGGAAAGTATTATGTAGATAGGGCTCTTCCAATGGGCTGCGCAGTTTCCTGTGCCATGTTTGAGACATTCAGCTCCTTTTTAGAATGGGCCTTTCATGAGAGGGCGGGGTCTCAGGACTGCATTCATTACCTGGATGACTTCCTGTTTGTGGGCCCATGCGCCACCATGCGCTGCGCATCTCTCATGAGAATGTTTAAGGAGTTAGCAGAGGAGCTGGGTGTCCCACTGGCGCAGGAGAAGACGGAGGGACCTGTGAATGTCATCACATTCTTGGGCATACAGCTGGACTCTGTGCAGCAATGCTGTCGGCTTCCCATGGACAAGATCACAGCTGTGCGGGCTAAATTACAGGCGCTTATCAACACGCCTAAAGCAACTTTGGAGCAGTTACAGTCAGTCATAGGTCATCTCAATTTTGCTTGTAGGGTGGTGGCCCCAGGTCGTGCCTTTCTTAGACGCCTGTGCGATGCCACGAAAGGCCTGAGGCGTCCTCAACACCGAGTGCGGGTCACGAGGGCATTACGGGAAGACCTGTACATGTGGCTTCGCTTTCTGTGTGATTTCAATGGCGTTTCCTTCTGGAGACAGGATCTGTTGATTGAAGCAGAGATGCAAATCCACTCGGATGCGTCAGGGGCATTGGGTTTTGGAATTATATGGCAGGACCGTTGGTGCTCCCAACGTTGGCCAGAAGACTGGGTTACCTCAGACATATGCAGAGATCTCACGTTCTTGGAATTTTTTCCAATATACGTGGCGGTGCATATCTGGGTGGAGGAGATGCGCAATGCGGTGGTTCATTTTTGGTGCGACAATCTTTCTGCGGTGCAGGTGATAAACACGCTGTCGTCACGCAGTCCCAGGGTAATGACACTGGTTAGG
The DNA here is from genome assembly GCA_029215795.1 of Anniella stebbinsi. Classification (NCBI taxonomy): domain Eukaryota; kingdom Metazoa; phylum Chordata; class Lepidosauria; order Squamata; family Anniellidae; genus Anniella; species Anniella stebbinsi. The sequence continues at coordinate 187,690,924 of JARDYH010000002.1, forward strand.
GCCTTTACTCTGCATTGTCTGCGTAATAACATATTATTTAGGGCGCGGCATGTGCCGGGCCTAGAAAACCCCATCGCAGACGCTTTGTCGCGACAGCAGGTCGAGAGGTTCCGGGAACTGGCGCCCTGGGCACGGCCAATTCCGGAGGTGATGCCACCTACACTTTGGGAAATTGGCAAGAGGAAGTGGAGCGGGCGGCTTGGCAGTCCCTAGCGCCTAGTACTCGGGGTGCTTATTCCAGGGCAGGTAGGGAGTTTTTCTCCTTCAGAGCCGGCGAACGTTTACAGCAGCAATGGCCAATCCCGGTAGAGCATTTGCTGCAGTTTTGCGTGGCCTCTCGGCGGAGAGGCCTATCCACAGGATCGATTGGAGGCAAATTGGCGGCCCTATCTTTCCTGTCAAAATTGCGGGGTGTTGAGGACACCACGATGAATTTCATGGTACGTCGCGTGTTGAAGGGTTGGAGCAGAGTAACACCTCGCACACCCGATATGCGTCGGCCACTGTCTCCTGACATACTGAAGGGTCTGTCGACTCAGTGGCCTTTATTTTGTGACTCTGCCTACGAGTCGGCCTTGTTTCACGCGGCGGCATTAACGGCCTTCTTTGGAGCCTTCAGAATCTCGGAGGTAGTTGCCCTTTCAAAAACTGATTCTTCTAATCGTGCCTTTTTATTGGACGACATTCAGGTCTCCTCCCAAAGGGTGTCCCTCCACCTTCGCAGTTCCAAGACAGATCAGCAAGGAAAAGGAAAAGTGGTTACCCTTTTCACAGCCCCAGGGTCCGAACTGTGCCCTGTAAAAGCCCTACAGCAATTCTTGTCACTGCGAGGCGATCGCAGGGGTTATTTGTTTTGCCACAGGGATGCTTCGCCTTTGACGAAGTATCAGTTTTGGACAGTGGCTAAAAAGGCATTAGGGGCGTTGGGATTGGCTGCACAACAATTCGGAACTCACTCCTTCCGTATTGGAGCGGCATCAACAGCGGCATCCTTAGGATTTGCCACGGAACAAATACAGGCGGTGGGCCGATGGCGGTCCAGAGCGTACCAATCCTATGTTAGATAAGCGGTTTATAAGTGGGCGGCGTTGTATTCTAACACCTGCGTGTTTAATTTTAGATTCCGGTGTGGGCTTCCCCCCGGTGCGTGTGATCATCTGTGGGCACAGTATGATCTTCTGGGCCAGTCGGAGGGCTTCCAGATCCAGCTTTGGGACACAGCTTGGATTGAGCCGCTACGCCAACATATTATGGCTTGGAAAGCGCGGCATGCGTTGGGAGCGCCTCTTACCCACATTATTCCAGCGGCGTGTGGAGCTGGTCCCGCCACAGGTCCTTCTCATTCATTTGGGGGGTAATGATTTGGGTTTGCTGAAAGGCAAAGCCCTCATCATGCAAGCAATCGCCGATTTTGAAACAATTCGGCTGCGTTGGCCCGGTGTAGTCATAATGTGGTCATGTTTGCTACCTCGGCTCAATTGGAGAGAGGGCAATGACCAGGGGGCCATGGAAAGAGTCCGGAAAAAAGTTAACACCCAGATATTCAGAGAATTAATTAGGCACGGTGATTGTAGCATACAACACCCCGCGATATTGTTAACGCGGAGGGAGCTGTTCAGGCAGGACGGGGTCCATTTGTCAGACCCCGGGAATGATTTATTTTTAAAAGATCTGCAGTTGGGTTTGTGGGATCTTATCTGGTCTAGGTGGGGGAGGAGCGACTAATCAAGTGCATTGTCGCTCCTTGTGGCAGGTTTGGCGGACATCCGAAGCGTTGTTCAGGGAAGGTGAGCATTCACAGGCACTGTTGGAGTGATGGGTAATGCCTGAGGCCCCTCAGCTGTGAGCTTTACGGTGACAGCTGGAGGGATAAGGGTTACCTTTGAGGCTAACCTTTCTCACCCACTCGGAGCTAAACGGCATGAGGAGGGGTCGACACCGGAAGGTCTCCCTACCCCAAAAGGGGGCAAGCCTGAGGGGTGGCGTTTGGAATCACGCCATCACTCAGGAGGTGAATGGCTTGCCCAGGGTTGAGTAGGATGTCCGCCTAGGTTACCCTTACTGCAGATCCGATAATAAAAGTGGCCCTGTTTAAAATCCATTTACTTGTCTCGCCTCGTTATTTCACACCCTACACAATCCGCAAGGGCCCCTTCAAGCTCCCGGCTTGCTCGGGCGCGGGAAGGGTGTTGCGGTGTGGGTGGGGGCGAGCGAGACGGGAGCCTCCATTGACAGGCTCCCATGAGGCCACGGGCGGTGGGAGGGGAGGAGGAGTGAGGTATTTAAGCCGGCTCACCCCTCCCAGCCCTGACGCGGTGTTTTCAGCGGCTCCCTCCCTCCCTCCCTGTAGGCAGTGTGGGTTCGCTGGTCGCTCTTTATGAGGGCCAAGTAGGAATTTTTTGCTCATAATCAGCCTTATGTTATGAGTCTTTTTGCCTACTTCACACTGTAAGACAGGTAAGGAGTACTAAATAGGTTGATTTGTTTCTTACAGTTTCGGTCACAATCTAATGGCAGGTTTGGCGGACATCCGAAGCGTTGTTCAGGGAAGGTGAGCATTCACAGGCACTGTTGGAGTGATGGGTAATGCCTGAGGCCCCTCAGCTGTGAGCTTTACGGTGACAGCTGGAGGGATAAGGGTTACCTTTGAGGCTAACCTTTCTCACCCACTCGGAGCTAAACGGCACGAGGAGGGGTCGACACCGGAAGGTCTCCCTACCCCAAAAGGGGGCAAGCCTGAGGGGTGGCGTTTGGAATCACGCCATCACTCAGGAGGTGAATGGCTTGCCCAGGGTTGAGTAGGATGTCCGCCTAGGTTACCCTTACTGCAGATCCGATAATAAAAGTGGCCCTGTTTAAAATCCATTTACTTGTCTCGCCTCGTTATTTCACACCCTACACAATCCGCAAAGTAATATTGCTCCAAAGGCTTAAGGATAATGAGATGCAATCTCAGGGAGATGAGATCAAGGTTTGCCAATCTAATAACTTCTATGCCTCTTTTATTCCTTCATATTTATTTATTCCAAAATATCTGGTAGACTTACCAAATATTAAAATGTAGTAAGACTTTATTTGGACAAGATTAAATGTTCTCCCTTGGGCAGATTGGGTGGGTCGGCATAAGGGGGTTCCTAAGAATGATAGAGTATGCGGTTGCAATTTTGCATCAATTGGAGATATTATTCATGTACTTCTAGAATGTTCTATCTATAATGATATATTCATCCATTGTTAAGACCGTTGAAGGGAAGGTCATACCTTGGAAACGTTTGTTTTCTATTGTCTAATGCTGACGATTATGTATCTTTCAGAACGTATTAATTTCTTGTTAATGTTCTACAGATGTGTTTTATAAAATTTAAAGGCTGTATGGGAAATTATTCAACTTCTGATGGTCTATCAGTAGAGTTTTAAATTGTATAATGTTTTTTCACTGTAATTGTGTATAATGGCAATTTGCTAAGGTACAATAAACTTTGCTTTGGTTTTACTTATCACTGTAGCGCCAGGCCTGGAAGAGCTTAACCTGTTGAATCTCTAGCTATTCTGCAAATGAGCCTTGTAAAAAGGGGGAGGGAATGGCACCCCTACCTACAACACACAAGCAAGCTCCTTGCGCACGCATGTGATGTGGCTTGTTGGATCAGGGCCAGATGCTTTTTCCTAGTACAATACAGTCCCTATCTCAGTTTGGACTTGTGGACACTAATCAAAAGAGAAAATACAAATCTGTATGTGGCATCAGTTTCGGTTCATTAGCTCTGCAGAGAGGGGGGAAATCACAGTAAAAAGGGTCATAAAATCCCTGGATATGTTCAAAGAGAATAATTATTCTGCTACAAATCTCTGAATTAATTGCATTTCACCATTTACCTAGCTGAAAGTAAATCACTAGATAGTAATATATATATATTTTTAAATGAGTTTAAATGGGTTCTGCTGCTCCTTGCAACCATATTATACTCACTGATGCCTTTAAATCCCATCAGTGGCAGGGACTGGGTACTGGCTTTGCACACGTAGTTGCTTTCCATTGAAACTGCCTAAAAGGGTAGTAATCTGGCCTCAGGGATATATGCACCTTGTTTTGCTTTTTCATAAGACATTCACAGAACCAAACAGTAATGTATACGCAGAGAATTTAACACAGTTCAACTTGGGCACTCATTCTTCCTTTGCCCTCAGGAGCAGGCATTTGGATTGCTATTTCGGTTGTCCACCATGATTAACTTTTCCACTGGGGGCTGGTTAAACAGTGTAGGCTTGTTTTCACAGATGGCCTTGGGAGTACCTTTTTGTCCTTTGTTTGTGGCATTTGAGCTGTAAGACACAGTGTGCTGACAGCCAATCAGGCACCTCAGGAACACAACAGTAGGGATACAAGTGAAGTGGGTAAAACCCAACACACACACACACACACACACACACAAGCTAGCGTCCAACAAACAGGAGGTGGTTTAAACTAAGAATGAAACAAAAGTTTCATCTCTCTTCACAAATCATGCAAACATGCCCCATTCACAATCCAGAACATGAGCAGGAGTGCTTTTTTGCGTGTGAAATGTTAGCAAATTCCTGAATTGAGATTGCACTTGAAAAATGCATATTTATTTTTAAATATGCATTTTCATGTTTTAATCAAGGGGAGGGAAGTGCACACTTTTACAAAAAAATTCACAGAAATGTGTACTTTTCTTGTTTGAAATGCGCACTTTCCTCATTCAAACAAACCAAAAATACAGGTCAAAAATGAAAATGGGAGTGAGATTAAATAAACTTTAAAAGTGCTTTTCAGTAGGGCTGTGTGCGGATCCGGATCCCAAATCTGGAGCAGATTGGGGTAATCCAGCCCGATCCGACCTGAATTGGGCTGGATCGGATCCGCAATCTGGATCCACTCCAGGTCCATGCAGAGCCCTCCCTCCCGCTCTCTCCCCCCCAATTTCCCTCCTTACCTGCAGCCTCCTCCGTGTTGTCCTTGGCGTCCTCCTCCCTCCTGGATGTTGGCCGGCCGCTTTCCTACATTTGCCAGTCGCAGCAGGTGACGTCATCACCCACCGCAAGTGGGAAAGCAGCCGGCCAACATCCAGGAGGGAGGAGAACACTGAGAACAACGCAGAGAAGGCTGCAGGTCAGGAGGGCGATTGGGGGGAGGGAGGGAGGGAGGGAGGGAGGGAGAGAGCGGGAGGGAGGGCTCTGCACGGACCCAGAGTGGATCCAGATCCGACACAAGGTGGATCGAGTCCGATCCGGACCTCCCAGATTGGGATCCGGATCGGGTGGTCCGTGCACAGCCCTACTTTTCAGAGAATATAGACATGCTCGAAAATTGCTCGTTCTCCCATCTCTAGTTTAAACACACCTATCTAAAGAAACATTTTATTTCGAAATGTCGGATTAGAAAGTAGCTTAAAATGTAAGCCTTTCAACTTCTGGAACAGACTGCTATTCAAAAGTACACAACGGGCCAATTTGGACTTAAAACTAAACCATGCTTCAGTATTACATGCTATGAGCTACTGCAAATTCCCACACTCCCCCTTTATCTTTTTGTGCAGCAGACATTGCCTTCCAGTCTTAAACCTACCCTAGTTCCTCATTACATCCAAACTCTGATTAGTTTAATGCAGAGATGATGACCTTTATTTAACACAGAGGCTGAATTCTAATATTCCAATACTGGGCAAGACTAAGGACAGAAAAAGCAAAGTGGGTAGGGCCAGATGTAATTCTTACCAACTTGAGCATTTTTCCACCAAGCATACAAAACTAGGGTGTCTGGGTGTCCTACTTTATAGAGGGCAGTCCTCTGTTTGAAGGTCTGTTCTCTATTTGACCAGTCCGAGTCAAGTTGAAAGAGAAAAAAACCCTAACAAACAAGAGCAGGGCCCCCGAAGTTGTCCATCAATAGCACCTGAGCAGCAGACCGAACAATGCACACAGGTGACCTGGTCACAATCTTCCACACTATGGTGAGATGTATTATATTTCTAATAATAATAATACTAATAATTTCTAAATGTGCATGCCCTTTTTGTGCATATGCCCTTTCTGTGCAACCCTATGCCCTCTTTTCTCCTCTTTTTTGTCAATGTGTATCTGACCACCCCTTACAACACACAGCTCAATTCTAGGCATGTCTACTGAGGAGCCCCGGTAAAACAGCTTTCATGCCTTCAAAGGACAAATCAAATGCCTTTAAGTATGCTCTTATCTCTGAACACTGATTGGAGAAAACAGCAAAAATAGCCTGGTTTAGCATTATATCTGAACTGACCCATTCACTCTATGTTAAAATTCAGGTGGAATGCAATTTCTTTAAACATTAGTCTACACAGGACCATTTTGTGCGTGACAAATTTTCTATGTGGATATCATCTCCTCCACATAGGAAACTGTGTAAATATCAGTCAACAGTGTGATGTGGTTGCAAAAAAAAGCAAATGCTATTTTGGGCTCCATTAATAGAAGTATAGTTTCCAAATCGTGTGAGGTACTGGTTCCCCTCTATTCGGAACTGGTTAGGCCTCATCTTGAGTACTGTGTCCAGTTCTGGGCACCACACTTCAAGAAGAATGCAGATAAGCTGGAGGGGGTTCTGAGGAGGGCAATGAGGATGATCAGGGGTCTGAAAATAAAGCCTTATGAGGAAAGACTGAAAGAACTGGGCATGTTTAACCTGGAGAAGAGAAGACTGAGGGGAGACATGATGGCACTCTTCATGTACTTGAAAGGTTGTTACACCAGAATCTCTTCTCAATCATCCCAGAGTGTAAGATATGGAATAATGGGCTCAAGTTACAGGAAGTCAGATTCTGGCTGGACATCAGGAAAAACTTCCTGACTCTTAGAGCAGTACGACAATAGAACCAATTACCTAGGGAGGTAGTGGTCTCTCCCACACTAGAGACATTCAAGAGGCAGCTGGACAGTCATCTGTCAGAAATGCTTTAACGGAGATCCCTGCACTGAGTAGGGAGTTGGACTTGATGGCCTTATAGACCTCTTCTAACTCTACTATTCTATGACTCCATGTGCACCCCTGAATGTTCACCATACCACGCCTGCCTGCTTGATGCATCAGACAGTGCCTTGAATAACAGGGCTTCACAAGCAACTTGTCCTGGGCAAGAGAAGCAACTAGTTAAACACATTAGGTAGTTTTAAATCTTTTGGTGCAAATATATCCATAATTTAGATGAATATTGCTTCCTTTGTTTTGGAATTTACTGCAACAAACCAGCAGCAAACTAGCAATACTAAACAACAACCACTGAGGCAAAATAGCCCTAAACAACAGGCAAACTGCACATTTTTCATCACAGAGCAAAAGAATGGAAAATTCTAAAGCGCCACAGTATGCTGTGGAAATACAAATAGGATGGCACATATTTTAGTTTCCACGTAATTTAACCTGCTTGAATACGGCAGCACCAGGCCACATCTAAAGAACACGTTGCCCTTCTCTGATAATATCTGAGTGATCTCCTCCAAATATTTAGTGCAGATTCACACATTATGCTTCAAAAGCCTCATCTTTTACCCTAACTATGTTCAGTACAGATAAAATAAGGTGAGGGGAGAGTGTAACCGCAGAGCTAAACTTATGTATGCTGAGTAGGAAAAAGCTTAAAGAAGTTTGCATTTCTTGTATATTTTCCACAAAGCTGTGCCATGTCTGTGTCCGCCCACCGGGGAAATTATTATTCAGGGATTTCTAGACTACAGTAATATTACGATGTATTTTGTAGTTGAGAATAAAAATAAATGTTTAACACCCCCGCACACACACTTCATGTATCCATTGCAATCTGTGGCTTGACAGTTCTTTCCGAGAAATTTTACTGATTCTAAAAGGGAAAAAAGTCTTTTAAGATGCACCCCAATTCCATTTTTATTAGTTGAAGTCTGAGGTTGGTAACGCAGCAGCTACGGGCCACCATAGCACCACCAGGGATCTCTCTAGGCATCCCCTTGCTCCTCCCGATCTTTAATTTCTTTTAAATTTTAAAAAATGATGATGATGATGATGATGATGATGATGATGATGACAATTAGCCTTGGATGGCTGGAAAGCAAAGTACCAGACTCCAACCACCCCTCCCTTTTCCTTTCCTTAGTCTTTGTGGGCCGAAAGGCATTCCCAGCCAGCCAGCTAAATGTGTTTTGGTTTTCGTTGTTGTTGTTGTTTTAAAGAAAGGGCCCCCTGCCACTGCCTGGTAAGCTTGAAGAGAGGAGAGGCCTGGGGAGAAATAGGAACTGGTGGTGCTTTGTCTGGGTTTTTGTATGTGCATGTTCGTTTTGCCTGTGTGTTCTGTTTGGGGGTGGGTGGGTTTTCTTCTGCCTGTATGTGCAAGACTGAGGTGGGGTTAGGGTTCTCTGTTTTCCTTCTGTGAAATAGTATTTTATCGTGCTTTGTCAAGGCAAATATGTGATTTGACATTTGGGGCTCAGACCCATCTTGTACTCGGTTTGTTGGGCAAGTGACTTGTTTCTGAGCCTCATGAGTTTGCCTTCTCTGTATTCCTTCTGTGAAATGTGTATTTGCTCTGGTATGTGGTGTCAATTATGTGGATTGAGATTTGGGGCTCTGCCTTCTACTCATATTTCTTGGTGAAGTTACTTTTTGCTTGAGATCAGGCAGTTTCTGATGACAGCCATTTTGTGACTAGGCAGGCCCCCAAAGCATCCATTTTGTGGTGATGCCCACGACAGATTTCCAGATTTCCAAATGTGTTCAGAGGTCCAAAGACGTTGGAAACTCCTGCTCTATGTAGACTGACTATATTAACAGTGTAATCCTATGTACGCTTACTTGGCAGTAAGTCCTACTGTGTTCAATGGTATGCACGCATAGGATTGCCGCCAGATGAATGAAATACTGTCATAGCCTTGTGCTGCACTTGTTACAAAAGCCAGATGCCACATCACCTAGAAGATATCAATAACTGTACTTTTATTACTTCACTTCCCTGCCAACTCTTGTAACTGAAAAAATATCAACTAAATATTTTATATGGACTACAAGTTGATATCCAGAATCCAAAATTTTGCTCTGAGACTGTTAAGAGTTCAATAAGTAATTTATATAGCAGTGGCTGCACTCCTGTTCTAGCATTGTTTCCTAATGCAGGTGCAAGATAGATCTTATTACACTCAGGGCATCTTGCTTTTCAGATTCCTTATGCTTCTGATGCTTGTAAATACAAGGCTGAGTTTAGGATCTGCTTTGCTTTCACATCTAAGTTTGCAGCAACGTATTCTAACGAAGGAGTTTCAGGTAATTAAAGAAACGCAGATCCTTCGATTAGTTTTCTGGTGTACATTACAGTTTGGTTAGAAATCCTTCCTCTTATGGTCAACATAGAAGAATGTAGACTTAAAAGTATGCATTTAAGAGCAAAATTAAGATGTGATTTATTATTCTATGTTCCGAGTCTGACCCGCTGAAAAATAATTCTGGCCTTAAGAAGGGTATCTTCATAAATTCACAAGTACAGCTCTGCAAACATGGATAGACAAATATATAAATCAAAGTGGGCCTGCAACAAAATGTTGTAGTATATCCTCACCCTTTAACAGGGGTTCTCCTGGTCAGGGTTCCAGTCAGCTATGCCTTCCTCCAGGATACTGTGACTGGATTCGGACAACTGGGACGGGGGGAAAAGTGGTTGTATGGTGGGTACAAAGCCATCCCAACCACACTGTGCGCTGGGTTCAGACAACACGCTAACCCGCATTACTGCGCAGGGAATTATGCAAATAGTAGTTAAGCACACAGCATGAATGGGGGGAGAATCCACAACGGCTTCTTTCCCCGTCGCAATCATCTGAACAGACCTTATGAAGTTGTTAGGGCCTAAAGCAAGCTAATTCACTCTGCCCACTGCTACTTTGATCTTCCATTTTTCCTCCAAGATATACTCAACATTCCATGGGTCCTAGCGGCCACTGGATATACTCCATGCTAATTGGACTGTTTCTCTATTTTTGAGGGATTTTTTTAGGGGGGAGAGGGTACTTCTATATGCCTTAGAATTCACCCAAGCATGCCTCTTGTTTCCAATTTATCCTTTTTGGTTCCAATCCTGCTGGCCGGGGGGGAGGGGGGCTGAATTTGCTCTTGCATTAAACTGTATGCATTTCTGCATGACTTGTCATGTAGCATTGAGTTTGAGAAAGCAAAGAAGCTGCAGATTCTCTCAGTTCCATTCTACAGTGCTATCAAAGGCCATTTGGACAAACGTTTCACAACTCATCCCAGCTCACTCCATGGTTATTTTTGAATCTGCCTGTGCACGTGTCTTGTTGCTCACGAATCTTCACTAACAGACACCCTATTTTCAAAGCTAGCCTCTTTTGTTCTGATTTTGCACACGCTCATTTAATTTCACAGTCTAAGAGATGCCTTTCAATCTTCTGCTTGTTATCCATGTATTTCTCTAATACAGTTGGACCTAAAAATCCATCTTTTAAGTTCAGCTTTTAAATTTCAATGTGTTTGTGTGTGTGTTTAGGGTGTGTGTGTTTATGTGTTTACAAGAGCTTTGGCTATTGGGCGGTACAGAAATACAATAAATAAATAAATAAATAAATAAATAAATAAGTTTGTACACGTATTCTACATACACATGTGTACATCTACAGGGAAAAAACCGTGATATGTGAAGGGTAAATATGTCAGTGCTAAATTAAAAGTACACAAAGCAGTACCCACAAAAAATAGGAATTGGGATGTATAAAAGCTTGCATATCATTATTTCGGGTAGGCTATGCAATCCATTCTAAACCTACTATGATCCAGGGAATGCTATTTTGATTGACAACAAAGTAGTGGTGTGGCTTGTGGGAGTCTATGCAACCAAGTCATATGGAAAATCTCTCTATGGACTCCTATATGGACATGTCCTATGTGATATTAAAAATACCCTCTGTTTTTAATTTTAAAAAAGAGAGGTATCCCACTTGTTACAAAATAGCTTCCATACTCACGTCTGGCCCAAATATGTCTGATTGGGTAGCCATTTCCCCACAAGCTCACTGTAACCCAGATAGATAGATGAATAGGCAGATAGATAAGGCAAGCAAGACAATTTCTGCAATCAACTCACATTCTTTGGACATTCCCACTTCAAAGCACTTCTGTAGTCTGCAGTACTGGCAGCGATTCCTAGTGACTTTATTAATAACACAGTTCTTATCTCGATGACATGTGTAAACCATGTTCTTCTGAATGCTTCTGCGGAAAAACCCCTGCAATCAAGCAGAAAAAAAGAATGAAATGAAACCTCTCATTGCGCTGCCAATTGTTCTGTGAAGTGACTGAAAGAGCTGCAACACATTATGACCATATTTGACAACCTTCAAGCCTTTATGAAATATTCAGGATCTAATACTGCTCCTTCGCAACATGGGAAATGTCATTTAATCAAAAATAAACAATGCTATTTACAAGCAGGATAAAGGCACCCAGTGCACAGAACAAGCATTCAGAAAATAAAGGTCAAAGCCCAGGTCCCTTTATTCAATTGGGGAAGGGCTGTAGCTCAGTGGTAGAGCACCTGCTTTGCAGGCAGAAGGACCCATGGTTCAATCCCCAGCTTCGCCAAGCAGTGCTGGAAAAATTCCTGCCTCAAGCCCCAGAGAACCAATCAGTGTCAGCAATACTGGCCTTGATGCACCAATGGTTTGACTCAGTATATCTTCCTATATTCCTCACATGATGCATGAATGACATAGGCTAGGCCACTTTGATAAGGCTTCCATGTGAGCAGCCACTCATTAAGACTCAGGAGGAGCTCAGTAACCACCACCCTATTGCAGTGCCACCTGGCTGAATGTATAAACCAGGACAAAGCCATGTTATAACATCCAAGTTTATTTAGAAATTTAAAAAAAAATGTGGTTCTGGACTCAGCAAGACACTCTGTAAGATGATTAATTGATTTTTAAAGCAAGCAAAACACTTAGCAAGCACTTACATATTACAATAATACAGTCATACTGAAATTTGTTATTTATTTTCATAATGCCAGAAATGTAATACTATGGGTTGGTTCCAGAGTTAAGTCATACAGTAAATCCATTGGAATCAATGAAACTTGTAAGCTGTGACAAACTTAAGTCCCATTGGTTTGAGTGGGTCTACTCTGACTAAGTCTGGATCCACCCCTATGTATCTGTGAAACCAGGAAGGGGAAAGTGATTAGAGTGCTCAACTGGGATATGGGGGATATGGGTTCCAGATCCCACTCGGTCATAGAGATGTGTAAAATTTATGAAAATTTTGAGGCCGGGAGAGATTCCCCCCCCCCCCCCCGGAGAAAAAACTTGGACATTTGGGGGGAATTGAAAAACAAGCAATACTCATTTTTAGCACACTTTAGAGATCTAAACTTTGGTGCTTTAGGACAGCCTTCCCCAACATAGTGCCCTCCAGATATTTTGGACTTCAGTTCCCATCATCCTCAGGCAGCATAGCCAATGATCAGGAATGCTGGGTACTGTAGTTCAAAACATCCGGAGGGCACCAAGTTGGAGAAGTCTGCTTTAGGACATAAAGCAGGCTTTCTGTTCCTAGATGTATAACTTAGTTTGTTCATAAAATTATCATGATATTTTAAACTTTTTAGAAGTAAATTCAGTAAATTTATAATCCTTGTCTGAATAACTTAGAACTACATTAAATGTCTGCTACAGCATCAGAAACATTGGACACTAGAGAACAAAATCCGAACCACCAAGAATTCACATTTATTGTCAAAGATTCACAAAGGTGACACTATTCAAATGTTAGGAAACTGAACATAAATGTCTATCAGTAAAATATACTTTAGATCAATAATTTTAACAAGGAATGGAAGAAATAACTATGCTAGGAATCTTACAAAGAGGATTGAAAAAAATATTTCCTCATGGTTTCATTTCAAGACATTTTACCATCTCTATCTTTCTTTAAAAGTGTTCTTATCACATAGTTTTTAGAAACCACTTTGGAGGAGTAAAAGGCTGAGTAATGTATATGAATACTTCATCTTAAATTCTAAAATAAAATATTTCATAACCCAAAGCTGTTCAATTTTTTCAATTTTTCTGGAAAAAAAAAACAGTCCTTGGGAAAAAATGGTGGGGGACGGGAGGGAGATGTTTTTTTCTGCACCAAATGTTTTCACATTTCTATTCAGTCATGAAGCTCACTGGATGATTTTGGGCCAGTCACTGACTCCCAGCCTAACCCACCACACGGAATTGTTGTGAGGATAAACTGGAGAGGAGGAGGACCATATATGCCGCCTTGGTTCCTTCCAAAAAGAAAAAGGTGGGATATAAATGTAACAATAATAATAATAATAATAATAATAATAATAATAATTATTTATTACCCACCTCTCCCTCAGGATCGAGACTCAGGATGTCATTTATATCAGGGGAACAACACTGATACAAATAACATAAAATACATAAAACTGATTAAAACATATAAAATTAATACATTATTAAAATCAACAAAGTCTTAAAATTTGACTTGGTAGGCCTGCCGGAAGAGATCGGTTTTTACGGCTTTCTTAAAGTCAAAAAGACTATTAAGTTGATGAATCTCCTCCGGCAGGCCATTCCACAGTCTGAGAGCGGCAGACTGTGGACCTCTGGGTAACAGTTGTCAGCCTGGTTTTGGCCAACTGTAGCAAATTCTTCCCAGAGGACCTAAGCGTGCAGGACGGATTGTATAGGAGAAGGCGATCCCACAGGTAACCTGGACCAAAACCATGTAGGGTTTTAAAGGTAATAAGCAACACTTTGTACTTCGCCCAGAAACTAATTGGCAGCCAGTGGAGTGATTTTAAGACTAGGGTAATGTGGCCACCCCTAAGTGTACCGGTGACCAACCTGGCTGCCATATTTTGGACTAGTTGAAGTTTCCAGACTAGGTACAAAGATAGCCCTATGTACAGTGCATTGCAGAAGTTGAGCCTCGAAGTTACCAGAGTGTGCACTACCATCTTTAGGTCTTCCAACTCTAGGAAGGGGCGCAGCTGGCATATCAGCCGAAGCTGATAGTAGGCACTCCTGACTGTCGCATGTATCTGTGCTGTCATTTAGAGCGACGGATCCAGGAGTGCCCCCAAGCAGCAAACACAGTTTTTCGGGGGGGGACCCCATCCAAAACTGGTTGACACACCTACAAACCCAGGTTGGGGCCTTTGACAGGGTTGTCTAGATTCAGCTTCAATTTGTTTTTCCTCATCCAGCCCATTACCGCCTCCAAGCATTCATTCAGAGGAGACACACTATACTTAGCTGACGATGTTGTCGAAGGCATAGAGAAATATATTTGGGTGTCGTCAGCATACTGATAGCACCCTGCCCCATGCCTCCGGATGATCTCTCCCAGTGGTTTCATGTAGATGTTAAACAGCACAGGGGATAGGATGGTGCCTTGTGGTACGTCATACAGCATCTCCTTCTTTGAGGAGCAACTATCCCCAAGCATCACCACCTGGAATCTGCTTGAGAGGTAGGATCGGAACCACTGAAGCACAGTGCCCTGATTCCCAATCCCCTCAGGCATTCCAGAAGGATATCATGGTCGATGGTATCGAAAGCCGCTGAGAGGTCCAGAAGTACCAACAGGGACACACTCTCTCTGTCAATACTTAAGCGTAGATCATCCACCAAGGCCACCATAGCGGTCTCAACTCCATATCCTGCCCAGAAGATGGTTTGAAATGGGTCTAGAAAATCTAGAATGAATAAATAAATAAATGATGAACAGGAAGATGAACAGAAAAGATGAACAGAAAACCACAGTGTTGGCCCCATGCAAAGTCAACTCGGGGATTATTATGGCCATTTAAGAACCCAGAGATATCTGTTTTCAGTCATTCACAAAAGTTTTAAAATGTGTCACATATATTAAATGTAGATTCTTCTTGTTCTTCTCTCTCTGACTGAGGATTACAGGGCTGGCCCTACCATAAGTTAGCAGATACTGGGGGCAGGGAGGACTGGCACAGTGTTGGAGGACAGACCTGTATGTTTCATGTGACTTGTCCTGAACTCCCTAAACTAGCTTGTTGCCTCCAGCAGCAACAGATTAAACTATCCCAGTGCCAGTGTTGATGTAAGATTCAACTGCCTATCTGGCCAGCTTCTGTCTATGGAAAGGGTCAGGGCATGTCAGCTTGTCCTTTGCCTGAGGAAGCAAAATGTCATGAGCCGGTGCTGGGATTTGGCCTTGAACAAACACCGTGGCTTGAATCCAAAGTACCACAGACAGGGGTCAGCTTCTACAATTAGGCCTTCCTGTCCCCCTTCTTTCTGCAGCCCCTTGCAACCCTGGAATAGATGCTCCTGAGAGTTGGAAGACCCTCTGGGGCCTGGAGTTGGCTGGGGGGAGGTAGATAATTAGCGGAACTTTGCATGAACAGAAATGTATTCGGTTTGTGGAAAGGGCTCTTTGGATCCAAGTTCATGTTGCTGCTGGTATGACAGGGAAACAAAACAACAATGCATTTTTAAAAATTAGCTACCCAATCCACAGAACAAGGGAAACAAAACCCACAATATAATCATTACAAGAAGGGACACTCTAGCCATTTGACTTGCATTTATAGGTCACCTGTTTGACAGTTGTCCTGTTAGGCTACCAGACCTAGGTAATCCTTTTAACCCAAGGGTTTAATTACAAATTCTCAAGAACGAAAATGAGACATCCCCTCTCATTTACAGGAAGTACGTGAATTGGCAACCACAAAGAACAGGAAGACATATCTACTCACTTACCCATGAGCAGCAGAGGAGAGACGCATTTAATACTTTATGCTCCCTTCCCCCAACATGCCAGCACTCTTTAATTCCCTGCAGGGCTATCACATAAAAGAGGGCAAAGACATGAACTCTGCTACCTCAAAGGGCAGCACTAGCTCCAAAGTGGTTCAAGTTAAAGGAGGGAAGATTCTGTTTGATCATTAGGAGAAACTTCCGAATAGTTAGAGCAAGTTGACAATGGAAGCCATTACCTAAAGGACTGCTGGGATCTTCCTTGATGGAGGCCTTCAAGCTATCTGTTGGGATGCTCTATCTCTGGATGTTCTGCACTGAACAGGGGATCCGACCAGATGACCTACTATATTCCCCCCAACTCTATACTTCAATGCCAACCCAGTGGAGGCTGGTGGCTCCGATGTCAGTGGGACGGTGTATCCACTCCAGACTTCAGTCAGAACCACTCAGAACTCTAAAGCAGCCTTCCAACATTCATTGCCTTGGGGAGCTCCTTTAGAGTTCTGACTGAGCGGATTCACCGCCCCACTGACATTGGACACATCAGCCTCCGCTGTGTCAGCCTTCTCCAATCTGGTGCCCTTCAGATGTGTCGAGCTACAAGTCTAAGTATCCCCCCCCCCCCCCAGCTAGGCATGGTGCTTACGGATGCTGAAAGTTGGATCCAACACATCTGGAAGGCACTGGGTGGTGGAAGGCTGTTCTATGTTATCCTTGTGATGTGATCTCAACCAAAACAGCAACAACCACCCCCTACTCCCGTGTAATCAGGGCTCCATGACACACTGGCTTCTATGTGGTCCAACTGAACTGCAGGCTTAATTCCCATGCCAGCAGCAGTGGCCCTACTCCAGGGCTCAGGCCTGAGCCCAACACTCGTCTACATTTTTATTAATGACTTGGACAAGGAGGTGCAGGGAACGCTTATCAAATTTGCAGATGACACAAAATTGAGTGGGATCGCTAATACCCTGGAAGACAGAAACAAAGTTCAAAGTGATCTTGATAAGCTGGAGCACTGGGCTGAAAACAACAGAATGACATTTAATAGGGATAAATGCCAAGTTCTACACCTAGGAAAAAGAAATCAAATGTACAGATAAGAGAGGGGGTTCAGAGGGGGCAATGCAGATGATCAGGGTTCTGGAAACAAAGCCCTTTGAGAAGAGACTGAAATAACTGGGCAAGTTTAGCCTTGAGAAGAGAAGCCTGAGGGGAGACATGATGGCACTCTTCAAGTACTTGAAAGGTTGTCACACACAGGAGGGCCAGGATCTCTTCTCAATCATCCCAGAGTGCAGGACATGTAATAATGGGCTCAAGTTACAGGAAGCCAGATTCCGGCTAGACATCAGGAAAAAGTTCTTGATTTTAGAGCAGTATGACAATGGAACCAATTACCTAGGGAGGTAGTGGGCTCTCCCACACTCATGGCAAACATGTGTTCCCAGTCATACATTTCCTGAAGTAATGCAAGTGTAGAAGTGGTATATGTTGGTCAGGCCAGCATCATTGATAGGCATGGCTGGGCACCTGCTCAGGTCCCCCCTAGACTTGCTCCTCCTCTTCACCATTGCAACCTGCTTGTTTGCCTGCCTCTCTCCCAGACAACGATGATGGTGAAAAGGAGGGGCCATAGATGCCACTGCCTACTTGTGCTTACTGACTCTGCCTGCCATGCAAGCAAGTGATACAGTGATGAGGAAGAGGAGGAGAAACAATAGCAGCTGATGACGATGGCAGTGAGATGTCATATACTCACTGAGGGAAGGGGCCTATAGAAAGGGTTTTTCAAAACCTGGTGCCAGCACTGAAGGTAGGGAGAAAATGTCAGGCGGGAGAAGGAGGTGGTGCTTAACTCTTCCTATGTCTCCAATGATCCTTCACTGCAAATCCCCTCCCCATGCTATTTCCCCCCACCAGACATTTTTCTGGTCTCAGAGGCTAGCTGGGAAGGGAAGGAAATGGGCTACAAGAAGCTGACTGATGTGTGTGTATTCGGGGGGGGGGGGGGGGAGGTTTGCACAAGAAAATCAGCAAGTGTAATAAATGGGTACCTAGTTCATTTATCCTGCCATCTGAGTCTTCCCTAACAATGCCCCTCCCTGCCCCACATGAGCATTATGAGGTACATATGGGAACTCTGTGTTCGCTTCATGACATCAAGTGCTTTGTGTACACAGTCAGCTCCAAATTGGATTTTTTAAAATCATTTAGGGGAAGTAGAGGCTGGGTGAATTCTAAAAGAAAATATTTCACAATCTAAAGCTGTTTCTTTGGGCAGGGGCTTGTTTTCCTGAATCCCCCACCCCCCAGCTCTTCAAATCTCTACACTTATCAACACAATGAAAGTAGGAGACAGGCCTAAAGTTCTCCTGACACACTTCACACCATGAAAGGCTCCAACCTTGGCTTGCATATTTGGCTAGGCTGACCATATGAAAAGGAGGACAGGGCTCATGTAACTTTAACAGTTATAGAGAAAAGGGAATTTCAACCGGCGTCATTTGTATGCAATTAGTACCTGGTGAAATCCCCTCTACATCACAACAATTAAAGTTGCAGGCACTATACTAGAGTGGCCAGATACAAAAGAGGGCAGGGCCCCTGCAGCTTTAATGTTGTAATGAAGAAGGAATTTCACCAGGTATGAATTGCATACAAATGACGCTGGCTGAAATTCCCTTTTCTATACAACTGTTAAAGTTACATGAGCCCTGTCCTCCTTTTCAGATGGTCAGCCTATATTTGGCATTTCCCTTCAAGAAAACTACACGTGGGCTAAGATGGAAACATATAATTTATTATCTGTAATAACCATAATAGTAATGATATAACATCTTTAAAGTAATAGCCAATGGGGTATGAAGTCACATATGTTTTGTTTTTTTAAAGAATCAATTTGCCCATATTTTGCTCTATTTATTAGTGTTGCAGACTCTTACAAGGGATGCATTATGCCTGAGAGGCATAAGGAATTTACATGAACAATTTTCATTAGTGTTAATGGGCGCTACAGCACCCGCATCAATCCTCTGTGCTAGGAGCACCAGAACGTCAGTGACAAAAACAAGCAGGAAGGATATTAGCCTTTCCATGCAAAATATAATACGCTCAGAGTGCTATATGTTCAAAACTGCACATCTTATATTTACCATTTGAATATTGCCTGCAGAAGAGGGGGAAGGGGGAAACCAGAGGAGTGCATTCTTCTAGCACACCATGCATACTAACGATTCGTAGAAAGAACACGAGCGGTTTTAATTTAGTGAATGAAGAAAGAATGAAGGAGCAGCACAGAACCTGAATGAATTTGGTGTTTTGGAACATCCAATTTGCTTTTCTTTCTATTTTTTTTAAAAAACAGTTCACAAACGCAAACCCTGATGAACAGACAGTGCTTTTAGTATCAGTCCTTCCCCCCTACCTGTTTTCCTGCATTTCAAAATTACATAGACTAAAATATATGCTCCTCCCTCTCCACTCTGCTCCCTTCCCCCCACCTCTGCAGCATCTTCTTATCTTAAGGAGAGATGGATTGAGTATCATCCTGGCCATGTCGCATTAGGTGTCCTCATTTACAGATTGCAAGGAGGGAGAAAAAATACGCCTTGTATAAATTATTCAGAATCTATTGTATCAGTGTGTGTTCTCTGAGCATTCACCATTGGCAAAGCAGACAGATTATTTTTCACTTTTAATTGTGTTGATACCTTATCTGCCCCACTGAAAGCAGAGAATGGTATGTGAAACCACATGTACCGGGGGAGCAAATAAAGCCAGTTACTAGGTCCATTATTTAAAGCCAAAGTAACCCATTTAGACAATGTTACTTTAACACAATGCCAAAAAAAAATAAAAGGCCAACCTTGTTGCTATTTACTTTTGTAATACTTGTGTATTACTATGTCATACATGAAAGAGTTTAGTTCAGGGAAGATCTGAACAGATTTAATAACCGGTGTCACAAAGGACTTCAGAATGCCATCTGGGTACAAAGGAAGTCATTGTTTGTATTGCGTCCTTGATGATGCAAAGCCAAAAGCTGCTGTGCTCAAAATTCAAGGGCATTTTAAACCAATACAAATCGAATGGAATGTATTACCTAGATAACATACCCTATTAAAATGTCTGCCAAATCTATACCAAACCACACTATACAATTCTCTTTGTACACATATATCATGTTGACAATTCATATGATTTAAAATACATGGTTATGATCATTCCGTGTCTCAAAAAAAAAAAAGGGCTGGGGGAATTGCCTGACTTGGCATGGTATTTTTGTTTCTAAATCACTGGAATGAGTTAAATAATTGGAATGGTGTACAGTATGCGGCATGCCTCATCTTATTTCCAGTGGCAGATGAATTCCAAGTTGAAATCTTGACTTGCAAGTTAGCTGCCTGATACGCATTAAGAAACAAAAAGTGGCTCAGCCCAAATTCAAAGCTTTCGAGGGAGAAGCAGCCTGCTCAGCAAGCTCGCGTTAACTGTGAGTATCCATCCTTCCAGACGGACAGTTTCTTAATTTGGGTTTTCGGCATTTACAAAAAATGGACTCATCTGAGTGTCATGTAATGTGCACTAATAAGATATTAGCATAAAACACTTACACAGATTTCCACATACTCATTTTCCAAGTGTTGTGTGCTTAGATAAGGTGATCAACATGGCCTGCTTAAAGGAACAGTAAAACAATCAAAGCCAAAGGCAGATTAGGACAAAGCTCTGTCTAAATTCAGACAGGCTAATACTTGTTCAAGGAAATTCTTATTAGGGCTGCCAGACACTGATCCTGAAATGGCTCCTGTACCTTTAAGAGTTGCATAGAAAGCGAAATAGATGTGGTCTCTCCCATCACTAACTGTAGTGAAATTCTGTCTTTTAACCAATGACACCCACAGAGCAGGCTAGTTTATTCTATGCTCCCGGAAAAAGTGGTCAAAACAGTGTAGGCCTGTACTCTGGCTTTCTGATCACGTTGGAATGCAAGGAAACTGGGTAGTTATCTTTTTTCCTTCTTAATGCTCCAAGAAATTCTGCTTTCGTCTCTCTTTTCCTAAACGGTCTTACTTGAAAGTTAGACCCACTGAAATCAATTCCCAGCACTGACTGTATTTGCAGGAATTGTCCAGTCCCTGGGGCTACTCATTGCAAACATATTCTTGGGAAGCATTTGGCATAACATTCAGCCCCTGATTTGGTCTGATTGCAGTCCTACTGCAAACATGAGTCATTTTTTTACAAGGATACAAGAAAAAAAATACCCCGTCCTTTCTCTTTTTCTTGGCCTGTTGGCAGAAAGACAATTACAACTGCATTAACCAGCTCTGTGCAGCAGGGGATAAAACTTAATTGTATCATAGATATTGTTGAGGTTCGATTTTGAACTGTCAATACTATATCTGTAACAAACAACTTCTGGAGAAATGTACACACCTTTGTCCTATAGCGTACCTTATGACTGTAGCTATTTAATTTACACTGTAGTGCAAGTTCAGCACATACCAACCACATGAGAATATATGTTCTGTATTTTACCAGTATTTGAGTCTGTACTAAGCTTTTCTTATCACCTTTTTTTCTTATCACTTCATAAGAACATGTAACTTCAGAATGATACATTTTCTTACTGAAAATGTCTACCCTGCCATCTAATCTATAATGGGCCTATAAGATGGCCCCTTATTATAAAATCACACATGATAAATAATACTGACTTTCCCCAACTGTCACTCACCCCCCCCCCCTTTCCATTCTAGCCTCAGCAATCAGTCATTCCTCCATTCACTCTTCCGTTTCAATAGTAAAGTCAGGCTTTTACATAAAAATCATAAACTTTATTCAGTAATTCTTGCATCAATCTTGGAATGTTGTGGTTTAGTTATAACAGGGGAAAAACCCACAGCATGAAAAATCTTATCGATATATGGAAAATATATATATTTTAAAAATCATTTGGCACTTAAAAGCCATTAATGCAGTCACCAGGCCAGCCCACCTGGAGAAAAAAAATCCTTAAGCAGGGTGCCACAACTAAGAAGGCCTGTTCTCCCACGACACCTCAGATGTATTCAAAGATTAATGTTATTCAGAGAGCTAGGCTTGCGCCTACAACTCCCAGCATGCCTTGGGCAGGAGGGAAGACTTATCAGGCTTTGGCGGCCATCATCTGGAAGTAGCTCGCCATCCTGGGCCTGAAGGGAGAGTGCCTGGGCTGGCTGCCTTGGTTACTAGGCACGATCAGAATCAGAAGGGCAGGAGGTCACAGCTCTGGGCCTGCCACCGACGGCAATGGCTAAGCCACCCATGAGTCAGCCAGCCAGTTCCCTTAGTGTGAAAGGAGGAAAAGGAGGACAGGGCTCATGTAACTTTAACAGTTGTAGAGAAAAGGGAATTTCAGCCAGTGTCATTTGTATGCAATTAGTTCCTGATGAAATCCCCTCTTCATCACCACAGTTAAAGGTGCAGGGGCTCTGCCTTCTTTTGTATATGGTCACTCTAGTATAGTGCATGCACCTTTAACTGTGGTGATGAAGAGGGGATTTCACCTGGAACTAATTGCATACAAATGACACTGGCTGAAATTCCCTTTTCTCTACAACTGTTAAAGTTACATGAGCCCTGTCCTCCTTTTCATATGGTCAGCCTACTCAGTGTAGTGTGGACTGGTTCAGCCAGACTTCACTTCCCATGAGCTTCAACAGCAGGACTCCCATTGGGCAAGTCAGGCACCACAGCAAAAGGCATGCCAGGAGTTATAGTTTTTGTTTTCTATGGGGGACAAGGAAAATCATGGTGACAGCTTCAAGGTGGCCCTGGCCATGCGTTGAGGGTGGGTGGGGGGGGGGGGAAGAAACTAATTTAATTTGTTTTAAAGTTGCCTCACAGGCCTGGGACTGCCCTACCTTGCAAGGTTGTCGTGAGGGTGCGAGAGGAAAAAAAAGAAATTTGTTTCAAATTTAACTCACAGGCCTAGCAGTGGCCTGTGTTCTGGCTGCTTTCCTTTTTTCATAATAATAACTTCAGAGCATATGCATATAACAGTTCCCCGCGTCCACTGAGATCCGCTTCCCTACTATATGTTATTCGGATATCTGGGCAATGCCGAGTATATTTTGAAAGCATCTTTTTAGGTTTGCATCTTTTTTAGCAGGTAGAAAGGGTGTTGTTGTTCTGATTGTTTTTATTTATTTATTTATTTATTGCATTTGTATACTGCCCCATAGCCGTAGCTCTCTGGGCGGTTTACATAAGATTAAAACGTTTAAAAACAATATACAAAGTTTAGATGGCTGCTCCGGCCAAAGCATGATGGGAGGTGTAGGCATTTCAGGTAAAACAAAAAATGTGGTTTATCACGAAGCTCAAATTTAAAACACAGTTCTTATTAACACAATTTTCCATTGATTCTAACAAGACAATTTACTAACTCAACCAAACTAAAAAAAACCAACCAACCTAAAGATGAATACATTGCAGAGAAATGTATTATTTATCAAATAAATGTTATAAACATTATTCATGGACCCGAGCAATGCCAGGCATATCAGCTCGTTCCCAATAAATCAATACCCTATGAAGAGGCTGAAGAGGCTATTGGCATGTTGCTTTGTTCAAGAGAAAGTTCCAAGGCTAAAACCCACACAGAGTCAGAGTTCAAGTCCAGCAACAGATTTAAAGCCAGGATCTCAACAGTACAGGATTCAAGGCAGACAAGAGTGCAAGATTCACAAAATGTTGAGGCAAGAAAGTATTTTGGGCAATTCAGATGTTGTTCCCAGCGAAGGCTCTTTGGTCTCTGCACCGGCTTAAATACAGAGCAGGGGCTGATAAGAGTTTCCCTTCTGAAAATGTATCCTGACAGGGGAATCTGGCTGTAAACAAGCACTATGTCTAATAGGGAGTCTCTGTTCTGCCTTCTTTAGTTGATGCCTTAACCTGGGAGACACCCCCAAAATCCCTCTCCCCTGTGGAATCTTCCTCTTGCTCGGTTCTCACAATCCCAGGTTGTAAATCAGACGCCTCATTCAAGGCCAAATCTTGCGCCTGATAGAGAGTATCACCAACCTTCAGCCTGCAATCAGATGGAAAGCTAGGCAGAGCTGAGCTCCCAAGCTCCAAGCTTCCCATGACTGGACTGGGTTCTAAATCATCCTATTATAACTACGAATCAGACTCAGGGTCCAAGCCGTAGGGCCCACAGCAGCGCTTCGGCTACACCTGACAGTGCATTCCTTCGAAAAGATAGCTTCTGCACATTACCCGATCATACCCTGCCATGCACAACCATAGGACAGAGTTACATACATTGTAGCATGGTGTTAGGCCCAACATGGCCTGAACACATAATGAGAAAGCAGTCTAGAAAATTTATCCAAGAATTCTCTGTAACGCAAAGGAGGCAATAGATGGACCCATGTAGAAAAGATTTATTGTGAATAAGATGTCTGAACTCCTCTGAGCTAAACCAATGTTTTAGGAAAGATCATTGGTATTCCAGACAACTGTAAACTATAAGAAGATTGGAAGGAAATCTGAGTACAATCAGTAAAATACACCCATATCTTTATATTATCTGCAAATATATTTCAGTCTGTTTGGAAAATCCAGATGGAAAGTCTGATTAAAATTATACTGTATCAGTAAATGGAGAGGAAAAAAGTTATTTTGATTTGAGAAAGAACTGAGTTCCTTAACACTGCTGAACGCCAAATACAAGGTGATGACTGATCGCTGTTTTAAATATATATATTCAATGCACTCTAACCTAATTTAGGTAAGGCCAGACCTCTAACCCACTGAACTCGTAAACTGTCACAATCTCTGATTGTGCTTCAACCAGCTCACGCTTATCCAAAAGGCCATCCACTGTTAACTACTCTTCGTTTTTCTTGCTCCAGGGCCTCAGGATTTATGCCACCAATTAAGACAATAATGAGTGCCCCAGGCTGACCTCCCAGGAGCAAGAATTAATTAAGCACAGTATTTCTTACTAAAGAATGACACTTTCCCAAAGCATTTACGTAGCTGCACTTTTCCCCCAGATATTATTGTATTTCCATTCAGCTCTCCCAAATTATTAACCCAAACTAGTGCAACACTTCTTCAGTTCACATTTTTCCAAAGCACCATGACATGTTTTGAAATTTATTGGGTGCCGTTCACCATTCAAGGTGATTTAAAATGAAGAAATGTAACATATATTGCAAAAATATACATTTTTTTAAAGCTGCAAAAGAACTGTAGACATTTCATAAGTACAATGAGTTTAAACGTAGGGAAAACAATAGCATTGTATCAAATGTATATTTCTTACTATAAGACCTGTTTAAACAAAACAAGTACACAGAGGCCTCCAAAAATTCATTGAGTTATTTAATGACCCAGTTTCGGGTTTTTCCATAATTTCAGACTTAGTAAGAGCTACACAAGAGGCAAGTATAGATTTGCACATTCTTTAAAGACTTGCTTTCCTGCCTAGTACAATCCTATTTTCAACTCTGTTTCTTAGGGCAGGCAATGCAAATTGTAATGGAATACCAAAAAAACCAAATATCCCTTACACGCCAAGAGTCCTAATTTGTTCAGCACAATCTCAATTTATACAGTTGGTCCTGGGGAAAATCCTGATCTCTAACTGTTTAGACTTTAGCTGATTTGAGAAAGAATTTAATTCCTTATACCTTGAAATGCCAAATACTGAGATGATTTATTGTGATTTTTCAAAAATATTCAAGACACTGACTGTAATTAACTTAGGTAGGGTTAGTGCTACTTTAGGCTGGGGAACCTGTAGACTGCCAGACATTGTTGGACTGCAATTCACACTCGCCATGCATGCTAGCTGGGTTGATGGGAGTTGGAGTCCAACAACATGGTCACAGGTTCCCCATACAGTGTTTGTTATTTTTTCCTTCAATAGACTAATATAGCAGTTCTGGTTGTCTTGCAAAAAGGTGGGATATTACAAATGTTAAACTAACTTACAAACGCTTGGGAAGCTACACAAATTTTGTTTTTAGAGCTATTTAGGATGTGAAGAAGTGATACAGTGGTATAGATAGAGATAGATAGAGAAGTATGCTCCGAAAAGAATACACTAAAAAATTAATTCAACTTTTTGCCAAAGATTAAATCTGGACCTTTAATCTGTGTTAACAGTAGTCCCTCTATTCCACATGGCAAGTAAGGCTGTAATCCAATGTGACTTACTTCTGAGTAGACATGAATAAGATTGTACTGCTATTTTTCATTCTCGAGTTTTTGTTTCTTCCAAGAATGGCTTTCAGTGGGGTGTGTGGGGTACTTCTATTCATTAAAAAAAAATTTAAAGGCCCCACTATGAATGTACTCTTCCACCCTTAGTTTTGTTTTGTTTTTGGAGAAGCATGACTTATAACAGATTTTATGTCTTTGTTCAGTAAATTGTGCTCTACAAGGTGAGAAATGACAAGGTATGAAATCAATCTTCAATCTGGATCAGTTGTGGGATCTATTTAATTAAGAAGATGGTTCTGGTGCCCAAGATACTACTTGTTTTAGGGGGAATTCTCCAACGGCACATTTAATTTGGTATTTGCCTCTACCGGCCAGCATTTTCACTGACATTACCAGCCAATCAAGGTCATGTTCTTAGCATGCATGCTGTGAAGCCTGCAGTGTTCATTGATTGTAAAGGAACTAATGATATATATGCAAGATCAATAGGCAAATAAGCATGTTAGTTGATCCCCCCCCCCATAAAGCAACCAACGTAATTAAAGAGTGTTTGTTCATGCTACACATGGAATCAAACAATCTTTATTGTACATACCTTAAGCAACTCAGTTAGGGATGATTCTGGCAACCATGTTTTGTATTTACATGTGCTGTTTTGGGAGTTTTTTGTCAGCTGAGTCTGAATATGTGCGTGGCGCAGCAGTTGTGTGAGCACTCTGCCATGCACACATATCTTGATCCTACTGTACTGCTTCAGATGATTCTGAAAGATCATTTGCAATGGTGCAGTAAATTGAGATCAGTGAACCTAGAAAGATCATCAGATGACTGCTTCACCACGAGCAATTCTAACAAATAAATCCAGAGCAGGTTTAACATTTGTAGTCCATAGAGGAACAGGAAGAGGTGTAAACGTGCTGCTAGCCACCAGCACCACATTATAAAAAGGAAGCGGGGAGGTTAACCTGATGCATTTCCTAACAATCTATACATGTACAAAGGCTTATTGGCATTTGGCACATACATGAAAGTTTCAAACCAGCAACAGTATCTGTAGCAAGAAGCATGAAAGAAAATGTCTGGGAATGCATTCTTTCGGATTGACACATTAGGTTTTTACTGTTTATATTATCTTACCACTTAAAAAAGCCTTCTCCAACCTTCTGTCCTCCAGAAGTTTGGCCTTCAACTGCTATCAGCCCAGCTCCAACTGTCGTGACAGGAATGCTGGGAGTTGAAGTCCAAAACATCTGGAGGGCACCACGTTGGGGAAGGCTGACTTAAAAGAAGGGACTGAAGGAATGATAATTCCATCTCTGAAATATGTTGATATAAGCCCTACTATTAGGTGGAGTGAGGGGACTGCCTCTTGCAGCTGATTTGGGTTGGCATTAAATGGTAGCAAATTGTCAGTTATTTTAAATAATAGTAATAATAATAATAATAATAATAGCCAGGGAGGGGGAGAGACAAGTGGGAGTTTCAGCTTCAGGTGACAAAATAACTTGACTGGCCTTGGATACTATACACATTGACTTTGGAGTTGGGTTTGCATTTGTTCTCTCGCAGGCAAAAAAATGTTTTGGAGCACCCCTGCTCTTGATAGGCTCAGAATAGGGGTCCATATCAGGACCTCACACATTTGGACCTCTTTGGAAGAAGAATGGGATAAAAATGTGATAGATAAAAATAGAAGCATATTCAGTTTTTTATGATTTTATGTTATTTTCTCTCTCTTTTCTAAGGAAAAACTTTAGCAAGCCAATGCATGATGGTCACTTATTCTAAATATAATTCAGTCTCATTTATTCAGTAGAAAGCTACAAAATATAGTTCCAACGTTTAGATTTGTAGCTATTTAAGATGGATTTCAAACCCAAACAAATTTGCCATGTCTGTTCATGAGGGAAGCTATTTATGTTAACAGCCTCACTCCTCAAAGTGCTGTTCTGTCACAAGCCCCATTAAAACTAATGGGGCTTGCACTATCACAGTGACTTGAGAATTGCAGCCTATGGCTTTTTCTAAACTAATTGGCAGTGGGAAATGACACAAATGACATCCACTCCTACTTTAAGGGTCCTTTTCAGTGCCAGAGAAAGTAAGCTGTAAATGTATATCTATCCCAATATGATTTAGATTCAAAAGCAAAAAGAGCCCATCTTTACTGATCAGAAGAGTGGGGGAACGTGTCTTGAATAAATATTGTTTTGCAAATCTTGAGCTCTTGGCCTCCTGTGATATGTAACACAAGTAAAATATATTGGATCTCTGAAAACAAAACAAAAAACAGTGTTTCAGTTCAGACGTAACATCACAGGCCAATAAATCACACACTCTCTCATTCTCTCACATGCCCAGCTTCAGAGCTGATATTGTGGCTTGTTTAAACCATGGCTTCACATCACATCAGAACCTGGAAACTGTGGTTTAATCCCTGCTTACAAAGCAGAATAGGAAACCAGGACATCATCAAGTAGAAATCAGGGTATGAAACCAGAATGTAGTTGTGGGGAAAATAATTTAAACAAACTGACATCAACACTAACGGGAGGGATGAGGCGGGAGCGTGCAGGCACACAACTAAGTCCTGGGACTTTTTGGAGTTGACTTTGAATCAGGCAGCTGATTAGTTTCTCGTCAGTTGGTGAACATGAAGAAGAGCTGAGCATAGTGGGACCATGGGCATATTTAGAGGATTGGGTAGATTAGATTATAGGTGATACCAAGGAACCATGTCATAGATTTCACTTTATTTTAGTCTTTTCAAAGTACCACCAGTCTTGATATTGAAGAGGTCCTTCCTACCAAATGGCAAGTCTTCTATATGAGACCTACTTTTTAGAAGTAAGGAAGACCATCAAAGTCAGGCCTGATGGCATAAAGTATTACAGCCAGCCATAGTTTTTGAACTGCAGTTACAATTATGACTTGTCATTAATTTGTTTCTTCATTAAACAGAATGCTTCAGCTTGAAACGTATCTTATTGCCCAGAAGTCTGTCAAAATGTAGTGGGAAAGCTATTCCTACAGAAAAATGCTGGTATTGGGCCATACAAGCCTAACAGTTGGAAATTTGCAATGATAATTTCCTGCTCACTCTGTATCACTCTATTTGTAGGACTTTTTTCTGTCTAAACCATCATAGGATTGTGCACTAACTTACTCTGGATCCAGCCCATACAATTTTATCTATTTATTTATGTTACATTTATATCCCACCTTTTCCCGCGAGAAGTTCAAGTTGGTATACATGATCCGCCTCCTTCTCTCCATTTTATCCTCACAACAATCATTTGAGGTAGGTTAAACAGAGAGTCAATGGCTGAATTCGGACAACACAATAGTCATTGGTGGGGTAATAATCAACTTTACAGTTGTTCATCTAGCGGGTCCTCCGCACAAAACATGGTAATAAATAATCAACTGTGGTGTGGATTAGGATCAGCACTGAGTTGACTATGGCAGCATTCAGACAACAGGATAGTCAATACAACTGACGATTGTTTCCCCCAACCCAGTTGCTTATTGTGTCGTCTGAATTCAGCCAGTGACTGGCCTAAAATCATCCACTGAGCTTTATGGCCAAGTTGGAACCTGAACCTGGGTCTCCCCAGTCCCAATCTGACACTCTAATCACTACATCACGCTGGCACTCAATTTAAACTAATAGACAAATAATGACTTTACACCGACATTATGTAGACAGTACGGACTAGGAAGAACAGAGAGGCAAGTACAGATGACTTGGCCAAGTATAACACATGAGCCAAACAATCAGTCAGTTCTGATTGGTTCTGTTATTTCTGCCACTTTCATGTAGCACACAATGTCGCAAAACAAAAGTACTTATCTGGCTGCAGAGAGAAGAATCAAAGCTAATAGATTCATATATTTGCATAACGGTTTCACTCAGAAAGTTTTCATATGGTTACTTTTAAAATCCGTTCTAGGTGAGTGAAGCTTCAACAAAATATCCAGTTGGGGATCACACTCTTTGTTTAAGATGGACACTGATATGTGGAAAACAGCCGTGGATTAAATTTATGGGTGTTTTGTCTTGTAGTATCCCCAAGAGACAGAGAGGCACCTCTTCTGTACAAACACATTTGCTGGCTCCCACTATAAAAATGGAGGCCGTCCTTTGTGCATTTTGCAGTTTCCCCCCCAATTTTTGGTCTTAAATTGCTCTAGGCAACTTCGCTACATACACAGCTTGTGCCAGAAATCCAGGCTGTGTGTTGCTACCAAAGGAATGTCGCCTTCTAAATGCTTAGAACAAGGGACAAGACTCTAACAGACAGCTGAATCTGCCAGAACATTGGTTTTTCCTATTCACCAGCACAATGCTGGCATTATTTGGGAAAGCAACCCACTACATGCCCCCCTCTTTTGCAGGCAGTGTTACAATGAAGAATAAAGTCAGTATTAAAGAGTGGGGCTTTCAGTAAAAGCTTTACAATTGCTGATACTAGCATTTTAAAAAAAGTACTACAAGCGGAAGGTCAAGAAAAAGACCAGAAGAAAACAGCCTTCAAAACATGTTATTTCTGCCAAGGAATAAAACACTAGTAAATACTAACACTCTTTGCTTCTATTTATAGTACACATTTTTGTTAATAGATGCAGTTAGTTCTAGACAATGCAATTAAAAAATAGAATAGATAAGCCTTGTGCTAACTGTCATTTAGCTCCCAAACCATGAGTTGAGTTTTGAAACATACATAGGCAAACCATGGTTTAGAGCTAATTGTCTGCTTTTGTTATCTGGTGTCGCAGCACCCATCGTCACAAATTTGTAAGTTTGCTCCCTTCTCCTTGGTGCTGCCAATGGAGGAGCAAAGGTGACCATAACTATGGTTTGTCAACTAAGCAACTACTTTAAACCATAGTTACCACAAACCAGGTTTATGATTCTGATTTGCTGGTCTATGGTTTTTCAATTCAGATTCCAGCCAAACCACAGTTTAGCTTCCTTAACCGTTATATGATATGATACCTGAACTGAGATTTTGTGTGTACTGGACTGCATAGATCCTAGTTAAGTCACAAATTCACTGAATGGTCTTGGGCCAGTCAGTCACTCTGTTCTTCAATGCCTTTTCTGCACATTGGGTATTGCAAGGACCTAACAGCTAATGTAAGATAATGGTGCTAATGGACATATGCCTTCAGCCACTTTAAGAATTATTTTCTGCACCAATCCCAATGAAATTAAAGGAACGGGCACAACAGTACATGGCTATGCTGAGTACCTAGCAATAAACACAAAGATACAACTTCCAAAAATCTCAGGAACTCCTGAGAATCCCAACTTAAAGACAGCTATTCTTCAAGCCTTATCTTTAAGAAGAACTGATCATTCAGCAAATCACTTCTTTTCAAATGACTTAATTTGGATATTTAAACAATCCAGTGTCCAACATTTTCTATACATCCTGGTAAACTACAAGCATACTCATGCGAGGGATTGGGAAATAATTTCTCGGATATGGTGCTTTATGCTCTAAAGACTCACACAGACAAAATCAGATTGCAACTGGGTTGTAGGGAAAAACTGAGACAGAATAATAATTCCTGGGAAAGATGGGGTTAAGAAATGCCAAAGGCAAACATATTGGGTGGAGGGAAAGAAGGAAAATCTCATCTCTGAGGGACCATGGCAAGACAAAGACCCTTAGGGGAAGATCTAGGAGGGGGGAAAACCAATATGTAAGAGGTTAGGTTAATCAAGATGAGAGATGACCAACTTGCTGACAAGTGCTTTTACGAAGAGACTGAGCTAAGGAGGATTTAGATAGTGATAAAGAGGAAGAAGCTACGCATATCCTTATCTGAAGTCAATGAGAGTGTTTCAATTGACTTCTCTAGGCGTTGCATTAGGTCCCTGAGAAAGATTACAAGTGAATGTCAATGAAACAGCAAGGCTGCCAAGAAGAAAAGATAATAGAATCATCGGCAGAAATCAAAGCCAAGGAAGAGTCTACATTTTCAGTTTAAGAGAGTTTAGTTGACTAGCAACTGGAAGAATTACTGCAGCTCATGATCTAGAACTGCATCAGGGACAGTTTAAAAATTCAGCTGGAAAGAAAGAGGTATGTCAAAATGCACCAAAAGCAGTGCAGTGTCCAAGTTTCAGGAATTATCCATCTATACAGTGTTGAGGATGAAAAAAACAGAACGAGAAAGAAATGCAGGCAGAAGGAGTGCAAAAGATTGTCATAATGATGTAAAATGGGCATGCACAAGTCAAGAGGTAAAATGAGACCTCTGAGGAGTTTTAGCCAAACAGTATACATGAGACATTTGGAATTGGGTGGACAGGAAATGCATCAAAAGAACGAAACAATACTCATTTCTGGTGCTGTAAGATTTGATGTTTTAGGCTATAATCCTACACATTTGGAAATATGCCATCTCAAACTCCATGGGACTTACTTCTGGGTAGACATGCACAGGGTTTCACTGTTGGGCTCCTCCAGATTCACAAACCAAGAAAAAATCAGTAATTAACCAGGGCCAGCCCTACGATTAGTCGGAGTGAAGCAGCTGCCTGAGGCAGAAGATGCTGGTGGAGGGTGCAAAGAGGCAGTAGTAGCGCTAAGTGGCAGCAAGATGTTTGAGGCCAGAGCTGTGTTCACCACATGGCCTGCCCTGCACCCCCTAAGCTAACGTGCTGCCCTTAGATGCAGTAGAACATGCTATCCTGTCACCAGCACTGAAGTAAGATTGAAGTGTCAGTCCAGTTGCCTTCTGCACATGGAATGCAGCGGGGGGTATCTTGTCCTTTACCCTAGCCAGCAAAATGTCTTGTGGCCTAGGACATTTCAGACCAGGAGTTACATCTCAATTTATGTTTGATCAACTTCACTGATGGAAGGGGACTTCCTTGCACCCTCCTTCCCATAGTAATCCCACCAGCCCCCTGAAGATGCTACACAGAGTCAGGAGACCCTGATGAATGAGCTGAGCTTTGGTGTTGGGGAAACGGGAGATCCCCCAAAATTGGGTGGTGAGAATACTTTCTGCAGGAGGAGCCCTCCCTCTCACAAAAGGCAAGTCCTTTGTCTTTTTAAAAAAAACATGCTGAAATCACCAACTGACCAAATTAACTCTCATTGAGTTTCTTCATGTTGACTAAGGAGACAATTAGGTATTGTTTTTGATTTTATTTTAAAGCCTAGAATGTGATAGTATAACCGAGCCCAACTGGACATCAAGATCAACTTTTAAGAGCAACTGTGAATCAGCATACACTTCAAATGGTGCGTGCATGCAAGCAAACACAGAAACACACCTGTTTGCACAACAGACACAATTTTGTATCAGAAAAAATTACCTGGGAAGCCAGTAATTCTTAACTCAGTTTTTCTACAGACAACATCCAATAGTGAAAGTACGATCTTAAAAGCAACGAAATTGAAAAGAACACAATTATTTACTATGAAGGTTTCACGTTTAGCTTCCACTGTGATTGCAGCTTTCAGAACAGAATTTCAGTTTAGTTGTGCTGAGCCACTGAGCTTGCCACTATTACATTTAAATGCTTCTTTTCCAGCTGGTACAATGCTTGAAGTTGTGCTTTTATTAATGTGCCCTGTCAAATTCTGTGTAAAGCGCAAATTAAAAACTGAAGGCGCCTGTGGGTTTGCATAATGACAACACTTGGTCTGCAACAATTCAACATTGCTTCAGTGAAATGATTCACAATAAGCAGCATGGAAGTATCATGCCTTAAGGGAGAGCAGAAGGTGATACAAAAGTGGAACACTGACAAGAGCTAGTAAGAACTAAATTATGAGGAATATATGCCCTCTTGAAGGTTTGCTAACCATAGAAGGAAATGGAAGGAGACAAGGATAATGGAGGCTATGGAGAGAAAATACCTTCTGCCTCAGGCTTCTTTCCACGTGTCCAACTTACATTCAGTGCAAACAACTGTACTCTCTGTGCTCATCTCTTTTTTGTTGCCGTGACCCCTGTGCAAATAAGTGTTCCCCAATGCCTCCACCACACCATACTCCCCCCCACAGGACTAGTTCTTCATGTCAAATGCTTCCACACAATCATGTACACAACTGCACGAACAAAAGCTAGCATGTACCAGGCTGTATTCAACGACAGGTGTTCGACATGCTGATTCGACATCGATGGGATCCTGTAGCCGATCAGGCGGCGCAGGAGAGTGCTGCCCAGGGGATGAATGATCTCGAATCTCCCCTTCTGAGGGTGTTGAAAGCAATTCGATAGCTGGTGCATCCACCAATGCAAATGGTTATAGCACTGGCTGTGGCGGGGGAACTAAAAATATCCATTGAGAGGATGCCTCAGATACGTGGGTTTTCTTATTTTTCTTTTTCCCATTCAAGTCGACGGGAGATTTCACCTTTTTGGCCTTCTTGGCCAGTCTCTTTGCTGTTAACACAGTGAGGGAACGACCCGGAGTAGGAAGATCCATTGTGACCAGTGAACCCACTGCCTGGGTAGGAGATGAATGTGGAGGTGACGCCATTGTCATAGTAGCCGTTACAGTTTGCTTAGGAGGCAGAGGACATGGAGCCTGCGGTTCTGGCACAGCCTGCAGAGTTTTCTTCCTAAGTTCAGCTCTGAGGCAATCCAATCTGTGCCTCTTTATTTGTTTGGAAAATGTTTGGCAATGGGGACAAGCCTCCACAATGTGCAACTTGCCCAAACTAAACAGGCACAAGGAGTGACTGTCAGCATCAGGCAATTTGCTGCCGCCTGGCACTTGAAGAACAACTTTCCTACGAGGCACCAGCTATGGTGGTCGTAAAGGAACTGAGGGGAACACAATGGAGTGTGAGCACTGAGGAGGTGGGGGAGTGGTTCCACTAAAAACATTTTTTTCCTCAGCTAAAGAATATTCCCGAAATGGGCTCAGCGCAGGCACAGAGCCCATATGTGTGATGCACAGAGACCACGAAGAAGAATAAAGAGAGATGGCAGCTGGCTCCCAATATATATATCTCAATTTCTCTATATTCATAATCAACCATCGTGTGGAGGAAACCAAGTCTGAAGTGCAGATTGGCCCACAGAATCTCACATTACCATTCTTCTGCTTACAATTTTTACCCCATTACTCCTCTGCCTTCTCAAAGGATCAAAATATCTACGAGAAAAATTATACCAAAACAGACTAAAATGTTGGGTGTATACAATTTCTTGTAGTAGACTGGGCTTCCCTCCCATCTCCTCCTCATGGAAGTCTGGATATGTTTTGAGTGTAAATCTGTTATCAGGCTTTCATCCCTGTGAAGGAATGCAACAAGCAAAATTTACCAGAGACATCTGAACACTCACCTTACATCCCTCACAAGCACTGACACCATAGTGATAGCCAGAAGATTTGTCCTGACAAACGAAACAGGGCTTGTAAACACGAGGAGGAGGAAGCGGGGAAGGAGGGCTGGGAACCAATTCTTCAGAACTGGTGCTCTGAGTTTCAATTGCTAGAAAGAGAAAAAGAGAAAAAAGACAGTTTTAGTGCATTTAGCTACTGATTTTGCTATGCCCCACTGCTAAAAGCAGAGACATGGTAATCCCAGCAATAGATCCATGCAACAGATCTCCCAATTCAATTATACTTTTTCTTCTTCTGTCTGGGGGATCACCACATTTGAAATAGATAATAACTTTGGGGCAGTTCAGTTATCCTTAAGGGGCAGTCCAGGTTATCTGAAGGAACGCCTCCTCCCATATGTGCCTGCCCGGACCCTAAAATCATCTTCAGGGGTCCTTCTCCGTGAGCTCCTGCCAAGGGAAGTGAGGCAGGTGGCTACTAGGTGGAAGGCTTTCTCTGCTATGGCACCCCATCTGTGGAATGAGCTCCCTAGAGAGGTTTACCTGGCACCTACATTATACTCCTTTCGACGCCAGTATTTTCACAGTATGTTAAACGTTTATTATCATAGTAACTCTGCTGTTTTAAATTTGTGTTTTAAATATAATCTTCACTGTTCATGTGCCCACCCTTCAAGCTGTGGAGAGAATGTAATAGATGTCCTGGGTTGCCTATGGGCTGAACTTTGTATACCTGCTCGTAGAGTGTTGTGAAAATCAGCAAGTACTTGCAAAGGTGGTATTATGGAGTATCATGTTAGTAACTCTGAGGCTGCCTCTACAAGAGAGGTTTAAAGCTCTTTCAAGGCGCTTAAAAAAATTTACCTCTACAAGAACGGAGCACAAATCGGGCGTAGAGGCGCGTTATCTCTCCGATTATGCGCATTATCGAATGCACGTTAAATCACGAGTTTTATTTTGCTCCGGCCGTTAAAGCGCATTTTGACTGTGTGAACAAGCGCTTATGCGTATTAACTACTTGTAAAGCGCATTTTGGTCATCTGTTAATGCGCTTTGCCGCCTCTCACCGCCTCTCGTGCAGAGGTATTAGGTGTAAATGCGCTTCAGCGATTATGCGCATAATTGCCTAACCGGGCGCAAAAGCGAATCCTTGTAGAGGGGGCCTGAATCTCATGTACCCAGAAATAGTTGTGCTCTTATACCAAGCACTACATTATGTGGTGCGGCTATTTCTGGACTGTACCACTTCAAACTACAGTGGGCTGGTCAATAGCTGTTATTGAGTAAAATAAAAATATAATAAACAAACAAACATTCTCCTGTTCACACAAACAAAATCCACCCTAAACATAGAAAACACTCAGGTGAGAAGAGAGCTAGGTTAGAAACTTTCTCCCTGATCTACATTTCTGTGTGCAAAAGGTGCTTTTTAAAAAATATGGAGAGGAATTCAATAATATAGTCTAGCACTTATAGATCTGAAGTAACGCTGTCTAGGAAGAAGTCATTGTCTCTTCCTTTCTGCCATGTTTGTGTAAACTGAGCTTTAGTTACCCTTGCTTAGGGAACACAAAAAAAATCTCTTCACAACATGATGGTTCCCCCCCACCCAGGATGTATGTATTAACCTACCTCAATCCTACAACATGTCGCAGAAGGGTGTAAGTTCTTAGGATACCTACACCAACCACAACAATGTCATAGAACACTATACATAGGCAGCAATACTACAATGGTATCACAGACCTATACTATGATACACGTGCTGGCCATCTGTCAGTGGAACAGAAACTGCTGGCAGAACAGATTTACATACACACACACACACACACACACCCTGCAGCCCTCTGCGCGCACACACACACACACACACACACACACCAATTTGGAATGGTTGAGGGACCACTATATCAGATTTGGGGGGCACACAGGGGGCTGCAAGGGGGAGAGGAGCAAGGGGAAATTCTGTTGGTCAAGTGGAAGTTTGTTCATACGACCATGGATTTAACTGATATATAAGATTTTGGCTTTGGTGTCTGAAATCTGTAATTCTCTGGATATGAAATATATTTTCTTGATTCACTCTTTCTTTGAGTTTGTCCCCATGCTTGGCACTAAAAGGTACCTTTGAGCTTCTCTAGAACCCAAGAGAAAATCTGTAAATGTGGAAGAGAAACTGAATATACCCTCTAGCCACATTTGCATTATAGACTGACTTAAGCACAAACAAATGTAAACCTCAAATGTGAAAAAAAAAAACCACCAACCGTCCCTAGGCAAAAATATCTAGTTTTTTCTGAAGGATCAGGGAAATGGCAAAGCCTCTAAAGATGTAAAAAAACAGGGACAAATCTCCAGAGACTCAACTGCTGGTCTCAAAGGATATTTATTTCAGATTTACAGCTGGTGATATTTGCCATGTTTCTTAAATTCTGCCTTTTTACTGACCCTGTGTTTCATCAGCAACTGCTGTTCATCAAAATTATCTGGTTTGAACCCAAGAATGTCAGGGCGGTCTGACCTGGAAATGTTGTCCTTCACCTACAATCAATTTTAGAAGGGATGTAGTTACTCTGAACAGGGTACAGACAACAGTTGAGTCTTGATACTAAGACAACCAGGGTAAGTCACCACTGTTCAGTACAGTAGTTGGTTACCTACCATCCTCAACCGAATTCTAAAATCTCTCTGCAACTGAGCAGTTCAGATCTTTCTCTCCCTCTCCTGGCAGCCCCACCAGGCAGGGAAGAAAAGGAAGTGAGCCAAAAGGGTGTGTCATAAAGAAAGAGAGATGGGGAATAGCAGAAAATGAGGGGGGTGGGGGTGGGGGGTGGCAGAAAGAGAGTAACAAAAAGAGCGGCCCCACCCACCACTGGCTCCAGTCCTACCCACCACTGGCATGTGGTCCCTGGGAGATTATCCCCAATGGAATGCAACCCTTGACAGCAAAAAGTTTCCTTATTTCCTGGTTAAATATATAGCTAACTGTTCTTCCTTCTTCCTAGACAACACCAGGCTTGGGGCAAATGGGTCGCAGTCAATTCATTGTCAGCTCTAACAGTGACTTCTGAACCCACTTTAAGAGGAATTGGAGTGGCATGAAAAGTAGCAATAGTTGCCTCTGAGGAACCTGTCAAATTGCCACAAGGACAGGTGCAAGCTGGGCAGGAAAAAAAAGAAAGCTCCTGGCACAGTGGTCATGTGAATTTGTCCTAACTGGAGGTACAGACACAGGTAAGATCAGGATCCAAAAGTCTGCACAGAGAGCTTCCACATGTGCAAAGGGCTACTGAGATCCTCCTTTGCCCAAAGGCCTCCATTTTGGCTTGAAAACCTAATGACCAAACTCACAGGGAAATTGGGAATGGCCTTCAATGCAAAGTGTTGCTGCTGGACCACAACAATGGGCAAGTCTCATTGCATATGCACTTTGGCATGCCTAAGGCTCTTTGGATCCTCACCTCTACGAATGTGTACCTAAAAACTCTTAAACTGATGTTGAAGGAGGTGTAGAAATTCCTAAAGAATTTGTTTAAAAAATGGTATTTCAGCTTATAATAAAGATGTGGAACATGCCAAGAACTCAAACACTGCATTTTGATTGCAGTCACTATCCATCTTTCTTTATACTTTTCACTAGAGATGCGAAATCAGTATGGTTGTATCTTTTAATGGATTAATATTTAATGGTGGGAGAACATGAAAGCTTGGAGGGCATCAGAATTCTTTATCAGACAGTTGGTAACAGCCCAAGCATATACACCAATACAGGTCCAACTTTGCGAGTACAGTTCCTAATGAAAAAAGGCAGAAGCATTATATTCTCAATAGTAATTTTTGTTGCTATTTAGGATCCGCACAGAGTGCTCCGGGAATCGATTGGTGCGCAGTCTTCCTGCTCAAATCAAT
Source organism: Anniella stebbinsi (assembly GCA_029215795.1). Lineage (NCBI taxonomy): Eukaryota > Metazoa > Chordata > Lepidosauria > Squamata > Anniellidae > Anniella > Anniella stebbinsi. The sequence goes on from JARDYH010000002.1 coordinate 187,730,167, forward strand.
AATCTATTAGTCCTTTTGAATTAAAATTAGATTCATCAAATGCCCTTGAGAGACCTCAAACATTCCACACACCTTATTTCATTCATGCATGTTTGTTGTTTTCTCTGCAGAAGAAGATCAAAAGTTTAGTTACAAAACTCAAGTTATTCAGTGATGTTAGTTAAAAAAAATGGTTGCTTTCATGGTGATGCTGGTGAGAACACAGGTTCACTATATACACACTCTAGATTTTTTTAAGGTTGCCCTGCAAATAAGACCAACATCCTCCACTGAGAAGTGGTCAAATTGCTGACTATACGTGAAATGGAATTCAGACTCATGCTATGCTGACCTATAGGATGGTGTCATAAGATGGTGCAAGGGATAATGAAACTATGCACTGTTTCAGGTTGTGGGTTCTTTTGAGTATGGAGGTTAGCCCACTTGAGAGTACTGCTGCACCTAGGTTCCCAGGAAGGTGATCAACAACCAAGGGTTCAGATCCAATAGCAAGGTTTGAGACATTCCAGGATGGGAGATTCTAGAAGTGAGGTCAAACAAAGCCAAGTCATATACCAATTAAAGAAAGCAAGTAGTGGAAAGAACCACAGAGAGATCAGGTTGTATGTTTATTGGAGTGATCAGATACAAAAGAGCGAAAGGGCTCCTGCAGCTTTAACTGTTATGATGAAGAGGGAATTTCACCAGGTGCTGCATGTATACAACTGACACCTGCTGAAATTCCCTTTTCTATGCAATCGCTAAAGATACAGGAGCCCTGCCCTCCTCATATGGTCACCCTATTATTATTATTATTATTATTATTATTATTATTCCTCTTTTCAGATAATTATTGCCTCCCTGAGCGGCTCATATTGATAAAGAGAGAGAAAGTGTGTGTGTGTGTGTGTGTGTGTGTGTGTGAGAGAGAGAGAGAGAGAGAGAGAGAGAGAGAGAGAGAGAGATCCTGCCATCAGGCTTACAAACTAAAATGGTGAGACACACAACAGACTGGGAGTGGAGGAAAGAGGATGGAGAACAGTTTTTAAGGCCAAAACAAGAGCTGCAAGTGGATATTTGAGTGCACTTTGGGTCAGGCTGATTCTCTCTTGCTGGTATTCCAAGAGTGTTTGGAGGCACTTTTTCCTTGGCCAATGGATGGGGCTAGAGCACTCTTTCCCCTCACATTTGCAAACCTAGGACTACAGGCAGTTGGGGCTGAGAGGTCTTTCCGCTCAGGGAGGGGGGAGCAAGCTCACTGCAACCACTCCTTTTCTGGCCAATGGATGGGCAAAGTTGTCTCCCTCTTGGCTTGGGAAGCAGGGGGTACAGCCTCCCAGTGGCCCTCGATCTCCTAGCTGACGGCAGAAGCCAGAGTGTGCTTCTTTTCTGCTCTCCAGTTCCAAAGTAACACCTGGGATGTTGTACATCGCTTGTTCAGCAGGCTCAGACTGAAATAGGACGTGTGTTTCCTAGAGGCTCCCACACAAGGAATGATGTTTTCCCCCTTAACAGGGCTACCCTTGCTTTTGAAGCCTTTGGCTGTGACGGCATGAAAGGGAGAGGAACTGGAATATGGTGGTACCGTCAGAACCGGACTCCTCCTAATATGAGGATGGCAATGCAACCTCCTCTGGAAGCAGGGGAGCTGGTCCAAGGGTCTCTTTCTGGGGCCCAGAGGAGAGTGCGACATTGAAGGGTACTTCCACAACCACATCCTCTTCTGAGAGGTCTATATCAGAGGCTTCTCTTCCTGAGTAGGGGGAATCAGAACCCTGGGTCATGACAGCCTGCTGTTGCAGCACTGTGCAGGTGCACAGCTGTTGAGCAGAGAGGAATATCTGGTGCAGTCAGTGACATTAGTGGCCCATGCTGGGTGCTGTTTTCCACTTAGCAGTCATGTGCCTTCATTGCGCTGAAATACTAGCCCCAGCGCCTCTGCAACTGTCAAGTCTAGTTAGAGTGCTGGATGTCCGTTCTCCATTCAGCTGTGTTCAGTGGTGGCAGCTGGTAGCCTGCCAGCCAATTACCACAAGACTTGCTATAACTCAAATTTGACTAGAAGATCTGGTATGGAGCACTTTACTGTAGGCCTGTACAATACTGGAAGACCAGCCGAACAGTTTCCATACACAGCAGAAGCGTTGAACCTCAGGCTTGCAGGCCAAATCCAGTCTTCTGGAGTTCCACAGACCCCCATGTCCCTTCCCCTGGCCCCACTCCCTTTCCCCAGTCTGCTGATTGTTTGGTTGTTTCCCAGTCTGCATCGTCTTTCCCATTCTAAATTACTGAAACACTTCTGCTAAGCCTTACTTACTGGCAGTAAGAGCTTTAAGCTAAAACATGCTATTTTTAGAATTTTGGTCCCAACCCCTCCAGAATGTGGCATCTGAGAGCTTCTCTTAGATTGAATTCGGCCCTTGGGCTAAAAGAGGTTTAACGCCCCTGCTATAAGGCCATATTCATGCACTCGTTGGGCACCTTTGAAAGGTTATCTTCTCTAAGAGCGTCATAAGACAGGGCACAATAGCGGTTCCCTACCATCGCTGCTCTGCCCCCACTCCTGTAAATAAAGACCATGTGGCCCATTCAGAGGCCATTTTTATTGTGCCGTTTTTCCTGCACACAGCAGGAAACAGCAGCACATTCTGTTTCCCCCAAAAAGGTTGGATTAAAAAGGGTCAATTTTGTGGCAGAAAAAAGGAAAGAAGGAGCGGGAGGTGGACGTCGTCGTCATCTAAAGGATGCATGAAAAACCGTGAGTGGGCAGTAGCAAGCGTGCAATCTGATGAACTCCCAATTCTAGAACAATGACTTATCTACTTCACAGCATCTGTGTGAAGGAAAAAGAAATAAAGCCTGTAAAGCATTTGGCATAGTTAAAATGTCTGCAAAGTATCTTTAAAAAATTAATATTTGCTAAATATAATGAATTCAATTACTATAATATTATAAATCCAGGTCCTAGTTGCTGGGTAAGAAACTTAACAAAGAAGAAAGGTGCTTTGTATGGAAACACAAAGTAGTGACTACTGTCTGAACAAAATAAGAGGAAAAAGAAGGCTAGTTTTTTAATGTGTGAAACAAAAAGGAAAGCTTCCAACACAAACTAAAGAAATCCTATAATTCTAGGAATACATTTCCTCAGAGTGAATAAATAATGTTTATGCTGCTGCTATTACACTGTAATCTTGACTCACCAAGAGACACCTGAGAGCTACTTCAGTATTCTTTAAACAATAGTTTAAGTCACAAGTCTTCACCTTTGATTTTTTTAAAATAAAGTTTAGCTAAAGCAGCAGATAAGATCTATAAGGAGGTGAAGTGTGCTTTACGAGAGATAATTTACTGTTAGTGAAAACATGTTGGCAGATAGAAGGATTTTAATGTTGTGCCTGATTAAAAACAGGGCAAGCATTTATGAAATCTCTTTCATTTTTTTACTACAAACGTAGATTATTAAACGCTGGGTTTTATGCACTTTCTTCAGACAGCTGAGTCTTAAAAGAACAAGCAGTTGTAAAGCAAATGGCATTTCCTGGATAGCCCCAAGGGAAGCTGGAACATTGAGCTCCATGTCCCTGGTGGGAAGGAGCAATTTTAGCTAATTAAGGTGAATGGCAAAGTGTTGCATTTGGTCAAAACATTCTGTTAACCCTCATTTTTATTGGCACCAAAAAGATGCGGTCTGGATGTATGTGAGCGCGTGCGCGAATTCATTGCAGAAGTGCAAAGCACACAGCTCACATACATTAGACAAAAAGTCAAAGGAAACGCCAAAGTTCAACTAGAGTACAAGTAATTAGAACCAGATTCTTTGCTGCTTGTATGTGTGCTTCATTGTAGAAGATATTTATAAGCTTCCAAACCAAAAAAAAAAAAAAAGGCCCCTAACCCCAATATCATTTAATTTTCCATGTTTAGTCTGGAGCAAATAAAATAATAAAAATCTGCTTTTAATAATTTTCCAGGGAAAGAAAAAAAAAGAAAGATCCATGCATAAGAAAAGTGGCTTTTGCTTATTTTATTGCAGTTTATTTCTTCCATGCACTGTTCGAAACTATAGTATAAATGTTAGTTCCAAAGCAATACGTGGTTTTTCAATCTTGTAATTGTTTTTCAATTTTTGCACTGCTGTTCTGGAGCAACATTTTACATTAGGACGGTAGAGAAAAGAAAGTGGAGTGAGCAGAGGAGAAATAAACATTATTGCAGAGGATTGCCAGCCTTGAGTTGGTAACCTGGCCATGACCCTGGGGTGTGTGTTTGACCCGGTCATGGCTGAGTCCTGTTGCTGGGTTATGATGACTCCCTGCTATTCTTGCCATACATCTACAACAGGTGCGGATCATAGACAATATGGAGAAGGAAACAAAAGGATGTGTGATAGGTAAAGGCTTTGATTCCACTCTTTTTAACAGTTTTTTTCCTCCAAGAAAAATAATATTAAAAAGAATCCTGAGATGCTGTCTTGGTCACTTTTAGCATCTTTCTAAGCATAAGAACTCTACATAAGCAAGAGAGACACAGGGCTTACCCAAGACATTGTACAGAGCAACATGACCTAAGATATGCAACCAACAAAGCTTTTCAGTGGTGATGCTGGAGTACAACACATTGATCAGGATGAATTCTCAATGACCAAAATGTTGTTGTTTTAGATAAATGTTGGTGTTGGTCTTTTTTTAAAGAGGTGGCTTCTTCCATTTTATTGGCTCCTCATCTGTGCCCTGTTTTAAAGCTTTGGGAGCTAGGCGGAAAAAAGTGCAGTGGCAATTAGGCTATGGCTGGGGAATTACCACCCAGCGATTTGAAAGGATGCAAGCCCTTTATTATCTCACATCTTCCTAGTTGTCATAAGTTCATGCTTTTTCAGCTATTACACTCATCTTTGTCTTTAAAACTATTATTTTGTGAAACATATCATTTTAATCTGTGGCCATAATTTTACAAGTATTTATTTTATTTAAGCTGTAGTTCAGCTCCTTTAGACAGCTTGGATTTTAAAAAAGGATCAGAATCAGCTAATTGCTCTGTACTGGAGTTATACGATGGGCCAAAAGCCAAAAAAAGGGGAGAAATCCTCTTTAGACTGACTTCTACTATGTCAAGTTACGCTGCATTTGCACAAGAAGCCTTGGAAAAGTAAAAACGAATATTGATTTTTCTTTGGTTAGGTTCATCCATTTTCCCCCTTTAATTTTATGGTGGGGGAGGGGTAGAAAATGTAACACACCCTTTGAGATTGCTACTATATAGCATAGAGTCTTGTAGGACCTTTAAGACTATCCTATGTATTGTGACAACAGCTTACTTCATCATACATGTGACAAAGTAGCTTCTAGATCACGAAAAGTTATGTACCTATAGCTATAGTCCTATATATTGCGGCTAACAACTGGAGCAGGACAGATGGTACTTCTCAGGGGATTGGACTTGGCCACTCCAATTGCTGAAGCCTACTTTATAGGATGGAGCAGGAACAGGGGATGGGACATCTTAAAAGCGTTGTGTTTAAGGCAGCTCAAGATTTCCTCCTCATTTAATTGGAGAAAAGTTAGAAACCCCCCAAACTGCTGGACAATATAGCTGTGGATGACAAGTCCAACTTGTTCTGTTTCACTACTTAACTGCAGGTTCTGACTTGCATTATATAGCACTTCTAGCTTGAAATGTGTTTCGGTATGTATTCCAATTGACATATACCATCTTCAAAATGTAATGTCAGTATTGTCCACTCCCTATTTAGTAGTGCGTTACTTGGAAAACAGGAAATGTATGAGTAAGACCGTCTTCCCTAATGCCTTTCATCTAGAAATGGCTATTTTCCAATTGCAATACTGTAACATTAGCCACTAGAATCATGTATCAGCAGCCACTAGAGTTAATGTGAATATTGACCCTGGCCCTGTGACATGAGTATATCTTTTTGTACTGTTGGCCTATATCATCTTTTTTCTTTTTGAGTCAGAAGATAAAGATGAATGCCTTATCGCCATGCTGATATGCTGAACACATATGCCTCATGTAATAAATGTGGCTGCAAACACATGGAAACCCTTCCATTTGTTTTCTCCACCAGGTTTAGGGGCTTATGCATTTTTAAGTAATGCATTTTGGCTGGCTTTGCTGGCTATACATATATTTATTGAAAAAAGATCTAAGGAGACCTAGTGCATGGACTGTCCTCTGATTTTGATAACTGCTTTGATGCAGCCAGGTAAATGTTCCTATTGTTTCAATGCTGATCAGCACCCCATTATTCCCCTGGCTGCTATTTCTCAGCACAATTTCCCTCCTCTTTTTATGCTAGCCTTCCCCAACCCAGCACCCTCCTGCTGTGTTGGACTACAACTCCCATAATTCCCAGCTAGCATGTTGCAGTTCAACATTTCTAGAGGGCACAGGATTGGGGAAGGCTGTTCTATACGCTCATTGTCCTGAGTCTCATCTGACCACTCTGACTTTGAATCCAATTAGCTGTTGAGGGACCAAGACACCAGTCAAAGATTCCATACTGTCAAAACACCCTTTTATAAGTGGCAGCCTTGTTTTCTTTAATTGGATCATGGTGTCATCTGACACCAGCGATAGGAATAACAACCCCTTTGCTTTCCTGGCCTGCCCATATTCAGGCTTTAATACCCCCTCACTTAGGATTACTCTTTCCTGTCTTGCAACTGCTTCCACAGAATTCCTGCTCTCTTCCCCAATTAAGCTACATGGCCAAACTTCGCCTACTGCCCATCTTCTGCAATAACAGGCATCTATGAACAGAAATAGGGGCACTGGATTCAGTAAGAAAACATTAACAAAAATATAGTCGCAAACATATAGAGTTACTAGCTAGCCAGAATGTTACTGGCCTGGTTAGAATTGTATCCTATTGGCTGGTTGGCTACAGTACAAAGCCAGAAATGTTTTTGCTATTGCATATGTGCGCACCTATATGCACCAAGGTGTTGACTGGATAGTCAACATGCTTATGGCATGAATGCAGTACCCCATGAAAACCAAGGAGGTGGTTGGCACCATTTTACAGACAGGACAGCCTGAGTTGGTTTCCTAAATGTATATGCACTGCAGACAACTCAGCTAGCCCAGAGTAAAACAAACCTATCTTTGTCAGCTGAATGACTTTCCACCTTCTCACCCTTAGGTCACTGTACCTGGATGAGGCACATATTCACAGTTTAATTCGATGGGGAGCAAAATGAACCAGGGTTCATAAAGTAACGGAGCACATATGAATGTGAAAGCCACTTAAAATAGCATTCTGTGGAGTGTGTTTAAATGATTTCTGATGTTGATCATTACTGTTACTACCTTGATTAAGTACCTTTCAATACTTATTTCACAAATGTATGATAGATGCTAGGACATAAGGCTGGAAGAAAAGGGACATAGGAAGCTGCCCTTACACCATTGGTCAATCTACCCCAATATTGTCGACACTGACTGGCATTGATTCTCCAAGGTTTCAGACAGGTGGTTTTTCAGCCCTATGTGGAGCTGCTGGGGAACTGAACCTGGGTTCTTGGGTATGCAAGGCATGTGCTCTACCTGAGCTACAGCACTTCCCTAAATAAGCTTCATAGCTGGCATTTATTGCAAATGCTTCAAGCTGAAAATGAGGGGATTTGAGAGGTCCATGTTATTTCTGTTAATGGAACTTTCTTCTAATTGAGAGACAGCAATACCTTTCCTTCAAGGAGACCAGACATCCTTAAGGCTGCAGTCTCATCAGGGGGCATCAGACTGAAGTGTCACCCCGATAACAGGCCAGCTCCTTTGCTCCTGATTTTAAAAGCAGAGGTCAAGCAGTAGGAGTTCAAACTGACAAGTCCCAGGCAGAACTAGCCTCTTGCTTTACCTGTTCAGATTTTGTTGTGGGATTTTAGATGGATTAATATTTTTTGGGAGACAGACAAATAACCCCTAAATGGCAAGACAAATTGACGTTCAACTATTGATTATACATTTAAATCCAATTCTCAAGTGAGTCTTTATATGTTTAGCAGATTTGTTTTTCCTTCTGGATTTGAATGACTGCATTTCATGAGAAACCTCTCACATTTCAGGCAAACAAATAACAAACTAAGGCATGTTTCTCTAAAGAACAATATAATCTATAAAGATATTATGGTCCTCTTTTAAACAACCATTGTATATACATTTTTATTAGTTTTGATTGGTAACACATCTGCCATAAATGTGTTTTACATCCTTTCATAGGAACTCTTCCTATAAGATTATTTATCACACTTCACATCCTGGCTTACAGCCAGAGAAAATATGGGAGGTTTAATACCTTTAATCCATTACACCAGTTGCCCAGTATCACACAAACAGACTCAAATGTCAGTGTTCTAATCATGTGTAATAAAACGGACCTGTCAAGTGATATTTCACAGGGCATTTTACTTTTCAATTTTGGAGACTGTTTAATTAAAGAAATGTAAAACTCCGGAGCATGGTTAAATCCTGAAATTAATGCACTGGCTTAATGATCAGAGATATTTCAAGGTTAGTATCACATTCTCTGAAAATTACAGATCATCCCAATTAATAGGGATTCCAGATGCACTGATGTGTGTCGTTAATTGATTTACATACCTTCCTTTGCATATCTGCTGGAAAGGGTCATTAGAAGATCCAGCAGAGATGTTAAGTGAGTTGTGTTTGAATTATACTGATAGAGAGAGAGAGAGAGACAGAAACAGAGACAGAAACAGACACGAGAGACAAGAGAGGCAGATTGTATATTTCTCCTTGGATTAAAACACCTAACATGGTGTACTCATTATACCCAATGATATTGATATGCCACATTTAGCAATTAGAGTTACTGCAATTTTATTTTTAAGCATTTCCCCCACACTTGTCTTGCATATGATGATGATGACAATGATGATGATGTCTAGGCTGACCATATGAAAAGGAGGACAGAGCTCATTTAACTTTAACAGTTGTAGAGAAAAGGCCATTCTCTACAACTGTTAAAGTTACATGAGCCCTGTCCTCCTTTTCATATGGTCAGCCTAATGATGTCACCATCTAAATTTTAGTTTACTAAGTTCTGTGGACAACTTCAACATTATAGACAGTTTATTCATTGGCAAATAGTTTTTATTTACAAAGTAAAGGACATTACCAACCAGGTGCCCATTGTTTAGAGCAGGTTTTTCAGCTGTTTTCTGCAAGATTTATAGGCAGTATCCAACAGTGTCATTCTGCAAATTCAAACAGCACTAGCGGAGCTCTATCAAAGCTTTCTGTGATGAAAGCTGGGCAACTGCTTAACTAATTGCTCATTTCTCTTCTTGGGTACAGGCAATTTAGACAGGAATCTACAAAACAGAGCAAACGGCCTCCCCAAACAGTCTTTTAAATTCTTCTTTTGAAAGAAGCTTTTCTGATGGTGGTATGGTTGACACCTAAGATCTACCAATCTAGAAATTACTTCTGGTGAGTATGCATAATTTTAATTGAGCTTCCCCTATCAAGTGAGAGTGACAGGTGAAATTCCAAAAAGTAGCTCAGTGTTAGGGGCGACCATATGGAAAGGAGAACAGGGCTCCTGTACCTTTAACAGTTGGATAGATAAGGGAATTTCACCAGGTGTCATTTGTATGCATGTAGCACCTGGTGAAATTCCCTCTTCATCAAAACAGTTAAAGCTGCAGGAGCCCTGCCCTTTTCAGCTAGAGTGACCAGATACAAAAGAGGGCAGGGCAACTAAGGTGATGAAGAGGGAATTTCACCAGGTGCTGCACGCATACAAATGACACCTACTGAAATTCCCTTTTCTATACAGCTGTCAAAGATATAGGAGCCCTGTCCTCCTTTTCATATGGTCAGCCTACCAGTGGCAGATGACATGTTCTGAATGCTGAAGATCCTAGGTTCAAGTCACAAGGCCTCTTAACCACTGATAAATACATCTGCTTGACTCCATTTGCTTCTTGTTTCTTCTGTCCTTTGTGAATCTATGATCCCAAGGTAAAACTAATCTGTTTATTTTGCATATTACAATGGAATATCTAATATGGATGTGCAGTCCATTTGCACTTTGGTAGCATCTTCCATCCAAAGTGTCCTTCAGGGTTTTTTTTGGGGGGGGGGGAGGGTGTTTTGTTTTTGGTATAGAGGAACATCCTTTGGATCAAAAACTTACACAGAATGATTTGTTAGTACATTCTGTCCTTACAAATTCTGATTATTCTGCTAAATAGACTAGGCTCTGGAATACGGGAAGTTAGGGTGCTCAAAGGATCAGCATTGTGTGAGCATCTTAGAACTGTGCTGGTTACAAATATGTTTCTCCAAACCCCTTCATCCACTGCCAATATAAGGCCCCAAAGAAGGGCCTTAAGCCGGGGCCTCCAGCAGCCAGGTTCTGTCACCTTACTTCCTCTGCCATCCAGGAACAGTATTAGACCAGCTCCTCAGGTCAGCCAGCTGCTGCTGCTGAGCCACCAAGGGCTTAGACTCCCCCCCCCCCATTCACCCCAGACAGCGAACTGGAAGAACAGTTGCTGTGCCCAAGCCCTGACCCCTTTATCATTGACTAAAGTACTATGGCTGCCACACTTTGATCAAAAGAGAAAACCAGCAGTGGACATGGCCCAGCCTGGCACTCAGCCTGGGAGATCAGGTCACATAGGGAGAGGCCTTCTATGCCCAAATTCTTGCATGTTTTCACCAGATTTTACCAGAATTCACCTACCTAAGGTCTCTCCCCCACATAGCCTGGCCTTAGTCTGTAGGCAGCCACTGACAGGTTGGGTGTTCCAGGTGCTGGCCAAGAAATGCCTGGCCAGGTAAGATGGTGAGGGTAAAGCCCCAAATCTTAAACACCCAGCAATGCCCCTTCTACCACTAGTCCTCTAGTTCCTTAACAAGCCTAGCAGATTAATCTCTGTGCATTTAAGGCTGCATTGCCAACCACACAGATTATTGTCAGCTGGCCTCACAGGTCAATCCTACTAGGCCTTATAAAGACTTGCCTTCAAGCTAACGCCTCACTCTGAGAAACATGTTGCTGAATAGACTTCCCTTGTCTTGTTTCCCCAGCCTACCATTCCTTTTTCTGCGTGTCCTGGAACCTGCCTCTGGCTCCTTGGTTCATTATCTGTTCCAGTACCTGACCCTCACAGAAAGATTTCCATTGATTTATAATCAAAATCCTATAGTGTAGTATAAGAATACTATATAGCAAATGTCCTATATTATATAACAGAATTCCTATACTATATTGTATATACAGTATAATTCATATACTATTATGTGTTGACGGTCCTACCAAATAAAAAACTATTACTGTTTGGAAGCTGAACAATTCTCAAATACAACTATGATTCTGTTTTGATTTCAGAAGCTTGATTTCAATTCTAGTAATAAAACATTCTGGATAGGGGTAATTACAACAATGCAGACTATACGGTGGCTTAGAAAATGGACAGCCTTACCAAGGGCAAAAAAGAATGAATTTTAAAACAATTCATACCACTCCCACCTCCACCATGACCTAGTTGGATGACACAGCCCTTGGATACAAGATACAAAGGCCAGATCTAAACCTTGTGTCAAATCATTATAAATGTGGAATAAAAAGCAGGATATAACACTATGAAAGCGGTATATGGAATGTCTGCTATGCCCCAACAGTTATCAGTGCACTTCAATACCGCTATAAAGCAGTAGTATAGATCTATCCAAACTGTTGGTCCGTCTAGCTTAAATGCTGTCTTTCCCAGACCTATCGGGAGATGCTAGGGATTGAATTCTGATGCAAAGCATGCGCACGCTCACTGTGCTGGTTACAGAAATGCATGGCAGGGTCAGTATTTACAAACCAGTTTGTCCAATCACTGCATTCTATTGTTTCCTCAGATAAGCAGGACCCAAGTGAACAATTAAAGCTTTCAATAAATAATCTGTAAGCACATTTACTTGATTTACTGTTATTTGATACAGCAGTTAGTTTCAATGGGGCAGTTAATATTGATCATTCAAAGTACTGCAGACAAACATGAAACACTTCCAGAACTCCACGGATTATTACTTTTTATCTGCCACTCATCACAGTTACTTGTAATTGTAGTGAGATTGAAAATCAATAATAATTAGTACATTTGAAGGAACGAATAATGTACATTATGTTTTGGGTTTGGCTTATGTTTCAAGAAAAATGAAGCACAACTGACCATACAAGCACAAAATGCACTTCTTAGCCCTTAGACACTTTAGGGCAAACCAGTTTCTGGAAGAATATTATTGTGTTACAATAAAGGACGACATATTCTCTAAAAAGTAAAATATGTATGCAAACCAATCAGGAAGAAAATTGCCATGTCATGATGTGATTAACTTTTGAGCCATGTAGAGGGAGGAGGAGGAGGAATTGGGGTTGGCGGAAGATAAGATATAAGGACAGCCCAGTCTGTCAAACCAATGACGAACAAGTATTTGCACAAAAAAAAAGAAACACATCTTGATCCGTACAAACAAAACTTCTGTTGTCAACTTTATCCATTCCTGGGTGTGCATTTTTCTTTTATCCTGCAACTGAAATGCTCGATTAATTAACGTCAACTCAGAATTGACGCACAGTAAACAAGCTCTATATGGTTTTATTCCAATTCTGGAAGTGGAAATATTCTGGAAATTGAAATGTTGTTCACAGGTTATCCTGTTAGGTTCTACGCACCTGTATTGATCCCCAGTTCTAAAAACTAGCACTAGCATCAATGGCCACAGATCCCACTTTCAGCACATGCCTTACTCTGCACTTCTGGCAAGTGAAAGCTGCCTTCCCCACTGCAACACACAAAGAACGATATATATTTTTCTTGCCAGAAATAATAAGACATTCACTGAGTGGGTGGTTTCATTTTTCTATTTTCAAAATGAATAGAAATGTTGCTACTGAAACTGTAAGGAAAGTTCTATCCTCAACTACTCACCCATATTCCAATTAAGATAGGCTGACCAGATAAAATCCAGGTCAGGGCTCCTGTAACTTTAACAGTTGTAGAGAAAAGGGAATTTCAGCCAGGGTCATTTGTATGCAATTAGTTCCTGGTGATATTCCCTCTTCATCACAACAGTTAAAGTTGCAGGGGCCCTGCCTTCTTTTGTATATGGTCACTCTAGTATAGTGCCTGCAACTTTAACTGTTGTGATAAGAGGGAATTTCACCAGGAACTAATTGCATACAAATGACACTGGCTGAAATTCCCTTTTCTCTACTACTGTTAAAGTTACATGAGCCCTGACCTGGATTTTATCTGGTCACCCTAAATTAAAAGAACTAGCAAAACTGTTCTCTGTGATATGCTGGTACTCGTCTTTGGGTTCTGGTTCACATAAGTTAAAGTGAATTTAAGGAAATACATGGAAACAAGAGCATTTTAGTTTCTTTGCTACTGTAATAATTCCAGATAATTAAAATGCAAAGTGGTATGAGAAAGATTTCATTATTAAACTGTAACCAGAACTCTGTGTGAAACCAACCATTCAGAAGGATTTCTTTTTCATCAATTATTTGTTATTTATCTGATGCAAATATAGGAAAGGCTGATTAAAATGTATGTCTCCTTATGCAGTTTCTTGTCATTAAGGCCGATGAAGGCATTTTGAGGACCATAATGAAATAATTACTTTGCTCTTAAGAATTCTCTTTTTCAATAACGCATGGCAGTGCAGCACTAAATTAAAACATCAGGAACTAAATTTCACTTGCATCTATTTCCATTTTAGCTAATTATATCCCCAAGCTTTTCAACAGACCAGGCCCTCAAAATCGTTTGAAGCTGAATTGGCCCAAAGAAAAACAGCCTTTTATAGTTGTGACTTTGATGAAAAAACAAAGGTAATTCAGCCCTGGAAGCCTTAATATTTCAAGGAGATAAAATATACAGTTAGGAGGAAAGTCAGGAAAAATTCAGGGAACTATTTAAAGTATTCAAGTTTAGTTCAAATATTCACATATATTGTGATTCTGGCTCAATCTTATATTTGCCACCTCTGAATCTTTTCCTTAAAAACAATTCTATTATTGATGTATACCTCTGCACCTTTTCCAACACATTATGCAGCTTCAGAAGAACTGTTAACAAACTGTGTTCAGTTCTGGTACAGATTCATTAATATATTTTTCGCTTTCTGGTTTGACTATGTTCAGGCAGTTAACTGGTAATCAGTAACACCACTATGAACCTGTTTTGAACCAGTTCAGATACATTTAATATAGATTAATGCAGGCCAGCATAACTTCCCACAAGTAACTGGCTGCCCACAGTGTGAACAGAATGCTGGACCAGATTTGCTTTCACTCTGATTCAGCATAGCTCTTATATTCGTCTAATGGAAAGAGCTGTACTTATTGAATTTGGCCAGTGCAGATGGGTGAGAATTTTAGGTCAATTTGTTTTGTATAAAAATTTACCACAATTTTCATATTTCTTCATATTCAGGACAGAAAGAAACTGAGATTTTAAAAATTAGAATGCAGGAGAAAACTAAACACAGAGATTCATCCATCCCTAGTGGGCTATCTTTGGATTAGCAGGTCACAAGTTGTACATAATGTCGTAACATTAGAGAGGGGTTGTAGCTCAGTAATAGAGTACATGCTTTGCATGCAGCAGGACCCAGGTTCGAACTGTAGAATTAAGTAGTGCTGGGAAAGTCCCTCTCTAAAACCAAGCAAAACATGCCAATCAATGGCCTTGTTCACACAGAATGATAAGGCTAGGGTGACCAGATTTTGGAACCCAAAATCCCGGTTCCCCCCGCCACCCAAAACAACCCCCCCACCAAGCCACCCCCCCAAAACAACCCCCCCAAGCCACCCCCCAAACCCCCCCACCAAGCCACCCCCCAAAAACAACCCCCCCAAGCCACCCCCCACCCAAAACAACCCCCCCACCAAGCCACCCACCCCCCAAAAACATCAGCCCGGACCTACCGTACCGGGTTCTCTTCTGCTGCCGCCGCCGCCACCGCCGCTGGCTCCCCCGCCAGCTCGTAAGGCCAGCAGCTGCGCGGAAGAGGCAGGGGAGGGCCGGATCCGGAAGTGACGTAATTGGCTCTCCCCCGCCTCTTCCGTGCGGCAGCTGGCCTTATGAGCCGGCGGGGGACCTGGCGGGGGACTCGGCGGCGCAGCGGCGGACCCGGCGGTGGCGGCGGCGTGGCGGCGCGGCAGTGGCCCCAGCGGCGGCTGCGGCGGCAGCAGTGGCAGTGGACCTGACGGCGGTGGCGGCTCTACTGAGAAACAGGCTTCGCGGCCTGTCTCTCAGTATCGCACCGGGTGATGACGTCATCACCCAGCGCACTACTGAGGGACAGGCCGCGAAGCCTGTTTCTCAGTAGATTCGAGCACCGGAGGGGAGCGGACACCCCTGCGGGTAAGGAGCGTGAGGCGCGAGGGAGGGCACTTACCTGCTGGGGCGGCCGCTTCCCGGGCTCCTCCGCCGCTGGGTCTACCGCCGCTCCTTGCTTGCTGCCACCGCCGCGTGACCCCCCGCCACCCCGGTTTGCCCCCCCGCCCCCCGGTTGGGCCGGTTCACCCCTGGATTCCCGGTTAGGACCGGGAAATCCCGAGCCACCTGGTCAGCCTAGATAAGGCAGGACTCCATAGAATCCTGGTTTATTGTGAACAAGCTGGGTGATGCTACACACAGCCCATTCACTCCTGCTTTGCTCCTCTGCACTAGCACTAGCACTCCACTATGGGAAGTTTGTTTAGTGTGTTGTCTTAACTGGGGATCTTGACTTGTCAGTTCCCTTACAAGCTAGGATTGCAAACCAGGGGCTGATTTTGGCTTATGAATTCTGGCTTGTTTGGAAGTGACAAACTATGATCTTCCATTTAGACAACACATAAGCAAAACTTCCTCATTTGTTTAGTAGTTGTGCTAGTAGAGAGGAGCAAAGCTGGAGCAAGGAGGCTGCATGCGCTAGCATGCAGCTTGTATACTATAAACCAGGATTCTCTGGAATCCTGACTTACCGTTCTGTGCAAATATGGCTAATGTATGCAGTACTGAGCTAGCTGGACTCAGTATAATGCTGCATCCTAAGGTCCCATGTTCAATCCCTGGCATCTCCAATTAAAAGAATTAGATAGCAAATGATGGGAAAAACATCTACCGGAGAGTCAAAGTAGACATCTGACCCAGTACAATTTCCTAGGTACAACATTGCACAATTGCAATGCAAGCTCTAGACAATAAATACAATGATGTAACAAGGATATTTATGCCCCCCCCTGGTCCCCCCATATACTGTTTGCATGTGCTATTACCAGATCCTACAGAACTCCACCTATCATATTCATCCACTGGTAAGGAAAATGAATTTCCTGCTACATTTATTTCATTATTATTATTATTATTATTATTATTATTATTATTATTATATTTATTCCATTTATATACCACCCCATAAATTTAAAACATTGAACATTAAAACCCCCCACAGATATACAAAATTTAAAACCATAAAAAGCATAAAAACAAGTTATAATTACAATATCCTTTAAAAACAACAATTATGGGTCAAAGCACAACAACAACAACACAAAACCCTCAACATATGCTGTTAAATGCCTGGGAGAAGAGGAAAGTCTTGACCTGGCGCTGAAAATATAACAATGTTGGCGCCAGGCGGGCCTTGTCAGGGAGATCATTCCATAATTGGGGGGCCACCACTGAAAAGGCCCTCTCCCTTGTTGCCACCCTCTGTGCTTCCCTCGGAGTAGGCAACCGGAGGAGGACCTTAGATGTGAATCTTAGTGTATGGGCAGATTTGTGTCGGGAGAGGCATTCCATCAGGTATTGTGGTCCCAAGCCATGTAAGGCTTTATAGGTTAGAACCAGTACCTTGAATCGAGCAACTCCAATTAAGCATTAATCATGTGACCCAATTGGAAATGGCACCACACTGCTGACCCACCCATGATGTTATGAGGCTTCCCTGTCCCCTGACATCCATACACTGACCCTGGACATTTGTAGGGTGAAAGGCTTTGCACATAGATTTCTAAACATATAGACTTTCTAAATGAGCTGCACATTCAGGGTTCCAGCTCGTTTGGAAAGCCCACACCCTAGTATCTCTAATTGGATGGAGCTCCCGTCACATGATTATAGAAACTGTAGAAACGGGAAGAAAATACTTTTAGTTCATGGTGGTGGGGAGAATGATGACTCCTCTCTCTCAGCAGCTAAGAACAGCAATCATAATGCTTTTATGTATATGGATGAGGAGGCCACGTTTTGAATACTGTGTGCAATTCTGCTCTCTCTTTGCAATAAAAATAGGGAAGAGAAAAAGGTATGAAAAGGCTGCTAAAATGGTCAAGGGATTGGTGCATCTGAAGAAAGGATAAAGAATTTCAGGCTTCTTTTCGTTGGGGGAGGGGAGTGGGAACATGATAAAGGTTTATAAAATTCTGAATGGTTGGAGGGAGCAGTTAGTTTCCTCCTCTCTATGTTAATATTAGAATTTAGGACCATTTAATGAAGTGGACTAGAAGTTGCTTCAAGACTAACAAAAGGAAGTCATTCTTTCCTAAGTGGATAATTTAACTGTTACAGGATCAAAAACTGGCCACTAATTTTGACAGCTTTCAAAAAGAATTAGTCAAATACCCCATTCAGGCATTCTACCCTAATGCCTGAATGGAGCAAATGCACAGCAAGGAACGCTCCAAGCACATCCCTCTCTATCGCCATATGCATTGCCCTCTACTCATGGAAGGAGAGGGCAGCTTCCTTTATTCATGGATACACGTTGGCTCAATTAGGACGACACAATATTCAATGGTGGGTTGACTAACCCTAACCCTAGGGGATACTACCCACACAACATGGTAATAAATAATCAACTGTGGTGTGGCATTCTAAGCCATAATGTTTAGCTCAAAATGCTTAACCACCGTGGCTTAGCATGTCATCTGGACAGGGTCAATCAGAGGTATACTCCCTCAGAGCATGGAGGTTTTAATTATCAGTCTAACTGCCTTTCGTAGGCCTCCATGAGTATATCCACACCTCATTTGAAATGGCACACAACAACAGGGGAAGCTGAACTTGAAAGGATTTTGACCTGATTCATCAAGGCAATTCTCCTGTCTTTATTTTCATCTTTGCCTTGACCACATGTCACTTGCTTTTGGGAATTTGCACACTGTGAAGAATAGATCAAATTCATAATCAGAACTAGCCAGCCATTTCTGCTTGAAAATCTGTCCCGGTCAGTTTGCATTTGTAATACAAGTTGTAAGAAATTCCAAATTAGTCCAGGTTAGGGAAGGGGTAAGCAACCTGTGGCCTTCCAGATGTTGTTGCACTGATATACCCATCTGCCCCAGCCAGCATGGCCAATGGTCAAGGTTGATGGGAGTTGTAGTACACCAAAACTAGATTCACTTTTTCTTTGTCCTCATCTGGGAGGAGCAGTTTGTACTTGAAGTCAAGGTGCATGCAGAAGATGGGAAATCTACTGAACTCAGAATCCTCATGTTTTCCTCTTTTTCAGGTACTTTCCAGAGGAACATGGGCTAATGTGTGAATAGGAAGGGGACAGAGCCACACTGGTCCCACCTCCCATTTCACACGCTCCTGCCCAACTCTGCACTCCACATGCAGCAACATTCTGAAAAGGGATGTGGCTGTATTCATGTAAGCTCATTATTATGAATCCTTTGTGAGTAAATCAGCTCCCCTTTGAGAGAGACGCGAAGAGGCACGGCCCTGTGTCCCTTATTTTTTACTTATTTATTTACATAATTTATATACCACCCCACATCTAGACAGATTAGTCACATGGTTAACAAATGAATCCTGCTATGATCTCTTTTACCTGCCTTTCTTGGATTCAAATATCTTCCTGATCTTCTCATTATTGAGCCACTTTTTCGAATAGTTTACTGCTAATTGTGTTTATGAGCTCAGTTCTAGTTCAGGTGGAAGACAAGAGAGATTTCAGGTTCAGATTCAGTTCTGATTTACTGGAGGAAGGGAACCCCTCTCTAAACTAATGTTTGGGATCAGGTTGACTCACTAATCCCCCCTTTGTTTGATGCACAAAATTAGAACCCATAATAGTGTAAGTGAAGGCAAAACTCAGCAGGAATTTAAAGCACAGCATGTTTAGCTTGTGTTGCAATGCATGGCACATGAGGCCAAAACAGTCTATTTGAAGCATTAGCATACCCAGTGAAGCAGCCCTACACATTTTAGATTATATGTCCTCCATGAAACAAAACAAAACACACACTGAGCTCCATGTGTTTAGCTAACAACTAAATAAATAAACACGATTCTCTATGGAGGAAGTTTACAGAACCTCGCACAAATTCTTGCACAACATTTTGCAGAGGTGCAACACATGCAAGACTACTTTCTAAAACTAAAGAACACATACCCCTGTGTTCTGGATTAACTGATCCATTAAAACCACTGTTCTTTAATATGAAACCTGATTGCAATTCACATTCCATTCAGAATCGTGCAGTGCAAGAATGGGAAAGGCTTGCCCATTCAGCAATCTGACATCTGTGCATGGAACACAGTGCATGGATTATGTACAATTAATTTTGTACTCAGTATGCATAGAAAATTAACAAATCAAAGTCAAGAGATAAGGGTTCTTTCACCAGATTATTCAGTCAGTCCAAATTCCATTCAAATGGATCCAAAAGTTATTCTTCAGCTTAAAACCACAGCTATATTTGAAAATCAATCAAAACAAGATAACATTAACACTAGCAGAAGTTTATCTGCACATCCATTTTTAAAAGTGGTCATAGTTGATCTGCTACACCATGGAGTGTTGGGGAGGTAGGGAATTTGTAAGCAGAAGTTCAGGGGGTGTCTATATGGCCTATTTGCCCCATCCTTGCTGCGCAGTGGTGCTGCGTTGTTTATATGATGCAGCTGCCGGCTCGCAACCACATCGGGCTTTTACCCCTGAAAATGTGCTATTTCACTATGTGGTTTTACCACGTTTCTTTTAGTTGCATTCGAGGTCACCACGTTGTTTCTCCGTCTGGCAGTGGTGGCCTCGGTTTGAGTTAAGTCAGTGGGCACTGCTGGGGGTGAATCCAAGTCCAAGGCAGGCTTGATGAGCTGAATGGCTGCCTGTGCCATGGTTTTCTAGTCGGATAGCCCATACTCCCTCCTGCCAACTATATCTATCGTTTCTGCTTCGCAGCAGCAATGCTGTGGGGTTTTCAGGGAATTGGCTACAAAACAGCGGCATAGAGACACTCCCTCAGACAGAACTGGAAGGACAAATAGTCTGACCTTGTACAATGCAGTTTCTTATGCTTCCATCCCACAAAAAACTAATACTTGCATGAATATTTGCTTGGGGCTCAAGCCAGCAGGCCCAATTATCAGGAATGCTGGGAGTTGCAGTTTGGAGAGCACCAGGTTGGGAATGCTGCTGTAGTGCATCCACACAGCATGCCTTCAATTATCAATGGGAGTTCTGAAAGTAGTATAAACTTTTTTTTATGCAAAAGCATTTATTTATGCAATCTGAAAGAGTTATTACTCAGAATGCTCGTATGAGCAAGAAGGAACGTATTTATTTATTAGCTGTTTGTGTAAAGTGGGCTAAAATGCTTCCTTCTTTGAACTACAGACATTTATGGGACTGGTAGTAAAACGGGTTACCCCTTCACCACAAATCGACATGGCCTTAGAGACGCAAATCTTTTAAAAAGATTTTAAAACAGACGAATCATGGCTCGTATAAGCGCAATGGAAATTGGGACAAAACAAATGAGGCAGAATACTAAAAATGTGAGGGAAGCAAATATTGGGCTCATCTGTAAATCTTTTTGGAAACAAAGGAAGTTTACTTTCTAATGGAAAGCTATATTTCTAATGGAAGGCTATGTGAGGTTATGTTGGACCCTCCTAATGCTTCAAAGCTTCAATTTTCTTCTGTTGGAAGTACAGGTTTAAATGTTTGCCCAGAGGTAAATAGGGACATCATTCACTGCCTCAAGAATGACCTTCCCCCCCACACTGTATACAAGCCTTGCCCCTACTGCAAACAAGTCCTTTTTGTCTAGTAATACAGCATTATCTAGTAAAAGTAAGTCCACTGGAACTACCTGCTACTACTGACATGCTTCCTTTACCTTTGGCTACATCAGCATTCCCCAAGCTGGTGCTCTCCAGATGTGTTGGACAGTAGCACCTATCATTTTCAGCCATGGCCATGCTGGTTGGGAATGATAGGCACTGCAATCCAACACCTCTGGAGGGCACCAGGTTGGAGAAGGCTACATTATCATACTTCCAGAATTTCTGGGGAAAAGACATCTAAGTTCCAATTCTGCGCAAACTTACACAGGCTCAAGTATTACTGAAGTCAACGCAACCTAAACATCCATAAAGAGGATTATTTGAGTTATATAAAACAATGAACATAACAGGACTCCAAACATTTGTCACAGAAACCATTTAATTCCACCTCATCACAAGGCAGAAGAATTCAACCTGAGATGGTTGAATTCTTCAAAATCAACGAGAGGGTTGTGAGCCTTGAACTGCACTCCTCTACACTCTTACTGGAGAGCTATTAAGCACTTGTCTTCAAAGATAATTATGCTCTGAAGACTATTATGCTGTGTAAGATTAAAGGAAAGGAGTGCGTTCATAAGTTGTAAAAATGTTCCTGTCTAAAATATAATGTTTATGTTCATGAATTAACATTATGGTCTCAATATTTAGTGTGGCCATTCAGCTGACACTCAAAAGCTGGATATGTGGAACTACAGTAATATGATTATTTATTTGTTTATTTGACTTGTACCCCTGCCTTTCTACCAAAAATGGTGAAGGTAACTTTCTTAGAAGCCTTTGATTCTATTCTACAGTCTTGTTAACAAGAGATAGGAAGCAAGAAAAATCTATTTGGCTTAAGGAAAATGAGGAAGGTGAAACATTCCACAATGATACAGACTGGCTCAATTCAGACGACACAATAAACAACTGGTGTGGGGGAAATAATCGTCAGTTGTTTTGACTATTGTGTCATCCGAATGCTGCCATAGTCAACTCAGCGCTGATCCTCATCCACACCACAGTTGATTATTTATTACTATGTTGTGTGGGGAGTGCCCCCTAGGGTTAGGGTTAGAGTTAGTCAACCCACCATTGACTATTGTGTCGTCCGAATTGAGCCACTGACTTGTTGATGAATCTTTTCCTCTCTCGTGAGCTGCATTTAAACATCAAAACTCAAAATAGAAAAATCAAACAAGGGCAGTAAATATGAACAGCATTTGTTGATTTCTTATTTCCATGTCAATGTTGAAAACAGCTTTCTTTACAGCTTTGACTACTTCTATGTGGCAAAAACTTTAAATATATTTTATCTGACTAGTTTTCACTTGGGTTGGCAGTATTTCTTTAGCGTTTTTTGTGGTTGATCTGACTAGATAATATTCAAATGGATTCTTATTGGAAATATGTCACCTAATAGCTTTTCTCACTTTCTTTTTTCAACAAGTCTTGGATCAGCAGATATAAAACAAGATTACCACAGATACACCCACTAGGGAAATCATCCCATCACCTGCCACTGGACAGTTACTTTTTGTTGTAGTTTTGCCTTATACCAGTCACAAATTTCTATCGTGTTCGTGAATATGCTTGTTGCAGTTCCTAAAATCACACCTTGCCTTTGATTCTGCAGTCCAGCATGCAGTGGCAAAAGATGTGGCCAGGGAATACATTTTAAGAGCACGGCTGCTTCTTATACGTTTTCAGTTTGGGGCATCAGCTCTATGAGGCACATATTACTTTTATCTTCAGGTCTATGGCAGGCAAAGGACATTTGGTCTTCTCTCCCAGGCACATTACATGTTGATTCATTTAGTAATCTATTGGCTTGAACCAGCCTTCTCCAACAGATGATGGGAGTTGCAGTCCAGCACAACTGGAGGGCACCAGCTTAAGTCTACTTCTTTCTGTTTGCATGAAAATACACCGTGAGGGACAGGCAGATCCCCAGGGAAGAGAAGTACATTGGAAATAACTTCAAGTGGCCAAAATGAAAACAGTATCCTGAGTTGGCTTCTGAAAATAAAGATGCATTCACTTGGGCTCTTGAAAGATCTTATTTCCTGATACTTACGAACATGCCATTTCCAGTCCATGCACCTGTTTTCAGACTGCCACTCTACCAAAGTAAACAAAGTAAATAGGCTGCCCAGTGCCAAGTGACCAGGTAAAATATATTTACTGAGAGGCAAAGGTTTTCAGAGAACACAAAGTAGGTGTTTTAAATGCCCCGTTAACCTGCATCATTTATGCTACACTGATAGTATGCTTTTATGGAGATATGAAACTGGTGTTTGTGTTCAGACTGCTCTTTCTGTGATGACAGGAAGCTAGAACAGCAAAAATAAAACTCAAGAACATAGGATTACATTCAGCCACTACACTGCTTGGTGTGCTAATTCAAGTTCAGAGTGTGTGATGCTTGTACATCCCTAGTGATCAACATAAATGACTGATCTTTCTCACAAAGTTGGGCTCCAAAATGCATACACAAAAAGAGGAAAGGTGGAAACTCATTCTTCACAATGGAACCATACCATTCTTTGCCATTTGCATTTTCAAGGTGAACCCATGCAACATTTCTAGCTTCTTAGCCTCCTTTCTTTAAGCATCACCTTTCCAATAATGTTTATCAGGGCTTGAAATCCTCTTTGTATACATATTTTCAAATTTATCATGCAGGGTCTAAGAAAGGCCTTACTTCAAACCAATCCTGACTCCTGGCACAATACATTTTTTTTACCCAATATCACTGTGAGCCAGGCTTCCACCCAATTTCTGCTTTTACGCTAAGTCAGGGGTAGAGAACAGGCTGCTCTCCATGTGTTGTTCGATTAACACTAAACCCAGCCAGAATGGCCAATGGTCAGGGATGATAGGAGTTGTAGTTCAACATCTGTTCTAAGCCTTGTAGCAGAACAGCAAAAGATGACATCTTATTCTAATACAAAGCACCAAATCTAAGTGATGTTAGGCGTCAAACATTTGCCATGGGATCAAACACACTGCTGTTAACATCAATTCAATTTGCCAGCTGTGTAAAATAGCGACACGGGAAACATAAGAGAGACAGTAGTTACATTTTAAGGCTGGTACAGTTCATTATTAGAGTAAGCGGATAGCCCTTCAGTAGAGAGCATTGCAGACTGAGAATGTGCTCTGGAGACAACCAATGTATGAACAGCTTGGGAAACAAACATTGTTTTGGTTGGATGATGTAAGGCTGATTTATCTCAGTCTAAAATGGACTCGCCTTTTCGTCACCTTATTAGCTTGCCCGTTATGCTACCTGCCAGAAATTCTATGCTAAAATTCAGAAGTGCCTTGTATATTCCCCAATGAATTGGGGCTGCCATATCAAACTTGCCGTTCACGAATTTGAACTTTAGCCTTCCGTTTTCTCTGGGAAAAATGTGTTTTAAAAGGAAAAGAAATTTGGATGGTGCAAAGGAAAACAAATTATTTTGTGACACAGAGGAAAATCCAAGAGACTCAAATTTCATTGTTTTCAAAAGCATATTAAATTAGTTTGGATCCAGATTAAACAACAGGTGATTAAGTGTCCTTAAAACAAATTTACAGTAAATAAAGTCTTCCTATTAATCATTGCATGAAGGTTTTTTTTTTTTTAACTTTACATAAAGAAAAGGTGTATAAAAATAAACCCTGCCTTCTGTGGCTGAAATGCAGAGCTTGCCAGCAACACCTGCTGCAATTCAATACCTAGGAATGTAGATTTCAAGTCATACACTTCAATGTGTTTGTTTTTATATTCTGACTGGAGATATGAAAGATAATAAAGCATTGAGTTGTATGCTAGGACAGATGTTTCTGGGCTTATTTTTTCAATCTGCATAGTGAAAAAATTATACAGTTTTAAACATTATAAGCAACTAGTAGTTTCGCTATGCATTTTATGATTGTAGATTTTGTTCATAGGCGGTTTTATTTAGCTCTGTAGCCTATCATCTTCACTTAACATAAAATGTCACTTGAAAACTTTGTGCAAACAAAGCACTATTAAGTCCCATTCATTTCCGTGCACAGAAAGATTAAGGCTGAAATCCTATACATACTTACCTGTAAGCAAGTCCTATTTGATCTAAAAGGACTTATTTCTGAGCAAACATGCATAGGATTGTGTGGTTAAACATGCATTTTACTATCTTGCTGAAAGCAACAGTACTTAAAAAGCTTAACATTTACTGGATCATGCTCCTTATTTTCTGTGAAAATGGCAAGGGACAGTACACCACCAGCATTTTCATTTATTTATTTATTTTATTCAATTTATATACCGCCCCATAGCCAAAGCTCTCTGGGCGGTTTACAAAAATTAAAAACATTAAACATTTAAAACACAGATATACAAAATTTAAAACCATAAAGCATAAAAATAAGTTATAATTACAATATCCTTTAAAACAACAATTCTGGGTCAATATCTGTTAAAAACTGTGCTATCATCAGTATAACCACACTTTTCTTTACAGGATCAACAAAAGTCAGAAGGAATTTGGCCACCAGTCACTTATGTTCTGTTTCATTTTTTTATCAGATTGCAGTAAATTCATATAATGCTGAACTACCAATTTTATTCTATTTTGCAAAAGTTGCATTTAACCCTTTCACACTTTTAGGCTTTATTCTCTACTTCAAATCTATTTATTCATTTGATTTTAGTGCACTGACCCTTATTTCTTAAGAGGAGGACTTATTGGTAATACTTTAAACTCTAATCAATCATAGTTCTGATCTGTTTCTTTAAGGCCACTGTTTTCTTTGGACTGAGATTCATCCTCTAGCACAGTTTGAAGCCACACACTATAGCTATGAAAAAAAGCCAAATGATCTTAGAATTGTTTCCCAAAACTTTAAACACATTAGAATTAAAAGGGTATAGTTAAGGATATGAATGACTCTAGTTGTAATATTTTAGTGACTGAAGAAGTTCTGCATCTAGAGAAAAACACTGATGCTATTTATGGGGTTTTTCAGTACACTATTTTGAATAAATGTAATCGAGGTAGCTGTTTTCCCTTACCATCTACCTACCATTTAAAACCTTATTCATTTCAGTAGAGGAAACATTACAACCAAGGTATAAATCAGCTTGGCTGACCCTTTTTTCATATCTGAGGAAGTGGCTTTTATCTCAGTGCTTTTACTCAAAATTGTACTTAGTTCACTTAGAGAAAAAGGAAATATTTGCCAGTGGAGTCATGCATTATCATCCCTACATTGTATACTACATACCTTTAGAATTACATGTAACAGGTTTAGGGAAAGAAAAGACCCTTAAAACTCTACTTGCAAGTTACAGCCTGCACATACTTCATTATTACACATATCACTGACAGTCGCAGCTATTTCAGACTTTTTTTTACTTTGCCAACATTAAGGTTTTACTGTAGTCATTACAAAATCATGAAAATGAACTTCTGAAAGCACTATCCTGTATCTTTATTTGTTCTAGTTAATATTTCCCTTGATTAGCTTCCCGTCCACTACAATCAACCCTCGTTTCTTATCGCCAGCCCCAGGCAAATGACATATTTAACACTTGCTGGACATTGATAAGGGTGACCCTATGTTTAACTTACTCAGAAGCAAAGTCAACATTTTTAAAAAAATTGGTTCCACTTAATGGCGATGGACTGTGAATTACTTTGTAATGGTCTATATTGAAATATATGATCAACAGTAAACTCTCAAAACTATTCTTTTCTACAATTTTAACATTGTAAACAAACAAAAACAAAACTTGCTACTCCAGGTAACAATTTGAGTTTTAAAGAATTTATTTATTACTATCACTAAGGTATACTGCTGTCAGACTTCAGTAAAGTTCTTTCTCACGTTAGCTATACTGAATAGAGTCTTTGAAACCTTTGAAGTGCGAAAATACTTAGAAAATATCGGGATTATTTTAATAATTGTCTATTGATTTTTGTTTTTAACTTTGTCTCAACTATTTTAAAGAGGCAAACAAATGTTAAATGCTTGGATTCAATCAGAGACTAGCTCCTACAAGTTCTGTTAGCTTATGCAATTACTAATGAAGACCTAATAGTGATAGAAATATTTTTGACTGCAGCATTAGCTACCATCATACTCGCATCACAGATCTGAAGAAAATGCACATTTTTCTTCCCTCCTGGATTAAGCATTCCGAAGAAAGAATTCCATGTATTTTAGAGCAACTGAGATGCCTAAGGATCACAATGATATCAAGCATACTTCTAGAGTTAATGCTCCATTGAAGTGTCAAAGAGTATGTTAAAACAATTTGATAGATAGCCGTCATTTATCTAAATCAGTGTCAGAGCAATGAAGCATCCTTCAAGGTTTTTTTAATGCAGAGAATGTGGTGGTGGCACTTTGCTACTTCTTGCTGTTTCTCAGACTTGAAACTACACTTTTAAAGCATGCCACTTTTTGGCACCTATGTCATCCGACACTATTAAGATCTTCTAACAAAACAGCACTTTTTTAAAATCTGCGCCAGCAAAAGGCTGTTCCCTTCTCTGTAAGTTTTGGGCTCCTAACCGATCCAGAAAGTGCTGAGATAATTGATGGTGAAACACAAGGGGTGTTCACAGTTAGTTTTCTAGCAAAAACAGGCACTTCTTAGAGAAACAAAGTAAAAAAAAAAAGTGGCAGCAAGGTCAGTGCAAAGAAATATTGCTGTTTTTCTTTCCTTTTTTTCAGAGAAAGAAAAACAATTCTGGTAGCCCGCAATTTAAAATTTTGCCTACCCTACAAAGGCAAAAACCAATGTGAAACACACGGCCACTTTTAACTGGTGATGTTAAAATGCACCTGAACAACAACAACAAAATAACCGTTAGAAAAAGGACATTAGAAAAACAAGGCACACATACAGATAGGGAAAATGTACCCCTCCCCCTACACTGAATGGACATTTTAATAATAATAACAATAATAATAATAATATCATCATCTATAACTGTAAGGCTATTTACAGGGGGATGAGATTAGAGGAGTAATACTGCAAGAAGAAAAGTACTACACACCTACTTTGGTGTAATTGTTTTTTATTTTGCAAAACTAATGCATGCGCGCGCACACACACATATATGAATATATCATGAAAAGTATCCCTCTTTCACCTGCAATGTTATTTATTTATTTTGGTAGCACTTTGGGGGGGGGGGTCATGCAAATAAATAAAAACGAGGGGGGAAGAAAGTGAAAGAAAATAGTAGCGGGACCTACATTGAGCAGCGTGCCGGTGTTGCCACTCTGTTCGTGCCAATCCACTGAAGCATGCTTTCAGAGCCTTCTCCTGGAGCATGCAGGAAGACGGACTTGCAGTGTAGAAATCCAGCATTTGACCAGGGCTTACTGCTAGAACATCCATACAATCAAACATGATTCCCCCTCTACAGTATGCCTGCAAAAGTGCCTTCGTCTAGGTGTGGTGGAAAATGGCATATAAAAGTACATCCAACTCCATCAAACTCTGCCCCCTTTTTTTTAGCACGTAGGCTGTTGGTCTTTTCCCCAGACCAGAATCATGAATTATGACAGACAACACAGCTAAAAGCCTGTAATTGATCCAAATGATCATTTACCATTTTCCAGGCTGTTCAGCCAGTCCAGCAGAACAGGGGGGAAATAAACAGCATTCCAAGTTCCAGTTCTCCTCCGTCTATTCCCCAAATCTGTAAGGAGCCTTCTTGCTTCTTAGGCTCACCCTGAATAAATGGTATTTTTTGTATCCCGTCTAGCGTTGAAGTTTTGCTGATAAAACAGGCTTTGCTAGGAGCTCTGGATCCCCCTTTGCCAGTGAATAGATCCTTCTGCCTTCGAACAGCTCACTTCCTACTACTTGTGTCACACAGAATGAAAGATTGAATTGCTTAATATATGCGAGTGAACTTTCTATGAACCCTTCCCAGGCTGCTAACCTTCAAATGACCCAACCAGTCTGACATCACCAACTCCCAGGATTCTCACACAGCTTAAAAACTCCCAGCAGCCTTGCAAAATAATACAGGCAAGCACGGAAGCAGAGACGCGCTAGTGCCGTACCTATAATAGCATGCTTTTAGAAAGGAAAACAAATACTTAAAGAGGAATCTAAAAGCATATAATATAGAAATAAGGGTTGCCTGAGGATTCTAAGCGGCAAGCTTTTTTCCTCCCTTAATGCACATTGCTTGAAGTTCCTACGTTTTCTCTCTCCCTCCCACCTCTAAACCTTTTTTCTACGAAGATTCCCTGCCTCTGCAAGAGAAAACTCATACATACCCAATTCCCTGCATAGGCATGCACCAGCTTCACAACTCTGCTGTTCAAACGAGACCAAAACATGTGATATGCTTGCATTCTCCCTATTACAAACATTAATTTTCTTGTTTGATACACACAACAACAACACTGATTTTCAAACCAGAATTAAAAGCTCACATGGCCAGCATTCTCGAAACACTGGAATTCCCTCATGCTTAAAATACAGTTAGATTCAGCCCCCAAGTTCCCCTATATACATGGCCATGATTATTTTACGTTTGAAAACTGCAGCACAAACATACCAAAGTAGACATTTTGCACAATTTTCACACATGATAATGTTGGTAAGTATACATTTCCCCATGTGTTTTTTTTCATCTTAGTGGATGAAAAACACGTGTGAAAGCTCCCCCACCCACATGCAGACAAAATTTCAGTGCCATTATTAAGCATTATTAAACAACAACAAAAACAACCCAGAGTACTTAGCAGGGCCCCTCTATCTCTGCTCTGAAATGACCACCATGTAAGTAATGGAAATAGTGCAAAGGTATTGATGGTGGCAAAAGCACAGATTTCTAAGGGCAACTGCACCTTTTGATAACGTTTTGAAACAACAGTCTGTCTTGCTTTTATCAGTTCACACAAAGCTGTTGTTCTGTGAACTCAGGCTGTGCTCACTACACCCCCTAGCAATTCCTTCTGAAGCTCAATTTCTTAATTGTTTGCAATTAATAAAGTGCATCAAGCATATGCAAGCACAATGCTGCATTCTGTTTAGGTGTGTTTGGTGCATATATGAGAGAGAGAGAGAGAGAGAGAGAGAGAGAGAGAGAGAGTATTCAACTGTATCACTGCACTAGCGCAAATGACACTGGACTAGTGGAAACTAGGTTATGAACTATGTGCTAGAAAGGAATCCAAATAAAGTTATGGTTGTACAAGTGTAATGCACAATTGCTCGCAGAACAAAAATATTCGGTGGGGCTCCACTAGCACTATTTAAGTTTGCAGAATGACCACTGGATACTGCCCATGCCCATGCCCATACGCACACTGGATTGAATCTAGATTTAGTCATACTTATTAGACCAATTAGATCAATAGAACTTGTTAGTCCTGCCTTACTTCTCTCTTTGATTTCAATGTGTTTACTCTAAGTATGACTAAGTCTGGATGCAACCCACTGCATTTTAATGTTGTATTTTTTTTGTGAGCTGCCCAAATAACTTATGTTATGGGGTGGCTAAAGAAAGACAATAAAACAGAAAATATACATTTGTGGTACTAATAGAGGGCATGGGGAGGGTGGAGAAAGAACTCCAATGAAAACAGCATTTCAAGGACCGATCTGCAGGTTTGTCCAGAATGCAACCACCCTGACCCAAATTTGGATATCACAAGGAATAGTGTGTCCTTTCCCTACAGCAGTGGATCTCCACACAAGCAGATGGGATATAACCTCTCAGCAGGCATAATCATGCATAAACAATTAAATAAGGTACTCATTCACAGGCAATTCCTTTGCTGTGTCTTGCAATAAAATACAAATGTGGGCATATGCGTGATTGATATGACTGATGTCATCTGCTTTGCCTAATTAGGTTTTTCAAATGTCAGAATGGTTGCAGTAGGCAGAGGATCAAATGTGGACCAGCAAGACCTGGGATGAAATCCCTGCTCAGACACAAAACTCATTGACTGACTTTACTCTAAGCACCATCCCTTAGCCTAACCAACCTCAGAGGGCTGTTGCGAGATTACAAATGGAAGAAATCCCTTAGGACTCCTTTGGGGAAAGGGCAGGCTATATATGTACCAAGTAACTTCTGCCCCACCCCAATCATTCACCATACAAAAAACACCCATTTTATAACTCCCTGTATTCATCCAATGTAGGGTGACCATATTTTGGAAACCAGAAAGGAGGACAGCATGGTCGGCCCCCAAGGGGGCATCCCCACCAACATGTCTACCCCCAGGGGGCATGACTAGCACCAAGGGGGTTTGCCCACCTGAACATAGCCTTGGTCACATGCCTAATTTTACAGCACACAATTAAAACAAATCTGTTCTACATAACATCTTAATGTTAAAATCACTGAAATAACAAGTGAGACATTCAATGTATCTGAAATTAACGTCTCTCCTACTTTTGTAGTTTTTGCAGTACTTTGTTGCTAAACTGTGTGATACATTCTCCCCTTCCCTCAAATATCTTTTCTGATTGTATCCTCACTCTACTGCAAGCTGCTGCTTAACAGAGCTTGCTGCTGGCCGGCTGGCTGGCTTTTTATTTTTTTTATTTTTAAAGTTCAATTTTTATTTGAAACTTGCTAAAAATCAACAGATGAACAGAATTGCTTGAAACTTGGCATGGCTAAAGCCCTACTTAGATCTATCATAATGCCAAGTTTCATCTTTAAAAATGATGGTATTTAAAAACCTCAAACTTTTTTAAAAATCCTAAAAATCAACAGATGAACAGATCTGCTTCAGACTTGGCACAGCTAAAGCCATACTTAAAAGCTATCATGATGCCAAGTTTCATCTCTTTATCTTTAAAAATGACATTTTTTTAAAAAAAATTAAAACCTCAAACTTAAAAAAAACCCTAAAAATCAACGAATGGACGGATCTGCTTCAAATTTGGCATCGCTAAAGCCCTAAGGGCTATCATGGTGCCAAGTTTCATCTCCTTATCTTTAAAAATGATGGAGCTGTAAGCATTTTTGTTATTTTTCATTGACTATAAAGCAGAGCTGCCCTTTGGGGGGGGAGGATGGGAAAAATCCGTATTTTCCTTCAAATTTCACAATTTCCTCCCCCTTCCTGGATTTGTTACCAAAAATCCTGACATGTCCTGGTTTTTCCTGACATATAGTCACCCTAGCTTGGGCTCAGGTCTACCTTCCACTCCATTTTTTCTTCCCAGACTTCACATAGCAGATTGTATTTCTATAATTCTGAAATTTACAAAGAAGATGCAAAACCCTTCCTTCTGTTTCCCCCATCTCCCTCCACAATCTGGCAACAGCAAAGCATTTTCAAACATATGCAATATAGGTGTGTGTCTGCATGTGTACATCACAGAGCGTGAGGCAGGATAACCTATATGAATTAGGGTTGTGGGAGTTCACTTTGGCTAGGGATCATTTTTAGTAGCTCTTATGTTATGGTGCTGAAGAAGCTGTATCTGCTGACCTCTGTCTGCTATGAAGCAAGTAAAGGCATAGGAAACCTTTACAGGATGGAATCTGTCCTTTGGGAAGTCCTTTAAAAGCTGTATCACCAACCAACCCAGTTTTACTTAATCCCTATGGGTTATATCCAACATTAGTTTTTTTAAAAAATAATTTTTATTTTTCAACATATAATACAACATAAACATAAAATAATATACTAACATAACCTTAACAGCCCCTCAGTGCTCCCCTAACCCATTGAGACCTTCTTTTATTCTTTTATATTATACATTCTTCCAAAATTGTAAAGAATCTTTCCTTTATTAATACAAAATCCAAAAATGGCCCCCATATATTTTCAAAATCATTCTTCTTAGATAATCCCCTCTTTACTTTTATATTACATGTTAATTTATCATTAATCGCAATATCCCACATTTCTTTATACCATTCTTCATATCAAACATTATTCTAGCAGAAAAATTACAAGAGTTTGGGTTGTTCCGCTAATGGTTGCACAACTGCTAGAGAAGAACAAGAACAACTAATGCAAGTAACACTTAACCTAGCAGAAGAACTGTGCTAGCAGAAAAACTAGCACAACTAATGAGTTGTGGAATGCCAACTCTGCGGAATTGGGCAGAATCTACACTACTGCTCTACAGTGGTTTATAACAGGTTTTGAGAACTGTTCGGGCCCAGGACACATTATATAGGCTTTTTTCAAATAGTTTTCAAAGTGTTATATCCTGCTTGGTGTAGATCTGGCCCAGTTTGTGTAGTGCCTTGTATAATAAATACATTGTGCATTGACTTGCACAAGCGGAATCAAAGTACTAGATTTTACACTAGTACAAGGATGATAACAGGGTTTCTCTGCAGTAGAAGATGAGAGGTTGGCTACTGGGCGGTATAGAAATGAAATAAATGAAAATGAAAATGAAGAAGCTTTGTGCTAGCTGAATGATATCACTGGATACAATTCAACATTGTTAGTATCCTGATGATCCTGATTTGCAAAGTTTGTGACAAAAGCAAGTATGTGACACCCTGTTCCCCACAAGTAAGTTTTAATTAAATTAAATTAAAAGCTTTATCACATAAAGAACATATACACATTAACAGTGACTTCTTCAGAAATTTTGTGAGTTGTTATGTTGGTCTTTGGATGGTAATTTGAATCAGTCAAAGCCAGGCACTGCTCTCCTCTAAGATGAAAGCAAGCTTTTCCTGCACAGTTGCTCTCAGTTGAGTATTCTCACAAGAACACATGGTCCCCTATCCCATCGCACAAGAGGCCTGTGATTCATTAAAAAGCTCAAGGACACTACTTGCTGACTGGGGTTAGCAAAACTTGAATAGGAGAAGATTCAAAGGACATCTAAAAAAAGTTCTTTTGAAATTGATATATCTAAATTGAAAACAAACATCTTTAACAACTACAAAAAAAAGAAAGAAAAAGAAAGCCAGATGTAATCTGGAAGGACAGAACAATCTGGAAGGGAGAAAGAAATCTAAAGATGTTTTTTCTTTAGCTTTCTTTAAATTGATTTTACTCATAAGCTGTATCTTTAAAAGATATAAATAAATTAAAATAATAATAAATGTAATTGTTTTCCAATCAGTTAATGAAATATGCACTAAGAAGCAGGTGCTAGATGCAAACAGCAGCAAACTATTATTTCTGTTCATGCTCTGTTTATAACATTCTAGATGACTATAGTCTCCACTGAATGCAAGGATGTCCACTAACTCAGTGGCAGAGCACCTGCTTTGCCTGTAGATGTTCTCAGGTGCAGTCCCCAGAATGTCCAGATATTGGTGCTAACCAATATTAATTCTACTTAGGGAAGACCCATTGAAACGAATGGGACTTAAATTAGACTAAGATTGGATACAACCAAGGGCTGGGAAGGATCTGGGACCCTGAAGAGCTACTGTGTAGATTAAGGGCGGATAAAAAGTAGATCTCTAAATATTTTGGGCTACAACTCCCAGCATTCCTGCCACTGGCCATGCCAACAGGGACTTATGGGAATTGAAGTACAAATCATCGGGGGATGTATCTTCTGAATAACCCTGGTGTATTCAATTCTGTGCTAGATGGACCAATGGCTTGATTTAATGCAAGGCCGGTTTATATATTTATAGTCAGTAAGAGTATGCTGAAAAGAATCGATGATCTGATCCATCAAGACAATTCTCCTGGTCTTATGACTAAAGAGAAATAACATCAACCTATTATTTTTATAATTTGCTTGTATTATTTATTTGGTGTGGGTGGCTAAAAGACCTTCCTTTTAAAATAGGCTGCGAGAGGTATGTGAAGCCATTCTGAAGCTGCGGTGGCGCTTAATTGAAACGTGAACAGTACCTACTATACCCAACGATAGTGGCCCCATGCAGCATCCATAGTAAACTCACCATCATTTGGAAATCACTCACTGTCATTATTACAGTGTTAGAAAACAAATCCTGCTTCCATGACCTTAACAACATGTGCAGAATTGCCAGCAAGCAGAATGAACAGTACAGCCTACTGCCTTGCCAAGGTGGAGTAGGAAAATCAACCTCTTTTGGACTCAGAATGGTAGATTAAAGAACACAGAGTGATAAAGAGGAGAAGCAACCCCTCCCCCCCTCATCACATAGCTTAGATGCAGCAACATTTGACTAGGGCAGCGATAGGCAACTTTGGGCCTTCCAGATATTTTGTCCTACAACTATGCTCCAGATGTTTTGGCTATGCTGGCTAGGGTTGATGGGAGTTGTAGGCCCAAACTTGAGGGCCACAACTCTACAACTTTGGACTAGTCCAAACTTGAGGGCCACAACTCTACAACTTTGGACTAGGGGGCTGTATCTCTGCTACCATCCCACTATGATCCAGGAGTCACATGAGAAGGGCATCCCAAATAAACCAGGTAGCCACGTCTTTTCCTGCCTATCTTGATTTGTGCACTTAACACATGCCACCCTTTACAATAACATGCAAACGTTACAACCAGGTAGGAAGTGAGCAATGTAATATGTGAAGCAAACCTTGAGGAAGTGGAGTCAGTGTCCATTAGGGATACAATATTGTTCATTTTGAGAAGCAGAGAAACCACTGGGAATGCAGGCTGCAGGGGAAAGCCACTTTACATCATATGGGGCTAACCAGGCTGAATTGTCTACATCGGCCAGGGAGTAAAAGTGTCGCATCATCTAACCTAACTAAGGCTGCAATCCTAGACACACTCACCTGGGAATTAGTCCCACTGAACACAATGAGACTTACTTTTGAGTGGATATGTACTGGATTGCACTATAATTTACTAATTTGGAAGGCAAAAAATGGTTTTGAGGGAATCTCCTAAAATCTCAGAAAGAAAAGAGCACCTCTGCAATTCTGGCTCAGCCAGTAATTGAAAAGAGAATCAGGTGGTTAGGTGTTCATCCTCTCCCGCCGCCCCAATGAGGCATGCACTCAGAGAAGAGATGGCCTCTCCCACTTTCCAAAACTCTATTATGCTGCTCTGCAGAGAAGCAGAACCTATTATGCGTAAAGCCTGTACAGAAATCACAAGGGGGAACATGCAATACTGGAAAGCCTATTGAATCACACCGTTGTCTAAAGGCATTTTCTCACATTGATTATTTATTTATTTATTTATTTGCCCATTCGTCCCACTATTTCCTCCATCTTGCTCAAAGCCATGTGCATGGTACCTCTCTCCCCCACCCCATTTTATGCTCACAATACTCCTGTAGTTAGATTGGCTAAAAGAAAGTGACTGGCCAAAGGTCACCCAATGAGCTTCGTGGCTGATGAGAGAGCTGACACTGGATCTCCCCAGTACTATTCCAACACTCTACACCCAGTGGAGGCTGGTGGCTCCCTTTTTTTTTTGGTGGGGCTGTGAATCCATTCTGGGTTTCAGTCAGCACCAGCCAGAACTCTGAAGGAGCTGTTCAAGGTGCTGAACCCTATCCCCAAAAGAGGTTAAGTTCCTTGGGTAGCTCCTTTAGAGTTCTGGCTGGTTCTGAGTGAAACTCTGAATGGATTCACAGCCTCACCAAAATCAGAGCCACCAGCCTCCACTAACTACATTACATTGGCTCTCATAGCAGCAAGCCAGTGTTTTCTGCCAAGTGCATGCTCAACAAGAAGCCACAGCCATTTGTGTATTTCTGGACAGTGTACCTGCAGGATGCATGCATATGTAGCTTTTATATCTTACATCTTCTGATATTTTAGGCATAAGACATCTTAGGTGTACACTTAAAAAAAAAACATGTGTGAAGTGCCACTAAGCTTTAACCAGAAACTGTGTATACTCACAGATCTTTCTCCACAATCAGATGTTCTGGAATCTTACTTTCAAATGTCTGTACTACAGACAATATTCTTTGATTTTCCAGGACCAATGGGAAAAAAGGGGGCAGCAGGGGGAAAGAATTGTTCCTGACAATCATAATAAGAGTAGATCGTGCAGAAGATAAATACAGGTATGCTTATTTTGTATTTTGCCTCTGTAAAGGATCACATGGGGGTATTTTAAATTTTATACAGATTTTTCTAATGTCTGAAAATACATTTAGTAATTCATGTTAAATTACCTCTGAATTGAATAAGATAGCCTTTTCCATAATATATCTAAATTAGCTGGGTAGTTTGCCATGTTTCGTAATGAATTATGCCTGTGTTAATGCTTGGTTATTACTGAGCCCATGTGTAATTAACTAACATTAATTCTTTAGATAATCTAGACGCCTATTCTTACTATTTATTCTCATTTTTTTAATGTTAATTAGCTTACATTAGCTCGGAAAATTACATTTGGCTGATTTTTATATATATATTAGTATTTATATATATTAAAAAGAAACTTACACACTGGGAAATGTTTCTCATGAAACCAATAGTCATTTTAAAAATACAGCTTACTATTTATTATAATTAGCAGGATTATACACTGAAGCAGTAATTAATTCCTTAGTTAATTTAAATGTAACGATGTGTGAATATTTTATATTCTTATCCATAGTTCTTGAAAGATGATGATGGGAGTGAATGCACCGTAATTCTTCCAACAGTTCACATGAAAAGAAAGTTCTTATTTCATGCCACCTACGTGATCTGTTTTCTTTCAGTCTTCAATGGCAAAAGAACTTTACAATAAACATATTCTTAGTCATAAATGTAATAAAAGCAAAAGTCAGAGTCAAAAACCTATTTCCTTTGGTGTAGCTACATGTATTTGTCTGGGTGTGACATAGTAGTTTTGAAACCCATAATCATAAAACAACAATTTACAGCCAAAGTTCCCATTCTGTATCTCTGTCTCTGGTTTTTGTTCAGCAATTACCAGCTAGACTGCTCAGACCCATGAATCATATTCTGTGAATAAAGTATACGTGTGCTGGTCACCTTATGCAAAGGACAGGAGTCTGCAGACTTTACAAGTAATTCCCTCAGAGATAGAGTACCAGAAACCACATTTATATTATGTTCCGAGCTACCTAAATGAAAATGTATGGATCATATCTTGCCCATTATTAAACTACACTGGCCATTGGTCCATTTCCAAGTATAATTCAAAGGGCCTGTGAAAACCATTAACTGTCCTGGGGAACTTTCGTTTGTGGCCCATCAGCTCCCCTGCTCGTAATGCATTTAGGCTTTTTAAAAAAGCCTCCCTTGGTGTCAATTGAGGGTTTTTTGAAAGCCTAATTGCAATACATGGGGGCATTCTTGGGACGGGGCACTGCTGGGGATGGAAGGTCTAACCTTCCCCAACACTGTGAGTTTTGAAAAAACACACCTCTCCTTTAAAATCAGGATTTTTAAAGGTCTCGTTGTTATCAAGAACAGTTTTTTAAAAAGACTAATTGCTGCAGGGAAGGGACAATGTGTGCATATGTGCATGTTTATGAGTGTGTGAATGGGGTCTGGGCATTATGTCATGGTCCTCATGACAGCAGTGGGTTGGCCCCATCCCCCATTTAGTTGATGCCTCACCCACTGCTGGCATGTGTCTTCTGGCTTGCTTGCCCAGAATCAATTTGGCCCTTGGGCCAAAAAAGATTCCGCACTCATGGTATATAAAGCTTTGAAAGTCTTGGGTCCAAGATATCTGAAAAACTGCCTTCTACCACATGAGCCTGGCTGAATTCTACCATCATTATCTGAAGTGTTCCTCCATGTTCTCCTGTATCTTAATTTAGGCAGATAGTGATGGGGGAAAGAGCTTTTTTTTGTCATGGTGCCCCATCTATGGAATCCCTTCCCCAGAGAGGCTTGTCTGGTGCCAACTCTAATGTCACTTATTTGTTTATTTATTTACAATATTTATATACTGCTCCCCATTCAAGAATTTTGGAGCGGTGAACAAATAGAAAATAATAAAAATGCATCAAAATACATTTAAAAAAATAAACAAAGTGCAAATAAAACCGTGGCAGGTCACTAAGGGAAGTCTTCCTGGAATAAGAATGTTTTCAGGAGGCATTGGAAGGAATACAAAGTTGGCACCTGCATAGGAAGGGGGCCACCACACTGAAGGCTCTTCTTCTGGTGGACTCCAATTGGACAATAGGTCCATGTGGAACCACCAGGACCATACCCTCAGATGACCTCAGTGACTGGGCAGGTACTAGGCAAAGGCTTTCTTATTTGCATGCAGTGCAAACACAGAGTAGTATCCAACACAGGTGTTGCACACCACATGGGTGGGTATCCTTCGTGGCATTGTATAAATGGCCCCTACCACTGGTGGCTGTGATGTAGTGATTCCAGGGGGAAGAGCTGTAAGGAGGAGAAATGCTCATTTACAGAAGGCACATGCAAGGTCCACATTGGATATTACCCACTGAATCACAGAACTGCAAGGGACTATTTATGCCATCAGGTCCAGCACCTTGCTCAGTGCAGGAATCCAGTTTAAAGCATTCCTGAAAGATGGCTGTCCAGTTTTTGTTTGAATGCCTTCAGTGATGGAGAACCCACCATCTCCCTAGACAGTTGGTTACATTATCTCATTGCTCTGAATGTTAGGAAGCTTTTACTGACATTCAATCGAAATCCACCTTCCTGTAACTTAAGTAGGGATGGATTAACATGATTGAGCTCATGGGATTTGTCTAAATTCTTTCTTGATATTGTGTCATTTGCATTCCTCAACACAAGCTTCTTCCTCTTTTGATTGGAAAACTTCACATTTCCAATCAGGTAAAATGCATTTTTAAAACTGTACATTTTTTTTCTCTAATTGGAAATATACATTTTTTAAAATGCACATTTTTCCTGATCAAAAATGTGCATTCCCCCTGCCATAGGCTAAAGGGTAAACAGTGGATTTTGGGTGGATTCGCACAAATGTGCATTTTTGGAAGTGCTCGATTGCAGACGTATGCACTTTCATACTCAAGTTTGCGAAATTGCAAAAATTTCCAGAGAATTCCATTCCTGCTCATGTTCATAGTTGTGGATGGGACATGTCAACATGGTTTGCAAATAGGAACAAAATTTTCATTCATCCCTAAAGTTAAGCCTATATTTCATGTACTTCACATTTGGATGATAGAGAACAGTTTGTAGCCCTCTTCTGACTGACAACTCTTTAGGTACTTGAAAAGTGCTATCATATCTCCCCTCAGGCTTCTCTTCTCAAGGCTAAACATACCTAGTCCCTTCCATCTTTCCTCATAGGACTTATAGTTTCTATTCTCCTGATCATCTCTGTTGCCCTTCTCAGAACTCATTCCAATTTAACTGACTCCTTGATAAAGTGTGGATGTAGTATGCGCGGTGAGGTTTGACCACCGTATTGTGGAACTATTACTTCCCATGATTTTGAGACTATACGTCTATTGCTGCAACCTAAAATTACATTTGACTTTTTTTGCAGCCACATGACACTGCTGACTCAAATTCAGCTTGTGTTTGACTACAACTTCAAGGCCCTTTGCGCATGTACTGTTGCCAAGTCGGGTACTCCACATCTTATACTTGTGCATATCTTTTTCTAGATGAAGAACTTTGCACTTGTCTCTGTTAAATTACACTTTGCTATTTTTCTGTCTATCCAGATTGTTTTGAATGCTGTTTCTTTCTACTGAGAAATCGTCTACCCAATTTTATGTCAACTGCAAATTTGATAAGCATCCCCATCCTCCTACATCTTCCTCCAGGTCATTAAGAAAACTGTTGAAAAGCACAGGGCCCAGGACTGAGCCCTGCGGCATCCCACTTGATACCTCCCTCTAGTTTGATGAGGAACCATTGACAAGCACACTTCTTTGAGTAGTGGATCTATCAGCCACACTTACCTAGTTCGCTAATCAGAATGCCAGAATAATCAGAGTCTTAGAAATAATCAGAACAAATTACTTTGATTATGTTTTTTATCTGTTCTGCTGAATTTTATTGCTTGAATTGTTGCTGTTTTATTCTTGTAGTATTTTGTTAAATTTCAGTTAACAAAAAAACAATTCACCTTCTTCCACAC
The DNA here is from genome assembly GCA_029215795.1 of Anniella stebbinsi. Classification (NCBI taxonomy): domain Eukaryota; kingdom Metazoa; phylum Chordata; class Lepidosauria; order Squamata; family Anniellidae; genus Anniella; species Anniella stebbinsi. The sequence goes on from JARDYH010000002.1 coordinate 187,771,177, forward strand.
ACACAGAATTATAATGGAAAAGAAATGCTGACATGGTTAAGCGTTAATAGGCCCACTACATGGCATACAGTTTATTCATATAGAACCAGAGTACCTTATGATGACATTAGCTGGCCCACTTTCCTGTTTGGGAATGCACTGCTTAGTAAGGCAACGGCGGGACTGCCCAGGTCTTTTTACATTTGCCAGGGCATAAGCAGCCCCTTCACATAGCTTGTCAGGATGGTCCTTGCAGGTGGCAGCTTTGTGCTGTTTCAGTAGCGCACTGATAGTGCGCTAATCTTTGGCATTTGATGATTTTGTGAAACCTGATGTAAAAGCATACATCAGCACAGCTTCACTGATCTTATGCAGCAGTGATATCTTCCAGAACTACTTCACACAAAACACTCTCTTAGAGAAAATATATAGCCGGGCACTGTAATGAGTAGAGGCAGGCAGCCTGTTCCCACTCTTCCACTATCACGGATACACCCACATATCTTGCGTTAGACGATTTCACATGTGACACAGAGCTGCTTGAGGTGTCCCACAGGAACAAACAGAAAGGGAATTTGGGTGGCTGGTGATTTGTCTCCATGTGCTTTCAGGCCTTAGCTAAAGAGGAAAACGTGGAAATCCCAGTAGAGTTGTGTATGTTCTGTCCCTATGTTCGGGAGAATGTACTTTCCCTATGAGAGAGATGCACATCTCCTGCCTTCAGATGAAACTGGGAAAGTGGGGAGGAGAAGCACAAGTAATTTCTGTTTCTTTCCCCACCACTTTTGTGGAATGTCAGTAATGATTGCAATCATGAAGAAACAGAAGAACCAACGCTTTAAAAAATCCACTGGTCCTTCATAGTATCTGCTTATGTGTGCCAAATTCATGTCATCCAGAGTTTCTGAATTAATATTCAGTTCTGATACTGAGTATGTTAATTCTACTGGCTTCAATGTGATCATAGTTTGTGTGAATAAATGGTGTCAAGATTTTCTATCTATCAAGAGAAGGTCAGGATCCAATATTGAAATTATACTTTTAATACTGAAATTATGCTTTCATATATTGAAATTATACTTTCCTCTAAATACAGTTATTTGCCAGTACTTACCAGTTCCTTCCATTAAATTACAGCTTTCACGCATAATGAAGAAATAGCTGAAAATGTAAGTGGATTGTAATGTTCTGGAATTAAGGCAGACATACAAAAATAAATTTGCTATTGTATCATTCAATCAGTCTTCAGTATTACCACATCAGTGCTATAATAATGTGACCTATAATTATGTAGCTATAGGTCACATTATTAATAAATCTTCTGAAATTAAATGTATAATTTGTCAAAACCTTTCCAAATTTATTAGTCAGAATTTAGAAGCTTTCTAATTAGGAAGAAATTTATGCAATGCTATATGCTCTAATTACAAAGCACTCTTCTATAGTATTTTTGAACATCAGCAAAAATTTAAATATTGGAAAACGTTACTAGGTCACTGCACTATGTCAATGTCAAAATCAACACACAGCTAAAATTAAAAGGTTAAAGATATCTTACATCTTATATAGTGTTATGATCTCAGAGCTGGAATCATTAACCAAATACAAAATCAATGAGTAAAAAGCCTAATTCAACCATTTTTGGAGTGCACGTTCACTAACTGTGATTTATACCTCAGTAAAACTTTTGTCTTGTTCTACAGTTTTACAGCAAGGTCAGTAGCTTAAACATTGTACTAAAACTGTCTTTTTGCAATGGTTTATTTATTTATTTATTTATTTATTTATTTAAAGTTCTACCTATCCACTTGTCTCAAAGGCTCAAGGCCAAAAAAGTTAAAATATAAAGTTATGTAACATAACTTTATATGTTAAAAATATAGAGGGTTAAACCTAAGGTTGCGCCAGCAGATGTCCACTAGCACAATGAGAATTTATCACTTTCTCCTCCCCTCTGCAGCCCTCCGGGCTGTCTGAGAATATGCTCCAGAGGGTTTCCAGCCCTCTGGATCAGATTATGAGGCTGCATTGGGAGCTGTAGGAAAGAAAGGGAATCATTCCCTGCTCCCTTTTCCTTTCTGCTGACGGAACTGCTTATGTCAATGAAATGACACAGTTGGATACAATCCAAAGTTATAAACATATACAGCACACTCCTATACATATCAACTCAGAATTAATTTCCACTAAATTCCAATGAGACTTATTCTCAGGTAAGTGTGTATAGGATTGCAGCCATAAAGTCTTAAAATTAAAGTTGGCTTAAAGGAACTAAAAGAGAGCATGGCAGAAGTGTTTCTTTCTCCATATGTTTTATCAAAGCTTCTCTAAGAAAATAATAACACCAAATATGCCTCATATCCTTGACTCCAGACATGGTGTATATACAGTGTTATTTAGAAGTCAATCTTGTTTGACCTTACAAAATATGATAGGACTAAGGGAAGAAGAGGTCTCCTAAATAAGCCAGCTTTGAAGTGTATTCAGAAGTTCATACAGAACCAATGGCAATAGGGAATCTCATTCCCATTGAGCTCCCAGTGGCTTCTGTATCCACTGGCAAAGAGCATCATCACACAGGGAGAAATTGTGTTTCCTTACTGTCACTTCTCCACCCCCGCATTTTGTCCCTCATTTCCTCTTCTGCCCGGAGAGGAAAGAGGAAGTAAACAAAGACCAAGAGATCCATTCAGAGAGATGCACAGGAGGTGGACATCGTCATCTAAAAGATGCATGCACATTCGTAAGTGGGAAGTAGCGAGTGTGTGATAAATCGCTCGTCTAAGTTCCACCAGATCTTGATGGGACAGCCCTCTAAGGAAGGAATAAGGACTTTTTTTCCTGTTGATGGCCACATTCCCGTGTCACAGGGTGGGAGGGATATGTTGGTAGCCAAGAATGGGCAAGGCCAGAGTCAAAAGTGAATGGGACTCCCCATTTTCCCTTTCTTTCTGCAACCCCCTTTTTCTCTAAGGATGAGCAAGAATAAAATCAAGATGTTTGGGGTAAAGGTAAACAGGTGCAGCTCAGAATGATCTGAGCTTATTTATGATCTCATATCATAAAAAGCTCATTATTTCTGAACTGGAAGCAGAGGGAAGCTATTTCTGAAGTTATGTGATGTAAAAATTATCAATTTCATGTTTGTTCAACACACAGTAGCTGGCTGAGGTCAAAAACAAATTCAGATATGCTGTGCAATCAATCAAAGCTTCTTTGTGAGATAACCAATGTTCCTGGCAGGGTCTGAAATTTGTCTTTTCTTTCAAGTTTTCATGAGACTCACTGCCCATTCATTCCTCAGGCTCTTAGGGCATAGGAACAGGTTCTCAGGCTCCCCAAAGGGCTAGATAGCAGCATCTCAGCTTATTCATATGCCCCAGTCGCATATGAAGTTGGGATTCAGAGCCTAACTTTAACGTCAAAAGGGGCATACAGATGAAGGAAGCTGAATCTTCCTCCTGGCCTTTTGCCTGAGGCACATTTCTCCCAGCATGGCTTCCCTCTAATATTGTAGCCGAATTCAAGCAATGGATTGTGCAGAGGAAAAGCAGGAGTGAATTCACCCGTATACCCGTGTTCCTCACAATCCACATATTATTATTATTATTAACTTTTGTATACCGCCCCATACCTGAACATTAAAAGTCAATATACAAAATTTAAAACCATAAAACATAAAACAGCTAACATTTAAAACAATTTTAAACTCTCAGCTAGGCCAAACTTATATCTGAGTTTGATAAACATGTGAATAATGAATGTACTCCCTGACATCCTGCCTAGATTGACTATTAGTGTGCATGCATTAGTAAATAAATATCACAAATAGATAGATAAATAAGTAAATGCTACAAAAAGCTGCAATAAATGGTCTGTGCCCTCTCAAAAAAATAAAGAGTGATTCTGCACTTACAAATAAAAACAAATTGGGGGGGGATCAAGTAATGCTATGTGAATTTTTTGAGGGAAAGGGTGAACATTGTACTTAGCTTCTGAAATCAGAATAAAACACAAATGGAAAGAAAGAGCAAACTAACAGGTATTGAAAGCTTATTTATGGCCATGGTCACAAAAATATAAACCTTCAGCATCAGATACACATACAATAGTTTTTTCAAGAGATTGTGCTTTATTTATGTATATTCCCTTCAGTAATGCTTTAGCCAGCATTTTCTGTTGTACTGTACAGTCTGCCTTTTATTACAGGAAACAAAGTATTTACAACAATTATTTCTTGCTAAGCGGCATCTACATGACTACAGTGACTGCGCCACTGCAGAGTTGAATGTACAGTACTTCAACCCACCCACTGTTATGGTGCCAAACAGTACAAAGCAATCCACATTCTTAGAGCAGAAAGAATGCCTACCACTTACGGCTCTATTATTACACAAGAGCAAGGATGCAGAGAAATTTGAAGTATGAGTTGATGCCTTCCCCCCGCCCCCGTTGCAAAGCTATTCTTGGCAATTGCATCTCTCACGTGCCTTAGCATTGTAGATTAAACTGAGAGATAAGACTTTTGAAGTCTCCATGAACAGTACATGACTGCATGTTATGGCAGAATACAGATGCAACCTCCTTAAGGCAGATATACCCCAAATCACCCACACGTTCTCACCTGAAAACTGGAGTTGTGCAAGAATCCCACCCCCATTTTGTAACTTCACCCATTTTTGCCAAAAAATACATTTGGTTTGTATTTCATTCATTTGTCATTTAGTAGTTTAAGTAATACTTGTGCTGATGACATGCAACTCTACTTCTGCTTTTCATCTTCATCAGGTGAGGCTGTGGATGTGTTGAACTGTTCTCTTCCGGCAGGCATATCCAGTGGAATTTTACAATGTTTTAAGGATGTTTTTAAGATGTTTTAGGATTTTTTATGCAGTTTTAATAATATGTGTCATGTTTTAATCAGTTTTATGTATTTTATCATGTTGTTGTTCCCCACCTCGATCCAGACGGAGAGGCGGGTAAGAAATAAATTGTTGTTATTATTATTATTATTATTATTATTATTATTATTATTATTATTATTGAACCGGTGCTTGGCTGCGACAATGGGCTGGATGAGAGCTAATAAACTGAAGCTCAATCCAGACAAAACTGAGACGCTGTTAGTGGGTGGTTCTGCTGACCGGCTGGAGGGTGTTCAACCTGTTCTGGATGGAGTTGCACTCCCCCTGAAGGAGCAGGTTCGTAGCTTGGGGGTTCTCCTAGAACCATCTCTGTCACTTGAGGCTCAGGTGGCCTTGGTGGCACGGAGTGCCTTCTACCAACTTCGGCTGGTGGCCCAGCTACGCCCCTATCTAGACAGGGATAACCTGGCTTCAATTGTCTATGCTCTGGTAACCTCCAAGTTAGATTACTGCAATGCGCTCTACGTGGGGCTGCCTTTGAAGATGGTTCAGCAGCTGCAGCTTGTGCAGAATGCAGTGGCCAGATTGGTAACAGGGACCAGAAGGTTTGAACATATAAGACCGATTCTGGCCCGCTTGCATTGGCTGCCTGTATGTTTCCGAGCCCAATTCAAGGTGCTGGTTTTAACCTATAAAGCCTTACACGGTTTGGGACCACAATACCTGACGGAACGCCTTTCCCGACATGAACCTACCCGTTCACTACGCTCAACATCAAAGGTCCTCCTCCGGGTGCCTACTTCCGAGGGAAGCTCGGAGGACGGCAACAAGGGAGAGGGCCTTCTCTGTGGTGGCCCCCCAATTATGGAATGATCTCCCCGATGAGGCCCGCCTGGTGCCAACACTGTTATCTTTTCAGCGCCAGGTCAAAACTTTTCTTTTCTCCCAGGCATTTTAACAGCTCAAATTGAGGTTTTGATTGACAGTGTGGCCAGGCTTAACAGTTTAAAATGTTTTAAATGTCAGTTGTTTTATGTTTATGGTTTAATAATAATAATAATAATAATAATAAGTATTTATAACCCGCCTCTCCCTTCGGATCGAGGCGGGGAACACAATGTAAAGTACAAGAATCACAAACAGTTAAAAAAATTAAAAACAAGAGAAAATACATCATTAAAACATCTTAAAATTCATCCGGATAGGCCTGCCGGAATAGAGCAGTCTTCATGACTCTCTTAAATTCAAGAAGACGGCTAATTTGTCTAATCTCCTCCGGCAGACCATTCCATAGTCTGGGAGCGATGGAAGAGAAGGTCCTCTGGGTAACACTCGCCAGCCTAGTTCTGGCTGGCTTGAGTAAGTTCTTCCCAGAGGACCTAAGTGTGCGGGGCGGATTGTACGGGAGAAGGCGATCCCACAGGTAGCCTGGGCCCAAACCATGTAGGGCTTTAAAGGTAATAACCGACACTTTATACTTCGCCCGGAAATTGACTGGCAGCCAATGAAGTGATTTTAAAACTGGTGTAATGTGGTCACCCCTAGGTGTACCGTTGACCAACCTGGCTGCCATATTTTGAACAAGTTGAAGTTTCCAGACTAGGCACAAAGGTAGCCCTATGTACAGCGCATTGCAGAAGTCGAGCCTCGAAGTTACCTTCCAACTGTAGGAAGGGGCACAGGTGGCGTATCAGCCGAAGCTGATAGTAGGCACTCCTGGCCGTCGCATCAATCTGAGCTGTCATCTGGAGCGACGGATCCAGGAGTACCCCCAAGCTGCGAACACAGTCTTTCGGGGGGGTGTAACCCCATCCAGAACTGGTTGACACACCTCCAAACCCAGGTTGGGGCCTTTGACAGCAAGCACCTCCGTCTTGTCTGGATTCAGCTTCAGTTTGTTTTTCCTCATCCAGTCCAATACCGCCTCCAAGCATTCATTCAGAGGAGACACACTATCCTTAGCTGACGATGTTGTCGAAGGCATAGAGAAATATATTTGGGTGTCATCAGCGTATTGATAACACCCCGCCCCATGCCTCCGGATGATCTCTCCCAGCGGTTTCATGTAAATGTTAACCAGCATTGGGGAAAGGATGGCACCTTGTGGTACACCACATAGCAACTCCTTTTTTGTAGAGCAGCTATCCCCAAGCATCACCATCTGGAACCTGCCCGAGAGATAGGATCGGAACCACTGAAGCACAGTGCCCCCGATTCCCAATTCCCCCAGGCGCTCCAGAAGGATACCATGGTCGATGGTATCGAAAGCCACTGAGAGGTCCAGGAGTACCAGCAGGGACACACTCCCCCTGTCAATACTAAGGCGTAGATCATCCACTAAGGCGACCAAAGCGGTCTCAACTACGTATCCTGCTCTGAAGCCGGTTTGAAATGGGTCTAGAAAATCAGTGTCATCCAAGACTGCCTGGAGTTGAAAGGCAACCGCTCTCTCGATCACCTTGCCCAAAAATGGAAGATTTGATACTGGCCTGTAGTTGTTAAGGTCCAGGGGATCCAGGGAGGGCTTTTTTAGAAGCGGCCTTACCATCGCCTCTTTTAAACATGATGGAAAGCTCCCCTCCCTGAGAGATGCATTAATGATATGTTGTAGATGTGATCTAACTGCATCTCCTCCCTGGACAACCAGCCAAGAAGGACAGGGATCGAGAGGGCAAGTCGTCCTCCTCACACATCCAAGTACCTTAAATTTAAATTTTGTATATTGTCTTTTTAATGTTCAATATTTTATATTGAACATTATGTACATTGTCTTTTTAATGTTCAGTATTTTAATTTTTGTAAACCGCCCAGAGAGCTTCGGCTATGGGGCGGTATATAAATGTAATAAAAAACAATCATCATCATCATCATCATCATCATCATCATCATATCTGGGGTAATAGGATGTGTTTCTTCCTTTAACTGTTATTTCACCATTGCCTGTGATGGCAGCAATCAGACCTTGGCCGGCTCTGACTTTAGTTGGGGGTTCAGTTCTGCTATAGATAGATCAGGTACTGAAAGTCCAGAGGAAGAAAATAGTCTGGGTAGTCAGGTTCTGGATCAAATGAAAGGCAAGGTTAGGCAAGACAAGAGAGGTTGTGTTTACTTGCTCATACTAAGAAGCCAAGACCAGAGCAACAGTTATATAGAGTCAGGCTCCTATTAGTTTCTCAGGTCACTTGTTTGATTGGACTAAGAAGTACCATTATCCTTTCTGTTTATTATATGGGTGCTGTTGCAGCACAGGAAATATCAGGACAGTAACTCCTAGTGCCAAGGTTGTTGAGCTTTAGACACCAAGATCAATCATTTTTATTCTTCCCAGTTTTTAATGTATGATGTATTTTTCTTACTCTTATTGCTGCCATTACTGTTTTATGATAGAGTTTTTATTGTCAGAAATTAATGAGCTGCTGTTGTTGTCATCTGAATGTATTAAACGTTTTATTTAATTGTTTGTCAATTTGAAAGATTTTTTATATATTGAGAGGTGGGATTAAAAATATTATACATAAATAAATGATTCCCAACCCAGTAGTATGGCTATTTCAACACATCTGCCAACTAAAATTGAACATGATATAATCAAAAATTATGCCTGACCACCATTTGGCTAAACTTTGAACAGGGACAGTTGGACTTTTTCTTGTTTTGAAAGATTGGCCCATTTTTCTTTTTAATGGACTTCCTTTCATTTAAGTGAATCTAAGATTAAAATTAGAGACTGGTTATACTCACAGGATGCATATGAAAATTTGGAAACAAACAGGATTTTATAAGGGTGAGTGACATTTATCTCATTATTTTAATTCCTTAACTCACTTGGAACTAAACATGGCTTTTATGGAATTATCCTTCCAAACGATGCCTTCATCTGCATTTAGGCCTTGGCATTCTCATAATAACTTTCTACTCTCCATTTCTAATGTTACTTACTTTATTATTGGGACCACCAACTGTGCTTTCAGCTCCCTCCAATGGTATGGAGGAGAGGTGGAGTGAGTGATGCTTGACATTAAAGCTAGGGTGGGAAAGTTACTATGGTGATACTAATCCCCATGGCATATTTAACGCAAATCAGAAATCATCATGCTAAAAACAAATACTTGTGGAAAGAAATATCCATTTATACAAGACATACTTATTAAAGGTATACAACAAATAGAGCAACCTTCCCCAACGTAGTGCCTTTCAAATGCATTAATCTTTTTTTGTTGTTTGAAGCCAGTGGCCATTGCAATATAAGTCACAAAATACATTGCATTAAAAGACAGAAACAATTTAAGGAAATCAACAGATAATTTCAGAAATACAAATCACAAAAATTAAACACATTTAAGTTATGGGATCTCCTTTACAGTTAACGGATTGTGGGTTGGGAGAATTGCTCTTCATGTTCTTGCTGCCAAGGCACAAAAAGCTACCTAATAAGTAAGAAGCTTATTTACACCAGCCATCTGATTTTCAAATCATCTGACTGACCTTTTAAAAGCCTCTGGAAAGAAAGAAAAAAACCAAGCCCCAGGTAAATTGTATAATGGACAATATAAATTGTAGTGCACAAAATCTTTAATCTGGCCTGATCCTCATACACCAGGATATTCATTTACTGGCCAGTTGACAAATTTGCCAGCCAGATATTCAGTGGGCATAGGGTGGATGGAATCTGACCTTGGTAAAAGTATGTCGTAACAGAAAATTAGATTAGTTCATATAAACAGGCTGCCCTTTGATTTTCTGATTAAATTTTAATATACCAGGCTGAAGACTTAGACCTCCAAAGCTCTCCATGCAGATGCTCAGAATCAAGTGTCTAGCAACAACTGCAAGGCGGATGGGCCTCGGGGGAGAGGATCCCCTCCATGCTCCCTGCATTGGATACTCATAAGTCCCTGAGTACCCAGGGCGCAATCCATAGGATTGTGTCATAAAAGGCTCATTGGGTAATAATTTCAACGATGGTCATGCTGGTGGAGCATGAAGGGAGTTGTAGTGCAACACATCAGGAGGGCACCAGTTTAAAAGGGCTGGACTAGAGAGCTTTCTCCTCTATCAAGAAGTAATCTATCTCTTCTCCACATTGAGTAAATGTTGCCTTAATATACAAATGAGTTTCAGGCTTGCACATGGATCACTGAATGGAGTGGACAGGGATGAGTGCTTTCTCCACCTATCAATGGATCAGCTCTGGGAAGCACCAGAAATTATAATTTCTACAATTCAGCCCAACTGAGTTTTTGTTTTCAGGTTTACAGCTTTTAAAGTTATTATAACGGTTTTAAATGTATTTGTATATTGTATGTTTCGTGGTTTTAATTTTTGTATATTGTTTTTAAATGTTTTAATCTTATGTAAACCACCCAGAGAGCTTTGGCTATGGGGCGGTATACAGATGCAATAATAATAATAATAATAATAATAATAATAATAATAACTCAGCCTAGTTTAGGAAAAGCTTACAACTCCTTACAGAGCCCATATAATATTTTGAAAACTATGGGTTCTCATGCAAAACAGGTTTACCCCAGGAATTCCACTGTATGTAATATACTCAAGATATGATATACCCAGTATATTATCACCGCATTCTAAAGCAGCAGAAAAAGAACGATAATTTAAAGAAAAAGCTCCTTACTGATTTTAAGTGTTATCTGCTGCTAGTGGGGCGATTATTGCTAACATTAATGGAAAACTAAACCATTGCCAGTTTATGCATGTGATTTAATATCCCTGCTTGTTTTGTATGCTTTTTGTTTTCCTTTAAAATGAAAAAGGGGGAGGGCCTTTCCATGGCATTTGTATTTCATGCCTTGCACACTGCAGGACAAATGCTAAATGATTTAAGAACTTTGGAATTTCTAAACAAGACAGGAGATCCTAGATTTTTGACAGTCTGTTCTAGCAGAGCTGAAAAGGTGAAGAAGGGGGGGAAAACTTTTACTGCCACCATAACTGAACCATGAAGCAGATTTTTCCCATTCCAGCTGAAGTCTTGGATGCAAATTACAGAGAAATAAATTCACGGAAAACAATGGATTATCAGTAAAGTAGCAAGGGAGAACTTGACCCTATGTCCTCTTGACACAGAGCACCAGATAAACCTAACTAAAATTAATCACATCGAGAATTTTCCTGGCACATAACCATGTCAAATTTGTGAATACAGCTGTTGTGGAAGTCACAAACTGAGTAAAAGAACATGGCCATGCCTTTAAGAATATTTAGGGAATTTTACAGTCCTCTTTATTACATGATTTGACTGAGCAATAAATACTTTCCTTTCTCCTACCATCTTATTAGTTTTTAGCAGTGGATAACTGGAGAGCTGGGCAAAGGAGCACAGGTAAATTGTGGGCTGCCGGTTGTGGAATGACTTCCCCAGAGAGGCTTATCTGGCATCTACATTGTGGTCTTTTTGCTGCCTGGAGAAATCCATTTTTATTCTCCCAGGTGTTTTAGCCCTTCAGTTTTAAAATCTGTGCTGGTATGTTTTTAGATCTTTGCACTACTGCTAGCTTTTATCTTGATTACTACTTTGCTGGTCTGTGACCATAAGAAACGAAATGATGATACTTTGGTTTTATTCTGTTTTAAAGTTATGGTTTTATATTATGTTTTACTATCTTATTATATTCCATAGTTTTAAGCTTTGACTTGTAAACTGCCCAAAGAGCTTCAGCTAATGGGCACTATACGTAGAAGTGTAATAAATTTAGCTAAAATATCCTTAGTACTTTTGATATTTTAGGCCCATCTCCTTATCTCCTTTTGCCTTTGGCCTGGCCAACCACTAGGATGTGGCCCATGAGAGCTTCCCCTAAACTAAATCCGTCCCTCAGGTTGAAAGATGTTCAACACTACTGAAATAGGGGATGGATCATACCTTAACAAATGTCTTGTGGCATGAGCTTTTAAACAAAATGAGCTACTGTTTCAATATATTAGGTTGACCAGATAAAATCCAGGTCAGGGCTCATGTAACTTTAACAGTTGTAGAGATAAGGGAATTTCAGCCAGTGTCATTTGTATGCAATTAGTTCCTGGTGAAATCAACAGATAAAGTTGCAGGGGCCCTGCCTTCTTTTGTATATGGTCACTCTAGTATAGTGCCTGCACCTTTAACTGTTGTGATGAAGAGGGAATTTCACCAGGAACTAATTGCATACAAATGACACTGGCTGAAATTCCCTTTTCTCTACAACTGTTGAAGTTACATGAGCCCTGACCTGGATTTTATCTGGTCACCCTACAATATATAAAATGGACAGCAGGGTGCTGGATGTTAGGCACACTCATGTGTCTAAGCGTGTGGGAAGACTATCATACAAAGTGGGAAGACTATCATACAAAGTGAGATGAGAAGATAAACTGACATGTTGGAAGTGCTTCTTTTTCCTTTCTACAAAACTTTTCCTAACCGTTTGGGTTCCATTATAATTTATGTTCAAAATTACATACTATACGTTTATTGCTTTAGTTTTACTTGTGCACTGACCAACCAAAAGAGAACAAGAGACAAAGCAATGTAAGAGACCCATTTCTTTCCTCTTCCTGTAGCTGTCCAAGAAATCCTGGCTTTAGATTAGAAAATAAGTAATGATTGTGTATCCTTGTATGAGTTGGAGAGGGCTCCCCTATTTTATTTACATGGCAACTACCTGTCAACATACGGTAGTTGGAGTAGTGCTCTGGGAGTTCATACACACCTAGACTATCTAAACAGACCATTAAGTGCTAGTAAAGTAACATATGTGAACGACAGTTCAATAAATTTTGTACAACTCATGCTCACTGCAAAGAGTTGGCAGCTTTAGAACAAACTGTGTTTACATAAAATCAATTTTTACAAGTATCTGAATAATTCGGAAGCATACCTCAATAATAATTATATTTAGAATTCCAATATAATAGCTTCTGTCCCAACCTGTTTCCTTTTGTTCTGTGTTCCTATATTTTAAAATAATGAGAAATCATGTCTTTATAGGAAGTATCTTAGTTTTTAGTTGTGGCTAAATAAGCAGCCACTGTTGATCAATAAGCAGATTAATACAGTAGCAAATATGTTCTGATATAACCATTGCTGCACAACAATATTGGAAGAATCAATAAACCCATTCTAATTGCAGCTTCTCCAGAAACATCCAGAGCTCCCCAGTACAGAAGATAAATCAAATGCACCTGAGAAATATATACACAGAAATTTAAAATGAACCACTTTTAATTTTATTTCAACAATTAGTACATTCAAGTTAAAGGCTGGATGATCTCTAACACTTTTGATCCTTTCTTGACATGTCAGTCTGTTAATTATACAAGTGTAGCTCTACCAGCACATGGGTAGAAGATAACCTGAACCCACAAAGACAAAAATACAACAGTGAAGACTAAAGTTATTTTTGTTTCATTTCCATGAGGCATAGAAACATTATCCTAACTGATTTGCAGAGTAGTGTTTTCAAATAATTCTGTTGCTTTTTGCCTAAAGCAAAATACTTCAGTACAATGTGTGGGAAGGATGGATTCACATTTACCATGGGGATCCATGGTGCCATCTGTTCCCCAAAGCATATGCATAAACTATGCCAGTACAAGCCATCTGAAGTGTCTCTTGCCTGTGAATTTTTGAGGAAATATAATGTGGCACTTTTTCAATTTCAAGTGAAGAGCCCTTGAGTTTCCTTTTAATTGTCATTGTTCCAATCACAGATGTGCTACAGAAACCTCATCAGTATGTTTTAAAAGGCCTTCGTAGAAAAGCCTATCTCCACTACAGCCATTGTTTACAAGTATTTCCTATTAATCCAAATGAAACTGTACATCATGGGTACAGCTTGTGGCCCTCCAGATGCTTTGGCCTACAACTCCCAACTGCCCTAGCCAGCACCCACCCCTGCTAAACATGGATATCGAAGGCTTGGGGAAGGCAAGGAAAGTAAAGCAGGTTCTGCAAATTAAGCTGTTATACTAGATTTTCAGCTGAGCCATTAACAGCTCAGCCAAGCCTCAAAGATGGGCTGCGCGACTTTCCCTTACGTTGTATCTATTTGCTTTTTAATGGCCTTGCAGCCGAGAGGAGGGCAACAACTTTGCTAGGGTGCCCAGACCCACCGGAAAATTCCAGAGAACACCAGGAAAATGAATTGGATCCAGTGGAACCGGGCCTGGGATCCAACTTACCAGGAAAAAGGCCCGGATCGCTGCGCAGGAAGGCCTTGTGTAGGCCGCCTTTTTGGATTTCCGGTTAATGCAGCCTGCAAGCCTTTCCCGGCTCCTGCACAGCCTTCTGGGGCCTCTTCTGGGTCGCTGCCATGTCGACGACCCCAAAGCACCCCGTGCCTGCGTTGGCACTTCTGGGTTGGGCCTTTCCAGCCTCTCCCATGATGCATCAGGGCTTGTGCTGGGTCGTCACTATGACGTCAGCCCAGCAGAAGTCCGATGCATCATGGGAGAGGCTGGAAAGGCCCAACTTGGAAGTGCCAAAAGGGGCCCTTCCAGCCTCTTCTGCGGTCCATGGGTCACTGCCATGTCGGCGACCCAAAAGAACCCCAGATCGTCAAGCAGGAAAGGCTGGAAACGCCTGTTTGGCACTTCTGGGTTTGGCCTTTCCAGCCCTCCCCCATGATACATTATTAGTTTTGCCATGGGTGGGTATGTTGGTGTTTGTATTTTATTTTTAGCCTTGATTGAGTGTGTATGCTTTTGCTTGGTTGGTTTTTGCCTTGGTGCATATCTGGATTTTAATGTTGTTGTTGTTATTATTATTATTGGATTTATTATGTTGATGAATGTTATTTTGCCTTTTGTGGGTGGCTGTGGATTATTATTTTGCCTTTCGTGAGTGGATTTTATTCTCCACCCCCCCTCGTTAAGAGTGCATGGGGAGTTTTATTATTATTATTATTGGGGAGGGTGTGGGGTTTTTTCCTCACTTTGGGTGATTCTGAAGCAGTGTGTGGATTTTAATTTGTATTGCCTTTGGTGAGCATGTGTGCGTGATGACTGAATGGGGTGAATGGTTGTTTGTCTATGAATAGATGTGTGTGCTGTGTTTTGAGGTGGGTGATCCTGAGTGTGCGTGTTTGTGTATGAGCGTATTTATGTGATGGGTGAATGGGGTGCATGCGAATGTGCTTAAAAGCATGGCTGATACATACACAGACTCTTGTGTTGGTTTTAAAAAGGAATGAGACAATTCAAGGAGAAATCTTATCATAATGGCTAAATGGAACCTCCATGCTCAACTGCAGTCTACCTCTAAGTATCATTTACTGTACTGGGGAGCAAAAACAAACAAAACAAAACCAGCAGGGAAAGACTAATAGGAGAAGGCTATCAATGCCTACTAGTTCTGATGGTTATGTGCTACCTCCAGTATCCAAGGCAATGAGCCTGTATGCACCAGTTGCTGAGGAACATGGGTGGGATGGCGCTGTTGCACCATGTCCTGCTTTGTTGGTCCTGATCGACAGCTGATTGGCCACTGAGTGAACAGAGTGTTGGACTAGACGGACCCTCGGTCTGATCCAGCATGTCACTTCTTATGTACTTATGCTTAATTCTATTTGGGCCATTTCTCCCCACCCCACCCTATGTGTGCATGAAATTAATTTCTCAACAACTCTAAAGAGTTCTTTCCTTAAAAGCAGCATAAAAATAATTTAAAATCATAATCAATGTACGGATTATGAAGCTGGCTTGTTTAAACTGACCATAGTTAACATGAGCCATGATTCTCGTTTCGTCCAAATAGGGAAGCTGCAATTAGTTAAAAGTAGAAGCTTCCAAATTCGTCCGTTCAACTGCGCAGGAAGAGGGGAAGTAGCAGGTGAGTCTAAGACTCGCTGTGGCTCATTTCATAGGAACTTATGGCTTGCAGGCACACCTAATTCCCTCCAACCTGTGACATCATCCAGCCCAGTCTGGACTTTTCAGGCACTGTGGACTGAGGTACGAGCTGCACTGACACACTCTGCTTTCTCTTTAGACCTGTGTGTGAGAAAGTAAGGGGGGGGGGGGAGGAAGAGAGTAAAAAGGAAAGACGGGGCTGGCTGAAGGCAAAGCACCTGGGTGAGCAGCTGCTACAAGGTGAGGCTTGACAGGGGCTTTGGGAAACAAGCACTGTCATCATGAGATCTGGCTGCCTGAGCTCAGAGGAAGGGAGAGTGACAGGAACCTGGTGGTTGTGATTAATCTTACGTCAGGGAAATGTCTTTCTTCGTAAAAGGTTTTATCCATCTGGGAAGGCTGCAGTTCTTGGGAGCCTTTCAGTCCAAGGGGGATGGAGGAAAGCAGCAAAGGAAGGGATGCCCATGCTTTTTTATTCTTTCCTTCCCTGAGAGATCAAATTTTTCTGGGGAGACCTAATGGACTTTTGCTGTGTTTGTAAGAGCACTTTCTCCTAATCCAGAAAAAATATTATTTAACTCCCTGCCATCACAAATAGCAATATAGTCAGTCAGCGTTCCCTTTTATACATGCGCAATCCCCTTTTTGCTCTGGCTCTGCCCAATGTTGGCTCTGTTTCCCCCCCCCCCAATTGATTTTTCTTGGGGGTCAATGGCCCTTCATAGAAAAAAGCTTCCCCACTCTTGGCTTAGTGTCATGACAAAGTGTGGCCTCTGACTCCCTCATATGACCAGTAGTGTTGGCGATAGTAGGAAAACACATGGAGACGAGGGGACGCTCTCTTTTATTCCTAAGACTGAGAGAACATGCCATAAATATAGCATTAAAATCTGCCAGAGAAGCTCACAATTTGGTTTATCATGAGGCCAAAGCTAGCAGGAATTGATGCAACTAACATATCCCCCATGCTACTCTGGCTATGAGAATCAGCCCTTGTTCACCGAAAATGCTTACCATGAGCAGAGAAAAAGAGATTTGCAGCTTTAGGTCCACTGCTAAACTCCCATTCCTATTTATAGATTTGTGTCTGAAGATCAAAGGCAGTGGAACTGTAATGCAAGTAACTGTACGGAAGTGAACACCATTAAATATGCATTCTCGCTAGGCATCATTTTCATTATCATTCTTCCTGAGCCATTCCTAACACGTTTGTAGCAATAATTCTATGTAATTAATGTCACATCTAGTTTGGCCCTTAGTGGGACTTACTTCAGAGTAAATGATTGTAGTGTTAAGCTCTTTAATGTATCTAAACCTGTAGTTGCTGGGCTGAGCAACAGTCAATTTGTTCTAAGAATGTGGAATAGGCTAGACTAAAAATAAGAGCAGGAAACAGAAATATTGGTTTTGTGGTTGACCTTCTTACATGATAACATCCTCCAAAACTTCTCTATATTTCTAGTTAATTAACTGATTGCTTTCCATGCCACTCTTCAGGTAAAAACCTCTGAACCATGGGGAAAAAAACCCTTTAAATGTACATAGATAGGGCTGGATCCAATGCTGGTCATCCACTAGCGGAACAGAAACTGCTGGTGAAATGTATTTATCCTCCTCTTGCATCCGCCCTTATGTCCACCGCACACACATCTGCTGAGAGGACACAGATTTGGGACACAGACAGGGTGGGCTGTAGGGGGTAGAAAGAACAAGGAAATTCCACTGCACCAGCGGAAGTCACTTGGTGTGGGCAGAGCCAACTCTTAATCATTATACACATTGTTTGTCGATGGTTCTTCATCATTCTGGAGGGAGGAACTGAGAGGAGTGTGGGGCGCAGGAATCGGTCCTGGGCCCTGCATTCTTCACCCGTTCTTTTTAATGACTTGGAGGAAGAGGGAGGGGGATGCTTATCAAATATGCCGATGATACAAAATTGAGGGGAACAGCTAATACCTGATCTTGATAGTTTAGCAGACTAGGCAGAAAATAACAAAATACAATTTAACAGGGACAGAAGTGCAAAGTTCTTCATTTAGGAAAAATAAATTAAAAGCACAGGTTTAAGATGGAGGGTACCTGGCTTGGCAATAGTAAGTGTGAAAAGGATCTTGAAGTTATAGTTGAGCACAAGCTGAATATGAGTCAGCTGTGTGATGTGGATGTAAAAAAGGGCAACTGCAATTTTAGGTTGCTTCAACAGAAATATAGTTTCAAAATCATAGGAAGTAAAAGTTCCACTCTACCCTGAGCTGGTCAGCCCTCACCTCAGATACTGTGTCCAATTCTGGACACCAAACTTTAAGAACGCTTCAGAAAAATTCAAGGAATTGGGTATGTTTAGTCTTATGAAGAGAAGGCTGAGGGGAGATATGATAGCACTTTCAACTGCCTAAAGGGTTGTCACATAGAAGAGAACTGCAACCTGTTCACTATCATCCAAGACTGAAGGACATGAAATAATGGGCTTGGGTTACAGAAAGGCAGAATTCGGTTAAACTTTAGGAAAAAGTTCCAAACTGTCAGAGCAGTCAGATAATGGAACCAACTTCCCAAGTGAGGAGATAGACTCTCCATCAGTGGAGGTATTCACAAAGAGATTGGACAGCCGTTTATCAGGGAGGAATTAAATTGGGTTCCTGCACTAAGCAGGGAGCTGGATTCGATGGCCTAAATGGCCCCTTCTAATTCTATGATCAAAGCCAAATCTTCTAAAAACAGAAAGAAGAGAGGGTGTGCATGCCCCCAATGCTGAGCTTTTTTGTTAAATCAGCTTCTTACTTCATCAGACCTGATTCCAAGTTGTCTTCCATGCTCTGTAAAAACATGTGAATGCTGCTCAACAAGAGCCTTCAGCACATTCAGAATTCAAAACAAAGATGAAGACCAAAGTGCAAAACATACCTTTTGTTTTTGCTACAGCTGATAAGTAGACTTTCACTGAACATGTTCCAACAGCAGCTGTCATTAATAAAATGTATTGGTTTTTCCAAACATCTGCAGGTCACGTTATTTCTTGACAAGGCAGCAAGAGGGAAAGTAATACTTAGGCAGGTTATTAATCACCTACTTGCGACTTTCCCTGTGACATAAAGTAAATAAGTGCCATAGTAAGTTATAAAAGAAGATGAGGAATAATTAACATGAATCTCAGTAATATCAAAGTACTGAGGGGTGTGTGTGTGAAATCTTAACTATATCTATACCAGCTCACTTCAATTATTTGAAAACACATAGCTGTATTCTCAGTGGACACATGACTAGCCACATGGCAACTATACCCTAGGGATGGGTAGGAAATCATAAATATATTAAGCCATAATCAGTCATGCAATCCCAGGGTATTTACCTTGATTCTCCCTTTATTATTCATTTTGATGCACTGTGAATACATGACTTTTATATAAAGGTGAAATATACCCACTTTCTGCTCAAGGATAAGAGGCAACTATTCCAAAATGCTTGTATCAGACCATTACACATCTCTTGTAATGAATTCACATTTCAAGAACAACATGGGTAAATGCTTAAAATAAAATGTAACATTTTTAAGGCAACATGCATTTAATGGGGCAGGCTTATACCATATGTGAGATGTGGTGGCTGCATTTCAAGCCATCATAAGGAAAACAGCCCTTTGGGATGTTCTTGTTTTTCCAGACTTCAAACCAGAACTATGGTCTGCAATACAACAATGCTGTCTTGTTGGATGCATGACATAAGAGATGAGTTTCAGCTCATGGTTGCAGCAGTTCGCCTAACCTGGGATGAACCAGGTATTTCCCATGGACAGCTAGGTATTTAAACACACATACATACAAAACAGAGAAACGCTTGACATTTTGCGGGTTTGCTGAGTTCCTTTCTTTATTGGGAGACACCAAACCCGATAGTAGTCAGCATTACCAGGTGATTAGTCAGTCAGGCTTTCAGAGGTTATCTTTTGAAACCTCAGCTAAATAATACGGTCCAATGACAGAAGAGAAGGAACAGATCCCTTATGGCTGACCCTCAAGCCAGTATTGTATAACACTAGGCAGCTTTCATTTATAATGTAGAGAGCACACCTGGAAATCTGTGTGTAATTAGAAGGTGATAACGAAACCATCTATCAAGCAAGAGCCTGTTTGTCATCGTCTCTAGATGGAAAAGCAAACTTTTTTTTTTTTGTGCATAAGCCAATATCTATGGAAAGAGTATTACAAAGACAGGCAAGGCTTTCTCATTTTGGAATAGGCTGTATTTTTGTCATCTTTGCCTTCCACAGTCAACAATGGGATTCAGCAGAATAAGTAATTCTTTGGGCTGCAGCCATAATCTTTATTGTCATTCTGATAAAGGATGAAAGTTGAATGTGACAGATTCTGAAAATCTCTCATTTCACACCACTGAATCCTCTCACTATAGAAGCAAAGGTGTTTAGAGGTTCTGGTTATAAGGAGCATTCAGGCAAGAGGGTCAAATATAAACTACTGATGACAGAAGGAAATTGGGAAAACTGTGAACAATAAATTATAGTTACCAGAATGGATTATTTATTTATTTATGTCTTTATTTATGTCTTTATCTATCTATCACACTTCAGCTTCCTGACATGACAGTATAGGTCAAGTAAAACCAGGCAAGATTACTGAGATGATACTAAGACTGTTTCATAAATAATCTGATTAACATAGGTTTCTAAAGGAGGCTCAGGCTCAAAGAAGACTGGGAGATTATGAGCTTTGGAAACTGGAAAAATAGAACTACCATCAAAGGAAACTGTCAAGGTGGATAAAAGGGGAAAGGAGAAGGCACTAACAGAAAAAGGCATGACAGTAACGGCTGCGATTTATCAACTTTCAATTGAAGATATTTACAGCTAACAAAACCTTATTTTCAAAATGTTATTCAAGCACCTGCAAAAAGCACAAGTTGAATTTGGGGGCCCATTTGGACATTACTTCCTAATGGTAAAAGCCATGAAATTAGGCTCCCACACTTCTGCCCTGTTCCCCTGACATTCTCAGTGCTGTTCCTAGAAATGTTCCACCCACGGCATCCCACAGTTATTTGAATGTGTGGGCTTTTCTCTACCCTGAGTATTGTACCCACCTTCTCTAGAGGATTAAATAGCAGCACAAGGAAGATCTTGCATTCAAGTAACAGTGTGATCTCCTGGTTCAGAAGCTGCTTTCTACAAGCAGAGTGGGTGGGGAGTAAGACTAGGGCCCCCTCCACAAGGATGCGCTTTTGCGCCCGGTTCGGGGATTATGCGCATTTTCGCGGAGGCGCATTTACGCCTAATCCCTCTGCACGGGAGGCGGCGAGAAGCGGCGAAGCGCATTAAAAGATGCCCAAAAAGCACTTTACAGGTAGTTAATGCGCATAATCGCTTGTTCACACAGCGAAAATGCGCTTTAACGGCCGGAGCAAAATAAAAGTCGCTATTTAACGCGCGTTCGAAAATGCGCATTATCGGGGAGATAACGCGCCTGTACGCCCGTTTTGCGCTCCGCTCGTGTGTAGGTAAAATTTATAATGAGCCTTCAAGGCTCATTAAACGTCTCGTGTGGAGGAGGCCTAGGTAAAAATATGTGAGCCTGAGAACTGCTCCCCATCTCACAGTTCATAGAAATGAGAGGTAGCACTAATAATATCTCAACTAATAATGAGGGTACATAGCACACAGTGGAAGTGATTCAAGGTAAGCATTTTTAAAATTCCTATAAAAGGAGTGGCACAATGTGAAAATTTGTGAAACCATGCTCAACTTCCCTCCCCGGCTCAATAAATTCAAAGCTACACATTTTGGAATTTTGAATGCTCGTGGTTTGATTTTAATTTTGGAACATAATTTATAAAGTGAAAACTGGGTATTGAAATCCCAAATCCAATTTTGCTTGATCTGAGGCTATTCAATATAACAATTCCAAAATGCAATAATTAGTGCATTTTTAAAAAATCACTAGAAAAGCAATAAATATTTAAGAGTTAGAATCACAGTATCACAGAGATGGAAGGGACCTTGGGGTAATTAAGTCCAACTCCTTGCCTAATGCAGGATCTGCAATGCAGGGTGTGACTGCAGACATGATTGTTGTCAGGACCCCACTTGACCCCAGGCAAACTCCTCTGAGGAAGAAGCATGGGACACCTTGGAATACAACTGAAGACCTGGAACAACCCACGATAGCTTCATCTCATGTACATCTTGCCTAGGTGTCCCAATTACCGTGCTGACAATATCCCATGCCCATCCCAATTCTTTCCCTTTGCTCCTCAGGACTCAAGAGCAAAGGAGGTAGTGGACCCAGTGGGAAACCCAGACTTGGAAAAGGAGCACATGTTTGGCTGCCAGAACGCTCTTTCGCCAGTGGTTTCCTTGGATGAGGGAAAGGACAGAAAATATCCAGCTGCAAACCATTACCCAGATGGCAAGGAACAGGATAAGAGCCTCTCTGTCTCCTCTGGACTCTTGCTGGGTTAACAGCTCCCTATTGTGTTCCTTTGCTTCAGCCTATTTGCTTTAGCTCCAGCACTCTCTTGCTCAGCTGCTAGTCATGAACAGCCCTCCATCCTCTGCCTAAGTTCCTCCAGTGACGAACATTCCTAGACTATTAGCTACAAACTGCAATCTACTGCAACGAAGGGCTACGCGCAAGCTTCAACTTGTCATGGTGAGCATGACGAGTGACAAACCTTTCTTCCACCTTTGAAGCTGCAGAAGTAGGCAGGGCTCATCCTGGCAGTAATCTCTCACTGGTCCAGCTGATGGTGATTGGCAGCAGTCAGAACCTGCCTTCCAACCTCGGATCTTGAGAGGGGACAGGGATAGCTGCAAGGACAATGTCTGCCCTCTCCCCAGCTTCAGGGTTAGGAGGAAGGTTCTCACTGCTGTTCCCTGGCATCTGCTGAAGCCTGATGCTACCCACCTGCCTTTCCTGCAGGAGAGAGAGGCATGAAGAAGGAGGTTCTCTGCTCACATGAAAGAGAAATGGGATAGCTCCTTCAGCAGCTGAAGCTGGAATGCTTTCCGCTTGCCTTCCCCATAGGTAAGGTTGGTCGGGATGCCTTTGCTCTTGTATGTGATAGGCACTTATCTCCAACCAAGCACCAAGGAGAAGGGGAACTCAATAACCATCATTTCTGGCTTGGCTAGCAAGGCCTGCCAAACATTTTACAATCCTGGTTACACAGGCATTCAAATGTCTCAGTCTGGAGTTCCTCCTGCCATAAACGTGAATTTACTATGACTTAACAAGCTATGGTTGCTTGACGATCCTGTGGGCATCTTTCCACAGTAACTACTGGAGGATGGTATATAATCATTAAGCCATATGAGTGCTTACTTTTCAGGACTCAAGCCCACAGAGGGGCTCTGGTAACTTACAGAATGTTGATGGCTACAGCCTCTTGGCACCACTCCACTTCAGAGTGATCTGCCATTCAAGCAAAGGAAGCTTTCTTGTGCCAATTCCAGCTCCACTGGAAAGCTTGTGCATAGATGACATTTATTAAATTTATCAAACCTATGAAACTATTGATGATACGTTTTGAAGGATGCTTACTGATCTAAACCAAATACTGGCTTAACATGGGTTATTTCATATGGATTATTGCTAGTTTGTGTGTACTAACAACTGGAATGAGATTTTTGCTACCTGAATAGGAGCCCAGTGATAAAGAACTCGATATTGCTATTTCAATATGTACCACAAGTGTTTCTATGGTAATGTTCCTCTAATGTTCTATCATAATGTTCACTTCTGGGTCAAGGCTTACTTGTTTCTCCGAACAATGAAGAGACTTCTTTCTGCTTGACTATAAACCATCTTTTCCTTCACCTTTATCTCCCTTCCCCACCTCACCCCAGATATTTGTCTTGCCTTTTCTTCACGGTGTAGGTGCTGGATCCGAAAATATACAATGAAAATAAGTTTCGCATTCTAGAAATCCAAACTGCTAGAAATCATGTTCTCCTCAATGTCATCGGCTAATTACTGAAGTTAAATGAAACCAGGTATACTTTCACTAGTATCAAAGAATAGGACATGAAAGCCAGTTTAGGAATAGCATTAATAAAACTATGGGACTAAGTTGATACACATAAGCAATTAGCCAACTCAGATGGCAAAATGTACAATTAGAGGGAAAAGCCATTTTCACAACAGCATTGCTCACAAAGCTAAAGACTCTTTTAGAATTGCTGGTCTTCTCAATTGTGTCTGCTAGAATACTCCATTACAGAAACAGTGAAATGCAGATAATTGGAGAAAATGACAGATGCTGGATTATGGACTAATTGAAGCACAGCTAAGTGCAGACACAATTATTCTGGTGATGGTATAAACATGCCTAGGACCCTTGTTTCAAAGACAATTTGATTACTTATTTCCCAGAGATCAATTACTATGTAAAATCATCTGAATAATTTCATGGTTGGGGTAGTTTTTAGACAATGTTACAGATATCACACAAACTGCCCCAAAGATTTGGCTGGTGGCCTTGGCACAAATCTGAAGGTAACAGTGGATGGTACCGGATTACCATATGCCCTGTGGTTGCTAAACATGGTGAGTTTGTAACCATATGGGAAGCCAGTGGTCTGTAGCATCCAGCCACAGGATGAGTTTTTTAAAAGAAAATCATGTTTGTGCTCCAAATCAGGAATGTAGGGAGGAAAGGGGATGATAAAATTTCTCTCATCATATGGCCGACTACAACAGATGGAGAGTTTCTCTGTGTGTTTACATGAGCAGTGTGATAAACAAACACAGGTTAAACAGTCAGTTGCCACTTCTCTATATAGTTGTCATCAATCAGAAGCCAAAAAAAAAAACAACCAGGACCAATAAACCAAGTTTTTATATAATCCCTCTTGTTCTTCTTTTTTTTATAAAGTTAACATGACAAGTAGCCCATAAGGTATATACAAACTTCAGAGGTCTCCTCTCAGCGTCATATGGGAACTTGAAAATGGAAGGTTTTTCAGGTGTCGGGATTTCTGATTCAACACATTTTACACTTGTAAGCCACACAGCAACGGTGGCCTACTGGTCCTCGATAGCTGGTTCAGTGCCAGGATGTAGCATCATCCGGCAGCTACCTGAGTCCCAATGCTCATCAGGGCTCATTGCTGCACTGACACCCAACTTGCACTCCCATGCAATGGGCTGTTTGAAGCCACCTTTTTAATTTGTCACACTGCTCCCAACATAGCAGCACTTTGGGGTATGATCACTGATAGGACAGGGGCCCATCATACCACACTTCGCTGAGGGCCCCCTCAAATCTGAACATAAGAACGTAAGAAGAGCCATGCTGCATCAGACCAAGGATCCATCTAGCCCTGCACTCTCTTCACACAGTGGCCAACCAGCTATCCATCAGGAAACCATGCAGAACATGGGTGCAACAGAACCCTTCTACCTATGTTCCCCAGCAACTGGTGTATATAGGCTTCCTGCCTCTGTATAGGCTTCCTGCCTCTGCCTACTGCCTCATATTTCAGTAGGCGAAGAAAGGAGTGTGCAAGCTGGAGGCTCAGTGTGGCTCATTCTTGTCACAACAAACCAGCTCAATAAATCTATTGCTCTTATGGTGCCACAAGATTCTTTATTGGTTTTGCTATAACAAATTGATATGGCTACCCTTCTAAAGTTGCATTGAAACTTATAAACCCTGCACCTATGTTCTCTCCTTCTCCTTTTCTAAGAGATAAGAGATTAAAACTTTTCTGTGTGCTACTAAATACGTCTGTGAGTAGGTATACAGAGAAACTGCCAGAGTAGATTTTAGATATACAAAGTGGAAGTTACAGAATTTGGAAATAATATGAGATATGCTCTACCAAAGCTAAGCAATTCCAAGTCCCACTGAAGTTCTCTGGGTAGCTCACAAAAAAAAATGCAGCATTAAAATATAAATACAATTTTTAAAACTATTACAGTTAAAGCCCAAATTTTAAGCTGAAAATATTATTTAAAAGACCTGGATCTATAAAAAGAAGTTCCCCAGCACCAAAAATATTACAAATGTGGTTCCAGACAAACCTCTCTTGGAATGCAGTTTCATGGCCTGTGTCACTACCAAAAAGGTGCTCACCCATGTTACGACCTGCCTTGCTTCATTTGGCGGGGGCATTCAGAGCACAGCCTCTGAAGAAGAGCTTAAAATTTAGGTAGGTGCATATGAGAAAAAGTGGTCTTTCAGGTAACCTGCTCCCAAGCTTTCTTAAAAATTAGAATGAGCCCTTTAAAACGGAACCAAAAACAGGCTGCAAAACAATGCAGCTGACAAAGCAAGGTGTAACGTGGTCAAGTTCATGATCTTATATCCCTATTACTGATCAACAACTCCAATTTCTGAGCCATTTTTAAACACAAACTCATGTACAACGCATTGTAACAGTCTACACAGGAGGTTACCACAGCCAACCTATCTCCATCCAGGGCTGGATCTACACCAAGCAGGACATAACACTTTGAAAATGGTTTGAAAACCGTATATGGAATGTGTCCTGGCCCCCAACAGTTGTCAATACCATTATAAACCATTATAGAGCAGTAGTGTAGATCCTGCCCAGGTAAAGTCGCAGCTGGCTTATCAGCCAAAGCTTATTCAAAGGCACTTCGAGCCACAAAGATCACTTGAGCCTCTAATGACAATGCTGAACTAGTAAAGAAAAGAGGAAAACAAATATCTCCAATACATTAGAAGATGAGGAATAATGCAAGAAACTATATTTTAAAACAGGCTTGACTTTTAAAGCACATTTTATGTTTTTTAAAAAACAGGGATGAGCTTTAGGATAAAGCTAATCAAACTTTGAAATTAAATTCACTAGGATTAAATTCAGCTGACATCGAAACCTAATCAGATACAACCAAACTGCAGTCATTAAGATAATCTAATTTGTTTTGCTGAGATTGGTTGACGATCAAAAGAGGAAGCGAACAGATGACGAGCAGAAAAAGAAATGAGGTGCTGAAGTTGAAACACAAAGAACAGAAATCCAGCAACAGGTGCTGTAACGCTAACCAACCAATCATGGATGTAATTTGTGGGGAAATGATGAAACTATGCCCAAGGCTTCGGAGAAACCATGCCAGACCTTGCGCAGAAGGTTTTTAAGGCCCTCTTGTGTGTGATTAAAGCAATCCACAGCAGGTTGAAAAGAAACAGAGGATTCCTGTCACTGAAGGGTAGTAACGATATTAGTTGGTCTGGATTACATAGAACATATTAAAATTGGCATGCTTGACCCTAATGATAGCCACATACAGAAAGGCAAATGGGATGTATGCTATCGACCTATTACACATTAGGCCGTTTCTCTACATCAAACTTTCAAAGGTAAGCAATTCGCTTTCCTTCCTGATACACCAAAATATTGAATACAGGGATCCTCTTTATATCAAGTGAGACCATTAGTCCATCTGCACTAGCCTTCCCCAACATGGTATCCTCCAGATGATTTAGACTACAACTCCCATAATCTTCAACTAGTATCCCTGTCTGTTCTACATGGAGTTAGCAATACACTACCCCTTGTGTAATGTTTAACTTTAGGACAAACTAAAGGTTTATAAGGAAACATTGGCATGGTTGACATGACATGGGAGGCTCATCAAGGGCTGTTTAACCCACAATAAACTATAGTGCATGCTGGACGACATTTTGAATATGTAATCCCTGCTCAAGGTTTGCAGTGTCATACGAACTCGATCCTCACATAATCTTTGGTTTGTTGTAGGGTTGTACGAAGGTTGCATAACCCTCAAATAAGACTCAGTGGCTGGGTTCGCATGACACAGCAACACCCATGTGGGGTGGCTTATTCAAAATGTTGCCTGGCACATGCCACTGCTCATCATGGGTTACATAACCCACGGACAGACAGCCTTGTCATGCAAACTGGCCTATTATGTACAGTTGTCATTTATGACAAATGGGGATGCCGAACCTCTGGCCTGCAGGCCTAATCTGTCCCACAGAGCCTCCTTGGGTTCCTCCAGGAGGCAGGGCTTGGCCTGGAAAAATCCTTTCTGGAGGAATTCCCCAATCTCCTATTTCAGATGCATGCACTACACAAAGCCACAGACTAAAACAGTGCTGGGAAGAAGAGTTGCATCTCCTCATGCCAGCAGAGGCCCTTTCTCCATGCTAAGAGAGGCACTGAATGAACTCCCATCACGGAGAAAGGCAAAATGGGGTGGGGCAATGACATCACAAGGTGTAGACAATGAGTGACAAAGGCCCACAGAGGGCCCAGTGGGAAGTAATTCAATCCCCTACCTGAAATGTCTTCCTACCCCCAGTGGTAAGTTAGTCGACAATGGCACTCTCCAAATGAGTAAGTGTAAGGTTCTTCTATATCTACATCACTTTGAGCCCCAGAACTAGTTTCCTGATTAGCTTTTCCTATAACAAGAGGCTTCTTCAAGGGGTCTTCTGCCTTAAGCTAGTAAGAAACATGCAACAGAATGACTAAAGGTCCCAACATTGCTGGTCTGCCAGGGGGCTCAGCTGAACGTTTGCTCTTAAATAGCCTTAAATAGCAATGACTCATCTCAGCTTCACTATCCTTTGACAAGCTCACAGTACAAGACATATTCTAAATAATGATTCTACATAGATATCTGTTCCAACAGGACAAGGGGACGAAATGGAGGAGAAAGCTATCAATAGCTACTGATGACTATGTGCTACCTCCAGTATCAGAGGCAGTAAACTGATATACACCAGTTGCTGGGGAACATGGGTGGCAGGGTGCTGTTGCAATGTGTCCTGCTTGTGGGTCCCTGGTTGACAGCTGGTTGGCTACTGTGTGAACAGAATGCTGGACTGGATGGATCCTTGGTGAGATCCACATGGCTTTTCATATGTTCTTATGTTAGAGTTAAAATGCTACTCCAATTTACATTTTGACAAAAAGACCAGACAGATTTCCGATATATAGCCGTCCTTACAAAATAAAAAAAGAAGCCAGCAAAAAGTTATAAGGAGAGGGTGGAATATAATGAAAGAATTGGCCACCTCTTTGCTAACAAGATTCTGTATGGCCCTGGACAGCAAACTAGAAATAAAAATAGAACACCTCAATAAATACAATACAAATTTGCATATGGCAGCACATGATTGTAGTTAAGAACATGTGATCAGCACAATTGTGTTTAAAAAGAGTCAGAAGTTGCTCCCTGCAATATGTTATTAAAGAGACATTTATACAAAGGCAAAATTTGATTTGTTAAGATTTAAAGCAATAAATATTGTGTATGCAAGGTTTGCCATATCCGTTTTTTTAAAAATGAACACAATACAAACCTAACTTGCACATTTGAAACATACGGGGACTGTGAAAAATCTCAGCCTGAGACTCTAGGGAGTAGGACAACACATAGTTTTAGTCCAGTTTAGTCAGGGAGGAAGAGCAGCTGCCGCCACTGAGTGTTTCTTGTAACATCCAGCAAGACCTTCCTCCTTCCTTCCTTCTTTCTTTTCCTTAGGCCCACTCAGTCAGAAATGAGTTTGTAATTGTGGAAAGAGAGAGGGGCTAATATTGTCTGTTTTGTAGGCTGACTATAAGAAAAGGAGGACAAGGCTCATGTAACCTTAACAGTTGTAGAGAAAAGGGAATTTCAGCCAGTGTCATTTGTATGCAATTAGTTCCTGGTGAAATTCCCTCTTCATCACAACAGTTAAAGTTGCAGGCACTATAATAGAGTGACCATAAACAAAAGAAGGCAGGACCCCTGCAACTTTAACTGGCTGAAGTTCCCTTTTCTCTACAATTGTTAAAGTTACATGAGCCCTGTCCTCCTTTTCATATGGTCAGCCTACTGTTTTGACTCCAGCAGTGGAGAGCAAGATATCCTGCCATCTGAGGCAGGAGGATGTGCAGGGCCGCCGTACGAACTCCCACAGAGCAGGAGATTGGGCAGACTGGCCAGGTCCCAAATGCCTCACTTTGAGAATGGAGGGGTCCTGCCTCAGAGCAAGGCATTGTGGACGAGGTGGCCTGGAGACCCCATGAGGCCTGATTCGCTACTCCTCCTGTTCCACCGCCTGAGGCTGGAGATTCACCCTGCCTGATGGGAGAGCTAGCCCCATCTGATTAGCATTGGGTTTTCCTGGTCTTGTTTCCCTCTGTGTTTAACTAGATCTTAACAATTTTGATGTCTCTTGAGTGACTTAATGGCACCAAGGAGTCTTAATGAACTTTTAGCATTCAAACATGTTCATCCTTTGCTTTTGTGAAGGAGGAGGAGGAGGAGAAACAGCAGCAACAGAGATTACTGTGCACGTGCCTACAGTTTTCAAAAGCCAAGTGTGGATGTTAAGAGAAGCAAGGTGCATGTTCAGATATAATTATACTGGGCTTTTGATGATTTAAAAATGAAGTGCAGAGACATTTACATCAAAGGTACATGTAGCTTATGGGTAATAAAGGTCTGTAAAGGAGGATGTACTATGGTATCATCATATGCAAAGGATTAACAAAGAGAAAAATTCTCTCCATCTTTATATTAGCAACATATAATGTATCTCACTATCTATATGTGTATATTTTCAAATTCCAACATGTCAATTCCTGCTATAGTCACTGCAGCAAAAATGTAAAGTAGAATAAAAGCTGCCAGTCCACAAAGATCAAAGTGTGGTGCTTTTCCTTTTAAGCACAGCCTTTTCTCTAATAAGCGCTTCAGCCGATCACTGTCATTGTTCTAGATAATGAATCACCTACACATACATTTTCAAGTGTAATGACACTCCTGCTTATTAAAGACCTCTCAGCTGAAGGGGCAGAATATTATGAACTGGCCAATCCATTCATTTTCTTGAATAAGTTATTCAATATTTTATGCTAAAGCAGCAATACACCATCCATTTTAGTACAATGATCCTTATGTTCAATAAAACTGAAGTGCTGCATCATAAATCATTATGGTCATTTATTCTACATTAGACATATTAGACACTCTATTCCATAATCTATTACAATAAGGTGGATTTAAATATACCCCAAGGAACTGCAATAATAACTCAAGAACCAAATATAGCAACTGTGGATAAAATATGGTTAACCTAAAAATGCACTATCTGAAGGGACAGTAGTAAACTTGAAATGAAATGCCAAAAAAGCCTATAATTTAAATCAAATAAACAAGCAGTAGAAATATAATGGAACCTTCTCCATGAAATTTGCTTAAAAGATTCCTAAATCCTTTACTTAGATTTTGCAAGAGCTTCTTTAACTTATTTAGGCATAAAGAAACCCCTTTTAAAATGCTATGAAAAATACATTCATTCCACACATAAACCTTTGGAGTACAAGAATGTATATCTCTTCTGCTTAGAGTTAACTATTTCCTATGTTTTATATAGTATTCTTACATAAGCTCCAGTTTTCTAAAGTTATGGATTTTTCCTTCCTAATGGTTTACATTTTATTTTGCCATTTGTTAAAATCCACATGTTCACATGGCAAAATTCCAGTTGGCTTTAATGGAGTCAAGATTGCAGCTTTGGATCCCTATCCAACACCTCTGCATTCAGAAAACAGGTAGAGACTGAGTGAAGGGAAAGGACACAGAGAGAGGTTCATCTCCTCTTACCCAGCCATTTTGATAGTTTGAAAGTGCCTTGCAGCAATATGCTCAACAACAGGGCTGTCCAAAGAAGTTTTGCTGCCTGAGCCAAAGCAACAAATGGCACCCCTCCCCCTCTGTCAGGCAGCCTAGTACCTAAAGCCAGTCAAACTATTCTGGCACCTGAGGCAGAAAATAGTAAAAATTAAATAACAAACAATTTGCTGCCTTTTCATTATGTTTTAAATCAGCTGCTGCAGGCAGCTTCCTTAATCTATGTAAATGTAGAGTCAACACTACTCCTCAGTCTCCCACAAGCATGCTACTTGTACCACCACCACCACTATTAATTATTATTACAATTAATAAGTTATTACTACTACTATTACATTCCTATACGGCTCAATAGTCGAAGCTTTCTGGGAAGTTCACAACAGTTAAACCATGAAATAACATGATATAACGTAATCTAAACTTTAAAAAAAAATTAAAACTACAATTAAAATCAAAGTAAAAGCCAGCAGCAGTGTAAAGATCAAAAAAATGCAGCAACACATTTAAAAACAACAAAATCTGACGTACTAAAATGCTCAGGAGAGTGAAAACGTCTTCACCTGGTGCTGAAAAGACCACAATGTAGGTGCCAGGTGAGCTTCTCTGGGGAGGGATACCTGAGCCTGGGACACAACTAGCAAACAAATAAGCTCCCAGGTGTCATAACTCAATGTCAGAAGAGGTGATTGGTCCTTATTCCACTTATTACTTAATTCATTAATCTGTGATTTTTTTTATCCTGACTATCAACCCTCTGGGTGGTTTATAAAATGTATAAATCAACAAAACAAAACATTAAAATAGATTTAAAACAATAATATAAGCAGTATAAAACCAACAAAATCCATTATAAGCTACTATGAAACAGCAGAAAATCAGTATAAAACAGGCTAAAAAGGAAGGGAATTATTACTGTCAAAGATCTAAAATGCATTACAGATCTATGTACATCTAAAAGCCTATGGAAATGTAGGCAGAATTTATGCTAGTAAGTGAACAAATATAAAATAGGTACATAACTACAATCATATTAAGTCACGTACTGTCTCAATCAATTTATGTTCCATACGGTATCAATTTTCACATACAACCAAGAAATTTCCAAGTTTATTTTGGGGTTATGTTAATTGGTGGATATATTTTAGTAACAGTATCTTGTATTTTAACATTTTCCAATGAATCACTTGGACACATACTGATTTAAAGAGATGGTACAAGATTATGAATGAACAGATCCCTTGTTTTGTGTTTTGCCTACATAAATTCAATTTTAATTTATAACCTAGTTCTATTGGGACCTTATCACCACCACTGAGAACATTCTTAACATAGAGAATATTTGTTTGTAAGCAAAAAGTCTGAACATTAAAACTCATTTATTTCAAAACAGGGGTTGATGAGAGGGGGGCATTTCAGGAAATGTTTAGGTATCATCATTGTATGTCCCTGCCAAGTTTGATGCTTTCAATCCAACATACATGTTTTGGTCAAAAATTCTGAATTAACTGCTCCGCTACAATCTGTGAAAGGTGAATGGATGTCTAGAAATGTAAGTCCAGGGTCACATCAAAAAAATAAACTGCAGAAATCTATGTTGTCTACCCATCAAAGATAATCAACTTTGGTTTATTTTTCCTCTTCTTTTGAGTTATTATCTCAAATGTTTTCTTAACAGTTCAGATACAGATATTTCCACCATTTTGTCCTTCACCAGTAATTAGATAAACAACCACACAGCCAAGTTTATCTAGCATGTTTTGTTTGCTAAAAAGCAACACTGAACATAAGTTATGGCCCATTACCATATTATTCTCTCACTGCAGGTTCCATTAATTTGCAAGTTACGGATATTAGGCTTACAGCTGACTGGCAATTGGCAGAATTGCTCATTTCCTTTTTGGAGACACAGGAAGTACTACTTTCCATTACTATCAGTCCTCTGGCTCTTCATGGCTTTTCAAATAATCACTGCCACTGTTAGGTTAAGTTTATTAGCCAAGTTCTCTAAATATTTTAAATACAAATTAGGTAGATTTTCTTGTAGAGAAGATCCTGCATTTTCTCCCATCCTTTTTTATTAGCACGAGATACTTTGTAACACAGAAGCACCATGATAGTCCTTCATGTAGAAATAAATGCAGATGAAAGTGACTTTTGATATAGCCAAGTATGTTCTATTGGCTATGGAGGCTAGTTTGAGAAACACTATGCAAGAAACTGACTACTTATAATTATTCCTATGACAAAGATGTGGTTCACATACAACGTTAAACCACATTAGCATTTAGCATTATGAAGAACAGCTTAGGTGAGCTTCAGGCTCATATACCCCCCAACCTCCTTTTGCACAGCTGTGACGAGATTATAAGCTTTTGTTTCTGTTTTGATTAACCACGGTGTGTCCTATCATCCAAAACATGAACTGTGGTTAAATCTTAACTATGATTAGCGAAAACAAACCAACTTCAAACTGTGGTTTACAAAGCTGTTTTGTTTCCACTAACCATTCTTACAAGTAACATTCTAAGCTGTGATTACTCTAAAATGGAAGTAGAAGACACTTATCTCATCATGGCCACACCATAAGCCGGGAGGAGACGAGTGTACACATCTGAGGCTCAGAGCAGTTCATCCTCATAATGCTAAACATGGACTGAATTGAGAACTGAATTGCTTGTTTTGAGTAGAAACACAAAAAAGGAAAGCACTTTGGTACTCTTAAATAGTAGTGGGGGTGAATGAAAACTTGGCTCACACCTTTATAGTTCTGGGGAAAATACCATCCACATCTCTCAAACACCACTAAACCCATGCAGCAGTCATATTTGTTTCTTTGATTTTCATATTTCTAGACCACTTTTCCTTCACAAGGCCTTCAAAGCTGCTCATAAGATACAAATTAAAATAAACAATCCAGTAAAAAACAGTATAAAATTATAAAAAGGCACAAAAACAGGGCAGCAGAAATACCAAGAGAATGATAACCAAGTTCCAGCAGCAACACAAGAAACAGAACCCATTCTAAACTTAAGGTGCAATCCTATGATGTTTAAACAGAAAATGTCCTACAACTTCAAGTATATGCATAGGATTGTGCCCTTATTTGTGGACTGATGCTTTCTTAGAACCATCAGGACTTGCTGAGCTGTGTAAATATTTGTGTGCAACAGATCTAGTTTAACACATAAAATATTTTTTTCGGTAAATAAACAGTACAATGAGCAAAATTGAAATTCCTAAGAGGTTTCTCAACTCTGAACAGAGAGAGTTCAACCATGTTTTC
Organism: Anniella stebbinsi; assembly: GCA_029215795.1. Taxonomy (NCBI): domain Eukaryota; kingdom Metazoa; phylum Chordata; class Lepidosauria; order Squamata; family Anniellidae; genus Anniella; species Anniella stebbinsi. The sequence continues at coordinate 187,805,778 of JARDYH010000002.1, forward strand.
AATGGGAACTTTACAAATACAGTGAAACGAGACGTTTTGCCACTGATGTTGATCCAATCCCTTGCTTTTCCTAAAGACATTCTGACATATCCAGAGATGTTTGTACACACAGATAACAAGTGCACAAGCAATCTATGTAATTTACAACTGAGAGCTAAAACTGTGGAAAAATTGTCTCAAGAAGTTCTGTTTTTTGTCCTGTGTTGTGAACCGTAGAACCATGTGATGAATTTCATCTCTCATGCGTGGCTAAATGCCTTGCCCTGTGCTCTGACCATTAACCCATCTCTTCTATGAATATGTCTGAATGTCCAAACTTCTAAGCTGGAACTTTCTCTGAATCTGGGTCTTCTCATCGTATTTGCTCTGACTCATGACCTTTCAGTCTAAATGCAGTGACAGAATTACAACCACATTTCCTGAACAACACTAACTTAAAATTCAGCTGAAAAGGCGGAAACACGCCTGCCAATGGAATACAGCCTTTTCCTCTTGCCTTGACAAGTTATGCAATGTCAAGGTTCGAAATCATGACATAGTAATTTACGGAAAAAGGGGTTAGAATTTAACACATAGTATTTCTCTCTCTCATGTCAAAAATACTCTACAGCTTGACTAAAAAATATCTGGACAGAAGGGGAGAGGAGAGGAATCCTAATTAGTGTTTAACTTAGGGATGGGGAAGAAAAAAATTGCACTTCTCCAGATTTTGCAATAGAGTTCTCCAATAAAAAGAAGTGTACAATATATATATATATATAGGAAAATAATGTCCCAAAATGCACTATATTAGGAAAATTGGTTACCAAAAATATTTGTATTAGGCAAAAATGCATGTATTAGGATAAATGTTCACAAAATACAAACTTTTTTTGGAAAAAAAACCCAGACTTTGCAATGAATTGATCTTAAGACAGAAAAAATGCACAAAGTTCAAGATGAACCAAGTTTAAGATTAGAAGAATGAAAAACTGAGAGAAAGTGAAATTAACAGATTCATTAACAGGTTGGTCACCGGTACACCTAGGGGTGACCACATTACACCAGTTTTAAAATCACTTCACTGGCTGCCGGTCAGTTTCCGGGCAAAGTATAAAGTGTTGGTTATTACCTTTAAAGCCCTACATAGTTTGGGCCCAGGCTACCTACGGGATCGCCTTCTCCCGTACAATCCACCCTGCACTCTTAGGTCCTCTGGGAAGAACGTACTCAAGCCAGCCAGAACTAGGCTGGCAAGTGTTACCCAGAGGACCTTCTCTTCTATGGCTCCCAGACTATGGAATGGTCTGCCGGAGGAGGTTAGACAAATTGACAGTCTTCATGAATTCAAGAGAGTCATGAAGACTGTTCTCTTCCGGCAGGCCTATCCGGAGGAATTTTAAATGTTTTAATGATGTGTTTCTCTTGTTTTAAATTTTTTAACTTTGTTATGCTTGTATTTGCATTGTGTTCCCCGCCTCGATCCGTAGGGAGAAGCAGGTTATAAATAATAATAATAATAATAATAATTATTAATATTATTATTATCTATCCCTGGTTTAAATCCAAACATTAGAAGAACGTTTTCCCAGTAAAACACAGCTTAGAACACTTAATCATGTGTTATTAACGTTCTGTCAACACTTATTTTTCACACGGAGCCCATTTTATCTCCTATGAAGCTAGCTTCTTCTATTCTACCACCACAGAACTGCAGCCTATCATTTCCACAAAAGTGTCCAGAGGGATTCACCTTTTCCCATCAATGCATGTATCACACACAGGAATGCACGCGTGCGCACGCGCACACACACACACACACACTGCTGGAAAATATAAAAGAAATTAACAACAAAGCTATTTGAGCTTGTCTGTGGTTAAAAAAAAAGGCAAAACAAAGCTGGCAGCTTGGACTAAAATAAAAAGGCTAACAATGCTAGCAAACAGGCAAAGAAATTTACTGGATCCATGGCTCTCATTACTGCCAATCAACACAATAGCCTGTAGCTATTTAATTGGTGAGAGGCCATACTCAGGAGTAAAGAACAAGTTTTGCCTGCAGGTTTAATCTCTTGCATCCCCAGTTAGATGGCTCAGGAAGTAGGTAATAGAATAAACTGTTGCCTGAGACCCTGGAGAGCAATGTAAATCAAAGTAGCTAGATGGACCAATGTTTTGACTTGGTATAAGGCAACTGCGAATATAAAAGGCCACCCATCTCATGAACTACACTCATACAAAAAGTATATAAAAGTAACAATGGCACTAGGCAAATAAAGATGGCACTAGGCAAATAGAATCAGGAAGGAACCCAGGCCTGTTCTAACAACTGCACGCACTGATTTAGGGAGACCTATGTCATACTTTTAAAACAATTGGTCAGATTTGGCTCCAGGTTTTAGGAGACCATCAATAGGCTGATCTTCCTTCGTGTCATCTGTCTGATCCCTTCTGACTCTTCCCAACCCAAGTTGGAAGGTGAATGAAGAAGAAGAAGCTCCTGTTCTTTCTAGCTTCTCTTGGTTGCTCACTCGTTCTTGCTGGCCCTTTGGAGTACAGGGAGAAGAGAGGTGAGAGGAGGGGCAATAATTGGCCCAGGCTCTGATACTTGGCAATGGACCTGTTGCTGAAGCACAGGCCTTGGCAGATGCCCGACAATGCTAATTCAAGTCCATCTGTAGAGTCACTTAAGTTAATTGTCATGTCTACATTTCATGGGTACTAATAATGTTGAGGTATACAGAATGTGAGAAATATAAGCTGGGTGAGATATATTCTAGAAATATTCACTGGACCGTTTCCATTCATCCATATTTATGAGTATTTATTAGAACTTCTGAATTTAGCTTCGTCCGCATTTTTAAGTGAACTTAAATTCGCACTTCCCTGACTAAGTCACATGTCTCAGACTAAGATGCAGATATCCTTTGGGTTGTGCTCTTCTTCATATGTTGCAAAAATGTGTATATTGGGGAATGTCACACACAAAAATGCATACATTAGAAAAAATTGCATATAAAATGTATACTTTACAAAAAGTTGTGTACAAAAATTAACACATTAAGGGAAATTGTATACAAAATAAACACCAATTTTCCTTGTTTTTTATTAGCAAACTGAGGATGAATTTAGTTATTATAGATTTATGAAATATATATATATATATATATATATATATATAATGTTGGACAAATCAGTATATTTGTCCATCCTTACTACAGATTCTGGTTATCTTTCCCCCACCTACCTCCTATGGAAGTATTATGAATTAATAGATTACTATACTGCTGAACATATTTAGACCTACTTCTAAGAGGTTCACAAAATATATTATAATATACAGTAAAATACATACCAATCACTAAAACATTAATATAAAATACCAATAAAGCATTTAAATCAGTTAAAAACAATTAAAACAACAATGTAATTATAAACCAACATACTGGGCAGCACATTCACTCAGGAACGGCTTGGGTAAAGAAAAGTCTCTTTAATTGGCATCTAATGCATACTACAATTGGCACCTTCTGAATCTTTCCATAAACTGGGCGCCACCACAGAGAAAGTCTGTTTCCTGGTTGCTGTCAAATGGCAGTCTGCAAGTCGTGGTACCACCAACAATACTTCCTACATTGTCAATGGGTTGGATACAGACAAAGTTAGTCACGCTTTAACCCCGTTGAAATCAACAGGACCTAAGTTAGTCATGACTAACTTGTCTCTGAATTTTTATGGGACTCAAGCATGACTACCTTAATCTGGATCCAACCGAGTAACTTTTCTTAACAGCTGCAGGTTAACAGATGAATACAAGGCTTTTAGTTTTACTTTATACTATAGTTTTAAATGTTAAACATTTATATTGTATTTTATTGTGTTGTATTTTATGATTTTAATTGCTGTGAACTTCCCAGAGAGTTTCAGTTATTGGGCGGTGTTGAAATGCAATACATAAATAAAACAAATTAAACTCAATCCAGAAGACCTCCATTGCTAAGGTAATTGAACAAAATGTCATCAACTTAGTTTAAAGAACAAGGAGCAAAGTGAGCAAAATGAAAACTTATTTGACAAACCTAACTAAAATGATAGTGTTAAAAATGCCTCTTTTCCTATTTAAAAAGGCATTGCTCCACCAAAACTCATCTTCACTTATTGGCATATAGCCTTCTTGTATTGGAAAGATAATGTAGCATATTTGACATCACATTCATTTTATTGACTACAGGCTGCAGTATTATCAATATATAATTCCAAGGCTTAACTTCAGAAATGTTAGCACTCACAGAATGCTCAAAATTAGATACCAATACTTGACTCGAGGGCAAGAACATTCATAAATACAATGTTGACAAAAAGAAAAAAAAAACGGTTAAAATGCTGGAACAAAAAAATAGCCTCTTGCTAACTAGTTGACTACTTGCATGAGCATTGGGAAAGATATGATAAGATGTAAAAGTATAAAGTTTAAAGCAATCTAAAGCAATGAAGTGATGCTTGAGGAATTTGATCTTTCTAAATTCCTGAACAAAATGACCTGACCCGCAATTTTCAGACTAACCTGTAGATTGGCACTTAGCTATCCCCTGAATTTTGCACTTCTTCGAATGCTGTGTTGCAGTTCTAGGCAGACAAGATACATATTTAAATAGGCATTTAAATACATATTTAAATATGCATTTCGAGATTTTTTTAAAATGCAGATTAACGCAAAAACAAAAAAGAGTGATGGGTAAACACAAACTAAAGTAACACAGATGAGAAATAGTATTCTCCCACCAGTAAGGCAATTATTCCAATCCCCCTCTTCCCCCCCCCTTTTTTTTTTACCCATCACACACAGCAGTGCAGAAACTGGATTTGGAGAAGCCTATTTTCAAGCTCAGGAATACCAACTACTAGCCAAAACAGTCCAAGCATCTATGAAATTTTGGGGTAGCTCTAAACTACAGAATCATAGTTCTAGGCCAGAGGAGAAAAATATATGCTACATTAGGATAATCAAAAGTTCAGATAAGCTTCCATACTATTTTCAAAGAATTACATCATTCAATAGCTACACACACTATTAATTAGGTTAATCAGGACATTTGGATAACCAACTTCTAGATTACTAGTTTCAGAGAAGAGAAGGAAAAATATCTAATATAGGCCACTTTAGAGAAGAAATAATATCTAATATAGACCACTCTGGGGGGCATGATGTAAGGCAAAATTAATGGTTGGCCTCACTCAGTAAGTTTTCAATGGAAGACAAGCTGCCATAGTCCTGTGTGCACATGAGGGCTCCAATGCAGATACAGGAATTTTCACATGTAAGGGATCCCCTAATCATAGAAGATTTGCTTTTGCATGCATGAAGCTCTTGCCCATACTAGAGTGATAGAATGTTCCAAATGTGAGATGAATGAACACACACAACCATACGCACGCACAATCTGTAAATGGTGAACATCCAATTGGTTTTCTTACATTTTGCAAGGAGCACATGTGTGCACACCAAATATTCCATATTCTTTTAAAAAATCGACTGGCATGTAAATTGCTGTAAATAATAGTAAAGTATGGCAAGCATTTCTCTGAATTTGGGCATTTCTGCTGTGTTACTAATTAAAATTATGCGTGAATGAAAAATCAAGAGCTAGCAACTTGTGCATGATGGGGGAGGGAAGTGACCTCCCCATTAAATGCAATCAATGAACAAGAGTGAACGAAATAAGAAAAATTAAGAGGTCTAAAGATCAAGTTGAGAATAAAACAAAGACATGCAAGCAATTAAAAAAGATAAATGGGCTGCAATTTAAAACAAAGTATGTGAGACAAGAGCCTTGGCATGAGGAGCTCACAGCCCTGCATGATGGCAATAGCATGCAAATGCTAGCAAGTCAAGTCTTTCCGTCCAACTATGTTTTCATTAAAGATTCTGCTTTTTTCCAGAATAATAGTAAATGACACGTGAACTTCATATGAACTATAGGTCATGAAAGGATTTAGCATTGGCATTTTTAATCTAAAAAGTCTGTGCCAGAAAATCAATATGTTTCAGTTGCGGCATTCGAATGCAATTTTCTTCACGTAACAGGGTTTCTTTCTTTCTTCCCCCCTGCTTCTTTCTCTCTCTCTTTCCTCCTTCCTTCTCTCCCTCTCTTTTAAAAGAAATAATGACTAATTCCCAGTTTTTCTATGAAACAAGCAGCTGTGTTATAAGGTAATGACATCAATAACGCATTACATGTAAACAGAAAATGAACAAAAAAATCATTCAAGGCCCTTTTCAAACCAGCGTGCTTTTCATCAGTGCTATTACTGGTTCCATTCACATTATCGGATTGAACCATGCTGCATAACCAAGGTGCTGACAAGCCTTGATTACCCAATAACTCCTGTATTCCTTTCAGGCAGGTTCACCGAAAGGACAGGAATGCAGGGCCTTCCTGTGGGGCAGACTGCTTTCCACAGAGACTCGAGTCAATGAAACCCAATGCCCTTGCGGCTCCACGCACCAAAATGGGGCTTTGCATTTCCTGATATGTATTTATGACATTTTTTTTCCGTCTTTGTTCTCTATTGTTTCAGATAACAATTTATTGTCCGGCAGAGGGGCCAAGCTAAACATTTTAAAAACTCTTTTCATAACACTTCGAAGGGGGGACAGCTAAGCCACCTCTGCAGTAAATCTGTGGTGGGCTCTTTCCCAAGTTGCAGAGTCAACAAATCTGCTGCTCACCCAGGGCAAATCCAGACATTACAACAACAGTGGAAACATGAGTCCTGCTTCCAAGGCCCAAGGGTACCTCTCCTGGAAGGGTTCCTAGCTGTCAGAACATTGGTTAGCAGCCTTCTCTTGGCTCCTTATCCTAATTAAGCTTACCCCCTTTTCTAAGCACAATCTTCTTTCACAATCCATGGTTGTTGTTCTTTAAAGTTTACTTTCTAAAAGAAATGCTGCTTAAATCTGACGTGGTGACAAAGGGAATATGTATTCACTCTTCCTGACAGCTTAACTTGGAGTGTTAATGAAAAGCAGCAGCCCAGCTTGGCCACCAGATGTGCTGACGAGTCCCAAGCGAAGCAAACTCGAGTCATTCTGAGGAGAGTTACACCAAAGGGGCTTAATCTCAAACTACAGAGATTTCTTACATTTCTTGATGGATAAAATTCAGAATCGCTGCTATCATGTGAAGAGTAATTCAAGGACATCTAATGGGGAGGGGGGGAAATAACTTGGCAAATTATTTTCCATGGAGCCTTTGACCCAACTTCTTAGTCTTCATTCCCTCTTGCAATGCTACAGAAACCTGGCACCCTCCACATCCATTAGACTGCAATTGCCATGCTGCCTGGGAATTATGGGGTCTCAGGTTGGAGGAGACTGCCCTACTGTAACTAAACCATAGCAAATTCAACTGAAATTGTATTACTTTGTATATTGAAATCCCTTGGGGCAGGGATTCATCCTACTGCACCATGTACATTAGGGATGGGTAACTTGTGTTCCTCCAGATATTTTAGCCTACAACTCCCATTAGCTCTAGCCAGCATAGCCAATGGTAAGGGATGATGGGAGTTGTAGGCCAAAATTATCTGGAGGGCCACAACTTGCCCACCCTTGATATACATGGATGGGACTATATAAACAAGAATAATATCCCTATCATGATGATAGATGGTGTGTAGAAATTATATGCTGTAGATTCTCCATAGGTTGCAGTCTCTCAATCACCCTGCAGAACTATCCCAGTGAGTGACAACTAAGACCCCCAGCTCCAAGACTGGTTTTATTTTCCACCCCAAGAGCCGGGCTTTAATTTTCCTTATAGAAGGGAATGGCAACTATTTATTTAAGAGATCAAAATAAAGAGGTTCACTCAGGGACACACCCAGGCAGGGAGTCATTGTGTATAGGGCACAGGGATAATAGCTGCTGCAAAAGTCTTTGACCTGAGTCTCTCAAAGAACTGTGTTGTATGATACTTACTCCTTGGCAATGGCAACAATGTATCACTACTGTCTGGCTGAGTTTACATCTGACTATGCCAACCAATTCTGCAAAGTATCCAGAATGCTATGGCTCCAATAATAGTCTATCACTCTATTCCAAGGCAGGTTCCTCGACACATAATTCCCAAGAAAATTAACCTATACTATCTAGACAATAGTGTGCCATAGGAAAGCTGAAGAGAGCAAAGCACACTGCATCACAAGACCAAAACATTTAAATAAATGTATATATTTTAAACATTTTCATATTTTCTTATATTTCCTAAACTTGTTGAAAATGTTCAAGGCCTGTAAACAAAAAGTTTGAATTAAATTTATACAGCATAATTAAAACAAACTGAAATGAATATTGCACATTTGTTCACTCTGAGTGGCTCCAGCTACATTGTGTAACTAGAATAAAATAAAAAATAAAAGCCAATGTAACCAAATAATACACAAAACTTTCCACATAATTCAACTAAAATAAGCAAAGTAAGTTCCAGTATTTACACATTTGTTCATGAAGTCATTTATACGAGTTTACATTTCCTAGATATATGAGTAGGATCATTTGTTGTTGGGAAGCTGCAGTATTAGAAGAAAACGGTTCTTGAGCAGCCAAAGTATTAAAAGATATCATAATGATAACAATACACTAACTTGTAGCACTGATGTATAACATGGATCCACCAATATCTGGCTCTTGGATAACCTAGGTCATAAAGGAATCTCAGTACAGTAGTCATTTAGTTGTGTAATAGCTTTTGTTTTACGTTGAGTCTGCAGCCCTCATCTGGAAGTAAACCCAACTGAATTCAATGGGATGTACTTTTGAGAAGACATGTACAGATTGGTACTGTTAGTTACTCTTAATCTGCATATAGAAAATCAATCAATAAGGAGAATTTCAGGAATCAAAATGTCATAAGTGTGCCTTGTACCATTCTATAAGAAAACCATTTGGCCCCAGAGCTTTCCTGTTCTTCATATTCTCAAATACACATTTAATCTCTTCCCTCTGCAAAAGGCTTTGCTAGAAGCTCCTTTTGCTGCAAATCCTCTTGTGGACAGACTAACTCTTTAGGCCTTTCTTCACTTTCGCAGTACCTTTGACAAAGACAAGTCAATTCTGCTTTAGATTAATGTAGTCTATTCCATTTATATTGTTGTTGTCTTTGACTGAGATCTGGGTTTGCAAATTGACTTAATAAGTACTGCACCGTTTTATGCAATTCCACTTCCTGCATAACCTTAAGCTTCTTTTTATAAGAAGGACATGCAATAATATTTTCCCTCATTTGAATTGGCCTTTTATGGACGATGACAGGCATTAATGGTCCATCAACGCCTGTAATCTTGTGTAAATGGCCACTTTGAAGCCACTATTTGTATAAAAGACCTTTTATGCAAAATGGCGGCTCGTTGAGGGAACAAGAGGCCATGTACCACTCTCCAGGCCGTCCAGTGGCTTGTGCAGTGAGCAGGAGAGGGCAGCCGGCGGAGTCCACGGACTGCAGTCCAGGAAGAAGAGCAGGAGGGAGTCCATCGGACTCCACCCCCCTCCTGGACTTTCATGACATCCCTAAGTGCATTATTGGTGGAAAAACTTATTGACTTGGAAAGATGGGCATCACTTAATTTAAGTACTTGAGGTAAAGGTGAAATTTAAGATGAATGTCTGACCATGGGTAATTTGTCTGTTACATAGTATTTGTTTATATATTCCCCAAATGTATTTTTAAAATCATTATGCAAATTTTCAAAAGTTTATTGGGAATGGGGGTTTTCCCCACATTTTTCATTAAAGAAAATGCAGTTGTCAATTAAAGAGGGCAGATTTAATTTTACAGATCTTAGTTAATATCATAGTTTATTTGTTCATCTACACTAATAATTGGAAAAAATCTTTTTCTTTAAATTCTTCTCCATGGGTTGTTTTGGAGTCAAACTATTTAGTACCCCTTTCTGGCTGGATGGCATTAGGATTTTTTGATAGAATCCAATAGGGTGCTTACAACCCTGCCAATTTCCTTACACCCTGCCAATTCTTGTGCAGTGGTGATTTAGTGCTTCTGCAGCAACCCAAAACGAGTGGAAATGCTTGTTTCTGGATGGAGGCAGATGACTGGAGTCTGCATAAGGGAGCTCTGCAAGCCTCCCCTTTCCAGAAAATAGCATTTTCATTCATTTCAGGGCTTCCCCTGGGAAGCACTAAATCTTCCTTTCATAAGCTGTGGGTCCCGCTTGCACAATGGAACTGGTGGGACCCACCACTTGCAGAAGAGAATCTACAGGGTGGAAAAGAATCAGAGGGGTTTAAGTACCCCATTGGATCCTGCCCTTGGTCTATTAAAAAGAAAGGAATGGCTCCACTAACCATTTTAGTAGCAAGAGAGACTTGGAATGCAATGACTCGTCAGCAGCAATTTGATCCATATTTTCATATTAAATTAACTTTATGGGAGAATCCAGTTTTAAAAATAGTGAGATGATCATTTATGTAGAACAGTTGGGCTGTTATACTTTGGAATTTATACTTTAGATCACTTAATGGGTTTGGATTATGTATTTTCATCATTTTCAGTATAGCAGATTAGAGATCATTTACAGTCTAGTGCTTCCTGGCAGTATAGTCAGCTCTAACATTTTTGGAGTCTATTTCCGGCCATCAGCAATGAGTGCTTCAGAGATTCTTATTCTGTTGGAGGAATTAATTGGTTCCTTACAGAAGGCTAAGCCTACAGTAGATGTTTATAAAAGTCTAAAGTAGATATTCAGAGATAAATAGAATGAAGGATTGGAATGCTCTGTATTTTTAATCAATGGAAGTTTGCCTTAGTTGCCAAATGTACTATTTCTGTAGATTTGAAACTGAAACTGACAATAAAAACTCACTGCTCTTGCAACATTTGAGCATATCTCCTACTTATTTAGATATATGGACTGCTTATATTAACATATATATTTGAAATGGAAGCATTAAATCCTTTTTCTCCTTTCTTTCTGTTCTCCCCCACCCCCGCCACTGCCCATATCAAGGGAAATGTTAATGATTGCTGTGTATTGACATGTTCTATGATATGAATTCCCCCTTTTTATTTTAATGTTTTTATTGCTGTTATTGTTGTGTTGCCAAAAAAAGATTTTAAAAAATCAAAACAGATAATTAGATTATAAGACAAATATAACACTCAAAATGGAGCACTCAAAATATAACACTTAAAATGCAGCTGGACAGCCATCTGCCAGGTGCTTTAAGGTGGATTCCTGCATTGAGCAGGGCTTGGACTCATTGGCCTTATAGGTCCCTTCCAACTCTACTATTCTATGATTCTATGATCTAACTGAACTGAATAATAGTCCCTTACCTTGGTTCAAAAAACTTGTGTGTTGGTATACTTGATTCTCCATCACCTCTTCCAGCCACTCCTATCCTCAAATTTGACCCCCATTCCAGGTCGGGAAAGATACTCATAATGTCACTGAAATGGAGGATAGGGACAAAACCAACCCTACCAACTCAATGGCCACTAGCCACCACTGGAATCCTTTTTCCCAGATGTACAAACTGTCTTCAATTAGATGTTCAAATGGTCTTATGTTTACACATGTTGTGTGATGATGGGTTGGACAGGGCATGTGTATTTGAAATAAAGCAATGCTTTTACACAATAAAATATTCTGAGCAGCAAACATGGACAGAAACCAACAAGAAGACAAAACAGAAGCTTAAAAACCTCCATGTGTATGATTCCTCTGTTTAAACCTGTTACCACAACTTACAGGTTCAATTTTACTTGTTTGTAAACACCTGCATATCTAAGGGAAATGCCCAAGGTATTCCATAAGCATGTTTCTAAAGATCCAAACTTTGTATGGTGAAACAAACTGCACCCTTGCCTATTTGACTAATCTGGATAGTTCTACTGCAGATGTATCCAAATAGCCTGTCACAAGGATTCATTAGGACAAACTCTTGGACACCTAGAAGATTCAGCCACCTCGTGTTTTCAGTGCTGTTTGTAATATCCCTATTGACATCTACATCACAGAATGGCCACACTAATACTTCAGTCCACAACTTCAATATGCAGAAATCCACAAATGGAAGCAAAATTTGTGTGTTTCACAATTCCATGTTGCAAGCATGGGGCTGAGTACAGGATTTCTAAAGCATGTCTACCTCTTAAGGCTACAAAAGTACACTTGACAGTGGCTGAAATCAGATGTAATGCATAGACTATGGCCAAGGCAAGTCTCCGTCTCATGCACTCCCCACTCCTCCTCTTCCAGCATGGCCACAAGAAGGAGATTGGAAGTTTTTGCTTTCATTTTTAACTAACCTCAGTTTAGCATTATGTCTGAACTCAGACAACTGTGGTCAGCCTTAACTATGTTTTACTGATACAAGGCAACTTCAAACTGTGATTTATGAAGCTGATTTCTTTCAATAAACCATACATTGACCAGTTTGGGTTTCAGGCATAATGCTAAAGTTTGGTTAAATGAACATGGAAACAGAAGATTCGTATCTCCTCCCTGCAGTTGTGCTGGAGGAGGAGGAAAGGCATAAGCTCAAGATCCATGCGAGTAGCAATGTCATAGTTTTCCTTTATGTTCAAATGCAGTCAATGTATGGGCCATGGAATTACATGGGAATCATAGAAGCCAGAAATGCTGAGCAGGATTTTCAGTGGTCAAGCGCTTTGGTGCTACTTTATGGTTTGCTAAAACTACCAAATGCAAAATAAGTATGCAAAATAAGTAAACAGAATTTTGGTTACAGAATTTGTACTTATGCATGCATTTGTTTATTTTATAATACGGAGTATACAAGCCCATTAGATAAGTTTACCTCCAATTATTTGAGCTTAATTGGGTTGTGGATCAAGCTACAAGTACTTCTGGGACTGAGTGTGGGCCGCCAAAGCAGTTTTCATACATTTGTCCCCAAGGAAATTCTTTATCTAAATGAAAAATGTCATCATCAGAGATAGATTAAAATTATATCATATTATGCTGAACAATATGTCTGGGAAAGCAGCATAAGGATGCTAAGCAATGATTCATTGCTATAAAGCAGCAAAGCTTTCTTTCTTTTCTTTTTTTTTCAACCAAGCAATCAGGGAAAGATGGGTAGAACCTCAACAACCAAAGTGGTTATATAACAAGGACAGTATTGTTGTATCTGCACAAATAAATAATTTTCAGCTTGCTTTTAGGTAACAGCAAAGAAGAAAAGATTTGATAGAACTTGAATGTAGAACATGACACAAGTGGTTACACAACAAGGGCAGTGTTCTTGTATCTGCTCAAATAACTAATATTCAGCTTGCTTTTAGGTAACAGTATATGTGCAACAATCCTTTGTTCCACAACACAAAAGAAAAACCCTCTGTACTGGAATATCTGAATCACTTCTTGGCAATCTTTCAAGGTAAACAAATTAAATTAAAAATGAATGCTTCTCTCTACACCTTCCCTCCTGCCCCCATCTCTCTCTCTCTCTCTCTCTCTCTCTCTCACACACACACACACACAGACAAACACAAACACACACACACACACACACACACACACACACACCAGAGTGGGATATTTGCCTATCAAATACTGGGAATGATCAAATTCATCAGCCATTCAACCAACCAACCAACCAACCAACTAACCTACCAACCAACTGAAAAGTGGAAATAATAAGAAAACAATCTCACAGAAAGAAGTGGATTTTCATGTAGCCATTGTCTTGTATAATTAATCCCATATGTGAGACCAGAGTGGATAATTGGGGAGAGGAGGGAAGTATCAAACATCACTCCTTTGAATGCATAAATCTACAAAAGAACAAGGGATGCCTTGAAATCTCCATGTCTGTGTGTGTGTGTGTGTTGTTTTGTGTAGTGTTGAACAAAACTATTGCAATTGTTATGCACACAGAAGTAGCCAAAAGGGTTGACAAAGTTTGCTAGAAATTTCAAATTCAATTAAAAATGACTGGCCCAATAAACCCAAGAATTTATTTTCGCTACAATAAGGGAAAGTTCTGTGAACACCTTTAAGGAACATTTTATAACAAAATTTTCAGAAAATAATTCGGGGGTCCATTTTATAATGATGTTATTGGCTTAGGTACAACCATCAAACATTTGCCAGGCTACTACAGAAAAATAGTTGGAAGTGGTCAGGAAAGTTAGAAAAGCGGCTCCATGACATATACTTAAAAAACTTTAAAAACATACAAAAGAAAACTATCCTATAGTATAAAATAGAATGGAAACACAACATCTAAAACTGGCTATTTTTTAAATTGCTGAAATCCCCCAACCATTCAACAGGAAAACCCAGAAGACAGTAACAGGTTCTGCCACCAAGTCCCCTGGGAACGACGCCTTGCCAGGCCGAGGCGAGCGCTGGCAGCGGCACGTGGCAGCGGCAGCAAGGACAGGCGACGGCGCTGGAGGGGAGGGGGGAAGGGGTGCTGAAATTAAGGTACCTCTTAGAATCGACGCAAAGCTTTTTCCCTGTTGGTGGCCCTGAAATTTAGGTGTGTCTTACAATCGATGGCGTCTTACATTCGGTGAAATACAGTACTATGCCTCTGAATAGCAGTTGCTGAGGGCCACAGACATTACTGTAAATGTACATCTAGCAGCTATGACTGATATTTCTTTTTATTCTTGAGTAGGCATAAGGCCACCCAATCCAGATTTCAAAAGCCCCCCAACACTGCCATGGTAGGGTCCCAATCCAGAGTGGGGGGGCCCTGCACCTACTCTAGAGTAAAAATGAAAAGAAGACATAGCTGGTAGACACACATTCAAGGTCATGTCTATTTTGGCCCAGAAAGTTAAACAGTGGGAAAGGCATCTTTTCACCATACCCTCATGGAAGTATCTGGCTGGCCACTTTTAGCAAAAGTATGATGGAGTATGACTGTAGCCTGAAGTGGCAGGGCTCTTCTTATTCAGGCACAGCTTAATTTTTGTAATCAGAGAAGTCCCAAATATTTCTATAGTTGTGGTTTTTGTATATTTGTTTGCTTTTCTTTGTAGAAATATTGTTTCTACTTTACTTTAACTGCTGATCTCAACAAGCAAAGGTCAATAGTTGTAATAACACTACCTCAAAAGATTTCTCCCCCCTCACCTTTGTTCCCTGAAAGAATGCAACACCAGTATAGAATATTTCCCAGTCCCTTTGAGGGAAATCTTGTCTTTCAATCAATGATCACTAACTCCCACCCTTACATCAAAGGTTCTGGAATAGCTTCATTACATTCCTCCCCCCTCAAATTCTGGCTTTTTTGATGACTTGATAAAATGAAGAAACTCTTCCCCCCCCCCCTTTGCGGTTTTCAAAGGAACTGAAAATTGCATGTCAATCACAAATATCCTTGCTCTTGACTGCAGTAGTTAGAAGGCTCTTTTTTAGTTATTTAAAGAGTTGCCTACTAAATCAGGGCTAAGCTCAGGACCGGCCCTACCATTAGGTAGTCAGGCGGCTGACTTTTGGTATCATGGAAGGGCAGCAAATTGTTAGTTTAATTTGTTATTATTGTCCTTTTACTGCAAGGGCAAGGGAAGAGGTACTTTGGGATTTTCTGCCTCATGTGTCAAAATAACTTGGGTACAATGCACTTTGATTTGGGAGGGAAAACATTCACTGTTCTGCCTCAGGCAGCAAAATAACCAGGGTCAGCCTTGGCTAAGCTAAATGTGATGGCGACAGATATGTACATCAGAACACAGATGTGCCTTGATCACGCTGTTAGATGGGGAACGGAGATCTGTTTTTTCAACAGCCAAAGGAAGAGTGCAACGCCAACCTCCACATATTACTCCCGGATTCGTCCTCTCTCTCCTAGGTTAAACACTGATAGTATAAGTGTGCTCAGCTGTGAGAAAAGTTTGCAGACAGAAAGCTAAAGCAAGTTAAGTATCAAGCAGCAGAGACTTCTATACGCCTCACTTGTTTTCTCCCCTTATTAGTTCAAACAACTCCCAACCTCTCTTTAACATAATTGGGGCCGATCGATGTTTAAACTCACGGATCTCCTGCCATCATATTTGGTTTGGCCCTAAGCAAACTTTACATCAGAATGTCATGCACTCTTATCTAAAAGAAGTTTAAAAGCTTGAGAAATGAATCAGTTTGCTGAGCTTTATGGGAAACAAACAAACAAAAAAGCAAAGAGAAACCTGCTTTCCTACCATCCCGAACAAACCAATCAAATGGTAGAAAAGTCAACAACAAAGCATGAATATAACTAACCAAATAAAAGGAGGGTTGGGAAGAATGGTGTGTGTGTGTGATGCAATAAGCAGTAGGTTAAAGATTAATATTCTGCGTTGAGAACAAAAGGATATTCTATTGTGGCACTGTGCTTATTCCTCTGAATGTAAACATTGTTCTGAGAACCATTTTTTCTTTGCACAATCTTTAAAGGGTAATAAATTAGGCCTTGGACAGCCATACAAGCTGCTACTAGATGTGAATGTGAATGTGTCTGTAGAAAAGGCTGACTTTCAATCAAAGTCTATTGAAAGAATAGTTGGATTTTCTAAAGAAGCATGTTGTGCCTATTAACCAACTTACAAAAGGGGCTATTTTCTTGATTTATGTTTGGTTGCTATAGCGATCTTGCAATACAGACAGGCAGGTGAAGCTTCCATTTAACAGTCCCACAGGCTTTCCCTAGCTGTACTCAGGAGGAACCCACAACTATAGTAGGTAAAAATTCACTGCGCAAACATGCTGCATCTATCAGAAATCCTAGCTCAGCTTTAATCACCCCTGAAAATTTGCTGTGAATAAAGTGGAATTAATTCAGATCCTTGTACTTCAAACCTTTGCCACGCTGAACAACCCAGTCACAAGGAACAGTTTCGGTTCTCTTTGTCAGAAATAAACTTTTATCTTCTCCCTGTCTGCAAGAATGCCTGACTAATCTGCAATAACAATACTGCAGAAAATGTTATATTCAGTTAAGAAACTTTCTTTGGCACCTACAGCATGTTTTCAAAGAGAGAAGTAGATCTTCTGGAGGTATGTAGGAAGAAGCAACGGGAACAAGGATGACAAGAGATGGAGAGAGTTTAGAAATTACAGCTCCACAAACTTGTCTGAAAGCACACAGACAGAAAGAAGAATAGCTGAGTACAAAGTGCATTGCAGGTGTGAAGGAAAACTCCCATTCCCCACCACACCATTAAAGGATGTGAATTTCCAAAGGGGAATTTGCCCCTCACACACACGGCAAAAAGTAGGGGCAAGGTACATGCCCATCTTAAATTATATGTCTGGCAAATTATATCTGTAAAATAAGGACATTCATATCTAAGCAATCAAATAAACATTTGTAATGGAACCATATCTTCTGGCTTATTCAAGATGGATGCAAAAAAGACATTACCTCTAAACCCCTACCCCGCACGCTGAAATCTGTTAACCCAAGCTCCCACTTGTCTAAACTGTGTCTCACTTTCATAGTACCAGGTTAATGGAATGTAATCAAAATAGATTATTTGATTAATCATAGACTTGATGATGATGTAAATGATGATGATGTTACAATTTTAACTCTTTTATTTTGACAACAGCTCTGTAATGCAGGCTACTATTATTCCAATTAAAAACAGAGGCAATGACTGCCCGTACCATCCAATGAAGCTTCATGGGCAAACCAACATTTGAATCCAGGATTTTAAGATCCATGGCATTTATTCTAGGCTACTGGACCACAACAGACCACGTGGAAAGTATGCCCGCAGTGCAGCAGGATTTGGGTAAATGGAGTTCTACTGCATTCTAATTTCTAACATGTTGTTAATGTTTGGAGAAAGCTATGTATCAATCTGCATGGAAAGACATTTTGAAATGTTCTCACAGATTCCAATTTTCTTCATTAGCAGAAAATGTTTGTTAGAAGTTTGATCAACTAAATATTAATGTGATAAAATAGCATGATTACTTTCTTTCTATTACCTTGAACTAGCAAACTGCCTGTCATTTTGATGGGTAGGATCTGTGTAGTGGTGGTGCTTTTATAATGGAAGGACTACTAGGAGAAGCAAAGCATCTTAGAAGGCTCTATGAACAGGGCCACATTTTGGGACACAGCCCACAGCACTGACTGGGGTGGAAGCTTTTCTGGAAAGGAACCAGGCCTGACCAAATTGTGACAGCTCCTGGTCCCCTCCAGTACATAGACGGAGATATTGTTGCCTCCCTCTGCCTGTTTTCAGAGTCCTTGAAGCAAGTGAGGCAGAGGTCTAGTGTACCTGGGTCTCACTAGATGCTTACATTGTATACCAGAACTCCAGCATAGAATAAAATGTCTTATCATAATCCAGGGGTATCACTGAGAAATGCTAACACTCCATACCCCATGACCAAAAAGAATGGAGAGATAAAATGGATTAAGTCATACCTACTGCTTTTCCACATTTCTAATTTTGCATCGAAGTGCTAAATCAGGTGAATATGAAAGGCCCATGTGCTCATGCTCTGGCATAGCAATTACCAACAGTTTGGGTGGGTGTTTTTTTTTTGGGGGGGGGGTATGTGTGTCTGAAAACAAATATATATTTGTGGTATTGATAGTTAGGTCAGGAGCCAGAAAATCAAATAATGAACCCAAGAAATAGGGTAGTGGGTGTGTTAAATTCAGGTTAACAGTAGCCCTGTTCAGGCTTTCTGCTTGAAAATTTACAAAACTTGCCAGGGAGATTATGCTAGTCCTGTTCCCCCTGTTGTCATTTCCATCACCCTCTACACGTGGTGCATGACTTTCTGAAAAGGAGAACCTCCTCTATCTGTGGACACTACTCTCCACCTGATTTTGAACACAGAGGAGAGCCTCCAAGTATGCAAGAGTCCGTCCCCTTCAGAAAATTGCCTTCCATGTGTAAATGGTGATGGAAACGCACAAGGCGGGGGCAGGTCTAACACATTCCTCCTCATGTGTTTAGTAAAATTACAAATGAAACAACTGACAAGAGCTAGTCAAGAGCTGGAATTCAGCATCTATGGCATGAAAGGAGGGATGTTGTGAGCCATTCAAGGCAGTAGCAAAGCTAAGGTGAAGCAGCAAAACTAGCATTATCACCAGGATTAGAACAAGGAAGAGGGTACCGCCTAGGGAGGGTAAGCAATAATAACCACAGAAACCATTACAGTACTCTCACAGGATTACTTGTTACTATAGACCTATCCAGTTGCTATTACCCAAACCCTTGGAGAATTGACCCACACATGCTAGCCTCACCCCCCAACATCCCCACGTGCACTGGCTCCACCTCTGACTTTACTGCATCGCACATTACCTTTCCACATCAGGACACCTACACGATCAGGAGAAATTGCAGAATCCACTGAACATACTAAGAATTCCCCCTTCAGACCTATCCACTTGATGCAGGTAGGTTGAGGGGGGCACATGTGGGGATTCTGGGGGTGAGGTTAACATACAAGGCTCCATTCCTCTCTCCACAGGTTCAGGCAATAGTGCTTGTATAGGGCTTAATTGTTCTGCATTCAAAGGATGCAGGCCAAACATATAGGTTATTAATAGATCCATGGGTAGAAATAAGTTCTTATATGGGGTCTTTGCTGACAAAAGTATTTCTAAAATTTGGGGTAGCATTTCTGGAGATGACTCATGAAAACTGATCTGCTTCTGTAATGCAATTTATCAAATTATGCCTATACTCAAACATTTAGATCAGAAATAAAGAGAGCAACAATCGAAAGTTGGAGGAAAAGTAATTACTCAAAGGATCCCACTGATAATATTACCAAACCAATCTAAGTACAGAGACAAGTGACACACCTGCCAGTAGTATAATTTACCCAACTACTCCAGACAGCAGGTGAGTTGACTGACTTGTGCAGTAATACCTGCTTAAGAGGGATCTGAATTTAGTTTTAGTGATCTAGCTAACAGTTACTGGGCCAGGCACAAGGTGTCAGGAAAAGGTGGGATTAGTCCTTGTGGTTTGGCATGGAACTGAGAAAGACCACAGACAGCTCTTTGTCAATGGCATAACATATTTTATGAAGTGGGTTTCTTTGGTGGTCATGTGGCCCAGAAATTCAGCATTATCTACATTCAACAACAATTACAACCTCTTTCCTCCTCTTGAAGAAACATGCTCCCATTTTGAGAGGAACAGGGTAATTGTGTTAATCGTCAGAGGATTTGTTCTACTTTCCACCGAAAGCCAAGCAAATCTCTTATTGTTTGAACATGTTTTGGGGGGATGAGACCTGGAGCCATTAGAATGCCCACTGTGGAACTCAACTGGTTATTACACACAAATACAGCTTTAGCAGCGGTGTGGTGATGAAGACAGGCTGTAAATTTGCCACTTTGTCTACATGCTGGTTAATTATTCAACCAATGAGTTCAATCTGTTTTACATTACCCAGCACATCCAAATAGTACTGATACATTTCAAGGATTTATATTTCATTTGAAATGACAAAACACCAATTTGAATTCTAGTGGCAACAAGAGCACTGAGAATGTAATACATCAGAGACTTGGGGGGGGGGGAGTCTACAACAGCTGTTTATTGCAGGATTGTGTCACAGTCATTGCTAATGGAGCACATGACGTTCACTTGCTCCCATGGTGATCTCGGCTCCACCTCTCAGTTTTCCCAGAATATCCCTGACTGCTTTTGTTGTGTTTTTTTCGGCTCTCTTGCTTCCACTCCAACTAATGTTTGTGGTGTGCAACCCCCCCCCCCTTTGCGAGGTCATTGCTGGTGTGGGAGAGTAAATCTGTCCGCTATTTTCACCACATGTTTTGGATGGGTTTTGGTAAGTTTTACTGCCGAGTATTTTTGTTTTTGTTGTTGATACAAACATATCTCTGCGCAGGAGCGCATATTCAGCGGAGTTTCTATTCCCCCCATACATGGTTGCGCTCATGCACATCCCTTAGGAGTCAATTAAAAAAAACCACTGCCCCGTAGCCATCTGCCTAGCCCCGTCCACTTCTACTGATACACATGCGGAAGCACCCTAACGGGCGCATGTCCTCCCACGATGGCACTCCTGCAATTACGGTACAGATCACTCGTGTGTGCCCCGTGACTGCCAATCGTGGAAGCGGGGAACAATCCAAAGCATCCTTCTTCACTAGTGAAAGGGCTGCAGGTGTAGATTAAGGCCTTGGAAAGAATAACACACAACTTTGGCTAAGGTGTTCAGTTCAAAAGATCTTGCAATGCCTTCCTGCAATTCCCACCAAATGCACCAACTCCTACTGAGGAAGATGTAAGCCATGAAATCTCCCCTACTGTCACTCTCTACATAGTGCTGATCAACTCTGAGAAGCTCCTAGGATTTTATTTCGTTTCTAGAACATGGTATAGGTTAAGGGCAGGCAAGCTTTTGGGGCACATTTGAGAAACTATCCTGGACACCACCACAAAATAGCTGTCATGTGGGGGGAGTCACAAAGGACCACTTATTTGCCTAACAAACTAAGTACAAGGCAGATGCTGGATCTGAGCCCCAACAAAAACTCCTTTGAACTCGGTTTTCAGTGAAACTTATTTCACAGAAGGCAAATCCTTCTTCTGTCCTCCCTTTCCCCCTCCCCACATCAAGCCATATTTACCCATCTCTTTTTCTTCCTCACTCTAGAACACCACTGACATAAGGCTGTAATCCAATACACACTTACCTGGGAGTAAGTCCCATTAAACTCTATGGGACTTACTTCCCAGTAGACACAAACAGGATTGCACTGTAAAAGAATGACTGATTCCGAATACTTGATCATTTTTCATAACCTCTGCCTATTACTATAGTTCATCCCTCTAGGCCTAATTTGAAGATCCTAACCTTCTGTGCAGCTTCAATAGACCAATGAAACAGACAGGAAGACCAATGCACAATCACTAACAGATTTATTATTCTTCAACATGTCAGTATTAGCCTTCAATCTAATGGGTGCAGGTGTTGATGCGCTCTATCAGAAACATAATGCTTAGCATGACAGCAAGTCTGTTTTGTTAAATTCCCATTCCAGTAGCTGCTTTTAATACCATGACCTAAACATTCACCTTCACTATGAAGCAGATTTAATTGTCCACCAGGGAGGGTATGACTACTCTTAAACCACACAAAAACATTGCTTTTAGGGCTGTGAATGCAGCTTCAGAGAAGATCCAAAGCATCCACACATCGTATCATATTATAGTTCAGACCAGAAGACCTAATACTGCTTCCCAAGGCAGAGCTTAAGAATTTCCGACAGCACCAGTATCACCATCAGCCAACACAAAGAGGTATTTTCTCACTATAGGTGTTCAACTCAAGCAAAGTTCATGAGATTCCCAGCTGAGCACTGGTTGGGAAAATAATTTGGTCAGCTAAATGCTTGTATCATGGCAAGTGGCCTTCACAACACTCTCTAAAGTAAACACTGAACATGCAAGCCTTGAGAATGTAAATGGATTTACAAGATTTACATTTTATAAGAGCAGCTTTCCTGGTACACTTAGCTGCCATGCATCTATTAATGGCCCAAAATTTCCTTTCACTACCAGGGCATGACAGTGGTTCTGTCCATGGCCAGCTTTGCCCAAGCGTACAGAAGATACACTGAATTGTGAGGCAATGTCATTACTAATGTGCACATGAGATGCATAATGTTGCTGCTATGTCCCTGTCAATGCAAGAGTATGGAGCTAAACTTGACATTCATGGGTTTGTCAAGGCAGCCAGAATTTGGTCCACAAGTGATATCTGCACCTTCATAAGAGCTGCATGATATTTCAACTGAAAGACTTAAAGACTACAATCCTATGAATACTTTTTTGAGAATACATACCACTAAATTCAGGAAAGTAAAAATCCTAAACATGGCATTGGATCCCAACATTTGTTAGATTGTCCTAAAACAGCCCAAGGCATAAAACAGCCATAAACTATGACATTTTTATTAGGGGTGTGCACCGGATCGGGCCCGATCCACAATCCAGGCCCGATCCGGCGCGTATCGGATAAAATTATCTGATACGATCCCCTGCCCCTGGATCGGCCAATCCAATCTGATCCGATTCGAAAAGGACCTGATCCAGATCGGACTGGAGGATCGGCTCCCCCCTCGCGCTGCTTACTTGCCGGGGCTGTCCGCTGCCGTCTACTGGCGCCCGCCAGCAGATGGAAGCGGACAGCCCCGGGAGGTAAGGAGCGCCGGGGATGGGGCTTACCTGCCAGAGCGGCCGCTTCCCTCCGGTGGCACCACCGGAGGGAAGCGGCCGCCCCGGCAGGTAAGCAGGGGGAGGAAGAGGACCCCCCACTTACCTGCCTGGGACGTCCGCTCCCCTCCGCTCCTGGCCGCTACTGCGAAGCAGGCTTCGCAGCCTGCCCCTAGGTAGCATGCCAGGTGATGTCATCACCTGGCGCGCTACTTAGGGGCAGGCCGTGAAGCTGCTTCGCAGTAGCGGCCAGGAGCAGAGGGGAGCGGACGTCCCAGGCAGGTAAGGAGCGGCGGGGACGGGGCTTACCTGCTGGTGCCCGTCTACTGCCCTCTGCTGCCACCCGGGCGGCAGCGGATGGGCCCAGCAGGTAAGGGGGATCGTGAGGGGGGAGGGGCCCACACTTATCTGCCGGGGTCATCTGCTGCCATCCGCTGGTGCCCGCGGGCGCCAGTGGACGGGAGCAGAAGGCCCCTGCAGGTAAGAAGCACGAGGGGGGAAGGGACAGGGAGGGGGGAGTTAGGCCTCCACTCACCCCCCCACCGCCATTTTTCCCCATAGACTTGCATTGGGGGAAAGCTTTCTTTCCCCCAATGCAAGTCTATGGGAAAAAATGGCGGCCGATCCGAAAATCCGACCTCCGATTCTCAGATCGGGATCGATCCGATCCAGGGGACCTCTGATTTTGTTCCAATCTGATCTGGAACAAAACTGGAGGTCCTGATCCGATCCGGGGGGTCCATGCACACCCCTAATTTTTATACCTCTGAAGTTGTGGGCGACTTGTCTTTTCACTTTTCAATATTCACTTGTTTTCTTTTTGTCTCCCATTATAACAGCATAATTGAGCTCAAAGTAAACCGGCTTCACAGCAAAGGGATAAGAAGAACTATTCCATTAAAATGTTAAAGGTCAGAATGTTGCTAAATAGCCTTTGCTACAGCCCATGGAACATAAATGTTATCAACAGTCATTTGGTGGAGATATCACCTTCCCAATCGTAGGGTGCCTTAGTCTCACTCTAATTCGGATGAGCATGTGTCATATTGTCCACATACATAACAGTCTATCCATATCACACAACACAATAGGTGCAATACAGCTATTAAAATGTATGTAATTATTCAAGTAGGTTAATATATTTGTATGATTTTATCTCTGACTTAAAGAACCAGGAAACATATTACTATAAATGCAAAATAACTGGGGGGAAATGTCAAAGCTTTTCAACTCGTAAGAAAAATAATATTTCTGACATTCGTTAAGCAGCCATTACTGCTTGCGAAGGTTACTGGTCTGGTAACAATAGAAACTGAAGTCTTATGTTTATCTTCAGGCCAGGAGAGATGGAGGTAGCAGCAGTACATGCTTTCCTAGGCTGACCTGCTAATGACCTCAATCCAGGCCTGGAGGGACTAGTATCCCTTGGAGTCAGCGGATATTTAACTTTGGTGCTAGTTCAACCTGGGGACGCCTTTCGAAGAAAGTGCCAGGTCTCTTGCCTTCTTTCCAAAAAGACCTAAACACAGAAACTTGCTTAAATGAGCTTTATCCTCTGAAAATAGATCTCTTTATCCAAATATTATTTCGTTAAAAAATCAGGCAGGGGGATGGGTATCGGTGTGTCTGACCACCAAAATAGTTTATGCTAGTGCCTAGCATTTCGGGGGGGGGGGGGGGGAATCCTACCCTAGTGGCAATAACTATAAAGGTATGTACACTTTCTTGTTCACTTAACTGCTTTGTGCTCATTTCAACTGTAGATGATTAAACAATGAACAGCATCAAACTGATGTTAATTTTTCGAGAAGTAATGCTGTTTACATTCTTTATACAAAATGATTTCCAGATGCACCAATTTCAGTTTATATACTGCATATCGTATTTCATTGCAGCGGCTAGATAATAGCGAGTGCCATGGATTCTAATTATTTGATATACGTTGAATGCTGCTTGGGTACGACTGCATGAAAGTTTTCTGGGTTTGGGGCTGTACGCCTTCAGCAGTACACTTGAAAGCTGTGAACGACAGAGCACTTGGTCTAATGCTATGCTGATCCCCAGGTGGCTCACATGTAAAAGAAAAGCTACTTTTAAAAGTACCATTTTATCCTGGCACTGTTTCCTGCATATCTGGTTGTATGCAAAGAACCAGAAGCACTGGGAAATTACATACGGCAGCCTAGTTCCCTCCAGATGTTTTGAAGCAATTCCCATCAGCCCCAGCCAGCATGGGCAAATGGTCAGGAATGCTGAGAATTGTAGTCCAAATCATCTGGAGGGCACCAGGTTAGAGATGGCTGGTATGTGGACATACTCCTAGTTTTAGGATGAAATCATTTTGATGGGACTTTTATTCAAACCCAAACAGACGTCCAATAGCACTTGGTGAACTGTGAACACAGGGAACATAAAAGCATGGGATATTTAAACCACAGAGGCTTGGCTGCCTAGATTCAGGTTTTTAACATTATTGTTTAAATATTTAATGCTTGTTTAGAAAAATCTAGCTCCTTATTTCTAAGGAAGTGTATGTAGGCTTCATTTTCTAAATAGCAAGCGCATGATCCAGTTCATGCCCTACATATGCCATTGGGCATTCACAGGCCTTCCACGCATGCTGTTCTAAGCATGCAGGAAGGAAGCTGACAGTGAACGTGTGAAATGTGGACTCTGAAGTGGAATGGAGGAGCTGGTGGAATACTGGATTGTGTCCACTGTTTTTAACCCTCTTGGGTGTGGGTAGGGGGTGGACAATGTGTGGCCCTCCAGATGGTTTGGCCTACAGCTCCCATCTGCCCTAGGCAGCATAAGCCAGTGGTGAGAGATCTTGGGAATTGCAGGCCAAACCATCTGGAGGGCCGCAAATTGCCCAACCTTGTTGTACGGGAAGGTTTAAAAGCATGAACCAAGCATAGTCTAACAGGGCTAGAAGATATTTAAAAACACTGCCAATTCTTTAAAATACTAATTTAAAATATATCATTTTTCTGCTGGCTACCGATCTTCTCAAGCATGTGGCTTCAAAAGGAGTCAGTGCTTCCTTGTTCCGTATAACAAGAGTTCAACCAATTTTACTATCTTTACTTTAAAGACAAGCAGTAATTGCAAAATTCACTGCTCACACCAACTAACTACAATATTTTCTCCTGCCAAAGCCTCTTCACCACAGCTTCTGCTTCAATACAACAAGGGACAACATTAAGCAAGCAGTGCAACTTGTTGAGTATTAGGAGCGTGGATCCAATGGGACCCTTCTCCGTGTACCCCAGGCCCTCTGGCGGCTGGTATGATGTAGCGCTTCTGGAGACAAATACCAAAACAAGCGGAAACACTCATTTCTGGAAGAGGTGCAACCTGAGTTTCCACTCATTTTGGTGCTTGCCCCCAAAAGTGCTACATTGCACCTACCGGCAGCAGGAACCGGCCGTGCACACCGCCACCAGCAGATCTGGGGAACCCATCCATGGAAGGGTCCCATTGGATCCAAACAGGCATAATTCACCAGGAACTTCTCTCATATGAAATTAATTGGAATAACTGGGATATGCTCTTGGGAGTACAGGACACATTCCTGGGGCTGTCTTCATGGCGCCAGGTTGGCGCCACCTTCCTCTTTAAATCTGTGCTTTCCCTCTCCTGGATCAGCATCAGGTAATCCCAACACCAAGGACTGAGCACGGGGTTTCTGAGTGGCCATCCAGGTTCCGGAGCAGTCCCCACCCTCTTCCTGGTGGAAGCCAACCAAGCGCTGGTCGCCTGCCACCAGGCTCTGCCCTCAGATTGACTCTGGATTAGCTGAGAAGCAACGTCACACAGCAGAAGTGCCGTGTTGACATCACTCCACTTGAAAAAAGTTGGATGTAAATCCCCAACTTTTTCAAAACACAGCACTGTGGGTGAAGCCCCATGGTGGCTGCGAAGCTGCGCCTGTGTCGTCTAACTGACCGGGACAGAGCCACAGCCACCGTGGGGCTTTCCCTGCATATAGATAACCTCCTGGTAGGTTGTGTCCAGTAGTATTTAGTATCTTGGAGCCAAGAATAATGCATTTTACATCTAAACAGTTTTAAGCAATTATGAATATGTGTGCTTAATTTCCATGGGAATTTAATAGGGCATGGTGAGGGATCTTCATAAAAAGAGAGAGTCCAATCTGTTATCATTTAAGAAAACAATAACGAGGAATCCAAATACCACATATTGCTCAGTCATGATAAAAAATGGAATCAATTTAGAAACAAGACTTATTTACATCCAGAAACAAAGGATCTTAGGGAGAGACATGAATTATTATGGAAATGCAGCACAATTTAATGTTAAACGCATGTGGCCCCAAGCCATTTCTTCCCAAAGCCTTTATGATTTCCTGCGCCAGGTACAATATGTGAAGGAAATATTCTCTCAGAGAACCTGCTGAACAATACATTTTGTATTCTAATGAACTAATTATTAAAATTAGTAATTATTGAAATAACCACATCAACTCCCAGTCATTAAAATCCTCCTAAACAGAGCAGCATGATGGTTTAGGCTATTAGAAAGCTTGGCAGCCACCCAACGCCTACAATAGCTTCTAATTAATTGATCTCACCTCTAATCTGCTATTGTTAGCCCAGTGCTGATCATTTGTTTGGCCTACGGATCCTATTGCCCCTTTCATTTGATTGTATTTGTTACTGTACCCTTTCTATCTCTTTCAATTAAGCACAGGTTAAGTGGTTCAACCGCAAGAGAATAGGAGATAATGGCACCAATCAAAGTAATCTCTTTAATTTGCTAAATGGATTACAGGGAAACCCCAGCCAAAGTGAAGTCATTGCTGGTGGCCTTCACTTGAACCATACACAAAAGAGTATCGAAGGATTAACCCACCAAGTGCCAAACTTCCCACACCGACACCATCTAGGCAACCTGGCACATCCTTATTGCAGACAGGCCATTGCACCGATCTTCCCACTCTGAAGGATTACCGCGGTCGGCGCCAGCCCCACCAAGCCACATACCTTGCTTCCAAATGCAACACTCTCATCTGGGAAGAACAATCAAAAAACAGTGCAGAGCTCAAGTCAAGCAAGTAGATTTATAATCTCTTTAAAGACATGCTCAGGGTAGACTTCATTTTTCATATTTGTACTATAAATGCAAATTCAGGCTCATAGTCGCTCCTGCTTTTGCTGACTGAGTGAAAATGTTCACAGTAAACAAGCTTTGTCCTTAAAGTGGTGTGCAGGCTTCCCTTCCCCTCCCACTCCCCCCCCCCCTTTCTAAAGTGCTCTGGAGAAAGTTGTCTGCCAAAAGAGCAACCGGACTGGTGTTTTGGTTGCATCTGCCCTTGGCTGATCAGTCAGGCGGTGGATTGAGGACTGTGAGCTGCATAATGCAGGTGGCCCTTTCCCTTCAATGACAGGAAGTGCAAAGGAAGCCAAGAAAGAAAAATAGAAAGGGGGAGGCAACAGGCAGAAGCTGCAACCACTCACCATCTCGGACAGGGGGTTTCAGCCTTTTCAAACTCTGGACTCACATATGCATTTGGGACCCGCTTCTTATTTTTTTATCTATTTATCTGTATACTGGTAGCACTGTTATTGCAACTCATCTTAGGTCAGGCTGTAATAGCGTAAACAGCCTTGTCCAACCTGGTGCCCTCCAGATGTGCTGGACTTCAACTCCCAACAGCCCCAACGAGCATGGACAATAATCATGATTGATGGGAGATGTATTCCAAAACAGCTTCTAGTCACCATGTTGGGGAAGGTTGTCATAAAGAGTCATAGGAAGAGCTATGCTGGATCAGACCAAGGGTCCATCTAGTCCAGCACTCTGTTCACACAGTGGCCAACCAGCTGTCAACCAGGGACCCACAAGCAGGACACAGGTGCAACAGCATCCTCCTACCCATGTTCCCCAGCAACTGCTGTATACAGCCTTACTCCTGACCCATTCCCTGAATACCAATTATTTCAAAACAAAATGCTCAATGTATTTAATTTAGATCTGAACCAAACATTTGCCCTGCAGAATATCTGTACAGGACCTTCAGTGCATGCTAGGCAGTAGTAGAGTGAAGTAGTTTCAGTCCCTTTAAAGGGTTTTTGTGTGTGTGCGTGTGGTGTGGAATCATATACAAAGAATGAGTGCACATTCTGGTGTTTAGGCTGTCTCTAGATGACAGTTTTACCTGGTAACTGTAAAAGCTGTGCAATCCAAAACCTCTGTTCCAACAGCGATCTGGCTGGTGGTGGAACCAAAAAAATAAATATGTTGAAAGAGGAAACAGAAAAGGGGCAAGGTTTATCCCACATATTCAATTTGTGAAAGAAAAATAATGGTATCTTTTACAATGTTCCATCCTAAAGGTATTATTTCCTTTGATATAAATCCTATTGATTTTGACAGAGTTAACTTCCAAGTAAGCTTGCTTAGGATTGCAGCCTTATTTTAATTTCCAGTTTACTCTTCAAATATTATTTGTATGTGAAAAGTGCTTCCCTCCCCCACAAGTAACCACAAAAGTCCAACAATTTGTGGTGGCTCTGGTTAATTGGCGATGCAATCTGGAATCAACCATGGGCCTAGCATAAGAAGGGCATAAAGGCAATGGCCTTCCTAGCATCTGGTATCCAGAGAGATATATCACCCAGATGTATATTGCTTCCATACATGGAAATGTGGGGAAGATGGAAATATCGGGATAGAGGGACCAACTAGCATGTTCAGCATAAAGCCACTTAGGGAAGCTGCGCCTTTCGCACGAATCCCATCAGTCCGTTTGAATTAGCAACAATCAGTAGACAGATCGGAGCTGCTACTGTGTGGCAGGCAGGTGTGCTGATTCAGAAAGCCTGTCGCATGCAGTGTCTTCCATCTCGAAAAGCATGTAAGAATATCTTTTTTTTATACTGCAGATATTTAAAGGGAAGCCAGAGACAACAGAACCACAGAGAACAAAGAAGGCAAAGCTCATTCCAAACCACAACAGACCAACATGGTTAAAGCCGGGGATCTCAATTTGGTATAAACTACAACAAATTCTGCAATCCACACAATCGGCAAAAGGAAAAGTAGTATATGAATCAGGCAAGTTTGCTTGTATTGCACATTTTGTATAGACGTTCCATTTTATTCTGTAGAACTGGCTATGCCATGCCCAATTATATGTGAAATGCTAAGAAAGAAAAGAACAAATTAAAAAAGGCTGAAGCTCATAGGGAGGGGAAAAAACAAACATTAGGAAACAGTGCAGATATATGTATATGAAGAGATATTCTCATTGGATCACCACCTGAACCTT
Organism: Anniella stebbinsi; assembly: GCA_029215795.1. Classification (NCBI taxonomy): domain Eukaryota; kingdom Metazoa; phylum Chordata; class Lepidosauria; order Squamata; family Anniellidae; genus Anniella; species Anniella stebbinsi. The sequence goes on from JARDYH010000002.1 coordinate 187,836,255, forward strand.
CCCTATTTTTAGACCAAATGTTTGTCTTTTAACAATTACAAAGGAAAAGTTGTTTTTGAACGACTGACAGAACTTTATGGGTTTCAGAATTTTGCTCAAGTTGTTGCATTCTTAATTACTTTCTATATGCATTCAAGCTGCTGAAGGATCAGCTATAATAGCTTAAAGGCAATGTCTTCTTTCATGCATTATACTATACTTGTACATTGCCTGCCCAAGTTGCTCAGGAAACTAGAATTTATCTATTACTGTATATGACTGTGGACCTGAGCCTGGCTCAAACACATCTTGGACCATTTTCAAGCTCATGTGATTGTTCAAATCACAATACTGGCACATCCACACTCCACATGGAGTTACTGGCCCACAGAAGTCATTTAAAATATGCATATCATGCTTGTCTGCCTAACAGCAGGCCTCCGAGGTGGATGATAATAAACATAAGATTATAATAATAAACATAATAAACAGATGAAAGGATAATAAACGTAAGTGAAAATAAACATAAGAATATTTTTAAAGGCAGTGGTGCCATATGAAGGGAAATTATGGAATATGTCCACTTCAAGGCCTTGGTGGATGTTGGCTGTTCCAATTGTTCCTCTTTGAAGATTCCATGGTGACCATAGCACACACACCAGGTGTGCTACCTACCAACTAGAGCCAGAGCTTTGGTCCTTCAAGAGCATGGCATCTCCTCACTGGGCAACTGAGGAGACTGCAATTCCTGGCTTTTCCTGCAGGAGCAAGACTTGGGGGACAATGATGGAAAATTCCATTCCTGGCCTCAGATGTTGTTGCTGCTGAGGCTGCTACAAATGCTGCTCTTCAAAAGTTCCATGGTGACCATACCCCACCACTACTATTACCTGAAGTCCATGCGATTTTGGTTTAGTCGCAAAACCTGCTGGTATGCTACAACAGGTAACAATTGTGAGGGCCCAAGAAGTGTCTGAAATGGGTCTCAGACTGGACCAATTATTGAGTCAGTATTTAAGATATCCAAACGCGCTACCTATGTTTACAAATATAACTAGAAACGATGTTTGGTGGAAGCCATCAAACACCCATTTGGTTATGTCTAAACTGTCATATAATTAATTGCAAGCATTTTAGAAAATCATTCAGCGGTTCACTTACATTAGTTGGCACTGAGATAATGCAAATAGGGCACCATTAGTGCCTTTCTAGCATATGATACTGTAAATACAATTCTGGTGACAGAAGTACTGAACAAGTGTTAACAGAATAAGGTATCAGCTGATTTGGGTAATTATAATGCTCTGGCATATGCCATATGGGTGCTCTCATCGTTAGGTCAATTAAACCTGATAGGAACAACTTAATCAATGTTGTGGCTAATAATGGCAAATAGTACTAAGAACAAGAGCAGCCAATGCTAAATAAGGAAAGCAACTGTATGTTATTTTAACAAGTGCAACCCCAACAGAAATTTAGTTCTATGAAGCACCTGCCAACAAGTCTAAACTTACAAGCTTCTATGCCAGCATTTGTAGTTATTCAGTAGTAAATCTCTAAAGGGAAAAATATAACTTCTAATGCAAGCTTATACATGTCTACTCAGAAGTAATCCCACTAAATTCAATGGGACTTGCTCCCAGGCGTGCATAAATGTTTGCAGCCTAAATACAAAACAACCTGCAATGTGACTGAATATAAAGAATAAGGTCTCGCAGAATCAAGTCATTACACTTGCAATTAGGATTTTTAAAAATGTGTTGCATTTCACATGATTAATGAAAATCAAAAGTAATCAGACATACACTTTTAGCGATGGTAGGAGACACAGGGAACAGCCTTATACCAGGTCAGATCTTTGTCTATCTGTAGTCCAATCCTGTCAACTTGGTCTGACAAGGGATTTCTAGGATCTCAGGGAGAGGTCTTTCTCATCGCTTCCTGCCTGTGCCTTTTAACTGGAGATTGAGGTCCTTATCACACGCACGGTTTGATGCACACCCACCTCAACTTTACTCCACTTCTTTAGCGCTGGACTCGCATGACATCATCCTGTAGTGCTGTTCTCTCGCCCTGAGGTCACAGTTTTTTAGTTCCTGTTTCGATGTATCCCTGAACGGGCAAAGTCCGAAAGGCACAGGCAGGTATTGCAGGTATCACAGGTATCGCAGCAATACCGAGCGTGTGTAAATCAAAACACTAGACTCGTAGAACCCGCAGAAGCAATGTAGGTGCTTGCATTGGGGGGAATGTAGGTGTGATAAAGCTCTGAATGAATAAATCGGAGGAAATTGGGCATCCGATGTCCAATTCCGATGCTGGCCGCAGGATGTCCGATTTCTCCCGATCCGATTTTTTCGATCCAATTAATATCGGAAAAAAATGGAAAATCGGGCTTCCATTTTACATGTTTTCGCCATAGGCTTGCATTGGGGAAAAGAAAGCTTTCCCCCAATGCAAGTCTATAGGGAAAACATAGTGGTGGGTGAGTGGGGAACTCCCTCTCCCTCCCTCCCTCCCTCCCCCCATTCATGCTCCTTACCTGCTGCCTCCTCGCTGCCGCCCGCTGCTTCCGTACTACTGATGAACAGGCCTTGTGGCCTGTTCCACAATAGAGCGCCATCGCGCCAGGTGACGTCATCACTCGGCGCGCCGTTGCTCTACTGTGGAACAGGCCTGGCGGCCTGTTTATCAGTAGTACAGAAGCAGCGGACGACGGCGGCAGGTAAGGAGCGTGAGTGGGGGGGGGCGGGGGAGGTCCTTCCTTACCTGCCAGCGTCCCGCACTGCCATCTGCTGTTTCTGTCTACTGAGAATTAGGCTTTGCGGCCTGCTTCTCAGAAGAGCAACGACGCGATGGGTGATGTCACCCGGTGCGTCGTCGCTCTACTGAGAAGCAGGCCACAAAGCCTATTTCTCAGTAGATGGAAGCAGCGGACGGCAGTGGACGGCAGCGCGGGACGGCAGCAGATAAAGAGCGCAGGGGGGAGGAAGAGACGCCATTTTAGGTGTTTTCCCCATAGACTTGCTGACTCCAAGGAGTGGACCTTCATCTCTTCTATTGAGCAGGAAAGCCCTAGGGAGAATTCGTTATCAAAATACTCACTCCTCAGACCCTGCCAGAAGCTAGCAACTGCAGAAAAGGGTGCTAGCACTTCAAAAGCCAGGTACAACAGCTTCCAGAAGGACTCTGGTAGCCAACCAATAAAAACCTGCCAATTGCTCAGTCCACTGCTGAGGTGATTTTATCTCAGCTGCAGGATTTCTGGCCTTGGCTTGAGCCAATACCTACAATACTGTCTACGGCCCTAAGCCTGTTCTGTTCAAGATCTGCATCAGTCATCTGCCTTACCTTGTGTCCTCTTGCCTGAGCTTTCACCTCACTGGGATGACAGAATCCCTGGTGGAGCAGGAAATGATCTCATATTCTCTGATTCTTCAAACTACTGGCAATCTCTCTAAACCAAGATTTTAAACAAAGATAAAACTGGGGTTTGCAATCCTAATTTGGGATTAGGATTGCACAGTTTGCCAATTTGGACATCACACCAAACTGTGGTTAGGAAAACCATTTTTCTATGAGCCAAGTGGGCAAGGCTCAGACAGAAAATGTGCACAGGACTCATTCTTGATCCTTCATAGTATGGTTTGAAGGATGAGAGAAAGTGATAACCTGAATACAGTTTATCACTTACCTTGCCAAATATGCCTGACTTCGGTTCACATAGAGCCTATCTACACTGCAGCTTTAAAACGGTTTAAAACAGTTTATAACAGTTTGAGAACTATTGGGGCCCAGGTCACACTCCATATACAGTTTTCAACATGTTTTCAAAGTGTTTTATCCTGCGGGTGAAGATAGGCTCATACTTTAGAAATCACAATCCCAGACAAGTACACCATCTGTGCAAAAATATTTCTTTTTAGCAGGCACCCACTTACGAGAGTGTATTTGTAAAACTAACCAACAGCTGCTCCTTCTGCCAACTCTGTGTAACAAAATAGGGGCTGGCAAAAACAATTGACAAACATAGCATACTCAAATATATTCAAGATGTTAATAATCGGAAACGAAAAGAGCACTGAAAATACAAGGGGATCTGAAGTTGGAAAGAACACCTGCTCACCAGGCTGTGAGAAGTCAGAATCCATGCATTGTTTTTCTATTGCTATATAAATAAGATTATTAATTTCCAGGAAACAAATATTTGTTTCAAGTAAAATGGCACAAATTTACTCATTTCAACCATCTTTTATCATTACTCTCAAAATTTTAGAAGACTTGTACTATACCACATACTCAAAAATCTTACATACCCATTTTTTGCATTAATTTGTCACAGAAAAACTACTGGCTTTGTACACATAATAACTACTGCAGATTAGAAATGTCACTTTGTCCATCAACACACTTTAATTAAAGTAGAAAATAAATATGATTATCAGTAAAATCTGCAGGTTTCAGTGGTATAAAAAGATCCACAACATCCCCAACTTTTTCTTATTTTGCAAAATGTTTATTGTAGCGGATATGAGATGCACAATATTTTGTGGCTGAATATTTCTCTCATATAATCTGTAAACGGATAAAGGAAGAGTGGCGAAAGTGAAGATGAGAGCATTTTTTCTGAAGACTTCTCAAACAAGCCCATAGAAATTGAAGAAAATCTTTGAGAAATATCCAGGATAAATGGCAGCGCAACAGAATCACTGGAAATAATTGACTGAGTTCAAAGAGGACTGGAATAGGCCAGGCCTTGCTATACATAAACACAAGCATTGCAGAGACTCTGAAGCTACTACTATTTGTTAGTTGGTATCAGTCAAAGTGTGCTACAGAGGTGAAAATATTCAGTTACAGGTAATAGGCAAGATGTCAGGTGTGTTAATTTTTCCAGTATCCTTGCCAGCAGACTCATAGATGAGGATACACAGTGAAGAGTTTCACTTGTGAAACATAATACAATAAAGGTACTTAATGTTACCTTGGGATCTTGCTACATTAGCCAGATAGACTTCTCCCTATCTGATTCTATTGTTTAAATATATACATATATGGTAGTAAACTTAGCAGCATTTGACTGATTGAGAGAGATCAGTCGTAGCTCAAACGCAGGTTACTAAAGATGCTCAAGGGCAGCAGAATTCTATCCTCTAGTGTCAACCACGTGTGGTGTGGCATAAAACTACAGCAAAGAACATTGCCACTTCTCAACACAAAACAATTAAGTATATGGAAGATTATGCTTGGGTGTCATGTACACCCAATACTATGTTTCTCATTAGACTACTGTGAAATTTGAGGGAAGAAAATAGTAATACACATGGCCGGCCTTAGAGCTGGGCGAGCTGGACGGATGCCCAGGGCACCAAGCTGAGGGTGGCGCCAAGCTGAGTTCAGTGGCTGTTGTTGTTGTTGTTGTTGTTGTTGTTGTTTTTAATGTACTGTCTACAGTGAGCTAAGGTGGCAAAAATCAAGCGTTGGCAACCATTTTTTCCAAGGTTAAACTGAGTTTGAATTCCAACTACAAAAATGATCTTCTTTCCATTAGCTTTAAGGCATGACTTTTTCACTTTCCACTTTGATGTCATTTGCACTAAGTAAAAATCAGTGGACCAAAGCTTTACTATAAGACAACGCTATCAAGCACTTAGCACTTCAAATATTGTAAACATTATAAAACATATATAAATAATAATAAAATAAAACTGTAACAGTTTTATTTATAACGTCTTTATTATTTTTAAAGATAAAAAATAATGGATAGTAAAAAAAAAAAAAGAATACTTACCAAATGATAGGAACAGCTACAAAAAAAATTGTAAGCAAAACCTGTGATTGTTCTGCTGTGTTGCATAGTGCGCTGCACCTGCATGTAATTTGGCTTTTTGAACTTTGGCTTGTGCAAACTGAAGCACAGTAGCTGAGAGATTGGCCCCATAAATCCTCTGGGTGGCCCTGCAAAACTGACCATGGGGGCTGGGGTACCAAAAGCACACCTTGCCCAAGATGCTAACTATCTTAGAGCCAGCCCACAGAAGCACAAAGCTATTTGTAGTCCAGCTCTGCCCCAAACAAAAACCACTCTGGAGTCAGTTCTTGAATCAGATGAAGTGATGAAGATGAAATAACATGATGAACATTAGATAAATCAGAGATAAATCAGATCACTAGTTAACCAGATGAATTAATATGGTTTGGTGATTAATTTTTCATGGCAGAGCTGGACTGAAGGAAGTAATCAAACAAGAACCAGGGATGAGATGCAGTGAATATTGTTGCCCAAGGAAAGTCTGGACAAGAAGTCTTTATCGTTATTCCTGGCCTGGTACAGAAAGGGATTCTGGAGCCCAGGAACTTTCTACTGCCCAGGGCATGTTCAACCTGCAGTCTTGATGGCTTACCATTCGGCAGCAGAGGGCAGTATCACAGATCTATGGGTTCCTGGCTCTAGCCATTAACACAGACTTATGGAGTCCTGGTTCTAAACCAATTGGATTTATATCTTAATTTAAGACAGAAATGAGTCTTGGAATCTGTAAATTGAGGCCCAGAACCTGTTACCTGTGCCGGGGCTTCTCTTGCAACCAAGTCACTGCAACTCATCCATTCACATCTGGGTTGAGAGAAAAGGACTTCCAAGCCAGAAGGCATAACCTTCTAGACAACCTTGAATCTCTCATTTTAAAATTGTTGGATTTGGGATCTTGGTCTCTTTTATATGACTTTCATTCCACACAGGAAGTCCTGAAAGAGAAGGCTATCAATGGCTACTAGTGCTGATGGTTATATGCTACCTCCAGTATCAGAGGCAGTATGTCTATGTACATCAGTTGCTGGACAACATGGGCAGTTTTTTGTGGACAGCTGGTTGGCCCCTGTGTGAACAGCATGTTGGTCTAGATTAACCTTTGATCTGATCCTGCATGGATCTCCTTATGCTCTTAACTGCAATGGGATTTTCTGGATTTACCCAATTTAATAATACCCCCACACATTATAGAATGCAGTTGCATCTCTCAGCATAGCCCATTATGCCTATAGAGGAATATGGACCGGAGTACGTAGGATAGACAAAATAGTACATCTTTGAAGTATATCACTCTACAGCAGAAGTGGGCAATCTGTGGCCTCCCAGATGTTGTGGACTCCATCTCCCATCAGCCCCAGCTAGCATCACCTTTGGCCTGTGATAATAGGAATTGTAGTCCAACATCTGGAGGGCCACAGGCTACTCACCTGTGGTCTACAATATGGGTGGAGCTACAGTTTGGTGCATTTCCAGAGAAGTAACTGTATTACTTCCAGAATAACTTACTGAAATTAATTGTTGCAGCAAACACGAAGAGGGTCTTGTAGCACTTTATTATTGCATAAGCTTGATGCAGTTAATCATTTGGCTGGACCATTCAAAAGAAAGACCTTATCAGCAAATCATGCATAGAATAGCTGGATTGCAAAGCTAGAGTCAGGAATTCAGGGGGAAAAGCTAGGGAACAAGTTTTACTGATGACAACATGTTGCATGATCAACAGATCTATTGACTTGTAACTCTAGCTTAATTAAGAGATCTACCAACTCGTAGCTCCAGTTTCTTCAAAATAGTTGTTACATGTGACCCCAATTCTGCGTCAATGAATAATATTCTTTGTCTGCAGAATACTGATCAAAATGTGTGAAACACAAATGTGTTACACAGCTTTGCTCAGCTAGGCTGTAAAAATGCCCCTAGCAATCTCTATAGAAAGAAACAATCCACGAATCCTTGGCAAATTATAGGAACACCAATTTATTTCTTCCAAACCAATTAAATATATACAGAGCATTATTCATTGCCACTGTATACTGGCTTCAGTTACACTTCTACTTAGAAGAATTGTATGCCCCCAATCTTGTTTAGCTTACATGAAAATCTTTACATTGTCCTTTAACTCATAGTTTGCTTTTAGGTCTCTACCACCCTTCTGAGCTCCTTTTTATATGTTAGCTTTTTAATATACTAGAAACGGTATATTCTAATGACTGGTTACTCACAGTATGAATCGGGATTGGCAATACCTTTGTTGGGTTTTTCAGTTAATATTCTAGCTGCTGTCTGCAGTGACACAGACTCTTCTAAACTAGTTGTTAAAGTACCCATATTTTAATTTTAATGGCAAATCTTGTGGAGGAGACGTGTTAGAAGAGTAATACATAATAGGCTATTGTGCCCTGTTTTTCATTTCTTAATAGTTAAGAAGATTAATGCACTCATCTGCATTACTGCTCCCATCTACCTTGAAATAAAACCTTCATGAGCCATAGATTACTCTTTATTGTTTAACTAACAAACAAAGCACTCTACAGCACCTTATATGGATTTTTTGTTATCTCCAATAAAGAAGTCATCAATAAAACCATCATTATGAAATTAGCACATCAGAACTGCCAGACTATCGACTCTAAAATCCAATGAGGTAGAAACAAAAAAATCTAAGCAACTCCTAAAGAAAAAGCTGGTCTAGTGCAGTGGTAAAGAGCATAAGCTATGAACTGGGAATACCTTGTACAAATGTCAGCTCAGCAATGAATTCTGTGGGTAGCCAGGGGCCTTGCAGTGTAGGATGACCATATTTGGGAAACCAAAAAAGAGGATGCCCAGTGGGGATGCCGGGAAAGCATGCTTTCTGGGGCTTCTGGAAAGCACGTAATTTCACCCGCCATTAGTTTGTGTGTGTGTGTGTGGGGGGGGATGACGTGCTTTCTGGAGGCCCCAGAAAGCGCGCTTTCCTTTCCTCCACTCCAACTGGGGTCTTAAAGGGTCTAATTGGAGTGGAGGAGGGGAAAGTGTGTCATTCCCCCACCCCCCTGCCCCAGTGCTGCAATATCCGGGAATGACAAAGCTTTCTCCTTTAAGGCCCTGATTGGAGTGGGGGGGGGGGGAGAAGAATGACACACCTCTGGAAAACTCATCAACCCACCCACCCCGCCACACTAATGGCGGCCTTAAAGGGGAAAGTGTGCCATTACAGGACATTACAGGAAATCCCCCCTTAAACTCAGGATAGAATAAAAACTAGGACAAATCCGAGGAAATCCTGATAGTTGGTCACCCTAACCAGTGGCGCATGCAGAAATATGTAACTCCCCCCATTAGCCAGAGTGCTAAATATGGCATCTTAGTCTCAGCCATCCACCTAAAATATGTGGATAAATAATAGTAGCCAACCTTAAATAGTTGGTTGAAGAGATACCGAAATCATATGATGCCCTTTGGGCACTTGGAACGGATAGACCACAATATACATTTGCAGCACTGTATGACGTTAGCAATAGGAGTCCTTATGACAGAGCTAAATTGTGTTTCACAATTCTTAAGTAGCCAAACTTGCATGACCTCCTCCAAGACTTGTATTAACAGGGAAGTTAGAAAAAAGCATTACAATTACAGGAATATGCTACCTGAGATCCTCTCTCAGAAAATGACAAGTACTGAAACTTAGACCTTCTCTATGCAAACCATGTCCTCCCACTAAGTTCCCACTGTTGTTCTTTATTAGTGCAGACCTTAACACAAAACCTTTACATTTCAGTCACCCAACTGTCTGCAGAAGTGTCAGGCTATAGATGTCATTTTGCAAACATTTATTCACTGTTCATGTATCACTCCATTCAAGAGGACTACACCTTGTAGCCAAGCCAAGGCTTTCCCATTTTTTTTATTTCTTTAACATTATTTTAGTTCCTGGTCCAATTCACAGTGCTGGTATTAACTTTCAAAGCCCTAAATGGTTTGGTGTTAGGTTACCTGAATGATTGTCTCTGTCCAAATATACCTGCCCGGATGCTAAGAATGTCTTCAGAGGCCCTTCTCCAGGCACCCCTGCCAAATGAAGTAAAGTGAGTGGCTTACTATGGAGAAGGCCTTTTCCGTTGAGGTGCCCAAGTTGTGGAATGCCCTTGCCAGAGAGGTTTGCCTGGTGCCTACCCTGTGGTCTTTTCAGTGCCAGGTGAAGACCTTCTTATTTTCCCAGGCATTTTAGTCTTCCAGTTTAGTCTTCCTGTTTTTAGATCTGTTTTTGCATTTTTAAATCATAAAATGCTGCTGGCTTTTACTTTAGATTTATACTGTAGTTTTGAACGTCTAAAAGTTTGTTATGTTTTCTTGTGCTGTATTTGATGGTTTTAATTGCTGTGAACTGCCCAGAGAGCTTCAGCTATTGGGCGGTATAAAAATATAATAAATAAATGTCTTACTGGCAACGGGGATAACTTTCAAGCGAAGTGAGACCTCCAGATGCCGCCATCTTCATTTTCCATGAATGCCTCTGGGGTATACATGCAGTTTAAAGACATTGTTAAGAAATGAAAACGGTGGATGTCTGCAAACCAATGCTTTCCTCTGTAGCACAACCAACCAACAAGAAAACGAAGGGGAAAAGGAAAAAAGGGACACCTAACACTTCACTCTAGTAAGTTGAAGACGCTAAACCAAGGGTTCCAAATGTTTTTGGATCCATGGAACATTTGGGAATTTGAGACCATGCTGTGAGACTACCACAAAATGCCAAACGAGTGGATCGCTGCTATGGCATCTACCTGTCACATCTATGGGTCTTAGGCTGTGACTTATTTAGTGAAAATTTTGTTTCGTGCCTGATGGATACAGCAAGATCTGAATCAGGCCCCCCTGTGCTTACACAGCAGCTTGATACAGTTTTAGAATAATGTCTGTTTTGGCCCTATAATTCTGATCCAACATAGAATCATAGAATAGTAGAGTTGGAAAGGGCCTATAAGGCCATCGAGTCCAACCTCCTGCTCAATGCAGGAATCTACCTTAAAGTATCCCTGACAGATGGTTGTCCAGCTACCTCCTGAATGCCTCTAATGTGGGAGAGCCCATCACCTCTCTAGGTAATTGGTTCCATTGCCGTATTGCTCTAACAGTCAGGAAGCTTTTCCTGATGTCCAGCCAGAATCTGGCTTCATGTAACTTGAGCCCATTATTTTGTATCTTGCATTCCGGGATGATCGAGAAGAGATCCTGGCCCTCTTCTGTGTGACAACTTTTCAAGTATTTGAAGAGTGCTATCATGTCTCCCCTCAGTCTTCTCTTCTCCAGGCTAAACATGCCCAGTTCTTTCAGTCTGTCCTCATAGGGCTTTGTTTCCAGATCCCTGATCATCCTCGTTGCTCTCCTCTGAACACGCTTCAGCTTGTCTGCATCCTTCTTGAAGTGTGGTGCCCAGAACTGGACACAGTACTCAAGATGAGGCCTAACCAGTGCCGAATGGAGGGGAATAATTTTAAATAAAAATATTTAAAATGTGAAAACAGCAGAAATCTTCCCATAGCTGTCTGCTGCCTTTCAACCCCATTCCCACCAGTGACTTGGTCCTTCTTACTAGACAAGTAATAAAATTTGGTCTTTAAAAGACAAGCAACATTAGTTAAGGGCTCACTGACGAGATCTGAAAATACTTCTAGACAGAAGAGGCGGTATAAAAGTGTTCAACACTTAGCCTTTGGTTTATGGTTTATGGTTCAAGGATGTGAACCCTTCACAGATATTCCCCCCCCCCAATCATAATAAAAGCACAGAAAATATTTTGGTAGTTTCCTTTCAGTACTTGAAGAATCAAATGCACAAAAGCCAGAAAACCACAAAGCAAAGATTTTAAGAGATCAGGAATAATAATGTTTGCATCTACCACTTCCAGTCACTGCAAGAGACACTTTTTTACAGGCTTTAACTCAAGTAATTTCGAAGAACTGCTTTGGTGTTAGGTATTGTGTTTTAATCTAGGTGTTACTGAAACTCTATCAGAGCAATCATGCTCATCAGTTGTATTCAGGGATGTGGTTTAGTGAAATGAACAAGACTTGCTCAGGAGGCTCACTTGGGGCATTGCTCCTCTTATTGTTCAGAAAATCTCAAACAGCTATGAGTTCATGACGCTGGGGTGGGGGGGAGACAACCTTTTAGTATCTTATTCCTTTGACGGCTTCTCTTTAAATGCTACAGCATATGCAAAAGAAAATGTCAATACAAAATGCTTGAAAAGGATCTCCCATCAAAACCGCAGTGAAAAGGTAAACTATTGACTAGAAATAAGAGATCAGTACAGTCTCTCGAGACTATGAGACAAGAGTTAGTCAATCTCACTGTTTTTCCCTCATGCCAAGAGAATACTTCAGATCAGATTAGGAGCGGCTGGGAAGTAAATTTACACCACTGCACAAAAATAGCAGGATATTTCCTGAAGGATAAATATTGCACTGCATTTTGAACAAGGGAAAATATCAGAGGTACGTCTGGCAACTCTGACAAATACCTCCACTGAAACATCATTCACAGTCAGAAAATGAAGTGTGTTCATGAACTAATTTAAATCTCAGGAGTTTCACTGCCTTAGGACTACTGGCCACAGATTTGTTTCCAGAAGGAAAAACAAAAAACAAAAGACCCAAAATATGTATCATTCTTACACTGGAGGCTACCTTATACTTCTAGCTCAGTATTGTTTGACTGGCTGGCTGTGGCTAAGAGTAAACCTGGGACCATCCGCATGCAAAGCATGTGCTCCACACCTCTGCTACGGACCTTCCCCTATATGTCCATATTTCTGTGAGAAATGAGAAGCGATCAACTTATTGGGGGGGGGGGGGAGAACCTTACCTGCTCATGTGTTTTTTAACAGCAATGTGTCTGTAAAAAATCAGGTGAATTAGTTCACAGTGAAGAAATTAGCATTATTGTCTGTTAAGGTCTGCTAATCAAGCAGCTCTTACAGGACCAGGGACCAGGGGGAAAACACGCAACCCTGGACTGCTCCTCAGTGTAATACATTGTAAAATTCAATTTAACATGTAATGGCCAACATTCAATTCGGTAGACTTTCACAACCCATTCAAAAGAGATAAAACGTTATTCTCAGCTTTCTTTTTCTGAGATTACATATTATGTAAAGATTAAACCATATTTTTCTCAAAAAATCTTTCTTTGAATCTTGAGCCTGTGCGGATTTGGTAGCAGTTCTATGAAAAATACCAGTAAAAGCAATGAAACGCTGAAAGCAACGATGATATTACATAGATAACATGGTACGTGATGAATACATAAATACAGTGTGCTTATCGGAAATCTTTTCCCAAGTGATGGACGATCTTACATGATTCATCATCAAGAATATGTAAAAATAGCATCCTGAAGCGTGTAAGCTGCCTCTCCACACAGGAACACACACTTTGTGCACAACGAAACTATTCCAGAGATTACCATTAATTATGGACCAGTTCATACATGAGACAATTCCTATGTGTCACCTCAGGAATGTACTTGGCTGTTGACCATACTTTTCAACATTGTACTACTTGAGAATGAGAATTTTCATGTCTGAATGTTTTCCCCATGTCAAGAACTCCTTGCACATGGATAGCTAGAAATCTAAAAGAAAAGTTATATCCAAGCTTTTTCTTTGAGGTAAGAGCTTTCCACATGCATTACATTTTTAATACGGGGGTGAGAGGAGGGAATACTTAAATGGTGATCCCTTGTCAGCATGAGGAAGTGCTAGTCATAACAAAGGCTTTTTTTCCTTTCTCTTTTTTACCTGAATAGACTTTTAGTGGGGAACTACCAGACAATAACTTATGACTTATGTCGCTGGCCTTCATTGACCTCTTCCAGTGAAGTCTTCCAGCCTTGTGTTTTTCACTGCTCTATGAGTGTGTGTTTTGTGCAAGGTCACTGAGCTTGAATCTAATATAGGATATTTGAAAGATGATGCTCACTGCTATGCTATTTTCCTTGTGTTTTTCAGATTCCGGTATTGATAGCTGAATCTGGTTATTAACCCCTAGGATTCATGTCACAGGTACTTCTCATAAAAAAAAGCTGTAAAGCCAGTGCAACATATCCTAGGAAATAACCATTTTTGAACAAGAAATTTGCCACTTCCTAATTTTTCAATCCTAGTTTTTCACCTACAGCAGAGGTAGGCAACATGCGACCAATGGGTCTCATCAAGCCCCCAGCCTATTTTATGCCCCCCACTACTCCCAAACTGTCCCTACAATGCTGCTGCAGGAACACAGCAGGGGGCATATACTCACAGGCGCACACATCACTGAAGCAATTGTTGCACCACCAAATTGTTGTTGGATTTTGCCAGCATGATGCAGTTAAAAAAAAAATCTCCCCTATAAAACAAAGCCCATGGTGATCACATACCTTGTTTTAGTGGCAAATTGTGCTCTTCTGCGAGCACGATTTGCCTTTAAAACAAGGTGTGTGCTCAGCACATGCCTTTTTCTACAATGGAAATGTGGGGGGGGAGGGTTGCCGCTGCACTGCTGAAATTTGGTGGCAGTGGGGGACGGAAATGTGCCCCTGATTTTGGTTGCTTTTTTCCTGTAGCTGTAAGTGACAAAAGTTTATTTATCAAACAGTATTTTATTCCCTTTGGGACCCCATGACAGAGATTAATTAGATAATAATTGGTGCTTGGTTATCCAGTAAGCTTCATGGCTGAGCAGGGATTGAAACTGAATCTCAATAGTCCTTATTATTTATTGTTTAAAGCATTATTACTCTGCTCGTCAGCTGGAAAGGCTCCCAGAGTGTCTTACAGCTCAATAAAAACAAAGTAGCCCCTGCCTTCTGGCTTACATTCTAAAAAGACATGACATAGGAAAAAGTGATGGGGAGGAAAAAGGAAAACAAGAAAACTCCAGCATCAATTCTTAATGTTATGTGGTTCTTATAATGACCAGCTTAGATGGAAAGAGCCTGCTCACAATTCAAAACCGGGCCTCAGCGGACCTCCAAGAAATAGCCTTCCTGAAATTGCTGTAAGGCAGCTGGACATTGTTGGTCCTATGAGGTGGAACCGCAGCCTTCTGAGGCCCAGTTGGAAATGGCCAGATTCATGTTTTTCCTTCCACTGAGAGTAAGGCTCAGGGGGTCCAGATACTACCACCACTGCCCCACAGCCAATGGTCCTGTTACCCTTCCTCACGGGGCAGTTGGTTCTAATGGCTTCTGTAAGGGGCAAAATGGGACCAACTCAACTGGTTAAAAACACGTGGGAGTGGAGATGTCAGTTCCTTGTTACCTGCTTCTCCTTTTCTACCTCACAAGGCAGTTGGGGCATTCTACACACCTTATCATACTAGAAGACTTTGAAGTTGGAAGAAAATACCTTCTCAGTTTTTGCATGGCCCTGTTGTTCCTTTCAGTCCTCTATCCATTAGCACCACCAGTCTCCCTTGTGCCCTGGAAAACTCTGGGATGGTTGTTTTAATGTTCTGTTAACAAGCCGTTTTCTCTTTGTATAACAAACCATAGCTCACTTCATTAAGGAGCATCTTCTGGGTTGAGGATAAACCACATTTTTGACTGATCATTCACACCTAAGCAATCAGTTACATCTTTTGTCAAAACTGTTTACTCTTTCACACTGTGCTGAAGCCATTAAGAAAGAACACTGAGCAGGACTGGTTATTTATCCTTCTCCTCTTGACCTCCTAGGGAATTAATCTTAAACTTCCCATTTAATGATTTGAACAAAGACCTACTGTAGAAGACAGCCAGTTGCCTGGAGTAGTAGTTCAAAAAGATATGTCCTTGGTGTGATGTATATTAGTGAATATTAGTCCAGCTAACTTCCTTCACCCAATTTTTTGAATAGAATATAAACTACAAAACATATGATTCCAGCAATTCCTGCTACTGCATGGGACATATTGTTATTATACTTTTGCAGCAAAACAAAGAAAAATTGACAACAAATCTGAAGACAAAGGCAGATCACCTTTATAGGAACAGTACACAAAGTGGACACCCTACCAATGGGCAGTATTATATGATTACATCTAAACAGATGTTTATCTATTTGTTATAGTATCACAATAAAAAGTAGAATTTCTTGCCAACTGTTTCCATGATCACATGCTTCACACATTATATGTTTAATACAACTGCATACTTTTTGAGTGTAAAAGAAAATATCATGTAGAAACTGGTCTTTAAATCTAGGAACATAGGAAGCTGCCTTTTACTCAGTCAGACCATTAGTACATTTAAGCCCAGTATTGTTGACACTGACTGGCAGCAATGGCTCCCCAGGGTTTCAGGCAGGGATTGAATCCGGGACCTTCTGAATAATAATAATAATAATAATAATAATAATAATAATAATAATTTATTTCTTACCCGCCTCTCCGTTTGGATCGAGGCGGGGAACAACAATATAATAAAATACATAAAACTGATTAAAACATGACATACATTATTAAAACTGCATTAAAACATCCTAAAACATCCTAAAAACATCCTAAAAACATTCTAAAATTCCACTGGATATGCCCGCCGGAAGAGAACAGTCTTTATGGCTTTCTTAAATTCTAAAAGACTGTTAAGTTGACGAGTCTCCTCTGGCAGGCCATTCCACAGTCTGGGAGCGGCAGAAGAGAAGGTCCTCTGGGTAACAGTTGTCAGCCTAGTCTTGGCCGACTGTAGCAAGTTCTTCCCAGAGGACCTGAGCGTGTGGGGCGGATTGTATGGGAGAAGGCGATCCCGCAGGTAACCTGGACCCAAACCATGTAGGGCTTTAAAGGTAATAACCAACACTTTATACTTCGCCCGGAAACTAACTGGCAGCCAGTGGAGTGATTTTAAAGCTGGCGTAATATGGTCACCCCTAGGTGTACCGGTGACCAACCTGGCTGCCATATTTTGAACCAGTTGAAGTTTCCGGACTAGGCAAAGATGTAGCCCTATGTACAGCGCATTGCAGAAGTCGAGCCTTGAAGTTACTAGCGCGTGCACCACCGTCTTTAGGTCTTCCAACTCTAGGAAGGCAGATGCTCTACCACTAAGCCACAGCCCATCCTCATCCATGCCCCTCCCCCAAATCTGGTCTTTAATTGCCCTGTGCTTCTGTCATGATGCCCCACATAACTCCATATATGTGTCTTTATAAGAAGGTATGGTACCTACTGCCCTTAAGGAATCAGTAATGTGGCCACCTCTGAGGAAATCCACTCTGGAGCCTGTGGTATGTGACAACTACCACCTAGTTGCAAATACCTCCTTACTTAGGGAAGTTACTCGAGATGGTCATGGCAGGACAACTGCAAGAATTCTTGGAGGATACCAATTTTCTAGAGCAGGGGTGAAGAAATTTAGTCCTGGGGGCCAAATCCAGCCCTTTTGGAGGATCCCCCAAACAGCCACATCCTTTACTCTGGCTCTACCTCCTTTCCCAAACACTGATCATTTGGTGGTTTCCTGGCTTTTGTGCAGTTGTCTCTCTATACTAAAAGGTTGAATACTTCTCACAGGGCTTAGTTACTGACAGTAAGATCTTTACGCTCAAATATGCAGGTATTTTTGCTCCTACCCTTTTGCTCTGACCCCTGGAATGCAGTCCCCAATAGCTTCTCTGAGATGGAATTTGGCCCTTGGGCTGAAATAGGGTCAAACCCCTTATCTAATCCCATTTCAAGCTGGGTTCTGGCCTATGCAACCATAAGTAAGGAATCTGGGTGAGAAATCAGAACTTAGTCAAACGTGGAAACCCCTTTGTTTTACAAAACTTATAAATTTATTATTAACAACTGAACTATTAACACTGTGTGAGTCCCTGAGTTGTCTCAACTGTTAAGTAGATGTTCAACCGTTCCTGCAGGGCCCTGCACATTGCCCGGGTAAACTTCTTGATGGAGCTCCAGAAATGCTGTTCAACTTGACAGCCTGCCCAATTTCCTGCTCCTTACAGACATTCTGTCCAATGTTGCCGTCTCTATCTTGCAGGTGCCAATGTTGGTTGGTTTTCAGTGTCTGCTGATAACACTTTCTATTTAGACATGCTTTTTCCTGCATAACCAGCAAGGTTTTTATTGCTATAACTTAATTTTTATTCTCTGTATTTTGATTTTTCTTCCTTCCTTCACTGTTCAGCACTCAAGAATTTTTTTTAGATTTGAGTGATTTATAAATGTTATAAATGTATATTCCCCAGTTTATCTTATTTGAACCATTGAGATAAATACCTGTTTTATGTCAAGGACAAACATAATAGAAAAGTGTTAGGAAGGTACACTGATTTTATGCTACTCAAAACTGCAGGTGGCTTCCATTATTAACCAAAATATTTCATTTACTATCAATGGAAGCTTTTATCTGTTCCCCTCTCCACTGCTCTGTTGCCACCACTCACTTTAAAAAAATCTTCTCAGTATGTCAAATGTGAACATAGGAAGCTATGTTATATTGAGTCAGATGATTGGTCTATCTAGCCCAGTACTGTCAACACCAACTGGCAGTAAAATTGCAGGCATGAGTTTTTCCAGCCGTACCTGGAAATGCCGTGGATTGAACCTGGAACTTTCTGTAAGCAAAACATGTATTCTATCACTGAACTACAGACCCTCCTTAATTAATTTGTATCATTTTGGTATATCTTTCCTTTGCATCCAGAAGGATTAATTACCCTGTGGACCTCCTAAAAGTGGGAATAATTCTTCGCATTTTCTTCAACTCCTGCCATTACAAAGAACTACCCTGGTTATTTTTTCATTCATATGCACATAAAAATCATAATATGTCTGCTCAAATATCATCCTTACCCAGAGGCAATGCTTCTACATTGCTAGCAAAACTAAAACTAAACAAACATAACCTTGCCCTTTTTTATTCATTTGCCAGTTCCTGGAATGAAGGAAGACATCACTTGTGGCAACCAAGACAATGCACAGAAACAACATAGGGTAAAGATGACACAACATAGTGTGTGTGTGTGTGTGTGTGTGTGTGTGTGTGAGACAGGAAAATGGAAAGTGAATTATCCATGAATGGAAGCTATCCACAGAACTCTAAATTATCTGCTTTTAGTAGCACTATTATTGGACATGTCACATCACATTATATTTCTAACATGTCATGCTGTGCCTGAATCACAGTGGAACATGATGTAAAAGGACATGAAGCACAATACTGGTTTTGATTGACTTTTGCTAGAATTTCAACAAATGCTTATCTATCGAAAATACAAATACAAAGGTAGACTATGTTCCAAGATTCACAGAGTTCATTGAATTGGTGGTGGCTGGGTTCCCCCCCCCCCCACCTTCAACAAACTCTTTCCATATTGGTCAGACTTTGAGCTGTTAACCTTTTGATGGGATACATATGTGAGTGTTTATTATCCTTCTGAAAATATGTAAGTGGGAGGGATCTACAGAAAATAGTAGTAATGGCAAGGTTACTCTCACATCAATTTTAAGTGATATGGTGGAAAAAGTGTCACTCATCTAAATTTCCAAAGTTTAAGGAGGAATTCAGTAGTATCTCTAATTAACTAGGTTCTTATAGAAGGGGTCAGCAAACAGTGGATTGGGATCTCCTGGTACATCTCCAGGTGATTTACTCAGATCAGCTCTGATAACAAAAAGCGTGATTTTCCTCCTAAATTAGGCTGCTGTAATCAAGAAAGCTTTGGGAAAAACAGGAATAGATTTGATGCGAACGGGTTTGTATGCAAGCTCCAGTTCTGGAAAGAAAAAAAATTCCTGAAATGAGCCTATGGTCAGAGGCACCTTGGTACTCAATTCTATGCCTGCCTTCCTGAGCCACTGTTTTGAGTTGGCTGAACTCAGGTTTCTAATGAAAAACAAGACAGAAAACCCCTACAATCTGCTCATTCCTCTCTTACAGGATGTCTTCTTCAAAATCCCCTCAGCTAGCTGGCCTTCAGATATCAATATGCACCTTCCCACATTCCATGGAAAACTAGGTTTAGATGGAAAAGTGAAAAGCGGAAGTCCTCCTATAGCAACTCTTAGTTCATCTCCAAAATGTGATTAAATTAATCTGGGTCAATCCACTCCTAAACCTAAATAAGAAAAGCTACAGAAGGACCTGAGCAGGTTTAAGTAAACTGATTATACAGGCACAAATTCTTATGAGACCTTCTTCCAGTCAACACATAATTTTACAGGGTGTGTTTTTATCCAGGTAGCTAAAATGCGACTGCTGCTTAAAAATTTGAAGACAGGATGGGGAGAAGGAAGTGCCTCAAGAGACAAACCAATTCCTTGAAAATAGCAAGCCACTACGATTCAAAGTCATAGGCAAAGTCATCGGAGAACTCTGAATGCAGATATGAATCAAATATTTGGCAACGTTCCACCGTTCCTGCCACAATCTTCAGTTCTCAGGAGTTTGCATAATTAGCAGCTGCCACCACCACAGTCATTATTTATAACAGCATTTGCAAAACCTAGGCTATGCTCGGTGATTTACCATCTTCGTAAAGCCAATGCCATTCCTGCTTCCTTCCAACCAGTTAGCCTATACCACAGTGTAGTGTAGCAAGCACTAAGAACAGTTCTTGTAAACAGGATATACCAAACATACCCTCTCCATGTGTCGTATGAAGGTGCTGTTGTTGTTTTTAAAGAAAATGTATTTTTATTATTATTATTTTATTTATTACATTTATATACCACCCCATAGCCGAAGCTTTCTGGGCAGTTTGCAAAAATTAGAACTTTGGACATTAAAAATCGATATACAAAATTTAAAAGCAGAAAAACAAACAACATATAAAACCAGTATACATTTAAAACAACTGAATTCTCAGCGAGGCCTAACTATAGTTCTGGGGTCAATTAAAACTCAGTATATGCTATTAAATGCCTGGGAGAATAGGAAAGTCTTGACCTGGCGCTGAAAAGACAAACATTTATATGAAAGAGTGTTGCTATAGATTTAGAAAGGACTGACGTTGGTGCTAGGGTGCCTTGTCTCCTTATTCTGGTGCTGAGAACTTCCCCTACCAACTGAGGGAGAGCCACAGCAGCTACGAGCCATGGCAGCTTTTGCATAAGGAACAGCTGCAGACAGCAGGACAGCTGAACTATACCATCTTCATACAGCTGAACTTACTATCTCATGCCCAAAGCTCAGGATTGAAACCAAATACCTAAAGGTAAACTGAGGCCCAAAGGGCAAAATGGCAATGCAGAGGTCTCTCTGACTTTGTACATCCCTTCCCCCAAATCACTCAACCCCAGCAACCCAAAAAATCCTACCCTGCCCCTGTCCACAAAATACTGTTGGTGACCCTGATTGGCAGTGGTGGGGAGGGGAGATGAGCCCATGCACAGCACAGAAACACAGTGGGGGCCCCAATGGCTCCTTATGCACCATTCTATAGCATGCGAAATGTGGCCACAGTTAGTAATGGCAACCATTAGTCTTGCACTACTGCAAAGCAATTTTCTTGGTTTTTAGAGGAAAATATGGCTGACAGTAAAGTACTATAAAGCAAGAACGTAAGAACAGCCAGTCTGTATCAAACCAAAGAACATGAGCGCAATTATAGCATCCTTCCTCTTATGTTCCCCAGCAACCGGTATATATGGGCACACTGTCCCAAACTGGAAGTAATAGATGGCCATCATGACTAGTAGCCATTGTAACCTGATCCTCTATGCACTTGTAACCTGATCCTCCATGATCCCTCTTTAAAGCCCTCCCAAGATGGTGGCTATCACTGCATCCCATAGAACTGAATTCCATAGTTAACTATGCATTGTGTGAAGAAGTAGTTCTTTTTGTCTGTCCAGAATCTTCCACCACCTCCCCAGGTTCTAGTATTAGGAGAAAGGGAGAATAAATGTCTCCTTACCCCCTTTCTCCACTCCATGCATAATTTTGTACACCGCTATCATGTCCAGCCTTAACTTTTTCCAAGCTAAAGAGCCCCAAATGTTGCAACCTTTCCACATAGAGGAGTTGTTCCTTAATCATTTTAGTCCCTTTCTGCACGTTTTTCAGATCTACAATATCCTTTTAAAGATGCAGGGACTTTGGGCAGGCAGCAAGGAGAGAAGTCAGGCAGGATTGAAGGCTAGTAGTCAAGTGGAAACTTGGTGGTTTCAGTGACAAATTGTCTGGACCAAGGGAAAGCAGGAGGTCTGCAAACTTTGCATCAGTCAGTATGACCATGCTGACCTTCGAATGTCACCTGACCTCCAAAGTCAGAGGGATTACTGGCTGAGGTCTGAACGTCCTATCTACCAACAGTCCTGGTGGAAGGGGAAACAGTATCTGTTCTGTAGTGCTCCCAGTTGAGAGTCCTGTGGTACCTGATACCAAGCTGTTCAGCCGTGCCATGTGGGTATGGGACAACCACTCAAAAGGGGGGAGATGGAGAAGGAGGGGTCAGGTGGCAAAAATACCACTGCAGAGATAAGAGGTCTTATATGGCAAATGACAGAAAGAAGTCTGGA
The DNA here is from genome assembly GCA_029215795.1 of Anniella stebbinsi. Taxonomy (NCBI): domain Eukaryota; kingdom Metazoa; phylum Chordata; class Lepidosauria; order Squamata; family Anniellidae; genus Anniella; species Anniella stebbinsi. The sequence goes on from JARDYH010000002.1 coordinate 187,858,518, forward strand.
AGGAAGGAAGGTGGGATACAAATGTAAATATATAAATACATTTACAGCCATGGATCACTGGCTTGAACACTCAAAGGGTCCGATGAGTTTCAGGGGCAAGCAAGAAGAGGTGAGACCATTTCTAGTGCTGGTCTCATGGCATACTGTGTCAGTGAGGATTGCAACATCCATAGCAGGGGTCAGCAACAGGTGGCCCATAGGCTGCCTGCAGCCCACCATGTTTGTCTGTGTGGCCTCTGCATGCTTCCCACTGCTGCCCTGCCACCTTGGAGCATCAGGCTCCTCAGCTAGCAGGAGTCTGACGCTGCAAGAAAAGAGGGTGCACAAGGAGTCATCCCCACATCCCTCCTCTTAAGGAGAATCACTGTGATGGGGTCAAGGTTAAAGCCTCCTTTCCACTGCAATGAACTTAAACAGCATCATCAGTGTGATGGGGGGAGGCTTTAACCTCACCCCCCATCCCAGAGATACTACTCAATATCACTGGGTTGGGGTGGGAGAGTTAAATGCTCCTCCCCACCTGAGTGATCTGCAGTAGGATATGTGGAGGGGGGCAGCCACCCACCCAAAATGCAAGCCTCGACTCAAGCAAAGTTGCCCACCCTTGATCTGAACAGATATCGTAAAATGATAAAATAGCAACAGAGTGAATGAACCTTTTGAAAGAAAACCCAATAGCTGTTCACTTTTTTCCCCTTTTCCCAAGTTTATGTCTCTTTTACAAGCCTGCCTGCAACCATCAGCCTAAGGAAACCATTTCCTGTCTGTTGGGTATATATAGAAAATCCTTCCCAATACATCTTTGTCAGCATTTTATTTACTCCACCAAGAAAGAACAGACCATTTCATGGAAGACAAGAGCAAAGTCACGGGATGGAGTGACACTAAAGGAGCCATTTAAGAAACTGACAAACTGTATCCATCTTTTCTATTATGTTGTACTCTGCCTGATGTTATCCTTCAAGTGTAGCATATCAATTGCTAGATGCTTTCTTCATTAGATAGTGGAATGCATTACTAGTTTGGTTTGTGGATAATACATTACTGTCATGCATCATTAGAATGGCATGTCACATCAGTGATGCATTATTGTGAAACAATATCAGAGCAATGGCTCAGTCAATGCCAAATCCTACAAGATGCCAAGCTCCTTTAAGGAGATGAGGAAGTGCCTTTGACTCATTTAAGGTGCCCACACTCTTGTAGGAATTTGTCAGTGAGTTCAGTACTGCTAAAAGGCTGTCAAGTCTGAAAAGGGCCAACATAAAAGTTACATTTTGTTTGAATTATATATCCCAGCATATGATGTCTTTGTCACACTCTTTGATGCTTCACAGGATAGAGCAGAGATGGGTAGAAGGAAGATCTGGTTCTAACTAGGATGCCACTGATTTAACAGAATGAGAGATGGATGTGACCAGGCTCTAGTCATATTATTATGGCTATCTTTCGCTTATACAACCTTTTGATGTGGGGAAACTGCTTGGAGGACTGAGGCCCACCACTGGACCCATGCCCATGCTGACTTGTGAAATCAACCAGGGCTGGGCTGGGTATTTGGGCCTCTCAAATGATTAATGCCTCCTTGAGGGAAGGGCTGGTCCCCACTAGATTAGTAGTCAGGCCACTGTTGAAGAAACCTAGTCTAGATCCCATGGTTTCTGATCATTTCTGCCTAGTCTCCAATTTAATTCTAGGTGTATGTCTCTTGCACCATGCTCCAGTTGGTGGATCCTTGTGGGTCTAATAAACAACAACAACAACAACAAAGTATATCCTTTGCAACACTGAAATCTGCCCACCACTGCTCTAAAGAAACTAATATTTTATGTAAATAAAGAGACATAAGCGTATTCAGGTAGAAGCAGACTAGATATTCAGTGCTATTAAACTGCATGGGGGAAAGTTAATGGACAAGACTGGGGGTGGGGTTACAAAAGCTCTCCCCACCAACAATACACTTCCCTTTTTACTTTCTCCCAGGTAAGGCAATGGCTATAATTCCCTCATATGGAATAATGTAAAGCACTGCTCTTGGCACATTGTTATATTTTGGGGCTAAGCTTGGGTCCAGGATATCTGAAGGACTACAGTATTCCTACAGTAACCTACCCATCAGTTTCAGTCAACAGCCCTTGGCCACCAAAGGAGGCACACTTGATGGTGACAGTGACCTGGTTTATATAGAATGATGGCAAATCATGGGTTAATAAATTAACCCACGATTTGGCAGGGTTGTGGTTGTGTGCATACTAAATATGCAGCCTCCATTTGGCTCCATGACATGTAAAACCATCAATTACGGGTTAATCATAGGTTAAACAACCCAAAGTTAACCTACAATTAGTTGTAATATTAACTTCCATTTGTTTAACCCACAATTAACCCATAGTGTCCAGATCCAAACCAGGTTTGGACTGATTGGAGGTTGCATGTTCAAAATAGTGGCAGCACACATGATTTAATTAACCTACGATTTGTCGCCATTACATATGAACAGAACCAGTGGCATCCATCATTGGCCTTATCTTTGATGGTTATTAATCCTTCTCTTCTGATGCTTTAAAAGTATCTTACAAAATTGAATATACACAAGAATACAAAAAAGTATAACTAAAAGAAAAGAAAAAATAAAGTGATTAACTCATACAATTAAATGTTAAGTACCCAGCTGAATTTTAAGATGTTTTTAATGATGTATTAGTTTTTATTTGTTTTAATGTTTTATCTATTTTGTGGTCCTTGTGTTTATATTTATTGTTGTTCCCCGCCTCGTTCCGGAGGGAGAGGCGGGTTATAATATTAATAACCATCAAAGATAAGGCCAGTGATGGGTGCCACTGGTTCTGTTCATAAATAAATATATTATTATTATTATTATTATTATTATTATTAATAAAATAGTTCATTATCATTGAATTAACTTAACTTTACTTTTTCAAAGTAATGAAGAAAGTGAATAAATACAACCTTGAAATATATCGTTCCAAATAGTTATAAAACATTCCATCTTTTTTTTAAAAAGGAAATTTTAAAGGCGCAATTACAAACAATCCCAACAAGGAAAAAAGATAGAAGAAACTAATGTGGCTCCACAAAACACTTAGAGACGACCTGAAAACAAAAAAGGACACATATAGGAAGTGAAGGAAGGCCAGGCTACAAAAGAACAGTACAGACAGGTAGCACAGAAATGCAGGAATGGCATCAGGAAGGCTAAAGCTGAGAACGAGCTGAGGCTAGCGAGGAATGCTAAAAGCAACAAAAAAGCTTTCTTCAGGTATGTGCATAGTAAAAGCCAGAGGAAAGAAATGGTGGTTCAACTGCTTAATGAGGATGGCAAATTGATAACAGATGACAAAGAAAAGGCCAAAGTGTTCAATTCCTACTATGGCTCAGTCTTCTTCCAAAAGCAGGTCTATGACCCCCTGGCAAAAGTGAAGTATAAGCTGAAGGGGAAGGATTGCAGTTTGAGATTGATAAACAAATGGTCAAGGAACACCTAATTTCTTTGAACAAGTTCAAATCTACAGGACCCGATGAACTGCATCCTAGAGTAATAAAGGAGCTGGCAGAAGAACTCTCAGAACCACTGTCTATTATCTTTGTGACATCATGGAAGACGGGTGAAGTGCTGGACGACTGGAGGAGGGCTAATGTTGTCCCTATCTTCAAAAAGGGCAAAAAGGAGGAACCTGGGAACTACAGACCAGTTAGTTTGACATCAATCCCTGGGAAATTTTTAGAGCAGATTATAAAGAAGTCACTCTGTAAGCACCTAGAAGCCAGCGTGGATTTGTCAAGAACAAATCCTGCCAGACTAATCTGATCTCATTCTTTGATCACGTAACCTCCCTTGTGGACTGTGGGAATGCTGTGGACATAATATATCTTATCACGACAATGGAACCAATTACCTAGGGATGTAGTGGGCTTTCCTACACTAAAGCTATTCAAGAGGCAGCTGGTCAGCCATCTGTCAGGTATTCTTTAGGGTGGATTTCTGCATTGAGCAGGGGATTGGACTCAATGGGCTTGTAGGCCCTTTCCAACTCTACTGTTCTATGATTATATAAACTTATTTTCAAACAAGAGCTTTCCCACAGATCAGATACAATAGGTTATTTTCATTATAATAGTAACATCCCAAATTTCTAAAAACTAATCTAATAATGAAGGGATCTTTTTCTTCAAGTAGGAAGCTATGGAAATTTGAGCAGCAGTAAACAGGTTTACCACCATTTCTATTCCATAACACTCTGCACAATATTTAAAATAATTCAGTAGTATTAAAAGGCCAGCATGTATGTTCTTTGTTCAATATATAGTAAGATATTATGCCACAATGTTTTAATTTTTCTGCACTCCAAAATACCGTATTTTCCGGCGTATAAGACGACTTTTTAACCCTGGAAAATCTTCTCTAAAGTCGGGGGTCGTCTTATACGCTGGGTATAGGACGGACGGAGGGGGGCTGCAGTAGCCGCCGGCGCCAGACGGGAGCGGACGTCCCGGAAAGGTGAGGAGGGGGGCGCACGGAGGGGACGAGGGGGGCCCTTACCTTTCCGGGACGTCCGCTCCCGTCCAGCGCCGGCGGCTACTACCAGCGGGCTTCGCGGCCTGCTCCAGGGTGGCGTGCCAGGTGATGTCATCACCCGGCGCGCTACTCTAGAGCAGGCCGCGAAGCCCGCTGGCAGTAGCTGCCGGCGCCGGACGGGAGCAGGCGTCCCGGAAAGGTAAGGAGGGGGCGCGCGTAGGGGAGGAGGAGGGCCCTTACCTTTCCGGGACGCCCGCTCCCGTCCGGCGCCGGCGCCGGCTACTGCCAGCGGGCTTTGCGGCCTGCTCTAGAGTAGCACGCCGTGATCACCCGGCGCGCTACTCTAGAGCAGGCCGCGAAGCCCGCTGGCAGTAGCCACCGGCGCCGGATGGGAGCGGGTGTCCTGGAAAGGTAAGGAGGGGGCGCACGGAGAGGAGGTGGGGGCGCGTGGAGGGGAGGAGGGGGTCGACAAACCCAGCAGCTAGTGGAGAGAAGTGGGCCAGGCGCCTGGGGCTGCCAGGCACGGGGGGGGGGGGTGTGTTTCGGGCAGCATTCGCTGGAGGGATCCTAGAGCGGGTGGCGGCGGCTGCCGTCGTGTGAGGGACCTCGGGGAGAGGGACAGTCCCCCCCCGCTCCTTTCCCCGCCACCTCCCCCCCATCCTACCCTATCCTACCCCCGCCTCCCCTTCCTCGCTTCCCCCCCCTGGCTTCCCACCACGGCCGCTCTCGGCGAGGAAACTCTGGCCTCCGCTTCCTCCTCCTCCGACTCGGACACCGGCGGAGCCTCCCCGCCACCGCGGAAGAAAGCGCGGGCCTCCCCGGCGGCGGAGGAGGAGGGAGCAGGAGAGCCCGGGGCTTCCGCGGGCAGAGCAAGCCTCACTTCGTCCCCATCCCCCTCGCTCTCCGCTGGGCTCGCCCCCCTTGCTGCCAACCCCCTCAGAGCCAGCGGCAGCGCCATGCAGGCCAACGGGGCAGGAGGGAGTCAGCAGCAACAGCCGCCGCCGCCAGGTCTGGAGCTGGGCTGCCTCAGCGCTCAAAACGGCGAGGTCTCGTCGGGCTCGACCACTGGGGAGCAACTGGCTCACGCCAATGGGTTGCTGCTGTCGGCCAACAACAACGGCGGCGGCAGTGGGCCGAGTGTCAACAACGGGGTCTCGGCCCCTGGGGGGTCCTCTGCCGAGATGGGGGGAGGCAGCGGCGGCAGTGTCGGTGGCAGCGCCCTGAAGAAGAAGAAGCGGCTATCGCAGTCCGATGAGGACGTGATCCGGCTGATCGGGCAGCACCTTCACGGGCTGGGCTTCAATCAGACTGTTGATCTTCTCATGCAAGAGTCAGGATGTCGTTTAGAACATCCTTCTGCTACCAAGTTCCGCAATCATGTCATGGAAGGAGAATGGGATAAGGCTGAGAATGACCTGAACAAACTTAAGCCTTTAGTCCATTCTCCTCATGCAATTGTGGTGATGCACGTATGAATTGCAACAGGCATCTTCTGAAAGGCACTGCTATTCTCATTCACATGGAAGGGAGTGCCTCTCTTAAGATGGCGCTTGTCATCTCTGTTTTTTATAAATACTTGTATTAAAAATGACTACAGTTTGTAAAACTGTTGAGCGATTAACTGGGAGTGAGCACCTTTTTAGTCAGTCGAAATGTTGTTTTTTAATTCACCTACCGGTAATTTATTTACTAAATGTTGCAACTGTAGTTAATAATCTCAATATTCATAGTTTGCACAATAATAAGTACAATGTCTATGACCTATTGTGTTAAACTTCTTATTTGACCTCAAAGGTTAGATTTTTGTTTGTTTGTTTTTAATGATGTATTTTTTCTTGTTTTTTAAATTTTAACTGTTTTGTGATCCTTGTGTTTTATATTGTTGTTGTTCCCCGCCTCGATCCAGAGGGAGAGGCGGGTTATAAATTATTATTATTATTATTATTATTATTATTATTATTATTTCAGGGACGTCCGTGCACACCCCTAGTAAATTACCATATTGAAATCAAATCTGATTTTTTTTTAATTTTTATTTGGTGTGCGTTGGAAGAGGGGTAGTCTTATATGGCTAGTATATCCCAAACTCTATATTTTAACTGGAAAAGTTGGGGGTCGTCTTATACGCCCAGTCGCCTTATACACCGGAAAATACGGTATATGAAAATAGCTTGATGCTGGGCGTTTTTAAAGTGATTTTTAAAAAATATTCTTATTGCTCTCTGTTTTTATTGAATTAAAATGTATGTTTAAGAGTTGTGGCCCTTTTGAGTATCTAAACACAGCACATAAATATTTTTGTAAATAAATAAATAATTTTTTGACGTGGGGGCCATCCAGCTCTGCCCCTGGCCTCCACTGTAATTGCAACTAGGGGTGGGCAGAAGGTATATTACAATCTACTAGAACTCTGGGTGATTTGCAGTAGATCTCCGGGTGATTTGCAGTAGATCTACAACAATTTTTGATTCCCAATATTTTAATAATAATAATAATAATAATAATAATAATAAGTAAAATTGACATTTGAGCCATGGCTGGCCTTACACTAATTGCCTATCTCACAGCCTCACTGTTCGTCATCTGAAAAATAGGGAGTACTAATTGGTTGCTCTCTGTTCAGCTTTGCTGGTTAGTTTGTTGTGTTAGAATCCCTGATCTCTGGCAATTCACATATCGATTTCTCTATACACATTTGATAATTAAAAGCAGATAAATGACTCCACCACCTGAGTCACCATTTTGTATCCGGCTCTGGTTGGTAAACTTCACCATTCAAAATAGATCCCACAAGCTTGAAGTCTGCCCACCCCTGCTGTAAACACAGTGTACAGAAATGTATTTTGGCCATGCATGGGGACATTCCTCCTTTCTACCATAATGCTAACCTTGTCTCTTTTGGGAAGGAACAGATTTTGTTATATTGGAGCATTGTTGTAGTGTAGTAGAAGTGAAAAGTGATGCAATTTGGTTGGCATGTACAGATGAAGGCTCAAAGGATGTGAGATACTTATAATGGTTTTCACTTTTTTTGTCCACTTCAGCTAGTTAGCCAATAATAACAACAAAATGATTCATGGCTGAGAAGGAACTTATATCACATTTTGCAAGAATCTACAATTTAATCTATGATGCAAAACAAAATTTATTTGGCAATGGGACATAAGTAGAGATGTGAAGGCTGGGAAAAAACTGGGGGAACAAACAGAAAAATTGGGGGAGCCATTTCTCCCCTGCCCAAAACTTTCCAAAATATAATTGGGGAAAATCTCCCCCACCCCTGGATTTTAACTGTTTCCCTGGGGGGGGGGGGTGTCCAGGCCTTCACATCTCTAGATATAACTTTCTCATGTTGCCGTTTCAAGTGGTTATAACAGATGTTCATGTCAACTGGTTTGCAGATGACTACATGTTTCGAGTCCGTCATAAACCAGAAATAGCAGATGTACAATGTATGAACTTTTTTTTTATAGATAACTAGGCAATTATATCACTCATGCCATACAATTGACTAGTCAAACATGATGTTTTAATTTTACAACTAATAAAACTTGATCCTCAGGCTGCTGCATTCAAGTCCATTCAAACGTTACACATTGCCTATATAGTACTTCTGGAATCTTGGTGCATCTGTGTCCAGCTTGCAAGATGACATAATCTTTCCTGAGGTGGTTTCAAACATGATGCATTTTCTACATGGAAATCACTTACTAATGGGAAAAAGCATGAGGCTAATCCATAAATAGTCACATGTGCATAGACCGCACACACATTTATTCATAATGGGTTTCATGCTTTTTTCCCCAGAGGGAAATCCTTTCCATGTAGAAAATGTATCATGTTTATGGAATGGAAAGAGACACGTGTATCAAGAATCTCGGGCCATCTTCTCACGTTTAAGTCTTTGCTTCCAATAGATATATCTATACATTCTTTACATGTTACATTTTTACTTCAGAGGTGCGACTTGAATAGAAATTGACCCTGGATAAGAATTTGTCCCTCTCCATAAAACTGATCCATGCTACAGTATACTTTCCCAAGTTGGAAAAAGCATTATGCAATCCCATCAGCATCTCTTATCGCCTTTAAAAACTTGGATACAAAGCTCAGATGATTCTGAAGGACCAGGAGAAGTATACATATGTACAACAGCATCAACATGCCTTTCTCAAACTGCAAGGAAAAGCACCAAGGATTATCCTGGGTGCCACTCTCAATTTTAAAATGTTGAAAGACACAGTCATAACTGGTATCATCATGATTTTAACTTAAGAACTGCTTTGGGATTTATTTATTTAAATGAAAAGTGGTATAGAAATTTTCTGAAATCAATAAAATAAATATGTTAAAGATCTTTAAAAGAGACCCCTTAAAGGCAAAATCAGTATATGGCTGTCATAGTCCCTGGAACACCGTAACCCTATTCAGGTACTCTTTTAAAGTGGTTAATGAATATGTGAAGAATGAGAATGAAGACAAGCATGCTAGCTCTGCACACTTCTGTACCCATTCTCATCACCCTCCTTATGCTCAGGTTGAACTTTTGCAGCATGCTCATGGTTTGGGTCCAGGTTACCTGCGGGATCGCCTTCTCCCATACAATCCGCTCCGCACGCTTAGGTCCTCTGGGAAGAATTTACTACAGTCAACAAAAACTAGGCTGACAACCATTACCCAGAGGACCTTTTCTTCTGCCGCTCCCAGATTGTGGAATGACCTGCCGGGAGAGATCCGCCATCTCACCAGTCTTCAAGAATTTAAAAGAGCTATAAAGACTGATCTCTTCTGGCAGGCCTACCCAGATGAATTTTAAGTGTTTTTATTGGTATTTTAATGATGTATTGGATTTATGTGCTTTTAATCAGTTTTGTGTATTTTATGTTTGATGTTGTTCCCCACCTCGATCCGGAGGGAGAGGCGGGTAATAAATAAATAAATAAAATTATTATTATCATTATTATTATTATTATTATTATTATTATTACTGACCACCTTTAAAAGAATGCCTGAGTAGGGCTCCGCCATTTATTTAAACTCTATATCCATCACAATTGTAAGACAGCGGCCTTGTGTGGTATTTAGGGATCCAAACATTGTCCATTCATATAATATGAAAAAACGTTGGTCTTATTCACTTTGACACCAACAGTTGGATGTGTGCGTGTGCGTGTATGTTTTCTTTTAATTTCTGGAATCTAATAGTGGAACTAGATTTTCAGGAGACAAGTAGCTGCAAGTTTCATAACACTTATCAAACAATTCACATTGTGTTCCATTCAAATTCTAGTGATGTTAATTTTGTTGACAAGAAGCACATGTAGGAAGAGATTAATTGTTAGGTGAAGGTCTAGTTTTAAGCACTTTTGTCGGGTGTCACGACACACTTTTTGTCTGTCTGTAATCCTAAAAGTCTACTTTTATTTAATTTTAAGCAAATGGTAGAAGAATTAAAAAAAAACCTGAGGTAAGATATGGTAACTTTCCTAGAGGGAAGTTGAAGCATGAGTTTGCTTCAAGGAGTTTACACTGACAGGATTTATCACAAGTTTTTTGAACCAGATAATTATGTTTGATAGCACATCTGGCAGCATCATAAAAACTTGAAATCCTAAGCTATTACACAGGAATTACTTTTGTAAATCATTTATGAATATTACCAATGTAAGCCTATTCGGTGTGTAAGAAGTGACTCAAGGACAAAGAGGATGACAATGACTTCCCATTCCCTTCAGGGCTCAACTGACTGTGTAACCGTTTTAGCAGTTTAAATTTGAAATTGCTGTGGTTAATAAGCAGATGAGAATAAGCAGATGCAACTCAAGACTCATTTCCGCTGTTCCCTAAATACGCAACAAGGACACATAATTCATAGCCAAGACAGGTGTTGGGCTTTTTTCCTTTTTTTAATGACATACCTTAAGCAAGGCTACAATCCCTGTACACACTTATCAGGGAATAAGTCTCATTGAACTTAGTGGGACTTAAGTCTGAGCAGAATGCACTGTAAAACATTATAACCAGAGTCACAAGAAATTCTCACTGTAAACCGCATCTGATTATACAAGTTATGGTTTAGGCAGGGATGCCGGTGGGGGAAGAGAACAATTAAAAATAATCATTAAAAAAAGCCTTTACCCAGGGCATCCAGGTAAAGCTCTGATCTCCACTTTCATCCCCTGAAAACTTGCTTGTTTTCAAACTATCAAAAAATAAATGTACACATCAATGCATAGAGATTTGTATGTGCTCAGACGTGTGTGTGAAGCTCTTACATACACAGGAATCCCCATTCATTTTAATGGTGAGAGCTAACCTGAACTATCATGAAATCTGTGTGTGAATAAGCTATTTGCACTAAAATGAATGAGAAAGTCATTCTAAAACGATGACCAACAAAGATGAATTAAAGTTTCCCCATCTGATCAAAACAAATCAATAGGCGGAGGATCTAAAGTATGGAAAGGTCTCAGGACTAACTTTAGTTATAACACCCTTGGGAGAAGCATTAATGTGGTTGAACATGACCTGCTGCCTATCAGTGGTTTCAATAATGTGCAGAAGAACAAAGCTGACCGGCAGTGATGGGTAAGTATGTCAAAAGAACCCAAATATGACAAATAAAACATTAATAATTTCAAGCCATATAGTAAATCATCATTTAAACCAGCAACTTGAGACCCTCCAGACGTTTCAACCTACAAATCCCGTCAGCCCTACACAGCATAGCCAATGGTGAAGGGTGATGGGAGTCTTAGGCAAAAACATCTGGAGAGACACAAATTGCTCACCCCCAGTATAAATAAAAACCAACATGCAACAGAGCCACTTGCCATAAGTTCTCCGGGACCCTATATTTACATAAACAGCACCGCTCATGAAGACCATAATTAATTCTTGCTTAATAAATACTTTTTTGATGGTCTGGCCTTTATAAGGGAAAAACAACAGCAATAAAAACTGAGTTCATCCAAGAATTATTCATAGTTTCATGTGACAGCAACTAACCCAGTAATTTCTAACATTCCTCAATAGTCCTAATATAAAAGGCCTGACCTTTATAAAAACTGATCAGTTTAAAAAGGAAATTCCAATTGAAAGATATGAAATGAAGTGCCCCTGGAAAAGTGTCTGGACCAGGCAAGGGAAGACATGAATAGTGTGGAATATCAACCTGGTTTCCCATTGCTGTGGAGAAGGCCGTCCACCTGTGCATGCATAGACTACCCTCAGAGTAACACCAAACACATTTTGGCTAGGAAGAGGCAAAGTCAATACATGTGTTGTTGCCTAAACGGCAGAGCTACGCTACTTATTCGTGGGAGCACTTCATGCATTCAATACAACGAGCATGACGCTGCTGCTTGATGCTCTTCTGACAAAAGGCTTCCATGTACCAAAGAACTGAAGGCAAATCCTAATCATTTTTTCTTCAAATCCAACTGATTTCCATGGGACTTACTTCTAAGTATCTAAGCATGAGATTGTACATTTCCTCCTAAAATCTTGATTGTTATGTGCAATGTCATCTACTGCTTCACAATCCTACCTTCTTGTTGCTGTATTTTCTTTACTATACATACACGAAGTTGACTACAATTGAGAAGTCAAACAAGCAATAGTCAAGTAGTTTTACTAGCAAATATGGATTTGCCAGAAAGAAGTCAGAAGAGTAGCCAATGTCAAACGAACAGGTTGTTAAATAAAACCAGATTCCAAAAGGCAGAACCACAGTCCAAAGATCGATAACACAGCAGTCCAAACACAATTCAGGTGGTAAAGACTAATCTGATACTGCAGGCTTATATTGCCAGAGATTTCTAAGCCTCACCCAAGATTCAGCTGCAGTTCATTACAGGCCTTATTCCTGAAGAGTCCCTTGCTCTTAAGGAGTTCTTAAATTGAGCACTTCTTCTTAAAGAAGCCTCTTCAGGTGACAATGCATTCAGGGGCTAGGTGGTCATCCAGCCTCTCACTCAGATGTGGAACTCCTCTCCTCCTGAGGAGAAGGACCCATAGCCATATCCCTGAGAGCCCAGGCTCCACCAGCTATGCCATGGGTAGTTCCTTGGTGTCATATCATTGGGAACTCTAACTCCTCCTCAGTGGATGATTCTTCCAATGGGGGCATGGCGACATATTTGCAGCATTGACTTGCTTGGAAATAGCTTCATTTAAGAAACAGTATAGTATACTTTCATGCCTACTGTAGGATGGACCAGGAAAGTGATTAATACCAGACCTTGATTTGTTAGTGCACAACTTGGCCAGTAAATCATTCTGGAACAGTGACGTTCAATCTGATCATAGTGTTTCTTTTATTACTTTAACATTAATTTATAGTTCACCTTTATAAAATGGCAATATTTTACTTCCAACGACCTTTATAACATTGTGACCAACCTCATAATTATTAAGTATTTTTTTAATGTTAACCTGATATAAAAACAGAAGTTAAGTCACAAAGGTTGAGGTTAAGAAGTCAAATCCATTAGAATCATCAGTGGAATTAAATCTCTACCACAGATCTCTTTCTCTAGGCCACTTATGCTGGTAAAATTAATCTACTCAAAAGCGTTTTGAGATGACTTGTGATAAGGCTTCTTCAATTATTTGTCTGAATGATCACTGGGATGATATATCAATAGAGCTGTCATTCCATAAGGCATCGCAAGTCAGACATCTCATCAGAACAAGAGCAAGCAGCTTCATTCCAAATGTTAGACACCAGACATTTAGACTTGTAGAAAACTAGCAAACAGACCCAGCTTTGCACGGGTGGGAATAGCCCTTAAATTGATATACTGAAACCTTCAAGCAAATTTACACAGCTGGCAGAATTGGAGACACTGTGCTCATCCCATCTGAGTGAAGCCATGCCCACTGACACCTCTAGGCACAGCCCCTGCCATGGTGCACCCCTATAGCCCCCTGAGAGAGGGTCTGTCCCTGAGGGGGGCTGCTCCACAGCACGGGGAGAGTCAGATGTATAACTGTGTCCCTCAATCTACTAATCTGTTGTGGCTTCAAACTGTATGGTGTACAAAGCTATGTGTTACTTAGTGAGGTCTGCCCCCAGTGGCTGAAAATCTAGTTGCAGGATTCAACCACATGGACACACTTAAAATAAATGAATGTGTTTTAAAAACAAAATAACCCTGAAGTGCCCATTCCTACGACCATATCTCAGACGTCTAGCTTTCACAGTCTTGGAGCAATGGCAATGATGAACAGACAGAGACACATCCACTTTTATAATTCTAATCATATGGTTAAAATTTGCTCGCTGAAGTTCTGAATCACCATGCCAAGTTTGGTTGAAATTGATCAAATGGCATTGAAAAAATATATCTTTAACATTTCTGATTGGCTGCAATTTTGTTTGAAGATGGGGGACAGAATTTTCACTATGCTGAAAACCATCCCAGCAAGAGGTAGAACAAATCCTAAAAGTTTCATAACCAATGAGATGTACGGTTTTCAAGTCCATCGAGAACATACAGACAAACACTTCCTTTTAAATATATAGAAGATATGGAAGATAATGAATAGAACAAAATGCAGGTTGCTTACCTGTAACTGTAGTTCTTCGAGTGGTCATCTGTGCAGTCACACATATGGGCTCGCGCCGGCGCCGAGCCTCTTTCCGGAAGCTTCTAAAGCCTAGACTCTTGGCGGGAACCCCTCCCCCACCGTCCTACTACGCATGCTCAGGGTTCCCGCCTACCTCAGTTCTGTTGAGACCATGCTTTGCCTCGCAACTGAGACAGGATCATCTACTATATAGCACAATACCCCCATTGACATCGAAATCAATGTATATCATTTTAAATGAGCAGTGCGAGTAGCAAATACCTTCATGACCAATTAGCGAGGTCAAGAGGGGACGGTGGGTGGGTTGTGTGACTGCACAGATGACCACTCGAAGAACTACAGTTACAGGTAAGCAACCTGCATTTCTTCTTCGTGGTCTCTGTGCATCACACATATGGGCGAATAACAAGCAAACACTTACCGGCCGGAGGGTAGAACTCGCTAACCCTTCACTGAAGAACTGCGGACAAAACAGCACGTCCAAAGGAAGCGTCCTCCCTGGCTCTAACATCAAGCCTATAGTGGGAGACGAACGTCGACGGATTTGACCACGTCGCTGCTCTGCATAGTTCTGGGAGTGAGACCCCTCTCTCCATTGCAGTAGATGTCGCCATAGATCTAGTGGAGTGAGCTGAGAGAGTGCCCGGAGGGTCCTTCCTGGCCAGTTGGTAGGCCAGCATTATGGTCCGTACCACCCAGTGAGCAAACCTCTGGGTGGACACCGGTAAACCCTTGTTCTTCCCTCCATAGCATATAAATAACCTATCGGATTTCCGAAACGACGCAGACCGTGTCCTGTAAAAGGCCAAGGCCCGTCTAACGTCAAGGGTATGTAACCTAGACCCCACCTGGTCCTGAGCTGACTGAAAGAAAGTAGGTAAGATAATGTCCTGGTTAATATGAAAAGAGGACACAACTTTAGGGAGAAACGTAGGGTGTGGCCGAAGAACCACCTTATTGCTAAAAAATTGGGTGTAAGGTGGATCCACCATTAACGCACAAAGTTCTGAGCTCCTCCTTGCTGAAGTTATGGCGACCAGAAATGCCACCTTCAGAGTTAGCAGACTGATATGGGTAGTAGCTAGTGGTTCAAACGGTTTAGAGGTCAGTGCGGCTAATACTAATGATAAGCTCCATTGTGGGATCACTGAGCGGTTAGGTGGATGTAAATTCTTCAGCCCCTTCATGAAACTACGAAGCACTGGGTGCGAGAACACGGAAAAATTCTGTACCAAATCATGCTGTGAAGAAATCGCCGCAAGGTACACCCTGATTGAGGTGGCTTTAAGGCCTGTCTCATAGAGGGAATGCAGGAACGAAAGAATATGCGTAATGCCACAGGACTTCGGGAGAAGGCCCTTATTCTCGATGAATGTTGCAAATCTCGACCATTTCCTGTGGTACGATGACCTGGTAGACGGTCTTCTTGCTTCTAGCAAGATCGCCTGGATCTCCGTGGGAAGATTCAGATGTTGCCAGATGGCTGGATTCTCCAAACTGTGAGCTGCAACTTGTGGAGGTCCGGGTGGAGAACCCGTCCCTGGTCCATGGAGATCAGCCGCGGGTATATCCGTAGTCGGGTGTACAATCCCCCGGACATGCGAAGAAGAGGGGCGAACCACGCTTGCCTCGGCCACCATGGCGCAATGAGAATTGCGTTCGTCTGTTGTCTCTGCATTGCTGTCAGCACCCTCGCAACCAGCGGAAAGGGGGGGAATGCGTACACCAGACCCTTGCCCCATGGGGTATTGAACGCATCTCCCACGGATCCTTTTCCCACTCCCGCTCGCGTGCAAAACGTCTTGCAGACTGCGTTTTCTGCTGAAGCAAAGAGGTCGATGCAGGGAGTGCCCCATGTCTCGAACAGGCGATGTAGAGCATTTGGGCAGAGGGCCCACTCGTGGCTGGTGTGGAAATGGCGACTGAGGGAGTCCGCCTGTATGTTCTCCTCTCCTGCGATGTGAAGCGCGGACAGCCGCATGTTGTGGGCAATTGCCCAGTGAAAAATCTGCAGTGTTAACTTGAGCAGGGATGGTGACCTGGTGCCCCCTTCCTTGTTGACGTACCATACTACGGAGGTGTTGTCTGATATGATTCTGATGTGATGACCTAAAAGGTGATCCTCGAAAGTATTCAACGCCCTGAAGACTGCCAGCAGCTCCAGTTTGTTTATGTGGAGTGTTCCTTCCTTCGTGGTCCACCTGCCCTGAGCTGTGAGGTGGTCGCAATGTGCCCCCCAGCCGAGGAGTGATGCGTCCGACGTTAGAGTGCGTGTCGGGCCGCCATCTACGAACGGGAGGCCCCTGTTCAAATTGTGTGTTGCCGTCCACCATCGTAGCTCGGTCTTTAGGGTTTCGGGAATCTGCAGCGTGATCCATGGGGGGTCCGTAGAAGGGTTGAAATTCTTTAGGAGGAATTGTTGTAGAGGTCTCATATTGAGGCGTGCCCACCGTACTGTGTACACGGACGAAGCCATGAGTCCTAGTAGTCTTTGGAGCGTCCTTGCCTTGGCACATGTCACGGTACATACTCTTCTTGCCAGGCGCCGTATTGACGTCTGTCTGTCCAAAGGTAAGAATGCCCGTCCTAATCTGGAGTCTAACTGGACTCCGATGAATTGGATTGATTGATCCGGTAGGAAAATCGACTTTTCCATGTTTATTAAAAGTCCCAATCTGTTCAATAGATTCACTGTTGTGGTCACTTCCCTCACCGCCTGAGCGCGAGAGGGGGAGATGATCAGCCAGTCGTCGAGGTACGGGTATATTTCGATTCCCATGGAGTGCAGGAAGGCACACACGACTGCGACGCATTTTGTGAACACCCTCGGTGCGGTCTTCAGGCCGAACGGTAACACCCTGAATTGAAACACTTCCTGGTTGATTGCAAACCGGAGATAACGGCGGTGAGACTTGTGGATGGGTATATGAAAGTACGCATCTTTGAGGTCGATGAGAGAGAACCACCTGTTGCGTCTGAGGAGAGGGAGAATCAATGCCAGAGTGGTCATGCGAAATTTCTTGGTGAGGATGAAATCGTTGAGTGCCCTCAGGTCTAAAATGGGGCGCAGACCCCCATCTCTCTTCGGGACTGCGAAGTAACGGGAATAGAACCCGGCCGTTGACTTGTGGTATGGCACTCGTGTGATAGCTCCTTTCTGCAGTAGGGTGGCGACCTCCTGACGTAGTACTTTTGAGGGCGTCGTGTATCTTATCTCGCCCAGTGGCGGGTGTGTCATGAATTCGATCCGGTATCCGCTCTCTATTATCTGCAGGACCCACTTGTCGGTTGTTATCTGTTTCCATTCGTCTAGGAAGGGTTTCAATCTGTGGCTGAAAATTGCTCTTGGAAGGGGAGTGACCAACGCGAAGTCAAACACGCTGCCTGTGAGAGGTCTCCTGGCGTCCGCGTTGCTGCTTGAAACGGCCTTGGGAGAAACTCTTTCTCTGCTGGAAAGGCTGTGTTGTGGGTTGCTGGAAACGTTGCTGCCGGTAATGTGGAAGACGTGGCTGGTATTGCTGCTGCTGTTGTTGATGCTGTCTACCCCAGCGTCGCGAACGGAATTGTGATGTAGCCGCAGGTAAAATCCCATCTTCCTCGCGGTAGTCCTCGCTTTTTGGATTGTATCCATTGTAGAATCTGTGGATGTGTTGAACAACCCTTCCCCGTCAAAGGGGAGGTCCTCAATCCTGCTCTTGGACTCTTGTGTCAAATTAGATGACCTAAGCCAAGCATGACGGCGTAGCGCGACAGCTGCCACCATGGCCTTCGACAGACAGTTAACCTGGTGTCTAGCTGTAGATAATTCCTGTCTAGCTACGGCGGTAGATTCCTGTTGGAACACCCGTGCCGCCTCACGAATGTCATCTGGCAGGTGGGCATGCAGGGATGACACTTTGTCCCATATGAACAGCTGGTAACGCGCCATTAAAGCTTGGTAATTCGCGACTTTCATTGCGAGTGCAGCAGACGAATAAACTTTACGCCCGTAGGCATCCAGTTTCCTTCCCTCTCTGTCTGTTGGGGCAGAATGGGCTTTAGAGAATCGACCTTGAGCCGATTCGACTATAATAGAGTTTGGTTTTGGATGAGTCAAAAGAAAGGCTGCATCCTTGTCCTGTATTTTGTACAGCGCATCGAGTCGTTTGGAGACAGGTCCCATCGTGGCCGGGTTAGACCATGATTCTTGTGCTGTTTGTAATAGAGTTGGGATCATGGGTACCGCCAGCGTAGATGGTGCTTCCCCATACATAACATCGTAGATGTTATCTATGCATTGGCCGTCAGGCAGCTTAGTATCCACCTCTAAGGACTGTGCTAATCGTAGCATCAGTTCAGAAAAGGAGACCACTTCCTCCGAAGGAGACGCTCGTTTATTGGTCCCCACCTCATCACCTGGGGACGGGACAGAAGGAGGAGCCTGAATAGATGCCGAAGAGTCCGACTCGTAGTCCTCAATAGAGGGGGACGATGGCTCGTGCTCGACGTCGACCACTGTCACTGGTGCCGGAGGCGCGGCTGCGCGTCGAGGCGTTTCTGTCGGTACCGAGACCGTTGCCGACGGGGGTCGCTTTGGAGGTCTTGGGGGAATAAACGTATCTCTTTGTTTCATACGTTTTCCCGTGTAAGGGTCGAAAAGGAAATCCCGACCATCGCCTGAGTAAGCATCTGCCTTGGTGTGAGTAGCCACGGATTGCCGTGAGTTATCAGAAAAACAGTCCCAGTCCTTCAGTGGTGATGGTGAATGAGAATGGTAGGGTGGGGTCACGGATTGAGACGACATTGGAGACTGATCCGGTGAACGTTGTGGCGACAGAGGATCAAATAACACATCCCCTGGTACCGACGTCGGCGGAGAGATCGAAAGGTGTAAAGCCGATGTCGACGGGGAGTGATGTTGCTTCTTGGAAAGATGCTCCGTGCCCGTCTTGTTCTTGCTCGGTACCGAGTGCTTTGTCGGTACCGAGTGCTTGCTCGACGCCGGGTGCCCTTTGGTCTTTGTCTTACTCCGGTTCTCGGACCGCCGGGTAGACTGTGCCGACGTCGTCCTTGACGTCGTTGCGGAGGGGCCTGCCGACTTCGACGTCTCCTTCCTGCGAGTAGACTGTTCCCCCGTCTCCAGTGTCGAAGTCCCTTTCGGGGCCCGCCCAGGCTGAGCCGGCATCAAGGCCGATGGCGAGTGCCGTGCCGACCGCGGGATCGGTATCGACACCGACGTCGAGGGTGATGCGGTATGTGGGGCCATCGGTATCGGTGATCTTGTCGGCACCGAAGAAGATCCCGGTCGTGCCGATACCGATGAAGTTAGGCTCTTTGGCGCCTGAGGCGGCTTGGCCTTGAGAGTTTCTGGCGGTTCGTTCGCCTTCCCTCTCTTCTTTCCTTGATGCAATTTAGGCTTTTTAGCCTTTTCTCCTTCGTCTGATGGGGATGTTTTTCGCTTCTTAGGGCGTTCTTTTTTGCCCGGTGCCGGCGAGGGGACTGGAGGATCCACCGTCTCCAGAGCCTTCCTCCATAATAGAGCTCTCAGTTTGTTGGCCCGATTCTTTCTCGTTTGTCGAGAGAAATTCTGGCAGAAGGAACACGCATCCACAACGTGGGCTTCTCCTAAACACAGTAGGCATCTGGAGTGGCCATCTGAGAGTGTTAACTTCGCCTGACACGAAGTGCAGGACTTAAAAAGCGCGGTCTGCGCCATAACCAGCTCGCTCTGTGCGGGCAAGCCCGGAGGGGCGGGGGGGGGAAAAAAACCCTTGGGCAGAAGGATATATATATATATATATAGAAAGAAGAATATAGGATGATTGATAGATAAGATATAAGTAATAATAATAATAATTTTTATTTATTTATTTATTTTTTAGATAAAGAAAGAAAGAGAAAGAGAAAGAGAAGATAAAGAGTCTAAACTAAGCTATAGCTAACAGTAAACTACAAACGGTTCTGAACGAACGAAGCGAAGTCTTCCGTGCGAGGCTAACGACACGACGGACGAAACAGAACTGAGGTAGGCGGGAACCCTGAGCATGCGTAGTAGGACGGTGGGGGAGGGGTTCCCGCCAAGAGTCTAGGCTTTAGAAGCTTCCGGAAAGAGGCTCGGCGCCGGCGCGAGCCCATATGTGTGATGCACAGAGACCACGAAGAAGAACTAATAGGTCCCAGGGCTGTGCAGAGGGGCCCCCAGTGGGGCCAGTTGGCCTGGGGCCCATGATTTTGAGGGGACACTCCAACAAGAAGGTCCCCCCCCAGCTTACGCTACTGCTTCCGTAGCATAAGCGGCCCATCGAGGAGGGAGGAGCCCACCTTGCAGAAACAGCGCAGAAACCGTCTGTCATGAATACCACGGTCAGACTACATGCTCCAGAGGGCCATGCCACATGCGGGGCGGGATATATGTGTCTTGAGGTGTTGTAGAACAGGTTTAATATGAAGGTGTTATGTAGAACGGACATGTTGGTGGGCATGCCCCCTTGTTGTCCTCCTTTTTTGAAATGGGGGGCACACACTTCCCATCTGGCCTGGGCATATTACCAGCTCTGCACGGCCCTGATTAGGCCCAGACTTTGACAGTAGGCTGTATACCTTCTTGTGTAGAAATCATAGATAAATAAAATCATGGGGAAATCTTTGCCTAAAGTCAATTCCCAGGAACAGAAAATAACAAGTCTAAGGAGCCCTTTGCCACCTCATATGAAAGGTTGGATCCAGGATCTGCTTCCCGCAAAAGGAAGGGCTCCTCTCACAGAAGGTTCCGCTACCCAACTTTAGGGATTTCCCTCACTTTCCCCACAGGACAGCTTAATAAGCCCTTTCAGCAGTGTCTCCTGCCTCTCAGTGGAGCATTTTCAGTGGGCAGGAGGGGCTCTCATGAGAAGGAGGGAGAAGGGAAGTCAATTTTCACCAGTGCAGTTTATCTAGCTTAAATTTGGATCCAGTCTAATATGCCATAGTGGTTAAGAAGTTGGACTGGGACTTGGGAGATCTGGGTTCTAGTCCCCATTTGGCTAAGAAGCTCACTGAGTAATTTTGAGCCAGTCACTAACTCTCAGCCTAAGCCACTTCACAGGGTTGGTGTGAGGATAAAATGGAGAGGAGGGGGACCATGTAAGCCACCTTGAATTCCTTGCAAAAGAAAAAAAAGGGTATGTGTTTGTGTGTATGTGTGTGTAATAATACATTACTAAATAAATAAACTCACATACGCTAATGTTGCTGTCAAGTTCCCTGGTCTGGCTACTTTTTTCTTCCTGACGTCGAGTAGAGGGGTGAGGGGGGGACTCAGGAAAGAAGCTAAATAGCTTCCCTCCACCACACACACACACATACACACACCATTTCTACTAGCAAAATTGCTGCAGGGTGACAAAAGCATGCCATCGCTCCACGTTCTAGAACCTCGAGTCACTTCCAACAATAAAAACAAAACAAAGATATGAAGCTCAAGAGCAAACCTCACTCCTTCAGGCAGAATGGCTCAAAGTATAAGCAATGGGCTAGCTGCATCTTAGCTCTTGCCTTACATTGAACTTGTTCAGTCAGCACGCTGAGTCATGATGGTTAAGCATTTTGAGCTAACCATGATGGCTTAATGTGTCTTGTATATGGTGTTTTTCCTAACCATGGTTGGCTACAAAACCACAGTTTAACCATGCTCACTAACCACTTGATGCAAAAGGGCTAGCAGCCCTAACCATGGCTTAGCATGTTGTCTGAACAGGCCCATTGTGTTAGAACTTGTGTTAAACTCACTCCCACAACAGAAGAAGTCAGTAAGTACGGAATGTAGACTTCAGATAATATAAAATGTATTCTGATACTATACTTTCTCAATCTAGAAGATTACAGATTTTACTAGAAATAGGGCAGATACATGTCTTCCCCCCCTTTTTTAAAAAAAAAAATTATCAGTCTATACAATTACACAATTATACAGAAATCTGCAGGGCTAAACAACCAGTGCTACTGCTGTTGTGGGTTGTTAGTTCCAGCCCACGCAGGACTATTTTTCTTTGCTTGACAGCTAATGCAGTATAGTAGTTTGAGCAGCCTTTCCCAAACCGGTGCCCTCCAGATGTGTTGCGCTGCAACTCCCATCATTCCCAGCCAGCGTGGCCCTTGGAACCAGGCTGGGAAAAAGCTGAGTTAAGAGTATTGGACTAGGGCCAGGAGATGCTGCTTCAAAACCTCATCCACCTATGAACCTCCCTAGGTGACCTTCAGTCACTTTCCTTCAACCTAACTCTACCTCACTGTATTGCTGTGACAAACACCTTGGAGAAAGGCTGGAATAGAAATGTAATAAATGCATCCTATTAATGGTACCAGCAGGCAACCCGAGGGACACCTGAATCAACCTCACCACAGCTTCAGAACAGCATCTCCCATTGTTTTACTTTTTCACAGTTTCTTCTCCAGAGCATTCGACACTACTGACCTGTCACAATACAAGTGTTTGGAGGAATTAGAACCTCCTGCAAACTGAAGCTAACTTTGCAACAAGGTGTACACCGTTTCTGTACATTATTTTGAAATAACGAAAAGAAAATTGGTCAACCTGCTTGATCTTCAGCAGAAAAATTGCCGCAGAAGGTACACATAAGAGTCGTACTTACTTGCGGGAGATAGGGTGCTGTATCCGCTTGTGGGTGGATTCCCTTGAATGCCATGAAGAGTTGAAAGGGAAAGTCCGCCAATGACAGGAGGGAAGAGTAATGGGTACGGTGTCGTTGGATAGTGAGTCATATGTCTGTTGACTGTCGGTATAGGACATGTACGGCTGCTGGTTGTCATGATAATGCCTCAAAGCATGGAAATGTCCAGCATCATTATTCCATAGAAGCAAAAAGACAGGATATCAAGTCCAGTGACACAGCCCCGAGAAAGTAACTCATCAGATGAGGCTCTTTTTTCCCTCGCTGCTGAATTCTCCCAGTCGTTTTCCTGGTACATACCTGCTGTGCTGACAGTCTTTGTTTTTCTTTTAGTGTGATCACATATAGGGGACCTGTTTAGCTGCTGTTTCACGTCTCTTTCTTCGGTCCTGGAGAAAGATTTTCACTCTACAGGTGCTTGTTGAAGTGTTCTGCAGGGAGGGGAACAACCACAAATAACAAAGGCTAGCAATTTTGCAAATGAATCTCTTGATTAATTAATCACCACGAGGAACTGCTGAATTAGGCCAGGATTCAACAGAACCTTTGATAGGAAGAGCAGGGTGGGTGGGGGAGAACACATGATGTGTTCAGCTCTGCACACAAATGTGTAAACTGTTGTGTTATGTGCAATGCCGGCTGCATAAATGGGCTTCTGAACGTAAAGATTCTTAGAGTGCAAACTGTTATTTTCTCACTCTAAGTTCTTCTTGCCATAAAATATCTATTCCACATGTGACAGCGTGTTTCCACATTCAGAAAGGAATCTCTGGATTAAACGTATATTAACTTTAAATGAAGTACAATGATATAATCTTGAATATGTGTTCAAAGAAATATTATTTGGCCCTGTAATTGAAGTATCTGCTGGAGTTTTATCTAGTGTCAAGGACAGGTGGTAAAGAAGCCAGATGTTTATGGAGTTTTCCATATTACGAGATCCGAAGAAGATAAATGAAGTTGTAAAATATATTTTAATTTAGCTGAACTAAGACCAAAACATATTACTAAAACCTTCACACTTAAACAGATAAAAGGAAGTACAAGTTATGCATCCTTTTTGCTTTTCTGCTTCTTTCTCGCATCTGAAAGAGGGCTTATGCTCTTTCATCATGGACATATGCATGAGTTATTCTCAGACTGGGAGAACACAGAACTCGTTGAATAGGAGATCCAGATAGTACAAAGAGGGACAAACAACAGTATAGTCAAGTAATTTGTGCTTCCTGACCCCATCTCCCCAAATTTTACTATTCCAAATTTACTTTTAATGGTGCACGTGGGACCTGCAACAAAATGTTGCAGTGTGGAATGTTCAGTCTTTTGGTCAATCGGCCATGTCCTCCTCCAGGATACTCAGTCCCATTCCCTCCCTTGTTTTCAATCAGTCAGGTATCATTCCATGGCTACTGAGCTTCTTTTGTCCATACTGGGCTGTTTTAAGGACGTTTCCCGGGCCCATAGGGGTTTCCCCCCCCCCCAATTTTTTTTTGTATTTCTGATACTTGTGCATTGGTGCTGCTGTTTTAGCTATGTAAGCAATGTCACTAAGCTTTGAATGTTTGAAGCAGAAGGAATGTTAATAAAATGCTCTGGTAAGGCCACATTGGGAATACTGTATTGTGCTTTGGCATTGCTTCAAACATGAATACCTGCAAACGAACAGTGCTGAAATATTCATAGTGATAGGAGTTTTGTCCCAACAACAGCAACACATCAGCTCTGTAACAATAAAGCCAAATTAAAAATTAGGTGGCGGTTTCCAAGCATCAGCATGCAAAAGCGCTGTGTCTTGTTTTACTCTTCCTGGAACATTCAACAAATCAAAGTGATATAAATTTTGTGTGTATGCTTTAATCTAGGGTTTTGCTTTGTTTTTGATAGTGGCCTTTTAGGGTCAAAACCTATATTTCTCTACTCAGATTGTTAATTTCTTTTTCATTTTTCCTCTGAAGCATCATCGAGGACCACCCTGGAAATAGGAAATAGATTAGATAGCAGCAGGAACTCAAATGAGCAGTAATAACAAATTAATGTGAATCTGCCTCCCTGCCTGCTAAGTCACATAAATGCAGAGTACTCCTCAGTCAGAAAAAGTAACAAAGGCTATTAGCTGTATTAACTCCAGTAATGCCGTCTGTGGAGCTCTTCACATTTATAGACACGACAGAAGCACAACATTTATCTTCTACAGATTCTAGTGCCCAGTAATTATGTAATGATTCAGGCATATCTTCAGGATTAATGGAGGCCCAACAGATGCTCAAGGAAGAATACAGTAATCACTGTGTAAGGAGCATGATATCAGGACTCATTCCCACAGGCATGATCCAGAGCTGGTCTCAGGAATAAGACCTAAAGCAAAAGATATATAGACCTACACCAATATTGAGTTCACACGATCATATCCCAGGAACTGCATCAGGCAACGAACTCAAAGGTTCTGACAGAAGTCTAATGGCAATGATGTCAGTTCTTTTAGCCAGATTAATAAGGAATAATGTCCAAAATCAATATTAAGAGGTTCCATGGTAGAATCTGTAATGCCTGTTTGTTACATGGCTAACCAACATTAGTATTTTTGTTATTCAAACTGAAATTGATTACAAAGCACTCACACAGTCTGCATGACTGAAGTATTCCTGCACTGAGCATGGGGTTGGACTCGATGGCCTTATTGGCCCCTTCCAACTCTAACATTCTGTGATCTAAACTCCGCTATTTCTATGCATATCTAGATGTTGGCTGGTTTAACCCTTTACTTTCCGAAAGAAAAAGTAAACGACCAATTTGCAATGCTCAGCCTCATGGAATGATGCTACAGAACCTATTAGTTACTGTTTTCCAAACAAACCAATGTAAAATTTTGGATTTGAACTCATCTAACAAATCAATCACGTATGAAGAAACAGCCACATAAGATTAGTATCCATTCTTACAATACTGTGCACAGTTCTGGTCACCGTGCCGTACTGTAGAGCTGGCTTCTGGGATTGTGTCCTTTGCCCCTTTGGCCCCGCTGCCCTTAACACAGCAGGAGGAATTGCACACTTTCCAGAGGATCCGGAAAGTGCGCTCTCCCTGCTCTAATGGGGTCCTTAAAGGCCCTCTTAATGCAAGGATAAAGGTTTACCCTTGCATTAAGAGGGCTGGAGCAGTGGGGATGGGAAAGTGTGCTTTCCCCTCCACTACTCCAATTGGGACCTTAAAGGTCCTCTTAATGCAAAGGTACCTTGCATTAACAGGGCCTTTAAGGACTTGATTGGAGTAGTGGGGAATAGGAAAGCATTCCGGAAAATGCACATTTCCCTCGACTGCATTAATGGTGGCTGCCATTAAAGCAGCAGGCCAGCATGGGCGAGCGCCAAGCGCTTGCAACCCTTGCAAGAGCTCAGCTGGGGCTTGCAAGGCCTGGCTCACTCACCCCTATCTAGCACCTACATATTTTTTATTATTCCTTTTATTGTAAACTAGGCATGGAGATGTGAAGGCCCGGAAAACATTTTTGGGATTTTTTCCTGAAAAAAATGGAAAAATTAACAGCTTTGAATTATGAAATACTTTCTTTTAGAATTTAAGACAAAGTATTTATATATTGTTACCCAACCTTTAGTCCGCCCCCAAATGATTTCTAAAAACTATATAATAAGAACACTTTAATAAAAAGATTAGTGATGTAAAATACCTAGAGATAATGAAGCAATGGGGGGGGGGGAGGGATACTCTCTAAAAGATTCCTACCATAGTTTGTTCTTTTAGTCCTTATTCAAATTATTGATCTAAAGTTTATTTTAGTGATAAAACATTTATGCTCAGTTTCCCAACATTTGAGTAGAGTCTCCTTTGTGCATTCGTGACAGTAAATGTGCATTCTTGATAGCTTTGTTTTGTTCTATAGATTCCTGTGCTTCTGATGCTGTAGCAGTCATTTAATGTAGTTTTAAGCTATTGAGACAATAATTACAAATTTACTGAGTTTACTTTTTTTAGCATTTTAAAATATAAATATGATTTATGAGCAAACTAAGTTATACGAAAAATAACTTTAGGAACTGAATGGCTGCTTTATGTTCCCAAAGCAGCTCTCCCCAACCTGGTGCCCTCCAAATGTTTTTGACTACAGTTCCAACATTCCTGACCATTGCCCATGGTACCTGAGGCTGATCAGAGCTGAAATCCAAAATATCTCAAGAACACAAGGTTGGGAAATCTGCCTTGAAGCAACAAAGTAATTTTAGATTTGTAAAGAGCACTAAAAAAAAAAAAGTATGGCTTATATTTCAATTCTTCTTAAAATTTCCCATTTTTCTGAAAAACAAATGGAAAAAAAGTGTTTCCCCCCTCCCACGGCCTTAAAATTTCTGGTAATTTTACATCTCTAACAAGGCTCAGGGGCTCAATCCAGATCTTAAAATTCCCCCTACTCCTTCTGATCCAGATTTGGATATGTAGCTGCTAGACATAGCTTTAAAGTAACATCTAGTTTGGCCCTAACCATGTCAGGAGAGGAGTGACTTCTGCTGTGGGAAGTTGTCTCTATTCATGTAGGCTGGCCATGTGATTTCTAAATTATATGTGTTATCTACGCTAGTAGAGAAGTCTCCTTGCTGCAGATGTAACCCTTCTAATGTGTTGGAACAGCCCTATCCCTACTCTCTTGCACACATGATTTTAATCATATGAGGGGGTGAATTTCTGACTACAGCTTATTATTTTACCAAACCTACATACTTCAAAAAGGAGAGGGAAGACATCATGTTAACAAAGTAGTCCCTGTATCCAGTGCAGTTGCAAGAAGAATAAATATGGCTTCTGACATTCAATCAATGAAACGTATATCAAGGTCACCTATTCTGAATTATCTAGAACTCCTGATATAAAATAAGAGTTTACTAAACTATTGTATTTTCAACTGTATTTCTGTTAGCCACAAATACGCAGAGCTCAGCAAAAAATTATCAAAATGTGCATAGCCAGTGGCTTTTGCAGCTATTTCAAACAGAGGAGAAATGTGCCTGGTTTATTATGATCTGTGCAGGTGGCATATTATATCGTTGAATATTTAAAATACTGTCTCTCTTTTATTTTTCATCACATTCATTATAAAGTATCCAGTTGCATGTTTTAAATTTGTGCTGTCAAAGCACAAATAAGAGAATGTAAGGTACCATCTCAAGTTTGCATACAACACTGGCTACTGAAGGCACAATGTAGCCCTGTTTTCTAAATACAGGGCTAAGGGAATGCATATGCCTATTTCCTTCTTGCACAATTAAGACTTTCTGTCATTCTGTGAAAAGTAGTGAGGCAGCAAATGCCTTTACCTCTCATCTGGCAGCCAAAACAATCTCCACAGACACTGGATGGCTCAAACCTTAAAACTATTCCCAACAACACACCGACCCTACGCCTGCTACAGAAGGCAAGAAGTGGGCAAGATCAGTTGCAAGATCATGTCATTTGTGTTGTCCTGGAAGAGAAAAATAATCCAGGATGCTGTAATGATTACTAATGATGCAGCATAAGGGTGCTGGCATGGGCATAAGCTGCACGATGCAAGGCTTTGCATGACCTAGGTGTGGGGTGGTGGTGGTGGTGGTGCAGGGCTGGCGATGTGACCAGATCAGAGGGGGGGGTGACTAAGCACCATCATATTCACATCACGGGACTAGAAACACCTCTGTTGGCCCTTGCACCAATGCTATGTTGTAGCATCAAAATATTATCATGAAACAAGGTCAATAATCCAATAAATCCACAGGATGCCAACTATAATACAAACTAAGACCTACTAGGTGAAACAGCAGTAAACTTTTTCAGATATCGTGGGCATCAGCCTGAACACAAGACCTATTTCCTTCATTTCTTACAGAATGCACACCCTCTTGCCTTATACTGCCTGTAATAACCAACTTGTTATTGAATTAACTCCTTGCAATAAGGCAAAGCAGCAGAGAGAAAGGGGGTGAAGGAAGGGGTCATTTTCTGTAGGAAGGGGGTGAAGGGGTTATTTGCTGCAGAACACAACAGAAACACTTGTCAGCTAAAATGATCTGCTATGTATGTCCCTTTCCTGATTTTATGAAAATATTAGAGTATAACTATTTGGCTGCTTTCTTGTCATAGATAGATAGACAGACAGACAGACAGACAGACAGACAGACAGATGATAGAGATTAGATAGATAGATAGATAGATAGATAGATAGATAGATAGATAGATAGATTTCTCCTAATGCAAAAGAATTCATGAGCTCTATTGTATTTTGGTTGTATTTTTTTAAGTTTCTTTATTATTATATTTTCATATAAAGTATGCAAAAAATCTACCTTGGAAAATAGCATTGCATTCAAAATCATCTTTGGTGCACTGGTGTGGAAAAGAATAGCTCATTTGCTGATTTGCTCACGGAGTTTATTAATTCAATTTATTGTAATTTGCTGCCATCTCTGCTGCTGCTCTTTGTTTTCAGATATATTTGTGTGGGCACATTCACAAGGCTTACCACATTGAAATTTAGTCCACATACTCCTATGATTTCCTAGAATCAAAATCTCTAACTCCCCAGAATCATATAAATACTGAAATGGATGGGAGCATTAGTCCAGTTCTCTGCTCCGGAGAAGCAGATTGTATACTCAACTTTATGGCAGATACTTAGCCAAGCCTGTCATTTTAAACCTCCAGGGAAATAGATTTCACAGATTCCATGAGTAATTTATGCTCTTGATCAATGGTTCTTACACTACTATTACAATTGTTGTAGAAAGGCCTGTTTAATTCAATGCAATTCACTTCTGCGGACTTGTGTGCTTACCACTGTACAAGGTTTATCTAGGGTGCAATCCTATACATGTTTAAATAGAAAGAAGTCCTACAACTCACAACATTCTCCATGCTGGGAATTGTAGCTCTTTGTCCTGACTAAACATGCATAGGATTGTGCCTCTACTTACTCCATTGTATGTCTCAAAACAGTAAGCCATTGCAAGTGGCTTGTTGACCTAAGCAACAACCCACTTGCAACTTTGCCTTTGACAATAGTAAAGAAGTTTAGTCTACAGCTCTAGAACGATCTCTCCAGACTGGACAGGAGAGCAGTGGATGTTAATAAATCAGCCAGTTCTCCTTGTCATCTGAGTCTGACGAGGCTGCAAAAGTGTTCAACCAGCACCTGGACCTGGTAATGGACTGGATGAGGCAAATAATCAGAAAGCTAAATCCTGACAAGATGGAAGTGTTGTGGGTAAACTGATCTGTGGTTCAGGAAAATGGTATTCTGGATGGGGTTGCAGTCACCATGAGAGCAGGTCTACAGCAGGAGGTCCTCCTGGATCCAGCATTGTCACTTGAAGCCTAGCAGCCTATCTACACTACTGGTTTATAACAGTTTTAAACCGGTTAATACGGTTATCAACCGATTTAAAACTGTTATAAACGGTTTTAAAGCAGTAGTGTAGATAGGCTCCAAGTCAGTGTCATCTGTAGCAGACAATACCAGCTGCAATCTCCCTCATATATAGTCTGGACATGGTTATCCATGCTCTGGTGTTTGATTACTATAATCTATATTATGTGGCATTGGTTTTTAAATGCATCTTGATACTTTTTTCAGTTGATAACCACTTGGGAACATTTGGGAAGTATATAAGCCAGTGGATAGCTAGGTTCCATTCCTCACATTAGTCTAGGAGATGTGGATCAAGTCGGTTTGTATCACAAAGACTGAATTTTTCAAGCACCCTTAAAAACATGCATTAGGAACCTTGAGCTGTAAGAGCTAGGACTGTACTCTTCAATTCAGAAATAGGATACTTTTGACTATGATTTTATAAGAATTAGCAACAGAGAACAGATCTGCCTACCATGCTGTTCTTGTTAACCTCTCTGAGTTGGTTAATATTTGCCTAGTTAATAGATAATGTAGTAGATCAGAGTTGGAGAATCTGTGGCTCTCCAGATGTTGTTGGACTATAACTCCCATTGCTCTTGACCACTGGCTATACTGGCTGGAGCTGATGGGAGTTGGAATCCAACAACATCTGGAGGACCACAGGTTGCCCACCCCGCATTAGATGAACCAACGGTCTGATATGACCATAACTCCTTTTGTATGCTTCATCAAGCATAAGGGCCTTGGCATACATATTTTTACTATGAATTGCTGGGGGAGAAACAAAAGCAGGAGCTCAGGCCATTTGGTGTCACACAGAGAATTAGGAAGAAATAAAAGGGAAATAACATTTTGGTCACAATCCAATCCACGTTTCTCTTCAATTTGATCAAATGAATTGATGATGAATCACATCCTGTTTTACTACAAATGGAGACTTCTAAATTCCATAATTTCAGAACTGTCAATAGTTAATATCTATAGAAAAGGAATAATCAATCTGTCATAGTTTTTATAGTACCTGGTTGAAAACTGCAATCTTGAGAGACTGAAAACATTTTTCTATTGATTGACAGGATTGTGACATCATTGGTCCTTCCCCAGCTACTGCTGAAAAACACTGCAGATTTTGAACTGGATTTTCACTCTCTTGTTACTTTTCCTTTTTTGGGGTGGGGGGTAGGGAGACAACTCTGCTGTCATCTGGCCGGCTCCTGAATCCTGTCATGCCCTTAAGAGGATATAGCTGAAGTATTTTAGGTCGAAGAGAAAGTTCTTCAGTGTTTCTTCCATACCCCATTAAGGACTTCAAGCTTTTCTAGGGGTGGGGAATAAAATTCTAGGGGTGAAGAAGTTTTCTAGGGGTGGGGAGAACTTGTCTAATTTTGTACCCTGAAACTCAATTATCCTTTAAAATTCACACTTTGTTGAATTTTGTGATGGAGTTTTACAATAAAAAATGCATAGGGAAATGCATGTATTAGGAGGTGAAATATACATGCATTGAATATTAAGAGTATAGTAGAAGAAAATTGTTGCAAAAATGTATATATTAGGTAAAAGTACATACAAAAATTAATGTACTGGGGAAAAACATACAAAAATGTGTGAAGTCTTGTGCAAACTAAAAAAAAATCCCTCTCAAACTGATGTGGAAATGAGACAAACTGAATTTAACACTGGAAAAATGAGAATCTGAGAGAAACCAACATTTCTCCATCCCTAAGCTTTTCAACCTCTAAAGACCTCTATCAAGGTAAGATTTTTGTGGCCTACAAAAAGTGACAGCAGATTGAAAGGCAGGAAAGAGACCCAGTGGAAGTCCAGCTCAGTAAAAGTAGCTGGAGAAACAGAGCCCCCAAACTTCCTTCCAACAACTTCCCACTCTTTTCAACTTGATCAACTTATGGGCCTGCCAGGATTTGTATTCAATGAGCCTTACTCCCAGATAAGTGTGTTTAGGATTGCAGCATGTCAAAGGGTTGGGCACCTGCCAAATGACAGCAGAGCTATCAAAGAAGGCAAAGAGAGACGGAAAGTCCAGTTCGTCAGATACAGACATTTTGTCAGCAGTAACTGGGGAAGTAAACTGAAATGTCATCATCCTATCAGACAAAGGGAGAGGCTAAAGAAATGTTGACTCATATATCATTGAAAACTATAATAGTTATAGAAACAATTCTTGTTCCTTCGGGTACTGAAAATGTAATTGAATTGCAGTTATGGGAAAGTACTGGAATCATGGAGTTAGGAGAAATCCCCATAGTCACAATAGTTTATCCGTGGTTCAGTGGGGGGGGGGGGGAAGTGTGTCCGTTCCAAACTTTTGTGACTCCTCTCCTAGACCAAAGGATTAAAGAGACTTCAAAGTCAACTCCATCTAAACCAACAAGTCTTTCTGATGAACAATGAACTCAATAGCTGTAAGGCTTCATGTTGACTTTAAATAGATATAAAAATATGCAAATGTTTCATGTTAGGAAGAAATCATGCTGATGAATTCTCCACAGATTACTGTAAAGCCCATGTCGCCATCTGCACTAGTAGTCCTGTTCCTTTCCCACTTTTTTGCCCCTCAGTCCCCTCACTATGCCACAATCCCCCCTCTGAAATGTGCATGCAGTGCAGCCCCACCCCCTCCTTGCCACGCCCTGACTAGCCACTTCGGTCCTGTTCACCCTCCCTGCTGGCGGCAGCAGTCTAACCATGCAGCTCTGCCTGGGCTCCGTTTGTGCCACATTGATTGGCCAAGCAGGGCTGTCCATCCTACTGGCAGAGGGGCTTCCCTGCCTGTTTGGCATGGAGGAAATTAATTGCTATTAAAGCTCGTGCTTTGAACTTTTTTGAACTTTCAACATTTTCTGCATATCTACACTGCTCAAGCTTCAGTTTAAAATAAAAATGAGCAAACATGGTCTGGTAGATCTTGAGTAAGAAGGTTTATACTACCATATTCTTATATAGATCATAATTGATTCTGTGAATTTATATTTTGTTACTATTGTACAAAACAAATTAATCTGAATATGCCAGTTAAGGGTGACAGAAGGTAAAAAAAGGAACGTGGGGGAGGAGATTGGCCTTCAGCGTGTTATGTTTCCTTTATTATTAGCATAGCTCTGTGAAACTAAACAGAAAGAGGAATCTAATAACAAACATTCTTTGAGGGCTGTTCAGGGAGCAGAAGGACATCCAGTTATTGTTCAGCCCATTCCATTGGTCATATATGACTCGAAAGGTACAATAGAAGGAAACAGGAAACTGAATGGTCCATCTGCATTATCTTATTAGCGGCTAATGGATATCTGAAAGGAACACGCATCTAATTCTGAAAGGTCTGTACCAATCTCCTAAGTAATAACTCTTAATTAGTGGATTCTGTTTATAGACAGAACTTAACGTACCCTTTTGTCTTGAAGAGATGCAGGCATCTGGAGGGAGATATGTGTTTCTTGAAGGAAAAAAAGTGGGTGTTTTTTCATTGGCAAATATGAGCTGCTACAGACAAATAACCAAATCAAAAATATCTCAATGGTGAAAGAGACTGTACATCTGAACTAAAACTTCAAGAATGAAATGTAATAGAAACTGTTCAATGTCCAGACTCTAAGTTGATACTCATGCAAGCATTTAACATTTTGGCAAGAAAGATGATTACATTATTTTTAAGAAGTCAAATACTTAACATGAACCTTATCAAAAATAAGAACAACATTTGCCCTTGTATCTGCTAAATCCTTCCTTCTCATCCAAGTCTGTCAGATTATATGAATTAAAATAACAGAATTATTTTACACAAGCTAAACAGCAGTTTATGTTGAGCCCAAATTAATAAATTATCAAAATCAAAGAGTCAGTACTAAATATGATAAAATACATTTCTACAAGTACATAACATCTCTGACGTTTTCACAGCAGTTTGGCTTTTGTGAACGCTGAAAAATTGTTTTTGTCAAAATTGTTACTTGCTTTTTTATTTTTAATTTGCTTACTTAAGATTAAATTCTTACTAAAGAATTTATGCTTCACATTTCTTGCATCAAACAAAATGGTATACTAAAAATCAACATGAAAAATGACAGGCACAATGACACTAATTCATTTGAAAGTTCAGTCCTCAGCCATTAATTAGTATTAACTGAAGCAACTGCTAGACCCTAAAACATACTGTGCCAGGGAGGAAAATGCTTACCATGTGACATCTAGTCACAAATGTGCAGAGATGCAATGATGAAAGTACACAAAGGTACTTTCATATTTAACTATTGTTAAATAAAAATGGAATATGCATTTTAATATTTTAAATAATAATAATAATAATAATAATAATAATAATATCATCTTTATTTCTAACCCGCCTCTCCCTCTGGATCGAGGCAGGGAACAACAATAAATATAAATACAGAGACCATAAAATAGAATAAATAAAACATTAAGAACAAATACAACTATTACATTATTAAAAACATCTTAAAATTCAACTGGGTAGGCCTGCCGGAAGAGAACAGTCTTCACGGCTCTCTAAAATTCAAGAAGACTGCTAGATTGTCGAATCTCCTCTGGCAGACCATTCCACAGTCTGGGAGCGGCAGAAGAGAAGGTCCTCTGGGTAACACTCATCAGCCTAGTTCTTTCTGGCTGATTGGAATAAATTCTTCCCAGAGGACCTGAGCGTGCGGGGCAGATTATACAGGAGAAGGTGATCCTGCAGGGAACCTGGTCACAAACCATGTAGAGCTTTAAAAGTAATAACCAACACTTTATACTTTGCCCAGAAACTAATTGGAGTGATTTTAAGACTGGGGTAATGTGGCCACCCCTAGGTGTACCGGTGACCAACCTGGCTGCCATATTTTGGACTCGTTGAAGTTTCCAGACTAGGCACAGCCCTATGTACAGTGCATTGCAGAAGTTGAGCCTCAAAGTTACCAGCGCGTGCACTACCGTCTTTAGGTCTTCCAACTCTAGGAAGGGGCGCAGCTGGCGTATCAGCCGAAGCTGATAGTAGGCACTCCTGGCTGTCACGTCTATCAGGGCTGTCATTTAGAGCGACGGATCCAGGAGTACCCCCAAGCAGCAAACATAGTCTTTCAGAGGGGGTGTAACCCCATCCAAAACTGGTTGACACACCTCCAAACCCAGGTTGTGGCCTTTGACAGCAAGCACCTCTGTCTTGTCTGGATTCAGCTTCAATTTGTTTTTCCTCATCCAGCCCATTACCGCCTCCAAGCATTCGTTCAGAGGAGACACACTATCCTTAGCTGACCATGTTGTCGAAGGCATAGAGAAATATATTTGGGGGTCATCAGCATACTGATAGCACCCTGCCCCATGCCTCCGGATGATCTCTCCCAGCGGTTTCATATAGATGTTAAACAGCATTGGGGAAAGGATGGCATCTTGTGGTATGCCACATGGCAGCTCCTTCTTTAACTTTAGAAGATAGAACCTTTAGATGTAAAGATGTATTAACTCTATGACATAATAAAATGATTAAATTCCAGGCCATTGGGCACAAATTCAATATGGAGGCAGAGTTTTCTTATTTTAAAAATAGGTATAAAGGGCCGATCCTCCCAGGGCCTATGGGCCCACCCTGGTAGCTTCCTAAGTAATGCTTCATAGTTGTGCCAGGCCTTGCACTATTCAATTGATGGTGGTCCCATGCCTAGGCATGAGAACATATCAACTGTCCTTTGGAGGAGAAGACATTTCTGCATTACCCCAGAAACACAGTTGCCCAAACTACTTGCACATTGCTTTCCTGCAGCATGAAAAAAACTGCAGAACTTGAGTTCTTCAACAATTTTTCCAGTGATATTCTAGCTCTGGAACATCACCTTATTCACATTCAATTGGATTAAAAAACATAAGGAATTCTGGATATTTAAACTCCAAAAGCAGTTGTGTGCATTTTATCTTATTTAATGGAAACCACGAAGTTGCCCATATTAAGAAATGTGTAAGTGATTGTTATGAGAAGCATGGTACTTGGGACTTCTTGCTCTCAGGAAAAATATTACTAGGCAACCCCATATTTCACTACCCATTAAGAAATGTCTATACATATTTCACTTTCCCCTGCTCTTTCTGTTTGCATTCCATATGTCTTTCATTAGTCACCCATGGCCCAGAATATTCTGGAACGAAAAGAAAAATGGGTAGGTCGAGGGATGGGTTCACAATTTTACTGTTTGTAGAGCCCTGAGAAGCCAGATACAGGAGAACTAGATTGTGTTTATGTAAAGAATAAGTGGTGGGTTTCCTGTGTAGTCACTTCCAAAACACCCTGCAAGGGAATGCACCATAATTACCTCAACAGAGTTTAGGCAGTTATGGACAAGAGAGATGTTTTATTCTTCTTATTTACAATACTGTGATTATAGCTGTAATTATGTGCACTGTTTTGCACATGCAACCTATAAAAGTCAATGCCTTAAGCTCATCAACATTTACATCCTAAAATTACACCCTTTAAAAGCTTGAGTGATATTTAAAAAGGCTTTCACCTATTTTGAGTGCTATGTAAATCAAGGCCAAGTTGTGAGCTGAGTGCATCGTGATGCAATCATATACAGGAGTTCACACAGATCAACTAAATTCATGTGCTCAGCATTGCCAGTTTGGTTGTGTGAATTGGTCTTGAGCTACCAGGGAAGATTGTATACCAGGAGTGCAGAATCAGTGGCCTGGAGGTCAACTCCAGTTGACAGTATGCTTGGAGTACCAAAAACAATATTTTTGTTGTCCCCATTAGACTCAGGGCTCAAATTAATTTGTTTTCCTCAAAGGCTAAAATTACCACATGTATACAACAAAGGGCTGAGAAAACCAATTCAAAATATATTACGGACTATCTGCTAAGGCCTCAACCTTGATTTTAAATGCCACAGGCAGAGTTTAGCCAATAAGGTTTCAATGGGGCTGTAGGAGAGATTAATAATGAAGGGTCCAGGTTTTCCCATTTTGACCTTTTCATTTTTTCTATCCCTTTTCTGCCTCTTATTTTATTATTTTGCTTTGCTCTTCCCCTGCCCATGTTTATTCTCTGCCTCTTATTTTTCTTTTAGAAGCCTACCTCCACCAAATCTGATAGTCCTACTTTACCCTTTGGAAAGTTTTGGTCTAGGTAATCAATCGTATAGCAATAATGTTAATGTTTTCATTTTTCATGAATACAAACAAAATCTTCTAACAAACTCTTGACTAGACATCTGTTTTCTTAACGTATGTACTTTCTAACATATTCATCATATCCAACATTAACAGTGGAATCCTATACATTTTCCAGTTTCCTGTTACCAGGAGTTTCCTTTATTGCCTCATGTGCATTTTATTCAACGTAATAATTCTGCCAGGTCAGCTGGAGATACCAGAGGGTTGGTGGTGATTATGTATTTAAAAAGCTTACTCTCTCTTGAGTTTCTTGTAAAAGGAGCAATTTAGGAAGTAACATTAGGAAAGAACAACTATTAACTGGGAGGGAACAAAATTATGTGTTGACTTCGAGGGTAAAATAGCAATTTAATAGTCAATATTTTGACTAACAGGGCGGCAATAAAGCAATTGTTACACACATAATACACTAAGATAATTTAGTAGTTCTGAATAATCTGCAACTGTTGCAAAAATTTATCAGTTAGGCTGCTATAAAGACAGAAGTGCAATAATTACCAACTTTATTTTAATAAATCACATTTCTACAACTTGATGTGTTCAGCAGGACTCAATGTCATTTAGATCATGGGTGGCATCAGTACCTAGAATCTTTGGGCAGCTGTCAAGGCCCAAGTACTCCTGACAGTACTCATCACTAATGCCTGCCCTGGAGCCCTCCTTCGATTAAAAAAAATAAAATAAAATAAAATAAAATAGCATCCTGGTGCTCCAAGAACCATGAGTCAGCTAAGTCTAACTGCCATTTGAATTTCCACAATGTTCTGGAACAATGCTACTAGGGTGACCAGATAAAATCCAGGTCAGGGCTCCTGTAACTTTAACAGTTGTAGAGAAAAGGGAATTTCAGCCAGTGTCATTTGTATGCAATTAGTTCCTGGTGAAATTCCCTCTTCATCACAACAGTTAAAGTTGAGGGGCCCTGCCTTCTTTTGTATATGGTCACTCTAGTATAGTGTCTGCACCTTTAACTGTTGTGATGAAGAGGGAATATCACCAGGAACTAACTGCATACAAATGACTCTGGCTGAAATTCCCTTTTCTCTACAACTGTTAAAGTTACAGGAGCCCTGACCTGGATTTTATCTGGTCACCCTAAATGCTACATCAAGAGCACTGGGAAATTAAAATGGCAACTAGGCCCAGCTAGGGCCTACCAATGGGGAAAGGATACAACTGACAAAAAAGGGGGCCTACCAGAGGGCACTTTGCCTAGGGCCCCCTCAAATACGGAGCCTGCACTGATTTAAATGCACTCTAACTTTATCTAGTTAGAGTACAAAGATTTAAGATCCTTTCTCCGAGCACATTAAGATATGAATCTCATTATGAATGTTCTACTTTATTCAGGTTAGTTTATAATTGGGGGCAGGGGGTGAGCTCAAGATATCCTGATGTCTTGAAGCAGGAAATTCAAATGTGCACACCCCAAATGTATTAAATAGCAGCTCATTTGCTGCTCTTTAATATTGCTCAAAATTGTTTGCAGAAGAGATCCAGCTGTAGTTTTTATATTCAGTAGTGTAGCAGAGCCAGGGATGCAGGGCAGCACTCTTGTATTAGTAGAGATGCCAACATGATCTGCTACCCCCTCAGAATTCCCAGTTCCCTCTGAGTTTAGCTACAATTTTCACAGAAGCTGGGGGTGGAGGTGAGATGAATTATCCCAGCAACAATATATCATTCCCTGTTGTAATGCAAAGTATTTTGGTCTTGAATGGCAATTCAGGCTCATGAGCTTTAAAAAGTCCTGCTCTTGGTGAAGCTGAAACTGCTAGGTTTGTTGATATGGGTCAACACAGCTGCCTGAATTTTTGGACTCTCCTTGGGAGCGTGGCTATGGCGTCTGCCATGACATGTGCTTGCCCTTCAAAGATTTGCCACTCCACCACTGTGCCAACACTTCAAAAGGCATTACAAGAGCTTATGAAATGCAATAATGCCAGGGCAGCATGGTTTTAGCATGGCATTAATGCATTCTTCTGCCTTCTCCCACCAAAAAGGAGAGTGAAAAATAGAATAGCAGTGGAAAATTAAACAGAACAGAAATGCTCTCTCCAGGGAGTGGCTTGGCCCACTACAACATCTGGCAGTGGCAAAATTTATTTCAGTGGAATCCAGCAGCAATGACTACTGACACACTGTGTAAAGGCTGTTTATTTATTTTGAGTTTATTGCCTTTCTGATTTTACATCATCATACATCACTACATTGTCAATGCCAGAGATGCTCGAGGATTTTAACTGGTCTGCATTTTGAAACAAACTGATCCGATCTGCAGGTCTCGGATTACTATGTGGATTGGAAAGCAATTATCCTTTGGACTGCACCTTTCTCCAAATTTTGCAAGGCTAAAAATCCCATACTAAAATGTTATAAAAATGTGCATTTTAGATAGAAATTGTATAAAAAATTGTATGTCAATGCGCATTTAAATACAATTTCTTGCATGGATTATTTTTAAACGGCCATTAATGCAGAAACGGGAAGGAAGGGACTTATGAAGAAATGCAAAACTGAAACAGATTAAGAAAAGACTGAATCACATTTCCATATACTAAACATATGTAAGAAAGTATAGGCTAGTTGCCTAAAACAGAAAAACTACTTATTGAATAATATGACAATAGAGATCCAAAGAGGAAAGAGACAGAGATGCTTCTGAAATTCCCTTACTACAAAATTAACAGCTGTGATGAACTTTATTGGCTGGTCAAGAAGTGGATTTGATGCATTTGCTTTCTGCCATAGGGATTGTTGTGGGTGTGAAGTTTGCTCTTTCCGTTTCTCCATTTGTCAGATCCCAACCCCCTACTCCTGGCTTCACCTGAGTTGTGCGAATGTGGAATAAAACACTGCAGAAATGCCTTTGTTATTTCTAAGCATGTTATCATGGACTCAATCGTATCAACGTTTCTTGGTAATGTCCATTTTACCTGATCTTTCAACTGAGACTTCACTTTCCAGTACCATGTAGTTTCCCATGCCAGTGCTCAACATAGCTTCTCATCCCCATTCCCATGCAAGCATTAAAATATCACACTTTTTTGTGTATGTATTTGCAGCCAGGCAGCTTCCATTTTGCTAGCCTTCAATAGAGATGGACGAAACTGTCACTTTTGGTTTATCATTTTTCCAACTTTGAGTTCAATTTGTCCTGAAGGTGGAGAATTTTTTAAAAAAATGTTTGGAAACGTATATGCATTTTTGTATGCATTTCTCCTAAACAGGTATTCTTTTATGCAGATTTGTATAATATAACAATTGTTGCAAGCAATTTTCCTAATATAATTCATGTTTAGGATTACTTTACCTAATTTTTGTGCACATTTCCCACTAATATACACATTTATGTATACATTTTTTGATTGAGAACTCCACTGCAAAATTCGAAGATGCACAAATTTCAAAGAACAACTGACTTGCAGTTTGTGCATTGGAAATATTAAAATGCAAATTAAACAAAAAATTCACCCATCCCTAGTCTTCAGCTGATGACTGTCTTGCTAGTTCAAATTTGCTAAAGCTCAAAGACTAAATAGAGTAGAAGAAGTAGGCACTGTTTTTCCTTTCCTTTCTGATCTGGAACTACAGCACGATGTTTTGAATCACTGTTTTTTTAAACAAGAGGCTCTGTGATCTAACCCTGCATGGTTTTCCTTTCTCCCCCGCA
The DNA here is from genome assembly GCA_029215795.1 of Anniella stebbinsi. Taxonomy (NCBI): domain Eukaryota; kingdom Metazoa; phylum Chordata; class Lepidosauria; order Squamata; family Anniellidae; genus Anniella; species Anniella stebbinsi. Next base: position 187,899,539 of record JARDYH010000002.1, read on the forward strand.
CCCCATCCTGTTCTTATCTTCACCAGTTCTCCATAAAATTATTAATGTTCTTAATAATAAAACTTTCTAAAAGGAAGACAATTCTTTGCACCAGATCAATACTATTTACTAGCATTCCTACTTATTGCATGTATCTTTCTCTTTGTACAAAGACAATTTATAGACTTGTTCAGGTGCGGGTAGATTGCTTCATTCTGCATAATTCTGACCAGTTTGCTATTGCACAGCAATGATAATCAGAATTGAGGATGATCACTAACAAACAGGAGAAGGCTTTGTATGGGAAAAGAAAACTTGATGAACATGAGCAAGTCAAGCAATTGAAAAATTAGGTACGGTAGAAGCTAGGGATGTGCACTGGATCGGACCCGATCCACGATCCGAGTCCGGTCCAGTGGGAAATCGGATAAATTATCCGATTTCCGATCCCGCAGCTGGATCGGCCGATCCAATCCGACCCGGTCCGAAAAGGCTCCGAACCGGTTCGGCGGATCGGCGGATCGGCAGGCGCCCACTGGCGCCCACCGCCGCTTCCATTGGCGGGCGCCAGCGGGCGCCCGCCGATGAAAGTGGACAGCGGGGGGGGGAGGAGGGGGGCGCTTACCTTCTCGGCCCGTCCGCTCCCGTCCGGCACTAGCAGCTACTACCAGCGGGCTCCGCGGCCTGCTCTAGGGTGGCGCGCCGGGTGATGTCATCACCCGGCGCGCTACTCTAGAGCAGGCCGCGGAGCCTGCTGGTGGTAGCCGCCGGCCCCGGACGGGAGCGGACGGGCCGAGAAGGTAAGCAGGGGGTGCGTGGAGGGGAGGAGGGGGCGCGCGGAGGGGGGAGGGGGGCCCTTACCTTCCCGTCCCGGCGGCTCCCGTCCCGGCGCCGGCGCCTACTACTACCAGCAGGCTCCGCGGCCTGCTCTAGGGTGGCGTGCCGGGTGATGTCATCACCCGGCGCGCTACTCTAGAGCAGGCCGCGGAGCCTGCTGGTAGTGGTAGGCGCCGGCGCCGGCCGGGAGCCGCCGGGCCGGGAAGGTAAGCAGGGGGTGCGTGGAGGGGAGGAGGGGGCGCGCGGAGGGGGGAGGGGGGCCCTTACCTTCCCGTCCCGGCGGCTCCCATCCCGGCGCCGGCGCCTACTACTACCAGCAGGCTCCGCGGCCTGCTCTAGGGTGGCGCTCCGGGTGATGTCATCACCCGGCGCGCTACTCTAGAGCAGGCCGCGGAGCCTGCTGGTAGTAGTAGGCGCCGGCGCCGGCCGGGAGCCGCCGGGCCGGGAAGGTAAGCAGGGGGTGCGTGGAGGGGAGGAGGGGGCGCGCGGAGGGGGGAGGGGGGCCCTTACCTTCCCGTCCCGGCGGCTCCCGTCCCGGCGCCGGCGCCTACTACTACCAGCAGGCTCCGCGGCCTGCTCTAGGGTGGCGCTCCGGGTGATGTCATCACCCGGCGCGCTACTCTAGAGCAGGCCGCGGAGCCTGCTGGGAGTAGTAGGCGCTGGCGCCGGACGGGAGCCGCCGGGCCGGGAAGGTAAGCAGGGGGTGCGTGGAGGGGAGGAGGGGGCGCGCGGAGGGGGGAGGGGGGCCCTTACCTTCCCATCCCGGCGGCTCCCGTCCCGGCGCCGGCGCCTACTACTACCAGCAGGCTCCGCGGCCTGCTCTAGGGTGGCGCTCCGGGTGATGTCATCACCCGGCGCGCTACTCTAGAGCAGGCCGCGGAGCCTGCTGGGAGTAGTAGGCGCCGGCGCCGGACGGGAGCCGCCGGGCCGGGAAGGTAAGCAGGGGGTGCGTGGAGGGGAGGAGGGGGCGCGCGGAGGGGGGAGGGGGGCCCTTACCTTCCCGTCCCGGCGGCTCCCGTCCCGGCGCCGGCGCCTACTACTACCAGCAGGCTCTGCGGCCTACTCCAGGGTGGCGCGCCGGGTGATGTCATCACCCGGCGCGCTACTCGAGAGTAGGCCGCGGAGCCCGCTGGTAGTAGCCGCCGGCGCCGGATGGGAGCGGACGGGCCGAGAAGGTAAGCAGTGGCGGGGAAGGGGGCTTACCCCCCCCCGGAGCCGTCCACTTCTATCCGCTGGCGCCCGCGGGCGCCAGCGGATGGAAGCGGGCGGCCCCAGGGGGGGTAGGGAGCGCGGGGGAGGGGGCTTACCTGCCGGGGCCGTCCACAGCGGACGGCCCCGGGGGGGAGAGGGAGTTAGGCCCCCCCTCAGCCACCCGCCGCCATTTTTTCTTCATAGACTTGCATTGCAATGCAAGTCTATGGGGAAAAAAATGGCGGCCGATCCAAAAATTTACGATTTTTGGGTCGGGATCGGACTCGATCCGGTCCGGGGGGCCTCCGATTTTGTCCGAACCGGTCCGGGACAAAATTGGAGGTCCCGATCCGGGTCCCGATCCGATCCGGGGGGTCCGTGCACACCCCTAGTAGAAGCTGCCAAGAAACACTGATATGACTGTGAATCCAATAACATTCTCAAAACTGGGTGGGGTGGGGATACAATGTTTTAATGTTTGCTAGAGTATGATAATGGTTAAGGGGATCTATGGTAAGCACTAGCAAGCCAGTGCTACTTAATGGAGAAGTAGATGGACACTAGCAAACCTGTCAATTGAAATACTGGATAAAACAGCAGCTACTAAGTAATGCTAATTCGATCAAGAACACTTTAATGAGCACATGGTGTAACTGAAAAGGGGGGGATGGCAAAAGTTACAGCAAATGTACATGCCAAAAATACAGAAATTCTCTATAAACAATCAAAAAACTGAAAGCCACTACTAACAAAATAAAAGTGAGGAAATTCGGCCAGCCCTAGAAGTGAGTGGAACTCATTTAAACTTGTAAACATTTCCCCTCATAGCTATTCACCTATTCTAATCTTCTGAAGTATTTTCTGAATGCTATTGTCCTAGTTTAGAACTATGTTAGATTTCAAACAAAGTACTTACAGATGCTGGGCTATCAATTACTGGAAAAAATCAATCAAGAATAATGGGTAATTTCTATAATTAATTGTACTGGCCTTTTTCAGAAGCCTACCTATTTACAACTTTTATTACATAAATGATAGGTAAGAAAAAGAAAAATAAGCAAAAAGTTCTGATGTGTTGAACATGATAGAAACACATTCTTCAGGGAAACAAAACACCAATGCACAAAAGTAGGTAACACGGAAAAATAATGTAAATAGCAACTAATTACTAGTCTGCCTATGAATTCTTTTTCCTATATAATAAAAATGTGGAGAGGCAATCTGGACAACCATGCAGATTAAAATTGATGTTTTTGCTTGTTTGTTTGTTTAGCTGGTCCCCATTCTCTGCCATTGGAGAATCAATCTAAATGTTATAGCACTGGTTCTTACCTGATATAAGACGTTATGTCATTCCATTATCTCTATGACATTGGAAATATGACATATATTTGCACTTTTCATAAATGTATGATTGCATATGCTTTAATTTATAAAATGCAATAGCAGGGGAACAGTATGACAATTTCAATGGCCTGTTTAGATCATATTGGCAACTGAGATCTAATTTATGAATCAGATTTGAGATATTTTTAGCACCATGTTTTCAATTTCATAAAAGCCATCCCACATAAATATGTTACCAATCCCATTTATATAAACTACCCACACACATGCAAATAAACTGACTGCATTTCAAATAGCCAGGCCAAGTGCCAGATTTGAGTGGACCCTGGGCAAGGTAATTTCTCTCAACACCACCCGAATGGGCCCCACCAAAGTTTAATGTGGGCAGAAGGGATAGCAGTGGTTGGTGGCACCACAGATGGGCAGCAGCAGTAAAATCAGCGTAGCTCCAGCTGCGTAGTACATCTTCAGCCTAGCAACATGATGAACTGGGTGAGGCAGCTGCAGCTGTCACCTCCATTAATTCCAATGCCTATAGCCCCCAACCACAATGTAGTATATGTTGGGAGAAGGGCATAGAGACATTGAGGAAAATGATGGCAGCTCCAGCCACTTGTTTTTACAAGAAAAAGAGAGTCCAGCATCAGCCGTGGTAGGCCCTCGAGCTCCACTTACCATGCCAAGTACCGATGGTGGGCTTGCAACTTGTAAACATTGCAAACATCTGTAGCATTTGCACAGAAAACAAGATTGTGGTGGGAAGCCTCTCAACTCTGGCAAGTATTTTTAAGGGAGCTGAGATCAGTCATCAGCAGTGGGTCTTCCTTGAACCCCAAGGCCCTGATAACTGCCCAAGCATGCCAGGTGCCAATGCCAGCCCTAGATTGAAAGCCCTAATTACATTAAGCATTTTAATACCCTTATGTACATGGGACAGCTGTAGATTAATTTCATCTCTTTGGATGTATTAGTGGGCTTCTTATCAAACATCTGCGGATGAACTAGGAAAATGAATGGTATAGACTGAATGAATGGATCTGTCAAAAGATGTAGAGTTCATGGGTGTTTTGTATTTTGACCTAATCCTCATGAAAAACTATATGAGCTTATGGAGCACACTGATATTGATTAGATCCCTTATCTAAACCCAGCCAAGAGAAACAACGCTGGTGGCTATTACATTATTTTCTGGACAGTAATCTCCAGTAACAATGATCTTATATCTATGTATATCACAAAACATCTACACGAACACCCATCCAACACCAACCCACCTAACACGCATACACACAGAGTTCATGATAATACATTATCAGTCATCACTGCACGTTTGTATTTTCCGCTGAATTGTTCCAGAAAGGGGGGATGCTTACTGAACCACTTAAGAATATTATCTCGTAATGGCAGTACCAATGGAAACAACAGAATACTCCATCATCATAACCTTTATTGTTGGAAGCCAATGGCCATATCAACAACAACAGAATACTCAGGCCTTAACTGACTTAAATCTTTCATATCTGGATCCATTTCAGTCGGGTTTCAGACCTGGTTTTGGTACGGAAACAGCCTTGGTCGCCCTGTATGATGACCTATGTTGGGAGAAAGACAGGGGGAGTGTGACTCTGTTGATTCTCCTTGATCTCTCAGCGGCTTTCGATACTATCGACCATGGTATCCTTCTGGGACGACTGGCTGAGTTGGGAGTGGGAGGCACTGCATTGCAGTGGTTCCGCTCCTACTTGGTGAGTCGGCTCCAGAAGGTGGTGCTTGGGGAACACTGCTCGGCCCCGTGGATTCTCCAGTATGGAGTTCCGCAGGGGTCAGTTTTGTCCCCCATGCTGTTCAATATCTACATGAAACCGTTGAGTGCAGTCATCCGGAGTTTTGGAGTGCGTTGTCATCAGTACGCTGATGACACGCAGCTCTATTTCTCCTTTTCATCTTCATCAGGTGAGGCTGTGGATGTGCTGAACCAGTGCCTGGCTGCGACAATGGACTGGATGAGGGCTAATAAACTGAAACTCAATCCAGACAAGACTGAGACGCTGTTAGTGGGTGGTTCCGCTGACCGGATGGAGGGTGTTCAACCTGTTCTGGATGGGGTTGCACTCCCCTTGAAGGAGCGGGTTTGTAGCTTGGGGGTTCTCCTAGAATCATCTCTGTCACTTGAGGCGCAGGTGGCCTCAGTGGCACGGAGTGCCTTCTACCAACTTCGGTTGGTGGCCCAGCTACGTCCCTATCTGGACAGGGATAACCTGGCTTCAGTTGTCCATGCTCTGGTAACCTCCAAGTTAGATTACTGCAATGCACTCTACGTGGGGCTGCCTTTGAAGGTGGTTCGGAAGCTGCAGCTTGTGCAAAATGCAGCGGCCAGATTGATAACTGGAACCAGTAGGTTCGAACATATAAGACCTACTCTGGCCCGCTTGCATTGGCTGCCTGTATGTTTCCGAGCCCAGTTCAAGGTGCTGGTTTTAACCTATAAAGCCTTACACGGCTTAGGACCACAATACCTGATGGAACGCCTTTCCCGACATGAACCTACCCGAACACTACGTTCAACATCTAAGGCCCTCCTCCGAGTGCCTCCTCCGAGGGAAGCTCGGAGGTCAGCAACAAGAGAGAGGGACTTCTCTGTGGTGGCTCCCCAATTGTGGAACGATCTCCCCGACGAGGCCCGCCTGGCGCCAACATTGTTATCTTTTCGGCGCCAGGACAAGACTTTCCTCTTCTCTCAGGCATTTGGCAATATCTGAGGAGCCTGGGTATGTTTTGTTTTGTTTTTGTAGTTTTTGAAGTGTTGAAGTGGTTTTTAAATGTACAGATTGTGTGTATGTTGTATGTTTTTGCTGTTTTAATTTTTGTATATTGTTTTTAATTGTTTTTAATCCTATGTAAACTGCCCAGAGAGCTTCGGCTATGGGGCGGTATACAAATGTAATAAATAAATAAATAAAACCCTTTGGTCTGATACTATGGTACCAAATAATTTAGTTTTCTTATCTGCTTTTCACTAGAAGCAAGGAATGAATAACTGCATGGAGGATTTTGGAAAACTGCACGATGGAAGTAAAAGCTTGTTCAATGCAAGGGACTGAAGGAGACTAACAGCATTATTTAACTGAACAGAGAGGGGAGAAACTACAGTGCAAAGTGATAAAGCAGACAAATCTTATCAATGGGGAGTAAAGAGCATGGAACAAAGTAGATGAAAGCTAAACATAGTAACATACAATTACCAGTAAAATCACATTTGAATTTGATTCCTTTTATTCTCAGTTGCTCTTAAAACTAGAACCGGGTGCCTAGATCTTAATTTATTATATTATTCCACCCCATAGCTGAAACTCTTTCACAACAATTCATAAGAATATACAAAAACAGGATTATACAACATACAGCTATATTTTGATAAAGTCATAGTCTAAAAAAAATTAACATATAAAATTTTAAAACAATTTAAGCAGTTAAAAACAATTTGAATAAACAACTTTTAATAGACATGTTCAAACAGTATGTCATTAAATGCCTGGGAGAAGATGGCAGTCTTAACCTGGTGCTGAAAAATGACAGTGTCACCTCCAGGGGAGCTCATTTCATAGTCGTGGGAGTGGGTACCACTATACTCTAGAAGGCATAAAAAGAAGGTATAGCTACTAGACACACATGTAAAGCAATGTTTGTTTTGGCCCAGAATGCTTTTACATTCCAAATCACCAAAAGTGTCTCTTTTGCTGGTATGATAATCTATAGAAGCATGATTCACTTGTGTGCTTTCCCTACATGGTGATCGCTGTGCAGAATGAAAAAATAATGGCTCTCAAATCCAACCATCAAAAGTAGAAGAGAGGTGCCTTTTGCAAAAAAAATAATGATGCATATACTTCACAGGGGGATTGAGGGTTCTTCCAGACAGAGAGCTCCTAGCACTGGCAATCAGAAGGCACTGTGGGAGCTATTCTGACTTTCCTTCATTAATGGATTTTCTGCAGTATGAAAAAAGATGGAAGTGGGGGGGAGGGGAGAAACACACATTGGTCACAAGTGGAAGACAACAACATCTGGACACCCCATAAAATTCCATGGATGAGAAGGACATGTGTGTGATCAAAGTTTTGCCTGGAAGTACGTTCAGAAACAAACCAAAACGTTATTTGATTGTAAACTGTATTCAAAAATGGTTATCTTCATTCCATATGATATTGATACAATTTATTTTCCCACTACAAATAGGAGGATCTGATTCTCCCACCCCACCCCCATCAAAAGTATTGCAAGAGTTTTGCAGGATTGTTGTAGAAGTATGGTCAATAAGACAAATTAAGAAAAAAGAAAAAAGGGGGGGGGGGGGAAACCAGTCCCTACAGATATACAAGAATTTAATTTATGTTCACAGAATGGAAACAAGCCCAAACATGGACATGAGCAGGAAGAAGAGTTCTCCAAACCTGTTTGCAAATTCTTACATATGTGCTTACATTTTTAAAATGCACATTTTGGAGGGGGAAAAAGCACACATTTTTAAAATTGTGCATTTCCCCACTGTAGTCTATTTTTTGCACATTCTCCTGGGGTGTTTTGCAATCCCAGTCATGCAAAGCAGAGATCACAAATGAGAACAGACAATCATCACGATGATGTTTGAAGAATCTGGGGGGGGAGGGGGAACGCAAACATCACTTGCTTGCGCATCCATACCAATATGATAATTTTTTTTCATAGAAACACGCTCCTTACTTGTTAGAATCCTTTTCTCAATTTGCTGGTTGAGAGAGCTAAAAAGTCTCACTGAGTTGGATCCAAAAATAAATCATACTTAGAGTAGACCTACTGAAACAAATAGGAATTGAGTTAGTCATGACTAACTGAACTTTCATTGATTTCAATGGGTCTATTTTAAGGATGACTAAGTCTGGATCCTTACCACTGAAATCTAAATTCAAAATGGCATTGGTGCCTCTGTCATCATAGGTTTAAGTTGTAGTATTAAATGGCCTTCTCTCCCCCCCTTGTTAAATTGTAGTACTTCTATTTACAAGCATTTTCACAAAAAACTCCTAAATTGCTTATGACCACTGCTCATGCATTAATATTAATTTAATTTGTGCCAAATGTTGATGCTTTTTGAGTCAAAGATTGGCAAGTCATCTTTCACTTACTAGGATTGAATCCTGTGGATTTTTCAAAGCCAGATGGTTAAAAACAAAAACCAAGCATCAAGAAAAGAAATGTTGTAAACTTCAGGACTGCAATGTGCTTCTTGGCATACTGAGATTAGTAATAGTAGTTCTATCAAAGACTGCCATGCTATAAAACTAGTGGTTTGCATTTAGATTACATTTGATTTCTCCATGTGGAAAATACATGCTCTAATTTTCCTCTTATGGTACAAGTGAAAATACTAAGCACACAATATCCTAGCTGATGACACCCAATGCAAGGTAGGCATGACTTGTTTTATAGCAATAATGCTTGCACTTCTGGCTGTGATTTTATGAAGCAAATATACCAAAGCAAGTCTAAAAAGACAGCACGAGCTAAGAGACAAAATAGCAAGTGGGAATGGAAGGTGAATCTGTGGGGACAGGTTGAAAGGACAAATCCTGGATCAAGGTGATTTTGCAAAACCGCATGTTCAGCTTTTGTCCAGCTTACTAGGAAACAAAATTCTAAACAGCAAGAGGAAAGAAAGGACAATCTTTCCATGCAAAATTATGAATTGGCTATTTGCCATTTACCTCTGCGCTACTATCAGTCATATTAATTTTAGGGTGGAAGAAAGAGCATCCATCACTTTGTTTCCACACTTAGGCCTATTTTTTTTAATATACTGAGCAAAACACTCATTTGGCTGGTATATTTTTACAATATGTCTCCAAGAAGCCAGAATGCACATTTAGGATCTTATTAGCTCAAAGAAAATGAGGCAACACTGCACACTATCTCCACAGGGATATTCTACAAAGTGGAAACTGTGAACCGACCCATTCTCCTCTCTCAAGAAAAGAAGCAAAATGGAATTCTCAAATAATAAACAGAGCTTCATTACCATGGAAAAGAGGGCAGCCACCTACACATTGTGCGATTTTTTTATGTCCTCACATTAACAAATGGATGTTTATTAACAATGATTTACTGAATCAAAGATTCAAGCACAAGCTTCAGCAAAGCAGCTGGATGTGAAACTGATACAAACAGCAATAGCAGTCTCTTAACTACACTACTTTAGATTCCAATCAGATGACCTGATAACAGAGCTCACTAAAAACAAACACGCCTTGTATTTTATTTATTTAAAACATTTTTATACTGCTGTTTAGACTTTTTTAATTTTTAGGATTTCAGTGCAGTGTACAGTTAAGTTAGCCTAGCAAGAATATAGTAATCAAACAATAAATAAAATCAGTAAAATAAATACAGGAGATTAAAAAGCCTGGGTAAACATGAATGTTTTAGACTGGCGCCAAAAAACTGCAATGCTTGCACCAGGTGAGCCTTTCTAGGAAGACTTGTCTCTTGTTGTTTAAATACTATACCCAGGAGAAAAGAGACACCTGAAGGAAGCCTTAGCAGAAGATCTCAAAATGTGGTCAGATTTATATGTGAAGAAGCACTTCTTCAGGTATTTGGATCCCAAGCGATTTAGAGTTTTAAAAGTTAAGTACCAGCATGTTGAACTGGGCCTGGAAGCAAACAGGCAGACAGTGGAGTTCTTTAAAAATTGGTGTCATATAAACGAACTTGGCAATACCATTCAACTTTCTGGTAGCTGCATTCTGCACCAGCTGAAACTTCCAAGTCTTCTGCAAGGGTAGTCCAATGTATAATGCACTGTAGTAAATCCATTTAGGAGGCTACCAAAGAGTAGATCACCATGGCCACACTATGATAGTCCAGAAATGTAGGGTGACCATATTTTGGAAACCAAAAAGGAGGACAACATGGAGGGCGTCCCCACCAATATGTTTGTCCCCAGGGGGAGTGTCCAGCACCAAGTGGGGGGGGGGGGCACCTGAACATAGCCTTGGTCACATGTCTGATTTTACAGCACACAATTAAGACAAATCTGTTCTACATAACATCTTAATGTTAAAATCACTGAAATAACAAGTGAGACATCCAATGTATCTGAAATTAACGCACTCACTCCTACTTTTGTAGTTTTTGTTGCCATACTCTGTGTGATATATTCTCCTCTTCCCTCAAATATCTTTTCTGATTGTATCCTCATTCTGCTGCAAGCTGATGCTTAATAGGGATTGCTGCCAACTGGCTGGCTTTTTTTTTTTAAAAAAAGTTCAATTTTGTTTTGAAACTTGCTAACAATCAACAGATGAACAGATCTGCTTGAAACTTGGCATGGCTAAAGCCCTACTTAACAGCTATCATGATGCTGGTCCAGCTCCTTATCATTCATATATATATATATATATATATATATAATGTTTTTTTAAAAATCCTAATAATCAACAGATGAACAGACCTGCTTCAAACTCAGCACAGCTAAAGCCCTACTTAAGAGCTATCAAAGTGTCAAGCTTCATCTCTTCATCTTTAAAAATGACAGTTTTTTAAAAGTATATATTTTAAAACCTCAAAAAAAAAATCCTAAAAATCAACGGATAAATTGATCTGCTTCAAACTTGGCATAGTGAAAGAACCACCTAAGGGATATCATATTGTCAAGTTTCATCTCTTCATCTTTAAAAATGATGGAGCTATAAGCAATTTCGTTAATTCCCATTGACAAGTAGAGTTGTCCTTTGGGTGGGGGGAGAATGGGAAAATCCAGATTTTTCTTCATATTTCATAATTTCTCCCCCTTCCCAAATTTGTTGCCAAAAACCCTGACATGTCTTGATTTTTCCAGCAGGCAAACCATCCAAGTTGGTCAAAAGCATTCCATGCCATCAAGGCCATGTGGGTTTCAAGTGACAACAGGGTATATCTAGGAGTATCTCAACTTTTCTTTCAGGGCAAATGCAACCCCATTTAAAACAAGACAGCCACGAGTTTCCCAGAAATTGGAAATAACTGTGCACAAAATGTTGCCCAATTTAATTAAGAATGTAGAATTGCTTGCAATATCCAATATTACTATTAATAGCACTAATTTACCATTAAAATAATTATTTATTTTTTCTACATCATGTTTCATTATTATTATTATTATTATTATTTATAATAATATCCTGCATTTTCCCCAATACTGGGATTTTACACTTATTTTCTTGCGTATGACATATTAAATATTTGAAAAAGTAATAAAAACATTGATTTGGGGTGAACCCCACTTAAGTAGAAATGGGCCCAGCTAAATCATATCATTTTCTTATAAACTTATAAGTAAAATGTCTAATTTTTAGCCTAAAGTTCAGGCCATGTCATGATGGGCCAAAGCATTTTCACCTGCAAACAGCTGTCTCTCCCTTTTCCCTTCTCCAAAACCATCAATATCTTTGCGAAATGTCATCCTCAAGCCTTCGAATGACCATATTACAGCATCCTTACGTGTTTAGAAGATCCTAGTAGGAACCCAAGGCCCTAATAGCTGTTGTCAGAAGCCATGGGAACAACTTTTCCCAGGCTACCTAGACACTGGGATCCTACCACAAAGCAGTGCCAAGTTAGCAAGATTTTTCATCACTACTGCACCCAGAGGAAGGCCTCCAAAAATAACCTAAGGTACTGAGCAGATAATACAGGAGGAGATGGTCATAAGAACATATAAAATAAGACGTGCTGGATCATACCAAGGATCCATCTAGTCTAGGGTGACCAGATAAAATCCAGGTCAGGGCTCATGGAACTTTAACAGTTGTAGAGAAAAGGGAATTTCAGCCAGTGTCATTTGTATGCAATTAGTTCCTGATGAAATTCCTTCTTCATCACAACAGTTAAAGTTGCAGGGTCCCTGCCTTCTTTTGTATATGATCACTCTAGTATAGTGCATGCAGCTTTAACTGTTGTGATGAAGAGGGAGTTTCACCAGGAACTAATTGCATACAAATGACACTGGCTGAAATTCCCTTTTCTCTACAACTGTTAAAGTTGCATGAGCCCTGACCTGGATTTTATCTGGTCACCCTAATCTAGTCCAGCATTCTGTTCACACAGTGGCCAACCAGCTGTCAACCAGGAACTCACAACCAGGACACAGGAGCAACGGCACCGTCCTGCCCATGTTCCCTAGCAACTGATACTGGAGGAACCACACAACTGTCAGGACTAGTAGCCATTGATAGCCTTCTCCTCCAGGTCCTTTCGATATTGGGATCCAAGCTGTTTAGGGCTTTAAAGGTCAACTTCGACATTTTGAATTGGACCTAGAAATGAACCGGAAGCCAGTGTAGCCAGCAAGACACTGGTGATGCATGATCATAAAGCCCAGTCCCAGTTAATAGCGTAGTAGCTCATTTTGAACTGAGGTTTCTGAATGTTCTTCAAAAGGTAGCATAACATACAATGCATACCAATAATCCAACTGGGAAATTAACAGAAAATAGATAACTATCACCAGGCTATCTCTGTCCTGATTGGGCCACAGCTGTTACAGCAGCCTAAACTGATAAAAGGTGTTCCTAGCCACCGAGATCATCTGTGCCTCAAATGACAGACGGATCCAGAAGCACCCCCAAGCTACATCCCTGAACTTTCAGGGGGAGTGCAAACCACTCCAGAATAGGTTGAACACGGCTCAAGCAGACATACAAACCACCTTTTAACAGTACTACCCAAGACGGGGATGTTAGCAATAAGCTTTAAGTTGTCCTCCACTTCTGGGTCCACTTTAGGTTTCTTTAGGAGTGGCCTGATTACTATCTCTTTCAAAAAGACTGGTATGACTTTCTCTCTCAAGGAGTAGCATACAATATACTGGGCCCAACCAGCCATACCCCACTTATTAGATGTAACAAGTACCTTGGCTGCAACTTTGTACCTCAACAACTGAAACTCATCCAATACAGCTGGACTAGACAATTGTCTGGACACCTCCAAAATTAGAATAGCCCTAACAGTGGAGTCCAAGTCATGCCAGATGTGAGAGAGATTTGAGAGAGATTTGCCAGTCTCTCACAGCAAGCTGTCAAGTGTGTGTCCAATTCACTTTCAGGATCAGATTAATAACCCCTTCACCACCTGAAACAGCTCTGCAGGATGACACTGTGAAGATGCAACAGAGGTGGAAAAGAACTCCTTCTCTGATACTGCATCACCACTGAATAGGCTCAATAATGAGTTCTAACCCATGTTCAGTCCAAGTCTTTCACCATTTGTGTTCCAGCTGCTGGCCCACTTGCATCTTTGTCCTCTGCTCCAGGGTATATACCAAAGAACTAATTTGGCTCTGCCAAGGGGAAGATGGTGCTTTTGCACCATCATGTCAACCAATCTATGTCCCATAGAATGACCAGGACATTGGCAGGCGTTCCAATCCTAGCAACTGTCCCCCAGAGCCCTCTTAATTAAAATGTATTAGGCAGATTCAAACTAGAGAGGTCCAAAGACGTAAGACACAGTGAGGTCCTTAGTGGATCAACTTCTTTAGGCATAACAATGTACAAGCTTTCAAGTCACACAGAATAATTAAGTGCGAGAATCAGTGACCAGCTTGGTTGGTAGAATCACTTCAGTATGTGGAATCCTTCACCCTACATTCATTAGCTCACTCTATTTTGAGTCTAAGCAAAGACTTTTATTTTGCCCACGTTTTTAATTTTTCTGAGTTTTAGTCTCCTGCTGCACTGCTGTATCTTTTTGTAAACTAACTTGATTTATATGTACTTCCCCACTGTTATTTGAATGACTTCTATTTGTATATAATGGTCATCTTGACCCTGTGAGGAAGAAGAAGCGAGGGAGGCAGGAGCAAGCAGAAAAAACACCAGGCCCTGCTCAAGTTGGAACCCCCCCCCCCCAAACAGAGCTAACTGTCATCATGACTCTGTGGGGAAGAAGGAACTGTTGATCTGTCCCTCCATTGGGAGAAGAGAGGGGGGAGCAGGGCCTTCCCACCAGCCCTGCTGAACAGTCTCCTTAATTTCTTTTTCTTTTTCCCCTCTTCCCTCCCCATCCCCATTTCCTTGTGTATCGTGTCTTTTTTTAGAATGTAAGCCTGAGGGCAGGGACTGTCTTCTTTACTGATTGAATGTAAGCCACTCCAGGAGCCTTTTTTGGCTGAGGGACGGGATAAAAATACAATTAATAAATAATACTTTTATTTATTTTCTTCTGTTTTAATCCTGAAGTCTTCTCGGTGGCTGGGAGGAATTTCTGATATGTGGTCCCAATGGCTCACCACATGGCCCATCATACACAGAGCCTTGGATTCCCAATTCTAGGCTCACCAAGTGTCAGGCACAGGAGTACCCTATGTGCAACCCATGGTTTTATGACACCATAGGACCCTCTTTATGTGCAGGCCAAGATTCAAGTAGGCAATCTGTACATTATCAATTAACTGAATTTCCTAGCATAAATCATTTTTTCTAAATTGAGTTCCTTATTTTTCATTTCCACCTATCTCCTCCCCATCCGCCCCGCACTAACCCCAAATTTGATTGTTTCAGAATTGTTCTGCCGTTAAAAAGATCATAACTGGACCTTAAGCAGAGATTATTAAAACAGGATATGGCCTATAAGGTTAAAAAAGAATGAAGTTAATGTTTTAAGGCCTTTTATCTGGACTGTTATGGGTGACAGTTACAATGTCAAATCTTCTATGAAATATTGAGAAAGAACGTCCAAAGACTACAAGGTATCAAGAACAGTCATAGTTCCAAACAGATGCTCTGTATCTGCATGTCCCTGAGAGAAGCAGAGAAGAAATCTTAACACATTTGAGAGAACAATAACTTTTCAATATGTTCGTTGGAAAGAAGAAAAGGAAGCATGCTTGAACAACCCCAAAGAGAAATATGTTCGCCGCTAACATAGAGGAGGGAATGCTCAAAAGTGTGCTCAGCAGTGACCCCAGCAATGCTAACAGGAACAGAGAGGAATGTTTAACTCAGCTGTGTGGGTGGTTAACAATGAAAGCTACATCCATATCCATCCACCCACTAATGTAGCGGTGATAACCATTCAATAGAACAGCTTTGCTCTTCACTTCTATCCTTACCCATCAATCTGTCTTCACCCACGCTACTTCTTTACAGGACAGATCTTCAGAGAACTCTAAGTATTCTCATCCTTAGGTTTGCAGAATGCAATTCTCCTTCAATCCTCCCAACAATTTCCATCCCCAAACTGAAATAACTCAGCACCCACCAGTGACCTTAGCCTTACTAGGCTGCAGTCTGAAAACACTGCTATATCATTTTCAAAATATTTTCTCTCTTTCACTGAATCTAATCAAAATACGTGTACACACATCGCACACACACATAATTTTATTGGGTATATCTACACTGTGTGTACAGACATTAAAATAAAAATGAGTTTAGACTAGAGGGTTTTATCCAATGTTAGTCCTATTTAGAGAAGACTCATTTCAATGAATCTATTCTAAATAGGATTAACAATGGATAAAACCCATAAGGTTTTCAAAGGAATATTACCAAGATCTTTTTTTAAACTTCTATAACAATTCTGGAGCTGTTCAATGCCACTGATTTCAATGACCCTTACGCTTAGAGTAAATATTTTTGAGATAATAGCCTACATCCTAATTCTGATCAAGATGATTTTAAATAAAGGCTGCTTCACATATGAGAAACATACCAGTGTTCCTCATAAATGCAGGTTGCTTACCTGTAACTGTAGTTCTTGAAGTGGTCATCTGTGCATTCCCACATATGGGCTCTATGCCTGCGCTGAGCCTAATTCAGGAAACGTCTATAGCTGAGGAATGTTTTGGGGGGAACCTTCCCCCACCATCATACTGCACATGTCCCAGTAGTTCCCACCTGTTCCCTCAATTCTCTTGAGACCGATGAAGTGGCCTCAAATTGAGGGAATTACCCTCACTTCAGGATCAACACCAAAGCGGGGATGGTCAGGCTGTGTGTCTGAACGCACAGATGACCACTCAAAGAACTACAGTTACATGTAAGCAACCTGTATTTCTTCTTCGTAG
Organism: Anniella stebbinsi; assembly: GCA_029215795.1. Classification (NCBI taxonomy): domain Eukaryota; kingdom Metazoa; phylum Chordata; class Lepidosauria; order Squamata; family Anniellidae; genus Anniella; species Anniella stebbinsi. The sequence continues at coordinate 187,915,974 of JARDYH010000002.1, forward strand.
TCTCTGTGCATTCCCACATATGAGCAATTAACAAGCAGACTTACCAGAGGAAATAACTATACAAAACTCGGCTAACCATGTGAATAGGGGGGGGGGGGGGGGGGGAGAACGGACAATATTCCCGAAGAGGTGACTCGCAAGTCAAAAGAGAACTGACAGAACAGGTGGGAACCCACTGGGACATGCACAGTACAATGGTGGTGGTGGGGTTTCCCACCAAAATGTTCCTCAGCTATAGACATTTCCTGAATTAGGCTCAGTGCAGTCGCAGAGCCCATATGTAGGAACGCACAGAGACCACAAAGAAGAACATGTGACAGCCATGCTCATCTTCTTCTGACCACATATAAATCTGGTCACTATCATACACGCCTTGGTCAATCCAGATTAGATCACAGCAACACACTCAATGACACAATCAACACAATGTGCTAATTGGTGGGTTATTTAACCTATGAATTGGTGTGGATGAGGGGGAGCAAGCACTCCACGGTTTCACTTTCAATTAACAATCTATGATAGCCCCGTTAAAGAATCTGCTCCTCTCACCTTCTTCAATTCATTTGGTTAAATAAATAACCCACTAATTGGTGTTACATGTGATCACGGTCTATGTGTTTCCACAGTGGCAAACTAGGTACTTCTGGGAAATCTACAAATCAGATATGAGGTAAACATTACACATACACACACACACACCACTGTTTGTTCTCAATAATATTCAGAGGTATACTGCCTCTGGCCATAGAGGATCCATCTAGCTATCATGGGTAATAGCTTTTGGAAGACCTATCCTCCATGAATTTTGTCTACTCTCCTTTTAAAACCACGTAAGTGTGTGGCTATAACCGCATCCTGTGGCAGTCAATTCCATCAGCCAATATGTATCATTTTACAAAGTTCAATAACATTTCCTCATTGTAATCTCTTCTCTAAACTAAAAAGCTAATATCGGGGTTTACTGACCCAGTGTATTCCAAAGAAGTTCTCTTTAAACCAAGCAACATTAATTTAATGGCTAAATGCAAATTGTGGGAAACAACCTTTGAATGTGATTAATTTAACACATACACAATGTATTCTACAGAAATTAGTGAAGGGGGGGGGGGTTGATTGGAAGTGTTAAAAACAAAAGACTGTAATGAAAAATCACCACAATTTAATTTCTGAACGGACAAGAACAATGCTTTCAAAATGCTGCTTAATTCAATCTAATACTACATGTCCTATTAAATTCAAGTAGTCTTTTTGTAAAGGTGCAACATATACACTATTTAAGCAAAAAAAAATGAAAAACCCTCAGTGGCAATTTACTGCATGCACTGATTCCTGTTGGGCACACAGGGAATAGAGAGGGTGAGCTAAATAAAGGCAAGCAATCTTGCAGTCTGTAAGCATCACATGTGCTCTAAGCTACAGTAAAGACTGCATCTTGACTTAAACTAGGGAGTGCTACTTGATTATGAGTTCAAGGCTGCAGAATATTTATTATAAGATAAAACCTATGCCATAATCACAGTAACTGAATTCATCACTCACCTGTTCCCATGGAAAGGAAAGCTGCTTGTATGTCCACTGTGTCATTGACATTGTAAAAATAAATATTTGGACACAAAAAGAGGAACTTATTTACTACCAGTAGCCACTGTTTTTAACCCCAATAGATCGAACGTAGCTACGGAAAGCACCCAGCCAATGGAAACAATCTTAGCCTCACCGTAAATCCTGAAAAAATACATCTTGCTCATTTGTGTGGATCTCTTTATTACAGTTGACAAGGGCTGGCCCAGGGGACTAACTTGTTGTTCCATAAAGATTCCTAAACAGGAGTAAGTGATGAAACATTTAATCCAACCCCTGGAATCAAATGGCTTCTGTTGCTACTGATGGCTAGAGAAAAACCTATTTGCCAATTAAATAATGGCATTCAAAGCTACTCTGTATATTATGCCTCCTAATGCAGCTCAGCTGTCCTGGAATGTATCCAAGAAACTTCATATTTTACAATAATAAAGAGAATTCAACGTAATTGCCCGGGGTGGGGTGGGTATTCTATTAACCAGTATTGGTACAAATTGTTCTTTGAGCAAGGAAAATAATTTTGTGGGGAAACTATTATTTAATTCAGGTATGAATTAAAGAAAAAATACATTTTATTTACATAACAGAATACAATCCAGAGACGTTTGCGTGCAAGATCTATACAAACCATCCTCGGCAGCTGTCAGAAGAACTTCCTATTGAACTGTCACAGAGTGTTGTTGTTGTTGTTGTTTAATTCAACCTGAAGAGGACGTAGTTCAAGAAACTGAGATGGATGCATTGTCTTTTGAGCATGTGCAAAGCAGCTCACTGGACTGTCACCACTTGCCCCATTACAGTGACAAACCTGGGAAAATCCCAATAAGGACATGGGAACACCATGCACACAGATGTTTCGGCATTCACTTCAGTGCTGGGGAAAGCATCCTTTCGCTCAGGAAGTCTCAATTTACACTGATCTCTGCGCACACATTAAAGCTGTTTAAAGCCTCAGATCTGAGCCATTACCTTTAAGGTTGCAATCCTATACCCCACTTATCTGGAGGCAAGCCCCACTGAACACCATGCTGCTCACTCCTGAGTAGGCATGCACTTGATTAGGCTATTAGTGTTGCAAAGCAGTAGGTGCCTGCAAAACAAAGCAACATTTCATTTCTTCCAAGTTCTAGGAGTAGGTGGATTGCTGCGGCCTCTTATCTAGCAAAACTCTTAAGGTTCTGTTAACTTCAAAACATGGAATACCTTTGTCAAGCTTATCCATCCCATAGATTTCATTAGGACTACTCTACAGGAAGCAGTTTCAAGACTATGGGGGAAAACAAAAACAATCAAGATAGAAAGGATTTTAAAATGCTATGAATTAAGCCTACTAAAGGGCTGAAATGGATTAAAAATGCAGAAGGCCAAGCAACTTTCTTGCAGCATATTTTAGGCAATGACTGGAAATATCAGGGGAGCTTCCAGAACCATCCTCCACCCAGAACCCTATCTTGAGATAGAAAATAAAAAAGCATATCCCTCCTATAAAAGCCTCAAAATGGCAGCCCAAAATGAAACGATGAATAATCTTTTTTTAAAGGTCTTCTATTATAGTATATGCAACCTTTTAAAATAGATAATGAAAAGTGATTTCAACAGAACAAGACATAAAATTGTTAAAGACTAACAAGGTAAATTCTGAAATGCAGGCTGTACAGACAGTGAGAATTATATTATTGACAACAGCCATTCATAAAAAGAGTGGCTGGTGAAAACACAGATATTGTGGCATTCGGACGTTAAGTAGCACATGTAGTGTGATAAGAAAACTTTATCCTGATTTAAGCCACAGGTTAATGAATTGAAACTCTTCAATGAAATGCAATTCCTTTGTTACAAAATGGCCACTTATACATTTCTCACCATTAGGGTGACCAGATAAAATCCAGGTCAGGGCTCATGTAACTTTAACAGTTGTAGAGAAAAGGCCATTTCAGCCAGTGTCATTTGTATGCAATTAGTTCCTGGTGAAATCCCCTCTTCATCACAACAGTTAAAGTTGCAGGGGCCCTGCCCTCTTTTGTATCTGGTCACTCTAGTATAGTGCCTGCACCTTTAACTGTTGTGATGAAGAGGGAATTTCACCACGAACAAATTGCATTCAAATGACTCTGGCTGAAATTCCCTTTTCTCTACAAACTGTAGAGCCCTGACCTCTACAAACTGTAGAGCCCTGACCATGAACCCTGACCTGGATTTTATCTGGTCACCCTACCCACCATTATAAGACTGTTTACTCTGATTTTCTTGAAAGATTCCTAAAAATGTCAAATCATGCTGTCCCCTTAAGTCATTTTGCTTAATTCTTCACTAATGACGGCAAATGATTTTTGTAATGTATATTGGTATGCATTCATATTCTGCTGCTAGGCATGTGTTCATATTTTGAGCAATCCATCAAGCTATCTTTATAGATTTTAATTACTGTTGGCAGTAACTCTATTCAATAATGCTTTTTTGATGCTACATGTCAACACAACAAGACTGGACCCTATGAAATGTCAGTTTAAAAGCATCATTAGCCCAGATTGATAGAACTTTGTTGTTACCTCAAGGAGCAGTAATTTGAACGTGCTACTTCTGGGGAAATTAATTCTCTTTGATTTGTAGAACTTTACAATATCCAGAGATGAATCACTAAAAAAATGCTGCTAATTTTTTTGTTTCTATATTATTAAAAGGTAAGAATCACAGTATGCCGAGCTGACTTTTCTGGGGACAGAGAAAAGAGTTCATTAGCAAATCAAAGATAGAAGAATAAAACTTGCTCCTGCAGTAACCCTACCATACTCTGACATCTCCTGCTGTGACCCTAGCAGAGAAAAGGGCAACCGAAATGATCAATATAGGGGAGAAAATCTTACCACATTTGTGGCTTTTTAGTTGCTTTTTTGTTGTTAAAGGCAAGTAAAGGGGTGGGCCAGGTCAATAAAATAATACATGGTGTGGAGAAAGTGGATAGGGAGCATTTTCCTCCTTCCCTCATAATGCTAGAACCCAATATCATCCATGAAGCTGAATGGTGGTAGATTCTTCAGACAGCACATAGATAAACTATGAAATTCACTACCACAAAATGCGGTGTTAGTTACCAGATTAGATGGCTTGAAATGGAAATTAAACAAAATTCAAGGAGAAGTCAATCAATGGCACTAGTCATGATGGCTCTATGCTACTTCCAAGAACAGAGGCAGCATGCCTCTTAATAGCTGGAGAACAAGTGCCCTCATGTCCTGCTTGTGGGGCTTCCCATTGGTATCTGGTTGTCCACTACGGGAAACAGGATGCTGGCCTACATGGACCTTTGATCTTATCCAGCAGGACTTTCTTAATCTGCCGCTCTTTTCTTCTAATTTCTACCCTGATGAAAGCAAATCACCACCATAGTGGACTGGAATTTCTTTTTCTACAACATCTGTGGTAACAAGGGGGTATTACAGATAGCTTGGCCGAGTGCAAAACTTGATTAAGCAAGGCATTGTAAAAGCAATAAAGGCTTGCCAGCAAATAAAACTTTTTTAGCCCTCCAAGTACTAAGCCTTTATTGAGGAATTATCAAGTACAATTATTCAATGTAAAATAAACATGTTCAGTGTGCTTCTGTATTGGAGGTTCATGAGAAAATAAACTTTTTCAAAAATCTGTTTGCACTAAATCTAGCTATTAAAGCTGTTTGTTTACTAAACACAATGGCTTTTGTTATGGAATATTATGAGCCCTCTTCCCATAATTCACGGTTATTTATATGGGATAGGAACCAGATAGCCGGTGTCTAAACTATATGACTGACTATTTACTTCTCCCTGGTGGGCAAAATTTTCTTAAATCTCATACAAGTCAACTTTAAATGCAAGATACATACAGCTTGAGCCTGCAATTTGTAGTGCTACCTTAAACATGCTTAAAGCACAGATGTTACAATGACACAAAAGTATAATATTGATTAGTATTGCAGTGAAGTAATGGCCAAGCATTCAGATAAATCACTATGTTACATTGATGTTGTAGGCAGACATGGTAGCACTTGGATGAAGAAGAGCATTAGCAGACTTCAGCACATGTGGGACCAAGCTAAGCGGACCAGGGCATATTTTCTATTTACTCTTAAAGTGAATTGCCAGGCTTCTTAGATCTTAAGTAGCAATGGTTTGTTAGTTTGATGACGACCAAAGGAAGGTCTGGTTTATTTTTTATGTAATATGGTCACTATGATGTGACTTTCGTCAGAGATTGACCTAATTCTCGATAACTTTGCTCATGACTTTTCAGACATGGTACATTTTTTATTTTATTTATATATTACATTTATATCCCACCTTTTTTACTCCAAGGAACCCAAGGCAGCATACATAATCCTCCTCCTCCTCTCCATTTTATCTTCACAACAACAACCCTGTGAGGTAGGTTGGGCTGAGAGTCTGTGACTGGCCCAAAGTCACCCAGTGAGCTTTCATGGCCGAGTGAGGACTGGAACTCAGATCTCCCAACTCCCAGTCAAACACTCTATCCACTACACCACATTGGCTCTCAACTCAAGGAGGAGTGCATTCACCACCAGTGAAAATATTTTTGGGATGATCACTTTACTACACCAAAATAAATATGGGAATATGGCCTAAGATATAGTATGAATAGTGTGTATACACCCTGGATAGAGTGCTGGATTTTGTTCTCTAAAGTCCACATCTTTCCTCATCCAAAAACCTACTGGGTTGGATCCAGAATTGACTCACTGAAATCAATGGGACATCAGTTAGCCATGACTACCATAACTGGGACTATTCTAAGTATGTCTAAATCGGGATCCAACCCAATGAGAAACTCTGGCCAAATCATTGTCTCGTAACCTTAGTGCTTCATCTGTAAAATTTAGCAGAATGAAGATACTAAAATCTATTTAGGAACATCCAAAAATGTGCACAGATGCAGAAATGTTTGTTTCTTGTTACTTTGTTCCTTAAATTTCCCTTAGTTCTTAAATTTCAAAATTAGCTGATCAGGTGGGGCAGGAAGATATTTTAAATAATCCCAAAGATCCAATGTGCATTAATCATGAAGACTTCTGGATCACAGCCAGGATTATTGCAGGGATAAATAAAATGAGGACCAAGGACCATTATCAAAATATTTAGGAATAGGGATTCATAGTGCAGGGCTTCAAGTAGCCATTCTATTCTCAGGAGTTTATTCCGATTGCTAATGAATCATGTTATCTATTTTAAATCACTTTGCAAATCTAAATAATGTCACTTTTTCAGTTTGAATCTGATAAATTACCAATTGTCAGGATTTTATTTCCATATCAGTTGATTTTTTCCCTATAAAAGCAGTGGTGATTCAAGTCTATAATAGTAACTCCCTTTCTTTCTGGCTCTAATCCCTGAAATTATAGTATTTTAGTGAGTTCAAAACCTTTAACAAGAGCAAAATCCATTCCAAAATATCTTGAAATGTAATTAGTGATGCATAAAGTGCTCTTTTTCATATTATGTCAATGAATACATTAGCTCTAACATCTATTCTCCTGATAAGTCATTTTGTAGTGGTCTACTTTTTGTTTTCCTTTCACAAACATGGATGCAGCTAGTAAGAGACTCTTCACTATGATTAATGGGCTCCCATTGGGCACACAGAAAATTTCCCAGCCTGGTTCCCTTGAGAATGCTCCGCAACATGGATTTCTAGGCAAAGCTAGATTAAAAGAGGAGGAGCAATAGCTATAGTCTACCTACCCCACAGCCATCAATTTATACAGTGATAAATCAAAGTTTTCAGCCAGAACAAAGACTAGTGTGGCAAACAAACAAGGGTGTTCACAGCAAATTGTTTTGAAGCAGAATATAACTCTCAACAGAGACAATGGAGCTGAGCAAAGCCACTGTCAATATCACAATAATACGCAGTTGATTCATGAAGAATTAGACACACTGCATCCAATTACTGCTGAATTAACTTAAAGAGAGATCAGAAAAAAGAAAATCAGGGATTAGTTGCTTCTCTTTCCCAACACTCCTCTCCACACTATTAAAATAACGCAACTGTAAGATTTATTTTTCTTTAAATGCTTAGAAACTTTGAAGCAATATTAGAAAATTTAAAAATTTCCAAACAAATTCAGTCAGACACATACACATAAACTCCCAGTTTTCATTACATTTTCTCTTCTGTAGTAACAACTACAGTAATTCATGCAACCCATTCACACTCCTCCTCAAATGAAATATGCCTACTGGTTCTTATTATCATATATTTTCTAAGTTACCATAATACAGTTTTAAAAAACCATTGTTTAAAATTCACTACCCCAACAAATCTGGAGAAAACTCCAGGGATATGAAGTACAAAGCAAAGGGCAAGGAGTTTAGTCACTTTTTGCCTATTTTAAGAACCAGTCAATTATTTTTCAGGTAGTTCAGTTTTTCCATTTCATAAAACTGTGCTTGTATAAAGAAGAAGTCTGGCTTGAATCACATCTGAAATTGTCTGTATCCTTATCTTCATCCCGAAACCAAAACTCCTATTAATGTCTGTGGAAATACTGTTGTAAATGAGAACACCTGGGATTGAAGTCCAGTTCATATATTACTGGCAGTGGCCTGAGAGCCATTATATCACATCTCTTTCCACACCACTCAAGATGACAGAATAAGGCATGCTCGGCCAATATCTGCTGCCAAACTAAGGGGCATAGGGTTATAATAAGTATAGGATAGATGCATAGCAGACCACAAGCTTTCCCTGAGCACAAAAGAACCTTTAGATATTCAGTAAAATACCAAGTAGTATCCATGTGTTGTTCACCAAATGTTGATCAAACCTCCCTTCAGGTAGCTTGCATGCATTAATTACAGATCCTTAGATTTTGGGAAGAATTTTCAGGGGAGTAGGCAGTCAGTTTAATTCCCATTTTTGTTCTTCAAGAGATGTGGAGCCCTTATCTATAGGGACTCTTTTCTGTCCTGCTCAGTTCTGTCCTTGTTCATCTGTATGCAAACACACCATATTTAGAAACAGGATATAGATGTATTCTTATTCTTACTGTCCTTCACTCCTCTCTCATGATAGAAACATGCATGTGGTGAACAGGACGGAACTCTTTAAATGTACTAGTCCTTGGCTCCATCTGGAGAGGCAATTAATTGAAAGCCTTCAGCCAAGCAATAAGCAAAAAGGACTGTTACCTACTATTTCTTCCCTCACATTATAACATGTGGTTAGAGCTGGAGGCCCCAGACAACTGCCTTTGCAAACATTTACAGCAGGGGTGGTGCACCTCTTTTGGCCCAAGAGCTGAATTCTGGGGGGGGAGGGCATTGCAGTGGTGGTGAGGCTGAAGAGAAAAAGGGGCAGAACTGAAGGCAATGGATCAAAATACCAGCTTACTTTGGCTTAAAGCTCTTGCTGTCAGTAGCTAAACCTTATGAGAGACATTTCAACCTTTGTGAATAGAGAAAGAAAATGTCCAAAAGCTGGGAAACTATCAAATGATCTGTAGTCGGCCAAAAGGGTGTGGGGTGAGCAGAAGGGACTGGCCATCTGAGAAACTTCGGAGGGCTAGATTGGGTCCCCAGAGGATCAAGCTACACCTCTGATTTAAAGCTACCTCTGGTTAGCAGTCACCTGTTTCCATGCACTGTAATGAAATGTAAAAGGCAAAGTATTTGGAAAACACCAAACTGAAGTGATGAAAAGGTAGCAAGATGGCTTCGTGTCATGCGGCACACCTCAATCTCCCCTCTTTTCACCTCTTACATTATTCTTGCATTTCGGTCAATGGTACAAAGGATTAGGATAGGAGCATAATACAAAGAAAATTTCTGGCACCATGTATGCAAATTATCTATACGGAGAAGAATGAAGACAACTTGGTCCAACACTCTTCAATGGCACCCATAAATTATAAACTTTGGCACATGTTCACCTATATCCTGTTAATTCCTTCCTTATTTGAATATAGTTTTATTCTCAGAATCATTGCTCCAATGTAAATTTCTATAGAGAGACAGAATACTTTCTGACATGAAACAAATTTGAAACTCTCTCTCTCTCTCTCTCTCTCTGCCATCTACACCATTTTGAGTGCCCACTTTCAGACTTTTTCTGGGTTTTGCTGTCTTTTTTCTGCTTCCTTCCAAGGCTACACATTTTTCTTCCTTCTCATCTTCTACCTTTACCTCGCCAAACAACCCCAGCTACCTACCCAACTAGCAATGCTCCCCCTTCCATTGTGTTCCTGTGTTAACAATAGGAATATGGCTGGAAATGGTTAGTGCTCGCAAAGTGTCAACAGAGAAGTTTTTTTACCACTAAAAAGATTAGAACTTCCACCACAAAGGCACTACAAAAAATAGGGAAGAGTATCAGGCGTTGGAATAGAAAACCTGAAGGTAGAGGAATTGACAAATCCAAAGCTCTGTTGAGCAGGCAGAAGAGGAAGGTGGCTAGAAAATAAGTATGCCAGCTCTCAAGCTGGCATACTTTCCCTCACATTCCAGGAGAGTAGAGATGTATGGATTTTGTAAAATCCTTTTGCTCTGATTAGCAGATTATGAAGAGCCTTTCATTCCATCATCCCTATATTGACGGAATCGTATTTCTGACAATTTTCCAAATTTGCGTTCGTGCGCACTTGTATAATCTGTTCAGTCTGTTTGGCGGATTGTCAGGCGCCTTTCATTCCATCATCTGCACGTTGATGGAATCATATTTCTTTCAATTTCCTGAATTTGTGTTCATGTGCACTCACACAAATATAAAGTTGCTCAAATTTGCACTTGAGAAAATCCACAAATCCAACCCCAAATGTGCAAATCCCCAAATGTATTTTTTCATGTTTTAGACTGGGGGGGGGGGGACGGGACACATTTTCAGGCACTGTTTTTTTTTAAATTTCTTTCATTAAAAAAAACCAGTCTGCAAGTCCATGGAATCTGTAAGATTTTGGAAAAGGAACCACACAGAAAGCAGAAGATTCCATGCTCACAAAAGGAAGATCTGTGAGGACACAAGTCTTCTCTACCTATGACCACTTAGTCCGCTTACAGAGAGGGAGATCTGCTAAACCTGATGGGCAGCAGGACACAGACGTGGCTGTATTTTCCAAATACGTTGCCTTTTACATTTGTTCATATTTTATCATATATCAATCATGATACTTAGAATGTATAGCATTTCTGATTAGTCAAGGCCTGTCACATACTTTTATCTTTACTCTGCAATATAGTCAGAATTCTTATCCTTATATTAATGGTAAGGAGGGCAGTGGAGTGACACCAAGAGATAGTTGTTTGTCTAAGACCACCAAGTGAGACCATGGTCTTCTACAACAGCTGCTTCATACCTGGGTTTGGAGTCTGGGTATCTTTGGAAAAGAGCATGTATAGCAGCAAAAGAACAATCTTTGTATGAGTAGGAAGCAAGAAATATGAGAGACTAACAATGTATGTCACAGCCAAATTTTGTTATCCTGAGGCTGTGGATTCTAACAGTCTATTTCAAGGCCCCTCTTTCTCCTTCAGACAATGGAAATGTTACACAGCAAAGCAAATGAAGAAAAACACTTACAGTGTGCAACCAACTTGCAAGAATCCATGGTCTAACTCATAACCTCACAAGAGCACTCATAAGTCACTTGTTATTACGACTAATGTTGTTGTCATTTACGGAAATCTATAAAGCCTAAAAGCCAACAAGTTGTTCAGCTACTTCATGTTAAAATTAGCATTAGTGTTATTATTAAATTTGCACAGTGTCCTTCTATGTTTTTTTTCCCCTTGGCAAAGGTCAAATGAGCATGATGTTTCCTTAATAGTTGGGATGTCTTTATTTTTAATCTTTTTTCCAGTGACTAGCTGTCACTTAAAGACAAAATGTCAAACTTTAAGAACTCTACATCCGTTTCAAATCAATAGAAACTGGAAGAGCTCGGCACCTCTGAAAATAGAACCAATTATTTAGTTCTCTAAATATGGATTTAGAGTGTACCTAATTTCACAAACACTCGGTTGAATAGTTAAGCTGTTTCTAGGAGTCTGTTTTCCCTTGGAGTAATGGTATCTACACTTATGGGCACAGCAGGGACTGTGCCTATTAACTGCCTAAGGTAACATTTTGCAAGGTACAACAGTGCAATTCTATACATGTTATTATTATTATTATTATTATTATTATTATTATTTACACTTATATACCGCCCCATAGCCGAAGCTCTCTGGGCGGTTTACAAAAATTAAAAGATTTAACACTAAAAAGGTTCCAGACCTATACGAAGTTCAGTGCCAGGATCAAGTCCTGCCTGGGAAGAGCACTTCACCAACGGACCCTCACCAATGGGGATAATAACATGATGCCGACCGCTCGGGGGTCGCATAACTAGTTAGCATGCCAGAGTCTCGTTCGTTATCGGAATTAACCAGACAAATCGCTCCACCAACTAAGAACGGCCATGCACCACCACCCACAGAATCGAGAAAGAGCTATCAATCTGTCAATCCTTTCCATGTCCGGGCCGGGTGAGGTTTCCCGTGTAAGTCCTATTGAATTCAATAGGTCTTACTCTTAGTTAAGTGGGTATAGTCGAAATCAGGTGGGAGTTCATACCTTAGAAAGTCATTTAGGCAGGGCACCATTTCCAGTTTTGGTTGGTACTGCAATGAGATTTGAGGGAACAGATTCCAGGCCTGCTCCTGGACATATTCAACATTAAATCCCCCTCCCAACACAAAGCATAACTTGTTTTAAGATTGTTACTGTGGTTGTCTTTTGTAACTCATAGTAACCAGAGTTTCTAGTACTCGTGAGGTACCTAGAAAGTTGCCTTATACTGAGTCAGACCATTGCCCCATCTAGCTCAGTACTGGCGATATTGACCGAGAGTGGCACTCAAGTGTTTCAGGCAGGAATTTTTCCTGTCCTATCTGGATATGCCAAGGATCGAACCTGTGACCTTCTGCTTGCAAAGTTGGTGGGTTTTGAAATCTAGAATTGTGGTGGGCTGATTGGAGTGAACTGCTTCTTCTTGCCCTCCATAACTGGACAAACTGTTGCACCCATCTTTGTAATGATTAGATGAAAGGTAGGGTGATATGTATGGTTGACTAGCATTGTGAAGTTCTGGCAGAGACAATTAACACATACACATCTGGCACATGGAGTCAGTTTGGTACTGCACTAGAACCAAAGAAGAGGGGAAATGTATTATAATGAGTATCTGTAACATCTCAAACCATAACACATTTGATAGCAATTTGTATTTGAACCCTAAGTGAAATTACTAATCTTGTTCTGCCAAAGTTAAAGGCATTTAAGCACAGAAGAAAAACCCTGGTGGATCTATCTAATCTAGTATTCTGTCTGGCCAAACAGAAACATAGGGAAGCCCACAAAAGTGACATAAAGGCAATCACCCTCTCCCATTATCACTCCCAGAAGCTGGTATTCAGTGGCATACTAGCTCTGTACAGGCAAGCTACCTATAGTTTTCTGTGTCTTGATGGTTTTAAAAGGCCACCAAGGTGATTTGGTCAATAGCTGAAAGACTGGGTGCCTCCTTAAAGCCATCAAATTAGTGTCCATCACCACACTCTGCAGCAACAAATATGAAAAATTATGAAGGTGCACTGTGTAGGGAAGTATTTTAGTTTGTCCTGAATATCATGCAAATTTGGTTGGATGACCCTCAATACTATTATTATGAGATAGGGAGAAAAAGACCCTACATTTTTCCCCATGCCATGCAACTTTTACACACCTGGATCACATTTTTTCCTAAACTAAAAAGCCTAAACTAAAAAGCCTCAAACATTGTAGCCTTTCCTTATAGGAAAAACTGCCCCAGCCTCCTCATGGTTTTGGTTGCTCTTTTCAGTACCTTTCTGACTCTACAACATGCTTTTTGAGTTGAGTAACCCATTGACTCATATGTAAGTATAGTCATAATGACAGGTTTATACCTATCTTCATAGTGAACTGTTCCAGGACATAAAGTTCCTAACAGAAAAATCCTCTGCGTGTTTATTCAAAAGTAAAGTCCAGTCGTGATCCACAGGGCTTACTCCCTAGTAGGTTCACACAGGACTGCAAACTCAGTCACTTTTGTCTCATAAGTATCATTCCAGCTGCTACTCTTCATTTCTGTACTACAGTCTGAAATTATAAAGAACGAAAACATAATTCATATTCATAATTAGTGGGTTTCAGATAATCAAAACGTGACACACAATTAACACAAGCGCACTAGAGACCATTAAATGTAGTTTAACCCATTTTTATTAAAAGAAATGAGCTTTTACAGGCAAGAGGTTTCAAAGAGAGATCACGGCATATCACTTTCCTGTGTAAATGAGTTTCCCTTCCTACATGGTTTCACATGTGAATAAGAAGCATTTTGAGTACACATTTAACCCCAGAGAAAGGTAGATTGTTGCTCTCAGTTTTCAGTGTGGCCTCATAAATCATTCCTTTTCTCCAGTGCCAGTACATATTTCAAGAAACTAATCCGGAATGCTTTTAATACTGAGAACAGATAGTTCTGTCTCTTTGTAAACGGGCATATCACAATTGAACATCCATTGTGGCTCATAGTCCTATCAACCAGCATATCCTGTTTAACCTTGTTTCCATTCTTCATTCTATGAAGTACTTATCGAATGATGCATGCATTGCATCATTCTTAAAATAATGAAATTCATTTATCTATAAGTGCCACATCTGAAAAAAGAAGTTCCTAGTAGCCTCCAATATTATTATTTCAAAATGAGAGAAATGTGCATAGCCACTGCCTATTTTGTAATTATTATCTGCTAAAATATTGCAACAATGTTGCATTTGTCCATTTTAATTCTGATCTGCTGGTATGTTTAGATGATTGAAATATTGATTAATTTCAAATATAAATCTGCGGTTAAATTTTTAAAAAGATACTGCACTTAATACAACTATACGGTTTCTAGCATGCTTAGTCCCCTCATACTAGGGATGGGGGGAAATCATTAATTTCACTTCACACTTTTAAACCAATAACAAACCAAAACTTAGATAATCTTCAAAATTTGCACTTCTCCACATTTTGCAATGGCATTCTTTAGTGGATGTTGGAGCAATCCATCTGGGGGGGAGGGGGGGGTTGAGCCCGCCTAGCTTTGGGCAGCTCAACCCCAAGTGCAAGGTGGGCCAGGTTGTGGACTTCCACCAACAGCCAAACTCCTTGCGCTCTCCTACAGATGCTGCTGGCAAAAGCAAAGGAAGTGTGAGGGTTGTGCTCCGTGGCGCCAGCAGGGTGGGAGCCAAAAAGAGAGCACCATGGGGCTTCCCTCCTGTCTCCCTCTCTGTCATTGCCACCACTGTGCCTCCCTCTGCCCAGCAAAAGGAGGTGCAGTGGCGCAACAGCAGCAGGATCAGAAACACCGGTGCTCGACTTGCTCGCCGCCTGTCATTGTGCGCAAGCCTCCCTTTTCCCTGCTGGAGCCCTAGCAAGATGAAGGGAGACTTCTGGACAACGACTGGTGCTCGACTTACCCACCGCCTCTTGTTGCCATTCCCACTGCCGCCGCTATTACCTGCTAGCTGCTCTGCACAACTCTCTGGAGCAAGAGAGGTGTGCAGAGTAGTCAGCATTGGGAGGGGGGGCAACGTGAGGTCGTAGGCATGTCCAGGGCCTGTCATTGCCCGCCACCTGCATTCTCCCTGCTGGCGTTCCAGCATGGGGAAGGGAAACTTGCGCGCAATAACTAACAAGAGAGTTTGAGAATTCTGCCGAGCCAAGCCAGGGGTTCCTGGGAAATCCCCAAGAGGGTCGGATTGCCCAGACATCCCTAGCATTCTCCAACCATAAAATGTATACAAATACGTGCAAATTGATGAAATTAATATTAAACTTAACTATATTGAGAATATTTGTGTGCTAGGCAAAATTGTGTATACAAATGCATGTATTAGGAGAAACGCACATACAAATGTGTGCACATTTTCATGCAAATAAAAATAATAATAATAATCTCAAAGTCCAGTAAAAACTGAACATAAGATTGGAATAATGAGAAACAGAAAGAAACCAAAACTGACAAATTCATCCATTCCTACCTTCTACCTCATCTGAGCAGGCACACACATGCAGCTATCATCACACATACACACTAGAGGCCTAAGTTCTGTCTGTCACTCAGGAAGAAGAAGAGAAGGAAGGGAAGAAGAAAAGCAGCAAAGCACAGCCTGAGCCTTGCTGAAGTAAACTAGTACCAGTCTCCTCCAGGGTTTACACCGCCTTCTCTTCTTCACAGAACCCATGACTCTCAAAACATTCTTGCCTCTAAGGTGGGCCACCTTCTTCCTGGTTCTGTTCATGTCCTTTTCATTCCAGTCACGATTATCTTCTAAGAAGAGCTTTACCTGCTTCGTTTCTTTGCAACAGGCTGCTATAAAGGGCACAGATTTCTCTTAAATCTAAAATAAATCCTCTTTGCATAGCAAATGGCTTTTCTGTGGAGACAGCAACTAAACAAAAAACAACAGCACCTCATCTAGAGGTAATCAAGAAGCACTGCACAATTTTCTTTTTTTAAAAAATTCCCATCAAATTAATGCCTAACACAGCTCATTTCAGGCACCATGTTGATGTACTTTGCGTACGAGCATATTAAATTCTGAGAGCATCCATCTTTTCTCTCAAAAGGATCCATCAGGGAATGTAATACGTTATTTGTTTTTCTATTGATCTGGTATCTGAATACAACTTTCATCCTCTTGGAAAATGAAAACTCCAAAAGAACCAGCAAGTCTCACTGTCGAAATGCTTCTATTAAAGCGTGCAGATTAAGATAGGGGAGAATATTTTTCAAATATTCCAATAAGGTAAGAGCACATCACATATCGGTTTAGAAATGCTGTGAGCTAATGATCCATCTTACTATTCTTCCACTTGGTTTAGACTGACAACTAAATTAGCTCATGGAAAAACTCCTGTAGGCAGTGAGGGGGAAAAAGACATCCTGCTACCTAAAGTACATTGTACTGAGAGAAACCAAGGAACAACTGGAGATAGGAGGTCGCAGCAACAACAGCAGAGGATCAGCTGTCCACACTTAGGTGAAGAATGGCATACAGATACAAAGAGCAAAAAGGTAAAGTACGTTCAATAGAAAAGAGATGTAATTACAATTTAATTGGTTTGTCATGTGGCAGCACTAAACTGTTAGGACACTGGGATGATATATAACACTGGCTCGCTCTGAACCATGATTAAGAAACTTGAAGCATGCACTTCTTCCACAACTCTGCTCTGGGAAGCCAAATTCCCCACAACCAAGAATCTGAACTTCATTTTAAAAAGTGGTTTCAGATCCTGGTGATACAGGAGCACTGATATGCATAAACCTCAGTCAAGGTTAGTGCAGACTGTTCCTCCAACCATAATTAATACTGCTTAAAGAGGGAAAGAGGTGAGGAAGCAGCATGTGTTTTCAAAACAGACTTCCAATTTCTTAACTATAATTAAGAATGAGCATATCCTACAGATGCCTCAGACCACAGAAACACTGGATTGGATCCAAATCTAACTTAAGTCCCATCGATTTCAATGGTTCTACTCTAAGACAGAAGTGGAAACTCCTGAAGTTTTGGACTTCAATTGCCGATATTTCTGACCATTGGCTATGTTGGTAGAGGTTTCTGGGAATTGAAGTCCAAAATATCTGGAAATCTCCCTTCTGCCTGCCCCTACTCTAAGAGAGCCTAAGTAGGACTAAATCTGCATCCAACCCAATGCCATCTATCTTTATTGCTACAATAGCACTGATCTGATGCGCACACAGTTGAATTCTTATACCAACCTGATTTATATTTTAAAAACCCATCCAGTGCCCTAACACCCATAATGGCCAAACTAAACATAATGCAGGAGGTAAATGAACATTATTTTAAAAGTGTTAACAGCAGTTGCAGAGGGGAAAGACATGACTTGGATTGGGACCACAGTATTGGGAAGATGTTAAAAACGTACTCACCAGCAGTACTTTCTTGGAATAACACCTGCTCTCGCCTGGAACTGTTATTTAATTCATAGAAGATATAGGTACTAGTACCTTTAAAAGCAATTAAACACTGTAGGGAGGACAACTGTTTTAACTGGAAAAAGAGCTCCCCCACCACCAGCATTGTAGTCCCAATATGAGCCACAACCAACCAACAAAGCGACTGCTATTAGCACTTGAAAAAAACTGCTAGAGATCCTATTTGCAGGACTCTCCTGGATCACCCCCAGTTTGGCCTTCATATTCCAAGCCATAAGCTTCATCCCACCGAGGCTTCAGATCTGAAGAATTCTCTAACTGCCTTCACACATTACTCATGCAAAGTGGGGATCCATACAATGAACGGGCTGCATCACTTCCTCCTCTGATGTCGTGTGCTGATTAGCTCCACCCTCGACACCCACACACTGATCAGGAATGTCTACAGCAGGGAAGATAAGACATGTAGATCATAATATCAGTTGTGCAAGTTTCTAGAATGGTGAAGGTCTAAGTGTGCAGACATCAGAAGTGGAGCTAGGCAATGCAGCTCCACAACCTCTTCAAGACATAGAGCCTTCCTTCAGGAGTAACACATGAAGAGAACTTCTGTTCTCAATGTTTCTCCCCATCCTTATTCAGTGAAAAATTCCACGGAGCTTGATTGTGATCTGCTACTTTCATAAAATGAAGCCAATAAAGGATACTCCTCTGGTCAGTCACTTTGTCAGGATTACTTTAGGTCATAGTGGTCCCCATGGTGTACGTCTAAAAGTTCATGGTTTCGAACCTGGGGCCTTGAGGATGCCAGGCAAGAGCATTACATGGGGATTCCTCATCAGTGATGAAGGATTGCCTTCTCAATTTATGTGAAAATTTACAAGTTTCCAATTGCTCAATTGCTCCCAAATGCACTCAATTACAATTATTATTATTATTATTATTATTATTATTATTATTATTATTTCCATTTATATACTGCCAAATAGCCAAAGCTCTCTAGGAGGTTTACAAAAATTAAAAACATTGAACATTAAAAAAACACCGATATACAAAATTTAAAACCATAAAAAACATAAAAACAAGTTAAAATTACAATATCCTTTAAAACAACAATTCTGGGTCAAAGCATAACAACAACAACACAAAACCCTCAACATATGCTGTTAAATGCCTGGGAGAAGAGGAAAGTCTTGACCTAGCGCAGAAAAGATAACAATGTTGGCGCCAGGCAAGCCTTGTCGGGGAGATTATTCCATAATTGGGGGGCCATCACTGAAAAGGCCCTCTCCCTTGTTGCCATCCTCCGTGCTTCCCTTGGAGTAGGCAACCGGAGGACCTTAGATTGTGGTCCTAAGACTTTATAGGTTAGAACCAGCACCCTGAATCGGGCTCGGATGCAAGCGCGCCAGAGTAGGTCTTATATGCTCAAACCTTCTGGTTCCTGTTATCAATCTGGCCACAGAATTTTGCACAAGCTGCAGCTTCTGAACCGTCTTCAAAGGCAGCCCCACGTAGAGTGCATTGCAGTAATCCAATTTAGAGATCACCAGAGCGTAGACAACTGAAGCCAGATTATCCCTGTCCAGATAAGGGCATAGCTGGGCCACCAACCGAAGTTGGTAAACGACACTCCGTGCTACCAAGGCCACCTGAGCCTCAAGTGACAGAGATGGTTCTAGGAGAACCCCCAAGCTACGAACCCGCTCCTTCAGGGGGAGTGAAACCCCATCCAGAATACTCTCCATCCGGTCAGCAGCATTTGACAGCATATGATGGACTTCTTACTTTAGTCATTTTACTGGACTGTATTTTATTACTTGTTTTTAGCAGCTTTAAATTGTTTTTTTTATTTTTTATTTTTTGTTATGTAATGTCTTGAGTCTTTTCTGAAAAAGGCATCCAAGAAATTTGAATAATAATAATAACAACAACAACAACAACAACAACAACAAGTTGTAAGCCACCTTGGGAGGCCTTCTGCCCTGAAAGATGGCCAAGAAATATTTTAAATGAGTAATTACAAATAATTGTAATAAAATATTAGTCTTATCACAGAAACCTGAAAATGTTAATGGCAAAATGTTTGCAAAGCCTGCCTGCAATTTTGCAACTCGCTGAAATTGGCATACTTGCCTTTGGGGGAAAAATTAAGATGAAAAGAAATGCCAGAGGTGTCCACTGCACTGCAAAAGAAAGATGAATTTCCTCCCTCCCCCCAAAGTAGGCTGATAATAACCCAGGAACAGTAGGGTCTTTTCTGCTACCAACTAGTAGTTGACACGTTATGGCTAGCACATATTTAATCATAATAGTTATGTAGCAAGAATGATAAAACAGGTTGGAACGGCTTCTGTTTTTAGTAGTCATTTAAAACTTTAGCTGAATGCTCACTAGCATTCCTAGCACAGACATTTGCATTCTTAGCCTTATATTACACACAATCTGAACTAGATGACTCTGTTTCACTTGTCAGTTAAATATAATGTTATGCTTTAATCCTGTAAATTCTTAAATACTCATCCAGTGATACAACCATGAATGAACTGACCATAATAGCATCACAGAATATTTGACCATTCTTTGATAATAAAAAATATAATGTCCTCTATCCAACAAGTCTTTTCATCAGATTTATAAACAGATACGTGTCAGAGAACACTGTGTATATTCACTCAAAAGTAAGTCCTACAGTGTTACATCAGACTTGATTCCAAGTAAGTGTCTTTAGGATTACAGTTTCAGATTGTGTAGTTTCACTGAGATCCTTTTTCTCATTCTCAACTTCTGCTCCTTCTGAAAAACTGCTATCATTTATATCTGTAAAAATTCAAATTACAACAGTTCAGAAAGACCAGGAGTAGTAGTAACCAATGTTAGTCCTACATCGAGGAGATCCATTGAAATGAATGGGAGTCAAGTTAACTTAAGGTCTACACTACATAAGACTAACATTGGATACCACCCCTGGTCTTTGTAATTCTCTACTACATTGATCTAGAGGCTATGCTGTTTGGGGATTATGGGAATTGCAATCCAACACCTCTGAAGGGCACCAGGATAGGGAAGGCTAAGCTAGAGTTTATCTGAAAGCTCACTGAGGAACCATCCCGATACTGACATCCACTGTAAAAAATAAATAAATAAATCCTTTCCAATTAAGTCACTATACCAATAGGGTGCACCATTCTTCATTAAGGGGATATGACCAGTAGGCTATGATGGTTATTCAAATGAAGCCTCATCTTCTCCACTTTATTGAGACCATTTTGCAGGATATCCTCTTTTCAACTCACTGGGAATTTAGCAACTCCTTTATCTAAATACCTTTATCCAAATACCAAGCAGAACCCAGGACTGATCTCCTAGGAATCCTATTTGATAGTTCATTCCATAACCTTTACACCAAAAGTACATCCATATTTAAAAAAAGTCCATCATATTTCTCAAGCTTATATATGAGGATACCACAAAGAACTGAGTAAAACGTTGTCAATATGTTATGTTGATTGTATTACAGCTGGATATTTTTACAGATCGGGGTTCTAGTCCACACTTGGCCATGGAAGCTCACTGAGTGACTTTGCCTAAGTCACGGACTCTCAGCTCAACCTATCTCACAGGGTTGTTGTGAGCATAACATGGAGAGGAGGAGAGTTATGTATGCCACCTTGGGTTCCTTGGAAGAAAAAAACAGGGATATAAATGTAATAAATAAATATTGGGTAGTATCCAGCTATGCCATGCAGAAGGGAAGCTCTTTCAGAATGGATTTCTCCCTCTCCCCTGCAGTCCCCCACATGCTATCCAAATCTGCTCTGGAGGGTTGAGGAATCCTCTGGAGCAGATTTCGGGCATGCATAGGGAGCTGCAAGGGGGAAGAGGAGGATGAGGGTCCTACTGTGCAAGCAGTCTTAAACTTGCATTGAGTGTTGGATTCAACCCTTTATATTTTAAAAGGTTATATTTCAAATACAACACTATTTTGTTTAAAAATGATTGTGCTTTCCATATTCTCAGAGAGAAGGAAGATTACTAATCAAAATAAATAAATAAACTATCTGAGGCAGTTGATGTTTCAAAAAATGACATCTCTGACATTTTGGTGTGGTAGACAAATACCTGAAGAATAGCCATACCATAATGTTCAAAATTATATTGAGTACTATTCAAAGTTCCTGGAATGGATGTGAGAAAATGCAAAGCAATGTTTCCTTCAAATAATTTTATAAGACATTAATTTTATTAGAATATTTTCATATATTTTTCAGCATATCCTTTAGTGCTGCATTCTCTCTACTGAGTGCAATGGTAAACAGGAGACCATATTTTCAGAACATGACTGTGTTAACTTCCCATTGACGTCAAAGGTCAGATCTTTTTTGGTGGCACTATAAACAACTGTGATTCGGAAACAGGTATAGAAGTGCAGCTTCTGTGACAAGCAAAAACAAGATCCCTTTGTTGGACACATTTTGACAAACTACAGTGCAAGTAAGGATTTTGCCAGAAAAATGTAGCGAGAATTGCACAAGTTTAAACATGCCGATAAAAAACAAACCCTTGCAGCTTTCTACGAAGGAGATGCGAGTTTTGTAAAACAGGAAAATGCTTAGGCAACAATACAATACTCTTAAAAATAGTGCAATGTGCCAGATGGGGGATAACCAAGAAGACAGATGAACTGCCTTTCCAACATCAATAGAATAATCACTTCGATTTTAACTGCATAGATGATCTTATTCCCATGTTCTCATTATTTAGTGACAAAGTATCATACTGATAACAAGAGCTAATCATGGTACTTCAGAAGTACAATGGAGTTGTACAGTTTCAAGAAAAATAAAACATTACATTATTACTTGACAACTACAGGACAGATTGTTTTGATTTATGGTGGCACAGCTACCACATATAGCAGGGTCTTCTCAGTGGTGGCAACCCAGCTCTGTAACTCCAGATTCAGCTGTTATCACTGTTATTGTCTTTTAGGCACCAATTAAAGACATATTTATTTGTGAAAAGTTTTGTGATATAGGCAAATGCAGTATTTGGTGTTTATTTTCTGACTGTGCTGAAGGTTTTATTGTGTTTTATTATTCGTTATTTTACAGTCATGATTTTAATGTTGTTTTTGTGCTCTACTGTGTCTTACGTAGGTTGTTAGCCTCTCCTGGGCTCTTGGAAAGGAAGGGAAAGATATAAATAAAATGTATAAACTAACCATGATAGGAAACAAGGGGCTGCCAACAGAAATAGCAGCACTGTGTCTCTTCCATATCATTCCCCTGTTAAGATCTAGCAAAATTTTTATCACACTCAAGAGTTTTCCAATCTTGCTCCAAGTCAGGGCATGATGACAGATCTTTTACTACATGCAACCGTAGAGTCCACATTACAAAACAGAATGAAACATTTCTGCCAAAAAGTAACTGACATGTGTTTACATTAATATTATTGAGCTGCTGGCTACCTTCCATTCATCACAAATTGAAGCACCTAAAAGTAATTTATTAGACACTGGGCGGAAGGAAACAGAGATACTAGGGCCATCTTACATATGGGAAAGACTTATAAGACCTTGCACATCCCTCAAGAGTGTTGAAGTTAACACAATAGATTTCAACTTACTTAACTGAGTTTAACACTTCCCTAAATGCCTGTGTAGCCATTGTACGGATAATTAAAAGCCAGGTGTTTACACCTGTGTTCCTTCTATAAATACTGCTGCAATAAAAGGGAACAGGCAGCGGTTACTTTCTCCTGGTGTGCAGTACAGGATAACGAAGGGTGGAATGATACATCCCGATACTGTGCCCTTGTAGTGGCTGTGTGAGAGCCAGTTCCTTCTACAGCATGGACTCACAACCATTGCTAATGGTGGCACAGAAACAGAACTGCCAGTTAGGAACGCCAAAGGGAGTAGAAGGAGGCTCTAAGCAGTCAGCGTCTACATCACATTAGCAACATGAAAGTAGCAGTGTTGGCCAAGGTCGCTGGGAGGGGGAGAAACATAGTGCATTTTCTCCCACCACCCCTGTGACCCCAAAGCAGCCAGCAGCGCTGCTCCCACATCGCTGATGGGGGCATGAAAGCAATAAAGCCCACTGGAGGGGGGGATGAGGAAACATTAGTCTTCTCTCTCTCTCTCTCTCTCTCTGGATGTGTATGCATGCTCACACATACACACATAGGTGCTGTCCTCGGGGGGGGCAGGTTGCCTGTTCTACAAGCGCACAAAGATGATTTCTATACAAGTAGTGCCATATTAATAGGCAAATGTGTGAACCAGTTCACACATTTGATGGAAATTGATGCCGCTCGTACATCTATGTAAAGAACTTACCTTTTCATTATACATTATACATATCATTATACTATGGTGGGAGGGTATGGGATAATCAAGAAAGCAGCAAAATCTCTCTCATCAAAAGATACAGAAAATATCAGTACAAGATTTGATATAATTCGAGCTGGTTTCTTGCAATTCAAATAAGCCAGGATCAACTCATAGTTTGAGATCCTGGTTTGTTATAGCACAGTTTCTAGAATTCAGACATTAGAAGGAAGTCTAGCATAAGAATTCAGACATAATATGTCCAGGGGGGAAAAGCAGAAGCTTTCAATGTGGTGAGAAGAAGGAGGAGGAAGAGGGGTGCAGTGTTTAAACTGAGGTTCACTGGAAATTGCTCTCATAACTCTAAACCAAGGTTTTAGCATAATGTTTGAACTGGGCCTTCATTCAGTTATTGGGAATTTTATTTATTAATGAACAACAAGCAATGATGTGAGAACTGGAACTATACAGATCAAATATTGGATATGTTTAAAGGTATCACGCCCACATAAACTCTAGTTAAAATTATTAATTAAGTCTGCTTGCCTCCAGCAAAACGAGCAACAGGAAATGTATGAGCTATTAAAAGAATCCAAATACAGTGCAGGAAAAGAACAGTAACCTTTTGTCCTCCTGTCTCCTGACGATACATTTTTCTTTTGTATTATACAAGTTCCTCATATTAAAGGGTACATCATTTAAAAGGTATCACATACCCAAAGAGAAGCCCAGAGCAGAATACCAAGGGAAGGACAGAATTTGTTAACCTCCACATCTCTAGCTATAAACTGAATCTGTCAGGCAAAGAAGTTTATTTCACCCTAAGGCAAGAATATTTTCCCTGCACCATTATGAATGACAAGCCTTACTCCGTAACCCATCATTGAAGTGTCAGGATTTTGTAGAAAAAAATTGCCACAACATGCTTGGTTGTCCTGCCCTGAGGTGATGGAGGAGTAACTGTGCTTTCAATATGCTTAATGTCATCTCTGGCCTTTGTTTTTCCCTCCTACAGTTTATGGGCCTTTCTATCCCTTACTGAATTCACATGACAAAATGATGGGCTTATTCCAGATAGCCAACAGAGACAGGGAGGGAAACATGTCCATATTTCCAAGATACAAGTTGACTAATACCATGCAAGAAGAAAAGAATTTCCAAAACAATAGACTGTTCCTCTACTTAATGATAAATCTGAATCTTGGTTTCAGATTCAGACTTGCCATTAATCCCCCAAATAACCCATGGATTAAACTATGGGTTGGATTCAGACGTACTTAGAGCAGACCCACTGAAATCAATGGGACTTAAGTTAGTCATGACTGACTTAAGTACCATTTATTTCAATGGGCCTTCTCAAAGTCTCTAGATCTAACCCTGTATCTTGTAGCACGGCTTGGGCATACTCATGGCCACTATGATCATCCTATGAACCCAAGTACTTTCATTCTGGTTCTGGAGTTTGGAAGAAGGGATCAGATGAAGACAAAAACAGATGGAAAACAATCTTGGATGTATGCATTATAATAATAATAATAATAATAATAATAATTATTATTATTATTATTATTATTATTATTTGTAGCCCGCCTCTCCCTCCGGATCGAGGCGGGGAACAACAACAATATAAAACATAAAAATCACAACAGTTAAAAAAAAAAAAAAACAAGAGAAAAAATAAAATAAAATACAACATTAAAAACATCTTAAAATTCATCTGGATAGGCCTGTCGGAAGAGGACAGTCTTCATGACTCTCTTAAATTCATGAAGACTGTCAATTTGTCTAACCTCCTCCGACAGACCATTCCATAGTCTGGGAGCGATGGAAGAGAAGGTCCTCTGGGTAACATCCGCCAGCCTAGTTCTGGCTGGCTTGAGTAAGTTCTTCCCAGAGGACCTGAGCGTGCGGGGCGGATTGTACGGGAGAAGGCGATCCCGTAGGTACCCTGGACCCAAACCATGTAGGGCTTTAAAGGTAATAACCAACACTTTATACTTCGCCTGGAAACTGATTGGCAGCCAGTGAAGCGATTTTAAAACTGGTGTGATGTGATCACCCCTAGGTGTACCGGTGACCAACCTGGCTGCCATATTTTGAACAAGTTGAAGTTTCCGGACTAGGCACAAAGGTAGCCCTATGTACAGCGCATTGCAGAAGTCGAGCCTCGAAGGTACCTTCCAACTCTAGGAAGGGGCGCAGGTGGCGTATCAGCCGAAACTGATAGTAGGCACTCCTGGCCGTCGCATCAATCTGAGCTGTCATCTGGAGAGACGGATCCAGGAGTACCCCCAAGCTGCGAACACAATCTTTCAGGGGGGTGTAACCCCATCCAGAACTGGTTGACACACCTCCAGACCCAGGTTGGGGCCTTTGACAGCAAGCACCTCCGTCTTGTCTGGATTCAGCTTCAGTTTGTTTTTCCTCATCCAGCCCATTACCACCTCCAAGCATTCATTCAGAGGAGACACACTATCCTTAGCTGACGATGTTGTCGAAGGCATAGAGAAATATATTTGGGTGTCATCAGCGTATTGATAGCACCCCGCCCCATGCCTCCGGATGATCTCTCCCAGCGGTTTCATGTAAATGTTAAACAGCATTGGGGAAAGGATGGCACCTTGTGGTACACCACATAGCAGCTCCTTTTTTGAAGAGCAGCTATCCCCAAGCATCACCATCTGGAACCTGCCTGAGAGATAGGATCGGAACCACTGAAGCACAGTGCCCCCGATTCCCAATTCCCCAGGCGCTCCAGAAGGATACCATGGTCAATGGTATCGAAAGCCGCTGAGAGGTCCAAGAGTACCAGCAGGGACACACTCCCCCTGTCGATACTAAGGCATAGATCATCTACTAAGACGACCAAAGCAGTCTCAACTCCGTATCCCGCTCTGAAGCCGGTTTGAAATGCGTCTAGAAAATCAGTGTCATCCAAGACTGCCTGGAGTTGAAAAGCAACTGCTCTCTCGATCACCTTGCCCAAAAATGGAAGATTTGATACTGACCTGTAGTTATTAAGGTCCAGGGGATCCAGGGAGGGCTTTTTTAGAAGCGGCCTTACCACCGCCTCTTTTAAACATGATGGAAAGCTCCCCTCCCTGAGAGATGCATTAATGATATGCTGTAGATGTGATCTAACTGCATCTCCTCCCTGGATGCCCAGCCAGGAAGGACAGGGATCGAGAGGTCAAGTCGTCTTCCTCACACATCCAAGTACCTTGTCCACATCCTCGGTACTCACTAACTGAAACTGATCAAGTGTAATCCTACTCGCGGAGTCACTGGACACTCCACTGTCAACCTCTGCTATAACAATGGCATCTAAGTCGGCTCTTATCCGAGAGATTTTATCTGAGAAATGATCGTTAAAGGCATCACAGCGAACTGCCGAAGGCTCTAAAATCGGATTCAGGGGGGAAGGAGCCTGAGTTAGACCCCTCACCACCCTGAACAGTTCTGCTGGATGTGAATTCGCAGACGCAATGCGTGCAGAGAAGAAAGCTTTCTTCGCTGCACGTATTGCCACTCCATAGAAACGAAGATGTTCTCTATGTCGTGACTTGTCAGATATAAGTCGAGTTTTCTGCCATCGGCGCGCCAATCGTCGTCCTTTCCGCTTCAACTCCCTGAGGTCTTCTGTATACCAGGGCGCCCTATTAGAAGCGGGCCGGAGAGGACGTTTGGGGGCGATCGTGTCGATAGCCCTAGTTAGGTCTTGATTCCATCTATTGACCAGGGCTTCTACAGGATCGTCGACGATACCAGCCATGGAACCCTCCAAGGCTTTCTGGAATCCAGAAGGATCCATCAGCCTTCGAGGGCGGACCATCTTAATAGGTCCGCCACCCCTGCAGGGACGGGTGGTAGCCGTGATACTAACCCTGACCAGAAAATGGTCTGTCCATGACAATTCGGAGGTATTCAGTACCTCCGCCCACAGATCCGTCTGTTCGGAACTGAAAACAGCGTCGATAGTGTGACCTGCTGAATGTGTGGGTCCAGAGACCAATTGGGATAGGCCCATGTTTGTCATGGATGCCATGAACTCCCGAGCTCCACCTGACAAACCGGCCTCGAATGGGATGTTGAAATTGCCCAGGACCAAGAGCCTGGGCGAATCCAACACCAGCTCCGAGACCAGTTCCGTGAGCTCGGCCAGGGAGTCTGATAGGCAGCGGGGTGGCCGGTACACTAATAGATAGATAGATCCCTAGTCTATCCCTGGTCTTCAGACTCAGGTACACACACTCGATGTGATTCAGTTGCCGGACAGGATGTCTGGTCAGGTTAAGATGGTTTTTGTAGACCACAGCTACTCCGCCCCCCCGCCCACTTTCCCTCACCTGCTCACTAACACAGTACCCAGCTGGGAGAGCCTGAGCCCATATCCGGCCACTGTCATCTCCCAGCCAGGTCTCTGTGAAGCATGCCAGGTCAGCCTCCTCTTCTGTGAGGAGGTCATAGATTATGCTTGTTTTGTTTTTAACCGACCTGGCATTGCATAGGAGCAAGGAAAGGTTCTGTGGGTGGCCTGGATCATTCCCCAAGATCCCCGGGGTAGCAGGGTGACCGGAAGGTAAGATGGGTATTAAATATCCATCTCTCCTTCCCCTGTAACGGCATTTCGTCCTGCTATCGCCATATCTCTCTCTGCCCCACACAACAGATATTGATGCTCCCAGACACATTGATTAGAACTTGTTCATTTCAGATGATGTGCAATTTCAAAGGTGTTTTTCCCCATGTAATGTGTAAAATTAGTTGAATTTCTAAAATAGCCAGAAGCAAATGTTATATTTTGTGTAAAGACCTGTGTAAAATCGAGGTCATATATAGATTATCTTTATTTCCATGCAGGAAAATCATTATAATTAGGACCACAATGGTGGCGCCAATTCTAAGATGAAACTATACACAAAAGCATTCCGTGGTGACTAACCATTTTCCAGTGGACCTGTGAATAAAATCATAAATCTATTCTTAAATTTCTGGAGAAGTGACATAGAGGCCCAAGACCCACACAACATTTCTACATAATCCCTTTTAAAAACCAACCTATGAGCATGAAACATTGCTTTGTAAGCATTCCTGACAATTAAGCTACAGCTGAGCATCTGCAAAGTATTACAACCCCTGGCAGTCACCCTTTAAAGAACACCTACAGATATTTAATATTTACTAAGGTGATGCCTCATGATAATTAAAATAATATCAGGGGTGGCTATAAATCACTGGCCATCCCATGATGAAAAAAACCCTAAGTTTTTCAATTTAAACAGACATGGCTGGGATAATATCAAATATTATATCATACCACTGAGAAATTTGTGTTGCTATGCCTCACCTTGTTAAGAAGTATGTACACTGCTTTCATCAGTGGAAAGCTATTGATCATCATTAGGATGTACAATACAAGGAGATTGTGGATATTTCTTAAATTTGCAAACCACAATGTTGGTAATAGTTACAGTAGCTGTAAAAGTCATTTTCATTGCTTGAATAAAAAATAATTGCCAATCCTATTTGCTTATTTAGCAATGTGAGCTGAATCCCTTATGAATCAGCAACATTTCTTTGTCTTAAATAAAACACTAGGTTTTTTTATGCTATTCAATGAATGCTTAATGTATGTAGTTCATAATATTTTCTGCCATTACCCTCCTTTTCTCTCACTGTAGAATGTGACCTTCAACTTTTCACCCTATACTTTACAAGTTGAAGAACTATTTGCCAGAGTGCTTGCAGCATCCGATATGGAAGCGAAAACTCTTTCCTGTGGTGATTATAGAACACATCTTCAATGCAACTTTTCCACCTGGAATTTTAGTGGCAGCAACATCCATATTCGAAACAGCCAAAAACCACAAAGGAAATTAAATAAAAACAATGTGAAAGTTTCCAGCAGAATTTAAACAGGTCTTACAGTGAGCTAAAATAGAAGTTGAAGATTTAGAAATGATCTAAATCAGGTATGGACAAAAGGTAGATCAGTATATACTCATAGATCACTGGATGATTTGTAGTAGGACAAGCAAGGGCATCTGTGTCACAATTATTTAACAATAGCAACAACCAAAAGGTTTCCTTTTTCACAAAGTAGGCTGTAGGAACCCAGAAATAAATGTGTACTTATATGCAGTTCACCCAGTGTATGGGGTGCACTGGTAATTAGAGCCATTCCCTGAGCTACAATTTTGCGCCTGATTCTCATTAATAGATCTCAGAGTTCTAGGTTAAAAAAAAAAAAGGGGGGGGGGGAGAAGAAGTAGATTCTGCAATCTTAAAGCCTGTTCACACCTGATCTAAACCCATCTTTTGACCACAGACACAGTGGATCTTGGGTCAGGGGAAATCAAGAATGGGTAGCTATATAAAGTATGAGATATTATTTTAAGGATCAATATAAAAGTATACGAAATACATTTATTGAAATGAGCTTTGTTCTTGTTATTTTGATAGGGCAAAATTCACAGTCGTGCAATCTTACACAGTATTTTAGTTGTTTTAACTGGGCAATATTTATCTCTTTCATTCTGTGATTTAAAAAAAGAGACTTTTTTATTTAACAATCAAAACTTTAGTACAGGGATGGGAAACCTCAAAGCCACTGGCCCATTTGGACTGTAGACCTTAGGGGAAGCCCTGCCTCCTACCAAAGCCCAACCCTATGGCTATTGCAGGCTTGGGGGAGGAGGTGGGAGAGGAATCATAGCTCAGAGATTACGGCGGGAATTCATCCTTACGTATTGTTGCAATCATCCTCCGAAAGTACTTCAGCTACTTCGTATTCTACCCAATGGGGGGATGTTGCAGGGCAGCAAAAGACTTAAGCCTGCTTCACTACATGCTGGTGTTCCCAAGCCAGGGGAAAGTGGCATGCAGCAAAGTTGACTCCACAACCGAAGCAGTCCTCTAGCCAGGGCTTTCATTGGGGAGGCTTTGCTGTGAAGCTGTACACTCAGTAGGCACTTGCAAGACCTTGCTGAGTCCTGAGTGCAGGACTCAGCCAGCACTTGCAAGAATTGCCCGAGTGTGCTTTGCTCCTGCTTCTCCTTCCCCAAGTGGCTGCACACACGGCCAGTGCTTGCAGAAGCTCCTGCAGGTGCTGGCCAAGGACACTACATCCATCCTTCACCTTCCCCACGCAAGGAGTGGAACAATCAAACCCCAGCCAAAGCAGTAACCAAAAGAGCTCCAGCCGGTGGTTTGGCCAGGGACACAATGACATCCGGGAGTGGGGGATGTCATCCAGCCTGAAAGGTCTGGGGTCTTGGAGGCAGTCTGCCCCCAACCCTAGTTCTGAATATGGGGATCCACCTCTGCTTTAGGTTCCTTTTTTTATAAGGAAAGCCAGTTTCTCGGGACCCTACCAGCTTTTGTGTTGGAATGCAAGTTAGATGAAGAAGAGTTTCAAATACGGGTGCCTCTACAAGAGCGATTTAAAGATCTTTCAAGGCGCATTACAGATTTTACCTCTACAAGAGCGGAGCGCAAATCAGGCGCACAGGTGCTTTTTATCTCCTATTATGCGGATTTTCGCATTTGCATTAAATAGCGAGTTTTATTTACTGCGGGAGTAAGAGTGCCTTATGTCCATGTAAACAACTTTCTTTGCAGTCGCATTAACAATCAGAGTGGGCGGACTGTCGTGATGTCATGAATAGAACTGCCCCTTCGCTGGGAACACCTCCCAGTTTTTTGTTCAGTTTTATTTCCTGTCTCGTCCTGGCCACTTCCTTCTTGGT
This sequence comes from Anniella stebbinsi, assembly GCA_029215795.1. NCBI lineage: Eukaryota > Metazoa > Chordata > Lepidosauria > Squamata > Anniellidae > Anniella > Anniella stebbinsi. Next base: position 187,947,644 of record JARDYH010000002.1, read on the forward strand.
CTCCATTTCTCTGGATGGAAGCTCCAGGAAGAGGTGACCCAACGTGAACAGTAAATAAAGTGTCTTTAAATTCCCACCCTGGAATATGTTTTTCATGGAAACACGGGGCCAAACGAGAGGTGGTTTTACAAGAGTGGGAGGGAGGTGTTTCAGTAAAAATGTGCAGATGTGCGCATAATTAAGCGATCCGCTTAGACAAATCATCCCCTCGATTCTTGGTGGGTTCCTGACATGAACTCTGTGTGTGTGTGAGCGTGTGTATGTTTTACATCACCAAAACGACAAGGTATTACTGAGAAGAGAAGAAGGGAAACTGGTTGATCTCGATGGGAAGACGAGGGGGAAGGAATGAAGCAGCCTCCCCCTGTCTGTTTTGGCATGCGTGTGTGCGAGGCACATTCCCATTTACTCCTGAGCAGTTCACTTGAAATGGCAATCGGGCGAAAGGGGGGGAGAGAGAGAGGCAGCCCTGACTAAAAATAAGTTTTAAACGGCTGTTGGATGGGAAACTTCTGATGCACATCGAGACAAAGGGAACAGGTCCAACAGGTCCAACAAGTGATTACTGACAAGTAACCCAGGTAACCCAGGTTACCAAAGGCGGAAGATTCTGGTGGGTGGAGAGAGGGAAAGTTCCTCCGGGTAAAAGCGCATTTCTTTCAGCACTGTTCGCCACGTGTATATAACTTTTAATCGCCTTCCCAGAGAGCCTGTCATCTGCTTCGATGGCTCTCGTGTATAGGTATGAGGTGTAAATGTGCTTATTAGGAAATGTGCATAATCAGGGAACCAGGCGTCAAAGCGAAGTCTTGTAGAGGAGACCCACGTCAATAGCTATTATGCTAAACTGTAGAGAGTAAATTTAAAATTACAACCACCCAGCCTTCAAACACATAACGGGGGGGGGGGGGGGGGGGGGAGAAGTACTGGTAATTAGGAACTGCCCGTCAGGGAACTACAGAGCTGAGGAGCACCCTGTAGCTGATTAGTGATTGATGTGAAAGTCACAAAAGCAGACTAGTGATTGATGAGCTAGTCTCCATGTAGCACAGCATGGATGGAGAGAAAGCACCCTGCAGCAAAAGGGGAATGAGGAGACATGCCTTGAAACACATCAATAACCGGGTGAACAGAAGGTTCCCAACTTGCCACATATTTTTAAGCTGTGCTGATAAATGCAATGGTCCCAAGCCCGTTAGTCCCACCTTCCGCAATCACAGGAGATCAAATTTAACCCCTGGGGTGTAATTAATTGTGTCCTCTCATAGGGAAGATTTATAACTGTACACACTGGAAAACATCAGCGTCTGGAAAGTAGGAAGCTGTACAAACCCTCTTCCTACAGGACACCTTCAGGAACCTGGACCAACAAAGACCTGGAAGCAATTAATGTTAAATCGGGCTTAACGGTAAAAGGACATAAAATTTACCTGCTATAATTAACAGTCATTAGGAATGGTTTTCAATTGAAAAACGCAGAAATGAGACAAGATGTATCTCTTTCATAGTAAACCTTTACAGCAACCAAGATCACATTTGAGCTTCTTTTGCAATTTTTTGTGCCACATCTGGATGTTGTTACTGCAGGAGAAATTTAAGAAAAATTGAACAGATATCCAGCCAATGCAGGTTTTACATTTACAATTTAAAACAAAGCCAATTTAAGCCGATGTGTGAAAACAATCTTCAGCTTTGCATGGAAGACATTTCCATCCATACAAGACATTTACTTCCCAATATCAGAAATGAACATCTTTTTACTAGAATATGACATATGAGCATTCATTTCCAGTAGCAATTCCTTTCCCATTCTAAACAATATAATAGCAATATATGACCATAGGAGATAATTAGGTACAGTGTAGTAACTCTCCCCATCCCTGGCAGTAAAAATACAATAAAAACAAAGTTCATAATTAGGAATTAGCTGCCCATTCATGACACCCAAATCTGCTGCCTGATGCTGCCAGCCCTCAGCCTCAAACATACTCATACTGTTATGGGATTATTATGATTGCTGTGAAATAGTCTGGGGTGTGGACAATAGAAGGTTAAAGGAGCCAGAATGACTATTTAATCATCAGTGGAGAAGAAAGCCAGATATGTCTTTTCTTAGGGAAATTAGAGGTAAATCGCCCAGGATGACTAGGAAATTATTGGAAACTCCCCTGGAATATGAGACCCACATTGGAGAAGGTGATTCATTCTTCTTCTCTCCCCCCACCCCTAGCCCTGCCTCACCTCACCAGGTAAAGGGAGTGGACAAAGTAGAGGTATGTTGGACTATAGAAGCATTTTGTAGGAGAGTGAGACAGGCAGAGCAATGAGGACTACGCTGAGAGCTAAAGGCTGGGAAAAGACACCTTTGAGGTGTCTCTGGGGATTTGACATTGAGAAGTTGCTTTACTGTTTGCAGGAATGATTAAGCCTTTTGCTATCACCTGTTCTCAACTTGTGTATTTGTAAATAAACCCACATTCACTAAAAGATGTGAGTCTACTCGGCCCCCAAATTAAGCCAGATGTAGGGAAGTGCTGCTCTTGAAACTTCTCACCATTTGGGAGAAGAAGGGAATGAATAACAATACAATCCTACAGATGGAAGAATCTCTCTGTAAGAACCTAAGAAGAGCCATGCTGGATCAGACCAAGGGTCCATCTAGTCCAGCACACAGGTCATGGGTACAACAGCATCCTCCCACCCATGTTCTCCAGCACCTGGTGTACATGGGCTTACTGCCTCTGATACTGGAGGTAGCAAAGAGGCATCAGTACTAGTAGCCATTGGTAGCCTTCTCCTCCAGGAATTTGTCTAACCCCTTTTTATTGCCATCCAAATTGGTAGCCATCATTGCATCTTGTGCTAGCGAATGCCATACTTTAACTATGTGCTATGTGAAGTAGTACTTCGTTTTATCTGTCTGGAATCTCCCACCAATCAGCTTCATGGGATGAACCCCAGGTTCTAGTATTATGAGAGAGGGAGAAAAAAGTATTCTCCAGTCTCTATAATAAAAACCAACATGATCCAGTAAAATTAAATTAAAATTAAATATATTTTAAGAACAGAAAATGGTATAAAGTATCACAGCCTATCACACTAATCTAGCAGTCTTCTGTTCTCAAAACATCTATTCTGCAAGGGCTGCATGTACACACAAATACGCACACTATGTCCATGGCTCAGGAGCTGAAATCTGCTTGTTACATCCTTCTCTCCTATATAATAGCAAATCACTGAAACGTATAAAAAACCAATTCTAATTAAGACAAAAAGTTGGTTTGAGAAGACAAACTGAAAAACTCCAGAGATCTTGCTGCGTATCCTTCTGAACTAGGGCTTAGGCTGCAACTCTGCATCTTGTTATGAGCACTTTATCCCAATGAATTAAACGGTGTTGAACACATGTAACTGAGAGCAGGATTACAGCATAATAACATTTAATCAATGGGGTGGGACTTAACACCAAGTAACTATGCACAGTACTAGAGCCTTCTTTTATTAAAATCACACATCAATTTCTTAGAGTCATGTCCACTGATCCTAGTAGAAAAAGAAATTAATAGTAATAATCCAAAGGATTATGGAGCAGAGGTTAGTGCCTAACCTTTTAATGAGCAGAATATGTAAAGACTGATGACACAGTATATTTTCAGTCTACAGTAATTTAGTGCAGAAGTTCACATTGATTCCTTAAAAGGCCATTCAATTTTATTTCCTATATTTAATTGTTCTTTCTGCTCAGTAAATGGTTGCCTGAACCAAGTACAAAATTATTTTATTAATTTTGCATCATTTAAAAACCCTTCTGCCCTAACTCACTTGTTCATGTGCCCTCTGAATGCCCTTCAGGTTTTCAAAGACATGCAGATTACACATTTCCCATTAACACAAAACCTGAAACCTGCACTGTTCAGCCTGAACTTAACCCCTCCAGGTGCATGGAACAAAGAAGCAACATTCCCAGGGAGTAGTTCCAGTGAAGATAAAGGGGGGGGGGGGTAACTATAGGCTTATTCAGAAGAATGCAGTCCCACCTAACTGTTTAGCTCCTTTAAGGAAGGATGTTTACAACTGTACCATTTTAACCTAAAAGTCTTTAACAGCTCTTAAAGAGGTCTCAAAGACCTGTTGAACAAGGGTTAAGCCTAAAGCAGCTGTTCCACAAAGCATTTGAGTATGGATTTAACTTACTTATAAGATATGCATATATCCAATTCAAGTGAAACTAACAATAATACCCAGTGTACGTTTGTGCGTCTTTCCCTAAATAAGGGCCTTCAAAATGATACTACCACTTTCGTTCCCACCGTTATTACTTCCAAATTCAATGGGGAAAGTGGTTAAACATCAACCCTCCTCCTCCTTCCAAATATTTAATAACATCAGACCCAGAGATTCTTCCACTTTACAGTAAACAGGACAATAAAAAGCAACAACCCTGCTTCTAGTCTCCTTATTTTTAGTTTTCTATTGTCTACCGTTTTTACTAGAGGGCATCATATGCCTTCCATTGCTAGCACATTTGGGGGCTGTCTACACACAGGGAAAGCTCTGCAGAAGCTGTGGATCTGTGCCTTGTCAATTAGATGACACTGTGCAGCTTCACAGCCACCGCAGGGGCTTCCCTGTGATGCTCCGATTTGAAAAAGTCTAGAGATTTGCCCTGACTTTTTCAAAGGGAGTGATGTCAACACGGTGCTTCCACCGTGTAATGTCACTCGGCAGCCAATGCGGGGCCAACCCAGGGATGGAGCCTAGTGGAGAGTGACCAGTAGAGGAAAAGCGCAGGGTTGAGGAGGGAGACGGCGCCAACTTGGCGCTGTGAAGACAGCCCCTTGGAGACAAGAAATTCACACACATACTCAAAATGTCCACATGGATAGTGAGGGCCTAATATTTTCTGATAAATTCAAACAATGAAGGACACATGCAAGGGGAAAATTACCACATTCCCAGCAAGCCCTGCAGCGCAGAGCCCAGCAAGGATATAACCTGGGGAGAAGCAGGAGCGTTTTAACTCAGCACAGACCCAACCACACTCACTACAAGAAACCAAATATGCAGAGTAAAAGGCCGTATCCATTGGTAAGTCTGCCAAAACTTATCCCCATATGTCTGGACTGCAGCCAGGAATGTTAAGTGCTGAAAATGTTGCATTTGATAATTAAAGTTAGAGCTACCAGGTTTCTCCTAAATCAGGGGTGATGAACCTTTTTAAACTCAAGGGCCCCATTCCACTAGGGGAGCAGGGACCACATGTCAGGGGCCCCATGCAAGCAGTGGGAGGGGGCGTGTGGAGCCACCTTTTTCTCTCTCTTTCTCTCTTCCTCCCTGCCAGCAGGCTACTGGGCAAAGCACAAATTGCCAAAGGTATAAATGGATCACTTGCAGAGCCCACCCTGCTTCCATCAATCTGTCCATTTCAGCTTCTTTCTCCCTTTCCCCGCTTCCTGACCAGATGGCTGCATTGAAAGCTTGTAAAAGGTTTTCCCTCTACCTTCCTGCTCCCTCCACATCCATCACTGGAAGAAGTTGAGGGGGGGGGGGGGTTGGAGGCCAAAATGCCAAGTCCCCATTTTTGATGTTTTATATCTGTTTAGTAACATCACTTTGTATTGGTATGTTTATCTGCTAAAAGCTAATGCAAATTTTGTGAGGACTGAAGTGAAGCTAGGCCATTTCACATAGCTATCTATATCTTTTCTGTCTACATCTTTTTATCATGTTTGACCTTTTATCTAAAAACAAATAGGAGCAATTCTGTAGATGCAGAACTCTACAGATTGTCCTTTGGGCCCAGCTCTTGCATGAGACCCTTACAGGAATCCAAAGGAACTGGGTAAAGTGATGAAGTCCACACATAAGGGTGTTCAAATGAACAACTATCACACATTGGGGGAGGAGCAAAGCTGCAACCGGCAGCCATGCCACAGACATCCTAGTCACGCGTTCTACCCACTATATGAATACGATGCATGAGAAAGGACCCTACATGCATACCTGTAAGGATCCCCCTTGTGTGGATAAGCTGCTCAGGCCAACTACATAGCTGTAGCTGGCAATGGCCAGCATGCATTGGTCACAGCCTGTGAAGCCCCATTTATTCTTTGAGTATATGGGGGGGGGCAGTTATCTGAACTTGCCTTATGAGAGAAATGGATGATGCAAATATCACATGCTTAAGTTGTAACATCCAGCCATGCCCAATGAGGAAGTAGAACAAAATAATGCCCGTCTATATTTTCTTACAAGGAACTGCTAGTTTCACCTGGCCCCCATAGCAGAATAAATACACAGTTAAAATAAAGTAGGCTGACCATATGAAAAGGAGGACAGGGCTCATGTAACTTTAAGAGTTGTAGAGAAAAGGGAATTTCAGCCGGCATCATTTGTATGCAATTCGTACCTGGTGAAATTCCCTCTTCATCATAACAGTTAAAGCTGCAGGGGCCCTGCCTTCTTTTGTATCTAGTCACTCTAGTATAGTGCCTGCAACTTTAAGAGTTGTGATGAAGAGGGAATTTCACCAGGAACTAATTGCATACAAATGACACTGGCTGAAATTCCCTTTTCTCTGCAACTGTTAAAGTTACATGAGCCCTGTCCTCCTTTTCATATGGTCAGCCTAAATAAAGGGTAAAACAGACTTAAATGCATGCTTTACAGCTAGGCATATAGTATAGAACGGCTGGAAATAAATATCCTTATAATTATATAAGCTCCTATTGATTCAACTCCATAATAGAATAACTGTTGCTCTAATAAGATTCACCTCTAGCCTATTTTTTAAAGTTTCACATATAGTTTACCTGGAACATTTACAAACAAATCAATTAATATTGACTGAAAGATCAATCCTTGCACAATATGAAAAACAGTTTTGAGCCATTTGATGCTCTCCATGGAAAAGTTTTACCTTCTCTCGATTAATGTTAATTTACTTGAAAGTATTTCATTGCACTCAAACTTTAATTAAAAAATTAATTAGGAAGTCTAAAGACCATAGAGCATCAATACCTTAGACTGGATATCTTGCACTTCAATTGCACTCTGTCCATGTGGTTCTTATTAAAATAATTGAAAAGTGATTTGCATCAGCCACACATACACTTCAAAAACTAGAGCATCTATCATGATATTCAATTTCTTACTATTATTCACATATATTTACATTTACATAGCACTGTTAGCAAGAATAATTAATTACAAACATTTAACATTTAAATTCATTGTTCCATAACAGTTATCTAGTTGTTGTTTTTAATTAACATAGAAAACACTGTGTTACAATGTTATTAAATTATAGCTTTAAATATAGCACCGTTACTTTGTAAAGTCTAATCATATTTGACCAGTCAATTGACCAAGTATTTTTTGATTGGTTGAATTAACAACACCATGTGCAGTTATGGGAGGGTTGCAGAACCTCAGGCTCTGGAGTCAAATCCAGCCCGCCTGGGGTCCCATTCCAGATTACCATGCCCCCTTTTCCTGACCACCAATTGTTCGATAGTTTCCTGGCTTTTGTGCATTGCACCATTCTAAATAGTTGAAATGCCTCTCCTAAGGCTTAGTTACTGGCAGTAAGAGCTTAAAGCTAATATATGCTAGTATTTTAGCCTCGCCCCTTTTGCCTTTGGCCCCACATACCAGTGGAATGCAGCCACTCAAGAGCATCTCCAAAATGGAAGCTCCAAAATGGAAGCAAAAGTAGTTCAACATCTCTGACTTATGGCATGGTTAAATAGCTTAAGAACAACCTAGGACAACTGATAGGCAAATCCAACTGTCCCCCCGCCCCATTTTTTCCCTACTAGTACCTTCTTAACTTCCCATAAACCCTGAAGCAGTCCATGAGCAGATTCTCATTCTGGCAGATTCAGAGGCCATGAGACCTCAACATCAGAGCATCCATCAGCTAAAGGGTCTTGGTGTCTGTTAGCTTGGTCCCAACTCAGGTAAAGATTGCTTTGTTTTTTCAGACTCTAAATTTCTTATAAGTCGTCTGGTTTTACTACTGCTGTGATGGATGCTGTTTATTTTTTTATTTTTTTATTGTGACTGCATTTATGTGTTTTAAATAATATTGTAAGTCACTTTTGGAACCACAGATTTAAAGGCCAGGTAGAAATGTTTTAAATAAATAAATAAGTTCAGCACTTTCAGAATCCCAGGGCTGATTTGAAACCCACCGATTTTCATTTCCGAGCAGCTCTGGAATGCCCTGACAACTTTCCAATTTTTTATTATTAAAAATGCAAAGACTTTTCACAGCACTGGTCTGCTCTGTGGCCATTAAGAGGCTGCAACTCTTAGAAGTGTATTTGGCACAGTGCCTGGCATATTTATTGCTACTTATAAATTAGACACTTGTGTAGGAATGCAATTTTTATGTAGGCTTTGTCTAAATGAGCCTAATAATAGATGACCAAAAAGGAGTGTTATGGGCCTGCTTAATAATGATGCTGCACCAAAGCTGCTTGTGAAACTAACAACAAGGAAGAAAGCAGCTACAAATCGTGTTAAAAAAGAGCACCTTGTCAAAACTTTCCACGAACAAAAGTACATAAAAATGACAAATATGAAATCATGAGGCAATCACCGATGACGTGCTATTGCAAGAATAAAAATACCTTGGATGAGTCTTTTTTTGATGTAGTGTTGTATTAAATAGCTGGGTGTTGTTGTTTTTGTGTTGTGTGCACAAGTAAGAAAGGTTCCACCAACTACAACAGTCATTAAATAGGCTGACCATATGAAAAGGAGGACAGGGCTCATGTAACTTTAAGAGTTGTAGAGAAAAGGGAATTTCAGCCGGCATCATTTGTATGCAATTCGTACCTGGTGAAATTCCCTCTTCATCACAACAGTTAAAGCTGCAGGGGCCCTGCCTTCTTTTGTATCTAGTCACTCTAGTATAGTGCCTGCAACTTTAAGAGTTGTGATGATGAGGGAATTTCACCAGGAACTAATTGCATACAAATGACACTGGCTGAAATTCCCTTTTCTCTGCAACTGTTAAAGTTACATGAGCCCTGTCCTCCTTTTCATATGGTCAGCCTACATTAAAGTTCCCTCTGCCTTATTCAGAAATTGCATATTGTGTCATATATAATGGAAATGGAGCTTGTTTCTTCACTAAATAGAATAATCCATTGTCCCCTCTTTTTTCTCATAGAACTAAACTCAACTTCAGATTGGTGGGGTGGGAGGCAAGAAGTTCCAAGCAAATGCTTTGAAGATTGGGATGAATGGGGCTGCTACCCTACTAAGCAATTTGGATTAATAGGCCCAAATTGTTGTTCTGTTTGTGTTTTCTTAACAAGGTCTGATATCTAAGAAGTAAAAGCCTAACTCTGTGGCTAAGACACAGAAATGTTGTTATTGGTCTTAGTACAAGTGCAGCATGATATTATAGATACTAATATAGTGCATTTTTCCCTAAAGGATATCTCCAATCTGTATTATAAATGACAATCTGAAGACCATCCATTATCAATTTCCAAGGAAAAAAAGTACAAGACAAGAGTCAAGAAGCACACCCTTATCTGTTTTGGTTTGGTTTGGTTCAGTCCTTTAAGATAGGGAGGGATACTTGCAGTGGAAGAAAACTTGAGAGGCTAGAGGGGAGGTGGTGTTCAAGATTAGTGCATTCAGACTCACTACAGAAGCACTATCAAGTGAGTTTATACTATGTGTATTTCTAAGGTTTGGATCTCTGAAACGTACCTGTAAAATGCTTGCACATTTTTTCCATTTAATCAATATTCTCCTACAAAGTAATTACGGCCTGCTTACACTGAGAAAGCAAGTTTTCCTTTTTCAATTCTCCTTATCACTGCAGAGCCATGGTAATTCAGAATTAGCAGGAATCTGCTGTCTTCTGCACATCATTAACACAACTGTTTATAAAAGACCAAGCTAAATGTTACTTGTAATAATAGCTATGCCTGCTCTTTCTTTTCTTGATTCTTTTTTAATGAAAAGTAAGTCCAAAGAGCTGATCCAGACTGGTGCTGTACTGTTGGGGGTGGGCTTTAATCCTTTACTCGCTCCTCACGTGGTCCCAATCCTGGCAACATCTACAATTTGCATAAGGAATAAGCCTCAATTGAGTTGCCTGCTACTTATTAAAAGTAATACGAAGTTTGGCTGACAGTCCCAATCAATCCCAATGTTTCTAACTCAAAAGAAACAATACGCTGTCATAGGTAAGTGGAAAGCACAATGCTGAGGGCGGGTGATTTTTAAAGGTACATTTCTTCTGAGATTTATAGGAAATAAATTCATGAATCAGAACCAAATCAAAACTGGTAATATCCAAATAAAACCTTTTGACATAAAAGTAGTTAAAAAGCAAATGTGTTAATATACACTTTCAACACCATCACATATAGCTTCCACGGTAATTTTTATGTTGTCCTGCTGGAATCCTGACGACTGTGATTTTGATTTGTTCAAATAAATAAATAAATAAATAAAATCAATATTTTAGCTAAATAATCACAAAAACAAAATTATGAGTTTGAAGAGTCAAGATAGAAAATTTGAATGCTGGGAAAGTGTGGTACTCCTTCAAAAATAACAGATTGAATCCCAAGTTATACCAAAGAGAAAGCCCTAGAAGACCAAATTTCCTTTCCTGGTCCCGCTAGCTGGCCTCCTGCACTCCAGGGGAGAAACAGAAATCAACAGGTCTTAAGTTACTTTTGATTTACTTCTCCCACTTATTTCAATGGCGCATCTCTAACTATGACTAAATCAAGATCCAAACCAATGATTATTGAAGAAAAGATTTTACATACCCTGGAACAAATAAGCAACACCCGTCCAGGTGATTAGGTAGAAAGAGGCCAGAAGAGTATAGTATTTTTAACTAGCAAAACCAATAGGCTAAATGATCATTAGTTAATGATCCTAACTAATATGTGAAACTGATATTACTAACTGGATACATTGACACTAAGTCAGAGCATCCACATTAGGAAAAAAAAGTTAAACATGCCATTAACTCATTTTAACACATCAATCCAAGTGTTCCCCAAGCTCAAACCAGACGCTTGCTGATACAAGTCCTATTCAGGTGTTCGCATTCATGCACTCCCATCACATGAAAGGAACAGCAGTGCCGCACTCACTGGCCTGCACTTACTGGTCTTGCTTCTTCCATCATGCACACAGCCTGCCTTCTCCTCCCATGTGGGAGGAGGTTCAAAGCAATGAGACTGCTCTATGCATGTGGGCTCCGAATGTTTTAGAACCCTGATTGTGCAAGGCTCTAAATCATATAAGGAGGCTATTTTCTTCATTTATTTATTAAAATTATATCCCACCTTTTCACTAAAAATAGTGTTTAGTAATAACACGTTTTATCATATTGGGTTGTACCTACTATCTCGCATGTTGTAGGTTTTGTTTTATGCTGGTGTTTGTTGTCTCTTCATAGAAGGTTTGCTGTTTTTATTACTGCATCAGTTTTTATTACTGCTGTTTGCTGCTTTGAGAGGGCTCCTGCTCTGAAAGACAGCCAAGAATAGGGAGGCCCTGTTGCACAGATGTCCACTCAGTGAGGTGCAGAGGACAGGGATGCAGAATCAGGCCTTAGTGTCAGGAACGCCCAGAGTCTAAAGTTCACTGTCCAAGAAGATTTGGCTATATAACTCATGGAGAGTGTACCAAAAGCGAAGAAGAAGAAGAAGAAGAAGAAGAAGAAGAAGAAGAAGAAGAAGAAGAAGAAGAAAGATCCTGTTTACATAGGTCTTTTAGGTCATTTGTGGGGGAGTTTATGCCACTATTTGTTTGGAATGATGTTTTTCTGCTGCTCTTTTGGATTGTATGGTGTTGCTGCTAGGCTGTATTTTGTTTGTTTGTTTTAATAAAAACTCATTTGGGTGGAGGCTATTAGGTGAAAGATTATAATAAATCAGGTACAGAATGGCTCTCCAGATGTTGACGGATTACAACTCCCATTGGCCTTAGCCAGAATAGCCATGTTGTGGGATGACGGGCGTTGCACTCCAACAACATCTGGTAGGCCACATGTTCTCTGTCCCTGTTATAAGTAAATAAACAAACAAACACCAAACCATACTTTCCTGGAGTTATGCTTTTATGGTGTTTAGGTGAAATCTGCCACATGCTGGACCTGAACTCTATACACTGAACGTAATTACAATCTCTCCAGATGGTCTGCATGAAATCTCTAGTATAATCAGATACAAAAGAATGAAATAGAGATTTTAAAACGCTGAAAAACAACACATTTTAAACAACAACTAGATATTATACATAGGTTTACATCAGCGGTCAAATAAAAAATGTCTTACTGCTTTAATGTACTTTACATATCGCGTGTCTCGTATTCTCCCCTCAAAAAGTACTGGCTCACAGAATGTATCAAGAACACATTCCATTATTTATTCAGTGCCGGACTGTTTGGCCCTCTATTTTCTTCCAATGTTCATTGTCATCTTTGTCATGAATATTTGAACTAGCAGATTTATTTGAGTCGCCAACCCAGCGGCAGACAACCATTTCTTCCGCAATGCTACCCCAGTGATGCTGTTGGTATCTGCCATCTTAATTAATTATTGATGGGCTGGAGAATTAAGTCTTATAGCCGGATCCGACATGTGTTTGATTTAGGGACAGTGTGAGAGTTTGTCCAAGCCCGGCTCAGAATCAAACAAAAGGAGCCTGGACAACCCATGGAAAGGGAGCCTGCAATCTCTTGAATTTCCTCTCAGTATTCTGTACAGCAGGGGTGGGAAACCTCAGGCCCAGGAAACTTCAGGCCTGGGGTCCCAATACAGCCTTCCAGAGTTCCCCAGATGTCTATGACCCTGGGTTTCTTTTTATATTTTTGGCCCCATCCCTTTGCCTTCAGCCCCACCCACCACTGGGATGCAGCCTCCGAGAGCTTCTCCAAAATTGAATTTGGCCCAGGAGCTGAAAAAGGTTCCCCACTGCTGCAGCCAAGGAAGCTCTGTGCCCTCCCAAGCCTTCCCTGCCACCTTGCAGTTTCCACCAACACTCCCTCCCCTCCTTATCGCCTGGCTCTTAAAGGTAGGACTAGCAGTGGCAGTAGCAATGAGAAGCAAAAGAGTTTTCCCCATTTCTTCAGGTCACCCTGGCAAGGAGTGTGTGTAATCCAACACAGTGGATTCTGGAAGTTGTAGTTGAAGCGTGCTAACGCCCTAAAAACAAGCTGCCCTCCCTAAATCTAGTGCACCTAATGTTTATTATGTTGGGCGACGGTGGATGGGAGGGGAAAGAATGAGGCACATAGAGGGAAAAGGAACATTCCCCTTTTGCTTCTCACTACCCTGCTGGAAAGAGAGTGTGTTGGACACTGGGGAGGGTGGGCCAGGGATACCTCTGGGGGTGGGGGCTGAGGCCATGGGAAGCAAGTAAGGGTGAGCCAATCCAAGCACTTCATTTGGCTCAAGGAACGTTACCAGTTTTTGCCTATTCCTAGTTAAATTTGGAGGATTGGCTGAGTTTAAAGGGACTTACTTCATAGCATGTGTACTTTAGATTGCATCCTTAGTAAGAGAAACATAGGAATGTTTCCTATGGTCTCATCTTGATCAGTACTGTCGACCCTGACTGGCAGTGGCTCCTCAAGGTTTCAGGCAGGATTCCTTCTTAGCCCTACCTTGAGATGCCAGGGATCGAACCTGTGACCTTCTGCATGCAAAGCATGTGCTCTACCACTGAGCTACAGCCCCTCAATAAAGAGGTAGTCTGGTTAGAAGACAGAGGGCTCTGTCAGCATGAAAGTATTCCAACACAAATTTGCTAATAAAATTTGCATTGAATGTTATAAACATTGTCACCCAACTGCAACAAACCCTGTGTCAACACTACACAATGGACTACTTTTGAATCTGAGACTTTCAAAAATATTTTATGATATAGCTTGGGAATCTGCTGTTGAAAGAAAAAAAATAGATCTGAATATACCTGAGTTTCTTGGGCATGCCTAAAGGAACTCTTTGTACCCGGCACCAATGACTCTTTCACAGTCCCCAGTGCAAAATTCAAGTCTTCCAAATATTTCATCAGCCAAAGTGCAAAACTCTAGACCTGTTGACTGGAATAGAAAACCTCTGAAAATCTGCCTGCACAGGAATCAATCTAGTATTTACTTAGTGGGAACTGGATTGAAGCCATTAAGAATAATTAGGACATTGTACTCTAATTTTCAACCATACTTCAATTAATTTATTCAGTTTACTCTACGATTACTGTAACACCACAATAAACATTTTCCCCTATTTTATTGATATTTATCCCTTCCAAATATACAAGTCTCTCGCCAGTCCTCCCTCCCCAGCCACTAAACCCTTGCAAGTTGTAACCAATATGTCTGTATGTTTTAAATGGGTCTCTCTAGCTTCTTAATCTTGGTCTACCTCACCAGTGCTTACAGTATGTAACAGTTTCCTTGTGCCAGATGTTTTATTTTACCTTCCTTAAAAGTGGTCCTCAAATATGCCGTTAGATGTTTTACAGTTTCGGGGGAGGGGGAAAAGTTGCTTTTTCCATTTGCCCTGAATTTGACTTCACTATGGTCCACGTTAATAGGAACAGCAGCTAAAACTTCTTTGAAACTTTATTCACCGCAACCAGAAAAAAATGGGCTGATGAAATTCTTTTAAACATGCTTTAATCTAGCTGGAATGCCAGAAATTGCTTCCAGATGTGCTCCATACAAAAGTCAATCATAGCTATTTATACTGACACTCTGCAGTCCAAACAATCTCAATCGAAATGCCATGTCTCCGCTACAATAAAGCTATAAATGTCAGTTTTGTTGAATCTGGAGAGGTGTTGAAGAGTTCATGCTTGCTGGCTTTCTCAGTTGTTTGTTAGCCAGGAATAATTAAAAGAAAAGAAAAGACCAAGATACTTTTAATATATAGATTCAATATTTGTTGAAATGTTCTTAAAGCACACCTGACACCTTCAAAGCCCAAGTGCCACAGGTTACAAGCTGAAATTCATTTTATAAACTAGAAAAATGTATCACTTCGGCAGAAGGCCAAGAAAAACTAAAGTGCTTGGCAAAATTCCCATGCCCTCTCCTACACTGAACACACACATAGTACACCTGGGACTAAAATTAACTTCAGTACAATGAAGCAACAGATGCTCACCATATTAGCCCCTTCACTTAAGAAGCTTGAAAGTCTGGTTGAAGGGTGGGGTGGAGGGGTAGGGGAAGTGTTTTTTCAATACTTAACAAAGGACGTCTGGGAACTACATCCTAAAATTTCTGCCAAGTACAAAAAGAGATAGAATATTTACTTGGAAAAATGATACAACATTCCGAGGAATATAAGAGTTCCAATGCAGTATCACAGCTTTCAACAAGCTACTGGCCACTTTTGGAAATCATGTTAAGCCAGGAATCCTGCCTTAATAAGCCACACTGTGAATGAAATGCATGCTGGTGTACACAGCCAGTTCATTCCCATTTCACTCCTCCCGTCATGCAAGCAGATAAACACATCAAGACACATTCTGTCTGAACTTGTGACTATGGTTAAATACGCCCAAACAAGCCAGTATTGGAAGTAGGGATGAGTGATGTTCGGTTTTGTTAATAAATTCCCCAACTTTGCAAAGTTGGGACCAGATACCCGAGAGAGCGCTGTCTCCCTTACAATCTGCCCAATCACTGAGGTCAAGCTCCTAGTGGTTCCACATGGATGTACGGCCCGGTTGGAGTCCACCAGGAGAAGAGCCTTTAGTGCAGTAGCACCTTCTCTTTGGAAATCCCTGTCCCTGGAGGTCAAGCAAGCACCAGCACTGTGCTGCTTCTGGCGCCTCCTGAAAACAGCTTTTTTCCAGGAAGCATTCCTCAACTGACCAGCCATTTTTATTAGTATTCTGCTTTAAAATGAACAATTTTAATATGCTGTTTTAATATTTTCATCATTTTACTGTTATACTCCGATGTTCACTGCCTTAGAATCTATTTTAGATATGGAGCGGTATATAAATATTGTAAGGAAATAAATAATAAATAAATAACATTTTCCATGTATGAGAGAAAGAATTTTAATTTAAAATATTCCAATATGGGAGAAACCAAAGCTGACAGTTTCTTCTATGCAGGCCCATATCTTTGAGTGCTTAGCTCTTAAATGTCTTGGTCTGAATTCCTGTGTAATCAGCCATGCTAGTGATGAAATAAGGTTGTCAGTTCTTTGTTCTGACAGGTTCTTAATTATTAATAGCTATACGGCAGGCAAGTACAGCATGGTCCTGCCCATACTGGAACTAGCTGGAATTATTGAATTTGCCTGGTACAGATGAATGAGAATTTCATTTTGGTTCGTTTTTTATGACAATTGACCAAAATTCACACATTTCTCCATATTCAGGACAGAAAAAAACTTGAAATTTCACAAAAATGGAATGCAGGAGAAAGTGAAACTGACATATTCAACCATCCCTAATTGGAAGCCAGATTTAAATCAGGGTTTAAAGTTGATTTGAGTTTTCCCAGTCCTAGTGCTTCCAAGGTCTATCTATGTAGAAGCAACCCATAAAGCAGGGGTGTGAAACATGCAGCCCTTTGAATGTTGAACTGCAACTCCTATCAGCACTAGCCAACACAGCCAATGCTGAAGAATGATGGGAGTTGCAATCTAACAACATATGGCAGGCCAGAGATTCCCCATGCCTGCCATAATGGCACAGTGAAAAAGCAAGCATCATACACACCATGAGGCATTTACTATAAGGATGTGAACACAATTAGACTTTTCAAGATAGGGACCCACATCTTTAAGGCTTTTAGAATACAGCTGTAACAGATGTAAGTTGTACACTTTTCATTGCTAGGTCATATGAACTGTGGAGTCTCTTCAGGATAGTCTTCTCAACAGATGGGTAAATAAAGGAGATAGAGGATATAAAGAATCAGGAGAACATTCAGATTTAGTTACAAACTCAAGCCATGTTCTCTATTATCTCCATTCAAGCTCTTCTCCAGTCACATAGTACAAAATTCATTCTGGGGTTACTATACTTTGGTACTCATCAGTACTTATTATAGTAGTTTTAACTGAAAGTAAATTGTAAGAAACTTTCATTATTGGCCATTTATTTTATTTGTTCATTTAGCCAAATCAGACACAGTACAAACCTGCAATAGCATGTTGAAGTATGTTTTACTTCATGAGAAAGAAAAAAATTAAGCATGTGCAAAATTCTCTATCAAGCCATTGTCAATTAAAGTAATTATCCCCTCAAGTGATAGAAAGGTTTTTTAAAAAACAAGCCTGTCAATAAAATATAAATTGGATGGTAATGATAAGCTCAGTAAACAAGTAATGTACATATTGTTCATGTTAGCCTTTACCCAGTCTTTGGCTAGGTTCCAAGGTACTTGCAGCCATGGAATCCCACTGAAGACAGACAACTGAACCATATTCATTAAGATGACTGCAACTCCATCCCACCCACAAATTAATATAATACTGAAAAATATCCACAAAACAAATAGTAACAGAGCTTTTCTAGAGCACATTCAGAAATCTGTTTCCTTTTAGATAATTCCCCTAAAGTTCCATCATTCTCCAAATTAATATATTCAAAGAGCAAGTCAGAGTTTGGCAAATCACTGAAAGAATCAACAAACCTAACAAGAACAGGAGGTCTTGACTGACCTCCTTTTCATGAAATAATCATGCACGCAATAACAGCATTGTTACCTCAGGTGGATGGTTCCAACAGAATTAGCAAAAAGAGTGAAACTGAAATGTGCTGGACCTTGTTACATGCCGACAACAGAGCTATTATGCTGAAATAAAAACCTATACATTTTGACCCTATGGACAAGTACTTAGATAATAGTTGGCATATTAGTCCTAATCTGTATGAGCCATTCCTGCCCACCGCCAATTAAGAGACATGCTTCTCATTCATCTTGTTGTATAATAATAAATACTCTATAATTGCATAGGAACATAAGAAGAGCCATGGTGGATCAGACCAGGGGTCCATCTAGTCCAGCATTCTGTTCACATGGTGAACAGCAACCCACAGGAAACCTAGAAACAGGACATGAGAACAACAGAACCCTCCTACCCATGTTTCCCAGCAACTGGTGTACATATATAGCATATCGCCATCAGGACTAGTAGCTGCTGATAGCCTTATCTTCCATGAATTTGTCCAATCCCCTATTAACGCCATTTAAGATGGTGGCAATCACTACATCCTGTGGAAGTGAATTCCATAGTAAACTGCTCTTTGTGAAGAAGTGTTTTCTTTGATCTGTTCTGAATCTTCCACCACTCAGTTTCAGTTCCAGTATTTTGAGAGAGGGAGAAAAATGTTCCTCTATTCACTTTCTCCACACCATGTGTAATTTTGTACGCTTCTATCATTTCTCCCCTCAGCCTCCTTTTTTCCAAGCTGAACAACCCCAGATGTTGTTATCTTTCCTCATGTAGATCTAGCCCCTTGATCACTTTAGTTGCCCTTTTCTGCACTTTTTCCAGGGAAGGGAAAAGGAATAGAAGCCTTATAAACAAACACAACAAAACAAACAAGTTTTAAGCAATTTCATTTAAATTGTTCTGCTACACTTCTTACAGCAAAATACAGCTTTTACTTTGATTTCTTATACACTAATTATACCTCTTAAAGCAATTTTTGGCTTGAAAAATTGGATGGTATCATTTCAACTTATTTCAGTGCTTCCTCTTTTTATTTTATTTATTACAGGCCAGGCCCTTCTTTTTTTCAGTCTTATGTAAACACCGCCATGTGTTTTTCAAATAAAGTATCATTCAATATGTAGGAGAACACAGAGGCTGAAATGAGAATACAATTTCCCATGAGACAGCTCTGTGTTCAAGTAATTTAACGTCAACACCAGCTCAATATTTGAACAAGGTCAGCTTTTACTCTTGCTCGGTGTTTAAATGTGGCCTACTTTGAAATCAATCATAAATTCAAATGTCTTTTATTCTGAAACAATTTCAATATTTAAAAGAGTTTTAGAATTGCGGGCCATGGTTGAACAACTGCCTAGAGGTCTTCTCAAAGGGATGTTGTTTTACTGCCAACACACACAGGAGGTTATTCTAGGATCAAACACAAAGACTGGTTTGTATTTTACTTCACATTTTTTAGAATGAGCTTGGAACAAAAGATGCTTCACAGGGAATGAAATCAGCCTAAGGGTTTCAATTCTTTTGTAGTAACTGAAGCTTGCACCTACTCCATGGGATAGATGGAATGACAGAAGACAGCTAGCTGTATCTGTGTAAAGCCAGTCTGGCTCCAGCTCAGTGTTTTGGACCCAATGAATGTTCCTGTTCAGAGTACCCAAGCAGCAGCTTCTAGCACTCTCTTGAGTCTTTTCAGACATAACATTCCTGGCTTATTAAATTTATTAAACCCAGCAACAGGTTTAAGGCCACAGTTTATTAGACTGTGAACAAGCATCTGGCCCGCACACATATGACCCACACCCCTTTGCCCTTCCTTTCACCTCCTTCCTTCATGCTCCAGCATCAGCACTTCCCTATCAGTACCAATAAGGAGCGGTGGTTTTATGCCATTTTACTAAGCAGGATCTTAAACCACAGTTTGATCCTGCTTAAGAACCTTGTTAATACTGATATTAAACCAAAGTTCAAATTTTGAAAAGAGTAACAAGGAATTGTAGTTTAAAAAAAAACAGACCAGGACGCTAAAGCTGGCATGCAAAGAAAGGTGGTAAGGGGGAGGCGAACATGCAGCCCCAATGCTCATTCCCAGTTTAATAAACTATTAAGCTTGGGATGTTATGTCTGAATGGGCCTGTGATACTCATGCAGTATCAGGTGAAGAACAAGCAGAAAATGAAGCTGTGTATATGTGTGGACTATAGATTTCACTGTCCTAAAAACTGCCATATGAATTAAATCTATACAATAATCTAATAGTACCTAATCTATAAGATAAGTAGGAAAGTACTTCACAAAAGAGTTTTAATGGATGAATAAGAAAGGGACTGTATAGGAATCTGGTCATTAAACAACCATTATCATTTATAATTTATTTATTAATTTATTTATTTTATTTTATTCCATTTATATCCTGCCCCATAGCCGAAGCTCTCTGGGCGGTTTACAAAAATTAAAAACACTGAACATTAAAAATACCGATATACAAAATTTAAAACCATAAAGCATAAAAACAAGTTATAATTACAATATCCTTTAAAACAACAATTCTGTGTCAAAGCACAACAACAACAACAACACTCAATGGTATATAACCTCACAATCTATAATATCATGGAAGTGGTTCAAGAAATGAATCACACGCCAAACCAGAGATAAATAAACTGAACAGGCCTGGTCAAGATCTTTAAACTCCAGGGAATAAAATGGCTGCACAGACACAGCACTGCATATTCTTCCAACTCTGCTCCATGCTTCCAGCTGAACACCATAGACTGAGACTGTATCAGCATTTCCAAACCAGATGCTCGCCCAATATTTTGGATTTCAACTCCCATCAGTCCCAACAAGTTTGACCAATTGTAAGGAATGCTGAGAGATCACCAGGTTGGGGAAGGATGTACTATATTAACATAGTAACATTCCCATCCCCCATAAATTCTACTCTGAATACAGAGAAGGGACAAGTAACTTGCACCCAAGAGTGTCATGAGGCAGTCTGAAGAATCTTCCTCTGAGGAGGAAGAAGGGGCAGAAACTGCAGCTTTACCCATTCCCCAGGACTTACCGGAGGAGGAGGAACAGCAGGGAGGTTCCTCAGAAGAGCCCCAGGAAAGCCACCCTCTCCCACCCCCTGGTTCTAATGAGGAAGACTCGGGGCCTGAAGCAGTTTGTCCAGTAACTCCCCAGCAAAGGCGGCAGCTCAAACGGGCGGAGAAAGCAAAGCCCACAAGGCGAAGCATGAGACTGAGAAAACAGAGCACAGCTGACGCAAGCCTTAAGTAAGATAACGAAGAAATTGCACACAGCTGTGAACAGGCTCAAACAAAGTATATAAGGGGGAGGAGGCAGAAGCTAAGATTAGTTGAGAACAACTGATGTATTCGGCTCTTGACATCCTACATGATCTCGGATCAGAACCTGTGGACTGAACACCCGGCTGACTGTTGCTTTGGACCCTGGACTCTGGAAACCTGGTTTGACCTTTGGCTTCGACAACTGGACTGACGGAACTACTGGCGTGACCCTGGCAATTGGTAATTGGATTTTTGAACTGCAAATAAAACCCTTTAAACAATTAAGGCCTGGCATTTTCCCCAGACATTCTTAGATAAGGGAGTTGGCAGGCTTCCTAGATCAAGCGTAGTAAATACGACAAAGAGCCAAATCAGTAATATGAGGAGTACCATGACCTTAGTTGCTAACCTAAAAGCAAGTAAGCAAGATGATGGGTAATTGTGACAATGGGACTTCCTGACAATCCACTTTAGGGGAAGGGAGAATGTGGTCCATCACTTTTTAATATCACAATATTACCACAAAACATACTGATGGTCACCAATTTGGATGGCTTACAAGGGAGTTAGACAAACTGCAGTTGAAGAAGGCTATCAATGGCTACTAGTCCTGATGGCTATATGCTACCTCCAGAGGCAGTTTGCCTATGTACACCATTTGCTGGAAACATGGAAGGGTGGTGCTGTTGCAATCATGTTCTGCTTCTGGATTTCCCGTGGGCAGCTAGTGACCATTGTGTGAACAGAATGCTGAACTAGATGGACCAGCATGGTTCTTCTTATATTCTTATGTTCTTAATATCAGGACCATTGAGCTTTCACTGTATTCTTAGTGTTGGATCCAGATTTACACAGGATCAACTGGGCTGGTGAAAGTGGAGTTCCCTGCCCCCACCTTACCACGGCAGCCCCTCCAGCCACCTGAAAATGCAACACATGCTGAATGGAGTTAGCTATGGTGTGCAGGATAGGGAGAGATCCTCAAAAATCAGGCAGAAGGACCTTCTGCCTTCTCTCGAGGAAGGCAGATCCTGGGTCCCAAACTGATTGTATTTTTTTAATGATAGGCTTTTTGTCTGGCACAAACAATCTTCCCTTTTCTGTAATGAAAGTGCACTTCAGAGTCTACAGATGTGCATAGGAAAGCAAACTAATATTTAACTATATCCTATGCCTGTGGTCAGAGGACCCAGAGGACCTTCTCTTCTATGGCTCCCAGACTATGGAATGGTCTGCCGGGGGAGGTTAGACAAATTGACAGTCTTCATGAATTCAAGAGAGTCATGAAGACTGTTCTCTTCCGGCAGGCCTATCCGGATGAATTTTAAATGTTTTAATGATGTGTTTCTCTTGTTTTAAAATTTTTAACTTCGTCATGCTTGTATCTGCATTGTGTTCCCCACCTCGATCCGTAGGGAGAGGCGGGTTATAAACAATAATAATAATAATAATAATAATAATAATTATTATTATTATTATTATTATTTTGCTTGTTTATATTTTAACAACATCAAGTTCCAGACATTCTGAAACAGTGAGCAAATGCCATTAATAAAGAACTTGCCCTTCATCAAATAAGAAGTTGACCCCATTTTAAAGCTTCGGCTTTTGGGTGGTACAGAAACTCAACAAATAAATAAATAAAATAAAAATAAAGCCTGGGTCCATTAATATGAACACTGGTATGCTTTTATAGAAGTGTATAAAATTATGCAGAAAGGAGAAAGTGGATAGGTAGATGTTCTCCCTTTCTCATAATACTAGAATCCAAGGTCATCATAATACTAGAACCTGAATGGTGAGAAACTCAGAACGGGTAAAAGGAAGTACTTCTTCACATAGCACATAGCTAAACTATGGAATTTGCTAACACAAAATGTATTATTATTTATTTATTGCATTTGTATACCGCCCAATAGCCAAAGCTGTCTGGGTGGTTTACATGTAACAATGGCCACCAACTTTAAAAGGCTTTAAAAGGGGATTACACAAATTCATGGAAGATAAGCCTATCAATGGCTTCTAGGTCTGATGGCTGCATGCTACTCCTGGTATCAGAGGCAGTATGACTTATGTACACCAGTTGCTGACTTCCTGCTTGTGGGCTTCCCATAGGCATCTAGCTGGCCTCTATGGGAACAGACCTTTGATCTGAACCGAGTCTAACACTGCTGGTCTGCTTACGCTATCGATGTACTGGAAAACTTGTTGTATAAGTAGTCCGTCAATAGTGTAAGCAGACAGGTAGTGTTGTATACTGCACATAGTTTCCAATCATCCTTTCAAAATACATGTGTCTATAACAAAATATCAAGTTGCAGTTGATTCAGTCATAGGAAGCTTTCCTTTTTCCTTTTACATATGGCACAGTCATACATTGTGCAATTTTGAACAGAAACGTTTGATGAATCAAGCAGATGAAGCTAAGGCATAGTTATTAGATGCATTACATCTTTAGCACATCATCTGTAAAAATGTCCTGACTAAACTAACGCTCCAGGGGAAACCTGACCTTTAAGGGCCTTCCCAATACTACATCTAAATTAATGTCAGTGACAGCCACTTCAATTTAAACTAGCAGGGTTCTTTCATTCTACCTACAGAATCTATTCATCCATTTAACTTGTAAGTGTAAACATACGCACGTGCAAATGAATGTGTGTCATATCTGGTTAATGGGGATCAAGGAGAACAGTGAAAGCAAAAGTACAGCACGGAGGCTTAATTCTAAAGAAATTCATTGGGTGAGATTTATGTAATTGCTATGTGTCGCTTGACGGAGAGATGTGTAACAAGGAAAAAATTATGAGGAAAACAGTATCTATGAGGAAAATTATTATTTTCCATAATTAGATGTATCTATTTTATTCTATATATTTCTTTCCATCCTGACCCAAGTGGTTTGCAATATTTTAAAATATCATAAAAACACAAGCAAAATAAATAAACAATGCAACAATTGTTTAAAAAAGCGGCAGTATTTTTTAAAAAATAAACCCCAAACACCTCAGCAATAAGCAGAATCAAACATAATTCCAAGAAAATAAAAGTAGTGCTCACCTGGTGCCATGATGGTAGCATCATCGGCAGCAGGTGAAAATCCTGGGAAGGGAGTTCCACAGAGATCGCACACACTCTCCAGTCGCTATTTATCTAATGATTTTATAACGAAAACAACGAAACCTTGGAAGGTGGGGGCATCTGGAGCAGGACCTCTGATGATGATGATGCAAGCGCATGAGCAGGTAAAGGTGGTACTCAAATATGCTGGGTTCAGGACATTAAAGGATTTATGGGTCAAAACCACCACTTTGCACTGTTTCAGAAAGCTGGACTGAAGCCAGTGTAGGTTATTCAGCACAGGCAAAATATATCCTTTATGGTGAATTCCTGTTAGTATCCTGACTGCTGTATTCCAAAATAGGTCATTTAAAGGCAGTGCCACATGCAATGTGTTTTGATAAACTAACCTAGGCTGTGTCTACACCTGCCATTTATCCTGGGGTGGTCACGAGGTCGTCCCTGCATGTCCAAATGGCACATAGCTGATCCCAGGGTGAACCGGGGACAAGCACTCAGTTCTCCTGGGATACCTGGGACTGCTTTTTCCCCTGGTTTTTCCTGCCATCTTAGGAACAACCTGAGCTCCACGGGCAGTGTGGCTCTCCCTCCTCGGGTCCTCCCTCTTCTCCATGAGCAGCAAGGTTCAGGAAATGGGCACGGAGCTATGAGGGGAGTCTGTGGGCATCGGGGTGAGCATTTTCGCCATCTTTGGGGTGGCGTTCAGGGTCCTCCAGAGCTGAGTTTGTTGTGCGTGTCTTTTTAAAAAAAAATAATAATTCTACGTGGTCATCCCTCCCCACTCCCAAAAAGGGCTGCAGGTGTAGATGAGCCCCTATACACCATTAGAGTAGAGATTACTGCGGTAAAGTCACTTCTTTCAAGAAAGGAAGAAACTGGCACACCAATCAATGCTAGTAAAAGGAGTTTCGCAGACAGAACTTGAGCATCAAGCCAAAAGGGCATATCTAAAAGGTTTCCCCAAGCTGCAAACCTGGATCTCAAGAGATAGTGCAACCCCATCCAGCATAGATTGCATATCACCTCCTTGTTCCTTGTTTTGTGTGTCCAAGGAAGCTTTGGATTTGTTTTTCTCAAGACAGTAGTCTCCCCTCCCCCAAATAAATCATGGCAAAACTGTGGGAAACGTGTATTATTGTTCATATTTAGTAATGCCTGAAGGCACCAATACACCCCTGGGCACCTTTTTTGGCACCCACCAACGTGCTTTACCCCTCCCACTTAAAAAAACAACACATTCTCATACCAGTGTGTTGGGGCTCAGACCCCATCTCAACCTTGTACTCAATCTTTTGGATAGGTTACTCGTTATTTGCCACACTTATTTGTGTTGGTTCCCAGGATAGTTTCTCAAATTGCAAAATGTGCCTGCAGCCCAAAACTGTTGCCTACCCCTGGTCTAATATTTCATTCTGTCCAATGTATATATTGTGATATTGTACTATTATGTTCAGCACAATAGCAAAAAAAAAAAAAAAAAAAGAGAGAGAAAGAAAGGGAAGGAAAACTTAAGGAAATTTCAAAAGCAGTTTGAAATTTCAAAATAAAGTACAGAAGAATCCTATCGAGTATTTATTTACATTATTTATCCACAACCTTTAGACATGTCTTGATCTACAATGTGGTTTTACTACAAGATTGTGACATGAGTAATGTGTAGGCATTAGAAGGACTTTCTTGAAATCAATCAATCATGGTTTGCAATACAGTTTTAAAAAGTAAATAAAAATAATACCATAATAAATAAATCAACAACAATCAACAGCAAGCGGAGAACTGATAAACTACAAAACTTCAGCAATTAATAAGCCACAAAATCCAATGAACAATTTATCATAAATCAATTAAACCCCCCCAAAGCTTCCTGAAAGAGAACAGCTTTAATTTCTTGTGTAAAACCTAATGGAGATGGAAGAAGTTCAGCCTCCTTGGGAAGGGAGTTTAAAGTTCCACAGCAAGCATCAGTACCATTACAGTGCTGATCGTGGTGTAACACGGGGCAGAGCTGCTGCAAATTACCTGAGTCTAGGAGATTCATATGGGAGAGTGTGGTTTGCTCAATCTACCATGTGCACATCAAGTAGCTCTTCAGTTAATACTAGTAGCATTCTAGGTGACAGGCTAAAGTGAAACAAGTCTTTAAATTTTAAATCAAGTGCTTGAAAATTGTTGTGTGTCTACACTGCATAGCTTCACTTATAATGTTTTATTTTCTATGTCAGTGATAGCCATAGAATTCACAAGATAAAACTATAAAACAGTACCATATTAAAGCATAAAGCAGTCCAGCTTCAGGCCTGGCTTTGGCACGGAAACAGCCCTGTATGATGACTTATGTCAGGAGAAAGACAGGGGGAGTGTGACTCTATTGATTCTCCTTGATCTCTCAGAGGCTTTCGATACCATCGATCATGGTATCCTTCTGGGACGACTGGCTGAGTTAGGAGTGGGAGGTACTCCATTGCAGTGGTTCCGCTCCTACTTGGCGGGGCGGCTCCAGAACGTGGTGCTTGGGGAACATTGCTCGACCCCGTGGACTCTCCAGTATGTCCCCCATGCTGTTTAACATTTACATGAAACCATTGGGTGCGGTCATCCGGAGTTTTGGAGTGCGTTGTCATCAGTACGCTGATGACACGCAGCTCTATTTCTCCTTTTCATCTTCATCAGGTGAGGCTGTGGATGTGCTGAACCAGTGCCTGGCTGTGACAACGGGCTGGATGAGGGCTAACAAACTGAAACTCAATTCAGACGAGACTGAGATGCTGTTAGTGGGTGGTTTTGCTGACCGGATGGAGGGTCTTCAACCTGTTCTGGATGGGGTTGCACTCCCCCTGAAGGAGCATGTTCGTAGCTTGGGGGTTCTCCTAGAACCATCTCTGTCTCTTGAGGCTCAGGTGGCCTCAGTGGCACGGAGTGTCTTCTACCAACTTTGGCTGGTGGCCCAGCTATGCCCCTATCTGGACAGGGATAACCTGCTCTGGTAATCTCCAAATTTGACTACTGCAATGTGCTCTAAGTGAGCCTGCTTTTGAAGACTGTTCAGAAGCTGCAGATTGTGCAAAATGCAGCGGCCAGATTGGTAACAGGGACCAGAAGGTTCGAACATATAAAACCGACTCTGGCCCACTTGCATTGGCTGCCTATACGTTTCCAAGCCCAATTCAAGGTGCTGGTTTTAACCTATAAAGCCTTACACGGCTTGGGACCATAATACCTGATGGAACGCCTACCTGTACACAACGATCCACATCTAAGATCTTCCTCCAGTTGCCTACTCCAAGGGAAGCACAGAGTGTGGCAACAAGGGAGAGGGCCTTTTCAGTGGTGGCCCCCCAATTTTGGAATGATCTCCCCGACAAGGCTCGCCTAGCACCAACATTGTTATATTTTCGGCGCCAGGTCAAGACTTTCCTCTTCTCCCAGGCATTTAACAGCGTATGTTGAAAGTTTTGTTGTTGTTGTTGTTTGACCCAGAATAGTTGTTTTAAATGGATATTGTATTTGTAACTAGTGTTTATGCTCATTACGGCTTTACATTTTGTATATCAGTTTTTTAATGTTCAATGTTTTTAATTTTTGTAAACCGCCCAGAGAGCTTTGGCTGTGGGGCGGTATATAAATGCAATAATCATAATCATATAAAAGCATGTGCACACACATAATTTCACACATTTATTTTTCTGTATAATATTGAAATATACCTACCCCCCCTCCACACACAGAGAGAGAGAGAGAGAGAGAGAGAGAGAGAGAGAGAGAGAGAGGTTAGGATGGGGACAAATGTAAAGGAACAGAATAATAATTCTGGAAGTCTGTGTCCAAAGTACCCTGTTCCACATACACCAATTGAAAATGCTTGCATTTTATGTGTTGAAGTCATGTTAACTATCATTAACTTCCTTTAGTACACT
Organism: Anniella stebbinsi; assembly: GCA_029215795.1. Classification (NCBI taxonomy): domain Eukaryota; kingdom Metazoa; phylum Chordata; class Lepidosauria; order Squamata; family Anniellidae; genus Anniella; species Anniella stebbinsi. The sequence goes on from JARDYH010000002.1 coordinate 187,975,634, forward strand.
CCTTTTTTAATATTACCCTAGTGTGGTTCACCAGGCACACTGTCAGCACAGAGACTCCCAATCAATACAATACAGAACTGTCTACCCAATTTTTTTGTGAGCAGTTAAGGGGAAGGACAATATTTTAGCGTTTTAGTAGCAACTCTCCAGTATTTTAGTCAGGATTGTTTCCTAGCCCTCCCTGGAGATGATGGGTATTGAACCTGGGGCCTTTTTTGCATACAAAGCAGATGCTCTACCACTGAGCAATGGTCCTTCAAAACTATCTTTGCCTTTGAACTGATTCATATACCTGTGTATAGGTGCAGTTGAAGGGAAATTCCACGAGTACTCTGCACAATAAGCCATTTGTATGAAGCAGCATTCATGAGGTTCAAGCCTATGGACTTCTGCTGGAGTGCTTAAAATTAGTCTGAACTACATAGGTGGCCGTTAAAATAAATAGCCTACAAGAGGCACCCATTATAGTGTGCTTGCTTAGAGGCAGCCAAGGTGTAGGATGTCCACAGAAACATAACCATGTCCTGGCTTATAATAGTTTCACATTCAATTTAGGGAGACTTACAAGTGGCTTTGGAAAGTACCAACTTGTGCATATATACAAGAAGTGAACTCACTTCTGCTTCCTTTTGAATATATCATTAATGCCCAAAGCTATGTAACAGGCAAACCACTTGATTGATTGATTTATTAATTATATTTCTATACCACCCAATAGCCGAAGCACTACAGTATTAATGGATATTAATGTACCCTTCATATGGCTGTCTTCATGTTGTTTGCGATTAGGACGTTCTAATATTATATAATTATTATGTAAATATTTCACAATGTCAGAAGCACATACAGAAATCGGAATAAATGCACGTCAATTGAAGCAAGTAGCACTTCGCAGTGTACACAGGCTTCAAAATCTTAAGTATTAAATATAGGATTTGTATTTTCTGGAAGTGAAGTGTTTCCCAAAGGCAGGCAGCTAGATGAACAGAGTAGTGCTTGTCATTCATTATTCACATATAATTTGCCAAGGGAGATGTAGCAAATAATCACATGGGTTTGCACACAACAATCTGGCACATATGAAAACTGGGGAATATACCACTAATACTATGCTGCTCTATCAAAGCTGAAAAAGCAAAGTGAGAAATATATTCCTCGAAGCTTAAATGTAATACCCAATTCACTGGCCAAAGAAGAATTCGACAAGATTCAAATTGATTACCTCTCACATCACTTTCAAGATTTCCAAATTTTGTTCATAGAAAGAAAAATAATTGTTTTTGTTTTTGTAAAAACAACAACAATTATTTGTAAAACAATTATTTGTAAAACAACAACAATAAATAAATTATTTATTTATAACCCGCCTCTCCCTCCGGATCGAGGTGGGGATCAACAACAATATAAAACACAAGAATCACAAACAGTTAAAATTTAAAAAACAAGAAAAACATACATCTGGATAGGCCTGCCAGAAGAGAGCAGTCTTCATGACTCTCTTAAATTCATTAAATTCAATTATCCATATAGTTAATAAAATGATGCAAACTCTGAGTTAGATCAAGATCTGTTGTTGTTTATTCAAGGAATGGATGAATCTGTCGGTTTTGTTTTTTTGCATAATGATGTTTTAAAATCTTAAATTCTTTCCTTCTTGAATATGAAGAAAATTGTGAAATTTGGTAAATTCTTATGAAAAACAAACCACAATGAAATTCTTACCCATCTACAATATCCAAATTCAACAGGTACATGGAGAGACCTATGTTGTACCTGCTTGCAATATAGTTGCTAAAAATTAGGAGCCTGTCAGAAAAATAAGGTGGCACTAATTCAGCACTAACATGATTTAATGCACAGAGAGATTCAAATCCAGACTCCTAAGGGCTAATATTCAAAGCCCTTTGGATGGACAAATCTCTCAGTTTCGGTTTCTCCAACATTCAATATATATTTTTAATCTCAAATTCTTTCTATTCCATATATGAAGAGATTTGTGAATTTTGATCAATTCTTAACAAAAAGTAACTGAAATGACATTCTCACCCATCCCTGGCTTATTCGGTATTACTATGATCTTGAATAAACAACAATTCTTCAAATGAACATAGTATGCCAGATTATCTCACCCACCTATCTGTGATCCTTACAAACAGGTTATCCTCAGGTCATTGTGAGCTCCCACTTCTGCATATTTGAGGTTTTTTGTGTTTTTTTACCAGAGTCATTTATATCAAAAAGAGCAGAGAGAGTGAGGAGCTCCTACTTTACTCTAGCCCCAAGAATAGCTTCCACTTTACTTTTTGGCCTGGGGTACTGATGTGGTTTTTTTAAAACAAAAATGTAAAGAGTCAAGGCCCCTTCACCAGGAATGCTCATGCGTTCAATCAATATGTGAGCAGGGCCACATGGTCTAGCTCCATGCCCCATGTAATACATGCAGGTGCACCCCAGGAGCTGAGAACATGAACAGTATTATACAGACATAAAGTTGCATTTTTATATACAGAAGCATTAAATGCCTGTTCCTTTGTGCATCATCATAATCATCATTATTATCTCCTCTGATCTTTTCCCATGGACTGACTTTTCAGTTGCTTTTCCTTCCCCTTCTCCCCTTGCCACTATGGTTTGGTTGCACTGCATGAATTATGTAGTGTATATCACAGCAAGTGCAATATTCTGTGCTGAGTATTGCCTCTCATATTGAGCAGATCACTCTGATTAATCAGGATTCCCCTGGTGACTAACAGTGACTTGGTCAGGTCACAGGGCACATGCTGCAATTTCCTTCAGCTTTTTGTAAGTATTAATCAGTGGGGTTTTGGACAGTGCACCCTTCCCTTTCCATGTTAAGATCTCTTCACCAGCACTGCAGCATAGCGGCATCTGGTGGGATTGGCTGGTCAGCTGTGCCACAACAGGTAGACCCACAAAAGAGAGATTTAGCTGGAGTCACAAACAAACATTGCTCAGCCTTATAGCATGCTGTTACTTATTTTTTTATTTTAAAAAAACCCCTACATTTGGAGCACTGCTTCAGTACTCACAGATGGCTAACTATTAAGAGCATGAATGAGAAATTCAAGGCTTGAATTTCTAAGTAGACTTTACTGATTACCACTTCCCCATAAAAACAAAAAAACAAAACCCAGTACAAAACCACAGAGAAGAGAAATATTTTTGCACTTATCTATTTTTCATTCATGATCTACTGTTAAAGATTAATATAACCCAAATAGAAATAAAAACCAGTTTAGCTAATGGTGTGTGTACCCAGAGAACACACCAGACTCTCTCATGTTGATGCCTTATTTCAGTCTAAACAGGCAGCAAACTCTGTAGATTGCAACTCCAAAAATACAATATTCAAAATACAATGGACAATAAATGTATATTTTTCACCCTCTGGGCCTTAAAGAAAGCTTTGGTTATTTATTTATTATAGCAGAAGGCATGAGTGTGCATGACACAGTAGAGATAGTGATCTCTGAAGGTATCAGATAACTTTAGCTAAAAAAAAATCAATATCAAATCCTGGCTTTATAGCAGTTTTCATTATTTATTTTACTGCCTCAACAAAGCAAACAGTGGATAAAATCCACAGGGAATGTTCCTGCACAAGTTCCATTCAAATAAATAGAATCTATCAAGAGTAGAGATCCAATAATATATGTGTGACGGACATTGGATACAACCAATTGGGAATGCGTCCTGCGTATCCCTGCCATTGAAACAAATGGAAACCCCACCAAATGAAATAAATAATTACCAGAGGGTTTACACATATTAATTTGTATACATGGGAGATTATGGACAGCGGGGCAATTACAGTATGTTGGAAGTGTCCATTTACTACTAAAAGTTCTCACTACAGAATGTAATGGGGCCATCTGCAAGGACCAAACATTGATTTATAAACCTAATTTGGAGGGCAAGTGAAAACCATAGCTTACTAGTTTGGACATAACAGCAACTATACTTTGCTGAAATCAAAAATCAAGGGAACAAGAGGAAAGGAAAGGGATAGAGACAATAAAGTTATTTTCTTTGTTATTCATTTGCATTATGTCTAAACTGAGCCATTAACTTCACATACGGATTCATTAGGCTGATACTAGAAAATGTTTTACTCCTGACATGACTGTGAACTACAACTTGATGCCAATTTGGTGGGAGGAAGTTTTAATTTGTTCCAGTAGAATGGATTTGGTTCACAAGTTATTGCAGTTTCTTGTTGGCAAGTCATGGGAAGCCTTCAGGTGGATGCTTGCACCTCCTAGTGAAGGCATCCAACACTACAGGGACCCACCTAGATCTGGGTTATTAGGAAAGAGTGCAGGTCTTGTTGCCCAACTGGGCTGGCGTTTCCTGACGTCTAAGGAAAAAAGGTCAACCAATACAAAGAAATGGGAAGAAGACCCCAATTTTCCACAAAAGTAAACCTCAACAGGCTCTAATCAGGACTCTTCAAGTTCCATCACTCTGAAGGTCCCATCCAGCACAGGAAGGTCTTCAAACACTATGCCTGCTCAAGCCTCTCTCCCACATTGGAGTTTGTCTATTCTCTGCTTTCCATGGCTGATGTACTCTTGTCTTTTCCTCTCTAAAGGGAATAAAGTGGTGTTTAAATTCCTTGCACTCCTCGCTTGTTTCTAATCATCCCATTCCATGCCATCACCTTGCCTCTACCTGTTCCATGCCATCACCTTTGTTCCACCTTTTGGTTTTCATGAAGATGGTCAAGCAGGCTGAGTCTGTTTGAACTGAGAAGACTTTCAATTCATGGCAAAATTGTCCTCCAGATGAGGTTGAGTAGAGAGAGGAGGAAGCAGGCTGGGCATGGAAAAAAGTGTATCTATGAGCCTAGAAGCAGTGGTGCCCCAATGAGAGTGAAAGACTCATGCATGTTGATAGCCACATGAGTATCTTCTTCAGGAATTCTTGGGGGCTGACAGTTTGGTCTGGTACTCTAATGTTCTAGAGCAGAGGTGTTGAACTTCTTTCAGCCCATGGTCCTAATTCAACTTTGCAGAAGTTCATTCCAGTGGTGGGTGGGCCAAAAACATATTAAAAACTGCCATCATATTTTAGCTTAAAGTTTTTACTGCCAGTAACTAAGTAGCTAAGCCTTAGGAGAGGCATTTCAAACTTTAAGAATGGGGAAAATATTAAGAAAAGCTGGGACACCACCAAATAATTGACTGCTGGGGTAAAGGGGTGGGCCCAGGGGAAGGGAGCATCTGGGATCCCTGGAGGGCTGGACTGGATCCCCAGGTAGACGAAATATGGCCACCAGGCCTGAGATTCCATGCCCCTGTTCTTGAGTGTTGCGGCAAGGTCATTTCATGTATTGCCTGTCAGAAATAAGGTTTATAATGTGGGAGGGAATTATCCTCACCTGTGTTACCAATGTGGTTGAACATCCTGTCGCATCACTAGACTACCTAATAATTATTGTGGGGGAGTTGTATACTTTTAGCTCCTGGAGGCAGGCACTTGGCAATAAACTCCAACAGTTTGAGTATTCTGATTTGAACATTACCACATTCTAGAATTTGGGACAAAACCCCTGTGACCTGGGTGCAGGCTATGTCCTAGGTGTTCATTAAATTTACAATCTTGCATTCAGCCTACTGACTTTAGAATAACCGGATACAAGATTGTATATAATAAGTTTGCACTAATATTTATATAAAAATCCAGTAACATTCTGGAACTCTCTACCACTACAAATTACAGGTGCCAAGCTATCTGGGTTTTTTGGCACCCACTGAAAACAGTTTTTCCTAACAAGTATTCCCAGGAAAGTAATCTTGTCTTTTGTATACAGTAATAATATACAGCAATTAATTGTGATATTATTCTTTATTTCTGTACAAAGTGTAAAAATTATTTTAATGTAAGCAATTCATAAATATTGTAAAATAAATAAATAGTGTCAGCAGACAGAGGCACAATCAGTCCTCCCTTCTGAGCTGGCAAACACCCCTTCCTACACATTATTTCAGTAACACTCCCACACACAGAATTAGAGCACTTGACCAAATGATGTTTGTGTTTTCATACTGAATAATCCAGCCTTGTAAATAAGCCCGCAAGTTACTAGCCTGCACATTTTCAAAACTATCCTGCTAAGAAGCTGGTAACCTGTGCTTCCATGCTAGCTGCAGAGGAGGCGAAGCCTCGTCTCCCATGGTAAGCATAGATAGGCAGTCGATTATCCTCTCGGACGCTGTTATTTTTTAAAGGCCTTCTACCAAACAAACTGGTTGAGAAGGAACAAGTTTGCCTTCCTCTGCAGCCAGCATGGAAACCAAACAGGTTGGCAGAGAAGGGAAAGACTTCTCCCTGCTCTACTTACCCATCTGCAAGGAATTCCCAGTTACCTATGGCTACAAGGCAAAGTTGTTAAATGCAAGGCTGGAACAATCAGGTGTTTAAATACACCATTTACGGCTGCTTCTGATAGAAATAGATACAACTCCACAACTTTAAATACTACTATTATTTGCACTGTCTCTGTGCAGTGTGAAAAATAATGAATAATAATGGACAAATATCTCTGGTCCTATAGTGCCAGGTCAGGGGCTATCCAAAGAGTGCACATATGCACATGCGCATGTGCACACATGCACACACACACCTCACCATTAAGGAATGGGGAGGTATAAAACTCTCTCCCTGCCTACTGAGATCAGGAGGTGGGATCCCTGGGGAGGCACGGCTCTGACCATCAGCCCAGTGATCCTGATCACTGTTTCCTTGCTGCTATTAACACCGAGAAAGCAGCCATCTCTGCATCAGGATCACTGGGAGGGGAACAATGTTTAATGCCACTTCCCCATGAGCTATAACCTAGTCCAGACCCAAAAAGAACTGTGCTTAGAATGGGCCAGATTCCAGTCTATTTAAATTGGCCAATACAGACTGTGTTCCAGTTATGACTCTTCTATTTTTAACTTGCAGAGCGTGATAATTGCAGCTGAGCCAAAACCAGCTCAAATTTTGGCTGGAGGAAACAACAAAGGGACCACCCATTATCCAAATGGCCTCCTAGTTTTAGTTGCTTGTGAATGAGGAGACAAAACAGTTGAGGGCATTTTGCTCAGCTCGAAAATGTCCATTTTAATATTGTCCTTATTTTAGGCTAGGAGTTCTAGAATATCTATTTTTCTACTCACAAACACCATCACATCACACCCACACTTCCTTTCTTCTGCTTTATATTAAAAGTTATTAGCTTTGAGAAGACACCATCTAGTTCCTGCTTTGGGGCGGGGCTGCCTTACACTGCACTGGTGTTATATAGCTAATAGATCTGTATGGATCTATTTGCTGTGATTCTTACTGTCTATATACAATAGCAGTAGGCACTAACTTCATTGCTGTGACATATCTATTTAATTAACGCAGCCACTGTAGCTATTGTGAGAAGCACTAAGCAAAGAAGCCATACTGGAAAACCCATTAAGTCATAAACTGAAAATGTACAGTGCAGTATTTTTACAAATTAAGATATAGCAAAGTTTTCTTTAAAAATGGGGGGGGGGGGGGAAATACATTCTTATACATTTTGTGGTGGCCCTCCTTGAAATCAGATCCATGATACCTCATCTTTCAGCAAGTTCTTGGGGTGGCTGACAGAAGTCTAAATTGCAAAAGCACAAATTAGGATTTACAGATTAGATTTTGTATAAAAAATATTTATATCAGCAACAGCATGGTGAGTTTGTACATACACAACAATGTGCCTCATGGAGTGGGCTGTAAAACAAAATGTGTTCCCTTCCCTTTAATTTACTCTGCCCACCTCAATCCACACTCAGTATTATATCTGCCCATCACCAACCTCGTTTAAAGCAAACTGATACTCCTAAACTACTTTTGTTAGGAATACTGCATTCCATGGCCCAACCTCTTGAAATTATACCTGTAATGGCCTATGGCAGGGTTAGAAAAGCTATTTTAGCCTGAGGACCAAATTGGCCCCAGAGAAGTGGTGCAGGGGTCAAATGCCAGCAGTGGGCAGGAGCTGTAACCTACTGCTGGTTTGCAATTTCCCACATTCCTGCCCACAGCGCGCGCACACACACACACACACACAGAACCTCGAAAAACCAGCTCAGTCTCGCTTCACCTGCTTATTCACCATCTCGGTCGGCCATGTAGGAGCAACTTTAGCTGATCTGTACATTGTGACAGTATTGTGAGAAGCAGCTCTCCTGAGAAGCAAATGACCGATGCTGCTAACGATATGAGTCCTTGCAATACTGATGAATCCCAAATCACTATTCTTATCAAAGGCATTTTATTCAACAGAGTTACACATTTTAATTTGAAGCATTATATAATTGCAGATAGAAAACTACCGCTTATTTCAGTGGACCTATGTATCACAAATGCATGCAGGGCCGAAATCTTTATGGCTAGGCTACATGCTGATCACCAGCATCATGTAGGAACAGCCCTACTACTTTGTGTGATATTAAAAAGCAGAATGTATTTTATTTGAATATTTATATCCCACCTTTCAACGAAATAGGATAACTAGATTGTCACTTATTTACCACGGATAGGCCCAATTTGGATGTGTCAAAATGTGTTGGCTTGTACCTGATAAAAAAAACTCTCTGCAAAGTTACTACTACACTAACTTAAATTAATTTAATTCTGAGAGTATCTCCATTAGTTTCAGAAACAGATTCTATCAGACAGTTGAGTCATTTAGACCATCTCCCTGTACAACAGTGTGATCACCTTTAAAATCAATTACTTTAGGTTCACTCTGGACAGTGAACAAGTAAACTGAGGCACCTCCCTTAATGTAGCTTTTACACAGGAAAACACACACAGATACTAAGCAACAGCTCCACTGAAGGGCTGGGGTAGGGGTTGCAATATCCCAAACTCAAAATGCCAAATTGATTCGTTGGAATACACATCACTGTGTGATTGCTGCAAGTGCTATCTGGCTGGCAAACCATTTCCATCATTCTAAAGTTATGCACCCTATGGAAGTTATGTTAGTGGTTTTCTTTTCTCAACTTCTTTAAAAAAGAGAGAGAGGGGGGTCTATGCTGTAGAATTAAAACATGGAACATTCACGCAAGGTGTAAATATTTTTTTAAAAAAAATAATACCTTCATACTTCCTGTCTATGCACATCCTGCGTTTTTCTTTTCTTTAGACATCTAGCTCCATCTATATTCCTGCTTTTAACTAGGCCGCACATCCACAGATCTATCCAATGGATCTTGAACATAGTATTACCCAGCCTGGACTCAGGCTAGTACTACTTTAGCACCAAGAATGAAAAGTTCCATTTATCCCCATTTGGAAACAAGGCTCTTACACTGGTTATTAAACACCCATCTTTCACTGAACTTTATTATTTATTATTATTATTATTACTATTATTATTATTATTATTATTATTATTTACATTTATATACCACCCCATAGCCGAAGTTCACTGGGCGGTTTACAAAGATTAAAACATTGAACATTAAAAACCAACATACAAAATTTTAAACCATAAAAACAGATTACATACCAACTATTCTGAGATCAGTTACAAAAACTCAACATATGCTATTAAATGTCTGGGAGAAAAGTCTTGACCTGGCACTAAAAAGCTAACAATGTTGGCGCCAGGTGAGCCTCGTCGGGGAGATTATTCCACAGTTAGGGGGCCACCACTGAAAAGGCCCTCTCCCTTGCTGCCATTCTCTGAGCTTCCCTCGGAGTAGGCACTCAGAGGAGGACCTTAGATGTTTAGCGTAGTGTACGGGTAGGTTCATGTTGGGAGAGGCATTCTATCAGGTATTGTGGTCCCAAGCCATGTAAGGCTTTATAGGTTAAAACCAGCACCTTGAATCGGGCTCGGAAACATACAGGAAGCCAATGCAAGCGGGCCAGAGTCAGTCTTATATGTTTAAACCTTCTGGTTCCTGATATCCATCTGGCCACTGCATTTTGCACAAGCTGCAGCTTCTGGACCATCTTCAAAGGCAGCCCCACACAAAGCGCATTGCAGTAATCTAACTTGGAGGTTACCAGAACATAAACAACTGAAGCCAGGTTATCCCTGTCTAGATAGGAGCGTAGCTGGGCCACCAGCCAAAGTTGGTAGAAGGCACTCCGTGCCACTGAGTGCCACCTGAGCCTCAGGTGACAGAGATGGTTCTAGGAGAACCCCCAAGCTATGAACCTGCTCCTCCAGGGGAAGTGCAACCCCATCCAGAACAGGTTGAACACCCTCTATCCAGTCAGAAGAATCACCCACTAACAACATCTCGGTCTTATCTGGATTGAGTTTCAGTTTATTAGCCCTCATCCAGTCCATTGTCACAGCCAGTTCAGCACATCCACAGCCTCACCTGATAAAGATGATAAGGAGAAGTAGTGCTGCGTCTTATCAGCGTACTGGTGACAACGCATTCCAAAACTCTGGATGACCGCACCCAACAATTTCATGTAGACATTGAACAGCATGGGGGACAAGACCGACCCCTGCGGAACCCCATACTGGAGAATCCACGGGGCCAAGCAATGTTCCCCAAGCACCACCTTATGGAGCCGAATCGCCAAGTAGGAACAGAACCACTGCAACACAGTACCTCACACTCCCAATTCAGCCAGTCATCCCAGAAGGATACCATGGCTGATGGTATCGAAAGCCGCTGAGAGATCAAGGAGAATCAACACAGTCACACTCCCCTTGTTTTTCTCCTGACATAAGTCATCATACAGGGCGACCAAGACTGTTTCCATGCCAAAACCAGGCCTGAAACCCAACTGAAATGGATCCAAATACTGAGCTTCCAGTTGCAGGCAAAGTTCCTAAACGCTGTAGTACACGCTGATATCTCAATATATGAAGTACAAAAAAAGCTAACATTTGTTACAAAGGTCAAACAATGTTTAGTTTCAACATAGCAGGTATACTGTTTGTTGCTTCACCTCTATAATTCAATTCCATGGAGGTCCAATACTCCTTGCCTTCCAAGGATTGTTCTTGATACAATTAGGTCCCTCCTTAAACATAAGCTATTCATCGGTTCACACACAAAAGCTGTTCTTTCAGATTCATTCACCTTTCCCTTTAATTTCGTTTACGCTGACTTTCATCTTGGCTATCTTAATTTGAACCTGGGTAAAATTCCATCTACCTTGTTTATCGTTTCTTTGATTTGAACGATCTCCTCCATTAAGTCCTTAAGCGACAACTCAATGGCCATTTTTGGCTCCAGCTGTTTGTCAAGAGACGGTCAGCAACTGCCTCAGCCTTTTATTTGTCTGAGTAACATTCAAATTGGTTTCAGGGCATATTTTTTTCCCTGTTTCCTGCCATTCTAGCCATAAAATAATAACAGATGACCTAATTTATAAGGTGGGGTTTCTTTCCCCATATTAACTGAAGGAAACGTCTTCAAATGCCCTTGAGTTCTGCTAAATTAAATTCATAGTACCAACAATTATTTCCGCATTCACCTACCATCTATTTAGGTTTCTCAATGTATGGTATAGATAATAATACACAACATCACAATGAGCTCTGGAAAGGATCACTAGCCTTTGTTTTATACACTGGAAATTGAAGACCAGAAAATTAAAGCCTTCTGCTTTATAATCTTTATTCAGACATGGTAAACTTACACAAGTGAACAAATGCATGACAGATCAGACTATAAAGTCACAAAGAAAAATCCTCAATAGCGGCAAAATTAAAATCTGAATTTTAAAAACATCAAATTCTATTCAATATGTGTATGCAAAGACTTGGACTTCTGTCATACTAATCCACAAAATGGTATGCAAAGGAAGTTGTACAAAACACAGTGAACTTAAATAATGGTCATTTTCTTAAAATGTGTATCATCTCATCTAATTATAAGAGCCTGCATCTAAATCCTCAAGTCAGAAAAGGAGCAAACAAGTTTTCTAATAAACTTCAGTTGATATGAAGGTGAGTTTACATTTTATTAACACAGCCCTTGAGCCATTCTCCCACACGTGTTTGTGATTACTGCCATGAAACTGCTTAGACTTTAAAAAAAATCCATAGTAAACAAAATACAGATCTATTAAATAAATAGGGGAAGAGCAGGAAAAGCCCATTGGCCCACTTCCATGTTACCAATCCTATGATATTCCATGTGTTGGGGCTCAATGCCTGCAGAGGGGAGCCTGCTCTACTTGAATCAGTTCCCCACATGATTTAACCCTATTCAGATGCTTCTAAAATGGGTACAGCAAACATGGGTGTAGAGGAAACATGCCAGCCCCACCCCATTCCATTGTCGCTTCTGTTGCTTGCGGAGAGCAACTTTCTGTAGAGGAGAACTTCCTGGATCCATGAAGACTCTCCTCTAGAATACATAAAAATTACATGTTTCCTATACTCAGTTTATGAACGAATGAATAGGGTTTTAGAAAGCTGATCTTCCAAGGTTCTAAACTGTGCAGGGACACTACCTGTCCAATCTAGAAAGGGCAATGAAGCCAGCAATTCGGATGCAACAGAAGACGTGTGGATAGTGGCTTATTTCCACTCTTTCCCTCATGCAGTTTCTAAATTGCATGGGGAGGGAGAACAGCCAAAGAGGACTCATATGGAGATGATTTTAAAATTCTCCACTAATAGCCTCCCCAAATTACTCACCCTTTCTGCAGGAGGTGAAATTGCAAGGGAGAGATTTCACTGTATATTCTCCAGAGAGGTGGGCAGAATTCTTCAACACTTCAAAGCAGAAAATTTCTCAGAAATTCTTCTGAGAAATTTTGATGGACAAAGGCCCTTTCTGCACCAGCCATTTTTTGAGGGGCTGCCCCTGCCTGCTCATGGAGAGTCCACATGGCTCATGGAGAGTCCACATGACGCACAGAGCATCCCGCAAGCAGGCAGGGGCCAGCCCTCCATTTTCCCGGTAGTCCAGGGAACGCTATTATCCCGATTTGTTCCCTGCTCCTGGGAGGGAAGCAAGATGGGCGGCTGGTGTGGCCACCCATCCTGGGCGCAGCCACGCTTACCCGCAAGTAAGCACGGCTACACCGATGGCCACAGAGCCGCACCGTGCGGCTCCGAAGCCATCAGGAGGGGAAGGATAGCGAAATCGCCATCCCCAGGCTAGCAAGGTGGAGGGGGTTGCAATCGCGTGCGGGTTTTTTAAATAAATTAACTAATCTTTTGCGCGCGAGCACTCGTGCGCACCTCCGCAGATCTTTTTTTTTTAAAAAAAATGGCTGGCGTGATTTGCGGCAGCCCAGGATAAGCCCAGGCCGCTGTATTGTAGTGCGGTCTCATCACACCAAACCCGGAAGTGGCTACTTCCAGGTTTCCCCACTTCCCGCCCTCTCCGCCCCTATGGTGCGGAAAGGGAGAAAGCAATGGGCTGAAAGAGAAGAGCTGTAAGGGCTAGAAGCCAAACCCATGACGTTCTTCAAAAAGATTAAATAGTAAAACTGGATTCACAGGTGTGCCTGATATTCTCCACCCTATTCACAGATGGCAATATTCGGGGCATTTTGCCAAATATTGGGTAGAGGGGTTTGTGAAATTCTCCAACAGTTTGATGGAAGTTCAAAAAGGAGAAGTCTTAGAAAATTCTTTGCTAAGAAATTCCTGTGAAATTTTGGGCCAACTCTAAGAAACACACTGGCCAGTTCATCCAACCGCTTACCATGTGATCACGAGTTGGATTCAGCTTATGCTGGATTGACTGTGCTGATGGAAGTGGACTTCCCCGCCCTTTTCATGACAGCCACTCTAGGCCCCTGAAAATGCCAGAGGTGACCCTACTGAACGGGGAGGATGGCAGATCCCCAAAATTCAGACAGATGAACCTTCTGCAAATGATATTCTTCTTCTGGAAGGCAGCTTATAATCCAACACAACTTCTCCAGTTATATTGAGTTATTTATATCAGGTTCCACAGGGGAACTGAAACATGTAAAAATAACCCAAGAAGGGGAAAGAAGGAGACACTGGCTCAATTCAGACGACACGACAGTCAATGGTGGGTTGACTAACCCTAAACCTAATCCTAGGGGGTACTCCCCAAACAACATGGTAATAAATAATCAACTGTGGTGTGGGTTAGGATCAGCGCTGAGTTGACTATGGCAGCATTGGAATGACACAATAGTCAAAACAACTGACAACCATTTCCCCCACACCAGTTGTTTATTGTGTCGTCCGAATTGAGCCACTGAATGCAGCAAAGCAGCAGCGAGGGTAAAATTCATGTCACCCATTAACATTCCATCATGAGGTGATCATTTCATCACATCTTCTGTTTCATTCTGAGGCCAGTTTCCAGTAGCCTTTTCTTAATGCAAGATAAAAAGGGACCTGGACATCTATATATATATTTTTTTTTACTGATCTGAGCCTATGCACGCTTTCTTACGTTATATTGTGGCTTTCCAATCCACCATACTTCACTCCTTTGTAATACATGAGACTTAACAGGTCCCACTGGTTACACAAGGTTGGTCAGGTTGTCTACAGCTTACATAACTCAAAGTAAGCAACAGTTAAATGATTGTGTTTGGATGTAGTAAATGCATGTTGCTTACCTGTAACTGTAGTTCTTCGAGTGGTCATCTGTGCAGTCACACTGTATGGGCTCGCGCCGGCGCCGAGCCTCCAATCGGAAACTTCTAGAGCTTAGACTTTTGGCGGGAACCCCTCCCCCCACCGCCTTATCGCGCATGCTCGGGTTCCCGCCTACCTCAGTTCCTTGAGACCGACTAGCCTCGCGAACCGGGTAGCTATAAGTAGATAAGAAATATCTGCATGCAACGATAATACTCCGACCAGTGCATTAGGCGAGGTCTAGAGGGGACGGTGGGAGGGTTGTGTGACTGCACAGATGACCACTCGAAGAACTACAGTTACAGGTAAGCAACATGCATTTCTTCTTCGTGGTCTCTGTGCATCACACTGTATGGGCGAATAACAAGCAACCACTTACCGGAGGAGGGTAGAGCTCGCTCCACGTTATTGCAAAATGGAAGACAACACAGTACGTCCAAACGAAGCATCCTGCCGTGCTCTAACATCCAGCTTGTAATGCGAGATGAACGTCGAAGCAGTAGACCAAGTTGCAGCTTTGCACAGGTCTGGGATTGAAATACCTCTGGCTAACGCTGTGGACGTTGCAACAGCTCTAGTGGAATGAGCCTTGAGGAAGTTTGGCGGGTCCAGGCGCAGAATTTGATAAGACAACTGAATTGTCTGCACAATCCATTTAGCAAACCTCTGAGACGAGACAGCATGACCCTTGGCTCGTCCCCCATAACACACGAACAGTCTGTCCGATTTACGGAATGATTTAGAACGGTCCCTATAAAAAGCTAGGGCGCGTCTAACATCCAGGGAATGCAGCCTGGTGTCGAGAGGATTCACAGAAGCCTGGAAAAAAGTTGGCAGGACAATATTCTGGTTTATGTGAAACGCCGACACAACTTTGGGTCTAAAGAACGGTCCGGGGCGCAGAACCACCTTGTCCTTAAAAAACTGCGTATACGGCGGGTCGATCATGAGAGAGCACAACTCTGATGCCCGACGTGCTGAAGTAATTGCCACCAGGAAAACCACTTTCAGAGTAAGCAAGCGCATGTCCACGGTAGCCAGTGGCTCAAACGGTTTGGTCGATAACGCTGTCAGCACCACCGACAGGCTCCACTGTGCGACCAGCGGGCGACGAGGCGGATGCAAGTTCCGCAATCCCTTTAAGAAACACTTAGAGAGTGGATGCGCGAAGACCGAGAAATTATCAATGAGATTATGACGAGATGAAACTGCTGCCAAATATACTTTAACTGATGAATATTTCAGGCCACTTTCATGCAGCGAAGTCAGGAACTCTAGTATCTCTGCGATCCCGCAGGACATCGGGTCTATCGCTCTGGTAACTGCAAATCGTAAGAACCGTCCCCATTTTCTATTGTAAGATGTTCTTGTACTCTGCTTCCGTGACTCCTGCAATACCGCTCGAACTGGAGAAGGCAGATTCAAATTCAACCAGTAAGCCGGATTCGCCACGCCGTTAACTTTAGCGTGCGCACATCCGGGTGGTTGACCAGCCCGTTGCCCATCGTGATGAGATTGGGATACGATGGGAAGCGGTAATAAATTCCTTTGGATAGGCGGAGAAGGGGAGCAAACCACGGCTGACGGGGCCACCATGGAGTTATGAGAATGGCATTCGAGTGATGCCTCTGTAGAGTCATGATGACTTGTGCGATGAGAGGGAACAGAGGAAACGCATACACCAGCGCCTGACGCCACTGGGTATTGAAGGCATCTCCGAGCGACCCTTTGCCTAGTCCTGCTCGTGAGCAAAAGTTCTCGCAAACCGCATTGCTTACAGAAGCGAACAGATCCACCTCTGGGTGACCCCATTCCGAGAACAGGCGACGGAGAGCTTGACGGCACATGGCCCACTCGTGTGTCTCTGGAAAGCTGCGACTGAGGCGGTCCGCCCGAGTGTTGTCGGCCCCCGCAATGTGAATCGCAGAGAGACGGATCCGATGTGCCAACGCCCATTCGAACATTTCTAGAGTGTAGCGGAGTAGTTGTCGTGACCTCGTGCCGCCCTCCTTGTTGATGTACCAGACTACAGCAGTATTGTCCGATACAATTCTCACGTGATGGCCACTCAGATGCTCTTTGAATGCCCGCAGGGCTTTGCGTACTGCGATCAGTTCCAACAAGTTTATGTGAAGACGCTGTCGTCTGGCCGGCCATCTGCCCTGGACGACGAGATGATCGCAATGAGCTCCCCAACCTATTAAGGACGCATCGGTAGTCAGACTGCGACTTGGCCCCATACTGACAAATGGGAGACCCCTCTGGAGATGCCCCGAGGATGCCCACCATAGGAGGGATGGGTGCAGCGACCTTGGCACAACCAGACGTAAACGGCTGGACTGCACCTGTGGATCGAAATTCTGCAGGAGAAATTGTTGCAACGGTCTCATACGTAGCCTTGCCCAGCGAACGGTGTAGACCGAAGAAGCCATCAGGCCAAGTAGCCTCTGCAACGTCAGAACCGTCACTGTAGCCTTGGCGATGACTGTCCGGGCTAGCTGCTGGATCTTCACTGCTCGTGCTTCCGGAAGAAAAGATCTTCCCGATCGAGAGTCCAGCAGGGCTCCGATGAACAGCAGAGACTGGGAAGGTAGGAGTTGCGACTTTTTCTGGTTCATTACTAACCCCAGACTCTCGAGAGTATGTGTAGTAAAGGCCACATCCCTTTGTGCCTGACGACGAGACGGCGCGACGATTAGCCAATCGTCTAGATAAGGGTAAACTTCTATCCCCTTTGCTCGAAGAAATGCGCATACTGGCGCCATGCATTTGGTAAACACCCTGGGCGCTGTCTTTAATCCGAAGGGAAGAACCGCAAACTCGTACGCGGATTCGCCTATTATGAACCTGAGGAAGTGCCGGTGAGGTTTGAAGATCGGTACATGAAAATATGCGTCCTTGAGGTCGACTAACGCGAACCAAGAATTGCGCTTGATCAACGGTAGGATTGTCGCTAGAGTCACCATTCTGAATTTTTTGGTCACGATATAATCGTTCAGGTTTCTCAGGTCCATAATAGGTCGTAGGCTGCCGTCCCCCTTCGGGACTGTAAAATACCGGGAATAGAACCCCTGGTGTATGCAACGCCGTGGTACCGGTGAAATGGCGCCCTTCTGTAACAGCGTTGCGACCTCCTGGTGAAGTGCCGACGATGGGTTTGTGTATCGGATGGTCCCTAACGGAGGCTTGGAGAGGAATTCTAGCCGGTAGCCTTGGCGTATGATGTTGAGCACCCAGGCGTCTGATGTTATCGAGGCCCAAGAGTGGTAGAAGGGCCTCAGGCGCATGTTGAAATGCAGGTCGGGCAGGGGAGTGGCCGGGCACGAGTCAAACTCGCTGCTTCGAGGGGGGGTCCTGCCTTCCGCGTTGGTGACGTGGCCTGCCCTGTTGAAACGGCCTCCTGTGTTGGTATGTAGGTCCAGTCGCCGGCTGTTGGAACCTGGGTTGCCTGGGCTGGAACGATCTCTGCTGATATGGGTACGGTCTGCCCCATCGCCTTTGTCTGTAGGCAGGAGCCGTAGTTGGTGCGTAAAAGCCCATTTTCTTTGCCGTAGCTTTAGCTTTCTGAATCGTGTCCATCGCAGTATCTGTTGTTGTATTGAAAAGTCCCTCCCCGTCGAACGGGAGATCTTCGATTCTGGACTTCGATTCTTGCGGCAAATTCGACGAGCGTAGCCAAGCATGCCTACGGAGAGCTATCCCCGCAACCATGGCCTTGGACAGACAGTCGACCTGGTGACGGGCCGTGGTCAACTCCTGCTTTGCAAGCGCAACTGCTTCTTGCTGGAAAACTTGCGCCGCCGACCTAATGTCATCCGGGAGATGTGCATGCAACGACTCCACCTTATCCCAGATGAACAGGTGGTATCTCGCCATCATTGCTTGGTACGTCGCCACTTTAATCCCCAACGCTGTGGATGAGTAGACCCTCCGGCCAATGGTGTCAAGCTTTCGGCCCTCTTTATCCACTGGAGTAGAGTGCGACCTTAATGTACGTCCTTGGGCTGACTCTACAATGACAGAATTCGGCTTGGGGTGTGACATGAGAAACCCTGCATCCTTTTCTTGCAGCTTATATATAGCATCCAGCCTCCTGGATACAGGCCCCAACGTGGCTGGGTTCAGCCAAGATTCTTGAGCTGTGTGCAGCAAAGTTGGAATGAGTGGTACAGTCAGCGTAGATGACGTGTCAGCATACATGACATCGTAAATATTATCCACACACTGAGGAATTGGCTGCTGTGATTCCACGCAGAGAGATTGAGTCATGCGGAGCAGCAGATCTTGAAACGATGCCAGCTCTACAGTAGGCGATGCTCGTTCATCGGTACCGACGGCGTCGCTCGGTGACGGAGTAGCCGGAGGGCTTGCCACCGACGCCGACGAGTCCGACGCATAGTCCTCGATGGAGGTAGGTGATGTCGGGACTCGCACTGATAGTGGTTGCAAAGGTTCAGGCATTGGGTCCGGTACCAAGTCGTCCTCCTGTGCTCTCGACACCGTTGCCGTTGGCGGGTGCTTGGGAGGCAATGGCGGGACGAAACGTTCGTGTGGCTGCAGTTTGCGGCCCGTGTAGGGATCGAAAACGAAGCGCTGCGATGAGTGGACCGATGAATGTGCCCCTGCCGAATGATCAGAGAACCTGTCCCAGTCTTGTGGGGGCGTTGGCGAGCGAGGTGGTGAGTGATGCTCTGATGCCGAGTGCAGCGGGGACAGCGGGTCAAACACCGAATATTCCGTTATCGACCCCGGTGGCGAGAGGGAAAGGTGCAACCCCGAGGTGGCCGGCGAACGCCCCCTTGAGCGTTCCGATGGCTCCAGTCGTCGCTGTTCGGTGGCCTCCTTTGTCTTCGGTACCGATGGCGGTACCGTAACCCTTCCCGCCTCACGCTTCCCCGTCGCCGACGCCACTGTCGGAGGCTCTCTCGGTACCGTGGGCTTAGCCAGGTGTTTAGGTGTCTTCGACTGTCCCGGCTCCGGCCGGCTACGTCGGCTGGGCTGAGGTGCCGGTATCGAGACCGACGTCGACGGTGATGGCAACGGAGGCGCCATCGGTACCGGGGAGCGCATCGGTACCGAGGAAGGTTTCGCCGGTTTTGATGCCAAGGGCAATGGCGGCAGCCGCGTCCGATCCTTCTTAACTTTTCCCGACTTAGAGGAACTAGATTTCTCTTTGTCCTTGCGGGAGCCCTCAACCAGGGACTTTGACGAAGTCTTCTTTGACTTCTTTGCCCTAACTCCGTCGTCTCCGTGTGGGGCCGCGAGACTCGAAGGAGCTGCTTGTTCAGCTGGGAATGGCCTCTTAGGGGCATCCACGGTTTCCAAGGCCTTTTTCCAAAGCAAAGCCCTTAGCTTGTTGGCTCGATTTTTCCTCGTCTGCCTAGAAAAATTCATGCAGTGCATGCACGCGTCCATGACGTGGGTTTCCCCCAGGCAAAGGAGGCAGCGGGAATGGCCATCAGATAAAGTGAGTTTGGCCTTGCACTGCGTGCAATTCTTAAACAAGGCCGTATTCGCCATTCTCTATCGGGAAATATTCTCCACAGTAGATAGAGAGAGGGATAGATAGAGAGTCAGGAAACAGAGAACAACAATAACAATTTTTTTTTTTTTTTTTTTTAATATATAGGGACGAAGAAGAGAAGAAGAAGAGAAAGAATATGAGGAAAGTGAGAAGAAAAGAAGTAGTCTAAGCCAAAAATACGAACAATACGTAGAGAAGTCTCCCGCGAGGCTAACTGCACAGCGGTCGAAAAAGAACTGAGGTAGGCGGGAACCCGAGCATGCGCGATAAGGCGGTGGGGGGAGGGGTTCCCGCCAAAAGTCTAAGCTCTAGAAGTTTCCGATTGGAGGCTCGGCGCCGGCGCGAGCCCATACAGTGTGATGCACAGAGACCACGAAGAAGAACAAAGTTGTGTCGGCGTTTCACATAAACCAGAATATTGTCCTGCCAACTTTTTTCCAGGCTTCTGCGAATCCTCTCGACACCAGGCTGCATTCCCTGGATGTTAGACGCGCCCTAGCTTTTTATAGGGACCGTTCTAAATCATTCCGTAAATCGGACAGACTGTTCGTGTGTTATGGGGGACGAGCCAAGGGTCATGCTGTCTCGTCTCAGAGGTTTGCTAAATGGATTGTGCAGACAATTCAGTTGTCTTATCAAATTCTGCGCCTGGACCCGCCAAACTGGTCCCACTGGTTACACAAGGTTGGTCAGGTTGTCTACAGCTTACATAACTCAAAGTAAGCAACAGTTAAATGATTGTGTTTGGATGTAGTAACAGGTACAGTTCTCACGTGGTAAACACACTTCACAGGTTGATGAAAGCTTCAAACACATCAAGTATCAACTGCAATCATCATCTAAATGGGCCCTTTGTTGCAACTGCTAAGAAAAATCCAGAACTAGAAAGCTGGACTAAAGAAATAGAGACATGATGGTCTCTTATAAATGAAATTATTGAGTGAAAGACCACAGTGATTTCTTTTGTGTATGTATGTATGTATGTATCCTGCTTTTATGTGGAGGTCCCAGAAGTCTTCTACCCTGATTGCTAATCAGATGACAGACCGATCAGTTTCAGCAATGCTGTATCAATGGCACCATGCATTAGGTAAGTCCCTGCAAAGTATTAAGAATGATGACAAAAACAGAGTCAATAATGGACTGATACTTATCGTAGTGATGGCAAAAAATATATTAGGGTTGGATCCAGGGTTGGATCCAGATTTACGCTGGATCAACTGCACTGTTGGAAGTGGGCTTCCCCACCCGCTTCTTCCCACAGCAGCAGGTCCCCAAAAATTGTGCAGAGGGATTTTCCATAAGCAGAGCCCTTCCTCTCATGGAAGGTCCCTTCTTCTTGTGAAAGGCAGATCCTGGATCAAACCCATTGACTAGCCAGCAACCACACTGCAGACACCAAATCAGACATTTCCAGAATTCAGTTTGCCAGGGAGGTCATGATTATTAATCGACTACCTGGTCTAAGTCAATTAAAAGAATCACACTGGAATATGACGCTAGAGCATACCGAGTCCCAAAAGCTCTCAAAGGACTGAACCAGATACTCGGCTTCTAGGACTGCACACAATGTTTGAAAGTGGTTTTCAGTACAGGTGTGCATGGACCCAAAAACTTGGATCGGAATTGGAACCGGAACCAATGCCTCAGATCGGATTGGATCGGAGGTTTCACGGTTCAGATCGTATCTGATTCCGATACAAAAATCGGACATCCGATTTTCGGATCAGACGCCATTTTAGGTGTTTTCGCCATAGGCTTGCATTGGGGGAAAAATGCTTCAGTACCATACGGAAAACATGGGGGTGGGTGAGTGGGGACCTAACTCCCCCCTCCCTGTTCCTCCCCCCCACTCGTGCTCCTTACCTGCAGGGGCCGCCCGAGAAACAGGCTTCGCGGCCTGTCTCTCAGTAGCACGCTGGGAAACGTCATCACCGGGCGCACTACTGAGAGGCAGGCCGCGAAGCCTGTTTCTCAGTAGAAGGGACCAGCGGATGGCAGTGGACAGTCCCAGCAGGTAAGTGGGGACCTCCTTCTCCTTCTCCCTCCCCCTCCCCCCACTCGCGCTCCTTACCTGCTGGCGTCCCGTGCTGCCGTCCGCTGCTTCTATACTACTGATAAGCAGGCCTTGCGGCCTATTTATCAGTAGTACGGAAGCAGCAGAGGGCAGCGCGGGACTCCAGCAGGTAACGAGGGACCTCCACCTCCCTCCCCCCTCTCGCGCTCCTTACCTGCTGCCTCCTCGCTGCCGTCTACTGCCGCCCGCTGCTTCAGTACTACTGAGAAACAGGCATTGCGGACTGTTTCACAGTAGAGCGAGGGCGCACCGAGTGATGATGTCACTCGGCGTGCTGTCGCTCTATTGTGGAACAGGGCACAAGGCCACTTTCTCAGTAGAACTGAAGCAGGAGGCGGCAGTGGACGGCAGCGAGGAGGCAGCAGGTAAGGAGTGCGAGTGGGGGAGGGGGAGGAGGTCCAAGGTCCAATCCGCTGATCTTTTCCAATCCAGATCGTGTCCTTTCAGATCAGATCGGATTAGATCGGACGATCCAGATGCTAGGGATCGGAATTGGATATCTGTATCCGATTTCGCCTGGATCGGGTCCGGATCATGGATCGGATCCGATCCGCTGCACACCCCTAGTTTTCAGGCTTGAGTGCTGTGCTCCACTCACACATATAACATAACAACTTATCAAGGGAAACCACTCATTTATTTAAATACTATCCAGACACGTTTCTTAATGTATTCATGGGTGGTTATAAAATATGATGGCAATGAGGGGAATAGGAGAAAACAGGCTTGCAAATCATATAACCAGTACTTTAAAAGCCAACAATTTACAATCATAATCTTCTACATGCCTTATAAATCCTATTTAATTGTTCTACAAAACCACTAGCCCACAACAATTTATGTTAACTTACTTTCATGGTCAAATCCCAACTGATTCCGTTTTAGTGGGTAAATCTTTTAGTGGGTAAAAAACAGCAAAGTAAATCTTAACTAAATATGTGTTGCTTTTTCTGGGGGGGGGGACTCCTAAATAAGTATTCCCTATTTATTTACTAGCACTTCAACCACCACCATAGTGTAGGGATCTTTTACTGATTCATTAAAGAAAATACTGCTGGTGGGAAACTGATTTACACTGATTTATGTGGTAGACACTGAAAGACAACCTTCTCAAATTGGACAATGTGGCAGATGGTAATGGATTTATGCATATTTATGTAGCATGTATTTACTTGTCAACTTTGTTATCCATTTTCCTCCCACCCCACTCCAGAAAAAGTAGATGGTAATTTACAATAACCATGATGTTGTGACTAGCCGGCATTCCATTTGAATCCTTTTACGTTGGACAGCACAGAAAGCAGCATGTTTTGTGAAGCTATTTTAATGGCGTTACACTTTCATTACAAAACATCTGATTGCTATGCTGGCTTCCTCAGGCCATCACGTTAGATGCCAGTGCTTTGCACTCTAACCCTGAGTTATCTCGAGTTTTAACAGTTCAGTTAAAGTGGGAAAACTCACCAACGTGTTAACATTAATTTGTCTTTAATCTATTTGTCTTTAATCAATGTAATTGAGCTTTTTTTTAACCTAGCAACTAACTATTTAGGACCCAGGGGTAGGCAACCTGGTATCCTCCAGATGTTTTGGACCACAAATCCCATAATCCCTGATCATATTAAGACACAGATTAGCTGAAATATCATTAGCACATAAATTTGCAGTATCGTCCTTTGTTTTGTAGGGTTTTTTTTTACTTATTTGTTCATTCCGTTAGTTTCAAAACACTTTCAGAATAACTGAGGCTGCCCTCCTATATGTACTTACCAGCTGGTGAAACTGATTAAACTTCACTACCAGAAGAAAAAATATAATAAATAGACCTTTTAACCCCTCATCCCTCCATTAGTGTTGATAACTGAATATTTGGCTTCAGTATTTAGATGTACACCACCTTTTGCTCCTCAGAGAAAGGGCAGAATGAACGTGTGATTAAATAATGTACAAATGTCTTTAGCCAGTGGAAATTGTTCAGAGTTCATGGGACACATATCAGTGAGTGCAGTTTTTTTTTTTTTTTTTTAAATCAAAATTGGCGGGGGTGGGAAGAGTCATGTACATCACCCTGAGCTCTTTGGAGGAAAGGCAGACTATAAGTATCTAAGTTAAAAATTAAGTGTTCAAGAGGAGTCAAACAATTTTTTTCCTGGTTTCATTGTGTTTCCAGTTGACCCATTTGGTTGATTAGGACAATAAGGTTTAGGTAACTGGTTTGATCTATGCAACGCTCTGGATCAGGTGTAAAACATTAAATACTATTCCGTCATCTTCTCAACTCTCTGAACTGTGATCTGATGAAGTGTCTGCAAAGAAAATCACAGTTTAGGCAAACACTGTGGTTGGCTGTGCCAACAATATACCCTGTGGTTCTTAATACAATCCACATGTTCACTTCACAGCAGCAATTTAGTTTCTAAAAAGTGCAGACGCAACTCTACATTCTGTCCTAAGTACATCTGTACCTTATAACACAAGTGAAGGGAAATCCTTTTACACTCCCAAAATGGCATTGACTTAATAGATGGAACTCCTAACCCAACATTTATAGTTTCATCATGGAAAGTTACTCACAGATCTTCAAGCTGGCATATTGCTATACCCAACTGGAAGTCAGTAGAAGTCCATGGCAACACAGACCTTAGTAGGAGTCCACAACACTCTAAATGTCAGCAGGAGACCATAGCAACACAGGAGTCCACCCATGTGCCAAATCAATGAAGCCAGCAATCTATAACCAGGGTGCCTTGTGATGTACCATTAAGAAGCTCCTCTTCATGTCTTTCACGCACTGTGAGAATGTCTCATATGATTCAAGGGTAGAGTTGGATAAGTACAAACTGCTTGTTCTTGAAAGTGACATGAATATGTACTGCTGTGTAACTGTTCTGATGCTTTTACAAGACTGCAATCTCTCCCTGTGGAAATGCTGCACTGAGATAAAGGAATATACAATTTACTGTTATTATAATTACACATTTTATTAATATATTATGACGGAACATTTTGTGCAGCATGTAGCAGCTTTGTATTACTGCTGCACATTCACCATCATAACGATTCTGTTAAGTAGGCCATTCGAAGTCCCATTTTGAGCCTTGCCCACCAGTAGTGAAGGAATGGCACAATGCTCAACACTCAGTCCAACATCACACAAATGCGCTGGAGCACACTGACTCCTCTTTTTTCATTCATACATGCAAGATAAGAACAATGATGTTGAATTGATATATGAACTGAATTGATATATGAACACCAGGGCCAATTAAGGCCCTAAAGTAAGATCAAAGAGCACAAGATGATCAAAATGTCTGTTAAGAACAGGGATGGGGAGAAGAATACAGAGTTCATGGCCCATAAACAAAAAGGTACAGAACACACCGAGCCTCACAGATCAGTATTCAATGGGCCCTGAAGTTCTACAGCTGCAGCACGGCCAATCTCATAACTTTGAGAAATGCTAACCAGTGATCAAAGAGCACGAAAACCAAAATGAGAACAGAAAAGTTGAAATGTATGTACTTGCTCCACCTTTGTCTCAGAATCTCCATCCTTGATCATTTCCAGGGAGAGAAGCCCTCTGCTGGTCAAGGATTTTTTACAAAACACATTTAGAGGAACTCAAGCCAAACCGAGATGTGATTTATTTTGTAGGAATGATATCCTCTAACTTCTCTGAAAGGGTAAGAAGGTTTCACACATTACAAAGAAGTGGAGGAAAAGAAAGTGTGAATTAGTTTCACTCCCTTTTTTGCTTTTCCAGCATAACAATGCAAATGGGAAACTTGCACATCTTAATAAGAGTAAGATGTGCCAGTTGTTTCCACACTTCACCACTCATGCTTCACATGTTAAATCAGAAGCTCCCAGCCCCTACGTGGAGATGTCAGAGATTGAACCTGGGACCTTTAGCACATAAGAGCATGTGGTCTACCTAGTGCTGGGCCAAATCCAGCCCCCTATTTTCAGGAACGTTGTTTTTTCTGCCTGTTTCGCAGAGAGGGGTGAAATTTCAGAGATTTTTTTTCCTTGGGGAGGGGGACAGGGTTTCCACATACTGTTTTAAGTGTAGCTGGTTGCTGGAGGGCCTTCTATTTTTTAGTTTTTCAAAAAAAACACCCCCTTCCTCCAGCATTAGGAGGAGCCCGGCAGTTCTTAGTGAATGCTTATTGGAGACCATGTGACCTCTCCCTCTCCAATAAGCATCCAGTAAGCACTCCTGGGCTCCTGAAAATCTTGGGGTGTTTTTTAAAAAATATAAAGAAAGAAAGAAGACCTCTCAACAACTGGCTACATTTAAAAAGGTATGTGGAAAACTTGTTCCCCCTCCCCAAGGAGAAAATCCTGCAAAATTCTCGCATCACCCAGTTTCCTTTGCCCAAGTTTTCATTTTCCATCACTAGGCCTAACATTGAGCTATGGCCCTTCACATAACCCAGAGGTGGGGAACCCCAGGCCCAGTGACCAAATCTGGCCCTTCTTGGGTCCAATTCTGGTCCTCCAGGGTTCCCTGATAAGGCTATGGCCCCTTCCCCCCAAACACCAATCATTTAGTCATTTTCTGGCTTTTGTGCAGTTCCCCACCCCTCCATTCTAAAACTTTGAAATGTCTCTCCTAAGGGTTCGTTACTGGCAGTAAGAGCTTTAAGCTACAATATATTGGAATATATTTTATTTTTCTTTTGTGTATTTTTGTCCCCACCTGTTTTGCCTTCAGTCCTGCCCAGCACTTGAATGCAGCCCTCAAGAGCTTCTCCAAAACTGAATTCGATCTTCAGGCTCAAAGAGGTTCCTCATCCCTTCCCAAACCCTGGAGATAGAAAGCACACTTTGAAAGAAGTTTAATTTGCATCTATAGAACTTGTGCCAATGTGAAAAGGGTAGGTGGGTGGGTGGGTGATCATAGATAATTAAAAATATTTTTCTTGAAGTTCCTTGCAGATAGAATTTTCATCATTACTTTTACCAAAGACTCATTACTGCATCCCCTTCAACCATCAACAAAACTAAAGTTCAACATGTAATGGAATATTATAAATTGATCTGTACAGAGAGAAGATGAATTTCACTATCTGCACAAACTACTTCTAAGTGTAGTGGGAAGAAAGCTTTTTTATAGGCTCACAGCATACACAGTAATAAAAAGATGATAATAACCATGCAGCAAAACAGAGGTAGAAAATTGCTTGCAGAGAACAGTCAGTTAACCAGAAGCAACACAGGGGTTATCTTCATTAAAACAAAAAATCCACATCGTGTGAAATGCATTATAAATAGCTATTAAAGCATTCATTCATAAAGTCTCACACACACACAAACACACACACACACTTATCCCAATGTGGAAATGACATGCCTGGATTGCCCAGGCTAAAACAATTTCTTTAACAGACTGCTTAGACACTTCTCCAGGCCTGCACATCCTATGACCCACCACGGTGAATGCAGCTAGACAAACTCTCCGTTTTTGAAGCCCCAAGCAGGTACAAACTAGTAGGAAACCTATTTAGCCCTGGGGGCTAAGACACATGGCTGGAAGGCTGTATTTGGCATAGTGAGTCCCAGGTTGTGCAGGCCTGTCTAATCTAACTTTGTCACAAGCAGTGATAACATTTTGATGTGCATGATGGTCCCCATAGTCACGCTCCTAAAGAGAGTCCAAAAACGGCTACAGAATCTTGAGATCCCATGAGAAAGGGAAAGAGAAGGATACAACATGTCCCTAAATAGCATACGACCCCCAGCCCAAGATTTTCCAGGAGTTTCTTTTCTCAGTATCAGCAAGAAACACTTGATCTCAAAACAGTTCTAGCAGTTTCCATCTCCATCAGAAGCAGGACTTGTGTAAAGCTAATGCTGCACTGCCCAAACTGGTATCTTCAGATGTTTTGGATTTTAACTCCTATCAGCTCTAGCCAGCATGGCCAAAGGTTAGGAATTACAGGAGCACCAGGATGGGGATGGCTGAGCCAATGACCTTAAATTGCCAATTCAAGCCCAAATCACCCCAAAATACTTTGCTTTACAACAGGGATACCACCTCACAACAATGTATTGTTGCTGGAAAAATCCATTTTCCCCAAGCTACTATTAGGATTGCAGCTAAGCTTAGAGGCAATAGGGAAAACCAGAGGTGGAAGAATGGCAGGTGTTGTAATCATCCCTGTTAATCAAAATGTCCTGGCCCTTAGACCTGAGAGTCCTGGCTTTATTACACTGGTTATAGACTCAGGGCCACAAAAATTATAAAAGCCATCTCTCCATATACAGCAAAGTGTCACAGCAAAATGCACTGTTTCTAAATACCTTGGATAAGATCCAGAGTTAAGAACACATAAGTAGGTTTCCCCCCTCTCTCTTTTCCAGCCTCCCACCAGCCCTCCCAAAAGGCTGCACCAAGGGTCAGAAGATCCTGGTGAACGTGGCAGACCCTGGCGTGGCGGAGGAGCAAAGGAGAAATGTGAGTTTCCCAAAAACTGGGCAGAGGCACTCCACACAAACAGTGTTATTTGTCAGGAATTCTGGGAGTTGTAGTCCAAAACTACACCAGGGCATCAGTTAGGGAAGGATGACCTAGAGTTTTAAAAAGATGACTACCTGCATGAACCCTGCTAGACAGCAAAGAGGCTTTGGATCCATCAGATCCAAGACCATTTCTGAAATACCTTGTTAAAAACTTCCAGCAGTGCACCTATACCTACTTCCTATACCTACATCCATGCCCATCCTAACACATACACTCCTAGTTCTCTGTCTGAGGGGATTAGGATTATTCTATAAGACCACAATGTTCTTCATTTACTTTACTTAAATTCAATGTACTTCTTTTGAAGGCTATGAGCTCCCCATCTCAGCTACAATTTTTAACAGAAAGATAATACTGAATGAGAAAACTAAGATAAATAGGAAGAGATATACTCTCCACTGTGGGAGAGCACATATCTCGCTATTTGTAATAATTTTCTTATTTAGTAATATTGTATTAATTGTATGGTCATTACACACTCAGTGCACAGGCAATACTCTTTTATTACAGAGACATGATATTACACTGCTGACACAGAATGGATCTACATTGGCATCGGTATAGTGCTAATGGAAAAGTACGTTTCCCCCCCAATCAACTGAAAAAGACTTAAAGAAGCTTAGTATTTCTATAGGCACAAGTAACAACTCTTATGGCGGCAGTTTTGCCATCTGACAAATGTTTGAAATATCAACATTTTTCATACTTAGACAAATAAAGACAATGGGTAACCATGAAAAGCTATTAACATCTGCTCAAAATCTGTACTTTTCCTTTTCTTCCTCCAGCACTTATTGAGATAGCATTCATTTGTATAATTCCTTAAAGGACTAAGTGTTTAAGCTTGTTCCATTTTACACAATATCTCATTTATATAATTAGTGCTAACATATGGCTCACAATCAGTGTGGGAAATCTAGAATAATTTTTGGCAAGATGTCAGACCTAAAGGGATATCGTTTCAAAATGCTACAAAAGGGAATTAACTAAGGAAACAGGAAAGCAAGAACAAAAATTTACCCAAAAGTTATAAAGTGCAGGAAAGGGCTTCCAAATCTGCCATTAACAACAACAGGGTGAATATAAATACAATATAGTTTTCCAAATATATTTAAAACAATATCTTGGGGAAAAAATAATGGACCAGTTCAGAAATAACACTAAACAGTTTAGTATTACATGAACAAACCAAAATGGTTTGATCTTGGTTTGTTTGAATTAAACATAGTTTAAATTAACCTTGAGTTTCTCAAAATTTTTGGATGCAACGGACAATTCTCCCGTGTCTTTCTTGTGGATCAAGGCTGTTGAGAATGGCTGTGCAAGACAATATTCTATACGGAGCATTGCCATAAGATAGCTCTTAGAAATCACATTCCAGTTAATGAAACAGTTGAGTATATAAATACAAATTAAATCATTGCCTGTGGTATCTTTAATGTCTCTAGAGTCAGCATTTGAAGTCGTTGCATCTAACAATCAAATGAAAAGACTGCCAAAAATCATCATACAGTGAAAAAACAGTTATGCGAATCAGACCTTCTGTTTTAGCAACTTTTCGCTGTTAGCTGCACTCAACTTTATAAACAAGAGGAAGATCTATGAACCATTCATTTGAGATCTGTATAGTAACAATCTGAATCTTGTAGCAACTCCCCAAATGAGCAACATTTGCCTTCTTTAAGAATTTAATTAATGTGGAAGCCTGACAGTTGTGAAAAGAAATGGAAAGTGCTAGTGTCAGAGAAAACTGCTACACACGATTACCTTTCAGAATAGAACAGCCTCGGGCATTAGAAAAAGGAAAACCATGGAGGAAAATGATGATGCAAGTTAAATAGCAGCGCAGTCAGAATATTGTCTAGCATAGTCATCCACAACAGCCTTGAACCACTTTGCACACATACCTCTGTCGGAAGAATGGGTGAGGTTGTTGTTTTGTTTTGCTATTTGCAATGTCATTGACTGGGTTCAGACAACACGATAACCAACGGTAGTTTAAATAGCCAACGGTTGGTTATTTAACCCACAGTGGGTTATCATGTCGTGTGGCAGGAATTTTTAAATCGAAGGTTAGTTATTTGGCCAAAATAACCAACACAAACAAACAATGCTGTACAGAGTTGGCTATTTGAACAACCATTGGTTATCGTGTCATGTGGAGAGCATCATTGGTTATTTCCTCATCCACTGTCGGTTATTTTGTCAGCCAGAGAGTCACAAGGCAAGAGCAATCAAAGCGGCAGCTGCCACTCTAATCCAGCTGGCAGGATAGATTTTCGGCAGCAATGGTTGATGGGATTCTAGTGGGAGGATTTGGGGGGAGTGAGGGTGGGTTCTACTCAACACCACGGTTGATTATTATCATGTCATGTGCGGAGTACCCCCTAGATAGACAATTGTTGAGTTGATTATTACCCCACCATTGACTATCATGTTGTCCGAATGGAGCCATTAAGTCTTCCTCACATAAGGTGATCTGGAAACCAAGCTACATGAAAACAGCAATATCCATTATTTATTTGCAATGTCTGCACACCCCAGCGGCAACTCCACATCTGAAGAATCATGCAGTCAGGTAAAATCTTTGGAAATATCAGGTGTACAGTGCAATCCTATACAAATCTACTTTTAAGTTTCACTCCGCATGTTCACACAACACATTAACCCATGATAGGTGACTAGCCATGCCCTGGGGGTTGTTTTGCAAATAACACCCAGTTGCGTGGCTGGTATACCTGACAGATGATCAGGCGCTCCACCCACAGTGCATTGGTTGTTTCCACCCCTTCCCCCTTGGTCCTTCAGCCGCATCTGCCCAGCATCCCAGGGCATTGGCCGCAGAACCCGACTTGTCTGCAACCAAGTCCCCTGTCTCCATTCCAATTCCGATCCCATTCAGAACCCTTTTTAAAAATTCTCCCATCCCCCTTTTTGCACAAAATCAGGTCCAGGAGGGGAAATCACACTTTCCATGGGTGTGTGTGCAAAAACATTTAAAATCACTCACTTACCAATCAGTTGCCCATGCTTTTAAGAGTGGACTACACCCTTAGAGGAGTCCCCCACCTAGCCCACCCCCACCTGTCCCAGCCTTCCCGCTACTTCATATGAAACTAGATGCCCACTCCACTTAACCTTGAAGATCGCTGAAGATGTTTCTAGTTTGACAGCTGTTAAACTAGAAGTAGTTTCAGCAGTCTTGAGGAAGAAGAGGAACTGCATGTGAGGCAGCCTAAAAAATGGCTATCCTCAACTGCAACTCTGTATGTTTGCTAAGTGTAACAGACAGGGCTCCAGTCGAGGGAAGCCATTTTCCTTTATTAACCTGCTGTTGTGCAGGGTGACAGCAACGATAAACCAAATGGATTTTTTTAATTAAGGGGATGTTAGCACACAATCCCTAGGCATAAGCAAGTAGGAAAAAGATTTTTTCCAACCCCGTTTTTGCACAAAACCGGGACTGTGAAATTTGTTTTAAAAGGCTCCAACCACAACTGGAGCCAGGATGGGGAGATCGGCGGGGACAAACAAGGTGCCAGTCACAGCCCTGCCAATGTACCACTCAGACACAGTTGGTGGTGCTGGCTGCATCTTGGCCATGATCGCCAAACGTGGCCACGCTCAGGAAGAGCAGCAGGAGTTTCTGCTGCTGTTGCCAAGTGGCTTACTGCCAATGCCCTTTACTTACAATGGGTTTGCATGTCCGCGTTTGGACAACACATGGGCAAAACAACCCCTAGAACAGAACATGGGTAATCAGGGTGGGTTTTTCCGGGGGGGGGGGAACCCCTCCCAGATAAAACCAGTCCGGATCCAGACAACATGCTAACCCACCATGGGCTGTTCAAACAAACAACCCATGATGGGTGGGCATGTCATGCAAATGAATTCAGTGGGTCTTAGTCCCTGGTAAGTGTATATAGCACCTCAATGTCTTTTTTTGTTTAAAGATAGAAAAAACATCCCCAATGAGCCTCTCTCTTGGGATACAGACAGCCAATGAGCAAGCAGGCAGTGGCATCTACTGTGCCTCTTTCACACGTCCACCGTCCTCTGAGCCAGAACAAGAGGTATTTATTTATTGCATTTTTATACCGCCCTATAGCCGAAGCTCTCTGGGCGGTTCACAAAAATTAAAACCATGAAATCATTTTAAGAAATATAAAACAACCACAATCTAAAACCACAAAATAACATGCAATATAAAAACACAACCAGGATAAAACCAAGCAGCAGAGATTAATACAGCTTAAAATAAAAATTTAAAACAGCAAGGGTTAAAATTGAGTTAATTCAGCTGTTAAAATGCTGGGAGAATAAAAAGGTCTTCACCTGGCGACAAAAGGTGTGCAAAGTAGGAGCCAGGCGAACCTCTCTGGGGAGCTCATTCCACAGCCGGGGTGCCACAGCAGAGAAGGCCCTCCTCCTGGTGGCCACCAGCCTCACTTCATTTGGCAGGGGCTCATGGAGAAGGACCCCTGTAGAAGATCTTAGGGTCCGGGCAGGTACACATGGGACGAGGCGTTCCGTTAGATAACCTGGCCCCAAGCCATTTAGGGATTTAAATGTTAGTACCAGCACTTTGAATTGGGCCCGGACCTGGACCGGCAGCCAGTGAAGCAGGAAAAGGACTGGCGTAATGTGTTCTCGTTGGCCAGTCCGTTAGCAAACGTGCTGCCCTGTTTTGTACCAGCTGAAGTTTCCAGACCATTTTCAAAGGTAAGAGAACAAGAAGGTTGCAATGGTGAAGACGGCTAGCAGGCCCTTATCAGTGCACCTCCTTCTCAATGTGGGCTCCCAGGCAGGTGCCTGACCATGCTAACCATGGCATGGGCTCTACTTGGCTCCTCTTCTTTCATTTTACTCCTCCATAAAAAACACTACCTGTGTTTACTACTCCCTAAAAAACACTACCACCACCATGCTTCCCTCCCAAAATACCCGTCAAGTGACACTAGCACCACACAGCTTGACCACAATGATAAAAGCAACTCGAAAATCATTCTGCATTGTTATTTTCTGCTGCTGTTTAAGTGTTTTATGGTTATATTGTGGTTATTTTTAAATTGTGGGGTTTTTTTTATTTTTTCTTGTTGATAGCTGCCTTAAGCACTCTGGAGGAAAGATGAGGTGTAACTGTTTTAACGTAAATAAAGGATAGTCATTTTAAGTTATTGTAACAAAAACAATAGTCCTGTAGCACTTTCAGGAGGCATTAACTTTGCGGACTGCATATAAATATTACAACAGAAGAGTAAAGTGGAACTTTCTCCACAAGGAATGAAAGAAACCTATAACACTCTTAGTAAACTTTAATTCCAAAATAGTGTGTAGTCTCTATTGTGCTTTCCTTATTTATATATGGTAAGAATGCAGAACCAAACAAGGAGAAACCCAGATGCCTAAATGGGGACTTAATCCAAACTTCATTTTTAAAAATAAGCTTGACTCTAACCATATACATTAGAAAGGTGTCAGGTGATGAGGACACTCTGACAAGCCCCTAGCCCTTTTATACCAGGAGTGAGAAAGACAGCATTCTTTCCCTGGACCCTCCCTTACTGAAACTGCAAAATAAAAATGCCCGTGCAAGTGGGGGAGCTCTAACTACACTGGAGTTCTCTACACTTAGTGCAAATTAAGGTTACTTTCTAATAAATCCTTCTGGTTCTGTCTGTTTCGATACTGTATCTAGGTGACCAAAGAGCTAGCAACAGATTGCTTTAAACAGCACACAGGATGGAATGCATCGCTTTCTTTCAGGTTTCAGCTATCAAACGCACTAGGCCCAAGCTCATTTCTGTCCATTTAGAACATTCTTTTGTGAGCCCAAATGAATTCATTTTTTACTGAGAAGCTGCTCCAGTGGATCAGAAAGATGCGTTATTAGACCACTGCATTTAGATTCCATTCTTTTCTCTCAGTGCTTTTTCACAGAATTCACTTCATTCTCCATTCCCTTCCCTCACCTCCACTGAAACGTGGCTGAAGTGTCCTTCTTTACTTCAGCCACTCTCAGGCCCAAAACAAACATTACTTTAAATCCATATCTCACAGCTATCTGTGAGATAGGTTAATTTCTATCTCAACTAACTTAAAAACACACAACACAAAAACTATCTGCAGAAAGAATTATAAAAGTTCATCAAGGAAAGTGAAATTAATTTTTGCCAACAGACTGAACATCGAAGTATTACAACTACAGAGATAATAAGGATGTGTTTGTTCTCACAATATTATTATCTGTGCTACTTTTAATTTCATAGCCCTCTCGTCTTATGATCTCACTTGTGCTTCTGAATTGTCAGTTATCGCTTCTAAAATCTCAATACAAACTGTTAATTAAAAGAGAAGCAACTCTTCAAAATATTTCCTTAAGTAAGTTGCCAATACTTTTGCTCAAGACACAGACAGCTTCACCAAGGAATCAAACAGAAGTATTAGCTTTAGCTCACACTCTAGAAATGAAAATCTAATCTATAAATTCATCTTTAATCTTAGAGATTTGGTAACCACTCTATATAATTTGATATACACTGATTCTTGGCTAAAACAACATATCCGAATCAGGAATTCTCAGCCAATCAGCTTTGGCTCACTTCTGAAAGTATTCTTTTGCAAAACGTCATTTTTTAAAAAAGCACTTCAGATAACCTGAGTGCATGCTACACATAACACATATTTCCCAGACACTATTAATCCACATCCAACAGAAGGAAACACATATGCAAAAGGATGCAGCATGCATGCTTTCCTCAACTTGTGCAATGTCAGTCATGCTCAATTCTCCCAATTAGTATATAGCTCTGGTAAGAATAACCTGATTCAAATATAAAACACTTAAATATACAAACCTCTGGCTTGTGTGCTTCCCCTTTCCCACTCTTGGCAAGGCTGCAAGGAGATCAGAAGCTTTGACTTCTGTGGTGAATTAACTGCAGTTTATTGTTTCATCCAAGCCCCAAACTGTGATTAAATATTAGTCACAGTTTAAGACAGCTTTCCCCAACCTGGTGCCCTCCAAATGTTTTGGACTACAACCCCAACATTCCTGACTACTGGCTATTCTGGCTGGGGCTGATGGGAGTAGAAGTCCAAAACATCTGAAGAGCAGCACATTGGGGAATATAGCATTAGCTTTACACACCAAGGTATGTTGGGCAAGTTTAAGGAAACAAGCCAGGATCATAAACCACAGTCTGAAGTTGGCTTGTTTCCCGAAACCATCACTCCTCAATGTGATGTAGTCCAACAAAATTTGGTGGGGAGATCCTAGCATTCCTGGCTTGCTGGCTGGGGCCGATAGGAGCTGTAGTCCAAACATTTGGCAGGCACCAAGTTGGGGAAAGCTACCCTAAGGCACAGTTAAGACTAACCATGTAATACCAGACAGTGGTTAGTTAAAAACAGAAATGAAAGCTTCACATCTCTTCACAGCTGCATCAGAAAGAAGGCAGGTAACTACCCCAAAGCCCATTCACATAATGCTAAACCATAGTTTTTTATGATTATATCCAAACAGGGCCATTGTGTTTCAGTATCAATCAGTGAACAGCGGTGGCAGGACTGAATCCAACATTCTGCTCCCTCCTGGATCATGTTTTTTTTTAACACAGGAAAGTGTCAGAGTACAGTGTTGTCACCTTACCTGAGCCTTCATGGGGTATGCTATCATTCTGAATAAATCAATAAGGTTTATTCGTAGGTTTACTAGTTCGTGTTTTATGATTTTTTTAAAAATAAAACAGAACTGTTAGCCTTGATATAAAGCATAAATTCATTTCAGCATCTAATTTATTAGATGAGCAAGGCGTAAATCAGTGGCTGAAGTAAGCTAAAAAAAGGAAAACTCCCAGCAACATCTAGATTCCCTGACTTATCTCCCTAATTTCAAGAGCTCTTGTGTTATCGGTGGTAGGTGGGACTAGGTTTCATAGGAAAGTACAGTGACCTGTGAATGACCCAAGATAGTCCAGCAAGAGGGTGTTGCTGTAATACCTTCAAACTTCTTCACCATGAAGTTTGGAGTTATTATGTCAGGGTAACAAACCTGGGGAAATAATCTCTGTTGTATGAGCAAGACCTAATATTCTCATTTCTATCAGTTTTTATCATACATCTGAACAGAAGATATGGGGATCACATGCGATAACAGTTTGCAAGAAGTGCCATTATAGGAAATTAGTTACAGCTTGGAGAGGTCCTACATTATTGTTAAATGCAAATTGGATGCCCAACATGATTATTTATTGCTTCAAAAACATGACACATTAACACTCGATAGTATTACTGAATAAAACTATCAGAGACAGAGTCTTCATACCTTCCAGGCGGAATTTTTTACTTCGCTATCGTAATACTTCATGTGCATACTTCCAAGAAAGACTCATGAGCACACAAGTTCATTAAACGAGTGAGAGAATCAATTGTAAAATGGAAAAGGCCGAGTAAGGTCATATTTCAAAGAGATTAATATGGTACATTCCATTATGTTGTAATCAGTTTCTCTCTTTCATCCTATAAGCTCCAATAGTTTATTCTAATTTTGAAAGTGGATCATTTTCCTTCTTTCATTTCATCTCCATCCCAAGTAGAGTGAGAAATTCAACGTGCTGCAGGCAGTTTGCATTTAACATGGCCTTTGGAGCAGACGATAGCGATGTTGCTGGCCATTTTTCTCCTTAATAAGAAAAACATTCAAATGCTACTAATATTGCTGCCTTGGCAAACTGCACTTTATAGATGAGACTTGCCCCGCACATGACATATGGAACATTAATCAATAATGAATTTTATTTCAATTTATTATAGTTGCTGTCTGAATGGAAGTGGAGAAGCTTACACTGCTAAAATGTCTTGTGCTATAAATGCACAAATGATACAATCACAGATTTTAGAAGTAAAATCCTTATTTTGATTAAAATTATTTCCAGTTCACTATGTAAATAGTTAAGACAGTATAGCCAATGCCACATTCAGGGTAAGAAGCAAGAGCAGTAATTAGTTCTTTTGGTGTTATTTAGTATTCTTTTATTTGAGAGATTTTATCCTTATAAGACAGATGTATTGCACTTCACTCTTTAAGAATGGGAGGACTGATACATATCTGAATAATTCATAATAAATTACTTTAATCTTTCTTTCATTTAGGACGTGTGTGCATTTAAAAAAAAAAGATGTTCATTAATCAGAGTCCCCTGCATTGTAACATAAGCAATTGCCAGGCAAAAACAGACTCATTAAGCTGCCTTTTCACAGAAATTCCTTGGTAAAGACACTGCACACTAACCCACAGGAGATTTCGCACCTTCCAAGCCACTGGATAATGATGATTTCTTTACACTATGATGTGTGGCTTGACCTAGCCCTGTAAGACAAAGACACTTATAAGAAAGTGTTGTGAAGGCAAAAGTCATTTCTAATTTGATCTACTCAAAGTGATGGGTGCAAAAGAAGTGTCACCATGCTAGAATGTAGTGGGCAACACTTTAAAATCTTAAAATCTCATTAGTTTGCCAGACAATTTTCCTACATTTTCATTCCCTTCAATGCATACCCTACTGGGTTCCAAGTTCTTAAATAAAAGCTTTCCTTTTTATAATCAGTCTGTTCCTCCTTCTTCCTTGATTAACTCAGTACTGCTATAAAATCCAGAGTTAAAAGCACTGTCATTCATCATCTTTGAATGAAGTCATGATTGTACAGAACAAGAAAACTGGGACTGGTATCAGTTTGTCCACATGCTATCAAACTGCACAGAATTTCACTTACATCCTTATAAGAAGCACAGGAAAATCAATAATACATAAATACTATTTACCTAAAAATCTTGAGTTAGTATGACTAAGTGCTTTGTACATAATTCTAATTCTGCATGTACATAGGGAGAAGTAAATTAATTAAAATTTATCTTTAAAACCCAAACATCAACTAGCTTCAGTCAGCTTTACTCTTGAACATTGTTTGAATAGCCAGACTATCTGCAAGTAGATGGTTGAGCAAAGATGATTGTTTCTGCAACTGCTTTACACTTCTGAGGAACTGAAAATACACCCATTTTCTCCTTGCTCACAGAAGAGAGCATCTTGTTTGCAATGGCAGTGAAAGCACTTATTTACACTGCCTGCAGCCAGATTGTTAGACAGAAGATTATTATACTACTTTCCTGGTTTGAGACAAGCTAATTCTAGTTAGATAAGTAGGTAGATGCACGGGAGAAGGGAGGTACAACAAAACTCCACATATATTTTTGATGCCAGATGAAGACGTTTTAAAACTGTATTTTGATGCCAGATGTTTGTTGTTTTAAAACTGTATTTAAATCTGTATTTTAAATCTCTGTATTACTATTTGGTTTTTATTCTGGTTGTACTTTTATTGTGGTTTAAGTTTTATTTTTTTAATTGTACTTTGTGGTTTTATTTTTTGTGAACCGCTCAGAGGGCTTCAGCTATTGGGCAGTATAGAAATACAATAAATAAGTAAATAAAATATATGTACCAGGACTTAGCATAACAGATACTAACCTTTAGATGTAAGTGTTGACCATTAATTTTATCAGGAGCTTGCTCTTGCAAACAAAAGAACCAGCTAATAAAATCCCACTTCAACTGACTATCAAACTTTATTGCTCTATAGCTCCATACTGACACTAATTTCATCAAACAATTAAAGAAGGAAATCTGCACTGCTACTAAGAGGATATTGGCTTAGCTATTGCTTTTCCCCAGATTTAATAAAGCTATTAAGAGATACAAGGCTATCAACTACAAGGGTTGATGTATTTAAGGAAATTGTGGGAGTTCACACACAGCATCTAAAAAATCTATATGAACAACTATTCCACAAACATTTCATACTCCATAGTCCTCGTGGTTACATAGTAGAGAAATACAAATTAATGCTTGCAATTTATTTATTTATTATTTTTGCTGGAAACTTATGTAAATATATGTATTAAGAATTGGCCATGGTGTCAGGCTCAGCTTTCTGGAACTCTCTGGTAAATTGAGATAGATCCGTGTTTAACACAACTCTTTATTGCAAAAGATCAGGTTACACAGATCACACAGAGTTTCGTGTCAGATCTTACTGCATTTATAATCCCCAATAAGTCAAATAGCCTACACAAGAGTTATTGGCACATTGCTTTGGTCAAGGGCAGTCCAAAGGCTCGAATTCATACAGTCAGTCATAAACCCAGCAATAATAGTAATGTAGAATCTCAATGTTACAAAAGTCATGGCAGAGAAGAGTTCAAGATTCACAATAAAGCAAGTATTCCGAGCACTAAAGATGTTGTTATCAGCAAAGGCTATTCAGCCTGTACACTACCAGTTTAAATACAGGGGAGGGGCTAACCTGTAAGGTGGCACTATGTTGGAAAGGGCATTTCTGTTCAGCAGTTTATCAGAGAACGTATTTCTAATCTGCCCTCTTAATTTTATGTCTTTGGTGACACTCTTGAAGTCCCTCCCCTGCAGAGTCCTCCTTCTGCTCAATTCCCACAGATTTTTTCTCAAGTTGGAAATCAGAGGTCTGATTCAAGGCTGACTCTTGAAGCTGTGGCTGACAGAGAGTAACATCCTTCTTCAGCCTGCGATCAAATGGGAAGCCAGGCAGAGCCATACTTTCAGGCCTTGAGCTTCCTACAACCGTGCTGGATCCTAAATCATCCTGTTCTCATTCCGAATCGGACTGTGTTTCCAAATTTGGGGGTCTACAGTGGCATATGGCCTAGGCCTAGCACATGGAGGTCACTGGGACAGAGGCAGGAATGGTGCACAGAAGCCTTGTTGGGCTATAACTACTATCATCCCTCACCACTGGCCATGTTGGCTGACGTTGATTGGAGTTGAACATTCGACATCTGATGTGGCAGACATTCATAAAGGGAGAGTCAGCACACTGTCGCCTGAGAGGAAGTGTTAATGTTTCCTTTGTGAGTCATGTGTGGAGTCAGAAATGGTATTCGTTTTGGTTGTGTGCATGAGGAAATGATCAGCGTATGTGCATGTTTGTTCCATCTGTACATAGAAGGGGGAAGTGTGCTGTTGTAGAGGATATGATTATAGTGGTAGAGGATATTATATTTAAGTCTGAATAAACAACTAGGGATGCAACATTTTGGCCTGATTTAAATATATTAGGAACCAGCAAGATATGACACACTTCAAGAGTGAGGTATGAAAGCACACCGCCCAGAAATAGATTTATAGAGAGAGTTGGGGAAGGGGCCTCAGGTGGAGCGCACATGCACATATCCCCCCCTTCTTGCCTCCCACAAAAGTCTGCTTTACCAGAAATAGGCCTGATTGCTGATAAATACATGTTATTCACTTAGTCTGAAATTTCTACCTTAAGATTAGGTGGGTATATTCTGGAAAGCTATGATGGGGAAGGGGGGGAATCAGTTTATTCAGAAAATAAAACTTTATTTCCATCTTTTATTATCCTCCACAACTGTTGCCTTACTCTTAAATTTATTGTTAGTACCGGGTTGCTAGCAGATGTCTGTAATACACTTTGAATACTTCTGTGAAAACTGCACATGCTGATAAATAAAAAGCTTCCCGTTTTTGTTCAGCATATGGTTTTATACTTTGATATTTCCTATGAAAACTATTCCTTTTCCAAAATGAAAATTCAGCAGAATTCCAAATCTCACCCATATTTCAATCTAACAGCAACTGTGCTAATTAAACCTTCACCGATGTTTTCAATAATATCACACTGCATATATAACAAGCAGTTATGTCCTTCAGAGTCTCCTCTGTGGT
Organism: Anniella stebbinsi; assembly: GCA_029215795.1. Classification (NCBI taxonomy): domain Eukaryota; kingdom Metazoa; phylum Chordata; class Lepidosauria; order Squamata; family Anniellidae; genus Anniella; species Anniella stebbinsi. The sequence continues at coordinate 188,017,145 of JARDYH010000002.1, forward strand.
TCATAAAGTACTGGAATGTTAACATTCAACTTCCTCTATAATATAGACATAACATGCATTTATAAATCCTGCTTGAGGATTCATACTAAAAATTTAAGTAGAATTGCTTAATTTTGCTATTTAGATTTTATGGACCCAACCACGGTCCTTTTGGATTTATCAGTTATAACAATGTTTAATATCAGAATCTTCAAAATGGAAGATTTTATGTAACATTCATTAGATTCTGTATAACCCTTTAAGCAACAACCCAAGTTTTTTTCCATGTAGAACAGGGCTTGGGAACCTCCTCAGCCCAAGAGCCACATTTCCTTGTAGCTAACCTTCTAGGAATTGCATGACAGCAGTGGGTGGGACCAAAACAAGGAGTGGGTATGGCTAAACACACATTCACTCAACCATACCCCCACGCTGTATTAAGTTTGAATAAAGCATCCCACTGGAGCCAATGCAAGACTTTTTTCAAGCCTATTTAGTGAAGGGTGGAGTGATCTTTGTAGTGTACAGGAAGGGGAGATTAACCTAGGCTGACCATATGAAAAGGAGGACAGGGCTCATGTAACTTTAACAGTTGTAGAGAAAAGGGAATTTCAGCTGGCGTCATTTGTATGCAATTAGTACCTGGTGAAATTCCCTCTTCATTACAACAGTTAAAGCTGCAGGGGCCCTGCCCTCTTTTGTATATGGTCACTCTAGTATAGTGCCTGCAACTTTAACTGTTGTAATGAAGAGGAGATTTCACCAGGTACTAATTGCATACAAATGATGCTGGCTGAAATTCCCTTTTCTCTGCAACTGTTAAAGTTACATGAGCCCTGTCCTCCTTTTCATATGGTCAGCCTAATTAACCCTTCCCTTCCCAGCTGCCATCATCACAAAACTTGCAGCACTCTGCCTGAAGAGAAACAGAGTGCTCTGGTTTTTGTTGGCATCTTGCTTTTCTTCCATGCAGTAAGTGTCGACAGGATGAACAGAACACTTCCCAGGCAGTTCATCTGGCAGAGGCTGCGGACAGGCTGCAGGCTCATGGAATCCTGATAATTTCCAGGTTGTATCCTAGAAACCAAAGTGCAAATCTATACTGAACATTACAATTATACATCTCCAAAAAAAACCTCTGCATACTGTTTTTAAATCAATAAATAATGTTTGGAACCTGCAAAGAATGGGTAGGGTGGTGTAAAGACAAGGAAAGAGTTCTTATACCTTTGCCCCCTTCAAAGAAGTGATCATGGGTGTTTGTGTGTGTGATCTTTGACATTCTTTTTCAGAAATTAATCCGATAATTCTTAGCCCACAGTAAATTCCTCCTATTTTTCTGAATGACACGAAATCTCTTTCGATAGAGACCTGTTCCTATGCTATGGAAGCCCCTACTTATAACAATTGACATCTATACCTTGAAGGGTACAAATATATCACATCACAACATATTATAGAGAAAGAAATTCAAGAAGCAAAAGCCTGCAGGTGGTACGGCTGCTTCTAAAAAAGCCCTCCCTGGACCCCCTGGACCTTAATAATTACAGGCCAGTATCAAATCTTCAATTTTTGGGCAAGGTGATCGAGAGGGTGGTTGCCTTCCAACTCCAGGCAGTTTTGGATGACACTGATTTTCTAGACCCATTTCAAACCAGCTTCAGGGCAGGATATGGAATTGAGACCGCTTTGGTCGCCTTAGTGGATGATCTACGCCTGAGTATTGACAAGGGGAGTGTGTCCCTGTTGGTACTCCTGGACCTCTCAGCGGCTTTCGATGCCATCGACCATGGTATCCTTCTGGAGCGCCTGGGGGAATTGGGAATCGGGGGCACTGTGCTTCAGTGGTTCCGATCCTACCTCTCAGGCAGATTCCAGATGGTGATGCTTGGGGATAGCTGCTCTTCAAAGAAGGAGCTGCTATGTGGTGTACCACAAGGTGCCATCCTTTCCCCAATGCTGTTTAACATTTATATGAAACCGCTGGGAGAGATCATCCAGAGGCATGGGGTGGGGTGCTATCAATACGCTGATGACACCCAAATATATTTCTCTATGCCTTTGATAATATCGTCAGCTAAAGATAGTGTGTCTCCTCTGAATGAATGCTTGGAGGCAGTAATGGGCTGGATGAGGAAAAACAAACTGAAGCTGAATCCAGACAAGACGGAGGTGCTTGTTGTCAAGGGCCACAACCTGGGTTTGGAGGTGTGTCAACCAGTTCTGGATGGGGTTGCACTCCCCCCTAAAAGACTGTGTTCGCAGCTTGGGGTACTCCTGGATCTGTCACTCCAAATGACATCCCAGATAGACGTGACGGCCAAGAGTGCCTTCTATTAGCTTCGGCTGATACACCGGCTGCGCCCCTTCCTAGAGTTGGAAGACCTAAAAACGGTAGTACACATGCTGGTAACTTCGAAGCTTGACTTCTGCAATGCACTGTACATAGGGCTACCTTTGTGCCTAGTCCGGAAACTTCAACTTGTTCAAAATATGGCAGCCAGGTTGGTCACCGGTACATCTAGGGGTGACCACATTACACCAGTTTTAAAATCACTTCATTGGCTGCCAATCAGTTTCCGGGCGAAGTATAAAGTATTGATTATTACCTTTAAAGCCCTACATGGTTTGGGTCCAGGTTACCTGCGGGATCGCCTTCTCCCGTATAATCCGCCCCGCACACTCAGGTCCTCTGGGAAGAACTTACTCAAATCAGCCAGAACTAGGCTCACGAGTGTTTCCCAGAGGACCTTCTCTTCTACTGCTCCCAGACCATAGGAGATTAGACAAATTAGCAGTCTTCATGAATTTAAGAGAGCCATGAAGACTGCTCTCTTCCGGCAGGCCTATCCAGTTGAATTTTAAGATGTTTTTAATGATGCATTGGTTTTTATTTGTTTTTAATATCTCATCTATTTTGTGGTCTTTGTATTTTATATTTATTGTTGTTCCCGCCTTGATCTGGAGGGAGAGGCGGGTTATAAATAAATATTATTTTTATTATTATTATTATTATTATTATTAGGTGGGTGGTTGAATAGAAATATTTAAGCATTGAAAATATAAAATATTTTGATGATGGTGGCCTAAAATACTACTAAATTGATTAAGGATCTTTTAAGGAGCATTTTATTTCACTTTCAAGCATTCTGATAGCAATGAAAGTCTTTATGGACAACGCTAACGCATATGAAAAAAATGCATTTTCCCAGTAAGGCTATGCAGCAGGATGGCCAGGATTTGTCACAAACTAGGTGATAAATTGTTTACTATGATGCAAACTATAAAACAAAAATTTTAAAGGATCAGAACAATTATAAAATTGACATCATGGACACAATGACGAATGAAAGCAGGTGAAATGTTAGGAGACCTAATGCTGTACACAAAAATCATTGATTTTTCTCTGATTACTGCTTAGGTGATCAGAGTCAGAGTGTATTAGGTACTTGTTGTCTGCTTGCACTGTGTTTTATTAATGCTCCAGATCAGACATCCAATTTGGAAATCAATGCTTACTTCATCATTTTCCTCTGAAAGCTTCTATTATTCACAATTGATTTAACAGAAGTGAAAGGCTTACCATTAACAAGAGCCAGCTGATGACACTTCGAAGATGAATTATTGAACTTCTGAAAGTGAATTAACTGAACCATCATCAAGACTATTGTTTGATATGCCTCCCACTGAAGCCAGTGTATTTATAATTACAGACCTTACACAACCGAAACTAGCCTCTGAATCACCTTCCTTAATTAAAAGTTAAGGAAATAAGGAAAAGCAAAAAGGAGTTGCAGCTGAATGTCAACTTTCCTTCCTCAGTTTTATAGATTCTTATCCATTTTCCTTCAAAATGCAGAGAAAAGTTACTTTCACATTCAAATATACACGTCTACGTGCATATTTAACTAAGGCCACCATATTTTTCTAACTGAAAAGATAGGTACTCCAGTTGTCAGGAAACATGAAACAGTTCGTGTCTATTAAAGTTTGCTATTAGAAGCAACAAAAGAAAAACTATAGGCTAGGACAATTCCTATTATGTTAACACTCCAGCAGTTTAATCCAAAATATAAATGGAACACATTAATTCTTTGGATTTATAAAACATGTAAAAGTGTTTAATCTTAATTACAAATAATTCCAAGACTATATATTTCAAATTGGAAGACAGAAACATCAGCCTCTTTGAAGATGTAAGAATGAAAATTCAAGAACTACTAGTCAGAGTTTATGAAAAACAAACAATAGATGCCTCAAAATTGGTTTCATGTGACAAGATTGGAAAACACTCAAAGTTCTCCTGACAGCTATCCTACCAATAAACATACGAGTCCAATCTATAAATTAGCCAAGTCTTATTTGAGACTGCCAGTATGCTTGAGTTTACTTGGCTTAAAAGGACCTATTAAAGTACATATACTTTCATCAAATGTTTGATCTACATTATGATATATTCTTAAAGATCATGTCTTTTTTATACTTCTTTTAGAACCAACTTCTAGAATACTTTCCCTTCAAATACGAAATGAGGATCTCAGAGAGCCAAATTCACAAAAACGTTTGTTTGTCCCTCCTCAAGGCCAGATGCAAAAATGGAAGAACTGAAATTAACATTTCCCATGTTTTTTGTTTCACTAATTAAAGCCAAACAGACCTTTGAAGATCGGAAATGTGATACACTGAGGAATGATGTTTAACCCTTTCCTGGATATAAATCAGGGCCCCTTCCCCAACCTCAATGCACCTAGTAGCTTTACAAGATAATCTTTACCAGTCTTTCCCCCTGTGCAGCTAGTAGCAGCTGGAGGAGGGGAAATTTACATCAGGAAAAGGTAATCAGGGGAAAGGCTAAACACCCTGCTACAGAACCACATCCCTGATTTTCAAAGTGCCCTTATAGGGTTCCTAATGAGCAAATAAAACTATCAGAGATCCTATCTCAAATCTTCTCCCAGCATTTCAAACATATTAAGGATACTGTCTGCACAAACACACAGGATTCATATAACGACTTTTATTTCTATTTGTGATGTTACCTTTCTACTAAACAAAATAACTATATCCTGTTTCTGAACTTGCTAAGTAGAGTCGATGTGATGTTAAGGCACTTACCTGTTTCGGGGCTCAATTGCACACTTAACTCTGTAGATTTGCAGAAAACTATGTGTTATGTAAAAACCTGCCCCTTCAGTCCACAAAAAGCTAGAAAGTATCCCTATAGGATAAACTGTCATGAGGAAAAGACCTCTACATGGTCCATTATTAGACACTCATTACTACAACAGAGAAGAGAGATACAGAAAGAAAACAAATATAGTAGTAATGAGCAGATAAGAAGTAGTAGCTAGGGTGACCCAGCTAGGGGTGGTTGAATCCAGAGTTACCAAAATGAGTAGACATTCCATTCTTCTCCAGTATCTTATAGATGGGTAGACAATATATTCCCAGTAATCTGATTGCTGGCATCCAATAAGCCCTTCAAAACTACCCAGAGCTTGCCCAGACACATTAGAGAGTTTTAAAGGACACAGATGTGCTATTGTAAGAAACTAAGGAGTCACCCAAGAACATTATAGATTCTTAAGGATCTCCCCACCAAACAGGAGTAAGCTTTCAACGACATTTTAGCATAGATTGCAACAGCCTGCTGATTGACAATATGTCTTTCCCTAACCACATTCCAAAATCACTCCCCATAATATGCGTGAGTGTGTGTTTCAAGCAGTATTATAATTGTAGGTGCTAAAAAAACTTCCCTTGGTCTCCTTAGTTCTACAACATTTGGATGCCAAAAGGACACGTTCGTTAGACAGAATTTACTCAGAGATGCTTAGAATTTGATTCCAAGGCTAAGTGACAATTAAGATAACCCAGCAAGGTATATTTGCAACTGTAAACAATTCAGTGGAAATGCAAGATCAATTAAGATTCCTACAATAATTGCATCTATAATCGAATCTGAATATTTCCTCAATATCATACAATTTATCAGTTTGGTAGGACGCTGGAGTTTTTAAGAGAATGGCTGCCTGCAACTTCCAAATTAAACATTATCAGGTTTATCATATAAAGCTCAAAATGTCTCGATATTTTAGAACTTATTTTATAATAAGAAAACTATAGAGGTATTTCAATATTTAAATATACATAGTTATACAAAAGACAAAATCTGAAAATGTATATTGAGTAGTCAAAGGTGTTTTCTCCTGTTTTCCAACCCAAGTTATCAAGATGGGAACTGACAGATATGGAATACCCTTCCTCAATTAATCATAATAGCCATTTACGAAAGGGTATACTCACAGATCGAGTGGGAAGGGAAAGTGTATAGGGATGCTGGGTGTGCCACAATGATAAACTGAAGGCGAGTTCAAGAGTTCAGTCTAAGTACCTGACATCACATGTTGTATGATAGCTGACATGCACAAGAAGTTGGACAAAGGCTTGGGAGATAAGAAGCAATCACCTCTGATGACTTATCAACCCAACGGCTGTCAACAGCACTCTCACACATTTGAGTAATCAATGTGATCATGTGAATAATGTAATGTTTGAACTCACACTTAGCAATCCTATCACTGAAAGGGGGGAATTAGGCTGACTGTACTTCATCAAGGATTGAAGTACACATCTTCCCATGTAATAGGCTAGTGTAAAAACACAAGTTGATGGAGAGAAAAGGGGGGGGGACATACATATGGCAATCTGAACATTTTTGTACATCACAAGAAAAAGAATAAAGATGATACAAGAGGTTCTAGGAATGCACCCATCCAAATACAAACTAAATAGAAGACTCACCCTAGAACAGTGATCTTCAACTGGTCCAGACCTGAGACCCACCTTGGACTCCCAATCTGCAACATGTGACCCAATAAAACTATTGCTCAACATGGTGGCAATAGCTCTGCTGTGACCCATCTGGACTGATCTTGCAACCCACTTCTGGGCTGCGGCCCACCAGTTGAAGACCACTGCCCTAGAAGACTTACATTCATTTATAAATGTGGACAAAACTAGACCTCAATCTTAACATGAGCTCAGCCTAGAAAGTTGTAAAGCAAAACAGCATCTCGAAGTACATCAGAGTGCCTTTTTGTCACTACTGCATGATCCCAGAAAGACCCAACATGTTTGGGTTTACAGGGAAGGGCCTCTTAAGGTCAAGCTAAACATCATGGGAGCTTCCCTCCTGAGGAGACTAGCGGCTTTGGGGCAGAAATTTTTGATAACTTCCCTCTCTGAACACTGCAGTTCTGACGTTTTAAGTTCTTAGAAATAAGCCCACTAATTGCTGTCACACAATTAATGTAATGTGTAGTTTGAGTCTTAGAGAACATGATTTCTAGAGAAAAGTTAGCCCTTTCATCTTAGAAAATAAGCCCTGGCCAACATTGCTACAGTTCAAGATGCAGGTATGCTCAGTGCATGCCTCCATCACCACCTACATGGTCAAATCCCCCTTCCCTCATGCAAGAGAAACATAATTTCATGATATTGGTAGTTGCGTTCCTCACTTTAATTATAGGGAATACTCTTCTAATTGCTCAGATAATATCCTTCTCTATTGAGAGTCTAAGAGCCAAAACACACATTACTTTAAATCTGTCTTGCAGCTGCAATTTTTAATTTTTTCATTTTTATTCTACAGTAGGCACGGGGACCCGAATCTGAACTGGGACCGTAGAATGGGGATAGGTGGCTTTTAATATACAGATCGAGGGATCTGCACCTACCCACAGTAAAAATGAAAATACGAATACATAGCTATTAGACATCAATTTAAATCAATGTCTATTTTGGCCCTAAGCAACATGGCTGTAACTGCAATATACCCTAGGAGCTTTGCACCAGTGTATTGGGCTGGTTCACACATTTTAAGCATTTCATTTATTTCATTTATCACATTTATATACCGCCACATAGCTCTCTGGGAGGTTTAAAAAATGCAAGTTTACGACAGAAATACCACAAAAAATATTCAACAATATACAACAATATTTAACAATATACTAAACAACAATATCACAATAATACTCAAAAATATACTAAATACAAGTTTACCACAAAACAGAACAAATAAGAAGAAAAACAACTTGGTTGGAATAACATCCCCTGAAGCAGCGCCTCCCAAACTTCAGCTCCAGCCTTGCTTTTTAAAGTCTCCAGGCATGGCCGGGGGGGGGGGGGGGGGGGGGGAGGGTTAGGGGAACAGATGGAATAGCTCACCCTTGATGGCTCAGCATCTCTCCCCCTGAAGCAGCGTCATGGTTAAGCAATTAGGAGCAAACCATGATCTTTCCCCCATGCCTTTTTGCAGCACGGATTTCCATCCTCTCATTAACTGTATTAATTCTTACATCAACACAAAACTTTAACTATGGTTCAGCCTAACCAGATTCCCTTTTAAATGTGGCTTACAAACTAGCTTACAAACCTGGTTTCAAATTGTTCTTAGTATGGAAAACTGATTGAACCAGAATCCTGGTTTAACATCAGTACCAATGGAACATTTTACAGTGCAAATGTTACCCTTAAAGAAGATGGGGAGAGTTGATGCTCAGAAGGGACTGGGGGGAAGGAGGGAGCAGCATGAAGCCCCCTAGCCAGCTCCTGATTGCTTAACCACGGCTAAGTCATCAGGAGTGTTTTATGGGCATCACTCCCTATTTTATTTTATTTTTGAGAACCATTTTAATTAGTAATTAGCTTACCTCTCATTGTACTATAGCATCTGAAAAATGACAACAAAGCAGCTAGGAAGATGGCACTTGACATGCCCTCCGCCTGAAAGAGAAGGAGATAAAAAGAGAGCAGTTAAAGAGCAAAAACAATAACATAGCAAACATTCCCAGCTTCCATAATCAAGAACAGAAGTACAACAACAAAGCAAAAACAGCCAGTAATAACTTCCAGTTTCATAAACATTAAATGGCAAAAGGAGAGTGTACTGAGCTGCAATTACTTAAACTCGTAGCTTGTTCCCTTTCTTTAGTATGGTATCTTGGAAATAGAAGGAACCATACAGTATAAATTTCATAAAAGCTAGAAATAAGTTTACGGAAGATAGGAATATACAACTTATCCATGAATATTTGTTCTTATGAATGTATACTACATTGAAAGCAAGCTACAATCACAGATTGTTTTTACCACCAGGTATGCATTTAGAAAATTTTAATAAACTGAAGAATTATACAGATTTCTCACCTCATGCTAAGAAATGTCTGATTTAAACAAAAGGTGTAAACTCACCCCAACTCAAACTCAAAATCCATGAGGCACATGAATTTGTCTCAAACAGTAGTCAGTTCAGGACCCTTGATTAAAGTATAACAGCAGAAAGGTATAGAATAGACTGCATTAACCCTACATTTTGTATAATGTAGGTGTAAAATGTACATGAATCCGATCACATTATCCTACTAATACTCCTCATCTCCCATGATTTTTCTCCGATTTATTGAAATCACTCTAGCATTATTCCTTCTAATACAAGTTAATTTCTCAAATTAGCAGTGTGTTGAGCTCACCTTGTCCTCTATATATTTAAATAAGGTCAGCCAGAAAAGTATGGCACTGCTTTCTGTGAAGTCCAGAACAAATCATAGGAAATTATACTTAAATTTGGCTTGCTCCCACATGATTCTATCCACCGACTGAGACCTGTGGAGGCTCCGATCTGCATCCCACTGCCAAAGTGGTAAGTATGAAGGGCAGGGCCTTCTCAACTGTGGCACCCAGATTTTGAACTCCCTCTCCTGAGAGGCTCATCTAGTCTTTTCCCTGTTAGCTTTTAGAAAGTTACTAAGACTGTGCTAATGGGATTTTAATATTGGATTATTTACTCTCCTTATTTAAATGCAGATACTGGATGCCTCTTGGTTTACATTTATTACTTTTATTATTTATTTTGTTCTTTAGTTGCAAGTATTTCTCAACTGCATATGTCTAAAGATTTCAAAACAGTGTACACAATATAGAGCTATATTATATCTACATAAGATGGTAGGCTATACTACACAGGGAAGGTTTGCATAAAAGATGGGACTTCAACATCTGCTTAAAAAATTTTTTTTTAAGTGTTGGCACATGTCAAATGCCAGGAGTAAAAATATTTCACATAGTGGGCAACACTGCACTATTATTTTATCAGACAATCTGATATTTTAAAATTTTACTATTGTTGTGAACCACTTTAAGGACTGTTTTTGGTCAAATAGAGGCACACAAATTTCACTATAAACGAACAAGCAATCAAAAGGTATAATTTCAAAATATTTGCCATCAAAACACTTTCTCAGACCTTCTCAGACCTTCTCTGTCCTTAAAAAGAAAATCTAGCTTCCCTGTTTGTGCTAGGCGTTATGTCCATCTGCTATCGGTAAAAGCAAAGTAAAGTAGAGTCAACAGACATAGCTTGTTCCAGAACAGAACAAAAAACAAATGCAAATACATGATGCACACATAACCTAGCAACGTAATTACTTCCTCTGTGCTCAAAAGCCTTTAATGTTAGGATACCATATAATTCAGTCTTCTCCCATTTGATTCCTATCATGTTGCTGCCATAAACTCAATGTGAACATTTTTGTGCTCCGTATAGGGTGGCCATGTGTCCTCTTTTACAGATGGCAGTCCTCTACTTGAGGGGCTCCCAGAGGACTGTCCTCTGTTTTGAAGGTGTTCCTGATTTAAATGGCTGTACAGTCCAAGTCCAGTATAACAATAAAGTACCATGAGGCCGAAGAGCTGGGCATTGAAATTGCCCATCATCGGTTAGCTCTGGGAAGGGGGAGGGGCGAACTGAGCAGGCAGGGCACTTAGGTCACCTGGCCACAGTCTTCCCCACTATGGTGAAATGTACTGTATTTCTACTTAAATTATAATGATTCCTAAATGTGCATATGCACATTTGTGTCCTCTTTTTTGCTGTGTACAACTACTGGGGTAACTTTACAAATAAATGTATAATATTATTAGTCTACCCCCCAAAAATGGTTAATACTCTGCCTACCAATACATACATTTTTGAAAAAGGAAGCCTAATTCCATGTCTCATAAGACATGGGTCTAAAAACAGCTATTCTGAGATTTTAAGTTTTAAAATGAAGAAATGTCAAAGACAGTGGTGGTGGAATTTATTTATTTTTACCTTTTTGCAACTTCAAAAAGAACAGATAGGAACATAAAAAACATGGCCACTATTGCATAACAGCCTCTATAATAGCCTTCCTCAACCCAGTGCCCTTCAGATGTTTTGGACTTCAATTTCTATCCACCCCAGCCAGCATAGCCAATGGTCAGGAATGCTGGGACTTGCAGTCTGAAACCTTTGAAGGATGCCTGATTGGGGGAGGCTGGTCTACATAGAGTATAGCTGACCAAAGATGAACCTGTTTTTGGGTCCGAACAGGTTCCTTCTTATAACAAAACTGTGGAAGTGCTTTGCAAGAATATATGTACCTCCCGCTTTCCCTTGTGCCTGAAATTCTATTTGGGGGGCGGGGGCTAAAACAAAGACCAGAACTTGCTGTTGTTGCCCAAGAACATGAGAGGTTGTAGGTGGTTTCTGCACATTAGTGTAAATTTAGCGACTCTAAAGAGTCTTGCACACACCCTCACACACAGTTCAAGAAAAGCACATTTCACTCTATCCTGTCTTAAGGAAGCAGCAGCTTCTACAGCTAGTTATAGTGCAAAGCTCTACTTTGTTCATTGCAACTTATTCCAAGGTAAATGTGTAAAGGAGTGTAGCCTTAGATTTCATTTTGTAAGTACGAGCCAAAAGCCACACTCACAGAGCATAGACAAACCTCTGACTTTGAATCATTACCTTAATTTGCTAAGATGTGACCAGCGCAAGTAAGATATAAACAGCTGAAGCTTTTGGTACAAAAATGCTGGCTCAACAGCTGACAGGAGGTCAAGCCGCACCGGACTGATAACATCCGATAGATTTGCATTTAATTTAAATGATCAGACATGTCAGGAGATGTGCTTCCAGTCATAGGCCCTGAATCATCACCTAGTCAACTGGGACTGGTGACCAGATGATATGTCAATGACAAGCCCTGCTTTCAGCGATGGCGCTTCTCACCAGCCTATGCGTAAGCAGTGCCAACCTTTCAGTGTCTTGCATTGTAATCAGAACACTCTAAATTGCAACACTGATCTGGATCACCATGCCCACAGAGATCTGTAAGGCCATCCAGGCCCCATTGTGCCATTACCAGAGAGCAGGTGCACTGTCAAATAATATTTGCAAAAGAATTTGCTCCTAAGCTAGTGAGCCTAGATACAGAAACCAAGATACTCCTGTAGCACTCTATAAAGCAAGCAATCTAGTTGTGAAAGTCTTTTCTGTTATCGAGATAATTCAAGCCCGTATCAGGAGGGGCCATAGCTCAGTAGTAAAGCACATGCTAATTCCAGTTCCAATTTTATCTCCAGTTAAAAGATGAAGTAAAAGACCTCTGCCAGAGACCAGGGAGAGCCACTGCCTGTTAAATGTAGTTAATCCTCGGCTAGATGAGTAAACACTCTGGTAAGTAACACAGAACTACCTATGTGCCTAAGCTAGGCTGACCAGATAAAATCCAGGTGAGGGCTCATATAACTTTAACAGTTGTAGAGAAAAGGGAATTTCAGCCAGTGTCATTTGTATGCAATTAGTTCCTGGTGATATTCCCTCTTCATCACAACAGTTAAAGGTGCAGGCACTATATTAGAGTGATCATATACAAAAGAAGGCAGGGCCCCTGCGACTTTAACTGTTGTGATGAAGAGGGAATTTCACCAGGAACTAATTGCATACAAATGACACTGGCTGAAATTCCCTTTTCTCTACAACTGTTAAAGTTACATGAGCCCTGACCTGGATTTTGTCTGGTCACCCTAGCCTAAGCTGGATTTCATGTTCAGGGCAGGATCTACACTACTCCTTTATAACAGTTTATAATGGTATTGATAACTGTTAGGGCCCAGGACACATTCCATATACCAGTTTCAAATCGGTTTCAAAGTGTTATATCCTGATCTGGCCCTGGTCATATATGATGTCAAAGACTTCCGCTTGAGATGCTGTTAGTAAGAGTAGATAGTGTTGGGCTAAATGAACAAACAGTCTGCCCTAATAAAATGCAGCTACCTATGCCCATACAGATAAAGGGAAGGATCCAACAGTGCCTGTGTGGTAGTGCTATCGTTGTTGTACGAGCGGAAAGTAACATTTGTGCAAAGTCAATAGTACTTGTTAGTGTGCTGGGTTGGGAAACCCATTACACTAGCAAGCACTACTGACGTTATGCAAACACTGGTTTCAGCTAGCCCACTCTGTCAATAGCACTGGTGCATGTGAAAAAGTACTGAAGGTTAAAATACAACTATGACCTGAGTACTTTTTATTTGGGATAATAGATGAACAGTTGACTCAAAGTTATGGAACTTTATTCTTATACATGATAATGGCAGCAAGATTAATATATGCCCAGAATTGGAAGACTGAGAAAGTACCAACAGAGGAGGAATGGCTGTTGAAAATTACAGAAATGGCAGAAATAGCAAAACTCACTGCGATAATAAAAGATAAAACAACAACCGGGTTTACTGAGGAATGGAAACCTCTGATAGATTTTTTAAAAGAGAGAGAAGGGAAGGACATATTTGCATGCGGATTCAGCAATTAAATTGGAAGAAAAACAATGGATAAAGATGAGGAAGTCGAGAAATTCACTCACTAATTTGTTTCGTTTTTTATTAGTCTTATTTTGATAAAGCGTTAAGAAAACATATATATTCTTGTATGTTGGAGAAATTCGGAAGTCCATTTTAATGTTGTATGTTGTATGTTGTATTGTTGTACTGTTTGTGTTTTATCTTTGTTTGAAAATAATACAAAGTTTTAAATCGAAAATAGAACCGGTGCATGTGCACCACAGGATTCTTTCCATAAATGTATACTAACACCATATAAAAGTATTTTTTCACATTGTCCCTGTTCAGATAACACGCTAAATCATGATGGTTCAGCGTGAAACATCCCTGGCCATGGTGGCAACATAACCACGTTTTAAACATACTCACTAACAACTTGGTGCAAAAGGGCTAGCGACCTAGCCATGGCTTAGTGTGTTGTCTGAACAGGCACACTGTGACTCATTCTGTTATACAACATTTTCATAACTTTACTTTCATAGTTGCTTCAATGCATGAGATTATTTCATAAGTGGAAGAATTTCATCAACAGTAACCCTAGTGACGGAAACTACAAGAATGCTCTAAGTGTGCAACCCTAAGCATGTTTAGACAGAACAAAGTCCTGGCTGAGGAGTGCTGGAAGTTGTAGGAAATATGCAGAAGAGTACACCTTAAATGTCTTTCTCACATCTATTTCTGTGACCTAGCAGTTTAGCAGTAGAACTCAACGATCAATCACTCAGGTACCATAAATCAGCTTGTTTCTTGCCTTCCCCCACAGCAATCTATATCTTATGAATACTTATTTGCTGCTTTTCACATTTTAAGATTAATAAATGCTTATAATTTAACAGTTTCTAGAACTGTGAACGCTGGTGCAACGGGAACACAAAAGCCTGAGAGCACCAGCATTCTGTAAACTTTTTCTTGAGAAATGTGAAAAGAAACTTGGAAATATTACTGTCATTGCTCTTGCACCTCTACAGATGTCTGCTAAGGTGCAGAAGGAAGGACAATGACCACACACATTCTATGCACTCCTATTGGTTCCTAATTTACCTCTAAAGGCACTGCCTACAAAGTAAATTTTCATGGATGCATATCAATTAGGAAAAACAGAACATTATGATCAAGTAGATAAAAGGTTAATTTTTGTAGCTAAAAAAGCACCCACAAGAGGAAAGTGTCAGCAGGCTCAGGGGAACCACATGGTTTGCAGAAATACAAAAAAATCTTTAGGAAAACAAAAATCTCAGGGAGAACCTCCACCCAAAAAACATGCTCAGTGGCACAGAATCCTGATTGTTGGGGGAAGATGGAAGACCATAGGAGAAGGAATAATGTATTATGGAAGAGGATACAGCTGAGCAGGCACATGTAAATGTAAGTTTCCATAGGCAGTATCTAACTGGACACAAGCACTAATGTAAATTACATTGCACTAAGCCTAAAAGACCCCGGAAAACCTATCACACCAACTAATGCTGTTGTGCTAGAGCTCCCTTATGTTAGTAGTCCCGTCCAACTGGATACTGCTCAGTGTCAATAGAATTGTATTGACATGGCTATATATGAAAGGTTCCAGGTTCAACCCTTGGCATCTCCGCATATGACTGGAAAAGAATCCTGTCTAAAACTCTGGCGAGCTGCTTCCACTCAATGCAGATATAATACTGAGCTAAAAGACCCAATGGCCTGATTTGTAATGAATCAATTTCCTGTGTTTCTAACCTTTCCCATGAAACTTTCTTTAGAATACCCAAAACCACCCTGGGACTATTTTTTATCATTTGAGAACATGTACTTGTCTTTAATGTAAATAAGGTCCAGATCTGAATTACTGTTTTTAAGGACATCATATTAGACATTAACTAGATTGACCTACCGGCCACTAAAGGTAAAGATAAAACTTCAGAAGAGAAGACAATTCAAACTTCCTTTCTTTTAGAGCCAAATGGATTTGACAACTGCAACAAAAAACAAGACATAAGAACTGTGTTCGAACAACACAATAGTCAATGGTAGGGTAATAATCAACTCAACAGTTGTTTATCTAGGGCGTATTCCCCACACAACATTATAATAATCAACTGTGGTGTGGATTAGGATCAGCACTGAGTTGACTGTGGCCTGTTTCAGACGACATGCTAATCCACAGAGGGGTGGGAAGAAAAAATCGTCAGTTGTGTTGATTATTGTGTTGTCTGAATGCTGCCTCCGTTGCCTAAAATGTTGTCTGAATGCTGCCGATGAGCAACACAACGGACGATTGTTCCCCCCACCTCCATTGATTAGCGTGTCATCCAAAACAGGGCTATTAGTCCACGCTGAGTTGACTAACTCATCCCCCACCCTCTCTTCCCTTCAGTTCTCCTGCTAGTATCCCATCAGTCATTGCTTACAAAAATCTATCCTGCTGGCTGCACTACAGCCATAGCTACTGGTTTGACCACTCTTGGCTTGCAACTCTGTTGCTGAAGAAATAACCAACGGTGGCTGAAGAAATAACCACCAGTATCCTCCGCACAACACAATAATCAATGGTGGGTTAAATAACCACAAAAAAAGGAGAAGAGGAGACCTCACAAGCAAACTGGTAAAGAAAAAGGACCTACTGGTATTAAATGATTAATTTTCTATGAAAAATTGTCAGTGCTCACTAAGAGTGGTCACTATGCTGATACTCAGCAAACCCAGTAGAAAATAAATTTCCAATTTTTGTAATCAAACCACACAACCCAACTCATAAATGTATATTGACAGTCTTGTAGTACATGCAATATGTATATATTGAAAATATAAACGTACAATGTCTGATATTAGAATCATATAGACTATTGCTGATATTACAACAAAATACACTGTTTGATGATACAAAAAATAAACTGCTTAATACAACAAATATTATTATTATTATTATTATTAACCGGGTTAAATAACCATCGACTATTTAAACCACTATTAGTTATCATGTTGTCTGAACCCATTCACAAATTCCTTTTGGAATAAGAGCAATAATCCTGAAGTAGTTGAGAAGTGATTCTCCAAACACACATAGCTCAATAATGCGGTAGGGACAGTATATTTACAGCACAATTCTGTGTGCATGTTCTTTTTCCTTTTTATTGATGTGCTTTAATCAGTTTGCCTTTATGTTAACTTGTTCAGAAGTGATCTAGAGTTTGGGATGAGCAGTGAGGTAACCAAGTTTTCAGAAGACACCAAATTAGTTAGGATGGTTGAGAAGGGGGAATTGCAAAGAGTTCCAAAAGGATCTCTCCAGACTGGGGAAATGGGAATTAAATTGGCAAGTGCAGTTCAATGTAAGAAAGTGCAAAACAACGAGCCCTGGGGAAAAACATCTTAACTTCACGTGTACACTGCTGGGGTCTGAACTGTCAGTTACTGACCAAGAAAGGGATCTTGGAATTGTGGTGGCTAACTGAATGAAAATGTCACCCCAATGTGGAACTGCTCCAAAAACAGCATATTCCATGTTCTGGTTCATTAGAAAAGGAACTGAAAATAAAACGGCCAATATCATAACGCCCTTATACAAATCTATGGCGTGACACACTTTGAGTACTGTATACAGTTCTAGGCACTGCACCTCAAAAAAGATATTGTAGTTGGAAAAGTTGCAGAAAAAGGCAACCCCTATGAGGAAAGTTTTAAATGTTTGGGTCATCATAATAAAGGTCTGTAAAACTAAGCATCATGTGGAGAAAGTGGACAACATTAGAACCGGTGGCCATCCGATGACGCTACATGGTGGAAGAGTCAGAACAGATAAAAGGAAGTATTTCGTTAAATAGAGCACTTATGGAGTATGGAATTCACTACTACATGACGCAGTGATGACTATCAATTTGAATAGATTTAAAAGAGGATTAGACAAATCCACAGAGGATAAGGCCATTAAAGGCTACTAGTTATGATATTGCTATAAATTACCTCCAGTGTCAGAGGCAGTATTCTTCTTTATACCAGTTGCTAAGAAACACAAGCAGGATGATGCTATTGTACTTATGTCCTATTTGTAGACTTCCCATAGGCATCTGGTTTGCAATTGTGGAAACCGAAAGCAGAACTAGATAGACTTTGGTCTGATCCAGCCCTGCTCTTAAGTTCTTATGAACCTAAAAAGAAAATAAATGTGGTTTCCCTGGGTAGCCATGTAATTTTCTGTCTTTAAGCCCATTAAGACTAAAAGACGTAGTGTGCACCTTCCTCTGAGTTCTTTTGAT
Source organism: Anniella stebbinsi (assembly GCA_029215795.1). Classification (NCBI taxonomy): domain Eukaryota; kingdom Metazoa; phylum Chordata; class Lepidosauria; order Squamata; family Anniellidae; genus Anniella; species Anniella stebbinsi. The sequence continues at coordinate 188,035,072 of JARDYH010000002.1, forward strand.
CTTTTCTGGAAAACACAGAAAGCAATTATTCTTGTTTATGTCTGTTTTATATAGTGAATTAATACCTTAATGGTCCCTAATATGAAAGCAAAGTACACTCCACTTATATCATACACACTTACAATAGACTTCTGGTAATCATTTGCCATAGAGAGGTTATTAACATTTGAATCAGTCTATTGAATGAAAAATCAGAATTCTATGCTGCCTTGATACTTAACTCTGGTATAAATGAAAATTAGAAAGTAATGAGAGCTAAGACCTAGGAATTCACCAGCTGCAGCTCCCAAATAGCCTTCAAGGGTACCCCCATAGAGCACAGTACAGTAATCTAACTCCTAGATCACAAAGGAAAGGCTGCTAACAAAATCCAGGTGGAATGAGCAAGAAGTAGTCCCACCGTCACTGCTACAGCCTGATGTTTAAACTGCTGTAGCTGATCAAAGAAGTCTCCAAGGTTCTAAACCTGTGTGAATAAATGAGGATAACAAACTTTTATGGGTGCCCTTATCCAGACCAGATATCAAGGCAAGCTGACCATCATTACTTCAGGCTTAACTTTGAATCAATTTGCTTCCATCCAGATACCAACAATGAAAATATACCAGACAAACACTACAGATAAGATGCCAGTGGTGGCCCAAGACAAATAATGCCTCCACTCCCAGTAAAGGTGCATAGTATCCAAGTTCGGCCAAGTTATTTTGGTACCTGAGACAGAAAATCCCACAAGCCCCTCTCCCCTTCCCTTGATTAAAATTACAATCATTGTAAGTATCTAGCTACTTGCTGCTTTTTAATGACATCCAAAACCAGCTGCCTGAGGTTGCTACCTTGCTCTGCCTAATAATAGAGCCAACCCTGAAAGCTAATGTGAAATTGCAAAGCGCTGTGGAAAAGAGAGCAAATTCATAGGAAGGCGTCTTCTAAGCGGACCTCCCAAAATAAATTTGCTACAAACCTCACCGCCCAAATCCCAAGGTAAAACTTCAGCTTAGGGATAAAATAGAGCTTACTTTAAATGTAGCAGCTTTGTGTCTTCTTTTTATTTTTATTCTACAGTAAGCACAAGGGCCCAGAACCAGATCTTAAGTCTTGTTAACCTTTGCACTAGGATTGTGGTCCAGATATGGGCGTGCATGCTCTACAGTAAATATGAAAGAGACCCCACTGCCAGACACATATTTAAAGTAGTATCTGTTTTAGCCCTATTTCCTAGAATACTCTCCAAAACTGGGACACCTAAACTGAATGAAAAGAGAATGTTGTGCGTTATCTGCATCATCTCACCTATTATTTTTGCATACATATTGAACAAGAGGCAGGAGAAAAAGGAATCCTATAGAATACCACATAAAGGATCCTACAGGAGATAATGAGCAATGCCCCATTACCTCCCAGAGTTAAACCATTCTCGAGCAATATCATAAAATCTCACTTTGTATTACCTGCGAATCATGACCTCCTAGATCAAAGGCCTTAGTACCAATTTAAAATCAATGGAATTGCTTCAATTAATCTCAAGGTTTAGCAGCATAGCTAGTTGTACCCCAAAATTCCTTCTGCAAAATTCTCCAAAAATAGTAATTTGGACATGGTGCAGCAATGGAGTAAGAGTCAACAACATACATATACATGTTTTGGGGAAGGAGCCAAAATATCATATTTGAAGCCATTGTAACTTTTTCTTATCATGAATGAGGCATTGACTAATTCAGAAAACAAATGACCAAGCTTCTGCCAACCAGCCAAGATGGAGAATTCATGTGCACTTTACTCACATAACCCAAGCAATCTTCCTGCATCAAGGGAAAACTGATCCAGATAAATAGAAAAGGAGCAGGCTTCTAAGATGCACCAAGTCATTTTATTCTGCTATTTTTAAGTGCGTGTTTTTATATCCTGCATCGGCATTGTACATCTTTACCTCTTTTTAATGTTACCTCTTTTGAATATGCTGGGGTGAGAAAGTGTTTTATTTTGTTTTATTTTTCACTTAAGTTCGTTAAACTGTTGTTCTTATTCTATGGTAAACTGCTTTGGGAATTTCTTTTCAGATTGAAAAACAAGTTAATGATGCGTGTGTGTGTGTGTGTGTGTGAGAGAGAGAGAGAGAGAGAGAGAACGAACACACACAAGCAACAGGCACGCACAGAAATAAATAAAAGTCTGTATCAAAACTTCTGGACTCCAAAACAAGCCACACAAATATAAGTGTAAGTTCTATTCTAAATGGGATATACAGGTTGGAGGATTAGCCTCCAAATTCAACAAACCATTCATCTTCAAGAAAAGATCTGTAAGTCAGTACCTCGTATAAGTTTGTAGGTCATCACCTCTCTGCTTTATTCATCTCAAGACCTCCATAACCCAGGAAAATACATACCCCAGAGAGAAACAGAAAAGGGTGCAAACAATGGTATCAGCAGCTAAGGTTAACTAAACTATCAACAGAGCAGAATCAAGGGAAGTGGGCAGGTAGTTCTTTGCCAAAGACTTTGGGAATTTGAACATATCTATATGTCCCTAAAAGCCAAATAATTGGCTTTCCAACCCAACAAGGAGAAAATATGGAAAAATACGTTATCACAAGGTAAAGAACTGAAAACCGCCCCAATATTCACACATGATTCTTGGACACTGGAATGCATGTTCTGCCGTCTATGTAGGAACAATCAGAAGGTCTCAAAAAAATCTCAACTTGTCCAAACTCAATTCCAACTTCTCAGCCAGGCTTTGCACTACTTGGGTTAGACCAATCATTGTCATGGAGGCCATGAAATCTCAGAAATGGCAGGCCTGAGTCCCATTGCCCTCATTTCTGACAACAATGAAGGATCAGAGTATTGTTTAATGAGAGGCACCATAAGTGGTTTGGCTAAAGTACGCCCTCAAAGTATACGGCATTTCCAAGAAATGCTCAGTCACAAGCCAAGATGTAGGAAAGGATAACTGTAGCACTGGAAGCCTATAAGGAATTGTAACCGAGTTTATTTTAAGGCAAAATGGATATATGAACCTGCCATAAGGATTTGCTTACAGATAAAAGCAGCATAGATTGTATAAGATTGTTATGGGTTGGGATATCTAAGAGAATCAAAGATTAGTAAACCTAATAAAAGGCTAGTTTTGTATGCCTAGTTTGAACCAGAGAGAATTTTGGAAAGTGTTTGGATATAGCAGAGTCATCTTTTTTACTTTGAAAAAGTGAGGTTTATAGGGAAAGGATTGTGTTTATAGGGAAAGGATGTTGCCAGCTACAAGGTACAGATACAGGATGCTTAAAGAGAAGTTAAACTTTTCAAGTTTCTCTAGAATTAGCTAAGTTATTAGTAATGATGTTTGCAAGAGGGAGGGACTTAGATTTATTGTAAGGGGCTTAAATGAAACTAGACAACTTCATAATAACCAATCAGTAAGCTTAAAGCATAATGGCTACCAAGTTTAGTAGTAGATAAAGAATTGGCATATGGGTAAAAATGAAAGTTTTACCTGATAGGTGGAGTTCCTGCCTTGTATCTTGACTCTGAAAGAATGACTTCTTTTTGGTGGGACAGCAGACAGGCTTCTGCTGGCAGAATTGTATTAAGTATAACTCTTTCTTTTCCATTGCTGTATTAAGTATAAATGGTGTGTGTGCATGTTACTTTTTTTCCCAATAAAATCATACTAATTTATTTTAAACGATTATATATGCGCGTGGAAAACAGCATATCTCTGCATCAAGGCAGTCACTTCTTATAGCCAATGCCAAATGTTAGTAGACAGGAAATGGGAACCTGTCACAAATTCTAAACTGAAGGTTTGTAACATAAAAATCTTTAGTAAATTCAAATTTTCCTACAGTAGGCAAAGTCAATATGCCTGAATTATGCAGGGATGATATACTGCCTAGGCTGACCATATGGAAAGGAGAACAGGGCTCCTGTATCTTTAACAGTTGTGTAGAAAAGGGAATTTCAGCAGGTATTATTTGTATGCATGCAGTAGGCTGACCAGATAAAATCCAGGTCAGTGCTCATGTAACTTTAACAGTTGTAGAGAAAAGGGAATTTCAGCCAGTGTCATTTGTATGCAATTAGTTCCTGGTGAAATTCCCTCTTCATCACAACAGTTAAAGTTGCAGGCACTATACTAGAGTGACCATATACAAAAGAAGGCAGGGCCCCTGCAACTTTAACTGTTGTGATGAAGAGGGAATTTTACCAGGAACTAATTGCATACAAATGACACTGGCTGAAATGCCCTTTTCTCTACAACTGTTATATGAGCACTGACCTGGATTTCATCTGGTCACCCTAGCATGCAGCACCTAGTGAAATTCCCTCTTCATCCCAGATACAAGAGGGCAGGGCCCTTGCAGCTTTAACTGTTATGATGAAGAGGGAATTTCACCAGGTGCTGCATGCATACAAATAACACCTGCTGAAATTCTTTTTTCATTATAACTGTTAAAGATACAGGAGCCTTGTCCTCCTTTCCATATGGTCATCCTAAGCCAAACAGCCAAACTAGACTCGATACTATTCATGCAATTATCAATTGCATGAATAGTCAAGCAGGAGATTTCCTGCCAATGCAACTATCTGAATTAGGGCCACAAATGGGGAGGCTTAAAGATCCCTACCCACCCAGATTGGGGTACAGCGGGGAGGATTGCACCTGTTATTTACTTTAAAAACAACAACACATGCATCCACATAATTAGCAATTAAGGCTGCAATTCTATGCACACTTACCTGGGAGTAAGCCCCACTGAAAACAATGGGACTTCTAAGTAGAACTGTAAGAGAATAATGTCACATCTACTTGCCCCACTCAAAAGCTAATGTTGATAGCAATACTTCCCTTCTATTAACTCTCAAACCTAACCCTTATATCTCCTACCCTATTTCTACCCCCAAACCCCAAGCCATCAGCAGAGGGAGAACAGCAGATACTAATCTACTCAGGACAAGACAGAGAAGTAGGCTGAGTTCGGACGACACTTTAGGCAACGGAGGGGGGAATAGCACACTCACGGTGCATTATTTTTGTGGCGCCCGCCACACAACATGTTGCTCCTCCCCCCGTCGTGCAGCTGAAAGTCCCGCTGTCCTTCTGGGCTGCTGCATCTCCTCCCTCCCCCCCTCCCTCAGACCTCCGGCCATATCCCATCATTCACCACAAGTTCTACCAGCTGTATTGGAGCAGCCGGGTTTTTCCGGTTGCTCCAGCCAGCGAACTCTATGACCGAGTGGAACAATACACGGAGAGAGGGGGGTTCCCTCCACACGACACTTTAAACAATGGATTTCAGGATAAAAAATGTGCAAGCCCGTTGTTTTTCTCCGTTGCTTAATTGCCCAAAATAGTGTACCGTCAGTTGTGTGTGCATTGTGTGTTGCCCTCCATACGACACAATAAGCAACATAACTGATGGTTGCCTCTTCCCCCTCTGTTGATTATCGTGTCATCCAAATTGAGCCATAGAATCAGCAGGGTTCTCACCCGTGCAGGAAATGATTTCAAACAAGGCCTAAGTGGGTGGGACCACTTCTCTCTGGCCAGATCTACACCAAGCAGGATACAGCGGTATGAAAGAGGTATATAAAAGGATGGGGCCACATTACTGCTTTACAGAGGAATTGAAGTGCACTGACAACTGTTGGAGCCCATTAACACATACCATATACCGTTTTCATACTGCTTTCATAGTGCTATATCCTGCTTGGTGTGGCTCCTGCCTTTTATATGCCGCTTTCATACTGCTATATCCTGCTTGGTGCAGATCTGGCCTCTGTATACCTAAACATGCATAAAACACAGAGATCCTATGCCCTTTAAGCTGGTTCTGCTTGGAAATCAAGCCCTTACTCAAGTCTTGTTCTATCACTTGTATTACTTGACAGACTATGGGCTCTATCCTGCAAGACAAAAATAATTGTCTCTAAATAATATAATGAGCCTCCTCTGTGCAACTGGAAAGCTTACATCTACCTCCCCACCCTGGGTTTGCCTCCGTGGTTTTTTTTACCTCTGAGGCAGAAGTGCATCAAGCTTATGATCCATTTCACCCGAATAGCTGCTCTTTCGCCCCTTCGCTATTCTGCTCCACTCCACTCCGCCACTCCTCCTTCCTTCCTCTTTCTCCTTCCAGTCAGGTCCTGTCAGATGAGTACTTAAACCAGATCGCTTTTCTGCCTAGCAAAAATGGAATGACCCTTTAGTCTGGCTCTTCGGAGGCATCGAGGGAGTACAATCCTGACTCTGCAGAGATTCAGGTGTTGTATGATTTTAAAAAACGCTTTCGAACCTGGGATGCAAGGTTTGGGTTTTATATTGAGGCTTGGAGACAGCTGTTGGAAGAGATCGCTTTTCCCTGCCAGGACCTGATGCAATCCATTCAAGCTCCCAGGTTCCTTTAAAACTACACAGAAATTTAGGGCGCATTAAGTGCGCTTAGGGAAAATAATCCAGACTTTTAGCATTCTAGGAAAGGCTGGGGAAGAGGCCGTGTGTCAGCAGGCATGGCGAGAGTGCACTAAATCGCTGGTGTGATGGAGCACATCTTTGGATCTGCAGGTGGTGTTCTACAAAGAAGCACTATTCAGAACTTTAGATGGAAATGTTACATATTTAGGAGGAGGAGAAGAAAGTGATGTTAAATCAAACCAACATATTCTGAACTTCTTGCCAACTTACACCAGCCAAGGTATTTTGCAAACTCGTTACATGGAAGATTGGAAGAGTGGGATGTTTCCCATATATAATTGTGATTTTCTTTTTCTTTTTTTCTTGTTCCCCTTCAAGACATAAAAATGTATATCCACTTTCCTTAAGTTTAATTAACTAAACAGAACTCAGAAGCTTAAAGCATTAGTTTTCCGTACCTCTCAACTCCCCCACCCACCAAAACACTAACTAAAGTAACATGAATAAGACCAACATCCAAAAAGCAGATAATGATGTTAAATACCAGTCTGGCATTAAAACTCAATTTTCCTTTTGCAAAGTGAATAGATAAAGGCTGGAAGGATGTAAAGTTACTGATTCCATTTCGATCAGAAGCCAATCAAAATTGGACACATAGCTGTTCCAGGGAGATCAAATTTGCATTCTGGCTGAATTTCGCTCCATAAAATGTTCAACCTAATCTAAAATTAGGGCTTTTTCCCTGACCTTCCAAGAAAGTGCCTATTAGTCTTTGAACAAATCTGTGTGCACTGAAGTTTCTTTTATCCACAGAAATGGGGTTAGTATACAATTTAGCTATTCATTTATGCAAACGATGGTAAACAGAATTATAAAAGACAGATAATAAACAGTAAATGAGGTTATTTTGTTCCCCGCTTTATGTTGTCAGACTTCTGAGCATAGTTTAGTGTTTTCTATTCATGACTTTAGATTATCAAATTACTCCCTGATGATGCCTCAGATGTGCTTTTGTCTGCAAATGAGAAGGAATAAAATACCAAGGCATTAACGTTAAATTACAATCGTTAATGGTGTAAATACGAAAATAATTACTGCATCGTATCATCAATTGTTATGTGTTCATTACTGAAGTCCTTGTAAAGCTATCGTTTTCTTGTTACAATTATTTTTACTTTGTTTTTGGCTGGCTATTTTATGGATTCGCCAGTACTTTAGTAGCATTCAGCAGTTACACAAGCCATTTAATCCTGTTTAAGGCTTCATTTTAAAAAAACTTCCGTTCTGATACTTAACTGGCTGGCCATGTTTTCACTCCTGCCCCAATGCTCAAAAGTAGCCCAGGGAATGGGGCAACAGAGACATTTATCACACAAGATTATCTAAAACCCAGCAAAGATTTAAATGTCTTCCAATCAGTTTTTAGTACCTCCCAAAAGCTCTGCTATAAAACAATCAATCTAAATTGCCAGCTCAGCATATAGCTTTAACTCCAGTGCCTCATCGACAGGCATGGCAAAGTTTTCTCTGGATGTCTTTTTAGGGTTTGTTTGTTGTTAGTGGAGTGGGTTTTTTTTTTTTTGGTTACCTCTGCTGCTTCCTTCACCCTCCAGCAGAAATGGCAATTTTCCTCTAGGATGCCAAAAATGAGCTCTCACCCCCCCCCCCCCATCCAACATCCTGATTTTGCTGATGACAGCTAAAAATGCCAATTGCCACACAGTTCTTCTGAGCCTGTGACCCTTTTCCCTGGGGTTAACTCTTTCATCATTTTGATGGATTCCGGCTGCTTCACTGCCCATTAAGCACCCGGGCCGTTTGCAAACCTGCACTCTGGATGTGCACAAAGAGATACACGAATGCAAAAAATAAATAAGTACGGCAAAAGATTCTTCCCTGCCTGCCTGCCATTCCGAGGAAAGCCACCTGCTCTTGAGCCAATACCAAACTTTTGAACCGCGCCAAATGCTGAACCCGTCCCAGTTTTCAAAAGCGTTTTCTGCATCGCGCACCATGGAAAGGACACCAGGAGACTTTAAGAGACTTTGCGCGCGATTGGACCCGCTGGTGACTCAAGCCTGCAGCATCTCTCCGCTTTCGAGACGTGCAACAACTAAAAAGATGAATCCAGATGCATTTCTAAGGCACCATCGGGGCGTCCAAATAGCTTGGAACAGAAAAGCGGAGCCTAGAAGGGCCCCGTCCACTTCGAGCCGGTTGCAAACTTTATTCCAGTTCGCCTCGTGTTCCGCTAACACAGAAAGAGGGCGGGAAGAGCCTCTGCCCTCCCCTCTCGCCCCAACATCAAACCTGCAACAGATTTTCGCTCTTCCCCTTGTTCCACTGCTCCTCGCAAAAGCAATGCAAATCTCTTCGAGCGCAATTCAAGCCCTTTGGCCAAAGAGCGGGCCTACTCACTTGAGTTATTGTTGCATTGATGTGGGGGGGGGGGGGGGAGGGGTTGCAAGTTAGTACCATTTCCCACCCACCAGCAGCAACACCACCACGACTGCAAAAGAGAGCAAGAACGAGAAGGGATGCTTTTAACAACAAGGCAGTGATCGCGGCGAAGCAGCACTTGGAGGTAAAGGATCTTCGCCTGCCGCATACGTTGCCCGTGTTTTGCAGGAGAAAGTCCTCAGGAGCCGGAATTCCGTGCGAAGAGCGGCAATCCCAGCAACAGCGAAGGATGCACCTGGCAGCGGCGGCAACCTCCTCCTCCGGCTCTCAACTTAACCCGCTGCCTTTTAAAACCCATGCATACTATGCCATGCAGAGCAAACGAATCTATAATCTATATTTCTCTCTCTCTCTCTATACACACAGACACACACACACGCGCGTGCACAGTCACAATGAAGCCATCGGCACGGCCTTTACCTTGGCGTGTGCGCACCGACTGTCTCCTCCTGCCAAGCAGGGCTCGCCGCCTCGTTCGAGTCCAAGAAACAGCAACAACAGGGATCCCCGCCGCTGCCCTCGCCCGTCCACGTGCCGCTCCGCCACGCCCACCGGCACCGTTTTTCGAGCTCCGGATTTGCTCCTTGGCGGCTCGGCTCTACCGGCCTTCTTCGAAGCGGTTTGCGGTGAATGGGAGCAGCAGGGCAGAGCGAACGCAGAACAGCATCTCTTGCAAAGCTGCGCTGCCGACGTTAGGAAGAAAGAGAGACCACCGCGGATTGATGGAGGCGAAGGGAGGGTTGCTGTCTCTCGGCCGAGAGAAAGAGAGAGAGGACTGCTGTACTTTCCTTAGATGCGTAGTAAGGAGCAGTGCAGTGCTGGAATGATTATTGGGAGGGTGGAGGGAGGCAGGTAGGACAGTCCTTAGTGAAATCCAGGATCCCGACTCCCTGGCTTAAATTACTTTTCTATACCGAGTGAGAGCCAAAGCATGCTCTCTAAAACAGTAACTAAGGGGTCCCTATAGCCCCCCCTTGAATGTAGGGGTGCAGAATCTCAGGCCTGGGGTGCCAATCCAGGGTCCCTCAGGTGGCCCTTTCCCCCACAACCTTCTGTGTTCTGGCTTTTGTGTTGTTTCCCCATTCCCTAAACCTTAGTTACTGGCAGTAAGAACTTGAGGCAAAAATAGGCTGGAATGAAGGTCCTGGCTTCTCCGGAATAGAATTCAGCCCTCACCTGAAAGAGATTGAATACTCCTGCCATAATCAAAGCACTGGGTCTGTGTTCCTAATGAGAGATACAAGTTTGCCTGGAACCCTTATCTCTTAATCTCAAGAAGTACGGACCAGGTTGCAGATACTGAAGGATAGGATGAATGCTTTACTGCCGCATCACATGGTACCAGCATTCAAAATACATTCTAGGCCTGAGCCCTAGTGAGCAAAAGCAGTCTTAAGTATACTTTTGTGTGACTAGCTGGAAATTCACTTTTCTTTTCTTTTTTTTACTTTTCTAGACTATGCAACTGTAAATGGCACAGGACAACCTCCAAGACTGTAGTGAATTCATTCAACTTTAAAATAATTATGCCCAAGGATTAATTTAAGACAGGACTAGAAAGGAAACCCACTCTTTCACATTCTGCTACTTTGCTTCAGCAGTTCATCTGGGTTCCAATCCAGCCCTCTAGAGTTTCCCAGATGGCCACTCACACAACCGCCAATCATTTAGTGGTTCCCCACCTTTTGGGCATCCCCACCCTTTCTAAAAAGCAGAAATGCCTCTCCCCAAGCATAGTTGCTGCAGTAAGAGCTTTAAACTAAAATATGCAGGTATTTTTTGTAATTTTGAGTGCACCCCTTTTGATCCCACTCAACACTGGAGTGCGGCCCCCAAGATCTTCTCAGAAATTGAATCCAGCCCCTCTGGGGCTGCCTCTACAAGAGCGATTTAAAGCTCTTTCAAGGTGCATTAAAAAAAATTACCTCTACAACAAGAGCGATTTAAAGCTCTTTCAAGTCTCATTAAAAAATTACCTCTACACCAGCTGAGCGCAAATGGGGCGTAGAGGCGCGTTATCTCCCCGATTGTGCGCATTATCGAATGCGCGTTAAATAGCGAGGTTTTTTTTTTGCTCCGTCCATTAAAGCGCATTGAACTGAAGCTGGGGAGACACGTGGGGAAGGCGGGCGACTACCCTCCGCCTGCCGGCTGTCCCTTCCGCTCGCCGGAGCAGCATGAGGAGGGGGCTGCCTGGCCGCGGCGAAGGAGGGAAGAGAGCCCGCCCGCCTGCGGGGGGGGGCGGCGGGAGGAGGAGGAAGAAGAGGGGGTAAAGGAAGGCGAGGAGCGCTTGCCTGCTGCTCACAGCCTGCCAGCCAGCCAGAGGGGAGGGGAGGGAAGCGCCTTTTGACAGCTGCTGCCGCCGCCGCCGCTCTCAAAAGTTGTGGCGGGCTCGAGCTGCCGAACTGAAGCTGGGGAGACACGTGGGGAAGGCGGGCGACTACCCTCCGCCCGCCGGCTGTCCCTTCCGCTCGCTGGAGCAGCATGAGGAGGGGGCTGCCTGGCCGCGGCGAAGGAGGGAAGAAAGCCCGCCCGCCTGCGGGGGGGGCAGCGGGAGGAGGAGGAGGAAGAAGAGGAAGAAGGGGTAAAGGAAGGCGAGGAGGAGGAGGATCGCTCGCCTGCTGCCCACAGCCTACCAGCCAGCCAGCTGGGGAGCGGCGGGGAGGGAAGGGGAGGGGAGGGAAGCGCCTTTTGTCGCCGCCTCTTGTGCAGAGGTATTAGGCATAAAGGCGCTTCAGGGATAGTGTGCATAATCTCCTAACCGGGCGCAAAAGCGAATCCTTGTGGAGGGGGCCTGGCTGAAAGAGGGTCAACACTTCTGCTTTAAGTGCTGTTGCTGCAGCGGCAGGGAACATACAACCACAACTCTTCTTTGTTCAGCAAACCGTTCGTGGTTGGGGTAATAACAGCTGGAGAAGGGAGGAAACCTGCCCTCTCCAGCCATCTAACTCTCTGTTGTGTTTGTGCTTTTGCTTAACATTCATCAGCTAATCATACTAGGAACGATTACCATGCTGCCCTCCCAAACACTGGCCATTGAAGTTAATGTTACTCTTAGCATGTGTGAATTCACATATGTTTGATTTTGGGGCACATGTGATTCTCACATGCCTACCAACACTGGTCCCTCTCCTTGGTATTCATCATAACCCACTTCGTCGAGTTACAGGTTGATTGCCACTTGAACATCCCCATAGGAAACTGCCTTATACAAAGTCAGACCTTTGGTCCATCTAGCCCTGGGGATGTCTATACGAGGTCGCATTTGCGCCTCGAACCCCCACTGTCCTGTTGTGCTCCTGTTGGTCATCTCCACGACAAGGAGCGCAAGGGTGGGGTTTGCAGCCGAAGGAGCCACCACCGCACCTGTGTACTGCTGCGCACCTGTGCGTCATTGCATGGGCGCCATGGCATGTCCACAAGTCCGCCACTTTTTTTTAATAAAAGGTTTTTTAAAAAACTTTTTTGCGTGTATGCGCTTCTCCAGTGTTGGCATTCTTCTGCCACACCGGAGAAGCATGGAGGCGCCATTCCATGGGTGGCGCATCCCCGTGACCCCCACGGGTGTTTTTAAATCTTATTTTTACCTTTTATTTTTTTACATTTATGCGCTTCTCCAGTGTGGGTGTCCTTCTGCCACTCCGGAGAAATGCGGAGGCATTCCAATGGCCATTCGTCTCACTGGTCCGGCCCCTCCTTCGCTCTCCTCCTGTCTGATGATGGCGACCAATCAGGGGTCGCTATTGGCTGGGACATGTCTCCGGAGCAACACCAGAGTATGGCAACAGATGGCAAATGCATGTCTGCACCTTGCTCACAGGAAAAAGACCCTGTTTTTTTTAAACCGAAGCTTCAGAGGAATGCCCTGGGATGGCTCTGCGATGGCTGCTGTGTCATATAAATGACCCAGCGCCAGTGTGGTTCCATCCTGGGGCTTTCCCCTCATCAATATAACCCCCCAATATTGTCGAGGGTGACTTGCAGAGGCTCTCCAGGGTTTCAGACAGGGTTTTTTATATCTCAACCTGGAAATGCAAAGCAGGGGTCCTACCACCGAGCTAGAGGTCCTTCAAAATAACAGAATCTGTTCTGTTCCCTTTAACAGGATGTAACCTGCATCCTTCCATGTGTTATACACACTGAATAGTCTCTATGGCCAGATCTACACCTTGTATCACATCATTGCAAATGTAGAATAAAGAGCACGATATAACCCTATGAAAGTGGTATATGGAATGTGGATTGTGTCTCAACAGTTATCAATACCACTATAAAGCAGTAGTGTTGATTTAGCCTATGTAACTGGCTGATCTATACAAGCCATTGGGATCTGCTTAACAGTTTTGTGTCAGGAAGTCTGTCTGGTAATTGGTGAAACTTGACTTTGCCTGCCAGCTGCCTTCTCTCATGCACTCACCCAGGGAAGTGTTCGCCCTTACTCTCCCTATCCGCATTTGGGCAAGATAGCCATTTCAGTCAGCAATCCTATACATACTTACCTGGGAGTAAGCCCCATTGAACTCAATTGGGCTTACTTCTAAGTAGACATACATAGGAGTGTGGTGCCGTTTTCTGTGGCCCAGCACACACTCTCATGACTACTACACATGAATCATTAGAAGATTTGCTGTAGTCTACCTGTACATGACTGGATCAGTGTTTAGTTCAGTCATCTCTAGTGCATACCCCAGGCCATTATTTCTCTATATTTCATGTTTTTAAATATACATTGAAAACATTGCGTGAGCAAAGTACAAGGCCGAAGAAGTACAGTAGCTGAAAGAAGTATGGTCCAGACTAGCATTATAATCTTGACAAGTTGCCTGATTTTGTAATTGTACTTGAATGCAGGCATACAGAACTATGTCTATAAAGACATAAAGTGATATTCACACTACAACACAGTCCTAAGATGCTGGGCAACATCCAGCAAAGGTACTTTGATATTAAGACTGCAATCTTATGCATACTTACCTGAAAGCAATCTCTATTGAATACAATGAGTAAGCATCCATAGCATTGCATTGCATTTCCCGCAGTACATATAAAAGGTTCACAGCTTTCCACCCTATCTGCTCAACATAAGAGCTCTTCTATCTTCTTTCTGTGGCAATTTATCTTGGTTTACTGACTGCAGAGTCTTTAGAGATAAACACAGTGGAGGAAAACAGATGAATCAGAGTTTTGACAGCTATAATGAGTTCAAGGAAGTATTATGTAAACATTATTAAGTGTAATAAACACATGTCAGCATTAGACAACCTTGTGTGGATGTGCCAGTAAGACCCGCAGTTAACTTTTTATTCATAATGTCTTTTTAACTTTACGTAGCTAGTGTAATAGGAGTTCGGCATTGCTCCAGCCCTGACAGGAAATCTTTACCCTTGTAATAGATAGACCAGGTTCGAAAGAGTGCCATTGGGAGATGGTGCACTCCCATCCATAGATGCTATGCATTAGCTGGACTGACAGGGACACCTGCTTCCAGCTTTTCCAGTGTAATTACTAGTAAAGCGCAGTGTTTGAGAGGCCTTGTTTGCTCCTGCCCATTTTAAAACAGATGCAGTGGCTGAGTTTGAACACTAAATGCAGAATTCTATCCTGAAGATGCGCACCAGCTTTCCTTCCGATATCTTAATCTCCAAGGCAAATAGTGCATTATGCTATATGGTGTCTAGTCTTCCCCTTTTTTGGAAACGGGTAGGGGGAATAACCACAATCATTCAAATTGGAAATGGTGTACCAAATTTTCCTGATATTTCAACGTTCCAGGGAGACGTTGCATATAAATGAACTGACAGACATTTAAAAATTGAATACTTGGGGCTGGAATCCAGAGTCAATATTACCATTTGAGGCTGTGCTGCAGCTGGGCACCCACTGCTAACCACCAGCATCTTACGGCCTCCTTGCTGCTGCTCCTGCTTGTGCCACGTTGCTGTCCCAATTGCTTTGTCTCTGAACTAGAAGGAGAGCACAAGCAAGCAATGGGAGTGAGCAGACGGAATAGCATCAGCTTTCTCTGGGTAGCAGTGGGAATTGGGGCCAGAAGTGGAGGGAGAGCAAGTGGGCGATTGCAGGAAAGAGAAGACAGTCCCACAGAGGGCATCTTGCATGAGGGTCCTCAAAAACCTGGAACCAACAGTGGAATACCGAATGAGCTAACTTAAATGAAAGGCCTTGTTTCAATCTGACAACTAAGCTGTTATGTCTGATTGGGTAACATAGGCAGCTGCCTTATACTGCGTTTAATTGGTCCATCTAGCCCAATATTGACACTGACTGGCAGCAGCTCTCCGGGGTTTCAGGCAGGGATTTTTCCAGCCCTAGCTAGAGATGCAGGAGTTTTCTGCATGCAAAACATGCAGTCTGTCACTAAGCTATGGCCCTTCCTGCTCATGACTTCATTTTTTCTACTTCCATTGGCAACTTCTAGATATAAAACCAAAGAGACTGTAAGCCCTTTTCATGGGTTCACTGAAGGAAGGCTTTACTATAACTATGAAGGGAGCTGGAGATGTGCACTCTGGCCCCACCACCATGTTGACTGAGAAAGGGCGCTGTAATCACATTTGCTGAACATAGTTAGAAACCCCACATGTTAGGCCAGGGTTCCCAGTTGCGTAGAGCAGTGTAAGCATACTCGGCTGAAAGCCCTTGAACTGCCCTTGCAGACCTTCCTAGTCACCATGTGCAGATCATTATAGTAAAGCTCTCTTCAGCAAACACCTTAACAGTGACCCCAGATAAAGATAACAACAAAAAAGAATAAAAGTGAGTTGAAACTGAAACAAATACATAAGAATGTAAAAATTGCTCTCCTGGATCAGACCTTGCTCCATCTGGGCCAGCATTTTCCAACCTGGTGTTCTTCAGACATCTTCAGTCCAAAACATCTGGAAGGCCCCAGGTTGGGGAAGGCTGATGTAGCCGAAGGAAGTGTCTCTTGAGTGCTTATGAACTTTCCCTGTTGTTTCTCCTTATCATTTGGAGTTGAAAATATACTGCCTGTAGACATGGAAGTGCTATTTAGCCATCAAGGCTAATCACAACTGATAGGTCTATCACCCATTCATTAATCTATTTTTTTAATGGTGCTTAAACTCCAGCTGCTGAGATTGTTTCTGTTTGAGATAATACCAGCATATGTCCAGATGATTTGAAGACTTGTTAAAAGATTATATATGGTTTATTATTATTATTATTATTATTATTAATATAATCATCATTTATATTTTGTTATAATTAGTTTTAAAGGCTTACCACAGCAGAGAATGTAGAAGCAGCTATTATTAAATTATGTTCCCCCAGACAACAGTTAGGCAGTGGTTTATAATTAAAGTATAACAGATTTCTCACATCAACCCCCCCCCCCCATCTAATTGAGCAGAGACTTTTATTTTAATTTTTTTTTTAAAAAAAAGGACTTTGTTCAATTAAAAAATCAGGCTCTGGTGTGGGTTTTTTTATCCCTTTCAAGATCTCAATAGCTTGCAACCTGGATACCTAAAGTGTCACTTTTTCTTATATATACACCCTCATGTGCTCAGTACACTATCTTAGGTCTTTCCCTATATGCCCCTTCAACTGAAGTTTGGCAGCTATCTACTAGAATGAGGGTATTTCAGTAGTGATTCACCCTTAAGGATCTCCCTTTATAGAGAATTATGTTTTACCCTCATGGGAGCTATGTGGCTTTAAGAAAGATTTTTTAAATTAGCTAACCCTATTTTTTCTGTTCTGGTTTTTTATCTCTTACTATACATTATTTCTTTCTCTGCTATGTTATTTAATTATATTTTTTGACTGCTTTGTTTTTCTTTGTGTTGTCTGATATGTTGCCTTGATTTTATTGCATAATTTTTGTTGCTTATTGTTTTTATTGGGATTGTGGAACATTTTGAATTATTCAAAGCAGGATAATTTTTATTAATAATGATGATGCTGAACAATCTTTTTCCGCTACCTCGTAAAGGTAACTCCAGATTTGCCAGGGAGAGGACAAAATTCTTAACTCCCAAAGACCCCAGGACATGGGCTACAGCAGGGAGAGTATGGTCCCCTCTACAAGAATTTGGTTTGACGCCTGGTTGTCCAATTATGTGCATCTTCTCGCAATCGCTTTTACGGCAAATCACTATACGCGGAAGGCGGTTAAGCACATAACAGGTTGCCTTACCGGTTGTATGAAACGCGCTTTAGAGGTGTTTAATACGGAGAATCGCTTGTTTACATGGTCATAAGGCGCTTTAACGGCCGTGGTAAATTAAAACTCGCTATTTAACGCGCATTCGATAATGCGCATAATTGCATAGAAAAAGCCCCTCGACCCCCGATTTGCGCTCCGCTCTTGTAGAGGTCAAATTTTTAATGCGCCTTGAAAGAGCTTTAAATCGCTCTTGTAGAGGCACCCTATAACATAACAAGATTAACCATTTTCTCTTCTTCCCTCACCTCCGTCATAAACACAGCTTTTGGGATGGAGGGGAGACTAAAGTGTTTATTATTTCCTTTTCAGGCTCTGAGTTTGACTTTTGGTGATGGTGCTAGATTTGGAAACCAAAGTCTGCCCACACCCCTTGCTCCACCAGTGATAAAGTTCTCAGTGATAGAGAGGTGGATATGTAGTCAGAGTAGAGAATTAGAGCAGAGTGGTTGGTAGGTGGGTAGGCTGTGCGGTTGGGAGAAATAACTGTAACACTCTACCTAGACACACACACTGCCCCATGCCCAATTTGATAGATCTTTAGCTAGTTGAGACTAATGCCCATTATTTCATTTGGTGTAAATTGGTTTCTTATTTTCTTGATTTCTGTTGGATTCCCAAATGAGATTACCTAATATTTCTGTGAATGACTAATCTGAGTAACGTAAGGGAAAAATTCAGCTGGCAGAGAGGGAAGGTTTTCGTCTCACTCCCTTCCTTGTCTGGGTTATGTGATTATTTTAAAACTGTGATTAAGGTTATGTAGAAACATGGAAATATACTACCAACTTTTTAAAGCAATCGGTGCCTTGTGAATAATTAAAGTAAAAATTGCCAATGGAGTTGATGCTTGTGTGGATATGTGGATCAGTTTAACTGTCAAAATATAAGTGTGCAGTGCCCTCAAAGGAAATATTCTCCTAAAGTGTGTATTTAAGGACAATTTCACTGTATTCCTGCATAATTAATGATTATTTTAATATATGCCTATTGTGCTGATTTAAAAACTAGCATATAAATGAATATGGTAATATCTGATTCTGTAGAAACAAGCGATTACTCCGCTCTCTCTAATATACATAGCAAACGCTTTTCATCAGTTATTTCATGCTCAACATCTTTTGCTATACTTTGGATGTCGCACTCAATTTCTTAATGTAGAACTGAGAATAAAAAGGGCTTTACAGCACTATAGGGATTCATAATAATGAAATCACTTACTCTGTTTCTCATCTCTGAGAGTAACTGTCTAAAGTGAAATTAATTTGGTGATCCCCAGGTTAGTGTATAGCAGGCACTGGCCCATGCCTCAAATAAGCTAAATTATTATTATGCCAATGTTCTAGTTCCAAACAATATAAGTTAATTGAACTGTCGTAATCATTTAATTTCTGTGCTTCAAACTAAAATGTTCATGTTTGACTAAAGCTATAAAACTTCAAAGGGATCGAGCAAAGATAACAGCTGTTCTGAGTTTCACCAAGTGTCCATTCTTTCTGGTACCATGTCACTGGGGAAACCAGGAATTTCATGCTGTGATTTCTGAATCTCCAGCGTTTTAAGACACTGTTTCTCAGCCTTCACGGCAGAATCTACCCTACTGCTTTAAAACAGTTTATAACGTAGCGACAACTGTTTGGGCCCAGGACACACTCCATATACAGTTTTCAAAACGTTTTCAAAGTGTCTTATCCTGCTTGGTGTAGATCAGTGCCCAGTACCAAGCCTTAGACTCCCTGTATTAGTCACTGATACAAAGAAAAAGTGGCCTTTTACATTTAATAAGTATAACTCACTTCAGATGCAACTTCAGATGCACGTTGTTGTTGTTGTTGTTTGTGGGTGACTTATATAGCTGCATTGGCATACCAGACTTTGCATACCACACATAAGCAGAGACTATAGCAATGAAGTTAGCAAACTAAATCCCCACGTCTCATATTTGGAGTAGGAATGGGCAGCCTGTAGCTTTGGGGCTGCATGCGATCCTCTACCTTAGTTCATGCAGCCTACACAGGTCCTCTGTGTGTGATCAGTTCTTCGCAAGCCCTCTGCATGTGCCAAAGTGGTTTGTCCCTTCCCTGCCACCCACTGCATGGGAAGGAAGAAGAAGATTAGATTGGGAGACCTTTTTCTCCCTTCAGGGTCATCCCATGAAGCTCATTGGTGGGAGCTTCAGGACAGATAAAAGGAAGGACTTCACACAGTGCATAGTTAAACTGTGACATTCCCCACCACAAGATGTAGTGGTGACCTCCAATTTGGATGGCTTTAAAAGGGGATCGGACAGATTCCTGGAAGAAAAGGCTATTAATGGGCCTGTTCAGACGATACACTAAGCCATAGTTAGGCCACTAACCCTTTTGCAGCAATGGTTAGTGAGCATATTTAAACCATGATTATGTAGGAATGGTTCATATGGCACACTAAGCCATAATGTTTAGGTCAAAATGATTAACCATGGCTTAGCATGTCGTCTGAACAGGGTCAATGCCTACTAATTCTGATGGCTAGATACTTCCTCCAGTATTAGAGGCAGTTTGTCTATGTACAAGAGTTGCTGGCACACGTGGGTGGAAGTGTGCTATCGCACTCATATCCTGTTCATGGATTTCCCACAGGCAGCTGATTGGCCCCTGTGTGAACAGGATGCTGGACTATATGGAACTTGGTCTGATCCAGCACAGCTCTTCTTATGTTCTTATGAAGAGAGGAAAAAGGGGTGGAAGAAAGCGAAAAGAGTAACCGAAAAAGAAATGGGATGATCCACCCCTGCTTCAGCTGTGGTCCTAGTCACCGCTGACCTCTGCTCTGTTCACCAGCAACGTGCTGACAGATTACCTGCAAGGGAATGAAGCTCTGAGGAGAAAAAAGGTTGCCCGCCTATGGTGGGCTTAGGCAGTACTGTTGCATCCAAAGTTTGTCTTTCTTGAAAACCTTGTATTGGGTTGTATCCAGATTTATGGTGGATCAACTGTGTTGGGAGAAATGGACTTCCCTGTCCCCTTCTTCCAATTGCAGCCCCTCCAGCTCCCTGAAAATACTGAGTGGTGTGAGCTGTGTGGTGTGTTTGGGGGAGGGAAGATCCACAAAATTCAAATGGAGAGACCTTCTGTAAGGCAAGCTCTTCCTCTCGCAGAAGGACCTTCCCGTTGTGAAAGGCAGATCCTGCACTCATTCTGTTTAGAATTCCTCAACCTAGTGGTGTATATGGAAGCAAGATAACATTACTGGTCCCTAGTGTGGAGCTCAAATCAATTAACTAGCCCCCTGAATAGGTTATAAAACCATGAGCATAAAACCAGAAGCATATAAATATTCAACAATCAGATATTGATGCCCTAAGTGATTTAAATACGTGCTTTATCCCAAAGGCTTGTATGTGTCTAAACATGTTTCAAAACAGATAAAATATCTATAAAAGTTGCCTCTTGTCAGATCTGTAGTTTTATAAGTTCTACTTTCAAGACATTGCTAAACTCTTGTAATAGCTTCTTAGAATGTTCTCATAACAGTAAGATGTCCTAGTCACAGCATTTTGACAATTATTGGCCATTCTGTGAGAAGAACTACTGATCAGTTTTGCTGAGGGGGAAGGAGACTCATACAATTAGGTAGCTTGGAGGGAAGGAATCTCTTAAAATACAATGAGAAGTCTGAAAAAGAGAGACCCAGGCATAGAATGGAGGAATGCTGACCATCCCTGTCAGCTGAAAAAATGTCCTTCTTTGAACTCTAGCAAGGCTTTTCTAGCCTAACTATAAAGGCCTCATTCACCACAAGCCCAGGCAGGGAAAGTGTGCTGCACTTTTACCTATAAATGTAAAGGCCCTGAAAAATTGAGGGTTAAAAAAACAAACGGCTTTCCTATTTTTTCCTGAGGACCATTTTAAAAGTTTTAATATATAATGATAGTTTTATGATCAAACAAAGGCCCTTTCCCCACCAGGCATTTTGCCTGGGATGGCCCCCGGCTGGTCCCTGTGTGCCGATGGTGTGTATTAGGTACTTCCGGGATCGCCCTCCCTCCCTCTACACCTCTATGGTGTAGAAAGTTATATAAAATAACTTTAGGAACAGAAAGGCTGCTTTTGTACACCACCCAAAGAGCTTTGACTATGGTGCAGTATAGAAAATCATCATCATCATCATGCGGTCCTCCCTAACCTGATGTCCTCCAGAAGTTTGGGATTGCAGTGCTCAGCATTCCTGACCATTGACCATGCTGCCTGAAGATGAGGGAGGCTGAAGTCCAAAATATCTGAAGGGCACCAGGTTGGGGGAGGCTGTCTTAAATCAAGAAAGTGAATTTAGATCTGTAAGGAACCCAGTTTTTCCGGGACACCCCCACCCACAGCCTCAAAATTACCAAAAAAAATGTACATCTCTACTTTTACCTCAAAAGGGTTGCCATTAAACAGCAAAGAGGGACAAAAGAACACTGTGTTTATCTCCTTTATGTCATGGGAAGGATATAATAAATAAATTTTATTACAGTCAACAAGACCAGCAAGTATAAAACATCATAATATAAAAACATATTTACACATAAAATTTTCAATTAACCCTCCTGATAATATAAAAACATTTAATAATTGAATACATAGACAAGTCATCAACCCATAGGGAAATGGTAACAGGTATATTATAGCTGTGTTACATGTATACAGTATCATTTGATTATAACTATAGAATAATGCATGCTAGTTGTTCATTCTTTCATGTTTACCAGTCACCTCCCTGCGACGGGAGATGGCTGCTACACAAAATCTGGCCACTTTTAGTGTGACTTGATCATCTAAGTCAGACAATAAATATTCTGCATAAAATTTGTCCGGCCTGCCCGGGAGTTTTACTATAAGTGGGGCAATAAGAAGAGATCTAAGATCTTTATATATATTGCAGTGTAGTAGAACATAACCTACTGTTTCGATTGCCCCCTTCCCACATGGGCATACCCGTTCTCTGTGAGGAATTTATTGGAATCTGCCCTCCAACAGAGCGGATGGCAAAACATTGAATTTGGCCAAAGTAAAAGCTCTTCTAAGTTTTGGAGAGGTCAGGGCCACTAAGTGTTTAGCAGGTATGAGTGGTCTACTATTTTCTCTGATAGCTGGATACAGTATTATTTGGCTTAAGTGATTTTGGAAATCGACATCTCGGATTCGCTGTGCTATCTCGGCTTTTGCCTTTTCATAGCCTAGGCTCTGAACAGCAGTCATCGAAAAACTCAAGGTTTGAAGCTTCCTATACAATAGTTTTTTCCACTTTGAATGGAAAGTGTCCAACAAAATTAATGAAGCCAATCCCACAGGCATGAACAACATTTTCAACCAGCAATGCATCTTACGTATCCATATACGTGCGTCTATTGTAATCAAGCCCGTCTCTAACCTTAAAACTGCATTTGGGATGCAGCTTGGGACCCCAAGTATTGTTCTTAAAAATTTAGTTTGCACAGTTTCGAATGGTACAAATTTTTCGTACAGACAAACCTCCGACCCATACAACAGTTGGGCTAAAACTTTTGCCACAAAGACCTGAAGCACCGAAGGAATGTACTGTCCACCTTTATTATAGTAAAAAGAAAGGAGAGCCTTGGTACTCCTCTGCACACTTGCAATTGCACTTTTTGAATGGGCAGTCCAGATACCTAATGAATAAAAAATTATTCCTAGGTATCTATATGAGGATACCTGCTCTATTAAGTGATCACTTATTTGCCAATTATATTTTGTTCTTTTTTTAGAAAAAACTACAACCTTGGTTTTGTCGTAGTTAATCTGCAGCAATTCATCTTTACAGTAGTTATCTAGGGCCCTCAACAGCCTCCTTAATCCCACTCTTGTCAGTGATAGTATCACTGCATCATCAGCGTAGAGCAGTATCGACAAGGGTCTATTGGCCAGGGTGGGAGGTTGGGCCTGAACCCTCACCAAATGTCCAACCAGTGAGTTGATATAGAAGTTAAACAGGGTGTGGGCTAACACACATCCTTGTTTCACTCCCCTTGCTGTTGATACAGCTCCAGACAAATGACCCGCCCTATTACATCTCACCCGCATAGTTGTGTTATCATATAGACTGCGAATGAGTGTCAACAGCCTGCGGTCAATGTTGGTATCCTCAAACCTCTCCCATAATCTATCTCTTGGTATGAGGTCAAAAGCAGATCTTAAATCGATAAAGGCTGTATAAAGGGTACCCCCCGGCGTGGTTGTGTATTTTTCCACTAGGTGTTGCAAGACAAGTCCGTGGTCCACTGCTGAGCGTCCACTCCTAAAACCAGCCTGCTCTGCCGCTATTATATTTTCCTGGTCTAGCCAGTCCCTCAGTTTCTCCAATAAGTGATTTGCATACATTTTACTGATGACATTTAATAGGCTGATAGGTCTGTAATTTGCGGGATCAGATCTTTTTCCTTTTTTGTATATTGGGATAATGATGGCTAGACCCCAATCTTCTGGAATGGTTGCTGTATGATCTATACACGTAAATAGTGCCGCCAAAACAGGCGCCCACCATTCTACATTAGATTTAAATACTTCAGCCGGAATGTTGTCATTTCCTGGCACCTTACCCACTTTAAGTTGGGATATAAGGCTCTTTATTTCCAAAGCGGATACTGGCTGCCATTCTAAGCAATTTATAAGATTTGGTTGACTGATCTGTTGAGTTGGCTGTCCTGTTCCGTAAATGTTTTTAAAGTGGGACTCCCAAGCGTTTGCAGAAATATGCCACTCAATATTTGCTGTTGTGTTCGGCCACCCTCTAGCTACCAGATTCCAGAAAGTAGCCGTCTCTTTGTCCCTAACTGCTTTTATTAAGTCATTCCAGGCCTCCTTTTGTGATTTGAATTTTTTGACCTTAATTAGTTTTTTATATCGCTTTTTCAGGTCAAACCATTCAGATGGTATTTTTGCTAGATTTTTATTTCTGTATGTTCTATATTTTTCTACCAAGGATTGTTTCATAATTAAACATTCCTTATCAAACCACTGTTTGGATTTGACCTGGGGGGTATATATATATTTTTTCTGGGTCTTTTGTTTTAGCAGATTTTGCAGAACCAAGGTCAACTCTTGAAAAGATTTAAAAACGGTTTCTACTGAGTTTGCTGATATTAATGCATTACGTAGATCAAGACAGCCATCTGTAAACAGGAATTCCTTCACCTCATTTTCTATCCTTGGTGCCCATCTGATTCGGGTAGATCTTAATTCAATATCTCCCAAGTATACAGTATTTTGGTCTATAAACACCTTTTGATTTCCACAATTTAAGATTAAAACAAGAGGTAGATGATCACTATCAATACATTTTTCCACTACACAACACGATATTGCCCCTAATAAATCAAAGGAGACAATAAAATAGTCTATTATTGAAGCTCCTTGACTTGATAGAAAAGTGAACTCGCCATTTCTGTCTCCGTCCACACTTCCATTTATAATAGCTAGGTTTAGCTTATTAAGCATTTGCGTCAGGCAAAGCCCTGCAAAATTACAGCCCTTGTCCTTGGATTGTCTGACTGGAAGTTTCTGCGCTTCATCTGTTATAGAGGGAAGAATGTGGAAGTACAAGAGTAAATCCTCCTCAGATCATCCTGTTCTGGCGTTAAAGTCGCCTGCCATGACAATGTAGGCGCCAGGATGTTGTGCCACTAGATTGGCGACGTATTTTTCTAGCCTGCACCAGATATCTCTAACCAAATTCTTTTGGCGCTGTGGGGGGAGATAGACGTTTATAATTAGAAGACATGTCCAGTTAAAGTTAATAATCAGTGCAATTGCCAGGTCATGGAATGGATCAAGTTCAACCACACTGGCTCGGATACTTGTTGAAATCAATAATGAAAGACCCCCTTTTGGACGTCCCCCCTTGGTACTTGGTTTTGCCTCCCATGTATAGGACTCAAAACCGTTCAGATTTATTTTGTCCGTTGCCCAGGTCTCCTGCAAAAATATTACATCATGTTTTTTTATAAAATCCATAGAGGATAGGTCTGCCAGTTTTCTATTCCAACCTGCAATATTCCAAGAAAGTAGTTTCAATTGAGTATTTGAGGAGTCAGCACCTTGTCAAAGTGAAGTGGCGTTGGTTGAATGCTTTAGGGGGAATTCTTGATTTTTAATTGATTTTGTCGAATTCTGCCCACTATCATTTAGATATCCTATAGTCTCGGTTGGTAAATTCAAGATGCAAACATTGGAGATTACTGGTTTTACTATATCATTTTTACAAAGCAATTTACTTTCTATTGTTTTCTTCTCTAAGGGTCCAATTTCTTCCTCCTCAAGTAATCTCATTTCTGTCCAAGTCAAGACCTTTTCAGTCCCAGTTCTTACAGCTATAGGTGTAATAGGTGGGGATAATTTCTTCTTGTTTTTACTCTTCTCGTTGTTTTTGGGTGGCTGATGTATTTCTACGTACGTCTGGTTTTTATCCGCATTTACTTTCACATGAGAAAAACCTTCCCCTATAGCCACGCTATCCTTGTTATTAATTTTATGAGCCTTTTGCTTTTGGCAGTACTCCTCTGGCCAGAGAGATTCGTTTCCAGCATAGGAAGAACCCTTTCCTTCTGTCTGTATATTTGCTAAAAGATGGTTGAGTGATTTTAATCTTAGCATTATTTCATTTTGTGCTGTTGATGGAAGTGCACCAAAAGAGTCTAGCAACGAATCTTCTTCTCTTGTCAAAGCAAGATTGTCTAACATAGTTGGTGTTCGGGTTGGATGTTCATATTGTATATTCACATTTTGTTTAGGAGGCTCCAGGCTTGAACGTGTGGAGGTGGTCTCTTCCCCAAAACTGAGATCTATCAAGTTATCTACTCTGGCCTGGCTTCCATTATCACATTGTAGGATGTCTGTTCTTAAATCCTGAGGAGGTTCTGAATTCTCAAAGAACCTTGATATCAAAATGTCTCTAGTTCTAAATACTTCTCTATTTTCCAATACCAATTTGGTTATTTCCCAACCTTTAAAGGTGACTACAGTACACGCTGTCAAGTAGTTGTAAAAAAGGTATTCCACATGTGTTATATCATTTATAGTAAACAGGTCTGGTAGGAACCAATTTAAGATTTCCAAAAGATGTACTTTACGTTGAACTTGCGTAAGTCTACCTACTGGTTTGGGATAGTTTATTAACACCAACTTATGGCGATTGAGTACTAGAGACCATTTTTCCCTTTTTATTTTCCTTTTCTGTAATGGTTTAAATTGCAGTAATGCATTTTCCCATGGGTCCTGATTCGTAGCCGTATCCACTTGCGTTGAAGGTTGTTCTATCATGTCTAAAGGTGGTACAACCGCCTCCACCAGACTAGGATCTTGATTTTTATTAATCTTTGGAAGAGGTTTCTTCCTGCCTGACATCATATTCACTGATTTTACTGCCTGATTCAGACTTGTGTCCAGGATCTTAAATAGTTTCCCAAAGTCAAATTTGTTATAACGACGAGTCTTTGGATTTTTTTTATTTTTGCTCTTTTTCATTTGGGTATCCTGACTTCCCTTTGCCCCCCTTTTTGATTTCTTTCCTCTTCTCTGGGATAGTTTGCTTTTTTGTGTGATGGGCTCAATTCTCAACTGACTCAATTCTTGGGTCAGTTTTTATATACATTTCCACAAGGGTGGTTAAAAGGTTATTTGCCTCTGATAGAAAGGTTTTGATTAATTCTACCTCTCTTGTTATCATAAACAGCCAGCCTTCAATTGGAAAGCTTTCCTCTTCCAACAATTCATTCAGGATAGGTGGAATAGATGTATTTGCCCCCCCCGGGGTTGGTGTATTTTCATTGCTGACTAATTCCTCAGTTTGTTTTATCATTGGGTCGTTTGACTGTTTTAATACACCTCTTTTTGGTGGTTGTGATGGACTATTTGAGGCCTGCAGAAGCTCTTGTGCCTTCTCTGTAGATTGCATTAGTCTTTGAGGAATCGGGGTGTCAGCCTCCCTGATCTCTTGAGCCAGGGTTTTGGCAGATAAGTCCATGCTTGGAATCATATAGACTCCCTTTAAATCCACTGGCCATTCAGAAGGTAGAGCCTGTTCTTGTGGACTTTCCTCTCTTGTCTCCTTTAATTTTCCTCCCAGCTCTCTAGAGATACAAAACTGCGTGATTTTCGTTTGTTTGCTTCGTTTATGTATCCTTAATTCAGGGACAGGTTCCAGCCCCAGGCCTCTATAGTTGCTCCTTGTAAGAACCATCATAAAGTATTAACTTAACAAGGCTTCATCAATCATATTTAGAAAAATACTCACAACCTTCAATTTGGCGGCGATAATTTTAGCCCTTGCTGATCGTTTGTTCAACTGTCAGCTGCCAAGTTTCTTTGAAATTCCTTTGGAGTTTCCCGGCTCTGCATGACAACAGGTAGAATTTACTACTGAGAGAAAGTTGCTGTAGTAACTAAATGAAGATAAGCCAGGGATATCAGCTTGTTTTGGTCTTGCTCAAACAACAAAACACCCAGTCTCTGGGTTTTTAAGCTGGCTGAAATGCCCAAAGTGGGTAGAATAGTTTGCAACTGTTCAACAACTGTTTAACAAGAGCAAAACTAATTTGGAAGAGCTTAAAGCTTAAAGACTTTGGAGCAGAGCCTCAACACACAACTCTCTCCAACTCTCTCAAACCGGAAGTTCATGGGAAGGATGTGCTTTTGACTTCCATTTAGTTTACTGTGGATGAAAGTGCGGGGAAATTCCAGGAAGTTAGAGAGACTTCGTTTTTTTTACAACTCACCAACTTTACCCTTATTCTATCTCTTCTCCTTAACTTTGTGTTGCAATACAATGAGAAAAAGTTTAGATTTCCTTCTTCCTTTCTCTCTCTTGTCAAGTAAAGGATGAAAAGACGTGAAAAACAGTGGCTGAAAGCTGCTAGGTTTATTGTTATCTTGCATATTGGCAATTATTCATGCAGTCTGCTCATAGCTACATGTAATAAGGAGATGGTGCAGTCAATACTGTAACCCCATTATTTGTTTCTCTGCCATGTTATTGCCCACTGTTTTACAGGACTGTTTATTCTTTCTTAAAATGCCACAGTAGGTCTGGACAGACATCATACTGTCTCTCTTCCTGCCACTGACCCACCTCTCCTTCTTAAGTCATAGGAGCCTTTTTCTTTTAATTTGATGAGTAATTGCTGCCTTATTTATTCATAAACAATTTCCTTTTAAATTTATTTTAGCAGAAGCTAAATCCAGTTATCTTGTTGTCTTGGAACTCAGCTACTTCACAGTCCCTGTATCTTTCAGCACATTGTACCAAATGCATTGCTTATATATGTAGGGGTGAATCTTGTGCAAATTTAGCTTAATTAAGGAAACAAGAGTAAACATATTGAAATTAATGGGACTTGAATCATGAGTAACTTAAGTCTAATTTATTTCAATGGGTCTGTTCTTAAGTATGGGTGTTCTCTAAGTACGACCATGGCCTAATCCATACCAAGCAGGATATTGCACTATGAAAGCGGTATATAAAAGACAG
This sequence comes from Anniella stebbinsi, assembly GCA_029215795.1. NCBI lineage: Eukaryota > Metazoa > Chordata > Lepidosauria > Squamata > Anniellidae > Anniella > Anniella stebbinsi. The sequence continues at coordinate 188,063,657 of JARDYH010000002.1, forward strand.
GAGCCACACTTCTGCTTTATAGTGGTATTGAAGTGCGCTGACAACTGTTGGGGCCCATTGACATATACCATATACTGCTTTTATGCTGCTTTCATAGTGCTATATTCTGCTTGGTGTGGATTAGGCCTAAATCTGGATCCATCTCATTAAAAAAAAATCCACAATTCCAGGAATGCATAAAGATTAGTATTGGGAATTGAGGAACATAAGTGTGATAAGCATATTAGTCCAATTCCTTACACGATCCCACAGGAGAGTGGGAGAAAGCAACCCAAGGGCAGCAGAACCAGCAAGACCCTCCCATGATATTCTTGGGATATACATTCATCAGGGTACCCTGCTGAAATGGCCAAGGCAGTGAACACAAAGAGGAGGCCCTTTGCCCTTCTAACACCCAGTTCAAAAACAACTCTCTTCTTTTTTACTATAATTGTTGTTGCTGTCATTTATGAAAGAAGAATACTTCCCCATTAATTACTTCAGCCATAACTTGGGACATTATAGTGACATTACAAGTGTTTTAAGGTGTTTTTTAAAATTTACTTTGTTTTTTATTCTTTTACCTTTTAAAAGTAAATGTTTATAACACTAAATGTTTAAATTGCATTATTATGATCTATACTTGTTACTTAAATTGAGGCACAGCAGTGACATTGTAAAATATTCATCCAGAAGTAATTGTCTAACCCTCCAAAACAATGAAGAGAGGAAACAATTAATAAAACATGTACAATGTCATTTGCTTCAGTTTTATATGAGGGTTTCATAATGCCCCAAAGGATCTCTGCCAAGCTGATGTACTATCTACCATCCCATTTTCACCTTTACAAATGACAATAATCAATTCTGGTGTATCCTACAAACAATCCCATAATGACTTCCTGTGGCTTTTGGGTAACTTCTGCATCTGATAACCAACATAAGTGCTAATTCTTTTCTGTAGATACACAATAGGTTATATTTCTTAACGCAGTCATAATAGCCTTACATACACGTGAGTGCTGAAAATACAGACACACACTTCCCTGGACTGCATGTATTTCATTCAATGACGCAGGCTGACAGTTACATAAAAATTACAACAATCCAACTCTGTACCAGAATTGCTGTAAGATAAAGAGACAGTTGCCATGTGGATACAATCTATTCTCAGTTCTATGTACATACTTCAAACCATTCAGCGTGCAATTTTAACCTTGTTGAATTAGTCTTTTATCTAAACAGAGTAGGGGAAACAGTCTTGGAAATGCCAGACCACTACAAGCCGGAACAGGTCAAGGTAAACACAGAGGCCGGTAGAATTAGATTGCCAAACATAATTCTACCTTTCTTTGGAGGATAATTTTTAGAGATGGAAATAAAGTTTCATGTGTTGTGTGAAAGTTCTATCAATAATTCAGATGTGTCTACCATCAAAAGCATTGAGAGACATTCTGTTCAGAAAGTTAATTACATAGTAACTGAAACATCGCTGTAGATTATCAAAAAGCCTGAAATCTCTAGGTTGCTACTTGACTGTGTACAATAACAGACAGGTTGTGGTGAGGTATGGCTCAAGGAATGAAGGCCAGAGGTATGGGCCCAGCTACTGAATTTGCAGCATTTTACTCGAGTGAAGGAGGCTATAGCATAACATACTTCATAAGAAAGCAGAAAAAAATGAAGGCAGTGGTAGCCAAGGATAATTAAGGCCATAGTAATGGAAGTTAACTTTCCACAGGTGACAAAGGAGCATGGATAGAGGACAATACTAAGATTGCCATTCTCGCATCCTGATTGAAGTAGTCCCATAAGGCACCTATTTTTCCTTACCTCCATCACATAAGCAAAACCACAAAGCAACACAGTGTAGCATTGGCATTTCAAGGAGCATTATGTAAAAGCCTGCTGCCCACATCACTACCAACATCCCCAGCTTTTTCTCAGTTTTGGGTGTACAGGAGATACTACATATCACCACATTGCAAGACTTTTAAAGAACAGCTCTAAACCACTTCTTGGATGGGTTAATATAGGCTTGTTTGTGTTGGTTAGGCTGACCATATGAAAAGGAGGACAGGGGTCATGCAACTTTAACAGTTGTAGAGAAAAGGGAATTTCAGCCAGTGTCATTTGTATGCAATTCGTACCAGGTGAAATTCCCTCTTCATTACAACAGTTAACGCTGCAGGGACCCTGCCCTCTGTTGTATCTGGTCACTCTAGTATAGTGCCTGCAACTTTAATTGTTGTGATGAAGATGGGATTTCACCAGGTACTAACTGCATACAAATGACGCCTGCTGACATTCCCTTTTCTCTGCAACTGTTAAGGTTACATGACCCCTGTCCTCCTTTTCATATGGTCAGCCTAGTGTTGGTTCTTTTTGTTGGAAATAACTTTTTGGTGTTTTTTTTTTGCCCTTCTTCTGAGCTTGGCAAAGTGGCCTGTTAGGGGAAAGTGAAGATCAAAGTCAAATCCCTAAGGAAGCAGGAGACTTTGTGAACTAAGAATTGCAGTAAGGCATAACCCTGTGTATTCATTGAGAGTCTCCAAATTTCCAATCCCAATATTTTAAATGGATTGTTTTAATTCAAGGATGGTCTATAGATTAGCTCCGTCATATGGAGGAAGATAAAGTTGTTCCATGCCAGTACTATAACAGTTACTATTTATTTCAAACGTTTATAATAGCTTCATGTGATGTTCAGGGGTGCAAAACAAGGGGCTCCATCGACTGTTCCTCCCAGGGCTGGCCAAGCCCCTTTCTCTGTGTTAGGAAGAGGCATAGAGAATTCTGAGGGCCCTTCCAACATGGCTTGGTGTGCACCTAGTGTGGGGCAATCTGGCTCCCTATCATAAAACAGTTCTGCACCCATGATTTATCTCTTACCCTTCAATAAGGTTTTTGAGAGAGCTAAGAAGCAAAGATCCATTTAAAATGCAAAATAGAAAATACTGATCCATAAAAATGAAAGTCAATTCCATGGCGGAGATCAAAGATATTAAATTCAAAGGCCTGAGAAAATTTAAAAAAAACTCCTTATCCATCCCAAAAACAGAAGGTGCCAGACAATCCATTATTGGGAGTGCATTCCAAAGTTGGGCCAGCACCACCAAAAAGTCCCTTTTTCCTGTCGCCAATCATCTCACCTCAATTGGCAGGCACACATGGAGAAGGGTGTCTGATGAGGGCCAGGTAGGAATATGTGAAGAAATATAATCCTTATGATAACCTGCTCTCAAGCATTGAAGGCTTTAAAAGACAAAACTACTACTTTGAGAGAGCAGGAGCCAGTGCAGTTGGCACAGCACTGGCCCATTGTGCTCACACACTGCCATTCCCAGTTGGCAATCTTGTCGCTCTATTCTGAATTACCTTTCTGGACCATTTCCAAATGTTGCCCTGTATAAATGCATTGCAATGTCTAACCTGGAGGTTACCAGAGCATGGATAGCAGAAGCCAGGTGATCACGGTTGTCACCATGTGATTCTCCCTTAGCCCTGGGCTTGGTATGAAAAAGTTCTGTGGCTGCACTACCTGTAAGCAATGTTGGCATGAAAACTTGTCAATACTAGGTGGAAGAGGCATATACTAACTTTATGTTATAATGGTAAAATGGAAAAGCTGTTATATGGAGGCTGTTTCCAGTTTTTTCTGCTCAATCAAGGCAAAGTGTAGTAGACCAGCCCTTCCTTTAACCAGTGATAGATTTTGTCTTATTCAAAGACTCCGGAATAGGATACTCTCTAGCATATAGCTACTTCCAGAGACAACTTGGCAACTTTAGCCTATAAACTCAGTATATCCAAAGGCACAGTAAAGCATGAAGTATCCATTTAAAACAGCATATCTTCTCAGCAATTAAAACTACGATTAATGTTTTTGTTTTTAAATTATCAAGCATTACATTTTGTATTACAAGCATGTATATGGATTCTTTATAGCATACTGTCATGTAATGCTTTATAAATGATACTTGATAAACAACAGCTGTGTAGTATTAGAGAAGTATTCATCAAGGCGCACATTCATCAGTGGTAAATCACATTTGACTGCTAAGATGCGAGTGGCTGGCATGTAATCTTTTAATGGCCCATATTCTGAGTAATGCAGGTCAATTCTTTTGTCATGAAGTAATACAGTAGGAGTAATGTACCAGTGTTTTTATTAGGCCCAAATAGTTCATAAAGCCTTCTTGGCCATATCTAGGCTATGAGGAAACGGGTTTGGGAGAGGGACAAAGTATCTATGCAGACCTGGAATGTGTTAAGTTTGTGGAGCACCATCATAATTCCAATTAGTTTTAGATTTATAATTTTACAACATCTACTTTCACAGTTCATGTTTATTTTAAATTTATCAGTTGCATTTCCAGACTCTACCCAAGCAACAGAAAATAATATCAGAACTCAGATCTTTAAAGATACTACAAATGTACTCTTGCTTCGATTCTGCTTCAGTTCTAACAACTTGATTGACATTTGGAGAGATACTTCTGACTTGTATCCTAATTCTGCATCTGCTAAAAGTATCTAAAGAGCCAGTGGATTTTATTTCTTGCACTGTCAAATCTGTAATGTGGTCATTTTGAGACAGTCTATTATTCCAGCTGCTTTCCTCCTTTGTGGTTACTTTAAATTTATGGCTTCCATGATGTACTTTCCAATGGACTTACCACTGAGAATCAGCAGCTCTACAAATCTTCTGCCAGCAGACTCATCTTCCCTGCTAATTTGTGTACTTGTGAAGGAGTGTAGCCATAAATCATGAAGAACACCTTAGTAAAAGCAAATGTCATCCTACTCTCAGGCCCACAGGCACCCACCAGTGGCAAGCGGTGGCTAAGAGTTGTACACAGTGGTGCATTTAATATTTTATTTGTCATATCGTGTCAGCTCATTCTCTTCACGCTGTTTCCACTTAGCCTATACACAGGACTATTTGTCAATATAATCTCCAAGACTTCTAAGAATATATTTAATTAGCTTGAAACAAGGGCAAGTGATAAACTCCAAAAAAAGAGAATTAGAGACAACATTTCTGCTTTGCCTTGGAGAGTGCAGATGTCATTGCACTGCATTTACATTTAAACAAAATGTTGTGAACTTTTGCACAAGTGCACATGAAGTTTTTTACTTGTCAGATTTACAAGGCAGGTAATAATAATAATAATAATAATTTATTTATTTATTTATTTATTTATAACCTGCCTCTTCCTCTGGATAGAGGTGGGGAACAACGACAAATATAAAACACAAGTACCACAAAATAGATTAAATATTTAAACAAATAAAAACTAATACATAATTAAAAACATCTTAAAGTTCAACTGGGTAGGCCTGCCGGAAGACAGCAGTCTTCATGGCTCTCTTAAATTCATGAATACTGCAAATTTGTCGAATCTCCTCCGGCAGGCCATTCCACAGTCTGGGAGCGGTGGAAGAGAAGGTCCTCTGGGTAACACTCGTCAGCCTAGTTCTGGCTGATTGAAGTAAGTTCTTCCCAGAGGACCTGAGTGTGCGGGGCGGATTATATGGGAGAAGGCGATCCCGCAGGTAACCTGGACCCAAACCATGTAGGGCTTTAAAGGTAATAACCAACACTTTATACTTCACCCGGAAACTGATTGGCAGCCAATGAAGTGATTTTAAAATTGGCGTAATGTGGTCATCCCTAGATGTACCGGTGACCAACCTGGCTGCCATATTTTGAACTCGTTGAAGTTTCCAGACTAGGCACAAAGGTAGCCCTATGTACAGCACATTGCAGAAGTCGAGCTTCGAAGTTACCTGTGCGTGCACTACCGTCTTTAGGTCTTCCAACTCTAGGAAGGGGCGCAGCTGACGTCTCAGCCAAAGCTGATAGTAGGCACTCCTGGCCGTCGCGACTATCTGTGCTGTAATTTGGAGCGACGGATGCAGGAATATCCCCAAGCTGTGAACACAGTCTTTCAGGGGGAGTGTAACCCCATCCAGAACTGGTTGACACACCTCCAAACCCAGGTTGTGGCCTTTGACAGCGAGCACCTCCGTCTTGTCTGGATTCAGCTTCAGTTTGTTTTTCCTCATCCAGCCCATTACCGCCTTCAAGTAGTTCATCCAAATAATAATACATTGAAACAGGAGTGTGTACTGAAGCACAGAATTGATGTTGACTCTTGTATAGTTAAGAGGTATTACTTTATCTAAATCTCAGGCAAGATCTTTGAATACCAGATACAACAAAAGGAACAAAACAATGAGGATGTCATGGGGGCTGCCTAAAAGGCTCTTTCTCTGCTGTGGGGTGGTGGAGGCTAATCCTGACACAGAGAAAGAGCAGAGTTTCTGGCAGCCATTCAGCCTGGTTTGGGGGGGGGGTGCGCCATTTTTCCCTCACTGTGGTGAAAAATTGGGGGGTAAGTCCATGACATTTTTAGCTCGCAGCTTCACAGGAAAGCCCCGCGATGGCTGCAAGGTGGCTGCTGCATCATATAACTGAGGCAGCTCCGCCGCATAGGCCCCCTCCACAAGGATGCGCTTTTGCGCCCGGTTCGGGGATTATGCGCATTATCGCGGAGGCGCATTTACTCCTAATCCCTCTGCACGGGAGGCGGTGAAGCGCATTAATTGATGTCCAAAAAGCGCTTTACAAGAAGTTAACGTGCATAATCGCTTGTTCACACTGCGAAAATGCGCTTTAACGGCCGGAGCAAAATAAAAGTCGCTATTTAACGCGCATTCGATAATGCGCATAATCCGGGAGATAACGCGCCTCTACGCCTGTTTTGCGCTCCGCTGATGTGGAGGTAAAATTTATAATGAGCCTTCAAAGAGCATTAAACCTCTCTTGTGGAGGTAGCCATACTCACTACATGGCTTTTAGAGCATCTAGATAGACCCATGGTATTGGAGAACCCATTACCAGATTTTGATATTTGATATGATGGAAACATAGATGTAAATACAGACACACATACATATTAAATACTGCTGCAAATCATACAGAGTGCATTGTGTGTGTGTAGGCATTCACACACAAATCGTAAACTGCTGGAAGAGTTAAATAAGGCATTGTTTCCCAGAGAATATCACCTGGTACATTATACATAGTACAAGGCTTAATTTGAACCAGGGCCCATTCCTGGATTCTAATGTGAATGCTAAGATTCAACCCACGATCATGTGTTCCAGTTACAAAAGTGTCTTACAGTATTTGTGACGAGGTTTTTCCTCATTGACTAGTCAAATAAATCAGGTTTTAAGTTCTGGTTTCCAGATAGGCTAGAACAACCGTACCTTTATTTTGTGCTGTGTTGAACTATCTGTTAGTTTTATATTGTTGATTTCATTGTCATTCCATTTCTGTTTTATCATACATGTAAAACGCTGGAGAAATTCATTGTATGAGGTGTTTAAAAAATTTAGTAAATACATAAAATAAAGGTTAACCATTCCCACACTACTTAAGCAACATCTGGTAATGGAGTTCTAAGCTTCTAAGGTACAGAAAACATGCTGAACCATTGGTTTTACTGTGACGTGGCCCATGTGCCATCTCTACTGCAGAAAACTGAAGATTAATAATAATTTAAAAATGTAAGCAGTGGTGTAGCAGAGCAAGAGTCCAGGGGAAAGCAGGTGGGAGGGGGACAGGTGGGAAGACACCATCTGCTAGAGCACTATTGTGACTGACAGACCCTCTTTCCTCTAACCAGTAAATGAGGTGATGATGAGACTTTCAAGTATTTAAATGATAACACTTCTTTGCATAATGGCTTGCATGTCTAATCAAAAGCTAAATGTATTTTATTTGGCTGAACATCTTCTATTAAAGTTCAATGTGTTTTACAAGTTGAACCTATGCAGTCAGAGGTCACTAGCACTAAATTCAATGGAGTTTGTATTGGTGATTTGTTTGTTTCAGATGTCTTTGTTTTATGATGGAAGTTTTAACTAGAGTTTTAGCTCATTTGAATAGAAATAATAGGAAGCAGATTATATCTATCTACTGGGAGAGTGACTATGGATTCTCCTTGGGAGTGACAATGGAAGCTACCATGATGAACTCTTGCACTTCAGAAATTACCACTACACCACTGGGTATAAGTAGGGTGACCATATGAAAAGGAGGACAGGGCTCTTTAACAGTTGTATAGAAAAGGGAATTTCAGCAAGTGTCATTTGTATGCATGCAGCACCTGGTGAAATTCCCTCTTCATCACAACAGTTAAAGCCACAGGAGCCATACTACAGAGTGACCAGATACAAAAGAGAGCAGGGCTCTTGCATCTTTAACTGTTGTGATGAAGAGGGAATTTCACCAGGTTCTGCATGCACACAAATGCACCTGCTAAAATTCCCCTTTTTTATACAATTGTTAAAGATATAGGAGTCCTATCCTCCTTTTCATATGGTCACCCTAGGTGTAAGAATTTTTTAGCCAAGTTGGCATTGTTGGTATGATGTGTGAAAGCAACTCCTAGCCAAGGATCTAATCCTAGGCATACTTTCACTGAAATTAAGATCCACAGAAATTAAAGAGGTCAGAAGTTAGTAAAGATAGCCCTTTTTACGAAGGCATTCCATTTTTAATCTTCTGTTTTTCAGCTGTTTTTCAACATTTTAATTACTTGGTTGACGCTCATACCAGCCAAGGCAGATGGTTTAGGAGGATGGCTTTGTTGGGCTTTACAGCCCAGCAAAGCTTTGATTTTTTTAAACTCTGCGCCAATTGAAAGCAATGGGGATAGAATTAGCTCCAGGCTGGCATATTCACCCCATTCCTGGGGTGGAAAATTTGGGGGGGCTACAGCCAGCAGGAACACTGCCAGTGGTAGATGTACACTAGGGGGACCAGATAAAATCCAGGTCAGGGCTCATGTAACTTTAACAGTTGTAGAGAAAAGGGAATTTCACCCAGTGTCATTTGTATGCAATTAGTTCCTGGTGAAATTCCCTCTTCATCACAACAGTTAAAGTTGTACGGGCCCTGCTTTCTTTGGTATATGGTCACTCTAGTATAGTGCCTGCACCTTTAACTGTTGTGATGAAGAGGGGATTTCACCAGGAACTAATTGCATACAAATGACACTGGGTGAAATTCCCTTTTCTCTACAACTGTTAAAGTTACATGAGCCCTGACCTGGATTTTATCTGGTCACCCTAATGTACACCTGTGGAGCTTTCCTTGGGCATTAATGACGTGTCCAGGGTGCGTGGGATTCCTAACCAGCAGACAGGAGCTCTGCCCTAGTTCCTTTCTGATGGCCACCCAAGGGAGTTAGGATTGTTCTGCCCTTTCTAAGAAAGCATGTTAAATAAATGGATTTGGTCTGTTCTTTCGATGTTCTTTTTTCTTTTTCTTTTTTTTTGGCATCAGCAAAAATACATCTTGTGTTTATCTGTCTCTAGTCTTTTATTTCTGTAATCAACTTTAACTTTATAGTCAGACCACTTCAGAAGTTTTAATGTTCACTGTGGTTCCCCTGCTTGTTCACATCTCATGGGGTTGGGGAGGGGGGAACCCAGCTGCATCTCAGAGAGGAACATTGTTCTGGAAATCCAAAAATCCTTCATTATATACATTTTATATTATCTACGTTTAAAAGGGGGAATTATAAGTATAATATTTACCACTCAGAATCAGGGACATCAGAATCAGGGAATGAGCTGCTTGTAAAACTACTATATTATACTGTTTTCTCCTTTACCTTTACATCTTCCAGGTAAATTGACTGATATTTTAATTTCCTCAGACATTTATTTTGGGAAGCTTTCTAAATGAAAGTTCTGAGAAAAATATATAACGTAGTTATCGTATTTTATGGTTATTACTGTGTACACATTAAATGTGAATTAATGCAATAAAACAGTGCATTTCCCATGAAAAATACACTGAATTCCACTGCTCTTTCTGACATGGTTCATGTATCAATATAATTATGGCTAACAAATCTTCAGCAAAAGAGGCTCTCTTATATTGTTGTTAAGATTACTCCAATATCTAAATTAAGATGAAATAAATACATTCCTAAGCTTAATGCATCATATCTGACCAGACACTAAAAAAGGAATATTTATTTTTGATTCCTCTTTAATAGTTATCACCATCAAGAGAAAAGGACATATGTCCATGTTCTTGAGCATTTGAAGCCTGACTGTGCACTTACTCCATGTTTAGAGTGCTCTAGAGAGCTATCATGGCAGTTTTGCTACAGTTGAGTGGAAAAAGAATTGTGACTTTACAGGGATAATGTAGGCAAAATATACTGGCATAAAGAGAAACAGCATAGAGAGATACCACCAACCCTCCTAAAGGAGTCTTACCCATATAGGTACATGTATTTCCATATGTTGCTTCAATAATATGTATTTTATTTATTTATTTATTTATTTGGATTTATGCCCCCTTTAAAGCAAGAACTCTCAGTGTGTCTTATAAAAAACAATAAAATATGAACAAACAAAAATGCAATAAAGACACTAGAGCCAAAAGACTAAAAACAGCTGCTAACAATTCAAGAGTGCCTATGGATTATCATTAGGCAGAGTGAGGCAACAGATGTTGGTGAGTGTATGTGAGGCAGAATCAGCAGCCCCCCTCCACCAGTTCCACCAAGTCTGCCTGCTTCTTTACATCTGTTGAGAGGATAGAGCTGTGCGAGCCATGAGACTTGCCCTGCAACCTATGCTGATGCGTTGCCCTTAGGTGCCGTGGGGGATGCTGCCCCATTATCAGTGTAAGATAGGCTGACCATATGAAAAGGAGGACAGGGCTCATGTAACTTTAACAGTTGTAGAGAAAAGGGAATTTCAGCCAGTGTCATTTGTATGCAATTAGGTCCTGGTGAAATTCCCTCGTCATCACAACAGTTAAAGTTGCAGGCACTATACTAGAGTGACCATATCCAAAAGAAGGCAGGGCCCCTGCAACTTTAACTGTTGTGATGAAGAGGGAATTTCACCAGGAACTAATTGCATACAAATGGCACCAGCTGAAATTTCTTTTTCTCTACAACTGTTAAAGTTACATGAGCCCTGTCCTCCTTTTCTTATGGTCAGCCTAGTTGAAAGTCAGTGTGGTGTAATTGCTAAAGTGCAGGACTGGGAGTCAGGAGATCTGGGTTCTAGTCCCCACTCAGCCATGGAAGGTCACTGGGTGACTTTGGGCCAGTCACAGACTCTCAGCCCAACCTACCTCACATGGTTGTTGTGAGGATAAAATGGAGAGAAGGAGGGTTCCTTGAGGAAAAAAGGCAGGATATAAATATAATAAATAAATCACTTTTCTTGAATCCATCATGCAGTTAGTGTTTAATATTGCTATAAAATAAAAATGACACTGAAATTATTTGCTTGAAAGTGCTGAAGTATCTGCTTAAGTGATTTTCTCCCCACAAAATAAGTTGGGTAATTTGCCCTATTAGAAAAATTAGTTGATGCTTTTTATGAGCTTTAATCCATTTATGTATTTATTACATTTGTATAAATTTTCCTATGAAGCAATACTCTCGAAGGAAAAGGCATCCTTTTGTGCAGAAAGCAGCAACTTAAAAAAAGGCGATCAGATGTTCCTTCAATTTGAAGTTCGTATAAGTATATTCAAAATAATATTATTTTAAAAACAAGACATGTTACCCAATTAATTGTGGGCACCTTTCTATTTGATCAAAAGTTTTTAAAACTAAGTGACTGAACACTGCAGCTCTAAAAATAATATATTTTTGTTAGATTTTAGTATCTCCCTTTTTATCAGGAAGTTTATACTGTATATCAATTTGCATATATGTGTGCTGTTGACATTGCCCATCGTTAATCTAAAAATTATTGATGACAGAGGCTCAAAACTGTAAAAAGTAGATATATATGATAACTTCTGGCATATTTTTTTCTCCTTTCTAAGCTTGCTTTGTCGCCAAACTGCCTAAGGAGTAATATGTTACCATCATAGTCGGAAAGAAACACTAAAATTTACTGTATTCTCTAGTTAGAATCTCAATTCAAGGTTGTAATATCTATAAAGAAAAGATTGCTGAAAAGATTGAAGCTACGATAACGTTCACATACCTGAGCAGATAGTAGAATAAATACTGAAAATATTATCTTTTGTTCTTTACACAAGATGCAGCAAACATTGGTGACAAATGCTTTTTATTTTCTTTTGATGGGATGCTTTTAACAATATATAATCATTATCAGTCAATACCTCAGCTGATAGTAGGTGTCATGAAAGGTTTTTTATTATTATTTTTGTTGACCTTTAAATGCCACACTCCCAAGTGATCAGGTAGAAAGAATGTCTTTCATTTCGGCAGCCCTTTTGAACAAATCAAAGTTGTTGCAAAACACTGTCCTGTGTCACTTGGTTGGTTTTGAGATGCTCTGTCATGCAGGATCGTAAAAATGTTTTGCATATTAAATTCAAAATGTTTTCATAACAAATCTGTGTCCAACTGATATAGCCACGTTTGTCTTCTCTGTTGCTACACTCGGATTCTGGTACTCTGCTGAGGGAGGCATATCAGCTAGTCTGCCGATGCTTGTAGTTTTAATTGGTGCAGTTTATTTCTTGTACTGTTGTGTTTTAAATTACATTTTAATTCATTTGTTTTTATGTAATATTTTAATTGAGTTTTTTTCTTGATTTTATTGTTAGTCGCCTTGAGCACCATTCTTTGGCAGAAAGGTGGGATGGAAATTAAGCAAATAAATAAAGTAGCATGTGAGTATGTAATGTTTAGATCATAGGAGGGGACAGATTTTGCAAACTTTGATACTCCCACATTTCACCTATAATCAGAGCAATACAAAATCCTTATGAAGTTCCTGATTTGCATTTTCAGTTACTTTTAAGACTAAACAGAATAGATACTTCTGCCTACATGGGATCCACTCATTCCCTGTCTCCCTTAGAGGTTTCAGAAACAATTAAATTATTTAGAACATTAAATTCTGGTATTTGGGATGCATTTTGGTTCAGGAGAGAGGGCTAGTGGAGTAGCTGGTGTCTGTCAGACTACACAGAATGCACATGCAAAGCATTGTGGGTATGTGGGCACATTCTTCCATATATGGTGGGAATGCATATGGACCCCCAAAGTCTGAGACCTGATGTTGACAAAATGAGAGAAGGACCCCAGACTGGTACAACTTCACAATGACCATCTGCTGTACTTGCATAGAAATGTACTATTGTGCTTATTCATGGTGGCTAAAATAGTCTGGACAGGTAACTGAAATCTTCCATCTTCTCCCAATTATATGGAAAAAACTGTGGGAAGTAATAGTTTATCATAAGCATACACTCTCTTTTTTTATTTCTTCCCCTTTTTTATTGTGAATTTCAAAAAATACAGAACAATAAAACCAAAAACAAATAGTGAAAAAAGAAAAAAAAAACATTACATATATAGCAATGCCATCATTTTTCATTGAATGTTAAAAAAAGAGAGAATTATACATAGGTTTCCAAAAAAAATCAGACGATATAGCCATATATTTATCCATTCGCAAGTTGTGCCTATATACCACCCATTCAAATGTTGATAAGGATATTAATTCCTCAATCCATTGCATTATGGAGGTGAGCATTTATCCTTCCAGTATATTAGTATAGGTCTTTTAGCTGTCATGAGGGCTCTGAAAATCCATTTGCACTGACCCTGTGTTAGTTTCCAAGAAACCGGCAGGTAGTTTAGAAGGGCATGAACATCCTTCCATATTAAAGATTGATTCAGAACAAGATTTATCCTTCTTTTAACCTCCTCCAATAAGGAGGAGACTACTGAGCACTGCAAAAACATGTGAGTTAAAGAAGCATTAGGTACATTACATATCCAACAATTATGTAAATTAGATAGACCCTTGTTGAAAAGACATTGTGGGGTCCAGTAGACCCGAAAGAGGATTTTTTGCTGAATAAGATGTAGCCTAAGATCCATAGAAACTTCAGATACAATCTCTAAGGCAACAGTCCATTGATTGGGCAAAATAGGACACTGTAGTTCTCGATTCCAATCTTGTCTTAAACTATGAGTATTGTATTTATTACTACTAAATATTTATATATATGGGTTGTGGATCAACGTGTCTGCTCAGCTACTATAAGTGTTTCTATCAGTAATGGAGGCTCTGAGGCCATAAAAGCAGCTGGCCCAAACCTAGATTTCAGCAAATGTTGCAATTGTAAATATTGCCATTCAGCCGTAGTAGGTAAATTATATTTAACACACGAATCAGAAAATGGCATAAACTCATCATCTGAATCTATTAACTGATCCAAAGTAAAGATTGCCTTATCCGTCCATGTCTTTCACAAAACATTTTTTTCCCAATTTTAAAATCTGGATTTCCCCATCAAGTGAATTTTGCATGAGAAAATGGGTCAAACTGCAATTGACGCAATACTATGCACCATACCTCTCTAGCAGCCAAGGTTGTAGGAGGAGGATTATTTAATCTAACATGTTGAGAACCGAGTGCCATCCATTTAGGAAGGGGTTCTAACCATAAGGATTCCAAAACTGACCAGGGTGGCATATTTAAGCAAGCTGGAGAAGACCAAAACTTAGTACAGGTCAATAAATAGGTCCGATGATACAAAGCTAGGTCTGGAAATCCAACCCCCCCTTCTTTGATCGGAACTTGCATGCATTTCAAAGATATTTGAGGTGGGGAAGAACCCCCCCCAAAATTTACGAAACAAGGCATTAAGTTGTTGAGAATATTTACCAGGTATAAGTAATGGAATCCCACGTATAACGTAGAGAATTCGAGGTAAGCATACTCTTTAGGTTTGGGAGTCCAGGACTTAGAAGATTCAACAAATCTTTTATGATAGATGTTTTTTCTCATGTGCAGTCTCCTGAAGAAAAAGAAAATACACAGAGACAATAAAATATTGTCTCTGTGTAACTAGAGGCTATAGTAGCTGGGGGTGGGGAATAGGTCCTGAAAGAAATTAATGCTTTATTGATCTGTTACACATACCTTGCTAATTAAAGAATTTTCTCCTTTGATTGATTGATTTGATTTGTTACCCTGCCTTTCTACCAAGAAAAATGGTCCTATAAGCTGTTTTCTTGCAGCTACATGCCTATACCTTGGGTTATCCACTTGCATTGTTTGTATGTTGGTTTGGTTTATTCATTTGTTTGGTCCATGGGGGGGGGGGGGTGTTAACTATAATTCTTGACATGCACCTTTAACAAAATTCAATAAATAAAATGTGTGTGTATGTGTTTTAAATTCAACAAAAGAGTTTGTTTTCTAAACCTTCTATCTGCTGAACTCACTTCCAAGGAGCAATGAGAAGAGGAATCTTCAAGAGCATTTTTGTGCTGTACGGTTGTTTGTACAAGCTTCACAAGCACAGGCCAATGATGGTAATGTCCTGAGATATTTAGTTGTAATGCTGTACTTCTGTGAAGGTCATCACTTCCTTCCATCACAATGAGTAATTGACTCAACAAGAAGTTCATATTGCACTATGTACTTTCAAAAAATGATTCATGTTAATGGTAAGTCCCAGGGGATTGATGCCAAACAGAAGCAACACAGCTAAAGCTTAAAAAATGATTTAGCAATATGGAAGCCTACTGAACAAGAGCTTGTGTAGACGCGGCTGATGGTAAACATCAAAGAATAAATACAACTTGAAGTCATAAAACTGGATAGACAATAAATCTGACAGTTCAAGACCTTTTGGGACGCAAATCATAAAAAATAAAATTACTTACGCAGGCATTCCTTGATTTTTGCCATACATCTTTTATACGGTAGTGAACGGAAGACATTTCCAGAATTCTGACATGTTGGTGCAGCATAAAGAGCCAACTGTGTCAAAAGTATCAAAGGATGCTATTGAGGAAACATTGCTCTACCCCATCCTAACTCTGATCGTGTGTCATTATCTGATGTTCACAGGAAATATCTTTTCAACAAAAGTGGTATTTGGAATGTTGGTTTTTAAAAAGATTTACAGATACCATTCTTTAAATGGTGACACGGAAAAAGCACTGACATTCTTGGGGTGCATTTCACTGACCCTTTACTACAGTGTAGTCCCATTTGGCTGCACGGCATTAGTGGGACTCCAATCCAGTTTAAATGTGCAGAAAATGCATGAGGTGTGTTTCCATCCTGGACTGTGACACACTGAATGCCAAACAAACATTCTGCTAATCATGTGTGGTGTAGTTATGCATGATAATGTTCCTTGCTCTTGTGTAAGCATGCACTGCCCTGATTAAGATTGGAACCATGGTGCTCTGGTAAGGGTTTTTTTAAACCTTCCCCCCACCTGTTTTTCCACCTGCCCCACATGGGGGCTTACAAAAGAGGAAAAGTCTCCATTGGAGGTTTTTTTTCCAAATCCCCCCCCCCTGCAATGGGAGGGACTTCTAGGAAAAAGAGGGAGGGAGATGGTTTAAACCCCACTCCTGGAGCACTGTAGTCCTGATCTGATTTGAGGTCACGTGCACTTAATTTTATGTTATTTATTTATTTATTTTGTTACATTTATATACCACCCCAAAGCCAAAGCTCTCTGGGCGATTTACATAAGATTAAAACAATTAAAACAATATACAAAAATTTAAACAGCAAACACATACAATATACACATACATTTAAAACCACTATAATAACTTTAAAAAGCTATAAGCCTAAAAACAAAACAAATCCAGGCTCATCAGATATTGCTAAATGCCTGAGAGAACAGGAAAGTCTTGACTTGGCGCTGAAAATATAACAACATTGGCGCCAGGTGGGCCTCGTCGGGGAGATTGTTCCACAATTGGAGGGCTACCACAGAGAAGGCCCTCTCCCTTGTTGCCAACTTCCGAACTTCCCTCGGAGTAGGCACTTGGAGGAAGACCTTAGATGCTGAATCTAGTGTTCAAGTAGGTTCATGTCGGGAAAGGCGTTCCGTCGGGTATTGTGGTCCCAAGCCATGTAAGGCTTTATATGTTCAAACCAACACCTTGAATTGGGCTCGGAAACATACAGGCAGCCAATGCAAGCAGGCCAGACTGTTTTTCTTAACACAAAAGTAAGGAAAACGATCATGCATAGCCATACTATGTGTGATTAACAGAACATGTAGTTAGCTCTGAGACAACAGCTGAATGATTGCATGTTTAAATGAATCCCTTATGTGAAAATTCTTCCCATAGAAAGCTAATATGTCTAGGAGACATGTATGTGGGGATTTTTAAATGAAGGGTGATAGGGTCAAGGGAGGCTTCTGTTTTTCTTTGATTCGTTACTCATTGTTACTCATTGTTTCCCTGGAAATTAGGCGTTATTTTATTCATTTTAAAGTACAGAGCAGGTAAAGTAAATTCTGTAAAAGAGAAATTAGCAACATGCATAAAGACATTTTGAAATTATCTGAAAAGCATTTTTCTTTGTTCCAAGAAACTAGAGTTGATAGCCTTAAATAGTCATACCTCTTAGGGAGGACCCAGCAGTAACTATATCTCCCTATAGGGTTCTATAAAGTTCCATTCTATTATCACTTCAGTCAAAGGTGTAGGTGAAACCACTGGGCAAAACTGAGAGCAGATTGGATATATCAGGACTGTCCCAACCATTAGGCTAAGGTCCCCTCTACAAGGATTCGCTTTTGCGCCTGGTTAGGCGATTATGCGCATAATCACAGAAGCGCATTTACGCCTAATACCTCTGCACGAGAGGCGGCGAGAGGCGGCGAAGCGCATTAACAGATGACCAAAATGCGCTTTACAAGTAGTTAATGCGCATAAGCGCTTGTTCACATAGTCAAAATGCGCTTTAACGGTCGGGGCAAAATAAAACTCGCTGTTTAACGCACATTTGATAATGCGCATAATTGGAGGGATAGCGCGCCTCTACGCCCGATTTGCGCTCCGTTCTTGTAGAGGTAAATTTTTTAATGCGCCTTGAAAGAGCTTTAAATGCCTCTTGTAGAGGCAGCCAAGGTGAGGCAGCTGCCTCAGGCAGCAGATGCTGGGGGATGGGGACTGAGATATTCAGAAGGTAGAATGTATTACACATTGCCCTGCATCTGCTAAGCTAACCTGCTGCTCAAGTATGGTGGGGAACACTGTCCTGTCACCACTGCTGGGAGTATGAGTCAAATACCAGTGCAATTGGCTTTTGGATGTACTATATTGAAACTATAGAGATTGCATCTTATTTTTCCAGTGTCTCGGAGTTGTGCCCCAACAACTTAGCTCCTGGGCTTATGATTGGCCTTCTTTAGCCACTTGGTGGAGCAGCAGGCTTGATAATTTTTCAACCAACCATTTGTAACAGTGCCTTTGACAGCAACTTGATATGCAGCAATTAGGAGATAATAAAGCTTATCTCCATGCTGTGAAGAGCTTCACCTGCTAATTCCTGTGCGCCAAGCTGTTCTTGAGTGCAAATAGGGGCTGAGAAGGTTGAAAAATTGTCCATCCTAAGCAGGCAAGCCAGTGGAAGCTAGATCCACACAAGACAAATGCCCGGTGAGACTGTTTCTTAATCTACAGTTTTCTGTACCCTTTGGCCTTTTTTTAATAAAAAGAGAAGAAACATTGCTATTTTTGCCCCTGTACAAATGGCTGCATGCACAGTTTAGCGTTTGTTTTTGTAAGCCATTTCCCACCCATAAGGTTAAGAAAAACCATAGTGGTGTCAGTTAGCCTCACCATCTAAATGCAGGCTGCAATCTTGGCCCAGTAATAAGTGTGTATGGATCACCAATAAAGAAACTGAGGATATAAAACAAGATAACCTTTCTAGAAACTAAGAGTGACTGAGCTCAGTAGCGGTGCTTTATTGGAATTCATGAAACTTTCCAGTTCATCGGCAGCATTAGGTTTCAATTTCAGTAGCTGAAAGAGCAAAAATCACCAGCCATCAGATAAATTAAAAAAATGATCCCCTCCCCTTCTGATGGGACTTGCAGTTTGGAATAGTAATTATTTTATTAATGTCAAGCCTCAGATTGTAGAAATCCATTTTCTCAAAATTTATCTGCCAAGGCAAGGATCAGTGATTCTTCTTAGATCAGGTGGTGTGTAAATTCAGCACCTCTGGGACAATCTTGCTCACTTCCTTGAGAATTTGGTAATCAGAGGGACTTCTATTAAGCTATCAAATTGGAAAGACAAATTAGCAGCTTGAAAGCAACTGTTAAAAGTCTGGTCAACCATTAAGAGCTTGTCCTGTCTCAGATTTGATCCTCTCAAGCTATTTGATTGGCTAAGTCCTTTAAAGGAAACTTTGTAAGCATTTACAAAATATTGTGAACCAGGACAGGGAAGGGTGTGATAGTTGTTTTGCTTCTCATTAGAGGGACTAGCCAATAGATACCCAGGACTAGGGCTGTGCAGCCCCCAGATCCAGATCCAGGCAAGAGTGGGTCGATCCAAACTGGATCGAACCTCCCCCAATCTGCTTCAGAATCAGATCTGGGTCTGCAAGTTTATGGGGAAAAGGACTCACCGCCCTCTCCCCACTCACCCGCTGCCATCTGCGCGAGGCCTGGTTCTCAGTGCAGCAGATGGCGGTGGATGAGTGGGGAGAGGAGGGAGAGGGAGGTCCCCACTCACCCACTGCCATCTGCTGTACTGAGAAACCAGGCCGCGAGGCCTGGTTCTCAGTGCAGCAGATGGTGGCGGATGAGTGGGGAGAGGAGGGAGAGGGGGGGGGAGTCCAATGGACTCACTGCCGCCTTGCAGGTCCCTGGGTGCCAGCTGCTCAGCCAGCATCCAGGGACCTGGAAGGCCAATGGGCCCAGATCGTTATCAATCCAGAATTGGCTCTATCCACTTCAGAATGATCTGGACCTCCCCCGACCTGGTTCGGAACCGGATCCAGGAGGTCCAGATCGGCCTGATCTGCTCCAGATTTAGGATCCAGATCTGTTCACAGCCCTACCCAGGACAATCTTGCAACTATATTCCTCGCAGCACTCCAGGCCATCATGGATATGTGGATTAATTGAGCACTTTTGGGGAGGGGTATAAAAGAATTACCCTTGGGACAAAATATTATGGCTTGAGTGCTGGGAAAGTATGAGCTACTCCTGCAATGGCAGGGTTCAGAAGCTCAGACCCAGAGGCGGGGCAAATCCAGCCCTTTTGGGGTCCCAATCTGGCCCTCCATGGTTTTCCATATAGCCATATCCCCTTCCCTTGGCCCACCTCCTTTCCCTCTGACCACCAATTGTTCAGTGGCTTTCCAATGCTTATGCAGTTTTCCCCCCATCCTAAGGCTGGGGGAAAACTGCACAAATATGATAGCATTTTTTGTATTCCTAGCCCACCTCTTTTGCCTTCGGTACTGCACCCACCCACCCAAAGAGTGGGTGCAGTACCCACACCCAAAGAGTTGGCACACCCAAAGAGTTTCTTCAAAACTGAATTTGACACATAGGATGAAAGAGGTTCAGCACACCTGGACCAGATCTACACCAAGCAGGATATAGCACTATGAAAGTGGTTTATAAAAGTAGGCTGACCAGATAAAATCCAGGTCAGGGCTCATGTAACTTTAACAGTTGTAGAGAAAAGGGAATTTCAGCCAGTGTCATTTGTATGCAATTAGTTCCTGGTGATATTCCCTCTTCATCACAACAGTTAGAGGTGCAGGCACTATACTAGAGTGACCATATACAAAAGCAGGCAGGGCCCCTGCAACTTTTAAGGGTGTTTTTAGGATGTTTTAGGATTTTTTATGCAGTTTCAATAATATGTGTTATGTTTTAATAAGTTTTATGTATTTTATCATGTTGTTGTTCCCCGCCTCGATCCAGACGGAGAGGCGGGTAAGAAATAAATTGTTATTATTATTATTATTATTATTATTATTATTATTATTATTATTATTATTTAACTGTTGTGATGAAGAGGGAATATCACCAGGAACTAATTGCATACAAATGACACTGGCTGAAATTCCCTTTCCTCTACAACTGTTAAAGTTACATGAGCCCTGACCTGGATTTGATCTGGTCACCCTAATAAAAGGCAGGAGCCACACCAAGCAGAATATAGATGGCATGTGTCAACGGTTGTCAGTGCCACCTGGAATGAAAGTGACAATTAGGCATGCACAATTAGGCACTTCTTGAAAACACCTGCACACACACACAAATATATGGTAAGGTCGTTTATGAGACAGTATTGATGAGCAATTTCCTCTGAAACTGGAGGAGCTTCTGTGTGTGTGTGTGCGTGCATTCTCTTTCACCAGTTAAAAATTCAATACCACTTCATTAAGAATTTGAAAGCTGAGGGGTTGGTTCTGAAGGTGCACTTCCACATGTGGAAGGAGTTTTCTCAGAGAACAGCTGATTTACATCTCGTGCTGAAGTGTAGCATGAGAAAAGTGAAACTACATCCAAAGATGTTCTGCTTGTACAACTTCTTGCACAATCCTACAGAACCTATCTATTATAGCAATGGGTGAACTCTTGCACAAGCTGTTGTACAAATGTTTGGGGATCAGCACTAGCAGTTATTTTCCTTCTGGTCACAGTTCCTTATATCCAGCCTATTGTAAGCTAAAATTTAAAGGTGCAGACATAAGCCGAATAGCTCAATTCCACCTCAGGCCACTATGCAGGGATGAGGCTTCAGGGGAGGGGGAATCTGTGTTGGTATTGCAAATCACTTTTGGAGTCTTGCGCTGAACTCAAGGCCTACTATATCATCTATCTGATGATGTGGATGCTTGCACAGAGTGAAGCATCTGACCAAGTGGACTTCGGGCGGATCTACACTGTTGTTTTAAAGCGCTTTAAAGCGCTTTATAACAGTAGTGACAACTGTTTTGGAGTGTGTCCTGGGCACCAACAGTTGTCACTGCTGCTTTAAGTACTGACAACTGTTGGGCCCAGGACACACTCCAAAACAGTTGTCACTACTGTTATAAAGTGCTTTAAAGCAATGTAGCTCCTGCCTTAGTCCCACAGACACGTATGCCACAATGTAGTTCTCTTTTAAGGTCCCAGAGGACCCGCTTTTGTCTTTTTCATAAAAAGAGGATTCCAAACCATTCTTGTCAACTATAGGGCAACTACTTGTCAACAAGCACCAAAAAAAGAAGAAGAAAATATTGCCGTTCTTGTAGACAAGGAATTTGAAAAGAACCAAAAACAGCTCCTGGAGAAGGAGATAATTTCTCCAAAACGCTTAGAGCATGATAAATCTTGCTTTCTTTGAGCACCGGAGTTTGCCTCCTCCCTTGTCGTCAGTCTACAGTGCCTTTCCCTTCACATTTGCGCCTGTTTCTTTATGATGCCACCATATTGAGCTACAGAAAGTGAAAATCATATTTGCCACCTCAGATTATCATTATTAGTCCAATGCAATTAGCAAAATATTAGGCCGTCCCACAGATTTCGAATAAAAAGTTAAAAATTATAGAGTATACTTTCTTTGATCATTGTATAAACAGTCAGAAAGCGCCAAAAAACCCTATCTGAAATAGTTCTTAGAAATTGTTCAGTCAACTCATTCGTTTCAGAGACATGGGTGTTTTTACCTAACCAGAGAGAAATCCACAATTTTCCAATATGGTGGGTTTTCCCCAAAGTGGATTTTTGGGACTTCCAGTGTACTTATGATAGCTATCAAATTAAAATACCCCACAATTCTCAGCTTTTTATTCTAAATGTCAAGATGAAATGCTAATTTTACTGGATTATATGGGTTCAAGGTAGTCGCCCAGGAATGAAGATGAGACTGTCCATATCAGACTATAAAAGTGGATTAGCTCAATATCTTGCAATGTTGACTGCTTTGGCTTACTGCAAATCTTCACCAGATGTAGATGTTCATACTGCCACAGTTGCTGCTATTCCTATCTGAGATAGCAAACCTGCTATTGTTTACTTTATCACATTAAATCCAGTGAAAGTAGAAAAACAAGATCCAGGGGTACATAACTCTCTTTTGATTCAGTTCAACCTCTGATTCATCCCTTTGACATGTAAACAAACCAGAAGTTGAAATAAGCTTTTTGGAGGAGGTTATTCCAGAATAACCAGTTTGGTAAACAGGCCCTAAGACAAGAGAGGGGGGGAACCCTTTTGTGTGCATCCTTGTACGTGTCAGCCAAGTAAGAATATGTTTAAATAGGCTATATGTTCTGTATGAGCTAAAGCCAATGCTGCTGTGCTATGTCTTTTCACAGTTCCACAATCTCAGCATTTCAATTTATTGTGCAATAATTAGATACCATTGTTGGTTGAAATAAAGGAATCAGCACCCAGTAATTACTTCACTGTAAAATGTAATGAGTTTTCGAGTACCAGCTTACTGTAAAAATTGCACCCTAATAAATAGAATGCCGTTTTCCAGCAATAAACTTGCAGTGAATTCTCTTAGTGTATTTCTTCATGAAACATGTTTATGTGATAGTCTTCCAATTTTATGGCTGAAGTCTATCACTATAAGGTGCATTTCATGACAGCCGAATAACTACATTCAGTTAGACTTGTCACCATGTGCCTTCAGTATCAAGACACATGCTGATTGTATCAAATACTGTTGACTGTCTTAGTGCCGCAAATAGAAAAGATGATTACATTGTTCTTTTTAGATGTGATGTAATATTATTCACATCACAAGGAAGTAAAGGTCAAGGTTGTCTAAGGAACACTGGATAGATTGGCTGTTGAAAGCTTTGTAATGTGTTGATAACACACTAATAGACTGAGGACTAGTTTTACATGGATGTTTCTGTGATTTCTTACACAAGAGGCAGTATTTGTGAAAAACAGGCAGGTCACTAACTGCATCTGTGAAAACAGAACAATGCCGTAGAAGCCAATTAAAACGTTTGCAGCACAGACAGGACAGGAATAGAGAAATGGTCACATAGAAAGTCCCCTTACAAAGACAAGTTGTAGAGAGATATGGGATTAGCTGACCTGTTCTCAATATGATTATTTTTAAATAATCATATTGACTGCAAGCAAAATGGAAATTGTATGCTTCCTGACTACAGGAATGCCTTTTCAGGCACGAAATCCTGAGAACAAAACAGAAAACACTATTGTTCATGTAATCAGTTTATAGTGTGGATGTAGCAGCAAGGTAGATGGCAGCACCAAGGATATTTTAAATAGAGAGACAGAGAGAGAGAGAGAGAGAGAGAGAGATTTTGAGATAATGTAACAACCAATAACAAAACTTAGTGTTTATGTTTATTTATTTGTTGTTCCAACCATCATGGTCATATCAACTTTACATACACCAACAATACAGATGAAAACAAAAAAAACTCCATCATACAAAAAAGTAAAATACAAAAAGATACTCGAAAAGGTTTCCATTGGAACGTGCCCATATATATGTGAAAAGTAGTTTTAATACAAAGAATTAAAATAAGAGACACTAAGAATTTACATTTAAAAGGTCCATAAATGTATAGAAGTTAATAGTACTAACATGTTAAAACTTCGTTTTAAACTTCATCGTTAAAGTTCACCATGTTGACCTCTATGAATCTTCTTCTCAACTTTTGGGCAGCAATTGCTATCTCGCAACTCTGTCTGTCACAAATTTGTCAGCATCAGAGAGCAAATATATAACTTTAGCTTGATCATCACTGTCATATATCCTGAAACAGATTCAAAGTAAATTTTGTCCTGGGTTCAGAATACAGAGAACAATATAATAAATAGTGGTAGAAGTCCTCTACTACTTGAGCACCACATATTCAAAACCTCTGTTCTACAGGTATTTTACAGTAACAGCCCTCTAAATATTGTGAAGGCATAGTTTGAAAACGCAATGCCAGAAATGCCTTTCTAAAGGACAGCACTGATAACTCATGCAGATAGCGTTCGAATCCATGAATTAGTTTTAACAGATGCAGGTATGGAGAAAATGATTTTTAAATTATGTCTAGATCATGTTGGGAATAAAACTCACCCACTTTATTCTTTATGTGTCTCTGAAACTGATCTCGGGTCCATTTCTTGAGAACCTGGGGTACTAAATCAAAAGCTAATATTTGCTGTTCACAGTTTGCTACCCAGGTGGTCTGTCGGTGAGATTTCAACTGTTCTAAAAAAAACATTTTTTTAGGTATCCTAAAATCATCCATATTAAGAAGTTTAAAATAAAACATAAACATAACTACAAAAATATAAAACTGTATTGGCATAGTTCCGGTCTCAGCTCTAATGCTGCTTGCTGGAGTAGAAGATGGCAAGCCAAGTAAGATTTTCAGAAATTTATTTTGGGTGATTTCCAAATGGGTTATTTTTGTCAAACCCCAAATCTCTCCCCCATAGGTCAGATGTGGGAGGACTTTGCTTCTATAAACTCTCAAGGCAGGAGCAATCATGTTACCCCCTTTAGTTCTAGTAAAGCACAAAACAGCTTGTGAGGATCTTGATGACTTCAAAGTGGAGGACATCATATGATGGGACCAGTTACCCCTGTCAGTAAACCAAACCCCAAGATAATTAAAATGCCTCACTTGCTCTATTGTTTGTCCACCAAGGTACCATTTATGCTTTGGGGGGTGCCCCAAACACTACAACTTTTGTCATGTTATAATTTACACTAAGATGCTCATTACGACAAATTGCTCCAAATCCTTTAGTAAATGCCTCATACCAATCTGAGTATATGACAGCAAACCCATGTCATCTGCATATAGCAGGATGGATAATTTATGAGACAGAGCTGTAACTGCATAGTAGTTTGTTTCTTTAAGCTCTGGTATTACATCATTCATATATAAATTAAACAAGAGAGGGGCTAATAAACAGCCCTGGCGCACACCTTTGAAGTTGAAATTAAGCCTGATAGTTGGTAATTTAATCCTACCCTCACACTCATATGTAGATCAGAGTACAGTATTCTGACGAGTGTAAATAGTCATTGATTTGAGTTCCAGAGTTTTATCCACAGCCTGTCACGGTTTATTCTATCAAAAGCTGCTATAAGATCAACAACTGCTGCATATAGATATTTTTTGTGCCCCTTTGCATAATTATTAATACGATGATCTAAAACATAACATTGATCGATTGTACTCCTTCCCTGCCTGCTCCTTTGCAGTAACGTTATTGGATTCCACCCAGTCCTCCAATTTAAACAGTAAGTACCGTGCATACAATTTAGATGTCACATCCAACGGACTTATAGGTCTAGAATTACTTGGGTCACTTTTTCCCCCTTTCTTATAAATTGGCATTGTTATACTTGTCTCCCAACCTTTTGGAAGCTTACCATTTATATTTATCTGTGAGAATAGCTTAGCAAGCACAGGGAGCCACCAGTTAATGTTATCAAGAAACAATTCTGGTGGTAACATGTCTTCCCCTGGAGCTTTGTTACGCTTCAGTAAATTACTCAATGTTTTAACCTCTGAAGGTGTCACCACTGGCCACGGGTCAGTTTCATTCAATTCTGGAAATCTAATATAGGGATAAACGTCAGAGTTACAAAATTTTGAATTGATAGCCTCGGTAAAAAACTCTTCCCATTTATCAACTAAGATGTGAGCATGAACCCCAACTTTCAATTGCTTTGATTTTTGTCCTACTAGAGACCAAAATTTAATGGAGTTGTTCCCAATAGCAGCCTGTTCTAACTCATGCCAAAGTTGTTTGGTGTGTTGCATTTTCTTCTTCTTTAACAATTGTTTGTATGTTCTTAATTGTTGCACCATTTCAGGTATCACAGCATTGCTACCCTTTTATTTTACATTTCTCGCTAAGTTACTCAGTTCTTTCTTTCTTCTCCTACATCAAACTTGTATTTCCCCCCAGCATAGCTAGGTTTACTTAACACAGGTTTTAACTTCTGAATGAGATCATCATAGTTATCTCATACCTCTTCTCCTTCAAGAATTCCTTTCTCCATACTATCATATCAGGACTCAAGAGTATATTTTCAACCCTGTTTTTAACATTTGGGGGCCATCTAAGCCTTCGCTGGCCACACTGAAAAAACAAAGGGGTTTGCCTTACCTCTAAAGCGACAGACGTATTTACATTATCCAGGTCTATCAACAAAGGCTGATGGTCACTTTCTTTTTTTTCTCCCACACAGAAATTCTGAAAGAGGGGGACTGCCCTTGATGTTAACAAGATATAATCAATCACACTTCTCCCTCTGCCAGAGGAGAATGTAAACTTGCCTGCAGCATCAATCCACCCCTGTGCCATTGCAGATGGCTAGCTGATATTTGTAGATAATAGTAAACAACTTAATGCCGGCTTCATTGATGGTCTTATCTTTTGAAATTCTAGGAGAAAGGTTCTCCAGGTCCTCATTCAATAAACCAATTCTCCCTGCTATAGGTATGTTATTACCACCTAATCTAGCATTGAAGTTGGCCACAACAATAATTGGTATTAGTGGATGTTCTTCCATTATTTTTTCTAACTGCAATTCTAGCAAAACCCATATATTATCCTCAGAGTTCACAGAGCCTTTAGGTGGTATGTAAACATTAACACAGAGTAAATTAAACACTGTACCACTAGACAAGTGAACTACCTGAAAATGAGGTGAGAGGGATACCATTTTGTCTTCTCTCAGTTTTAAGCTTGTTGAAACACAAAATGCCAGACCTCCTTTAATCCTTCCTTTGATATTGACTCTTGTAGCTGGTTGGGAGTAAGAAGCAAATCCTTGTATGGAAATTTCTTTTGTCCAAGTTTCTTGAAGGCAAATTATATGGAACTGTTTAAGATACTTGATAAAACTACAATCCTTTATCTTATTAAACCAACCTGCAATGTTCCAAGAAATAAATTTTATAGGCTTATACCCTAAGTCTGTTGAGCTCGGTACATTTCAGCTACCATTTTGCGACCAAGGTCCATTTGGAAACTCCTGTCTATTTCCCCACATTCTATCACCTCTCTTATTCCATGATTGGTTCTGACTCCTAATTTGCCATTGTTGGGGAATAGGAATCATATTAGGATTTACATAAGTATTCCACCATGGACTATTGTTCCTTCTATACCTTGCCTTCGTGGGTCTTAATATAACTCTATTCTGAATCAGGACAGGGATGGGATTATTTAAGGAATCACCTAGATTAGTAGCTATACTCAAGTTTTTTCTTGGCTATTTCATACTGGGCTGTATCAGTCTCATAGCATCAGCAGATTGCATCTCCATTTGTGCCATGTACAGTTCACAACCAACACCATCACCTCTCTCTGACACCTCAGTATTATTCAATTGAGGCGGTTCATTCACTACTTCAATACCATCCTCAGGTTTGCTGTCAGATCCATCTTTCACTGCAGCAGATTCCTTACTTATTCCATTCCTCTGTTTACCCTGTTGTTTATAACTTTGCCCTGGTTGATCTTACTTACAACATCTATTTTGTCTATGATCTTAAAAAGTGTGTTAAAATTCATATTTCTAACCTTCTTACCTTGATGCTTGTGGGCTTTACCCTTACGTTTATTACTGCCATACTCAGTTTTCTTAACAGTACTACCCCTTTCCCCATGTCATGGAATTGCCTTTTTACCTCTTTCCGATGTACCTTATTCATAGCTATCTGAGGTACAGCACATCCTTTCTCCTTATCCAACCTCAAACCTTGGGCTGGGACTATCTCAGAGGGGTTCTCATCGTTACATAGAAGCAATTCCTCAATTGAGAGACTATCAATTCTGTTAACAATATCAGGGGGAAGATTTAATTCCTCCTCTCTATCAGCCCAAAACAGGGGAACCTCCTTCTTCCTTTGGGTAATCGGGTCCACTAGAGGAGGCACAGGCTTCTTGCTTAGCAATCCTGCTATTTGGCCAAGTATTTCCTTTATCCCAACCACTAAATCATTAATTTCAAAAATTATTTCACTTATGTGGCTGTTACACTTATCATGTTTTGGCTTAAGTTTATTAGTGTTCTGACATGGTGAGCTCATTCCAACCCTCTCCTTTTCTAACCACCTGAGTAAGGATGGCTCTTCAACTAAGAGGGCCTCCAAAGCCTTCTTTCCCACTCTATTCTCTATACTTTGATCTAATTTCCCCAGGGATTCCTGAGAAGATGATAGAAATCTCCCATTCTCATTTTACCAAAATCCACACTCACATAATTGTTTAGGCAGCAACTTCCCAGTAGTTGCTCGTTAGTTGTAGACGTAATTAACAAATCAATGTGAGATGTGGGCTGTAATTTTGGGGGCATTGAGAGACAGCAATCTATATCCAGATTTCCCATGCCCATGTGTGAAATCTGTCATCTTAGTCTGCAACATCCTTCGCTCTGCCTTTTCATAACGCTTTTTGTCCATTTGACCTCTTCCCTCCATCACAGGCAGAGTATATAAACAATAGAAACATTCTGGATTAATGCACCAAGCTGTAAATTCTGGGTTAGCTTGCCTGTACAGGTACAATAGATTGCTCACCTTGCTTCATACAAGGAAAAACAAATAAGTCATTAAAAGAATTTTAAAAAGAGAGAGAAAAGAAGTTTAAATAAAACACACTTTAAAAGACCAAAATAATGGTGAGACAAAAGTCCCATCAAGGAGTCTTCACACAACTTAGAAAGAGTCTTCATGCCCCAATGATCACCTTCCTGGGATCACCTTCCTGGGAAAGTCATGAAGATTGTACCACCTCCTGTGTGACTCCAAGTATAATGAAGCATAACCACCACATTTGCAGAAATGTGCCAACACCAAGGATCCTTAAGCTGCTCCTGGGACCCAAACTCCTGGGACCCAGGCAAACCAAGATTGCCCACTAGTTGGCTTTCCTGATGGCAGCAGCTAGGACACTACTCACTGATTGCTCTCCCCTCCTGCCTCCCCGGATCTTTGGCTGCAGGCTTATGACACAAGTGGATGAGAAACCATGTATCATTTAAATTTTCCCACAATGCTTTGCAATACCAGATGTATTATCATTCTGGAACATTCCAGGAAAATTTAAAATGGCAGGTAGTGTCCCAGCTGTTGCCACCAGGTAAGCCAACAGCCAGGGGAGCATGCAGGTGGCAAGGTGAATGGGGAGGTCCCACTGACAAGGGCAGGAAATCCCACCACTGGCATTTCACCAGAGGCCCTTTCTAACCTGGAATCAGCCCAGCAATTGAGTTTTATTCTCTTTTTGCTAAACCAAGAACTCTTTTTGCTAAACCATGAACACAATACGGAAGACCAGTAACTTCATAGTAACTTTATTTCCCTATACAATATCAAGCTATCCCCAAAATGCCAATTCAGAAAGGACTTGCAACCCCAGTCCTCTCAATGCTAGCTCAATAAGGATGCAATGCTATACACACTTTCCTATTGTACTGAGTGGGGCTTACTTCTGAGAAGACATAGATAAGATTGCACTGTCAAAAAGATGAAACCATATTCAGTGTTTTGTAACAGAGATTTGCTTCTTGTCTCAGGGACATTGAGGGGAGATCTCCCAGTAAGCTCTCAATTGTGTTATCTTTAACGGATAATTCAAAGTCTTTCCAGAGGTTGATTCAGGCTTGTTATTTTTTTATAATGGCAGGGAAATCTAGGATAATTTAACTATTCCAGTTGCTTGCTAAAATATGACTTATATTCACATTTACTCACAGCAAACCTCCTCTGTGCTCCCTGGCTTAGACAGTCACATTGCAGTTTAGCACAACTGAAACTGCCTCCAACTATCTGGTGTTTCTTTTAAGTGCTTTTAACTTGCTTGATGCTCTGGATTGTATCCAACCCTGACTATCCAGCAATGGGATGGAAAGCACTGGCAGAATTATTTCCTCTCCTCTGCAACCTCCACCCCCCAAACCTCATATCTGCTCTGGAGGGTTGGGGAACTTTCCAGAGCAGTTTTGGAAGACACATAGGGAGCTGCAGTAAGAAAGAGAGCAAAATGAATTCAGATGAATTCCCGTCACGTGAGCAGATGTCTACTCAGGCAACACTAGATTTAATCTCTGATTATACAACCTCTGGTTGTTGTAAATGAAGGAATCGTTCTCAGATAATAGATTAATACGATTATTAATAAGATCATGTTTTATAGTTAAATTTTGGAATTTGCTATCACAAGATGTGATGGCCACCAACTTAGACGGCTTTAAAAAAGAAGAGGAAGAATATAATATATCTATTTCTAACCCGCCTCTCCCTCTGGATCGAGGCGGGGAACAATAATAAATATAAATACAAAGACCATAAAATAGATAAAACATTAAAAACAAATCAAACTAATACACTATTAAAACATCTTAAAATTCTAACTAGGTAGGCCTGCCGGAAGAGATCAGTCTTCACGGCTCTCTTAAATTCAAGAAGACTACTAAGTTGTCAAATCTTTCCCGGCAGGCCATTCCACAGTCTGGGAGCGATTAGACAAATTCATGGAGGTTAAGGCTATCAATGATTATTAATCATTATGGAACTGTGCTACCTCTAGGATCATAGGCCTCTAAATGTCAGGGGGACAACAGCAGGAGAGGATTATTGCACTCATGTCCTGCTTGTGGACTTCCCATTGGCCACAGTGTTGACCACTGTGGAAAACAGGATGGTGGAGTAGATAGACCTTTGGTCTCATCCAGCAGAGCTCTTATTATCTACAAATTGTCTACAACTATGGATAGGACACAAAGGAAGGTCATATAAAGTAGAGAATTCTCCTGCTCGCATTCTAACCTCAGTAGAAATAAAATTATTCTCTAAAATCCCTAAAACATTTTCTTCTTGGAGAATCATATCATATGTGAAAGTGGGCAACAACAATTGAACTATCTCTAGATATGACATGATATAATTCTGCTGAATGAGTAGATTCCACCAAATGGTTATTCAGGGGCTTTGTTCTAAGACAGAATCAGGGTGAAAGAGCCAGGTTTTAGAGTAGGACTAATTCGATAAATATACCATGAATTTTTGGCAGAAAATGAAGAAACTATCTCACCAGCCAGTGCTGAGATTTCTCTGTATGCTTCCATCTCTGCATTGTTGAAACCCTGCCTGTTTCAACATTAGCCTGTTCTTTAGGAAACAAAAGATCAATAAGATTTTAGCTTATTCCAGGTTTATTTCAAAACAGTTTAAATGTTTCAGCTCTTTCTGGAAATCTGATAGTCAGAACTGTCTGTGCTTTACAAGGAAATTTCCAACAGGAACTACAGATCTAGCTCTCAAGGCTAAATTATTGTTATAGGACATTCACATTTACAGCAGCAAACATTGCATAACAAGGCAACATCCATCTGTTCTTTAGCATTCCAAACATTGTTTCTCTATTGCCTATCTCACCATATTCCCTGGATCATATAATGTGCAGTCCCGCTTACTGAACACACCTAATATTATTTCTTGAATTTGCTATAACTATTCAAATGTAGGGTTGAGAAGACAAATGGCCTTTCATTGTGAAGTCTTAAAACAAAACAAAAG
The DNA here is from genome assembly GCA_029215795.1 of Anniella stebbinsi. Lineage (NCBI taxonomy): Eukaryota > Metazoa > Chordata > Lepidosauria > Squamata > Anniellidae > Anniella > Anniella stebbinsi. Next base: position 188,096,009 of record JARDYH010000002.1, read on the forward strand.
GCACCATATTGCCACTTTAGGGACCCATTTATTGCCTGCTGATGCTATTACACATGTCATTTCAGTCCTGCAGTTAGCCATAAACCACATCTTTTCTTTTCCCCCCATAGAGAAATAGATGCCTGAAGGGAAACAAGAATGGAAAGCATCCTTAAAATGACTGATTTACAATTGGTGGGGAGATACAATAGGAAAATTATAGCTGCCTTATTGTGAGTGTCACATTCCAAGCTCACTCAGGGCCGCTGCGCTACAAGAACCTTGCGGGCCATCTGGCTACATAGGTCTGTATGACATGAAAGCTTTCTGTGTGGCAGAATTGGGGGGGATAACATTCTGTGTTAGTACATCAAAAGAATAAAGATGGAAGAGTGCTGCTCAATCAAAGTATATAAAAAACTCTTTCTCGAGACCATGTATGACTTGGTCCACTAAAGTGCCACTGGTCCTTCAGTAGTCTACTCTGAAACTTACAGAAGACTCAGAAAACATTACCTTTCCCTACTAGAACTCACGAGGGCAAGTAAGATGCCCAGGTATCTCTCCTTTGGGAGATGGGGAACTGCATCCATATAGTTTGATTTCTTTATAAAATATAGCACCAATTTACCAAAATTTCACAAAGTTCTCTCTATACACTGTAATTTTAAAAGTAAATAAAAATAAGGAAGTCATTTGTAAAACATAAACATTAAAATCAGTTATGACAAAATGTGCAACAACAGGTTGCCTGTTCCCTTCCTTGTGGATCAGTTTAGCCAAGTTAGAGACAATGGAGCAAATCCAATTGGCTAGGTTTCGGCAAGTTGTAAGCATCTACAGTACGGAACTGCTATCAACAACTTAGTTTTTGGAAGAATAAGCATATGGATATTGGCTTCAAGGATCCAGATTTTTTCTTATGGGACTCTACCTTATCCCAAGGAAGACAGAATATATTATGGTGCACATTTCAGTTCTGCCATGTAATTCATTTGATGTCGTTGTAATTGTTAATAATGATCACAAAGTACTGCATGGGATAGCTCCATAGTGGTTAAATCAGTCCTTTATATATAAATGTATCTATCTAATCTACATCAAAATATTTTCTTTTAAAAAAATACTACCTGCTGAAAACCTAAGGTGAAGAGGAGGTAAGATATTAAAACAGAATCTTAAAAAGCTACACCCTTTTACAGAAGACCATTTATCTCTTGGATGGTTCTGTCTGTGAAAATACCTATTAGTTCATTATGGCAAGCTCTGTCAACACTGAACAGTTCAGTTCCCCACAAGTCCTCTGCAATGTTCATTCATGGTGTAATTGGGATAGGCTGCAATGCTTTAATATGTGTCACACACTTAAATTAAACACTATACAGGTGAAGCACTGGATCTCTGCTTTTTGCACCACTAGGCAGTTCATGCTAGACCAACTGCCACAACAGTTATTTTCCTCCTGGACTGGGGAATCAGATGATACCATAGAGTAGGGGTCCCAAACCTTTTTGTGTCAGTGGGAACATTTGGATGTTTGAGAAACTTCTATAGGCACTCTCACAAAATGGCTGCCATGGCGGGCATGATCATTCATACAGAATATTTCCTAGAAGGCAAACTAGTGAAGCCAAAAGAAAAGTAACTTACCCAAGAACAAGGCAGAGGTGGGGTCTGAACCCACAGTTATCTGCACAAATGGATGAGTCTCAGAAACAAGTAACTTTGCCAAGAATGGCTTGTGGGGCCTAGAAGCATTCTTGGAAATAAAGATAGCCATGAAGGCTATCAGCCTCCCAGATCATCATCATCATCATCATCATCCATTAGTCACATCAGTCACTGGCATCACATCAAAAAAACCATACAGGAAACCTTCAGAAACTGGGCCTAACAAAATACATCCACACCAACATCCAGAAAGCAGCCATACTCAACATATGTTCAATAGTAAGGAAGCTTCTGAGTCAGTAAAGGACAACGTGACTTCTCCATCCCCAAAAAACCCTCCATGAGCGAGAAATGAGAAATAATAATATCAGGAGGAGGGGCAGGAAGTCTGGTGAGTGCCAAGAGAGATATTTGCAGGCCCAGTGGTGGCCATAAGCATCACATTAGAGACCCAGACGTACAACCAGTCCAATGTAACTGTTGGCTCTCGCACTCCCAGTTAATAATAATAATAATAATAATAATAATAATAATAAATTTATTTCTTACCCACCTCTCCCTCTGGATCGAGGCAGGGAACAACAATAAATATAAATACTAAGACCATAAAATAGATAAATCATTAAAAACAAATAAAACTAATACATTATTGAAAACATCTTAAAGTTCAAATAGGTAGGCCTGCTGGAAGAGATCAGTCTTCACGGCTTCCCTCCCTCAGTCTGTCCTCTCTCAGATATTTGCCAATGCTGGAATCAGAATTAAAATCAGAAAAAAAATTCAATATCTGATTAAAAAAAAAAAGAGTTGAAGACACTTGGGCAGGACACTCAATGCTGAAGAATGTTGCTTATAGGTAACAACATGCTGCCATAGAATGGAATTCTTCTATGTTATTTTCAGTGGGTTGGAAGCCCCCTGTTATCAACTTTGTTCATTAACTGTGGTTTGTTTGCTTTAAAAGAAATAAAAATAAAAAGCACTCTTCTCCATATAATCTTAATGTTCTATTAGCACTTTCCTTGTGTAGAATATAAAACAATTCTGCCCAAAAAAATTGCTGTGAAGAGGAATGCTAAACTAGCCGTCCTGAGGCGTATACATTAATTCCCCTGACAAACACTTGAGAAATGCTGCACTAATCCTGATGAATAGAGACCTTCATGGTTTTTATGTCCCTTTAACTTACAATTTTCCCCATTTCACTGGTTGTGACTTACAGACAACAAGTAAATTGACTATAATAGAACTTGGTTTTATGTAGCGCCTTTCACACTCATGGAATCCCAAAGCTATTTAAAAAGTAATGGGTTGTTCAGTGATTGTGTAGATGAATATAGCACCCATCATGTGCTCCCCAATGCTCAAAGTGCCTTGAGACAAACAAACCTATTAAGAATTGAGGCATTGGGATCGTCTACTCTTTTAAAAATTTGATGAGATTTGATAGGATTTGATTTACCTTTGGAGAGCTATAAAAATCTGATTAGTCCTAACCAAAGGATAGAGTCAGCAGCATGTTCCTGTGGCACATAAGGAATTTGGAGTCTGAGATACAAATATTGGTTTGTTCATCAAACAAGTGATAGGAAATGTGTGTTTCCAAAGCTGAATCCATTTTTCTGTCTCCAAAATGAGATACTATTAACTTTATGTGGTAGTAGTTGAAAAGAACTATGCAAATTTTTGATGAAATCCCAACCATGGTATTTAAGAAATGGTAGCTACTATTGAAAAGTGCTGTGAACAGAAGCAGTTAAGTATGATGAGAAGCTCCTGAGATTCAGTAGAAAAGTATTAGGATTGAGTGACCCATGTCTGCATCTCTCAATGACTCATTGCTATCTGATTCTCAGCTGAATGTATGAACAGTAGTGTGTGAAAACTCTATCTGCATTTCATGGGCAATGGCTATTTCACAAATGCAACTAACCTCTTGATATTGAAGTGATCAAGTGATAAATGTGTATGTATAAATTTACTATTGAAGTCCAGCTATATGATACATTCAAGGCATGGTTGCATTTAATATCTCTGGTGTTTTGTGTTGTTGTTTTTAAGTAACAGCTTTGTGGGGGGTATAAAATAAAGACCATGTCATATAGATGGGGAAATTAACCCTTCTCTGATGAAAATCCTATCTGCCAGGGAAGTCTGGTCTCTATCTTGATTGGAATAGAAGACAAAGCACTGTCCCTGTCCCATCAAAACTGCAATAGCTAGAGCATTGGGTTTCATTCCCCACTCGCCCATGAAACTTACTGTGTGGTCCGGGTTTGTCTCTATTTCTGAACCTAACCCAAGGACAAAATAGGGCTGGGAGGAGGGGCAGATCTAAATGTAATACGTAAGTAAATAAATAAATAAAATGCAAAAGAAGTGTGAGCTATAGTAAAGCCCATGCACCACATGATCCAATTTCTATATAAGCTTTTGCAACATAGGATTCTATAACTTCTTATTTTGCATTGTTGGAACTAGGGGAAATCTGGGGCTGTCAAGAAGGCAGTTCCTGTTATGCTTGGGTACCCGGAAGTCTGGCAAGTCTTTGTTCTGGGCAAAGATGTCGCCTTTGTCACACAGCCTCCTCCCTGGGTCACTGCCAAAGCCTGATGTAGGCCAAGGCGGCTGTGGGTGAGACAGTTCATGCAGTATGGAGACTCGGCAGATTTTATGTTGTTGTGAACCACTCAGAAAGCTTCAGATAGAAATGTAATAAGTAAATAAATAAATACAACACTTTGCCCTGGCATCCCCTCCCCCTGGGGGAGGATCCGTGCTCTCCCAATCTGCGCAGCATAAACCAGATATTATTTCCAAGGTGGGAACCTTCAGTAACATAAGAACATGTTAGGATGAAAACTCTGTGTCGTTTCTACAGGATTGACTTAGAAACTGGCAGGGATGCAACTCTTTTGTGTAGTATTTCAGAATTAATTATGTTAACCTAAAGTAAAAAAAAAATATTGGCAATCTTCAAAGATTTGGGATTTCTTGCAACGTTACTTAAGTGAAGCAAATAAAACATGTGGCCTTTTAGAATCAGTGTCTTGACCAATAAACACTTTGGGGGTCCCATAATATGACAGTATTTGGTTATCGTGCTAATAAAACTACTGCATTGGATGTAAGAATTTTGTCTATTATGTCTGCAAATGAGTTGTTCACTAAGCATTAACATTAATTGACAATAGTGGATTACTGCTCTAAATAATACCCTTCTTCACATTTCATGCTGTGATTTTAGTTCGAGCCTTTCAATGGAGCTTGGTTCTAAAAATAATCCTTGTTGGAGTATAACCCAAGAGTTTAAAAGAGTTTAAATTATGTGCCTAAAGCTTTAATTTGGATTTAATAAGCCAATTTTTGTCATGTTTATTAAACTCACTTGACTTTTTAAAGAGCACCCACTGAGGCTTATGAATATGCAAATTGGAAGTGTGGTTGCTAAAGAATGAAACTAAACTACACCTATAATAAAGACATAATCAGATTTTTAATTATCAATTAACATTTAAGTAACTCAATTAGCATAAAACAGGAATATAACTACCCACTAGAAAATTAGATATCATTGACAATCAGGATCTACAGAAGCTCACTTAAGATGCGAACTCAAAATGTTGCCAAACATGACCAAATGTTACCAGTTCACAAACTATCCACACTGTTTATCCCTTGAAAGTGCAAAGTAAGTTGGTGACAATGCAACTATGGCTCCCGCCCCTCAGCCATTCCTCCCACAGTCTTTTCCTCCGACCCACTAATATTCCAAACAGGATCCACTTTGCTCATCAACAGGCCACCAGGGATGGGAAAAACTGAACCTGCGTTGTTTCTCAATTGGTGATTTTAAAAGTGTCTCTGCTCGGTTGTAAACTGGCAGTCCAAATAACACCCGAATGTGCTTGTGGGATTTTCTGCCTCAGATTCAAAATGACTCTACCAGTCCCTCCCTACATAGGTCTTACCCTTTCTTCATTCACTTCAATTTGTCCCCCTTTCCTCCAGGATCAGCACTCATCTGAGCCATCAGGATAGGTCCTACCATTAGGCAGAGGAAAGCACCTGCCTCAGGCAGTGGATTTTGGCTGCCATGAAAGAGCAGCAAATTATGAGTTACTGAATGTATTGTTTTTATACTGCCAGGCAGGAGAAGAGGTGCTGGTGGGTTTTCTACTTCAGCTTCAAAATGATGGGCTTGGCCTTAAGTACTATGGACTTGAGTTGGGGCAAGGGGGCCTTTACTGTTCTGCCTCAGGCAGCAAAATATCTTGGGCTGGCCCTGACAGGCAATCCACCTGGCTTTATCAGAGGGAGAGTCATCAGCAAGGCCCACTCCATCAGCTTGCTTCAGACTCACTGCCATTTGGCTCCTCCCTTTCCTCCTGGTGGTTGAAGAGACCAGCACAGATGCAAATTCTATGTGTGTGTTTTATTTTGTAGGCCATCTTGTGGACTTTCAAAGTTGAAAGGTGGGATAAAAACGCCTAAATACATACATATGTACATTCATGCACAGAGATTTCATCCTGTATCTGAGGCGGACAATTATTTCTGCTTCCTTGTTGAGCTGGTCATATAGATTCTCCCCTTTAGGTGGATTCCTACAGCAGCAGTGCTTTGCAGGAGACAATCATGTGACTCTTTCCCATCTTCAATGACAGTTTGAAAACCATCCCTGCAATAGGGTTCCTTCAAGAACCAGAGAGACAAAGGAGACTGAATGCATGTGTCAAAACAGTGCCACCTTCAAGGTAGGCTAAATAATATAGTGGAGTGGACAGATACATAGTGGTGCAGTCGAGTCATTTTAGATTCTGGACTTAATAGTCTTATGAGATCTCTGTTCTGTATTATTTCACTTATCTCAAAATGGAGTAAACCAATCCTGCTGCACTTGGGGTCCTCCTGCTCATTTTGCTGAATAGGACCTCAGATCTCTGCCCCAAAGTCCTGTGTTGATGGAAATACTGCAGATACCAAGAGCTCCTGTGCCTTTAATAATCGTGTAGCAATTTTGCAGGTATAATTTATTGTGCAGCAGTTTTGCCATTGCTGAAATCCTTTTTTCTTTACATTTATCAATGGGACAAGAGCCATGCTTTACTTCTGGCCATCCTAAGATACGCAGTGAACTTTCCTAGTATAATGTTGCCGGCAAGCAAACAGGAATCTAGCTGGTGGCACACTCTTTAATTTCTCTCAAGGATTTCTCACTAGCTGCACTGGCAAGACCAGAGTGGAAAGACATAACAATAGCTCAGGGTTTCTGACAATTTCCCCCTTTGTTTTTATTTCTAAATAGGAGATGAGATGCATGGGTCCCATTTTAAATACTTATGTGGTTTAGGGCAATTTAAGGTTTTTTTTTGTTTCAGTAAGGGTTAGGCAGTTAATCCGGGTGCTTAAAATGTCATGCATTATTTTCAAAGGTAGGTATGGAATAAACACTGCATTCTTAAAGCAGCTTAGTAAAAAAAGAAGCTATAAATAGCTCTTCAGATTTAATGTATTTATACTGAACTGAAAGTTTGACCTGATTTATGTTCAGCATGTTGTTTAAATTTAAATGTCCATTATTTTTTTCATGTTCAATTGCCTTTAGATCAATGCAATATCTGCACTGGTTTTCTTTTCTAGAGGCTTGTCATGCTCTCTCAGTTCAGTATTTTGAACCTTTTAGCCTAATGGGTTTTCAATAAATGGATTCAGGGGGTGGGGGAAGCATTGTGAGCATGAGCTCACAGCTTTGTCTATTTAGAAAAAGGCCTAAGGCTTTCCCCATGTCACTCAGTATATGGTGCTAAAATTAACAATGACAACAGAATGTGAGAAAACCCATACATTCTCAAGGGAGTATATTGCTATGTTATGCTATATTATGTTAGCAAATAGACCTGGCTTTGCATGGGCTGGAACAGCCCTTGGTTTGATACAGATATAGCTTTGCAGTCAATACAGTTTGTAGCCAGGGGAGATTAGTAGACTGAAAAACAGATTTATACGTCTCCACCTCCCTGCCTCAGGGGAAAAGAGCTAACAAACCTTCTGGGGGTTATTGGAGTGCACCATGGCATGGGTTGTGGCTAGGGATGCCAGTGGGTATGGCTTCACTCAGGGTGGGCATAATGTGTCCAGTTCTGTCAACTGTGTATGTTTGATTGAAGACTTATTCTGGTTAAGGAAGTATGCCCCTAGTGACTGAAGGTGTTGCTGCGGGCTTCAACTGTCATTCGTTACCTGGAAGAAGATTCATCTGATGAGAAAGAGTAGGGGGACAGCCAGCACAGTGGGCCCAATCCAGAGAACCCTGGCACCTCCAGGCCACTCTCCCAAATGCAGGAAGCAGAGCCGGAGATAATTCATCCCTCCAAACAATGTAGGCTTAAACACGAGCAGCAGAGAAGCAAGAAGAGGCCAAAGCGTGCGGCCTCCCTTAAAAGCAATATATTGACCTAATTAGTCAGCTGTGCTGATTAATATCCAGCTATAAATCTGCTCAGCCAGGGCCGACTTTGTTGCAGACAATGGATATTCAACTTCAGTGTTTCACCTTGTTTCTCTGGACCTTGCAGATTCCTGGACCCTCAACGACCCACCTGGACCACCCTCTTGGACACCCACAACTGGCTTTGATGCTGAGCATAGCTTACTTCTGTGGATTGAACTCTGGACTGCTTTTGACCTCGCTCCTGCCTTCTTCTACTCACACTACTCAGAATCTTGTGTATGACCTTCAACTAGACTGGTTTCTCTCTTTGTTTACGCCTGGGACTATCTGAGCCTTGACCAAGGTACTTGCTAGCTTCGAAACAGGACATCAACCACATGGACACATTTAATTTAATTAAAATTAATTAATGCACTTTAAAGACAAAATAGCCCCAAGATGCATCTCCTTAAGGTCCCCTTAGCATGCATGCCAAGTTTCAGATGACTAGGTTTCATGGTCTTGGCACTACGGCACTGACAGATGGATAGACAGACAGATGGACTCACATCCTCTTTCTTATTATAGATTATTTTGCCACTACCATGGAAAAATGATAATTCTTGGGCATGGGCTTTTTTCAGTCTGATCTACAGCTTAATTACTTCATTTCAAGCTGACCTAACCCCATTTAAGTCCATGCCAAGATGATCATTTTGGGATATGAGTTTTTATTCAGATCTACAACTTACACCACAATAATATGCATGTTTGCTCAGGAGTCAGTCCTCCTATGTTGAATGGGGTAAGTATGCATAGAACTGCAGCCCTAGTTACTTGGTTGTAAGCTGATCTAGTGCAATTGAAGCCCATGGAGACTAAATTAACTTAAATCTCAAGTATTTCATGTTAAAGTGTTGTTTGCTTTTTGTGGGCTGTTCATGTTTCAGGACCATTACATATCCACAACCAGCAGTAAAGATAGATAGGGACATTAAAGACTTCCTGGGGGGGGAGGGATCAGCTGGAGGAAGGGGAAGAGCTTTCAATATCTGAGAATGAAACCTTTTGTCAGATTGTCTAGGAAACCAAAGCTGGTCCAAAAAGCAGGCACTTGCACAAAGATGGACACGGACATTGGTTCAAGATTGGTGGTTTCTTCCTAACAGTTTTGCATAGAATAGTTTCAGGTAAAGGTGACACTTCCTGTTTTATGTACAGTGGCTGCAATATACAACGTCTACTAATCTCTAGAATTATCCAGGTTCCAACAGAGGTTTCCTGATAAAAGATTCAGAGGACTCCAGATTCCAAGGGAGGCTCTCCAGAAAAAGTCCAAATTGTATCTGGAAAGGACCCATCCTAGATACAAAAGAGGGCAGGGCTCCTGCAGTTTTAAGTGTTGTGATAAAGAAGGAATTTCATCAGGTGCTGCATGCATACAAATGACACCTGCTGAAATTCCCTTTTCTATACAACTGTTAAAGATATAGGAGCCCTGTCCTCCTTTTCATATGGTCACTATAACTTGTTACTCATCCTACATCTATAGCGCCATATTAATGGGAAGGAGAAGATAAAAAGAAGAAAGGTGGGACTCTTAAGGAGGCATAGATACTTAAACAGTTGCTCAGGGAGTCCAGGTCATAGACATAGAAGGAACCCTGACAATTAGACATACCTTGTAAGCAGCAAATATCGCTGAGTCTTTCCTGCTTTGGGGGTAAACATAAGCATCTTATGTCTCCCAAAAATTAACAGGAGCCTGGTGAACTTGTACTTTAAGTTCTCACACATGCTTCTTGGTAGTTTCCCTCTGCTTGTGCAACTGTCCCAATAGTGGTCTGCCATGTCCTAAAATTACAAGCTTTCAAGCAGGCCCCAAACACTTACTTGTTTACCTTGGCCTACAGTTGAGATAGAACTTTATTGGGTGCCATGGTGTATATGATACTATTTGGGTATAAATTGATAATTTTGTTTTTATCCTTGTTTTTATTTTTGTTTATTGTATTGCTGATTGTTTTACCAAAAATGTAAGTCATGGAGGAGTTACCCTAAAAAGCAACTTACAAATATTTTAAATAAATACATAAATAAAAGTTCCAATTCTACAGTGCAATATTATGTGTATTTACTTTCAACATAAATCTCACTGTGTTCTATGGGACTCACTCATAGGTAACAGTGCATAGGATTGCAGCCTATGTAATGGAAAATAAGCAGGGTTGACTCCGTGGTCTAAACTTTTTAAAAACATTGTTTTTTCAGCTTCTGTGTTCCTTGAGCAGACATACTGTTCAGATGTTTCAGGAGTACTATGGTACATAGTGCAGGTGCCACCTTCTGGTGATAAAAGTGTTGCAGCACCAGATAATTCCATGAAACATTTGCTCATCTTGTCATGCAGCAGAAGTCTCCTTTTTGAAAAAAACATTTTTGGTTTTTAATGCATTAACAAGTCTTTAATGTTCTACATTTATTTATATATTTTATTTAAAGTCCTTTTACACAGACTTTCTCTCAGCCCCGACAATAAATAAGGCATAATCATTCAAATAAAAGGTTTAAATCTGTCAGCAAACATATTACTGCTGTTAAGCCAAAGTGGGGTGTACTTTGTAAAAAATGTCAGCAGTGGCAAAAATGTTCACCCTTTAGTGATTCTGGGATGGCGGTAGCTCTGAAGGGGGTGGGGTAGAAATGCGTTTCAGAAGCATTGCCCTAAATCTCAACTGGCTTCATAATATTATCATGTAGTCAATTCTGATTCGCTACAGCACAACATGATGTAATCATGATTGCCCATGTAATTATCTCCACAAAGAAAAAGACTTCCTCCAAAAAATGCTGAGGCAACAACTTGGGAAAAGAACACATGGAAAAAAGTGAATATTCACATGCTGTTGGATCCTGAGTTTTTGTGGGATCAGTTGTGCTGACGTAAGTGAATTTTCCCACCCAGTCTTTCCCACAATAGTCTCCATTCCCCTGGAAATATTACACAGAGAGTTGGAAGACCCTGCTTAATGGGGCAAGCTATGATGTGGGAGGAAGGTCATCCAAATTGGGCAGAGAGAAGTTCTGCAGGTGGATCCCTTCCTCTCACTGAAGGCATATCCTGGATCCAACCATGATTTGGGTGGGTTTGTTGTTGGTATGATGAACTGTCATTCCAGTGAGGATTCTGTAAGATGCGTGGAAAATGGCTGCCCCCCATACTTCATGCTGTAACATTCCCATGAGGCATTCTGGCCATGTCTACACCAGGGATTTATCCCAGGGTCGTCCCTAGGTTATCCCTGTGCATCCTCATGATGCACAGGGGATCCCAGGGGCAACCGGGGATGATCCAGGGATAACCCTGGGATAGTGTAAACTGGGGATATCCCAGTTTTTCTGCTGTCCCGGGTCCTAAAATGGGCACAGAGCAACACGGGGTGGCTCTGTGCCCATGGGGGTGGGGGGAAGCAATTCGCCATCCCCAGGATGGGGGGGGGGGGTTGGGAGCGGGTTTTTTTTTACCTTCCCTTTTCTTTAAAAAAATAGCACCCACAATGCTGGCGATGTCTCTCTTTCCTTCTGGGACGTTGCGCGGCGGTGTAGACGGTGGGGGAGGATCGCAGAAGCAGATAAGTCCACAATTCTCCCTCCTCCTTCCACACCCTTAGGTGTAGATATGCCCTTTGTCTCAAATTAAAAAGGGAATGACACCAGGCTGCCTAGATTGGTTGAAGTGGTGCCAAAGATTTATGATTTTTTTGGGGTACAACAACAAAATAAAAAATAAAATAAAAATCACCTCCAGTCAGTTTTAGGTAATGGAAGAAAGACCACATAGTTGGTCATAGAATATTGTGTGTATGTGTGTGTGTGTGTGTGTGTGTGTGAGAGAGAGAGAGAGAGAGAGTCTAATTTATTTTTAATTATTTATTTAAAATTATTTTAAGGCCACTTTAAAGGATAAAATCCCCTCAAGGTGAAACCATGTTTGTATGAGAGTTTTAAAAATGTTATTCTTTGGCATCCAGGCTGACTATTCATTACATTTCACTGAAATTGTTCATTTTCTGTGGCTGAAACATTTTCCAAAGCCTTAATTGGTCAGTTGCAAGGGTATCCTTTATTTTTGTAACCATTGTCTTTGTACTTACTGAGGAATGTGGATCAAACTTGTCTGCATTTCTGTAAACAGAGCTTGCTACAATTCAAGCTGTTTGTTTGATTATGCAGAGAAGCCTTTGTAGCGTCCATTTCCCATCCTTTTCGAGTAGACAGTTAAAGCTTAAGGATGGTGTATATCCTATCATAATAAACATGGTTACACTGAAAGAAAGTGACAGGAATAAGACCACCCAATGAGATTTAGGGCTCAGCAGGAATTTGGGGTGGGGGCCCTCTATAGTAGCATAATAGCCCAACACTGTAACCCACCCTTTTCCAACCCGGTGCCCTCCAGGTGTGGCTCGTAGTTATTGTTAGGGAAAGAAGCTCTCCCCATTCACTTTAAGCAGAGCAAGCGTGTTTCCAGCCAAGTCCAGGCAGTAAAGAAATACTCACACTCCAGCAGTATAGTGTATAATACAAGTCCTTTACTGTGATTCCAATATAAATATATACAGCAAACTGGTTTCTCCAAATAAATCAGGTTTCCAGGAAGATTTTACAAAGCATATTTTCCATCCATCATATTTCTCATTCCACCAGCCTTCCTCCTCCACATAATCATTCAGCCTAACAAACAGCCATTCTCATGTCCCTCACTTATATACATATTGGCTGTACCCTGACTCAGCACTCAGTCAATTAAGCAACCTTCCAGAAAGAGTCCACTATCTCACTGACCTTTTTAACAGTGAATAGAAAAAAACTATTCTATCAGATAATTGACTGCAGCTGCGCTGTTCACTTCTCCTGGACACTCTAAATTGTCCAGTCCTTTAGTCATCTTAACAGAAATTTTCCCTGACAGTTATGGGAGCTGTAGTACAACTCATCTCGAGGGCAGCAGGATGAGGAAAGCTGCTCTAGCCATTACCACACAGTGGCTTCCATTCAAAAATTCCACATCTAATTGCAGGGATGCTGTACACTTTACCTCTTTACTCCAAAGTGCAAAAAGCAGACGTATGAGTCAACTTAGCATCTAGTTTTGGCCAATTCTCCGAATTTCCTCTAGGCCGATATCCATAAACTAGTTAAGCTCAAGTGATTATATCTAAATCCTTCCACTGGACTAAGCAGGGTCAAATTGAAGTCGTCAGTTCTTTTTAAAACTGAACAGATGGGACTGTTTCTTTGTCTGGGACAGGCATCCTGGTGATGCAAAAAAGAAAAGAAAAAAGGCATATGTCTTGCTGTAGTATTTAAAGACACATAAGCTGCATTATGGGAATATGTCCAGGGACTTGCCTAGTCTAATTTTAATTTGTTTGTACTAGAAGAAAATATAAATACATCTGAAATCCTAAAGAGGGTTTATTCTGCTTAATTTAGAACTTCAGCTGCTTGGCTAGGCTGCAAAATGCTTGCAACTCGGCTTCCATCGGGGAGCACTAGAAGAAAAATGCACATGACACTTTGATATAGTGCATTCCGAGATGCAGGCTCTGGCAATAAGCCAAAGTCTGTTATGCTTGCATGCCTTTTAGGTATTGCAATATTTTGGGTCTGAGCATCTGTGACGTGCCTGTTAATTTTTCAGTTGCTTCAGCATTCCATGCCCAATGTACAGAGCTGGATATAAAAGCACCAGCAGAAAAAAAAATCCACACCTGTCATGCAAATGTTATTTGAGATCTTGCATGGAAACACAGATGTAAAAAAACAAGGCAAAAATCAGCTACTTCATCGCAAAGTGCATCTATATCCAACCCTTCCTCTAAGGAACTCTGAGCAATGTACATGGCAATGTACGCCTCTATCCTCCAACAACTCTATGAAGTAGATGAGGCTGACAGATAGTTACTATGGTCTGCCAAGTCAGCCAGTGAGTTCATGACTGAGTGGGAGTTTATCATTATTCCACTCTGGCTCTTGATATTGCAGTATAATCCTATCCATCTTTATTTAAAAGTACGTATGTTTCATTGAGTTCAATGGAGTTTACGCTCAAGCAAGTGAATGGGATTGCAATAATTAGAGCGCAATCCTATGCATGTGGGCTGGGAATTGTAGGACTTTTTTTCTGTCTAAACATGCATAGGATTGCACCTTCAGTAACTATTTCAATCACATGATGCAATGCATTTTTAGTTTATATAAATTGTATTCAGGTTTTTGAGGTTAGATGTATTTTCTGAGAACTTAGTCTAAATTAAGCTTGGCAGCTTCAAGTTTATGAAAGCTGTCTGAAGGACTGCAATCTAATAAGAAAATCTGTCATGAACACACTTGCTTCCTACAAGAACATTAAACAGCAGCTGTTGTAGTACACTGTGAAATAAGCTGAGTACACATTTAGTACAATATAAACTTAGAGCCTGCTATACCAACCCCAAGGTAGGGAGTGTTGCTTGGCTTGGGCCTACAGGGGCCCACCTCCAAATTTATTTTCAAGGGCCCTGGATCTAATCCACAAAGCCTGAGAGTGTATTGTGCCAATGGAAGGGTTCCCCCACCCCTCAGCTTAATTGCCATGCAAGGAGCAATTTTCAAAGGGGAATGCACTAGGGAGGGAAGGGTTAATGCTGCAATACTACTACCCACATCTTCCACTGCATGACGAATAAATGAGGGAACAAAAACATTTTCCATTGGTTTGGGAGGATTTGGGTGTAAATTAATTGAATAATTTGTTTTATGTGAGATGACTTGGATAAGAAATCCAGAGGGAGAGGCGGGTAAGAAATAAATAGATGATGATGATGATGATGATGATGATGATGATGATGATGATGATGATTGGCTGGCTTTGCATCCTGTGAAATTTAAATCAATGCTAGTAATGATTTCTAAATGTGCAAATACAGATATAAATTAGCAGATGCAGATGTTATGCTAATTTGCGTTTTGTGGGTCCAGGCCCTGAATCTAGTCTTAGGACAGTTTGAATGAGGCTGATAGTAGCCTGCAATTGGAAACTGAGCTATATTATTCCAGGGCTAAGAGGCAGGGTTAGCCCTACCATGAAGCAGTAGGAAGTGGGCGTAGCAGGCAGCAGAGTATGGAACGTGTGGCGCTCTTCCCCTCCAAAGGGTCTGCTGCTTCTTGGTCCTGTTAGCCACCTGCATGGCCGGCCATGCAGGCAGATGGCAGGACCAAGAAGCAGCCGGTCACTTGCCTGCGCTTCTCGCACCTCGCCTCCCATCCGTGCCCATCCACTTGTGCACCTCCTGATCCTGCTTGCCCTGCCTGGCTGCCGGCCAGCCAGCTTACTTTTCCTAGCACGGACACATGCACCCGCCTCGCCAAGGCACTGCCTGTAAGGTCTTTCCACCCTCAGGAGCTGTGCAGTGCCTGTGCGATTTCCAGGATCTCTCACGATACGTCATGTGGCACAGCTCCAGAAGTTGGAAATAGCTTAAGTGCAGCATGCTGGACAAGAAAGTATAGGTGTCTGCACCAGGAAAAATAAGCACAGATCTTGTGTGTGTGTGTGGGGGGGGAGGTGTTGCCACAGCGTGTCCCCTCTTCAGGTGGCGACCTGTCTTGGGCTGTGTCTGCAGACTTAAAAGGGAATGAGTCTTATTGAACTCAGAAGTGTTACCTCTGAGAAACATGCCTAACACTGTGCTGGAATAGATATTTCTTGGAAAAACATCTCATTTCAGAATACTAAAATTACAAAGAGAAGCCTTTGTACTCATTCAAAATCATTTTCATGGGATGTGGGCTTTTACACCTGTTCTTTGATTGTACAAGCTGACTATGAGTAGAAGCAGTTCACACACCGGCATTATCCAATAAACTAAAAATACTTAGGAAATAATCAGTGATAATGTTAGGCTGTGTTTTTTTTTCCAGATTAGGTTTTATGAGGCAGAACCATTAAACTTGATTACGAATGGCAATGTGTAACAAGCTAAAAAAGTCAAGAATCAGTTAACATAATTATTATAATATGTCCTGTGATGGCTCAGCAATTAACATGAGCTATCACGGTAGCCAAATCTCACATTTACCCATACGTTGGACAACAGTAAGGTTGCCACCTTTTCACCCACCCACAGCCTTTAACAGCAGCTGGAATTGCAGAGGTAAGCAAATAATAATGTTTTTTTCCATGCTGCAAAAAGCTTAACCATATGATTTCTATTGATCAAGCTGCTGCTAAAGCAGGGGTCTTGATCCTCTGGTCAACCCAACCCTCAAGAGTTTCCTAGACAGCTGTGCCCCCTTCCCCTGGGCCCAGCCACAGATCGTTGGGTATTTTGTTGGTTTTTGCATGTCCCCCCTGCCCTATTCTAAAACGTTGAAATGCCTCTCTGACGACTAAGGGATTCTTTAAACAAGCTATTTATAGCATGCTTGTGACTGGCCATGCATAGAAGTTTGTGGGTCATTTTGACAGCTTGTGAGCCTCTTGCACATCTCCTGCTCTTTCCCTTGGTTGTTCTGCTTAAAAATAAATCTTGAAAAACCCAATTCTTCTGAATATCCCAATTCTTTCTGCTTTGTGCAATCAAGTTGTACTACAAAGCACCCACTAGAGGGCACTGTCCCATTCAACTATATGACCTGGGAAGTTTAAAATTACAGATCATGTGGTTGCTGCTCTCCTCCTGTGTAATTCAGCAAATTTCAAAAGTGGAGGAGAAGCAGGAAGCAAAGTGTTGGTAAGCAAACACAATTTCCCTTAATATAGAGATGCTCTTAGTTACTGGCAGTAAGAGCTTTAAGCTAAAACATGCTGTGATTTTTTGTATTTTGGCCCTGCCC
Source organism: Anniella stebbinsi (assembly GCA_029215795.1). NCBI lineage: Eukaryota > Metazoa > Chordata > Lepidosauria > Squamata > Anniellidae > Anniella > Anniella stebbinsi. The sequence goes on from JARDYH010000002.1 coordinate 188,112,972, forward strand.
CCTTTTGCCTTTGGCCCTGCCCACCCTAGAATGTGGTCTGTGAGAGCTTCCCTGAAACTGAATTCAGCCCTTGGCCAGAAAGAGGCGCGAAAGGCCCAAGAGAAGGCTAGACCATTGTAAAAGTCAGCTGGCAATTCTAAATACAGTTTGGCTAACACATTCCCAAAATACTGCATCTGTCCATCCAGCCTCCATCCACCTCATCAGAGTTTGAATGGGGCTGAATGTAAGTTACAGTGCTGCATTGCTACCCAACTGCGTTCTCTGTACTTTGGGTTGTCCTTTTACTTTTCTAAGAACTGGTGATGCTTTGAGGCTAAAACCAATTAATCCGATCAAGATTGTGAGCTTGCAGTTATATTCAAAAGATTCATCTGTTTCCTGGGGTGGAGGTGGGGGGAAGTATGGAGTCTGTTGACCTGAAGATAACCTTTCCAAGAGCAGGGCTTCTTATTGGCTAATGTCCTCTGTAGCTTTTTCTATGAAGCTGGAGGAACATATTACACCAATAACATTCAAAATTGTAATGTTTGCTGCTTGGGAGACAGGCTGAAGAATAAACAGCCAATTAATCATTTATATAATGATTCCTGGAACAGACTGAACACTTAATTTGGGAAGTGAAACGTTTGGGGGGGACTCATATGTATTTCGTAACTAGAAGCAGCTAAAGTAATTGGATACCAAAAATAAACATATTACGATGTTAAATGCAATATACCTATTAGCATTTTGGAGCACTTTGAGGCTGCCTAGATCAAGCTAATTTGAACTATAACTTGATTCATGAAATCCCAGGGGTGTGACACACATTAGCCTGTAAATTTCAGTGAGAGCTATGAGCTTGGTTCCGTTCCTGGTCAGCAAGAAGGTAACAGAATGTATTACAGTGCACCAATCTGGAACTGATCCAAGTCAGCAGCTATGCTTCAATACCGGGGACTCTTACCTTTAGATTGCAATGGTACGTAAACAGCTCTAAGTCATTTTGCAGGCCAGCCTGCATTAAATCAGATGATGATGATGATGATTTATTTATTTGTTGCAATGATTTATATGCCACCTTTCAAGATACAGATCCCACCAAGGTGGCTTACAAGTAACATGCAAATAATAAAATCACAATAAAGAATATTAACAATGAAGGAAAACAAATCATCCAGATCCTTCTCTCAGGGTAGTAGGTGGGAGATGGTCCTGGGGCAGGGAGAGTCCAGCTGGGATAGGATCAGATGTCTGATGTTTGATATCACCCTCATCTACTTCCCTGGCTCTTCTGGAATCCTTCCTACAGGGAAGTTGATTGTAGATGGTCTTGTTGGTGGGAGTGTTGTAAGCAGACTCTGAGGTCTTCTTCACCTGCCTCCATTGGTATTTTCAGGAGTAGGCCATGATGGGGCTTGGTGGATGAAAGGCTAGCCGTTGGCTCTGAGCCTAGGAGCTTACCCCAAAAGATCAGGGTAGACAAAGGAAAGCTCCTCTATCGCTGTCTGATAGGGCACCCTCATAGGAGGGAGATATTTATGTTAGGTTATGTGCCCATTGTAGATCCCTTAAGTTGCTTTTTGAAATGCCAAGGAACCTGTGTCTTGTATTTTTATTATAGGACAAGGGTGGGCAATCCTACAACTCCCACCATCCATCACTATTGGCTATGCTGACTACGGCTGATGGGAGCTGTAGGCCAAAACATCTGGAGGGTCACGATTGTCCATCCCTGCTCTACGGGGCACAGTTGCAATGGCCATCCCTTTGAATAGTCTCTGGAAATGAACTGGAAACCACAGCAGCTATTTTAAAATGAGCATCATGGAGTAAACACTCACCATGATCCTTGCTAGTGCATTTTGGACCAGTTGAAGTTTCCAGAGACTTTGCAGAAGCAGCCTCATTTAGTGCACATGACAGCAATCCAATTTGGAGAGAACTAAGGCACGTGTCACTACGCCCAACACATCACCAGTGTTTAATAATAGGCTGTGCATTAGGTCACTTTGACTCAGGCTAAACTCAATCTGAATATTCCAGTAGAATCACACAGTTTTAGGTCCCCTCTACAAGAATTTGGTTTGACACCCAGTTGTCCGATTATGCGCATCTTCTCGCAATCGCTTTTATGTCTAATCCCTATACACGGGAGGCGGTGAAGCGCATTAACGGTTGTATGAAACGCGCTTTAAAGATGTTTAATGTGGAGAATCGCTTGTTTACATGGTCATAAGGGGCTTTAACTCCTGCGGTAAATTAAAACTCGCTATTTAACGCGCATGCGAAGATGCGCATAATCGGAGGTAAAAAGCGCCTCAACCCCCAATTTGCGCTCTGTTCATGTGGAGGTAAAATCGGTAATGCGCTTTGAAAGAGCTTTAAATCACTCTTGTAGAGGCACCCTCACATGGCTGTTTCTGGAAAATAAATTTGATGACTTGTGGTTTCCACTTACATTAGTATAGTACATTAGAACTCTCTCATTGCACAAATTATGCAGTGAAATCTGGTCGAATTCCAGGAGAATTCCAGGTGAATAGTTGATGGGCAGATGACCACTTCTAGTGGTTTATAATGTACAGTTATATCTGGCAGACCTATCCAGATGAATTTTAAGATGTTTTTAATGATGTATTTTTTCTTGTTTTTAAAATTTTAACTGTTTTGTGATTCTTGTGTTTTATATTGTTGTTGTTCCCCGCCTTGATCCGGAGGGAGAGGCGGGTTATAAATTATTATTATTATTATTATTATTATTGAATAACTATTTACAATGTAAATCAATTTAGTTTCCTTTTTCACTGAACAATGTTTCCATTTTTTAGTCAAAACCATAATATAATTGACTAGTGTGAAACTCATGTTGCCATGGGTACTAGTAGCCATTCTCCTTTCCTGCTTCTTTCCCCTCAGTCCCCTCAACACAGAGGGGCTCTTGAATAATGCAAATGTGGCTCATAGATTAACAAATTATTCTTAGATATATTTTGTCTGTGGGTGTGTAATCCATTTATACGGTTTTATATAAGTGCTTTTATTTTGTACTTTGTATAATGTATAATGTGTTTTAACGGTTTTAATTTTTGTGCACTGACCAGAGAGCTTCAGTTATGGAGCGGTATAGAAATGTAGTGAATGAAATGAAATGTATAGCGAATCCCTCCTCCAAAATTTGCATGTGATTCAGCCTCACCCCCTATCTCGCGCACCCAAATTGGCTACCCCCCTCCCCTTCCCCCGGCTGGGACCTGCCTTCATGCCACATTGATTGGCTAAGCAGGGCTATCTGTCAGGCTAACAGGCTGACATGCCACGTTGATTGGCTAAGCAGGGGCTTTCTGCCTGTTTGATATGGAGGAAATTAATTGCTATTAAAGCTTGAGCTTTGAACTTTTTAGATGTTTCAAAATTTTCTGCATATTTACGCTGCTTAAGTTTCAATTTAAAACATAAATGAGCAAAATAAGTCTGGTAGATCTCAAGTAATAACACTTACACTACCGTATTCTTATATAAGATTATATTATATACAGATAATACAGTACAAAATAATGCATGTACGTTTGCAAAGTATGGGTTGGATCCAGATTTATGCTGGATCAATTGTGCTGGGGTAAGTAGACTTCCCTGTCCCCGCAGTAGTGCAGCCAGGGCAGGGTCTTGGGGCCAGAGCCCAGAGCCCCACAGCCCTGGGTCTCCCAAATGACGACCTAGAGAGTAGCAACTCATGCAGTCAGCTGCAAACACCTGGGCTGGCAAACACCATTTTATTACTGTAGTCATGGTAGTGCTATGTTTTAGTGAGTTTAAAATGCACAACTGCAAATGCTCAGTGTGTGTGTGTGTGTGTGTGTGTGTCTATATCTGGGTTGGCAAACACTTTGTTGTTGTTTTGCTATAACATATTAGAAACCCAGAAGCTGTTGTAGAGATGGGATATTTGGAAGAGAAATGCTAACTGCGTGCTTCACAATGAAAGTAATGCACATGACCATCTAAAGGACTGCCCTGTAAGATCATTAAGTGCAGGGTCTAAAATTAGGTAGCTGCACTACAGGCCCCCTTCTTCCCATGGAAGCCCACCGCCCAAAATTGCTATAGAGTCAGGAGATCCTGCTGAAAGGGGCGAACTATGGTGTGTGTGGACAGAGGGATCTTCCTCAAACAGAGCTCTTCCTCTTGAGGAAGGCAGGTCCTGGACACTATAAATTCTAGAGTCAGAGTAATATAGAGAGTTGGACTAGATGTCAAGGGCGTTGCCGATGTGTTCATGCACTAATGATTTGTATGTGCTGGCCCAACAGGATAGAGACAGTTTGCAGGACATTACTGAATATCAAAAGTATTTAACGCACAGCCATTCTTAATGATGCATGAAGTGATTCCAAGGTTTTGACAGTGCCATAAAATTTTTATGACCTAAACAATGTTAATGCTAGCTTGGGACAGCATATCCCTTAGGATTCCATTGAAGAGACTTTGTAAAGCTGCCTGTCCTTTTGCCTAATTATGATATTTGAATACACCACACCAGATGGCAGTGTAGGAGAAAAAAGGAAAAAGCTTTGACACAAATGTGGTTACTATTCCCAGGCTTTCAGCTGCCAAATTATTCATTTCCTTTCTTTCAATGACAAAAAAAATGCAACCTTTGATGGTAGATTAATCTTTTTGAAGAATTGTTTGGTTCCTTTTTTAAAAATAAATAAATGATGTAGTAGAAAGCAAGTCCTTTAGTTGTGACTGTGTTTTTGTGTGGCACTCTGCAACTTTCACATAATTTAGTGTCGCAGAAAACATTTCAGTGGTAACCAAGAAAGTTTCTATGGCGATTTGTTTCTGTAATGCCATGTGCAGAATGAGGGCTTATTCTCAAGTGTCTGTTTCAATAACTGTACTAATTTGGGTGGTGGATCCAATTTTCTGTGTTCTCTGAATGTAGTGTACACCCGAGCTTTTACCGTTGAGGAAATTTCCCTGACGTTTGTGTTTGTGTGTTTTAAAAATACAAAACATTGTTTGAAGCTGCCCTCATGTGGTGAGAAAATGTATCATACCAGAGTGAACCTGGTCTTAAACTGTTTGCTTTGGTGTGGTACGTAAGGCTAAATACCTCAAGCTACACAACTATTGTTGTGAATATTGGGATTTTAAAGAGTAACAACATTGAGGAGGCTATGATGAGAAGATACATAATACCTGGAACAGATATTATGTTAAATAGCAAATGTCTGTTGTAGGAAATAAAATACAAGATTAGTTTGTCATCCCATAAAATGAGAGATAATGTGCCAGTGATAATACGTCAGTGAATTGACAGCAGAGTTTTAGCATTTATTGTGATATCTGAAAATAAGAGAAAGGTCCCTCAGAATTACAGCTAAATCTAGTGAAAATTTCAGAGCATAGGTATGTTAATCTGTTACCACAATAACAGAACCGCCTGACGCCTAATAGACAGATTTATTGCATCATAAGCTTTTGTGCACTAGAACTATGTTGATAGAATTTAGGTAGCTTCAAGAACCATGAGCAAAGTCTAAAAAATGTAACCATTCAGGAGTCTTGAAAACACCTCTTTCTTGTTTGGACAGAATGTGGTGATTTACATTAATCTGTTTAACTAATGCAGTACAATACTGTGCATGAAAGTATAGCAGAACCTGCAAAGATTTATGTACTACTCCTGTCTAACATAGGGTTGGATCCAGATTTAATCATACCCATTGAAATGAATGGGACTTTTAATAATTGTTAACTTGTGCCAATGATTGAAAGTATGACCTGCCTCAGATATAACAAGCCATGTTGCTGATGTGATATCCTGGTTTGTTAACCAGCTGTGGTTTGTACAAACTAGTTTCCCATATTTAAATCAAATGGAAACTGTGGTTTATTATAAACCATGACTGGTAGCTTTACATTTCCCCCCTTTGCTTGCAAAGGAGGCTGGAGGGGAGAAAGATTGCTTGAACCCAAGTCTTGCTTGTTCTCGTAATGATAAACAATGGTTTCCCACCAACCCCAAAAACAACACCATGATTTCTTATTACATCCGAGAGCATTGACTCACTGGAACGTAATACTATTTGGTATCAAAAAAGAAAGAAAGAAAAAAGATCTATTTCTGGCGGTTTGGTTCCCCTTTATATGTGCATTTATTTATCCTCCAATTTCTTTAGCTATAGATTACTTGATACAAATCATTGACTACCTTGTTATAATCATATGGATATTATAGATTTAAGAAAGAAGGAAGTGTGTTATCAAGTATTTTGTGAGATGCAAATAAAAAATTAATTAAAAAAAAAGAATGAGAAGAAGAAATCAACCCTGTGAGTGAGATTTCTGTGCCTAAAGCCACCCAAGGAGCAAAGATCCCACATCCTAAACCAATAATCTATCTGCTACGCCACAGTGACATGAGTCCCTGAATATGATTATTTTAAAGCTTTATTTAATTTTCTCTTTCCAGTGTCAACTGTGGAAGGATTAAAAGGAAGGTGGGGAAAGGAAGGAGCATAAACTTACACAAGTACATATTTTCAGTAACCTCATACTCTTAATGGATATCAATGTAGCATTCACCATTCCAAATGAATGGAACAGTATATTTATTCTAATCAGCTGCAGTTCCTACCAAAAGGAAAGCAGAATTTTATTTATTTATTTGGAAAGGAGCTTATGAGAACTAGCCAAATAATCAGTGATTTATGCTCTTTAATCCTTTTGTATTTTCAGGGTAGTCATCCCTGCATGTAATTTTTCAAATATAATAAAACATTTTGTCCAAGATACTGAATTTGTGGAATATCTTCTGAAGGGATTTGGCTGCATTGATCAAGGATAGAATACTGTGTTATGTCATTCTGCCAAGAGCTATATAGCTACCCAAACCACTGGAATGTAGAACAAATGACCCAAAAGAAAAACTCAATGGAGATTAATAGAGAAAGTAGCAGAGGGAACATAGAAATGATTTGACCGGCAAAAATGAAAATAAAAGTTGGAATGGATATTATATTATTCAGCACTCTTGTGTTTAAAAAATTATTTTCATCCAATATGATTGGAATTTGCTCTTATTGGAAAGATAATAATCACAGTGTAGGATAAAACCTATGACAGATACTTTAATACACAAAGAATTCCCAATCCACCCAATGAGTCATTGTAACAGTGTTGAAATAAAGAAGTAGTCAAGAGAAGGCTCAATGTCTACTGCAAAAATGTGATATCACTGCTGTGGCATTTCACCTTAATGGATGTACAATATGCTCTGGTACAGCAGGATATTTCAACATTGCTATGCTGGAACAGATACACATGATACATTGTTGAAGCATGGCACATAAGTTCCTGTGAAGCACAAGGTAAAGAGTTACTGGAATTATTAGGGCAGGTCTACAGCTGACTCACCTATGCACCCTAAGGCTCAATCCTATGCATTTCCCAGCCAGCCATATTGTAGGAATTTATTTTCTATCTAAACATGAATAGGATTACGCCTTTAGCAATTTTTGAGCAAGCATACCTTGCCTAGGTCTAAATGCACTTTTATATTCATGCAAGTCACACTTATTTATTTCTTATTTCTTGTCTATGGTTCTTCTAGCATCTTCATAAATTGATTAAATTTGTGAAGTTGGGGTTTTGAAAATTTAGGAATGTCAAATGACACTTATTCTGCGCTGTTTTTTTTTTAAAAAAGGTTTGTATTTGTACAATACAGTGTATTGTACACTCTCCAGAGAACTTCATTTATTGGTGGCTTAAAAGTACAGTAAAAATAAATAAATAAATAAATAAATGAAATAATAAAATGCAGCTGGAAGCTCGGGATGAAGAAATTGTCAGTAAAAAAACCCTTATACAACATGTGAATTGATGTATTCCAGGGATGTTAAACCTTAGGCCAGGGGGCCAAATCTGCTCCCTGGTTTTCCCTTGACTGCCTATCATTTGGTGGTTTTCTGGGTTTTGTGCAAAATTTTCTCTATTTTAAAAGATTGGCATGCCTCTCTTAAAGCTTAATTACTGTTAGTAGCAACCTTAAACTACAATATGCTAGTATTTTTGGTCTTTTGGCCCTGCCCCCTACTGCTTTGGCCCTGCCCCCTACTGCTTTGGCCCACCCCCTTTTGCCTTCATCTCACCCAACACTGGGAGGTGCCCTGGAGAGCATCTCTGAAATGGAGTTCAGCCCTTTGGCCTGGAAGACATTCAACACCTTGGTTTACACCATCACTTAATTGCAGCCTTACTTTTTAATAATAAACAGTTCAAAGTGGATTACAACTGACAAGAGCCACAATCTGGAGATGTTGCGGATATCCATGAATGTGACTTGTTCTATGTATTTTCTTGAAACACCAACCTCTCTTAGACCCCCTATAGAAGGATTCGCTTTGGTGCCTGGCTGCCCAATTATGCACATATTCGCGGAAGCGCATTTACTCCTAATACCTCTGTACGAGAGGCGGCGAAGCGCATTACGGGACGACCGAAACGCGCTTTAAACTTGTTGACATGTGGAGAATCGCATGTTTACACGGCGGTAAGGTGCTTTAACTGCCGCTGCAAATTAAAACTCACGGTTTAACACGCATTTGATAATGCGCATAATCAGAAGGTTAACGCACCTCAGCCCCCAATTTGCGCTCCTCTCTTGTAGAGGTAAAAATTTTAATCAGCCTTGAAAGAGCTTTCAACCTCTCTTGTAGAGGCACCCTTATAGAAACCCTTTAAATTTCAATAGTTGCTTGATATGTGGTATGGGTATGGTATGGGGGCACTGTTTTTAAAAAGAAAATCAATAAATTTATAAAGAGCCGCCTTTGTGTGGACAAGAGTAGTAATGTGATGTGTTTTTTTAGGTTGACATGGCATGCTTCAAACACAATTCTGCTATAGTTCTATCAATGCAAGTAGCATTGACTGTAGGACTGGAATATTAATTGCTGACAATAGTATAGGTCTTTGTTCACCGTGAACTTAAGTTTGTTTCTCACATTCCTGTGGAAACAGATCCTTACATGTCAAAACATGTAACATAAGAAAGGTTGTGTCCCATTCCTACCATCTCTGCTATGTGGTTTAAAAACTTGCCTTACCAGGAGCAGTCCCATGTTCAAGGTTATGGAAGTTCAGGTTAATAGGCGAGCTGTCCAACAGAGAGCATGATGATAGAAGTTGTTTCAGCAATGATTAGGCTCCAACAGAATAGTTTTATAGGTGATGCAGTTGCTCAACCTCCTCCTGGTCTGTCATCAGGGCCCTGATCTAGAGCATGCTTCCTCCTCATGAATCAGGTTCAGGGAGATTTGATGTGCTGCCAGAAAGCACCGGTGTGTCCAAATGAAGACACTGGACCTCCATCACTGAGCCTCCACTTGGACACACTTTGGATCCTGTGGGTCTGAAGTGGATCTGAAGTGCGGCAGGGTTGAGACCTGTCATAGACTTTTTTAGTGGGACAATGAGGAAATGGTAGTCCTGCAAAATGTTTTCAGGATGGATATAGACACTGCCAACTCCTTTTGATCCCACAAGCATAAGGGGCAGCAATATGATCATCCTCTGAGGTCTCATCTAGTTCTGGGGTCCGTCTACCCGGAAAGTGATGGACACAACAGGATTATATACATTTCTATATCTGAAAAAGTAGATCATGAATATCAAAACTGCATTTTATATAGGTTATTAGTCACCTTGTGTTCTTTGTGAGGAAGGACAGGATATAAACCAAATAAATAAAACTAAGAGCCAAAATGAAACATATATTCTGGATATTGATTGAAAATAGGATTAGGTCAACATTTAAACTGCCAGCCCCATACACACTGCATTGTCCGTTGCACAATAGCAATGTTCTAAAGCCACGTAGATATCTGAGGTGAACCCAATGTTACAGTTGGTTCTTAATTTCTGCACCTCACAATTTTTCTGGTTAACTTTGCAAGCGAATGCTATATCATCAGAAACTGTTATCATGTTTTTGGCCCTTAAAATATCATTAATTGACAGTTGTAATAGCTATGTAATATAAACACAAATGAAAAAAGAAAGAAAGACATACATTTAGAACATTCAATACAATAATTTCCCTCTTGGTGTCTTTTTTTCAAAATAAACCTGTTCTTGAGTTTTGCTGTATCAAAAAAGGAACCCAAATTCTTATATGATATCTTACGTTTTCAGCTTATTTAGCAAGAAATCTTTCTGCCGTTCTACAGCAATCATGTACCTAGGAACACAAAGAAAAACTTGGAAGTATTCCAAAGACACAACACTTTCTGCAAGGCCTAGATCAGTATTAATTATAAATTTAAATCTTCACATAGAAAAAGGTCCCAATGTATTCATGGCTGAATATACTTGCTATAGTTATGATTTCTGTCGAGTTAGATTTTAGATAATTCTAAATCTTACATGAACATTGGCAAAGAAAAGGAAGTACATGTCCCACACAGAAAAACTGTTCCTTTAAATAAAAGTTTGTGCATCTAGAGATTGTGGTTCTTAATCCTGTTAATGTTTAAGTCTTGAGAAATGAGACTCATTTGACACAACTAACAGTTACAAAGAGTAGGATTGTATTCTACAATGCGGTCTTGTTTGGAGGATTTGGTAGTGAATGTTCAGTTCTCTGCTGCTTTTTTGGACGTAAAGAAAAACATATATGGTTGCCATCTCTACTTTGAGAGCCAGCACACTTCCCACAGTAAAACTCTTGTCACATTTTTAACACTGGCAGCTTCTAAATTGTTCAGTGTGTAATCAATACAGTGCCATCAGTTTCTTGTCAGGAAAATTACCTCAGAAAAGCTCAGCATGTATTCTCTTTAATTAAAAGAATTAAATACATTACCTACAAAAAGCTGAACAACATCTTGTACAATAAAACCAGGAATTAATAATAAAAACAGAAAGTGGCATTATTAATTATTGGTGGAATAATGTTGTCTTCACTAGCCATCTAAAAGACAATAAAGAGAAGACTAACCTAACCTTTTGCTACACAAAAGGCCCTGTCTTGAGTACCCCTGACCCCAACTCTCTAGGATGTGGTACATGTAACAGGGCCTCAGTCTAACAAGTGCAAACTTTGGGCAGGAACATACTGAAGGAGGCTTTATAAGTAAGAATCAACGCCTTGAGTTGGGTTCGGAAACAAACTAGAATCTAGTGTATCTGTTTCAAGAGTGGTGTTATATGGTCTGTAACGTGCACTCCAGATAAGAGTCTGGCTGGTTGCTGTGTTTTGCATTAGTTGAAGTTTCCAGACATGGAGACAGCCCAATGTAATGTGAGGTAATTAAAGTTAAATCACTGCTAAATCCATATCCATTCAAACCCATCCCTATCTGAACCTTAAATAGACTGCACCTATTCCACTCTATCTTCAATTCTTAGGAGATATGATGGTTCCAAAAGTGCTTTGTAAGAAAGAATCAGTTTTGCTGGCAAAATGGCATGTGTTTATCTACATTATCTTAGTCCCCTGATGCAGATTGTCTTGTGTGTTGCCAGGGCGTTGCACATGTAATTAGTGGGCCCTAAATGGGAATGGATCAGCATCACCATTTGTAACAACAGACTGAGCATTCAAATTCAATGGAGCATGGACATCACCTGTGTGCATGGAAGCAAATGACATCATTTGGATCTCTCTTGCTAGATTTCACCATATAGATTCATCCTAGGTCAGTACTAGAAAGAAGATAGTTCAACCAGCAGACTTACTAAAGAGATAACAAGAAAATGATGATAGGCACAATTTGCACAGGTTATGTTGCACCTTTTTGCAAAGAAGCAAACGGCATTTTAATACAATACAAAAACACTTAGAAATGGCATCTCATTCAACCCCATATTGTATTGGCTGAGAAGGCCTGTGTTTGTTCTCTCCCCTAGTTGTTTTTGTCTATTCTGTTTCATAACTAAAGCTGATTGGATACCAAGCAAGCTCATTTCTTCTGTGGTTTGCTATTCTTTTTAGGGGTGTGGAAGAAACTTGTTTATATTGTTTTGTACAATTGCACAGTTCTTTTTGTAATTCTCTGTGAGTTTGTGCAATTCTGCATGAGAGTAACTCTTGTTAAAATGCTTCTATGGATGTGGCAGACCAACAGAGCCCTCCTTGCCAGTGGGGTGAGAGAAGAAAACAAACACCGACAAAGACTGAAGGCAGCTTTTTTGGCATCGGATGGCTCAGCGCTGCATGAACAAAGAGCCTGTTTTTTATTTTGGCAGCTGCAATCAAACTAGATGGTCAGATGGAAAGGTGGCACCTTTCCTGTAAATAAACATCACACAGATTTGTGCCATGAAGTGTTGGGCAATTTACCTGGTAACTTTATAGAACTGTCAGTGGAGATGAAATTACCCGGATGAAGAAACATACAAAGACACTGATATAACAAAATGTAGCTAACTGGTCTTTTGTTTAAATTGTCCTTCTTAAAATGCAGCTTACTAATTCAATATTTTTTCAAAATTACCTGGTTTAGACATTTGGCTATATAGCTGCCTTGTTACTGAGCCCCTATCAGGCTATCAGTGGCTACTGGCCCTGATAGTTTATGTGCTATCTCCAGTATCCGAGGCAGTAAGCCTGTGTGCACCAGTTGCCAGGGAACATGGATGGGAGGGTGCTGTTTCACCATATCCTGCTGTGTTGGTACCTGGTCAACAGCTGGTTGGCCACTGTATGAATAGAGTGCTGAACTAGATGGACCCTTGGTCTGATCCAGCATGGCCCTTCTGATGTTTAAAAGTTACTAGCCTGCAATTTCTTTTATCCTGTCTGTTTCTTATTCAACAGAGGACCGCCTCTGATGAATAAAATAATGTGCAGCATGATGGCAAAGGAGAAACACAGTACTTTGTTACCACTTTGCCAGTCCACTACATTCCATGCTGGACATGAAGAAGTGAAGTTCTTCTTCCATCAAACAATCCATTCCTCCTTCACCAACCTGCTGAGAGGGCTGGTGAAGGAGGAAAAGAGAGACAGACATCATGGAAGCTGAGCATGCTGGCTCTCTTTGTCCCTCCTTCGTCAGCCCACTGAGTCATCTGGAGTGATTTCCATGCACTCAGTTGAATGGAATCTCTGGTCACCAATGGTGAGTAGGTGAGTGGTTAAATACAAGACTGCCCAATATTACTGCTGTTCCCCAATAGAACAGCAAATAAGATAGAAAAAAGTGCTTGCTTGGTGTCCAATTGCTGTCCTGATTGGACGCCAAGTGAGTGATGGTGTCCAAGTAAGTGATGGTGCCCATGTGAATGATATCATGTGTGTGCTGGGAGATAATCCACATCCAAATGAATGTATAATTCACTCAATGTACATAATCCTCTCCTCCTTTAGAGATGGGAAAAATCATGTGCCATTGGTGGATAATAGGTAGTCCAAATGATGGCATTCAACTGATCCTGGGCAAGTGTTCTTCCAAGGCCTGGTCATGATCCAGAAGATTCTGAGCATATACATATGAAAGTATTACCACATACTACACATTTTATCACACATCTGTATTTGAGGTATGGCAAAATATTGTGCACCACTTTGTAAAATGGTGCAAGTGACCAGATTACCACAGGGACTGAGAAAACACAGCATAGGACTGCTAGGTCATCTGTATGGGCTAATTGGTTCTGCTTTTGTTTTATAATGAAGCCTAATCCTGTGCATGGAAGTACTTGGAAGTAATTCCAGAAAAGTGTGTGAAATCCTATACACACTTACCTGGGAGAATTCTCATTGAAATTAATGGATCTTACTTCTGAGTAGACTTGCATAGGATTGTGCTGTCAATCTTCTTTATTCTGAACATGATTTGATTTATGCCCTGCCCATCAATGCTGCTATCATTTTAAAATCATGTTGCTGGGAAAGCATCTTCATTTTATCCTGTATAGCCTTTGTTATGAGAAAAGTATTCACTTTAATGGCCTATAAAGCCAATGGCATTTTTTCCAAAGTAACTTCCAAACACAAAACTGGACCTAAAACAATTATTGCTTTTCTAAAAATACATCTAATGTGGATACATAGACCTGGTTCGAACAACATGGCAGGCTCTTCAGGACTTGTTAACCCACAGTGAGCTGTGGTGCTTCCGGGTGCATGCTGGGCATCTTTTTGAACATGTAATCCCGAGCAGGTGTTGCGTATTGTGTTAACCTGGCCACTAAGGGTTATTTGAGGCTTAAATAACCCTCATACAGTCCTCAGTTTGTTGTAGGGTTGTGAGAGAGTTGTTTAACCTTCAAATAGCCCTCACTGCCTGGGTTCACATACTAAGGCTGTAAACTGATACACACTTACATGGAATAAGACTCACTGAACTCAGTGGTACTTATTTAGAATCACAGAATAGTAGAGTTGGAAGGGGCCTATAAGGCCGTCAAGTCCAACCCCCTGCTCAGTGCAGGAATCCACCTTAAAGCATCCCTGACAGATGGTTGTCCAGCTGGCTCTTGAATGCCTCTAGTGTGGGAGAGCCCACAACCTCCATAGGTAATTGGTTTCATTGTCGTATTGCTCTAACAGTCAGGAAGCTTTTCCTGATGTCCAGCCAGAATCTGGTTTCCTGTAACTTGAGCCCATTATTCCGTGTCCTGCACTCTGGGTTGATTGAGAAGAGATCCTGGCCCTCCTCCATGTGACAACCTTTCAAGTATTTGAAGAGTGCTATCACAGCTCCCCTCAATCTTCTCTTCTCTAGGCTAAACATGCCCAGTTCTTTCAGTCTCTCCTCATAGAGCTTTGTTTCCAGACCCCTAATCATCTTGTTGCCCTCCTCTGAACATGCTCCAGCTTGTCTGCATCCTTCTTGAAGTGTGGTGCCAAGAACTGGATGCAATACTCAAGATGGGGCCTAACCAGTGCCGAATAAAGGGAAACCAGTACCTCATGCGATTTGGAAGCTATACTTCTATTAATGCAGCCCAAAATAGCTTTTGCTTTTTTTGCAGCCACATTACACTGTTGGCTCATATTCAGCTTGTGATCTACAACAATGCCATGGACCTTCTCACTTGTCGTATTGCTGAGCCAAGTATCCCCCATCTTGTAACTGTGCATTTGGTTTCTTTTTCCTAGGTGTAGAACTTGGCATTTATCCCTATAAAATTTCATCCTGTTGTTTTCTGCCTAGCGCTCCAGTCTATCAAGATCACTTTCAAGTTTGTTTCTGTCTTCCAGGATATTAGCGATCCCACCCGATTTTGTGTCATCTGCAAATTTGATAAGCATTCCCTGCACCTCTTTGTCCAAATCATTAATAAAAATGAAATCGGCCCTGGAATCGGTCCTGCAAGTAGGAGTGGAATCACTGTAACACAGTGCCTCCTACTCCCATCTCGTAGAACCAATCCAATAAGATACAATGATCAATGGTATCAAAAGCCACTAACTATAATGATCTGCCTTATATTGAATCAGACCAGTGGGTCTGTATCCCCACCCCATTCTTCCGGGTATAGCAGGAACTCTCAGAGTCTCTAGGAGAGGTCTTCCAAGCCCTGTTATTTGAGATACTTTAATTAGTGGATTTGAACTTGGGACTTTATGCATGCAAGACTTGTGGTCTATCACCAAACCTATATTTATTACACCTAAGAGCAATTGAGTCATAGACTCTGAAATCAAACAGTTAATTCGAGCTGCAGTCTTTCACACTTTTACTTAGAAGTAAATTTCACTGTAATCAAGCATGCATTTTGTAGCATTTTGTGTAGCAGAATGAGTTTTTTTTCTGATCAGGAAGCATATATTGCATATATTGGGTTTTGGGTCCACATACCTAAAACCAAAAGCTCATGTGTATTGCCATTCATGTAAAATATTTGTTTCTCTATTATGTGGATGGGAGAAAGGCAAAAGTTCAGAATAAAAAAGGAGCCTTCATTAAAAAAGGTGCCTGGATGGAGAAAGTAACTTTCCCAAGCTTAAGGTTGAACAAAACATGACAGCATCAGATCATGAGGGTATCTTCATGGCATGAGTTGGCACCACATTCCCCCCAAAACCCCACACTTTTGCTTCTGCGGAGTTGCGCCCCATTATCCCCATGCAAAGGAGTAAGCATGGGGTTTATATGGATCTAGAAGGGGAGCTGCTGCTGCTGTTGCTGTCCCTCCATGGCTTTCCCCCCTTACTTCGAGGGTATTGAAGCCATGGAAGGGGAGAACTTCCCCCCAGCAAAAGGGAGACTTTTCTCCCCATGGAGGCAGCACAGGGGCATTCCGGTGGCCATTCAGCTCACCAGCTCACCCCTTTCACCCTGCCTGGCACCAATTAGGGGTCACCATCCACCCTACCACGCCTCTGATGCGACCCCTGAGCAGTGGCAACAGATGGCAATGCGCCGTCCTTGCCACACTCCAGACAAAAATGTTGGGGTAAATCCCCAAATGTTTTGCTTTGGGGCTTTTGGGGAAAGCCCCAGGATGCCCACAAGGTACATTCTGCCTCATATAATCGCCACCCGCGCCATCGCACACCCACCCTGGGCTTTCATAATGTATAGACAGCCCCCAAATCTGGCACAGTGTAGTGAAGTAATTTTGGTTTCTGGACTTATTCACAGGACATGTGTGATTAATGCCATGGCTCAGCCCTGGAATATATAAAATCGTAAGAAAGATGGGTGCCTCTGAGTATATTTGGAGTGCATTTTCTTTCCCATAGAATACTCACATGCCACCCCATATATCTGGGATGAGAAGACAGAGCTGCCTAGTCAGTTGTGAGCCTCTTAGTTTCTTTGTTTTACAAATTAAACACTCCCCACAAGGAAAAGTAAAGTGAGCAGGAAAGTGAATGAAGTGGGGTAGATGTTATTATTGGAGCAGCTCCAGGGAGAGAAATAATAAAGTTATGGCTCACCCAGGAGAAAAGCATACTGGGAGCCTCTGAGGGTGCCTCTACAAGAGAGGTTTAATGCGCTTTGAAGGTTCATTAAAATTTTTACCTCTACAAGAACGGAGCGCAAATCGGGCGTAGAGGCGCGTTATCTCCCCGATAATGCGCATTTTCGAATGCGCGTTAAATCACGAGTTTTATTTTGCTCCGGCCGTTAAAGCGCATTTTCCCCGTGTGAACAAGCGATTATGCGCATTAACTTCTTGTAAAGCGCTTTTTGGACATCAATTAATGCGCTTCGCCGCCCCTCGCCGCCTCCCGTGCAGAGGGATTAGGAGTAAATGCGCGTCTGCGATAATGCACATAATCGCCGAACCGGGCGCAAAATCCTTGTAGAGGGAGCCTGAGAGGAAGAAAGGTAGGCAGTAGCTGTGAGGGACAGGGCATGGTCAGTTAACATTAATGGAATTCTGTCAGTACTTTGACCTCTGTAGATTAGATAAGTGGCCAAATTCCACATTGCCTCTCTCTGGGAAGCACTTGAGTTAGATAATAGATATTGGTCATAAATATTGCTCTCAACGATCTTTAAAATGTTCAATACAGTCTAAATGGGTAATTGAGTATCTTTGCACAGTGTATTTAATTGCTATGTTTTATATTCTATACTGTTGGATATAACTCTTGGCAGCAAGTATGACCCACAGTAACAGACACCCCACTTTAGAGCAGAGAAGCGGAATCTTTTTCCTGTCAAGATCCACTTAACCTCAGTCAAAACCTGTTGGGTTCCATATTCCAGAAGTGGTTAGGGCCAGAGCCAAAACTGGACAGGCCAGAGGCAAAAATGGGGTGGAGATATGGGTATAATCCTTACCTTTGTTCAGGACGCAATGGCACAATGGGGAAAAACATTTGCATCCAGGACATTTTTTCTCCAACTTGTGCAAGATTCCCGTCATTAGCTTTGTAGTTAGGGGGCAGAGCAGGATGGAGTAAATAATATCAATAAAAGAGAACAAGGATGGTGAAGGTTCTTCAACATTACAATCTTGTATCCATCGTCATCCTTTGATGGTGTATCTATTATGGAAGAGTTTGTACATTACTTCGCTTAGCCATGGATTCACCATAGACATCTACCTCATTTCAACCAGACTCTCATTTTTTTAAATTTATTTATTTATTTTAAATACATATACATGCTACATTTCAGGCAGAACTCTCCTGAGGCATCTTACATCAAAACCATATTACAAAAATATATCAATAAAAGCACAATATAAAGTTAAACACGAGAGTATATGCCATTTTGCTCTCTGTTGCTCTGCCTTCAGTCCATTAGTTGTTCTAAGGGGATGCTCTCATGCAGTGGTTTCAATCTCATAATCTCAATTATTATTAATAATTGCATTTTTATCAGTCCCTTTTCCCAAGGAGTTCAAGGGAGCACACATGTTTATTCAATATCAATTTTATTTCCTAGTAGTCCTGCAAGGTAGGTTAGGCTGAGAGAGTGACGGATCCAAGGACACCCATTGAGAGCATCATGGCTGAATAGGAATTTGAACTTGGCCCAAACATTCTAAACAATTCACTGGCTCTCAGTGATTGCTTTGTCTTTGATTTGTACTGATATTAAAAACAGATCAAAGGACTGTGTAGTCTGGCATCCTGCTTCCAGAGTGGCCAATCAGATGCCTATGGGAAGTCCACAAGCAGGGCATGAGGACAATATTCTTACAGGGATGTTGTTCTGCCCTTCTGGTCATGTTGGTTGCCCTTTTCTGCACTTCAAGCGCTACAATATTATTTGTGTGTGAAGTGGTGACAGACCTGTAGACAGTATTCAAAGTGTCGATGCAGCATAGATTTCTATCAAAAACATTATGATATTGACAATTCTTGGTTTCTGTCCTATCGAATTTCCTTGCATTGAATTTGCCCTTTTCACAGCTGCTGCAAAATCGTTTGGTTCTTTCATGGAGCTCTCCACCACATCCCCAAGATGTCTTTCCTGGTCAGTCACAATCAGATCAGATTTGGGGTCCCCCCCAATATACTTATTTTGCACTTACTTACATTTAACTACATTTGCCATTAAACTGATCATTCACCCATTTTGGAGAGATCTTTTTGAACCTTTTCCCAATTTTTCTTTTTATCACCTAAATAATTCACTTTCATCAGCAAACTTGGCCATTTCACTGCTGATCCTAAAATCTATGTTATTTATGAACAAGTAAAAAGTTCCAATGCAGATCCTTGGGAAGCCCCACTTCTAACATCCATCCAATGTGAGAACTGTACATTTCTGCACTTCCTGTTCTTTAAGCAGTTATCAATCCTTATGAAGACCTGTCCTGTTTTAGGACCTTTCAGAGTACCTAGCACTTTCATTCCTGTAGTTTCTATTAATTGTTGTTCTTGTAAGACTGAGAAAAGCATTATATGAATTCCTGAACTTTTTTGATTCTGCATCTTATTAATCCTGGGTGAAGGGACCAATCTGGCATGTATCACTGAGAACTAGTTGAATGAATTGGGTGTTGTTGACCTATCCTAGATTTGTCCAACTGGATATATAGTGCAGTACTAACATAGGCTGGAGGGTTGACGAAAGGCAGTTGCTATCATTTATAAGAAATCAGTCTTCTTTTCTGGGAAATAAGGTTGGTTGGGGACCAAATTTGAATGCTGTACCTTGTCCTGGGCCGGAAAGACAGATCAGGGATTCTGTTGGTGTATACTGATCACTACATTGCCCACCAGTCTCCCTGTCTGAGTTACCGGAGGTGGTCTCAGATATGTTTGAAATTTCCAATAAAATTGTCCTGGGGACTTCAACATTCATGCTGGGGCCACCTTTGGAAGGTCCAGGTTGGGACTTCATGGCCTCCATAACAACCATGGGCCCATCTCAACATATCAGCCCAACATATGGCATAAGACACAAAGCAGGAGCCTAAAGGCTTTTCCCAAGAGAGGCTTTTTATCCCATTATTTTACTGGGTCTTCTGCTTCTGGATTCTTTGCAGGATTAAAATTGGCGCTTTACTTGCACTTCCCTCCCTCCCATGTTTCCCCCCTTTATCTGTGAGTTCACTATGTTTTATTATACAGCCACTAGATGGAACTTCCTCTTTACAGGGACAAATTCAAACAGATTCAAACTAGATCTTTTTATTACCTCATTATTTTTGTTTCAAATTAAGCCACAGAAATGGTCAGAAAGCACAGGAAAGATGCAGAGGTTGACAATATCATGTAAAGCACTTGGAAACTTCTGTGAGTAACCAATCTCAATTGCAGGATAAAAGCCCCATATGGAAAAGCCCTGAAAGTTTGAGGTTAAGTGAATACTTTGTGACCCCATTGTCATGGGCAGATAACTTACTACTACTACTACTACTAATAATAATAATAATTTTATTTCTTACCCACTTCTTCGTTTGGATTGAGGCAGGGAACAACAGTAAATACAAAATATGATAAAATACATAAAACTGATTAAAAGCATGGTGCACATTATTAAAACTGCATTAAAACATCATAAAAAATGTTCTAAAAACATTCTAAAATTCCACTGGATATGCCTGCCGGAAGAGAATTTAGAATTCTTAAATTCTAAAAGACTGTTAAGTTGACGAGTCTCCTCCGGCAGGTCATTCCACAATCTGGGAGCGGCAGAAGAAAAGGTCCTCTGGGTAACTGTTGTCAGCCTAGTCTTGGCTGACTGTAGTAAGTTCTTCGCAGAGGACCTGAGCGTGCGAGGCGGATTGTATGGGAGAAGGCGATCCCGCAGGTAACCTGGACCCAAAACATGTAGGGCTTTAAAGGTAAAGACCAACACATTGTACTTCGCCCGGAAACTAATTGGCAACTTGTGGAGCGATTTTAAAGCTGGCGTATATGGTCATCCCTAGGTGTACCGGTGACCAACCTGGCTGCCATATTTTGAACTAGTTGAAGTTTCCGGACTAGGCACAGAGGTAGCCCTATGTACAGTGCACTGCAGAAGTCGAGCCTCAAAGTTACCAGTGCATGCACTACCGTCTTTAGGTCTTCCAACTCTAAGAAGGGTGCAGCTGGTGTATCAGCCGAAGCTGATAGTAGGCACTCCTGGCCATTGCATCTATCTGGGCTGTCATTTGAAATTTAGATTGACAGATTGATAGTAAATATGATCAATACAAGTAAGTGAAATAGTGATTCTTGATTAGCCATCCAGCAAAACTTTCCCAGCTGGTAAATGGATTATTATGTGACCCAGGTAGGAATGTATTTGAACCCCTGGACACCAGCTGTGACAAGTTGCAAGGCACACTGAGGGTAAAGATGCATGTATTCAGTCTGAATTTCATGCCATTATTGGTATGATGGAGGCATCCAGAACACCGCCTAGTCTAGTTGTGTACGGTCAGTTTCAGTTGATACAGCCTGGGAATAAAGTTCTTGGTAGGATTAAGCCTACCACCTGTATTTTGATCCTTGCCCATCTTGGCTATTAAGAAGCCAGAGGGTATTGACTGGGTAGGTCAAGAAACTGGATGGGTGATTAATGCCTCATTGGAAGCATGAGTGGTCCTGGCCACCTTGAGAGATACAGTTGTGTGGCCATATCTTAAGAAATCCTCCTCGGACCCACGAAACTGTAACAACAATGACCCAGTTACTAACATCCTCACCCAGCAGCCACTGAGGTTCTAAGAGAGAGTGTTTTATCTTACACACACACCTGTCCCCTTCCTAGTTAAGGTGCATGTGGCAGGGAGGGAAGGCATGTATTTTTGCCAAAATGGCTCTTGATTCTCATCCAGAACATTCCTAAAAAGAGATTGTATGCAGAAGTGATTAGCTAACTATTTAGTTCCCATGGTAACACATCACTTGGCTATTAACAAGTGCAAACTATTGACCAGATATGCCTCACCCAATCCAACCGACACTGACAGACCTACTCACAAAAATTGATAGGAAAACCCATACCAATGTTTTTGTTATAAGAGTGTTGTTTAAGAACTCTCAGGGAACTCTTGGACCTGTGATTTATTAATTTTTAATGGCTCAACAACCTTTCTAGCTGGTTTCCTGCTTCTGGTTACTGTTGGTCTGCGCGCTCTCTCTCTTTTAGCAATATGCTCCTCAAATTCTGGTTAATCATCTGCTTACATTGTGTGTGTGTAAGTTTGTGTTCCTTTTTGTTCTCATTTGGCTGTTCCTATGATCTAATCGTTCTCTGGTGCTGTTTTCCTCTTATTTTACTATACCTTGTACTCTGGTTGTATACTTTTGAATAAAGAAAAGTTAAAAATACATACACATGCAAAAACTGAAGACAGCTTCCACACATCTGTAAAACTGGGAGATATCACACAGGTAGATTTTATGAAGATGAAAATGAATAATTGTAAAGCAGAGGTTCTTAATATGTCTACGATTTGGGACAGGTAACTTGAATGGAATGCATACACAGCAGGCCGGTAAATTGCTTTTCATAGAAATGTTGAAGAATTCTAATTAGAACCTACCTAAGGTCATTATCACACGGGCGGTGGTTTTAAGCACAGGTGCCACGACTTTGCTCCACTTCTTCAGCTCTGGACTCGCATGACGGCCCTGTCCTGCTGATCTCTCACCCTGAGGTTGGGGTTTTTAGTTTCTGTTTCGATGTACCCCTGAATGGGCAAAGTCCAAAAGGCACAGGCAGGTATTGCAGGTATCACAGGTACCGTAGCAATACCGAGCACGTGTAAATAAAAATGTTAGACTTGCATAGGAAACGGCGGGGGAACCATAGAAGCAAACCAGGGGGGAAATGGAGGTGTGATAAAGCCCTAATTAGTTCTGAACTTTCTCAAGGCTCCCCAGCAGTTTCCACTTTGCTGCTGTGCCCTTTCTTCCATCCTTTTTTTTTTCTTTTCTCATTTTCTTCTTGTTGTGCTTTCTTTTCTGTCCAGTTTAACCTCTCTGAGATTTAATTTTCCTTGGGTGCAGCTCCTAGAATTCTGTTGGTACATGACTGGACATGGTGAAAGATGTTTGTATGTTTACTCTTGACAGTTGTATCCTTCCTGACTAGCATTTGTGTCTCAACACTCATGCAGGAGATTACACTCTGGTCCTCAGCACCATCTGAGCAATAGCCCCTGGCACTTTTATCGGTGTGTCCAAAATATGCCTTTGCACTTAAGAAAAATGCCAGGCTGGGAATGTGGCATGTTACATTTTCCTGGCTGAGTCCTTGTACCTTCAATAGCTGTTCAGCAGGAAGAAGTTCAGCAGGTGAAGTTCTCCTACCACAGTATTTCTCTGCTAGGAAAGAATTTCCAGGGAGGTAACCGTTAGTAGCAGCAAAAGCAATGAGGAGGCTTGTTGCACTCTCTTCCATGTAGTTATTATGGCATCAATAGTGCAGTTATGGAATTTTAGACACTGGATTTAATGGCCTTTGATAGCCAATATGTATTGCTTCAGTTGTGAAGCACATATCTAGCATTCCTCTTCGCCCCACACCACATTTCATGTTTTACAACTGCTTCTACATCCCTGATAAGTTAAAACAACAAAACTATGTCAACCCTGATGTAAAAAACAAAACAAAAACTAAGCATAGAAAGTTTTGATTTTTGAACTCACTTAAATCATAGCACCATCATGAGGACACGAATAAAATGGAATTTGCTTCAGGTCTGATCACCTGCTGCTCTCTAGGTGTTCATTTGGGACTCCCCTGCACTAGGGCCCCCCTGGACTTTGGGCCCCTAGTCCATTTCTAGCTGCAGCACGGTATGGCATAAGAGTTCTGAGGAAGTGGATTCTTAGACCATGTAACAAAACTGTGTACCCTAAGAAACCTATAAATCATTAAATTGTCACAAGCCTCTTTGTTGTTTTTGCTGCTACGAAAGCTGGGCCTGTTCAATTAATAGCTTGGCAATTAAAAACAAAATGTTAGCCATTCAAAAACATCACCCACTCCAACTTTGCCTTGTGAACCCATACAAGAAACTGTGCATTTGGACCGTGTGAAGATGCAACGATGTGTCTTGTGCATAGTCTGACCATATGAAAAGGATGTCAGGCCTCATGTAACTTTAACAGTTGTAGAGAAAAGGGAATTTCATCCAGTGTCATTTGTATGCACTTAGCTCCTGGTGAAATTCCCTCTTGGTCACAACAGTTAAAGTTGCAGGGCCCTGCCTTCTTTTGTATATGGTCACTCTAGTATAGTGCCTGCACCTTTAACTGTTGTGATGAAGAGGGGATTTCACCAGGAACTAATTGCATACAAATGACACTGGCTGAAATTTCCTTTTCTCTACAACTGTTAAAGTTACATGAGCCCTGTCCTCCTTTTCATATGGCCAGCCTACGTGTGCACGTTTCGCATTCTTCTCCTCCGTGGACCGCTAGTTGCTTTTCGGAATTCAACCAGTCCCCTCGAGGCTCATCGTGTGAAAGCAGGCGCGGAATAGTTGCGTGACGGGAAGGAAAGCGAGGGTGGGTGGAAGGAGCGAGAAAACGAGAGAGAGAGAGAGAGAGAGAGAGAGAGAGAGAGAGAGCTGCCGCTGCTCTGCTGCCCAAAGAACCCGGCGTCCTGCTCCATTTGTGTCACTCATGCGCTCTTTTCCCAGCCTCCCGCGCTTCTCTGCCTCCCACCCAGCCGGGTTATTTCAGGACACAGGCCGCCTGTCGCCGTGGGAAGTGCTGGAGCCTCCTCGGCGTCTGTCTTTGGCCTCCGACGAGCCCGCGCTTGGCAGGTGAGCCCCTCCTCCTTTCGCATTCCCTCACTGGGAGCCGCCACCGTCTGTCCGCCCCTCCGTCCGCCCGTCCTTCGGGGAGGGGGAAAGTTCGCTCTTACTTTAGAAAGCAAACAAACCCAACGCGAGCGAAGGAGGACACGCGTCTCGCGATTGGACGAGGGAGAGAGGGAGGTAGAGGAAAGGAAGGAGCGTGGCGGCGGCGGCCGGGGGAGACAGACACACGGAGGCTTCGTAACACGGCAACCGAGTTGGTAGAGTGGGGCGGGTGGATATAAATGGAGTTTCTAATTAAAAATATATGGCACAGGAGCCGCTCGGCGGGCGTGAAATGTTATAGCGAGCACGGGCGAGCGCTCCTGAGAGGAAGCGGGGGCGGGGGAGAGAGAAGCACTTCTAATCTCTTGCACGTGGATCATTAAGAGCTGATGGTTGCAGCGGCAACGAAAAGGGCGGGGGAGGAAGTTGGGGTTGGTTTTTTTGGACCAGGCTGCTTATGACGGGATATAAAAGCAACTTGGCACATTTCAAAATGATTATAGCGGATTAGTCAGCTCTTAGATGATAGCTCAGGAAAGGTATCTAGTGCGTGTCCTCCTCGGGACGACCCCCAGGGCTTGACTCCTTAGCAGAAGGGTGTTTAGGATTGCAAAAGAAAGTGCCCCAAAATCCTTATTGCTCTAAATGCCTTTTATTAGGCCAACGTGAAGATCACAAAATACTGTGTAGCAAGCTTTTTGGTTCTCCAGAATTCTTCATCAGGGAAAATGGTAAACAAAAGTGGGGAGGGAAGGAGCTGATATTCAAGCCATGGAGGCTGTGTTATTACAGTTTTACCCTCCAAAATGGTGAATTTGTTTCTTTCCCCTCCCCCCGCCCCCAGAAGATCCTTTCAGTGTAGGCCTAAAAGCTCATATTGAGAATGAAATCCCACTCAATTCAATAGGATTTAGTCTCTTGATTAGTATGTAATGGATTGCAGCTCCATATTTGGGAAAAGCTAGCTCAGTAGCAGAGCTCATACTTTGCATGCAAAAGGCCCCAATACCTGTTTAGTACCTGCCATCCCCATGTAGGGCTGAGATGCTGGAAAAGCACTCCCGGACAGTGTAGATAGTACTGGGCTGGGTGGCCCAACGGTCTGAATCAGTATAAAGCTGTTTCTTGTGTTCCTAAGGTCAGTGTGGAATCAGAGAAATGTCATTATTTTGGTTTAAGTGGGATTTGGTGCATGAACCCTGGAGGACACCTTTCAGAAGATTAAAAGAGCTGTCAGATCATCAGACCCCTTCAAAATAAGACTGGGTTGCTAGAAAACCTGAAAAAAGGGGTGGCCAAAAAACCAGTTGCAATATATTTACTTACATACTATCAATGGAGAATGAAACCTAGTAATGTATGGTCATTTATCCCCATTTCTGTCTGTAGCCTTTTCAAGACAGCTACATTTTGGCAGTGTAGTATCTTATCTGGTATACAGTGTTGAGCTTCTGACTTAAGGATTATTATTTTTAATTAAAACAAATAAAGGAGTTAATATATGGTGGAATTGCCTTTTTTTTGGCTCAGAAGTCTTCAAAATGTTGAGACAGCACAGCTGATGGGAGGGAGATGTTCCTCTTCAGAGTTTATTTAGCAGCCAGGGATCTACATTTGTATGTCCTGTTCACTGCTAAGTAGGCCAGATGTGTCTCCTGCTAGCTGACCTGCCTGGAGGTATCCTATCTTCCCCATCCAAACATGTGAGCACATAAGTCAGACAGAGAAGTGTGCCGGGTCTTTGCTCCATGAGACATTGGTTTATATGCCACTTGACAGCCAAGGATCATGGTGGCTGCTTGATTTGTCTTTCATATTCAGTATTCTCACTTGCCAGCTATGGTTCATAATAGTAAAGGATAACATGGGAGTTGATATGACCTATATGCTCACTAATTAAAGGGAAGCCACAAAGATCTGCTCCCCTTTCCTGGAAGATTTGAGTATCGTTTCCTAAGCATGGGACATGATTTACCTCCTGTTGCTTCCAGATAGTTATATGGCCCCTCTCTACCACAGGAATTGCCTAAATAAACCACTGACGTTGGTTGTGATTTTGCTAATGGTTGTATAGGGATGTCAAAAACATTCACTTTTTCCATCTATTTACTCCAGCAACTTTTTAATATAAGTGCTGCCTGTTAAAATCTGGGTTACCATCTTGAGTTTATATGTTTTTGTGCACAAAACAATGTGTAAAGAAGGGCTACAGTTCCAATATGAAAAAAACCCTTTGCTGTGGGAGATAGAAATCCCTGCAAAAGAGAACAGTAACTGTACTTTCCATAAGACAGCTCGCTCCAACCAGGGGCGGATCGACACTGCTGCTTTAAAGTGCTTTAAAGCAGTAGTGACAACTGTTGGGGCCCAGGACACACTCCAAAACAGTTGTCACTACTGTTATAAAGCGCTTTAAAGCACTTTAAAACAGCAGTGTAGATCCTGCCCAGGTGGCCTCCAGGTGCATTGGACTGCAGCTTCCATAATTCCTAGCCAGCATGGTCAATGGCCAAGCTGTCTGGGAATTGCGGGTCTTGCAATCCAATGGACCTGGAGGGCATCAGGTTGGGGAAGGCTGCCATAAGAAAACACCAGTGTGACTCTTCCATTGTGTCATGTCCACTGTTTATCTTTATGCTTGGCATTGACAAAGCTTTGCTTCTTTGAACGGCCTTCTTTCTACGGCTCTCTTTCAATACAATGCTTTGTTTATTGATGCATACATCCTTAGACAGCACATAGTGAATCAGCTGAAAATTTTGAATGAAGGGTGGGATAAGAATGTTCATAATAAATATAACTGTCCTGTTTGCAGTGTTGTAGGGACAGAGCTACAGGAAATTTGTCAGGATCGGTAGCAAAGGCAAGGTCAATAGGCAGTTCAAACACAGGGAGTACCAGAAAAAAACTCAGTTATCAGGGAAATACAAGACAGGCAGATAGAAGGTGGTGCACAGACAATATTCCAGTGCTCTGTGCCTAGAACTGAAGGCTTTTAAGCTTGATCCTTCAGAGCCCTATCCAGAGCACAGCTACAGGCTGTCAATGCCACCTGAGGAATGGTCCACTCATGAGCATTGTGTTGCTCACAAGTATACCTTTACTCACAAAGAATGGGCATTTCTGCATCTGGTCAAGCTTGAATCTTTGGGACTACCTCCTTTGTGAGGGGAAGGATTGTCTCCTCTGAGAGCCTGGTAGCTTTGATCTGCCTCAAGGACCCTCAACACAGACAGCTCCTCCATGAAGTTTGGCTTGGAGGGCTCTAGGTAATAGTCCAAAGGGGAGTCCTCCAGAGGGCGCATGCCAATAAGTTATGGGTTTTCTCTGCAACTAGATGTGATAATGGCCAGTAACTTAAATAGTTTTAAAAGGACATATAGACCAATTAATGGTGTTATTGATGACTTCTAATCACCTCCAGCTATACTGCTGCTGGGGAGCAACAACACTAGAGGGATATTGCCTTCATGTCCTGCTAGTGGGCTTCCCAGAAGCATTTGGTTGGCCACTCTGGGAAAGAGGATTCTAGACTAGATAGATCATTAGTCTGATCCAGCATGGCTCTACTTATGTCCTTATATTGGTAAGTTCTGCAGTACATCTTTATGGTTATGGACATAGCTTTGAAATATCGATGTAGTGTCTACAAAAGGGTTGTGCTCCAGGAGGCAGAATATCTGTGCCACGTATTGCTTGCTGCCTGCCTTACTCTTTCCACATTTCTTCTTCCCCAGAAACCAGCAGGGGGCTGTTTCATATTTCTCTTCCTGTCAAAGCAGTAGACATTTTGCAACTAATGAATAGCATGTTCAACTATAATGTACATATTCAGGATTTTTAATGCAAAATAAGTATGTCAACATAAATATTGTTCATTTTATTTTAAAAAATGAATGCAGAATTGAGATATCCTGGGTGCAGAATATAGAGCTTTATTTATTTATTTATTTACAAAGTAGAAGCAGCCCTGACTATAATAAAGTATAATTGTGTCATCTTTCTAGTTCTTTGACAGTGGTAGTTTCAGAGAGATCCTTTGTAATTTCCTCACTTCTCCCCCATTACTAACTGTGCAACCATTATAATGGAGCCTATCACTAATACCTCTGGGTTTGAAGGATAAATTGCTACTTATATTGTTTTATATAATATGCATTTTTATGCGGGATATTGATGTAAGGCATTATGAATGAAGAAAGTTTTATTTTTGTTTGAAAGTACAGGCAGATCAAGGTTTTGCTCAAGTTTTCACAGCAAGACACCTGGAAATCTGGAAAGAGGGTTCAGTTTTGTTTCTACCACAGCATAAATTTTCCTGTTCTAGAGACTGATTGCATTACTCTTATAACGAATGAAATTGTCAACTATCTGCAATAAAAGCACCATTGGTCTATTGCCAGATTAAGTTGAGAAAGTTATTGCTTTGAAGCAGGTCTGTACAACACATAACTTACAGGCCATATGTGACATGGCAACCTTATATGGTACCTTGCCAGATTGTTTATATGCCGTTGGTTTTGCAACATGCCTGAAGTTGCAAAAAACAGAGGGTTCATCACAAACACAGCAGACCGTGATTCATAGCTGATATATGCCATATATGACTGAAAGGCTGCATATGTGCAGGCTTGCTATAGAAAGTCTAGAAGTAAAACAAATATAATAAATTGGTCTTTACAGCCACATAACTGGGAGCCCAGCATTGCAAAAATCTTAGCAGTGTTTCAATGCCAATGAGTAATCTTTCAAAACTGTGCATATGTTATACAAAACTGATCCATGCTGTGTAACTATGAAGTTAAGAGCGTATACAAGCTTTCCCCAACCTCATGACCACCAGATGTGTTGGAATACAACTGTTGTTATTTTAGCAAGAAAATGCTGCAGAAAATGAAAGATGGGCAACTGGCTAAATGAAAGTGTGGAACAGACTAGCAGGATGTTTGAGCTTGGTGCCGAATGATATAACGTAAAAAAAACATTTCTGAATTAAACATCAACTAAGTGAAAGTTACAGGAGTGGACTGGAAGGCCAGAACTAATTGCAGAAAATAGATTCACACTTGAGGTTCTGCTTTCTTATGGTTTACACTATCTCAGAGAGGATCCTTTGTAGCAGTCCTCCCCAATCTAGTGCCCTCCAGATGTTTTGGACTACAACTCCCAGCATTCCTGACCATTAACCAGACTGCCTGGGACTGATGGGAGTTGAAGTCCAAAACATTTGGAGGGTATGAGGTTGAATAAGTCTGCATTGTACCATCTACAATGTTGAAATTAACAAAAGGAATAATTGGTTATGTAGTTAAGAAATACAGAAGAGATGTATATATTAAAAATTAAAATTTAGAAATGAACATGTCTACTTTTAGTGTACATTGTTATGGGCAAACTGGAACCAGCATTGCAACAGGATAATGAATGCATGAGAGACATGGCACAATGATTGATGTGAGGAGCAGGTCTGGATGGAGTTGAACTTTGCTACTTGTCTGCTCTCTAGGGGGCCATTGTGCCTCACCATGGGCAAGCAGGCGAGTGGAAAATTCTTCAGCTGTATTAAGTGCAATACTCTAATAGGAGCGTTAAACAGTATCAAACATGATTCTGCACAATTCCCCCCCCCCCCCCAATAACTTTGTATGGCTTTGCCTATTTTACTTCCCTGTTTCAAAAGTGAATTAGGCCTGAAGACCCAGACCTAATTTTTTTCTAGAGCTTTCCCAATTGGACACTTTGACCTAATTGGACAGTTACGAAGTTTGCCAAAGCATGCATAAATAGGTTGTTGCCAGTTTTCCATCAATTATTAATAAAGCTCATTTAGAAGATCAATTAGCATGTTGAAAAGGGGATTTGGAAGCAGAAATGTTATAAATGCATCACAGGGCCCAGTTTTGTTAATGCTTAGTTCTGTGTGAGGAAGTAGGTAGTGTAATGAACAGTAAACAAGCAGTTTTGTTCTAGGGAAGCATTTTATGCTTGAAGGTCAGATGATAAATACAACTTCTGGTAATTGCTTCATCAGATTTAGACAACCTCTTCCCATTTTGCTTTGACAGTGTTGCTGGGGAAAGTAGCTGCTGTCCCTGAACAAGCACCACAGTAGCTAATTGCACTTGGCCCGACCTCTACTGCCAGCTCCTGCCCATCACCTGGGGCAAGAGAGAGAGCACAGATGTCCATAGTACTGCTGGAAACAGTAATGCAGACTGTCCCTGCAGCCAGTTCCAGCTTTAAAAGGACAGAACAGGCATCTAGAGTACTGGTGAAGTAGCAGCAATAGAAGGTAGTGATAGAGGAAGAGTTGACGCAGCAGCTGAGTTGAATGGAACTGGGGAGTTGGGCTTCTTAACTACTCATTAGCCAGCTGTATTAAACTGCATAATATTCTATGGAAATTATTACAGTAAATATGTTAGCTGTACTCTTTCTAAGTTTACACTTATGCATATACTTCTGCTGAAACTGAAAAAAAATAATTTGATTATAATGGCACTTTTAAAACCGGTGGATTTATGGCGAATATTCTTTCTAATACAGATTTTTTAGTCCATTTTGATTTCAGGGACTTTTTTTTTTTTTGCCCTGTGAATCTAAAAGTATGCATGCAAAAAGAAACAAAATAAAATACATGAAAAGGAAAGGAAGTGAGCAAGAAAGTTGCAGGTATACAGGCTTGAGAGAATATATCAGTAGCGGTAATAGAAGAGGATACCAGTGATAAGTATTACAATATTAGATGTGTTTATCTTCCAAAGAGCAATGTTGTCCAAGTGTTGAATAGCATTTCCAGAAGGTGGTACTGAGGAGTTACTGCTTGGTTCCATTGCAATTATATCACGGGTTTTTATAGTGCTTGAGATTTTACCTCCCATGTTATTTATCATTTACATGAAATCGCTGGGTGAGGTTATATGGAGATCCAGGGTGAGGTGTCATCAATATGCAGATGCTGCCCAGCTTTTTCTCACTTTTATATTTAACCATGTGAGACAGTGGTTATCCTGAATCGACGCATGAACAGGGTAATGGGCTGGTTGAGGCCAGTCAACTGAAGTACAGTCCAGTTGAGTGATGTTCAACCTTCTGGAGGAGGATGCACACTCCGTGAAGGAGCAGGTGGGCAGATTAGGAATGCTCTGAAGCCATCATTGTCACTTGAGGCATAGGTGGCCTCAGTGGCTAAGAGTGTCTTTTATCAGCATAGTTTGATATAGCAGTTGCAGCCCTATCTGAACAGAGATGATATGGTGAAAGTTATCCATGATCTGATAACCTCCCATTGCAAACAGTTCGGAAATTTCAGTTGGTCCAAAATAAAGCTGCTAGGCTACTAAATGGGACTAGTTGATATGATCATGTGATGCCAGTGCTTTGTCAGCTGCATTGCTTTCCAGACCATTTCTGGTCTCAATTTATATTGGGGTGGACCTTTGAAGCCCTAAACGGATTGGGGTGAGAGTACCTAAAAGGGGATTTCCTTCCAAATTTAGGTAATCTTTGGAGGCTGACCTATGTGTGCCTCTGCCAAATGAAGTTAGAGGACATTCTTGGTTGTGGTGCCCACTAATGGAATGCCCTCCCGAGGAGGCTTGCCTGGTACCAGGCAAAAAATATTCCTTTTCTCCCAGGAATTTTAGATTTTAGATTCTAGACTTTATAGTTTAGATATGCCTTTAGTGTGCTGGAATGCTGCTTTTTATATAGTTTATATTGTATTTTTTGTGCTGATTATTGTTATTCTTGTTTTTACTTGTGTCCTGCTTTTTTTCTTATATTCATTGATCATGTAATCCATCCTGAGAATTTTTGTTATTTGGTAGACTAAAATAATAATGAAACTATAGCTGAGCTATGTGTTGAAGCATTATTAGTTAGAAAATCCACCATCTTAAGTTTTTGAAAGCATACATGAGCTCAGAGATTAACGTTCTCCACTGTGAACTACCACTGAATGTAACATGAGCTCAGGGATGACTGGAAGCTACTACTTTCACCATCTAAGTTGGCATGACCCAGTTATTCAGATGTCGATGCAGGTGTTACATTAACTCAGGTGATAATCTCCTGTGCCAGCAGTTGTATACCAGCCAAGTTCTTAAAAGGTGGGGCAGGAAGGTGGAGAGGAGCAAGGCTTTAATATGGCCCCTTGTTCTGTGGAAGAAATTTGGTATACCAGCCTAAAAATAATTATGCTAGTGTTTTTGACATTCTTCCTCTTGAGGGGTTTTGTTATTCTCCTTCACCACCCTTTTATATGTTAGATCTTACTTTCAGGTAGTGTTCCTGAGTGGCAGGAACATAGGAGGCCCCTTCCCTGCCATCTGGTCAGACACCTCAAATTATATGGCCAATTAGTACAAAGCAAGCTTTATTAAACAATCAACAAAACACAGAAGGCAAGAGAGAAAAGCAAAGGATACACAGAAACAAGAAAGCAAACCTATAACCTGTCCACTTCTATCTCACCTGCTCCTCTGTTATTTGTAGACCAACCTCTCACAGAGAGGAACCCTGCTTTGTATATTCTGTCTTTGGGGTTGTTTTCTGGTCTGGAGTGGTATGGGCTTGGTTCTTGGCAAACCCACTCCTCTCTGGTCTTCCAATATGGGCTTTCAACCCCTCTGTTTAAAGGGTAGATCGCAAGGCAGCTGTTGTACACCCACACCTATGCCTGATTGCCAGGATCAGGAGAGGAGATAGTAAGGAGGGAGTATTTTAGCCCCCATTCCACAGGACAGACATCCTTAAGTGGGTAGTAGCCAATTTCAAGCAAGAAGGAAAGCAAGCTCCTTGCTAGAGTATTAATTCTTGAAAAAGACTCAGGACTGAATGTAAGCATTGCATCTGAGCACTGGTACAGGATCCTTCTGATTACTTCTGAGGGTGAACGTGTGCAGTCACATATGCACACCAAATTTGCATCTTCATTTAAAGAGAAACACAAATATCACTAATGCCAACAAATAATGACTATAGGAACAGTTGGTTTCTGTGACCTGGCACTTTGAGGAATAAAACAGCATATGGGAATATACTGTAGGCCACTATTCAAAGCTGGTGAAATTGGGCTGCCTGTAACATGAATTACTTGCGCATTTGTCCCATTGATTTTAGTGGATTCAATGCATCAGCAGGGGTTAATTGGATTGGGACTCTTCCAGGCACTGTTTCAATCCCAGAACTTAGTGCAACAAGGCTACAAGTAGGTGGCCAACACTGCTGGAAACGGAGGGAGAGAATACAAAAAGGTGAGGAAGATGATCTTGCAAAGTTACTTTTGCTAATCGTGTGCTTGGTTGTTGTAGTTGGTAAAACAGGAATCATATGCTTGAAAATAGTGTCATGCTCTGAAACCAACATAATTGCTTGAATTGAAGAGTATAATTTATTACTGCTGATAGTGGTATTAAGATATCAGGAAGTAACTGACATAACTGTGGATGACCATTGCTGGAGAGCAAGTTAACATAAAGAAAGTATGGATCTGACCCACTAATATTCTTTGTTTTATTTTCCTCTCTGTTATCCTAAGGCAGTCTTCCCAAACCTAGTGCCTCCAGATGTGTTTCACTGCAACACCCATCATTCCCAGTCAGTATGGCCTTTGTGGCTGGGAATGATAGGAATTGCAGTACACCAGACTTGGAAAGGCTGATCTAAAGTATGATTTCTCTGTTCATGACACTTTCCCACTTGTCTACCTTGTCATCATTTCTAAACAGTGTGTATTCATCAATGTACTGTGTTGTAGTCACCATTCAGGAACTCCAAAAATGACAGGATGATTTAAGGACAATGTTAGCTCATTGTCCTTAGCAAAACCTATGTGAAAGGCTTGACTCACTGTTGCCTTCCTACTGCAAGTTCGAGTCACTTAATGTTTTAAATTTTGGGATTTATTTATTTTCTGGATGTAGTCATATAGAAATAAAGGCCTTTAAAATTAATGTATACATTGATTTTATTATTATCCAAGGACTTGCTCTGCAATTCACAATAAAGGTACAAAGCGAATACACTTCACCAAGTGTCCTGTACTATGGGTTCTGTACTACCTGGTTTCTTGCTTCATATCTTATTAGTCAGTGTAGAGGACATTAAAATATATGGGTGGAATCCAATTAAGGAAAGAAGAATGGCTTCCATCAAGGGAATTGGGAGGGAACAATTCCCTCTCCCCCTTGCATCCCCCCATACAACCTCAAAATCTGTTCTGGAGGATTGGGGGACCCTCCTAAACAGATTTGGGGGACAGGTACTGGGGGATTGAGGGGGAAGGAGAGGAAGGGAAAGTCCTGTTGCATGATTGGCAATGTTGGATTTTTCCAAACATAATTAATTTTGAGAAAGAAAAAAAAGCTCGCCCACATACACATTGTACGAGAGTTCTTTCCATTTCTGGTTTCATTCTGTTTACAGGTGACTCATTCTTGGCAGAAGGAGAGATACTCAATTTATATTTTAATTCAATCATCTGCTTTAAATGATGTGAAATTGCAAGTACAGTTTAATATTCCTGTAGTTTTTTTTAGATTAGTCATTGTTTTTATAACTAATAGGTATCCAAACTTTTCCTTTTCCTAACTAACATTTCATCATTATGAAGAATATAATGGATTTTTTAAATGCTCCTCCAACTTCTCTTGAATACACAAAGAATCAGCATCTAATGAAAGCTTTGATTGTATTTATGTTAGGCCTGGCTTCAAATCTAAGCTTGGCTATTAGGTCTTCTTGTTAGTTCCTCTTTGATGAAATGGGAATAATAGGGACTATTTCACAGTGCTAATGCCAGGATTAATGTAATGGAAATAAAATAGCATTTTGATTTATATATAGCAAATATTTGCAAAATAACAACATCAATTATTTTCCATAGCAATTTGTATATAGCAAATATTTGCAAAATAACAGCATTGATTATTTTTCCTAGCAGTTGCCTTTAATATTATAAACCATAGAACAAATAGAATTATAATAATTACTTTAAAAATATTGTGAATACTTAAGCTAGATTGTGGAATCGGTATATTGAGGTCTGTATTTGGTATTTTAGTTAATTATCGGATAATGAATGTATGTATGAGATAAGTGTTGTTTCGAAGTTTACTAGATTTTAATTAATCCTTTTGTTGAGACCAAGTTAGTGTCCTTAGTTCCCATTGAAACCAATGGGATTTAAGTGAACTCATAATTAACTTGTCCCATCAAGTGCATTGAAACCTAAGAGGAAGTAACCTGGTGTGAATCCAACCCCTCATTAAATTAAGATACTATATTTTGGTACTTTGTTAGAAGATTTGCAAAATAACAATATATCATTTTTGTAACTGTTGTTCTAATATCATAGTCTCTTTCATCCTTTGAATAACTACAATCTTACGTCCAAAACATCCAAGTTTGTTGTCTCAAACAAAACATAATAATCCATTATCTTCTTTCCACTGGTCAAAGAATCTTGACGTTAATGAACTTTCAGTTAGAGATGATTTCCCACATTTTAAAAGGGAAGGAAAATGCTCTGTTGCATTTCATGTCTTGTTGATAGTCTTCCAAATTCACTAAGTTTAATAAAATTCATTTAAATTTAGTGAATGTTTGTGGGTGGTCTAAAAATTACATTTTCCAGCTTACATGATTATCTCCCTATTTGAAAAGTGTGTACTTCATACACATAAAAGTGCTGCCAATTCCCCCACCCCCATACTGGATGCCTGCCTTGGGAAACCACCATGCATGTACTTTGAGTGGAAAAACGTACTTGTATTGACCCTTCATATGTTACTGGATTTATGCTTTTTCAAATTTAGAGATTATTTTTGTGTGTCAGAAAATAATAATAATATGTGAACTCGTTGGCAAGGTGAAGGTACTAGTCACTCATTCCTCAGCAAGGTGTTTTTGCTGCCAGTAACAGAGGTTGCATTGTGCCTGCCCTTTAGAGTGAAACTTGTGTTTCCCAAAATGTTTAAAAGTCATTAGGTTAAAGTAAAATACTTTTAATCACTTTCCCCTAGTGTAGCAAAATGTGTCCCATAGTGCAGCCCGTTTATTTTGTTCCATGGAATTCAATGGCATTGCCCTGTCCTTCAGTTGCATATTCCTGCTTGACTTTTCATTTCTTTGCGTGATGTTAGTGTCCTGCCAGAGTGTGACCTTATTTCTGTATATAAATGTCTGTGGGAATCATTTTCTATGCCCACTGCTTTTGCCTAGATGGGGCAACGGCATGCATTGTATGCCAGAATCAGTGCCTCCCACTAGGACTGCAAGACTGCAATCTGGCCACACGCTTCAATGGAACTAAGCTTCCTCTGTAACAGCAAGGATGTACGAGAATTTCATTTCTGTTAGCAAATGAAATTCTGTGCGCAAACAGAAGTGCTTTTTTTTGTTTTGGAGAAATATTCACACATGCCCAAATTTGCAATCACTTCTGAAAAACACATCATTTAAAAAATGTGCAGTTTGAAATGCATGATTTACAAAAATAAATATGCATTTCCACACTTCAGTGAATGGGGGGAAAGTGAACACTTTTGAATAATGTGCCCAGAAATGCACTTTCCCCATTCGAATGAACTGAAAAAGAAGTCAAAAATGGAAACGGGAGCAAGCCGAGATGAGCTTTGAAGTGATTTTTGGAGACTTTAAGTGAGCTTGAAAATAACTCTTGCAGCAACTCCGTATCATCAACTACATATTTATATAAGATGGCAAGGATCCTTTGTACAGGCAAGAAGAGGCGAAATAGTATTTCTTTTGAGCAAGCAAAATATATCCTGTAGGAATGCATGAGTAGCATAAAGTTGAAGCTATTCTGTGCTTGCAGGGTACTAGTGGTAGGTTTTCTCAATACTTACAGAGAAAGTAAAATGGAGACTGCTAGCGTGCGAACTTTATTAAGGGGAACAACCTGTCATGGCCTACATACTAGCGCCATGCAAGTAATTTCCATGTCAGGAGATGGAACATGGAAAGGAGGAATGGATGTGCTAAGCAAAAATAAGGCACTGGTTCTACAGAGCTGATCTAGGAATTTTGTGTTACCTGATTTTGTGCTTGTACAGCATGGCTGATAGAATATTTAGACTAAGACGTATTCTGTTATCATTGGCCATGCATATAACTAGCTTAATGACCATCCTATAAACCCCACTTATCTGGTGCAGAAAATGGGACTGGGCAATTTATGTGTATAGTCAGTTCATGAGAAACATTCCAAGAAGACTTTAACTTGCAAATATTTTTATAGTGTTTTATTTTCAGACACGGCATTGAATTGCACCAGCATTCCCACTTCGTTCATTCACAACATGGCAGATAGGGTTTGTGGCCTGGGAATGTAGGTGGGGAATTGAGCAAAGGAAGCGTCAGGCTTGTATACTTTCCACCACTATGTGCATAACCTTTGCAGAAGGGCTGCGGAAGCTCTTTTAGCCCGAGGGCTGAATTCCATTTCAGAGAAGCTTTTGAGGTCCACATTCCAGTGGTAGGTGGAACTGAAGGCAAAATGGGGAGGAGCCAAAGACAAAAATCCAAAAAGCAAAAAATAAAACAACCCACCCACGCCACAAAAGAAAAGACCAGGATGTTTTAGTTTAAAGCTGTTACTGCCAAGGGAGGTATTTTGACCTTTTAGAATGGGGAAAAAACTGCACAAAAGGTAGGAAACAATAAAATGATCATTGGGTGGAGGAAAGTGGGTGGGGCCGGGGGAAGGATGTGTGGTCCCCTGGGGAATATTGGAGGGCCAGATTGGGGCCCCAGGAGGGCCAGAGTTTCTGTACCCCTGCTTTACAGCCCAGTTCTCTGCATACTTGAAAGTTGGTCCCACTGAGTTCAGTGGAGCTTACTCCTAAGTAAATGCATGTACGGTTAGGGCCTTAGTGTAAGTGAGTCCTAATTTCATCAGCATTTAGATAGGTAGGCCACAGTTCATATATCTATAATGTGGGAGAATGTGCAAGCTCACAATTTGATCCTGCACTGTTGACACATTTATAATATAAACACCCAGTCTGTCTGTGAACCAGCTCTTACATAGTGAAGTTCTCAGTGCAAAAAGAAGAAATGTTAAAGTAAAAATGCTTTATTTATGAAATACAAAACAGTAATTCAGCTGCAAATCTGGGGCCTTTTGCATTATGGCATTTTGTGTCCTGTTTAATAGGTGTTGCATTTCTTACCACCCAAACAAAAAATGGATGTGTACTCTGTCATTTGTGTTTAACATGGCCCTTCGTTTTTGAAATATCTGGCAATAAAATCAACTATAAAGCTCTGAAGAAATACTTTGAAAATCAGTGCCAGAGTTTCTGGTGAAACTTTGTAAGATGCTTTAACTGTGATTGCAGCCAGCAAGGTTTACTTTCTTAAAAACCTGTAACTCCAAATAGATGTTCAGTACCAGTTTTAAATTGGAAAGCATCTTAAAGGCTCCTTTCTAGACACGAAATGTTGTCTGACAATTGGTTCTTGTGTTTAATCATCTGCCTTCAATAACAAATTAATTTTGGGTTTCTGTCAAAACTAAAGACAGAATAACATATTTGGGTAAAGGAATTGTGTAGTGTGTACTCCTGTGATCTTAAACTTCTCATCCTTAAAAAAATGGTTTGCCATAAAATATAGCAGCTTTACAGTAGATTTTTATGACAGTGATACGATTATCCCTTTTCTATATGTGGATGAGCTGTGCCTCCATTACTGCCAATGGAGTGGTAAACTACTGTTATTGTTTTTAAGTTCTTTGCTAAAAATCAGAGAAAAAAGAACAGAGTTGGAATTTAAGCTACCCCACCCCTCCATAATTGCCTGGATAGTGGAACATTCCCTCTCAGTGCAGCAGTAACGATGATGATGACGACAACAACAACAACAATAATAATACTGGAAATTTTAAAAAGAGAAAAAAGAAAGAAGCACCTTCCCCCTGAAACTAGGAGAGCAGCCCAGATTTCCTAGCTTCGGAAGTGCTGAGCTAGCACCTCCAGAAGTGAAGCTCTGCCTTGGCAGGATTTGGCGCGGGATGTGTCAATACAGGAATGTGCTGGGAGAACGAACGCCCTGGGGCAGTGAGGTAGGCGCGCTCCTGGGTTGTTTCCCTTCCGTGAGATCGGAGATCCCCCAATCGATCCCCCCCCCCACTTGCTGGGAATCACCAAAACCATCCGAGGGGAAGTGAGGGGGGTGGGGGGTGGGAGAGAGAGAGAGAAGAAAACCTGAGCAATTCCCAGAGAGAAAGGGAGGGGGAGGCACGCTGCAGGCTTTGGATGTCACTCCTGGCTCTTTGCTCAGCAAGGGAGAAGGATGGGCAGCCGCGTCGACCTGGAGGCGCTCGTCGGTTAGCAAGGCAGAGGGGCTTTCCGCGGGCCGCCTGGCGTGTCCTGAAGGGCTAGATCCACCCGGCGGGCAGCTCTGTCCTGTCCCCTGCGGGCTCAGCCGGACTTATTCTCCCTCTCCCGTGTGCGTGTATGTGTGTGTGTCCCGCCTTGCGTGCTCGCGTTGGCTGCCTTTCTCCCAGCCCTCGCGGGGCGGGTGCTGAGTTCTCTGCGCCTCGGGCTCCCGGTGGGGCACGGAGAGGCGGCGGGGGTGGGGGTGAGGTGTGTGTGGGGAAAACCAGGTCACAAGCGCCGAGACAGACTTGGGAAGTGTGACTGACTGACTCAGGTATTGGCCGTCAGGCGGGGACGGGGGAAGGCGGACTTCCCTCCCTCCCCCCTTCCCCAGCATTATCGCACCTTTGATAAGGATAAGCGCCAAACGGCGGCGGCGGCGGCAGCAAGAAGCCTGGGTCCCAGCTGCGAGCTAGTTTGCGGTAAGTGTTGGGGCTTTTGCGCCTCAGCCCCGCGCGCGCGGGAAGGGGGAAGCCCGGGATTTGGGCGCCGGGCGGTGTCGTGGAACCTAGTGACCTGGTCTCTCTCCGGCAGGACTTCCCAGCTGGACTTGGCCGAGGGAGCAGCTATGGCAGATGTGTGCAGAGGCGGTGTATTTTTAGAACCCGGTTGGCTACGCTCGTCTGAAATGCATAAAATAATAATCTCTCAGTGGAGTCGGGTGCGTGCGCCTGTGGTGTGGGTGTGGGTGTGGGTGTGGGGGGAAGAGTTGTCAGGAGGGTTGCCGGCGTTTCAAGAGAGCGTCTTTGCCATGCAGTGAGGTGTTGTTTGAACGGAGGTGGCGGGGGAGATAGCTTTGATTTCTCTCTATTTTAGTCTCTCTCGATCATGGGGGGAGATGGCTGCAGGTTTCTCTCTGCCGTGCGTATGTGTATGCATTTATTTTTATCCCCCCCCCCCCCCAACCTCCAAGCAGCCTAAGCGTTTGACGGGGCAGAGTATTTCATCACAGGGCTATCGACTGTATTAAAACAACAACAACAACAACACATATACATTACAAAAAAAAAATACATGGCTCCGCACAGCGTGTGCTCAGTTGTTGACAAAAAATCTCCCTCTGTGTGTGTGTGTGTTTCAACGTTTCTCTGGCATAGTTCGTGCGGGCGCCATGCACGGAGCCCGGGTGGAAGTTTCCATGATGAGTAAGTTATGTGACAAGCGATCCTGGAGGAAGATGTTCGCCACAACTCGCGGGAAACGGATTAGCGGGCTGGAGGAGTGCAGAGATGATTGAGAGAGAGGGAAAACTGCGAAGTCTGGCATGTTTGTGTGGGTGTGTAGGAGACGCCTCAGAAAGATGGATGGCTTATAAAAAGGAAAAGGGAAAAAGAAGAAGTTTCTTGACTTGTGTGTTTGTCAGTTGCGGCCCGAAATGATTATTTTCTTGGAAAATGGATCCCCTGAAGACTTCTTTCGCCAACAATTCCAAATAAATAAGTAGAAATACTAGACTCGGGGAAAGCAAGGAAAAAAACAAAGTTTGAACCAAATAAATAGCTAGGTTAAGAAAGCGAGGAGAAGGAGGCGACAGAAAAACCCAAATACTTTATTTGTAATATTTATTTATTATGCAATGTTATATCCTGCCTATTTAAAAAAATCCCTGAGGTGGCTTGTGAATATCAACAAAATGCCACCCTTTTAAAATAATACAATGTAATAGATTTATTACATTTATGCCTCACTCTTCCTCAAAGTAGCGTACGACAACCTACATGTAGTAGTGTGGTGTAGTGGTTAAGAGTGTTGGATTAAGGAGAAACTGGGTTTAAAGTTCCTGTTCACCCATGAAGTGAACAGTTGTTGGGCCAGTTGTTTTGTCTTTCAGCCTAGCTAGCCTACCTCACAGGGTTGTTGTGAGCATATAATGGGCTGGGGGTGGGGGAGGAGGTAGAAAACAATGTATGCTGCCCTGAGCTGCTTAGAAGAAAAATGAGATAAAAATATCTTCCCTCTATTTAATTCTCAGAATAACCAGTGAGATAAGTTAGGCTGAGATATAAGTGACTGGTCCAAATTCGTCACCCGCTAAGCTTACTAGCTGAGTGGGAATTGGTACCTGTGTCTCTGCAGATCAAGTCTAACACTCTAACTGCTCTATCACACTGGCATTTGATTTAAAAACAGCATAGTAGTAATGGTGACGAGTAGTTTCTGAAATAACAATCATATTTCCCCCCTCCCCTTCTTCTTTTTGATTACTGCAGAAGTCAGACCATTTGATTTTCATTAATCCTTCTCCAGATAACATCTGTCTAGCTACTGCTTGCTTTCTAAGAAGAACCTTGCTCTTCTTGACATTAGCCCCCTCTTCTCAGACGCTTTGTCCTGGGTCCACCCTTCTCAGAAATGTAGCACAGGTCATGGGTAATTCAGAGGGAGGGAAAGTATTTGAAGCTTGTACAAGGACATGCTCTTCCTTGCCAGTACTTTACATATTCTAGGCCTCCGTAGAGAACAGTTTCTTGGTCTGAGTGTCCACACTGCATGCTTAGAAGACAGTGCCATCCTATACATTTGTACTCAGAAGCCCCATTGAGTTCAATGGGACTTACTTCTAGCTGTCTTAATAGCCCTTCTCTCTTCCCAGGGTGCCTGGGAATTATGATTATAGGAGACACTACAACTAGCAAGGCTGTTCAAAGTCATTTTGCTCCCTCAGGGGAAAGGCAAGATGGCATTCCTCCTACCAACTGAACTGGGAATAAAATCTTTGATGGCATGGGTCAGCAACATCCACCTCACCTGAGGGCAGCAGGGTAGCTTTGGGGGCACAAGGTTGCTTGGAACATACAGCTGTGTCCTTCAACAAAAGGGAATGGACAGGGGACTGTCCCCACTCAACACCTGGTGTCTGAGGTGACTGCCTTTCTCTGCTTAATGGTAGGCTGGCCCTGATAGCTAGGCATTTCAAACAGTATCCTTAGCACTCTCACAGAACTACCATTTCCAGGATTCTTTGGGGGAATCCATGGCAGTTAAAGTGGTATATATAATGTTTGTAATGTTGATAGTTTAAGCCCTGGTTGTATCTCTTGGGATCTATTTATCCAATAACTTTTATGTTACTAAAATTATAATTTATAACCATTATGGCTTCCTCCAAATGATCTTGCTGCAGGTGCTATAAATTTTTCTGTTTAGAAATACCTAGAACTGCAGTTGCTTGGGGAAAGAGACTGAGTGATAAACTAATTGAAATCAAAAGTGCAGATGTGCCTTTTGCAATGAAGCGGCAGTCCTACATAATGTTAATCACATATTGAAATCAAAGGGGAGTAGATTTGATTTATGGACTGAAATCTAAAAAATATAAACACTTTTCTGTTCTGTGATGTTAAAGTGAACAAGGCCTATGGGTCAGAACAAAAAGCCAATGTTTATAGCCATCTACGGTACTATCAAATAGCAGCTTGATTAGTGCTGAAGCATACTTCATAAATTAACAGTAATGAATAGTTCCATCATAGGAACATAGAACCAGAACGGACCTTGGATGTCATTTATCCTACCCCTTGCTCAGTGCAGGAATCTTGTGATTCCTGCTTATATACCTCCAGTGAAGGAGAATCCATTATCTTCTGAGATGATGTGCATCCTCCCATACCATTCCTGATTATCCTTTGCCCATAGAATTGTTTGCATAGTTATATAACATGCTGAGATACCTTGTCAGGTCATATAGTATTGATTTATTCATTATATTTCTCTCCAGATGTTTTGGACTACAACTTCCAGCATTCCTGATCATTGGTCATGCTGACTGAGACTGATGGGAGTTCAAATCCAAAACATCTGGAGGCTGCCAGGATGGGGAAGCCTGGCATATATGAACTGGAATGGCATGGAAACACTCTATAATGCAGTGACAATCATATTACAGCCAGTAACATACACATGGGCTGATTGATTATGAGTTCAGTAAAGATGTGCCAAGATAATTTGGGGGCCATTTATTTATCTTTTCTTTTTAAATCAAACTATTAATGCTCAAACTCCATTGATTTTTTTTCTGGCATAGCATATTTTCAATCCACCAAGGTAGCTTTGAACATTATCCAGTTTCACCCTTGGGGTATATATTCTGTATATAAAATTAGAATAAAAGATACTGGTAGCAGTTGTTGGTATGTACAATCTATGAAAAAGGCAGTGGAATGGTTTCACAGTTCAAGGCATAGTCCTGCAGCCAGATGGAGTGGGTTCAGAAATCCCACAAAGGGAAGTAGCTATGATAATATACAGTCCTGTATGTTACACCAACTTTTAAAAAGGCTACTCAGGGCTCA
This sequence comes from Anniella stebbinsi, assembly GCA_029215795.1. Classification (NCBI taxonomy): domain Eukaryota; kingdom Metazoa; phylum Chordata; class Lepidosauria; order Squamata; family Anniellidae; genus Anniella; species Anniella stebbinsi. Next base: position 188,157,340 of record JARDYH010000002.1, read on the forward strand.
AAGGTGTCTGACTGACAACATGGGACACTGGGCCTTTTATTGAGTCATAAAGCCAGTAGTTAATGGACCATAGCAAAACAAGATTCCTCAGGGCAGGTCTGATCCTGTGGTTAGAAGATTTTGGAGATCAGGTCATCGACTTCCTGGCAACATGCCTTCTCAAATATAGTCTGAGAAAGATGATGGGGAAATGTAGTTGAGTCTCCCTAGCTCATGCAGCTTTTGGACTCTACTTGCTTATAGTAATTAAAGACTAACTTCAGTCACATTTTTTGGGCAATGGTGGCCTTTTAATTAACATCTGGCTGGAGACCATAAGCTCCCACTTTGTTTTGTCCTTTTAGGCTACAGTCCATTTACTCCATAGCTATTCCCTTGATTCGTATGGGCATATCCTAGAGTAAATATGGGCATATTCTAGAGTAAATAGTTCATTTGTTGCAAATTGACTTGAACATCATGCATAATTGTTGGCATTAAAGTCTTCTTGCTAATCTTTCCTCCTCACATGCACACCTTTCCCAATTTACATTATGCACGGGCTGAAGTCATATTGAGCATCATGACAATGTACTTCATTCATTCCACTGAAGGAAGGAGAAAGGATTGTGAAACTTTTGGCTAGTGTTTGGGCTTATGGTGAGGAGCAAAATCATAGACACATTGGCCAGTTGGCAAGTGAAATAGGAGTAGAAGCTAAAAACAAAATGGCAATGGACAAGTAACTCTTTTTTTCTCTTTTATTCTGTTGGTGTGTTTTTGATTATGCTTTGTTTTAGAATTGTTTTAATCAAGCTTTTATTTGACTTTTTAAGTAGCTTATTTATTTATTTATTACATTTCTATACCACCCAATAGTTGAAGCTTTGGGCACTTCTCAAAAATTAAAACCACAAAATACAGCATAAAATACAATATAAAATATAATAGCTTAAACTACAGTGTAAAAATGCAACTGGAGTAAAACCTAACAGCAGTACAAAGATTTAAAATGCAATAGTAGATTTAAAAAGCAGAGCTAAAAAACAGAAATGACAAAAAATGCTTGGAAAAATAAAAAGGTCTTCACTTGGTGTTGGAAAGAGCACAATGTAGGCACCAGGCAAATCTCTCTAGGAAGCTCATTCCACAGCCAGGGTGCCACAGCAGAAAAGGCCCTTTTCCTGGTAGCTACCTGTCTCACTTCTTCTGACAGGGACTCCTGGAGAAGGACCACTGAAGATAACCTTAGAATCTGGGCAGGTACATATAGGAGGAGACGATCCTTCAGATAACCTGGCCATAAACTGTTTAGGGCTTTGAATGTTAATACCAGCACTTTGAATTGGTCCCAGAAAGGGACTGGCAGCCAGTGCAGCTGGGAAAGTATTGGCATAATATGATGATGTTGGCCAGTCCCCGTTAACAATCTTGCTGCCACTGTTTTGAACCAGCTGAAGTTTCCGGACCATTTTCAAAAGCAACCCCACGTATAATGCATTGTAGTAATCTGGACAAGAGGCTATCAGAGCATGGATAACTGGCTGGGGGAAGAACCGGAAGGGGGATAACCATATGTTTTCTAGTCCCTCTTCTCTTTGACTGGCTGTTAATCTCCCAGGGCAATACTTTCCCCTACTTGTGACCACAGTTATGGGGGCACCCTCTCACCCCCTGAGTTACCCAGTGCCTTTCCAAGGCACATATTACAGATATAAAAGTATACAATAATATAAAACAATCTAAAATTAGAGCAACAGCTAAGATGGAGCAAGTGAAGATCTGCATTTGCTACGCAGTTTCTATGATTGTAAGCCACCTTGCATGTCATTTTCTTCATAGAAAGGTGGGGTACAAATCAAATAAATCAACCCAACAGCTTTGGCCAAGCTTTTCCTCCACCCCATCACAGTCACTAATCATTCAGATCTAAAGAGCAAAATTTGAGATACCGAACTGAATTTTCTTGTACTTCGATGAGCTGTTCTGGATTACAGAAGCCTATCTGGAAACAAAGCTATGAAGGTCAGCATCTTTCAGTCTATGTGTTTCACCAACACTTTGTAACATATGCAACAATGGTCCCTTGCAGTTGCAAATTGCAGTGGAAGGCATTGCTAGTGGTGGGCAAGCTATCTTTCAGACCAGTGTTTCAGAATAACAGACCTTTTATTGATAGTCCCCTCATGAGCTTCTAAAGAACATCAGGTTTTCCCAGAACACAGTCTGAAAAATACGGAGGCAGGCAGTAAGCTCCTGAAGGAAAAGGCTTTCTGAAAATAAGTACTTGGAACCCTTTTTTCTAATGGAGCTTTCCTACGTAGGCTTCCCTGGAGAGGCATCCTTAAAAGTTAGTGTACATGTTACTTTTTCTGCTTCTTTAGTATAGACATTGAAGAAAATGCCACTGCAGTATATCAGATGGCAGGCCTCATAATAAATCCAGCAGGCTACCTTATTTGCTGAGGATGTAACAAATCAAAATAATAACATGTTTATTTTAAAAGTCTTGGGTAATCAAACATGCAAGAAACTATATTGTAAGTGATGCTTCATGGAGTTCTGGATTTTGTTTTCCATTTGTCTGCATGTAACCCATAAGGGAAATTTTAAATATGTGAACTTGGGCTTGCATAAATTGCTTCCCTCAAACGCTGAAAATGTGTGATGCTGATTGACTCTGATGTTCATTATTATTACTTTTAAAGTGCTTTATGCAAAAAGGAAAATTGTGAATTTCCAAGAGTAAATGCACACAAATTCAGAGATGCATTTTTTGTTTATAACAATTTCTCTTGTGTTCATTTCTCAGTCGTTCTCTCACATAGGCATACATACTTTATCCCTTTCCACACTATTCACACATTCAACTTGCATACTTGGACAATAACCAAGAAAGTAATCCTGTACTGCAACCTCTCCTCATCTGGTTCTCTCCAGATGTTTTGGACCACAACTCCCAGCATTGCTGACAATTGGCCATGCTGGCTTGTGCTAATAGGAGATGCAGTCCAAAACATCTGGAAGCACCAAGCTGGGGAAGGGTGCTATACACCAATTATGTTGGGGCTGATATGCTGCTATTGTGCCTTAGAAACAGCTGCTGAATCCTATATGTGCCCGGCCCAGGAAGGGAAGGGAAAACACAACACTTGGAAAATCCCCAAATGGCACAAAAAACAGCAGGACACCCCCCCCCCCACGTGTCCATGGAAATTCCACTGAAATCCACCAATTTGGGCTGTGCCAGTAACAATGCCCATCTGCCACTCACACATAGAGGGAGCCAATGAGTTCAGGGAGATTGGCTCATGCCTGCAGCACAACACACACAACATGCAAAATAATGCCACAAAACTCTTACTCCGGGAGCCCCAGTGACAACAGCCATCAGCAATCCTAATACTGCCAGTCCTCAGGCAGCTCCTCAAGCACAGGTTTGTGGTCAAAACAGTCATGTCAGGAGCTAAAGAGAGGGAACTCCTTTAACTTGAACCCACGCCACACACATCACGGAATCATTCTCTAGCCATTCAGCCACAGCAGCAACTTGGTTAAAACAACAATAAAAGAAACACAACAAAAAGCAGAATAAAATAATTTTAAAACCATACCTTAAAAGATATGGCTGAAATATATTAAATAAAATAACCTCAGATCTACTGGCTGGCAGAGGTTAGAATGGAGTGGAGGTGCCCCTCCTCCAGTGGAGAGCATCTCTGCTGGAGGGACAATGTCTGCCCTTGAGTGCTGAGTTATACCCACCAAAAAGCTCCATGGGTGCAAGTCTACTGCCAGCACTGTTACAACTTGCAGCTGTCCTAAGGAATCCCAGATCTGGCCCCTAAGCTACGCCAGCCTGGAGCTGGTGTTTTTAATTTCCCCCAATTAGTTTCAGTGCGGGGTATTCCCCCAAAATCAGATCCAAAATCAGGGCTACAAATTCTGGGGAAACCTACACACCAGTTTATATACCAAAGGCCTTCTTGAATTTTAAAAAAATGTCTTTGCATGCCCGTGGAAGGACATGCAAAGGGCACTGACCTAACATCCTTTGGCCAGGAGTTCCAAAGCCTGTGAACAGTTACCAGGACAGGCCTCTTCCGCATCCCCCCCCTTGCATCTCACATGGTTGGTGGCCCCCTTTCCTGTGTGGGGTGCTCCCTCCTTGAATATTAGCATGTTTATCTGTGTATTGGAATCTGTGTATTTAACTGTGGCATGGTCCCCAATGTTGCATGGAAAGAGTGCTAGAGCAATACAGTTCAGACAAGACACAGTATCCACATATAGCAAAGAGAGATGGTTGGGAGAGAGAGATGAGAGATCATTACAAGAGTTCTACTTTATAGCATGGTTGGTGGCTCCTAGACCCCTGTGGGGTGTTCTGTCCTTGAACTCCCAGTCTTGGCCAGGGAAAGATAAATTGATGCCTGAGGCAACGGACAAGATAGCACCTTCCCCCACATTCCATGCATAGAAACTGACGGGTCCAGCGTCCTCTGCTACTCCTGTAGGCAGCAGGCCAGCTTACAGGACACAGGGCAGGCATGTGTGGCTTTATCCTCCAACTAGGGCCAGCCCTACCATTGGGTAGGGTAAGGCAGTCACCTCAGGCAGCAGATGCTGGGAGGCAGCAACAAGGAGTTCAAGGGGAAAACTGTTTGTCTTGCAGTCTACTCTGTGCCCAGTAAATTAGTCTTCTGCCTTCAAGCTTGGTGGAGAACATTGGCCATATTCAGAAGACACCTTAAACTATGGCTTTAACCATGGTGATTAAGCCAGAAAGCAGGGCTGTGTTCAGAAGATACCTTAAATCATGGCTTTAACCATGGTGCCTTTTTGTGAGATACCTGTAAAGGGCTAGACAGATACAGGGCTGACCCAAGACATTTTGCTTTCTGAGGCAAAGAACAGGATGGTGTCCAGCTTAAGAAAACCTCTTCAATTATTACTATAAAATTATTTCTTATTAAAAATTCAATACATTATATATGTATGTTGTACCTTTCAAACTGTATAGAAAATATTACATCTTCAAATGGATTGAGGGCAAACAAACAGAAATTTAGCCCAGAGAAGAAGGGGTGTTTCTTGGGAAGACTGCTGATCTGGATGGCAGTTTGCAACCAGTTTCAGATGGGAGTTACTCTTCCTCTGAAGAATCATGGTATACAGTTTGGGGGTACTCCTGGAGCCAGTATTATCTATAGAGATGGAGTGCTATTTATCAGTTTAGGCTGGTTCACCAATTGCAATCCTATATGGAGAAAGAAGATTTGGCCTCAGTTATATATGCTCTGGTCACATTTAGGCTAGACTACTGTAATGCTCTCTACATGGGGTTGCATTTGAATATACTCTGAAAACATCAATTAGTGCAAAATTCAGCCACAAGAATCCTTGTGGGAGAATATGTAGGCTTAGATCCTTTCATACCAATTTTATAGTGGCTACCCATTTGTTTCTGGCTTTAATTTAAAGTCCTGCTATTAACCATTAAAGCCCTGAATGGTCTGGGACCAGGTTATTTGAAGGACTGCCTAAACAATATGAAACTGCTCAGGCCCTAAGATTGGTCTCAGATCCTGCCACTAAAGTTTTATCAGGTTGTCAGGTAACACTGACAGAGCCTTTTCAGTGGTGGTTCCTCACTGGTTGAATTTTCTCCCCAGAGAACTCTTCTTTGCACTGTCTTGGGGTCTTTAAGTGGTCCCTGAAGAAGTTTTTAAAATTCTGCCAAGCTTTTCATTGATTTTATCGCTGACTTTCTTTATATGTTCTTAATTTGATGTTGTTTTTATTATGTTCATTCATTTATTTTGCTTTAACATTTTATTGTGGGTGGCCCACAACAATTATGGTTTGGAACACCGTTTTGCATGTTTTTCCAATAGGGGAAAATCTGCCCCAGATTTTGCATGTAGAGAGCTATTGTAATTTGCTAGCAGATTAGCTAGGTTTGGTGCACAACAAAGCTTATTATGAGAAGTTATGGGGGAAAGGATTAACCTCCCATTTCGTGCCTCATGGACAGAAGCTGATGTTGCTCTTTGAGATTTAGGTCCGTGAGGAGTTTTTCTAGTGCATAGGCTATAGTAGATTGTTTTTTGAAGTGTGGACATTTGAGAAAAAAGAGTGAAAAGATGTGACCAGCACTCAGGCTGTTGACTGATATGGCCCAGAGCACTGTGTGGTTCAACAGTCACGTGTGCATCCCAGTGGGCTCCTTTCCTTTGTCACTTGCCACAGAAGTGCTGGTCCATTTGCCGAAGGAGCATTGTGGTTTGAAACACTATGACTGAAAAAATGATTTCCCAGTTTTTATATGTTCAGTTCAACCATAACTCATGAACCAGCATAGGTTTTGCTTCTGATTTTAATTGTAGCCTGCCTTATTAGAGCTTGCCATAATATTAAATAAAGAAGCTAAGTAGAGCAGTACTAACATAGGTCCCCTCTACAAGGATTCGCTTTTGCGCCTGGTTAGGCGATTATGCGCATAATCGCAGAAGCGCATTTACGCCTAATCCCTCTGCACGAGAGGCGGCGAGAGGCAGCGAAGTGCATTAACAGATGTCCAAAATGTGCTTTACAAGTAGTTAATGCGCATAAGCGCTTATTCACACAGTCAAAATGCACTTTAACGGACGGAGCAAAATAAAACTCGCGATTTAACGCGCATTCGATAATGCGCATAATTGGGGAGATAACGCGCCTCTACGCCCGATTTGCGCTCCGTTCTTGTAGAGGTAATTTTTTTAATGTGCCTTGAAAGAGCTTTAAATGCCTCTTGTAGAGGCACCCCCAGATCTGCTGACTGGGGTGGATATGTCCCTGTGCTGCTGGAAAGCAATTATTCTAGCGAGGGGACCATGTTTGCCTTACGGCCTCCAGTTACACCCTCAGAAAGTTCCATGGGTGTAAATCCGTTGCCTGCAGCATTCCTGCTGGTGGCAGTGCTGAGGAATCCTGAATCAGGCTCCTTAGATACAGTAGCTATTTTTCCCCATTGATTTCAAAGGGGGTGGAATCCCCAAAATAAGATCTGCTGGGCTATAAAGACTGGAGAAGCTGCTTGCCCCAAACCTCCCAACCTGGCCTGTAGGAGCCAGCCAGGCTCTGCAACTGGTGAGCAATCCACCACTTCACTCCGCAACCCAGTAAAGATTGCTCTCTAAATGAACTTAGAAGTATAGGGTGAGATCCAGGGCAAGTTAGTCATGCTTAGCACACATTTGCTTTAAGTGCAATAAATGCATGGTGGGTAACCAGTGTTTTTTTACATGCAGACCAGTTGCCTTCCTTCAGGGTAAAACCTGAATATATCCAAAAGAACCCTTTAAGCCTTGCTGAGAGTCTTGTTACATCACATGTTTATGATTGCACTAGCAATCAATCAGGGTATTTTATTTAATTAGTTGTTTAAATATTTTGCGTCATCAACAAGGCTTTCTTGGCAACTGCCATGTGGTAATGGATGAATGCCTTGATTGTCATAGTAGTGAAGAGTGAGTGCGCAGACAAAAAGCCTTGATCTGCCTCCTCAAAGGAACTTGGAATGAAGATCTGTCCAAGGCTAGGCAGTTCTCGCTTCATATTGTTCGCCGTCATATTGTAATTAAAAAGACCACCAGACTAGTTGGGATACCAGCTTACAACAATTTACACTTCCCAGTTTCGGTATAGCAAAACTGTTTGTTACAAGGTAGCTTATTTATTAAAATATTTCTACTTATGGCATCCCCATATTTCGAATAATTGATTCTGATCTATGTGAGGTATAGGGTGTGTCTTTGGAACCATTTTTTTGTGGGATTTGCAAGCAAATTATAGCTTTAAACCAGACATGGACCAGGGCAGGATCTACACGTCGTCCTCGATGCACCCTCCCTGCGCCACAAGCTGCTTCAGAGTGCTTCACCCCTCCTAGTGTGGCTCAAGCCTCAGAGGCTCTGCCCGTGCCCGCACCACAGCCACCGCCGCCCTTTCATCCAGGCCGGTCCCGGGGAGGGAGGGGGGAGGGTTGTAAACAAAAGCCAGCGATTGGGAGAGGGATTTCCAATTACTAGCTTTTGTTTACAACCCTCCCTCCACCCTCCCTGGGACCGGCCGGGATGAAAGGGTGGTGGCGGCGGCGGCAGCGAGAGCAGAGCCTCCGAGGCTTGAGCCACACTAGATGAAGTGCAGCGCTCCAAAGCGGCTTGTGGCACAGGGAGGGCTCATCGAGGATGACGTGTAGATCCGGCATATATCTCTTCAAATAGAGCAGGGGAGTTGAATCCTGAAGGCCGAATCCCATTTTGGGGAAGGTCTTAGGGTCCACATTCCAGTGGAAGGTGGGACAAATGTAAAAGGGGCGGGGCCAAAGTACCAGCATATTTTAGCTCAAAGTTCCTACTGCCAGTAATGAAGCTTTAGAAGAGGCATTTGAAACTTCTTGAGTGGCGGAAAAATACGTAAAAGTTCAGAAACCACCAAGCAATAGGTCATTAGAGGAAGGGGACATGGTCATTTGGGGAACCCTAGAGGACAGATTGGGAACCCAGGTGGGCCAAATTTTGTCCTTGGGCCTGAGATTTTGCACCCCCAAAATAGAGGTTGCCTTCAAATAGAGAACTGTCCTCTGTAAATAGAGAACTGTCCGCTGCTACTGAGCCGTGGCCAAAGTGAGGGGAGTCCCACATCTTTACCTGAGTGAGTTGTTTCTGCTTCAAAAGGATATGGGGATTTATTCCCCTTCAAATGACCATTTTATTATTATCATCATCATCATCTCTCTCTTCTTGTTCGTGGTGGTTTTTCTACATGGACATGAGGGGCTTTGCCAAGTCAAGCTTTCTTTTACTGATTCAGAAATTTTCTGACTATTTAACATGTTTTAAGTATTACTTCTTTCTGGATGTTGGTGTGGATATATTTTGATAGACCCAGTTTCTGAAGGTTTTCTGTGTAGTTTTTTTGATGTGATGCTGATGACTGATGTGATTAATGGAATCTTTTCCTCTTGGCATAGTTCTTTAACTTCCGTACCCAGTGGTGTATATTTTTCTCTCTTTTCCTCTTTCTTTTCTACAACATTTTTGTAATTATGTATTGCTATGTCAATTATTATTATTAATATTAATTATAAATGCTTATATACCAACTTCTCTGCCAAAAAGCAATCAAGGTGATGAAAAACGATAAAATCTTGCAACAATAAAAGCAAGGACATTAAAAACACTTAGAGGCAGTGGCCGAATACAGCTTCATTCCCCCATTCTTCACAGGCTGCATCAATAGCTTCTGAAGGACGTCTGCTGGTTGCCAACCTTACTACTATGCCTATTTGTCTTTTTTTATGTGGATGATCTTGAGGACAGAAATAATCAAAAGTGTGAAACCAAACTGGGAGAACAGAGAATATAGTATGGCTCAAAAATTATTTCTGTCAATATTATGATGTTATTAGAAGTTGATTTTTGGATACATTTTGAACATGTTTTTTAAATAGTGGCAACACTTGTTAGCACATCGTAGAAAACATGATGAGTCAGCATTTTATTTTTAGCATAAGCTCACAGCATTAGAATAACTTTCTCAAGTTCTAAAAAAGACTACGCGACCTACTCGTGATTCCAGGTGCTTATTTAGAACAACAACAAAAAAGAACATGTGAATGAAGAGCACAACTTTGTAGTGGCTGAAAATATTCAGTTCAGTTTTTTTCTCTATAGCTAACCAGACTAAAAACACAAAGCAAGGAAGATGTAACATACAAGAAAAGCAGGCTAAATATCATAATAGGAAAACAAGTGATAATTTAAGAAACCCATCAACAACTGATTTCTATACTAAAAATTATTGAATGAATTAAAATAGCTCAATAGCCAATATTGTCATCTACATTGAAAGTATTCACATTACTTGGGTACTTGTTTAAGAGCACTGTCAACCCAGAGGAATTACTCTTCTGCTGCTCCCAGGCTGTGGAATGGCCTGCCAGGAGATATTTGTCAATTTAATAGTCTTTCTGAGTTTAAGAAAGCCATAAGGACTGATCTCTTCCGGCAGGCCTACCCAGGCCTCCTCCACACGGGGCGTTTAATGAGCCTTGAAGGCTCATTATAAATTTTACCTACACACGAGCGGAGCGCAAAACGGGCGTACAGGCGCGTTATCTCCCCGATAATGCGCATTTTCGAACGCGCGTTAAATAGCGACTTTTATTTTGCTCCGGCCGTTAAAGCGCATTTTCGCTGTGTGAACAAGCGATTATGCGCATTAACTACCTGGAAAGCGCTTTTTGGGCATCTTTTAATGCGCTTCGCCGCTTCTCGCCGCCTCCCGTGCAGAGGGATTGTGAGTAAATGCGCCTCCGCGATAATGCGCATAATCGCGGAACCAGGCGCAAAGGCGCATTCTTGTGGAGGTGGTGTCAGATGAATTTTAAGATGTCTGATTGTTATTTTAATATTGTATCAGTTTTATATGTTTTTTAATCAGTTTCATGCATTTTATGGAATTTTTGTATTTAATGTTGTTCCCTGCCTCAATCCAGAGGGAGAGGTGGGTAAGAAATAATAATAATAATAATAATAATAATAATAATAATAAATAATTAAAGGTACTCTGAAAACAAATCTGTCATTGTGTTTGCTGTCATCCCAGTCGTTACTCCTGGTCCACGTCATCCATTTCCCTCTGTTGGAGGACAGAGTTGTATGTGTCATGTGGACTGTTGTACACAAACAGTGGAGGACACTGTTACATCACTAATGTTCGAGTAATATTCCATTGCTGGTTTGGTTGGCTTCTGTACATGGAAGTAGGAGTGGGGAGATGCCATCTCATCCTTTGCCTAAGGCAGCAAAATGCCTTGAGCAGAGCTGGCGTCAAGGGTAGGCATGGTTGGGCACCTGCTGAGGGCCCACACCATGGCAGGGGCCCACCGACAAGATCCCCCTGGACTTGCTCCTTTTCTTCACCATTGCAGTCTGATTGTTCTTCTGCCTCTCACTGTGGTCTGGACTGCAGTGGTGGCGAGAAGGAGGCACAGTAAATGCAATAGTAGCTAGTGACGATGGCAGTGAGAAGGAACTGACTGAGGGAGGGGGCCCACTGAGGGTGTCTTGCCCAAGGGCCCTTCAAAAACTTGGAATCAGCACTGATTTTGAATGCTAGTTGTGCCTATTAGTGCCAGTTGTGACACTAACCCAGTTGGTATTGTCATATATGCACAATATTTTTAGTCATAGGATCTGGATATATTTATGGTTAGTATCTCAGTCTGGATGTGTATGTGGTAAGTTTCTCAATTTATAATGGAATTTTTACAATAGGTTTGGGCACTGCATTGTATAGATGGAGCTTTTTTATTCATTGTAGTGGAGGGGGTAATGCCAGAAACTAAAAGGAGTGCATGCATGGAGCTAGCACCTCTATTGTAGTGAATGGGGATGTACACTTGTGCCCAGTGTACAAGGGGTCCCAGATCTGTCGTTTTTAAAACATTTATCTGGAAATTCTAGGTAGTGATCAATCACATATGTAATACTAACCTTTAGGTTTTGGAAAGTGATTAACCATTTACCATAATGACACTACTAGAACAATAATACACAAATTCTTCATCATGGGCAGCAGCAAGGATTTCTTTCTCTTACTTCAGTGTTTTGATTCTGGGCCAGTCAAACCACATTAAGGATCCCAGTCCATTTAACTTTGCTTCAGAAATATGTTTTTTTTAATGAATGGTGCCAACTCATTTTAAAAATTATTTTGTGCAAAATAATTTCCTCTTGAGCAAATTTGGATTGTTCTGTGTTCTTTGAAACACCGACAGTGCTGTGTTGAAGAATTAAATGTAGAAGTACTTATGAAAGTGGAATAGAAATCAATGTTAATTACTTTTCTTGTTGAGCCAAATAGTTTACTTAGAACACTATTATTTCACGTTCAAAAGCTAATTTATTATTGACAGTCTCTCTCTCTCTCTCTCTCTCTCTCTCTCTCGCTCTCGCTCTCGCTCTCTCTCTCTCTCTCTCTCTTAATATAGACCAAAAAAGTACAAGAACATTGTCAGTAATCTGGACCTCCAATGCATGCATGTAGAACTCTTGTATAATCAGGGAGCATAGGTATGTTGAGTTGGATTCTGGTTCTGCCAGGTCCAAGTCTTCAGTCAGGTTCTTTTGAAACCTGATTGATGACTTGAACCTGGCAGAACCAGAACTGGAACCAGAACCAGAACCCAACTCAGCACAATAGGAAACAGCCTTATATCCATCAAGCTATTTGTCCATCTAGTAGTGTCTGCTCTGACTGGGATTGATTCTCCAGGGTCTCAGGGAGGGGTCTTCCTATCTCCTGCTAGCAGTTCCTTTTAAATGGAGATGCTTGAGACTGAACCTGGGACCTTCTGCATTCAAAGCATGTGCTCTGCCACTGACCTATGGCCCCGCCTGTCTATGTAAAGCTGTTCCCTAATGTTGGTTTGTTTGTTTATTTGTTTATTTATTTATTACATTTCCATATCACCCAATTGCTGAAGCCACAAAATACAAGGCAATAAAATGCCATTTAAACATATAAAAATACAGTATAAAAATAAAAAAATAACCAAATAGAACCTGGCTGACAGTGCGAAGATTTAAAATACTGTAAAAGATTTCAAACAACAAGACTAAAAGATTAAAATGCCTGGGAAATAAAAAAGTCTTCACCTGCTGACGGAAAGAACACAATGTAGGCACTGAATAAGCCTCTCTGGGAAGCCCATTCCACAACCGGGGTGCCACAGCAGAAAAGACCCTCTTCTTAGTAGCCACTCACTTCACTTCCTTTGATGGGATTCCTGGAGAAGGACTGCTGAAGATGATATTAGGGTTCAGGTAAAGTATGATAAAGGTCCTGTTTCCATGGGAGTTCCCTGAATGTGTTGACACTCCTGTAGGTTTCAGGATTGAAGCAGCCATCTATCTAAGTCACTTTAGTCACTCACACCAGGAAACAGAATTCGGGGTATTTGACATGTTGTGTAATTTGTATTTAACATATTGTGTAATTTGACAACTATTGCACTCTGTGGGACAGGCTGCAATTTCAAACACAGCTGGGATGTGGTAAAACTTGACCCTCTACTTGAGGGCATCCAGGTAGAGGGTCAAGCTTACTTTTCACTTCCATGGTAGCTCTGAGTTTTGCCTTTTCCCATACGAGTGAATAGGAACCATTTGTTCCTGTCAGGGAAAAATAAAGTGCTGGAGAACAGCGTTACTGGAGTTCAAAACCTGTCTATCAATACCCCTCTTTTTCCCAGGAGTTTCTGAAAAATAAAGTCCCTACATACATATGAACATACACACATATATCACAGACATTTCAGAATAATACTCATTTCTAGGGTAATATATGAACACAATAGTCAAAAGAGCTTTTTGATACTGCACTATACACAATGGCAATATTAGGTGACATATTTAAAATGTAATTTATTTACACGTACCATTTAAAAACTATATTTACCATGTATTGCTCTTTTAAACATCTTATAAATAGAACATCTACTGATCATGCCTTTAAGTGTTCATAGAGCAATTAGTATAATGAACACTGGCCTTTAATTAGGTCTCTTGGTGCTAAAATCCTGCAAATATTAAATAATAACAATAACAGTTGAAAAAGGACTTGTGCTGACCCACTTGCATAATCCTGCCAAATTCTTCCCTCATGGAATATATCTATAACAGTAAATCAATTTGTAACATTTTTATGCAGAATAACATTCAGTATCTTTAATAAATTCAAGAAGATGCATCCTTTCATGGTGTTTATTGTACAAAGTTAGAATAATCGTTTTTACTTAACTAGCTTCAGTTTAGTTTGGAATTTATTCTGATTTAAAAATCGAATGACATGCCTGGAATAACATGAGTTCCAATATATGGGGCAAATCATGTTGATGTAATTGTTATAAGTAGAGAATTATGTGCCTAATTTTTTTTTAAAAAAATACTGACGTATGCTTTTCTTCTCCAGTCAGACCTCTGGAGTCAGTCTTGATCCAGGTGGACTGGTGTAGTGTTTGGAGTTTTTTAAAAATTGCCTTGGGCACAATCCTATGCATGTTCAGACAGAAAAATGTCCTACAATTCCCAGCGTCTTCCTGGCTGGGGCATACTGGGAGTTGTAGGACATCTTTCTGTCTAAACCATCTGAAAACACCTAAACAAAAATTAAAGGGCAAGGGAGCTCTTAAAGAGGCAAACATTACTTCAGACTGTCTAAACATGCATAGCATTGCACCCTTAGTGGGTAAGGGTAAACACTAGACATTGGCCTGGTTCACACATAATGCTAATCTATGGTTTGTTTAACCCTATAGTTTGTTGACCTCCACAGAGTTTGTCTGGCAGATGATCAAACTGTGGTTTGTTTAGTCAATCCCTCAGTTGATAGTTTCCCTCCTCCTTTGCTCACTTCCTCTCTGTATCCCAAAATGCCTTTGCAGAGCTGCAGTACTGGCATGTAGAGCAACTGGTTTTTTGTTTTTGTTTTTGTTTGCTGTTCTTGCCCGCTGCCTCTGTTAGCAAAATAACCTATGAACAATGGTTCTGAGTTCACACTTAACAACAATCCAAAGGACTTGTGCTGACTCATTTATGGGATTCTATGGTATTAGTCACCATGTCTGCATTTTAGTGTGCAATGTGTTTGATTTTAGTACAACAATCTCTTTAAAGGGTTCAAAGTTTTGGGTGAATATCCAATGGTCTTTCAAAAAACCACTTCTAAGAATTTTTTAAAGGGTTGCTATTGGATTTTAGTGACCTTTTTGTTTGTTTTCAGTAATTACCATCATGTCCAGATCTTCAGTGCTGGTAATGACTTCTGTAAATTAATGTTATATGATAGTATATAGTCAATATTTATGTATTTATTGTTTATTTATTTATTAAAATATTTGTATCCTGCCCTATATCACTGGGCTCTCAGGGCGGCATACAGATAAAATCATACCAACAGTATAAAACAATACATATACACAGCTAAAAACAAACATTAATCAAGCTAAAACCATTATAGAATTTAAAAGCAGTAAAAACAATTAAAACTATGTACAAGCTTGGTGGATTTAGCCATCAAAGGCTTTGTTAAAAGCCATGTCTTAACTTGGTACCAAAATGATGTCAGTGCCAGCACCAATTGGGCCTCCAAGGGGAGAGCATTCCACAGCCGGGGTGCCACAACAGAGAAAGCCCTATCCCATGTCCCACCATAGTGTATGGCTGAATTCGGGCGACACAATAAGCAACAGGGGGGGGGACAATCGTCAGTTGTATTGACTATCGTGTCGTCCGAATGCTGCCATAGTCAACTCAGCACTGATCCTAATCCACACCACAGTTGATTATTTATTACCATGTTGTGTGGGGAGTAAAGTTGATTATTACCCCACCGTTGACTATCGTGTTGTCCGAATTCAGCCTATGTCTCACATTGGTGGGGACATGGAAGAGGGCTCTTCCAACAGCTCTCAGGTCTTGGGCAGGCATATATAAGGAGAGGCACTCCCTCAAGTATTGAAGTCCCAAGCTGTTTAGGGCTTTAAATACGCTCTATACTGGAAACATTGCAACACTGTATGCTAACTAATGCACAGTCACCTGGTTCACATGACACAGTGCAGCTCGTGTTGAGTTGTTTAATCCATCATGAGCTGTGGTAGCCATGGCCCCCACTATACATATCTAACACCCACTTGAAAGTTGTCATGTCATGGTCTGTTCTAGGGTTATACAAGGTTTGTAACCTTTGCATGACATGCTCGCTGGGTTCACATGACATGACAAATCCCAAGCGGGGGTTGGATATACAAAATGATGGCTATACGTGTCTCGCATCTGCCACAGCCTCACCTTGGGTTAAATAATCCACTATCGGCTGTCGTGTCATGTGAACTGTCCATTGTCCTTATATGAATGACATGTGTTATGGGCCAAGATGGCAAATCATGGACCACAATACACAAACACCTTGTGAGATTATGCAATTCCAATCCAATGTCACATGATTTCATTACTGGGTAATAGGTGCCAATTTCAAACTAACATGATGAAAATATTGGGTGTGGAAAAGACAAAATAAAAGAGACAAAACCAAATAAGTTTCTGAATGGGCAAAAATGAAATTGGGCAAGTTGTTTTTGCTCAGCCCTGCTAATGCAAATACTAGCAATACAACTACTTTTTAAAATATACAGTACATTATGGTTTAAATCCCTTCAGTCTTGAATGCAATTCTGTATGAATATGTTACTCATTCAGGTATTTTTAATAAAATGTACCATGAACATACTTAAGCAGTTACAAAGTAAACACACTTGCCCTAGACCAACCCTCCCAGAATCTGGAGGTCTCCAGATGTTTTGGGTTACAACTCCCATCAGCCCCATACCATGGCTACTGGTCAGGTATGTTGGGAGTTGTAGTCCAAAACATGTGGAGGGCAGCAGGTTGGGGAAGACTGCCATAGATATATGTGACTATGACCCTTAGATGACACACTAAGCTATGGTGGTTAAGCATTTTGAGCTAAACATTATGGCTTAACGTGTTGTGTGAACCATGACTTATTGTGTCGTGTGAATCATTCCCAACCGTGGTGGCTACATAACCACAATTTAAATACGCTCACTAATCATTTATTGCAAAAGGGTTAGTGGCCTAACCATGGCTTAGCGTGTTGTCTGAACATGCCCATTGTGAAATACCACATTGTCATTTCGCTTTTCATGCTTCTTCTCAGCTTCACTTTCAAGTTGCTCTTTAGAATACCGTCTGAAAACATCAAAACAAAAAATGAGCAAGGAGCTCTTAAAGAGGCAAACTTCTCTTTGAACTCTGAATCAGCCTTATGTGCAACAGGTATAGGGAACATCTTTCGTTTTAGTTTTGCATTTAGTGTCTATATGGAAGTGGGACAATTCTGCCTTGGTGAATTATCATCTGTTGCTTACTACACTTTCTGCGTCCAAAGCATTTCATAATCCTCTGCTGCCCACATTATGGCCACCGCTACTCTTATTTCACAGAAGAAGAGCTCTGCTAAAAGAGTAATGACTTATCGAAGGACATTCAAGTACATAAGACAGTAAAGATTTGCACACCACAAAGATGGTAGAGGTAATTACATCCAGGCATGCCCACCAGTCTTAATCTGGCTCTGGGGCAAATATTACACTATTTAGGAAGGAAAAACCCATTCCCTTGATTTTAAAGCAGGGAGTGAGTGAATGTGCCACCTTTACATCCCCTGGGTGCATTAGTCAAAGGTCTTATCCTTGACGAATACTACATTTATCTCCATTGAATTTGACACTTTGCCAACGTACTCATATCTTCCATCTGTTGTGTGTAAACTAGCCTTACAGATGTGGTGGACTACAGCTTCCATTACCCAAACCAGCATCTGTTGCTGGGAGTGATGGGAGTTGTAGTGCAGCCATATAAAGGTCACATGCCAAGTTGGAGAAGGCTGATCAAACCCATTTACTTTATGTTAGTCTCATTTTGGTCACTTGCATTGATTTTGAATTGGAGATTTCTAGGATTGCGTTCACAAATTCATACTTTCATCTTGTGGTATTAGAATTCAGCTGTTACTTTGGCACAGAGTCTCTCTCTCTCTCTCTCTCTCCCTCTTCCTTCCCCCCCTGCATTGTACCTAGATTATATTTGAAGTTTCCATTTCTGTATTGTTCTGTGTTTGTGCAGTTATTTGAAAGTTTAGCTTTACACTGACACTCATGAAAATACTTGGACAAATATATGGCATTCAGGTAGGCATTTGTATGGTAATTTACCACCTAGGTTGATTTTTTTTAGCAATTGGTTTTTAAGTCCCTAGTATTTTATTTACCTTACACCCCACCCACTTTTACAAATCACACAGGCTGGGATCCAAAGAGCTACTTTAGGAGCACCCAAGGACTTATGCACACCCAATAGGATTTTGACTTCTTTTCTTTGAAAAAGAAAAGTATAATCGTATAATCATTTCACAAATTGTTGTTAAAGCATCTTTCAGGTTGAAAAGCACCATCATTTCTGTTTTTCCTGGATGGGTTTCAAATCCCTACTTTGTGAATTTCAACCAGAAAACAATGCACTCCTAGATACAGTTAGGTTTATTTTCGGGACAAGATACCAGGATTTTCTGGTACTAGTATATTAGTATATTTTCATTAGTAATATTGCTTATCCTTTGGAAAGTATTTGTGTTTGGTGTGTGTGTGTGTGTTTGCTGAACGGCAAAGCCTCCTCAGCAGTATTTGGGAAACTGAGTTTCATCATGCAGATTCATATTCAGAAGGGCTGACCATCCTACTTTTTAATGTGAAAATAGGTTTTTTAAAAAGAGCAATCTGTTCCTAAGGTGTGTGTGTGTGTACGCTAAGATTTTCTGTATTTACAGTTTTTGAAAAAAATCCAAATTTTCCCATATTAATATTAACTAATTTTGGAGGAATGGCGGAAAACCCCTCAACACCATCTGAAGTTTGGTCAAAATTCATTGAAATTCAGGCTATGTGTTTGCCTGAATATGCAAGGACTAAATGTGAAGGGTGGGGTGTGTATGTAAGCCCTGCCTCCCAGTATCCCTGGGTGTGCCAACTCCTCTGCAGACATTCACACATTCAGCATGAAGGTCTGAAGAGCGGTTCTAAACTCACTTGGCTGAATGCACTGAGAAGCCTCCCCAATTGTGGGAAGGCTTCCCAGTGCCTTCAGGTAAATGCACTTACAAACCCTCATCATATCTTTGCACTGAGTATTTCAAGGGCTGAAGAGGTTCTCACATGCATTTGGGCAAGATCTGCATGTGCACCCCTATCCCCTACTCAGTTTTAGCCCTCTGGGGGCTGTCTAAATGCTCGGAAAGCCCTGGGGTGGGTATGTAGTGGCTCGCCGTGGATTATATGATGATACTGCAACTGTGCACCCATCCTGGGGCTTTCTGCCAAAGTTGTGGAGAAAAAAAGTCGGGGACTTACTCCAACTTTTTTTTTCTGGAATGAGGCGAGGACACTCAAGACAACATCAAGACAGTTCCAAAGCCTTGCTCCAGAGTCACAGCAGAGGCGTGGCTGGGTGGTGCCTAGTGGAAGATGACCTGTAATTGGTTGCCTTCCACCAGGAAGAGGGTGGGGTGGCTCCGGTCTCCGGATGGCTGCCCAGAATCCCCATGCTTCCTTCTCGGCATTAGAATTACCCAATGCCACCCAGGGGGAATGAAAGTCCAGGGTTTTCGAGGGACATGTCACCAACCTGGCTCCTTGAAGACACCCCCCTGGTGTACAGGTAAATGCTTGAATATTGGGGGTGTGTGTGTTTGTGGGACCGGGGCAGGTGAGATTCTCTAAGAGTTAAATATGCATGGATTTCTTGCTTTACCATACTGTTACTTGTAGACAGACTATACATCTGCAAAAATTCATCTTCCAAGTTTATGTGAATGATGGTTAGAATTTGGCCGGTGTGAAAACATACGTTAGTAGAGGAGATATTGGTAATTTTATACACCTTCTGTTGAGAGGACCTCTCCTTCTACTTTGATAGTTGCAAACCTATTGACTCTACAATCTAAGGACACCCCTTCCCTTTTGAGGACCACTCTCATAACCACTTTGAGCCACATTCGATTACACTGAAGTAGGTTGACCATATTCGGGAAACCAAAAAAGAGGACACCCAGTGGGTGGCAGGTGGGAAAGTGCGCTTTCCAGGGCCTCCGTAAAGTTCATCATTTCCCCTGCCATGCTATTAGCAGCTGCCTTAAGAGACCCAATTGGAGAGGAGGAGGGGAAAGCATGTCATTCCTGCCTCCCTACTGCTCCAATAGGGTCCTCTGGAAAGCGTGTCATCCCCCCACCACACTAATGGTGGTCTTAAAAGGGAAAGTGTGTCATTCCAGGACATTATAGAAAATTACAGAAAATCCCCCCCCAGGACAAAAACCAGGACAAATCTGGGAAAATCCTGACAGTTGGTCACCCTACACTGAAAAAACAGGTAACCAGTTCAGAATTTATTTCCTGGATCCAGGGAGACTTGATGTGCTTCATGTCTCTTGAATAGCAGCAAAAATATTACAAGAGGTGTCATTTCTTCTAAGCAACAGTTTAAGTGAAGCAGCTTAAACTTGAACAAGGCCAAATAATAATAATAATAATAATAATAATAATAATAATAATAATAATAATGTATTTTAAGTCACTTCAACTGTATGCAGTACATTTTCCCAATGGGCTTACTGAAAGTGCTATAAAACTGAAACCCTTGATTGCTATATAGCAAATAATATATTAAAAATAGAACATGAAGGCAGAGGTTGTGGGGGAAAATAAAACAATGCAACATGTATTCTAATAATGAGTACTGTTCTTTGTCGACAGAAGTAGAATAAAGTTAGAGGGATTTTGCAGAATCCATGTTTTTTCAGAGTGCTGTCCTCTATCTCACCCTTTCTTTCCTCAGCTCTAGTTTTGCAACAATTAAGTGGAAGGATGAGGGTTACATAAGAACAGAAAAACAGCCATGCCAGATGAGAATAAGGGTCCATCTAGTCCAGCATTCTGTCCACTCATTGGCCAACCAGATGCTTGTAGGAACCCTCTGATGTTGGAGGTAGCACATAACCATCAGAACTAGTAGCCATAGCCTTCTCACCCATGAATCTGTCTAATCTCCCTTTAAAGCCATCACTACACCTTATGATAAAATCATAAGGTGTAGTGATGGCTTTAACAGTGTGCTGTGTGAAGAAGTCTTTCTCTTTATCTGCCCTGAATCTCCCACTATTCAGCTTCATGGGATGATCCCATTGAGTTCTAGTATTATGAGAGGGGCCTATACACTTTCTGAGGCTACTCATGATATATGAAGCATGGGGAAGAGATTGGAGGGAGCCATTGTGTGTGGGAGAAGACTGCACCCTTAGTTGAGGTGCAGAGATGGCTGTCATGCCTTGCTGTCTGTTTGAATTCTTATGTGGTGGCCTGTTGCAAAAGAGCCAATGAGAAGTTTGACCATTGGTTACCAAAGTGCCATGCTTATGATGTGATTGTTCCTTGAGAGTTAAGAAGGATAGTTGTCAATGATATCATTTCCCAATGAAATGACACTTGGCATTGTGTTAAGACCTGGAAAAGGCTAGGTGTTCCCTCATTTGCAGTCTAGCTTTGATAGACATGATGGAGATAGAGGTAGAAAATTAGGAGTGGGGAAATTAGTAGGGTATAGGGAGGGTAGTGTGAGGCAGAGACAATACAAGTAAGGTATTCATGAAGGGCTTGGTTGAACAAGTGGGCAACTAATTTTTAAGAGGCAACCATATTGCTAGGCATGGAAGTCCAGCAACACTGACTCTGGGGAAGATTAGGCCTCTGGGCAGGACTGGCCCTATTGTTGGATTAAAGTCAATGTCCTATGAATGGATGTCTGCTTGTGCTATGGGACTTCCTCTTTCCCTCTTCCCCCTGTCCATCCCCCCAAAACTGCTCAAGAGGGTCCACCAATCCCCATGAACAGATTTGGGAGTGCATGGGGGCTGCTGGGAAAGAAGATATTCATTCTACCAGTGGCTTCCATTCTGGAGATGGCCAGTGTTGGGCAGTGAGGCAGCCATCTCAGGGCTAAAACAGAAATCACTTTAAATCTGTATTACTTTAAAATTACATCAGGGGTGGGCAACACATGATCTGTGGGCCACATATGAATCCCGCTGCCCCCAGTGTTGCCTCTGCCACTCCATTGCCCCTATTTTTCCCCCAGAAAAAAATGAGAAAATTCATTCTTTGCTGCCGAAATTTGCTACAAAGACTTTTCTTTCTTTCTGCCACAGTAGGAGCAGGCTTATGACTCACAACTGATCCAAGGGGGAAGTCAATCTACCCCGAGCGGTATATTTTAATTTTTTAAAAATCTAGATTAAAGTAGGTTCTGATTTGGATCAGAATCTAACAGGGTAGGAGGGCTTTAAGGTACTGGATCAGAGTCCCTGTGACCAGTCTAGATTAAAAATGAAAAACAAAAACCACTATAGCTGCTAGATAAAAAATTAAAGTAATGTCTGTTTTGACGTGCAGGCAGCTGATTGTGGGTGACCTAAAACGGCACCAAATTGTTAGTAATTCAATTTATTATGATTGCATTTTTACTCCAGGAAGAGGGAGAGGTGCTTGGGATCTTTACTGCCTCAGGTACCAAAATAACTTGAAAAGACACTTTAGGAAAGTTGCCTGCCTGTTTTTATTTGGCCATTTCACCATTAAACAGTAAATGGACAGAGAAAATGGCAGGTGTTCACTACGGAGTGTTTTTCCCCTTTTACAAATAAGTGAATCATGTACAAAAATGCCATTCAGGAGGCAATTTCAGACCAACTATTCAATCACCAACAAGGGACAAATAAAAGCAAGCAGCTTGCTCCAAGTAACCTCCAGCATAAGTAGAACATTTTCCTGCAGGTACCGAGCAACTGAAGTATTTGATGTTATGTGGCAAATTATATACTATTAACAGAACGACGTGAAGACAGGTTTCAGAATAGATCTGACAAAATATGCCTATGATTTTTTCTTGAGAAATCAAATCAGGCTATTCCCAAATGATGATGTGGTTCTCTGCCTTGACAAAGGGAGAGACAGTGCCAGAAGACAAGATAATTTCTAAAGGCCCCACCACACAAAGACTTAGCAATATAGACAGTTTCACCCCAAGCTACCCTTTTGAAAGCATTTGCACACTTCCATTATTTCTTAACATCTGGTTCCCAGTCCCATTGATTATAAAGGGTCTACTCTAAATACATCTGGATCCAAACCAGAGTCTGCAAGAACACCCAGTCAGCCTATGGATGAACTGCTTTTCCTCAAGACAATATACAACAGTGCCCCTTCAAATCCTCAGGTATCTCGTATCTGCCTTGCGGTATAGGCACTCCAATGAGTAGCTTGGTGACACTGTATCTAAGTGTCCACCGCAACAAGTTTCTCTCAGATAGTGACTCAATTTGTGAACAAGTATGCAAGATAAGAAAGGGATGTTCAAACAACAGCAATATCCTTCTTAAGTTAGGGGACATAGGCGTGCGCAAGGGGTGTGCCAGGGCACATCCAAATGTCTCAAGCAATAAGCGTGGAATTGAGGGGGCCATTGAGTAGGAATCCAGAAGGGTATCCAGACACAGCAAGAATGGTCCACTGCTGCTGCCCCTAACAGCGTGCTAGTGCTCCCAGCAGCAGGAGCGAAAAGGAATCACTCTGCTGGAAGCCTCTCTGCTCGGAGCCATGCTTCAAAGAGGCCAGGAAGAGGGACCCTAAAGGCTAATATTGCCTCGTAAGCCCCTCCTTTGGCCAGTGTTGCCACAAAGCCCCACCAATGCTGGGGCTTGAGGAGCGTCTCCCCATTCCCCCACCCCTCACCTGCAATGGTCCTCCTGTGGTCAGGCAAACCAAACATAGAATAGGGCATCAGTGTCTACAGTGTTTAAAAAATGAATCAATAAAAACAATGTCCTTTATGATTAAGTATCCAATAAACTTTTTAAAAATCTCTGGGTTCACACCCAAATGAAATGTGTTATGCACGCCTATGTTAGGGGAGGTTTTTTTCCTTTTCCTTTTTAAAATTGAAGTGTATCATAGTTGACAGAAGTAATTTCAGATAAACTTCCTCTTCTGAGCATTTAAAGCAGGGGCACAGAACCACAGGCCTGGGGGGGGGGGCTGAATCTGGCCCTCCAGAAGTCCTCAAAAGGCCATGCCTCCTTTTCCCCAACCACAAATTGTTTGGTGGTTTCCTGGCTTTTGTATCCCCTCCCCTATTCTATAAAAGGTTGAAATGCCACTCCTATTAGATACTGGCAGTAAGAGCTTTAAGCTAGAATATGCTGGAATTATGGTCCCACACCCTTTTGTTTTGGCCCTGCCCACTGGAATGATATCCCCCAAGAAGTTCTCAGAAATGGAATTTAGCCCTTAGAGTGAAAGAGGTTCTGAACTCCTGATTTAAAGGATCAGATGACCAGATGTATGGGACATAAACCAAATAAAGACTATTTCCATGTTTCCGTGTCTTTGAATTAGAAACTCCTTGACACAGATATTTAGGTATAATTATATGATTGTTGTCCCACAGAATGATCTGTTCATCTGTTTGAATGAGCAGTATTTTGTGCTCTAAATGTAGTGTGAATAGTGGTCTTCTTCTTCTTTTTTTTTTTACGTTACTTTATATAAAAGGAAAATATTGAAGTTTTTTGGGGGGGAAATACGGTATAAATTGAGCAAAATGGATTGGAAAGGATATCTTCTGACTGTTAATGGTTGGAATGGAGACCTAAACTTGTTGCCTCAGATCTTTACCTGAGACCACCACTTATTAACAGAGTCCAACTTGGGTGTCATTACTGCATTTACAATGCAGTAAATGTCTGATTTTAAGTTACCAAAAAAAAGAGGGAAAGAACTTTGAACTGATTGCTTCCATGGAAACTGTCTTTTTAAAAATAATACTGCTTGGTGTGACCAATCGATTTCAGCACTCACTCAATTTTGTTTTATAATCATAATTTAATTAGACATTGAGAGAATGATGACTAAGTACTATTACGTGTTTGTGTTAGGCTATTATAGCCAATCACATAGTTATCTATTTAAGCAGAACAATCTTCTTTTAAAAAATTGTGCATACCCATGAACTGGGGCATTTTTGTTTTTTCTTGCTCTGGAATATCGTTATAGGCGACTATAGTATAGATCCTAATACCTCATTGTCAGTAAAATTCTTAGGTAATTTTTGTCTCCTAATGAAAGGGTGTATGAAGTAGATCTCTGTCTCTTCATATTGCTTTGAAGGGGTTTTCCTATAATAGGCACAGATGCTCTAATTGAAAGAGCTGAGATGGGTGGAATGCAAGCTATAAATGAAGGCCATTTTTTCAGATGATTTGAATAGGCTCTTAGATAAAAAGATTGTAGTCCATTAAATGGAATGGAGAGCATAATGCTGCAGACTTAAAAGTTGATAAGTGGATTGTAAAATTAGACACTATTCCAATCTTTCATTTAATGACAAAACCTGATTTCAGAGTGGTGTTTTTATGCAAGGACTTGAATTGTCCAGTCTAGACCTTAGTTTAATTGGAAGTTATTCCCCTGCTTCCCACTGAATTAATAGGAAGCAGAGGTGAAATCCCCGAATAAGCTCATCACTTCTGAGGATGGCGTGTCATGGCAAGAAAGGAAAGATTTTGACACATGTCAGCAGACTTGATTTAGAATTTTTTTTTTAATTTAATGAGTTTAAAATTAAGCTGTTGATGACGGTGGGCAGTATCCAATATTGCCACTGCACTTCTTCTAGTTACATTGCATCCGCAGGACCTACTGCTAGTGCAGCAGGAATTAATGCTTCTTTAAGCAATCATGGAAATGAATAGAAACAGTGGCTTCTGGAACCGGGCAGGTCAGCAGAGCTCCCTTCTGCAAGCTCTGCTGACCTACCCAATTCCAGAAATGCATGTTTCTTCTCTTTCCACTTGCTTTGGCTAAAGCTAGCTTCCTGTTGCACTATTAGTGCATGGGTACATTGGATATTATTATTTATTTGGATGCTGCTTCATAAAAGTCTTGGAAGAATGCAGAAGAATTTCAAACTTGAACTGGAAAACATATGAAATGAGAAGGCTGACTTTTCAGTCTACCCTTTAAAACCAACAAACAAATTGGAATCTTCCTGCTTCACTAGTGTATCTTTAAATATATATAGCAAGAGTGTATTCTCAGAAACTCTTGACATTAAAGGCACAACTATTGTAATTATATTATTTATTTAAAATATTTTTGCATTGCCTTTTGAGAGACAGCTCCCTCAAGATCGTTTGCAAAGTAAACATGTAAAACAATAACATATAAAAATGGCAAGTAATTAAAAAAAGCCGCATAAAACAACAGCAAGAATAAATACTTAAAATGGATATCCATTCATTGACAGACTGGAATATCCAAGTCATTAAAGCCCATTTACAAACCATCAGGGAAGGAGCTACATGCACATCTCATGGTAGGGCATTCCACAGGGATGAGGGTAGCACAGAAGACTCTTCTATCTTGTGATCACCAATAATAAATATGGGGTGTCTCTACAAGAGTGATTTAAAGCTCTTTCAAGGTGCATTACAAATTTTACCTCTACAAGAGCGGAGCGCAAATCGGGAGTTGAGGTGCTTTTTATCTCTGATTATTCGCATTTTTAAATGCGCGTTAAATAGCGAGTTTTAATTTGTCTTGGAAGTTAAAGCGCCTTATGGCCATGTAAACATGCGATTCTCCGCATGTAAACAACTTTAAAGCGCATTTCATATAGCCTGTAATGCGCTTCACCACCTCTCGTGAATAGGTATTAGGAGTAAATGCACTTCTCTATATATGCGCATAATTGGGCAACCGGGCGTCAAACCGAATTCTTGTAGAGGGGACCTAGCACCGGGCAATTTGTGGCCCTCCAGATGTTTTGGCCTACAATTCCCCTCAGCCCTTGTCGACATAGGTGGTAAAGAATGATGGGAGATGTAGACCAAAACATCTGGAGTTGTTTGATATTTGCCCACCTCTGTAATAGATCTTAGTAATCCTGACTATAAACACTTGTTTAAGGATATCAAACATGCCTACTTCAGGTTACCTTCCATCTAGTGCAGTATTCTTTGTGGGAATCTCAAGACAAGGAATGCTGAGCGAGCTACTGTAAAATGGTACTTTGGTGGACCACAACCATTTCTGAATAACCAGGAGGAAAAAAAATACAAATGACTGTTAATTTTAAAATAATAATAATATGCAATTTTAACTACTGTACTGATTTCCTTTAGAATTACTTTCTCTTAATTAAAGGTAGTTTGTCTTCATGATTAAAGGATCCACGACTCATCATTTTCTAATGGATGATGATTTTTTAAACATTCCAAGTTCCTTTCTTGTCTTAGAATTGTAATTTAGACATAAAGTTGAAAGTGTGGTAAGCGCAAGCTCTATACATATTTTGGATTAAAGAAACCTTTTAATTTTCAGGTAGATAGAAGCACTCCTATGCAGAGATCCTGGATGCTTAGGAAGTAGCCAATTGTGTGTGGCTTGGTTCCTTTCACTGAAATGAATAGGAAAGCTATTCTGATTCAGAGTAGATCTGAGTGGAACTTTTTTCACACGTGAAAAGATCACTGGTTAAGATAATAAAAACCAAAATGCTTTTTAAAGCTTCAGATCAGCAAACGTAGATGTTCCTGTATAAATCTAAGTTAAATATTTCTTTTAGGAGCATAGTATGCTAAGAGCACTCAGCTAATCTGTTCTGAAATTGAGCTATAATTAAGAATAGTCACACAAATGAATGGTATTCTAAAAATATCTGGACTAACACATTTGTAAAAGATAGGAAGTACCTGAAAATCAGTATTTTCAGTTAAGTTTTGATACCACACCTTGACAGTAGTACCTTGTTGACTTAGACTGGGTTTGCATATAATGCTATGTTATGACTTGTTCAATTCTGAGTTGTCGTGTTATGCGCATCCAGCCGTGCAAACAGAAGAGGTGGGCAAGAGTGGTAAAAACAACAGTTGCTCTATGGGGTTTTCCACATGAGGCTTTTAATCCGCCAGTTTATCAAGGCTTCTTGCTTCTAGATTCTTTGTGGGATTAAGATCGGTTCCTTTTCCCCAGGGTTTCCCCCTATGCTTTTCTATATGTTACATTTCACATATGGTATAGTGGAATTGTGCAAATATACCAGAATTTCATGGACATGCCAGCTTTTCCTTGTTATACCTTCCCACCCACCTCACCCATTATAATGGTCGTGAAGCATGAAAGAGGCCCTGGAGAATGTTGACATTGTTTAAAGCACTCACAAACCATCATGAGTGAGGAATCATGACTGGACAATAAATGCTTTGTGTAGAAAGGTTCTACATGCCAGTACTACAGCACCACAAAAGCATTTGGGATACAGGGAAGGAGCAGGCGAAGAAGGAGGGAGACAACCCAGGGACTGAGAAAGCAAACTGCGATTTTTTTTTTTTTAAATAATTTTTATTTTTCAACATAAAATACAACATAATCATAACATAAAATACTAACAAAACCTTGACAACCCCCCCATGCTCCCCTAACCCAATGAGACCTTCTTTTATTCATTTATATTATACATTCTTCCAAAATTGTAAAGAATCTTTTAAAGGTGTACAACCTTTCCCCTTTATTAATACAAATTCCAAAAATGGCCACCATATATTTTCAAAATCATTCTTCTTGGATAATCCCCTCTTTACTTTTATATTACATGTTAATTTATCATTAAGCACAATATCCCATATTTCTTTATACCATTCTTCTATTGTATAATTCCCTTGTATTTTCCAATTCTTAGCTATCATTAATCTAGCGGGTGTCAGGAGGTTGTTAATCAAATCCCTCATATTTTGATTCCCAATTCCTTTATCCCATATTGAAAGTAGAGCCAGTTTTGGACTTGCTTCCACAATGCTTCCCTTTATTTCACTTATTTCTTTAAATACCCTTTTCCAAAATTTTTGTACATGCTCACAAGTCCACCACATATGAAAATATGTTCCAACCTCCTGACATCCCCTCCAACAGTTCTTTGAAATTTTCTTGTCTATCTGATGTAGTCTTGCTGGTGTTAAATACCCAAATTATTTTGTAATCTCTTTTATCCTAACTGATAATAACTTTAGCATTCTTGAATCCCAAATCCTCCCCCAGTTATAATCACTGATTTGTTTTGTTAAATCATCTTCCCATATTGTTTTAAGAGAATCCCATTGATCTCCATCCTCTATCAGTATTGTATAGATTTCACTTATACCTTTTTTGCTTTTATTTTCCCCTTCCTTTTCTCTTGATTCTATTAAATCTTCAAATCTAGTATTATCTCTACAATCCTTATTTTTCTTTTTCCAATCCTGTGTCCATTGTTCCAATTGTATACATTTGAACCAAGATATCTTTTGTCCTCTTAATATCTCTTCTATTTGCTCCTTATTAAACATTCTTTTCAACCAGTCTTTCACCTTAATAATTTTCTGTCCCCTCAGTACCCCTTCCATATCTCTTTTTAAATTCCCTGGGAAGTTTTCCAGTAATACAACTGGAGTTAGAGGAGAGATTCCTGGTATTAGTTTTTTTTTAATACCTCTCCCAAATCTCTAAAATATTTTTTAATAGTGGATTTTCCATTTCCTTCAGTTGTTTCTTTTGTATTTTGCTAAAGAAGATATTCTGTAATTTTAACTCTGTTTCCCCTGTCTGCATCTCTAACCATTCTAAATCTTCTTTCCCTATTATGCTATTTATAACATATCTTAATTGATTAGCTATATAATACATCTTTATATTTGGAAGTCCCAACCCTCCTTTCTTTTGTATCTTATACCATTTCCCTTTGGTAATCCTTGCTTTTTTATCTCCATTACAATAAGCATTTATCATATTTTGCCAACTCTTTATCTCTACTTCCGTTATTTTAATTGGTAACATTCTAAATAAAAAATTAATCTTAGGTAATATCTTAATTTTAATAACTGCTATTCTACCAAACCATGAATGTTTTAACTTTCTATAAACCTCTAATTTTTTCATTATCTGTTTCTTCAAGCTATTAAAATTAATTTCTTCTAACTTTTCTAAATCTTTCGCAATATTAACTCCTAAATAGCACACTATATTTTTAATCTTAAAATCTAATTTTATACTACACTCCTCCCTTTCCTTCTTATTATAATTAAATAACATCATTTCGGACTTCCCCCAATTTACTTGTAATCCTGTAATCTCCCCAAATGCTCTCAAATGCTGCTTTATCTCCTCCACACTCTCCAGAGGATTTTCTAATGTCATTAATGTATCATCCGCAAACATATTGATTTTTATCTTTTCTTTTCCTCCTATCCCTTTTAATCTCCCATCTTCCCTGATAACATTTGCCAAAATTTCTATAACTATTGCAAATAATATCAGGGAGAGTGGACACACTTGCCTAGTACCCTGGGCTAAGGTAATCTGTTGTGTTAACCCATCATTAACCATTACCACTGCTTTATTATTTACATATAACTGATTAATCACTCCTATAAATTTATCTCCAAACCCAAATGTTTTTATGATTGTTTTTAATGCTGGCCATTCCACACAGTCAAAGGCTTTGAAAATATCTAATGCTATCAACCCTGCTTTTATATTCCTTTTTTAAATAACATTTATTATATTCAATACTCTCCCTATTAGATTAGGCATTTGCCTCTCCGAAATAAATCTGCATTGATCTTTTTTAATATATTTATTTATAAAGGTGCTCATTCTTTTTGCCATAATTGCCGTAATTTTTTTTGAGTCTTGGTTTATTAAAGATATAGGTCTATAAGAAGCTGGGTCCATTAAATCCTTATCTGGTTTCGGGATTAATATGATCAGAGAATGATCCCATGATGGTGGGGTCTTTCCTCGCTCTAGTATACTATTAAATAATACTTTCAATCTCGGTATCAATAACTCTCTAAATATCTTATAATATTCTGGCCCCAACCCATCTAAACCAGGAGATTTCCCTCCTTTTAATTTATCAATAATTTCTTCTATTTCATTTTCCCTAACTAAACCTTCCATATAATCCCTATCTTCCCCTTATAATCTTATTTTCCAATTCTTCTCTACATACTCCACTAATCTTGCCTGTGGGCCCATTTCAGATGCATATAATTTCTGATAAAATTCCTGAAATATATTTAATTGTTCCTATCGTATTCCTTGCCTTCTTCGACTGCATGGACCTGGGCAACATCTTACAATTTTTATTACTGTATTCAAAAAATTCCCTTTTCAAATATAACAAATCCTTTTGCACTCTTTCTAAATCCGCTTTCTCAAGTTCCTTCTTTTTAGCTTGAAGTTGAGCGTATAGGCGTTTATCTTTTGTTATTCTTAGTTGTTCCTCTAAATTCCTTACTTTTTACTTTGTGCTTCCTGTTGTCTTCTTAAAGTACACGATTCCCTAATACATATCCGTCTTACTACCGCCTTCATCGTGTCCCAAACTATCCCATAAGAGTTTTGCCCTATTTCATTAATTTCCCATATTGTCTGTATCTCTTTTTTCATTTTCTCAACAGTATTTTTATAATTTAAAATCTTTGTATCCATTCTCCACCTCTTTGCTTCTCTATAATCTGTCTTCATTTTAATATCCATACTCATTAGTGCATGATCTGTGACTTTAATAACTCCTATTTCACAATCTGTGATCTTAGAAATAAAATTCTTTGACACAAAAATATAATCAATCCTAGAATAACTCTTTTATTTCGGTGAATAAAAGGTGTATTTCCTTTCTTCCCCTTTTATTAGCCTCCAAACATCTACTAATTCTTTTTCAACCATCACTTTACTTAATCCAGTTTTACCACCACCTTTTAAAGCTCTTATTATATTATCCTTATCCTTATCTTTATCCATCACCATATTAAAGTCACCAGTCATTACAATATTCATTTTCCCCATATCTCCCACAGCTTTATAGACTTTATCATAAAATTCCATCTGTTTTTCATTTGGAGCATAAACATTAATCAATACATATTCCTCCTCCCCCACAGTACAATATATTATCAAAAATCTTCCCATATCGTCCCTCTTCACTTTTACTATAATGATACCACATTTTTAAGAAATTATTATCGCTACTCCTCTCGCTTTAGAAGTCCCATATGCCTTCTCATATACACCCACATCCCTCATTTTAAGCTCATTTACACCCTCTTTCGATTGATGAGTTTCTTGTAAAAATATTATATCTGCTTTTTCTTTATTTAACATCACTTCTATCCTCTTCCTTTTAATAACAGTTCCCAGCCCCTTAACATTTAAAGTTACAATTCTTAATTTATTTTCCATCTTCCCAACCTTAATACTCTTTGTTGGTCTCCATATGCGTTACATTTAACCCCCCCTCCCCCCTCCCCCCCACACTTACCCCAAATTTCTCCCCCCTCATCACCAGGAACATCCTGGGCAATAGTTCCCAAACCCTTTTAGAACTCTTCGGCGGGGGGGGGGGGAGGCGACTTCACTACCCTGGAACGACAGTAGATCTTCTCCCTTTAATTCTCTTCTTTTATCCCTTTTTAATCCAAAACTCAGTCACAGACTGCCTCCTGCTGCCCCTTGTTCTTCTTGTTCTTGTCTTCCATCTGCATCTTTCTCGATCAGGCCCAACTTGGAAGCATCCCCCTTCTCTTGTTTCCAACTCTGTGGATCCTTTCAATATCCGCATCTCCCCAAGCCGTTTGGGGGTCCATCTCCTTGATCCATTCCATTATCTTATTTCTCAGTATCTTTGGATTTTCCACCTGCTGTTCCTGGAAGGCTCTGATTCGAATATTTACTCTTCGGTCTCCATCCTCCATAGCAATTAGACGTAAGTCCATTTCCTGTATTTTGATTCCTTGTTGTTTACTTATTTCTCTATTCTCCTCCGTTTGCTGTTCCAGAGATGTCAGTTTATCCACTACAGCTTGAAAGCCTGTTAGTATCTCCTTCTGAGAGTTGAAAATCTCCTTCTTGACCTCTTTCATAAGATTTTCCTCCTGCTTTCCCAAACTCTCATTCATCATTGCTTTTATATTTGCCAGTAATTCCACTGATGTCATTTGTTGGCTTTCCTGTGGCTTGGCTCCTTTAGGAATAGCTCCTGGCTTTGTTCCAGTTTTATGATTGCCACTTCCGGTTTGAGATGGAACCATTTTCTCTTGTGCTTTCTTGGACATAGTTCTAGTAAGCCGAGCTAAATTTTTATCAGAAGGATGTAATCTAGTCTTTCTTGCCCACTTTGGAGAGGGAAAGGCCTTTTCTCTGCGCTCTCTGCTCATCTGGCATTCAGCCAACTACTTCGGAGGGCAGCTTCATCCCCGTATAACTCTTAAATAATTTTTCAAGTCTTAAAGTCCTTATTATCCCTTTTAAAACAATTAGGTAGAAAAAAAATCCTCCGCAAGATTTATTTATTTAAACTGCCGGCCTCTGGCAGCCAGCCCAGACTTCTTTATCTGCTTTATATGCTGTTTGCGTTAACCTCCCCACACTGGTGCAGCGTTGCTTCCAATTTATAAATTTGTTTTATAACTTACAGTCCGTGCAGTTGAAGACAGGAATTTTTATTTTTTATTTTCAATGCTCTGGGAGATCCGAAAATGTCTACCGTTCACTCCATAGCTGAAGCCACGCCCCCAAACTGTGATTTCTTCTGTTGTCTGCCAGACAAATTCTGGATAGGGCAGCAAGCCATGGGTTAACTAAGCCATGGCTTCACATTATGTGTGAACCAGGTTATTGTGTTCAAATGGATTGAGTAACTCTGTTTCTTTGAAACATCCCTTTCTTTGATTTTGACTTCTACTTCCTGCGCCCCTTCCTAGAGTTGGAAGACCTAAAAACGGTAGTGCACGCGCTGGTAACTTTGAGGCTCGACTTCTGCAATGTGCTGTACATAGGGCTACCTCTATGCCTAGTCCGGAAACTTCAACTAGTTCAAAATATGGCGACCAGGCTGGTCACCGGTACACCTAGGGGTGACCATATCACACCAGCTTTAAAATCACTCCACTGGTTGCCAATTAGTTTCCAGGTGAAGTACAAAGTGTTGGTTATTACCTTTAAAGCCCTACACGATTTGGGTCCAGGTTACCTGCGGGATCGCCTTCTCCCATACAATCCGCCCCGCATGCTCAGGTCCTCTGGGATGAATTTATTACAGTTAGCCAAGACTAGGCTGTCAACTGTTACCCAGAGGGCCTTCTCTTCTGCTGCTCCCAGACTGTAGAATGACCTGTCAGGAGAGATCCACCAACTTACAAGTCTTCAAGAAATTAAGAGAGTTGTAAAGACTGATCTCTTCCAGTAGGCCCACCCAGTAGAATTTTAAGACTTGGTTGATTTTAATAATGTATTCATTAGGGGTGTGCACTGGATCGGGTCTGATCCACGATCCGGATCCGATCCAGGGGAAATCGGATACAATTATCTGATTTCCGATCTCACCGCTGGATCGTTCGATCCAATCCGATCTGATCTGGAAAGGTCCCGATCCAGATCGGATGGATCGGAGGATCGGCAGGCGCCCGCCGGCGCCTGCCGGCGCTTCCATTGGTGGGCACCAGCGGGCGCCCGGTGGTAGAAGCAGACAGTGGGGGGGGGCTTCCCTGGCGGGGCTGTCCGCTTCCATCGGCGGGTGCCAGCAGGCGCCCGCCAATGGAAGCGGACAACGGGGGCAGGGGGCTTACCTTCTGGGGATGTCCGCTCCCGTCCGCCGCTGGCTGCTACTGCAAGCAGGCTTCGCAGCCTGCCCCTAGGTAGCGTGCCAGGTGATGTCATCACCTGGTGTGCTACTCAGGAGCAGGCCGCGAAGCCTGCTCACAGTAGCAGCCAGCGGCGGATGGGAGCGGACATCCTCGGAAGGTAAGCAGGGGGGAGGGGGCTTACGCCCCCGTGGCCATCCGCCTCCATCCACTGGCGCCAGCGGATGGAAGCGGACGGCCATGGGGGGGTGTAAGGAGCACGGGGGAGGGGGCTTAACTGCCGGGGCCGTCCACAATGGACTGCCCCGGGGGGGAGGAGGGAGTTAGGCTCCCCCTCACCTACCCACCGTCATTTTTTCCCCATAGACTTGCATTGGGGGAAAGCTTTCTTTCCCCCAATGCAAGTCTATGGGGAAAAAATGACGGCCGATCCAAAAACCGGATGTCCGGTTTTTGGATTGGGATCGGACCCGATCCGGTCTGGGGGCCTCTGATTTTGTCTGATCCGATCCGGGACAAAATTGGAGGTCCCGATCCAGGTCCCGATCCAATCCGGGGGGTCCGTGCACACCCCTAGTATTCATTTTATATGCTTTTAATCAGTTTATATATTTTATATTGTTGCCATTGATGCTGTTCCCCACCTCGATTCGGAGGGAGAGGCGGGTAAGAAATAATAATAATAATTATTATTATTATTATTATTTGACAAACACTTAAAGCATTACGGAACCTATTTGGAGAAAATACTTTGTAATGAAATATTTGACATCTACTGGACCTTTACTGTTACATTTCAATACAGAAATACATTTTTACATAATTGGACAAATTCTCCCCATACAAATATTGGGCGCGGGGGGAGAGGCAAAATTCATGAACATCAAATTGATTTTGACCATCAAATGTGTTTCCAATATTCTTGCAACAGTGCCTTTGGCCCAGAAATCAATTAATATGCAATCTGCTCAGGCAATTTTAAACAACAAAGCATACATTTATTAGTCAGCATCTTTAAAAGCCATAGATTTAAGTGTATATCTTTCTTTTCTTCTAGGAAGGGAGCATACAGTCAATTGGAATACAAGATTATAGTATAAAGAGCTATTTCGAAGAACCCAAGGACTTGTGGGGGGGGGGGGTCAAGTGGCACTTTGATTTTTTCTCTTTGAATACTGAATCTCCATGCTATCCTAGAAGCTACTATAGAAACACTCAAGTGTGTCAGAGGAAGTGGTTTGCTATATGGCATGGGGTGGAATTGCTTTTTTAAAAGATGCAACTTGTTCTTTGGAGGGTATCCAAATCTGGAACTGTAATGTGGAATAATTTCTTTGCCTTTGATCATGTGAAATACTCTGGAGAATAGTTGCTCCCCAGAGCTTCAAAAATATGGATGTGAATAAGCCACGGAAATTCTGGCACATGCAAGGTAGCAGACAACCCACCACTTTTTTCAGGAGAAGGCAATGCCACCTGGCCTCTATATTGGAAACAGGCATGACTAGACCTCATCTCATTATCTGAATAATATTTATTTCTTTATTTCTTTATTATGTTTCTATACCAATAGCTGAAACTTGTCTGAGAGAAGCCATAAATGTGTTTAGCATTAATATACCTGGTATTTTTTTCCTATGTGTACTTTCCCATTATATTTTATTTTTCTTAGAATTGCTGAACCATAATGATTACCAACCCTGTTGTATGTTACAAGACCCATTGTCCTGGTGCAACATCACAGATCATGGTGTTGAACTGGTGCAGAAGTATATCCTGGACCTTGCATAAATGAGTGACTCAGATTGCTGTAATTTTGCATCCTGCAAAGCTCAGCATGAGTTGAAAGGGTAAAAGAACAAAAAGTTGAATGGGTAAAAGGAGGACAGAGCAAGTGGTAGGAATGCTAAACACAATCTCAACTACCTTGGTAGAATCAACGGGGACCCTCTTGCACTATTGCATTATACAAACTCCAAAATACAACTATTAATCCACACATGAGTTCTAATCATCATGACCTAGGCCAGATCTACACCAAGCAGGATAGAGCACTATGAAAGCGGTATGAAAGCAGTATATGTGTCAATGGGCCCCAACAGTTGTGAGTGCACTTCAATACCACTATGAAGCAGTAGTGTGGCTCCTGCCTTTTATATACCTTTTTCATACCACTTTCATAGTATTATATCCTGCTTGGTGTAGATCTGGCCCTACAGTTCAAATAGCCACTACAACATAGGTGAATACCCAAATACAGTCCTATGCAATACGCTGATACTATCAGACATTGCTACAAATACTTCTGTCCATGTCCAACTAATACAGGGGTATACAACTTTTTCAGCCCCAAGGGCCATATTGAGTACCTGTTGGGTGCCCAGGGCTGCACATGCACGACACCACTCACACACATTCTCTCACACCACTCACATACGGTCTCAAATGATTCACACACATTCACATACCACTCACACACACTCTCATAGGAAGCTGCCTTACCTGCGTCAGACCATTGGTCCATCTAATCTGGCATTGTCAACACTGACTGGCAGCGGGTCTCTAAGTTTCAGGCAGGAGTTTTTTCCACCCTTACCTGGAGATGTCAGGGATTGAACCTGGTACCTTCTGCACACAATACATGTGGCTGAGCCACACCCCTTCCTTAATTCTCAAACTATTCACACTCATCTTAGCAGCAATAGAGCTTGGTCTTGCAGCAATCACATCTGTGCCATGTCACAGCATCACGGTGTTCTCTCCCCAGCCACTCCAAAATGATCTCACACACACACCTAAGGGGAAAACACACCTTTGAGTCCCTCTAGGGTTCATTGTATTTTGCAAAGACATCTAGTTTAAAATTGTATATTCTATTGAATCTTCAAGCTCCTCAGGTGACTTTTTTCATATTTCATTTAGACCAAAGTCTCTTCCTCCATCTGGAGTGAATATGACCTACTTCTTGGGCACTTGGCTCACCATTTGGAGGCAGGAAGGCAGGCAGGCAGGCAGGAAAGAAAGAAAGACTGTAATTTGATTCAGTTTTGAATTTCAATCCCACATGAGTGGTCTCCAGAGGTATAAGGTATCCCCCTTGTTCATGTATACAATAATTTTCTATATTTTTACTGGAGTCCAATCTTTTGTAGAGTACATAGGGTTTAGTTAATAGTTCAGTTTGGAAGAATCGAATGCACAAGTCTTGCATGCATTTACCATTGTTTCTGTTTTATGACAAATGAAGTCTTTTAAAGAGAGGTTGCCAGATTCATGCTGTGAGAAGTAGACAGTGCAGTGGAGGAAAAATGATTTTAAGATTGCAGCTTACATAGGAATAGGAAAATGTCATTGTGGATTATACTAGTTTCACTAAATGCTTCTGTACTGAAAACAACTTTGGGTTTTCTTCCTGCTGTGCAAGAATGTGGGGCTATTGTCTTCTCCACCGCAGTGCTAAACCAAGGTAATTCCAGTGCAGTTCATTTCGCCCCCCTCCTCTGGTGAATAACCTTCATTTGTCGGTCTTATGGGGCTTGCAAGAAAATACTGATGCAAAACCTCTACAATACTAGTTGGCTCTTGCCCAGTTGGCTTTCATGTGTTGCTACTTATGTTTCCATCATGAAGACTTCTGCTACTAGTCACTATTGAACAGAAACATAGAAGCAAAGGAATAGCCAGTTGCATTAAAATAGTTTTCAGCCATATTGCTCAGCTCCCCTTGCATGCAGCGATTTTCTTAGATCAAAATCTATCTATCTATCTTGGCTCCGACAATTATTCCCATTGAGTTTATTTTGTAAGGTGAGTAGGTTTGCCAACTCTTGAAAGACAGTGTTCTGGAACCTGGGGTGAGGTCAAGGGGGCTGAAACTTTTAAGTTCAGCTGTGGAGCCCAGCAGCAAAGCAATAGAGTCCTGGCATCCCAGGCAGATCCCAGCAGTAAGGAAGATAGAAAGTGCTTTGTTTATGCCCAGCAGCTATTGTAGGCTGACCAGATAAAATCCAGGTCAGGGCTCATGTAACTTTAACAGTTGTAGAGAAAAGGGAATTTCAACCAGTGTCATTTGTATGCAATTAGTTCCTGGTGATATTCCCTCTTCATCACAACAGTTAAAGTTGCAGACACTATACTAGAGTGACCATATACAAAAGAAGGCAGGGCCCCTGCAACTTTAACTATTGTGATGAAGAGGGAATTTCACCAAGAACTAATTGCATACAAATGACACCAGCTGAAATTCCCTTTTCTCTACAACTGTTAAAGTTACATGAGCCCTGACCTGGATTTTATCTGGTCACCCTAAGCTATTGCATATTTTTACACATTCCCTGCCACTAAGCAATAGATAACACAACCAAACTGCATCCGAACAAAGCAAGAACTAAAAGTGCATAATTCAAGAAGGTTATCCCAGCAGCAGAGTAATAAGTGAAGTGAATCCAATTGAGAGAATCCAAAATCCAGGCAGGGCAGTCAGTGGGCTGACTGAGGTACAAACGACAGGTCAAAGTTCATTAGCTGTTATATGATCCAGAAATTAAGAATCTAGCCAAGTTACCCTTTTGTGCTCTCTTCTTTTGCCCCTCCCTGCCCCATGTAATGCACATCCTTTCACACACTTAGATAGCTCTTCTGTATTTTTTTAATCCAAACCTCTCCAGTTTGTGCAGCATAAATATTCCACAGCTGACAAACCCTCTTGGTGATTGTCCAAAGAGAATGAAGTATACTAACAGGGATATAGCCTAATTTGCATGTTTTCAGCACTCCAGCATCACACTGTTGAGTAATGTTCAGCTTGTTATTCACTAGAAATCCTAAATCCTTTTTGAAAATGCTATTAATTACCTAGTAATCCTCCCCACCCCTTATGCTTTTTGGTTTGTTTTTCTTTCCCATATATTTCCATTTGCCTTTGTTGGATTTTGTTTCATAGGTAATGTAGCTTATGTTGAATATTTTACTTGTGCCTCTAGTTCCTTTAAATTTTATATTTTCAGATTGGTCAATCTGTGTATTTTTAAGTTAATTTTTTATTGTGAAATTTCAACCCCAATTTTTTTTAAAAAAAGAAACACCCCCCATTTTTTTTAAAGAAAAAATGGGGGAGAAATGAAATACACATACACACACACAGAGATTTGTATATATCCATATCAACGAATACAAATAAGTATCCTTTTGAAGGTCAGTCGTTCAAATACGTCACTCATCCAAATATTGAAAGCATTGTAAGGTCCTAAATCCATAGCATTATAGATCATAAGTGTCTATCTTTCCAATGTTGTAATATCAGTCTTCCATTTCCCTATCCCATTTCTACTTAGAACCCTGTATATTGTATTTATTCACCAATACCAAGTGTTTATAGATATGGATTATTGTTCACTTTGCCTGACAAACCTTCAATAAGTGCTTCTGTTAATGATGTATTCTCTGATGCTGTGAAAGCAGCCAGGCCAAACATAGATACTAATAAACGCTGCAATTGCAAGTATTGCCATTTGGCCATAGCTGGTAAATTGTATTTGGCACACAAAATAGAGAAAGACAAGAACTCATTGCAAATCTGTGTATTTGAGAAGTTCACTCAAAACACAGTTCCCTTAAAACAGGGATGGGAACCACCAGCCAGCCAGCACCTTCTTTTGCTGTAATCTCTAATTGGACATAAGAAGGTATTGAAAACAATTAACCTTTAAATATCCTGCAAAGAACAGAGCATTGTATTTTACAGGCATGAGAGGCGTTGCACTGGAGTTAATTCCTAAGCAGACTTGCTTAGAATTGAGCTGTTCTTTGTATGCTTAGTGAAAAACGTCCAAACTGGTAATAATTACATCTGGCCCTGCCCACTTTTCTTTCACTGTCCTTGGCCCAACCCTGTGCCTTTAGCTCCACCTATTGCTGGAATGTGGCCTTGAGACTTTTACCAAATTGAAATTCAGCATGCAAAAAATGATTGAACACCCTTGCCCTATAAGAATCCACTTGATCTTTCCAGTCTGATCTAATCAACTAAGATTTTAACTAAGAAGAGCCATGCTGAATCAGACCAAAGGTCTTTTGATCTGATGTTGTTCACGCAGTGGCCATTCAGCTGCCTTTTGGAAGCCCATATGTGGGACATGAGTGAAATAGTACTCTACCGTCTGGGATCCCAGAAACTTGCATTTGGAAGCATATTGCATCTGATACTGGAGGTAGCACATAGCCATCATGACTA
This sequence comes from Anniella stebbinsi, assembly GCA_029215795.1. Lineage (NCBI taxonomy): Eukaryota > Metazoa > Chordata > Lepidosauria > Squamata > Anniellidae > Anniella > Anniella stebbinsi. The sequence continues at coordinate 188,197,964 of JARDYH010000002.1, forward strand.
GTAGCTATTGATAGCTGTATCTTTCTAGTTGTAACACTGAAGTTCTAACCTCGTTCTTGCCTATTATTTATTATTATTATTATTGTTGTTATTATTATTATTATTATTATTATTATTATTTACATTTCTATACCACCCCATAGCCAAAGCTCTCTGGGCGGTTTACAAATATGTTTATGGACCCAAAGGGGTTTTCTTCCCTGGCCTTAGATCAGGGGTGGGTAGAGGGTAGATCTCCAGCTGTTTTGGACTTTGACTCCCAGAAACTTCTGCCAGCATGGCCAATGGTCAGAAATGCTGGAAGTTGAAGTCCAAAACACCTAAAGATCTATTTTCTTAGGTAGCAGGCTGAAGTTTTGCTCATTCAAGGATCTGGAAACTTAGGGGCCTTAGGTGGTGCCTATATTTTTCCCAGCTTCTAATTCCTCTGCTGCCCACCATAATAAATGAAAGATGAACTTCTCTTATCCTACTTCCAGTGATGGGCAATATAGAATGAGATGCTGAAATCGCAATCAAACTCCACTCCAAACTTGACAGGAAAAATAATCATATTTGTTCCACCATCCCTATATACTAGGGACAGTCTGGTAACTGTCACTGTTAAATCAGAGTCCATATCTTGTCCTTTTGGGAATGTATGTTGAAAATGTTGGTAGGTTGAGAACCTACCACAACAAACTTACTTTGAAGATGTCGGGCTGAATCCAACAGTCGTGCTAGCAAAAGTTCACTTGGACAGTTTTCTTCCAGTGGTGCAATGGGACTTCTCCAGCTTCTCCTATCCCTGGCACCTGCCCCATTCCACACATCCCAAATCTGCTACAGAGGTTGCCCCAACCCTCTGTAGCAGGTTTGGGAGTGTGCTGGGGACTGCAGGGGGGAGATGAAATCCATTCAACTAGTGGATGACCGGTGTTGGATCCAACACCATGTTAGCAGGTGTGTCTTTTTCATTTGTACTCTAGAGTAGGTGCAGTCCCTTGATTCAGATTGTGAGGATAGGGGGCTTTAATGCTATGGATCTGATCTGGATTGGGAGGCCCACACCTGCAATTTCTATTGCAGTAATCTATTTACTTTATGGATTTCAAATAATGTCTAAGTTGGCCCTAAATTGATGAATCACCATGGGAACCAAGGACTAACTCCCCCTGCTTTGTGGCTCCAGTACACATCATGGGGCTCCACTGTTTTGAAGAAGAAAAATACATTAGAAGTCCTGAGTTGGAACTCCAATGTATAGTTTGGCCTAAGACATGGATATCTCACATCCTAAGGAAGGGCAGGCTGACGTAAGGAAAACTCTGTGAAGAAAGAATGTTACTTGGCCTAAGATTCTTGAATATGAGGCCTAGAATTCTGCACTGAGAAAATTAATTCTTCTGGAGTGGGGTACAGGATGGGGTGGGGCATAGAGTGCAAAATATAAATCAATGTAATTTGCATACAGTATGCTATTATCACAAATTAAGGATTATTTTAGCAGGCTATGGATTCCTCCCTCCCAAGAACAAGGGCAGTGGAAAAGAAACTGTTCATGGTTTCAGATTTTCTGTGCAACATAGATGATAAATAAAACCTGTGATCATGTGTTTTTTGTAACATGATTGAAGTCCAATAAGCCCACATATTTGAATTCATCTAGCTCAGTTGTTGATGAGTTTTGCTTTGATTCTGTGCCTACCTTTTACTAGTTTTAGGCAAGTATGTGTATGTATGTGTGTCCTGGGGAGGAGGAGGTAATTATATTGTATATGGCAGACAGGGGAAAGAAATGATCACTGTCATGGCCTCTTGGGTTCCCTCACATAAAGGAGGGAGTCATTCACCTTGAAAAGTGCTTGATTTTGCTTTCAAAATATACACAATTCAGTTGATGAATAAAATCATTTAGGATGCGATGCTATACAGATAGTTGTTAGCCTCTGAAATTGGAGGAGGCCGACTATTCTATGCAGGGCAGCATGAGCACAGAGGGAATCCTCTTCTCCATGCACCGTCTGCTCTATCTAGGCACAGCTTAAGAAGAGCCATGCTCCATTTTTTGAGAGCAGAGATGTAGCAGGTGTGGTGTGGTGAAAACCTCAGAGAGGTAGCTGGTGTGGTAAGAACCGCGCCGGCTATGAGGGGGAGAACAGTTTCTGGGCTCTGAGATCAGAGCCTTAGTTCCGACCTTGGGTTCCAGAAACCAAAGAATCCTATGGCCCTCTAAACAGTGGCTGAATTCGGACAACACGATAGTCAGTGGTGGGGTAATAATCAACTTTACAGTTGTTCATCTAGGGGGTACTCCCCGCATAACATGGTAATAAATAATCAACTGTGGTGTGGATTAGGATCAGCGCTGAGTTGACTGTGGCAGCATTCGGACGACACGATAGTCAGTACAACTGACGATTGTTTCTCCCCCCCCCCCCCCGTTGCTTATTGTGTCATCCAAATTCAGCCAGTGTCTAGTAACCATTTGATTGCTCCCTTAATTGCATGTTCAGAGTAGACCATTGACCTGAAGCACCAAATTTATGTCATTAATAGTACAGAGGATGGAGCAGCAGCTTGTGTACTTAATAGTGAGGACCGAGCTGAGAACATGTATGGAGAATATGGCCCTCCTAGTACATTGCTCAGGATTATTCTAATTCTCAGGATCATTATTCTCAGGATTATTCATGTGTCCTACTTTATAGAAGACAGTCTTCTATTTGAAGGGCTGTTCAGTCCAAGTCCACTGTATGGGCCTGTTCAGACAACACTACAGGCTCTGTGGTTAGTGAAACTGGTTCTCTGGGTGTTAGCACTAACCTAGGGTGACCAGATAAAATCCAGGTCAGGGCTCATGTAACTTTAACAGTTGTAGAGAAAAGGGAATTTCAGCCAGTGTCATTTGCATGCAATTAGTTCCTGGTGAAATTCCCTCTTCATCACAACAGTTAAAGTTGCAGGGGCCCTGCCTTCTTTTGTATATGGGCACTCTAGTATAGTGCCTGCAACTTTAACTGTTGTGATGAAGAGGGAATATCACCAGGAACTAATTGCACAAAAATGACACTGGCTGAAATTCCCTTTTCTCTACAGCTGTTAAAGTTAATGAGCCCTGACCTGGATTTTATCTGGTCAGCCTACACTAGCCACAAGCCATACTGTCGCACACAACACTTTAAGCCACAGTTAGAGCTGCTAACGCTGCTGCAGACAGTCTGACTGTGATTAGGGAGTGATCAGGGTTTAGCAAAACGCATCATACAAGACACCTTAAACACGTCTGCTTAATCAAAAGCCTTAACCAGCAGGGTTTAAGGTGTTTTCTGAACAGGCCCACTGAAGGGGAAAGTAACTGGTTGAAAAGCCACTAAATGGTTATTGCATGTAGGGATGCTGGCTTGGGTTTCAATTTTGGCTACTTACTTTGCTTGCTTTAGCTGTAACAAGAAGATGCCTGTTAATGTTAAGTAAAGGACATGCTTGAAGTAGTTTCTGTCTCAAGCATGGTCAGACCGAACATACTCTGCAACAAAATCACATACATTATTTTAATGCTGTTCTCACCCCTACCCATAATATACTCCACATTTAGGTTTCTAGCTCCCTTCTTTGCGACACTATAGCCCATTGCTCCATGTCTGAGTTTGTGACCTGGTTCGCACATAACATGAATGCATGGTTTATTTAACCCATGGTTAGCCTAGGGTTTGTCTGGCAGATAATGGAACGAACTGTCATTTGCTTAGGTGTGCGCAGGGGGTGTACAGCATAAAATACAATATAAAATGTAAAAGTTTAAAACAACAGAATCAAAGCAAAACCAAAATGAAAACCAGCAGCAATGCAGAGATTTAAAATACAATAACAGTTTTAGAACAATAGAACTAAAAGACTAAAAGGCCTGGGAAAGGCCTTCACCAGATCGCGAAAAGATCACAATGTAGGCATCAGGCGAGCCTCTCTGGGAAGCCCATTACACAACTAGGGTGCCACACCAAAAAAGACCCTCTTCTTGGTAGCCACCCACTTTACTTCCTTTGGCAGGGACTCCTAGAGAAGGACCAGTGAACATGATCTTAGGGTCCAGGCAGGTACAAATAGAAGGGAATGATTCTTTAGATAACTTGGCCCTAACCCATTTAGAGTCAAAAAAGAAAAGAAACCCCATGAAGGCAGCCAAAAAAAGCCAAAGGCAAAGGGGTGGAACCAGGGAAAGGTTTAATAAAAAATGATTATAAAAATGAAGGTACCAACGCGTTTCGGACACAGTGTTGTCCTTCTTCAGGGTAATTTTGGAGTCACAACACTTTCATAAGAGCCTCCTATGTTCTATCAGCCAGTGCAGATAAAGAAATAATGGCATACTGTACTGTTTACGCTTGGTTTCAGTGTATTTCTGGTTAAACAAATGATTCACATGGGGCTGGTGACTGGATCAGTAAGCCGCCAGCCTCATACAGAAGAAAGGTGTTCACTTGTTCCCTCCCTGTGTCGCATGTGACAGCACAAGTCATCCCCCCACCCCACCCTAGGTAGGTGGGGGTCCAGGTCTTGGTCAATAAACAATTATCTAAATTCACTGTCATCTCTGGTAACACCATCCAGTCTTCCAAATTTGAAATGTTGCATTCACAGTGGAATCAGGACATGAGGCTTGTTGTCTATGAGCATCATCAGATGGGGGAAATCGTGGTCCCTACTGTTGTTTGTCACTCCTGCTGCTATCCCACATTACTTCCTCTTTCTTCCGAGAGAAGAAAGAGGATGCAAACAAAGACCATGTGGCCCATTCAGGGGCTGTTTTTAGGGTTAGGGAAGCGGCGGAACATTCCATTCCCTCCCCCAAATAGTTGGATTAAAAGGGGTCCATTTGTGATTAAAAAAGGCAAGAAGGAGCGGGAGGCACATGGGAGGCAGATGGCAGCTTCCAAATGACACACAAAAAATGTGAGTGGCCAGTAGCGAGCATGAGATAAAACGCTCGTCTGATGAACCCCTATGAGATAGATAACCTCTGTAAATAGCTTTCTTTCTTTTCAGGATAGCTATCATGTGTATATTCCTCTCTGTCTGTGTGTACCAATAATTGTAAGCAAAAGGGCAGATTTTTCAGTGAGGTAGTACACTTCCCCCCCCCCCCCCATGTTTATGGTCATACTCCCAAATTATAAATTTGTTCCAAATAGATTTTCAGTATAAATGCCCTAGATCAGGAGCAGGTAATTTGTGGCTCTCCAGAGGTTTTGGCCTGCAACTCCCATCATCCCTCACCATTAGCTATGCCTGCTCACGGTGATAGGAAATATAGGCCAAAACATCTGGAGGGCCAAAGCAAGGTTGCCCACCCCTGCTCTAGATAGTCTGTTCTTCTCTTTAAGATAGCAACTTGCTTTGCATGCTAGGCATCCTATTGATGCACTGTCTAATTTCAAGGCTTCAACAAATGCACTTGCAAGTTCTCTGGTGTTTATAATAAGTGTCCAACCTTCCTCCTAACTTTGAAGTTGCAGAGGTGGGTGGGATTGTCCTGCCACTTCCCCAGCTCCAAAGTTGGTAGGAAGGATGGCAGTTGTCTTGACAGCTGCATGGCTAGAATGCCTGAAGAGCCTTAGCCATGCAGGCCCAAATCAGCAACTCCTCCCACTGCTGATGGAGTGAAGGATTGGATGCTGCTACCTAAAGATACCCCGCATACTTTTGGGCAGCAGTGCTCAAAATCACACACTGTCTGGCTGGCATTCGGTGGTGGTGGGGACTGGAGAAGCAATGGACACTGCTGCCCCAACTGTCTGTTGCTTCTTCAGGGTGCCATTGGGAAGTGGTGCAAGTAGTGCATATTCCCAGCCCACTCATCTTTTCCCTCAGGAAACACCAGGTGGGGAGATCATTAGAGGCTGCTGCCTGTCAAGGGGGAGCCCAGGCCCCTTAAGATTTCTGATGACTCTGTTTCTGAATCAAAGTTGGAATAGCTAGATCAGAGAATGGAGAGGAACCTCTCCTGGACCCCTCAAGTGTTGGGAGAGATTCTTCCCAAGGCCCTGACAAGCAGAATGGCCCAGGCTGAGTCACCCCCCCTCCCCCCCGGGAACCTTTGGAAAGTGCCATGTGAGGGTTGACTGGTGGAGACCTGGCATCTATAGTTTTTGGCTTGGTCAACAAGGGCAGCCAAAAATTGTAGGGTCCTGCTATTTTTTAAAAAAAACCTGTGCCCTGTTACTCAAAATGGGAGGCTGCATGTGTGCATATTTGCCCACACTAATGGTACTCAATATAATGGTACTCCAACACTTGCAAATTGCGGTGTGGTTTTCTGCTACTTAACACAGTTGTGTTAAGAACGTTATTTCTGGTGCTGGAAGAACCAAAAATTCAAACAGAATTTACCCATCTAAATTAAATGTATCAGACTGTGGGCCACTTACAGTAACAAAACCTATTGAGGGTACTGTCTGCACTAAAGTGGTCAGACTGTTACATTTCTATGTAGAAATTGGAATCTTTTGTTGTTTATAAAGTTTATTAGATTAATTTTTGTATTTAAAATTCATCAATAGGAACTGCAGTTGAGGTAGATTTCATATTTTGGTGTGTACTTTTCATTGCTCAGAATTTGGGGTCAAGATGTGCATTTCATCTGAGGCAACAGAGATCTAATGGCAGCTGAAACACTAACAATGTTATGATTAAGGGTATACAAACTTACCTGGCACTAAGTCCCATTAGGTCAGGGTAGAGAACATGTTCTGCATGCAGAAGGATCTACATTCCTGGCATGTCTAGTTTAAAAAAATGTGATATAAATTTATGCGAAAGACCTCTGCCTGAGACCAGAGCCGGCGTCAAGGGTAGGCATGATTGGGCAGCTGCTGAGGGTCCTCACCCTGCAGAGGCCCACTGACAAGAGCTCCCTGGATTTGCTCTTAAGCTTTACCACTCCAACCTGTTTGTTCGCCTGCCAATAGCTCTGACACAGACAGCAGTGGTAATGAAAAAGAGCAGCAGTAAATAGCATGGCCTACTTGATCGCTGGCTCTCTGTCTGTTGAGGAAGTGGTAGCAATGATGAGAAAAAGGATGGGAAGCAACAGCAGCTCGTGACAATGGCAGTGAGAAGGTAGATTTCCTGAAGGAGGGGGCCCATTGAGCCCCCCAAAACATGGATCCAGCATCGCCCGAGACCCTGGAGAGCTCCTGCCAGCCAGATGAGAGAATATTAGGTTAGATCACACACAAACAGGGTGATCTGGAAAATGGCAGATGCCTCTGTTCCATAGGACATACTTCTGAATAGACATCTGAAGGATTATTGCATTGTGATGATGAAGTTAATCTTTGCAATTCCATCGGCACTGTTATTGTTTTTCCTCCCATAGATGTAAGTCCCTCTGGAGTTCAATTAGAAATAGTAGCTTTTGAAAGTTAAGTACAAAAGTGCTAAAGTTCAAAATATAGAATGTCAAACTTTGTTTTGATTTTGAATTCATGTGAACATCCATTTCAGTTCTTACACTGTACAACCAGATGTATAGACATCTTGCTGCAAAAATAAATATAAAAATAGCGATAAAGGTCAGGGGTGAGTTACAGTACAATTCAGACTTAGCCTGCTAGATATCCATTGCATGTCTCTAATCAGTAATACTCCCTCGTGAGCAACTTATACAGTCATGCCTTCAGTTTGTTCTGAGTTCATACTTAAATGTGTCTACTTGTCTATGCCTTTTCTAGATGTCTAGCACATAAGTATCTAAGAGAGATATATATTTGCTGATGCATGCTATTTTTTATCATCAGATGTTAAGAACAGAAGACCTGTGATCCCTGTATCTGCACTTATATTAGAAACAGATATGGTTTCTGTCATCCTCCTGCCGATTCTTGTCTCTAATTCACGGGCTCGTTCTAAGGTCAGTTTTTACAGTGTTTAAATTCTGCTAAATGTTTTAGAGGAAAGGCAAAGCAGATTCCATGAATACAGGGCAATGTTTTCCTCCAGAGAAAACAGATGCCCTCTTCTGAAATAAACTTTTCAAAATGTTGTGCAAGGCTGACTAAGGCAACATTACCACATCCCCCCCCCCCCCCGGATCATATAAATAAAGCAGTTCATGAGGTCTTGACTGGAGAGGTCGGAATAACAGGATTAAGGGAACAAAGTGTACATAAAAATATACAAGTAGAGCCAATTGGGGGTAATATCTCAAAAGACACCTAAAGCAAAGTTTTTGACAAAGATTAGGATGTAGCTCTTCGGGTTTAATTAACACATGAATGTGGCAAGAAAGCAAACCAAATTGGACAGGTTTGTTAGTAATTGGGACATCTTTTATTATTCTCTGCAAAGCAACTACACCACCACCACCAAAAACTCAAAAACAAAACACAATTGTTTCAAAAGGTACCATCATGTTTTATCTTTAAACCGCTTAGGATGGAATCCTATCAGGATGCCCAACAGCCTCCAAACTCGCCTCCACACTCTGCATTTTTGCTAGATGGGCTATTTCGTCCATCTAGCTGGAGCTCTATGGAGGGGAGGGGAGGGAAGGAGACTGGGAAAGCCAGGGGATTCTTCATAAACTGGCCTACTCAGTCCTCTCCCCAACCACAGAACAGCCCCCTTCCCTCCTTTCTGAGCGTGGCTCTGTTTATTTATTTTATTTATTTATTGCATTTTTATACCGCCCCATAGCCGAAGCTCTCTGGGCGGTTCACAAAAATTAAAACCATGAAATCATTTTAAAGTATATAAAACAAGGCACAATCTAAAAACACAGAATAACATACAATATAAAAACACAACCAGAATAAAACCAAGCTGCAGGAATTAATACAGATTAAAATACAAATTTAAAACAGCAAGGATTAAAATTGAGTTAATTTAACTGTTAAAATACCGGGAGAATAAAAAGGTCTTCACCTGGCGACGAAAAGAGTACAAAGTAGGCGCCAGGCGAACCTCTCTGTTTGTGCTTGATGCGAGAGGGAGGGGGCGGGGAGCTCAGATTCTTGGGTTTGAGGTTGGAGCACTATCTCCAACCTCGGATCCAGGATTTTGAACTATCCTATGCCTGCCCCTGACTCTGTCTGGGGGGCCATAGGATTGCTCTTTTAGAGATATTTTTAAATATTGCAAGCATTATATAAATCTATTACAAAGAGATTATAGTTATTCCCTGTATAATTATATGTTTTACTGGGATTTATCTATTATAATTCCTAGATGTGCTTGAATATAAACAAACAAATAAACAATACCTCTATAGTGGTCAATTTCTCTGGGTTTTTTAAAAGTAATTTTAAATGATTTCCATCCAGTTTTGTACGTTTTGGTCCATAACCAAGTCTAGTCCTCCCCCCTCCCCCCCATCTTCCCTAACTAGTTAGCTTTTTCAGGCTGCAATACTATGAACATTTTCGTGGGCATAAGACCCATTAAACACAGTGGGGCTTTCTTAGGTGTTGGCATGCATACGATTGCACAGTTAATGTAGTCATGGGATTAGATCAAGGCTTAGCCTTAGTCATACTGACCCATAGAGCAGACCCACTGAGATTAATGGGGTTTGTTAGTTTTGACTGTGCCATATCACAGTGTTATTTACTTTCTCTCCATATGAAAGAAATGATTAAAAAATGGAAAGGCTCTGAGCAACTTGAGGAACAGGGTTACCAAAAGTTCTTAAGAGTTGCTTCCTATGTCACAGTAAAGCATTTCTGCAGCCAAACTTCCATGTGACTACTAAGTAGACTGAGAATCCTAAAGTGAGATTCCTTAGAATTCTCAGGAATTTCTAAAATAGGAAAGTGACTTAAAATAAGCATACTTATATGAAACCTTCCTATAACAAATATTTAAACACAAGTACATCATGTGGGAGTTCTCTGGCAACTTTAAAACCAAATTTGGGACATAACTTATTATTTACTGTTCTGTCCTACTCTTTGTGGTAGGTTAAGTGGAGGAGAGCAAGTGGACAAAGGTGAGCCACAAGTGGTAAAACAGAGATTTGAACCCAGGTACTCCTAATGTTTATCTGATAGGATACCCACCACACCACCTTGCCATTTGCCATGAAATCTGGTAGAAACTTTCATTCCAAGTTGGGAATAGTACCTATATTGCTTAACTCTCAAATTGCTGACATGGTTATTATTGTGGCTTTGTTTCAATTGGTGATACCCTAATTAGGCTGACCTTATGAAAAGGAGGACAGAGCTCATGTAACTTTAACAGATGTAGAGAAAAGGGAATTTCAGCCAGTGTCATTTGTATGCAATTAATCCCTGGTGAAATTCCCTCTTCATTACAACAGTTAAAGTTGCAGGCACTATACTAGAGTGGCCACATACAAAAGAAGGCAGGGCCCCTGTAACTTTAACTGTTGTGATGAAGAGGGAATATCACCAGGAACTAATTGCATACAAATGGCCCTGGCTGAAATTCCCTTTTCTCTACAACAGTTAAAGTTACATGAGCCCTGTTCTCCTTTTCATATGGTCAGCCTAACCCTAATGCCAGTGAAGTCCTCCCTCAGATGTCATTCCATCAGGCTGGAACAGAGGCAGAGATGGAAAGCAGAGCTATTCCATCAACTCTGCTAAGAGAGCAGCTGCCTTTGGTTCCTCCTCTCCCTGAACTGTTTCCATCTCAGCTGGTTATTATAAGAATTGCTATTTCACTTTAAGAATTGGTGTCTGAGTTTGCTTTCCCCCTTTTTGACTTCCCATCTCTTTTCCAATGTATGGGCCTTTCTACACCAGAGGGGTATAGAGGGCTCAGGGTGGGGGATTCCATAAGTAGCTACTTCCGGGATTGATGCATAGAAGCCACATCATCTTTGCAATGGCCCAGGCTTCTCCCAGGCCGTTCGCAAGTCATGCCCGCCATTTTTTCTCCATCTACAGAGAGTGCACGAGCCCCCAGCTCCCTCCCTGCCCTCCTGGGGGTGGCGAAACTGGTGCCACCCCTCCCCTGCTGGGCATATCTTCCACGGAAGATTCGGGATTTTTCTGGTTTGGGTTTTCCCAGAAAAAAAACATGCCCACCCCCACCCCAACCCCGGGACTCCCTGTGCATCATTTGGACTCACAGGGAGCAGCTGGGGGCCATCCCAGGCCACAAGCCTGGTGTGGAAAGGGCCTATGTCATGTCTCTTCGATTGTAAGCCTGGAAGACTCTTCTTCTTCTTCTTCTTCTTCTTCTTCTTCTTCTTCTTCTTCATCATCATCATCATCATCCATAAGCCGCCCTGGGAGTCTTTTATTTTGGCTGAAAAATAGGGTAAATTTTGTTTAAATAATAAATAAATAAATGGTATGTGTGACTGAAAAATGTACAAAGCAAGAGGAACAAAATGTCAAAACATGTCCACCAAGTGCAGAATACTTGAAACCAGTTTGACTACCTCAAGGGTAAGTGTTTGTTTAAACAGGCAGTTGATAAGCTGCTGAATAGCATCTGCTTGGGTTTACATGAAATACATTAATCAAGAAATGACATTGTACTATTTTCTTGGCTAATATAGTAAGCTACGTAGAATGCTATTATGAGGAAAGGGGTAGGTAATATCTGGGTAGGTTTTAAAGTGAAAAATTTCAATGTATGTACATTAGTCAAGGTAAGCCTAATATTTTACACCAGAGTTGTTGAACCCATTTTTAACTCAAATTCAATTTTGTAGAACCTCACAAGCGCTGCATTCCAATGGTGGATGGGGCTAAAGGTAAAATGGGACTGGGCCAAAATACCCAAAATGCTGGCATATTTTAGCTTAAAGCTCTTACTGCCAGCAAGTAAGTGTTAGCAGAGGCATTTCAACCATTTAGAATGAAATAAACAAACAGTGCAAAAGCTGGGAAACCATCAGTGATCAGAGAAAAGGGGGTGGGATCAGAGGAAAGTGGTGTGGTTGTCTGGGAACATGCAGAGGGCCAGATTTGGGACAGGGGCATGTCCATCACTGGATGACTGCAACATCTAGTGATAACTTTCAACTTGTTCACATAATTTTACATTGAACGAAGGCATGGATGGGGGAGCAGAATCATTCATGTTGGCCCCAGTCCATATGTTCAACTGGACCTGCATGTGCAATCCGGTACATTGCAAAAGCAGGACCTCTGATTGCGCAGACAGTTGAGGTGTATATAAATTCTTTGAACTCAATTGTGTTTACGGGTTCTGCTGATGTAAAATATTGGGGGAGGTATGACCCTGTTCCCCACCATGCATTCACTGAATGTGGAATTGTGTGAATGAGATGTTGGCAGGTGTGAAAGAGCCATCATGGATTAAAGACCACAGGGAGACCTCGCATATGACTTGAGGTTACTTCAAACACAATGTGTTTCTGTGGAGGCAGTTGACACATTAGCTGCAAGTCATCAAGGCTGCAGAATGAGGTGGGAATGAGGAGACAGAATAGACTACCCCTTGACAGTGCAGACATAGAATCACAGTTTTGATCACTGCCTGTGTGAAAAACAACCTGCAAATAGGAAACTAGGTTTGTTTTATTTACTTGCAGGGAGTGTTTTTTGAAACCCTCTATCAGAGCAAGAGATGGGGCGGTGGCTACTGCTCCACCTCTGAGAAGCCCTGCTCGTCTGCCACTCTACTGTTGTTGCATTTGTTGCAGCAGAGGACCAGGACCAGTGCAGTAGTGCTGGCAGTAACTGCAGAGACATCCTGGAAGTGAGGAGGTGGGGCTTGATCTGGCACCTGAGCAGGAGTATCACCCTGCCTCATAGCAGGGCCATCTTGTATGGTGGTGGTGGTCACGTATTAGGCGACTAAAACCCAGTTTCAGTCTCTAGAGAACATGTGTTCCATTTGAAACCAGAAGTTGAGTTACAAATTCCTTCTGAACAGTGATGCAAACCTAGCCAACGGTCAATGAATCTAAAAGAGCTTCTCTTTTTGAGTTGAGAAAATGTAAACAACAAAGGGAAAGACAAGGCAGCGTAGAGGAGCAATGTGTTATATCTAAGTAAAAGTATTATTAGAGACTGACTCAGCTTCCCTCCCTACTGCCCCTATCCAGGAAAAGTTAGATTTTTAAAAATAATTATCTGTTGATGTTGTTAAGAGCAGCAGAATGTATACCATGTGCTGTTCCTGGTTTTGGCAGATACATTTGAGCACATATTTCTGTGGGTGGAATTGCCATATCAGGTTTTCTGGCAATCGTGATTAATTTTTAATCCATATTTATGTCCTTTTTATGGTCTCCCTTTTAGAAGCTGTTAATACATAGCAGATAACTAAAATCCCCTGCTTTTGATTAACCAATAGCTTAATTATCCAGTAGGTTTTGCTGCTCCATTAACTTAGTGGTTGAGTGTTGTACAATGCATTGCGGACCGACCGCAAGGGAAGTGTTCCTCTTGTATTTATGTTCATCTGGGCCTGTATTGCTGTGTCCATCTTGATCAATCTGTTGCTGAGAATCAAGGCTATGTAATGCCCTCATTTTCCCCCTACGCAGGTTTATCAGACCTTTTTTGCATAAGAAAGACCAACAGGATTTGGTTTACACACTGACATCTTGGGTAACCTCCAGTGATACAATGACCTGTGCCACTTCTTGCATTCAGTATAATATATGCAAAGGTGTTCTTATGTTATCTAAAGGTCGTGTTGTAATTGTTAATCAGTTTAATGTATCTGTTACCTTTATGAGGTCGAGCATCCTGTTGGGTTATAGGAAGGGCTGACTCATCACTCTAGCTAACTGGTCAGAATTAGATTTCAGTTTTTTTCTGAATCTTAAAGCTTCAGTCATAGTTTTCAGTATGGTATTGTTCTTTTGTAAGTAAAATAATAATAATTGCTCTCCTTTTCCATGTTCTCTTTTTATGTTTGTATATTTGGAAAGGAAACTATGGCTGTGTATGAGAGAGAGACAGAGAGAGAGACAGAGGTATCTGGTGTTATTCAATTGCCCTTGATTTTTGGTAATCCTGTTTTGGAAATGCTAAACAAGGAGAATCTCTGAACCTGTCAAGATGAACAGGATTGTATCTGGTATCTAGGGATGGGAAAGAATTTCACGCAGTTCTCATTTTGATAAGAACTTACCTAGTTCGTGGAACACAGTTATCCTTCAGTATTTGCACTCCCCAGAATTTTGCAGTGCAGAACAAAGACATGGGTACAAAAATGAGTACAAAAATGTGCATGCAAAAATGGTATGTGAACATTAGGGGAAGAGGCATACACAAAGGATGCATATATTAGTTTAAAAAAGTGGGGGAAAGCAGGATTATATTAGAGAAAACAGCCTGCAAAATGTGTGCATTTTCGCTTGTGCATTTTTGTGCAGACTTCCTTTGTAAAATGCAAACTGATGCATAAATGGGCTTGAACGAATTTAAGATGGGAAAAAGGAGAAACTGACATTGATTCTTACTAGTATCCCTCTCTCCCATCCTGCCCCTGCTCCTTTTGTGTTTTGACTGCATCCAGCTCAAACAAGTGCAATGTTCAGCTCCTAACACCTGAAAATTGGAATTCCAGGCTACAATCACATATAGAAAAACACCAGGAAAAAAATGTGCGGCAAAGGTTATTAGCCTTACCCAGTTTTATATCACAACACAAATCAGTCTTTGGTCAAAATGTTGGTCTACTAGTCCAACGTACTGTTTAGATTGAGTGGATTGACCTCTGCCTTAAATGCATAAATAATTTCCTGTAGATGACCAGTGATGTTAGTCTTGCTAAACTTGTTATTTAACTGTTGAACAGAGTGGGAGAGCTCAAGGCAGTACACTAAACCGAGTATTTTGAATTTCAGGCCCATGGGCCAAATCCCAATGGAGGCTGATGGCTCTGCTGTCGCTGGGACAGTGAATCTGCTCTGGGTTTCAGTCAGAACCAATCAAAACTCTACAGGAGCTATAGCTCCTTTAGAGTTTTGACTGGTTCTGACTGAAACCCACAGCAAATTCACTGACCCACTGACATTCAGAGCCACCAGCCTCTACTGCCAAATCTGGTCTGCCTGGAATCCCGGCCTGGTCCTCCCCCATTCCTGCCTTTTGAGCAGTTCCCCCCTCCCCCATTCTAAAAGGTTGACACGCTTCTCCTAAGGCCTAGTTATTGGCAGTAAGAGCTTTAAGCTAAAATATGCTAGTATTTTTGGCTCTGCTCACCACTGGAATATGGCCCAAGAGCTTCTCCAAAATTGAATTTGGTGCTTGCACTGAAAGAGTTCTAATACCCCTGCACTAAACAATTGCTTAGTGTGATGGGAATGAGCCACATTGAGCCTGAAGCCTATGTGCTAACTCTACCCGCCTTCTTGGGCACAGCTGTGAGTGCTGTTTGGAAGCTTTTGTGTCCATTTTAGATGAACCATAGATTGTCCTGTTGTCTAGACCAACTAATTATGGTTAACATTATCTTTGGTTTGTTTGTAACATGCATGGGTTATGAAGATTACTTGTTTAAACAAACCACAGTGAACATTAATCACAGTTTAGGATCCAGATGAAGTGATAAACTGCGGTTAATGGGAATTGGAAGTGAATTTGCAGCCTCCTCCATGGCTACTTCAGAAAAGGAGAAGGAGAGCAACAAACCAAGCCACAGTACCCGTCATTTTCATCACGCTAAACTATGGTTTAACATGGTGCCCACAAGTGGTCAGTAACTTTCAATGATCTCAAGCTTTGAGGCCACACTTTAAAAAGGAGCCCAAATTGGTGAAAACTGTCTCTCTCCTTGCTGTCTTTTGGTGTACTTGTTCAATTACAACGAAGGTGATGGATTGTTAATGCCATGTAAGTGCTAGAGGCTGAGATGCTTTTGCTCACAACTCATACCCATTTTCATCCTGCTTTTATTTCCTTTCACCAGATGCTGGCAATTTGTGCCAAATGTGATCCGATTTGGCTTTTACATTTCTGTTTTGAAATGTATATTATGCTAATGGAGCAGATGAGCTCAGATAAGAACTTCTGCTCCTGCTGTCACATGTTAGAAACCACATTCATTTTACCTCTGCAAGCTTAGAGTAGGATCTGAATTAATTTTACTGATATCTGTGTGAGTGTCTCTGCATAGTTTTTCTCTAGTCAACAACAAACTGAGCTAGCCAATATTCACAGAAAATGCAAAGGTCAGTGGATAAGTATTTTTGTGAGGGGTGGGGTGAGGTGAGAGGTGGTAATTCGTTCTGATTCATACTAGATTATATATATATATATATAATCTTGGTATGCAATAGATAATAATGTGAGATATTTCTAAAATGTATTTTCCTTTTCCATTCATTGTGGCTGTGCCACTGCTAGCCTTTGATGTATTTAGGGAACTACTGATTTTATCTATTCAATGTAGGCATATTTACATGTCGATTTCTGTTCAAAACTGTGAGTTAACCTTGAAAAGGTAGATCTAGATAAAGAATGGAGAATTTGTTCCTGAAGGCTATGTGTGTGTTATATTCCATAATGCCGCTTGCCTCCAAATTACATTTGTTGGAGATTTGATGCAAATGCGGCAGTGCACATGTTAATGCGACAGTGCACATGGGGGTGGACTGATATTCCTGTGCTTTACTTATTCTGAAGCACCCACACTCGCTCTCAGTTCAAAATGATGGGGTGCTCCTAGATTGGAGGGAAGAGAATGATATTGGCTCCAAGGCCAGATTCTCCCTAGTATCCCTCTGACGGCCACACAGTGTCAGGAGTGGAACTCTGCCTTTTGATGCTGGCAAAAGCACTGGCTGGAGCATTTCCAGCTGCTGCTTCAGCCAGGGAACCAACTTCACTCTTCCTTCCCCTTCCATGTGCTGCACCTCCAAATTAAATTTGTTGGAGATCTTATGCTAATGGGGCAGCCCACTCCTTAATGGGGGTGAACTGATATTCCTATGTGTCACTTATTCCAAAGCACAGCTAGGGAGCTAGCAGAGCCCTGACCTGAGCACCCATCCAGCTCCTGGAAGCTCTGGCTGGGTGTGAAACAATTGAGAGCTCAGTTACTCTCCCACCCCTTTCTGTTCTGAGGCAAGTGAAGGGGCTTCATCTGGGCCCCATGGGCCAAACTGGCCCATAGGCCTGAGGTTACCCATACTTGTTGTAGATCCTTCATTGTCAATGAAGACACAAGTAGCCTCTGTGTTGAAGAGTGCCTTATTCCGTTTCTGGCTAAGGCTTTTCTTGGAGAGAGATATTCTGGCCACCAGTGGTTTTGCTAGGCCTCAAACATGGGACTCCAGCCCTAAATCTACTTCCCAGGGCCCTGGATCTATTCCATAGAGCCCTGAGTGCCAATACCAATTGCCTTTAAAGGAAGCAAAAGCTGAGTGTAGCCATACACGTACTCTGGATTTTAGGAAAGCTGATTTTAATAAACTCAGAACTATGAGATGTAAGGACCCATGGCAAGTGGCCCTAATGAGAAAAGGAGTCCATGATGGGTGGGAGTTTTTTAAAAAAGGACATTTTAAAGGTACAGTTACAAACAATTCCAAAAAGATAGAAGACAACAAAAGAAACCAATGTGGCTCCACAAAAAGCTTAGAGTTGACCTGAAAACAAAAAAGGACACATATAGGAAGTGGAAGGAAGGCCAGGCTACAAAAGAAGAGTACAGACAGGTAGCACAGAAATGCAGGAATGGCATCAGGAAGGCTAAAGCTGAGAACGAGCTGAGGCTAGTGAGGAATGCTAAAAGCAACAAAAAAGCTTTCTTCAGGTATGTGCATAGTAAAAGCCAAAGGAAATAAATGGTGGTTCAACTGCTTAATGAGGATGGCAAAATGATAACAGATGACAAAGAAAAGGCCGAAGTGCTCAATTCCTACTTTGGCTCAGTCTTCTCCCAGAAGTGGGTTTATGTCACCCCTGGAAAAAAATGAAGTACAAGCTTAAGGGGAAGGATTGCAGTTTGAGATTGATAAACAAATGGTCAAGGAACACCTAATTTCTTTGAATGAGTTCAAATCTAAAGGGCCCGATGAACTGCATCACAGAGTAATAAAGGAGCTGGCAGAAGAATTCTCAGAACCACTATCTATTATCTTTGCAAAATCATGGAAGACAGGTGAAGTCCCGGACAACTGGAGGAGGGCTAATGTTGTCCCTATCTTCAAAAGGGCAAAAAGGAGGAACCTTGGAACTACAGACCAGATAATCTGACATCAATCCCTGGGAAATTTTTGGAGCAGATTATAAAGAAGTCAATGGCTCAGTTCACACAACACGTTCCTCTACACAGTGTGAAACCTCCACTCAACAATTGAGTTTGTAGGGGGTGCTCACCACACAACATGTTCCAACTCCACTGTTGTGTGAATATAAGATCTTGTGGAGTTGAGTAAAAGTCAATGCGTTGTTTGATTGGCAGTTCCTATGCCTTCTCTCCTCCCCCAATCCTCCCAATGGTATCCCATCAGCTGTTGCTGCAAAAAAACAATCCTTGTGGATCTCCTAGAGCAGCACTCGCTCCTTTTGCTGCTCTAGACAGGGAACTCTGTAGCCAGTGGGAAAAGTCCACTCAGTGCAACAGGAAACTACATGGAGCCCTCAACACAACACAAAACACAACAATTGTGCAGGAATTCTCCTCTGCACAGCATGGATATTCAGCGTGGAGTGATTTTTTTTTTAAAAAAAAATTCTACCGTGAGGTGGAGTTTTCCCTCCAGACAACACATTTCTCAACAGTGGTATAAAAGCTCCACGGTGAAATTCTAAAACCACCATTGAGAAATGTATTGTCTGAACTGAGCCGATCTGTAAGCACCTTGAAAACAATGCAGTGATTACAGAAACCAGCATGGATTTGTCAAGAACAAATCCTGCCAGACTAATCTCATTCTTTAATCTGGTAACCTCCCTTGTGGACTGTGGACATAACATATCTTGACTTCAGCACAGCTTTTGACAAAGTACCCCATGACATTCTGATAAGCAAACTAGCTAAAAGTGGGCTAGATGGAACAACTATTAGGTGGTTCCACAGATAGCTACAGAATCAGACTCAAAGGCTGGTTTCGGACAACACATTAAGCAATAGAGGAGGGGGGAACAATTGTCAGTTGTGTTGCTTATTGTGTTGTGTGGAGGGTAACACGCCGCTCACAAACTACTGACGGTATGAAATTCCGCCCAAATAAGTAACTGAGAGAAACAACTGGCTTGCAAGTTGTTTAGCTCGAAGCCAGTTGTTTAAAGTGTTGTGTGGAGGGGTGAGTGGGGTAATGGCGTGCGGTGAGTGGGTTAAAACACAAGCCCATAGAGGCAGGCAGCAAGAGCGACCAAAGCAGCGGCTGCCACTCTGCTACAACTGGTACAACTTGCAGAGGCTGCTGGGATAGCACCGGGAGGACTGAGGGAGGAGGGAGGGAGGAGAGAGGGGCAGGGGCTGTGTCAGTCAAATGCCGGGCTGACTATTAGTCCACTCAATGCCAGCCCCAACCACCCACAGTTGTGTAGGAATATGTTGTGTGGGGAGTACCCACAAAATAACCAACTGTGAGTTGGCTACTCAACCCACCATTGACTAAAGTGTTGTCCGAAACCAGCTAAAGAGTACTTCTCAAACTGGGAGGAGGTAATGAGCGGGGTACCACATAGCTCAGTCCTGGGCCCAGTGCTCTTCATCATTTTTATTAATGACTTTGATGAGGAGGTGCAGGGAATGCTTATTTGCAGTTGACACAAAATTGGGTGGGATAGCTAATACCCTGGAAGACAGAAACAAACTTCAAAGTGATCTTGATAGGCTGGTGCAGTGGGCTGAAAATAACAGAATGAAATGTAATAGGGATAAAATGCCAAGTTCTGCACCTAGAAAAAAGAAACTAAATGCAGAGTTACAAGATGGGGGATACTTGGCTCAGCAATATTACAAGCGAGAAGGATCTTGGAATTGTTGTAGATCACAAGCTGAGTATGTGCCAACAGTGTGATGTGGCTGCAAAAAGAGCAAATGCTATTTTGGGCTGCATTAATAGAAATATAGCTTCCAAATCGTGCAAGGTACTGGTTCCCCTCTATTTGGCAATGGTTAGGCCTCATGTCCAGTTCTGGGCACCACACTTCAAGAAGGATGTAGACAAGCTAGAGGGGGTTTAGAGGAGGGCAATGAGGATGTTCAGAGGTCTGGAAACAAAACCCTATGAGGAGAGACTGAAAGAACTGGGCATGCTTAGCCTTGAGAAGAGAAGACTGAGGGGAGACATTATAACAGTCTTCAAATACTTGAAAGGTTGCCACACAGAGGAGGGCCAGGATCTCTTCTCGATCATCCCAGAATGCAAGATACAGAATAATAGGCTGAAGTTACAGGAAGCCAGATTCTGGCTGGACATCAGAAAAAACTTCCTGACTGTTAGAGCAGTACGACAATAGAACCAATTACCTACGGAGGTTGTGAGCTTTCCCACAGTAGAGGCATTAAAGATGCAGCTGGACAGCTATCTGTCAGGTATGCTTTAAGGTGGATTCCTGCATTGAACAAGGGGTTGGAATTGATGGCCTTATAGGCCCCTTCCAACTCTATTCTTCTTCTATGATTCTAGGATCTATGAATGCAAAGTTTAAACTTGATTGTTGTACAAGGGACAATTTTCAAGGGGGATTTCAGCCAGGGAAGGAAGGGTTACCTTTTCCAATGCTGTAGCACCTTGAACCCTTAAAGCTTCCTGTGCATGACAAATAAGTTTAGGAAAAAATAAAAGTTTTTCCATTGGTCTGAGATTATCTGAATCAGCGTGCAAATTAATTGAATATTTTATTTCAGATGTTTTGGATGAGAAATTAATTGCTGGCTTTGCTCCCTGTAAAATTTAATTAAATCCTAGTAATTATTTCCAAATTTGCATATATAGATATACATTAGCATGCAGATTTATATCCCATGGGCTTTGGTACTGAATCTTTGGTTCTGAATCCTGTCTTGCAGTGCCCCTGAATCCTGCTTAGCAATGCTCCAATGAGATTGGATTATTGTGAGATGTTCCATTGCAGTTGCCTTTGAGGTTGGCTCAGAAGCTGTAGCTAGAGAAAAACACTGTGCCTAGGCTGCTAAACAGAGAAACTTACCAGAATGTCACCAGTTCTGAAGGGATTGCACTGGCTGCCAATAAACGACTGAGCCAAGTTTAGGGTGCTTGTATTGACATATAAAGCCCTACACGACTTAAGACCGGGATGCCTTCTTCCATATATACCTACCTGGATAATAAAATCTAATGGGGATGCCCTGTTAATGGTGTCATGCTTGCCACATATTCTATATAGGGCAACTGAAGGGACAGTGTTCTCTGTATGGGCACCCTAATTGTAGAACTCCTTCAGAGTTGAGTCTTATACGCTTTGGGCACCAAGTGAAGTCCTATTGTTCAATCACTCTTTTTGGATGAATCAGTTGTCATTGGATTTGGTAATTCTTTATTTATCTGTGTAATGTGCTCTCAGTTTTTATTAGTAGATTGCTTGTATGATTTTATTGTGTTTTTGTATTGTGCCCTGGTTTGGGATTATTTTGTAATAAAAAGAGTGTAATAAATTTTATAAAAATTAAACAATTAATAATTTAATAACTCAATGATGCTGGAGTCCTGATTATCTCAGGGAATATCTCTGCCACTGCTCTCATGGCATGTGTGATCCTCTGATGAGGCACTGCTTCTAATTCCATTTTATGTAGAGGCTAAACTAGAACGGAGCCCTGACACTCTGGAATTCACTTCCTGAGAGAGCCAGAACATCTCCTAAACTCTGTCTTTCCATAGTTATTAAGGGTGCGACCCAATCAAGACTCCCGTCAGCCTTCAAACTCAGAGTCTGACAGCCGTCCTATGCAGAGCAGGGGGAGCACAGAGATGATCGTTGCCTCCTGCCCCTCTCGCTTTGCATTTTTGCTAGATGGGCTTTTTTGCCCATCGTTCTGGGGCTCTTCAGAGTGGGAGGGAGGACAGAGGATTTTTCATGAACCAACCTCCCCGTTCCGCTTCCCGTCCACAGAAACGCCCCCTTTTCCTCCTCTCCAAGGTCAGCTTTGCAACCTTAGAGAGGCAGGTAGTGTGTTGCTCTCTGCACTGGCTCTGAGGGTGTACAGACTCCTGGGTCAGAGGTTGGAGTGCTGTCTCCAACCTTGGATCCAGGAATCTGAACTGTCCTACATGCCCCCACCCTCAGATGCTGTCTAGGGGCCATAAGATTGCTTTCCGCAAACCTTTATATTTCATATAGTCTTTTTGGACATTCTGGCTGAGTTCTGCTGGTTGCCTATTGCTATCTCCTGTTGAGGTGGTTGCCTCTAGGTCTTTGCTGCTGCTTTTTGTTTAATTGGGTTTTTTTAAAAAAAATCGAGTAGTTTATATGGTCTCATTGATTGCCTTTAATTTTTGAACTCCTATGGAATTCTCTGATGAGCAGCAGCATATACGTATTTTAAAATAAATAAAATAAATATACAATATTATTCTGAAATAGTTTCTGTCAAATATGAAAAAAAACAGAATCTGCCCTGGAAACATATTTATATTTTGACATTATGTATGTATGGAAAGTATGCCGCTTCATCTTCCTGATCTGTGGATCTCAGTTCTTAAGGTCATTTAGTTGAAATCCAAAGCAATTGATCTCAGTGGCTTTTACTTAGGATCATATTTTTAAACTTCTCTCTGAACCTACAAAGGCCATGTCTACACCATGCATATATCCCGAGGTCATCTCTAGGTCATCCTTGTGTGTCCAAGCAACGCACAGGGGATCCTGGGGACAACCAGAGACTTCCTGCAAGATATATGCAAGCACGGATTTCCTGGTTTTTCTGCAGTCCCTGGACAACCCCGAGGACCATGGCCACTGTGGCACGGACTCCCAGGTCCTCAAACAGCCATGGAGCTGTGCAGGGTGGCTCCATTCCCATGGGGGGCCTCAGCATTTTCGCCATCCCTTGGATGGCTGCGCTGAGTTCCCCATTGTTGTTGTTGTTTTAACTTACTGTTGTGCAGAATCTAGGCTCTCCTTAAAAAAAAAAGCTTCACCGCACTGGAATGTCCCTGATGGCTTCCAGGATGACGCGCTGGCGTTAGGGATGTGCACGCCCGAAAATATCGTATTTTATCGTTATCAGAATTTCAGACCAAAAAAATAATCGTCTCCAATAGTATTGTAGGTTCACGATAATTACTGGAAATCCAATATTTAATTTGCAGCCCCATTGTGCCCTATAGAGCTGAATTATTTTTAGAAAAAATGCCTATAACTTCTGTATTTTCAAAGTTACAGGTTTGAAACTTGATCACAGTGCTTATGGGATATGCCTAAGTATGTGTATGAAATTTGAGATCATTCCCTCCAACCCTCAATTTTATATGAATGTATTAAAGAACGTTTAAGTTCTGACAGGTCAAAAGTTGCACGATCTTTCAAAAATTCATATAAAACACAGGGGTGGAGGGATTGATCTGAAATTTGGTACATATGTGTAGCAACGTGTGCTAGACATGTGTATGAAATTTGTGATTGATCCCTCCAACCCTCAATTTTATTAGAATTTTTAAAAGATCCTGCAACTTTTTGACTGGTCTGAATGAACGCATGTGGCGAGCTGTCATTCTGACCTGTCAGAACTTAAACAATCTTTAATAAATTCATATAAAATTGAGGGTTGGAGGGATCAATCTAAAATTTCATTCACATACGTAGGCATACCCCATAAGCACTGTGACCAAGTTTCAAACCTCTAACTTTTAAAATACAGAAGTTATAGGTTTATTTATATGGCAGTCCGATAATCCGATATAATCGGGCTGAAAATTATCAGATCAGATATTTATCAGAGGTTTTTCTATCGTATCGTTATCGTTAATCGGATGTCCGATAACAATCTTATCGTATCGTTATCGGACATTTTAATGATACGATACACATCCCTAGCTAGCGTATGGATGCTGAGGGAGGATCGCGGAAGCTGGAAAGCCCGAGATCCCCCCCTTCCCGGATGGGTCATAGGTTTAGATGAGCCCAAAGATAATAGTTTTTCATTATTTTAACAAGATCCACAAAAAGTGTTGGCTGGACATGATCTCTGAACATTGTTCAGAAAATGTTACTAAAGAAAAATGTGAAAGATAATGGCAAGTGGATTGTGGGCAACTACCCAAGAGGTTGTAGCATCAGTATAATCATGTGTGTAATCCCTGCATCTTTCTTGAAGAAGAACAAAACAGATGCTGAATATCCCGTAGAAGTCTAGTACATTTGCCATCAAGTAGCAATAAACATTAGGTCCATGGGGATGTTGAAAAAATGTAATTGCTACCAATTACTTCTGTGTAATCAGAACTGCATGCTATGTTTCCAGTGGAACTTCAAGTAGAAACTCTCCGTCGTTGTTATGGTATGACTTTCCAGGTTAAACTGCTGTCTGCGCCTTCATAAATATAACTCAAACCAAAAAGAAATACTTAGCCACCAACACTCATTCTTGTCTGTTGTTCAGTTTTTTTAAAAAAAAGTCAGAGTAGAGTTTTTTAGAAAAGCACTATGAAGTAGGAGGTTCCAGCATGGCCAAGTTCTGCAAAATGATGTTGCTACAATGCTTCATGGGCAAAAATACCTGCAATCAATTGAGATGTTTCCTACAGTGCCCAGTTGGGGGTGAACGAATCAAGGATTTAGACACAACCTTATTCTCTGAGCTATGCTGCTCTCTATGCCAGTTGCTTACCATGTTGACCCAAGACTTTAGAAATAGTCTTAGGTCAATTTATATTGCCAGGGGACACACATTCACATGATAATGATGAGCTTACCATGGACAGAATTTTCTCCCATTAACTGTGGCTGTCTTCACTTCCAAAAGACTTCAGTCAGCAATATATGTTAAAATACATGCACACATGTGTATTGAAACACGGAGGTACATGCATCTGTGAAACTTGTGCCAGTTAAACAGATGTTTAAAAACAGATGTATTACTTCCACACTTGACATGTTTGCTGCAGAAAATCTGATGGAATTAATATGTGTTCTTGCTGTGGATGGAACATGTAGACTCACCCTAGAGTCAGTGAGTGAAGACAGATATAATATGAAAACAGAAATTGCAGCAAATTCTCAAGGTGTGGTGTGACTCTGGCTTCCCCTCCAAACTTTCAACTAGATTCAGTACATCAATCAACAGAAATTATAGATGCGCACACCAGTGAAACGAATGCTTAGTCAGTCTTGTCCCTACCCCAGTACCGTGGGGCAGGGGGGCACCTGTTGTTTGCTCAACAACAACAACAACAGATTCAAACTTCAGCATGATTGTTCATGGGTTGTCCATTTATTTATTTAGAAAACATCATGGTTCTTGGAATGCAACTGAAGAGTCATAGGATATGGCAGATCCTGCTCCCTGAGGCCAGAAACAGAATTACAACCTGGGGGTGGGGAATATCCCCATGTTTATTTATATATTTTTCATTTATTACATTTATATCCATCCTATTTTCCTCCTTAAGGAACTCAAGGCGGCGTGCATAATCCTTCTCCTCCTCTTCATTTTATCCTCACAACAACAACACTGTGAGATAGGTGTCTATCTAGTGGGTAGCAATCCATTAGGCTGCTTTTCAGGGTCTACTACAACAGATACATCCTCCAAGCCTAAAAGCATATTCAGTACATAAATCATTAAAATAAATAAATAAAATGTATCAAATAAAATAGCAGCAGCAAATAAAGCCGTTGTTAAAAGCTCAATATTCTAAAATGAATCAAACTTAATTTCATTAATTTCCCTTCAATTAATTTGTTGATTTATTAATGAAAAAAGGATACTTTTAACTAAGTGAAAACAGTTCTGGGAATTAGGCTGTGTGTGTCTTGGTGACATCTTGGAGACAGCCAATAAGCATTTGGTCCAGCCAGCTTCTGCTTGCAATTTTGACTGCAGCACTGTTTCTCTCACCCCCACCCTCGAGTTCAATTCTTGATAAAATAAAATTTAAAGGAAAGTTTTCTTTAACTGTTGGCATTGTGTTACGCTTGTTTATTAGTTTCGTTTTGTTCCACTTGGCTACTGATGGCAAAATCTAGGCTGCTAAATTCTCCAAAGTTGAGATTTGAAAACCACGGTTGGTCTTGAGCCATTTTACCAGATTTATTTTTCCACGCTTTGGTGCAGTTTTGGCTGTTAGCTTGTTTGTCTGAAAGGAGTGCTTTGGGGTGTTCAGGAAAGGAAATACTATTAGGGTTTTTGTGTGTATGTTTTTGCTAAAAGAAAATACAGGGGAAAGTTTTGTGGCCTTTGGGATGTTTGTGTGTACTTTCCTTGTTGCGTAGAAACAAGTGCACGTGTTTGCAACACCCTTCAATGCTAATGAAATCAACATGGATAAATTAACATGATAGTTTCTTTATAGAATAAAACAGGGCTTTAAAGCACATGTTTGTACTTGTTCTCTACATAAATTACGTATGTGTCTATACTGTAAATTGGAAAAAAGAGAAAAAAAGTAAAGAAATGCATTAATTAGCCCACATATAAATCATATGGTGCAAGGTTATTACCTCCTTTCAATTAAATTTCTTAATGGTGGATCCAAAGATCCTGTTTTGGCTGCATGTTTGTTTATGTGAAACCAAACTTTTTCATATGTTGACAACAAAGTTAGGGCTTTTAGAACAACAGCAGAAGCAACAGTAGCAACAAGTATCTGCACACACACACACACACACACACACCACCCTATGTAAAGTACACTTTGGATTCTTGCAGGAACAGTGTGTTCTAGACTAAGAACATTTTACCAAAATTGTTTAAAATAGGGAATACTTCAAGCCTCCACTTAGTGCAATTAGGATCGCCAATAGACCATTTAAGGAATAAACAAAAAAGGGGGCTACTTACTTAACTTATTTATCTTTTTGGCAGGCTTCTAGTAAAGTGTCTGTGTGGAGTGGGGAGAGTTCATTTCCCCCACACTCTGAGCCTATCTATACACGCAGGATAAAACACTTTGAAAACGTTTTGAAAAGTGTATATGGAGTGTGTCCTGGGCTCCAACAGTTCTCAAAACTGTTATAAAGCGTTTTAAAGCAGTATTGTAGATAGGCTCACACACACTTCAAAAATGTATATTTTGCATGTGTTGTATGCATACCAATCTCTGTGGGGACAGACCCTTCAGATATTGTACCGCCTGGAGTGTTATGTGTGGTGGAAAGTGGTACTATAAATGTAATAAATAAATAATGTTAAGTGATGGTTTGTTTAGCTTTACAAGGAAAAAGCAGGCATGAGCATTGGGTTCATATTCTTACTGCATCCCTTACCAATTTCATATATGAGGGGAGGAAGTTTAAACTTTCTGTTTGCATTTTTGACCAAACCTCAATTTCTTGGTTACATCCAACTATAGGAAACTGGTTTGTTGAATATCCTGATTTTTGAATGAACTGTGGTTTGCACTAAACCACAGTTTCTCATATTGGAACACAACAGGAAACTGTGGTTTGCTCAAACCTTCCTCTCCTCACAAAACCAGGTTCATGCTTGATTGTCTTATAATGCCAAACCATAGTTAAACATTACATCAGAACTAGGGATTAGCAAGGTGTTGGCTCTCTGACTCAGTTTTCACATTTTTGCCTGATTACACTTGAAGGAGGAAAGGTGACAGTCCAGCCTGTGCCATAACTGAAGAGAATGAAGGTAGATAGGAGCTTGGGTGGTGGGTGATGAAGGCAGACAGTCATACAATATAACAGTGAACCAGCAGGAACCTTTTGTATCAGAACTAGAATGAGTAGGTGGAGCAGGTTTGCATGGAAGCTGGCTATGTATGTGCATGTCTGTAATGTGACTGTGAATTTGTGTGTTATGATGCTGCAATAAGAGACATGAATAGCTGTGGTGTTTTGTGTGTGTGTTATATGCATGTTGTGGTTGTAAACTTGAGGCTAAAAGTAACAATGGTGTTAGTGCTTAAAATGATTTGCCATTGATTCAAGTGAATATTGCTTAAGCTACGGAAAAGTCAACATGGACATGGGAATTAACCAGCTAATTTGCCCCAATCCTGTAGTTTTTTCCATCTCTATGTTACCAGATCACATCAGGGGTCTGCTACCAAGCCGCTGTGGTGTCATGTGAGTTCTACAGAAGTGAATGTTTCAGCTGCTCCATCTTTTCCAACATGAACAATATAAAAGATCATTACAGGGTCCCATGTAGTCATCACCACAGCATGCTATGTTTTTTGCTACTTCAATCAACAGAGCCTACTCTCTTAAAATAATAGGAAGTAATAAATACCATACCAATATCCTTATAAATAGCATACCATTATCACTAGCAAAGGGCTTGTCAGGCCTGATTCATGATGGCAATGTGGAACTGATAAGAAGCAGGGAGTGATTCGTTCATTTCACATTTTAATATGAACTGACATAATTCGCACTTCCCAAACTAATATGTGAACTGGAATGCAGTCATCCCTCCGTTTTCACACTCCTTCAAATTTTGCGATGCAGTTTTCTGATTTTTAAAAATGCATACGTTAAGAGAAACACATACAAAAAATGCATCTGAACATTTGTGCAGATTTTTTACCAAACAATTTGCAAACTGTTGTGGAAATGGGACAGGATGAACATGTGCTTCAAAAAGTTCAAAAGGTGTAGAAATTGAAACAGACAGATTTGTCCATCTCTAGGGACTGGTAGGGCATAAGCAGGGGTGGAAGGATTTAACATATATTATTATTATTTATTGCATTTGTATACCATCCCATAGCTGAAGTTCTTTGGGCGGTTTACAGAAGATTAAAACATTTAAAAACAATATACAAAAATTAGAACTGCAAAATAAACAATATACAAATACATTAAAAACCCTTATAATAACTTAAAAAGCTATAAGCCTAAAAACAAAACAAAAAAGGCAGTAGCAGACATAGCACAGCTGGATTGTCCTTGGCTGATCATTTTAAAAATTGTTTTTAGATAGATGTTGTCTATGTGGGTGCTATCTGTTTCTATGTTTTTCACATTTTTCTACTTTGTATAATGTATTTTTAATGGTTTTTAATTTTTGCAAACTGCCCTGAGAGCTTTGGCTATGGGGTGGTTTAGATGTATAATAAATGAAATGAAATGAAACAATAGGAGCAAAGGCAATTTCTTGCTGGCTATGTGTCAAGCTCTATAACTGCCATTGTTTTCTCCTCCACGTTTTAAGCTTGTGGGGGCAGGAATTCATTTGCAAGCCAGGTGGGAGAGACCTGACAACAGAAGTACACTAGACCAGTCAAATATTTTGTATACAAAATTTATAAAACCTGATGGTACAAACATGCCAATTAGATATTCAAAACAGCCATATCAATTATACACAGTCAGTCCATTTTCCAAAAATGACAACATCGGTTATATCTGGCAGTCAGTTTTACAAAATAGCTGTATGAGTTATATCAGGCAGTCTACATCTGTTATATTAGGCAGTCTACGTACTCCTGGTGTAATTCTGTTTTGACTATGAAAAGTCTTCCTAAGGTACTCCTATAGACATAACACAATGTATAAATTCTTTCAGTGGTCTATTTGTTAGTAAAGGCAAAATAGCCCACTAATGTTTGAGGGTTAAGAATGAGATAAAACCCTCTGATTTTTCCAGCTCATCCTTACTTCCAACAGCAGACTGCTCTCTTACATTTGGGCCAGACCTACACCAAACAGAATATAACACTTTGAAAGCCGTTTGAAAACTGTATATGGAGTGTGTTACGTGTCCCAACAGTTATCAATACTGTTATAAACCATTTTAAAGCAGTAGTTGTAGATCCTGCCCTGGCATGTTTATTTTGATTTTGATATTATGTACCTTGCCTTTTTTGTTCTGGATATCTCCATAAAGAGACATGTACAATATCGTTAAATAAAGTGTAGACTATGAGCCTATCCACATTGCCCTTAAAACAACTAATATTCTGTTTAAAAACGTGGTTTTTAAGTCATTTCATTACGTGGTAGGACACACTGAGTAGTACTTACATTTCATAGTGACTGCTTCCTCTGTCATCAGAGTGTTTACTGGTGTCACACAGGGTTAATTCTTTGTCTCTTCTTCTTTCGTTTTTGTTTTGCATAGACCTATTGAAAGAAACGGGACTTCAATTACTCATGACTTAACTTACATCTCAATAATTTCAGTAGGTCTACTCTAAGTATGACTAAGTCTAGGTCCAACCCATTCTCATTTTTAGAACATGTGACTCTACTGACCTTCTGGGTGGTGCTATTTTTTAGCAAGTTCAAAATAATGGACACAGATTACTGTGTACTGACGTGGTTATTAAAATCCACACATTTTTGAGCAACAGTCACCTTCCTTTAATATCCCTCAGAATATCTTAAAATTCCTGTGAGGTAAGTCCATGACCCAGCCCTTGCCCCCAAAACTGTGGCACTGTTTAGGCACTGCAGATGTACTGTGTTTAAGTCTTGGTAGAATTTATTATTTTGGATTCATTATTTTTAGAACATTATCACATTACATCCAGTGGATTTGGTTTTGTTCTACTTATGACATGTCTCCTTTAGCATTTGGCATGCAACTACCTTGTACATTTGTATTAGTGGTGAGGAACACTGAGTTGCATCCAAATGTGGCTGTCTGTTAGCAGAATGGAAACTGCTAGCAGAACAGAATTTCCTTCTCCCATGAAGCCCGTTGTGCACCACTTCCCAAATCTGCTCTGGAGGGTTGGGGAACCTCTGGAGCAGATGTGGCATGTGCACAGGGGGATGAGTGGATCGGGAAATACATTGCACAAGCAGATGTGCATTCATGCAAGAGTTGGATCCAACCCACTGTAATTCTAGAGTGCTTCTGCATGAGTGATGGCTTTGAAAAACATCAAAGCTGGCATGCATTTTATTTTCAGGAAAAGTTACTGCCAAGTTGGAAGCAGTAATAAAGTATCTTCAAACCATCTCCAATTGCTAAGTGCTCTTCTGTTGCTTACCTTTTGATATTCAAAAGCATGACTCAGCTCATCAAAGTCACGGGATGAGATTGGAAACCTCTGGGTTTGGTATGGTCACCTCCAGGGATATGAGCCTTTCATCAGGCTTCCAAATGCTTCTTTGCCAATGTTAGAGCTTCATTTTCACAACTCGTAGCAAGACTAGTCTTCCCATCTCACACAGATTCAATGTGGACAGTAAGCAGGATATCCCACATGCTTTAGATTTTTAATGAGATCCATTAATAAGTATCCAAAGCAAAATCTAAATCAAAAGCTTAGTAAGAAGCTGTCCTAGCAGAAGCAGATTGTTATGAGTGATCTTTTGCCAAAATTCTGTTGTTGTTGACTGATCTTTGGTTTTTAGAAGCATTCATTTTTAAAGGCAAAACCATTGCTGTATTTCTTAAATGTGGTGTATTAAAACTGTGGTGTGGCACTAGGCTAAAAATGTGGTGTAGCAGTAGTGGTGTGTCAACACATCCAAATATTTAAGTGATACTAACTTTTTGTTTTCTCTCCACAGCATGCGAGAGATTCCAGTGCTTTGGCTTTCTGATCAAAGTAAGTGATCATGAACAAAAAGATTTCGTGGAAGACAATCTGTAGTCTTAGACTCCCTGAGACTGGGAGGGTATGAGTTAATAGTGGGGTGAAAATAATGTTTCATATCTTAATAATAATACACTTCTCAGTAGTTCATGACTAGAGTGAGGTGATAGGCTATATACACTGAGCTCAACCTGGAAATAATGTAGCCCTGGCATTAAAAATCATGTGTTATATTGGTAGTTAAAACAACGTTACAGTATGTTGTGTTTTCTTTTCAAGGTGGAATAGTTAAGTATGCTTTCAAGATGGTACATGTAAAGCTGGATTTCAGCTTGCTCAGTGGGCTTAAAGAATGAAACATGAATGAAGCATAGCCTTCATGGAGGATAAGGCTATCAATAGCTACTAGTCCTGATGACTATAGGCTGCCTCCAGTATCAGAGGCAGTATACCTATATAAACCAGTTGCTGGGGAACATAGGTAGGAGGATGCTGTTACAGGGTGACCAACTGTCAGGATTTTCCCGGATTTGTCCTGGTTTTTGTTCTATCTTGGGTGTCAGGGGGGATTTTCTGTCATTTTCTATAATGTCCTGGAATGATGAATTTTCCCCTTTAAGGCTGCCATTAGTGTGGCAGGGGGGAATGGTGCACTTTCTGGAGGCCCCTATTGGAGCATTGGGGGGCAGGAATAACATGCTTCCCCCTCCTCCTCTCTAATCGGGGCCCTTAAGGCCCTGATTGGAGCGGAGGAGGGGAGAGCAAGCTTTCTGGAGCCTCTGGAAAGCATGTCATTCACAACCGCCATGCTAGTGGCAGCTGCCAATAGTGTGTGTGTGGGAAATGATGCCCTTTCCAGAGGCCCTGGAAAGCACACTTTCCCACCTTCCTCCACTGGGTGTCCTCTTTTTTGGCTTTCCAAATATGGTCACCCTACTGTTGTACTCATGTCCTGCTTGTGGGTTTCCCACTGGCAGCTAGTTGGCCACTGCGCGAACAGAGTGTTTGACTACATAGAGCCTTACTCTGATCTAGCACAGCTCTTCTTATGTTCTTACGTTAGGCTATGTCACACTGTTGCATTTTCTCATTAGTTCTGTGCCTACAGACTAACGAAGTAAAGAACATGCTACTGTTGTATACTGATTGGGGTGGGAAAAGGGACAAAATTGGAGACATTTGGCACTGAAAGTAGCATTCATTTGTATGTGTGAAAGAGGGGTTGTACCTAGTGTTAGTCTTATTTAGAGTAGAACCATTGAAATTAATGGGACTTAAGTTAGACTAACATTGCATACAACTAACACTTGACATTTCAGCAGAAATACTCTTTCAGGTTTACAGTCAGTTTTAACTTGCTGGAGACTGCTCTGGATTTAAACAAACAAACAAACAAACAAACAAACAAACAAACAAACAAACCCAACACACCTAGTTACAGCATTAGTTCAGGGCTTCTCTGCTACTGAAAGAAAGGTGTGTGGTTGCGACTCCCTAACAGCTGAGGTCCTAGTTAATTCAGGCTAGAGGTGATGTGGTGAAAGGAAAGGGATTTATAGGGGTTTGGGGAGAGATGAGTGAGGTCTCTAGGATCTTTTCTAGACAGAGAGGGAAGGGTAGAATCAAGAGGTGGGGAAGAAGCAGCTGAACCATTGCAAAAGGTGGGCAGCTATCCCCAATGAGATATCCAGATTTTGGTGAATGCAGAGGATCAATAAGTTTGCCAAAGGAGGAGTTTTGAGGTAAGGGCCAAAGCTGAGTGATGATGCACATGCTTCAGAATGGCCCAGGTTGAATCTCTGACATCTCCAGGTAGGGCTGGGAAAGAACTAAACTATGGAATTTGCTACCAGAAGACATAGTGATGGACACCAATTTGGATGTCTTTAAAAGGGGGTTGGATAAATTCCTGGAGGAGAAGGCTATCGGTAGCTACTAGAGCTGATGGCTATGTGCTACTTCCTCCAGTATCAGAGGCAGTAAGCCTATATACACCAGATGCTGGAGAACATAGGTAGGAGGGTGCTGTTGCATCTGTGTTCTGCTTGCAGGTTTGACAGCTGGTTGGCCACTGTGTGAACAGAGTGCTGGACTAGATGGACCCTTGGTCTGATCCAGCTTGGC
The DNA here is from genome assembly GCA_029215795.1 of Anniella stebbinsi. Classification (NCBI taxonomy): domain Eukaryota; kingdom Metazoa; phylum Chordata; class Lepidosauria; order Squamata; family Anniellidae; genus Anniella; species Anniella stebbinsi. The sequence continues at coordinate 188,231,619 of JARDYH010000002.1, forward strand.
TCTTCTTATGTTCTTATCCCTGCCTGAAACCCTGGAGAGCCAAGGTCATTCAGTGAAGATAATTACAATTCTGAGTGAGGTGTAAGAAAGTATGGATTTTGAGGCTCAGCGATGATGACTCATGATGCACTAAATCGCGGTTGGGCTACTGCAGGAGGTGTGTGAGCATTTTTGCCCCCCCCCCGGGCACCACTGGGAGGGAGGGATTTTTAAAACAACAAAACAAAACAACAGTTTGCTGCTCAAATTCTGCAGCAAACTGTTGCATAGCAGGCAGTAGCACTAAAAGGGTTACATTTGATCCTTTTAGTGTTCCATAGTGGCCACCAAGTGCATACTTAGCTTTATAGCAAGCTAAATTTGTTCTTTCTAAGGCTCTGTAGCTGCTATGGAGCACCATTTTGTTTCTAGAAAATCACAATTAGGGGTATTTCAGGGATGGGGGTGGGGGGACCATGGGTCTCATGGGCCTCATGGGCCATGTGTTGCCCACCCCTGCTCTAAATGTTTATGCAGAACCCTTAAGATTTCAGTTGACAGGGAAGAGAACAGTTACAATAGGAAATGCCAGGTATTAATTCCATTAAGAACACCTAAGAAGGGTGGATTAATGACAACTAGACTGAACTCCTGACAAGAAAAGGTTCTTGAAGGGTTCACTCACACAAGCCAATCAACATTACCCCTGCTGGAATGGGAAACTGGCATATTGTATTTGATGGAATCGAGCTCTTGTTTGTTTGTTTGTTTGTTTATCTGTCGAGCTGGTCTCTCCCCACCCACCCTGAATTCTCCATCCAAATAATTTTCAAAGAAATTAGTTTATGGCTTCAAGAAATCACTCACCATTGTTCAGATAAGTAATTCTATATAGCTGTACCAGCCAAGAGTGCTGGGGCCACACATACTTTAAACATTAACTTACAGGTGGTGGCTGGGATAGGCTGGCCCTAATGGAGCTAGAGAGACACTTTAAGACAGCCAATGAATCAAAACTGGCTGCTAGAGAATTGATTCTGTACTTCAAATAGGTGCTTCTTGCCACAGACTCTGTCGACTGTGACAAGAATACTGGTGTCGTCTGCAACAGTCGGCCTATTGAAGGAGTAAGCACCTGTAGTATTAACAGTCAAATATCTGTGTAGTAATTGCAGAATAATAAAGAATGTTTGCTGTATAAAACATGTTCTTTTGTTATAGCCCTTGCCCATCCATTTGTTGCCAAGTCAAAGGTCCATTCACAGCAGAGCAGGAAGCCAAACTCAAAACAGTACAATAACGATAACAAATAAAGGGCAGCACTCTGCTTTGCAGCATGGCAGCCCCAGTTAAAAATGATTTTAAAATAATCTCAAGAAATAAAATTGAAATTAGGACAGTCACGGAACCTGGTGGGCACCAGGAGAGGTGTCTGTGAGCACATTGGCACCATGTTGGAAAAACCAGATTTAAGAGCAAATTAGAGCAGCAAATTCTTCCTGAAATTGGGAGGCTGTGCAATTATATCCCCAGAGCCAGTATCAGTACTTAATTTGAGGAAAGCTGAATTATGAAACTTCCTGCTACAAGGAAGTAGCTATGGCAAAGAATTTAGCAATTTTCAAAGAGGGATTAGATATCAACATAAAATATAGGCAATGGACAGCTGATTATGTCAAACTCCACCTCTATCTGTCACCATTTTGTGGCTGGTGGGTCTCAGTCATTTTCAGCTCCCTGAAGCAGGCTGTGGGAGTAGAAAGATTGAGAACCCCCTGATGTGGAGAAATGTGTGGAGTGTAAGACTTAGAAACTTTTCTAGTCCTAATCCACTGCAATGTTCATACACATTTCTCAAAATGGCATGTTTTGATCGCAAAGGCTGAAGTAGCCCTTTCCATGTCTGCCAGATTCTTCCCCCACTACTCAGTGACAACAACATGCTGCATCTTCAGTGTTGTGAAAATGTAAAATCCTTGCTACAAAAGTTGTATTTTGGTAAAAGAAATCTAGATTTCCAAGTATCAATGGAGTAATGACTGTTCCTTTATGCAATAAAACAATTATCTGGACATGTGTTTCGTTGGAGAAAAAACTCACAAAACTTTCCTAAATAAAGAATGGGGGGAGAATGGTCACTGTGAAAAACAGACAGATGGGTAAGGATGTTTACCTGCTTACCCTTCATAAGCTGTTTTGGGGAACTGTTGATTGTTTCTTATTTAAAGAGATAATGCAAAGCAGTAGAAACGCTTTTGCTGAACATGTTTTCAGAATGGTAAAATAACCTATAGCTGTGTACCTTTCTAAAGTGTTGTTGTTTTACCTTGGTTTTCCTCAAAATGTGGTTTTCTCCAAACCAGACCTAATTTTGTGTGGACAATAATCAATTGAGACTTCTTCAGATTTGTGCTCCTAATTCCTTTTCTTGGATCACCTAACAATAGCGGCTGTAGGCTATGCAAAGCATTCTCTTTTCTCAGTGGCTGATGGGATTGGCCTAGCAATGAACTCAACTTTGTTAGCAAGCTTAAGCTCCAGAGCGGTGAATCAGCCGTGCATGAGGCAGTTGTTCCTGGGGTTTATTTGTGATTATTTTCCGTTTGGCATCTTTCTTTTCTTTTCTTTTACCATTGGCTGAATATTTCAAAGGTTGAAGAAATGTGTCATATAACCAATAGAAGTAATGTCAATTATAAAGAAGTGAGTAGGACTAAAATGGTTTTAGAAAGCAATTATGGAGACACTAGAGGCAAAACTGCAGATTTGCCATACCATTTATTGACCTGTTTTTTAAAAATACTTATAGCCCACCTTTCCATTAACAAGAATAATCAAGGTGGATAACAACAGAGGAACAAAAATTATAATGAAAAAAATCAAGAACTAACAACAAAAAATCAGCATATTGAACAAAACAACATCAGGTCAAATGTGTAGCATTTTATTACACCTTTTTCATACTTAGAATACTTTGAAATTCTTGACCTTTTGCTCTCCATCAACACTGTCATGTGGATTTGGCTGGGAGAGAATATTTTTTCTAAGGTCATCTGCAGAAGCTACAAAGCATGGAAATCAAAATGCAACACTAGCCCACTTCTGTATGGCCTCATATATATATATATATATATATATATATATATATATATATATATATTACTGTTTATCAATATTCAGATAAAACACAGATCAAGTGTATAAAGAACAGGTTAAAGTCATAAACCCAAACATATATTCTGAGTAGGAGTGCTTGTTACCTTTCTTTGCTGGCATTTGTGGGAAGCTTTAATCTGTGGGTAGACTGAGGCAGGATCTACGCTACTGTTTTATAATGGTATTGAAGTGCACTGACAACTATTGGGGCCCATGACACATTCCATATCCCGCTTTCATACTACTTTCATAGCATGATATCCTGCTTGGTGTAGACTAGCCCCAGCCATTTCTATGGATTTGACAGATTGGAACGCCTTTTGTTCGAGTGGTGGTCTTCCAGCTAATGCATTACTACCCTTATTACCTGCTATAATAGGAGGTAGCTTAATCCCTTGGGGAATTACAGTGCAATCCTATACCTGTGTCAACTCAGAAATAACCCCCAGCGAGTTCAATGGGACTTATTCTTAGGTAAGAATGCCACTTACATAATCACTTACTCCATCAATTGGTGCACATTAGCATCTTCTGTTTCTACTGAAGAAGGTAAATCCAATTGGAGAAAGTCTGCTTTTTCAACTCCCCTCCCCCCTTTTTTTTTTGAAATGGCAAATCCAAAATCTTGGCATAATAGTTACGATGGAGGGCAGTGCAAAAGTTTGCATCCTCTACCTGATGTTTGCATCCCCTTCCTTTTGAAAAAACAGTTTATTCGGTCCAGCTCTGTAATGCTATACATGCTCTCCCTCACAGAAGGTCTCACATGGAGGCTGGGCATCCATCTCTTGGGAATGCTCTAGCTCTAGATGTTCCTCCCAACTCTGTGATTCCGTTACAGTGGTAGGCAATCTTTTGTGGGCCTGTGGGCACATTTGGCAATTTCAGAAACTGTCATTGACAGAACCACAAAATGGGTGTCATGGGAAGCATGGCTAGTCACAAAGGACAAGTAATTACCCAAAAGACAGAGTACAAGGTAGAGGTGGGATCTGAGTCCCAACACACAAAATAACTAATTTGAACCCACAATTTTCTGTTTCTGTGCCAACAGAAACCTATTTCATAGAGGGCAAACTCTTTCTCTCCCCCCACTAGTAAACACACTGCCTCCCCAACCTCTTTTTCTTTCATACTCTGAATGACCATCCATACACTCTGTTTCACCTGGCTCATTACCCATAGACAGACTGACTCTCTCTCTCTTTCTCTGTCTCTGTATCTGTCACACACACACACACACACACACACACACACACACACTTACCTCAGTGGGTACCAAGAAAGCTGTCTCGTGGTGCACTGGTACCTGTGGCCATCATGTTGCCTACCCTGTTCTGTATATCTTTTTTCTTCCATGTATTCTCTTCTGGCTCTTAACACAACCATTTGAATTACCATCAGTCATTATAACAAGCTCTCTGTTGGAAAACGGTTATCTTTGCCTTGCCTGATTGATGAAGTTGAGCCATGCCATGCATCCATGGTGAAAATGCCTGGAGAGGGCTTTCACACTCATACCACCTGAGGGGAAAACTGGCAGGAAAATCAGAACATGCAGTCACATTAAATTATTCTTTAAACATCTGATGCATTCTTTGGAATGTTTGTAATACAACTGTTTTCATAGTATAACATAATATTCACCATCCTTGCCTATGGCTCTTCATGCTCTCTTCGAAAACATGTTTCTATGGCTGCATTTGGACAACACATTAGTCAATGGTGGGTTGAGTAGCCAACTCACAGTTAGTTATTTTGTGGGTACTCCCCACAAAACATATTCCTACACAACTGTGGGTGGTTGGGGCTGGCATTGAGTGGACTAATAGTTAACCCAGCATTTGACTGACACAGCCCCCGCCCCTCTCCCCACCCTCCCTCCTCCCTCAGTTCTCCCAGTTCTATCCCAGCAGCCTCTGCAAGTTGCACCAGTTGTAGCAGAGTAGCAGCCGCCGCTTTGGTCACTCTTGCTGCCTGCCTCTATGGGCTTGTGTTTTAACCCACTCCCCACACGCCATTAATCCACTCACTCACCCCTCCACACAACACTTTAAACAACTGGCTTCGAGCTAAACAACTTGCAAGCCTGTTGTTTTTCTCAGTTACTTATTTGGGCGGAATAGCATACTGTCCAGTAGTTTGTGAGTGGCGTGTTACCCTCCACACAACACATTTAAGCAACACAACTGACTATTGTCCCCCCCCCCCCGTTGCTTAATGTGTGGTCCGAATGCAGCCTATGTGTAGCAGTGAAGAGCTATGTTGTAGTAGCCAGATGCTGAAAAGGATAGGCTCATGCAACTTTAGTAGTTGTATAGAAGAACTTCCAGCAGATGTAGGCTGTCATGCATACTATATTTGCTGAAATTCCCTATTCTACACACCTATTAAAAGTGTAGCAGCTCTTTCTTCTTTTGCATCTTGCCATCCTAGTCATGAGCTCAGTTAGTAGCACTCTTATATTTACTATATTATCATCAGGAAAATCAGGTGTGATGATGATGGTGATGATAATTATAATTATAGTTTCATTCAGTTAAAGAACTCTGTGAGCTTTTTGACTGCACATTGGATCTGTTCTTGGATGGTGCTTTGAAGCTGATAAACTCCGAGCTTGATCCTGCAACGTTTTTCTACAATGAGACCAGAGCATTTCTGGTTTTATGTGCAAAATATTTTCACATGTTAAAAGTTCCTTGAGATGAGTCTTTGGACACTAGGTAGATAATGGATCCTAGAATCCATGCAATGCAAAGGGCAAATGTGAAATATTTCCCAACTGAAATAAATTTCCTTCTTGTGAAGGGCTTATTTATCACCATGAAAGTTGGAATACATTGTTGTATATTGCTTTCTGATCACTGGTATCAGTCCCTATTTCTATCAGCCACTTCCTGTACTTCTGTAGGCCCTGCATTACTAAAACTCTGTTCAGCTATTGAAGCTTATCCAATAGAGCAAGACTGGACAGAATGTAGATGTCCAGATGTTTTGGGCTTCCAACTCCCAGAAGACCCTGCCGGCATGGCCCAATTGTCAGGAATGCTACAAGCTGAAGTCCAAAACATCTTAGCTACTTTCTGCCCCACCCCTGCAACAGAGAAATGAAAATTGTGTCTAATCCTAGGAAGACACACTGAAGATAAAGGAGGTGGAGAATAGCAATACGCTTTCATTTTCCTGACTCCTGGCATGGCATGAAAGCCTCTCCCTTACCTCTTGCCAGACACTTACTGTCCTTTTTACTTTTCACTGATGTCTTGCCAAGACATACAAACTCATGAATGGCATGGCCCTTGGGCGTGGTATTATACACACAGTTTTGCTATAATACAATTATGTTTTGTCAATTACATTTTGCTATTTATTTATTTTATTTAGAAAGGTTAACCGATAAGGAAACACATGAGCTTAATCGCACAACAGCATTAGATTGGGTCCAGACTACTGCTTTATATCAGTATTGAAGTGCACTGACAACTGTTGGAGCCCATGACACATTCCATATACTGTTTTCAAACTGCTTTCAAAGTGTTATATCCTGCTTGATGCAGATCTGGCCTTAGTTATACTGAGAGTAGATTCATTGAAATCAGACACATTGAAGCTAGTTACAACTGAAGTTTCATGAGATGAGTCTTAGGAAACTAGGTAGATAATACATCATAGAATCCATGCAATGCAAGGGGCAAATGTCAAATATTTTCCAACTGGTATCCAGAAATAAACTTCCTTCTTGTGAAGGTCTTATTCCATCACTGTGAAAGTTAGGAGTTAAGTTACAATCAGCCTAAATCCCATTCATTTCAATAGATCTACTCCCAGAATGACTCAGGCAGGATCTACACTACTGCTTTATAATGGTTTATAATGGTTTTGACAACTCCTCGGGCCCAGGACACATTCCATATACCATTTTCAAACAGTTTTCAAAGTGTTATATACAGCTTGGTTAGATCTGGAGTAAGTCTGGATCCATCCCATTCCAACTACCAGCTGCATTGATATCAAAATGAAAGATTTCCAGAGGGTAGATCCCAATGAAAAGTCTAGTCTAGGTTAAAGAATGGAGACATTTTTGAGTAGCACAACACTTGAAACACAAAGTGAATTTACTCCATCTATACCATTATTTTGTGCAGCAAGCTTGTAAACTGTGGACAGTATATTTATTTATTTATTTATTTGTTTATTTATTTTATTCCATTTATATACCGCCCCATAGTTGAAGCTCTCTGGGCGGTTTACAAAAATTAAAAACATTGAACATTAAAAACACCGATAGCACTCATGTATGTATATGTATGGACCCTGATTCTGTTTGGTTTCTCAGCTGTGTGTATGTAATTTTGCTTTTAAAAAATGCATGTACATGCATGCATGTCAGGTCCCCTCTGCAAGATTTCAGTTTGACGCCCGGTTGCCCGATTCTGCGTATCTCCACACAATCACTTTTACGCCTAATCCCTATACATGGGAGGCGTTGAAGCGCATTACTGGCTGTATGAAATGCGATTTAAAGTTGTTGACATGCTGAGAATCGCATGCAAACGTTGTTGAAAGTAATGCGCTTTGTCCCGGAGGAACTCTCCAAACAGGTTCCCTCCCTTTATTCTCCCCTCCTACCAGAATCTCCCGCCTTTGGTTTCCTAGTTTACCTGCCGGGAATGACCTGATTAACATGTTCGACTACCTGTCTCTCCCCCCCCCCATTCGCCCCGATTGCCATTTGAAGTGACCTGCTCAGGAGTAAATGAGAATGTGCCTCGCACACAGACATGCCAAAACAGACAGGGGGATGCTGCTGCGTTCCTTCCCCTTCCTCTTCCCAGCAAGCTCAACAATTGTAAAACACACAGCTCAGGTCAGGAACCCAGCAAGAAGTGAGGGGATGATATGTGAGCTGATAGCTAATTATGCGCACATGCGCACATCCTTCCTACCCCCTATACTTTATTTTTAAAACTAAACGAAAAAGTGGGAGGCTTTCCCAGCGAAGGGGCAGTTCTATCCATGACATCATGACCACAGCCCGCCCACTGTGATAGTTAATGCGCCTCCTCGGAAAGTTGTTTACACGGACATAAGGCGCTCTTACTCACGCTGTAAATTAAAAGTCGCTATTTAACATGCATGTGAAGATGCGAATAATCGGAGAGAAAATGCTCCTGGGCCCCTGATTTGCGCTCCTCTCTTGTAGAGGTAAATTTGGTAATGCGTCTTGAAAGAGCTTTCAATCGCTCTTATAGAGGCACCCTCATTCACATTTTTTCATGTGTTGAAGGAAAATCTTGTGTAACACTGTGGCCAATATCCATTGTGACACTACTGTGCATGTAAATTGTGTTGCACTTGTGTAAATTTCATCTAATGTAATGCCAAGAATACTTGCTGGTACAATGGGTTTTCTGGCATTCAATACTGCCCTATGTTTGCTGAGTAAAGTATGGAGCTACTCTTTGGAAAATAATGCAGTTAAAAGGGTTTTTTAAGATCATAGTATTGTTTCTCACGCTTGTTTCAACCTTTGATAACCTTAGTTTGTTTCTATGTATTATCTTCAGCAGCAGTCCCTTTAACTTTTATTTTATGGAGGATTTGTATATGTGTGTGTGTTTGTTTACAAAAAGGCCTGTGCAGTGACTCATCTCAAGTGCAAAGGGGCAATTACTTCTGTGTACATTATCATGCCTGATTTGCTTTCTATTTTTAAATAACACGTTTTTGCAATAAATACTTTTTTAAAAATTCAAACAAACCATTTGGTACAGCTGGAAGAGATGGAGGAAACAACACCAGCTAAAAACAACATTTGCAATGTAAGCCATGGTCTATTGCTTGAGTATAGTACTCTTGCAACCTAGCAATACAGGAGAAATTTTGGGGATTATGCTCAGATTAAATGTCAACAAGAGCTGTGTTCTGGCAAGATGCCACTGAGGTCATATGAGGAAAATCAGAAACTTTAACAGTTTAAGCTAAAATGTCTTTAATGTTTTTCTCCCCCATGCTACTGATTTGGGTTAAGATTACTACTATATGCATTGTTATTCACTTCCCAAAAAATGTCTTAATGCAGTTGTGTTAATGTAGAGAAGCTCTGTTTATGCCAGCATTTCTCCTTACAAGAGAACACAGCACATAAGATGTAAGCCTTAAAAAGCATGTAGAGAATGTAGTGGAAAGTTTCTGTTGCACATTTAAAGCTTTTTAGAAATGGAATCACATGGTTGCTGTTTTGTGTGGTTGTCATTACCTTGCACTGAAGATAAAACCATTTTTAACTGAAGCAAGATATATACTGATTTGATCCATCAGACCGCTGGCCCATCAGACCCAGTACTGCATACTCCAAACAGATAGTAGCCCTTCAAGATCTTAGGCATAGTTTGTCTCCAGTCCTGACATCCTTTTGACTGGACCTGGATGGGATAGAAGCTGGAACTTGAATAACATTTTTAGAAACATACCAATAACTTGCTAAATCCTCTACCTACATGTGAGTTTTGGGACTGTCATATTTTTTAAAGGATAATACTGAAAGTGTATTAACATGGCACAAGATCTTAAACCTTGTTCCCTTTTGAAGGTACACTGAAAAACCTGGATACAGGGTATGATATGGCCAAAGTTCAGCATTTTAAAATCCTTTTTATTTCAGTGGAAGTCCATGTTTGACCTTGGCTGGTCCATGGATGCTAGACCCATATTATTTGCTGTGAAGAGTGAATTAGTACATGCTGATAAAATGGCCTTTCATTTGTTTTCCTAAACTGAACTTAAATGTCTGTGTTTTGGCAAATGCCAACATTTCTGTGTCCCTTTATTCACTCAGCTGTACTAGAGTTCTGGAACTCCATTGTCAGAGATTTCCCTAAAAAAGTGAAATTGTCCTGACTCATTTTCCTGTGTATGATTAAATGATTTTACACTTATTGAGTAGGTAGAAAGGGGAACAAATAAGTGCTCATAATAATTATATTTTTTTTTTCTGCATACAGGCTAAGAATTCCTGTGAATTTTCAAAAGATCTCTAGCCTGCTAGAACCTAGTAATGCAAATATGTTTGCTAGTATTTTCAAATGTCTTTAGATTTGGGGATACAGTGGCACTATCTTCACATTGTTTCTGTGCCTTCCATGGTCATGTCCCTCGAAAGTATCTGATTGGCTCAGATTCCTTCTAGTCAAAAGTTAGGAAAGTAAAAGTTAATTTAAAATGGTGCACTGCGGTACTGCAGCTTTGCTCGGTCAGCTGGCCTGGTGCTTCCTTTCACTAGCAGTGGGCTAGGAGGAACTTCTGCCCCTTAGCCGGGGGGCGGGGGGCGCAGGGGTTGGAGAAAGTAATTGTCCAGCCTCCCTCAAATCTAGCGATGCCTCTGATCATAAAAAAAGTCTTTCAGGTGTCTCACACTACAGATTCACAGCTCTATGAGATTATCTATCTTTAACTGGCCAGCTTGCTTCAGCATCACCGGAAATAAGTTTTTCTGGTCTGGGACTTGCTGACACCAACACAGGAAAGTAGTAGTCCCAGTTGTCTCCTGCTGAAGTCTTGCTGCTTGTTGAGGACAACTGCCTCTCATGGACAATCCAGCCAGAAGTCCCTCTTTAGAACTGCTCCCAGAGTCTTCGTCTCCCAGCAAATTCTTACAGCTTCTGCCTTCTGTGATTTTGAGCGTCATCAGACGGGTGGAATTTTGTGTTTCCCTACCATCACTATGGGCTCCATCATGCCTACTTTCCCCCCAGCTTGCGTCCACGGTTTTCCCCTCCGTTTTGTTAGCAAGTTGAGCACTGGGCACTTTCACATCTGTGCATTGTTGTGCTATTTCAGCTCATGTATCCTTTCACGGTATCGCTACTATAATGGCAAATCTCCCACCCTGCCCCCTACGTTCTGCTTCCCCCTGCAGTTATTTTTTAATATTTTTTCTGCTCAAATACAATAGTACGGCAGCCTGAAATTGCACAATTATGGTAAAACAACACACTATGCTTTTCCCTAAGATCATATTAAACAAGACAAGTGAAGAGAAAGTATTACAATTAGCTTTTGGAGAAGTTTGTGGTCAATGTTGGTGTGGCAAGGAGAAGCTGACATTGTTCTGGTCAGGAAACCTAGACATGCCTACTCAGGAGTAAGAACCATAGAGTTGAATGGGACCGAGTCCTGGGCACAGGTGGCCTCGCTCGCCTTCTCCGCACAGTGTTTGGGCGCCCCCTCTCCCTCCCCCTTCACAGTTGAGCAGTTGAGCAGAGAACCACCCTGCTCTCCTCTTTTGTCAACGAGACCACCCTTTGACACACATAACCCCAACAAAAAATGAGATGGCCTGATATAGCTCAAGGACAGCAATACACGGGAGGAAGGAGTGGCTTTTTTGCGCATGGAGGGGGAAAACTGGACTTTCCCCGCTCCAAAATAAGATTGAAAATGGAGGGGAAGAGGCTAGATAAGCGCAGGAGTTGTCATGTGAGTACTGCGCTGCAAAAACACATACCAGGCATGGCAAGAGTGTGATAAATCACTGGTGTAATGGAGCTCTATGGCCTCCTGCTGCTGTCCCACAATAGCAACAATCTCTTTACATAGAGAGAGAAAGAGGAAGCAGCAACAACCACGTGGCTTATTCAGGGGCTGTTTTTATTGCACCGCTTTTGCTGCACACAGCAGGAACTGGCAGTACATTCTGTTTTTTAAAAAAGGTGAATTAAAGGGGGTCTAATTTGTGACAGAAAAACAAGCGGAAGGAGCAGGAGGCAAGTGGAAGGCAGACATCATCTAAAGGACGCAGAAACATCTGTAAGTGGGCATTAGCGATAAAACGCTTGTCTGATGATGCCCATTAGCTCACTCCTTCAGCCTCTTTCCATAGGCTATGTTGCTTCTTTTCCTTTTTCAGGCTATTCTCTGCTTGGCTGACTGACCCAGGATGGTGTTGGAACTATCTGTTTATCTCTCTAGCCCGAATCCTCTGATCAATTTACCTTTTAACACCTCCTTAGTTGCTAGTTCATTGGCCTACATTTATGAGACAATGAAAGAAAGTAAATAGAATGTTTGCTAACTGCCCTAGCACAGCCTGAACGTTTTGATTATTTTGTCAACTACATAGACACCTGGACCAACTGTAAACCTGCTGTTGTGGCCCAATCATAATGGGGATGCTTTCAGGTTTCAAAGACACCTTTATTTTGGTAGAAAGGATACGGCACGACGGAGAGCCAACCTTAGCCAAAGCACAACTCTTTAGCCAAAGTGCGACTCTGCCCTGTTTGGGCGTGACAGTTGTTTTTAGCAAGTCCTGGTCATGAAACAACTGAGCATGTGCAAAATATTCCTTGCTAAGCAAAAGCCATAGACGGTTGGTTGTCAGAGTGGAAATTTCTAGCTTAACCACTAACATCCCGTATTCAAGCACCGGGATAAAAAATACATGCCTTAACCTCAAAACCTTTCGACATGATACTTGCGAGACAGGAAGGTGGCAAAATGCAAAAGCGAACACTTTTTAAAATTGCCCTTTTGACTTTAGAACGCTCGCTGTCTGACCTTTCTCTGATAGATCAAAACATGGCTTCCCTTATGTCAAGATGTGTCTGTGGCCGGGACACTGCTATAGTCATAACTGCTTCCTTGATCAGCAGTTTAGTGATAGTTGGCAGGCTGTCAACAGAATGCCTCACATTATTATTATTTTATTTATAAAGCATGTATTATTATTATTTTGCACTCTCTAGATAGATTAGACACAATACAAAGGGAATGGGGAGGAGAATAAAACAAGCACTGGAGCAGAAGCTCCTTCTCTTACTGATAGATGTGGCCAGGGTGGTCTTCCACTTGCCATGATGTTTTCCCTAGGAGGCAGGGGGCGCCTTCTCCCAGTGGCCCTTGGTTCTCTGGCTGATGATGGATGAGGCAGGAATGTGCTGCCATTCAGCTCTATAGTTTCAGGTGACTGTTAGGCCTCAGTTAGGGATAACTTATTCACCCCTCACTGATAGCCACTTACAATCACAGCAATACTAAGGTCCCCTCTACAAGAATTTAGTTTGACACCTAGTTGTCCGATTATGCGCATCTTCTCGCAATTGCTTTTACATCTAATCCCTATATACGGGAGGCGGTGAAGCACATTAACGGTTGCACAGGTTGACCATATGAAAAGGAGGACAGGGCTCATGTAACTTTAACAGTTGTAGAGAAAAGGGAATTTCAGCCAGTGTCATTTGTATTCAATTAGTTTCTGGTGAAATTCCCTCTTCATCACAACAGTTAAAGTTGCAGGCACTATACTAGAGTGACCATATACAAAAGAAGGCAGGGCCCCTGCAACTTTAACAGTTGTGATGAAGAGGGAATTTCACCAGGAACTAATTGCATACAAATGACACTGGCTGAAATTCCCTTTTCTCTACAACTGTTAAAGTTACATGAGCCCTGTCCTCCTTTTCATATGGTCAGCCTACGGTTGCATGAAATGCGGTTTAAAGGTGTTCAGTGCGGAGAATCGCTGTTCACATGGTCATAAGGCGCTTTAACTCCCGCGGTAAATTAAAACTCGCTATTTAACGCGCATGCGAAGATGCGCATAATTGGAGGTAAAACGCGCCTCAACCCCTGATTTGCGCTCCTTTCATGTGGAGGTAAATTTTTTAATGCGCCTTGAAAGAGCTTTAAATCGCTCTTATAGAGGCATCCTAAATTATATAGCACACTTATTTATATATTTTACATAAACGTTTACCTCAGGGTTTATAGATTCTCCACATGCTCTAATAATAGGTTTTTGGGGGTGGGTGGGTAAGGAGGATTCCCATTGTGTCTTGAGGAGCTGTGATATTCTGGATGCCATGCTCTCAGAATAAAAGGGAATCCTCAGAATAAAAGGAAAACCTTGAAAGAAATCAGTTGAGGCAGCACAACACAGTGTGATGCTGTCTCTTATCTAAGACCAGATGTTGTTATACTCATATTGTATTTTTCTGTTGGTTTAAGAACATTATTGACATTGGTGCTTGCATTGCTTGCAATTGAAGATCAATGATACATAGCATTCTTTCTGAGAAGTAAAACTCTTTTTATTGCATTGTTTGTAGGTGAAGAATGAAGTGGCATTTTAAAACAGTTAACTGAGAGGAAGAGTACTGTTAGGAGCTAGTGGAGCGGCCATCGGTGCTACAGGGCTTTGTTTCCTTCGGTTGAGAGATGTCATTGTAATATATTTACTTAACAAATATACAGAGTCTTGTCTGAAGTAACAAAATTACTAATCCTGAATCAACTCTCCAAGCAACAATATGGACCCCTCAACAGCCTTCCTCGAAGGTGGAAGGCAATGTAAATTATTATTATTTATTATTATTTATTTCATTTCTAACCCGCCTCTCCATCTAGATCAAGGCGGGGAACAACAATAAATATAAATATAAAAACAATAAAATAGATAAACCATTAAAACAGATAAAAACAAATACATTATTAAAAACTTCTTAAAATTAAACTGGATAGGCCTGCCGGAAGAGAGCAGTCTTCACGGCTTTCTTAAATTCCAGAAGACTGCTAATTTGTCGAATCTCCTCCGGCAGGCCATTCCACAGCCTGGGAGCGGCAGAAGAGAAGGTCCTCTGGGTAACACTCGTCAGCCTAGTTCTGGCTGACTGGAGTAAATTCTTCCCAGAGGACCTGAGTGTGTGGGGCCTGGACCCAAACCATGTAGGGCTTTAAAGGTAATAACCAACACTTTATACATTGCTCGGAAACTAATGGGCAGCCAGTGGAGTGATTTTAAGATTGGTGTTATGTGGTCACCCCTAGGTGTACCGGTGACCAACCTGGCTACCATATTTTGAACTAATTGAAGTTTCCGGACTAGGCACAAAGGTAGCCCTATGTGCAGCGCATTGCAGAAGTCGAGCCTCGAAGTTACCAGTGAGTGCACTACCATCTTTAGGTCTTCCAACTCTAGGAAGGGGCACAGCTAGCGTATCAGCCGAAGCTGATAGTAGGCACTCCTGGCCGTCGCATCTATCTGGGCTGTCATTTGGAGCGACGGATCCAGGAGTACCCCCAAGCTGCGAACACAGTCTTTCAGGGGGGGTGTAACCCCATCCAGAACTGGTTGACACACCTCCAAACCCAGGTTGTGGCCTTTGACAGCAAGCACCTCCGTCTTGTCTGGATTCAGGTTCAGTTTGCTTTTCCTCATCCAGCCCATTACCGCCTTCAAACATTCATTCAGAGGAGACACACTATCCTTAGCTGACGATGTTGTTGAAGGCACAGAGAAATATATTTGGGTGTCATCAGTGTACTGATAGCACCCCGCCCCATGCCTCCGGATGATCTCTCCCGGCGGTTTCATATAAATGTTAAACAGCATTCCATGGCTATCCCCCTTAGGCCGACAACTTGCTAAGCATCTTTATATTCCTTTTCAATATCTCAATATATTCAATTTTCACATTTTTTTTTCATTTTACAAAGCCATTAGGTTTTCTATATTGTTGCTCAGATGTTAAATTACGATACTGTGCTAACTGGAAATGGGGAAGACAATGGAGTTTGGTTAGGAGACGTCTTCCTGAGCAGGCAATTTACATGCAAGACTAACAGCACAATCCTATGCATGTTTACTTGGAAGCAGTGGTAGCTGGTGTCTCCGATTTCAATGGGGCTGTGAATCCATTCTGGGTTTCAGTCAGAACCAGCCATTGAAGGTACTGAATCCTATAGGGACCCACCAAAATCCAAGCCAGCATCTTCTACTGCCTGGGAGAAAGCCTCCTTGTCTTCAGTGAAGCTTACTTCTGGTTAGACTAATTATTCTGCAAATGGTGGTGGTGAGAAGAAAAGAAAAGAGAAAGCTGCTGAAATTTGAAATCAAGTAGAGAGAGAAGCTATCCTGAGGGTTTCCAAAGAAATGCTGTTTGTCTTGGGGAATTGATGCTGATTTGAATATTAACGTAGTCAGATTGCCTATTTCCCGTTTCTCAATGTGAATAACAAGTTCTGGTTAAAAACAAGATAAGTATTCAATATTCTTCACTCATAAAATAGCAGACCCTGCAATTGTTTCCTTTGGAACATCTTGCCACTCTAAAAAACCAGTTTACAAACACAGGAGTTCTCCAACTCTCCCCTCTCAGTTCAGATTTTGGAGGGAAAGGAGGGGAAGGGGTTCTCTCTTGTTCTGGATCATCAGCCTCCATAGGTTTTTGTGATACATTTCACCACAGATCTTTCTGCTAGCTGTCAAAAACATGGATTCATAAGGTTCCTGTGGTCCACCTATCATGATTTGCACTGATTTGCACTGACAGCAAGAAGAGCCTAGCACAGCATTACGAGCGGGATCTGTTATCTCTGCAGGAGAAGGCTAGTGTCTGGAAGAAGCAAGGATTATGTGAACTGGTTCAGCTACTGCAATTCTTTAGATAAGGCAATCACTAAAATTAAGGAAAATCTGGAACCGCTCCAATCTTACATCTGAATGACCAAGGCATTATTTCCAGACAGAGTAGGGCACCTGGTCCTTTCAGTAGAAACTGTAAGAAGAGGATTGTTCTGTGCCATCCTTTTCCAAACAGATGTGTTGGACTACAAACTCTATAATTCCCATCAACCCAAGAAACTTGACAAGTTTACTTTCCTATTGATAAAATTTATTATTTATTATTACATTTATATCTCACCTTTTTCCTCCAAGGAACCCAAAGCAGGGTATATAATCCTCTTTCTCCTCTCCATTTTATCCTCACAACAACATGCTTGTGAGGTAAGTTGGGCTGAGAGTCTGTGATTGGTCCAAAGTCACCTAGTGAGCTTCCATGGCTGAGTGGAGACTAGAACCTGGGTGTCCTATCTCCCAGTCCAACACTCTAGGCACTAAACCACACTGGTGTAAGGAAAGGGAATATATATATAAGCCTAGAGATATACTAATTCTACATACCAGCCATCTGAGGTCCTATTGGTTAGGCTTATTAAAAAATACACTTCAATAAAAATCTGTTTGCTCGTGACAACTTCAATTCGTTCCTACAAACCATATTTATTTGTGAATTTTGCTTACATGCAGGAGGATTTCACTTTATACGCTCTGAAGGGCAATCACATGCATAATAAAGCATAAAAATTTGCTCTTAAATTCAGAACAGAAACAAGTCGGAGCAATAAACATTAAGTACAGCTGTTTATAAATTAGAATAATATGTAGAGTGTTAATCAGCTGCAGACAAGCACAGTGTCAATTTTAAATATGAAATTCAAATTAGTGAACTCGTTTTTTTTATGTTAGAAAAACTACAAGCACTTGTATATTACCTCCCACTCATAGTTTTCCTGCTTGACACAGGGTTTCTAGATCTCAAAAATCTAAAGGAATCTGGTTTAGATGGGTGAGTCTTCATTTCCAGAAGAAACATTTTCCTGAGTCTCTGCCAAAGATTGAGCGCATAATAGCTAGAAAGGCAAGAGGAAACCTGAGCTGAGATACCTGTATGTGTTGAAACAAAACTCCGCAGAGAAAAAAAGAAAACATTAAACATGTTAGCATGTACTAGGTGGCCTTCAGGAGCCTTTCAGTTTCTGGTCTTCATGTAGACAAGTCTCCTACAACCATTATCTTTAATTTTTTACTGAGAAGGTTTGTGTGGTTTAGCATTATGAGGATGAGCTGTAACAAACCTCAGGCTTGCACACTTTCCCCTTCTCTCTTCTCCCATGGTGTGGCTATTGGAGATGTTTTTAGATTACCCACAGATTAGTGTTATGTTTGAACCCTAATCATAGTTAATCTTAACTATGGTTTATTGAAACGTGTCAGTTTCTCAACCTTTGTTTGAAGTTGGCTTGCTTCAACATGCTATAGTTAAGATAACCACAGGGTGTTGAGTTTGGATGACAAAGCAAGCTGTGGCTAATCAAAAACAAAAGTGAAAGCTTCCAAAGCAAACTAAATAGTTCAGAGCAGAGGGGTTTATTTCAAGCTAAAGTAACCATAGTGGATATTGAAAAAGATCTGCCCTGCCTTCAAAGCCAATTTCCCCAAATGACCACTGGTAGAGTTAGGCTTGGTAAGTATTGTAACCTTAATTATCTAAAGTGTAGAAAGAGGGATTTTAGATGTGTGTGTGGAAATAGAGAGATTCCAGTGGTGGGGGTGCAAAAGTAGAGAGAATCCAGGCAAGAAGAGAGAATCCAGGCCGGGGAGGGGGGCAAGAAGAGAATCCAGGCAGAGGGGGGGTTAAGAAGATAAAGAATCCAAGCAAGGGGGAAGGGAGAACCCTCCCCCCATGACAAATGTGCCTGTGAGGCTGAAAAAAAGGACAAATGTGCCCTCATGACTGAAAGGGTTGCCTATCCCTGATCTAAACTAATAAGGTTGTTAAATAACCCACAATGGCCTGACCGTTTTGTGTGAACCGGCCCTATAAATGTTTTACTCATTTCATTCCTATTAAAATAAATTAAAGAAAATGAAGCATTCAAGGGAATGTATGAATTAATACATTCCCTTAAATGCATTCATTTGCCAAGTTCATTTGCAACTTGGCAAATGAATGCATGTTCAATAGGGGCAGGGGAGGTGCATTGATTGCATATGTGTTTGATTGATTGAAGAGGGCTCTAGACAGTAACGTGGACATTAAGAATACCTGGAAGCGGGTCTTCTCTGTGGTGACACCCATCTTGTGGAATACCCTCCTCCCTGGTATTCAGGAGACACCAACTGTAGCATGTTTTTGGTATCAGTTAAAACCGATTTCTTCACTCCATCTCTGGCTGATTCTGATGCTTAATTTCTCAATAATTACTTTTACAATGGTAGATGTTTTAACTTTTTTATTCTAATCTTGTATTGTAAATTTTGAGATATCTTTTTTGACATGGTAAGCAGTCTATAAATTGTAGTTGTAGTAGTAGTAGTAGTAATAATAATAATAATAATAATAATAGTAATGTGAAGATTATTCAGTTGAAATATTTAGGGTTTCTGATGGTATAGTTGTGTTCCTTAGTCTGATTACAAACTAGGATGTAGACCTCTGTTTAAACATACATATTTTCACATTGGTGACTCTCCTCCCTTTAGCTGTTTTAAATACATTTAGGGTAACACATGCAATGACTATAAATTCTCACAGGGTGGAGTTATAGTGTTGTTTGGATCACAGCAGCATTGGCTTATAGAATAGACAAGAAAATGGGACATCCTTTATTCATTTTCTATAGTACCTAGACAGAAACTACTCTAGTTCTATGGGAGACTGTGCTTGTACTTATACAAATCCCTGGAGGAAAGCCTAAAGAGAACAACTTTAGTGCTAGAGTCCCATTCCAAGTGTGAATGCAATTTTAACCATCTGAGTTTGAATTTAAATGATGAGCGAAGATGTGGTATACATATCTTTTATAATATGCAATATATCCACATATGTGGGATACATATATTTTTATGCTTGATGTTTGATGGTTTTATTATATTTGCTTTTATTGCGTTTTCATATAATGCCCTTGTATCTGTAGATGAAGAATGGTATACGAATATTCTTAATCAATAAATTATAGGAAAACAAGTGAGTAAGGTTCTTTTAGCTATGTAAAACAAAAAGGGAGAGAGGCGTCATATAGTGGTCCAACCTGGTGCCCTCCAGATGTTTTGGGCTATAACTCCTATCAAAACCAGCCAACATGGCCAGTGGTTCAGGATGATTGGAGATGTATTTTGCTTCGAAAGTCTTTCTGCATATTCCACCACCAAGAGAGGATAGGTTGGTGGGAAAACAGGACAGGGCCTTCTGTGTGGTAGCACCCTGATTGTGGAACTTTCTCCCTACTAAAATCATACTGGTCCCTTCTTTGTTTAGTTTTATGAGGGCTTTTGAAACTTGTGGGTTCCAAATGGGTTTTGAGTACTTTTAAATGTATTAGCCCACTCTCTGCTTTTAAAAGATTGTTTATCTGCTGTCCTTAATTATGCTGCATTCTGATGTTTTAAAGTTGCAAAGCTGTTTTAAATTGTGAGTCATATTGGGGGCCAGTCAGCCATGTCTTGTTATCCTGACATTGACCTCATTATGAAGAAGACATGACTAGCTTTCAGCTGACACTTTCTGCAAACATAATGGAATGTGGAAGGAGATGTATTAAATACTGCAGATGATACTAAGTCTTAATTTAACAATCCTACAGATGCCTGCCATTGGGACATTATTAATTTGTTTAAATATATGTGCACATGGCAAATACTCCCCCCCCCCCCGGAGTTAACTCCCTCAATTAGCCTATAGTCAAGTCTTTGGAACAGCAGAGTGTAATTATCCAGCTTGAATTTTGGCCAAGATGCTCCTCCTACCAGCAGTGACAGTTCTTCAGTTCTTTCCTTTCCTTTAGCATTTTTTAAAGAAAATATTTTTGACAGTGATCTGGTTTTCCATGTAAAACCTCTGGCCTGTGTTTTCACCAGATAACTACGGCAGGTTGAGGGCTCTAAACTTTCTGTGACTTTTCCTACAGAAAATTCAGGAGGATAATAATACATCCCTGGAGCAGAAATGATTTACAGTAAAAGGAAGATTAGTTAATAATACATAGAGCAACGTCACAGAAAATAAACAGAGCGTGAAGCAGCTACGGTGCATGCCCTCTACTTTCTGCAGACCGTTTCTGGCTCAGTTGGTGCATTGTGTTGAACTTCGACAGCATATTATTTTCCTCTCCCAGTGCAAGCAATGGCACAATTTTTTGTAATAATAATTTGAGTTACACACACAGCAAGTTTTCTTGGAATTTATTTGCAGCTGTTAGAATAAGAATGGAAGACCTAGGATAAAAAATGTTAGTTTCTTCCTATTGCAAAAAGCTAAACCACAGACAGACATATATTATTTGAAGAGCACTACAACTGTTCTTTTCAAAGCCAAAGAAACTCAGCACTATTACATAATAGTGTTATGTAAAGGCTGCTGTGTTCTGTCAAATAGTATAGCTAATTTGCTTGCTCACTAGCCTTTGAATTGCTACTAGATTCTGATGTGTAACCCATCTACATGGGTTGAGCCTGTAGGAAATAGTTTTTAAGTTTTGAATGTTGCCAGCGCAGAGAAGAGAGTCTCTGAGTTCTTACAGTTAGAAGCAGCCTTGGTGTGTGTGTGTGTGTGTGTGTGTGTGGAGGCCGCATGCTGTTGTTTTTTTGGAGAACTGATGCTCTAATGTGTATTGTTTTAGTTTAATTTTTAATGGTGTTTCATAACCTAATGCTGCCTTCGTCAACCTGGAGTCCCTCCAGATGTTTTGACTAGAGCTTCTAGCACTCCCAACCATTGGCTATGCAGGCTGGGGCTGATGGGAGCTGGAGTCCAAAGCAGCTGGAGAGCACCAGGCTGGGAAGACTGGATAATAATGTGAGTGACTTGGAGGGCTCTGCTGGATATAAAAGCAGGACATAAATTGGATGTAAAAAAAGAACACAGAGCCTATCCACATTGCACTTAAAACAACTTATATTCTGTTTAAAAACATGGTTTTTTAAGTCATTTCATTACATGGTAGGACACACTGAGCAGTACTTACGTTTCATAGTGACTGCTTCCTCTGTCCTCAAAGTGTTCACTGGTGTATTACAGGGTTAATTCCTAGACTCTTCTTCTTTCGTTTTTGTTTTGCAGGCTGCTTGACCCACCCACTTCTGTCTCTGTAACTCAAGCAGCCTGCAAAACAAAAATGAAAGAAGAACAGTCAAGGAATTAACCCTGTAATACATCAGTGAACACTTTGAGGACAGAGAAAGCAGTCACTATGAAATGTAAGTACTTCTCAGTGTGTCCTACCACGTAATGAAATGACTTAAAAAACCATGTTTTTAAACAGAATATAAGTCATTTTAAGGGAATGTGGATAGGCTCATTGTCTGCCTATCCCACTCCTTAACATCTATATCTGTAAATACGTTGGCTGCCCCAGGAACCTTCTATCATTTTCAAAAGTACAGAGTTACAAAGAGTATGCTGTATCATTTTGCTACTACCACTCAACCCACAATGCAGGCCGTACATTTGGTATCACTTTAGAGAGCATATGCTGTGAGTTTGAATCTGCCCATCCATTAAATTTGTCATGAGAGAAATCCAGTCTAAATACTTCTCCATGACATCCTAGTTTTTATCTTCAGTGTCGGTTCCAAATACATGTTCGTGAGGTCAAATATATATTTGGAAGTCTATGTGGTTTGGGGGAGCCATTGCAGGAGGGAGGACTGATTCGGAGCACAAAAATGCTTGTAAGCACTCTCTTCTGAAGGAGATGACCTGTTTTTAATTTTTAAAAATGCTATATCTAAAAAAGGCAATTGTACAGACTTGCATGGAATGTGTAGCTAGGTCCTGAAGTAGTCCAGCTACAATTGCACCTTGTAACTCTGTTGATTATATCACTCGACTTATAAGTTGTTGCTTCTAGTTCTAATAAACATGGATCCTGTGGAGTTAGGGATGGGTGAATAAGTGATGTTTGAGATCGCTAGGATTCTTCAAACATCAGCTTGCTCCTCAGCTCATGCCCAATTCAGGTTCGCATTTGTGTTTGCGATAGCTGCTCACTCTGCGTGAATGTGGAAATTGTGCAAATCGAGCAGTGATTGAATGTAACATTTGTGCAAATTTCCTCAGACTAAGAGCTCCATCACACCAGTGATTTAGTGCACTCTTGCCGTGCCTGGTGTGCGGATTGCAGCACTGTACTCACATGATACCATGCCTGTCCTGCTGACACTCCGCCTCTTCCCCAGCCTTTTTTGTTTTTTCCTAGAATGCTAAAAGTCTGGATTATTTCCGTAAGTGCTTTAATATGCCCTTAAGCCTCCATGTAGTTTTAAAGGGATTGGGTGTGTGTGCTGTGACGGGAGTCTTGCTGTTGGCTTGGATGGATTGCATCAGGTCCTCGCAGGAAAAAGCGATCTCTCCCAGCAGCCAGCTCCAAGCCTCAACATAAAACCCAAACCTTGCATCCCAGGCTCGAAAGCGTTTTTTAAAATCATACAACACCCGAATCTCTGCAGAGACAGGATTGTACTCCTTTGATGCCACCAAAGAGCCAGACTAAAGGGTCATTCCATTTTTGCCCAGCAGAAAGGCGGTCTGGTTGAAATGCTCATATGACAAGACCTGACTGAAGGAAGAAAGAGAAAGGGCGGGGTGGAGTGGAGTGGAAGAGCAAACAAGCGAAAGAGTGAGAGAGCAGCTGTTCAGGTGAAAGGGATTGTAAGCTTGACGTGCTTATGCAAACCAGGGTGGAGGTAATTAGGTGTGATGGAGCTTAAAGCAGGGCTGATTCAGTCTACAGGGGAAATTTGCACAAATCGGACAGGGAAAGTTGTGGAAATTGAACACGAGCACGTTTGGCAATTTACAAACAATTTAGGTGGACATGTACACCCACAAATATAGCATGCTCACGTTTTGCGAGCAAAAATGAAATTGTTACGTATCACTATATTCTGATCTTCACCAGAAACTGCTGAGCACTAAGACAGCACTGGAAACAAATCATGTATTGGATTGCAGCTAACTCATACTTTCTTATTAATGTTTTGAAAATTGTAATAAGGCTGATGTCTAGACACAACAGTGGACATAAACTGTGTACCCTTAATAGTAGTAGAAGATGGAATTTTTACTGGTTTCCTACACCTGCTCTGAGCTCTGTTCATAGCTTGTAGATGACTACAAGCTACAAATAGACTTCTTACTTCTGCTGTGCCTTCATATTCATGGCTTATATTTTGTCATTGCCTAAAAGCATTTCATTGGTATACTAAAGTGTAGGATCCTGGAAATTAAATAATGACTCTGTTTTGAAGAGGCTATTTTGAATATTACCAAATTTGATTTGATACTATAACACACCGCCATATAAAAAATGTTTTATATTGTAGTCCATTGCAAAACTCATGCTTTTATCCAATGTGGAATATCATACCATGTTGTGTTAATTCATGTAAACAAACAAAACATGAATTGTTAGAGCAAATAGTTCTCCTGAACAAGTGACAGCAGTAACAATGGCTGGTTGTTTTTCATTATCATGCTAAATATCTCTCATAGACTTGCTCTCCTGTGTGCTAGAAATGGAGGAAACTGTTCGATACTGGTACAGAAGCTGTTTGCTGATTATTTGAATGTGTTGCCAAAGCTCAGTTTCCTTCATATACACCTGCACAGGGGAGGGGGGAATTTTATAAATTGGCAGAACCTGGCTCTCCATGGTCCAAGCTGCTGTCACGTATTAGGGACAGAGCAAATCTTAGTTGCTGTTGGGAGATAACTGAAAATGGGCCTTCTCCCTGCCTGGCCTGTAACTTTTGTAAGGACTCATTGTGTATGTTATGAATTTCTCTGTCCTCGCCGCACATTGTCATTGGCCGGTGAGAAGCATGGAAATGAGTGTTCAGGCATGTGGTGAGGCCAGACAGAGAGCCCTTCCTGTTTGGCAGCTTCCCTGTTGTAACTGTAATATGCTTTAGCTGGCTTCAGACCTGGTTATGTTACAGAAACAGCTTTGGTCGCCTTGGTGGATGACCTACGCCAGGAACTGGACAGGGGGAGTGTGTCCCTGTTAGTTCTGCTGGACCTCTCAGCGGCGTTCGATACCATCGACCATGGTATCCTCCTGGGCTGCCTCGCTGGGATGGGACTTGGAGGCACTGTTTTACAGTGGCTCCATTCCTTCCTGGAGGGGTGGACCCAGAAGGAGGTGCAGGGGGACTTTTGTTTGACTCCTTGGCCGTCGGCCTGTGGAGTCCCTCAGGGTTCCGTTTTGTCTCCCATGCTATTTGGAATAATACAACTGAAACTCTTGGAGTAATTTCTTCAGAGGTTTCCTAATTTGCTATTAACATGCTGCTCCATCACTGATGTGCCTTCCCTGGACACTGAAGCAGCCTCCGCCTTGATTCTCACAGGCGTCTCACAGGCCTTTCCAATTAGTTTCCAATTAATTTCAATCAGTTTTTCCTGGGTCGTTGTATAAGTTGAAATGTTGTATTTCTTGGAAGTCGTTTCTTTATGTTATCTATGTTTCTTTATATTATCTATCTTGGAGAGTTGTTTCTTTTTTCTTGTTTCTTTATCTGGGCATCCTGCCAGAAGGCACTTCTTTGAGCTAATAAGCACCTCAGGAACTTAGCCGCTCACAGCAAAACTTATACGAATCACAGCACCTAACACCTAACACTCTTGTAAGTGTTATTTAACATATACACGAAACCGTTGGGAGAGGTTTTCCGGAGTTTTGGAGTGCGATGCCACCAGTACGCTGATGACACCCAACTCTACTTCTCCTTTCCACCCGATTCCAAGGAAGCCTTAGTTACATCCCGTTTGGATTACTGTGATGCTCTCTATGTGGGGCTGCCTTTGAAGAGTGTTTGGAAACTTCAGCTGGTTCAAAGAACTGCGTGTTACGAAGGGTGTAGCACCAATGCTGACCAGTGCGAAAGAGACAAAGTCTGTTGCTGGTTGACGTGTGTTTTTATTATCTTACATTAAAAGCCCAACGTTTCGGATGTACTCCTTCCTCAGGAGCTGTGTCTCAACACACGTTGCCTAGATAAATTAACAACTTTTTTCGGAAGTTGTTAATTTATCTAGGCAACGTATGTTGAGACACAGCTCCTGAGGAAGGAGTACATCCGAGATGTTGGGCTTTTAATGTAAGATAATAAAAACACACGTCAACCAGCACCAGACTTTGTCTCTTTCCCACTGGTCAAAGAGCTGCGGCCAGATTGTTGACCGGGGCTGGCTACAGGGAGCATACAACTCCCCAGTTAAAACAGATCCACTGACTTCCAGTCTGTTTCCGTGCACAATTCAAACTGCTGATTATGACCTACAAAGCCCTATACCGCTCGGGTCCAGGATATCTGAAAGACCGTGTTCTCCCTTATGAGCCTGCCCATCCCCTGAGGTCTTCAGGGGAGGCCCTTCTATCCATCCCACCACCATCACAGGCACAACTGTTAGGAATGAGGGAGAGGGCCTTCTCGGTGGCTGCCCCGGGGCTCTGGAATTTCCTTCCCAAGAAGCTAGACTGGCCCCCTCCTTGGTATGCTTTTGGAGGTAGGCTAAAACTTTTCTGTTTCAGCAGGCCTTTGGGGCGCAGTTCAGACCTTTGTGGATGTACTGCTTATAGTTTGGATTTTTTAATTATGTGTATTTAAAATGTTTTTGAATTTAAATATTTTAAAATTGTACTATGTGTGAAGGAAAGAGACCCCCTTCCTTCCAGGTGGGGGCAGAACTCCTTAGCTGAGTTCCCCCCAAGCCCACCTCCTGATCCCAAGGCTAAATAACCCCAAGCCAGCCATTGGAAATAAACATACAGGTTAAGGACTGAAGCGATTTATTGAGAATCTATTAGCGAACCATGTAAGGCCCCAGACGGTCCAATAAGCCATTAAAATACAAGCCAGGAAAGAAAGGGAGGGGCAGTGGGGAGTAGGGGGTGTAGGATGAGGTTTGAGGTAGAAGTTAGCAGCCGTAAAGCAATAAAACAAAACAATTTAATCCACACTAAATCACACTCATAGGGTGGCAGGCCTTTCCTTGGAACGTGCCAGACCTGAAAACAATAAAACTATCTATTCCCCAGCATCACCTTGCTGAATAGGGATCCCTCCTTCCACGCACCGGTCCAGGAGAAGATGGCTTCCACACATTGGGTATTCCCTTTATCCCTTTTTGGGTTAGCTGGTACCGTGACCAGCCAAAACCAATCCTCGACCATCCTGCTCACGCCACTGACCCCCCCCCCCGCGAACGGCCGTTTCCCACAGCTGAAGCTCTTGTAGCTCACTTCCAATTAACTCCAACCTTGAAAGTTCGGCCCTGACTGGGCCTCCCAAGATAAGCGTAAGAGGACCAGTTAGGATTTCCCCCCTCCCAACTCCAAGGCCTCAGTCCTGCAATGTAGGCCATCCTGCCCATCCCTGCCAGACTATAGTGTCCCAGGCCCCTTTCTTCACACTATGTTTCATTATATTTTTAATTTTTGTATATCACTATTTGTTTTAACTGTACATGTTTTAATTTGTAAGCCGCCTTGGGTCCCAGTATTGGGAAAAAGGCGGGATATAAATAATATATAATAATAATAATAATAATAATAATAATAATAATAAATTATTAGGGATACCTTCTCCACATTTCATAGTCTTAACGTAGGGATACTCTTGTGTATTTCCGATGGCTCTATTATCACATCCATATTGTATGCCTAAGTGCCTATTACATTTTGCCAAAAGCTCTCTTCTGCCTATTGTATTGCTTATATTCATTTATCTGAAATATCCTAACCTTTGCTAGCTTCTGATTCAGGACTGTTAATAAGAGTTGATTTAAATTTTTTAAACAATTAAGAAAACTTAGGGTGCAATCCTGTGTATGTTTAAAGAGAAAAATGTCCTACAAATCTCAGCTGGCTGGGGAATGCTGGGAGTTGTAGGACTTATTTCTGTCCAAACATGGATAGGATTTTGCTATAATAGAGTTCTAATTGGTTGTACTCATTTTAGAATAGTTACTAAAACTAGGGATGCACCAATCAACAAAACTGATGCTCACCGAAGTTCTCCAAATTCCACCTCAAAGCTCATTCTGACTCGAGTCTGTGTCAGATTGCAAGGTTTGTTTGTTTTTCCTTTTGGCATGAAAATCTGTGTATATTTTCATTCATATTTTACCAATTGTATGCATCAGTAATGCACAATTTTGAAATGTATGCTTTATTCTCCCATTCGTTAAAGTGTATTTGTGCAATGTTTTTCAAAAGTGCATTTCTTTTCATGCACATTTTTCAAATATCGGACACATTTTTGGAGCCCAAGACTCACATTGTAAGCTCAGGGAATGCATGGACTTTGACTACAGATTGCAGCCAAGTGTGTTTGTTCCAGAAGGTGTGAACTGGGTAATCCTGATTTTTTAAAAAAACAAAAACTGGAATGATTTTCTCATACATCCCTAACTACATTTAAAGCACATCTGGCAGGATTTACTGTTTGGATTAGCAATTATTAGGGTGGGGATGTTAGTGGAAGGGAATTTAATGCACTGTACATTGCATTAGCAATACTAGCAACATTTTTTAGAACCCCACACTTGTAATATCTTTTTTTTCTTGAGAAAGACCTTCTTCTTCTTCTTCTTCTTCTTCTTCTTCTTCTTCTTCTTCCTCCTCCTCCTCCTCCTCCTCCTCCTCCTCTTCTTTTGAGAAACACCTTTAAGTCTTTTTTTTTAGAAAGGCATCTAATAAATGGAAATGATGATGATGATGATGATGATGATGATATAATGTAATTCCCCACAAAATGAGGAAATGATTTGCCAGAGAAAGCCAGCAGGAAAAAAATCTGATTGTCCCTAGAAAAGTGATTGTTCATTTTTTAAAAATATTTATATCCTGGTTTTTTCAGCCTAACAGCAGGCCATTAATAAGCAAAAGAAAATTGTGTAATTAACTTGCAACTTTGGTGGGGGGAATTATGCTTTTTTGGTTTAAAGGCTGAGGTGACTCATAAAAGCTCTGAGAGGACAATGATATAAGACGTCAACTCCCCTAGATGTTGGTGTTGCTTGTGACAAATTTAAATAGAGGCATTTGCAGCATAATAAAGAGGCTGCAATTATTATTCCCATTTGTAACTTGTATGACTAGATAAAATAGGTCACAGAATGATTTTTTTCCAGAACATCTTAGAAAACACAGTTGATTGGGACACAAATGATTTTTGAAATGAACTAACTTACTAAAGGTGCATAGCTGGTTGGGAAATGCTGGGAGTTCTAGGACTTTTTTCTGTCTAAACATGCATAGGATAAGCACGCTATGCTAATGGGAAAGCTTGGATCCAGAATGAAAATTGCATGTGATCATAGATGGATAGGATTTACATAAATTACATTTTAAACTAATATTTTCTTCTGTTTGGAAGATGCATGTGATAAAGTATCTGATGCATTTAAAAACACAGGGGTATCAATGTCAACATTTCAAAAGTCAACTAATTTAAAATTATATGTTTTAAGGTGTGTGTGTGTGAAAGAGAGAGAGAGAGAGAGAGAAAATCGACTTTCTTAAATAAGCAATTTGAAGACTTTTCTCTACAGCCTTTGAGCCTGGAAAATTACTTTAAAAACATAAGGGCATAGATTTCATAATGAATCTAAACGTTCACAATCCTTACAGCTATGAGAAAAAGCAAAATGTATATCTTATGAATACAAGATACAATATGTGATGGACCCTTCCCCTTCTCCCCCTCTAAAGAAATGTTTTCACGATATGAGTTTGCATTTATCTATACAATCAGCAATGGTAGAGAAAAGAATCAGGAAGATCATCTTAGGTTGCTTTACAAGAAAGGAACCAAGGTCAAGCAGTCAGAAGATTCTATTATTTAATACTTTTCTTTTTAAATGATATACTTAAAGTCACAACGATTACTATAAAACTGGAAGCCATCACCTTAATAAGCAAGGGTGATTTTCTTCACTGCAGGAGAATTGGTGTTAATGAGCTTATAATCAATGGCAGCTAAATTTGTCTTAGACTTACTGTGCTTTGTATCTAACCATCCATTTCCCTAAATCAGCTTACAGCATTTTGAGAAAAAGCCCGCTCTCCCTAAAGAAAAATAACCAAGTGTGGGTGCATAGATCTGGAAAATCAACCCGCCTTCCTGCGTTGTATCAGAATACTGAGCTTATACCAGGGGTGGGCAATTTTGGAGGCTTCAGGGGCTGTATTGGCATACCCAGAACCCTCTGAGATCGGCACCTGGCAGTGCTGGCAGAAATGGTTGTGCTGCCGGAATCCTCGCAGAAGTGTTGCAGCACAGCGGAAGTGATTTTTGACTGTGCAGTAGAGGCCCGGAGCTGGGGAACACAGACAGCTTTAGCAGGCTGCATGTTGCCCACTCCTGCCTTATACTTTTCTGCCTGTTGTTGCAATACTAAGCATACCTACTTACACTGAACTTGGTGAGCCTTATTTCTGGGGGGTGGGGAACATGTTTCCTTCAAGCTTTAAAATTAGTATGGTACTTTTGATACAGTTGATGGAGAATCTTTTGTCAAGATTTACAGAGAGGTGTTGATACTCTTGTAGGTATATTTACAGTACAGGTTGATGCTCTTATAGGTAAATGTACAGTACAAATGTATACTGATTTTATACAACCATACCAGAAGGTCGTATGGTATAGTTGGTGCCCATGTATTAGCCTGGGTTGGAAGGAAACGGGTTTTCAGATCCTGGCAGTCTCATTTTGTCTTTGTTCTCCCAGTGGACATTCATGCAGTCTAGTACCTGAATGAGGCAAGAGGAACAACCTACTATAACTGTTGCAAACTTCCTTCCACCTACAGAAACTGATCAAAGTTGCATCTGAATCTTACAACACTGGTGATGGGACAGCATCCTCCACCTCACCTGGGAGCAGCAACCTATCTTAGTGGGCTGTCAGCCAAACTAGAAATGTATCTTGGATCAATTAAAACTCATCACATGCTGCCAAATGCCTGAGAAAGGTCTTGACCGGGCGCCAAAAAGACAGCAATGTTGGCGCCAGGCAGGCCTCATCGGGGAGCTTATTTCATTGGGGACCACCACCGAGAAGGCCCTCTCTGTTGCTGCGGTCTTTCGAGCCTCCCTTGGAGTAGGCACCCAGAGGAGGACCTTAAATGTTGAGCATAGTGTCTATATAGATAGCTCAGGCTGTTTCTCCTTTGAACAGGATCAGGAGTACAAACTGTGTGTGTGTGTGCCTGTGCCTGCATGTGTGTTCACATAGAAATTTAGGAAACCACTTAGAGGAAGGGATAGACATAAGTTCCTGCTTTTCTCCTCAGACTGCTTATTGCTTGCTGGTTTTCCAGCTTTTGCACATTTTCTTCTCCCAAGGCTTAGTTACTGACAGTAAGAGCTTTAAGCTACAATCTGCTGGCATTTTGGCCCTGCTGTCTTTGTCCCTGGGCCCACCCACCATTGGTAAGAGTTTCCGAGAGCTTATCTGAAATGGACCTTGGACCTTGGGCTGAAAGAGCTTCAGCCTTCCTTGTGCAGACTGATCCTCAGCAGGAACCAGCCACACATTGACTCAACTGGACCAGAGGAAATAGAAATTGTCCTTGACCATTTGACACAGTCTTGTTGCTGAACCCAATCTGAAAAGAGTTGGTGTTGGCTAGATGCTTACTTTTTTGACCCTTCAATATGTTTTCATAAAATCTAGTAATGCATGTAATGGGAAATGCTGCTGAGACACAGGAAGTTCTTGCAGGAAGATGTTCATCGTAGCAGAAAAAGCAATTGCTCAGCAGGAAGTGTTCAGTCCTTTGCTCCCATATATCCTTGGTTCCAAGTAACTGCATTCACTCAAGCACTTCTCTATCTCTTTTGGAAGGTGGTTCCATGGCAATGCAGACGAAGAGGGCACTACTGATCTCCTAAGAAACATTTTGGGCCAGTTCGTACAACCAAACGTAAATATTCGATTAGCTGACTCCTTGCTAACCCCACTTCTAACATCTGAAAAACTAATTTACAGCCTATGAAAAATTCTGGTCTCTTCACTCTCAAATACTGCTAGTTGCACCATGTCCTGCTTTGTTGGTCCCTGGTAGACAGCTGGTTGGCCACTATGTGAACAGAGTGCTGGACTAGATGGACCCTCAGTCTGATCCAGCATTGCACTTCTTATGTTCTTAAGACTTTAAATAACTGTAAGCTAACTTATTAATGTATTTTCTTCCTTGATAATTTCCTTAATACCCTCTCAGAGTCCTGTTCAACATCAGCTTCTCAGAGGCATAACTAGTCTGACACATGGCAGAATATGGTGGAAGTCTGAAGACCTCTTCTGGTGTTACATTGGTGGCGTGAAGGGTAATATCAGAAGCACCAGGACATGTAGGAAGTAGCTTCTTCGTGAACTCAACTCCCCATTTTTCCCAGGGCTTTTGGCATTAGCTTCATAGGGTAGAAAGAAGCCACACTGCAGCATCTCTTGCACTATGAAGTTAATGTTAGAAAGGGCCCAATGCTGTAATCCTATGCACACTTATATGGGAATGGGTCCCACTGAACACAGCTGGGCATTAGGGATGTGCACAGCCGAAATTATCGTATCGTATTGTTATCGGAAATTCCGGTAGAATTTTTTTTTTGATCCGATGATATCATAGGTATTCTGTATCAAATAGGATCGGATATCCGATAATTATCGGATTTCCAATATTTAATTTGGAGTATTTTGCCTTTTAGAGTTGCTTTTTGAGACAGAAATGTCTCAAAAAGCTTCTGTATTTTAACTCTAACTTCTGTATTTTTAAAGTTGAGACTTGAAACTTGGTCACAGTGCTTATGGAATACGCCTAAGTATATAAAATACAGGGGTGGAGGGATTGATCTGAAATTTGGCACATATGTGTAGCAACATGTGCTAGACATGTGTGCTGAATTTCTGATCAATCCCTCCAACCCTTTATTTTATATGAATTTCTTAATGATTGTGGTACTTTGAAAGCAATTGGGAGGCCCGGTCAACCAGCTGTCAACTAGAATGCTCTTTAAAAAAATCATATACAATCAAAGGTTTGAGCAATTGCTATGATTTTGTTTTCACAAATGACTAGCAATAGACAAGCTGCACTGGGAATTTTTTTTCAAGTTTCAAACTTTTAAAATAATGAAGTTTAGGGGGGGGGCTTTTGGGGAACCCCCTATAACAGTTTTAAATTTAAAGATAGAGACATGCAACTTGGGGAGCCAGGACTAGCAACATCCCATCTGCAAAGTCCAACAAGTTTCATGTTTCTATCTTTTAAAATACAAAAGTTACACCCATTTAAGTTCTTTAAGGAAAGCGTATGTGTCTATTGTCTAATACTTTTTAAAATATTTTTTCTATTTTTTAAGCTAGAGACTTGAAAGTGCCCCCCCCCAGTACTTATGTGATATGCCGAAGTATGTGTATGAAATTTCAGAACAATCCCTCCACCCCTGTATTTTATATGAATTTTTGAAAGATTGTGCAACCTTTTGACAGTTCTGAATGCACGTGGCTTTAGCTGTCATTCAGAGCTGTCAAAAGTTGCACGATCTTTCAAAAATTCATATAAAATACAGGGGTGGAGGGATTGTTCTGAAATTTCATACACATACTTCGGCATATTCCATAAGCACTGTGACCAAGTTTCAAGTCTCTAACTTTTAAAATACAGACGTTATAGGTTTATTTATATGGCGGTCCGATAATCCGAAAAAGTCTGATATAATCAGACTGAAAATTTTCGGATCCAATAATTATCAGAGGTATTTCTATCATATCGTTATCATTAATCAGATGTCCGATAACACCATTATCGAATCATTATTGGACATCGGAATGTTTATTCATTTACAGCATTTCTAGGCTGCCTTATAACAAAAAGATCCTAGGGGTGGCCTATAACATAAAATAAAACAAGTTGGTGTTTTAAACATGCAGTACTTCTGCATGAGATGTGCATAAAATATGCATAAGGATCCAAAACCCTTGTTTTTCATTAAGTTGCTTGTAGGCTGCACCAGACCTGCCAAGCCTCTACAACCTTTCCCTGCTCCAAACTTGTGCCTCTTTATTCGAACTCCTTGGCAGAGCCATTGATCCTGCCCATTTCCTCATTGTCCCTCTGCACCCCCGTTGCTGGTTATGAGTGCCAGCAACTCAGCCTTGTCACCAGGTTTCCTTAATGTACATGTAGTATTCTAAGGGTCTATTGCAGAGGTGCAAAATTTATTTCAGCCTGAGAGCGGTATTCAATTTAGGAAAAGCTTTTGGGGGTTGAATTCCAGTGGTGGGTGTGGCCAAAAGAAAAAATTGCACAGAACTTTGGAAATCAGCAATTGGTGGCTAGGGGAAAGGGGGTGGGCCAGGGAAAGGAGGCATGGCCATTTGATAAACCCCAGAGATTGGGGCTTGTGTCGAAA
The DNA here is from genome assembly GCA_029215795.1 of Anniella stebbinsi. Classification (NCBI taxonomy): domain Eukaryota; kingdom Metazoa; phylum Chordata; class Lepidosauria; order Squamata; family Anniellidae; genus Anniella; species Anniella stebbinsi. Next base: position 188,265,795 of record JARDYH010000002.1, read on the forward strand.
TCTGGCAGAACTGGTCCTCTGAGTTGATCCTGAACAGGCACGTTGTACACCACACTGAAAGCGCTTCGATCATGATGCAACTGTTCAAACAGTGCATGTCCATTTGCACCCTCAGTGACCTTTAAAAACATGTCAATTTAAGTTTTAAGGGCAATATTTAAGACAAGTCAATTGACGCAAAAACTAAACATAGCTGGCAATGGAAATAAACTTATAATATTGGAAATGTTACCCAGGTTTAAAATGAACAGAAGCAGAGCTTGGAATCTATATAAATGAGACTGGGGCTGTAGAAGTCTAGAAGATCCACCCTGCTGCTTTTCAGCCTGAACTATTTGACAAATCAGTTGTCAAGTTTGCTTAGCATCACTTTGTAATCACGAAGATACACTGCTTGCTGAAGAAAAACAACAACCACTTTCAACGTACTTTCTGCTGGTTTTAGAATGTATAGTACAACAATTTCGGTGAAAGCAGTTGTCTGAAATTTTCTTGCATATAAGTTTGAGTGTGTCTCATTTCTTTCTTTTTCTCCCATTTTTTCTTTTGCTCTTACGTTTGCTTGGAAGGAGTTTTGTCAAAGCAGTGTCCTCTCTGCATTTGTGTTCCCTTTGCCTTATTTAAAAATGACCTTGTGTCTAATGGAAAATTACACTACAAGACATGCCTCCACATTTGATTAATAGCCTTCTATGGCACCAAACTTCTTTTAGTTTTAGTCTTGTTTCACAGAGGTCTGTTATTCTGAGAAGGACTTCAGTGGTCTGACTTTGTTCATCACCCCAGAAAGATATTCCACCAATGGTAGCACTTGATTTTGTTTCAAGCAATAATTGTTTCCTGGAGAGCATCCAAGGGACGCTTGTGATTTATATGAAGGCGGTATGTCCTTCAAGTTGCATCTTTTGATGAGCGTTACTGGTGAGTTTTTCAAAACTTCTCCCTTATGCTTTGGCATGGATAAGAGGCAGCACTGGGTATTTGCTCTTTGTTCAGAATAGAAGCCAAAGCTTTAAACCCCCCCCCCCCCAAACCCCAAGAAGATTAATCCAAAGGCTGTTCTGGTAAGATGCAACTCTTTTGGTGTTCTTCTGCCAACAGAGTACAATTCCCTAATGACTAATTTGTGCTGAGTATGATGACATAAAACTGGCTTGTTTACATAATCTGCAATCCCTTTTAACTAGAATATTTAAATAGACCCAGAGGACTACTTTTCCTGCTTTCCCCATTCAGAGGACATGTTAAGTCACTTGAATATGTAGATCTGAAGAAAGATTACCCCAAACTGGCACAGCCTTCCAGTAAAGAGTCTTCCAAGAACATTCCTTAGACCAGGAGTCCTGAAACATTTTGAGTCAGTGGGGCACATTTTAAATGTTGAGACTGTCATGGGTAGGGTGACCATATGAAAAGGAGGACAGGCCTCCTGTATCTTTAACAGTTGCACAGAAAATAATAATAATAATAATAATAATAATAAATTTATTTATTGCCCGCCTCTCCCAACGGATCGAGGCGGGGAACAGCATTAAACATAAAATACATTGCTATACATGCAACAAATTCCCTCTTCATCACATCAGTTAAAGTTGCAGGAGCCGTGCTATATAAGAGTGACTGGATACAAAAGAGGGCAGGGCTCCTGCAGCTTTAACTCTTGTGATGAAGAGGGAATTTCACCAGATGTTACGTATATACAAATGACACCTGCTGTTAAAGATACAGGAGCCCTGTCCTCCTTTCCATATGGTCACCCTAGTCATGGCTGTTCTCACAAAACAGCTGCTATAGGATCAGCTTGCTCATTCATAACATGGCTGCCATGGTAGGCATGGCTGGTCACAAAACATTTATTATCCAAAAGGCAAACTGGTGAGATTAAAATAGAAGTAACTTTCCCAAGAACTTATGCACAAGCATTTTTCGGAGGTGCATTTCCCCCCTCCCCCCATTGTGTCAATCGGGGACAGCGTGTCCTTCCTGGACATTATAGAAAAAGCTCCAGTTGGAGTGGAGGAAGAGAAAGTGCGCTTTCTAGGGCCTCTGGAAACTGTGTCATTCCCCCTCACCTTGCTAATGGCAGCCTTCCTGCTCCCCCATGTCCTCTTTTCTGGTTTCCCAAATATGGTCATCCTAGGGGCATGAGGATGGTGAGGGAGGGGGCCGGTGCTAGTCTGCTTATCCTGTTCCCCCTACACATGTGCAGAGTTGACATGCAAAGAGTATGCCCAAATAGGGCTAGATTGCTCTGTTTGAGTCCAGTAAATTGCACAAAATCTGGACACCCCATAGATACAGGGAAATAAATCCCAGGTAACTATGCATAAGATAGCAGCCTAAGAGACTGATTTAGAATTAGAAATGTACATAACTAAAGTTCAGTGAGTCTATCTTCTATTATAATTTTCTGTTGAAGAGAGGCATTGGATTAAATCATACACTTGTCACTACTGGAAATCTCATATTCTCATGGCAGCCACGGCAGCAGCATTCTATGAAATTTTAAAGGGGACAGTTTGACAAACTGAGATAATGATATTGCATATTTATAAATGAAACATGGGATGAATAAAATATGGGAGTCACATTAAGATGAGGTTTCCAGAAGAAGAAGTGAATATTTGAAAAGAGGCAGCCTTATTGTTCCAGATCCTCCTTGTCTCTTTCTCTCATAGTAAAATTCCATAGTAAAATTTCCACAGACTTTGTTGTAAATGCAAAACATTTGGGATATGAATGATGAGGTGTCAACCAGATAATGCTTCCACAAATACATCCTTCATTGGTTGACAATTTCTCTTTGTTTTTATTTTATTTTAAAACTTTCATAATGAAAGAAAACCTGTTTTAAATCATATTTACAAAACCGTGTTGATGAAGAAAGTTATCTACAATTCTGATCATACATCCTCACAACCAAGCATAAACATAGTGGCCAATATATTCCAGTTCCTGTGGCTGGATAGGAATTTGACTGTGGGTCTCCTGTATCCAAGTCAAATGCTTTGTTCTATGCACTACGTTACTCTCTACAGTTAAATCACAGAACTAGCAAGCCAGCATCCTTTCAGGTTCTCTCTGATACACATACCATCTACAGCAGGGATGGGGAAGATATGACCCTCCAGATGTTGGATTGCAACTTTCATCATCCCAGCCCTATTGGCTATGCTGGCTAGGGCTGATGGAAGTTGCAGTCCCAAAACATCTGGAGGGTCATGCAGGATGTGTAGAATGCTTTAGCCTGGACAGCATCTGTCTGCACTGCAAGAGAGGCAGGGCCAACCCAAGGCATTTTGCTGCTTGAGGTGAAGCAGCAAATAGGTCTTTCCCCACTGTTGGCAAATCAAGGGTTAAATCAAAACCAACCAAGTAAGTTTGGCCCCTAAGGCAGGACATGCCACAAACACCTCTTCCCTTCATTTGCAGTAAAACAAAACAACAACAACAACGTATTTTGATGCCCTTTCATGACACCCCAAATCATCTGCCTGAGATGGCTGCCTCACTCTGTCTAGTGATAGGGCTGATAATGAGAAGAGTATTATTTATTAATGAAATATCCTGACTTCCCACAACAAATAATGCACAAGGTGGGTAGCAGTACAAAACTCTAAGATTAAATACATTATAGCTAAAGCATAAAGGCAAATCATTTGAAACACATCAGTAAAAATAGAAATAAACAGCACTTGTTGGTTAAAACCTACTTCAGCAAACAGCTTAAAAGCCAAAAGCCTGTCTGAATAAAAACAACCTTGTTTGCCAGTGGAAGGACAACTAAGACGGAGTTAGCCTGTTCAACCTTGTCAGGGAGTTTACGGGTGAAGGAGGGGAGAAATAACGGGACGAGACAACTGTATCTCTACCTATAAAGCGGAAAGTATGTGTGTGTCACGTATGTCCAGAAATGTTTACTAGGGATGTGCACGCCCGAAAATATCATGTTTTATCGTTATCAAAATTTCGGATCAAAAAAATTACCGTCTCTGATAATATCATAGGTTAATCGTATCGTCTTCACGATAATTATCGGAAATCCAATATTTAATTTGCAGCCCCATTGTGCCCTATAGAGCTGATTTTCTTTTAGAAAAAATGCCTATAACTTCTGTATTTTCAAAGTTACAGGCTTGAAATGTGGTCACAATGCTTATGGGGTATGCCTAAGTATGTGTATGAAATTTGAGATTGATCCCTGCAACCCTCAATTTTATATGAATTTATTAAAGAACGTTTAATTTCTGACAGGTCAAAAGTTGCATGATCTTTCAAAAATTCATATAAAATACAGGGGTGGAGGGATTGATCTGAAATTTGGCACATATGTGTAGCAACATGTGGTAGACATGTGTATGAAATTTGAGATTGATCCCTCCAACCCTCAATCTTATATGAATTTTTTGAAGTGATGCCAGTGACTGATGTGACTAACGGAATAATTGTGACCTTTTCCTGTTGCCATAGTTCTCTGACTTCCATGGCCAGTGGTATATATTTGTTTCTCTTTTCTTCTTCCTTTTCAACATTTTTGTCATTCGATATTGTTATGTCGATGAGGTATGTGTGTTTTTCTTTTTTGTCTATAACCATTATGTCTGGTTGATTGGAGGTTATTGTCTTGTCGGTATGAGTTGTTCTGTCCCAGTATATTTTACTGGGACTTTCCAAGATTGTTTTGGGTGAGTATGTATAGTATGGTGTAGGTTGTTTGATAAGATTGAATTTGATGGCCAGTTGTTGGTGAAGTATTTTTGCAGCTGTGTTGTGTTTGTCCGTATAGCCCATTACTGCCAGAATTTTACATCCTCCTGTTATATGGTCTATTGTTTCTTGGAATTGATGGCATTTCCTGCATAGGTCTGTTACACTGTTATCTTTTATGGTGTATTTTATGTGCACGTACCTCAAAAATCGAATCGGTATCAGAATTGGAACTTCAGATTTTGTAAAGTATCATATTGTTAAAATTGGATGTCCATGTTATTGGATCAGACCCCATAACGAGACAAAATCAGACGTTCCGATTTCAATATTGGACCGCCATTTTAGGTGTTTTCCCCGTAGGCTTGCACTGGGGGAAAGAAAGTTTTCCCCAATGGAAGTCTATGGGGAAAACACCTAAAATGGCAGCCCTCCCCCCCACTCGCGCTGCTTACCTGCTGCCATCCCGCGCTGCTGTCTGCTGCCATCCGCTGCTTCCATCTACTGAGAATTAGGCTTTGTTGCCTGCCTCTCAGTAGAGTGGCGACGCGCTGGGTGACATCTTCACCTGTCGCGTTGTCGCTCTACTTCTTAATAGATGGAAGCAGCGGACGGCAGCAGACAGCAGCTCGGGATGGCAGCAGGTAAGGAGGGACCTCCACCCTACCCCCACTCACGCTCCTTACCTGTCGCCATCGTCCGCTGCTGTCTACAGCTTCCATACTACTGATAAACAGGCCTTGCGGCCTGTACCATGGTAGAGCGATGGCACCCCGACTGCTGACGTTACCCGGCGCACCGTCACTGTACTGTAGAACAAGCTGCAAGGCCTGTTTATCAGTAGTACGGAAGCAGCGGGCGGCAGCAAGGAGGCAGCAGGTAAGGAGCATGAGTGGGGGGAGGGAGGGAGAGAGACGTCCCCAATAACCCACCACCATGTTTTCACCATAGACTTGCATTGGGGGAAAGCTTTCTTTCCCCCAATGCAAGCCTATGGCGAAAACACATAAAATGGAGGCCCGAGTTTCCTTTTTTTCCCAATATTAATCGGATCAAAAAAATTGGATCGGGAGAAATCAGACCTCCTGCGGTCAGCATCGGAATTGGACATTGGATGCCCAATTTCCTTCTATTTTATTCGGTATCGGGTATCGGGTCTGATATGATGCACATCCCTAGCATTTACTTTCAGTCACTACTTGGTACTATGGCTATGACCATGGAGGCTTCTTCTTTCATTTCAAGCATTTATTTCACTGGCATTACAAAATCTAGTCTATGTTTGTTTTCAGACTCTAATTACATTTTCTATATCTTAAGATATAGCTTTATTCACATATTTCATCAAATGAACATGGAAATAAGCTTCTTGCATACTAAAATTTCACAGATGAAATGGGGAATACATTCCTAAAAACCTATTCTCATTCCTGAAGGCTGAATTCTGTCAGATGTATTCATTTACTTTGAAATAGTGTTTCCTGCTCTCTGGACAAGTATCAAAGTTAGGCATGGCTGGGCACCTGCCAAGGGCTCACACCCTAGTAGGGCCTCTCCAACAAGGACCCCCCTAGACTCTTCTTCACCATTGCAGCCTACTTGTTCACCAGGCTCTCCCCCAGACAATGGTGGTGGTGAAAAGGAGGAGCAGTAGATGTCACTGCCTACTTGTTCACTGATTCTCTGCCTGTAAAGCAAGCAAGTGGTAGCAATTATAAGAAAAAGAATAAGGAGCAATAGCCAGTGACAATGGTAATGAGAGGTAGACTCACTGGGCAAGGAAGGGCCCAATTGGGGGTGTCCTGCTCAAGTACCTGGAAAAACCTGGAGTCTGCTCTGCCTGCTTTGTTCAAGAACCAATAGGGTATTTATTCTTTAAGTTAAAGATGTGCTGGAAAACCCCTATCAGTCCTTCTGTTATCAACTGTTAAAACAGACTTGCCAGCATTTGAAATGGGAGGCTGTGCAGTGCAAGGTGTCCTAGGGCAGAAAAAAAGCCCTACAATGCACAGCGTGCGGTCACTGGAATGATGGGAGTTGTAGGACTTTTTTCCTGTCTAAACATGCATAGGATTTTGCCCTTAGTCTCCTTGTGCATTTCCATGGGTGTGTACAAACATGTAGCAGTAAAATCTTCAAAAAGCAAGCTCGGGAAAGTAAAAAGTATGTGCCTCAAGAGGAGTAGACTTTCAAAATAAATATGGAAGTCAGATGAATTTTGGGCCATAGCAAATAGTAAAGAACATTTTCCATAGCCAAGATGACTTGAGATGAACCCCCCAAAAATAATTATTCGAAAAATACTATGCCCAGCAGTAAGAAACCATCATTCTTAAAATTGAATAAGATAACATCATGGTCAAAAGAGAAGTTTGGAGTTAATTATACAAATTATATATGACCCAGTTTTTCCTCTTCCAATTTTAAGAGTTACAGGCCACCAGTGTCGTCTGATAGAGAGCCTGGCTCTTACTTTAGAAAGAAGCTGCTGCTTGCTTCTCCCAATTCTAGATTATTAAATTCATGTGAAAACTTGAGTGAGTGAGTGAGTCACAAAATATGTGAGTGTGGTTGAATATGCAAGTCCTTGGGTAAACAGAAGGATAAATATAGTTGATAGCTTGTGTTCACTAGCTTGGAAAACTGAAGCTCCTACTGACTGAAGGCAGGCTTTCATCACGCTGTCCTTCTCGCCTCTTCTGCTGAGATTGTGTTGTATAGAAGTGTGTGTGTGTGTGTGTGAGAGAGAGAGAGAGAGAGAGGGGGGGGTGAGGGGGGGTTGTGGGAGATTCTTATGGTGTCTTGCAACTAGTAGGAACACAGTCACCAATGGAGCAGCTATGACTAGACCTTGAGGTCAAAGTCCAGGTCCCACAGTTCAGCTCCACCCCCCCAGTGACCACCCAGAGAGTGTCAGGCAATGAGAACAACAGCAAACAGCATTCATTCAGAGGAGACACACTATCCTTAGCTGACGATGTTGTCGAAGGCATAGAGAAATATATTTGGGTGTCATCAGCGTATTGATAGCACCCTGCCCCATGCCTCTGGATGATCTCTACCAGTGGTTTTATATAAATGTTAAACAGCGTTGGGGAAAGGATGGCACCTTGTGGTACACTACATAGCAGCTCCTTCTTTGAAGAGCAGCTATCTCCAAGCATCACCATCTGGAACCTGCCCGAGAGGTAGGACCGAAACCACTGAAGCACAGTGCCTCTGATTCCCAATTCCTCCAGGTGCTCCAGAAGGATACCATGGTTGATGGTATCGAAAGCCGCTGAGAGGTCCAGGAGTACCAACAGGGACACACTACCCCTGTCAATACTCAGGTGTAGATCATCCACTAAGGCGACCAAAGCAGTCTCAACTCTGTATCCTGCCCTGAAGCCAGTTTGAAATGGGTCTAGAAAATCAGTGTCATCCAAAACTGCTTGGAGTTGGAAGGTAACCGCCCTCTTGATCACCTTGCCCAAAAATGGAAGATTTGCTACTGACCTGAAGTTATTAAGGTCCAGGGGATCCAGGGAGGGCATTTTTAGAAGCGGCCATACCACCGCTTCTTTTAAACAAGATGGAAAACTCCCCTCCTTGAGAGATGCATTAATAATAGATTGTAATTGTGATCTAACTGCATCTCCTCCCTGGGCAACCAGCCAAGAAGGACAGGGATCGAAAGGGCAAATTGTCCAAGCAGCTTGTCCACGTCCTTGGTACTCACCAACTGAAACTGATCCAGTGTAATCCTACTCGCGGAGTTGCTGGACACTCCATTGTCAGCCTCTGCTATAATGATGGCATCTAAGTCGGCCCTTATCCGAGACATTTTATCTGTGAAATGATCGTTAAAGGCATCACAGCAAACTACCGAAGGCTCTAAGGTTGGATTCAGGGGGGAAGGTGCCCGGGTTAGATTCCTCACCACCCTGAACAGTTCTGCTGGATGCGAATTCGCAGACGCAATGCGTGCAGAGAAGAAAGCTTTCTTCGCTGCACCTATTGCCATCCCATAGGAACGGAGATGTTCTCTATGTCGTGTCTTGTCAGATACAAGTTGAGTTTTCCGCCATTGGCGCTCCAGTCGTTGTCCTTCCTGCTTCAACTCCCTGAGATCTTCAGTATACCAAGGTGCCCAATTAGAAGCGGGTTGGAGAGGACGTTTGGGGGCGATCGTGTCGATAGCCCTAGTTAGATCTTGATTCCATCTGTTATCCAGGGCTTCTACAGGATCGTCGACAATACCAGACATAGCACCCTCTAAGGCCTTCTGGAATCCAAGAGGATCCATCAGCCTTTGAGGGCAGACCATCTTAATTGGTCCGCCACCCCTGGAGGGGCAGGTGGTAGCCGTGATACTAACCCTGACCAGAAAATGGTCTGTACATGACAACACGGAGGTATTTATCACCTCCGCCCACAGATCTGTCTGTTCAGAACTGAAAACAGCATCAAGGGTGTGACCTGCTAAATGTGTAGGTCCAAAGACCAGTTGGGATAGGCCCATGTTTGTTATGGATGCCATGAACTCCCGAGCTGCACCTGACAAACTGGTCCCGAATGGGATGTTGAAGTCACCCAGGACCAAAAGCCTGGGTGAATCCAACACCAGCTCCAAGACCAGTTCTGTGAGCTCGGCCAGGGAGTCTGATAGGCAGCAGGGTGGCCGGTACACTAACAGAATCCCTAGTCTATCCCTCATGTTCAGACTCAGGTACACACACTCGATGTGATTCAATTCCCGGACAGGAAGTCTGGTCAGGTTAAGATTATCTTTGTAGACCACAGCTACTCCACCCCCCACCCACTTTCCCTCACCTGCTCACTAACACAGTACCCAGCTGGGAGGGCATGGGGCAATGTTGGACCACTGTCATCTCTCAGCCAGGTCTCTGTGAAACATGCCAGGTCGGCCTTCTCATCTCATTCTCTGTGGCATGTTCCACAGAGACCTGGCTGGGAGATGACAGTGGCCCGACATGGGTACTGTGTCAGGATAGCATGTCTCTTCTGAATGAATGTTTGGAGGCGGTAATGGGCTGGATGAGGAAAAACAAACTGAAGCTGAATCCAGACAAGACGGAGGTGCTTGCTGTCAAAGGCCACAACCTGCGTTTGGAGGTGTGTCAACCAGTTCTGGATGGGGTTACACCCCCCCCCGAAAGACTGTGTTCACAGCTTGGGGGTACTCCTGGATCCGTCGCTCCAAATGACAGCCCAGATAGATGCGATGGCCAGGAATGCCTACTATCAGCTTCGGCTGATACACCAGCTGCGCCCCTTCCTAGAGTTGGAAGACATAAAGATGGTAGTACACTCACTGGTAACTTTGAGGCTCGACGTCTGCAATGTGCTGTATATAGGGCTACCTTTGTGCCTAGTCCGGAAACTTCAATTAGTTCAAAATATGGCAGCCAGGTTGGTCACCGGTACACCTAGGGGTAACCACATAACACCAATCTTAAAATCACTCCACTGGCTGCCCATTAGTTTCTGGGTGATGTATAAAGTGTTGGTTATTACCTTTAAAGCCCTACATGGTTTGGGTCCAGGTTACCTGCGGGATCGCCTTCTCCCGTATAATCTGCCCCGCACACTCAGGTCCTCTGGGAAGAATTTACTCCAGTCAGCCAGAACTAGGCTGACGAGTGTTACCCAGAGGACCTTCTCTTCCGCCACTCCCAGGCTGTGGAATGGCCTGCCGGAGGAGATTCGACAAATTAGCAGTCTTCTGGAATTTAAGAAAGCCGTAAAGACTGCTCTCTTCCGGCAGGCCTATCCAGTTTAATTTTAAGATATTTTTAATAATGTATTTTTTTTTATCTGTTTTAATGGTTTATCTATTTTATTGTTTTTATATTTTTATTTAGTGTTGTTCCCCGCCTTGATCTAGATGGAGAGGCGGATTAGAAATGAAATAAATAAAAAATAAATAAATAAAAAGAAGATTGTGGATGATGTTTGTTTTATTTTTAACTGACATGGCATTACATAAGAGGAAGGAAAGGTTCTGTGGGTGGCCTGGTTTGTTCTCCAAGTTCCCCAGCCACCCTGCCACCGGAAAGTAAGATAGGTGTTAAATACCCATCTCTCCTTCCCCTGTAACAGCACTTTGCCTTGCCAACACCATATCTCCCTCTTCCCTCCACAACACATATTATCGCTCCTTGACACATTCTAGCCGCAGTTCAGCTGGCTCCGATGTTGTCACTTCAGCCTCTGTTCAGCCTGGGCTTCTCAGGAGGAGGGAGGAGGAGGGGAAGGCCATGATGTCCTGCTTGCCTCTTTCTTTTCCTCTCCACTCATGGGCACATATACTCATTTTATTATGTTTTACTTAAAAAAATATTATCCTTTTCTACAACAAAAGGCTACTTATTCCCAAGTAAATGCGTTTAGCATCATGAGGACAGCAGAAGCAGCCTCCCTCTTATTCTGGGAGTTAGGATGGTCGGTGGTATGATTTAAGTGAGTTTAAAATGTGCAACTGCACATGCTCAGAGTATGTCTTCCTTTTACTTTTTCTTCTAGATAGTGTTTGTGATTTTTGGCTTGAGAAACGGAGGCTGTTATAGTCTGTGAGCACTTTCTGCAGGTTTCGTTGTCTTGGGGGAGTGATACAAACTGTCCTATTCTAGGGATATTGATAGTCAGCCCCAGATTCAAGATATCTGTTCTTTTATTTCGCAAGTCTACTTTATCAGCTTGTGAAGAAGCTAATTGTTTTAATGTCTTGAAGGAGTATTTACTCAGCTTTTTTATCATTCTATAAATTGAATTGCTCTGCTTAAATGTTTTAATATATCTGAATGAAATGACCTTTAAATTTTGAAAACCTTAACTCTTTGGTGATTTTGTAACTTTTTTCATAACGCCATCAAGCTCCAGAGCCTCTCCTGTGCTTTCTGTCCTTTATCCTGTTGGTTTTTTTTTAAGATCACAGATAATTAGCTATTTAAATATAGCAAATTGATTTTCTCTGTGAATAGAGGAAGTGGCGCTATAACACAGCACCATCTAGTGGCTGTATAGAGCTTACTTATTAAAAAAGAGCTTGCAGATAAAGGAACTTCGGGCAGGGTGGGGGGAAGGAGCGGAAGTGCGTAAAAAGGGGCGATCTTAATTCTGTAAAGAATATGGAAGCAGAAGCCCCAGTAAAGTGGCAGGATAAAAAGCTTGTGTGGAGAAGCCCTGAGGGGTTTTATAGCAGATATGGGAGCTCCACCACTTGCTGGGGAAGATGGATGGGAGGGTGCTGTTGCTTGTGCGTTCCTCAAGTCCTGCTTGTGGGTTCCTGGTCAACAGCTGGTTGGCCACTGTTTGATCAGAATGCTGAACTAGAAGGAACTTTGGTCTAATCCAGCATGGCTTTTCTTATGTTTTTATGTTATCCATCTTTTTCCTGGAGCTCAGTGAGCCCCCTAGCTGGAATATGTATTAGTGCTTGTGGAAGGCTGAGGAAGAAGAGGTTTCAGGCTGCCAAATGGGCACTGCGTCTTCAGTGCTGGGTTTCGGCATAGGACTGTCAGGGGAAGTTGCATCCCTCAGGGATGTTGAGTCCCCTTGGGACCTGCTGTAAAGTCTTGCTGTTCCTCTTCAGATGAGGTCTCATCAGGCTCCAGGTATGCAAGTGTCTTGAGACGGGGATATTTGCAGAATATCCCAGAATGTTGTGATACCAGAAGTCAAGTCCAGTGCCACTGTCTGCCTACTGCTAGGCTACCGGTTTTCAGCTGCTCTGCCTATCTGCTTAATGTATTTGCCTGCTCTTGGGCCTAGGCATCTGACCATATGACAATACTGTGTATGTTGTTATTATTGTATTTGCTTCTTTTATCTCATTTTTGGCTATTTCCATCTATAGCTGTTTGCCAGCCAATTCTACAGAATTACTTTAAAAACAAAACAAAACAAATCTGCCTTCTAGTATTCTCAATATAGCTATGACTGAGAAGCTATAGGAGGCAGGAAATGTTACAATCTCAATCTCTCACCGTTTAGGAGTAGCCATTACATATTTGTTTCATCAAATTGCTTGTCCCTGTGGTCTTAAACTATTGGAAATCCTTTTATTCAGGAATCCCAAGAACATAAGAAAATGCATGAGATTTTTTAAAAAGGAGAGCAAATGAGAGAACCCAATTGTCTGTCTTAGATCTCTAAACAACTATGGAATGACAATACTTATGATGAATACCTCTCCCACCCGCCATTGTATATACTTCCATTCTTAACTGATATATAGCCTTTGATTACCAAGTTTTCTCACTGATGCTCTAGGTCAGCCTTCCCCCTCCCTCCTTGGTGGAGGATACCAAGTTGGGCAAAGCTGCCTTAGAGATTAGGAAAGGGTGGTGAATATTTTAAAGCTAAAATCTTTTAACAACTGTGTCATGTTTAACTGTCATTTATATATACAAGAAAGAGATGCAGAGTTTCATCCAAACTTTAGTGAATATGAGTCGGAATTTAAGAAATGACGGGAAAGATGTGATTTGCCTATAATTGGAAGAAAAAAGCAATATTACTTTATCTCTTTATTCTTCAAGAGTTTTATTAGGGTGCTTTTTTTTTCTTTAGAGGCAGTGTTTTAAAAGTCTGACATGTTATGAGAAACTCTAGCTTATATCCCCTGCATCATATAAGGGAAGCGGATAGAACTGAGTTAAAAGAGATGGAGAAAGAAATATGGGTTCCTGCATGATAAGAATTTCAGGGACGCTTCAAGACTGTTAAAAAAATTATTATGGTGAGTTATTTCTCTAAATTTCACTCTATTTTCAGTTTGCAGGTATTACTGTATTCTTTTCTTACTTGCTTTTTGAATTTGTAATGAAGTGGGGGAGAAATGAATGAGAAAGGCCAAGTCACCTGTCTTCAGATCTTCTAAACTTTTGTCCTTACAATTTTTAGACTTGTGTTCAAAGAGATCATGAGTGTAAGAATGAATGGTTATTAATTAGCTATAGCACATTTAAACCAAAAATCAAAATATGTTTTTAATCTATTAATGGTATAATATGCTGAAATAGTTTTCCCTGAAATAGTTCTGGTAGCAAAGTATGATTTCAGCCCTCTGTTGTTGTTTTTCTTTTTCTTGTCCATTGGGGCAAAACTTGTGTGAATGCAATTGGCTACTATTTTTGTTTGGCTTTGTAATAACTATGCCACTTCTTTTCAGGCAGATGTAATTGAGTCTGGCCTAACCATCCTTTTTTCTCCCACTTCAGTCACTGAGGGTGTGTTATCAGTTTGAGTCAAATGAAGCTATTTTGTGGTGCATCCGCTCTCTGATTTTTGATATATTGTTGTCTGACTGGGAATAGAACATGGGTGGGGGGGCGTGATGTGTAAGGGATCCTTATTTGCACTGTGAGTCTGTGGAAAAAGTATCTACAGTATGTTTGACACACTACATTAGCTGAGAGTTATGGCACCTTGTAAAAGGGAGTCAGGGTACGACAATAAAAGTCATCGTAAAACTCTTAAAACAGTTGTGGGCAGCAACAATAAGTAGTTATGTAGTTTTTGTCAACGTAATGTCAGCTTAAACTGGGGGACATTAGGCACCTTTCTGAGCATCAGAATCTGCTTGGGAGGAAAGAGGCATCCAGAATATAACGTAAATAATACAGAACCAAGGCAGAGGGAGATGGTGTCTAACACTAAGTGCAGCAATGTGTCCAAGCCCTTATTCATCATTTTCCCTCCGATAATACTAAACACTTAAATAAAAATAATGTTGAATGTGCCCATAAGTATTTTATCCTTCCTCAAGTAAATATTGCAAGAGCTGCCCTGTGAGCTGTATATGAAGATTAACTGGAATGATTATTAAGATCTCAACTTCTCTGTCTGGATCATGCCCTTTATTTCTTTAAGTCATATGTAGAGGATCAATGGCTGGATTGTTCCACATGTCTGTTCCACGCCTAAATAGTTATTTTTAAAATGGTCTGATTTTGCATGGAACTCTTACAAGCTGCTGCCTGAACTTGAGAGAGAGAGAGAGAGAGAGAGGAACTGTAAGAAGCAGCTTATCTCTCAAACATGAAAATTCTGACCAGAATTTTGTTTTCTTATGCTGTGTAGGCAGACTCCCATCTCAAGAAGAAGCTTTAATGATTTGGGTTTTGATTTTTGTTGCATTACTAGTCTCCTTGCCTACGAAATAACACTGTACATTTTAAAGGTCTTGTTCTTTGGTTATACTGCAGAGTTTTTAACCATGTAGAACTATTATTAGAATACTTTTTTCCCCAAAGGAAAGAGGAGAAAATGGCAAATTTAACATGCTTTTAGAAAGGTAGACATTTGATTGCTTTGTTAATTCAACTTTCATCTTCCCCACCTTAATATTTACATATTCATAGGTGTGTTTGGTTAAATTTAGTTCATTTTAGATAACATGATATAGTAAACTTTGTAAAAGCTTTTCAACAGGAAAATAGTCTAAATTGAAATATGGCATTAGTGCACTTTTTTGACTGTAGAAGAATGATCAATTATTCTTAGTATTATCTAAATAAATAATCAGTGCTGCAGAGGAAAACTGCCTTGTTCTTAACTGAAATTGGCTCCCCCCTTTATGTTGTTACATGCTATTTAATTCTGTTTAATTGGTATAATGCTGTGTTTTATGTATCTCATGTCTGAACATGTGGAAACTTAAATTGTGAAAGAGGGCGTGAATAGTTGTAACGCGTACCATCTTTTGCCATCTTGTTTCTACTGTGCCAAAATTCTTGATGTATCGCAAAAAAAATTCATTACAGAGAGAACTGCAATGTGGTAAGCGTGGGAACACCACGCTCTCCTTTCCAGGAGTTTCGTTGTCCAGCCGTGAGCCAATAATGTAGTGGACAAGCGGGCAAAGTTCAAGCTGACAGCATTTATTACAATTGCAACAGGCTACCACAGGCAATGGAGTGGTGCCCACAATTCCATTTACAGAAGGGTTATATACACTCTTAGCAAACTCTTGGAAATTTCCACTGAACCCCCACCTTTTCGGGCTGTGGTTTCTCATCACATACGCCGAATAAATCCTGTGGTTTAGCTCACAAAGCCTTGACTGAACAACAAAGTAATCATGCAGAACTCATAACTTGTTCATGAGCTCGGTTCTTGCTTGTGCATGTTTCTAGCGCATGGACAGAATGTGTGCGCACATTCAAGATGGAGGAGGTTTGGTTCTTGTACATCAGTCCCCCCTTTGGCCCTCAAAAGGTACGCACCTCATTGCAGGGCCACCTTACTTCATCTAGTTCCGCAAGGTCATTTTTAGAACAAACCCATTGTGTCGTATTTCTATAATTTCAGTAAAGTATCAATAAGAGCTAGTATGTCTTGATGCTTTGCTCATGCTCTATACATTGGGAAGATACCTCTTAGGATTGACTCTCCCATACCTCGCTTGTTCTGAAGGCATCTTACTGGTAATTCAGACAATATTCTGACTCCAGGTACGATTAAACCTGGATAACATAACCCAGAAGCTCCGAAGGGGAGATAGGGATAGGCCTTGTGACCACATACCCAAAACATCCCTGGGCGGTCTGGATCCCATCTCCAAGCAAACAAATTTATCATTCAATTTCCTGTTATACTAGCATTACATTTTCTGTTGTCTGGTTGTACTCAGGTTTCATTGTGCAAGTGGCACCAACACTTGTCTAGTGATCTACTTAACTGGGTTTTAGCAGAACTAGTGAGAATCCATTTGCCTGTGTTACTGCTGGTCATGTTCCATTCAAGCACATTCAGGCAACAGCTTTCTCCCAGCTTTAATTTCTTACCAGTTAGCTTTTGGCATACCGGGCTTTTGGTCTCTCCGCTCAGATCGATATATTGAGAAATGTTGAAGCCAGTCAAGTGTAGATTGGTGGGTACCTCTGTGGCCAATTCTCTTAAGAAGAATGGGACTCCAATAAGAGGTGCTCCATCCTTATGATGGGTAGGAGTGTGCGCACATATGTAATAGGGTTCATCAGTAGTTTGTGCCACTTCTATGAATTTTAGGAATGTGTAAGCTCCCCACTCATGTTCAGGTTCTGCGTAACTCTAACAGTTCTTTGATGAGGCTAATCAGGGCTTTTCCCTGTGGCCCTGCTGGCGGTATGCACAATACCGCCTTTTTAAAGAGTCAAATGTGGTATTAAACAGTAACAGCCCAAGGGCCACAATTACCATCTGTTTCATAACCATGCATTGGTCAATTTCAGGTTAGGTAAACCACCAGACAAGGAAAGCGATGAGAGTCATTTTTGTGACGCAGATTGCTGCACACAGTTCTTGCTGATCTCTACTGTCCATGGGAGGTTCTAGACAGTTTCAATTTTATGCCTGAAAGTGGATTGCAGGCCCAATGGTAATCTAATTCTGGTTCTCCCTTGTCGCGGTCAGGAGAACAAGCGTATCTCCTTCATTGCTCGGGTGTTTCATTCCTGAGAGCGGTGGTGCATGGTGTGGCACTTGGTGGGGCCTTGGCTGCCCTGTTGTACTTTTAATGGTCCTTGCCACTGGAACTGAAGGGACTCACTCTTTCTTCTGCACCTTCACTCACACGTAGTCTCCTGGCTGGAAAGAGTGGGCTGGAACATCTAAAGGTAGAGCTTGAGAATCAATAGCAGGTGCCCACAATTTCTTCAACTGGTGCTGCAATTAACTGGTAAGGTCTTCATCCCCTCTCAAGGCTGAGGTATGGGAACAAGTGACCTGAGGCCTTAGAGCTGGTGCCTACCAAACAGAAGCTCATATGGGGACAGCTTGAGTGGTCTCCATGGGGAGATCCTTACAGAATGCAGGGCTAAGGACAAGACCTGGAGCCATTTTAGGCTAGTTTCTCTGCAGGGTTTAGTCAATTTTCTTTTCAGAATCATATTCATTCTTTCTACCCGTCCTGATGACTGGGGTTGGTAGAGGGTGTGTGCAATTTCTACTGGGTTCCCAAACATGCAGCTAAGAGCCTATCTACACTACTGCTTTAAAACGGTTTATAACAGTTTTAAACCGGTTAATAACCATTATTGACTGGTTTAAAACTGTTATAAACTGTTTTAAAGCAGTAGTGTAGATAGGCTCTAGGTTTTTAATTATGGCTGCAGTAAAATGAGGACTTTGACCACTTTCAACCCTTAAGGGACTACTTCTTTTAACAAAATACTCCCTATTTCTAGGGCAATGTTTCTTTGGCATGGGAAGACTTTAGGCCATCCTGACAATTGGTCTATTATGACAAGTAGGTATTTAAACCTGTTTGATACAGGCATATCTGCAAAATCAATCTGTAGGGCTTGGAACAGCATCTGGACCCATGGCCGCTCTCTTTTTTGGCCCTAGCGTTGTTGGCCTGGCATTCCCTTGCCTGGGGCAGACCAAACCTGATTCACAGTCTCTGCCAATGCGGTGCTTCTCAAATGCTCTTACACTTGTACAATCTGCAACACTCATCACAGTCCTGTTCGGGGAAGAACAAGCCGGTTATCAGGTAATTTCTATACAAATTGCAGCTTTTTCTTGGAAACTTTATGACTTCTCTCAGTGAGGGCTGAGAGGAGGTGTAGGGTGTCTTCTTTACAAGTCTCTTTATCTGTGCACAGGTATACTTAAAGAAGGCATTTGTCAAGTCAATAACAGAAAACCAGGATGCATAGGAAGGAACAGAATGGTTGTGGGGTTAGGGATGGAACTTCCCAGGCTTTTTCACAGTGAGCAGGGGAGTTTTACATGGTCTAGTCCTCAAGGCTATGCCTCGGATGGTGCCCTCCTCTGCTTCCCGTGAAAGTGGACACTGGGATACCTGCGAAGAGGAGCTCCTGGCTTGTCTTTGAGAAAAAACAGGGCTTGCGCTGGCCAAGAGACCCACTTGAGAGTCATGCTTGGTCAATTATTCTTGTGGTACCACGACGAGAGATCTCTTGTAAGAAGAGAACTCTGTCTGGGGTGTTCCGCAAGAAACACAGTGGTCAAGGCAAGAAAACGCCATCCAGGGTGCACTGGACTGAGGCATTCAAATTGAACAGGAGGTCTCTTCCCAGGAGAGAGTTACAAGGGCTGACAAGGAAGGCATGGTCAGCCATGAGGGGGCCAAGGGTATCAGTGACAGACAGAAATGCCAATAGCAGTAACAGTTTGCTTGGTCAGAGGAACAGAAAAACAATCTTTAGAAAGCATTCCAGATCCCAGAAAGCAACTATTCAGTCTGTTAACAGAAGCTCTTGTGCTTGTGGTGACAACAACAGGGATCACACACACACCAATCCCTCATATTAGCTAGGGACCACTCAAATTCTTCCTCTAGCTTTGCTTACTCAGAATCACTTCCTTTCTAAATTCCTGTCGGGAGAATGCTTTTTATCCTGCTTCTCTGCTCATCTGCTCAGCGACTCTCCTTTTACAATACAAGGCTGGCAACACAAGTATACAGCACTCTCAAATTCTTTCCTTCTAGTTTACACAGAACTCTCTTTGCTTATAACTCTTTCTTCCCCTGTTTCTCTTAACAAAATCTGAATGGCTTACACTTTTAACAGAGCCCCGTCTCATGAACATGTACAAGGATTATACATTTTAGACTCAAATATAAAGCATCCAGCTGAAATTTCCTTGCACTATTATCTTAAGAGATACATACATATATATGTACAACACAAGATGCTTTATCATTCTCTCATTGCAACATTAGCTGTTAATTTGAGTCTTTTCTAAACAATTAAGGTTAACCAACACCATTTCCTTTTCCAACTTGCTGCAAACTGCTTCAGAATGTTCTCAAAATAAACGCTTCTTAAAAACCTCTACATTCATTTTATAAAGATTTAATTTTGACCTCATTTATGCACTTGAGGACTCTTTAAACTAGGGATGTGCACTGACCCCCCTGGATCGGATCGGATTGCGGATCGGAATCGGACCTGGTGGACCGGATCGGATTGGATTGGAGGTTGGGCAGATTCGATCTGATCCGATTCCGATCCGAAAATCGGATGTCCGATTTGCGGATTGGACGCCATTTTGAATGCATTTCCCCATAGCCTAGTATTGTGTTACAAAAATGCCTATAACTTTTTCATTTTTAAAGATAGAAGGATGAAACTTGGGCACTTTGTAGATGGGTTAGGGGTAGTTATCTGTGAGAAATTTCAGAAAGATTGGTGCAGGCATTTTGTGGCAATTAACTTTTTAATAAATAACCAGGAATGCCTATAACTTTTTCATTTTTAATGTTCCACACATGAAACTTTGCCACATTGCAGGTGGTACATTGGGAATCATGTGTGTGAAATTTCAGAAACATAGGTGCTTGCCTTGTGTGGCAATTAATTTTAGAAAAATGGGTAGTAGTGGGGTAAATACAGTTATACCTTCAACTTTTTTATTTTTAAAGATACAAACAGGAAACTTGGCCACATTACAGGTACCACTTTGCTTGATATGTGTGTGACATTTCAGAAAGATAGGTCCAGGCATTCCAGGAAGAATGATTTTGAAAATATATGGAATCCATTATTGGAATATGTATTAAGATCGGGGAAAGAGCAAATACCTTCAAAAGATTCTTCACCATTTTGGAAGGATGTATAATTGAATAAAAGTAGGTCTCCTGGGGGGCAGGGGAGCATGGGAGGTATGTAGGTTATATATTGTATTGTACGTTGTTTATGTTGTATTATGTTGTTTTAAGTTGAAATAAAAATATTATTTTTTTTAAAAAAGAAAGAAAGATAGGTCCAGGCATGTAGTGGCAAGGTATTTTTGAAACAATGAGGAAAGAAACGCCTGTAACTTTTTATTTTAAAAGTTAGAAGTCTGAAAGTTGCTCACTTTGTAGATGGGTTAGGGGTAGTTACCTGTGAGAAATTACCTGTGAGAAATTTCAGAATGATAGGTCCAGGCATTTGATGACTATGGATTTTTTAGATTAAAAGCTACAAAAGTTTTTCCACAGAGGCTTGGGCTGTCAATTGCACCCCCTCCCCCTCCCCCTCCCTCTTTTATCTGTCAAAACTCCGTGTTATTGTCACTTTTAATCTAAAAAAATCGTAGCCACCAAATGCCTGGACCTATCTTTCTGAAATTTCTGACAGATAACTACCCCTAACCCATCTACAAAGTGAGCAACTTTCAGACTTCTAACTTTTAAAATAAAAAGTTATAGGCGTTCCCTTCCTAATTTTTCAAAAATACCTTGCCACTACATGCTTGAAGCTATGCTTCTGAAATTTATCACACATGTGAACCAAAGTGGTATGTCTTGAAGTGGTAGCAAAACCTTTTTGTGAAAGAAAAAAGTGAAACTTCCTGCCATCCTGTCAATAACACCAAGACACCCACCAATGGAAGTCACTAAAAATGGCTCCCTTTCACAGCGCACAAATTGCTTGGTGGAAGTTGTATTTGGATCAGCCTCACAGTTTCAAAAGTGGTTTGCCAAATGGAATGGGGACGGCTACTGATGAGAACAAATCTAAAGCGTTTGAAGCTCAAGACCCTTTTGGCTCATGATTTTTTGTATCCTGGTCACTTTTTAAGAAACTCAAGTGTAGTGAAACAAACACAACAGAATAACAACAACTAACAGAATATCTGATTTCAAAGTACAAAGAAACTCAGCCCTAAATATATACACAAGGAAATGTATTTGTTTATTAATCTGTACTTGGGAAAAATCAAGTCCATCTGTTGTATATACATTTAAAGTATTTCAGCATTGAGACTACAATGCACATTTTCCTGGGAATGCATCCCAATGAATAAAGTGGGGCTTCCTTTTGTGTAAACAGGCATAGGATTGCATCATCATTCATAATGAAGAGAAACACCTTTTTTTTGGTCTCTTGAAAATACCTAAGTGGTCTAAACCGCTGCATTAAAATATAATATTGTTATGGGTTTTTCGTTCGATTCTTGTGAATATGACTATCACTGAGGCTTTGTTACATGAGCCTTCCCCAACCTGGGGCTTGTCTTGATGAGGGGAAAGGCCCAGGGTGGATCCGCAGTAACACTGTGTCGTTGCAGAGCCATCCCAGGGCATTCCCCCAAAGCTCCGCTTTAAAAAAGTCAGGGACGTACCCTGACTTTTTCCTCTGAGCAAGGCACAGATGTGCATTTGCTATCTGTTGCCTTGCTCCGGTGTTACAGCAGAGGCATGGCCCAACCAATGGTGACCCCTGATTGATTGCCTTCAGCTGGGATAGAGGGCGGGCTAGCAAGCCAAAGGCTGCTAGACTGCCTCTGTGGAACCTGCGGAGCTTCGCAGTAAAATAATTTTAAAAATACTAGGGCAAGGCTTGGACACACCAGGACAGAGGGGAGGGGTGGTCCAGCAAGCTGAATGGCCGCTGGACCATCTCCATGCCTCTGCAGGCCAGTAAAGTTCACATTAAAACAAAAAAAGCTTATTTTAAAAAAAAAATGGAGTGAGGCGTGGACTCCTCCCTCTGCAACTGCTTTCTCTTCGGTGGCAAAAGGGAAAGAAACAGCTTTTGTCACCTTGGTGGATGACCTACACCAGGAACTGGACAGGGAGAGTGTGTCCCTGTTAGTTCTGCTGGACCTTTCAGCAGCGTTCGATACCATCGACCATGGTGTCCTTCTGGGCTGCCTCGCTGGGATGGGACTTGGAGGCACTGTTTTGCAGTGGCTCCATTTCTTCCTGGAGGGGTGGACCCAGAAGGTGGTGCAGGGGGACTTCTGTTCGACTCCTTGTTCGTTGGCCTGTGGAGTCCCTCAGGGTTCCGTTTTGTCCCCCATGCTATTTAACATATACATGAAACCGTTGGGAGAGGTTGTCCAGAGTTTTGGGGTGCAGTGGCACCAGTACGCTGATGACACCCAACTCTACTCCTTTCCACCTGATTCCAAGGAAGCTGTTTTGGTCCTAAACCGGTGCCTGTCGGCAGCAATGGACTGGATGAGGGCAAACAAATTGAAGCTTAATCCAGACAAGACAGAGGTGCTCCTGGCCAGTCGAAAGGCAGATCAGGGAATAGGGATTCAGCTTGTGTTGGATGGGGTTACACTCCCCCTAAAGACACAGGTTCGCAGCTTGGGTGTACTCCTGGATTCAGCCCTGAGCCTGGATGCCCAGGTTTCAGCGGTGGCCAGGAGTGCATTTGCACAGTTAAAGTTTGTGCGCCAGCTGCACCCATTGCTTGAGATGTCGGACCTGGCCATGGTGACACATGCCTTAGTTACGTGGGGCTGCCTTTGAAGAGTTTTCAGAAACTTCAGCTGGTTCAAAGAGCTGCGGCCAGATTGTTGACCGGGCCTGGCTACAGGGAGCATACAGCTCCCCTGTTAAAACAGCTCCACTGGCTTCCAGTCTGTTTCTGGGCACAATTCAAAGTGCTGGTTATGACCTACAAAGCCCTATATGGTTTGGGTCCAGGATTTCTGAAAGACCGTATTCTCCCTTCCGAGCCTGCCCATCCCCTGAGGTCTTCAGGGGGGCCCTTCTAGCCATACCACCACCATCACAGGCACGCCTGGTGGGAATGAGGGAGAGAGCCTTCTTGGTAGCTGCCCCGGGGCTCTGGAACTCCCTTCCCAGGGAAGCTAGACTGGCTCCCTCCTTGGTGTGCTTTCGAAGGCAGGCTAAAACTTTTCTGTTTCTTCAGGCCTTTGGGGAGTAGTTCAGACCTTTGTGGATGTACTGCTTATAGGTTGGATTTTTTTAATTATGTGTCTTTAAAATGTTTTTAAATGTTTTAAATATTTTTAAATTGTACTATGTTTAATTATATTTTTAATTTGTGTATATCTCTATTTGTTTTAACTGTACATGTTTTAATTTGTAAGCTGCCTTGAATCCCATTATTGAGAAAAAGGCGGGATATAAATAATAATACTAATAATAATAATGGGAGAGCAGCAGCCCCTCCTCCCGGTGAGGTTTCAAACCCCGCATTTGCACTCCTTGGCGTGGGTACTACCCTGTAGGAGCACAAGTGCAGGATAGTGGGGTCTCGAGGTGCCACTGCGACTTAGTATAGACACCCCCGATAGCCTTTAGATGTGTTGGACTACAATTGCCATAATCCAGCTGAAGGGATCATGGAAGTTGTAGTCAGACATACTGGAGGAAAGCACGTTGGGGAAGATTGCCTTAAGGCAATAGTGGTTAAAATCTTGGACTTGACAAATGAGTGTCTATAGCCCTGGATATTCAGCTGATGTGCCTCAGTAGGAGCAAATTGCTAGAAGGTTGGATCTTGATACAGAACCATTCTGGAATGTTCTGAACAGGAGGAAAAGCAATCAAGAAGGGGTAGGGGAGCATAACTCTCCCCTCGTTGGTATAATCTAAGAATGACTGCAGTTAGAGTTAAAAAGAGTCAGATACAGCTTTGAACTCTAGAAAGGATCTTTTGGGATCTGCCCCTCAGGGTGAGCTGCTCTGGAACAGTGGCTCTATTGCTGGAGTGTTTAAGTTGTCTGCCTTCATCTATGCACAATCTGTGTATTTGTAAATAAATGTAAATATAATGCAATAAGCAGTGAGTCCTCCTCCTAAAAGAAACCAAACCCAGGTAAGCACTCCCTTCCTGAAACCTTTCACCATTCAGAGAAGTAGGGCACAAGTAACAATAGATTGTGATCAGTGAGATTCCTTTTTCTCTTGCTAGAAATGTAAAGAGAATTACATGAGTAGGAACCTGTACAATTACATTAAATGTTACTTCCTCCCATTTACTGCATTTCGCTTTTCATTTGACATTTAGAGCAAAGTTTCAGATCATGTGAAAATTGAAATGCAGAAAGGAATAGATGTTTATCATCCAGTTTCATTCAAAAGAATTGCTATTACCATAAAAGAGACCATATTTAATGTGGCAAAGTTAAATTGTGACCTTTTATAAACCACAAAGATAATATAGTGCTATGGTATGCGGGATGTGCCAAATAACATTTCCCCCTTCATGAATACAGTAATATCTAATTGCTAATGTTAAGAATAAGACAAAAATAATTTTAATTGCAGACATAAACGTTCCAAACAGGCTGACCATTGCTTTTGAAAATAAGTTAATAGTGCTTTTTTTTTTTTTTTTTTAGGATACAGTTAATTTGTTTTGCCAGTCATCTTTAAACTTTTTGGTTAGGTGCACGCAATGTAAGAAGGATGATTGAAAATGGAAACATTAAGATTTTGTTTTTGTTTTTTGCTTTTTAAAAAAAACCTGCATTCTCTCTCTCTCTGAATCAGATTATATATCTCCACAAATTCAGCCCAGTGCATGAAGGAAGCAAGTGCATGTAGCATCCCATCCATGCCATCCCTAAGTTTGGGCCCCATGCCCATGTAATAAGTAGTGCAATTAGGGTGACCAACTGTCAGGATTTCCCCAGATTTGTCCAGGTTTTTGTTCTATCATGTCAGGTGTCAGGAGGGATTTTGTGTAATTTTCTATAATGTCTGGGAATAACACACTTTCCCCTTTAAGCTCATCATTAGCATGGGGAGGGGGCACGGAATGACGCACTTTCCAGAGGCACATTCCCCTCCCCCATGCCAATCGGGGAAAGTGTGTAATTCCCAGACATTATAGAACGGCTCCAATTGGAGTGGAGGAGAAATCACGTTTTCTGGGGCCTCTGGAAAGCGCATCATTCCCCCTTGCCACGCCAATGGCAGCTTTCTTGTCCCCCTGGGTGTCCTCTTTTTTGGTTTCCTAAATATGGTCATCCTAAGGAACATCATAATACTGCCTATACGTGTATGCAATTTTTTTAATGTTAATGTAGTAAATCAATAGTTCTTTCACTACATTAATGTAGTAAATCAACATGGTTTTTGCTTACGTGAAAATTGCCTGATATCTCTTTCTCCTTCATTTTAAGTTTAATATCTGGGGTTCTTTTTATTTGGTTTAGATCTTGTGTATTCATACATATCTGAAAAAGGGATAGTTCTTTTTTAAAAAATGGAATACCTTGTTTGTGTGCAAGAGTGCTTTCTCACATTTTATGTGATTTGGTTCCCAGATGAGGAGTCAACTAAATAAATATGAAGAGCCTCTTACGTTTTAGGTGTTATTGAACCCAAGTTGGTAAAAATTGTGTATTTGAAAAGAAGCAGCAGTAGCAAGTGCAAAGGAGGGAAGTTCAGATTGTTCCCAATAGGCACCTTTTTAAGTAGCCAGGTGCATCTTAGATCTTCTTTCAGCTCCAGAGAGTATAAATGACACCAGTTTACAGTACTTTGTGTTCATCCATCTGTAAAGTAGAGTTGAGGGATTCCATCCTAATTGTGTGCAACGTTTAAGCACTGAGAACTTTATACTCTAGAGGTTTAGAAGTAGAAACTTGACTGAAATTGTGTTTTCAAAATTATTATAGCTTGAGAAATGCCTTGTTTATCTAAATATTTTTGGTATGCATGTGTATAATGTGTTTGGGTGTTTTGTGTGTTTTGACATACAACATGAATGCCAGATGGAAATAAATATAAATAGTATCACATGCCATTTTAGAGGAGGATGCATAAGGCATAGAACTCTATAGATGGTTGGCTGAAAGCCGTTAAAGGGGCTTTAGATAAAAATCAGGAAATAAGTATGTTCAGTGTTTTATAAACTTTCCTTTCACTACCCTTTTGCTTCCTTTTTTCTTTAACTGTTCTCTCCTTCATCTTCTGCTTCTTCTTTCTCCTTTGTATAGTAGCTGAATATCTTGCCTTCTCCATCTTCAGAAATTTTCTTTCAGTATATACACACCTAGTATTGGATGTGTTTGTAAAGGGTTGGCTATTATAGAAAATTCAGTTTAAAGAATACTTTCCAGTTATCATAGTCATTTAATCAGTTGAGATACTTACTACTGGTGAATTATAGTAGAATTCATTAAACAAAAAACCTACGGTTTACAAAAACAATGTTCAGGCTCTACAGATTCCAACCAAGCACCAAAAAGCAGGGAAATTGGGAGTTAAGGCTCACAAGCCTTAACACCACATCCTCCCTAAGGAGGCAGAAAGTGCAAGTGAAATTCTCATTCTCCCAAAGCAGATAAACCATGAGGACAGGGTGGAGAATATGATATGCAGAGGTGACTGTGGGGTTGTGGAAAACTGATCACGAACAACTTAGGGCCACCTACTTCTCTTTTTTTGTTTAGAGCAGCCCTTCCCCAACCTGGTGCCCTCCAAAGGTGTTGGACTACAACTCCCATCATTGCAAGTCAGTATGTCCCATGGTCAGGAATGCTGGGACTTGTCATCTCAAAAATCTAGATGTGCAATTTGATCTGCAGAGGTGACTGTGGGGTTGTGGGAAATGATGATGAACAACTTAGGACCAGCTACTTCTCATTTCTTAGAGCATCTCCTTATGTTGAGAGTTGCAACCCAACACATCTGACAGGAACCAGGTTGGGAAATGTTGTTCAAGAACAAGGGAAGGCAGGAAGTAGATCTCCAGATGTTTTGGAATTCAACTTGTAAAAGCCCCTATCAGCTTAGGCAGTAATCAGGAATGCCACGAGTTGATGTCCAAATCATCAGGATAGATCTATTTTCTGCCCACATCTGTACTAAAGTATTATGTTTTCCAGCATTAAGATATGTGATCAATCAAGGAACTACAAAAGAGCTGCATCACTTTAAATAAACTGTCAAAACCAAATGAAACAACAATGAATGAATCTTGAATACCTAATCCAGATAGCTCTTCAGACATCAACATTAGTTTTTAACACATGGCATAGGATGTCTGTTTCTTGAATATCAGATAAAGGATTTCTCTTACTTGTTCAGCAGTGTGAGATCAAAGACAGAGCTACCACCTAATACTTTCATGCGTAAATATTATTTTAAAATTAAGTATGAATTGATTTTTGTCTTCCCCATAACACATAACATGGGAGTTACAGTGCAACGCATTTGGAGACCACCAGGCTGGAGAAGGTTGACTCCTATACATGTCTTCTCAGAAGCCAGTGCCACTGAATTCACTAGAGCTTTCTCCCAAGAGGTATAGGATTGCAAACTAATCTCATCTGAAAGGTGTTCAAGACAGCCAAACTAAACCTCTTCTGCTCCACTGTTGCTTTGATGAGATGATGTATTGTGCAGGGATTGTGGGAAGTGAACAGTATATTTTTTATAAATACATTTAAAGAAAAAAAACATGTATTTTTTAGGGATGTGCACTGACCCCCCGGATCGGATCGGATAGCGGATCGGAATCGGACCTGGGGGGTCGGATCGGATCGGGTCGGATCGGAGGATGGTCGGATCGGACCGGATGCCCGATCCGGATCGGACGCCATTTTGAATGCTTTTTCCCATAGCCAAGTATTGTTTTACAAAAACGCCTATAACTTTTTCATTTTTAAAGATAGAAGGATGAAACTTGGTAACATTGTAGACTGGTTAGGGATAGTCATCTCTTTGATCCTTGCACGCTTGGCTGCAAACTGAGCTGGTATCCATTACAGAAGGAGATACAAAGTAACTACATTAAAGAACCTGGCTCACTTTCACTTTTTACTCAATCAGAACGGCTGAGCCTAGCTCATTTGCAGCCAAGCGTGCAAGGATCAAAGAGATGTAGAGAAAGTGTTTCCTTCTTCTTCCGGGAGGCGGGAGGGTGCAATTGACAGCCCCAGCCTCTGTGGAAAAACGTTTATAACTTTTAATCTAAAAAAATCGTAGCCACCAAATGCCTGGACCTATCATTCTGAAATTTCTGACAGACAACTACCCCTAATCCATCTACAAAGTGAGCAACATTCAAACTTCTAACTTTTAAAATAAAAAAGTTATTGGCATTTCTTTCCTCATTGTTTCAAAAATTAATTGCCACACAAGGCAAGCACCTATGTTCCTGAAATTTCACACACATACCAAGCCAGGTGTTACCTGTAATGTGCCCAGGTTTCCTGTTTGTATCTTTAAAAATAAAAAAGTGGGAGGCGTAACTGTATTTACCCCACTATTACCCATTTTTCTAAAATTAATTGCCACACAAGGCAAGCACCTATGTTTCTGAAATTTCACACACATAGGTCCCAAGGTACCACCTACAATGTGGCAAAGTTTCATGTGTGTAACTTTAAAAATGACAAAGTTATAGGCATTCCTGGGTATTTATTAAAAAATTAATTGCCACAAAATGCATGCACCAATCTTTCTGAAATTTCTCGCAGATAACTATCCCTAACCAGTCTACAATGTGACCAAGTTTCATCCTTCTCTCTTTAAAATTGAAAAAGATATAGGTGTTTTTGTAAAACAATACTTGGCTATGGGAAAAAGCATTCAAAATGGCGTCCGATCTGGATCGGACCTCGGCAGATCGGATCGGATCGGAGGTTGGCCGGATCGGATCAGATTGGATAGGATTTTCCTGATTTTGGGGTGGATCGGATTCAGATCGTGGATCGGATCCGATCCGATGCACACCCCTAGTATTTTTAAATACATTTAAAGAAAAAAAAGGCAGGATATTGACCAAAAGTTGGAAGTGCCTGGCACATGCTCTGGTTCTAGATCTGTAATGAATAGTGCCCCTTTTGTTATCAAGAGTGCTGCTATATGTGAGATGTGTGTGTGAGAAAAGTATTGGGCAGACCCTGTGTTTGGTAAGGGTATGGAACAGCATTCCCCATCCTGCTGCCCTCCAGGTGTTTGAGATGACAAGTCCCAGCATTCCTGACCATGGGACATACTGACTTGCAATGATGGGAGTTGCAGTCCAACACCTTTGGAGGGCACCAGGATGGGGAAGGGCTGCTCTAAACAAAAAAAGAGAAGTAGGTGGCCCTAAGTTGTTCGTGATCAGTTTTCCACAACCCCACAGTCACCTCTGCATATCATATTCTCCACCCTGTCCTTATGGTGTATCTGCTTTGGGAGAATGAGAATTTCACTTGCACTTTCTGCCTCCTTAGGGAGGATGTGGCGTTAAGGCTTGTGAGCCTTAACTCCCAATTTCCCTGCTTTTTGGTGCTTGGTTGGAATCTGTAGAGCCTTAACATTGTTTTTGTAAACCGTAGGATTTTTGTTTAATGAATTTCATGGCTTTGTGTAATGGATGACTGGATATTATACAGTTGACAACCAAGCCGGCATCAGCCAGAATGTTATATCATCTTGACATCCAATATAAAATCAAAGCTAGTGTTATGTGTTGAACTCACTTTTAACATTAATAAATCAACCAAAATGATTGCATCTCCCTCATTTTTAAAGATAAAGAGATGAAACCTGGCATCATGGTAGCTCTTAAGTAGGGATATAGCTATGCCAAGTATGAAGCAGATCCGTTCATGCCTTGATTTTTAGGAATTTTTAAAAGTTCAAACAGAAATCTCTTTGGGGTCCAGGACCTTGAGCAGTACAAATTTAAAAAATGAAATTAAAGATAAAGAGATGAAACTTGGCACCATGGTAGCTCTGAAGTAGGGATTTAGCCATGCCAAGTTGGAAGCAGATCCGTTCATCCCTTGATTTTTAGAAATGTTTAAAACTTCAATTTGATTTTTTAAATTAACTAAAATGCTTACAATTCCATCATTTTTAAAGATAAAGGGATGAAAGTTGACAGCATGGTAGCTCTTAAGTAGGGATTGAGCCATGCCAAGTTGGAAGCCGATCTGTTTATGCCTTGAGTTTTAGGAATTTTTAAAACTTCAAACCCAATACTCCTCTTTGGGGTCTAGGGCCTTGAGCAGTACATTAAAAAAAGAAAGAAAGTAAAGATGAAGAGATGATACTTGGCACCATGGTACCTCTTAAGTAAGGCTTTAGCCATGCCAAGTTGAAAGCAGATTGGTTCATGCCTTGAATTTTAGAAAAAAAATTGAAGTCAAACTTTAAAAAAAAATATCCTAAAAATCAAGGCACGAACCGATCTGCTTCCAACTTGGCATGGCTCAATTCTAGGGTGACCACTAGGGTGTGGCCTAGTGGCTAAAGTGTTGGACTGGGAGCTGGGAGATCTGGGTTCTACTCCCCACTTAGCCATGAAAACCCATTGGGTGACTTTGGGCCAGTTGCAGACTCTCAGCCCAACCCATCTCACAGGGTTGCTATTGTGAGGATAAAATGGAGAGGAGGAGGATTATGTATGCCGCCTTGGGCTTCTTGGTGGAAAAAAGGTGGGATATAAATGCAATAATAAATAATAAAAAACTGTCAGGATTTCCCCAGATTTCTCCTGGTTTTTGTTCTATCCTCAGTGTCAGGGGGGATTTTATGCAATAGTGTATAATGACCTGGAATTACACACTTTCCCTTTTAAGGCCACCATTACTGTGGCAGGGGGGAATGACATGCTTTCTGGAGGGGTGTCATTCTTTCCCACTGCTCCAATCAAGGCCTTAAAAGGGAAAAACGTGTCATTCCCAGGCATTATAGAAAAGGGCCTGATTGGAGCGGTGGGGTGGGATGAGAATGACATGTTTTCCCCTCCTCCGCTCCAATTGGGGACTTTAAGGTGGCCCCAGAAAGCCATTTTCCTGCCCCCCCACTAGGTGTCCTCTTTTTTGGTTTCCCAAATATGGTCACCCTACTCAGTTCTTGCACAGGCTGCATATCCATCCCTAGATATTTACTCAAAAGTAAGACCCATTGAATTTCCTTGGTTCTTGAAAAGCAACACACTTGCTTTTAGATTTGCCAGTCCCAGCATTCTATGTGTGCTATGAATGCCTGCTGTGTCTGTCCCTATAGTTTCCTGCAAGGTCCAGCCAGGGGAAGCCAGTAAATTAAACCCAGGGGTGGAGGGTGGGATTCCCTCAGGTTCATCTGACAGCAGGTGCTATAGAACATGGACCTTCCAGGAGTGTTGAGGCTGGATTTCTGGCAGACCCAGCCAGGCAACTTTATGGCCTGTTAGTCCCTCCATTTGGTAGCCCACAGAGCACCTGCCTCATAAGGCAAATGGCCACATGAGAACTGTTATTATGGCCTGCTACTTTGTTTGTCTTTAGTAGTCTGTGGTCCAGATCTCTTCAGAAGGGGGAATAGTGTTTTGTGGTTGTCGTCAGTCTAAATTATCTCCAGGGGTCCCTTACTCAGTGCCTCTGATAGCAAAGAGATTGAGGATTTTCCCAAACTCTGTTACTCTTGAAGTTACTAGGCCTGTTGAAAATAGATTTTATAACATAAGCATGAAAACAGTGAATACCCCTTTTAACTTGTTAAACCAATGAAAACATGCCACACAAGAAGTCTTAAGATATGAATGGTTTATAAAGAAAAGTAAATGCAAAAGAACATCAGATGCAGAAGTGAAATCTGAAACATTACTACTACTACTACTACTAGTAGTAGAAGTAGTATCCTGCCTTTTGCCCAATGCTGGGCCTCAGGGCAGCCTTACAAAACTAAAACATATACAGCTAAAACCTATAAATAGGAATATACTAGGCTGACCATATGAAAAGGAGGACAGGGCTCATGTAACTTTAGCAGTTGTAGAGAAAAGGAGATTTCAGCCAGTGTCATTTGTATGCAATTAGTTCCTGGTGAAATTCCCTCTTCATCACACCAGTTAAAGTTGCAGGGGCCTGCCTTCTTTTGTATATGGTCACTCTAGTATAGTGCCTGCAACTTTAACTGTTGTGATGGAATTTCACCAGGGACTAATTGCATACAAATGACACTGGCTGAAATTCCCTTTTCTCTACAACTGTTAAAGTTACATGAGCCCTGTCCTCCTTTTCATATGGTCAGCCTAAATATACAAAAGTTAAAAATATAATTAAATACTTTTCAATATTAAAGCATTTTAAACATTTTAAATATATAACAATTTAAAAGTCAAAGGTGTAGACAGAGGTCCAGATGATTTGCCAAAGGCCTGCTGGAACAAAAAAGGGTTTGTCTGCATCCAAAAACACATCAAGGAGGGAGCCAGTGTAGACTGCAAGGATTAGAAAGAAAATCCATGTGTGTACACTATGCAAAATAAACGACAGCTCAACTGTTTCTAAACCTTATTAGAAAGACAGGGTGACTAGGCCGAAACCAGCGTTGTAGGCCCAGAAGCACTTTGAAAGGTTTCAACATTGTACTTAAAACTTAACACCAGCCCAAACTAATTAAATGAAGTGTTTGAAGCTTTCAACTTATAGCAGTATGGACCAAACTCTTAGAAAAGAGGGAAGGAGCACTGTGTGTGAGTGGGGTGGGGGAAATTAAAAGAAAGCTATCTATTCCCAGGAGAGATCTGAAGATCAGGTTGTCATGGATCCAGAGGAACCACACCCTGCTTCACCAGGGAGCAAAAGAGCAAACTGGCCTTATGAAGATAGCCCAAAATACTCTCAGAGCCAAAGGAATGCATGTTCCAGAAGAGAAAAGAAAAACTCTTCTTCTTCACTCAAAAGGTCTGTGCTAGAGGCAGCGCCCATTTCACTCACCCACCCCACATTCTAAGGCAGGAGGGATGGGGGAGAGTGTGTCGCGTTATGAGGGAAGATGGCCGCCTCATTGACTTGAATGAGAGGTTAAAATAGTCCTTAAAAGTCAACCGAAGGGAATTTTTAAAAAACGAAAAGCTTTCCGTCAACTACAGTCAAGGAGGAAGAAGACCCCACCATTGGATTACTTAGTAAGGCTCTAGAAATTATGCAAATTGTGAGCACAAAAAGTAGCAACCCGGAAGTAAATTTTACAAAAGCAGGGAGACAGGTTTGTATTCCTTTTCTAACTTAAACTGCTCTCCTTCCCTCAATCTTTCACCAATCTTCTTGAAATTATCAGGTAATGTAAAACAAACATTTCTTTCTGGCACCTGTAAATTTCAGAAAGGTTGATGAAACATTTTTGATTTTATGGCTGTTAGAATGACCTCCCCAATTATCACTTTAACATGGCAGAATGTGTTTTTTACTGACGGCCCTTAACAATGGAGGCACGGCTGTGCCTCCATTAATTCTGGCAGCATCAACATTCAGCACTATCAAAATGCAGCAATGGCTTTGAATCCACATGTTTTCAGGACTCTTATAAATTATCATTTATTAAAAATGTCCAAAAAAGAAAGAAACACACACACACACACACACACACACTTCTGAATGTATGTTGTTGTGTTTGAATGGTTAAATATTTAGGATTAAGATAGGAAAGCTTTTTAAATTATTTAGGTGAAAACTCTTGTCAAGACCTGACTAAGATTGTCTTTTTAAATGAAACTATTCACTTCAACTTGCTTCTACGTTTCTGTAATTTCAGTAGGTGCCTGTGAGCGTCATCAGATGGGGGGTGGGGAGGAGATCACGTTTCTCTCCCTTCGCTTTGGCTCCTGCTTCTCTTCCACAATAGGGATGAACAGTTTCCTCTTTCCTCACATAGGGAAGAAAGAGGAAGCAAGCAATGACCACGTGGCCTATTCAGTGTGAGTTTTTATTGTGCAGCTCCTCCTGCACACAGCAGGAAATGGTGTCAAGTTTCATTACAGCCCCCCAAAATCAGATTTTCTTGGTCTTTTTTCGTGATGGATAAATGAGCAGAAGGAGCGGGAGACACATGGGAGGTGGGCAGCGTCATGAAAAGGACCTGTGTAAATCCGTGAGTGACCAGGTACGAGCATGCGATAAAACCCTCGTCTGATGACGCTCTGTAAGTGAAGACAAACTGCACATGTTGCAGAAAGCATGTAGTTGGAACTCTTATGGTGCAATCTTATGGGTACCCGCACAGAAAAAAAAAGTCCTACAGCTCTTAGCTGGGGAAAGCTGGGAGTTTTAGGATATTTTTCTGTGTAAACATGCATAGGATTGTGCTCTTACTATATTTATATTCATCTGCATGTGCGCTCATTTATATCCTGGAAGTGGTGCTGTAACCCTTTTCATGCACTGTTTCCGTTATCCTCTCCCTGCTGAAGCTGCTATTAAACCTGCTGTGGGGGACAGTGACAGGCATCCTTATTGGGAAAGTCGATATGATAACAGCAGGAGTAAATCTCGGGCATCTGCTTTTCCTTCCTTTATTTCCCCCGCCCCACCCTCAGCATACCACATTTCTCTAGGCCTCTTCATGTAGTCTGAAGCAGCTTGTATGAATGAAGCTCCAGACTTGGGGCTGGAGGTGCAGCCCCACTTTGCATTTTCTGCATTGGTTTTTCCTTATGCTGCCATCCATCCTTCCCATTCAAGTCCTGGGAAGGGATCATGGAGATCAGATGTGCAGATAAACCTTGTACAAACTTATGCAAATATTAAATTCTGTGGGCTGGAGCCAACATTTGCTCTTGCCAGCAGGAGCGGTCCCTGAGTAGATTTCTGTTCAGCCAGCAGGAGGGGGAAGGTGATTTTTGCATATTTCCCCTCTCCCCTGCAACCCCCAATGTGCTATCTCCAAAACAGATTGTGTGGGGGGGGGGCATCAGAAGGTGCAGAGGGAAGAGGAACAGAAAATCTGCAAAAACTCTATCCTCCACCATTCTGCCAGCAGGAATGCTCTGCTGGATCAGAAGTATTCCAAGGATGGAAGAAGCTCTTCCATTTGTGGAAGGCAAATTCTGGATCTAGCCCGGTGTGTGGTCTGGGAAAGGGTGCATAATACCACATTAACATATGCCCAAAGTGTAATAATTATGGGCTGTTCTCTCTTCCTCTATACCTGTCCAATTCTTTCAGACTTTTAAAAAAAATTGTTTGTGGATTTTTTTCAAGTGGACAGATTGATTTCATTTGTTATGATTTCACGGTTACTTGTTTATTGAGTTGGGTAATGAGTTGGGTAATTGTCACTTGTTTAATGAGTTGGGTAAGAAAAGTCTTCTTCCTCAAAGAGTACAAACAAGGCCCTTTAAACCTGAGCCTTTGCGTTGTCAAGAAAGGTTGTTATAGAAATACAAAATTCCATTGTATTAAATATTGTTTACTTGTCATAGGATATACTTTTCTGCTTCACTAGAGTGATGGTCAATGCATACTAATAAAAGTTGTCTTTGTTAATAAAATTCATGTATGCACTTCCGATCTTTGGTTTAGAGAAGCTGTATTTAAAAAACAACAACCAGCAGTTAAATTATGATGATGTATGTATCTTCTAATAAAGTTGTCTAAAATTGTTATCTTACCAATTGACTTTTTATTAGTCTTTCCCCAAAGCTCATGGGTAATTCAAAATGACCTCAAAACGATGAGCACAAATCACTTATCATTTATTGACTGCACAAAGAACAGTAATGAAAATTTACAAGAAGATAAACTGTCCTTATTGAAATTTAAATGAGGGCTAGCATGTTCTGATCTTATATGACGTAAGCAAAGGGAATCTAATGTCAAAAATGTATTTTGTTCTGAAAGAACACTGAAGAAAATTCCACCCGGTAACATTTTGAGCAGAATTACCACTTTCATGTGGAATGCTGAAAACGATGCCTCAGTAAGAGAAATTATTTGGAACACTGCTGAGATTCCTAGCAAAAAAGGTAAAAAGGAAAAGTTGGACCTGTGAAAAATAGCTACGTAGGGTCTGTATGTTCCAGTCTGATTGTAATCTGCAAGTATATCATATTTCTAAAATTAACTTTCACTGCTCTTTATTTTAACTATGGTACTTACATAAAATAGGCATATACAAAATACCCTTATGGGGAACAAAATGTAGAATTTCTTGCAGACAAGTACATAATAGATAACAATTAGCAATTGTAACATGGTACTGACAGCAGAATCTCATGCATATTGTAACATAAAGTCAGTGTATTCTTCATGTATCTATAAGGGCAGTCCTTAGTGGATAGGCAGCCCAGAAGGCCAGAAGGAGTTCTGGAAGTAAGAAGAAGGCCTGTGTGTGTAGAAAGAGGTCTAATTTGTGTTCAAGAAGAAAAACAACTAAAATATCTGTTGTGTTCCTGAACTGGATCACTATCTTCTCTAAAAAATAATAATAACCTGCGTGGCTGAGCTGCAGGAGTAGGTCAAAAGGCTACACAAAACTACTTAGAAGTAAGCCCCATTGAGTTCAATCAGACTTAGGGCCTATCTACACAGTACCTTGGAACGTTTTAAATTGTATTTTAAAATGTTCCAATAGGTGCGTTCTAAAACGTCTTAGGCCACATTAACTAGTACTCACGTTACAGGAGACAAAATGTTCAGTCTTCAAAGCGGTGTGGGAGATCTCACACACTCTTCTGTCCGTCTCTTTCTCTTTCATTTTTACAATGAGTTTAGGGTGAAGAATTGTGGGAGTTGTAGTTCAGTCGCCCATTTCCTCCTTAGTTCTCCTTTCATTCACTAGCTTTTAGGGCTAGGCATTGTGGGTGTTGTAGTTCACTCACCCACTTCCTCTTTCTTCCCCACCAATCAACTACTAAGCATTTGGGCGCCGGTCAATGAAGCACTGCCCCCACGAATCACAAACGGTAAGGAAGGACACATTATTTTACTTTAAATGATTTATTAAAAGTAAAAACCGTTGTATATTGCTGAAGTGAGTTTTAAAAAACTTCAGGTATACATCGTTAAAGGGAGTGCGTCATGTGGCCCAAAGAGTTTTCATTACCCTTATGAAACATTACAAACCTAGTGTGTAGATCGGCTCTTAGTCCCACATAAGTTTGTATAAGACTGCAGCCTGCATAGGGTGACCATATTTTGGAAACCAAAAAGGAGGACAACATGGCCGGCTCCCAAGGGCGTATTCCCACCAACATGTCTGGCCCCCAGGGGGCATGTCCAGCACCAAGGAGGTGTGCCCACCTGAACATAGCCTTGGTAACATATCTGATTTTACAGCACACAATTAAGACAAATCTGTTCTACATAACATCTTAATGTTAAAATCACTGAAATAAAGAACATATCTGAAATTAACTTCACTTCTACTTTTGTAGCTTTTGCTGTACTTTGAAGCTTTTGCTATACTCTGTGTGATACATTCTCACCTTCCCTCAAATATCTTTTCTGACTGTATCCTCACTTTGCTGCAAACTGCTGCTGCTTTTAACAGGGTTTGCTGCTGGCTGGATGGCTTTTTTATTTTTAAATTTCAATTTTTTTAACCTTGTGTATGATTGTCACAAGTTTCTCTACTCTAACATTAGGGTGGATGTTATGGGCGGTAGGCTCTACTTTGTCCATTCACACTTCTCACTTATATACATTAGCTTCTCGAGGCTTGCTCATTGATACCACTTTCACATTCAGATTTTGAACTCCTGTATACTTCCTGCACAATCACACTACTCTTCTAATACCCTGTGTTGCCTGCCAGCACCATAGGGGTAATTTACTTTAAAAAATTTTTTATTTATTTTTCAAAATAATACAACATAAAACAACATAAAATACAATACATACCGCATACACCCCATGCTCCCCTCCCCCCAGGAGACCTTCAATTATACATTATTCTTCTTTCCAAAAGTGTAAAGACTCTTTTGAAGGTATTTGCCCCTTCCCCATTCTTAATACATATTCCAAAAATAGGCTCCATACATCTTCAAAATCATTCTTACTGGACATTCCCCTCTTTATTTTCATTTTACACGTTAGCTTGTCATTAAGTGCCATATCCCATATTTCTTTATACCATTCTTCTATAGTATATATCCCTTGCCCTTTCCAGTTTTTAGCAATCATTATTCTGCCGGAAGCCAGGAGGTTGTTTATTAATTCTCTCTTATTTATATTCTCATTTCCTTTATCCCATATTGCTAGTAGAGCCAGCTTTGGGCTTAATTCCAATTTACTTCCAATTATTTCACTTATTTCTTTGAACACCCTTTCCCAAAAATTTTGTACATGTTTACAGCTCCACCACATATGGAAATAAGTTCCAACCTCCTGACATCCCCTCCAACAATTCTTGGACACTTTTTTATCTATCTGATGAAATCTTACCGGCGTTAAATACCATCTCCATACTGTCTTATAATAATTCTCCTTAATTCTAATCGACAAAAGCTTTAACATTCTTGCATCCCACATGCTCCCCCAGTCATGTTCATTAATTTGTTCCTTTAAATCATCTTCCCAAATCATTTTAAGAGAGTTTCAATATTCAGCCTCCTCTGTCAGGATTCTATATATTTCACTAGTCAGTCCTTTTCTAGTTTTAATTACTTCCTTCTTTCCTCTTGATTCAATTAAATCTTCAAATCTTGTATTATTTCTACACTTCTTATTTATCTTTTTCAATTCCTGTATCCATTTTTCCAATTGTAAGCATTTGAACCAAGCTATCTTTTGTCCTTTTACCAACTCTCTAATTTGCACCTTATCTATCATTCTTTCCATCCAGTTCCTTAACTTAATAATTTCCTGACCCTTCAGACTTCCTTCCAACTCTACTTTTAAATTCCTAGGGAAATTTCCTACAACTACCACTGGGGCGAGTGGAGAGTCTCCTGGTATTAACTTTCCTTTAACTTTCTCCCAGATCTCTAGAATGTTTTTCAGCAATGGGTTGTCCAGTCCCCTCAAATCTTTCTTTTGAATTTTATTATTAAAAAAATATTTTGCAATTTAAAATCTAGTTCCCCTGTTTGTGTTCCTAGCCATTCTAAGTCTTCCTCCCCTAATATACTATTTATAACATATCTTAACTGATTAGCAATATGATAATTCTTTATATTTGGAAGTCCCAAACCTCCTTTCTTTTGTGTCTTATAACATAACCCTTTGTTAATCCTAGCTCTCTTATCTCTGTTGCAATAAGCATTAATCATATTTTGCCAGCTCTTTAACTCTACATCCGATATTTTAATCGGTAGCATTCTAAACAAAAAATTAATCTTAGGTAATATCTTCATTTTTATAACTGCTATTCTACCAAACCAAGAGTGTTTTAATTTTCTATATACCTCTAACTTTTCCCCTACCTGTTTTTTCAAACTTGCAAACTTAATTTCCTCTAACCTATCTAAATCTTTTGCAATATTAACTCCTAAATAACGTACTACATTTTTAAGCCTAAGACCTAACTTTACTTTACCTTCGTCCATCTCCTCTTTGTTATAATTAAATAACATCATTTCTGACTTCCCCCAATTAACTTGTAAACCAGTAATCTCCCCGAATTCCCTCAAATGCTCTTTAATCAGCTCCCCAACCTTCAGGGGATCTTCTAATGTCAGTAATGTGTCATCCGCAAACATATTTATTTTAATCTTCTCCTTCCCTCCTATCCCCTTCAATCTTGAATCCTCCCTTATAACATTTGCCAAAATTTCTATCACTATCGCAAATAAGATTGGTGAAAGTGGGCAACCTTGTCTTGTTCCTTGAGCTAGTATAATCTGTTGCGTTAACCCATCATTAACCATTATTTCTGCTTTATTATTTTTATACAGTTGATCCATCACTCCCATAAATTTTACTCCAAGCCCAAATGTTTTCAAAATTGTTTTAAGTGCTGGCCATTCCACGCAATCAAAGGCTTTGAATATATCCAATGCTAACAAACCCGCTTTTAAATTCCTTTCTTTAATAGTATTGATTATATTTAAGACTCTTCCAATTAAATTAGGCATTTGCCTTCCTGAGATAAATCCACATTGAACTTTTCTAATATATTTATGTATAAACGTACTCATCCTTTTTGCCATTATTGCTGTAAATATTTTTGAGTCTTGATTTATTAAGGATATTGGTCTATAAGATGCTGGATCAGTCAGATCCTTTCCTGGTTTCGGGATTAATATAATCAAGGAATGATCCCACGATTGGGGGGGGGGGTCTTTCCTCCTTCTATTATACTATTAACTATTTTTTTAAAATCTTGGTATTAAAATTCCTCTAAAAACCTTATAATATTCCGGCCCCAAACCATCCAATCCCAGAGATTTACCTCCTTTTAATTTATCAATAATTCCTTCTATTTCGTTCTCAGTAACTAATCCTTCCATATAATCCCTATCTTGCCCCTGTAATCCTATTTTCCAATTCCTCGCTACATATTCCAATACC
The DNA here is from genome assembly GCA_029215795.1 of Anniella stebbinsi. Taxonomy (NCBI): domain Eukaryota; kingdom Metazoa; phylum Chordata; class Lepidosauria; order Squamata; family Anniellidae; genus Anniella; species Anniella stebbinsi. The sequence continues at coordinate 188,306,385 of JARDYH010000002.1, forward strand.
TTAACCTGTGATCCCATATCTGATGTATATAATTCTCTATAAAACTCCTGAAATATATTTAATTTATCCTTCATTAAGTTACAACTTTTCCCTGTCTTATCTCTAATTGTCCCTATCATGCTCTTAGCCTTTTTTGACTGAGTGGACCTAGCCAGCATCTTCGAGTTTTTATTACTATATTCAAAAAAATCCCTCCTTAAATATAGCAAATCCCTTTGGACTTGTTTTAACTCTTCTCTCTCTAATTCTTTTTTCTTAGCTTGGATTTGGGCAAATAGGCGTTTATCTTTTGTCTCTCTTAGCTTCTCCTCTAAGTCCCTTACCTCCTTTTCAATCTTTTTATTCAATCTTAATTTGTTTATAATCCTTCTTCATTTTAATATCCATTGTCATTAATGCATGGTCTGTGACTTTAATTACCCCATAGCACAATCTATAAGTTTAGACATCATATTCTTTGACAAAAAAATATAATCAATCCTGGAATAACTCTTAAACCTTGGTGAGTAGAAAGTATATTTCCTTTCTTCCCCTTTTAATACTCTCCAAACATCCATTAATTCTTTTCTCTCCATTAATTTGCTTAACCCCGTCCTCCCACCACTCTTAAGAACTCTTAATATATTATCCCTGTCTTTCCCTTTGTCTAATACCATATTGAAGTCACCTGCCATCACAATATTCTTTTTACCCACTTCACCCACTGCATTAAAAACTTCATCAAAAAATTCCATTTGTTTTCCATTTGGAGCATATACATTAATCAATACATATTCCTCCTCCCCTACCATGCAAGAAATTATCAGAAACCTTCCCGCTTCATCCTTCTTCACCCTTTGTATAGTAATACCACATTTTTTTAAAATTATAATCGCTACACCTCTCGCTTTAGAAGTGCCAAAAGACTTTTCGTAAACGCCCACTTCCCTCATCCGAAGCTCATTTACATCTTCCTTTCTTTGATGAGTTTCCTGCAAAAAAATTACATCAGCTTTCTCTTTTTTTAATAACATTTCTATTCTCTTCCTTTTTATAACAGTTCCTAGCCCTTTAACATTTAAAGTTGCAACCCTTAATTTATTTTCCATCTCTCTCTTTCACCCACATCTCTATATTGGTCTCCCTCTGTGATACACATACCCCCCTCCCTCACCCACCCACCCACATTTACCCCCATCTTCACCCCCCTCCTCACCAGACCTTCCTGGGCAATGGCCCCAATTATTCTTAGAACTCTTCGGGGGGGGGGGGAAGCAACCCAACATTCCCGGAGCAGAAATCCGACCCTCCCCTCTCTTATAATCTTTTCTTATCCCTTTTACAATAATATTTCTTCACTGATGGATTCCACCTACGGCACCTTCCTCCTGTGGACAATCAGGACAAACTTCCCCTCCAGCACCTTCATCCTGCTTTGTTTCTCCAACAACCGTGGGATCCACTAAGCCCAGCTTTTCCAAAAGATCCATCCCTTGCTCACACAATGTTATTCTATGTTGCTTCCCTTTCCACACAAATCTCAGAAAGACTGGGTATCCCCAACTATATGTTATCGATCTCTTCCGCAAAGCCACTGTACACAGTCTAACACTCTTCCGCCACCATAGGGCTAATTTACAACAGGTGACTCTGGGTTGTCTGTGCAGCCTCTGTTGTCTCTCTCTCTAAGTCATTACAGCCAAACCAAAGCCTCCAGCCTCATACAATCTCCCTCTCTCTCTGCAAAGTTTCCGGATGGTCCAGCTGGGCATTGCTTATTGAGGCCAGGGGTATTGCTTATTGTTTGGTCATGTCTGGTGACTCTTACTTTAAAAAACTCTGCCACCAGCCGCCTCCACCTCCTTTCTTCCTGCACACCTGCTCGACTCTGATGCACTCTTAAAACACTCTGGGTGGCAAGCCAGCCTTTCAGGGCCAAGCTACAGGTGAATCTGGGTTGCCTTCAGCCTCTCTCTGCCTTATGCCAGCCAGCTGACATCTCCAGCTTCCAGCCTCAAACAATCTTCCCTCTGTCTCTGCCAAAGTCTCCCAACAGTCCAGCCAGGCTGTGCACTTGTATCCTGTGGCTGGGGGTAGGGTGCCAACTTATAGTTTGGTCACATCTGGTGACTCTTGTTTTAAAAAACTCTGCCGCCAGCTACCTCTGTCTGCACCAACACTGGGCTCTGAGATGCTCTTAAAAGGCTCTGTGTGGCATGCCAGCCTCTCAGGGTTCAGCTACAGCTATCTCTGAATTGTGTCTTCAGTCTAACTCTGCACTGGCTGGCATATCTCTTATGGTCTAACTCTGTCTCTAAGAGATATGCCAGCCAGCCCAAGCCACAAATCTATATATTTTTCTCCTACACACACTTCAAAAGTTCTGCATTGCATGCCAGCAGTGCAAACGGAGCCTAGCTCACAAGTGAACAAAGTGAAATGGAAGGGAAGGGGTAGCAATGCAAAGCAATGTCATGCCAGTTTCCAACATCAGCCTCTCTCTCGAGTGACACCTCACTGTTGGTCGTGAGAGTTTTTCTCTAAGGATGACCCTTCATCACCCATGATGTGGAACTCTGAGAAAAAGTTCTCTGGCCTGTTCCATTTTGCCCTGTGGGCTGCTTTGACTGACCTCTCCTTTCCCACATTTTGATCTGTGGATGCCTCGCCTCTGCTGAGCTCCAGGTGCCCAACTGCCTACCAAACCTGCAACAGGAAAGATGCCCTGCTTGCCCAGCACTTTTTAGCTAAAAACTTGAGATTTCCTTGATGCCAAGGGCTGAAAATTCTCAAGGTGCAATACCCTAAAGAGGAGATTTGACAACCTGAGTTTGAAGGATATGGCTCCAGTGGTTTTTTAAAAAATATATTTTTAAATCTCAAACTTTACAAAATTCCTAAAAATCAATGGATGAACAGATCTGCTTCAAACTTGGCAAGGATAAAGCCCTACCTGAGATCTATCATGGTGCCAGGATTCATTTCTTTATCTTTAAAAATGACAGTTTTTAAAAAATTATTTTAAAACCTCAAACTTTTAAAAAAATCCCTAGAAATAAGCAGATGAACACATTTGCTTCAATCTTAGCAAGGAGAAAGCTCTATCCGAGAACTAACATGGTGCCAAATTTAATCTCTTTACCATTAAAAATGACCGTTCATTTTAAAAATACGTTTTAAAACCTCAAACTTTTTTTAAAAAATCCTAAAAATCAATGGATGAATGGATTTGCTTCAAATTTGACATCGCTAAAGCCCTTCCTTGAAGCTATAATGGTGCCAAGTTTCAACTCTTTATCTTTAAAAATGGCAGAGCTGTAAGTGTTTTTGTTAATTCTCATTAACATAGAGCTGCCCTTTGGCTGGGGAGGATGTGAAAAATCCGGATTTTTCATCAAATTTCATAATTCCCCCCCTTCCCAGATTTGTTACCGAAAATCCTGACAAATCTGGGTTTTACCTGTCATATGGTTACCCTAAGCATGTATTACATTTACTAGGAAACCAGCCATATTAATTTCAGTGGAAGCATACTTATTACATTGGCCTGAGAATTCAGAGATGTAATTCCTGTTTGCAAGTGTGTGGGTAATGGTTGATTTACCAATTCCACAAAATGATCTGGTTTTTCTGTGCAGCTTTCTATTCTAGGAAGCTGTTACTGGTGCAGGATATCCTCCAGCACATGCCCTGATAAGTAATTCTCTCTTCCATATTTAAAAAAGTAATTTTCATATTCAAAGTGAATTAACGGTTTATCACCAATATGGCTAGTCTATCTCTACCTTGTATTGAGAACATGAGATGAATATCCATCTGTCAGTGATACTGAGTTAGAGCAGCCTATGGTCCTCCAGATGTTGTTGGACTGTAACTCCCATCATATCACCCCAGTCAGCATAGCCAATGGTGAGGAATGATGGGGCCTTCTTGTTTTATAGAGAACTGTTCTATAGACAGTATCAGCCCTGGGTTCTGGAAAGCTCTGGATGCTTCCTGCTTATGCATATGTACTAAGAAGTCTTTTTTCAGTAGTGCTTTCTTCCAAATAAGTGTGTATAGGTTTGCATGGTCAGCCTTAAAGCAAGTGATCTTGCTTAGTCTTCTTACATGTGCATAGACCCAGCCAAACAGAAATTTATCTTTTGTCTCTAAGCAGGTATAATTTTGAGGTGCTAATGATACATGTGCTGTATGATGAAACATTTTGGATTATGCTCCTAGGTCATAAAAAAAGTTCTATTTAGTTGCATACCAATGTTTTTACATTATGAATGGCAACTAAATATATATGTTCAGGAAATATATGGATTTTAAAATTGGAAACTAAATAAATAATTTAGATTGGCTGTTTTTTGCTTACTGATTTAAAATCATGATTTAGATAACTTCAAATCAGGTGACCCTAATGTAAAATGTTTATCTGTAGTTTGGAAAATGGGTTATTTATACAATAATTCCCCCTCACACATATCAATTCTCTGAGTTGAAAGAAACAGCAAGAGAAATGTCCTGTTTAGTTGCTCTGTGTATTGTTTTCAATACTTCTATTAACAAGGGGCCCATTTTGAATAGAATTCTAGTTTCCTTAGATATTATTTACGCATTATACAAACCTCTTATGAACAGGATGTCCTCCACAAGAATAATATTAGATGTCCACAGGGGGGAGTTAGAGGATAATATCCCTTACAAATGCCACTGAGGGATTCTTCATACGAGAGTGGGTGGTCCGTCTTCATTTGCTGGATTTTTCCATGAAATGTATTACTATTTATTATATTAGGGCAGTTCTATGCTTTAAAGGAAACCCAAAAGGTGTATATTCAAGTATACAAAATAATTTAAATATAGAATATTACAATACAATAACATTCATCTGCATAGAAAACTGCCCCAAAAGACAACTTCTCCGAGCTCTTTAGATGACAAACAAGGTATGAGAAATTAGTAATAATAAAACTGTGAACTAAAGTAAAGCAGGAGCATTTCAAATTTCTCAACGGTACGGAAAGCCTTCTGATGCAGCAACATCTATACTTAAAGCTGTAAGGGAAGTAGCCAGACTGCCTTCATAATACTATTTCATAATAATTGCTATAACAAGCACGCCAGGTTCATTTTATGAAAGGAGACCTGGTAAATTTTATTTACCAGGTTGCTTCTCCTGGCAAAAAGCTGCAAAACACATTTTTTTTCTCCTTACTTCCGAATTGTATTATTATTATTATTATTATTATTTGCACTTATATACCACCCCATAGCCGAAGGTTTACAAAAATTAAAAAGATTGAGCATTAAAAAGACAATATACAAAATTTAAAACCATAAACATAAAACAGCTATCATTAAAACACTTTAAAATATTTTAACTGTTAAGCCTGGCCATATTGTCAATCAAACCTCAATTTGAGCTGTTAAAATGCCTGGGAGAAAAGAAAAGCTTTGACCTGGCGCCAAAAAGATAACAGTGTTGGCGCCAGGCGGGCCTCTTCGGGGAGATCATTCCATAATTGAGGGGCCACCACAGAGAAGGCCCTCTCCCTTGTTGCTGTCCTCTGAGCTTCCCTCGGAGTAGGCACCCGGAGGAGGACCTTTGATGTTGAGCGTAGTGAACGGGTAGGTTCATGTCGGGAAAGATGTTCGATCAGGTATTGTGGTCCCAAACCATGTAAGGCTTTATAGGTTAAAACCAGCACCTTGAATCGGGCTCGGAAACCTACAGGCAGCCAATGCAAGCGGGCCAGAATCGGTCTTATATGTTCGAACCTTCTGGTCCCTGTTACCAATCTGGCCACTGCATTCTGCACAAGCTGCAGCTTCTGAACTGTCTTCAAAGGCAGCCCCACGTAGAGCGCATTGCAGTAATCTAACTTGGAGGTTACCAGAGCATAGACAACTGAAGCCAGGTTATCCCTGTCCAGATAGGGGCGTAGCTGGGCCACCAGCTGAAGTTGGTAGAAGGCACTCTGTGCCACTGAGGCTACCTGAGCCTCAAGTGACAGAGATGGTTCTAGGAGAACCCCCAAGCTACGAACCTGCTCCTTCAGGGGAAGTGCAACCCCATCCAGAACAGGTTGAATACCCTCCATCCGGTCAGAGGAACCCCCCACCAACAGTATCTCAGTCTTGTCTGGATTAAGTTTCAGTTTATTAGCTCTCATCCAGTCCATTGTCGCAGCCAAGCACTGGTTCAACACATCCACAGCATCTCCTGATGAAGATGAAAAGGAGAAATAGAGTTGCGTGTCATCAGCGTACTGATGACAACACACTCCAAAACTCCGGATGACCGCACCCAATGGTTTCATGTAGATGTTGAACAGCATGGGGGACAAAACTGACCCCTGCGGAACCCCATACTGGAGAATCCACGGGGCCGAGCAATGTCTCCCCAGCACCACCTTCTGGAGCCGACCTGTCAAGTAGGAGCAGAACCACTGCAATACAGTGCCTCCCACTCCTAACTCAGCCAGTCGTGCCAGAAGGATACCATGGTCGATGGTATCGAAAGCCGCTGAGAGATCAAGGAGAATCAACAGAGTCACACTCCCCCTGTCCCTCTCCCGACATAGGTCATCATACAGGGCGACCAAGGCTGTTTCTGTGCCAAAACCAAGCCTGAAACCCGACTGAAATGGATCCAGATAATCAGTCTCATCCAAGAGTGTCTGGAGCTGGCCAGCAACCACCCACTCAAGGACCTTGCCCAGGAATGGAATGTTTGCCACCGGCCTAAAGTTATTAAGATTTTCTGGGTCCAGGGAAGCTTTCTTCAGGAGTGGTCTCACTACTGCCTCTTTCAGGAGGTCTGGGACCACTCCCTCTCATAGAGAGGCATTAATCACTTCCCTGGCCCAGCCGGCTGTTCCATCCCTGCTAGCTTTTATAAGCCAAGAGGGGCAAGGATCCAATACAGAGGTGGCTGCACGAACCTGTCCAAGCACCTTGTCCACATCATTGAGCTGTACCAACTGAAACTCATCCAAGAAAACAGGACAAACCTGTGCTCTGGATACCTCACTAGATTCACCTGCTATAATACTGGAGTCTAAGTCCTGGCGGATGCCAAAGATTTTATCCTGGAAGTGCCTAGCAAATATATTACAGCGGGCCTCAGATGGTTCTATCATGTCCTTGGGGCCAGCATGTAGAAGCCCCCGGACAACTCTAAATAGCTCCGCTGGGCAGCAGATTGATGATTTAATAGTGGCAGCAAAGTATTGTTTTTTTGCTGCCCTCACTGCCCCTGAATATAGCTTACCATAGGCACTTACCAGTGTTTCATTACATCCACTAGGAGTTCGTCTCTATTTGCCCTCAAGCCGTCTCCTATTTTGTTTCATCACACTCAGCTCCGGGGTATACCATGGAGCTGTATGAGCTCTACACAGGAGAGGGTGCTCAGGAGCAATCGTGTAAACCGCCTGGGTTATTTCTGCATTCCACAGATCAACCAGGGTTTCGACATGAGAGCCAGCCCTATCAGCCGGCAAACTCCCCAGAGCACTCTGGAAACCATCCGGATCCATTAGCCTCCGGGGCGGACCATCTTAATGGGTCCCCCACCCTTGCAGAGGGGAAAAGCTGCTGTAAGTCTAAACCTCAGCAGGTGGTGATCTGACCATGACAGATGGGTTGATGTAAAGTCCCCCACTTTCAGATCACCATCTCCATGTCCAATGGAAAAAATCAGGTCTAGAGTATGCCCTGCTACATGCGTCGGGCCAGTGACATGTTGGGACAGTCCCGTGGTTGTCATGGAAACCATGAAATCCTGAGCCGACCCAGATAAAGTGCCCTCGGCATGAATGTTGACATCCCCCAGAAACAACAGTCTGGGGGACCTCAACAGTGCACCCAAGACCACCTCTGTCAGCTCACCTAGGGAGTCTGTTGAGCAGCGGGGTGGGCGGTACACCAACAGAATCCCTAATCTGTCCCGTTGGCCCAACACAAGGTGCAAACACTCCAGACCAGTAGTCACATGGACAGGGAGCCTGCAGATAGGGATGGAATTCCTATAGACCACAGCATTAACTGTCTGGGCCGTGTTTCCCTTACCTGGCAAGTCCTCCTCACAACGTCATATCTCCCTCTACCCATCACTACACCGATTGGGGGCCCCCTCAGATCCCCCCACTTGGCCCTGTATCCTCCCTCCCAGGCACATCCTACAGGCAGCAGGCGGCACCCTCTCCTCCCCTGGCAGTAGGCCTCCCTCTCCTGCAGGTGGTGGTTCTCCCAGGCCCTCCTCAGCCAGCCAGCTTATATATCCCTCCCAGGAAGGGAGGGGGACGGAGCAGTCCTCAGCAGCTGGCTCAGTACCTGGGGGCCTGGTCCTGCAGGGGCTGGCAGTCTGCCAGGCTGAAGTCCTCAGGAGGGTGGTGGTGGTGGTGGCAGCAGCAGCAGCAGCAACAGCAGCAGCAAGGCAAGGAGGTAGGCAGGTAGGCAGGCAAGCAGCAGGCGGCACCTTCTCCCCCCCTGGCAGTAGGCCTCCCTCTCCTGCAGGTGGTAATCACATGATTACTCTGTAATGTTAATATTTGTCAGTTGTGGGCATTACAGATGTAGCCCAAGTTAAAAAAACTCTCTGTTTTGCTTGAGTAAGTATAAGTACAATACAACTGGTTATATAATTACTAAGTATAACAGCAGCTAACTTCATATCTGTCCAAAAGTACGTCCTATTAAGTTCAGTGGTATTTCCGGGTAAAAGTGTATAGGATTGCAACGTAAACCTTGAGCTTGTGACCTAGCAGGGGTAAGCAACCTGGTGCTTTCCAGATGTTTTGGACTACAACTCACATGATCCCTAACCATTGTCCATGGGGGCTGGGGCTGGTGAGAATTGTTGCCAAAAACAAGTAGGGGGCATCTGGTTGCCCTGACCTCAAACTGTCTGAGACTGATTCTAGCAAATTGCTCTTCATATTCCTCACATCCCATTACTAAACACGGATATGGTATGGCGTAGTTTCACAAAGTCTGAACATACTCACTGATGAACAATGAAAACAATGAAACGTCTGGAGAGCAATGAGGAGAAAAATCTAGTTAGGATGGCCATGTGTCTTCCTTTTCATAGGACAGTCCTCTACTTGAAAGATTATAAGAGACCAGTCCTCTGTTTTAAGGCATCCTCCATTTGAAGTGCTTTTCAGTCCAAGTCCAGTTTAAAGATAAAGAATCATAAAAGGCCATGAGAGCAGGGGCTTGATGTTGTCCATCAACAGGGGCTTGATGTTGAGCAGGGACTTGACATTGCCCTGACAGCAGGCTGAGTAAGCACACTTATCACCAGCTTCCCTGGTGAGATGGGTTATATTTCTATTTAAATTAGAATATTTCTAAATTTGCATCTATGCATGCACATCAGCATACACATGTTTTAATGCAAACCCATCCTCTGTTTTGCTAATGTGTTTCCTCTTTTTTGGTGATATGTAAGTGGCCACCCTATATGCAGTGTGTGTCCTGAGATGATCAAGAAGATTTTAAATTTGTCAATCAGCAAGAGCTACTGTTACCATGAAGATGAGTCATACCATGTTCATCATGTTGGGTTAACAGATAATTTGATGATGGCTGTAAATGAAAACCTTTCTCTGCAGTCAAGATGACTGAAACTGTGGAATTAGAAGCCCCAAAGCCATGTAGTTTCACCCTCTGCCACACAGTTGTCAGCACATTCATTTTCACTGACCTACCTTCATTATTCAGTTAGGGGATACAATTCCCCACCCTCCCAATTCAACATTTTAGAATTTATATATTTAAGATTAATATTTTGATATTCAAATTTAGGAGATACTTTTGAAAAGCTTAAATCTCCAGGCCAGATCAACACCTTGTGTGAAATCATTATGTTCCCATCATGCTAACATTATATCCCTCTTGCACATTTATACCTTGAGGGACACACAATGCCATTTGTTGCAGTATTTTGGATAACGTGGAATAAAAAGCAGGACATAACACTATGAAAGCAGGATCCATAATGTGTAATGTACCCCAACAGTTATCAGTGCACTTTAATACCGCTATATAACAGTAGTGTAGATCTAGCCATGGTGAATTGTTACGTGATAATAGCTAGGCAAGGAAAATTGATTTGAATGGTTATGGGGGTGTCATTCTGGGGAGGCTCCTGAAACAGATGAGAAAGGGTTGGTTCTGAGGAAAGCGTGTATCATCCTGGAGTAGAAAAGATAGGGCTTCTAATCTTATCACCATTTCTAAAAACGTGTAGGTTGATTCCCCTGTAGGCCAAACAGACTTACCTCTTATTTTGGCTATAATAGTTAGATCTAAATTTTGAAATTCATGCCCTGTGTGAAATTTTGAAATTCATTTGAAAAAAATACACAAGCTGTTTTATATTACACCACGTTTCTACAGCACTTTTATTCTACCTCAGAGAAACCACGGATTTGTGTCTCCAGATTGGTGTCAGAAAAAGAATACCAGACTACAGCCTAATTTGAACTATATAAAAAGCATACTGACTCAGACCAAAGGCCTAGCTAGTCCAGCATTCTCTTCCCAGAGTGGCAAACCAGATGTCTAGAGGGAGACTACAAGCAGCTTAATCTAAAACACAAATTTAACAGTGCAGAACTAAGACATGCAGAGGATCAATACTTAATTGTAGGAGGATAAATGGAAACGGATGCAATTGAAATAAAATAAATGGTATGGGTGAGGTGAAAAGACAATGCAAGGCCATTGTTATGCTAACCAAACGTGGGGAGCAGGCATTAGTTGAAGGGGAAACTACGCTCAAGTAACCCTACAACACATCATGGGTTATTTGAGGCTATGATAATCGTGTGAACTATGTCACTGATTGGTAGGAAAGTTGAAGCTAGAGGCATTCAATCCAGCCCCTATTCCTGTTTCCGGTACAAAAGAGCCAATCAGGAGGATTTGCCATTTTCAATAAGTTTTATATGCACCGAACTCCAGCTGAGGGATTGGGATGGAGTATCGTTATCCCAGCATCAATTTACTTGCACAATTCCCCATCCATTTAGGAATATGTGAATGGAAGCTTGCTTCTGCTCACACAAAGGGGAGTACAGAATTTACTCCAAACTCCCTCTCCGTCTCTAGACCCTTATGAACATATCCAATACCATTCCCTAAGGCCACTGTACCCTCAGGATTGGCTTTTTAGAGGAGATGGGGACTCCAGTGGGAAGGAAGGAGTAGGGAAAGCTCCATTCCATGAAGCAAACACTACTCTTGGTTCATAGAATCATTGAATAGTACAGTTGGAAGGGGCCTATAAGGCCATCAAGTACAACCCCCTGCTCAATGCAGGAATCTACCTTAAAGTAGGCCTGACAGATGGTTGTCCAGCTGCCTTTTGAATGCCTTTAATGTGGGAGAGCCCATGACCTCCCTAGGTCATTGGTTCCATTGTTGTACTGCTTTAACAGTCAGGAAGTTTTTCCTGATGTCCAGCCGGAATCTGGCTTCCTGTAACTTGAGCCCATTATTCCGCATCCTGCGCTCTGGGATGATCGAGAAGAAATCCCGGCCCTCCTGTGTGTGACAACCTTTCAAGTATTTGAAGAGTGCTATCATGTCTCCCCTCAATCTTCTCTTCTCCAGGCTAAACATGCCCAGTTCTTTCAGTCTCTCCTCATAGGGCTTTGTTTCCAGACCCCTGATCATCCTCATTGCCCTCCTCTGAACTCCCTCCTGCTTGTCTGCATCCTTCGTCAGATCCAAGGCTATATGTATATATCTATACTATATATTATGTAATTCATATGTGTGTGTGAGGGAGTGTGTCTGTGAGGATCCAAGACTCTGTCTGTGTAATAATTTTATTTTATATGTGTGTGTTGTTATGTTTGTTACACATTGATAATTTTTTAAATCTTTTTTTTAATCCTTGACAGGTTACACTGGTGAAAAAGAGGAATGAGAATGACTACTTTTTGTTGATTTCCAGCAGCATGTCAGGTACACAAATCTATTCATAAGTGTTTTCTCTCTCTCTATTTTTTTTTTAATTTGGAGGTGCTTCTGTACATGAAGAGGCTTTGAGGTCACATAGAGTTTTATGTGTCCTACGTCTGGCTCATTATCTCCAATGTTCCTCAAATTCAGTGGAATTCTATGCACAGGATTCTTCCTTCATATTAAAAATAATGGAGTAGCTCCTGGTTGTCCCGAGGGCTGTGAATGCATCAGTGCTTTGTATTGTGCACATTGCCACTGATTCAAAAAGCTCCATGAGATGAGCTTTTTATTGCACACCCGTTACTGGGCACTCATGGATTTTCGCAGGTCCCTCTCGTGACATAGTCTGCCTTCTGTGCACCTCCCGCCCCTTCTAGCCTTCTTCATGCCACAAAAAACGCCCCAGTAAGTCCGACTTATTTTTAAAGATGGAAGTTGCCACTATCTCCTGCTGTGTGCAGGAGAAGCAGTGCGATCACAACAGCCCACGGAATGGGCCATGTGCACGTTGTTTACTTCCTCTTTCAAAAGAAGAAGTAATGAGGGGCAAACGTGCGGGTGGAGAAACGATGGTAAGCAAATACAATTTTCCCCCATGTGATGATGCTCAGAATGCCAGTCAGGAACAAACTAGGGATAGTTTAATATGTAGCCTGCAGCTATGTTTCTACTTTTTCTTTAATTAATTAAAGGTGCACAGAGAGGAGGCATTCTTATCAAGATCACAGCATTTAGGGACTCTTCCTATTGACAATCACTCTGCCAAGATTTTACCCCTGCCATAAAATGGCTAGGAACATTAGAAAAATATCTTCTTATGGTGCTAATTGTATATATTTTTCTAATGTTCCTAGTCATACATGCGAGGGAGAGATTGGGGAGATTGTGGCTGAAGAAGGGAAGGATAAACCTCCCCAAGCACTACAATCCTGTTAAGAATCCTCCTCCACCCCTCTGTCTCGCACCAGTGAAAAAATAGCTATTGGCCACATATTAAGGCTCAAATGTAGTTTGTCCTTCAGTTAGTTTTCCTACTGATTTTAAAGGAGATGATATCCATGTGAGCTAGATCCTCCACTGAATGAGTGGGAAAGTCCTTGCATATAGGGTAGTTCTCTGTATGGATCACAGAAACTGCACTAGAAATTATGGGATTGATGTGTATATCTTTAAAATAATCATGAAGGAGGAGCAAAGAGAGAGTATGTGAGATTGCATGTCATCAGGAAGAGGCAAGAAAGCAAGGACTTTTCTACACTAGGGTTTTATCTCGCTTCTTTACTGGGGTTTCTGCTTCCAGATTCTTTGGGGGATTAAGATTGGGTCCTTTACACTTGCTGACATGTGTTGTTTTCCGGAGATTTTGTTTCTCTGAACGTTCTATATATTTCATTATAGAGCCACTAGATGGCACTGTGATATAGTGGGATTCCAGAAATTCACCAGCCATTGGAGTGTGGTTTAAATTTATCACCTCATTTTCCTTCATCTTAAAAAGCTGAGATAAAGCTTATAAATCACAGGAGAGGCTCAGGAGGTTAATGACATAACGTAAAGGACCTGCAAACTTCCATAAGTTGTCAATAATGGCACATGATAAAAATCTCATGTAGAGGAGCGTCAAGTTTCTCTCTGCCTGAAATACTCCAGAAAGGAGGAAATGGTGGAATCCTTGAGAAAAAAATTTAGAGACTCATTTATAACAGATGTTCCTGCTTGCCAGCTGAGGGGAAGGAAGGAAATGGTTAGTTGGGTTGCCAACTGGCCATTTTTTTGGACTGGTCGAGCCAATTTCAGGGCTTTGGGATCAGTTGCCAGTTCACATGTAAAATGGGGCGAGGCAAGTCTGTACTTGGTAGGAAGGGGTGGGCAGGAAAATTGGACGTTATCATCTTTCCTTGATCCAGTCCATTGCTTTAAGCAATTTTCCTACTCTACTTCCATTGTGCTTTTGCATTTTCCTCTCTTTCCTGTAAGGTAAAAATAATTTAGCATTACTGGTTTGGGCCCATGGACATTTAGCCTACTTGACTGACCTAAATGTACCCATATCCATAAGCCTGATTACATTTGCCTTGGATGATCTCTCTCTCTCTCTGATGCCATCCCACTTTCCTGCCCTCAGACGCTTGCATATTTTAGTGCTTAAAACAACAACAAAAAGGAAACACCTTATCGCTTTCTGCTAGTTCATAACCAAGCTGGTGTGTCAGAGGACCAAATCTGCGTAAAATAGTCATTTACCTCAGTTTTCTAAGTAGGTAATTGCTATGAAGAAGATATCTGTTTTGAATTCATCAGATGCAAACAAGAACTTTGTAGCTCTTATTTAGCTGTCAAAAGAAGATTTTAAAAAAAACTGCAGCAAGAACTCTTGACGTGTGATTATACAAGTTTCCTTTGAAAAAGAGGCAAATAACCTGCATGTTTTGGACTGTCCCTTCATTTTTAATCTATGTTTTAATTCTGTGACATGTTGAAACATGTTGGAATGATGTCAAGGAAAAAAGGAAATGCCTATAAAGCTAAAAACTGCACTGCTCTTTTTTGAGTTTTTAATCTGTGTTACTAGTCCCTTTTATTTACCGTTCAGATTCTATGAGTGTGTGTGTGCGTGCTGCCATTCCTGATCTGTGTGTCAGTAGTCTAGTTTTGGTTCCCTCCATTTTGTACCTGTAAAGGCTTTTCTGTTAAGCTGCTATTATAGTTTGTTGATATTAATGTTCAGTACAAACATTTATGAAACAGCAGCATATTTTGAGGTTAGCTTTTATAAAAGGCTTGTATATTGTTTGTTCACCGTTACAGAACTTACTGGCTTAAGGTATTTCAGTATGAATGTTTTGTTGATCAGAACAGTATCATGAATATGTCATTCATCAATTATGCACAATTTATTGGGTGATAGCCTGAGACTGGCTAAATATTGTGTATGAGTGGAACAGTAATCTCTAAAATTAGCATGACAAGTATAATTAATTATAACTAATATTGTATATTGCAAGGGCAATCGTGTCTTATATTCTATATTCTTACTTGTTCCTTACCTATGCTTGTTGCAAGAGACTAATGTAAGAAACATAGCTAGGTAATCTTGAATCAATTATTTTTTAAGGTATTGGTCTGAGTTTAAAAGAAAAGTGGAACAAGGGGGCTTCCAAAGAGACTTTTATTGTGCAATTTCCCTGCCTCATTTATTGAATTTGACAAGGGGCCCAGATGTCGTCATGATCTTCTGTTTGTAACCCTCCATCATCTTCCTACCATTTTCCTGTCATTTTTCTGTCCACAGAAAATCCATTCAGAAGCGGAAGAGGGAATAGTTGTACAATGCCTTTTGACTGGTAGCGGTAGGATCCCTCCATCTGGAAGCACCCTTTATGTGAGGAGGTTTGTTTTGATATAAAAGACTGACGTTACCATCGGACCTCCTAGATAGCTTTGTGCATTGATATTCAGAGCTCATTAGAAATTAGTTTCTACTTCCATCCCCTTCCCAGCTTCAACTTTATTAATTGCATCTGGTTGCATTTGCTGTAGACGTCTGTTCAACCAAAAGATTAAAAATTCCCAACAGTGCTTTCAGAGAGGGCTCCTGTAACCAATAACCAAAAGGCTTTCTACCTTTTCCATTTTTTCCGCCTTAACAGACTTTTTTCCTTGCGAGAAAAAAGACAGAAGAAGTCATGGGAAAACGCGGGTGGGTTACAAACAGAAGATTACAATGAACTGAAGGTGTATGAGAATTTCATTCCTGTTTGCAAATTATGCAGACACATCCTGCTCACAACTTCAAACCCAAACATGAGAAGGTGTGCAAGTCTCAGGATATTTTCATTAGCGTTCAAAAGTGCCTAGATGCGCAAGTGCGCACTTTCTCCATAAGCCAGCATTTTCATGCTTTAGCCTATGAATGAAAGTGTTCATTCTGGGTGAACACTTTTAAACATGTGACTTTTCCTCAATTGGGGTAGGTGGGAAAATGCTCATGTTTGGGTATGCAAATGAGGCGAACCAAGTTTCAGGGATGAATTCAGAGAACCTCACTGAGTTCCAACACTGCCTGTTTGTCCATCCCTAGCTTACCTCACCGCTGTACAATTCCATGTTTGAGACGGTGGTTGCAGGATGAAAGCCTCATCTGGAAGCCTCATAAGGCTAGTATGCATCCAGCAGCAGAGATGTATTCCTATTGGTACTTTTGCTCTGTCTTCCCAAGTAGGCGAAAGCCTAGGGAATGGAGAGATGCATTTGATCCTATCCACAATGGTTAAATGAGTACTTACTTCCTCATGTCTTGGGGTGAGAATGGAAAAGTTGGACCTCTCTACATGCTGTTTTTTCTCAAATAGTTTGCGCTGGGGGCAGAAAGTACTTGTTGCCTAGCAATCAGTAAGTATGTCCTTTCAAAGAACTGGCAAAACAAGCAGAAGGGGGCTGAAGTTCGATGGTAGCAATAACTCACCCCGAGGCATTTCAGCTATCGGAGGCATTTACTGCCTCGTTAACCCTGCGACTGCTTGTTTCATCTTTGCAGAAGGGGCATAAGTTGCATCCCACATGGTGCCCTCCTCCTGAAACTGCTCATAGGCACAAATGACCTATTAACCTCAATGAAATTAGAGAGCTCTTAAGTGTTAGCATTGCAGAATCTAAACGGTTAGACCCGTTGTCCTGAAAAGGTGACTAATTTCCTTTTGTGTGTGTCTGTGTGCGTGGTTAACCCATCATAACTTCTTTCTCCAAACGTCCTTTCCTTTCCTTTTTTTTCTTTTTGTATTGAAGATCTTTTTCAAAATAGCTGCCTTCATTCTTTGCCACATACAGATATTAAATTGATCCACAGCCATCTCTGATACGACAAATGGAGCACACCAAGAATATTGGGATTGTATATTGCCAAATTTAAGGAAGCCAGCCAATCAGTGCCTCCATTTGTGTGTGTGTGTGTGTGTGTGTGTAATTTCAATAGTGTTTATACTCTCAATAGTACCATCTTAATTTAAACTTGTATTCCGTCCTCTTCTAAAGAATCAGTGCAAGCAATAGCATTAAATAAGTTAACAGTATTACATAAAAAGAGTCGCTGCTCTTCTGTTTGTAACCCTCCATCATTCCCATGTGAGTACAGGCTCAGTTGCACACACTGCACCTGTTTACTCACCTGTTCACAGACATCCTTGGCACTGTACCTGTGCAGAGAGGGATCCACCTAGGCTCAACAGATCCCCCTTTCTCCCCTTTTTCACTCAATGGGCACGACCATCATGGGTTATTAAAGGAAATACAAAGTCTGTGGACTATTAATTGAGTGGTGTGTGTGTGTGTGTGAGAGGGTATTCTCCATAATGGCCTGATGGGCTGCCTGAATGTGCTTATGTGCCCAAACCGAGAAGGAGAGTGGAGGGCAGGAGAGAAAGAGGGCTATTACGAGCCAAGTCGAGATCCATTCATGAGTGGGCTAGATGTATACTCATTGGGTTCTACTGCCTGCAAGGGTTTCTCCATTTATTTGAGTGTATGTGGGTGTGGGTGGCTAGTTCTAAACATGCAAATTAGTATATTCATGCAAGAAATCCACGTATTCATTCTTGTGGATGGGGATATTCTGATGCAAAGATTGACTAGCTGCTGGTTTTTGGGGGTATGTAGGCCCACACCTTTTGATACATGTTATTTCAAATAAAATATATACAATTTTGTTTAGTTTGGAAAGTGTTCATTAATTGCTTAACTACTGAACTGTGAATATATCTATGTAGACATCAACAAACATACTAGATATATACACTATATAAACCGTGGTTGCTGTGGAAATAATTTTTTTTGTCACATTGTAACATGAATAACCTTTGCTTAGTGCAAACAAATAAACCATGGTTTATTTATTTTAAAAACAAATCCAGAGTATATTTTGTATTAGCGAAGGGTGACATTTTGTAAATTTCAGGGCATGTCTTGGTTATTCCTTATAGCATCCCTGTTTAAAGAATTACAATATGACAATATAGCAAGAGTCAAGGCTAAAAGCCCTTGAAACCTTTGAAGACTAAGGCAGAAATAAAACTTTTGAAAATAAACCTTTCTATCTTCTCTCCAGCTTTCTATCTTCTATTCAAAGGTTGAAAATATATTGAGAGACGTTGAAAACACATTGTATAAGAATCTTAAGTTAAATACTTCACTTTAAGTGTAGTGAATAAGCATCTTTTGCTTTTTTTCCATTTGCAAATGTACCACAGCCTGATACCATGCCTATGTTTGGTTTGCTGAAGGTATATGTTTTGAGATTTATCTATTTTATTTATTTACAATATGTTTATATACCACTCCACATCCAAAGATTTCTGAGTGGTGAACAACAGATAGGATAAGAGAATGTAGGATAAAAGCTATAGGTGGGTAAATCTTAAATATGTGTGTTGTTTAAAGGTGTACTTAGTGACCCAGTTTGCAAGATATGACAGTCCACCATGGCTTAATCTGACTGCGGACTCTGTCATGTTTATTTTATTTTTAAAATTTATTTATTACATTTCTATAATGCCTAATAGCCAAAGCTCTCTGTGTTCACAGCCATCAAAACCATAAAGTACAGCATAAGATATATTGTAAAAAAAATTAAAGTTAAAAACAACAGTATAAAATAAAAGGAAAAACCAGAATAAAACCTAGCAGCAATGCAGAGATTTTAAATACAATAACAGGTTTAAAACAAGAGAGCTAAATGACTAAAATACCTGAAAAAATAAAATGGTCTTCACCTTGTGAAAGAGCACAATGTAGGCGTCTGGCAAACCTCTCTGGGAGGCTCATTCCACAACCAGGGTGCCACAGCAGAAAAGACCGTCTTACTCTTAGCCACCCACCTCAAGTCCTTTGTCAGGGGCTCCCAGAGAACGACCGTTGAAGATGATCTTAGGCAGATACATATGGGAGGAGACGATCTTTCAGGTAACCTGGCCCCAAGCTTTTTTAGGCTTTGAATGTTAATGCCAGCACTTTGAATTGGAATTCAAGTAAGATTGGAACCACTGCAGTGCAGTGCCTCCAACTCCCAGCCCAGACAATCTGTCTAGAAGGATACCGTGGTCAATGGCATTGAAAGCTGCTGAGAAAGCCCAAGAGAATCAATATGAGCCTAATCTACACCAAGCAAGATATAGCACTATGAAAACGGTATGAAAGCGGTATATGGTATGTGTCAATGGGCCCCAACAGTTGTCAGTGCACTTCAATACCACTTTCACACTGCTTTCATAGTGCAATATCCTGCTTGGTGTGGATTATGCCATGGTTGCACTCCCCCGTCTCCCAACAAAGGCCATTCCATGGAGCAACCAAGGTAGTTCCTGTTCCAAAACCATGCCTGAAGCCTGATTGGACATCCTTTTTGCATGGCATCTGTGTGCACCCCTGCTTGCCGTGGTTTACCATGTCATGCAAATTTGGCATTGTGGCTGGTTTGAGGGGCTAGACAATCCTATAATAACCCAAAACAAGATGGGAATAATATCCGAGAATGACACAATCAGATCTGGAACACCTGTATTTTAGAGTTAAAACATTACCGTAACAGATTACATATATATATAGGATGGAAAACATTAAAATTTCACTAAAGTGTGATCAGTATGCCATTTATTCAAATTGTGTGCATAGTTGATTCATGTTTGTTCTGTGTAAATCATCATGGTATTTCAATGGTATTATACAAGAACATCAATCATGACTAATAAAACCAATTGCATCAGATTTTCATGACTGGTAATTGCCTGAGACGTTCCTTAAGGAAAGTATTACTCATATCTACATTGAAGGTTAGATACTTATAATTACCTACAGAATATATTTTATGTAAACTTGAAATAGCTTCATCCATGCTGTTGAATTGTTCCAATATTTCCATTCCCCCCTATTGAAAGGTACGTGAACGCACTTTAACGTATAAAAATGCTTTGCGATAAGGACTACATTGCCACTGCCTGCTGCTACGTGCTTAAGGCCAACAGGGTTAAAACTCCCAAGGTAGGAGTGGCACGAGATTCTGTCCTGTGGCCACAAAGCCGAGTAGAGAGAGCAATAGTAGCAGGACCGGAACTGCTAAGCGTGCCCACATAAGAATGTTAGCCTTAGGTAACAGAGTGTCCCTCAGGTCAGCCTACAATAAGAGCAAAGTCAAACAAGGCTGAATCCTTGATGTTTTATGTTTTAAGTATCTGAAAATTGTTCATGACCAGCTTTGACCCACAAGACCTCAAATGATCATATGAGCAAGGCAATAAATGGATGACAACTTGCACAGGGCCCCATGTTCTTGAGGCAGTGCTGGTGAAAGTTGCATCTAGTGGCTCTACCTGTGCACGTTGGTCCTAACTGCCTTTAATGGATTTCATAGAAAGGAAACGGGTGTATTCAACTGCACTGAATGGAAGCTGACCATGGTGGCTGAAAGTGCCTGGCTGAAAACCTCTACCTCTCATACTCAGGTGGCGATGCATGTGAATTCTGCCCGATCGAGAGAAATGGGAAAACACTTACTTTCCAGAACTCCAGAGCTAAGCAAGATCTTGGCAATGCCAACAGCTTGTCAGCCAGTGTTTCTCAAGTCTCCAGAACATGGCCTTCCATCCTGGGATGGGCTGATGCACTTTCCTGGCAGAAAATATTCATGGAATATCATAGATATAACAGAGAAACATTTGTGTAAGAAAAGTTACTGTGAAAATAACAATATGCTGAGTATTGGACATCAGAACACACCATTTCTGCATGCTTCAGCGGCATGGACTAGTTCAGTGCTCCTGCCAGGCCACACAGATGTGATCATTCAAGGCATTTCAAATGCCAAGGAATACCAAATGCAAAGGACAAAATGTGAAGGTAATTAGAATGATTATGCACAGTGCAGCAGACTTGTAACCATTCAGTATGTATGGCATTTACTCAGGCCATAAAATAGACAATTGTATGATATTAATAGTAACTTTAGTCATTGTCCACATTCTTCTTTAGCAGTCATTTGTTTTATTTTATGTTGCTATTTGTTTCATTGTTTAGAGCAGGTACGTGTTTAGTTGTATGTATCTCAGGACATTTCTTAATGGACATTTCTTCCATTAAGAAACAAAATGCTATGCTGGCAAACACTTAAAAGCAGCTAAGTATAAGCACTAAATGCATCATCTCATTTGGCGGCAGCATCAAAATCAACTATTTTTTCCTCTCAGATGTACTGTCAAATTGTTGTATTTATTTTCTGGACTTTAATATACTGAATATTAATAATAATTGAACTGGCAAGATTAAGTGTCCTGTTCTGTTCGCCCAGCTGACTTCAGTCTTGAAAGGTGTAATTATTTTATCTATTTGGCAACAGAAAATGTGTTGTATTTATATTCCTGTTTTATTTTGGCTAGAATCTATAATCCAGCAATGTTCATGCCTAAAAAAAAGTCTTTAGTATCCTGCTGTGAAAGGAGGAGCCAGAAGTTGTTTTCTTCTACTTAAATCCTTGCGTCACTTCAGGAGGAAAGATTATAATGTCACAAAGGCTATCACCTCATGAAAAAGTTAAACTGGTCTAAGTACCTGATTTCTTCAGATTTGGTAGCCCTTTACCTCAGAATGCCTCCTTGTTAACAGATGTCAGGTGTTGATCGCTTTAACATCTTACTAAGAACTGTCTGAAGATTCCAGACAGTTCTACTGAGGCGTCTGTTATGTAGGTTACAATTATCTATTCTATTTCATTACTAAATGTAAAAAAACATTTTACCTCAAAGGGGCTGAATAAAAGAGTTGACAAGTGATAAGCAGTCTAATTAGCTAATATCTGTTTAACATGTGGGTCGACATACGTGAGCCTAATGAATTTAGTGGCCTTTAGGCATGGGGTTGTCATTCCATTTATTAAAATAACTGATTGGAGTCAGCTTTTGAAAATTGCATTAAAAAAACCTGACTCACAGGTGAGATTTTCAGCAGACTATGTACTTTCATAAAACAGGCATTAATGTTTGTTTCACAACAATCAACTAGTTTGTACTAGATGTAGGTTGATAACAACAACAAAAGTGAGTGTCTCTTTGAGAAATGCAGGATTTGTGAGAAATAAAATAACATGTTATTTACTTGGCAAACCAAATGTCTTAAAATATAATTTCCATATGTGGCATGTATTATGGTAGAAATATATTGTCATTATCTTTGTTGGTCTAAAGTGATTGGTGGTTTTTGCCTTAGGATCATATTGAGCTTCCTTATTAGAGGCCTTCTCTATCTTTTTTTATGTGTCAAACACTCTAAAAGCCGTGTTAATAAGGACAAAATCATAGCTGAAGCAGCTAATTCCATAACACTGCTGGGAGAAACTGCATTTTCAGGAGTCCTGTTTTGTAGGCAACCCTAAAAGCCTTGGGAGTCTCAGTGACTGGCAATCCTAAGCATATATAAGCTTTGATAGAGACTTATAATAAAAGGTCAGCCTTATATATGCTCTGGGTTTCATGGGTATGCATAGTTTTCTTACCACAGATTATAATCTAATACTAAGATATTGCCATTTATTTGCTTGGAAGTAACTGAATGGAATTATTGACAGTCTTACACATGGATTATTGACAGGGTTCAAATACTCTGAAGTCACTCACCTATTATTTCAAGTTCTTATTTTTCTTGTAGTCTATTAATTATCAGTACGTATCTGAGGAAACTGAACCTATGGCAAAGTACAACATCAGATGAATATTGCATCTTATATAGGACTATTTAAATGAGGTCTTTGGTGTTTGCTTCTCTTTAGAGGTGTGCTTACTAATAATAAGTGTAGATTTAAAATGTGTAATATTCAAGGCTGATTCAAATGCTATATGTTATGACATTAAACATAATAGTCAAGTCAGGAAATGCAAGTTGAATGCAAGGTTTAAATGGCCATGGAGGTACCTTCCCCTGCCCCACAAGGTATTAGGAAGCTGATAGATGTGGCTGGATGGATATGGTCCAAAAGTACTTGTGTAACCCTCTGTATATTAAGTTCGGCATGCTTTGAAAACACCATTGTTAGCCTCTGTACTGGAATAAATTAAGAGTATATGTAGTGGCTTTCAGCTGACATGGGGTGATGCAATTTGTAACTAAGAAACAGTAAAGGTAGATCACAAATATGCAAGAAATACTCCTTTTGAGTACTGGAACAGCTAAAGTGCTGGTTATACTTAGCAGAAATGAAGAGATGGAAAATAGCTGATTGACAGTTGCACTTAAAGTGGATATACACAGCCAGTTCTCATGTCTGTAGGCTCATATGCAGTCCCTGAAAATGTTCATGGTGAGTATACAAATCTAGTAGCCTGCCACCCTAAAAGATTTAAGCTATAGTGATTCAATTAAGAACTATTCTTGCAGCTGAAACTCAGTTGTGAGCCCAAGAAGCAGGCAAAACTCTTCACTTGCCCAATTATGGCTGGCTTTTATTATGTCTAGGCTCTAAAAATGCAATAAACTAACTAAACAAAAAAAACATGCATGCTGGTCAAAGGTGGCTTTCCCACAATCTCTCCCTTCCTCTACCCCTTAATAGTGTAGGAGAGAGTACAATTACTGGTGTTTGTTTCTGGCACAAGTGCAAAACTATTAGTTATGCCATTACACCAGCGTTTGGCGCTTCACACTAGAATGTACAGGCCATTTGCCTCACTGGATCATGTTCTTAACTTGCAGTGGGCAAAAAGCTTACACATATTTTTGTTGTTACTGCATCTGTAAAGGATAATGCAGAATAAAGCAAGGTTTGGTCAGAATGAACACATGGTGTTGTGGTACTGCTGATATCTAAATAGAAAATAAAAGTAAATCTGAATGTTTTAAATTAAAGATGCACTTTAATTTTTCAAATGAAATTATTGACATTGTTAAATTATTATTCTTTCTGAGCTTTAGATATGGTGCAGAGCAAGGAGCATAATCATCAAAATAACATGAACAAAGCAACATTCAATGTACAATAAGACAAGGAAGGCTCTACCAATAGGTAGAGTGAGGCAGTCACCTCAGACAGCAGATGCTGGGAGGTGGCAGCAAGATGTTGGAGGAAAGTGCTGGGTGCCTAGCAGCCTACCCTGTGCCCCCTAAGCTAACCTGCTACCTCCAGGTGCTGTGGAAAATGACATACCATTGTCAGTGTGGAGGAAACAATCCAGCTGGCTTTTGTACATGGAATGGGAGAGGGCACCATCCTGTTCTTTGTCTCAGGGAGCAAAATGTCTTGGGCAAGCCTGAAGCTGGAACCATTATATTGTACGTAAATATTAACTTCAGTGAATTTGCTGTGATTCTTCAAACTGAAGTATTCTAATATGTAGTCAGTACTCATGGATACATTTAGGTTCCATACGTTTGCCTAGTTTCTTGACATATGTATTGATGCTTCCTATCAGTTCACTTCAGACATAGCAACAAGCCCCTCCTTCCAGAGGCACATCGTTGGTGTGAGTTTGAATGTAATGGGAAACTGCTGTTTACAGCTTCCAATTGCCTTCTCCTAAATCCAAAAGAGAAGGGCATGGGGAGCAAGTGAGCATGAGGCTCATGCAGAGGTTATAGCAGTCACCCGTGGTTTAATGTCACAGTGGAGCTGTCTATTGCCTGGAAAAACTTGAATATTGCAGTTTCATGTCCTTCTGAGAAACATACTCCTTGGTGTCACCTTTTAATGGCACAAACATACTTCTGGTTATGTCAAAAACTCAAGATTACTCTTAAAGTGACCATTACTGCCCTCCTCTTTTCCTGTCTCAGGGCCCAGTACCTTACCTTGAAACACAGCAAAGGAAGTGGTGAAGGAGGAACTGGATGCTCACCAGGCTCTGAAAGAATAGTTTTTACTGCCTGGCACTGGGACTACCAGTTCCAGCATCCCCAGCATGAAGCTGACATAACATGCATCATTTCTGCCAGGGAGAAAGCCTTTGGAGGGCTTGGAAACTACTGCTGCTACCTCTTTCCCATGACCAAGTTATGTTTCTGGACCTTGGGGTATGGGGAAATGGTAGCAGCAGCAGCAAGCACAAGGAGATCGAAATATTTCATTTCCATCTTAACTAACTGCAATTTATCCTTATGGCCAAACCCTAAACTGCAGTTACTCTGCCCTATGGTTTGATGAAACAAGCCAGCTTCATAAGGCATAGTTTGGTGTTGGCTTATTTCAAACAAACCATAGTTAAGATTGACCACAGTTTAGGGTTGGGCATAACCTTAAACTGCAGTTAATTAAAAATTGAAGTGAAAGCTTACCAACTTAACTTGGTTGCAATAAAGGAGGAAATGGAGGGGGGATGTGAGTTTGAGGCTTACTAAGGTTCATTCCTGTCCTAATAAACTGTGATTTATTGTGACATCTGAACATGCGCACTGTCTTGAATCACTTAAATGTTGCGTTCAGTACTTGAGTACTGCATTTTTTAATTACTTGAATGCTATACACTAAAAATCGTAATTTCTAGAATACCATGGCATAAGTCTAGTTATACTTAGACCCTTTGGGCTCCACATTTCAAATATCAATGTCAGATCTCAAGTCAGCCATTGGATTGCCTTTATTTGTCAGTTGCAGCCCTCTGTGAACTGTGGATAATAATATTAGCTACCTTACAGGTTTGTTATAAGAATGTCTTAGATCAGCCTTCCTGAACCTGCTGCCATCTGGATGTTTTGGACTTAAGAACCCAAGTCCTTCTACCATCCTTTCTGCTTTGTATTTCAAAAAAGCTATATGTTCACTCCATTCTGTATATTTTAATTTTGGGACAGCAACATGAAGGCAGTTACCATAAATTGCTGTTGATACCATTTATTGTAACAAATTATTTCAGGAAAATCTTACCCTAGGGTTAGTATTTGAGAAATACCTTCTCGGTGAATGGTCCAGTGAGTGGAGTTAGGGGTGAAATTTTGTTGGTGAGGAAAACTTAGTCCAGATGAAGTTAGTCATACTTCAGTCCTGTTTAAATCAATGAGATATGTTAATCATGAGTTTTCTGGGAGCGTGTTGGGGAAATGAGGGAGCTTTGAAACTGACAGATCCAAGGCCTTCTCCAATCTAGCTTGACACAGCCCTTTTAACCCCTTATTGCTGCGGAAACTCTGCTGATGGTACATCTATGCCGCTGGAACAAGTGTAACAGAGGTTCCTGCAAACCCACCCATGGAGGTCCTTTCCACCAGTGGGGCAGCTCTTCTGCAAAATCCTACAGTCCGTTGGAGGTCAGCTGATGGGCTGTATGATCACAGCCTCAAATGCTTTTTAAATCTTTACTTTCAGGGTCACAGTTTGGAGAAATTGCTCAGGGAATTGGTCCTTTGAAAGTGATGTTAATTTTAACAGAGAGATAGCACAGTCTGGTATGTTTCTAAGGCAACTGCGTGGAGTATTGAATTTCATATTCACAGCTAAAATATTCACATATTTCAAGTGGAAAAAATACCTTCAGCTCTTCTTTTAAATAAGTATTTTAAATAAGTCCCCCCCGTCAAATATATCCCCCTCATTCAGACCAAATCTTCAAACTGAAACATAAAAAGTTGTCCTAACAAAAGTACCTCAGATATATTAGTTTAAAAGATTTTTTTGAAAAATCTCTATAAAAATTAGAGCACCAGAGAACATAAATCGATTTAGAGAGATATACATCAACAGTCTCCATATTGTGGCTATTGATTTCCCTTCAAGAAGCTGTGTATTTACACCATTTGCTATAGCATAACTAAGAACTAAATCAATTGTTCTTTTTAGAACCAATATAAAATTAACACAGTATGCAGTCCTGTTCTATGAGAACAGTACATTTCAGAAATATTATGTCTTACTTGAACAGGTTGGGGAGAAGTTATTTTGTTTTAAACTCTCTCTCTCTCTCTCTCTCTCTCTCACACACACACACACACACACACATACACACACACTCACATATCTATATATATACACACACACACACACATACTGTTGTTATGTGTTCCACATTTTATATATTTTCACCATTTATTATTTTCAAATTATGCAAACTACCCCAAGAGCTTGTTGAATGGGTCGGGTATAAATGCTTACATAAAATAAATAAAAAAGAAATCATTTAAGCTCCCTGTTCTGATTATTTTATATCTTATTTCTCAGCAAATCTGTTCAAAGTATTTTATTTCAAAACAAAACTGGTAGGTGACTTCAGACACACCTGAGCACTTCTGTAATTCACAGATGTCAAGTAAGGTTCGTTGTTTTGTGTACAGTCCAAAGTAAATGTGGCCATTTGCTCTGGCTCTTTCCAGTGAACACAAACATATATTAATTCCAATGAAATAGATGTAAAATAATGAAAGAATAAAATCTGTTCTCAGAAAAGGGTACACCATGGCACTTGACGCTATCACTACATTTGACATGTACCATGTTAGATCATGTGATATACCTAGCAAGGTAATATAGATAGGGTGCACCATTTTGGGGGTCTTCACTAGATACTAGAAGATTAATCACATTCACTACTCTTATTTGGCGCTAAGGTACCCAAGGGAAGCAAACCACAGTTTTCAGTGATAATGTTTATAAGTACTAGATGTCTTGCTGTAATAGCATTTCCCCTGTCTTCCAGCAAGTACTATAGATTCATAATTTTCTGGCCACTAATGATTAGAAAATTCTGGGCACAATTCCACTGAAGTTAAGCATTGTTGAGTGCCTATGATTTCAGTCGGACAGTTACGGGTGCATCTTCCAGATGCATGCTTAACTTTCCTATTGATAGCAATAATGACCTGGTATTAAAAGTGAGGTTTCACAGAGCACAAAGCTCGAGCCCCACATATACAGGAAAGACTATTCTTTGTTGTGCAGTAAAATGTGTTGCAATAATGGAGAAATTCTTGTGTGTGTGTGTGTGTGTGCGCGCGCGCATGCATGTGTATGCGTGCGCGTGTGTGTTCTTCCTCTTACATGCTTCCAGCCATGCATTGGGGAATAGTGGCCTCCCACTTCCTCTATCACATCATCTCTTGCCAGCCCTGCATCCTTCCAAGTGTCGGTGCATCCTGGGGAGTCTACATGAGCAGAAAGTTTGGAGTGCACCACAGGAGAACACCTGTAATAGGACTACTGTGTATCTAGTGTTCTTTCTTCATAATAGAAAATAGAAAAATATGGTTTGTGGACATTTTCCAGTTTTCAGACTTTAAAATTCCATTGCATTAATCACAGATAACACACATGCAGTCCAGTTACCATTGAAATAAATGGAAAAAACTCCAAGTGATATTGATGGAAATATAGAGGCATCCATCTAAACAAATATACTTTACCTGTGGGAGAACTTGTGCAGAACAAGTGCTCTCAAAAATGTCTAGGCTTAATGGTGAACTTGGTAGCCCGACTACATGGCTCAAATGTTAGGTGAAAGTTAGTGCCTTTAAGATAAAATAGACCTTGCTTATGTCTAATGGAAAAAAAACTTAACAAAAGACCAAACATAGGAAATAGAAAGAGCAAAGCATCCTGATTAATTCAATGTCAAGGGTTTGTGGGTCCCCCCCTTAATTTATTAAAATAGAAGAAAGCCATGAGACTAACAGAAATAATTTCCCTTTTTTCAAAAGACAAGCGAAGATTGAGCAGAGGACATCCCTGTGGGCAGAGCGCCATGCCAAAGTTAAACCGTATCATAATCGTAAAACTAGAGAGTCCATAAACAGCTGTTCTAGAAGGATGCCTCCTAGGGTACCAATCAAAAGCCATGGTGCAGTTATTGTATCTTTTCTGATTTAACAGATTTTTTTGTAGAAAGTAAAAAGATAGAAGAATTGGCCAAAAAAAAATAGAGAGTTAGAAGTGGAAAATGACATAATCCGAACCTCTTGTAAAATTCCTTGAATAAAAAGTACAATTGCACAATCAAAGTCTTGTCTGGAAACACCGTTGCCAGAAACTGGAGATTGCCAACATTGAATATTGATTGTTCTTTTCCTGGGACAATCCAAAGAGTCACAAGTTTTGTTTGATAGTATGTTTGATAGGTCACTGATTTAGTATTAAGAAATATGTATAAAATTTAACATTCTCATATGAAATTCAGATTTCATTGTAAACAAGATCATTTTTTAAAAATAAAATGTTAGTTTTCATTTAAAAATGAAAATTAAAAATTCTGATCTAAAAATTAAAAAAATTAAAGTTACATGAAAAAAAGAAGTAAAAACACAACATTGGATCCAGACTTAATTTTACATAGAGTCAGTCAACCTACTGAAATCAGTTGGACTCAATGTAGTCATTAAATTCCTTTTTTATTCAACCTACCTCTGATTTAGAACTGCAATCAGAAATGAAAATCCAAAGAGCCTTAAAATCAACAGAAAGTAGTTACATCCTGTACATTGGTGATTGGCAACATTCAATGGCAGGGAAACCCCCTATAAAAATTAAGTCAACCATCTCCAGTTTCTGATATTCACCATAGGATAGGCTGACCAGATAAAATCCAGGTCAGGGCTCATGTAACTTTAACAGTTGTAGAGAAAAGGGAATTTCAGCCAGTATCATTTATATGCAATTAGTTCCTGGTGAAATTCCCTCTTCATCATAACTGTTAAAGTTGCAAAGGGCCTGCCTTCTTTTGTATATGGTCACTCTAGTATAGTGCCTGCACCTTTAACTGTTGTGATGAAGGGGGAATTTCACTAGGAACTAATTGCATACACATGACACTGGCTGAAATTCCCTTTTCTCTACAACTGTTAAAGTTACATGAGCCCTGACCTGGATTTTATCTGGTCACTCTACAGCATGCTCATTACGCCATATGAAGTCTATTGAAAGTTTCACTGAAAGACTGTTAAAGAATTGTCCTTGTCTGGTTTGACTATTCATACAAAAACAAAACAAACAAACAAATAAATAAAAATCAGCTGTAATCACAGAGTGAAAGCAATGCCTGATTTTCATTTGACAGTTTATGGTTTTGTCCTTCTCATGAGCTAGCAATGTAGTCTTTGACAAATTATACCCATTGTAGGGCTAAACGAGGAGGTATGAGAAATTACTTTCTAAAAGCTACAGAGTGTTTGGAAAGTTGTAGCACAGTTTTACATACACACATCCTTTGAACTCAACAGGACTTACTTCTGAGTAGATATGCATAAGATTGCACTGATAATTGCTAATTAGTATGCAGTCATGCTTTTGTATTTAAAAAATACTCCTTTTAAAATGTTAATCCCTTTTTATGTAGTAAATTTCAAAATGACCAAGAATTGTTCAACACCAATGAAACAGGAAAAAAGTAAGAAATTTAGCATTGTTACAGTTGGCCAGTAATGGTATTATCTAAAATTACTTACAGTGAAATCCTATTCACCTCTACTCAGAAGTAAGCCCCTTTACATTCAGTGGGCTTACTCCCAGATAAATGTGTATAGGATTGCAAACTTTAGACATATATTTTAGATAGTGCATATAAGAGGATGTGTGTGACTTGAAATTAATATGAAACATACTTAATTTTAAACTTGAGGAGGCTTCATCTAATTATTGACTGCCTTGCAAAATGATTTTGAAATGTTCATTGCATACATGTGTGAATGAAACAGATGTAAAACAACCAGTACTTCATTATTGAAAACTCGGAAGAAAGCAATTTAATGAAATGTAACTGGCAAACCAATTAAGCTTTAATGTTTAAGCAGTATTCTGTTTGCTGATTAAGATAGCGTGTTTTGAAATTTCCCACCTGTTGGATTCAATAAATATTGTCTACCAAAGTCAATAAAGTTTGGAAAAGCTGCTTTCTTGCAAATGTGTTAAATTAGCGAGCAGCGGGGAGTTTGGCCTATGTGTGTGTAAAGCAGGAAAGGCTCATGTAGATAATTCTGTCAATCAAAATCAATAAAGCGGATGACAGATTTAGACGCTAAATTTTTGTAAAACTAGACTTACTGCTCGAGTCATCAACGCAGCACTATTGGATTTTCTAGGAGTTAATGCTGAAAAAGCAGGATTATTGATTTTTGGATTTTGAGCATATTGTCTCTAGGATTTCCTAAGCGTTCTTTGTGATGCTTCACACTTAACTTGACAATGCCAGTGGCATAGCTGTATCCTTGCTTTTGTAATCATTTTCTAATCATACTGAAAGGGGATGGAAATGGCTTTATAAAATAATTATCTCTCCTCGCCCCCCCCCCCCCAAACAGTACAACTGTAGGGTTGTCTGGGCGTTTCTTCTTTGTCGGATGGCCAATACTATCCGCCATCTTCCCTAGGAATTAACATACAGTCACAGATTAAAACCTTTGACTGTCATAAATCTGCTTTCCAATATGTTTGGCTGGCAGGAGAGCTCTCAGTCCATCCCGAATATAAATAGGGTATTAGCACATCAGGTGCCACTCTAAAGTTAAACATACAATTTTGCGGTTGACTTTCTTGGTGTTGTGTATTCATTCCCTTCTTTCTCGTTCCATGCGTATGCAGACTGGTGTGTATATGCATGTGAGTGTGTTGTGTGTGTGCATATGTAAAATATAGGCTGAGATAGGATAACAAAATGAACTACTGTGCGCAAGAAATATATGAAGCTCACCCGACTGCCAGCAGCAACTGCTACGTGCAGTCCACTGATTATTGCACTTATATTGAAGATAGTCAGAGTTACAGCAGTTGTGATGCTCAGGTCCTGCACAATAATAACATATATATGGAACAGGCCTGGGCGGTGAATCAGCCTTATACCTGTAGTTACCCTGGAAACGTTTTTAAAAGCGAGTACTCTGATATGGACATGGCCCTGCATCAGTACAGCCAACCTGAATATTTCACAGAAGAAAAACCTACTTTTTCTCAAGTGCAGTCACCATCGTACTCTCAGAAGAAAGGTAGGGGCAATTTTGTTGTTTCTTGATAGCAAAAAAATTAAAATCCACCTGCATCTTGCTCTGCCGGTTGCTTTACTCTTCCAGTTTTCTCAGTTGGCTCAATTACATCTTTGACTGCCTGTTCAGAATTGAAAGCAGCAGCAACAGATGTTGCTAGGTGATTGGGAAATGATTTTTGGGGGGTGTGGGGGGAATAAAATACAAGGAATTGCCATGTCTTTTAGTTTAAACTCAGAAAGCTATTTCCTTTATATGTGTATATGAATATATCTCTACATTGCTAGAGATATTCATTGTTCATTTGCTGTTATGTTGTCCGATTGAATGAAAAAGTTTCACCTCAGTAAGCAGTTCTTTATTTATTCATGTCAAAGTGTAGTATTTTCTCAATCTGTGTTTTAAGCAGGTCCTGTCTAACTAGCATTGTTAAGTCTGAGATTGTTAATTAAGATTAAATGGAAAAAACAAGTTCTAAGATGTCATATATTAAAGTTCCAAAAGTGCTAAGCACTTAATTTTGTCAGCAGTATAAATAATTAAGGGAAAAAATAACTAAGGCAAAAATAAACTTTACTCTGTCCCATGACAAGTCAATCTAATGTTTGAGTTGGGTGGGAAGATGGGGTAGATGCAGGCTTAATATCCAATCCTTTAAATTTTAAAATATACCTGTATTATGAAGAATATAAGTAAAAAAAATATTTCCCCAACAAGAAAAATATGCAACATTTCTGAGAAAGATTTAGATGCAAGCATGTGCAAATATTGTGTAGATTCCCTGTATCATATTCATTTTTGGCTGCCAGACCAAGATTTTTGTAATAGAAATATACAGATGTTCCATGTCATGAAATACCTTGCTTACCTGTGCAATCCTATGCAAGTTTATTTGGGGATGACTCGTTAATGCATGTGTGTGGGATTGAAACCCATGTCATCTAATTAAAGAATATAATTGGACTATTATTTGATCAATATGATACCTGGCCTTCACTTCTTAGGGCTGTGCAATTAAAGTCTGACTGAGCTAATGTAAATGGCCAATGAGCAATAATTTCTTATTTTAAAGTAATTCTGTAGCCCAAAGTAGACTATTTAAGATGATATTACTAATGTTACAAATTATTATTTTTCACAATATTGTAAATAACCTGTAGTATCTACTGCATTACATCTATTCTTTCTTACCTTAAGTATCACAGTGTTATATAATGGCAAAAACCAAGCCAAATTCTATATCTGAATGAAGACAAATATTACCCGAAGGGGTTAGTATATGGATGTTACACATTTTTTAATTTGTTTAATGGGTTTTAACACTTGGACTTTTGTAACTTTCACATTTCAAATGTGAAAATATGCTTTTGATTTTTTCATTTCTCTTTCACAACATAATATTTATGTGTTTGATTATAAAATGTATAAATTACCATTCTATAAACAAACTCTTTCACTACCATAATCATTTGGGGGTTGCAAATTTTCTGTCTATGTTCAGTTCATAAACATTATTAGTAACATTTCCGTTTAAAAAAAACGCAGTCAATTAAAATAATTCAAAATTCAATGTAATTAGTAACCATTGTAATTGGCAGATATTATGTCTCTTCCATCGTAAAAGATGTTAACTAATCATTAAGATTTTGTGTGTGATTTGGTTTTTTAAATGTAATTCTATTGTTTTCTTAGCAGCTGAATTTAATGCTGGAAACATGATCATTGGTTTTTGAAAACTATTTTCTTTTCTGTATTGTAACAATCTCAATAAAAGTCCCAGAGATTTTTATTGAGAGCTGTGCATCAATTAGCATTTTCTTATCTGTTGAAAGTTGAACATATAAAGAAAGTTTGCAAAGCCCTATGCTTTTATAAGTGAATGAAGAATCGTGGCTTTTGCAAACTATCCTAATACTATCTTTATTGTACAAATTCTATTTAAAACTATGTTCATATTCCTTGGTGTTGTGTGGTCAGATGTTCTCAACCAAACACTGATAAAAGTAACAAGTCAGCTAATCCTGCCCTGAGAACAGACGGCTCTAATAAGAGACATTTGTGACAGTATTGATCCAAAATTGATTTTCCCCCTTATTCTTATTCTTCTACCTTTTTTGTTAGTTTTCTTTTTGTTAGCAAGATCTTAGGACTAGCTCATTAAAACAAAATTAAGATACAAAGCAGGTGTTCACCATCAGCTCTCTGGAGCTTTGCAGTTGTCCCATCCAACTCTTAATAACATGATTTGTGTTCAGTATGTTTGCTACCATGTTTGTATAGTGCTACTTCCTAAGAAAAATTCAAGAACTTCTAAAATGTTTACCATTTACTTTATTCCCAAGGAGAAGATAGATTTCTTCAATTCTGTTAGTAATGAAAACCTGTGCTTACAAAAGTTGCATAGCACATTGTCTTCTCTAGCATACAGTCCTAAACAGAGATTAAGTTTCTAATAAAACTCAAGAAAATAAATTTCACATGATGTGTGGAACACCATCTATGAAGGAATTATAAATACCTAGAAGATCATGAAACATAGATGATTACAGTGTATTTATATGTTCCCTACTGCTGCTTTAGAATATTTTCATTTGGTATTTTTTAAATCCTTTCTGTCTTTTTATGGTAAAAAAAAAATCTGGAGGTGGAAGATCAGAATTTGTAACCTATTATGTATTGATTATTTTTACAATATAAAGTCGCATATTAACAAAAAACTTGACTTGTTTCATTATAAAGTAAATATAACTGTAATTTGTGTCAGAGTCAGAAATAAATTTCTACAAGAAAGTGATTCAGCACAGAGGTAAGGGGAAAGCATGATTTCCCACTATAACAATAATATGTCATGATAGGCCTTGGGTTCATATGCTCCCCTTCCATTCTCCTTCTCAATTGCACCAATGGGGAGGAACCATTATTTTTTTAAAAAAACTACAGTTGCATATCTGAAGCCACAGTTTTATCATGGATTGTTTTAACTAATCACAGTTCCTTGAGTTCAGATGTCACAGGGAATTGTGGCACAGACTAGAAGGGAGGGACAGCTCATTCTCTTAGCCAGAAATAGTGGTTTCCTGTTGCATCTGAACTGAGTCAAAGAGAACTGGAACGTTCATTGTTCTGCACATACTAGCAGTTCTGCTGATTTCAGTTAAATTGCTCATTTGAACAAAGATTTGTTAAATTGGGCACTGACGCTCACCAAGGAGGTAGGATGTCAGTAAACATGCTCCATTTAGTGTGTGTGCTACTTTTGATTTGAGCTATTGTAATTTGAGTGGCATATCTTCATCAAACAAGACAATCTATACCATTAAAATAACAGTACATAAACTTTGCAAAAGAGGCTGAAGAGGAAAAACTGCTTTGTCATCCCTAACCTCTGCATAAAAACTCACAATAATCTAAACATCTGAGAGGTCATTATAAGAATAGCAAGGTTTCACTTAAAGTATGTGCTTGTTGCAGATTTAAACATGTTGTTTTCTTTAGTGATACAAAAATAATTTTTTATTACTGTAGGCTATTGTTAGTCAAGTAGGATCTGAAAGATTCTGTACTGTACTTTGAGTGACCTGAGGCCCTTTACAGATGTTCAGTAAAGGCATGGATGGGAATTCACGCCCACCTTTTCTACATCTTATCTCTACATTTTTATCTGAAGGTCTCAACAGACCCTATGTATGTAGGTTCTATTAAGATTTTCTGATGAATGTGTGGTGGTTGGTTCAGCAGGTGCAATCCAGTTTCAAACACCATCCCCATTAATCCTATGTAAACCGCCCAGAGAGCTTCGGCTATGGGGCGGTATACAAATGTAATAAATAAATAAATAAATAAATATTCCTTAAACTTCTGTAAAGTGCTAGAATGCTTAATACGTGTTACAGAAGCTTCAAAGAACATGGCATAATTTTCAGATGTGGTCTGTACTCACATATATTGTATATGCAATCATTTATTTCTGTCTATATCTTGCCTTTCTTTAATTTAGTGGACTAAAGGCAGGGGATGTATTTTTAATTTTTTTAGATGTATTTGTATTTTATTTATTTTTATTGCATTTTTATACTGCCCAGTAGCTGAAGCTCTCTGGGTGGTTTACAAAAATTAAAACCATGAAAACTATTCAAAATATAAAACAACAACAGTATAAAAATGTAGCATAAAAATACAAGCAGGATAAAACCAGAAGCCGGATAAAATCAAGCAGAAATGCAGAAATTAATACAGATTTAAAATACTATTTTAAAACAGCAAAGTTAAAAATTAGACTGATAAAGACTTTGTTATTTTCTCAGTATTTTGACTGATAAACTGTTAAAATACTGAGAAAATAACAAAGTCTTCACCTGGCATCTAAAATAGTATAATGTAGGTGCCAGGTGAACCTCTCTAGGGAGCTCATTACATAGCCGGGGTGCCACAGCAGAGAAGGCCCTTTGAACTCAGGATGCTTAAATCACAGATTCTTTTTTTAAAAAGTGAAATTAGTTTTGTAAGACCAAGAAGGCTTTATATTTATTTTTCTCAAACAGCATCTCCTCCAGCTATGCTGCATAGCAAACTGCTAGTGAAAGAGGGGAGCAAGCAAGGAATGCTAACTTGAAGAAAGATATTATGGCACCATGATTTCCATTCATTTCCTATGTTGAGGCACTTGAAACTTTTTATAACATTCCAACAAAGTACAGTTGCCTATATTTTTTCTGATTAATATGTACAAACACACAAAATGACATACAGTTGCACACACTCCTTTTATATGTTTTAGAACTTGTATTTTTACTTTTATTACTTCTACTCAGGCCATTTTATAGTAGAAGTCCCATAGACATATCACTTATAGAATAAGATTTATAATTAATGAATGCCTTTGTTTCTTTAGTTATAGTGATTCATTATTATGGGTTTTCTTGTTGTTGTTGTTGTTGCCTTTATTTTGTTAAAACCGTATTTCAGAAAATAAAAAAAAATCATGACAAAAAAAAGAGGGGTGTTTCAAAGCAGGTTGAGATATATCATGGAGGGATGTGCTCAATCATTAAAAACAACAACAACAACACATCAGGCATTCTACAAGTCTAATGCAAACCCCTTCCATGACCTGAAACATATCTTTGGAACATAGCCATTAACTTCAATGGGACTTAAGTAGACTAGCCATAAATCAAAAGGCTCAAGTGTGTGGTATGATGTTCGAAAGGGAGAACATTTATATCCCTCCTGTGTAGAGATGCATGGGCAGGTACAGCTCATTCCATTAGAAGTGTGAAAAGCCAATGAAAACAGTATTTTTTCCCCTGTTTTCCTGTAAAATTTGAACATACTTTGTATCTCTTATGGAGTAGGTGTAACTATATAAGTTAACTGTTTTGACTATGCTCTGTGTCTCTGGAATAAATTATAACAGTTTATCTGTAAGCTGATTAGAACCATTTTTTACTCAATGGCAATTACTCGGCAAATAATTAAAAAAAGCGGCAGCATATCACCAAGCATTAAATTTCCCCATCATCAAGGGGGAACATGACAATAAAACTCTATTTTCCTTGTTTTTTCAGAGCAGACAAATGATTTAAGAAGAAACTAAGTGGCTTGCCTAAGGAAATATACCAAACTGGAAAGGGGAGTGGGAATATAATCAGATTCTCTCTTTGCCTTATTCAGTGATTCATACTACCTTAACTTTCTGGATAGATATTTCTAAATTAATTTGCGCCAGTATTGAGTTTGGTTGACAATAGTCACATTTATTGTTTATAATGAAGGAACACTGTATTAGAGTTATATTGATTCACATCTCAATATTAACATAAAATGCATCTTCCTTAAAGTACAGTACACTGTACTTCAATATATTTAAGAACAAGGAACATGTATTTAAGAGCAAACCCTGCAATTGGCATTTTTGTGAATAGTCAGAACACCCACTACTTATTGCAGAAACTTGGAATAGGTCTCTTAGGATGGGGGCACTTGACCATTTGCTCATGCAGTGTCCCACAGTTTGAATAGAATTGAACTAATATACCCTACAATTTACTTAAAAGTGTTCTAATTTCCTACACAAAGGGACACATGGATATTTTTGCTTCTAAGAAAGAAATGGAATATGGTTCCACTGGGATGTTAGTAACAAGAAAAACAAAAGTGAAAAGTCAACTTTGTGTAGGAGCTTTTTATTAAACCTATTACCATATTTCCACTTTTCTGTTGATATATTTAAACTGGGTTTGGCCATGAAAAACTTCTGAGCTACATCTTGCTAACAAGGCACACATCAGAAAGCTATCAGTACACTGCAATTACTAGACTGAAGAGTTGGTGTCTTCTCAAGATGAGAAATTTACCTTGTTTTTAATTATAGCTAAAATCCGTTGGCTTCTATGAAATAGATTTATCTCAGATACATTTCATGTCTTTATCATGAATAATATTCATTACTCCAAGGAAGAGGGAATGAATATTACCCAGGGTACTATCTGTTACCTTCACAATAACCTTTAACTAACACAAAGCATAATAAAACACATTAAATAAGGCAAGGTCTGCCAATTGGAGCCAGGTGCAAAATAGTGGGTCATGGGGGCAGGCATATTCCTAGACTCAAGGAACAGGGCTTTCCCTCAACGTTTCTTCATTTAAGGAGCCTAATTTGGAGGGGCTAGAGAATGCTTTTTGCTGTTGTTAAACAATTAGGGCTCAGAAACACTTGCAGATCTACTGCATATTGCCCAGAAATCTACCACTGGATCCTGAGCTACTCTCTGTCCAACAAAGGTGAAAGAATAACAGAAAGACTAGCAAAATATACAAAATACATGGGGGGAAATGTAAAGGTACACAAATATACCACCAAGGATATATTATAAACAAGCAAAATTAATATTTGACTTTTTAATGTTCAATATTTTAATTTTTGTAAACCACCTAGCGAGCTTCAGCTATGGGGCAGAATATAAATGTAATAAATAAATAAATAAATAAATAATAATACAAAAGAACAAAGCTATTGATGTATGATAATTTCATAGTCTTATTACTGAAGAAGCAGCACTATTGCCATTAGGGTGAATAATTTTTGCTTTCAGTTTTGACAGTTAGAGCAAATGTATCAACATCTGCTATTAGCATATTTTTTGTGGAATTATTGAAATCTGTGTCCTTTTGAATAAAAGTGACCTGTTAAATCTCTTCTACAATATAGTAAATAATGATCTTCTTCAATAAACCTGCCACACAAAGAGTGTAGGCCTCAAGCATTATTGTCAGCCTTCTGAACCTCTAGCACACAACATTTGAAACCTGAGTAAAGAAGCTCTAAAAGAAGGTAAAGAGACAACTGGTGGGTAATCCTTCATATTGCACATTTTAATTCAATGTGTTGAGGAAGGAGATAAACATTCTGTGGTGATGTTTATTTGAACTTCTATGTCTTGCTGTCTATTCTAAGTTGAGATTTTGCTGAAAACGGCTCCCTCAAAATTAGATCAGATAAAACTAGGCAACTTATCGATACAATCTTTATTTTTATTTTTATTTTTTGCTAGTCAAATGTGTTTCAAAGAAATCTCTATTAAGAAAAATGCAGATATTTCACCCTAGTATACTCCATAAAATGTGCATAGATACGTTCTCTGCAAAGATCACTTCAGTCAAAAGAACATTTGCTAAGATCTGTATGGAACCCTTCCATGTGAAGTCTTGTTTATTAATGGACTAGTAGTAAGAGTTGTGAACAATGCAGTACAAGAGGCTAAGGGTGTTTTTTTTAACTTCTGGATTGGAAATACAACACCGGAGAATCATTGAGTAAAGAAGATAGACTTGAACTGTCCTCCAGGAACAATGGATTGTAAAGGCAAGTTACCAAGCAAGCATCTCAATCAGGTTGAATAGTTTTCAAGAGGAGCTGTTCACATTGGATTATGGAACACACATTCTTCTAAGGTGGGGGCATCTGCTCCTGCTGAGCAGTTTGGCTTTGTCAAGAGTTCAGATTAAACAGCTTTGTGGTTGGGAGTCTGACAGACTGCAGCTTTATCTTCCAACAGTCATAAAAATGACAGATGAAGGTCAAGGTCATCAACAGTTATTTGAAGTCTTCCATTTAATTCTTGATCTGCATTTGCATTGTTAAGATATAGCACATCCATGTGACAAATTGTGGCAGTATAGTGCCCACTTAAAGACCACTACATTATAATATGATCTGTTTGGTAAAGAATGATATGTGTGGAAGAAGGTGTGTGTGTGTGTGTGGGGGGGGGTGTCTTAGGATGTTTCTTCACTCCAAGTTTTTTCTTTATCAAGTCTTGCTTTTATGATGGCTGCAAAGATTTCTGCCACCATATGAGCATGCTGTTGGCTGTTTACCTGGTGCTCACATGTTTTCAAGGTGCAGTAATTGTTGCTGGTTCTCCCCCCAGTCTGCTTTCTCACAGCAAAGTCTTTGTGACCATTTTCTACAGTCTATAGAAAATAATGCTGTGTTGGTTCACTCTTGTTTGGCATTGGGAATGCTGTCTTTCGAAACACAATGACTAGGTTTGCAGGATCGAGGAAGGAAAATAAGACATCATAGCAAGGGTGCATGGGGTTGGTGGGTTTACAAACCACCCCAGAACCCATGTCTTGGTCTAGAGTTGTGGAGTGGTTTGTAACCCACCCCCACCATGCATCCTCACTGGGTTCGGGCAACACAACAAACTGCAAGTGTAATTATGATAATGATAAGGCACACAACCAACACATGCTGTGATGGCTTTTTTCCCTTTCTGGTTCATGAAAACTCAGTCAATGTATAGAAAGCTTTTCAAATAATAATAAAAACATATTTTGCTATTGTGTTGTTTCTACTTGTTTTCGATTTATTGAGACTTCTAATATACCTTTTGGGTTCTATTTAGCAAATCCATAAATGCTGAAATCATCTGCCCTTTCTCATTAGCAATTCAGAGTTTCCCTTGCATGGTTACTATTGTAATCGCATCCACACCCGCAATGGGATGGAGAATGGATGATATTTGAAACAACATTTTGGGTTCCCAGTTCAGCTGCAACCTGGAGATACTGTGATTCTGATATTAGAATACTTGTCCCTCATATGAATTCACTCAATGAGTTCAAGAGAAGCTTTCAATAAAATAATAAAAAATAAAAAATCCTCTTGACTCATTATTAAATAATTGCCAGTTATATAAGAGGCTAATAGCAGCTAACTTTAGAACCACAGAATAGTAGAATTGATCATTTAATCAAGCCCTGGGCTGATGTAGGAAATCCACTGCTACAGCATCCATGATAGGTGGCCAGCCAGCCTATGTGATGCAGGTTCATGTGAAAAATGTAACGTATATGCTGATCCAGAGGCACATAATTTCTGGCAGCAGAGTTCCAGGGGTTTTGTGCCAATAAAGTTAAAAAGCCACAAAGACCCATTATTAATATGACTACTGAATGGTGGCTATTAATATATCCAAAGCTTTACAATGTCTCTTGATTTCCCTATTATTATTGTGACATTTAGTGCTCGCAGTGTTGAACATTTTGTGAATTACCACTATGAACTCCTTTCCCTAAACATTTTGCATCCTAAATAGGTAACGTGTTGAAGCAGAAAACATATAGAGGAACCTATTTCAGAGTAGGTTGCATTGGAAGAGATCTGTTTTCTTGCATTCATTATTTTTAGAAGCTGTATCTTATCTGCTCCACATTCACCGTCTATTTAGTGGGGAATGGCTCTATGAGCAGGAATTTTATTCATTTATTAAAACTTTGTATCCCACCTAGCAGCACAACTGTGAATAACTATACTATATATGTATGTATGTATGTATATGTATATGTATTTAAAAAACTCCAAAAAAAAGAGCATAGCTTTGGAGCTATGCAGGCCTTTTTGCTTCAGTGGTGGGTTTGATAAATGGAAAGGATGGAAGGTGATTTTCACTGATTTTCATCTTCCTTCTGCAGATTGCTGCACTCCAGGGGGCTTGGAGAGAAAGGAGGCTTTTGCAAAATAAATAAATAATAAACCCTCCCTCCCTTTTATGTTGGTGGAACCTTCTGCTAGAGCATAGAGATTGCTGTTAGTGGAAGGACTTCAATCAACCCCCCCACCCCCCCACCCCCGGTCCTCCTTTGAAAGAAATAAAGCTTGGGATGTGTTTTCCAGCGCTTCCAGTTACTTCCTTCTCTCTTTCATTCCCTACCCTCCAAATAAATAAATAAATATTAGAGCTGACAGTACAATCTAGATGGGTCTACTCAGAAGTATGTCCTAGTGACTACAAAGGGTTTTACTCCCAGATAAGCAGATATAGGATTGTAGCCCAGCAGTGACATGGAGGACTGCCTTTTAAAAAACCCTATTGATTCACACAGCAGTAGATTATGAGGCAGAAGAAGGGCACAAGGGGAATAAAGAGGTAAGAGGTGTGCTCAGCTATGACAATGCAGAAGGGAGTTTTTCAGTTTCATTGGTTTGGTTGATGTGGAACATGCTATTT
The DNA here is from genome assembly GCA_029215795.1 of Anniella stebbinsi. Taxonomy (NCBI): domain Eukaryota; kingdom Metazoa; phylum Chordata; class Lepidosauria; order Squamata; family Anniellidae; genus Anniella; species Anniella stebbinsi. Next base: position 188,348,777 of record JARDYH010000002.1, read on the forward strand.
ATTGGATGGGACAAGTGGAGCATAACGTAGGCTGGCTCTACAAGAGAGGTTTAAAGCTCTTTCAAGGCGCTTAAAAAAAATTACCTCTACAAGAACGGAGTGCAAATCGGGTGTAGAGGCGCGTTATCTCTCCGATTATGCGCATTATCGAATGTGCGTTAAATTGCGAGTTTTATTTTGCTCTGGACATTAAAGCGCATTTTGGCTATGTGAACAAGTGCTTATGCGCATTAACTACTTGTAAAGCACATTTTGGTCATCCATTAATGCGCTTCACCGCCTCCGCCTCCCGTGCAGAGGGATTAGTTGTAAATGCGCTTCTGCGATTATGCGCATAATCGCCTAACCAGGCACAAAAGCGAATCCTTGTAGAGGGGACCATGGACTTTGGGGAAAGGGGGAGTGAGCAAAATAAGAAGTGGCAGAGTGCTGGCAGCTAGAACAAAGCAGCACAGTTGGAACACATCAGATACAAAAGACATTTTCCCATCATCTCCCCAGAGCAGTGGGACGGGGACCTCTGGAGGCAAGGCTGTTCTTGGTAATCCTCTCCAGAAGAGTGATGTATTTTACTGATGTTGTCCAGTTCAGTTCCAGTGGAAGATGATGCAGGCACATGTGGTGAACACAATTTCCATGGACAGCAAGCACTCTTCTACTGAGGGAGAAGGAAAGAAGGAAGATCAGTGTTTGACTGGGGGAAGTGGAAATCTAGGGGAATTTTTTTCCTCATGTCTGTCTATTCCACCTCCCCTTAAAGGGGAAAGGGAGACAGACCACTGGCAGAGACTGCAGTGAAGCCACCCACTTCCCACTCAATACACTGCTGTGTGGCACAGAATAGTGGAATATGTACAAGGAACACAGCCCAAAACTCAGAGCAGCAATTCTGTTTAAAACAAATACTGGCACAGTGTTGCTTCAGTAACTAAAGCATTCTTATTGAAGATAGTCCTTAGGTTTAGAAGGAATACATTCTTCCCATTATTGGGCAGAAATAAAAACAACATCTGAGAAGTTGTTTGTTTGTTTGTTTGTTTAAATGGGGCAACTTGCAGCAGCAATTTAAGTTGCTGCTGCAACCCTATATCCTGTAGGATCATTCTGTTCAGTGCCACTATTACACTATTAAATCTTTTTTTAAAAGCCTGATTTGCCCTTAAAGGTTTTATTCTACATGGAAATAATTATTAGACTGAAAAATGCACAGTTCCCCCCCCCAAAAAAAAACCCAGAAGCAGAAGACTACATTTCTTCCGGCTTCTGCTCACTGCTTTCCTACAAAATATGTAGGGATTTGTATTCTACTATAACTTTTGCACCAGGATTTCTTGCTATGTTTTTTTTCCAGGGGCATGAATATTACTTTGGATTTGAACCTTAAAGCTCTGAGCCTACTTTGAGACAAGTTTTAATATATAACCATTTAAGAACATAAGAAGAGCCATGCTGGATCAGATCAACATTCTGTTTACAGATTGGTCAACCAAGTGCCCACAAGAAATCCACAAGCAGAACACTGAGTGCAACAGCAGCACCCCACCCATGTTCCCCAGCAACTGAAGTACATAGCAAAGGCATACTGCCTCTGATACTGGAGGTAGAGTATAGCCATCACGACTAGTACTACTCATCATTTTTTTTCTTTTCTTTTTTTGGCAGAAAGTTATTAGCCCACAAAAATAATTACTAGCCCATCGACACATGCATACCAATGTAAGTCTTTTGCGGCATATCAACATCTTGGAATGGAAAAAGTAATTCCTTTCTTGCAGGGTACAGCTTTCTTGCCTGGATTCCTGAGGCAAGCAGGCAAGGGACTATTTACAACCCCCTGCCATAAAGGATAGTTTACTTTAGGCTGTCCAGATGGCTCGGGATTTCCCGGTCCTAACCGGGAATCCAGGGGCAAACCGGCCCAACCGGGGGGCGGGGGGGCAAACCGGGGTGGCGGGGGGTCACGCGGCGGTGGCAGCAAGCAAGGAGCGGCGACGAAGGTGGAGGAGGAGCCCGGGAAGCGGCCGCCCCAGCTGGTAAGCACAAAGGGGGGCACTTACCTGCTGGGGTGGCCGCTTCCCGGGCTCCTCCGCCGCCTTCGCCGCCGCTGCCGGGCTCATAAGGCCAGAGGCCGCGTGGAAGAGGCAGGAGAGGGCCGGATCCGGAAGTGGCGTAACCGTGACTTCCGGATCCAGCCCTCTCCCGCCTCTTCCGCGCGGGTGGCAAAGGAGGACCCCGCGCAGCCGCGCAGGCGAAGGAGGAACCCGGCGCGGCCGCGCGGGCAGCGAAGGACGACCCCGCGCGGCCGCATGGCCGAAGGAGGAACCCGGCGGTAGGTCCAGGCTGGTTTTTTTGGGGGGGTGTGGCTTGGTGGGGGGGTTGTTTTGGGTGGGGGGGGCGGGGGGGACCGGGATTTTTATTTTTAAAATCTGGTCACCCTAGTTTACTTTTATATAGAAACAGTCTATTTTTTATTTTTATTTATGGTATTCTTCCAGAGAGAAGTAGACTTCTGCACAACATCCAATTTACTTAGTTGCTGGAAATCCCCACACTGTGAAATTAAGACATAGTATATATTGCGGATGACTTTCCTGCATATGTTTAAACACTACTTCAAAATAAATGCTATTCTGACCTAACTTCATTTCCCCAATCTAACACTAACTGTTATTTAAAATATCCTGCACAACCAGTTGTCTACCAAGTCAAATTTAAATCACAGTTTGATCTACATCAAAAGCCCCATAAAGTGGCCCATAAAGTTTCAATAAATGTCCTCTTTTTGCTTCCGCCTTGGGCTGAAGTCCTAAATACAATTGCTATGTAATAAATGTATCATTCATCCACAGATGAACTTGCAACAAATGTAACACTCATATTGCAATCCTACATTCTGATCTAAATTCTACCTATGCTAAACAATTGTTTTGTAGAACATGTTTGTGTTTATTGATCAGATGACAGATGGCTTGTGTTGTATTCCCCCTGCTATTTCCTTGTTTATTTTAAGATTAAAAGGTATATTAAATAAGCATATTGCCCTAACAGCAAATATTATTTAAGTACAAAACATGAATAATCAATGTAAAAAAAGTAAGTTTAGAAGAATTTTGTGGAAATTCATAACAATCAAATGGACGTATGTACATAACATGGCTTAATTCCCTTTCTCTCTCTCTCTCTCTCTCTCTCTCTCTCAATAATATTTGCCAAAATACAATAATTTATTTTTCTCTGAGAATGAACTTGTTTTATGGCCCTGAGTCTTTTGAATCAGATGATTTTAATGTGTCCAATTTCTTTAGTTGATCTATTAGGTTAGCCTGATTCTCTCCTGTTCTGACTTAGATTATTCTTTGCTTTTTTATATGTCTTAAGCAAATATCATATTGCTATCTTCTCTGCAAAAACTGAGGCCAGATCTATAGTTAGTGTCAAATCATTATGAATGTGGAATAAAAAGCAGGATGTAACACTATGAAAGTGGTATATGGAATGTGGATTGTGCGCCAACAATACCACTATAAAGCAGTAGTGTATAGATCTAGCCCCAGACAAAAAGTCATTCTGTATTTTTATATTATCTGTATTTGTTGTTAAAAATTCACCTTATAGCCTAGCATGGCTTGGGATTCGTTGTTGTTGTTTAATCATCTTATTTTAATGAGTTGGATCCAGATATTGCCATACTTAGAGTAGGCCCATTGAAATTAACAGGATTTAAGTTAATGGCTAACTTATTCCATTGATTTCTATTGATTACTCTGGGGATGACTAAGTAGAGTAGTCCCATGAAACCAATGGGTCTTGAGCCCCATTTCAATGTGATTTCAATGAGTCTACTCTAGTTATGACTAAATTTGTTTGTGTAGGGTGACCAGATAAAATCCAGGTCAGGGCTCATGTAACTTTAACAGTTGTAGAGAAAAGGGAATTTCAGCCAGTGTCATTTGTATGCAATTAGTTCCTGGTGAAATTCCCTCTTCATCACAGCAGTTAAAGTTGCAGGGGCCCTGCCTTCTTTTGTATGTGATCACTCTAGTATAGTGCCTGCAACTTTAACTGTTGTGATGAAGAGGGAATTTCACCAGGAACTAATTGCATACAAATGACACTGGCTGAAATTCCCTTTTCTCTACAACAGTTAAAGTTACATGAGCCCTGACCTGGATTTTATCTGGTCACCCTATGTTTGTGTCTTACTTCCCAGAATTTGAGCATGATTCAGCAAAGTTAAGCACTTTTCTCATTTATTTCAAAAGGGGAATTAAGCATATGTACTGAAATCAGTACGGATTAAAAGTGCTTAACATTGAGTGGATTGAACCTTTCATGCATTCATGTTGATTCTAGCAGTGACTGTTCTTCTTTACCCACTTCTGTTTCCTGTAACTTTTCCTTTCGATTTTTCATTATCAAGCATCTCTTGATTGAGCCAATTTGGTCTCTATGTGCTTCCTGCTTTAAGTTAAGGAATTGCTTGTCTCACAATAAGGCCTTTTCTACATGAGGCATTTATTGTGCACTAGTCGTTTCCTACTTATGGTTGTTTACGGTTCTTTAGATGATGCCTTGACCCTCTAATTTTGCTTCTGTGTCTAATAAGCACTTTTGGTGAATTCTTTTTAGAACAGGGAAAATGCAGCATTTAATTGTGAAAGCACAGGAAACTGTTTCACTTGTGTATCAGTGCTATTCTGCAGTACCACCTAGAGGTTATGTAGCATAAAAGCAGGAAAGGAAACACTTTTTATTGTAGAAAAGTTCTATGTGATAGTCTTGAAAACATTAAGTACGTGTGTCCTTTGTCTAATTAAACCTCTTCGTTTACACTCTCGCTTTCTGTCTCACTTTTTCTCTGCAGGGTACATACCCAGTTACTTAGACAAGGACGAGCTATGTGTTGTGTGTGGTGACAAAGCCACTGGGTATCATTATCGCTGCATCACTTGTGAAGGCTGCAAGGTAAATAATAGCCAGTGCTAAAGGTTGGGAAATGGAAATTACAAGCTAGTTTCGTTCTCCAGCTGCTACGTCTGCTTATGCATATTACATAAGTAGACATAGTAGTTAGGAAACAACATCTGTTACACATATACTACTACAAGAATGCTACTAATTTTTTGTCTTTAAGAGAAGTTAATTTTTTTCAGATCGAAATGAAAAAAACCCTCAAAGCCTATTTTTCTTGTTTAATGGAACTTTTGAGAGTTTTTTTTATTTGTGCAAATTTATAAGGGTTGGGGCAAAGGGCCTGAATCCATAAATCTCCTTGAAACAATTGGTGTTTGTATGAGAAGTTTAAATCTGCTGATGGTAAATTGTGTTTTGCTTGCCACTACTACCATTCTGTGTTAATTGTGGAATGCAAATGTCATTGGCATGTGTTGGAAGTTTCCTGTGATGTAACTAGATTACCGCCATCTTACAAATTATATGTAGGTTTTAGGTATTTTTGTGGGGGGGGGGGCAGCTGGGTCTCTTCTGTTATGCAACTTTAGCATAACAAGAAGCACATCTACCACAGTTTGAGTTCTGCCATTTTGTAAACTTTTTTTTCCTTTTTAAAAATGCTTTGGAAACTGTGTGTTCTATCTCTCCTGCAGATACCCTAGAATTGTTTCCCCCCTCCCCCATATTACAATTAGCGGTGTAGCGGCCTTCTCTTTCCTTAAGCAGCTAAGTAATCCTGACACATCAATTACACATAATGACCTTGAAAAGGCAATAATTGCAGAACTATTGCAGAAGATATTGCAATAATTGCATTATCCTCTAAAGCGAACATCTCCTGTGGGCACCAATATGCCCCATGTACACCTCTCTTGGCACCCCCCCCCCAGTTTGTTTGTTTGTTTGTTTGTTTGAACGGGGAAGTTGGCATGCTGCAAAATGAATTTGTACTGTATCAACAAATGAGGCCAAGGATCTTATTTCCCAATTAAAGATAAATAAAGCACCCAGAATAGACTTCATACCACCAGAATTATTAAAATCTAATATCAGTTGGTGGGCCCCACTGCTGGCCGCTGTATTCACTCATTTTAAAGCAGTAGTGTAGATAGGCTCTTAGTCTTACCAGTTTGCCTTCTGGGAAATAAGTGTTTTGTGACCAGCCATGCCCATCATGGTAGATACTTTGTGAATGGGCAAGTCTCCCCCTATGGAAGTCATTTTGTGAGAATGCCCACAACACTATCAAAATTCCAAAAGTGCCCACTGACCCATAGAGATTGGAGATTCTTTCCATAAAGCCTCCAGTGAAAACCAATGAAGCAGTTGCCTCTCTGAGGTAAGGAAAGTAAGGAATGAATGGCACCATGGCAAGAATCCATGTAGGGCATGATTCCATAAGGTAAAGACAGATTTAACATTAAAACAGAAATTACAGTCAGTTCTTTCTCCCTCAATATGAACCGAATTTACATAACAGCTGTAAAACAGTGCATTGAGTCCTGGTTTAGCTCTGTACATGGGAGGTGGAAAGGGGGAGAAGGCACCAATTCAGGAACAAGAAGAGAGAAGTTCTAAGGTGCACCAAAGTATACCTTCTTCAGACCAAAGCAGGAATTCCACCTAAAGCTATCCTTGTCAACAGACATTGCATCCTTATTGATGTGAGCTGAAATGATCCAATGCAGTCAAAATTTCATCATACTAATGTAAAACTTTGAAGGTACCCTGCCTTGAAGACCATCCAGCACTTTACTGTAATTGCTGCAGTTGGCAAAACTGACATCTAGGATTCCTGTAGGCTGCCTGGATGGTCTGAAAAAACTGCAGTGGCACTGTCAGTTATACGACGCAGCAGCCACCTGGCAGCCATCATTGGGCTTTCCTGTGAAGCTGCGACTTTAAAAAGTCGGGGACTTACCTTGACTATTATCCCCAGAGCGAGGCAAGTATGGCACATCCACTGTCTATCCTCGCTTTGGAGTCGTGGCAGAAGTGTTCCGGGGTGAATGGTGACCCCTGATTGGTTGCTGTCCACCTGGGCAGAGGGCAGGGAGCGGGCCAGTGGCTGCTGGAAACTCCACGGCTTCCCTCTGCATCTCCACTGCAGAAAAAGTACAGGGTTTTGCTTAAGGCAACGGCACCCCAGCACCATTTAGGCAGCCCCCTGGATATGCACATGACTTAATATCCAACTCTAGTTGAGTCAAATTCCAACCAGAGGAGGGTGAGCAAGAAAGCTGACATTCTAGAATCATACTGCATATTGTTCATTGTCTGTAAATTAAACAAGCAATTATAATGTCCTGCATATTCAAAAATGTGGAGAATTTTGCATTCTGCTATTTAAGCTTGATATTTTGCATTCTCTTTTTCATATAGGGTTTTTTCCGAAGAACTATTCAGAAAAACCTTCACCCGACTTACTCTTGTAAATATGAAGGAAAATGTGTGATAGACAAAGTCACGAGAAACCAGTGCCAGGAATGTCGCTTCAAGAAATGCATCTATGTTGGCATGGCAACAGATTGTAAGCTGCTTCTTTATTTTACTGTGTTGTTTGTTTTTATTAGGCATGTTTATTTCACTGCAATATCATCACTGGTACTTCCTCCCACCACCCCATTTTTTATTCTGCATTGTTGTATGCTGGACTAGAATATTGGTTGTTGTCTCCAGCTAATTTTTCCACTGATTTCTGTTTACTCTTGAAAAGATGGGGCTTTCTTCTGACCCAGCCATTTCAGGTGATGTTAAGGAGATGAACAATTTCTATAGCAGGAGTGGGAGTTTTTGCAGTGGCTTCTTGCAGGGGGGGAAATCATCATGCCTAAAGATTTGGAAGAATGGGACAGTTGGATGCTGTTGTTCTATGAGTCATCTTGCAGTTGTTTGTTTTATTTTTAGCCAGAAAGAAAAGGAGCGCTACTCCACTTTGAAGGAACCAGAGCATATGGCTGCAAGATTAACCCTTAGCACACTTACACTCCTAAAATTTCTCAGGAGAGATTGATTAGTATAAATGAGATTAACTCATACAAATTTGTCCTTATACTTGTTACTAGAGTAGAGCGAAAAGATCCAGGATGGGGGGGATCCTGTTTTAAAAATTAGAAAAGTAAAGGCCAAGATCCAAGGAGCTACTTTGTCTGGGGCCACAGGCTTGGCTATGCCCAGTGGGATTTTTAACATGGAACACAGAAAGTTGCCTTTTACCAAAACGATGTAGTTCACGGAGGATAAAGCTATCGATGGGTATTAGTCATGATGACTATATATTATCTCCGGTATCAGGAGCAGTATGCTTGTTTATGTATAACTGTTGCTTGGTGCTGTTGTGCTCATGTCCTGTTTGTGGATTCCGCGGGCAGCTGGTTGGCCACTGTAGAAACAGAATGCTGGACTGATCCAGCATGGCTTGGGTGACCACATGGAAAGGAGGACAGGGCGCCTGTATCTTTAACAGTTGTATAGAAAGGGAAATTTCAGCAGGTGTCATTTATATGCATGTAGCACCTGGTGAAAATCCCTCTTCATCACAACAGTTAAAGCTGCAAGAGCCCTGCCCTCTTTTGTATCTGGTCAAGAAGGCAGGTCTCATGTAATTAGTGTAAAAATGCAATGGAGAGCTTGTTTTTCTGGTAAGAAGGGAATTCTGTATTCGAGTTTTTTTGCCCTTATCTTTTGATCTTGGAGAAGCCTGATTTATTTCCTTCCATATTTACATGTGCTGCGAGTACATTTAATGTTAATGCTTACTGAAACCACAAATTTTAATACTCTCATCAATTTCAGTGATTTGGAATTCATTAGATTTTGGAGGGCATGCTTGGCTGTACATGGGAAAGTGACCTATAGATGTAGCACTGGTTAGTCAAACTGCTTCTTGCCGGCTCCCAAAATAGATAACCCTAATCCCCAAAACAGATTACACAGTTCCAAGAAGTGTTTGCAATCCGTTTTTCTGTTACATGTTCTTTCCTTGTTAGTGGTGTTGGATGACAGCAAGCGGCTAGCAAAAAGGAAATTGATAGAGGAAAATCGAGAGAAGAGACGCCGGGAAGAGCTGCAGAAAACAATTGGGATGAAACCTGAACCAACAGATGAAGAGTGGGAGCTTATAAAAATTGTTACTGAAGCACACGTGGCCACCAATGCACAAGGAAGCCACTGGAAACAGAAAAGGAAATTTCTGGTATGTACTACAGCAGTGTAGAGCCACCTTCCCGAAGCTGGTGATGTGCAGATGTGCTGGACTAGAACTGCTATGAGCCCCACCTTAGTGGTTGTAGCTGATGGGCATTGTAGTCCAGCACATTTGGAGGGTTCCAGCTTGGGGAAAGCTGGTGTAGATGCTCCCAGGATCATTCTTCAGCCCCCCCTTTTTTTGAGAGGACATGTTTGCAGCAGTTCTTATAACATCATTTACTCTTAAGTTGAATGTTAATTGAGTGAAAAGCATTGGCCATCAAAGTTTTTAGTTTTAAGGTTTCTGTATAAATCAGTAGTTGGAAACCTGTAGTCCTCCAGATGTTATTGGATTGCAACTCCCATAGCCACCATTGACTATGTTGGCTAGGGTAATGGAGTTGCAGTCCCTCAACATCTGGAGGGCCACATGTTGCCCACTGCTGGTGTAAATTGTGCAACTGAAAAACTGAGCAGAACATAAAAAAGAGGCTTCCTGAATCAAGCCAAAGGTCCATCTATCCAGTCTTCACCTTCTTCTACAGTGGGCAACCAGATGCTCCTGAGACTTGAGGGCAACAGCCCTCTCTGCTGTTAATACCCGAGTAACCGGGAGCCAGTGGCACACTAGCTCTGAATCTGGGGGTTCCGTACACCTGTCTTACCTTCCATGATTTTGTCTAATTCCATTTTACTGCCATCTAAGTTAGTGGACATCACCACATCTTGTGGCAGTGCTTTCCAAATAAGAAACTGCAGTGCACAACTTCATATGGATAAAAAGTTGTGTTTCGTAGGATGTGCTATAAGAAGTGGGAGGGGGGGAATAAGGACACAATAGCATATGGATGCAAAATTGTGTTTTAAAAAAAGGGGTGGATCTGGATTTACACTAAGTCAATTACACTGAATGAAATGGACTTCCCTGCAGCTCCTCTAGTCCCCTGAAAATGCTACACAGAAAGTCTCTCTACATGAGGCTTTTATCCTGCAATCTTGATTGGTTACTCACAGAGTAATGAGTTATTTAAATATGGTGAGTTTAATTTCCTCATGTAAAGAGGAAGTTGCACTGTAACAACAGCTCTACAACAGCACCATCTAGTGGCTGTATAATGAAACATATAGAACTTGCAGATAAAGGAACTCCCCGGGGTGGGGGGAGCAGAAGTGTATGTAAAGGGCCAATTTTAATCCCACAAAGAATCTGTAACAGATTCCCTGGTAAAGTTGTGGGATAAAACCCTCTATGTAGAGAAGGCCAAAGAATTAGGGGACTCTGCTGAATGGGGTGAGCTGTGGTGTGCGGGGAGGTCCCCAAAAATCAGGTGGAGGGATTTTCCTCAAGCTGAGCCTTTTCTCCTACAGAAAGCAGATCCTGAAATAAGTCTGATTGCTGCAATAAGTAAAGACATTTTTAATAGTGATCGGATGGTTCAATGGAAACCACTGACAATAATGGGACTGTCCCAGCATATAGCCTGTTATTTGACATATAACGTTAACGTGCTTTACATTTCTCTTCCTTAACTGTAGAGATTTTCAGGTTACAAAGGCTTTTGTCTGGATGAGAAAAGTTTACTTTGGGATAATGGCAAAACAGTACAAGAATCTGCATTGCCTGTTTTAAAGTAAAAAACAACAACTGGTTATATGGCTAGAGTCCTCAAGTATTTACTAGAAGCCCCACATTCAGCACAGCGTCTTCTGTTTTTCCAAACCCAGGGTAGGGGGCAGGATTTAAAACAGCCTTGTCCAACCTGGTGCCTTCCAGATGTGTTGGACTATAACTCCCATATTCCCCAGCCAGCATGTTTGGGATGACCTTTGAATCTGACCTGTAATGGTATAAATCAAACCTTTGATGGGAAATAGTTTTGTTTAGAGATAAGTAACAGGAACAACAGAGCAGCCCTAAGTGGTGGTGTGGAGGTGAAGTGTAGCACCTTCCACCACTCCCCAAACTCCTGTTTTGGGGGCTAACACTGTGTGGTGCTTGTGGGAATACTGTGGTCATAGAGTGATGCCCACAGATGTTTTCATGGGCTTCTTGGGGAGGTGTCTTCTCCCCTCCGCTGATAGAGCTTCTCTCCACTGGCAGCTGGGCACTTCCTCACCCTTTTTAGACTGTTATTTATTTAATTTATTTATTTGATATTTATACTGCCCAACAGCCTAGGCTCTCTGGGCAGTTTACAACTAAAACCAAAATATAACAATCCAGATTAAAATGTCAAAACTTTAAAAGCCACATAAAACCAGAATAAGTTACAGTGCAGGGAAAGCTTGTCTAAAAAGATACGTTTTTAGGAGGCATTTAAAAGATATTACATTTTCCACTTCCCAAACCGCACGAGGGAGGGTTTTCCAAAGGGGCTAGTATTCCTCTGTCAGTCATCAACAGGCCTCTAATAGTGAATTAGACCATTCTTCTCTAATTCCTGTCCTGATTTTAACTTAGTTATGGCCAGAAAATTGGAATACAGCTTTGTTTTTCAAGTGAAAGCTTCCATGATTTAAATGTATATACTGGACAAAGCATGCAAATATCACGACAGTGATAGGAAATACAAAACTTATACGGCATTGATCTGGATTACTGAGTAGATGTTGAAAGGATATGGTCTATGTTGATTCCTATGCTATATTTTTTCCTTATATCACAGGTTAGCCCTGCCATAAAAAAAAAAGCCTTTGGCAATTCTGCATAAGCAACCTGTCGCCTACAATTCCCATCAAGCCTAGCCAGCATAGCTAGGCATGAAGAATGATGTAGCCCCAAAACATATGGAGGGCTACAAGTTATCCATTCCAGACAACAACAACAACAACAACAACAACACACACACACACACACACACACACGGTAGTAACATTTTTATAGTAAAGACCAGAAAGTCCAATTGTATAACAAAGTTAATACTGAAGGTCTTCCCTCCCTTTTGGTTTCGGGGGACAGTAAATGTCCCTAGATGAGCCAGAAGGAGAGCATTAGCTTTAGGCTTTCAAGTACAAGCACCTAAATTTCTTCCACAGGATTATATAAAGGGTTGAGAACAAGTAGCTACATGTATGAAATATTCAGCTGCCTCCACAAATGAGTACTGGCATTCTTATACAGTCTTATACAACTGTTTCTATTAGATACACTCTTGAAAAGGTAATTTTACTAAATAGTACAAAATGTAATTATGTCGTAATGGCTTTAAACCAGCCTTCCCTGCGCCCTCTGTATGTGTTGGACTACAACTCCCATCATCCCCAGCCAGCACCGCTGCCCGACACATCTGGGGCCAAGACATCCGGAGGGCGCAGGACTGGGGAAGGTTGACATAAACAAAATTAAACTGCCAGTACTCTGCAAAAGTTTAAGAAGATTCCATGTCCACTGTAAATAAATTGTCTCCTTACGATGTTTTTCTTTTCTGTTGTTAGCCAGAGGATATTGGACAAGCACCAATAGTAAATGCCCCAGAAGGTGGGAAAGTAGATTTAGAAGCCTTCAGCCAGTTTACAAAAATTATCACACCAGCAATCACGAGAGTGGTGGATTTTGCCAAAAAGTTGCCTATGTTCTGTGAGGTACGGATTTCTTTCCTATTGAAATTTCCTTTCTTTCTATGAGCTTTTTTGCATAGAAATGTGACATTTGTTGTAGAACAGTTTAACATGACTTAATGCAAAAGGTTATGAAATACATTTGGTTGGATCCAGATTAAATAACGCTTAGAGTAGACCCATTGAAATCAATGGATCTAAGTTAGTTTCTAGTTTTGATCCAGATTTAGGTACATGCAACTTAGATAGTAAAGTGGATTTTCCTTCCTCCCCACATGGCAGCCTCCCCATCCCTCCACAAATGCTACATAGGAGGTCAGGGGTTGCTGCTGAATGGGGTAGGTTGTGGCACAGGGATGGAGCAGAGAAAGGAGGTATCCCAGATAATGAGGCAGAAACACCACCACCCAATTTTCAGGGATCCCCCTTTATCCCTAGCCCCACACTGTAGCCTGCCTGATTCAGATAGGCCCCAAACCCTGAGGCCGGGTTTGGACAACCACAGGGGAAAGAAGCCAATGTACCTTCTTTCCCCCAACCCACGCATGCTGTTCGCGCATCGGCCATTTCCCTAATTACCCATGATATGGCACAGCTTATTGTGTCATCCAAACCCAGCAAGGCGCACAGTGAGGATGGCTTCTAAACCAGCCCCACAACCCATGGCTTCTTTTTTTTTTTTTTTTTAGAATAATTTTTATTTATTTCAACATAATAACCATAACAACATAAAATACATACATAATCCTCTACAATCCCCCCCGTGCACCCCCACCCCATGAGACCTCCTCTTAATCATTCTTCATCTATCCAAAAATTTATCGACTCTTTTGAAGGTTTTTGTCCCTTCCCCGATCTTAATACATATTCCAAAAAGGGACTCCATATTTCTCCAAAATCATTCTTACTGGATATTCCCCTCTTTATCTTCATTTTACAAGTCAACATATCATTCAAAGCCATATCCCATATTTCTTTATACCATTCTTCTATTGTATAGCTTCCTTGTCCTTTCCAATTTTTTGCAATCATTAATCTAACGGGTGTCAGGAGGTTGTTTATCAATTCTCTCTTAGTTTTATTCTCTTTCCCTCTATTCCATATTGCTAGTAGAGCAAGCTTTGGGTTTAACTCCACTTTACTTCCAATTATTTCACTTATTTCTTTAAACACCCTTTCCCAAAATTTTTGTACATATTCACAGCTCCACCACATATGAAAATAGGTTCCAACCTCCTGGCAACCCCTCCAACAGTTTTTAGACACTTTTTTATCAATCTGGTGAAATTTAACAGGTGTTAGATACCATCTCCACACTATCTTATAAAAATTCTCCTTAATTCTAATCGACAACAGCTTTAACATTCTTGCATTCCACAACCTCTCCCAGTTATATTCATTAATTTTTTCCTTTACATCTTCTTCCCACCCATGGCTTCTTATAGGGGTTGTGAGGTGATTTAGAAGCCACCTCCGGCACACACCTTGCTGGGTTCGGACAACACTATAACCCGTGCCACAGCACGGGGAATTAGGGAAATGGTGGTCACATGAGCAGCATGCACAGGATGGGGGGAAGAAGCTATGGTGGCTTCTTGCCCCCTGTGATTGTCCAAACCCAGCCTCTTTGTAGCATTTTCAGGGACTGAAGGGGCTGCTATCAGGAGAAAGTGATGGGGAAGTCTGCTTCCGCCAGTGCTCTTGAACTGGCTTAAACTTCCAACCCATTATGTTGTATGTTAGGCTTTTACAATTTTCACTTGCTATTTACCTGAGTGGGATCCTAAATACTTGCACCAATATGTCTCCTTAAAACCCAAAGTTCTTACATTGTATTTGTGTGCCATCCTTACGTTGGCAGTCCCACTGGAGCACTAAATCTTGTGGACCACAAAAAGGCATGAGACAACTCACATGCAACTTCTCCTTATCTGCGTTATGACTTTGCAAATAAAGCTTACAGGACTAGAATTAATCTAGAGTTAGACTGGAATAATCCATCGTTCATGTATTCATGAGAGTATTTGTGGCGGTGGGGGGGGCATGTAATGATCGTTTCTGTAACAAGCTAGAAAGTATATTTAGGAAATAACCTGAGCAGATGCAGCTGGTACAATTTGCTGTCATGGACTGTGTGACTTCCAGATAAATGGCCATTGGTCTCTCTACTCTCTTTGGCTAAGCTGTGGGGTGGGTAGAACTTCCAAAAAGCTAGGCAAGAAGATTCCTGCTCATTCCAGTTTATCTCCCCTCCAGCTTTCCAGGGCCCATCAGGAAGCTGAAAAGGGAATGGAATGGGTTGGATCCAGACTAAGTCAGTCATTGTTTTAGTCCTAGTGGAAGATGTTAGTTATAAGAACTAGCTTGTCCAATAGAGTTCCATGGGACTAAAGCATGACTAATTTAGTTTAGCTCTAACCCTTAGGCCTGGACACACAAGTGAATAGAGTTTGCTGTCTTACACATTCCAGCATCTGTGCGTCTCCTCTTCCAAGCCCCATTCTGCTTTAAATAGGTGTAGAGTCCCCTCTCCCCTACCCATCCCCCTCCACCTTTTATGCCAGCACCGCTGCTTGGGAAGGGAGGAACACTTGCTATTCTGCTGTTCGTTCACCCCACAGAAGACACCTCTTCCCAGGCTTTCCCTTGTCTCCTTTACTCGTATTACCCATCCTTCCTGTGCAGGTGGCAGAAGTGAATACATTTGCAAGGGATCTGCAGCTGCAAGGAAGGACCAAAGGGCCGAACAGGAGAGTGAGTGAAGTATGTGTGGAAGAACAAGCCTTAGGAACATAGGAAGGTTCTTAATACTAGTCAGACTCTTGGTCCATCTAGGCTAGGATTGTCGACACTGACTGGCAGTGGCTCTCCATGGTTTCAGGTAGGATTCTTTCCTTGCCCTACCTGGAAATACCGGGGATCAAACCTGGGGTCTTCTGCATGCAAAGCAGAGGTCTCCCCACCCCACTGATTTTCATAGCACTACCATTTAACCTGCATAGGGCCTATTTACTAATTACAGTAAGTGTGACTGAGTCATGTTAAGCTTTTATAGATTCATAACAAGCCATGGGAATGGCTCTAGCCGGACAGAAAACAAGAAATTGCCCCGACGAGGCCCACCTAGCGCCAACATTGTTATCTTTTCAGCGCCAGGTCAAGACTTTCATCTTCTTTCAGGCATTTGGCAATATCTGAGGAGCCTGGGTTTGTTTTGTTTTGTTTTGTTTTTTGTAGCTTTTTGTAGTGTTGAAGTGGTTTTTAAATGTACAGATTGTGTGTATGTTGTATGTTTTTGCTGTTTTAATTTTTGTATATTGTTTTTAATTGTTTTTAATCCTAAGTAAACCGCCCAGAGAGCTTCGGCTATGGGGCGGTATACAAATGTAATAAATAAATAAATAAATAAATAGGGACCAGGCTTGCTGGTTGAAATATCCACTTTCCAGAGAAGACCATACAACATTCATGAATGTACCATTGCATTGCTAGAAACACGAACTCCTTAAATGGAGGAGAAAATGGGTGGCAGCGTTCTTTGGGCACACTTCATTTTTTCTTTTAAGGAGAAAGAGCCGGCTCTTTGCAATAAACAAATACGCGACCCTTCCTAGTGCGGAATGATGATAATGACAATACATGGGGAATTGTGGTTTGAGAGGAACAAAAATGCTTTTAAAGAAGTGCTCTTGTACTCACCATCTGGTGTTAGAAGGACCATGGATGCAAAGGGACAGCACAGCTGTTTCCTGCATTTGCTGAGCCTTTCTTGTACAGCAAAGATTGTTGTTACATGCTCCCCATGTTCCCAAGCATGGAGAAGTTTGAGGGGCACTGCCCACCTGGGTACATAAGCTGTGATGTAATATTTGATTTATTTAGAAATTCACAAGTGGAACATAGGTGGAGCTAAACAACCTCAACACTCCTACAAGCAGCAAATCCATTGCTCCAAATAAGGTCCTCAGAGAAGCACTTCAATGTGTTTCCAGATCTCAGAGCTAACTCTGGTTCACACCATCACCGGCACCCACAGTTCAGTAAGCAACAGTTGCAGTGTGTGCCATCCACCATTGTGAATATTCAAGCCAGTCGTGACATGTGAACCCAAGGAGGGTGACTTATTGCCATGGTTAACAAGACACCCCCAGAACCCTACTGTAGCCCATGGGTTCTGAGTGGCTTGTTACCTATAGCAACAAACCACCCTGCCTGGGTTCTTACGTCACAATAAGCTGCAGCAACTGCCCACCACAGCTTGAATATTGACATGGCGTGTGGCATGCGCTGCAACCCACCATGGCTTAGTTAAGCCATGATGGGCATTGGCAATCATGCAAACCAGATCTTACTCTCTCCCTCCTTATGTGGTTCATTCTGGACTGTGGAGTCCCTTTCTCTCTTCCAAAACTGCAGGGTGGGACGGTGGGGGTTAGTCACTTCTTCCTAAATCCACAGTCACGCAATACCTTTATTAGAACTAACCAACATGTCACAAAATAGCGAGCATGTTTTTGACTTTTCTGGAACGTCTCATTGAGCTGGATGTAAAGCAAAGCTGGGAATAGAAGAGAGGAAATAAAGTTGGCTTGATGTCACAAACTGTGCATTTAGTCACAGGCGTAAGATGGGGTGTAGAAGAACACTGCAGACTTACAAAATAATATTAGGCTCTACTAGCTGTTATGCAGGTTTCAGGTCACATCTAGGAGTGATGGGAAAAAGAATCACTCAGGGGTTGATCTAGTGCAATGACCTCGCTCAACTGTTCACAACAATTAGGCGTTTTTTTCATGAAGGCACCAATTTCAAGCCATTTGTGGGCTAATCCAATGTGTCGGATCCAGGTTTAGTTATGTGTAACTGGGTTGGTGGAAGCAAACTTTCCCATCCATTCTTTCCCGTGTAGCCCCCCCACCCCATGCTACACAGAGGGTCAGGGGATCCTGCTGAATTGGGAAGTCTGTAGAGAACATATGTCATGTCAGGGTTTGTGTTGCACTGCCCTCTCTGAGCATGCACGGAGTGCAAACACACAGCAGTGGAAAAACAGCAGAGTTCACTGGTAGCAGACAGATGTCCTGGTAGCCAAAAATACTCAGACACAGTAGTGTTTCAAACTACTAGACTAAGTTTACTGTACAAGTATATACAGAGAAGAAAAATATCATCTAACATCTCAAGCCTTCTTAACCAACAATACAACCAACCATCCACAACGTCCCACATCTATCATAACCCACCACACTGTTTCACCACATGCTGTACTTTTATAGCACTGTGGACCTATCACAGCGTTTACTGCATATCTCCCCATGTGTTGCTATGCTTTACAGACACAGGGAGGAAAACCAAATGACCTTGGTCTTTAGAGCTTACCAGCTGCACTTCATTTGGCAACTGTACAGAGTACTTTAGATATCAGTCATCTAATGGCTCTTACTTTTTGCTTAGTTGCAGAAAAAATACCTTTTGCTTTACTTTAAACCAAATAAAATCTTAACATGTCAATCCGAATCCAACCCATAATGATTATTTTCAGATATTAGGGCATGTGCAAATATGATGTTTTAATGAAAAATTGTCAATTGTGAAAAGTTAAAGGATGTATGCAGCCTACATAGACATATTAGTTTGGATCCAGATTTACTGTGGATCAACTACGCTGGTGGAAGGGACTTCCTTGCTCTCCTCTTCCCACAGTGCCTCCTTCAGCCCCCTGAAAATGTGACACAGAGAGTCAGAAGACCCTGCAGAATGGGGTGTGCGGTAATGTTGGTAGGAGGAGGATCCCCCAAAATTGGGCAGAGGAATCTTCCGCGAGTGAAGCCCTTCCTTTCGTGGAAGGTCCTTTCCTCTTGCAGAACAGAACCTATTGTATCAAATGTTTCTACATGTGTATTATTTTCACAATTTCTAAAAATATCCTGGTGTTTGCAATGACTTTATGAGTTCCTGTTCATATAATCTTGTGTCATGTATTTAATGGGTTGCACATACAAACACATGTGAAGCATGCATTAGTATCTGAAGATGGTGTACATTTGGTGTTTATGAAAAAGTGCACCATTATCATATGAGTCACTATATTATATCATGCTTAATCAGCTGTGCACATGCACACATGTACAATACCATATCCCCAACATCTGAACATGATCTTTAGGTCCATAAATAATGTAAATTTGGTGCTTTTATGAAAAAGTTGACAATTGGTTGGCTCTACCACTGTACAGTTTTGAAAATACAAAATCCTGCAGTTCGCCAGATCTGTCCCCAGTCTTAAACGAAACACACAGATTTCTTCTTAGGTAGAGAACAGAAAGATACATGGCAGTTTTTATATTAGCAAAGCTGGAAATTGATTTTAAGTTAGGCTTTCCTCCAAATGGCTCTTAAATTCCAGGGGAGTTCCCATTTATTTCCTAGTCTTTCTGGCCACTTACCTGTAATTTCCAGAACAACAACATATGGCTGGCACAGCTTGGCCATTGACTGGTTAAGGGATGTTAACCACTCATTCTATCCCCTTCACCCTCTTTTGTCCAAGCCCTAGACTCTTTTGCATCAATCAGACAGAAAACCCACAATGCCATGCAAGTGGCAAATATGCTTTAAATACATTTTCTTCAAATAAAGCAAAATTATTCTGGATAATTAGGTTAGAGTTAGTCACCTCCCCCCTCCTTTCTTATTCACCCCTATTTTCTTTTTTCTTTTCTGGTTATGAGATAACATCTCTTTCTTTGAAAATGAAGAATGACCACCATCTCCTGCAACTTCTGTCCTGTGTAAGCTATTCAGCCTGATGTAGGGGAATCTGACTGAGTAAGATCAGTTAGAACCTTTCTATGCAAGGCTTTTATGGTGTGCTTATGATTCCTTGCTCACAGTAGTTTGCGGGTCCTTTACACAGCTTTACATACACCCCAGAGCCTCTCCCATGCATTGCAACCATTATCACATTTTTCCCCCTAAGGACGAAAGTCTGGTATTTTTTTCAATGGAATCCTCATGTAATTGAGCAATTCTGCTTTACCACAGCACCTCCTATGGCTGTGTAATGGAGCATATAGAAAGACAAAGAAAGAAAATGCCCATAAAAACATGTGTAAAAGAGCAGATCTTAATCCTGCAAAGAATCCAGAAGCAGAAACCTTGGTAAAGGTGTGAGTTAAAAACCTCATGTAGAAAAGCCCTCAGTCTCGCTAAGAATCAAATGCTCTACAGTTAAAGCTGGCAAATTGTGGCGGTGGGGGAGGGGGATGACAGTACAATTTAGTGTCAAATTTCTTTTGCAGCTGATGACATTTTAAAAACTCTTTCTGCCTTGAAGCATTGCTTTCATTTCTTCTAAGCCAAGATCCCATTGCCCACTCAGAATGATTTTTGTCAAGATTAAATGTAATCACTATGTCAGTGCTATAAATAAGACTACACACATACACACACAAACGCACACACATACACACAGAGAGAGAGAGAGAGAGAGAGAGAGAGAGAGAGAGAGAGAACTAAAAATAAAATAACTTGTAGTGAACCCAAAACAAGACAGATTCTTTTTGTTTCAATAGCTACCTTATACTATGGGCTCAGAGCAATTAATACAGTTACAGATGTAAAAACAAGATTGTTTCCACCTTGAACGATGTCCGTGGACATTGGGCAATGAGCTTTGGGATGTGGCTGAGAGATGGATTTAATAATATAAATGATTAACAGTACAGTGATATACCTTACTACTCAGAGGTAAGTTCCGTTGAGTTCAGTGAAGTTTACTGCCAGTAAAGTGAGTATGTGATTGCAGCCTAAAAATACTAAATGGGCTAGATCCAGATCTTGGGATTTGAATCCAGATTTACACTGGATCAATAGTGCTGGCAGAAGTGGGTTTACCAATCCTCTTCTTCCCACAGTAGTCTCTTCTTTCTACAGTAGCCCTTCCACCTCCCTGAAAATTCTGCACAGAGAATCAGTGGAACCTGGTGAATGGGGTGAGCTGTGGTGACCTTCCATGAGCAGAGTCTTTCCTCGGGAGGTGGGGCAGATTCTGGATCCAACCCTGAATGTATGGCTGACCCATCTTCACTCCCCACCGACCCCATGTATCTCAGCAAATAACAACAGCAACAACAATGTGACTGAGGCAGATTGGTATTGAAAAAATGCCAAACCTGTGAGGGCAGCATTAAGCGCAGCTCTGTAAACACCCTTGCTGTTTGAAGTTGGCTTACAGATGGCATTGTTTAGAAGATGTTCTCCGTAGATCCTAGTGGTCACAACAATACAAAGGGAAGGAATGTACTGAAATTATATACAGGGAGGGTCATTTTTATATTCATTTTTAGTGCTTGGGAAAGACCTTATTCTTAATTGCAGGAAAATGTAATCTCACTTGCCGTTCTTTGCAGCTGCCGTGTGAAGACCAGATAATCCTTCTGAAAGGCTGTTGCATGGAGATCATGTCCCTCAGAGCAGCAGTACGCTATGATCCCGAGAGTGAGACTTTGACACTAAATGGGGAGATGGCCGTGACAAGGGGCCAACTGAAAAATGGGGGTCTTGGAGTTGTATCAGATGCCATTTTTGACCTGGGGATGTCACTGTCATCATTCAATCTCGATGACACAGAAGTTGCCCTCCTTCAGGCCGTGCTGCTGATGTCTTCAGGTGAGCATGAAAATATTTTAAGCACTACAACCTTAGTTATTAATCAGCATGCCATCAGTTTGTTAGGTACTCTGTGAAAAACTCACTGTAACCCACTTAGAATATGTTCAGTAAAAGTCAGAATATTTTGGACAGCTCAAAGAAAATGTCAACCCAGCATGCAGCTGCTGTGAAAAAGGCAAATTCCATGTTAGGCATAATTAGGAAAGGAATAAAAAATAAAACTGCCAATATTATACTGCCCTTATATAAATCTATGGTGTGACTACACTTGGAATACTGTATACAGTTCTGGTCACTGCACCTAAAAAAAGGTATTGTAGAGTTGGAAAAAGTGCAGAAAAGGGTCTGGAGCAATTCCACTAGGAGGAAAAGTTACAACATCTGGAACTATTTCATTTAGAGAAAAGGCAAGTAGGGGACACATGAAAGAGGTGTACAAAATTATGTATGTTGCGGACAAAGTAGATAGGGAGAAATACTAGAACTCAGGATCATCTCGTGAAGTTGATTGGTAGAAGAGTCGGGACAGATAAAAAGTACTTCTTCACACAACATACAGTTAAATTGTGGAATTCACTACCATAAGATATTGTAACGGTCACCAATTTGGAAGAGGATTAGACAAATTCATGGAGGATCAGGCTATTAATGGTCATTTGTCCTGATGGCAATATGTAACCTCCAGTATCAGAGGCAGTATGCCTAAGGGCACCAGTTGTTTGGGAAACATGAGTTAGAGGGTGTTCTTGCACTCATGTCCTGCTTGTGGGTTTCCCACTAGCAGCTGGTGGTGTGAACACAATGCTGGACTGGATGGACTTTGGTCTGATCCAGCACGGCTCTACTTACGTTATTAAGACATTCTATACAACATAGGGGGAAACTTGCGGTCCTCCAGATGTTTTGGCCTACCTCTCCCATCACCTCTTACCATTGGCTATGCTGGCTAGAGCTGATGGAAATTATAGGCCAAAACATCTGGATGGCCACAAGTTGCCCACCCCTGCTTTAAAAGATAAGGCTGCAATCCTATGGTCCCCAGGAGGGCATCCCAAGAGAAGGTCCACCCTTGGAAAAGGAGGTCCATCCGCCATGCTTTCCAATTCTGAGTGCAGAAACCCCCACAGCAAATTGCAAATTGTTACATGGAATTAATAATGAAACTACTCAACTGACAGTATTCAACTCAGACCTCTACTGATGCAGAAGTAATGAGGCACATATATGTCATTTTACAAACACATAGGTAAAACGTGCAATCTAAAATGCTTACCAATACGGTTGGACTATTTTGAGAAAGGCGAGTTTTGTTTTGTTTTCAATAAACAGGTTCACACCATCCCCCTTTCAAAAGCCTTGATTGCCAAATACATTTCAATATGGCCATCTTCTTCAGTGACATAAAATCAGAAGTGAATGTGAGCTTAGTTCAAGTGGAGCACGTCATCCACCATCTATTCGCTACTTCTGTAACTTTTTCCTGGATCGCTCCATAAACAGGGTTTACATTCCTGTCTGCTCCTGCTTATTATTGGTTTCTGATGGTATCATTGTTTTCCATGGGTGACATTATTCCTTGAGAAAAATTCCAGAGACAGTTAGGACTGGATCTCAGGACCTAAGCCCAGGATAATCACACATAGTGGAGCTATGCATGATAATTTTCTTTACTTTTGTGTAAGCATGTGGCCCCCCAGTTTGGATCAGGGCCATGGTGCTTCAGGAAGTGGGGATTAAACTTTGCTCCCTTCTGGTTTTTTTTAATCCTCTCCTGTGGGGGTTAAAAGGGGAAAAAAACACCCTCTATTAACTCCAAATCTGAATCCAGCCCATGCATGCTTACACAAAGGCAAAGAAAACTATTACGCATAGCAATACTATGCATTGTTACCTGAACATTTAATTTGAGAACAAGCAATGCAGTGGTCCTTACAAGGAATTTTAAAGGCTTTTCACCTGCCTCATTTTTCTGGCACAAAATGCTGAGCAGATGAGAGTATTCCCTACAGTGCTGGAGAGACCAAGGGACATAAATGATGCTCTTTCAGCTGTGGCAGAGAAAACCAATTTTTATGTCACTGCAGATATGGGAGCTGTTTTGGACTAGCTTGCTCCAATTTAATTGTTATCCAGAGATCATTGGGGCACAAGGGATAAATAGACTGACTATTCCCATGTTGTGGTCCTCTGTTTTCACAAGAGTCTGCCCACTACCTCACACCTTTGTAGCTTCAGGGATGCCATCTTAGGGTGGATTCATACCAGGAAATATACCGGGGGCTGAATCCCAATTAGGTCATACTTAGAGCAATCCCATTGAAATCCAGGGAACTTAAGTTACTGTGGGAGTCTACCACTCTGTTAAATTAATTTCTCAGATTTCTTAGAGCTTTCCAGGAGGTGCTTAGTTAAGGTAGAATTGAATGAACGCAAGTGAATAATGCCAGTCTTTTGTCTAAATTTTACAGATCGCCCAGGTCTCGTCAGTGTTGAGCGAATAGAAAAGTGTCAAGAGGGCTTCCTCCTGGCGTTTGAACACTACATTAATTACAGAAAACACCACATTGCACACTTTTGGCCAAAACTGCTGATGAAAGTGACGGACCTACGAATGATTGGAGCCTGCCACGCTAGCCGCTTCCTGCACATGAAGGTGGAATGCCCAACAGAACTCTTTCCCCCTTTGTTTTTGGAAGTTTTTGAGGATTAAAAAGACTGGAAAGGTTCTCAAAATTCCTATAGCACTACTGGGTGTCATTTCATTCCATTGCCTAGCATTCTTTTTTATTATTATTATTATTATTATGTTTTTTGGTCCATTCCCATTTTGTTCCACTTTGTTTTTGTTTGGAGGATTGTGTTTAATAGGCATGAATGAATGTGTCCCTTCAATGCAGGTACTTGTGACGATTGCATTATTTTTGTGTGTCTTTCAATCCTTCTGATGTGAATCCTTTGAGAGTTTGATAATGAGAATAGAAGTGAATCAATTTCATTCACCAGCACTCAGGCAATCACACGCTCACACTCATCGCTGTTTGGAGAGAGACCGGGAAATAAGCGGAAGTGTCTGGAAAATAGATACTCTGATTTGTATAATTTAAAAATTCTGCCATATTTTATACAGTATTAACTCACTTTTCACACCATGAGACCTCTTTGCTGAGGTATATGGCACAATCTAACAAATATTAGTCATACCTAAGTCTAGCTGAAATCAGTAGGACTTAGAGTGCAATCTTATACATGCCAGCCATATTGAATTCACTGGGACTTGTTCCCAGATAACTGTGTTTAGGATTGCAAACTTAGCCCTGCCTAACTTTCACCTGATCATACCAAGAGTTTCTAGTGATCATTGGCTGCGCTTAAAAATATATATTTCTATCTTCCACTATTGCCATAAGTGCATCAGTTCTTTGATGATATTACGAATATCATATAAATTAGGGTGACCAGATAAAATCCAGGTCAGGGCTCATATAACTTTAACAGTTGTAGAGAAAAGGGAATTCAAGCCAGTGTTATTTGTATGCAATTAGTTCCTGGTGAAATTCCCTCTTCATCACAACAGTTAAAGGTGCAGGCACTATACTAGAGTGACCAGATACAAAAGAAGGCAGGGCCCCTGCACCTTTAACCCTAATATAAATCAAAAGCTTTTGTACCATTTACATCCTAAAAAAAACCCCCTAATAAGTAAAAGTCTTAACAATGCTCCAAAATGTGGATAAAGTCCCATGTTTGCTTATATTACCTATATTTTATCTGGGGTGCGCATGTGCACGGCAGGCCTACTGGAATATGAAATGACATTCTGATTCTATACTGTGCCAATTTGACTTCATGTAGCAAAATGAGGAAAGAGGCCACATTCATCTTACCTGGCTTCATTCTGCAACATGGTGACTTTGGCCTGGGTCCCTACGTTTCTTTTGGATGCAGGAACTCTGAGAGGCACACTGAAAATTACATCCTATAAGGACTGCCACATTTATTTCCATAGAGGAAGTAGGGTTACAGGCACACAAGGCAGCCTGCATCTGCTAAGGGTATTGTGCATATCAGATGGCTTCCAGGTCTCTGGATTTCAGTGATTTGAGAAGAGCAAGGTTTTATCTGAAAACTCAAACACATAAATAGTCCTGGAAAAATGCACACAAGAAAGTAGAAATATGCTATCGTTGTCTTTGTTCCTATGGCTATACTGCAGGGTTGGGTAACATATGGCCTGTGGGCCTTATGTCCCCCCCTGACCATTTTTGTGGCCTCCAATGTGCCCCAAGTTGCTGCTTCCAAATTGCTGTCAAATTCTGGCAGTATGGCAGTGGCAAAAAGGCTGAATTTTCGCTTTAAAACAAGGTGTGTGGGGACAGTGCACCTCGTGTTTAATGGAAATTCATACTCTCCCAGGGCTACTGAGAGCATGATTGTGCATTAAAACAATGCACATGCTTCTCCACATGCCTTGTTTTAAAACTAAAAAGTGCCTTTTTGTCACCACCAAATTGCTGCTGAATTTCAGCTGATTTTGAGAGTAGGGTGGGTCCCCGGAGGTGAGAAATTTCCTGCTGCACTCTCTGAAGGTGCCCATCTCTGCTCTGCTGCTTGAACAATTTAAGGCCCATTTCCACAATCCCTACAGGATCTTAATCCATACATAGTGATTTTTGTTGTTGTCATCATGGATGAAACATTGAGATGAAGAAATAGTTATCTGGGTGTTTTCCCTAGGCCGAGCTCTGAAGATCACTTGTAATACTGGGCTAAATTGAGACTTGGGTCCATAGAAGAGGAGGACCACTGTCTCCCCTTTCCATCTATAATGATCCAAAAATAAAATTATCCATAAATGGAAAATAAGCTTAAAATGTTGTGCACATCCAGGCCCAACCGGTTTTCCCCATCATGAACATTCTGATGCAATTGGGCTTAGTTGTCTATATTTTACCCACTTTCCCAAAATCAAGGTTTTTTGCTGTTGATGTTTTCATAGCAAGATATCCTGCACTGTATTCTGTTAAGTGCAGGAGTCATGGCACCAGTATGCTTGGACCTGTATTGCTGGTGTAGACTTTAGGAAGCTTTCTGTTTTCATCCATTCTAGTGCATGAGGTTCCTGATATATATCACCTCTTTGCTATGAATTGCTCTCAGTTTAGTGTGATGCATCAAGCGGAATTCTAGAAGCAGGGTGTGCTGTGATACGGAAGTCCATTTGTTTCAAGATAAAAAAAAGTTCTACGTAGTGCAAACCCTTAGGTGCACCCAAGTGGGGTCTTTGATCTTAATCCTGATCAGTAGCCAAAATTCCAACTCCAGAGTCACTTAATCCTTTCCAGAAAATTCTGCACTCAGGTAGACTGTCACTGTGGATAAAATGAAAACTGCAAAGTTCGTTTCAGCCATCCTTCACTCCATCAGCAAAGGAAGTCTTTCTAATTATCATGCACCAAATCATCATCCAGCCTGCCTCACTGATACCTATGCTCCTATGTGTGAGCATTAAGTCTATGGCCACAGTATAATATGGATTTAGATGTACTTAAACTCATTTATCTCAATGGCTGAAATATGCCTGAATTGTAACCCATTGATTGTGACCCATTTTCATAAATACCAAAATATGTGAAAGCATATTTCACATATTTTGTGAAATTGGGGCAATAGTGCACCTAAACCAGGGGTGGGCAACTTATGACTCATGGGCTGCATGCGGCCCTTCCATTCTTTAGTGCAGCCCCCACTGTGCCACCAAATTTCACAGCATCAACAAAATAAAAACCCCTGCAGCTTGCTGCAGAGTTTCGGTGGCAAACCACTACAGAAGCATAAAAAGGACAAATTCACCCTGAAAACAAGCTAAATTTGTCCTTTCTAATACTCTGTATGATGATGCTGAATTTTTTCCCTTGCCACTGCCATCAAATTCAGTAGCATGGCATCGGCAGGAGTGCAGTCCACAGGGCAGCTTGGGGGAGGGGGGTCAAAAATAATTTCCCGTGCCCCCAAAGTTGCCCACCCCATTCTAAACAATCACTGAAGAAACAGATAGTATTTGACTTCAATTTTTTAAACTTTTACAAAACAAAGGTCCAAACTTTTTTCTCCCTCTCTCATAATACTAGAACCCAGGGTCATCCATGAAGCTGATTGATGGAAGTTTCGGGAGAGATAAAAGGAAGTGCTTCTTCGCACAGCGTATGGCCAAACTATGGAATTCTCTTCCGCAAGACAAAGTGATTGCCACCAATTTGGATGGCTTTAAAAGGGGGTCAGAGAAGGCTATCCTATCAATGGCTACTAGTCCTGATGGCTATATGCTACTTCCAGTATAAGAAGCAGTATACCCATGTACATCAGTTTCAGGCGAACAGGGGCAGGAGGATGCTGTTTGACTCATGTCCTGCTGGTGGGTTTCCCATGGGCAGGTGGTTGGCCATTGTGTGAACAGATGCTGGACTGGATGGACCCTTGGTCTGATCCTGCAAGGCTCTCCTTATGTTCTTAAATTTCAGATTGCTTTGCTATAAACCCCATATCCATTAGACAGGAGCTTCACTCACAATACGCTCTTCATTGTGCTGTTGAGGCAAACATACAAACCTCTTAAACAGCCCAAGAGCTTGCTCAGTAATGTTAAGGAGAAGACATCTTTGGTAGTTCAGTACAGATCAGAAGGCAATGTAATGCTCATGGGCTGTATTTGGTTTATCAGGGTTTTCCTCCAGAAAAGCCAACTCACAGATTAGTTGCTCTATAGGGCTTTGATAGTCCAGATAGGGCTACAGAATCAGATATTGCCTGTCCCCACAGAGAAAGCTACTGCCATGAGGGAGACAATTCTAGGCTTTTGTGATGCCTTTTGTTTCACAAAGCTTCTGATGGCATAAGCATATGCAAAGTTTCAAAGTAAACTTATGGTATTTCACCAGCTTAAGTAACTTAATAATGGTTATCCAAAGTACAATTGGATCAAACTCAGGGAATGTTCAACAAAATGTACAAATTTAAAATGTACAATTGATCAACAATTCACCCAGGCAAAGAGATCTGGCAAACATCTGCCTTCCTTTTGAATATATATATATATATATATATATATATATATATATGACTGACATATAGGAAGTTGTAATGACCCTCATCAGCTTATTTGATAAGGAAAGAAAATGCTCCAGTATAACCTTCACAAACTTCCCTTGCAAGTCTTGTTGAAACAGACATAGCTAATAAGAGAGTAGACTCAGAATGTGTCCAGACCACCTGCTACTAATATTTCTTCAAGGGCATTACAGTCTACCTGGTTTTCCGTGCTCTGTTTCTCTTTAGTGCTTTATCAGAGATCAGGCACTGTTCTTCTCCTTGGCTGTAATCTGACCTTCATTACCCAAATATATTTTAAAACATATATTTATTTGTGCCATCATGCACATGCTCCCTTTGGCCATAGTTATCATAATAGGCTGACCATATGAAAAGGAGTACAGGGCTCATGCAACTTTAACAGTTGTAGAGAAAAGGGAATTTCAGCCAGTGTCATTTGTATGCAATTAGTTCCTGGTGAAATTCCCTTTTCATCACAACAGTTAAAGTTGCAGGGGCCCTGCCTTCTTTTGTATATGGTCACTCTAGTATAGTGCCTGCAACTTTAACTGTTGTGATGAAGAGGGAATTTCACCAGGAACTAATTGCATACAAATGACACTGGCTGAAATTCCCTTTTCTCTACAACTGTTAAGGTTACATGAGCCCTGTCCTCCTTTTCATATGGTCAGCCTATAGTTACCCCACTAATTTCATTTAGTAAAACTAAAACCTGGCCTGTTGGATCTGTCTTGAAGTTGCCCTTTTGCCTCAGTTTTTGGGCCCATGCCATCAGACATATAGGGTGACATGTGGTAGGACTGTCTGAATTCAGCATGATTTAATTCCTATTTGAAGACTCCAGCCCCAGTTCAAGGAAGGCAAAGTATGTATGTATGCATGTGTGTACAGGAAGCATGGACATTTGAGCGCTGGGATAAGGGAAAAACTGATGTGAAATTAAATCTGAAGAGTGTTGTTCTGGATGCACCCTCAATAGGTTGTAAGTCTCCATTCAGGAGTTGCTTTGTTGAAAGTCTTCAGTGCCAGCCCTAAATACCTTACTTGAAAGTAGACAAGATATTGAAGACCCATGATGGGATATTTCTTTTTGGTATCTTTTAAAAGCACCTGTGGAGGGTATGGCAGGGCAAATTGGATTAGAGCTGTGGTCCTGGCGAGGGGGAAATTGAACTCCCCCCCCCATGCCATTTTCGTGATGTAAATCTCATTCTCTTGCTCCTGTTTGGCTCATTAGGGAAAATATATGGGTATACACACTTTCCCTAACAAGTCTAGTAGCAGCTTGAGATAGCTGGTTTAGATCAGAGCGCAAGGAGAAATGGTTAAAAGAAAAACTCACCTACCCAGTGTTATGATGTTGATCAGATCTCCCCTTCCCCACCTCCCTGTCCCATGGCTACGATCCTATACAAAGTATACATGTTTGCTCCCATGTAAGTGTGTATAGGATTGCAGCCTATATACCCTTACATGATTATATGGAGTATTCTCCATAACAGAAGAGGACAGGAAGCCATTTCACACAGATATCTTTGGATGGCACTTAGTTATTTAGGACTACTGCCCAAAATTATAGGCCATTAAGCACTTAATTTGGGTTAGCTTTTTGTTATTCATTAATCTAAAAACTAAGCCACCATTTCAACAAAAGTATCAGGAGTGATGTTTGATTAGCAACACACACTATGCTACACAAACACTTATTCACTGACATCTGTTTCCATGAGTCATCAATCACAACTCAATAGCCATTTTTCATTTCAGAGAGTCTGAATCTAGCAAAATGAAAGGATGTTCCAATTTCAGTCACTCCACTGACTTCTGATTTCCCTTTTCATTCACACCAGAGAGCGAGAAAGAGAGCAAGAGCAGAACTGGGACCTATGTTAGGATACGATCCCTCAGATTTTTATTTTTTTTATGAACATAGACCCCAATCCTGCAAAGGATGGCACATTCTCTGTAAGATTTTGTCAAATCATGGGCAGCATCTTGAGTAGTAAATTTCAGAATGACTACTCACAGTGATAAGACATACACCCGGTGTTTATTCTATAAAGGGTGCATCTTTTGACTAAATTCAGCAGAACTGTTTTTTCACTCCTCAGTACTAGTCCTGCTTGTTCATGGTGCCACCTGGCTCTCAATTTTGCTTTCTGCTCTAGATGTAGTAGCATGTGGAGTGTTTGACATAAGATTTTGTTTTTCTTTATTTAAAAAAAGTCATCTTAATGTTTCTTGCTCTAAACAACAAGTGTTTAAGCTGCACTGGGTTTATGTCGCAACTGAGTTCTGTAATTTTTTGACGATGTATTTTACAGTGAGATAACCATTTCTAAAAGCAACAACACTGTGCCAAAATGTAGATGTCGGAATTAGACATTTGTGATTATTGCTGTGTTAAGTAATTGCTCCATTGCACAGATCGGAGCACAGAAAGAAAGAATGAATGAATGAATGAATGAAAGAAAGAAAGAAAGAAGCAGACAAAACAGACTGGAAGGGAATTACTGTTTTTCAAATCTACCTAGATGATGCTATTGGCTGGAAGAAAGGCATGTCATTGTTAGTGACAGATTTTATGCTATGGAACTCTATCATGTAGGTGTCATATTGACTCACTGTGTAAAAGTTCTATGGTTTTCAGATGTAGCCAGTGCTTGTAAGGCTAACCCTTTTTCTTCCCATCAGCAATTTGAATCAAAACCAGGGAAGACTCAATAATTCTTGCTTTGCTTGAAAGCCAGTGTGGTCCATATGATAAGAATCTTAGACTGATGGGGTCAGCAATGACTAAGTTTATTTCCCATCTCTGCTAAGGACCTGCTGGGTGGCCTTGGGCAAGTCACTGTCTCTCTGCCTTATGTTCCAGATTATTCCCTTGCCTCATACAGTTTTTGAGAGATTAATGAGACAAACGTTTTACACTGTGCACTTGTACGTGGCATGTTAACGAGTAATTGTTCTTTGCCTGCCTTTTTGCAACATTGGAGACACCAAGACATACGGGAGAAGCTCTGATTTATCCTGTTGTTGTAGTTTTATGCAGATAACTAGATTTATCAGATATTTCCTTTTGATACTACTATGATATGACCCTTATATAAATTTTTATATAGACACAATATTCTGGAATGATAGAGGTTTATTTTCCACATAAAAGATTCTAACAAAAAGTGAGCACATTTATTTTAGAACAAAATAATGCTGCTTTTTAAAAACACACGCATACACACACACACACATGGAAACCAATCACAAGGACAAAGGTTTGGCTTTCTCACAAAGTTTTTTATCGTGGTGTATAAGTGTTAGCAAATGCAAAGAGTCTGCATTGCTTATGTGTATTAATCCACTTTTAACGATGTCGCCTTCAAAAGCAATATTGTGCGGGTAATAAGCTGTTTGTGACTGTCTATTTGCACAGTTTACCTAACTTTATAAAGCTAACCCTTATTTATGCACAAGACAATCAAATGTAAATCTACATCCCAGTGTAGATGGAATTGATGTAAATTACTGAGCACAAAGTAAAACATTAATAAGACACTTTGTTTAATTTCACAACAGAACTGATGTTACATAAGATCATATCGGGGCATGAACGAGTGACACTTTTTCTTTTTAAACTTTTTTGTTTGTTTCCTTATATCTTTATTTTTAAATTGCTCAAAATGAGTTCATTTTTTTCTTCCTTAATATTAAGTTCTTTTCCAAATTAAAAAAAAGTTGGGTTTTAGATTTGGTCTATTTATTATTTGGATTCATGCCCTGAGGCTATGTTTGAATTACATGGATTTATTTGAAAGTCTAAGGATTCTGGGATAGGAGTTCTGAATTTTTGTTTGTTTTGTTCTGTTGTTGTTTTTCCTTTCAAACAGTGTTAAGTGAAATGCTAGATGGTTAATATTTTTTTCAGCCTAAACTATATTAAACTATGTGATCACAAATGTTTTAAACTATCTGAAGAGAAAATTTGTATATTTGGGGGAAGAATATAATTTTTACATAGCTTTTGTATGCAGATATTAATATGTAATTATGACTATAGTGGGCATAGATTACTGTGTAAGCTTGAATTCTAAAAAGAAACATCTTATAACTGAGCCATGGTTTCTGTTTCTTCATTCAGGATTTTTGACTCAGGTTGCTGCTGTGGTTATCCTCGACCACTTGCTGCTACTGCCTGTCTCGACTTTACTGTTTAGGCCCTACAGTACCACAGCCCAGCAACCTGGCCTCCAGATAACTTCTTTGTTCCGCTGCTACCGGTACCTTCTCAGGTATACCCACAGACCACACCAGGAGAGTGAATGAACAATAATTTATTAATAAGAAATTGCGTCTCAACAAGCTCAATGGTTACTTCAGTTCAATTGCGTATCGGTTACAAGGTTTCAATGCTTATTGGTTTCAGTCAGAACTCTTATATGTTTATAAACTGTTCTTCATTTGATCTATGCTCTAAAATCTTATCTCAGTCTCTCAATTCTCTCAAATCCCTTTCAACATCTCTCTCAAACATCCCCCTCAAATCTCCCCCCAATCAACCCTCTCCTGTCAGCTCTTCTCTGCCAGAATCATATATACACTCTACTTGCCCTCTAGCTCCTCCCACTCTTACACAGCCAGCTGATCCAGGCACTCCAGCCAACCAGCTAATCAACACTCACCTTCCATTTGGGCACACAGCCGGCCAAGCCAGTCACTCCCCCATCACTACCAGTCAATCACTCTGTACTTACCAAGATCTATAACTATCAACAGTAAGTACATTTCGGCCTAGCTATTTACTTTACCTGTTATTATTCTTAACTCTTTTTAAAGATATAAACAAATGCATATCACAAACAATAAACTTTGCAATTTATTTAAAACCACAAACAGTTGAACATCACAGTTGCACCTTAGAATTATGAATGAGACTAGGGATGGGACGAATCTGTCCATTTCAGTTTTTCTCCATTTCTCATGTTACCAGTCTTCAGTTCATTCTGTCCCATTTCCAAATCAGTTTGTGAGTCATTTCATGTTTAGCCTTTCTGCTAAAATACACCGTTTTGGATACCTTTGTGCCTAACATATGCATTTTTGCAAGACATTTACTTTTGGTACAGGGCACTTTGTGCATTATTTTCACTAATAGAGACCTTTTTGTGCACACTTTCCACTAATGTCTGCGTTATTGTAGCCTTTTAAAAAATATATATGGAGAATTGTACCTCAAAATTCGGAAAATATGTATTTATTTCACATCCTGCCTTTCTGCCAAAAATGGCACTGAGGGCTGTGTGTGAATACGAAAGGGTAACTGCATTTCGGTTCACATATTGGTTCAGGAAGTGTGAATTAAGTCTGTTCACATTAAAATGCAAATCAAACTGATATGTCTCATCCTAGCTGGCATCCAAATCAGCACATGAAAATACTCTGCTTGAGCATTTTAAGGTTTTTTTTTTAAGCGTTCTCTAATGCAGTTGTCTAATGCTGGTTCAATATATTTTACTGCCTGAAGAAGAGCCCAAATGCCCCTTTCCCGTGGTGTCTTGTAGCACCATAAATCTGAGCAGCTATCCACAGCCAGTCCTTGGTTTGATCCTGGTTACTTTGTTTCGACTACCAATAGAACAAACTACAGTTTCCCAGTTTTGGATGCTGTGGGGAATGTGGCTAATCCTAAAGCAGGGCTGCAGAGGCCAAATGTAGCTCAGCTGAGGTTCTAATCCAACCAGGGCTGACCCGACCATTAAGCAGAGCGAAGCAGTCACTTCAGGTGGCAGATGCAGAGAGGCAGCAGCAAGGTATTGGAGGAGAGAGTTGTGGAGTCCTGGGGCCTACCCTTGCCCCCTAAGCTAGCTTGCTGCCTTCAGGTGTGGTTGGGAAGGCTGTGTGTAACTAACAGTGTCAAAGGAAGATTCAGCTGCAGTCTGGTTGGCTTGTCCTTCGCCTCAAAGAGCAAAATGTCTTGGGCCAGCCTTGAATCCAGCCCTCCAAGGTTTCCCAGATGGCCACATTCCCTTCCCCTGTCTTCCCCCTCCCTCCCAACCATGGATCATTGGTTGTTTTCCTGGCTTCTATGTAGTTTTCCCCTCTAGTCTAAAAGGTTGCAATGCCTCACCCAAGGCTTAGTTACTGGCAGTAAAAGCTTTTAAGGTAAAACATGATGGCATTTTGGGATATGCTGGTTTGCCTGCCTTGCCTTTGGCCTGAGCCACCACTGGAATGCAGCCTCCGAGAGCTTCTCCAAAACTGGAATTCAGGTTCCACTACAAAAGAGGTTCAAGAGCCACGTGCAAGTTCATTCCCATAATGCTAAGCCTTGTTTTAGTTTTAGGATTAACATCTGAACTGGACCTCTGTTTTCCCACTCCTGCTAGGCTCTTGGGCAAGAGTTGATCAGAGTTAAGAGACTCCTGTTATCGTCTTAGCAAACTACACAGTAATGAATTTAAATATAAGCCAATGATACGACATCATCTGAAAGCTTAAATTCAAACAAGATGGGCCAGCCCACTTACATTGGATACGGAATTCTGCTTGAATTATAAAATTACATTTCAGTGAAATCTGCATGGTAATTCTTATCCGCTCTCCAACTGAATTGGCTGGATGCATCTTTTTTATGTTGAACTAGTTATGCATATCCATGTGGGACCACTAGACATTGGGCAGAACTTCAGAGTCATGATCTATATTTTCACGCTGTTTAAGATCATTGACATTGTAGGTTTCCATCCCCACCCCAAGTCTTTGAAATATTAAAATATACTGAAAACCCAGCATTATGCATTTTATGGAGAAGAGCCCCAAGAAGAACACTGACCAGAGAGAGAGAAAATGAAATGAGGCAGAAAGAAGAGGGAAAGAAATACAGTTATTATGGGTTGCATCAAGATTATCAGTGCAATGTGATGCAAGTTTATTCAGGAATAACCACTCTTTTTTTTCTCAGGTAAGTATGCATAGGATTGCAGTCACAGTGAGTTGTACTTCATTCCTTCTAAAATCAAGGTGAAAAGCTAATTGTGCCTTAAGTCCTGTTGATTCCTTGGGGAATGTGCAAATCTCAATAAGATTTTGAACATTCTCCAGGCAATGTGCACATTCTCTGGCCAATATGATAATCTTCAAGAAACATGGCCTCCTTGGTTTTAGGTCAGAGATAGACAACACAATGTCTAACTTGTGCAGATTGCAGTGTCCCCACCCACAGAGCAGCAGGCAAAAGGAGGCATAGCTGCAACTCTTCCATCAGCTGCCTCATACTGGAGCTGGTAAGTGCTTGGCTAGCAGCTACTTTGCTGTTGGCAGGTCACATATAATGGGGTGAAAGTCTGAAAACCATGCCAATAAACTCACATTTTGCTTACATTTTGCTGTGAAGGCCTCGAGTAATCTTGTTGAAATCTAGGATGGCTCAGTTTCAAGTCTTCTAACTTAGCTGTATCTTATTTCTGTATCACTGGTTGTTGTTGTTGTTTTTAGTAGATTGCGTCTCTTGCTTCTCTTGCCCCAGATGGCTTTATACAAAATATCCACTCCACCACCACTACCAATAGTTTGTCTGAAATAAAATTTCATCTGCCAAGATCAAAGAGGATTTGTTTCCATTAAAGGGGGAAATATAACAAATAAGTTATATAACCAAATGATTCACTTGGTCTGCTGCTGTAATCATCTTATTACAGCAGCACTCAACAGTAATCCTAGTAGAGTATTTTTAATATGAGACAATGAAGAAATTAATAGAAATTGGATGTAAATCAGTATGCATAAGAATATCAACCAAATGGCATTGTAAAATAATTTAGTTTTATTGATTCCATTTGAAAGTCACAGAGATGTAAGTACATCCTGATCTTGAGCTACTTTTTATGTTTCCTCTCCTCTTTATAATTTAATTTATGAAATGTACTGCCACAGGATGTGGTAACGGCCACTGCCTTAGTTGGCTTAGAAGGGAACGTCTATCAATGGGTATTAGTCATCATGGTTATATGCAACATTTATGTTTGGAGATATTTTGCTATGCAAAATATTTGGAGATATTTTGTTATGACAACCAGTTGATGGGGAATGGGGCAGGGGGGGACCAGATCCAACTGTCCCCCTGCTAGCAGAGGTCTTTTCAATGGACTCAGTAGTTTTTCCTTACTGACAAGACTATATTTATTTATTTATTATTAAAACATTTGTATCTCGCCCTATTATATGACAAGGATCTCAGAGCGGCATACAGATAAAATCAGAACAATACAAACATAGATAATTTACACAGCTAAAATGTATTAAATCGTTAACAAATTAAATCCAGTAGAAAAAAATATTGATTGATTGATTGATTGCATCTCTATACTGCCCAATAGCCAAAGCTCTCTGGATGGTTTACAAAAATTAAAACCATGAAAACCATTCAAAATATAAAACAAACAACAATATAAAAACATAGTCTAAAATACAATATAAAAGCACAAACAGGATAAAACCGAGCAGCAATGCAGAAAAGCAATAAAACAATTTAAAACAATTTAAACTGTATGTAACCATGGAGGAGTTAGCCCTCAAAGGCTTTGATAAAAAGCCATGTTTTAACTTAGCGCCAAAATGAAATTAGTGTCAGTGCCAATTAGGCCTCCAAGGGGAAGGTATTCCACAGCTGGGATGCCACAACAGAGAAAGCCCTCTCCCATGTCCCATCATAATGTATGTCTTGTGTTGGTGGGATGCAGAGGAGGGCTCCTCTAAGGGGGAATCCACACAGTCCTTTGGAACGTTTTAAATTGTATTTTAAAACGTTCCAAATAGGTGCGTTCTAAAACGTCTTAGGCCACATTACTGAGTACTCACGTTACAGGAGAAACAGTCTTCTGTCTTTAAAGCGGTGTGTGCGATCACACGCTGTTCTTCCCTGTCTTTTCTTCTTTCGTTTTTCAGTGAATTTAGGGCAAGGCATTGTGGGGGTTGTAGTTCAGTTACACACTTCCGTCTTAGTTCCTCTGTCATTCCCTAGCGAGTATAGGGCTAAGAATTGTGGTTGTTGTAGTTCACTGGTCCACTTCCTGTTTCTTCCCCACCAATCAACTGCTCAGCATTTGGGCACCAGTAAAGGAAGCACTGTCCCCATGAATCAGAAACGGTAAGGAAGGACACATTATTTTACTTAAAACGATTTATTAAAAGTGAAACCATTGTATATAACTGAAGGGAGTTTTAAAAAAACCTCATATATACGACGTTATAGGGAGTGCGTCATGTGGCCCAAAGAGTTTTCATAACCCTTATAAAACGTCAAAAAACTCGTGTGTAGATCCGCCCTAACAGATCTCAAAGCTTGGACAGGCATACATAGGGAGAGGTGCTCCCTCAAGTACCCCTATAGAATAAGTGTTTCAGGATACTTTAATACTTTAAGCATATAATTCAACAATTGCTCTTAGTTTGGCTAAATCTCTTGAGACTGGCTATATCTCTAGTTTAGAAAAAGCATCACATATCCTAATTTATATCTGTATGTGCAAAGCTAGACATTAGTGCTAGGATGTATTGAAATTTCACAGGAGCCAGTTCTTTTCCATCCAAATAATCTCAAATAAAACAAATGCTTCAGTTAATTTGCACCCCAACCCAGATCATCCCAAACCAAAAGGGAATGTTTTCTCCCTTGGCTTAATTGCCATGCAGGGAAGATGAGGCAGGGGGTTGCAGCATGGGGAAAGGGGATAGTTAACCCTTCCTTCCCCAGTTTCAATCTTACTTGAAAATTCCCCCCCGCATAGCTGTGGAGGGGGGGGGGGAACCTTCCATTGGCACCTGGAATAAGTCCAGGATCCTGAAAAATAGGTTCAGGGTTGGAGCTCCAGAGGCTCAAGCCTAGCAGTGCTCGTGGAGCTGGAGCAGTGCTGGAGAAGGGGTGGTGGTTGACTCCTGTTAAAATTCCAAGATGATACAGACAGATAGCTGAGTGGCTACATGCATGCCATGGTAAGTGATTCCCTGAAAAACAGTGGTAACAAGGTGCTATGTACTCAATAGCATCTGTCAATCTGTTAATGATGTGCTCAGATTTACAATAAGTCTGGGAAGGCAGGGGTTAACTACTGCTGTTGTTTAGCTGTCCTCTCATGTCCCATAGAGCCTGAGTGTTCTGGGACAAGAGACCTAAGTGCTGAGGGCTGGGTGGGATTCTGAGGTGAAAGGCCCATGGTTATTACATTAAACATGGCAAGCGCTGCCTGCATAGTGTTTGTGTGGAATTTCAAAGTTATTCAGTAACGTGTGAATAGGGCTGAAAATGGCTGCTACCTCAGTATCGGTATTGAGCGGGGGTCGGCATGTAGCCCTTGCTGCCCCCGGGGGAAGCCTCCAGTGATCCTACCACCAAACATAGTGGTTGCGCCCCTCCCACAAATCATTTTACTGCTACAGTGCTTGTTCTAACATAAATTTCACCTACTTACATTCTGTAGTGCCCTGCAGAATGTACAGTGCCCACAAAGTATGGCCCATGGGAGTGATCAGGGGACTAAAATGGCTCCCTGACAGCCTGACACACAGTTATCCTTCTCTGGTACAAAGGGTAAAGGCCCTGGTTTATGCCTCCAATGACATCTAGGCAAATACTGGGGTGACAGCAGGTTGTATTCAATGTTAATCCTATGTAGGGAAGATCCATTGAAATGAATGGGAGTTAAGTTAGACTAATATTGATACAACCCATTCTATACATTTGTGTTTTATCATTCCCCTGCATGTGTTAATATATACTGTATATTCCAACAGAGGCACAAGTGCTGTCATGACAATACTTGCTTTTGACTCATCTCAGTTTAGACATGTCATCATGTTGGTTTGTATGAGATACCCATGTCTCCTCTTAGCACCTTTGAAACATTGATCTGTTCATTTCAGGTCACTACTAATAAAAAGTATGCCATGCAGTTGAATTTGGTATGACATAAGAATCTAGTCCTTTTCCTCAGCATTCTATGGATGCTAGTTGGCAGAAAGGCAAAACAAATCCCTCAAAAAGTGGCAACAGAAAATCATAAACATCAGTTAAAATTGAAAGGCTAGGCCAAATTTTCTGCCTCCAAGGCACCCTGGCTTCTATGGTTTATGCTACAATTTTAAAAAGAAGATGGTTTCCATCCAATTTCTTTATCATTCTACAAACTTTTTTTTTAATGCACAGAAATTTTCATTTATTTTCTTATGCAACTTTCCCCAACATACACATTTTGCATGAATTTTGTACGTATCTTTTCCTAATATACACATTTTTGTGCAGAACATTCTCTAATATACACATTCTTGTGCAGTTTTGAGCCAATTCCAGAGAAAATTCCAGAGTCTAAAGGATAACTGGGTTCCTATCCACATAATAAACTGGAATGTGAGAATTAGGTCAGTTCACTGAAAAAATGTGGTCCAAATGGAATTCTCTGGCAAATGAAATTTTCTGGCAGCCATGATCACATCCAGTGGTCAAGACAATGAACAAGGCCCTCCTTTCACAACTTGTGGACTAGAGACTTTTGGAACCCATTCAGACTAGAATTCACAACCATCAAAATTTATATGATGTACCCTAACCACTTGGCTAGTACTGTTTTCTGATTGTTTGCAGGAAGATGTATTTTGTCATCTAAGTTTAGAGTTCTTCTGAATTATGGGGAAAAAACCCCCAAACCAAACCACAGCAGCTTGTACAGCCAGAAACATTAACAGTTCTAGATGTTCCCCAGTGCTGCCTGCATTTTCTGAACTCGCACTACATCAGCGCACTGCAGCAAGGCTAACCCAGTCATCTGAAAGTGAAGTTAATACATCAGGGATGCTGCGAAGTCGTTAAAGCTGAATGTGCTTACCTAGTCATGAAGCCTTGAACATCTGCAGTTGCTACAGAAAAGAGCTGCATTTGATTTGATCTTTGTTAGTTCATTTCTATAAAAGATTAAACTCAAACTAGGATGTAATAATAATAATAATAATAATAATAATAATAATTTTATTTCTTACCCACCTCTCCGTTTGGATCGAGGCGGGGAACAACAGTAAAAAGAAAATATGATAAAATACATAAAACTGATTAAAAACATGGTACACATTATTAAAATATAGGGGTGTGCATCGGATCGGATCCGATCCACGATCCGAATCCGATCCGCCCCAAAAATCGGAAAATCTGATCCGATCCGATCCGATCCGACACACCATCCGATCCGATCCGATCCGGCGAGGTCCGATCCGGATCGGATCGGCGGATCGGACGCCATTTTAAATGCGTTTTTCCCATAGCAAAGTATTGTTGTTTTACAAAAACGCCTATAACTTTTTCATTTTTAACGACAGAAGGATGAAACTTGGGCACATTGTACACTGGTTAGGGATAGGTATCTGTGAGAAATTTCAGAAAGATTGGTGCATGCAGTTTGTGGCAATTAATTTTTTAATAAATAACATGGAATGCCTATAACTCGGTCATTTTTAAAGTTACACACATGAAACTTTGCCACATTCTAGGTGGTACCTTGGGACCCACGTGTGTGAAATCCCAGAACCGTGGGTGCTTGCCTGGTGTGGCAATGATTTTTTGAAAAATGGGTAGTAGTGGGGTAAATGCAGTTATGCCTCCCATGTTTTTATTTTTAAAGATACAAACAGGACACTTCGGCACATTACAGGGAACACTTCCCTTGATATGTGTGTAAAATTTCAGACAGCTAGCTCCAGGCATGTGTTGGCAATGAATTGTTGAAAATTGGGTAGCAGTGGGGTAAAATACAGTTTTGCCTCCCATTTTTTTATTTTCAAAGATACAAACGGGAAACTTTGGCACATTGCAGGGAACACTTCACTTCAAATGTGTGTGAAATTTCCGGAAGCTAGGTGCAACATTTTAGTGGGAAACGAACGTTTATTCATGGCATTTCACATGGGATTTATGGGTTGGTTTGAAGAGCTACCAAGCTCTAACTCGCTCACATGGCACAGGACCTATGCCCGCTCAAACGCTGGAAATTTCACAAACTTTGGTGCAATGCTTTAGTGGGAAAATAAAGGTTTATTCATGGCATTTCACATGGGATTTATGGGTTGGTTTGAAGAGCTACAAAGCTCTAACTCGCTCACATGGCACAGGACTTATGCCCGCTCAAACGCTGAAAATTTCACAAACTTTGGTGCAATGCTTTAGTGGGAAAACAAAGGTTTATTCATGGCATTTCACATGGGATTTATGGGTTGGTTTTAAGAGCTACAAAGCTCTAACTCGCTCACATGGCACAGGACTTATGCCCGCTCAAACGCTGAAAATTTCACAAACTT
Source organism: Anniella stebbinsi (assembly GCA_029215795.1). Taxonomy (NCBI): domain Eukaryota; kingdom Metazoa; phylum Chordata; class Lepidosauria; order Squamata; family Anniellidae; genus Anniella; species Anniella stebbinsi. The sequence goes on from JARDYH010000002.1 coordinate 188,390,585, forward strand.
TGGTGCAATGCTTTAGTGGGAAAACAAAGGTTAAACTTTATTATTTTAAACCTTCAGGAAAGGGAGGGGGAGGCTGTGTTTGTGTGTGTGTGTTTGACAGCTTGATCCACCAATTGTGCTTTAGAATACATGACTGAATCACCCAATCCTGTGAAGACTTTCTTCAGCCTCCAATCGCAATGCTGGAGGAGGGCACCAGTATATATTCTCTCAGCCCTGCCCTTCTGGCTCTTTGTGGGTTGAACGTGGAGGAGATTAGGGAGTGTTTTGGAGCTGTGTTGGAGAGACTGTATTGATTGTATTTGGAGGTGGTTTTGAGGAGTTTTTCTGATCTTTTACTTCAGCTTTTCTTGTTCTCTCTCTTGGCTTTCCTTTCTCTCTTGCCTTTCCTTTCTTAGATAGCACGTTTGTTTGTCTGTGAGTTCAGTTTGTCTTTGCAGTGAGTGTGTTTGTTCTTCTTTCGCTTTCTGAAAAAAACCCAAAAAAATAATAAAAAAATATTTCTATCCTCTCTCTCTCTCTCTCTCTCTTTCTCTGTGTGTGTGTGTGTGTGTGTGTGCGCTTGTGAGTGAGTGTGTGTTGCTGGGCTGTGTAGCCTGCTGCTACAAACACAAAAAAAGTCAGCAAAGCACACACTTATACAACAATAAAAATAAATAATAATATAAATAAAATGAAGCGTGGCACTCAAAGGGGGGGTGCTCCCAAGGCAGCATTTGGGAGAGGCCGCTCTGGGCGTGGCGCTGCTGCTGCTGCTGCTGCTGGGACCAGCAGCAGGCAGCCTACTTCCACACCCCCAGTTAAACTGAGGCGTTCTCCACTGGGGCAGCAGAAGCAGGCAGAGGCAACTCAAAGTAGTGCCTGCAGGGCACTTTTTCAGCAACATGAGGCAGGTGCTGGGAGCAGCAGTGGGCATGAAGAAGGAGCACTATATCCAGCTCCTTCTTTGGTGGGTGAGCCTGTGAACCCGCTGACTGATCTTTTTCCAGATCTTGTAGAAGTCAGCGAGGTTCAGAGTGAGGAGGAGGACTCTGATGTGGGGCAAGAGGAAGAGCAGGCAGCAGTAGAGCCTCGCTCTCCAGTCCTCTCTTCCACTCATTCCCCTGCTCCTGAGGTGACACCACAGAGCGAAGGCGCCGGCAGGCCGTCTGTGTCACCCCAGAAGCGACAGGCAAGCAAGGTGTGGGACCACTTTGAGGTGGCAGTGGATTCCCGCTTTGCTGTCTGTCGCCACTGCAAGATGTCAGTGAGCAGGGGAAAAATGCCAGGCCACTTCACCACCACGAACCTCAGCCGCCACATGCAGAGGCACCACCAGTCTGTTTTGCTTGGGACCGAGGCGGGCACCTCGCAGCAGACTGGTGCTAGCGGCAAGGGCAAGCAGAAGGCTCCTGCAACTTCTGCCAGCTCTCGACCTCCCATCCCCAAGAGGCTTCGCCAGGCCACCATGGAAGAGATGGGGTGGGGGAAGTATGGAGCCACAAGGTGGCGTTTTCCAGCGCCCAACCAGATCACCAATTGCATCGGTGAGATGGTGGCGTTGGATGACCAGCCATTCAGCCTCGTCGAGAACGCAGGCTTCAAGAGGCTGATGGCTCTTGTGGTTCCATACTACAAGCCGCCGTGTCGCACCACCCTGAGCAGGCGTGTGGTGCCCTCCCTGTACCAGGCATGCAGGGAGTTAGTTCTGGGTCGTCTGTGCCAGGCAGAGGCACAGAAGGTGCACTTCACTTCGGACATCTGGTCCAGCGAAGGAGGAGTGCACGCTTACCTGTCCCTGACGGCTCACTGGTGGGGAGCCTCAGGGCAGGAAGCACCCAGGACTTCTGGGACTGGGAAGGAGGGCTGCTGCTGGGCCCTCCTTCATACCGCAGTCATGGACCAGTCCCACACGGCGGAGGAGATTACGGAGGCCATGAACCGCATGGTGGCAGGGTGGCTGGGCGGGCACCAGCACACCCGCGGTTACATGGTCACGGACGGGGGAGCCAATATGCTGAAGGCGGTGCGCGATGGCGGATTTGAGGGCATCCGCTGCATCGCGCACGTCTTCAACCTGGTCGTCAGGGATGGCCTTGGAGGCAGCAAGGCCCCTCTCCCTCCCCAAATCCGTAATCTCCTAGAGAGCTGCAGGAAGGTGGCTGGGCATTTCCACCACAGCGTGAAGGGCAGTCGGTTGCTGCGGGAGAAGCAGCAGGAGCTGGGACTTCCGCAGCACCGGCTAGTGCAGGACGTGGCAACACGTTGGAACTCCACCTACCACATGCTCGAGCGTATGGTGGAGCAACAGCGTGTTGTCCACGAGATGTTCAGGGTCGGGGACATTGGCATCCAGGCCCCACTGTCCAGGCAGCAGTGGGAGGCCATGTCCCAGCTTCTGGTGGTCCTCAAGCCGTTCCTTGAGGCCACCGAGACCCTGAGCAGCAGCACTGCCCTTCTCAGCCAGGTGCTCCCCGTGGCCAGGCATCTCCAGAATCAGATGGGCGAGTTTCTGGAGGCCGGGGATGCCGTCACCGGCAGGCGCTTCCTGCCAGAGGTGCGGGAAGTGGTGACGAGGCTGAGGGAAAGCCTATCCCGCCGGGTCCAGCCTCTCTACAACGAGAGGCAGTACATGTTGGCCACCATGTGCGACCCACGCATCAAGGATGGGTTATGTGGGCAGACTTCCCGGGCAGGTTGGGTGGAAATGCTGGTGACGGACGTTCGGGCGGCCCGGGATGCCAGGATTGGGCAGGCAGAGGAGGAGCCCACCGAAGCCCAGGCGCTAAGTCCGCTGAGCACCACCAGCAGCGGCGGCAGCAGCACCACCACACCCAGCAGGGGGACAGGCCAGGGGTTTTGGGACAAGGCTTTGCAGGCTGCGGTTGGGCATAGAGGCACTCAACCCAGCCGCCGCCAGGATGACGCTGCAGCAGCAGTGCAGCGTTACCTGGCGGAGCAGATGGAGGACGGCTCCATCGAACCCCTGGCCTACTGGTCATCTCGGCGCCAGATGTGGCCTGATCTGGCGCGGGTGGCCATGGACAGAATCAGCTGCCCACCGTCCAGCGTTCCAAGCAAGCGGGTGTTTTCCATGGCGGGCGACGTGGTCACACCCCACCGCTCTCGCTTGGACGCTGAGATTGTGGAGCAGCTGGTCTTCCTCAAGGTCAATCTGCCCCTGCTGGGATACCCCACCCTCATGCCCGCGGGGGAGTAATTGGCAGGCACCCCCCATCCATCCCACACCTTTGGGCAGGCACCGGCAGGCCCTTGATTTTTTAATTCTTATTTTCGGTTAATTAATTTTCTTTACTTTAATTTACTGGCTGTGTTGTTTACAGCTCAGTAACTCAACTCTGAACGATGGATCCCGAAGGGATCTAGTTTCTTCTCCTAGCCTCTTACATTGAGGGGATGCACAAGCATCTCACACATTCTATGTTGTTTGACTTGAACCAATGTGCTTGCACGTGTGCCTCTGAAATTGGACTCCGATGGCTCCCTCCAGGCCTTCTGTAAGGTCCCACACTTCCATGGGCGTTTCTTCTTGTAAGACCACGTCAGAGGCTCATGAGAACTTTGGATAAGAAGAAGGCTTAATTTTATCGCCAAGGAACGCATGCACCTCTCTGACTATGAACGAAGGACGCGATAGGATTCCTCTTCCAGGCTCCTACATTGAGTGGATGACAAGCAGCATCCCACACTGTTTCTGACTGTGTCTTTTGGACTTATGTGGCAGCCTTGCAGGGCTGTCACTGTGTGTTGTGTTTATTTTGGCTATATGATTTAAAAAACTGCCTGCCCGCCTGCCCACCTGCTAGGTTGCCGCCATTGTGAAGTAGCCGGAATGCGTGGGCTGGTCTCACGGTTCTATTGCTTACTTGTGCAATGCGCAAGCGCCTGGCATCATGCCCGCCTCTGCCTCTGCCTCTGCCTGCCTGCCTGCCCGCCTGCTAGGTTGCCGCCATTGTGAAGTAGCCGGAATGCGTGGGCTGGTCTCACGGTTCTATTGCTTACTTGTGCAATGTGCAAGCGCCTGGCATCATGCCCGCCTCTGCCTCTGCCTCTGCCTGCCTGCCTGCCTGCCCGCCTGCCCACCTGCTAGGTTGCCGCCATTGTGAAGTAGCCGGAATGCGTGGGCTGGTCTCACGGTTCTATTGCTTACTTGTGCAATGTGCAAGCGCCTGGCATCATGCCCGCCTCTGCCTCTGCCTCTGCCTGCCTGCCCGCCTGCCCACCTGCTAGGTTGCCGCCATTGTGAAGTAGCCGGAATGCGTGGGCTGGTCTCACGGTTCTATTGCTTACTTGTGCAATGTGCAAGCGCCTGGCATCATGCCCGCCTCTGCCTCTGCCTCTGCCTGCCTGCCTGCCTGCCTGCTAGGTTGCCGCCATTGTGAAGTAGCTGGAATGCGTGGGCTGGTCTCACGGTTCTATTGCTTACTTGTGCAATGCGCAAGCGCCTGGCATCATGCCCGCCTCTGCCTCTGCCTCTGCCTGCCTGCCTGCCCGCCTGCTAGGTTGCCGCCATTGTGAAGTAGCCGGAATGCGTGGGCTGGTCTCACGGTTCTATTGCTTACTTGTGCAATGTGCAAGCGCCTGGCATCATGCCCGCCTCTGCCTCTGCCTGCCTGCCTGCCTGCCCGCCTGCCCACCTGCTAGGTTGCCGCCATTGTGAAGTAGCCGGAATGCGTGGGCTGGTCTCACGGTTCTATTGCTTACTTGTGCAATGCGCAAGCGCCTGGCATCATGCCCGCCTCTGCCTCTGCCTCTGCCTGCCTGCCTGCCCGCCTGCTAGGTTGCCGCCATTGTGAAGTAGCCGGAATGCGTGGGCTGGTCTCACGGTTCTATTGCTTACTTGTGCAATGCGCAAGCGCCTGGCATCATGCCCGCCTCTGCCTGCCTGCCACTGTGACTTTGCCTGGAGGAGCCTATGTGCCACTGTTACTTTGCCTGGAGGAGCCTATGTGCCACTGTGACTTTGCCTGGAGGAGCCTATGCCAATGTGACTTTGCCTGGAGGAGCCTATGTGCCACTGTGACTTTGCCTGGAGGAGCCTATGCCAATGTGACTTTGCCTGGAGGAGCCTATGCCAATGTGACTTTGCCTGGAGGAGCCTATGTGCCACTGTGACTTTGCCTGGAGGAGCCTATGCCAATGTGACTTTGCCTGGAGGAGCCTATGTGCCACTGTGACTTTGCCTGGAGGAGCCTATGCCAATGTGACTTTGCCTGGAGGAGCCTATGTGCCACTGTGACTTTGCCTGGAGGAGCCTATGCCAATGTGACTTTGCCTGGAGGAGCCTATGTGCCACTGTGACTTTGCCTGGAGGAGCCTATGCCAATGTGACTTTGCCTGGAGGAGCCTATGTGCCACTGTGACTTTGCCTGGAGGAGCCTATGCCAATGTGACTTTGCCTGGAGGAGCCTATGCCAATGTGACTTTGCCTGGAGGAGCCTATGTGCCACTGTGACTTTGCCTGGAGGAGCCTATGCCAATGTGACTTTGCCTGGAGGAGCCTATGTGCCACTGTGACTTTGCCTGGAGGAGCCTATGCCAATGTGACTTTGCCTGGAGGAGCCTATGCCAATGTGACTTTGCCTGGAGGAGCCTATGTGCCACTGTGACTTTGCCTGGAGGAGCCTATGCCAATGTGACTTTGCCTGGAGGAGCCTATGTGCCACTGTGACTTTGCCTGGAGGAGCCTATGCCAATGTGACTTTGCCTGGAGGAGCCTATGCCAATGTGACTTTGCCTGGAGGAGCCTATGTGCCACTGTGACTTTGCCTGGAGGAGCCTATGCCAATGTGACTTTGCCTGGAGGAGCCTATGTGCCACTGTGACTTTGCCTGGAGGAGCCTATGTGCCACTGTGACTTTGCCTGGAGGAGCCTATGCCAATGTGACTTTGCCTGGAGGAGCCTATGTGCCACTGTGACTTTGCCTGGAGGAGCCTATGCCAATGTGACTTTGCCTGGAGGAGCCTATGCCAATGTGACTTTGCCTGGAGGAGCCTATGTGCCACTGTGACTTTGCCTGGAGGAGCCTATGCCAATGTGACTTTGCCTGGAGGAGCCTATGTGCCACTGTGACTTTGCCTGGAGGAGCCTATGTGCCACTGTGACTTTGCCTGGAGGAGCCTATGTGCCACTGTGACTTTGCCTGGAGGAGCCTATGCCAATGTGACTTTGCCTGGAGGAGCCTATGCCAATGTGACTTTGCCTGGAGGAGCCTATGTGCCACTGGAGTCCTCCGATCCACAGCGGCCGCACGAATAAGGTAAGTGTGTGCAGTCAACGCAGGGACACCTGAGAGTGTCCAGAAGTGGGGCAGTCTGAGATCTTACTTCCGAGTAAGCAAGCAGGCAGGCCCGTGTGCCTACTGGGGCGTGGGCACTCAGGACCGGGCAGATGCCAGTCCTGGGTGAGAGGGAGCCAATGGTGGAAAAGTATGATTTATCTCATGTTAATTCTTTCCCCCCCCCCTCCTTCTTTTGCAGCCTATGGAACTCTTCGCCACTGCGCAAAGCGCACCCGTGATTCCAGACTGCCCATCTGCCCCAGCCACGGCCACATGGAGGTGGCCCCTCGATTCACGTCACCCCTACGACTCAGGTAAGAGTGCAGGCAGAGTGGGCATATAGAAAAGAAGGCAGGGCCCCTGCACCTTTAACTGTTGTGATGAAGAGGGAATCTCAGCAGGAACTAATTCCATACAAATGACACTGGCAGAAATTCCCTTTTCTCTACAACTGCTGAAGTTAGGAACCCTGACCTGGATTTGATCTGGTCAGCCTAACGTAGGGTGCTATTAGGAGTGAATGAATAACCCCAGGACAAAAGAAATGGTGATTCTCTAATGATCCGGTAAGCTGTGTCCTGCCAGACACAAAAGGATAGCCAATCCCTCTAACAATGGGCTCAGAAGAGTGATTTAGAAAGGGAGGGGTGCAGCAGGAGAAAGAGGATTGCATCACAAACAAGAGAAGTGTGCCGGTGGGAGACTACTAGGACTTGCATGTATTAATTATTTAATACAAATCTTTATTTATTTTCCTTTCTTCTTTTGCAGTATAAAAGTATTCATGTAATATTCATTATCCCCCTCCTCTTCTTTTGCAGCCTATGGAACTCTCACTGCCACAGTGCCTGGGAAAGGAGAGACTTTGCCCATTAAATGCCAGCCTGCCTGCCCGCTGCTGATGCCACCTGCCGCCTTCCAGATCGTTCCTGCGAGGAGGGCCAGCCGCCTTCCTTGCACAAGCCATGGGACTAGGGGTCCTCCAGGAGAATCTCACCGAGTCCTCAACGCCCTCAGGACTATGGTAAGTGTTCTGTGAATGGGGGGGGGGCACCTTCCACCTAACTAAAGGGTGGCTGTCTGCCTGCTAACTTCCGAGTAAGCAGGCAGGCCCGTGTGCCTACTTTGGCGTGGGCACTCCGGAACGGCCAATCCTGGGTGGGAGGGAGCTATTTGTGTTGAAGTGGTCAACTAATATTCATTCTTTTTTCCCCCCCTCCTTCTTTTGCAGCCTATGGAACTCTTCGCCACTGCGCAAAGCGCACCCGTGATTCCAGACTGCCCATCTGCCCCAGCCACGGCCGCATGGAGGTGGCCCATCGATTCACGTCGCCCGCACGACTCAGGTGAGAGCCTGTCAGAGAGCTTACCCACGAGTAAGCAAGCAGGCAGCCCCGTGTGCCTGCTGGGGCGTGGGCACTCAGGACCGGGCACATGCCAGTCTTGGGTGGGAGGGAGCCAGTGGTGGAAAAGTATCATTTTTCTCATATTCTTCCCCCCCCTTCTTCTTTTGCAGCCTATGGAACTCTTTGCCACAGTGCCCAGGAGAGACGGTAATGCAGACTGCCCACCTGCCCGTCACTGCCCACCTGGAAGTGGCATCTTATCAACAACGCCCTCAGGAGGACTATGGTAAGTGTTCTGTGAATGGGGGGGCACCTTCCACCTAACTAAAGGGTGGCTGTCTGCCTGCTAACTTCCGAGTAAGCAGGCAGGCCCGTGTGCCTACTTTGGCGTGGGCACTCCGGAACGGCCAATCCTGGGTGGGAGGGAGCTATTTGTGTTGAAGTGGTCAACTAATATTCATTCTTTTTTCCCCCCCTCCTTCTTTTGCAGCCTATGGAACTCTTCGCCACTGCGCAAAGCGCACCCGTGATTCCAGACTGCCCATCTGCCCCAGCCACGGCCACATGGAGGTGGCCCCTCGATTCACGTCACCCCTACGACTCAGGTAAGAGTGCAGGCAGAGTGGGCATATAGAAAAGAAGGCAGGGCCCCTGCACCTTTAACTGTTGTGATGAAGAGGGAATCTCAGCAGGAACTAATTCCATACAAATGACACTGGCAGAAATTCCCTTTTCTCTACAACTGCTGAAGTTAGGAACCCTGACCTGGATTTGATCTGGTCAGCCTAACGTAGGGTGCTATTAGGAGTGAATGAATAACCCCAGGACAAAAGAAATGGTGATTCTCTAATGATCCGGTAAGCTGTGTCCTGCCAGACACAAAAGGATAGCCAATCCCTCTAACAATGGGCTCAGAAGAGTGATTTAGAAAGGGAGGGGTGCAGCAGGAGAAAGAGGATTGCATCACAAACAAGAGAAGTGTGCCGGTGGGAGACTACTAGGACTTGCATGTATTAATTATTTAATACAAATCTTTATTTATTTTCCTTTCTTCTTTTGCAGTATAAAAGTATTCATGTAATATTCATTATCCCCCTCCTCTTCTTTTGCAGCCTATGGAACTCTCACTGCCACAGTGCCTGGGAAAGGAGAGACTTTGCCCATTAAATGCCAGCCTGCCTGCCCGCTGCTGATGCCACCTGCCGCCTTCCAGATCGTTCCTGCGAGGAGGGCCAGCCGCCTTCCTTGCACAAGCCATGGGACTAGGGGTCCTCCAGGAGAATCTCACCGAGTCCTCAACGCCCTCAGGACTATGGTAAGTGTTCTGTGAATGGGGGGGGGGCACCTTCCACCTAACTAAAGGGTGGCTGTCTGCCTGCTAACTTCCGAGTAAGCAGGCAGGCCCGTGTGCCTACTTTGGCGTGGGCACTCCGGAACGGCCAATCCTGGGTGGGAGGGAGCTATTTGTGTTGAAGTGGTCAACTAATATTCATTCTTTTTTCCCCCCCTCCTTCTTTTGCAGCCTATGGAACTCTTCGCCACTGCGCAAAGCGCACCCGTGATTCCAGACTGCCCATCTGCCCCAGCCACGGCCGCATGGAGGTGGCCCATCGATTCACGTCGCCCGCACGACTCAGGTGAGAGCCTGTCAGAGAGCTTACCCACGAGTAAGCAAGCAGGCAGCCCCGTGTGCCTGCTGGGGCGTGGGCACTCAGGACCGGGCACATGCCAGTCTTGGGTGGGAGGGAGCCAGTGGTGGAAAAGTATCATTTTTCTCATATTCTTCCCCCCCCTTCTTCTTTTGCAGCCTATGGAACTCTTTGCCACAGTGCCCAGGAGAGACGGTAATGCAGACTGCCCACCTGCCCGTCACTGCCCACCTGGAAGTGGCATCTTATCAACAACGCCCTCAGGAGGACTATGGTAAGTGTTCTGTGAATGGGGGGGCACCTTCCACCTAACTAAAGGGTGGCTGTCTGCCTGCTAACTTCCGAGTAAGCAGGCAGGCCCGTGTGCCTACTTTGGCGTGGGCACTCCGGAACGGCCAATCCTGGGTGGGAGGGAGCTATTTGTGTTGAAGTGGTCAACTAATATTCATTCTTTTTTCCCCCCCTCCTTCTTTTGCAGCCTATGGAACTCTTCGCCACTGCGCAAAGCGCACCCGTGATTCCAGACTGCCCATCTGCCCCAGCCACGGCCACATGGAGGTGGCCCCTCGATTCACGTCACCCCTACGACTCAGGTAAGAGTGCAGGCAGAGTGGGCATATAGAAAAGAAGGCAGGGCCCCTGCACCTTTAACTGTTGTGATGAAGAGGGAATCTCAGCAGGAACTAATTCCATACAAATGACACTGGCAGAAATTCCCTTTTCTCTACAACTGCTGAAGTTAGGAACCCTGACCTGGATTTGATCTGGTCAGCCTAACGTAGGGTGCTATTAGGAGTGAATGAATAACCCCAGGACAAAAGAAATGGTGATTCTCTAATGATCCGGTAAGCTGTGTCCTGCCAGACACAAAAGGATAGCCAATCCCTCTAACAATGGGCTCAGAAGAGTGATTTAGAAAGGGAGGGGTGCAGCAGGAGAAGGAGGATTGCATCACAAACAAGAGAAGTGTGCCGGTGGGAGACTACTAGGACTTGCATGTATTAATTTAATACAAATCTTTATTTATTTTCCTTTCTTCTTTTGCAGTATAAAAGTATTCATGTAATATTCATTTTCCCCCTCCTCTTCTTTTGCAGCCTATGGAACTCTCACTGCCACAGTGCCCGGGAAAGGAGAGACTTTGCCCTGAATGCCAGCCTGCCTGCCCGCCCGCTGCTGATGCCGCCTGCCGCCTTCCAGATCCTTCCTGTGAGGAGGGCCAGCCGCCTTCCTCGCACAAGCCATGGGACTTGGCATTCGCCCTCACGGGGAATGTCACCCAGTCCCCAACGCCGCTGTTGGACTTTGCCCTGGATGCCAGCCTGCCTGCCCGCTGCTGATGCCGCCTGCCGCCTTCCAGATCCTTCCTGCAAAGAGAGCAAGCCGCCCTCCTTGCACAAGCCATGGGACTTGGCATTCGCCCTCAAGGAGAATGTCACCCAGTCCCCAACGCCGCTGTTGGACTTTGCCCATTAAATGCCAGCCTGCCTGCCCGCTGCTGATGCCGCCTGCCGCCTTCCAGATCCTTCCTGCAAAGAGAGCAAGCCGCCCTCCTTGCACAAGCCATGGGACTTGGCATTCGCCCTCAAGGAGAATGTCACCCAGTCCCCAACGCCGCTGTTGGACTTTGCCCATTAAATGCCAGCCTGCCTGCCCGCTGCTGATGCCGCCTGCCGCCTTCCAGATCCTTCCTGCAAAGAGAGTAAGCCGCCCTCCTTGCACAAGCCATGGGTACTTGGCATTCGCCCTCAAGGAGAATGTCACCCAGTCCCCAATGCCGCTGTTGGACTTTGCCCATTAAATGCCAGCCTGCCTGCCCGCCTTCCAGATTCTGCTGTGGAAGGAGAAATAAATAATACTAGGTGCTGCAAGAGACCATGTGGATTGGCTCTACATCAAAGCAGCCTTCTGGTTTAGAATTACATACTACACAAGAAAAGAACAATCACTTATCCTGCAAGATCCCTTCCCAGGCTAGGATCTGAATAATAGCTATTAGCTAGGATCTGAATAGCTATTACCTGGGATCTGATTAGCTACTAGTGCATTTGGTAGCATTCCTGCAACCAACACCTGTCTTGTCATGTAAATGTATGGGTCCCTAAAGCAATTTACAATCACTTTACATTTTACAAATGAATAAGTGAAACTTTCTTCTTCCCTCATTACCAATCCACACCAGGCAGGCAATGTCCCCTTCCTGAAGGTTTAAAATAATAAAGTTTAACCTTTGTTTTCCCACTAAAGCATTGCACCAAAGTTTGTGAAATTTTCAGCGTTTGAGCGGGCATAAGTCCTGTGCCATGTGAGCGAGTTAGAGCTTTGTAGCTCTTCAAACCAACCCATAAATCCCATGTGAAATGCCATGAATAAACCTTTGTTTTCCCACTAAAGCATTGCACCAAAGTTTGTGAAATTTTCAGCGTTTGAGCGGGCATAAGTCCTGTGCCATGTGAGCGAGTTAGAGCTTTGTAGCTCTTCAAACCAACCCATAAATCCCATGTGAAATGCCATGAATAAACCTTTGTTTTCCCACTAAAGCATTGCACCAAAGTTTGTGAAATTTTCAGCGTTTGAGCGGGCATAAGTCCTGTGCCATGTGAGCGAGTTAGAGCTTTGTAGCTCTTCAAACCAACCCATAAATCCCATGTGAAATGCCATGAATAAACCTTTGTTTTCCCACTAAAGCATTGCACCAAAGTTTGTGAAATTTTCAGCGTTTGAGCGGGCATAAGTCCTGTGCCATGTGAGCGAGTTAGAGCTTTGTAGCTCTTCAAACCAACCCATAAATCCCATGTGAAATGCCATGAATAAACCTTTATTTTCCCACTAAAGCATTGCACCAAAGTTTGTGAAATTTTCAGCGTTTGAGCGGGCATAAGTCCTGTGCCATGTGAGCGAGTTAGAGCTTTGTAGCTCTTCAAACCAACCCATAAATCCCATGTGAAATGCCATGAATAAACCTTTATTTTCCCACTAAAGCATTGCACCAAAGTTTGTGAAATTTCCAGCGTTTGAGCGGGCATAGGTCCTGTGCCATGTGAGCGAGTTAGAGCTTGGTAGCTCTTCAAACCAACCCATAAATCCCATGTGAAATGCCATGAATAAACGTTCGTTTCCCACTAAAATGTTGCACCTAGCTTCCGGAAATTTCACACACATTTGAAGTGAAGTGTTCCCTGCAATGTGCCAAAGTTTCCCGTTTGTATCTTTGAAAATAAAAAAATGGGAGGCAAAACTGTATTTTACCCCACTGCTACCCAATTTTCAACAATTCATTGCCAACACATGCCTGGAGCTAGCTGTCTGAAATTTTACACACATATCAAGGGAAGTGTTCCCTGTAATGTGCCGAAGTGTCCTGTTTGTATCTTTAAAAATAAAAACATGGGAGGCATAACTGCATTTACCCCACTACTACCCATTTTTCAAAAAATCATTGCCACACCAGGCAAGCACCCACGGTTCTGGGATTTCACACACGTGGGTCCCAAGGTACCACCTAGAATGTGGCAAAGTTTCATGTGTGTAACTTTAAAAATGACCGAGTTATAGGCATTCCATGTTATTTATTAAAAAATTAATTGCCACAAACTGCATGCACCAATCTTTCTGAAATTTCTCACAGATACCTATCCCTAACCAGTGTGCAATGTACCCAAGTTTCATCCTTCTGTCTTTAAAAATGAAAAAGTTATAGGCGTTTTTGTAAAACAATAATTTGCTATAGGAAAAAGCATTCAAAATGGCGTCCGATCCGGATCGGAAAATCCGATCCGCGGATCGGAATCGGATCCGATCCGATCCGACACACGATCCGATCCGATCCGATCCGACCCCCCAGGTCCGATTCCGATCCGCTATCCGATCCGATCCGGGGGGTCATGCACATCCCTATTAAAATAGCAATAAAACATCCTAAAAACATCCTAAAACATTCTAAAATTCCACTGAATTAGATAGGGCAATCATAAGGAAAGGAGGACAGGGCTCCTGTGTCTTTAAAAGTTGCATAGAAAAAGGAATTTCAGTAGGTATCATTTTTATGCATGCAGCACCTGGTGAAATTCCCTCTTCATCACAATGGTTAAAGCTGGAGGAGCCCTGCCCTCTTTTTATTTTGTCACTCTAGCTTAGCTCCTGCAGCTTTAACTGTTGTGATGAAGAAGGAATTTCACCAGGTGCTGCATGCATAAAAATGACACCTGTGGAAATTCCCATTTTTATACAACTTTTAAAGATACAGGAGCCCTGTCCTCCTTTCCATATGGTCACCCTAAATTAGAGCAGGGTTCAAATACTCCCTAAATAGTTTTGTTATCCAACGCTACCTTTAACTGAGGGCCAAAGCAGACATTAAAGATGTAGCTAGCAGCCACATCTCTCTCCCTCCCTCCCCCCCCCCATTATTTACTCTAAGTAGGCACAAGGTCATGTTCTGAATCAGGCCCATGGCCAGAGGGAAAGGGTTAATGTTCCTTACGCCCTCATACTAGGATTCAGGGGCCCTGCATATACTCTAGCCTGAGGCTCTGTAGCCCTGATCTACCAAGTCCAATATCATCATCTCTGACTCAAGATTTCAAACTGATGTCTTTTCCAGTATTGGGCTACTACCCTAAGAGCCGTTGAGAGTGCAAATCCTGTGCATGTTTAGACAGAGAAATGTCCTGCAACTCCCATGGGGAATGCTGGGAATTGTTGGACTTTTCTCCATTTAAACATGCATAGGATTGTGTCCTAACTGTAGTCGCTCAAAGCTGAACCCGGGATCTTATGAACACAAACATGCACGTGGCACTGATGGCTGCAGATGACAAGTGGGATCCTTACGGTTTTAACAATATCCTATGAGCAGAGCAGAACGTTGTTGAGAACTTTATATGGACCATATTAAAAGACAAAGGGCTTTATCTCTTCTTGGAATACACTCAATGAACCTTTTACAGTTGCGGCTGTGCATTGTTGTTTTTTCAGTTTATTCATCAATAATAAATAATAATATATACAATTCAAAGCATTCCCTTTGTGTGCTGTGAAAGTGAGTCTTTCAACTCAGATATAGTCTGGGAGCACCTCCAAAGCCAAGAGACTAGTAGTAGTTACCAGCCAAGCCTTCAACTATGGGTTTTACTAGAGGATGCGATCAATTCACACCAGGTGATGGCATGACGTTTCAGGAAGCAGAGCTCTAACAATAGCTATCATCTACAAACAATGACACCAGAAAACCCAGATCTTTGATCCAGTTACATTTGTGGGAGTATCAGTACAATTATGGCTACATTTTCAATGTAATGGAAAGTGTACTCTTAAAGGACAACACGAGCTTTTAATGTTTTTCTCTGGAACTTTTTTTTAAGCACTGCATAGTACAGCTAGACTATTCCTTGACTAGTTCAAGGCTTGTCCTGCAGGAAGCTTTCATGGACCTCAGATTTAGCACATCCAGACACATAGCAGTTGCACCAATCCTGATGTTGTCCTAACATTTGTGTGTGTTTATAAGGGGTCGTGTGTGAAATTTCAGTTTGAAGGTGCATATAAAGCCTACATTGGCAAGGAGACCCTGGAAGTATTTTAAAGGTGAGGTGGCTCATGGTGGTCTAATATTATTATTATTTTAAATTAAATTCAAAAGTAATCCCAACTATAATGAAAAAACACAGTTTACAAATGCTACAGGCTGGCTGGAAAACTAGAAGCTGGCTGTTCAGGGAAAGACCTTTTTCCTCTCAACCTAAGCAGACATTCACAAAATCCACAAACAGTTCAGCCTGAGAAGCCATGCCAAAATCGGCACTCATATAAGGCCAGATGAGATGCTATTGGTTCCTCAAGTCACCTGATCTCTGCTGGGCTGAAAGCTGCAGTGCACTCTTTGGTCACTTGCTGTGGTGATACTACAGAGCAGCTAAGATCAGCGCAGGACTTCCCTCTGATTGCAAGCTTCCCTGCTGGTGGGGATGCCTGAGCCCTGAAACCAAATTTCTGCATCAAGACCTGTACTGTGTTACAGTGTCCATACTTCAAAATCTCAAATTGATGCAAATCCTGTTGAAGTTAATGGGATTTGTACTATTGTAGTGCACTGACAACTGACTTGCAAGTCTACATAAACTAGCCTAACATTACCTTAGATTAGAATGCTACAGTGAGGTATAAGATTGGTGGGCACATATACTCTAGTAATTAGGTTGATGGATGAGTTCTATGATTATTGGATTAGTTTAATTTAAGTAGACCCTTCTGACCAAATTAAGATGGATGAGGTTTAACACATGATGTTCTTTACAGCGTACTGTGTATGTGTAAATAAGAACTGTGTCAGTTTTATTATACGTCATCTATTATTGTTAAGTGTGAAATAGCGAGTGTGATCTTATTCATCATTATTAAGCTTCTCTACCTAGAGGATTACATTTTGCAGGCTTCATATGCAACAGGAATAATTCAAAGACATTCCGTGTGCCAACAATGAAGATGTTTGGAGTGCAAAGGGTGGCCTTCAGGAGCACTTAAAGCTGTTTGAAGCAGCAAGCAGGACTAATGTACAGGTGTCAGAGGGAAAGTTCTGTGACCCCCTGCAGGTGGGGGACTTCGCATTGAGGCTTGGAGCACAAGACTCAGAACAGCAACACTTGAATTTGATTTTTCACTTTTTTGCCAGATGTCAGGAAAAAATAAAAATAAAGAGTGAACTTAGGGCTTCACTACACCAGGCTTTTATCCCATGCCTTTACCGGGGCTTCTGCTTCCAGATTATTTGCCCAGTTTGTTCCCTTTATACATGCTTCCCCCCGCCCCCATGATTTCCCTTCTCTGCAACTTCTATATGTTTCATTCTGCAGATAGAATGTGAACTAACTCAAGTCATTGGAGCAGGAAGACAAACAAAGAGCAAGTGAAAGGAAGAGAAAAAAATATTTTCAAAAATCCATTTTGGGAGGGATATATATTCACAGTGGTTTCTGAGTCTTTAGACTACTTTCGGAGGGATAATTGTATTAGTGGCTCCCTGGGATACCAAGAAATGTATTGTCATATTAAGTTTTGTAGGCTAGGCCCCATTTTATCACACATCTGCTGAAGTGAGCTCTACTCTATAAAAGTTCAGGTGACAATCATAATAATTTTTTTGTCTTTAAGGTGCTGAAACACTAATATATGCCATTAAATAATGTGCTATGATCGTGGTTTTAATATTAGCTACTCTTGTTGCTTTGCAACTATCACAAGACACTGCATTTTTAAGGAATGAAAGCTTAGTCTACCATGTAATTTAGAGAGAACTACTTTACGCTCATAGATTTCAGTGGCCTTCAGGGCCCTTAACTTTGTGTTGGTTTGATTTTTTATGTGTTTATAGCCAATATCATGACCTTCTTCCGCCAGTGTGCATTTTGCCAATTTTACACTACAAGATCAATACAAACAAAATCTTACTTCAGTTTATAAAAAGCAAGACATCAAACAGCAGAGAAAATGAAGAAGACAGTATATATTAATATTTGCATTTTTATTATCAAAAATGTTGTATTTCATTCCTGTCACTATATCATACTATTTGGATGTTTAAAAATGTGTTCCTAGTGTTATTCTGGACTTTCTAAGATCGCAGAATTAGTCATTTTTAGAATGGAAAAAAATAAATAGTGCAATCCAATACATGTCTACTGCACAATAGGTCTTTTGGTTTTAATGGAGATTACTCTCAAGTAAACGAGTATAGAACTACAGCAAAAATGTGTGTTTGTTTCTGGAAAGGAGCAACAGGTTTTTACAGTACACTCAAACATATTTACTTGGAAGTAAGTCCCACTGAGTTTAATTGGGGTTACTCTCTAGTAAGTTTGTTTAGGTGGGCAAGCTTAATCACACAACTCAATGGACTGATACCCCCTTCCCTTGTCATGAGATTATGTTGCTTTTCTTTTCCTTCATTACATCTTTTCTACCACTCAGTTTTTAATTGGCTTCCTTTAGTCTTCTTTCTCAAGAGTGACGACTATTTAAGAATGCAAGTTTCTTACTGATAAATGAAAGAATGCTCCCCCAAACAGGCTTTAAAAGATCTTGGTATTATCTTGACCTTTACTATAAAATGCCTAAGTTCATTATCAGAATAGTTTGGTTATTGATTTTTTTAAAAGCTGTCTGCAGTGCACAGATTACAGTCATTGAATGAAAATTACATAGTGCATCCACTGAGTTGAGAAGCAAGTGGTGGCTGCAGAGCCGTCTTGTTGCATCCTTGACTGTGAGCACCCAATAATGGAAGCTGGGTCAAGTTTAAAAGCTGCTGCACAACAGCCTAGCATTGGGAAGGAAGCTGCTATGGAGCAAAGAGGCCACTTGCTCCATACCAGAAGTCCTCTAAATTATATCCCTAGAATCACTTTGCGCAAAGTGGCTTCTAAATGTGTCTGAAAGTGCCCCAAAGTGGTGCCTTCTTAATGATGTACAAAAGAACAGTCATTTTGTGTTGGCGTGTTTGACTCACACCATCAGTAATTTTCTAGAAAGCCTCGAGTCAAAAAGATGAGATGTCGGATCCTCCAGAAATTGCTAATGGGTATAACACTTCATCTCACTTGAATGAGCCAACCATTGAGTATCAGGAGTAATTCTTTGGGCTAGTGGAAACCACTGTGGCTCTTAATCCAAGTTATTCAAGGGAAGCAGTGCCTATTTTAAGCACAGTGAGGAGGGTTTATTTATACGATAGCCAACTGTTCTTGTGTAAATCTGGTGTAAATCTCTGATGTTGGCTGGTGTAAATCATTTACACCATTTACTCTGGTGTAAATCTCTGATGTTGGCTCAGTTATGCCAATTCAAGGGCAGGATCTACACTCTTGCTGTATAATGGCACTGAAGTGCACTGACAGCTGCTGGGGCCCAGGACATATTCCAGGTAACATTTTCAAACCACTTTCAAAGTGTTATATCCTTCTTGGTGTAGATCTGGCCAAGGACTAGTTTTGGAAAACTTTCCGTGAATGTGGGCCCTGTTATTTCAGCATAAGGGTGGTAGATTCAGTCTTACACTTCCTTAGACACTATTCACACAATGCATGGGGCTCTACAAGTGTTAGGAATGGGGAAAGTGGCCTTATACCAAGTCAGAGTGTTGGTTCATCTAGCCCAATATCGACAGCACTCCAGGTTTTCAGGCAGGAGTATTTCCAGCCCTACTTGGAGATGCTGGGGATTGAACCTGGGACTTCATACATGCAAAGCATGATCTCTACCACATGGATGTTGGTGGCTCCAATGGCTGTGGGATGGTGATTCCACTCTGGATTTCAGTCAGAACACTATAGGAGCTACGCAAGATGCATCCTGGGTATCTCCTTTAGAGTTCTGACTGGTTCTGACTGAAACTTAGAGCAGATTGACTGAAACTCATACTGCCCCATTGTCATCAGAACCATCAGCCTCTATTGCCTCCACCCACTGTTTGTGTGCGTGTATTCCTGATAAAATAAAGGGAACAGCAAGAAGGCAGGGTATTCATGTGTTCCAAAACACAAGAGAAACTAGGCTCAGGTGCCTGCAAAAACTGATTATACTCAATACATTTTGGAAAGAGCTCCCCTTCCTTAGGGGCCACTTAACTTTCTCCAAAAAGCCCCTTTCCAGTGCAACTTCTGTCTTAAAATGCTCCAGGTGACCAAGGTATTTTTATGGTGTGAATGTCCCATCCATCAGCCTAGATAAGTGCTTGGCTTTAGATGATTTGGAGGCAATGGATTAACAGCCAGGTAGTTTGTAGTTTGGCCACAGACAGGGGCATTGCTAGGCTAGGGCCTTTGGAGCTACAACCCTGAATCTTTTCCCCCTTGTCCCTGGATTTCTTCCCCAGAGCCCTGAGTGTCCATTGGTGCCAATGGAAGGAGGTTTCCACCTCCCCAGCTTAAATGCCATGCTGGGGGGCGGGGAGCACAACTTTTCAAGGACAATTGCAGCTGGGAAGGGAGGGGTTGACTCTCCTTTCCCCACATGCTGTAACCCCCCCCCCCCCAAGAAAAAAAAACACCTCTCCCTGCATGGTCATTAAGCTTATGGGCAGGGGAAAAAATCTTTCCATTGATTTGGGATGTTCTGGAGCAGGATGCACATAACAGATTTGTGTCCTATGAGCCCAGGCCCCAATTCTTTTAAGTGTCCAACAACCCCTCTAGCTAAAGACAATCAGATTGGATTAAGACAATTGACTTCAACGAATGTACATGGTGGCTTTTGTATCCAAGAAGGCAGAGGTGTACAGAGGCCAGACTAGAGAATCTGTCCTGTCCGTGAACCCAAGTGACTCACAGCTACCACTGTTCCATTCCTGAGATATTTGAATCAGATATGAGGCTTCTTGACCTATTGTAAGTATTAAATTGCCTGGATTTGGGACAGAATGGATCTCCAGTAAACATGACAAAGGTTATTAAAATCTAATCAAGTTAACATTTCCAACATGAAAATTCTTGTGGAGGAAAAAAAAATCATGGACAAAATTCTCTAGTTATACATGTGTGTATGTGCGTGAATCAAATATTCTCAACATTATTCCATTTCCTGAAGGAACAGATGACAACAGAAAGTAATATTTTCTAGCCAAGCAGAGAAGCAGGAACAGTTATGCTCATTATAGATGTAGGTAGAGACAGAACAGTAAGGAAACCATTTTAATCTCATGCTGGTTGTACTTGGTCAATCTACCACCCTGCTCATGCTCCAGGGCAAAGCCATGGAAAGACCAACACATGGGACACAACCAGTAAATAATTCAATGATGGTAGCACAATGAACGTCAATCAAATTGGTCAGAAGTAAAATCAATGTTTATAACTTTAGAGCTTGCTAGCAAATGGACCCAGTTTCACATAGGTTGGAACAGCCCGTAGTTTGATACTGCAAAGTCTTCAAGCAAACTTACACAGCTGTCAGAGTTGGACATTTTGCACTCACACTGTCGGAGTGAAGCCATGTACGCTGGCATGGCTCCTGACACTGTGCCCCCCTATCAACCCCTGAGAGATGGTCTGTCCACTGCATTCCCCTGAGGGAGCTGCCCCACAGCAGGTTGAAGGTATCAGGCATAGAACTGCATCTCTCTGCCTACTAATCTGCCCTGACTTCAAACTGCCTGGACTGCAAAGCTATAAGCGGTGGAGGCTGGTGGCTCTGATTTCAGTGTGGAAGTACTTGACTAGCATTATATCCCGCTTTATATTTCGTATTATTCAAAATCCTGCAACAGGTGTCATTGTGTGTGCTACATGGTATAAATGCGCAAGTAGGATACAGGCAGGATCTACACGACTGCTTTTATAATGGTATTGAAGTGCACTGACAACAGCAGATCCCCAGGACATAACACAAGCTGCTTTTGAAAATCCTCTTTTTCTTGTCAAACTGGTTTTCCATGCAATGAGGCTGAGGATATTATTAAAGAGACCCAAGCTCAAAAATCACCTTGGGTTCACAGAATGAGTTGCATGGTCGTCTTCAGAGCTTGCCCATTGTCACCTCCATTCAGAAAGAGAAATCCACGTGCTGGATATAGGGACACTTAAGTTGAAAATTACTGTTGCTTTCCCAGAACCATTGTGACCTTTGTCACATGGGGACAACTAGAACTGAGGCCCCCTCCACAAGGATGCGCTTTTGCGCCTGGTTAAGTGATTATGCGCTTCATCCCTGAAGCGCATTTACCCCTAATACCTCTGCATGAGAGGCAGGCAGGGAGAGGGGAGGGGGGAGGCAAGACCCCCGGAGGATGGAGCCGATCTCGGCCGGGGAGCAGCGGAGGGGGCAGCGAGAGTCCTCCGCCGGCCTTTCTCTCTGCAAAGGCAAGAAACTGGGGGTGGGGTGGGGGCGCTCAGGGGAGCCGGGAGGAGTTGTCACTGCTGGACGGGGAGCGTCTCCTTCCCGGCAGGGGCGGCGGGGAGAGGGGGGGCAGCGGCAGGGCGAACCCTTCTTCGCCCACGCGAAGCTCTCCCGCGCGCGCCGGCTGCAGCCTCAGCGCTCCGCTCCATTGCCTGGCTGCGTGCCTGGCTGCGTGCCTGGCTGCTTCCCGCCGGAGGGAGGGAAGTCTGTCGAGGGACGTAAGCGGGCGAGGAAGGCAAAAGACGGAGCCAGAGGAGCCGGCTAGGGAAGCCAGGAAACGAGCGGGGGAGTAAGCAGCAGCAGCAGCAGCAGCAGCAGCACATCCCGCCGCAAAATAAAACTTGCTATTTAACGTGCATTCAATAATGCGCACAATCGGAGGGATAGCGCGCCTCTATGCCTGATTTCCGCTCCCTCCTTGTAGAGGTAAATTTTTAAAAGCGCCTTGAAAGAGCTTTAAACCTCTCTTGTAGAGGCAGCCTGAGTAATTGCCATCAAAGTATGGGAGAATTATGGATTGTCACAGTGGCATTTATGGCTCTTCTGCATCTATATGCCTCTCCTAACATTTTGTAATATTATATTTACCCCTGGCAATATCCAAAGCCACCGATTTTGTACATTTTAGAATCTTTGCATTCTAGGTATTCACTCTTTTGGCTTGGGGTTTCAATCATTCATCATTAACTTGCTTAAAAATCATTCCCCACAATTACACTTTCACTGGGGAATTGACATTGCAATTATTACTTCAGGTAATAACGATGATTAAAAATAACAACAGCACTATTTTTAAAAATGTTTTGGTCTAAGATAATAACCATTGGACTATATTGCCATCATGTCCATGCTAACTTCTTGTATTAAAGGAAAAGAAATGATCAAAGTCATCATGTAATCGCAAAAAGGTATGTATAAGACTTACTGTTCAAGACTACGCATATTTACCCAGGTGTCCCACTGTTTTCAATGGGGCTTACTCCCTGGTAAGTGGACAATCCCATGCATGTTTAGACAGAAAAAAGTCCTACAACTCCCAGCTTTCCCCAGCATAGCTGGCTGGGAAAAGCTGGGAGTTGTAGGACCTGTTTTTGCCTAAACATGCCTAGGATTGCCCCTTAAATGTATTTAGAACTGTCTTGCAGTGAAATCCTCTATACCTGTTCTATCTGGTGCCTTCCAGGTTTTTCTGGACCTCAACTCCCATGAGCCCCAGCCAGCATGGCCAATGATCAGTCCAAAACATTTGGAGGGCAGCAAATTCAGGAAGGTTGCTGAATTGGCTTATTGAATTTAATGGAACTTACTCCCAGGTCAGTGTATCTAGCAAGGGTGGACAACTTCTGGCCCTCCAATTGTTTTGGTCTCCAACTCTTATCACTCCTAGTCAGCATAACCAATGGTGAGGGATGATGGGAGTTGTAAGCTAACACATGTTGCCCAGCTCTTGTGTATAAGTTTGCAACCTTATTGACTCTAAAAGCATCTTCAGACCAGCATTTTAAAGCATGCTTATGGCTGGCTAGTTACGGATCTTTGCAGGTCTCCTGCTTGTCTCCTGCCCCTTCTGCCATTTTTTCGTAATAAAATAATCTTAATTAAATGTGACTCTTCTGAGCTATAATGTTATTTGTTGTGATTTCCTGACATATGCAGGAGAGGTTTCACTATAAAATGCTCACTAGAGGGCGCTGTCCCACTAAACTGAATGGGCCACGTGGTGGCTTCTCTCCCTACTCTCTTCCTCTGTGTGATTGCAGCTCCTTGCAGAAGTGGAAGAGATGCAGCTTCAAAGCCAATGGTAAGGGAATGCAATTCCCCCTTCCCCACCTGACCCCAGTCTCAAGAAGCTCTATATCTTGGTGACTGGGACCGTTGGTCTCAAAGCTGGATCTGCTACCACTCTGGGAGAATATGAATATTCTCCACCCCAAGTGACAATTTAACTAGGTGGGTATACACTGTTGTGGGAAATCAATTGCCCATCAGATTTCTGACCAAGTGTGGATATCTGATGAAGAGCTCTTCACCATGTGGATGGATGCTGCAGATGATAGGCTATGCCTATCAGGATAAGTAGCTATTTCAGCTCTAGGCAGACATTCTTACCTATGGGTGGGAGGATGGCCACATCCTTTCAGCATACCTAACACCCATGCACTGGCCTTGAGTGCCATTTTTAGATAAAAAGATGGGATATGAATCAATTGAGCAATAATGACTAAATAATGAATTGGATGGCACAAGCACATAGTGACCTATGTACATGGGTGGAAAAACAGATAGGGCCGCTTTGCACACATGTCATTCAACACCAAATGGTGCACCAAATGGTAAGTGCTAGCCTCCATGATTTCAAACACTTATGTGAAGGTAAAAACATCTGCAGATTGATTTAATGAATGACTTTCTGACTTCATACTTAGACAGATGCTTTTCCTGGGTTGCACCTCTCAGGTACAAGGTTCATTTGCTCCTGGCCTATTTGACCTCCATTTTAGTGCTTAGATAATGTTGAACCAGGATTGTGTAGCGATAAGGAACCATCTTATTTCCCCTCCCACAGATAAATGAACATTAAAGTTGTAAGACCAACAGGCCATTGGTTGCATTGGGTCTAGAGATGCTGGAGAACTTTGAGATGAAAGGGCCTTTAGATTTCTAAGAATCTGACCTACGGAATCCTCTGCAAACTGACCTGCCCAGGCTGCATGGAATCCATGACTTCTGGGTTGTTGTTGTTTTTAATTTTCCTGAAATTTGTGCAAATTCATTTGCAGGAAAATATGTTTCTGCTGAGACATGTGCCATGCTGGAAAATATACTTGGGGATAATAATCAAATGGAATGGGGGACGCTACGCTAAATGCTGCATACTAACATACATTATATAAATCGTTGCAAACTTTCGTACAGAATTCTTTGTGTACTGTTCCATATAATGGGGTTGTGGGAGGTAGTCAAATTGTCTGTGAACAGACGCCAAAATGAATGACACTGCACAATTCATGAAACTCATGCGGGACAGATTTCACAAAATCCAAACATCCCTAATTGTCAGGTATCTACTAGGCCTCTGGCCTAGTGGATGGAAAGTTGAAGAATTGGGGATTGTTTTGAGAAAGTCTGTTTCTTTGTAAGCTTATTATCTGTCTCTGTTTCTCACTGGAAATGCTAGCTGAGGCCTTGAGTTAGATAGTTTCCCTGGGAACAAAGAATGTTTGGAGAAGGTGGGGGCTGTCTTGCAAGCTGTCACTCACATTGTGGCGTCATCAAGAGGAGGTTGAACTGTGCCGCCCTGTTGGCACATGGGTTTGGTTTACAGGTCTGAGGACCTGTCTGTCAGGTGGCTTGGAATAAGCCAGGCCTCCAGTCTATAAGAGGGATGAGCAAAGGGGAAGGACCTTTGCTAGAGTTCATCGTTTCGACGCTTGCCCTGAATCCCCTCGTGTTTGGATTCTACCTGTTTGGAGATTTTGGAAGCACTCTGTACATGCTCATTTGCTATATGGACTCTGAATTTCTAAGGATTGTGCCATGGAAAATGCTCTGAGGCTTTTCATAAACTTGGACTTGTTGCTCTGCATTGTGTGTCTGTGGCCTGAGAGAGAGCCTCCCTTGGAGCTAAAGTATGTGTAAGGGAGGTTTCCTAGGTCGACGAGGTTCGTTCCCTGGGGTCTTGCTTACTTTGATCAGCTCAGCATTTCTGGCAGGCTGGGTGTGGTTAGTGCTAGACTGATCTGTCTCTGCCGGGCTCCAGACAGCCCTGTGCCCTGGAGCACCTCCTTGGGCTCTAGCCATGTTCTTGAACAGTCAGCGTGTGTGGCGTCTGTAAATGCTCAAACAGCATAGGGGCTAACCCTACACTTCTCTCCCATGAATGATTGCCTAAAGGATCATGTCAAGACTGGAGCCTAAAGCTTTCTGGCCGTTAACAGCTTTAAGTGGATGTATAAAAAAAATGAAACTGTCATGCTTGTAATCCGTGCGATTTCGCCAATAAAAGGAGTCTCACCGTCTTGAGTGTCTTGTCAGTTTACCTAAGTTTGTGAGAAGAAGCCTGGGGATGGGCAAGCTCACGACACTAATTGGGACTGGTTGATTCAGCATCATTTGTTTTCTTGTACTCAGTCTGTTGTATTTCTTTATTGCCTACATTGGAGAGGGGGTGTCTATTTGGGGCTCCTTTTCCATTGTTTTTCATCAGCCCCTCCATTGCTTCTCTGCAGCTGAAACAACTGTGCAAGAATTGTCACAGTCGAGCGGCGGTCTGAATGCACTTGGGTGGATTGAATTAGTCATAAATTTCACTTTGATGCACCATGTTCATTTTGAAAGATACACCTCCCCTTTCATGTCAGCCCTCTCTCTCTCTCTCTCTCTCTGGCTCCCTGCACTTTGACTTGATTTTGCTTCAGTCTTGGATGATTGCTCTTAGTGGTGGTGATTTCATTATTTTAATATTGATGTGTCCCATTTTTCTTTTATGTTACCCTCTGTTGAATTTTTGGTTATGCTGTTCTCGTTCTTCCTGATGTTTCTATAAATTCATTGCTTCCTTATCCTCTGCTCTAATGCTGCAGCATTTTTTTAACCAAAAGAATACTGCCATCTCAAAGCCCTAAGAGCTTTGATTGTTCTTAACTTTTCCTCTTGTTGTCTTACCTGAGTCCCATTCATGCAGTGGACAGGTCATTCTGAGACTGCCTTCCCCAACATGGTGCCCTTGAGATGTATCAGACTACAGCTACCCTCCTCCCCAGCCACCACAGACAATGGGGCTGGGGTGATGGGAGTTGTAGTCTAGCACATCTGGAGGGCTTCAGGTCAGGGAAAGCTGGCCTAGGCAAACAGTCCCTCTGACCCTATGTACTAGCCCAACCCCATGTGACCAACCAAACCAATAGGACTGTGCCCTGCCAGGTGGTCAACAACCTAATCCTATACCTCCACCATTTCACCAGTCTAGGGTTAGCTGGGTTTTTTTTTTTTTTTTGCTGTCCTAGGCAGACAGCAAGACATCAGTTTTTTCAGGTTCTGATGGGACCTCCATTATGGATGTGTTAGAAATTACTTTTCAGTTTGCAAAAGTACAAAACAATCTGGACGGTAAAAGCAAATTTCTTTATTGAAATACAATCTTGCAAGATTGGGTGCTGAGCTAAAGGAAAACAGGCACAACGAACATCAAAAATCACACATATTTATTCCCTGCCTGGCCGGTGAGGACCCCTCCCCTGT
Organism: Anniella stebbinsi; assembly: GCA_029215795.1. Lineage (NCBI taxonomy): Eukaryota > Metazoa > Chordata > Lepidosauria > Squamata > Anniellidae > Anniella > Anniella stebbinsi. The sequence goes on from JARDYH010000002.1 coordinate 188,416,988, forward strand.
TTCCCAGGGTGGGGTAGTCCACGGTTCAGAGCCTATCATAACCGCCTAATTAAACTACTAAAATCCCCGCCCCCTGTTTACATATCCCCTTACTCTATATTTGCGACCCCAACCCACCTATTTATAAATCTCCTTATTTGGTTTTTCCTAGGTCCCTGCAAGCAGCTTTTAGCTGAGCTAAGTTTCGTTTCTGCATGATTGCAAAGATTTGGCTTTTGAAGCTTTCCTGCAACAGATATGATCTTACCACAAACACTATTTTCTACTAATTCTTAAAGGTCAAGTGAAGCGAACATGTCAAATGAAGTGAACAGACTTACATAGATTTAACCGCAAACACTTTCCTGTTTTCAATCTACTAGCAAGGTTTCTATCACATGCATATTCCATTACAAACATAGCATTAGTCCAATCCTGCCTAGTCACCTAATTTATTTTATTATGAGTTTATGTATTTAATCTTCCCTGTGTGTTAGAACTGAAAAAGTAACATTTTTCATTTCTCACAGATGGTAGGCTGCATTTGGCGTTATTATTGCTACTACTACTACTACTACTAGTAGTAGTATCATCTTTATGTATATCCTGCCTTTTGCCCAGTGCTGGGCCTCAAGGCAGCTTTACAAAATTAAAACATATACAGTTAAAAGTTATAAATAAGAGATATACAAAAGTTAAAAATATAATTAAATAGGTTTCAATATTAAAACATTTCAACATTTTAAATACATATTAAAATTAAAAGTCTGAAAGCATAGATGGGGGGTCCACACTATTCTCCAAAGACCTGCCAGAATAAGAAAGTTTTTGTGTGCTTCCAGAAACAAATCAAGGAGGAAGCCAGTCTAGCTTCCCTGGGAAGGGAGTTCCAGAACATTGGAGCAGCCACCGAGAAGGCCCTCTCCCTCGTTCCCACCAGGTGTGCCTGTGACAGTGGTGGGGCTGAGAGAAGGGCTTCCCCTGAAGATCTCAAAGCACAGGCAGGTTCATAAGGGAGAATACAGTCTTTCAGATAACCTGGACCCGAGCCATGTAGGGCTTTATAGTTCATAACCAGCACTTTGAATTGTGCCCGGAAACAGACTGGAAGCCAGTGGAGCTGTTTTAACAGGGGAGTTGTATGCTCCCTGTAGCCAGCCCCGGTCAACAATCTGGCCGCAGCTCTTTGAACCAGCTGAAGTTTCCGAGCACTCTTTAAAGACAGCCCCACATAGAGCGCGTTACAATAATCCAATCGGGATGTAACTAAGGCATGTGTCACTGTGGCCAGATCAGACATCTCCAGGAACGGGAGCAGCTGGCGCATAAGCTTTAACTGTGCAAATGCACTCCTGGCCACCACTGAAACCTGGGCATCCAGGCTCAGGGCTGAATCCAGAGTACACCCTAGCTGCGAACCTGTGTCTTCAGGGGGAGTGTAACCCCATCCAGCACAAGCTGAATCTCTATTCCCTGATCTGCCCTTCAACTGACCAGGAGCACCTCTGTCTTGTCTGGATTAAGCTCCAATTGGCATATCTTCTGGGGTAGGACTGTAATTCGTTGGTAGAGCAGATGCTTTCATGCAGAAGGTCCTAGTAGGATGTGGCCACTGCCTATAGCCAAAAAAGAGGACAGCTATCACCCCACAAATGACAAAAGAGACAGATGAAAAAAAAAATGCTAATTTACATGTATGGATGCAAATTATGAAAGTATGATTATAACTGAAATAGAAATACAAGTGTGGGGGGAAACTGATCTGGGTACCTTGCTCAGTCTGCCCCCCAGGTGCAAAATGTTGGTTCTTCCTTCTTAAGGTTCTGTATCTTTAATCCAGACTTAGACTGAACAGCTCTTCAAATAGAGGACTGTCCTTTGTAAAAGAGGACACATGGCCCCTTGGGGTGGACAACTGTGGGAAGTCTGGGAGCCATTTTTGCCCCCACCTCCACTGGGCTGTTTTTGCCCTTTTGGAAGGGCACTTCTAGTTGAAAGATAAAGAACCATAAGATGGAAGTGCTGGGACGTAGCTCAGTGGCAGGGCCCTTGCTTTGCATGCAGGAGGTCCCAGATTCAATCCTCAGCATCTGCAGGTAGGGCTGGAAAAACTCCTGCCTAAAACCCTGGAGAGCTGCTGCCAGTCAGCATCAACAGTACTGGGCTAGATGGACTGAGGGTCCGACTCAGTATAAGGCAGCTTCCTATGTTGCCCATCAACAACTTGGTATTTGGAAAGCAGGTTGGATAGCCAGGTACACAGGTCACCTGGTCATAGTCTTTCACACTATGGTGGGATATACTGTATTTCTGTTTACATTATAATAATTATTTCTAAATGTCTGTAAATACATTTAAATGTCTGTAAATACAAATACATCTTTTTTGTTTTGGTGATGCATTTCCTCTTTTGCGGCACTTCGTAGGTGGCCACCCGAACAATAACAGGAGCAATTTCCTTGAATGGAATGGTTTCGAAACTACTGTGGTTACAGGACCTGCTAGATCTGCAATTGTTCTGTCGATACAGTATGCTTGTCCATGTGAGCATCCACCTGGGCGAAGCATTCAGGTGGACAAAAGATGTGCTGCATGAACTAGCCAGCAGAGAATTCACATGGCGGCAGGGAAGGCCTCTGGTTCTACATGTGTTCTGAATCCTGCTTTCCTTGTACTACATCACCCCCTGCTGAGCCAAAGCCAAAACAGCAGCCTAGGTGGCTGCAGCCACAATCTTGCCCGAGCCATCCATTCTAGAACGGTGGTCTTCAGCTTGTGAATTGGGACCCACAAGACTTTCACAACCTGCTGCAAGAGGGTGGCGGTGGTGCAATATTTTAAAATGGGGTGGAATCATTTTTAAGAGATGAGAATGAGAAAATGAAACACACAGGCCCACACATAGAGACGGAGCAAATGGAAAAGTGAAAGGGGCTCCTTTGGAGTTCATAGTTGTTGAGGATAAGTCAGCAGGTACAGCTTCTCAGCCCTGCCTGCAAGGGGCCAGATCTACACCTTGTGTCAAATCATGATGAAGGTGGAATAAAAAGCAGCAGCACAGGACACTATGAAAGTGGTATACGGAATGTGGATTTGTGCCCCAACAGTTATCGGTGCATTTCAATACTACTATAAAGCAGAAGTGTAGATCTAGCCGGGACACCTACCAGAAATCCCCTCTTATGCATAACTGTAAAAGGACAGAAGGTCTTCAAATGAACACATACATTAAAGATGAACACATACATTAAAGCATGATGAACACATACATTAAAGCATTGAAAGTGAGTCCCTGGAGTTGTGTTGGGGTTAAGGGGGGGTCAGAAAGAGTTAAAGACAACTACTCTGGGACTTGTATTCATTGTATTCTTCCCCCTCTTAATGCTACAATTCATATCTCATAAAATGGGTACTAACTATTTCCGCAATATTAACATTTGGAAAATGTTTCTCAACTCTTGTTATCTGAGTTCTACCCTCTTTAGCAGGGCTTTTAAAATTCTTTTAAAATCTGATCACACATAAGTCTGCCTATTCATCCAGATTCACTAAGCGATATCTCATTTTCCACTTATTGGTTTTATTTATATTAAAATGGCTGCTTCCTGAGGGGGGGGGGATTTCCTGTCAAAGAATCAGCTCTAATAACAAGAATAATAAAACACACACATAAAAATTTAATACAATAAGGATGCAATCCTAAGCATGCTGGGAATTGTAGGACTTTTTTTCTGTCTAAACATGTTTAGGATTGCACCCTAAGGGCACAATCCTACACTGACCTTATCATCAAATAAGGGGCCTTAGGATGAGGTGGGAGACACCTGACACCTCTGAAACTAGAAAACTTTCTCCTCCTGCTGAGAATGCAGCAAGAGTGGAAAGGTTCTATTGGCTAAGGGGTTCCACCCCAGCCACAGAATGGGTCCAGCACCTTGGATAGCTCCTTTAGAGTTCTGACAAGTTCTGACTGAAACGCAGCGCAGATTCACAGCCCCACTGAAATAGGAGATACCTTGGCAGATGCCGTGGGTATCTGAGGGTTCACTGGTGCTTGTTGAGGCCACATTGTCTACCCCTGCTGTTTCCAATACTGTTCAAAGGAAGCTCCAAGTAGAGCACATTGCAGTGGTCCAACCTGCATGTGACCAAAGTATGCGTGACAGTGGCCAGGTTTTCCTTCGCCAGGCAGGGTCACAGCAGCCTGAGCCATGCAAAAGCACTGCTGGCCACAGATGAAGCTGCTCAGAAGAAAAGATGCGTCCAGAAGGGCTCTGTGATTCTTCAGAAAAAGTACTATGAGTAGAGCAGCTTAGCATTAAAATCGCGCACATTGTGACAGAAGTGTGAAATTTGGTACGGTGGTAATTATTACCATATAGATTAAATTTAGATATAGGGACATCTCAGGAAATCATTGCAACAGCCGCCATCTTGGAAAATGGTGCCCAAAATTCAGTTTTTGCACAACAACTCTGTTATTTGTAATCTCACAGAAAAGATATCTCAGTACAAACTTACAGAGCATAGGAGCAGCCCTTGTTGTGATATTAAGGTTTTATTCCTACCCATTTGTCTGAGAAGTCAACAAGATGCACTATCTCACCCTGCTTTCAATCTTGCCCTTTGTGTTGCAAGCCAATATACCATCATACCCTGATCCCAGCAACTGGGGATGGGAGAAAGATGCTGAATCTGGTTGGGTACCTACGTGGACTACACTTCCTCTTGCTTCAAAAACCTGCCTCGAGTTGATTTCTTGCAGCTGTAAAACAAAATGTGACACTAATAACAGATGCAAATGCAGTAGTGCTGGACTACCATGTACTGCGATGTGTCTGTGTGATGGAGATTGTGGTCAAGACCAAACGATAAAAAACTAAATTCACTAAAAGCAAAAGTTTTTAAGCTCTGTTCTTTTAAAAAAACAAACAAAAATAATTAAATGTTTGTGTGTGTGTGTGTGTGTGTGTGTGTGTGTTACAAGATAATTTAATACATTTGCTATGCAGTAAACAGATTTCTATAATGCTCTGAAACCCTGATCTAGAAATAAATCCAGCCTCTTATGGAAATCTTGAGTTATTTTCACTAACTCCCTCCCCTCTTCCAATTGATGCCTCAATACACATTCTTGTTGAAAAAGGTGTAAAATATGACATCTGATTGTTTTAGGCTTGCAACACAAAGTGCAAGATTGAAATGAGGGTGAGATAGTGCATCTTGTTGACTTCTCAGACCAATGGGTATACAACCTTGATATCTCAACAAGGGCTGCTCCGATCAAAAGATTGATAATGAGTTTTTTGTAGCAAATGTTATGCTCTCTAATTTTGTACCGAGACATCTTTTCTGTGAGGTTACAAATAACATTGTGCAAAACCTGAATTTTGGGCACCATTTTCCAAGATGGCAGCCATTATGATGATTTCCTGAGAAGCCCCTATATCTAATTTTAATTTACATGGTGATAAGCACCACCATACCAAATTTCACACTTCTATCACAATGTGCACGATTTGGCCATAAATTGTTGTTAAGCCACTCACTCTACTTTATCTCAACCAGAGTTGGTTGAATACTCAATCCTGGATGGACTTTCCTACTGAGTAAAAGCACCTGTCTATATTAAAGTCTCAACTTGTTGGACCATAACAGCCCATCTCATCCTCCAGATGCTGATTCAGAGTATCCAAGGACCCCTTGGAATTTGAAGAGGAGAGATAGTTGAGTGTTGTCTGCGTATTGGTGATACGAGACACCAAATCGCTGGATGACTTCTCCCAGCAGTTTCATGCACATGTTAAAACAACAGTGGTCTGGTAGGACCCTGTGGAACTCCACAGGACATTAGCCAAGGTGTCGGCAAGCACCACTTTCTGAAGCCTAACCCCCTCCCCCCCCCCCCCGGTAGAATCAGAACAAGTACAACATGGTCCCCTCTCCAATCTTGCCAGGTAGTCCAGAAGATGCTTGTATTTCCCCTCCCCCCCCACAAACTTCTACATCCCCCTCCCCTTTGCCAGTTTCATAATCCTACAGTGAGTAGCTTGTTTTAAAATATCCCCTAAATCTTATTTTAAAATAAGCATTTCAAGGTGAAAAACTGATTACGTTTCAGATTTGAGCATCATTTTGATTCCACTTCTGCTCATCCAAAACCATTATTGTCCCATAACAAAGAAGCCACAAACAGAAGGAGCTCTTTCATAAATCCAGGCTATAATCCTATGGAATTTTCTCTTCCTCCACCTGTATGGATGGCTCAGCTGCCTTACCAGGCTGGAGTCTGTTTGCGCTTGTCACAGCTGATGGGAATGCATCAGCTGTGTTCTCTACTGCAGCCAGCCTATGGCCCAGCAACATGACTTATCAAATCCAGACAACATTTAAAATGCTGTTTAAAAAAGTTCATAGGACATCACATTCTCCACGAAATACCAGTCTGTGTTTGTAATGTGAACTGCCAACTATTCTGAATATACATAATGTTGTGGGTAATAATATTTTGATTCACACATACTAGGAATCTTATGCAATTTCACAATTCCCCCACCCAGTACAGAATCTAGTGATCTGGTAGAATTTGGATTCCTGAGTATCTCTCATGGCTCTGTACACATTGAAGAGATGCAGCATGGGAGTGTGATAGGAAGAAAATATGCAGCGCGTGAACTGACTGGTGAGAAAATAGGATGCATTAATTGGTGTTGGGGATGATTACATAAGGTAAGCAAAAACAGTGGTAAAAAGTCTTCTGAGTTCTAGAGACCTCTTTTGCTCATGAGAAAAATCAATGTTCTGCAAACATTCAGTATATAATTAAAATACCAAAACACATAGTTAAGTGCATGCTTTCAATTTTATTTTTTCCAAGCAAACAAGTAAGCACATTAGTACGTTGTTAATTCAGGATCCAATTATCAGTAGCTCAGTTGTTGAGCACCAGTTTTGCATGCAGAAGGTCCCGGGTTCAATCCCTGTTATTTTCAGGTATGTCTAGGAAGTTATCCTGCCTGAAAACCCCAGAGAACCACTGCCAGTCAGTGTAGATAGTACTGGGCTAGATGAACCAACAGTCTGACACAGTATAAAGAAGTTTCTTATGTTCCTACGATACACCCATAGTTGGGTCTTGCATGTTGTTTTGTTTAAACTTTAAACAGTAGTTGCAGAAAGGGCCTAATCAAAATTGGACTGCTGAGTGGGTTTCCCTCCCATGCTACAACCCAAACAAAAATCCCCTCCCTTGGAAGCGGCTTTGCATGTTGTGATTGCTGCCAGACCAGTAAAGCAACAGACTGGCCTTTAGGTGGCCAGTAGGACTTTTCCAATGTAGTGCCAGGGACACCACTGTGCCAGCACACACCTCTCTTGGTGCTATTAAGGCTCCTTGCTCCACCTGATTATTCTTTTTAAAAATATTTTTTAAAATCTAAAAACACTTTTTTAAAAAAATAGTAGGCTGGGAAGCTGCAAAACAAAATGCTGGCTTCAGGCATAAAGTTTATTTCCAGGATTACCACTGGTCCCCAGGTGGGATCCAGTGGCATTCTTAGAAAGTAAAAAGGGGGAGAGCTGCAATCCAGTGCTTTACTTTGAAGTGCTCCTGGCCACCCAGAAAAAAGTAAACCAGTGGTGTTATAGAATGTCCTGTAGGGCTAGAGGGAAAGGGGACAGTTGTACGATTTGGCCTCAGACCGCACCTCTCCCTTGTACTCAATTTATAGGTCAGGCTGTCTCTTAGCCTCATCAGTTTGCCTTCTCTGAAATGGGTGCTATTTGGCCACACCCAGCATGGCAACCATTTTGTGAATGGGCAAGCCCCCACTGTGGCAATCACTTTGGGAGTGTCCATAACAATTCCAAATGTACCCACCAACTTGACAAGTGGGAAATCCCTCTTGACGAAGCTATCATCCATAACAGCCTGCCCCAACCTGGTATACTTCAGATGCTTTCGACTTCAAAACATTTGAGGGCAGCACATTGAAGGAGGCTGATCCAGAGAATGTTTGTCTGTCTTAAATTGTGACTTAAGGCCTGTTGAAATAATGGAGCTCAAGTGTGACTTATCTTTGGATCAGAGCCCAAAATATTTTGGTTTAAATTTACGTAAGTGCACTGGGGACTGAAATGAAACCTGAAATTTAACCTCCAGCTTCTTGCAAGGAGAGGCTTCCAAGAGATGTGATATAAACCTCCCTGCGCCTTCCTCATTAAATAAACTGAAAGAACTCTGCACGTGATATTTGCATGCAAAGCTGACCGGTCCTTAACAGGGACGGCGGGAGTCCAGACAAATGCAGGAGCTCTATGCAGATGTTGGCATCTGTAAATAAAGATGTTGAAAACAGGTTGTCATTGGACCCTTGCCCAAGGCAACAAGTAGTACTGCGTACACGTTAGCTTCGAAGAAAACACACATGACAAGCAGTCTGTTTTGCCAACATAATGCCCATATTTAATCTTTTAAAACATGTAAAACCAGAATAAAAAAAAAACATTTAGTTTTATACAGTACATTTTTGTAATCTCTCAGCAATGCCCCATCAACAGTAAGTATTCAACAGTCTGGTATGAAAGATTTCTCAGCATTTTTATCAAGTGTATAACCAGTGGCACAGTAAAGCAGAGCTCATAATTCGATAAATTCACAGAAGCCTGGTCCTTATGTTCTCTGGCAGCACGGCACCACAGTGGCAGCACTGCAGGGAGGAAACTAATATAAGAACCCTTAAAAGATTTTTAAGAAAAATATTGTCTCTGAAAATACATGCATCCTATCAAATGAGCATTTTTGTTTTGAAAATGTGAAGGGATTACTGTAGTAGAAGGTCTTAAGATGAGAGTACTGAGTGGTTGTTCATCTGCAACAGGAATGGAGGGGTGTTTCCTACAGAAGGGTGGCAGTATAGTGGTATCCATTCTGTGCACAGAGGAAAGAGAGCTGGACACTTTCCCTTTGAATTAGACGACTGAATTTTGAGACAGATACGATTAGAATTAAAAAGCAATTAATACAAAATGTTTCATGCTTTATGCTACAACAGAGGACTAATTCTACCTCCACTAGTTTGTGGCAACTGACTGAATTGTTTAGTGACAGTCAGGCTTAAACCAACATCTATCAAACGCATGAAGTCTTAATTCTTTACATAAACCTAATGGGACAGTTTTGGAGTTACTGGATTATATAATTGTTTCTAGATTGTGAAATACCAACATTGTAAACTGTGGATTCAATCTTTTGCTTAAGTCAGGAGGAAGCTGACAGAGGATCTGATCCATTCCTAGTTATACGTAGTGGAGACCCACTGAAATCAACTTAATCATGACTAATCAGATTTCAATGGGTCTGCCCTAAACGTGATTAAGTCTGAATCCAAACTGGAGCATTTTTCCTTTCGTATTATGAAACAAGAAGGGGAACTGTAATACTCTGGCTTAGTTGGAGTGCCATTGTATATTTTTACTTCATGGTATTATGTGAAAATATTATTTTGAGATAGCAACAGGATACAAAGCAGATACTTGCGTTTAGGGATTTGTCTCTGGTGTTTTAAAAAAGCATGTATTTATAGAAAAGTAGACCTGATACCAGACAATCTAGCAGACATTTGTTGCGTACAGCAAAAAAAAGTTTAAGAACTTTTTACTTCTTTAACACACTGGGGGGGGGGGCACATACAAATGTTAAGAGACATTGGCTGTGCCTCAAGTTTTGTTTCCCAATCTCATGTAGTAGCATATAAATGTAGTGTAAAGTATATGATTCACAGAACACACCAATATGCAACGAAAATATAATTTCCTTGAACTTTTCCATGATTCTCTAGGAAACTACACATAAAATTTCCTTTCTGTTAAATTCAAGAGTGTATCCAGCAGTTTTAAGTGCCTCTTAGCATCTTAGGTGCAATTATTAAAAAAAGAAGTCAGCCAAGTCTAAGTATCTTTCCTTCCTTTAAAAGTTTGATCTGACAGGCCTTCCATTTCACTTTTGGTGCTGAAGTACTTAAATGAACAAATTCACCATGTATTACTGTTAACAGGAATTCTCTAAACTTTACGAACTCTCAAAACATTTGGTTCGACAGTACATAACTAAATCCACCAATTTGGTTGTTGCCATGGGTCACCTCCTTTTGTTTGGTTAACTTCTTCACAGTTGAAAATATTGTGAAGATAAATGAATGTTGTTTTTTTAGAACTATTTATATACATACACATAAATATGTATATACACAATTTTATAAAGATGAAACACACCCAACATCTCTGTTCATATAATATATACACACACAGCATGAGTGCCAGCCAGAGCAACCAAATTGGTATACATTAAGACATCCTATGGAGTTTCCTTGATTAAGAACAGTGAAACTACAGATTTTCAGAGCTTCCTACCCCAACAAGATGAGAGCTCAAAAGGGGGAAGAGACCAATTAAATCTCTCTTCATCGTAGTGTCATTTACTGAAATTCTGCTTCCACATGTAGCCATTGTGCATTTTTGTCCATTCTTTATAGCAGAGAAAATTAGTATTTTTTGTTGTAGGGGCACAGTACTTAACAGTCCGTATCCATAACATGTAGTGTAACGTCTTCAGCTTTAGTGCAAATGGGGCTGTTTTGGATAATCATGAAGAAATCTGTGGCCATGTTGTCACGGGTGGAAAAACGTTCAACCTGAAGCATTAATTGCATGACAACAGAACATCTACCCATCACACACTCAGAAAGTTCTTCTTCTCCACAAGAGATACGTACAAACATAAATAAACATTTTAGCACAAAATACACACCGTTAATTAACATTACATAAGTTCATTATATAAATAAGAGGCAAAAGCCTACGGATGAACTTTGAAGGCTAGAAGTTCCTCAGAGTGCATGTTGTTTAAGGAACGCAAATCAGGTAGTTTCAAAAGTAGTTTTGTAAATATAGAGGCTTCATTTGGATGATTTTTTGTGATTAAGGTCCTGAGCGCACGGATTAGCGTTTCCTGCAGTGCTTCCACGGAGTTGACGTTTTCTATTCCTGAACGTTCTAAACAACAAAAGACAGACAGTGGGAGAGAGACAGTGATTCACTTTGCAACTTGACACTGTTAAATAGATAGTATAAAATACAACGACACACTTAGCTATTCATCAAAATATTTGTCTTGGTAGATAGCTCAAACTAGACATACAATGAACAAACTATACAAGTTTAAACAGATGTAAGCCTACATGCTAATGTTCTTAGTTAAGTGCCAATTTAGCAAAGCACTTTGTCACCCTAATGTAATAAAAATAACCCTAACGTAAAAAAAAAAGAAAGTATCTTCTATAGAGCAGATGGCACTTGAATTGTGATATATCTGGTATGGGCTTCCCCATTTCTCTTCATGAGCCGCAGAGCACAATATATAGTGGGGAATATCTGCGAGTAGAAGCAGAGCAAAAAAAAAATCCCCAGGGGTATCTGCAGAGCTTCACATCATATGAACCATTTAGCAGTCGTGTTAGTTTGTACCAACAGGAATGTCATAGTAAGTGAAGAGAAGGGCAGTCTGCTCCACCTAAGAATGTATTGTCATTTTAGCAGCTGCTGCACAAACCAGCACTACAGTAACTAAAGCTAATTGCCACAAATCAGAGTGGTTGACATACAAAACTACTTTAGTAAATTTTTGGTTGCAGACATGAACATATCTTAACGTACTATACCACTTTTCCACAAAGCTCAAAGCAGTTTTCAATTTTAAAACCCCGTAATATTAAGCCAAAAAGCTATCATAAAAGGATAAAATGACGTATATGACAAAGCAGCCACAGAAAATATGAATCCTCCTTTAAAGACATGAAAAAACAGGTAGGTTTTACAGCCTTTTTGAAAAGATGGCAAAGCTGATAACTTTTCCTAACGTCTTCTGGGAAGGAGTTCAGACTTTCCTTTAGGAAACAAGAGCATTTTATTCCTTAGTACAGGTTATCTTACCAGCAGACACAAGGACCACCGCTGTAAACAAGCTCATTTCTTCATCACTAAGATTCAGTGCATTTAACTTTTCACTAAACTCAAACATGGAGTTGAGCAGATCACCAGCTCCCATTGAACGCAGATCATCCAAACTGTATTTCTTTCCACTAAGAAAGGTGACAGTACGATCCTTTGCATCAAATAAAGATGCAAACCGCACCATTAAAACCTGGTCAAAAGAAAAGATAGGTTGCTTTAAAAAACTAGATTTGTAGAAAATTAGGGAGAAAAGAAACTATTGCATAACTTTGTACACTATTCGTGTAAAGTCTGAAATGCTTGTATTATTTGACAAGCACTGAACTGGTACATTTACTCAAGAACAAATTTGCTCTCTTGACTCTGAAAATAACGTAGTGACTCAAGATCCACCCTGGGGATTTGCACATGGAAACCACTCTCTCCACAAAATACTATGGGAGGCCCCCAGCATCATGAACAGCCCCCACCCCCTTGTGCAAGACACCAGCTACATTTATATTATTGGTTTGTTCATCCTCCACAATTTTCCAAAGCAGCTGAGCTACACACATACTAAGAGATTCCCAAATATTCAGACAAAATTAATTCATATGTCAGAGGCTTCAAGAAACAACACAAAGAAGGTATGAAAAGGTTATATATAAAGGAGTCCTTAGGCTTAATCAACCAAAGACAAGGAGTGTCCCTTTATAGTTACTGCCTGCATATTCATGTATCTCCTGGCTCTGCATGTAATGATTATTTTAATTTTAAACATGTCGCCTTCTGCATACTTCACTATTGCTGAATGGGAATGGGAATGTGAAAGGGGGAAGAGTGGCATAATCTTTGTGTGTCTCAGGAAAAGGCTTTGAATCAGATTAGCTTTCATTATAAATATCCAAAACAAATTCCTTGAATTCATTCTCGAGTAGGGTGGGCTGGCTTCAGGTTTGAGGGATTGGCTTTGTTTTCTACTAGAACTTTGAGGTCCAGCAAAATAGTGCCTGGGGTGAAACCAGATACAAAATGGTGTCTTTCGGAAGAGCCAATTGCCTGCTGCACCTTATAAGCCAGCATGTCAGATAACCTGAACATACAAGTTTAAATCTACATCCATGTTACTACAGATCAAGAATTCTAACACAAAACTGTAACACATCGCATTGGAGCTGCATAAAGGCCTGGTCAAAGGAAACCAAAATGCTCAGATATTACATGTGAAGAACACTGATTAGCATAAGCCACTGAAGATATTTTTTTAGGAACATGTGCGTCAGTATTTGTAAGTATAAAGTCCCATTTTACATCTGAGGAATACTAAGGTTCAGAGATATACAATTTGGAATATCCTCCTCCCCCAAGCCTTTTGTTTGTTTAACCAGCCTAATTCAAGTGCCGGTTTGGGGGGGGGGGGAGAGCATTTTTGATGTTGCTAAACAACGGGGGCCAGAAATTCTTGCTGATCTATTGTAAACTACCCAATAGATCATAAACCATATTCTGCCTGCCCTTGTTCTAGAGGAATAGCCATCCTAAAGTGTTGAGCAAAGTTAACAGTAAGATCTGGGGCACCTTATAAATGAACAATCCAATCCAATGCATGTTTACTCAGAAGCAAGTTCAGTTGAGTCCAATGGGATTTATTTAGTCACTGGTAAGTGTGCAATGTGATTGGCCTTTACTGCAATGTGACTGGCCACAAGCCAAAGCTTACTTCAGATGTAGGAGGTAGACGGTGATGTGAATACATGAGCTGCTTAAGGCTGTAGAAACCAATAGCTCACACGTCTCTCCCCCACCCCCCAGGAAAGGAGGCTGGCAACTACAAGTTTTGGCTTAGCCAGTAAGCATCCTGTAAGAATAAGTGGAGGGTTGAACAAAATTCCCAAGTAAAATTTCCAGTACTAATGAATTCATGCAGTGGTAGTTTTTGCCACGCCTCCTAGCATCCCTAATAGAAAACTCCCAAAGTCACAAAATGGCTGCATTGATTTTATCAATGTTAACTGATACTGCTGTGGGGGGGGGGGGGGGAAGTAGTCAAATCAAAACTGAATGTCATCGGCTGGATACAGACTTTGGATGCTTCCAGATGAGGCTTTTTATCACCGTGACTCATACATAGAATGTTGCAAGAGATCCAGGCGGCATTGTCTTCTCTTTGCTTTCTCATGATTTCTTTTTTCATTAAGGAGGAAATGGCAGAATAGTTGCACAATGGCTTTTGATTGGTAGTGCTGGAAGCCATCCATTTGGAAGCACCCATTGTCATATCTTAGACCCACTGAAACCAATGAAAGTGAATTCAGTCGCAACTTAAAGTCCTATTGATTTCAATGGGTTTACTCCAAGTATGACCAAGTCAGGGCCCAACCCATCTTACGGTACATATTTATAGTGCAATCATTCAGCAAGATATTCACCTCAAGGGTTCCAGCCTTTAGAAGGTTTACTTGGTCATGCTGGGAAAGGTCTCGGAAGCCTGGAACACGTTTGGCAAACTCCACCACTTCCTTCACTGCAGGGGTAAAGCTCATGGAAAATTCTTCCCAGACTTCATGTCCAGATTTATTTGGGTCCACAAAAGGAGTCTTGTTCATTGGGCAGACCTAGATATTTACACATACGTGGTCTCAAAATTCTATTCCAAACCAGCCAAGTGTTTTCAGTTTTAAAAATCCTCATACTGGCAATGCAACAAATTACAACTTGAGTAATTGGTCATAATTAAATTTGTTTACAGTCTATGTCCCAAAACATTAGACCCTAATTAAAAGATGCTTCTTGGTCACTAGTTTAGTGAAAAATCTCTCATAAGAGGAATCCAGGTCAACAGTTATAAGAACCCATGTATTTGGCCATTTTGGAATGTCTGCTGTTGTTGTTTCATTACACTATGTCAGGTAGGAAAGCATGGGCTTACTTTGTATTGGCATGTAATATTGGATCTCATCCTAGCTATAACTCTTTTGCTTAGTTATTCCCAGTTCACCTCAAGATTGACAATATGTAAAATTGTAAAAAATTAAGGCTTAAATCATTTTGGTGATGCTTACATAAAATTTGCATCTGCCATAATGTCCAGTTGATTTCTGCTCCACTTTCTCGTCCACATTAAGAACGTGGCATAAATAGCACAAGAAAGGTTCTAAGGTACATTTTAAGTCCTAAATAAAAACACTATGGGCCTGTTCACCACCCAGTTCTACTTAAAACAGTAGTTGCTCATGATTTATTGATACTAATTTCCCTAGCTATTCACACTTCATTAAGTGCTAGTTAATTCCTATTAGCTACCTGACTAAATTCCATAATTATCTCTCTAAAAGTAGTTGCGGGAAGGGGGGTAGCTGTAGTACCTTAAGGCTGCTTCACACTAGATGGTTGTTCTAAATGTGATCATTTTCCAAGTAGAATATACACACACATGCTCATCATCATCAATCCTACAGTGCAGTAAAAGTTGTATCTTTGCTGGAAGTATAGTAATAATCATAGTATCTTTGAAGCATAGTAATAAAAATCTCATGGTGCACTTCAGAAGTGACAGCATATCTGCTCTTTCTAGCAGAGAGATTAGATTGGGTTGGTTTAGTGATAGCACTAAACCACTGTTTAGTATTATGAGAATGTGCCCAGATGGTTTGAGCACCAGCTCCTTTAGCGTGGCTGCAAAGAGGCTGGAAGCTTTCTCTTCCTTTTTAGATCAACCACAGCTTACTATGTCATCTAAACCCAGAGAAACTGTGGCTATTCTTAACTATAATAGGTTGAAAAAAGCCAGCTTTATGAACTGTGGTTTAAAGTTGGCTTGTTTCAATTAACATAGTTAAGATTTGCCACAGGTTTGAATAATACACTAAACTGCAGTTAATTTAAAACAGAAGTGTTCTCCTTCTCGCAGCCATACTGAAGCATCAGAGGGGAGGGGGAACTACTACTGTGCAAAATAAATTTAGTACCAGATGCATTCTGCTTCCAGTGCTGCAGGAGTAGACATTCATAGATTCATTTGTAGGAAAGCTGTTTCCAGGCATCCTATTGCAACCCTTTAAGGTCAAGCCATTAGCAAAGTTGATAGAATGGCTGCTTGTGAAGCAAAGGTTATACCCATTTGGATAATGCATGCTGCTTCGCCCTTTGTATTGTCTATTGAAATGTTGCTCATTCCCACCATGATGGGTGCTGCTCATGCCACTATTATCAGGCTCACCACTGGAATGATATTGCTCAGTGTACTTGAGAATTATTTCCCCATTCTGGGGCTGCACAACAGTGGGAGGATTTTCTGGTTGTTCCTGGTTGTACATAAAGGTGTCTTTGTGGGCTCTGGTCACCATGCCAATTACTTCTTCCTTAGCAATGTCAGAAGGGAGAGAAGGAGGAAGAGGTGGGGAAGAAGAAAGGGGGGCATTCGTATTTTCTTGCTCTTGCAGTGATTTGGAGTTCAGCTCTTCCTGAGGCAGGAGTACTAGTTCTTGGCTATCTTTTAATGCCTTGCTGGGAAAATGATTGCTGAACTGAGTGTTCAGCATGGTTTTCATGGCACTTTGCATTTCAATCATCATCCTTTGCTTCTCACGTTTAGGGATCCGGCCGAATCGAACAGCTACCAAGAAGAAAGTTGGAGATTTTAGTTATACATTGTCATGATAAAGTCTACCAGAAATGATATTAAAAAAAGCAAACAAACCAACACTCTCCATTCCCCAACCACAAAAACACATGCCATTGATTAAACAAGAAAATGTGTTTTTGACAGCAGGACAAATGTTGCTCTTTTACAGGAGCTCCCACTACAAAGTCAAGTGGCAAACTGCTTTTGAAACAAAGGGGAATTTCAAAAGCAGTTTGTTAAAAGGCATGGAGGGGGTGGGAGGGGTCAGCTGTACATGGGGGTGGAGGGGGATTCTACTGGGCCAGAGGAAGCTCTTCATCTTAGTCTAAATAGCTTGTTCAATCCAATCCAGAAAGCACCAGAGACGGCACCCCATGTTTTTGCAGTTTTTTTAAAAACAATTTCCCTTCTTTTTGCCCAAAACAGTAGTGCATTTGCCCAACTCCAAGAGCTACAACTGTTGCCATGGCTCCTTTTCTTCCCATAAACAAAAGCAGGAAGCCCTATTTGTGTCCAGCGTGGGAGAACCATCACATGCATATTGCTGAGAACAGGCCACAACTATATTACACAGAAGACAGGACCAAATAGTTTGACAGTTCAAGGAAGGTAGTATGGCAGACTTCCCCATCTGGCACTCTCCAGATGTGTTGGACTGTAACTCCCATCATTCCCAACCAGAATGGGAGTTGCAGTACCACACAACCCCAATCACCAGGTTGGGGAAGGATGTACTAGGGCATAGTAGCTTGAGAGTCCATGTGTTGGCCAGCCACTCTG
Organism: Anniella stebbinsi; assembly: GCA_029215795.1. Lineage (NCBI taxonomy): Eukaryota > Metazoa > Chordata > Lepidosauria > Squamata > Anniellidae > Anniella > Anniella stebbinsi. The sequence goes on from JARDYH010000002.1 coordinate 188,434,359, forward strand.
GGAGGAAAATGACACCAAGAAGAGTCAAGATGTAAGTTGGACACTAGGAGCATGGCCTCTCCAGTCGCATGGCTGGTCAACATGTGTTTAGTTCTCCAGGCCCCATAAAAAGACCACCACTTCCTTTGGGATTAATGCATATTAGTTACTCTTTCATCCATTTTATTGCTCACTTAAACAATGTTTATTCTCATCATAATATATCTCACTGATAAGAGGCTCATTACCAGGCTTTACATACATTACCTCCATATTCCTTACCACAGCCCTCTCACGTTGGCAAGTATTATCCCCATGGGGGTGGCGGAGCTGAAAGAGTAGTGGCTTGCCCCTGAGGCACTACATGGGCTCATGGCTGAGGTGAAATTTGAATTGGCTCACAGTTCACACCCTTGACCACTACTCTACATCAGCGTTTACACAGCTTCCATTTGAATTAGGTACAAAAAAAGTACAACAATTCACCTTTTTGAAGGTCACTGCTCAATACAGAAACATACCATCTCTTGACATCCCAACTGACAAACATTTTTTGAATCGGCACTGCTGGCACCTGTTTCTATTCATTCTCATTATAGAGCAGTTGTTGTTCTTCAGGCACTTCTTGTATTGGATATTTTGCTGAATGCTTCTTCTGAAAAAACCCTGAAAAGAGTAAGCAACTGTATGTTTCACACCTTCTTTTATTCCATCAATGGAAATTTGTATTTGTAACACTGAAACTGATAAGTCTCGTGAGATTTGGTTGTGATAAAAAAACAAATAATCAACCCAAACAGGAGCAAAGGCAGCAAGAGTACTACACCTGCCTACACCCCAGGAGTACTGCTTCAACCCTGGCTGTCAAGTATATTTCAAGATATTCAGCCCCTGATTTTATTGACTCGCCAAAGAGAAATAAATAATGTAATGTATTTAGGGGAGTCTGGACATATTTTAATATTTCTAAAATTAGGGTTTCAGTGGAGAAATAAACATTTAATTTCTTTCAGATGTATCAGCACCAATTGTTATCTAATCCTGAAATTCTACTTGTTAAGTGTTCCAGTGAACTATTTACATTAGAAAATAATATACGTTACCTTGCAGCCCTCACAGGCATGAACCCCATAGTGGAATCCTGAAGCAACATCTCCACAGACTTTACACAGCAGGACCATGCCATTAAATTCTACAAATAGAAAAAAACAATATGAAAACTCAATAGAAACATTGGAAAAGGAAACATCACATGCATATTTGCCTTACATTATTTTTGTTATGGTTAATTCAAAAGGGATCACTCTAGAGAAATGGGGCAAAAAATAGAATTCAATATGCCTTCCCACTAAGGTAGCTATTCTATACGTCTCAAATTCTTTCAACTAATACAAATACATATTTATATCTAGGGTTCAGTGGTTAGTTTAGGATGCCATTTTTTTCACCCTAGATTCTATGGCTTGGTACAGCCTTCCTCAACCTTGTGCTCTCCAGATGTGCTCCCATCATCTTCAGTCAGCATGCCCAAATGGGCACACTGAGTAGGGATGATGGTTGTATCTTAGCACATCTGAAAGACATCAGCTTGGGGAAGCCTTTGCAGAATGTGCTGACATCATCATATTAAGAAACCTTGTCAAAAATTGGCTATCCCTAAATTGCAATCAATATTTTGCTGCCTTCAACCTGGTTCATGTTTGGATCAGCCATGCATGTAAGTTTATCATAGAACCAATTAATAATACTTGCTGCACTAACACAAAATTGCTTAAAAAAGCACACCAACAGATAAATTTGCTTTGTGTCACAGAACATTACAATAATGTCAGTATTGCAATGCCATTATGTTGGTACAAACACAGTAAACATACTGGCACATATATGTAGAGCTCAAATGAGAATTGATCATTTGACATATTGTTCATATGAAATTTAACTTTAGAAGCCTGAAGTCTACATACTAGGATATTTTTTTTACTATCAAACACACACCAACCGAAACACACACACACACCCCTCCAAAAGTAAAAATAAAAAAACTCGCTATTGAAAAAAAGTTCCAAATGAAAAAAAGTTCCAAATAGCAGAAGATTAAAGAATCAACATTGATGAACATCTATTTTCCTTCATCTGCTAAGCAAGATGAAGGAAAATAATTTCTAGTCCTTTGTGTTTATCTGTGTAGTAACAAACATGATGCTGCTGATCGTAGAAAAACCAAACTAGAAATGTGCAAAAATAACTAATGATCAAATCACTATTGAAGTAACTCAGAAAAAACAGATATGGCTACACAAGTATGATTAGTTAAAACATTTTGGGTAAAATATTTATTAGCAATTATTAAAATAACTGCTCACATCTGATGCTTCTCATATCCTATTACTTCTGACACAAGTGTAATGAAGTTTAATGCACATATTTTAAATGTATATTTCACAGTTACTGAGTAAAAATACATATATGTTTAACCTAGATGCCTATATACTTAAGAGGATTACTGTTAAGGTAGTTTTATTTAAAATTAGATATTGTGAACATATTACTTATTTATGTAATGTATAGCCTTAGGCCATTGCTCAGTGACAGAGGACATGCATTGCATGCATGAGAGGGTCCGAGGTTCAATCCTCGGTATCTCCAGGTAAAAGGCTCAGCCAGCAGGTGATGGGGAAGACTTCTGATTAGGGATGGCGGAGGAATCTGGTTTGGGAATGGAGCTCGGTGTGTTTTCGCTAGCTCAGTCCCCAGGATGCCAGCTTGCAGATGCCTGAGCTGGTTTGACTTGGCACATACTGAATGAGGCAAGCTTGCAGTTCCCACCTTTTTTTCCTGCAAATCACGATTTTCACAAATGTAGATTTGTTCAAAATCGTGGGTGGGACTTTTACGGAAATCGCAATTTGTACAAATTCACAGCCCTAAATAGCGCAAGTTGTGCAAAAATGCAGGCATAAATGATCTTTTACATTTGCAATTTAACACAAATTACGCTATTTATGCCCGCAAATTTGTGCAAATCACGATTTCCATAAATATTCCCACCCACTATTTTGCGCAAAATTGTGGCTCATAGATAAAAAAAGGTGCAGGTTCTTATTGGTCACCTGTAGACTGTCCAGGCAATCACCGGGAGTCAGGCAAATAGTGTGCGAACAGAATGCGGGGATGTCCGCTCATCCCTGCTTCTGACTGAGACCCCGAAGAAGCAAACCAGAAAGAAGACAACTCTGGTGCTGAATAATGGGAGAAATCTTCAATGTAGCTCCATGTGTTTCGGAGTAAACTCCTTCAGGAGGTTGAGAGAAAAAACACTAACTTACTCTTGGGTAGTTTCACTGAAAAATTATAGAATAAGGTTGGATTCAAAAAATAACTTTTTTGTTTTGTTTTTACTTTGAAATGACACCACTTTCACAATTCAAACAAGGACGAGATCCTATCAACAGCAGGTTACTGGGAGTTTTTGTAATCACTAACCTAAAAATGTGTGAATGTTGAATCTTTTAATGTAAGTTATTGGAATTCGTAAATTCCTAGTACTAATGGTGTACAGTACTATCAAATGTTACCTACTTTCAGATCAGTATTTTCCTTGCTATTTACAATGAGAAAAAAGTTTAATTATTTAAAAGCAACCTTTACACAACTAGAAATATCTAAGGCTCAAATGGGGAAGACTGCTTTATTAGTTGGATAATAAATCTGGGGGTTCTTTTATGATCATGTCTTAACTTCAAACTTACTTGTGGACCACAGGACAACATGGCCTGTTGGCACCACTTTGCACTGTGAGGCAGGAGCTCCAGTTTGCCAGAGGTTGAGTACCAGAGCTACAGTCTATCTAGAAGGAAGGAAGTCAGAGGTTAAGTGCTGAAGGTTAAGCGCTACAGGCTCAAGGCAAAGGATGCCGCCGGGCCTCAGATAAATATCATACTTATTTAGTGTGGATATACAAAGGGTCAATTCAGATGTTATGTTTACCAGTCATAGTTTGGAGACTGGGTGTTTAGCATGTGGCTTCTTCCTCCCACCACTCCCTTTTATGGTTTCCTATAACCATATTATGCCATTATGTCTTCATTGGGACTAAATGTGGATAATGCAAACTAGGTTTCAAATCCATAATTTGAAGCCAAGGTTTGAAGAGGATTTCCAAACTCTGGTTTGGGGATCAAACCTAGGTGAGGCGAGGTTCAAACATAACAGCAAACCGTAGAAACGGGGCGAGGAATCCACATGTCAGAACAAAAGGGAAGAAGAAGCCTTAGGTACATTTCCAGCCTCCAAACCATAGACTGGAATACTGGGAAACATGATGTCTGAAATGAGCCTAATTGAAGATGAGGCTACGAAAAAAGAATACTTACTTTTAAGTCCACTATGGCCCTTGGCCAATCCAGTTATGCTTGAATGGTTTGCTTTAATGTGATCATTTAACTGGTCATTCTTTGGTGCTCCATCAGAGCCCTCTCTGCTCTTGCTGCTACAGCTGCCCTCTGAAGAGGAACTGGTTGGTGATAGTGGTACAGGTGAAGAGGAGGACTGGAAACTGCTCTCTGAGCCCTCACTGTGGCACGAGGCAGGGCTAGATGCTGAACTCGAAGAGCTGATGTAAGCAATCACGCCACCTATGGAAAGAAGAGAAGCATCTATCTTCTACCAGCCTCACAGACCCATATGAGAAATCAGATAAAGTCTCTCTCCCTCTCTCTCATTTAAAACCTTGTTCCAAATGCCTTTCTAGTTCTTAGAATTTGATCACCATATGTACTGTGCTATCTTGCTTATGGCTTTCAAGTTCACCCATACTTCCCAAAACAAGATGTAGTTTACGAAATTAGCTCAAAGAGGATATGATTAGGAAGAACAAAATGTATGTATAAATAGCTTTTGTTTCTAAAGTATCAGAAGAAAGAGAGTTACTGGATGGACCTGAGAGACAGCAAGAAGTTTTTTTGTAACATGTCTATTAGATGGGAAGTTATTAAAATATCCTACAATAGCATTGATAGAATGGCACTACATAAGTGTCATAAATAAATAATAGGCAACTCTTAGCAATGCCAAGAGCTTACAATGTATTTATTTTACCTATGCATTGTTCTTCCTCTAAAGAAACAGCTTACATAACATTTCCAAGCAGTCTCCCATTGCAACCTTGACCAAATTATTCTCAATACATGCTTAGTTGCAGCAGCAGCATGGGCCTTCAGAAACTCCTTAGGCATTAAAATGACATGGGCAGAAACATACAGCAAAAAGAAGGAAAACATTTCTATTATGTTAAGAAAAAGTACTGAAAGAGATTAAGAGCACAATCCTATAGGCTGTGCTCCCAATACATAGAGGTCTTCGAGTTCAGAGCCCTCAGCCACCAACAGCCAAGCAGGGCAAGAGGAGGACAGAGGTGATTTCTTTTCCACTCATCTGTTTATAACACAAAAAGTAGCTAGATGGGCCTCTGGGCCCGTCTAACTGACTTGCCTTTCGGTGGGCTGAGAGGGGATTGGAGAGGCCTCTTCAATCTCCTCCCACCAGCCACCAGCATGCCCCCTTTTCTCCCTCTTTGACTTTTTACATGGTTGGGACCTCATAAGAAAAGCTTTCCGTGATGGCTAGGAAGGGATGGTGGAGGGAAAATCCACAATTGAATCTTCTTCTCCATACTCATATCTTCGTCTATGGGCATGGAGGAGGAAATCCACAACAATCTATGGTGCCCCAGATGCTGTCTAGGGGCCACAGGACTGCCCTCTTAGGGACAGAAAGGTGGTTGTGATGAAGAGGTGCCTTATTAAGTATGGAGAGAGAGAGAGAGAGAGAGAGAGAGAGAGAGAGAAACAGGTAGGAGATTCTGAACAAATTTTAACCTACAACAATTTACTGCCAGTTTTATCTTTCACATTTAAAACAACACTGCCGTTCTCTTATACATCTCTAATATTAACCTAGGAGCACTGTCTCTTGCAATAGACTATGAGTATATTTAAACTATCACTTTTATACTGGTTTAATTATCAAGGCTTCACCCTAAGAATCATGGGAATTGTAGAGAAGCCTTTGTTTAAGATGTTTAGGCTTTCACAGAAGTACAGTTCTCTGGGGACAGTGAAAGATGGTTAAACCTGAATAAGGCCACAATCCTACACATGTTTAAACAGAAAAATTCCTACAACTGGCTCAGGGATGTTGGGAGCTGTAGGACTTTTCTCTGTCTAAGTATGTATAGGATTGTGCTTTAAGTCTGTGATGCAGATACATCCTAAGGGTAAATTTTTCACAAGCACATAAATAACTTAGGCTGCAAGAACTTACTATGGAGTAGTCCCACTGATGGTCATAGAACAACCTCAAAGCAAGTTGTTTGATAATTGTGGCCTTCAGTGTCTACACCCCATATCTCAGTAGGAAGCAGGTTCCCAAGTACCTTAAGTGCTTTTGAAATTTTTACCTGATATTCTACCTTGCAAAACAGAGTGAATGCTTTAGAGCCTTGAGACAGCATATTCTTTCGGAAATAGAAGGGAGACAATTTGTTGAGCAAGATCCCCTTTTCCACGTGATATGACAGATGAATGATCCCTCAGGGAACACAACTCCTAGAGCAAATGAAAACTTTTAAAAACATACCTTTTGAAAACTGACACTTCTCATCTCAAATGACATCATGTTTCAAAATCAATTTACATATTTTACAGCTGACTAAAATATAATTTTATTAGGATTTCCTCTTATGCCCCATCCACCTTCACTTGTATTAATGTATACCAATCATTTATATCTTTTCACTGATTGGTAAAAATTACAAAACATGCAAATTACATTTCCCCCTTTTCTACTGGAATATGTTGCTCAATTCATAAGTCAAAGGAGGCTTATTTTAATTTTATCTTATATGAAAAAAGGCAGTAGCATTCTGTCCTAATTACTCTGTTGTGAACTAACAATAAATAGTTCCTGGAACATTTGCTGATGCTACGTCACTTTACTTTCCAATATTTAGCACCAGAAGGGAATTGATATGGATTTAGCCCCACAGCCACGATCATGGAAGCTTCTTCTTTTTTTAAAAACTTCTTGAAGCAACAGGCACCACATAGTGAACTCCTAATGTACAACAGCTCATAATACAGATTGGACCCATTTCCTCCAGGTAACTGCAGAGGTTTTGGGATGCATTTAAGAAAAAAAAATCACCTCAATTCCTATAGTAAGCTACTGCACATGAACAGTTCACCACTTGGTGACAGCCACCATGTGGCATTTGTTAGGAGTAAACCAGCCATAAGGCTGTAATTCTGAACACACTTTCTTGAAATCAATGGCATGGACATGTAATTGAATTTAATCGGTTTTGTCTTAATGCCTCTGTAACAGCTTTCATGAACCGATTCAATTCAGGTTTTCACAGCACTCAACAGAGACGTTAATAGAAAGAATATAGGGGAAGGTAAAATAGGATATATATATATATATATATATATATATATATATATTGTAAGGCAGCAAGTTCTTTTTTGCATTCATGAGCTGCTAGGGAAACAATGCTCAGCAAAAGGAAGAAAGCAGTTGTTCAAAGAGGCACTTGCCCACTCCTGCCTCCTGAAGTGTCACTTATGACTGGAAGAAAACGAATCCCCAGGAGAACACATTCAGGAACTACCAGTGCTTCTATGTATCTTTCGCTGGAAGTATGATGCAAGATTTCAATGGGACTGACTCCCAAGTAAATATAGATAATATCATAGCCTATAGCACAGTCCTCAGGTATATGTCCCATTAAGTTCAGTGGTGCTCACTCACAGGTAAGTATGTATAGGATTGCAGCCCAAATCTCCCACTGACACTAAGGGATTTTTCAAGTACTCTTAAAATCCTCAGTGGGAGAGTCACTTCAAGTGATTACTTTAGTAAAGCCATGCTACTCCTTGTGGCTTTATTGAAGTAATCATTTACAAATCCCTGGAACACGGTCCTAACCTACTCACTTATATACAGTGTTTATTCAAGACCACGTTTACCATGGGAAATCTCTAATTCATAAGCAATCCTATCAGCTCCAGTGAAAGAAGTGGAATCAGACCATAATCAAAATGACATCCCAATAACAGATTGTAAGAATGCAGAGGCAGAGTGGAGAATGAGAATATGAGCGTTCTAGTAATTCATTACTGTAATTCATTACTTTGTGCCCAATACAAAGTAGGATTTCAAACAAATATGTGGCCATTTCCATTAACATAGGGGATATATATATATATATATATATATATTTCTCATTTTTTTAAAGATGTGGCACTTCCTCTTCACTCTCCACTTGTCTTTAATTGAAAAAAGCCAGCTATATGCAAATCCATTTGTTAATCTCCCAGTCTACTTCACAAAAATGTATCAGGATCTCATCACCCACTTTTTTTGTCGTGCCTCATTCACCACTGTGTCAAGGGCGCATTGGATAGACATCTGTAGTTGTAGCCATACTTAAAAACCCACCACCACCACCACCCTGAAGACTATGTTTGAGATCCAAAGAATGTACACTTAGTTCTGCACACCCAGGGAGACATGGGGTTTGTGTTTCTTGAAAAACAACCCCCCCACACACACACTCATACACAACAGAGGGTTTTTTGAAAGTAGTTAATACTAATGCATGGGAAATTCTGCTACTCAAAGAAAAAAATCTAACACACCACCAAGTATGCCTAAAGTAAGTCTGAGGATCTCATTCCTTATGAATGGGAAGCACACAAACATTAGTACCACAACACAAAGGGATAAATTAAAATTTAGTGAGATATCAAATTCTCATGCAGCCCAAACATATATTTTGATTTCATGTTTCTTGGTTGCCTCTAGCATCACATTCCAACACAGTGCCCAAGACAGCAATGCAGAAATTTATGTGCAATATGCAGAAATGTAAGTGTGTATAGAACTTTTTAACACAAGCTGACTTTGAAACTTGAGGTAACACATTAGAGAGTTAACTTTAGTTCTAAACATGAAGTACTACCAACTATATCTATTCATTCTTATCCTGATCTACAGAAGTAGGTGCACATGAAAATCAGGTACATATTTATTTAGATGAACATTCAATTGCACAATGGAATGTACATCCAACTGTGGTTCTCACTGAATCACACCACATTGTGGGATGCACATTTGGCCATGCAAACCTATATCCACATTCTAGCATAATTAGTCATGTGCAAGTACTACATTACACATGACTAGAGCTGGATCAGGGTATGTGTACAGAAGAATGTAAAGAATTAATATAAATCAACACTCATTACCATGGTCTTAGCCAGGTACTTTGGCAGGAAGTCATTATATAACTTACTAACTAGACTCAATGTTAATTTTGTAGGGAACTTAAAAAACATACAAACACTTGTAAATGTATTCAGTGAGGCATGCACAGAAGTTTAACCACCTGTGCATAAAGAACAGGTTAAACAATTGGAAGCATGTGGTAGGAATAAAAGGACAATGTTCACAATAGCGGAATTAAACAGTGGAATTGTCCAAGGATTTATATTGGGACTAGTGATATTTGACATTCATAAATGATCTTGCTGACACTTAATTATTCAGGGTGAAAACATAAACAGACTACCATAACTCTAAAAGGATCTGTCCAAATTAGAATAGAAATACAAAATAGTAATTGAGGTTTGCAAGTCTCAACTTCATATATACACTGAGAGGATCTTAACTGCCTGCAATTGTAATTGTAGACAGCTCAATGAAAATGCCAGCTTCATTTGCAGCAGGCAAAGAAAGGCAAATAACTTATTAGGGCATCATTAGAAAAAGGCATGGAAATAAAATGGCCAGTATCATTATGCTTTTACATCATGCATTCTCCCTACCCCTTTGTTTCCCTGTGTCTATTTTTAGGTTGTAAGCCCCTTGAGATAGGAACTGTCAAACCTGTTCTTTGTAAAGCATCATATGTATGAATGATGCAATATAATTAACGATATTAATCTATGATATGGCTGCATTTGGAATACTGTGTATATTCCTAGTTGCCTAATCTCAAAAGGATGTCTTAGAGTAGAAAATGTGCAGAAAAGGATAACCAGAATAATCAAGGGGCTTAGATCACTTTCCTTATAGGGAAATTCAAAAGGATTTAGGTCTTTTTAGTTCAGAAAAGATGGCCAAGACAGAACATTATACAATTATGGTGTGGAGGAAGCAGATAACCCCATTTCTCTCTCCCCCTCATATAATAAGACAAATCAGGGTCACCTAATAAAATTAATTCGCAGTAAATCCAGGCCAGACAAAAGAAAGTACATTCTTCACACAACTCATAATTAACAAATGGGACTTGCTGTCACAAGATGTGATTATGGCTACTGGCTTTGATGGCCTTAAAAAAAATAGACAAATTCATGGATAGTCTATCAGTTCACCACGGCAGTTAAATGGAAGCCCCATATCTCAAGGTAAAATACCTCTGAATATCATTTGTTGGGGTTGAGAACAGACAATGCGACAGACATTTGGGGGGAGTTGTTGCTTTCATCCCGTTGGGGGGTTCCCAAAAAAGATAGAGTCGAGGACTACTGGAAACAGGATGCCACAGCAGAAACTAGAAACTCTTCATCTGACCCAGCAACTCTCTTCCTATGTTCTTATACCCAAACACCATCACCACCATCACCTGACTACTTTTGTTTTATGTTCTCTCAAAATGTGTTTTTGAGATTTGTTGTCATTAGCCTGCCATATATATTAGACTTTTTAAATCCTTTTCAAGTCAAGATATCTCCCTGGAATTCAGCTTCATTCAGTTTCACAAAGCTGCACACAGTTATATAAGTAGCCTCTACTATGTCCCATTAAATTTGCTGGTTCATTCAAATTTACTTTAAAGATTTGAGTTAGTTTGGGAATGTCCATCCCCTCCCCATCTCAGTTTCCTGGATCAGCAGAGAAAGAACCACTCCCTCCACAATGCTTCAGTCATTCATAAAGCATAACATCATTATAATTCTCAGATAAACTGCCCAGCATCCGTTGTTATGTAATTCTCTCTGGAATCTGTACATGTTGTACCACCTGACTGACATCGATTTCATGAGCTCAGTCATCAAGGAAGATTATACTGCAACAGTCCAACCTGTTACATTTCAAGTGTCACAGTTTGCTGTACATGTGACATAAGAGATTGTTAGGATTGTGTTTGATTCAAGTCACATGGGGCGTACACACACAGCACCACCGGATGTTAGAGCCACACAGATAACAAGCAGTGATTTCCATCCTATAGAAGAGATTCAATGAGCAGCCGCCAGGATAAACGACTGCAGCGAAGTAAGTACTCCTAAGGCCATTGAAAGTTAATTTAAGAGCTACTAACTCTGCATTGGATCAAATTATAAAGCTACAAAACCTCACACACGTTTATCTAGAGAGAAAACCCCACAAGCACAGTAGGGCTTACTTTCAAGTAAATATACATAGCATCACACTGCCCTTTAATGGACAGTAACAGTGCAATCCTGTGTATGGCTACTCAGAAGTAAGTCCAATTGAAGTCAGTGGAGCTTCTTCCAAGGTAAGTGGGTATAGGATTGCAGTCTAGGTCACTTATTCAAAGGTGTGCAGCCACATGAGTTTCTCTCTTTGTCCAGCCAATAATTCATCAAGTCTCCTATCCCTCCAGTACAACTGTCCTAGGAACTCCTCATAAAGGCTGGACATGAGCGAATCACCATTTTTCAGCAGGAGGGAAACGAAAAGAAGGAGCAGGGGTAAGAAAAGGCAACTCTGAAGGCCAAAGCTCAATGTGCCGTCTCCACGTGTCCCTCGCTTGTCACCCCTCTGAATGTAGGTCACCAAAACAACAGCCTCCTGCAGGCTTCACGTGTCCGTACACGCGGTCTCCCAGCGAGGCCGCCCAGCCCTATTATGTAATCCAGAAGTCACAAACACGCAAGGCCAATGAGCGCGCACGCAGCGCCGAACGTAAACAAAAGGCGCACATGGCTCAGCCGGCGAACCCATGTGAGATGGCGGGCAGGAACCAGCCGCAGAGCGAAGGAGGGCAATATCAAGAGACGGCACCGTCGTCGTCGTCGTGACGGGTGAAGAAGGGAGTCCCGGGGCCCGAGCCTTCCCCCGAGGCAGAAAGCCATGAGGGGCCCCAGGGTGCTGACTTAGAGGGCGCTGGCTCCGCACCCGCCCGCCCCAAAGAAGAGGATCCTCCCTCGCCCCTCTCCTTCCCGCTACGCGCCACTGCTGTGCCTCAGATGCGCTGACAGCTGCTTCCTGGAATCCCACAGGCACTTACGCAGACCCTCTAGAGCCGGACCTCACATCCTTCCACCATCGGCGACACACCAAGCCGCGCCCTTGCTTTGCCCCATCGCAAACACACTCGCAAACTCCCTTTCTCTACCTGTCCTCCCTCGTGGGAACCACAGAGCTTATTTTGTACCCCCCCCCCCCACACACACACGGAATTACCGTGGGTTACTTCACTGGCAGAGTTGCTGAAACCGGGGGTGGTGGTGGTGGTTTATGTCGTTGGGGTTAAGAGGCTCGGGCATGAGGGGCCGCCCTTTCAGGTGAGGAAAGAGGGTGCTGCTTCCCTCCCTCCGATGATGATGATAAAAATAAAATAATTTACCTGCACTAAGCTCCATGGCTTCCCCCTGCTTTTCGAAGAAACGCCGGGCCGCAAGTCTCCAAACCGGATGGGGTGGGTCGGTGGGAATAGGACTGAAGAGGCCAGTAAGTCTTGCAGCCGGTCCCGCGACAGCCTCCTGAACTGGCCTTAATAAACCTACCCCCGTGCTTCTCCTGACAGCCTTCAAGAGCTGCTGAGGCGCCTCCTGCCTCTGTTTTGTGTGTGTGTGTAAAGAGCCACTGCGGCAGCTGTCCTCGTGAGAGGTGCGCTCGCCGGCTCGCCCGCCTGCCCTGTGCGTGGACGTGCCTCGTGTGTGGAGCGGGAGGAGGCGAAGCAGTGGCGGGTGCAGCAGCAACAGCAGCCGCCGAGGCTTCCTGGCGAAGTTTCTTGCTGAGCTGACTCCTGTCTGGGCTGCTGGGGCCACTTTCTCCGCCCCCTTACAACACTCGAGGAGGAGGAGAGTCAGCGGGAGTGCGGCATTGACCCACGTGCCTCACCTCCACCATCTCCGCCGCCTTCGTTAGATGTGCCTCGCCGCAGCCCAGCTCGCTCCACCTCTCGCTGCCTCCCGGGCTTCTTTCACCCAGTGACACACTTTCCTGTCCCTCACGTGTAAGCCCGCGTGGTGAGATAGACACGCGTCTCAGGGTGGGTTCCGCTGAAGCGGCATAACCCGCAGACTGAGGACGGAGAAGCAAGCAGGTAGCTTGTTTAGCCCTCCTCCTTCTCCAAAATGCCTGCGCCACAAGATCGCCTGGTGGTACTACTCATCCTTCTTTAATTTCGGATTCGAGAGAAGATCCGCGACCTGATTCCTTATTAAACTGGCGTGGTAGCGGTGGTAGTCGAGGGCAGTCAATCCTCATCTGCATTCTTCTTCGCAGGGCTCCTTTGCCCTTACAGCTTCATTACACGTAGAGGTGAAACTTGCCTTCTTGTCCCTCCATGTTTCCCCTTCACCCAGGAGCAGGCACCGAAAGTACAGGAAAAGTCTGCCCTGAATGTGGTTGTAATTGATTAGGCACTCTTACTCTTAATTATTATATTTATATCCCGCCTTTCCTCTAAGGAGCTCAATGCAGCATACATGGTTGCTTCTCCACCTTTATTCTTATAACAACCTCGTGAGAAAAGTTAGGCTAGGAGCAAGTGACTGGCCCAAGGTCACCCAGCGAGCTTTACAGCTGAATGGGAGATTTGTACCTGCGTCCTAGGGCTTCTTTAAATTAGCAATTTATAACATGTTCCAGATTTTGACCCTAAAGAGAATGAGTTTAATCCTTAACCCACTGTGTGCAGAATTTGAATCAGGGCCTGGAACCTGTTACTTGCTTTCATTGATACAAATGGAATATTTTATTCCTATGCAAAATATCAATTGTCTTTACTGGTGATAGACCCAGTACTGTTTTGAGGATAACTAATTATATCCTTGTATTTCTAGTACAAGCATTTCTTGTCCCTGCAGTAACTGCAATAATACTATGAGTGAAGGATGACATAATGCTTAACTAGATATAATCATGCTACCTGTTAAATGTTGTAGAGATGATTGGTAGTATGACACAGGATATTTTGTAATCACAGTAAGAGGTCCAATATTTCCATATGGAACATTATTTAAAGTAAAGCGTGAGAGGATCTGGCTTTGGCAAGTCATTGCTTTAAGCAGTGGTGTAGTAAATTTTGAAGTGCTGGTCTCCATAGTCACACATTCCAAAATGCAGGCTGCTATGTTGATGTCTATGTGTGTACATTAGAGTTTTCCACCCTCTAAATATGTTGAACAACTCCCAGCATTTCTGGTCATTGGCAATTCTGGCTGGAGTTGATGGGAATTATTTCAAAATATATTAAGAGTATCAAATTAAGGAAGGCTGGTGTATTACATATGTCTTTTGTAAAGCTAGTGGGTCTTAATTACCCATTCAAACCTCTCCAAAATACTTTGCAGAGGGGAGTGGCAGATGGTCATTGACCATGCTAATCAAAAACTCTCAGCACTTTGACCCTGAAATTCTGGTTCCACTACATCACAGACTTAAAAATTCCCATCATGTTGGCAATAGATATGGATCAAACTCAGGATATAATTCCGTCTCAAAACTCACACATGTATCAAATACTATGAGATGTTTCTGTGACAAAGCAATTTGCAAAGCAAATTATCTCAGTGTAAGTTCAAAGGTACATGTGTGTTTGCCCAACATTACTATATCCTGCAAATCCATAGGGTAGAGAAAACTAAAGACAGGTCTGGCAGAAAACAGGTTCAATATTTGCTTTGGTTCTTCTGCACTTAAATCAACAGGGATTTACTTTGGAAGAGGTGTGCTTTTGTTGGTGGCATTCAGCCAGTAATTTTGATAAACAAGGACATTTCCTCTTATAGCTGTGAACAAAAAAGCTTTGGAGGCTTCAAATAATTTGCTACAAATGTAATGTTTGAGCATGAAGCTTTTTTTTGTGGAAATGTTTCTCTCTGCCACAAACAAAATGTTTCCAATTTGGACTGTAGTCCATGAAGACTTTAAGTCCAGGGTAGGCAACCTTTTTGGGCAGAGGGCACATTTGGCAATTTGAGAAAACAGATCTGGGCACCACCACAAAAGAGCTACTGGAGGCATGACAAAGAACAAGCAACATTCCCAAAAGGCTGAGTAGAAGGCAGAGGTTTAGTGTGTTGGGTTCAGACAACTCTTTTGAACTCAAGTTTCAAAACCAATAGAAATTTATTTCACAGCTATCCCTACTTCCATTAAGAAAATGTTTTTTTAAAAACAAGGATGGGCACCTTGGTGGGGACCAAGAAAGATGTCTGTGGGCACCGTGTTGCCTACCCACAATATTTTAGTACCTTCTATGCTGCCACGAGAGTCCTTGGAACATTTGCTTGGACGTAAGCCCCATTGAACTTAGGCGGACTTCTGATCATACTGCACCTTTAGCTGGACAGGGGGCCAGAATGTCTTCAACCACATCACTTCACAATGCTTCTGGCATTCTTTTATAGAACAAAAAAAGTGCTGTCTGAGTCAGTATGCAGCACATTAAATCCACCCCTTTAATTTTTCCACCCACCCATGACAATTTAACACCTGGAATTGCTGAGAAGCCAGTGCTGCTGGTTTGAGGTAGGAAGAGGAGCACAGTGAGGATCCTACTTTAAGATGCCACCTGCAATACAAGTATCAGGAATGGGCAATAGATTCATAAAACTAAATCCAAAACATAGGATCTGACATGGATGAGCAGCTTTGTTGTTTTTGAGCTTTAATCTGGGAATAAACCCCATTGAACTCAATGGGATTTGCTTCTGAGAAGACATTTACAGGATTGCACATTAATTGAACTTTTTCAAATTGCGCAAAAGGAGAATCAGAAAATGTCTCTAGAACATTTTTAACTCAATATTTTCCTCTTCAGATCAGCTAGAAACTAGCTGCTAAATAGCTGGATAAACTCTTTAAATTCAGGCCCGTTTGAAATTGAGTCCTATAATCCTGCTCCCAGTGATGCTATTTGGAGTGCAACGGGACACACTGAACATCTGAGCAGAGGGGGTGAAATGTAAATAATTATTGTTCAATTAACTGCACCCTTATCTGGAAAGAGATAGCCTAGCTACAGTTATCCATGCTCTCATAACCTCTCGTTTGGATTACTGCAATGCGTTATACGTGGGGCTGTCTTTGAAAACAGTCCAGAAACTTCAGCTGGTACAAAACAGGGCAACACGTTTGCTAACAGGGACTGGCCAACGAGATCACATTACGGCAGTCCTTTTCCAACTTCACTGGCTGCTGGTCCAGGCCCAATTCAAAGTGCTAGTACTAACATTGGGACCAGGTTATCTAAAGGAACGCCTCCTCCCATATGTACCTGCCCGGACCCTAAGATCATCTACCGGGGCCCTTCTCCATGAGCCCCTGCCAAAGGAAGTGAGGCAGGTGGCCACTGGGAGGGCTTTCTCTGCTGTGGCACCCCGGCTGTGGAATGAGCTCCCCAGAGAGGTTCGCCTGGTGCCTACTTTGCACTCTTTTCGTCACCAAGTGAAGACCTTTTTATTCTCCCAGTATATTAACAGTTAAATTAACTCAATTTTAATCCTTGCTATTTTAAATTTGTATTTTAATCAGTATTAATTTCTGCTGCTTGGTTTTATTCTGCTTGTGTTTTTATATTGTATGTTATTTTGCGTTTTTAGATTGTAGTTTGTTTTATATTTTTAAAAATGATTTCATGGTTTTAATTTTTGTGAACCGCCCAGAGAGCTTCGGCTATAGGGCGGTATAAAAATGCAATAAATAAATAAATAAATAGAGGATATTATAGAGCAGGGGTGGGGAATGTGCAGCCCTCCAGATGTTGAATTGCAATTTCATTGGCTATGTTGGCCAATCCAACATCTGGAGGGCCACATGTTCCCCACTGGTTTAGTGCAATATGCTTAGTGGACACACATTATTTTGCAGTGATACTGTTGGGCCAAAGCTTGAGAATGGATTTGAAACCCCTCCCAAATCTAAGTTGAACACTCAATATCTTGTAATTCTAACAGCTTTCTACAACCTGGTGCTCACCCTTTATGTTCATCTGCAATGCTAGTCATTCTCAGCCACCATGGCCATACTGGCTAGGAATGATTGGAGTTTCAGTCCAATACAGCTGCAAGGTACCAGGTTGGGGAAAACTGTCTTATATCAACTACTTTTAGTATTGATCACAAGATACAGAATAGCAGGGTATGATGTATCTAAACACTGACTGTTAAACTGATGAAAGCAAGGAGTCGAACTTCAATATGCTTCTGTGGACCAGAATCTTTACAGTGCAGTTCCTTCTCTGTCATTTATCAAGAGGGCAGAGCTTGGAACTGGGATGTTTCATCAATTACTAGGGACACAAGAGTCTGCAGGGCAATAAAGGGCCATTTTTCAGGCTTGGCATCTTTACCAAGCTGACCTGGAGTCCATCTGTACACTCCTATCTCCTTCCTGTGGACAGATGATCCAGAAACCTGGTCATCCTGACAAGACCCAGGAGAGACTGCCATACAAAACAATGTATACCTAATCCACCAATATATACCTAATACCTTATTGTTTTAAACAATCATGGCAGAAATTAAATAGTAGAACCTACAGAAACATATGGGGTAGCTGATGAGCTGAAAATGCTTTACCTTTCTTTACCATAGCTGTGAACAAAGAATTCTGCTATGATATTAGCATTCATATACTTTTCTCTTATCACTGTCCATATAATTGACAAAACAGAACAGCACATTTTATACTGTGACCAAGTGGTCAAATGACCATACCTCTTCTATGAATCCAATGGTCTTCGAGAAACATGCATCAATTTTAGGATAAACATGACCACACCATGAGGCTAAAGAAATACAAGGGATTATCCTACAGTGTTGTAAGAAAGTAATTAATAGGTCATGGTTTAATACAAGTATGTTGATGATTCTTCTCATCTAATTTTAATTTTATCTAATTCCAAAATTTGCCTACAACATTTAAAATATATTTACAGTTTAGTTGCCATATTTTAATGTTTTGGACTTCTTCCCAAACTTGCAATTAAGATGAGAGTCATGTCTGGCACCATTATTATTCTATACATAAAATAAGCCAAAAAACAGTTTATCTGTTGCATCTAGTTATCACATATTAACAACATAATGTTCAAGTGATAAAAGAAGCAACCAGTTATGTGAAAGTAACATGAGGTTTTTAATTACGGGGTTGCCAATCTTAGCCAATGAAAACACAATACAATGGAAATGTAAAGCCTCTGCCTTGACTTTATTATAATGAGAAATTTATAACCAAAAGGATCAGCGGTAACGGTGAAGCTGCAAGGTGTTGCGTCGTCTCCAGGCAGCACGGCGTGAACCACCAATTGTATGATGGAATTTGTGGCCCTTGCCAAGACCACGGCTCTTCCTGCCAGCAGAGGTTAGGCCACGCATCTCTCTGTGTTTGTGAACTGGCTTGGTGATCCATTGGGTATCTGGGTTGCGCCTGATAGCCTTGTGGAATGGGTCAACCAGGATGACCTCAAAGAACTTGTATGTTGCATCTTCACCCACCCAGTAAGAGTTCAATACTCTCAGGGCTCCACAGTGGCGACCAGCACGCTCCTTAATGAAAAGACAGAGCTTATGAAAGCACATAAACACTATACAAGAGAAGAACTGGAATTCAGAAAGGTGGCAGGTATCCACTAAAGCAGAAAAGATTCATTCAAAGAAAATGGAATATTTAATCGTGACATTTTAAAACAGCCAAGGACTTTTCTGTAGAGAAACTTTCTTTACAGGGATGGGATTGAACAAGTACTTTATCTTTTAAATTTTCAGTAGAGCATGATCAGTTAGCGCTACCACAGTGGAACAGACCACTGCAAAAGGCTTTATTAGAACATAGCAAAGACATAGCGTCAGCAAGATATATGATGCATACCTGAAGAACATGGAACACAACTAGCACATACATCTAGTTAACAGTAATTGAACATCTGCCTACCAAGGAAAGTTCCCATGTTATTACTGATCCATCCAGTTTTGAATGCAAATACAAAATGAGCTATTGCTATCATCTTTGTGCTACATAGCTTCTCCTTTCACTATTTCTGCTTCTGTCTTTCTATACATGACCAATTTTATTTAGAGCAGTTTTTTGCTTCTCTAGAGTGGAAGGTTAAAGTCACTGTGCATAACAATATCCTTCAAAGCAAAATATTAATAAGGCCCACCAAATAATTAGAATACCAAAAATGCAAGCATTACATCAAGTATACCACTCAGCAGGGCACATGTTCATTAACCATATTAACTTATTTTCACAATGTATGCTTCTTAAAATGTTATCCTGTCACTGTTTTCCAATTCAGCAATATTAAATTGACTTTTGGAAGACGGGTCCCCTTCTAATTTGGTATGAATTAAAGGGGACACGAAGATACACCACAAAAGCAACAAAAAACAGATTTGACCTAAGGCAAGTTTCAGTGTGGACAAGTCCCAAGATTCTTACACTATGAACAAGAAGGCTATTTTCAAACTATTTGGGTACTAGTGTGCAAAGCCCTAAACAACTTGGGACCAGGATAACTGAGAGAGCACCTTCTCCCTTACCAACCTGCCTAGTCACGAAGTTGTCACAGGGCATGCTCCTTGTGGTTGCACATGGAACTATGACTTGATTGGAGTCCACCAGGACAAGAGCCTTCAGTGTGGTAGCCTGCTTTCTGTGGAACTCCCTACCCTGGAGGCAAGGCAGGCGCCAACACCGACACCCAAGGTTTTTTTGGCATTCTTGAGTTTTTTTGAGGGGGTGGTGGTGGTGGTTTTTTAAAGTATAATAATGGTGTTTAAATTTTTGTATCTTTTACTGTTTCAATTTGTATATTCACTGCTCTAGAATTTGTTTCATATATGGAACAGCATACAAATTTTGTAAATAAATAAACTGTGTGCATTATAAAAACCTGACAAGCATGACAAGAGATACCCACCTCTGCTACAGACTGCAGACTCCGAGCAAATTTCAGCTGGTTGACACCATGATGCACAGGTTTACCATAAGTAGCACCCTTAGGGACTGGACGTTTACGACCACCACGGCGAACCCGAATGCGGTAGATGACGTAACCTATGACACAGATAAATATGTTAAAATTCTTACAAAATTTAGGATTTCCCAGCAGAAATTTAGCATTCATTTTTTATATTCTAGCAGACATTCTTCCTGATGTTGCACAAATAATATACTTAGCAAAAACAAGCCTTCACCCAATTATTGGACTACCTCATTTTTTTACATAGTCTATATAGCCCATCTGAGATTGTCTGAAGCATGCAAAATAGCAGGAATTGTTTAGGTTGTGTGAACACAAACAAAAATAGGAAGACTTGCTGACACAGAACATGCTCAGATGAAGTCTCTAATCAAACACCTTGATATTATGGAGGTGCTCTTGCAGTATTCTTGCCTGCAGGACGGCGTGCAAATTTAGCTATATTGCTTATAGGGCTAATGACTTTTACAAGCACAACAAAGTAGTAAGGATTCTTGCACACTCAGCTATATTTGCTCAGGACTATCAGGGACATGTCCCCTAAGCCAAGAATAGACAACCTGCTGCCCTCCAGATGTTTTGGACTACAACTCCCATAACCCTCAACCAGTGTAGCCAATCATCAGGCATTATGCCAATTGTAGTCCAAAGGGCCTGCACCAAGCACATAACCAAATGCGCAGATCAAGTCCAGTTTTGCTACAATCCTTAATTTGCAGTTACCTTGCTTGGCTTTATATCCCAGCCTGCGAGCTTTGTCTGGTCTGGTGGGACGGGGAGCTCGATGGAGAGCAGATAACTGGCGATACTGCCAGCAACGGACACGCAGGAGGAAACGCATTACATCTGACTGTTTCTTCCTCCATAGTTCTTGAATATACTTGTAGGCACCCATTCTGGCTTATCTGCTAAAAGGGATGCATGTTTACATCACATTGCATTTCTCTACATGTATACTAACACGAACTCCCAGAAAAGGAAAAAGCAACAACTTATAAAGTGCAGCTCTTAACATGACACATTTGATTAATAAACCTCAAGGACATTTATCCCCACTGTACTATTGATAAACATTGTTTTTGAATTTTCCAAAATCTATCATAAATCCATAGGAAGATTGCTATTATTCTTTGAACACCTATTTTTCTAACAATGCTGTTAAGGGAGCATAAACCCTTATAGATCATGTTAAATGTACTCCCACTGAAAACTGCAGTTGCCATTTTTAAGTCAAAGTGAATGGGAATGTGAAAAAGTCTATCAAAACTAAGGATTGCGTTGTTCCACTGACCACGAAAGCCAATGTGGAGTACTGTATTTTGAAATTCAACCTGTAAGATATACAAGACACAAACACTATTACACATTTTCTTTCAACATTGTATCTCCCACCCACCCCCAAATATATTTCCTGTGAGATGTGATAAATGAGTACTGGAAAGAACATACTGCTATGTTTTTATTGCAACTCTAGTACACAAGTTGTAAAACTCAGTTTCCCAAACTAGCGGAACCCTGCCAATAACTGTTGAACAAGTAGAATCTTTTGCAGTAATCAAATGTTGTTCATGTTCTCGAGAACTGAAACCTACAAAAGACCAGCAAGTCTTTTAGAAAATGTAGCCATGTCACAACTACTTTTTTAGTTTACTAGTTCTGAACACAAAAGCGCATCCTAGCTATTCCCATGAGCTGCAATTTGTTTTAACAGGTCATCAGAAGCTGCTTTATACCAGACCAGATTATTTGCTCTTTCAGACTAGTATTTACTCTGACTGGCAGTAGCTCTGCAGGGTCACAAATAAGGCCTTTTACCATCATCTGCTACTTCCAGGATAGGCAACCTAGTACCCTTCAGGTGCTTTGGATTACAGCTACCATCAACCCCAACCAGCATGGCCAATGGCTAGGGATTATGGGAGTTACATTTCCAAACATTTGTACAGTATCAGGTTACCTACCCTGAGGTAGCAGGTGATGGGGAAAGGCCTTACCTGTGACCCTGCAGAGCTACTGCCAATCAGAGTAAATAGTTGCCTAGACAGGAAAAAAAACCCTGGTTCTTTTCACTGGAGTTGCGAGGGTCTGGATCTAACCTGGGATCTTTTGCATGCAAAACATGTGCTCGATCACAGAGTTATGGTCTACTCTAGAGCAAGCAAAGCAGGAACCCTGTGCAGTGAGAAAGGCCTCCATGCCAAATGAAAAACGTCCCAGTAAAGCAAGTAAACGAATCCCTCTCTGTATATTTTTTCCTTCCCCCTCCGCTCGGCTCTTCGTTAGACTGTCTCGCTTGGTAATTGAAGGCCCAAGACATGCTACCCTCCCAACCGGCCACCCCAGATTTAAAGCTTCTCTCCCCTGCATAGCCGAGAAAACCCGCCCGCTCGCTCTCCCCGACTTCTCCCCGCGAGGCAGCGCCCCAACCAGACCCTGGCAGGGCTCCCGAATTTAGGATGGCAACGGATTAAACCGCCAAGAGCAACCAACCCACAAAATTTACCTGACGGCGCCCGGAGCCGGAAAGGAAGAGGCCTGCTTCCCAAAATGCTTTGCGTCAGGGCGCTCTGACGTCCGGAGGGGAAGAGGGGGGAAAGGCTGTGCCCAGATGCCTGCTGGGAAATGTAGTTTAGTATACCACGATTCTCGGGAGGCCGCGGGATCGACAGTGGTGGAGAGAACACTGAAAGAACCCCCCGCCTCCTTCCCTAGAAGGTGGACAGCGTGTGCTTAATTTCTCACGTGAGAAGTGCCGGCCTCAGGTTTCCCTAAAAGTTATGTTATTTGTCCTGGAAACACTTCTCCTTAATAACAGAGGTGGACTACTTTTGTATGTCTTTTAAGAGATGTCCTCTCTGCACACGCTCAGAAGCAACCCCCATTTTACTATTTCGCGTGTTTCAGACTTGGGATTTGGCAGTGAAAACAGGTGTCGTATACAAGCTGTTAATTAAAATTAAGCTCAAACTCCATCCCAGAATCGGATGTTTGTTGTGGGTTAGAAGGGAGAGGAAAAAGGGATAAGCAGCAGCCTCTTTTCCTTTCATACTTAAAATCAAGGCGATTGGAGGATTGTCTTCTATTCTAATATCCTGATCTTTCTCCAAGGAAGGGTTACCCCTCCCCCCATTTGTTCTCACAACAATCCTATGAGGTAGGCATAGCGCAACTGACTTGTCATTTGGAAAGCTTTGTGGGCGGCGGTCCAGCACTCTGCCTCAGTCAGGGAATTTTCCCCAGGGTCCAGACATCATTGTCTTTAAATCGTAATCCTCCTGTTTTTTCCCCACCACTTCTTCCTCTTTTCTCGTAATGCAGAAAATCTGTTTCAAAAATTTATGCAATAGCAGTGCAATGCCTTCTCATTGGGAGTGCTAGGAGTACTCCGTCTGGAATTATCCACTTTCCCTGGTTCAATCACCACAATCTATGTGCTTTCTATGGAGTAGATAAAATACTGGATTTCTACCTCTTTTATCCATTGCATATGAATGAAGAGGGAATTCTGATTGTTTTTGGGGTGGTTATAGGAACAAGGGATGTTGCCCCCTTCAGTTTGATTACTCGGGTGTAAAAGAATAATAATATAATCCTTTGTAAATGGCATCGGAATAGTCTTAGAAAAGTTTCTGCCTGTCACCTTGCAAAAGTAAATCTTAAGGTCCAAGGAGTTTTGCAAATATAATGTTTCTAGTCCTGATGAATCAAAGATTGTTGTAGTGCTCAATTCTAGGTTTGTGAAGTTCAGTCTCTTCTTTGGCTGACATCCTCCATGAGGCTACAGGTACACATGCATACATACATCACATGTTTCTAATACTTCAGAAATAAACAGAACCCCTATCCTTTTGGGAAAGGGATGTAGCTCAGTGGTAAAGCACATACTTTGCATGCAGTTGTTTCCAGGTACAGTCACTATCATCACCATATAGGACAGGGAAAGGCTGCTGACAGCAACTCTGGAGAGCTACTGCCAATCAGTATAGACCAGCCTTCCCCAACCTGGTGCCCTCCAGATGTTTTGGACTTAACTTCCCATCAGTCCCCATCAGCATAGTAAATGTGTTAATAGGCTTTACTTTGTCATATCTTTTCCATTTTGACCTCTCAGTAATGTCATCAACATAATTTGGACAGAATCTATTTGGCCCAGTCTAACAGTGTGAAAGGAGATGGGGAAAGGCTACAAAGTGGTGGTTTGTGGAATGGCTTCCGTGGGGAAGACAGCCATTTTGGAACAAATTCTCTATGGTAATCACTGTGTCGGTAAGAGTTTTTCTTCTGTGTCTTCCAAAAAGGGTTATTAGAAGACCACTATCTGTTTTATTTAATAATAAATCTAATAAATTAAAATAACAGTAACATGTTTGTGGTAATACCTATGAAATTGTTTGTTTGTTTGTTTGTTTATTTATACCCAGCCTTTCTACCAAAATGCCACTCAAAGTGGTTTACAGAAGCAATTAAAATTGATTAAAACGATAAAGCAACACATTAAAGTACCAGAACAATGTAACAGCTTAAAAAAGTATTACTAAAAACAGCACCCAATCCATCAGACCCACTTACAGGGTAAAGGCTTCTTAAATAAAGTGGTCTTTGCTTTGTTTATAGTTCATTCATTGCTCATTTATGTTGAGTAATGCACCAAGTTGGTTTTGATTGTCAAGGTATATGCTGTGGGCCATATATCTGTCAGGAGTCTCTTTAGAATAGATGAGAAGGGAGCTGTGAGAATTTTAGGGCACAATCCTATGTAGAATTTGACAGAAAACAGTTTAACTGGGAGATGGGAGTTATAGTTTTTTTCTGGCTAAACAAGCATAGGATTGTGCCTTTAGGTTCAATTTTGCCTCTCGACTCTGCCTCTAAGCATTTGGTTTTCCTGCCTTCAGGGACAAGCTAGCTTGTGGGAAACTTGCATGCTAGAATGGGAAAGAATGGAGCATTGTCCCTTAGGTTCTGCCGTGGTAGACTTTCTCCTTTTCCATAAATGCTATATTTTCACTGACACTGGTCTGGAGTAGGTCCCCAGCCGTTTCCCTTAGCACATGCCTTTCCTTTTCCCATATAAGTGAATAGCGTGGATTCACTCCTAGTAGAAAAAAATAGAGGGTTGTATTTGAAGATACAGTTGGAGAAGGGACAAGAGCTGCATCCCTGATTTTGAGCAGCCACACTGTTGGAGGGAGAGCAGAGTCTTTTTACCAGGACCACATAAAGTCCTCACACTGGGACCATAAGGTACATAGCACAATGTATTTATTATTTAAAACATTTTTGACTGCTTGTCAATTTTAGGGGGCGTTTTTCTCCTTTTGAAAATAAATAGGTGCAGACTGCTACTCTACAATCGAAGACATTTATATGGCTTTGGCTGAAACGGACCGAGGAGTAAAGGAACAGTTGCGTCTGTACGACACCAGGGGGGTGCAAGCAGGAGAGGAGTTCCCCAAGCATTACTTCTCTGTTGCAGACGGCTTTGTTCTGGTATATGCTGTGAATAGCCTGGAATCGTTCGAGAGAGTTGACTGGCTCAAAAAGGAGATTGACAAGTTTAGAGACAAAAAGGAGGTAAAAGGCCCGTCCCTTTAATTCTTCAACTGTGTTTGAGAGATAATAATGACAACATAACAAACAAAGGAAGATGAGCTTTTTATCTAAAGTTAGATTCCCTAGACAACTTAGTAAACTGTAGATCAGGGAGGGCAACTTGTGGTTCCTCAAATATTTTGGCCTACAACTCCCATGATCCCTCACCATTGGCTATCCTGGCTAGGTCTGATGGGAGTTGTAGCCCAAAATATATGGAGGGCCATACGTTGCTCACCCGTGCTGTAGACAATACAGTTTTGCATGTGCCAGAGAATTCAGGAGGATAGAAATGAGAGAAAGGGAAGTGCCTCCACGATGGATAATCCCTCTGAAAAAGCAGTAAATAAGTTGTGTGCTCTGAGTTCCATACATGCATGAGTGGACTTCAGCTTGCACAGTGAGACTTCCCTTTCCTCTCTTCTCCCCTGCATTCCCTGACCACCCCATCTGTTCAGGATTGTGGGTGCACGGGGACTGCAGGGGGACGACAACATCATTCCACCAATGCATTCTTTCTGCTCTTCCCTTGCAATATTTTAGTCTTTCTGTGTTTTTTATGCTTTTTGCAGAAGGTGTTCATGTATCTCCTTTCCAAAGGGTAACTGCACAGCTGAAAGTGAAACTCTCATGTTAACAGGGCTCAGTGTGAACTACATTGTTTGAAAAGAGCTGCTTTAAAAGAGTCTGAAAATCCACTGAATCAATGGCAGCACATTTCATTCTGGCGTTCATGCTCAGTTCCCTGCTTATTATTTTATGGATTTTGTTTAGCTTCCTTTAGAAAAGGGGCAGTTAGAAATTACAATAAGAGTAATACTAAATGCAGTGATGGACAAAGGGTTTAGGGGGAAATAATTTAGGCTTCAATCCTATGCACACTTACCTGGGAGTAAGTCCCATTGAACTCAGTGGTGCTTTCTTCTGAGTAGATGTTTATAGGATTACACTGTTAATGTGTTTCACTGTGGCTACTAAATCAGATCTTTCACAGGGGAAATGGCTTCAGTGTTTGCTAATAGAATACTTTAGCCCAGCAAGCTGGATGATATCACCTACTACAGGGCACTGTGGATTTTCCTGCAATAAATTATATATATATTGAGCCCCTAATGGTTCTCTTAACTAACTGCCTCTAACAAAAAAGAAAGCACTCATCTGGGGCCATTTAAAGTAAGAGTACATGCAGCTGCGATTATATAATGTTGGCTGAGCGAGTTCTTTCGTAACAGGGGCTTGCCGGTTGTATTGATTAATGCCATGGAAGAAGAGAGCCTTTCCTGTCTTTCATTGACTGCAACGTAACAGTAATAATACATTCTTATGTAAGGATCCACTGGGGCTTGGCTTTGATTGTGTCTCCTGAGCTTGTATAAAGGGGATGTGGATTCCTGATATACTGTGAATGGGACCTGCTAGCAATGGGGCAGGATAGTTTATTTCATAGCATAATTGACTTGAAAAACAGCTGGTGAGATTCCTAGAGTTGTAGGCCCGGTTTGCATGTAATGACAACCAGACTATGGGTGGAGTAGGGATTATCTTTGAAGAGGACTTATGGTTTGTTGTTGGGTTGTGAATTCTGGGTTGTTTCATAACAACTCATAGTTATAGCATAGTGCAGGGTTCGCACGTAACGCTAACCCACAATTGTTGTTATGTGTAAACCACGTCATGGAACTGCAGACCATTCAGTCTAATCCTACATTCACTCTCTTCCCCATCCTTCTCCTTAGTCTATACACTCTAATAGAAAGAGGCGGTAGGATTTACTACACTACATCAGACTGTAAAATGGTGGTGGTGTGGGGAATCACATTTTTAAACACTTCCCCAGGGCAGGCCCTACCATTAGGCAGAATGAAGCAGCTGCCTCGGGCAATAGTTCCTGGGAGTTGTGGAAGGTCAGCAAATGCTATTACTCTACTTTGTTTTGCCAGGGATGGGGAAAGGTGGGTTTGAGATTTTTTCAGACTTCAAAGTAACTTGGCTGTCTTTGGGTACTATGCACTTTGACTTGTGGTTGTTTTAGTGGTGGTGGCACCATTTGCTGCTGTGTCTCAGGCAGCAAAATACCTTGGGATGGCCCTGTGTCAAAAACTCAACGTGCTGCTTTCATTTTGTAGAAAGTTTTTTCTTCTAAACATGGGAGAGTATTCAAAAGTGGGATCTATGACTTGTAATCTGAATTAGCACAGTCCATTCCTTGGCATTGTAGTACTTTATTCCCACCTCATTCTATTATGTGTATAGACATAGCCTTGGCATGTTATAGATGTAACATATTTCACAGAAACACAGGGGAGGATGGTTTGTGGAAAGAAGGAAAGCTATACATGGAATGGGAAAGTTTAAAAAAGGAAACAAATCTACAACAGGAGTGGAGAACTGGTACCCTCTAGATGTTCAACTATAACTCCCATCACCCCTGACCATTGGCCATGCAGGCTGAACATCATTAAATTCTGAAAACTTCAGGTGGATCCAAATGTAATCATAGTTAGAGTAGACCCACTGAAATCAATGGCACTAACATTAGTCATGGCTAGCTGAAGTCCATTGATCTCCATGGGTCTACTTTAAGTATGACTGGATCTGGATCCAACCCCTGGAGGGACACAAGTGCTTTACTCCTGATCTACATGGCCACGTAATTCCTCCCAAATTAGTTGCCCCTATATTAGCTGGAGGCATATGCATGCAGAAACAGGGTGAGGAACCCTACTTGCAAAAGGGTGCTAGCTATGCATGGGGTTCCTACCACATGTACATAGCCCTAGTCAGGAAATTGATGATGGCACAGACCAGCTGTGTGGGAGGAAAACAAATGGCCTGAACTGAGCCTTCCCTGCAGTTCCCTCTTCATGGAATGGTGGTATCGCTGGCTACCTCACCACAGCTATGCATGGGCAGCCCCTTGCTCAGGGTGGACAGCATGATCTCTGCAGGCCCCACGTGGGCCCCACCAACCCCCGGTACGTTCCTCATGGCTGCGCTGCTGAAACTTCCATTCTGTGTGGCGGCAGCGGCAGGGGTGCAGCCTGCTGGGAGGGGGAAGATGAAAACGAACCCCAGACTTGATGTTACCCAACCCTACTCTAGCTGCTGCACATATGTGTAAGCTGGATCAGGGCGAGTGCCTGTCATTGAACCAATAAGTATAATAGAATGTGAAAAGGAAAGACAAGGGCAAGAGGTTGTTATTAAAACACAGCAACGCCTTTGTTTACTACTAAATTTATTCCCTAATCTGATTATATAATCAGTTGTCATAGCAATGCTGACTGTTTATGATCCAGCTCCCTAATTTACCAATGTGCATTGCATCGAGGAACCAGAACCTCACGACACTTATCCTGCAGGCAAGTTGTTAGTGGATTCATCTGGCTGTGCATAAAAGCACCATGGCACTTCTCTTCTCCTTGTTCTGTTGAGGCAGAGGGGAAATCGCTTTCTCACTGATTTAGTTTTTACGAATTCATGTCAGGTTTCTGAACAGCACACTAAAGAGGGGAAATGATCATAAGGACCCCTTAAGCGGCAACTTCAGTTTCCTATGCTTCGAAATAAAAAAAACACACCTCAAAAGTCAAATTCTGCAAGTTTGTGTTGGGCCGTGGAACTATGCAAATACTGTTAAATCAGCTGTGTTTTGATAGGTACAATTGCTGTTGTGCATCCAAAATAGTGCCATGCATCTTGGTTTGGATCCAGGTTCTTTTACACCCTTGGGAGCTTTGCTTGAGTGGACCTTCACCCAGAATGCTCCCATGGGTGGAAAGGGGGGAGGTGATCTTTGCTGATTCCCCCCTCCATTTATAGCCTCTACCACAGACTCTCCCTCTAGAGGAGATTGAGGCTGGGAACTGCAGTGTGAGGAGGGAATCAATGAAGATCGCCTCTTGCTCTGTCCTGTCAGCCGAAATGTTCTGCTGGATCAGAAGATTTCTGTGGGCTGAAGGAGCCCTTCCATTCACGTAAGGACAACTGCGGATCCAACCTCGGATCTTTTTGAAAGCAGGATAAAGATAATAAACCGCAGGAGGTTGATGACATCATGTAAAGGACCCACAAGATTCGTGTAAAAGGGCTCTATGACTAAGACTAGATCCAACCCAAAGGCACGGATTGTGAATACAGTAATATGCAGTCACAAGGTGCCAGTTCTGAATGTTTGTCACTTACTGAGAGGGAGTTTTCTTTTTAAGTACTAGGGACAGGAGTGGGCAACTTGTGGCCTTCCAGATGTTTTGGCCTACAATTGCCATTAGCCAAAACATCTGGAGGGCCACAAGTTGCTACCCCTGTACTAGGAGATTGTTGTTAATGCTCCCACTATTGTGGCTCTCCATGTCTTACTTAAATCCCCCTGCTACAGAGTCAGCCATGTTGTCAATCATTTCAACCATCCCATTTTAGCATCCAATAGGAAAGCTGTCCATAGCTGATCACTTGGGCTCAGTAAGGATTGATCTTCAGGTGATGGCCTAAGCAAGGGAGCCTCTTTCAGGCTGAGGGTCAAATTTCATTTCAGAGAGGCTTTCAGGGCTGCATTCCACTATAGGGGGGAGAAGACAAAAGGGGCTAAAACACCAGTGTATTTTAGCTCAGAATTCTCACTGCTAGTAACTAAGCCTTAAGACAGGCATGTCAGCCTTTTAGAATATGGGAAAGCTGCACAAAAGTCAGGAAATTTACCCAATATGAAGTGGATAGCAGAAAGGGGCATGGCTGGGGAATGTTGTGATGACCACTAATTTGGATAGCTTTAAAAGGGGGTTGGATAAATTCCTGGAACAGAAGGCTACCAATGGCTACTAGCCCTGATCGTTATGTGCTACCTCCAGTATCTGAGGCAGTAAGCCTGAGTCACTAGTTGCTGGAGAACATGAGTGGGAGGGTGCTGTTGCACCATGTCCTGCTTTGTTGGTCCCTGTTCAACAGCTGGTTGGCCACTGTGTGGACAGAGTGCTGGACTAGATGGACCCTCTGTCTGATCCAGCATGGCACTTATGTTCTTAATCCTGGTCATCCACTTCTGCTCTGAGCCAGTGACTAACTGTATAAGGAGGTAGCTAAAGCTCCAATACCCATCAAGCTACATGGCATCCAAGAACTGTGCTTTGGCATGTGTATGGTTAAATGATTATTTCTAGTTAAAATCGTAAAGAACAAACAGCTGTTTTCAGGAATGCTCTGATGCAAAGGAAGCCAGTCTGGGTGCATTTAAACTTGTACACCAGCCTAAGACTGAAGAAAATACACTTAACAGGAATAACTAGCAGCACAATCCTCTGCATTTAATGATATAATGATTCACTTGAAGCCCTATCTTTAATGGGACAAATTGAGTTTAAATCAGACTGCCATTCATAAGCTTAAACGCATTTACCAGACAATGGGGCTGTTCACAAATACGCTAACTCATACTCAATAGTTGAGTGTGGGTTGTTTTGAACTGTGGGTTGTCTGTTAAACCATGGGTTAATTTATTGTTGGAATGCAGTCACAATGGCTTGTTAACCATGCAATATAGCTTATTTTCTTGAACAAGCCACCTTGAGAACCCATGGTTTGTTGTTGGGTTGTTCAGGGGGGTTAACAAGGCATAGTGCATGATTAAAAATCCACCCTGGCTGTGTTCAAACAACACGCTAAACCACCTTGTGGAAAATTTGGTGCATTCAGACAACATGCTAACCCACAATTCAACAAACAACCCATGATTTAAAATAACTGACGCTCAACCACTGAGTGTGGGTTAGTGTGTTGTATGAACAGATGGGGCTGATATCTGAGTAAACATGCGTCAGATGGTGCTGCATTATGTCAACTGCAACGTCTAAGCCAGGGGTGCAGAACCTCTTTCAGCTTGTGAGCTGGATTCAATTTCAGAGAGGTTCATGGGGGGCAGGGGGAGGATTTGCATTCCTGGGTGTGAACAAAGGCAAATGGGACCAAAAATACCAGCATATTGTAGCTTAACGCTCCTACTGCGAGCAACAGAGCCTTAGGAGCATTTCAGCCTTTCAGAATGAGGGAAGCTGGGAAATTACCAAATGACCAGTGGTTGGGGAAAGGTGTTGGGGCCTCCTGGGTGATTTGGCCCCCAGGACATGACCTGAGGCTCTCCATTCCTGATTTAAGTTGGCTTTTGTAAATGATGTAGTCATAAACTATGGGTTGTAGTCAATGTTTGCCTCACTTAAGTCCCATTCATTTCAATGGTTCTACCCTACGTAGGTCTATCGTTGGATGCAACCTTATATACTGATTCTAGCTTGGGTGAACTTGGCAGTCTCTGTCTTCCTAAGGAATGGAATGTGAGCTGTTTCCTGAAAAGGGCAAAGGCAAGAGCACCTTGGATAGCTCCTTTAGAGTTTTGACTAGTTCTGACTGAAACCTGGAGCGGATTCACTGCCCCACTGACGTCGGAGCCAACAGCCTCCAGTGCAGATGTACATTTAAGATAAAAGGAACCAACTGATATGACAGCCTTCCCCAGCCTAGTGCCCTGGGGAGGTCTTGGGTTACAGCATGGAGATAATGGGAGTTGTAATCCAGCACATCTGGAGGGCACTGTGTTGGGGAAGGTTGCCTTGCAACCTTTAGACAAAAGCAGAGTTTCTGCAGAGTGGAGACAGTAAGGCAAATAGGGAAGAGAAAGGGAAAAACAGGCAAGAAGGAGTTGAAGAATACTAGTAAAAGGGAGCTGTGGGCAAAGCAAGCTATGAAAAACAAACAGAAGAGAAGATGAAACTGAGAAAGAAGCAAAGCAGAGCGAAGAGGACCTAGATGGGAAAGAAAAGAGAATAAACAAATGTCTTTGCTGTAGAGGGAGACAAACAGAAAGATGTGGGCTTTAAATCAGCCAGGAGCAACTTTAATAGTGGACTGTTTCAAACCAGAACTTCCAAACCACCATCCAGGGCAGAGATGAACACATGTAAACGCTTTGGCCCACCTAATTCTGTGCTGGGTTTGGCCATCTGAATAATCCTGTAGCTTGCAGCAACATCCATACATCATGTTGTGGAAAAGAGTAAGAATGGTATTTAAGTAATTTAACGTACTTATCTGGAGGTTACTGATTGCTGTTTACTGATGGGCTTGCAGTCGCTGTTGGTATTTTCCAAATGATGGCCGGTATGATTCAAAGAATACTTGAGCACAGTCAGCCTTAGTCTAGGGCTTAGAAAGAAAGGCTCCTTGAGACATTGGGTTACATCCAGACTGAGTCATATTTAGAGCCATCCCCATTGAAATAATTGGGACTTAGTTAGACCCACTGATTTAAGTGGATTCTGCTCTAAGTCTGTAAGTCTGGATCCAACCCCTATGATTGGGCAAAATGTGACATTTAAAATGCTATCAAAGAATCAAGACACTAAGGTTACTAGAGAGGCATTCCTTCCGCCCATTGGTTTGTTGAGCTCAACACGATCTCCCTGGAATAGCAGCAGGTCTCCAAGTCTCCAGGGTGTGGGTGGGATACATTTCCAACCCCTGGCCACAAAATCCTTTACTGGAGAGCCCAAGAGCGGAACCTGAGGATAATGCATGTGCTTTACCTGTTAGCCCCTCCCCACTTCTCTGATGGGTTGTTTCCTTCCTTTCAGGGCTCAATTGTTGTCCTAGGCAATAAAACGGACCTCTTGGAGGAGAGGCAAGTGGAGGCTGAAGTAGCACAGCAATGGGCCAAGCTTGAAAAGGTGAAGCTGTGGGAAGTGACGATAACAGACCCAAAGACACTGATGGAGCCCTTCACAGTATTAGCAAGCAAACTCTCTCAGTCCCAGAATAAATCGGCCTTTCCTTTGCCTGGACGGAGGACCAAAGGCAATAATGATGATAGCTAAAAAAAAATACCTCTTCTGCCAGGAATGAGTGCATTGAATTGGCTCCTCCTTCGGCTGTTCCTTTTGCACTTCAGGAGGCATTAACAGGGTTTGGCTTCGATGGTTCATGTTCGTAAACTCTTGCATGGAGCTTCCCTTGGTTGTTTCTTAAGCGATTGAATAGCCTGGTGGATCTGAGGTGAGAATGGCTTTGAAAGTCTCTGCATAAAAGCACTGAAATGATCACAGTGATTTGTGTTTAATGAGATATTAGTAAGGGGGTAAGTGCTACAGTGCACATTGGGAAATGCTGAGTATTTCAAACTGGGGAATACTAGGGCTAAAACAGGCATTATTTTAAATTTACAAATCTAAATCTGCATTTCGGAGCTAAATCTGTTTTATGTCTTCATGTTTACTCTAGAGTAGGTGCAGGGAGCCAGTCTGCATTGGGACTCTAATGTGTCTGTGGGGGTGTATGGGTGGCTTTTAAGATCTGGACTGGGACTCCTGCATCTACTCTAGAGTAAAAATGAAGGGGGAAAAGATACATTGGATTCCTAATTCAGCAGCTTTCATTTTAAAAAAGCAACCCTGATGAACGTAAAGGTGGGCTAGAAAGTGTGCAGCCAACACCTGGGGAAATCTTAGAAACTGAGCTGCAGTGGGGTTGAAGGCAGTGGTGTAGTGGTAAACGATCATGACAGTCTCCATA
Source organism: Anniella stebbinsi (assembly GCA_029215795.1). Taxonomy (NCBI): domain Eukaryota; kingdom Metazoa; phylum Chordata; class Lepidosauria; order Squamata; family Anniellidae; genus Anniella; species Anniella stebbinsi. The sequence continues at coordinate 188,468,737 of JARDYH010000002.1, forward strand.
GCCATGCCCTCAACAAGAGTCCACAATTGCAGCGCTGAACCAAATCCCCAAAGCACTTCTATGAATTTTCATATTCTAGGAGCAGGTCTTGTGTAATGGATCTTAATTACCCATTCAAGACCAAGCCAACCGAAAATACTTTTCAACAAGGAACAATGGGTTGTTCGCTGGGAAAATTAATTCCCCTTCCAGCTACTGTGAGGATTGCAGCTAAGCTCAGAGGAAACGGAGTTCCAAAAGAGATGGATAACGTCCGTGTCCCTGCAGGCCCTGCCTCCACAATACCACTGGTTCAAGGAAGTCTCCACTTTCAGAGCTGGGAGGAAGACATCTAAGGAAATAGCAGTGCTTGCTATATTTTGAAAATAGCCCTTGCCTTTCAGACCTCAATGCAGTCGCTCAGAATGTTTGTATAAGGCTACATAGCATTGTCTAGAAATACAACATTGCTTTCCAAATCATTTACATAAGATACTTTGTCTTTACATCCTGTGCAGAACACCCCCTCTTCCCTCCTCTACACTAATAGTGAAACCTTTCTTCTGAACGTGGCGTCTTATGTAGGAAAACCAGAATGAACCATGAACAAGAGGGAGGTAGCAGCAGGCTTGGGGGAACCCCAAGGTCTCCAGAAATCGTTACTGTTTTAGAAGAAGCATCAGGAGCTTACAATAACTTAATGAGGAGTGAACATGCTCAACGGACATGGTATGCTGAATGATGGTTGGCGGGAAAAAGTGGAAAACCTGGGGGAGGGGGAATGGAGTATCCTCAGAAAGGGTATGGCTGGCTGGAACCCTGAACAGGACACTTCACGCTACAGTGTTTTGTTGCTGGACCTACTTGTTTGTTCTGCAATGCACAATGTAGAATAAAGGGAACAGATTTTCACAAGGTATGACCCAAATCTACTAGGAGATTGACCCCACTGTAGTTTGGATTGGATACTATAGTAAGTGGCTTCTCTCACTTTGGGGAGCACAAGATAGAAAAAGAGCAACAGTTAAAAAGAAAAGAAAAGAATGATAAATGGTCCATTTATAAGTAGCCCTTCAGTACAAGACTCCCAGAATTGCATACCATTTAAAATACTAACAAGCACAATACAATTCTATATATAATACTGAAATATTAAAAGCACTAAAGCAACAGTCATGAAACCCAGCAAAGCTGTAAAACACACTGAAGGTAGTTATAAAACATGCTGGAATGTCTAGGCAAACAGAGTCTTCACCTGATGCTAAAATGTTATCAAAGGTGACATCACACAAACTTCTCTAGAGAGAGCATTCCATATGCGAAGCACTTTGACCACGAACGTCCTTTCCTAAATCGACACCTGCCTAATTTCAGATGGCACCTCCAGTGGAGAAGGAAGGATTTGCACAGGCCCATGTGGAAAAAAATGGCCTCTCGCCAGGTCTCAAGCCATTTAGCATTTTATAAGTAACGCCCAACACGTCTAATAGAACCAGTAATAAACAGACCAGCAGCCAATGCAGCTGCTTAAGTACCAGAAGTGTTTTCTATAGTATGTCCCAGTCAGTTACGTAGTCACTGTATTTTGTATTAACTGAAGTTTCCAGTAAGTCTTCAAAGGCAGCTCCACATACAGCAGAGTACAGTAGTCCAGTCAAGACGTTAACCTGTGCCCAGATTCCTTCTGTGGAGAAGACAGCCTTACTGCTTTTGCATTGTGTTTCATTCACAAACTTCAACACTGCACTGTGTTGTCCTTTTGTCAGAATATATTTACAGCTATTTCAACAGGACGGAAGAGAGGTGGACTTTTGGTACATATTTTTATTAGCACAGTAACAAATGCAGGCTTAAGTAGCCCACAGCATACAACCAATCCACTGAGTGACTCCTATTCCACGCCTTACAGTTAAACAGCTTAAGGTATTTCACTACAGGTTGCCCTAAGTCCCAATTAAAACCTTTATTTTCACAAAGGTAACTTGGCATAGAAAAATGAATACATGAACTACTTCCCCTATTCTAGGTGAGGCAACATATGGCCACACCACCATATTTCTTATTGATGAGATAGCAGTCTTTTAAAAAGGATCTGTTAAATACCAAACTCTCCCACCTCCCATGGGGGAAAAATATTCCTGACATCTTTTTACAAAATAAAATCAAACTAAAAACAAAACAAAACACACATAGCGAGTCTTCTTGAAAGAACTTTTACATAAATGCCAAATATATGTACCTGTACAAAATTAAGCTGTTTTAATCTTTTACCTATCACAAGTAACCAAACACCCTTTCCCGCCCCTTCCAATTGTCAAAGTAGTTTACATTCTTCTTGGTGCTATTATCAGAGCTACTATTGCTGAACTAATGACAGTCTTAAAATATGCTATTCCCCATTCTAGCTGTCTACTGTAGCAAGATACCTTAAGTTACAACAACAAAATCTTAGGAAATAAAAGACTGAATAAAATCTGTTATAGAAATACCCTACTCTTTATCAGTTTCTCCCCTTCCCTGTCCCACCCCTTCAAAATCATAAGCAGCTCTTTCCATCACAGACAATTCAACGCAAGGTTTGACAAAAATCCAGTTTATGTAGCGTATCTCTTGGTCCATTGTCTGGCCATTCTGTCATGCTCTGCTCTGTTAGTCATGTATTGAGTAGCAATACTTCCAACAAGGGGGTCAGCTGCAAATAAACAAATTCCAGTAAATTATAGATCTTTGGAGCAAGAAAAATGAAATACAAGAGGGGACATTTGATGGGAATTCCTAAAACAGCAATTCAGTGACTGAACTAACTGACATTTAGTCTCAATTTTAGATTAAAACTAGATTTCCCGCACTCTTAGGACACTTGTCTATTTTCTCTCGTGTACATTTACTTAGGTGTAAGACTTACTGAAATACAGGGCTTGCTTCTGAGTAAACAAATGTAAGACTGGACCATTAAGTGTTTCTCCAAATATGGCACACTTTTGTCAATAGAACCTCAGGCCCGTGGACCAAATCTGAAATTGTTATAATCAATATGGCACTTTTCTTTTGGGAAAAAAAATAATCAAAAAATCAAAAGCATTATCTGTCTAACTTTTCTGAAGCTATAACCATGTCCGGGGCTTGTCAAGTACTGATAAGAACTGTCTGAAGAAAGTTATGTGGCAATCTAAGGCTGCAACCCTCAGTCATGAAACGCCATCAGTGGGTGCATTTCCACCTCATAAACTTTGTCAATGTTTTGTGCCCTTTCACTTACCTATTTATTTAAAAAGATAAAAAACAAACCAAAATCTATTCACCAAGATCCTCTTCATTTTTGCAACTGATGTGAATACAGTGCCTTAAGTGTGGCATTCTAGCAAGTGCAAATTCTGCCTTATTGGGGTATCAATGTTGTGACTGTTTTGTTGCTTTCCTTGTAGTATACAGCTTTGAGACACATTTCCCCAAGCTTTCCCTGCGGCATGTTTAGAAAACAGGGCCTTGGCAAGAGACAACGACAACAGTGACAGTGCAATACATGGAGACCTAAGATGGTCCCAGGACCAAAAAGCTAGGCAGGAGAAGGAAGTTGGCCAGTGGCTTGTGGCGTGGTGGGAGAGACAGAAAGCCTATGTACACCAGTTGATGGGGGACATGGACAGGAGGGTGCTGTTGCACTATGTCCTGCGTGTGGGTCTGTGGTCAACAGCTGGTTGGTCTGATCCAGCACGGCTCTTGTTATGAAAATCCAGAGGGCTATGAGGGAACAGCAATGGTTGGTGATGTGGCAAGACTCATGGGGAAAGGAAGCATGCTGTTGGGAAGCAGCTGCAGCAAAGGTTGTAGCTCTTAGTCATACAGACATCTTTGCACATGGTTTTGAGCACAGGAACTCTTACCACATCTTTTAAAAAAGTTATTCTTTCAGATAGAAAATGGACTTTGCCTGTAGCCATTGAAGCCCAGGCCTCTTGCTCTTAGGACGTACATCTAGACAGCAGCCGAGCTCCCAAGCTGATACTGGAAAAGCATACTGGGAATAGGCAGCTAATCTCCTTCCATGAGCCATTCATGTATTTGTCACCAGAAGTGAGCCATGCTGCATCAAACCAGGATGAAATGTCCACAATGCTCCCATACAATTAACGTTGCTGGACATAAGGATTAGAAAGGGACTAGTGCAGACTGAAGCTTTGCAAACGAAACTCCTCTGCAACAGATGCTGTCCTCCCCGTCTCCCCCCCCCCCCCCCCCCCGTTTCAGAAGACTTACCAGGGTTGCAGTCTGTGAGAAGTGAGCAGATGGAGAGAAGAACTTTAGAAATGGTTAATGCTGGACTCCAGTTGTCTTTTAAGATGTCCAGGCAGATCACTCCTTGGCTGTTAATGTTACAGTGATAGATTCTTGTTCGAAAGGTAACCTACAAGAGAAAAAGGGGGGAAAAAACTAAACAAACATAAGGAAATGGTTATAGCCTCCTCAACTCCAAAATGACCCAGTCATAAGCGGTTTCTGTCTGGGATTTTCCAGACAGGGCCTCTGGCACATCTCACATTAGAAATTAAGCACCAAGTTTGTCCAAGCCTGTCTACAGATTATAATGATCATGCTGCCTTCTAGTTTCTGATAAGCTGTTGTCAGCCATGGGACAGCATTCATTTTGTATGTGCTATGACAACCTTTGGTCAACTAGGTTCCCCCCACTTCAGTTCTTAAAAAAAACAAATCCATGTTCCACAGCCAAAGGCAATGATGGCTCCATCTTACTACAAACTTTTTGAAAGTTTTCTTTTCTTCTTTGATTTGGTATTTGACCCCTGGTATGTGTACTTAGATAACATAATGGGACACAAGGAATTAAATAAAACAATTAAATTAAAATTAATCAAAATAAATAATTAAAATATAAAATTCTACTTTATGCTGAAAATATAATTGCATTCTACTCATGCAAAAAGGCCTAATTTATCTATGCCTCATTTGCTCAGTTACAAAATTTGAAGCTCTTTCTGTCTACTGGAGCAATTCAGAATTATTAGGTCTGGATACAACATGTTCAATGGAGTAATTATTCTAATCAGTCCTTTTTGATTGTCTAAAGATAAAATTAAATATCTAGGTATGGGTTGACATAAGGTCAGACTATCTTAACTAAAATAAAAACATACTTGAAGCATAACCAGTTCTCAGATGTTAAGTTATGTGGATGAGTGAATAGAATTAAAATGAATGTTTTACGATGTTTGATTTACATTTTACAGGAACTGCCACTTGTTATCTCAACTAATTATTTCCACCAAATTAACTTGATATTATTATGCTCCTTTTTGTGGTCTGATAAAAGACCTTAGAATTTCATTTTAGAATCACTAAAATGCAGCTGCCTACATTTAGCAGGTGAATTTCATTTTCTGTCTATATATCATTCTCTGTCCATGTCCCAAGCACTAGGATGGAGGCTCTTTGAACAGCTTCAGGCAAGATGAATCTCACTTGAGCTCTCTCATGTGCACCCACTACTTTTAAGTTTGAAGAGTATTTTGGGGCAAGGGAGATGATGCTTCCCTTTGAATACTGTAGCAGCAAGAGCTAAATGGAGGACACTGGATGATCACCTAATCTTTGTCCCTTGTTCACGCTATAAATCACTATTCTGGTTTATTCCAGTGTTAAAAATGGAAGGTTATCCTCAAGCATGGATTGCCAGGCATTTTCACTCTCCTTCAGTTATGGAATTCATGAGACTTCTCTTTCAGTAACTTACAAAACGAAATACGTGTTGCCAAAACTATCTCTTACAAGTTGTGTTTGGACTAGAGATGGGAGAACCAGTGATTTCTGAGCTTGCCAAGATTCTCCAAAATTCACACTGCATTTCAAGGTGCACATTTTTCTAAAAACCACACATTTTTCAATCGTGATAGCAAATTTGGGGATTTGCAAACATGTCTCAGGAAAAAACCCAAATAGGACATGTTCTCAGGATTGGCAGACAGAAATGATGTTTTCCTACATCCCTAGTTTGCACCCAAAATGTGTACCATCTCTGAAATGCCTAAAGTGGTTAATATTTTAATATCCATTCTCTCCAATAGCACCCCCAATATACTGCCACTTCTTAATGCAGACTATGGCATCTGATTTGGATCCTACATGCCTAGCATGGATTGCAGAATCAAGGCACATCAAACTCCCAGTATAGTGAAATGTAGCTTCCTCCATGCTCCATCTCAGATTTGGAAATTCATTAGTACATTTCTGAACAGGTCAAACTAATCTATTCCGATAGCTTTGTTGCTAGAAATACTGAAAGTTAGAGGCTACATATATACACATACTTGGATCTGTAAGGTAATTTGTGGCTCTTGGAAAGATGTCAGACAAAGAAACAACTGCACACTAGGCAGTCTGCAATTTCCTTGATTCCTTTGGTGCTTGGATACATTCACCAAATGGCTTGAACTCGACATCTGCTTTAGTGATAAGTTAAGTGACTGGTTTTCCAGGCATGGAAATCCCACTCTTCCTATATTGATGATATAGCACCAGTGGAGGCTTTGCCCCGCTTTAGCCCCTGTGTAAGGCGAATTTGGGAGAAGAAGCTGGAGGAGAACTTGTAAACCTGCCGTACCCACACTTCGCACAACATATTTTAGTTGATCTCTAAATTTCTACAATTGGCATCTCCAGAGCAAGCAACATATACAAAAGCAATCTTTACTCACATTTAATTACCCTTCTGGGGGTACTTTGATTAGAATATTGCTGGAAAACAGCAACTGATGTGACCGGATACTCTGACTTGTGGCTGAGCTGACCCACAAATTGAAACCAACCTCCCATTAACCTCTCCTTCCAATTTCATGTTTCCCTTTTATCTATCTTGTTCCTTGTCTTCCTTCTTATCTGACTGAAAACAGGAAACTGGATTTTCAATAATTCCTCAGGGGCCAAAGACTAACAATACAGGCATAAATTGTTCAATGCCACCGCACCATTTTTTTTAAAAAATAAAGTCTCTTCCAGAGAATTTTGTACCACTTAAAGAACAATATATCTGCTTTTTAAAAACTTGATTTTGTTATTCCTTTATTGTATTTTTTTTTGTTTCTGAAAATGAAAAACCTTAATAAGCTAATAATAGGGAAAATGCAGTTTTTCAAAGACTATAATCTGTACACAATCCAAGACATCAAAAGATGGATCACTGCCCTATTAGACACTGGATAGGTGACAATATTGCAAAATAGTAAGTCCAGCTAAGGTTGTCATGGTTTAATAAGAACAAACAGACCAGCTAAGGAAGATAAAAGGATTGATAATGCACAAAACTTGCACATTGGTATTGGGGAAGTTTAGGATTGAGAATATATGAAAGGGGTTTATTTTAGCCAATTTAACTCAAACTTTAAGATGCAAAAGAAATGTGAGGAAGATATGCCATCACTTTTAGCTTATACATTTTGCTCCAAGCCATACTTGAGTAGGACAAATGGATGAGAGACACGCAGAGAGAAGACACAAGATCCTGCATGGTATGTGACACTGTCCTCCTTCCCCCATCTTCGGCATTTCCTTTAGCTCCCTTTTGCCCACTGTGGGGTGAGTGACGTATGGAGGGATATTTGAAATCTGCATTTTGATTTGTATCAAAAATCTTGTTTCAAAGTTGATGAGCCATTAGTTTTGACTGCATTTGACAACAAGCAATGGCTTTCCATGGTAGGAATAGAGATTTAGATTAAGGATGGCTCACACATGTGCATTCTGCTGATGTTTTCTGCAAGTTTGCACATAGGTATGTGATCACATAGAAAGTCTTGTGGAAGCTAGGTGGTGCCCACAGACAGCCGTAGAAATTCCCACAATCGTTGTGTCTGGAAAAATGTAGCTGTGATTGCAGAAGTGATTGCGGCCTGTCTCTGGGTACCGCCTGGCTCAAACAAATGTTTATATCGCATAACTCTGGGCTAGACTGCAGTTCACTGGTCAAGAGAACAGAACAGCCTTCCCTCCATCCTGAAGTTCCCTAGTTTGTTTTGGACTCCCATCAACCCCACCATGGCCAATGGTCAGGAATGCTGGGAGTTGTAGTCTAAAAACATCTGGAGGGCACCAGATTGGGGAAGGCTTTACGAGGCACAGTAAAACTCACACACAGTTTCAGCAGTGAGCCTACTGGAAAGCACACCTTGCCACATTTCTGACACAATTAGCAGGCTATTTGCCCAAATCAGGCTCAGGGGAAACTTGTTTTTCTGGTTGAGCTGAAGTCGGATTTCCACAGCAAGGACTGGCTGGTCTCCTGTCAGCCACAAAGCCATCTCTCCTCTTATTCCTTCCCCTCTCTGAGCAGATTTCAAAACGTTAAAACATGAGGATTCCCCCGCCCCCAAAGTGCCATATGATTTTTTAAATTAATTGCTTATTGTAAGACCGTTGGCTATTGGACAATATAGAAATGTAATAAATGAAATGATGCAATTGTTTGTATTTTGTATTTTCAATGTATTGTAGACCATTCAGACAACATGGGTTATTGGGCAGTTTAAAAGTGAGATAAATTGACTAGACAACCAGGCAGGTACAAGGAAAAGAACCAAGGGATGGCAAGTGTGTGTACCAAACAAAATAGATGGCTATCTGAAACACAGGGAAAAGGGAGACTTTTAACCAGGGCCAGTTATGTGTGTTGGCTGAGGAGCAAATAGGGGGTGGAGGGAAGCAGAGCTCACTTTGTAGCAAAAATAAACCCTGCCGCCGCTTGTTTCTATATATACTTTTGCAGCCATCTTCCTTAGTGGTTTTAAGAAGCATCCATCTCAATTATAAATTAATCCTGCTTCAGAACACGTAATACTAGATGATGATCTTTGGTTTATACGAACTCCTTGCTAAGTCCATTGGAAGGTCGCCTTGTGGTAAACATCTCCAGTTTAACTGAACAAGTTCCTCAGGTGGTCTGCCACTGTGAACAGGACTAGGCTAACAAAATATTGCTTTGCAGGCAAGCCATGACAAAGTTCACATGGAACAAGCTCATTAAGAAGAATGGATCCCACATGTAACAGCACCATTTAGGGGGGATGTGTGTGGGAGGCAGTCCACGCTGGGTTTTCAGACCACTTCTGATTATGCCTAAGGCAAATTTATTGGTTCTACACACTGAATTGTCAGGGGATAATACTATAAACATTAAAAATGGGCCTATGTACTAAGTGGGCATATGCTAAAGAACAAACCACACTTTTTAAAATTAAAGGGAGCGGTGGCGACTGTCTGATAACACTGCCTATGGTTATTACAAGGTGTAAAAGTACACATTTGCAATAAACGCTCCTAAAATTCACAGTTTTGCCAGTGAAGCTTCAATATATTCAAAAGTGGAACCTGTCTTTGGCCTCTGGCTGAATTTTGTCCCCTGTTTTACTGAAATATGTCCCCCGCATACTTGGATCTCTCCTAAAGTGATTACTGTACTCTATACCAAATAGTGAAATTAAATTTCATGTTTTAATTTCACACTTAGTATAATTTATGGACCTATTACTATTCTAATAATTTTATTACCAGTGTGAGAACTATTCTTCCTTTAAAACTAATTAGAATAATTACAAGAATAAGACTGTCTTCATTTATGGTGAACTGCTGCCCTCTTGTGTCAATTGTCTATATTACATGAGATTTACATAGGTTTAGAAGGTTCACAAAAGTGTAACTATATAATTTACAATGCACTTACGCAGCACATGCTTTTTTTAAAGACAGTTGTCTTATTCGTTAATAGAAATTAGCAACCTTTGGCAACAAATGCCAATGACACCTCATTACATTTCAGGTACGTTTTCTGTTATTTTTGTCACACTTTATCCCATTCTTCCTCCAGCTGCCCAGAGCAGGAGACACAGAGTTCATCTATGTTCTCCTTCTGAACCAGGGCACAATCCTATGCAGGTTTAGATAGAACTAAGTCCTATAACTCAGCATTGCCCAACCGTGGTTGTACAACTTATTTCTGTCTAAATATGCATAGGGTTGCACCCTTAGTCTACATGTGGATGAGAAGAGACATCAATTGGAAGGTCAGACAGGAAAGTGTCTGCCTAAGATACAGATTTTGTGCCCTTGCAGAAAGTGTGTGGGGTCAATCCAATCTTCTCCCAAACTGAAATTTCCCAACTCTACTGGATGCATGGGAATTGCATCCGAGTGCTGATCTGCGACAGGCTGCATTGACGTTGTTGAACTCAGCAGATCCCTGCCTTGAGGTGATTGTTGTCTATTCTACTCAATGGCTGAATTCAGACAACATGATAGTCAATGGTGGGGTAATAATCAACTTTACAGTTGTTCATCTAGGGGGTACTCCCCACACAACATGGTAATAAATAATCAACTGTGGTGTGGATTAGGATCAGCGCTGAGTTGACTATGGCAGCATTCAGATGACACGATAGTCAATACAACTGACGATTGTTCCCTCCACCCCAGTTGCTTATTGTGTCGTCTGAATTCAGCCAATTTGGGATCCCTGCCAGTCACACCAGCTGCAGCAGAGGTGGAGGGTAGGAAGAAAAGGTAGTAAGAGGAGCAGCAGCGGGTAGGAAGGAAGGGAAAAGAAGGTTTATTTCCCCTTGTCCCACACCAACACTGCATGTGTGCCTGTTTTCAGTGAGTGCAGCAGAAGGAACTGAATCCTGCAAACAATTTCTCTATGCAAATACTTGGTTGGAACTCCACAGTGGAAAAGCCCTGATGATTTGGAGTGGAATTAAGGCATCATGTCCCCTTACCTCTCCATTCCCAAAACAGCTTTTCTTGTAAAGAAAGAACAGGTGGGTCTAATGTATAGTTTGGCCCTCAAATCCTTAAGTGCTTGTACTGTGAAAAGTGGGGCAATGTAAAGTCTGTAATTCTGCTATATAACCATTTCTTTCATTCAAGGCAAAATATGTTTTTGCCAACGCACTACAAAAGGAAACTGTTAAAGGTGTCTAATATAAATTAAGTCACCTTACTCCTCACTTCTTTGAAACCTTTATACAAAGGTAACACTTGCGTTATTTACAGTATATGTAACATAAAGCTAACTTGGATTACTTTGTCTGGAAAATGTCTCCGAAATATGGCTGGGTCTGAACCTTAATTGCATACACTATGTTTTATAAGCTACAATGGAGTTACCAGACATCCAGGAAGTTTCTATCTTGTCCAGTCTCCAGACAAACTTGGATCCAGGCTGTGTAATGTTTAAGAGTAAAATAGTGAAATTTGGTAGTGATTTCTGGAACCCAGCCTTCCTTCCAGGTTCTTTTTTCTGTCAAAAACGTAGTTATTAGTCTACAGGGGTGAGACAGAAAATCTGTTATTCATGGAGAGCAGGGAGGAATCTCCTCCTCTCTGTTTTTCAGCTCTGATAGAGAAGGGTTCCTTTAAGTATTATGAACTGGATCCAGACTGAGTTAGTAATGACTAGCATGTCGCATTGATTTCAATAGGGCCTAAATTCTATTAATTTGCAGTACAATCCTATACGTGCCAACTCAGAAGTAAGCACCGTTGAGTTCAGGGGGTTCTTCACACTCCCAGGTAAGTGTATGTAGGCTTATAGACTTAGTCTGGATCCAACCCAATGTCTAGAATGCTTAGGTAGGGCAATCTCCTCAGCATAATCTCAGTGGGGATACCAGTGGCTAATTGAACTTGCTTAGTCATATTATACTACCTTATTATTCTTCCTTTCCTAGTTGCTCAGAAATTCTATGTAAGTAGCATATCTTTCAGAGCTGTTAGATGCTTTATTGTGTACTAACTGGCTCGTTTTATTTATTCAAGTTTGTTTATTTTAAAATGGTGGGTTTTTTTAAAGTTTAGTTTTCCAAAGAAAAATTCAAGGCAGTTGACAAAAGAAAAAAGTATTTACAACCATTACAAATAATTGCTAACTTGCAGAAATTGTTCCATTAGAAGGGCCATTATGCAGCAGGGAAAAGCTCTTATCTCTGATCAGCGGCTGATTTGAGATAAGTCATAGGGTGACCAATGAAAATGAGGACAAGGCTCCTGTATCTTTAAAAGGAGGACAGGGCTCCTGTATCTTTAACAGTTGTATAGAAAAGGGAATTTCAGCAGGTGTCATTTGTATGCATGTGACACCTGGTGAAATTCCCTCTTCATCACAACAGTTAAAGCTGCAGGAGCCCTGCCCTCTTTTGTATCTGGTCAAGAGGGCAGGGCTCCTGCAGCTTTAACTATTGTGATGAAGATGGAACTTCACCAGGTGCTGCATGCATACAAATGACACCTGCTGAAATTCCCTTTTCAATACGGCTGTTAAAGATACAGAAGCCCTGTCCTCCTTTTCATACAGTCACCCTAGATAAGAGCATTTCTCCCAGGAGAGTGCATGGGGCCTGGGGAGCAAGCTGTTGAATGATTCAGTCCTAGTTACTTCTGAAGCTTGTCCTTTAGATCCCTGTACTGCTTGCTTGCAAGTAGACTTGACAAGGGTTGCCCTGCTTACTTATGAGTAGACATGCTCACTTCTGAGAAGACATGCAGAGGTTTGGTATTTGGGACGCTATTTGAAAGTGCTGCTGAGTGATTCAGACCTTCTTTCTTCTGAGTACACATGCAGAAGCCTATCCTCTTTACTTCTGAGTAATGCAGATGCTTATCCTCCTTACTTCTGAGTAAGCATGCAGAGACTTGGTATTTGGAATATTATTTAAAAGTGCTGCTGAGTGCTGCTTGCTTCTGAATAGGCTTAAAATCAAGAATAATGCAACCCTCTAGACCTTTCCCTTGGATTAAAGAAGGTTCCCCACCTCTATGTCCACTGTCAGCGAACATGCAGACTACAGGAGAATGGTTAATCAGATTATTGTTTTAGGCTGCAAGATGGGTATTCTGGGTTTCTTAGACCTTGAAATGAGTATATCAATCTTGCTAGGTTGACTTCACTGAAGGAAATCCAGTGCAATTATGGCATTACAGACAAATATCTAATAACAATGGTGGGCAACATACATGTGGCAATGGCAAAAAAAGTTGTGGTTTGCCAACTGACATATTGCCAGTTTTTTTTGCAGCTGCTGCCAAATTCAGCAATGTTACAGCATGAGTATGGCCCATGGGGGGATGGCCCCCAGGGCTCCTAAAGTTGTCCACAAGAATAACAGGAATAAATGTGACTGGAAAGAATGAGGGTGTGATCAAGTAGCATTCCATTTTTAGTCATCCTATAACAAATTGTTCTCCGGATGACTTATATAATTGGAATGCTAGCAAATAACATGGAATGGGCAGTTCTGACAATGAGCCAAGAAGGTCTTTAAAGGAAAATGTTGGTTTTGGAGGAGGAAAAAGAGAGCTGCATAAAAAGTGCAAACATTCTAGGACAAAGATATGTAACTTCCTTTTAGGCCTATAGGCACATTTTGCAATTTGAGGAAACGTCCTGGACACCACCAAAAAATTGCTGCCATAGAAGACATGGCTAGTCATAACGGACAAGTAACCTGCCCAAAGACTGAGTACAAGGTAGAGATGGGGCCTGACCCCAACACACTAAGTGACTCATTTGAACCCAAAGTTTTCAGTGCTAACAGAAACCTATGTCATGTCACAAGAGGCAAATGCTTTCTATCTCTGTGACCAACCAACTCATTCCCTCTGCCTATTTTCTCTCTCACCATCCTTAGACATGCTTCCTTCCCCCCTCTCTCTCACACACGCAAGGCCCCTATGTATCCATCATGCATATACATATGTGAACGCGCACACACATACGTGTCCCTTCCTTCTCCCTGCAAGCACATGAAAAATCACACTAATTCTTTTTCAGTTTCCATCCAAAATCCCCCTTAAACCCTTTTTCTCTCCTTGTCTCTTTCTCACACATATGCAGCCCCCATCCATTAAGACACACAAACACACATCCCTCCCCAGGCCCACCACGGCCCAGGTTGCTCCCAGCTGACTCTTCCAGTCTCTGCTGGCATCCTTCTGCCTTTCTTAGCCCCCCTACTCTCCTTAGCCCCCTTCCTGCTTATCAGATAGAAGTCTCCTTTTCTTCTTAGTGGCTGGGAGTGCTGCAGAGGCATTCATGGGAAATGAAGATGGAAGCAGCTGGAGGCCCTCACTTTGCTTTGAAGTGATCCCAACTACCAGTAAGAACATTTTTTTCTAGAAAAGTGGGACGGGCAGGGCACTTTGGCAAGTGTCAAGAAAGGTGTCCAGATTGGACTGATGCCCCTGGGTGCCAAATTGCCTACCCCCACTCTAGGATAATGTCCTCTTTCTCAGAATCCACAGGAAGCCTTCTACCTGTGGTTTTTAACTACAGAATTTATCTGTAAACTACATTAAGCAAGGTATGAGGCAAGAGTGCTCATAGTCTTTTACTTTGTGAACACAGATGGGTTATCAGCCATCCTCCCTCTCAGGCATTCTGTAAGCACAAATCTGTCATTCTCCTCAGAGTTCAGGACAGGGGTGTGGTGCCTGTAGCTATGCAATTGCAATGCCTTATGTTTTGTGTGTACAATCTTGCTGCGTTTCCAAGGATTCCCCACAACTAGTAGATCGCTATTACCATTATTGCGCCACAGTAACCCAGTTCTGAACAGATTCATGTATACTGTCCTCAATTCCAGGAACTTTATATTAGTTACTTTTTTGTCAAACTGTTTAATCACTAATAGCCTTACTTTGCAAACAACAAAAAGGCTTTCCTCAGGAAGTAAAGCAACTAGAACAAACAAGTTCCTATGAAAGCAGTCTGAATGATCTTTTCCCAAGACACACATTACAGCAATTTGGAGAACTAGCATGGCTTTCTAAACTCCATTTTAAGAAAACTTTTATTTAAATCAATGGGACTTTGGATGTACATGCATGATCACTTAACTCAGATCCTCCTCAGCAGATTTCAACTATCTTTTCATACATGTAAGTAAGGTGGTTAAATCACTCTTTCAGAATCTACTTTTTAAAGTATTGTAACCTTCCTTGAACAATGCAGAAAGGCTAAAATAGATTCTACACAAATAATAGCTTCAATAGGAAACATGGAATACTTCAAGTCTGAAGACCTCTGGAACAGCATAGGATGTGGCGCTGTGGACTACAGGAGATAAGGAGAATTGAAGAAACTTGATGCCCTGCCTCCTTCCTCCAGCAAGAGACTGGATCGTGGTTCCCTCTATGAACAGAAGGAACCTTCCATTTCTGGACAGGCAAGTCTGGATCAAACCCAAAGAAAAGATGCAAAATAGATAGCAAAGTTGCTACTCAAATGAATATTTTGTCATTTAATCCTCTTGCTATACAAAACTAAACATTCACAAGTTCAGATTAGCTAAATTTTTAAAAGGCCTCAACTGAATAAACTGTTTGCTGAGTGCTGCATTTTACTGATCAGGTAACTGCATTTTCAATGTTAATTAAGAGGATACATACTTTTCAAGTGCCCCTATTTCACAGTTTGTAAAGCAGCTTGTAAATCCCCTGGGATTCTATTAATTGAACAGCACTATTTAAATGTTCTTTACAACAATACTACAAACAAATTAAAAGTAAATGAAAAATAAAAATCAGAACACTTATTCAAAAGAGTTTTACACTCTTTTGAAAAATGAATGTGGTGAAATATCAATACGCACAGTTCAAAGGCACACAGCTGAATAAAAAGCATACAAAGACAGCATTGAGTTATTACTACAGTCTTTAAGTAATGTATCATACGGGTCGTGTCTGTAGCCCTATTTACATGTTCTCTGGAATGTGTGAGGGCTAAAGGTAGGCATGGCGACATGCTGGCCCTGCCCATTTTGTCCTCAAGCATGCTTCAGATCCACAGCCTTCCTTTGTTGAGCAGCAAGGTCTACACATGAGTAGACCTCCACTATGGACCTTGCCATTAAACATGGCAAGGCTGGGGATCCGTAGGGCCAGAGCACACGGGGATGCTTATCTAGAGAATGTGTGAGGAGGGTTAGATTCTAACTATGAAACTGGACCTTTGCCCAGCAAACTGCTGGAAAGCAAAGCAATCTTAAAAGAAATGGGATAAGTTGGTGAATAAGACTGCAGAGAACAAATATTAGGCCATAGTGGGCTAAATAAAACATTGCTTGCATAAGACTGGCATGTAAGGAAAACCAAGTAATGTGTACAAGCTACATCTGTCTTTCCTGACCAAGCATAGAATATGAAAACACAAAATGAAATGAAGCTACTGGACAGGCAATCGGATTATCTCAAACACATTAACACTGTTGTGGGCTTCAATAAGATACTTGTGTGGAAATTCACCTTGTCTGATATAATGGGTGAATGGTATAAGCACTAATCAAATCATGATAACCTACTCTCTGTAGTAGCATGCAGGACACTGACTATGCCTATGGCATTAAACTAAAGGATTGCCTTCTCCTACACCACCTGCAACTGGACCTTTTCAGTGGTGATGCCTAAACTGTGTAACTCCATCCTAGGGAGACTCAGCTAACTCTCTCAATAATGGGATTCAGACTCTGGTATTTCAGGCAGCACTTAGGGGCAACCCTGTCCAGCTTTTGGTGGACTTTGACCACTGTTTTTTTATAGTGATATAGCTGTTCCATTATGTTCTTATTTGTACTATTTTGTATTATTTTTAAGCTACCTTATGGATCCTAATGGGTAGAAGGTCAGGGTATATCTATTTTAAACAAAGAAAAAGAACAGCAGCAGGCTACCAGAAAAGCAAACAGACAAATGTACATTTCACTAAATTCTGACCTGGGAATCCACTTATGCGAAAAACACAAACAAAAACTTTTTACTGGAAAAAAAAACATCTATGGTAAACTACTTTGAAAACTTAACATCTAAACCACAGCAATGTTGAAAGCATCCCAGACAACATAAATGCAAACACTTGTATTCTAACAAACAGCCATCCAACCCACTGCATGCATTAGCAAGCTGTTTATATCCATTAGAACTGGTGTTCCCTGTTATTCGTCCAATGGAACTACCACTTCTATCATTCCAGCTGTGTTCATATACTAAGAGCCAAAATTATTATTATTTCATCTCTTTCTCGCTCATGGAGGTTTTTCTAGACGGACATGACGGGCTTTTACAGATTCAGGAATTTCCTGACAATTGAGCATGTTTTAAGTATGACTGCTTTCTGGATGTTGGTGTGGATGTATTTTGGTAGGCCCAGTTTCTGAAGGTTTTCTGTGTAATTTTTTGATGTGATGCCAATGACTGATGTGACTAACGGAATTATTATTATTATTATTATTATTAGATCCTGTTTCGGTGATCCATATATGCTTGTCGATTGTGCAAGGCAGGGATCTCTGCAAGCACAAGCTGTTGCGTGATCAAAAAATGGGAAGGTTCTAGCTGTGCTTGTGGCACGCACCAAATGCATAATGGTCCATAGAAAGAGAAAGCATTAGACACTAGGGGAATTCATTTGCATTGATTGCTTTTTAAAATATTAACTAACCAGTTGGTTACCCATGAACACAGTTCACAGAGGAAATCAAATCTAATGGAAAGTTTACCTAAACTTTGACTGGGTTACTTTTAACTGTAGGTGTCTCCTAATCACTTCATGATTAGTTTACAGGCTATACGTCAATGGCATATCATGAACTTTGGCCTGCAACTAAGGTGCAGAGACTTTTTTGTGTTCATATTTTATTTTGCTCCAATTTGCAATTAATTATGATTGTTTAATTATAATTGACTTTTTAAAAATAAAAATTAAACTTCATAGTATATTGTTATAGAAGATAACCTAATTCTTAAAAAAAGGGGGGAAGGCACTCAAAAAGGGATGACCAACTAACTCCCAACTTTGTATTCTATCTATCTATGATTGTATATACCCATACACTAGCAGCAAACATGAGTTGTGCAATGTATTCTTACCTTTGGAGGCTTGAAGGGATATTCTGGTGTAAATGTGATGTCAAGGAAGAAAACACCACCTTCATATACTGAACCTGGAGGTCCTAAAATAGTCGATCTCCATTCATAGATGTTATCACCTTTGGGCCCAGCACTGTGAAATACAAGGGGAGGTGACATTTACAGCAATTTGCCTCAATATTTATGAAAAGCAGTTAAATTCCTGTAAAGCAAGCTCATTATAAAATTAAGGTTTAGGACTGAGAACTGGCAGTCCACAATAGGAAGTGACCTGCAGAAGGCTGACATCCAGGGTGGTGGTGAGAACAGGGGCTGGGGAATATTGCTCTTCCCATACCACTTTAAAGTAAGGCACGGTGACAACTGCTTCAGTTTTCAGATGCTTTTATGCTGGCAGGCTTTGGAGGTGGAAATTGGAAGAAACCGTGCATAGCTGCTGAGGAATCCTGCAGCTGTCCCCTACTGATTCTTGAATAAACAATAACAAAGACAGAAGTGTGTGGGATGGTAAACACACACACACACACACACACACACACACACACACACAGAGTTCCTGCTATTTCCCTATCTTTTTATACTGATTTCCCTGTATGTTTCCAGGTACAATTCAAAGTGCTAATTTTGACCTATAACCTGGGTCCAGGGTTTGTGAAGGACTGCTTTCTTCAGTATGAATCCGACAGTTCATTTAGAACTTCATCACAAGCCCTGCTCTGGATGCCCCTGACTTCAGACTTCAGTTGAATGGCAACAGGGGACTTTTCTGTGGTGCGTGCCCTGTTTCCTGAACACACTCCCTATACAGATCTGTCTGCAGAAGATAAACATTGGTGTGTGTGTGTGTGTGTGAGAGAGAGAGAAGCAACAAGTGGCCCCTCAATTCAGCACTCAGCACTGAACTGGCCTGCTGGCAATTTTGTTGCCAACTATAGCTGTAAGGTGGCTAGCCAATACATTTTCCACACATGGTTTTGTTTTAAACCCTTACCACTGTACAACTGTAAAAAAATGACATTTTCAAAAGCCTCAAGTTGTGGAATGAGAAACTATTACATTTATCTGTGAAATGACAATATAAAGAAAACACGTATCTATTTTTGATCAAGAGAAGAAAAACATAACCCCCCCCCAAAAAAACATAAATTCAATGCCAAAAGAAACATTAACAATCAGATCTAAAACTCTTCAAAGAGGAATGCACTATCACATCCCCAAATTTGTTAATCAGCTCACCATCGCAAGGATGTCTGTTATCAACCAACAACTCTTCTGTGAATGGCCGCTGTTAAGATAAATATCACTTTCTGTACTTCCTGCATTTCAATTCCCTCTGACCTCACTGTTTACACTCACACACTCACACATACACACACCCATGTGTGTTTATATTCTCAGAAAACACTTCATGCATCTGATGAAGTAAACTGTAGTACACAAAAGAGTATGCTATAACAAAATTGCTACACTTTAAGGTGTCACTCATCTCTTAGATGTTTTATTCCCAAAGAGGTCACTTATCTCAACAGCAAATCAGGATTTTTGCAGTTTTTTCTTGAATCTTTTACATATCATACAAGATCTAGAACTCATGCTTGCTAGTTTATTAAATTAAAATACAAGATGTCTACTTTTAGGCTTTTGAAGTTCAAAATCAGCAGGTGAAGCTTTTTCCAGCATTGGGTAGTAGTGATGGGAGACGCTTCACAGTCCAGATTTTCTCCCATCATACAACTGTTAAAGCCACAATAATTATGCTATTCCAAGAACTGTCACAGGAAGAGAGAAGCCAAACAGTAGCAGCAGATCACATTTCCATTTTGCATTTCTACCATGATGGACTCAAGGTGGCATGCATGGGTTTCCCCATCCAGACACCGATCAGACCCTCTCCCATTGAGTTTTGACAAGGTTATTGCATTATGTGCCTTCAGACTATATTCTGGACCAAGATTATTTGGCATAGGAAGTATGAAGCAAGCTGCAAAGTATGAGGAGAGTAACAGGTCTTAAGTCCATTTTTGGGAACTAGCACAATAATTAAGATACTTCATGAAGTCAAGAACTTTTACTAAGAAACTTCCCAGTTAAATTAAGCTTGGAACATCTACACACTAAGACTACGCTTTCCCAAACACCCCAGAGACTCATGATACTCCCTATCTCTCTACTAATTATTTTCTGTATCCCATAATAGAGCTATATATTTGAATACCTAGCTCTCTGAAGCTACTGGAAATTAAATGAGCTGTAATGTTACTTTATTTGCATGATCAACCCTGACAGAGACCAGAGCTAACTGTGCAAACTTACTGAGAAAGAGCTCTCTTGAGTACCCTTAGCCACCAGTCCAAGGAGTTGTGGGATTATCATGCTGCTAAAATACTATCATTGCCTCAAGTTGCATTAGGTAACCTTCTTACGATGGAACTACAGTGTGGAACAAGTTCTTGCAATTTGTTAATACCAATTTAGTGCTGCAACATGCAATCTAGAATTGACAACTGGGACCCTTAATGTACAAAACAGGAAATTGATTATCCCTAAATACAGGCAATTTTGTCTGCACCAGCTTTAGTTGGCTTTTAATTCCCCGCCCCAACAAAAGCAGAATGTTGCCAACTGAATAACGCCACTAAAAGAAATATACTCAGTAATCTTTTATATCCAAATCAGAACTGTCAATGCATACTTACTACATTTTCAAAAACCAGATAATCTGGTGAGGCTATTGAAAACTAGTATACAACCTCCACAACACATTAAAAAGAAGACAGACAACAAAAAGAGATTGGTAAATCGGGATTCAAATGCATACTCATGCATACATTTAGCGAATGTCTTTGGTAATGTCTCAGCTCCTCATCTGTAAATAGGATTATTGGCCATCTATGTAAAAAGGATAGTAAAAGGGATCAGTATGTTAAAAGTGTTAGGGAAAACCTATTTCCCAATATTTTATCAAAAAGCAACACACAATGGTCTATCTTCTGGCTTTGCCTATTAATTGTCCACATGAAATTTGCAAAAACAATAATGGAAGATGAAATGTAAATAAATGTATTCTGTGTAACACCACTAGGATTAAAATCAGAAGCTATCAAGTAATTAAGTACTCAAGTGCTTATGGAAAAAGAAATAGTATTTTAGCAGCACAGGGATAATTTTAATGGGCATATATAAAGGACATCATAGGTGAGGTATTACAGATATCCTGGTTAAATTTCTTTGCACTAATCCATTTCATATGAGATCATGTAGACCTATTGCTTGAATACAAAATGATACCTTTAGGAACTTCAGTCATTACACTCAAGATAAGTTGAATGTACCATATTTTCACATCTGTATTAAGCTATCACACAGACAACCAACTTAAAGAAAACTGTAACATATTAGAGCACAAAGAAACCCTATTTAAAAGTAGTTAAAGCTCATTGGTCCTGTTCAGAAGACACCATAAACCACAATGCTTAAGGCTTTTTGGCTTAAGCACCATGGTTAAAGCTATGGTTTAAGATGCCTTCTGAACAGGGCCATTGTAGTTTATGGGAGCTGTCAAATGCTCTTGATACAGCTTGTGACTTTTAGGGGGAATCTTTCCCGTTTATTTCAGCACTTATGTCCTGACATTGTATGACAAATCATACTCAAAGTACAATGCAAATAAATCACAATGTTGCTAAGATTGTATTCCTGTGTTTGGTACTGAGTTAGCATAGGTTCTGCATAGGAGAATTTGCACTACAAAATTTTCCAGTTTCCTTCCCCCCTCCCCCCCCCCCCCCCCAAATTCTGATTCACTAGACAGGGGACGGCACCTTGTGGACCTCCAGATGTTTGGGGTTACATTTCTCATCAGTCCCAGTCAGCATAGCCAAAGGTCAGGAATAATGGGACT
Source organism: Anniella stebbinsi (assembly GCA_029215795.1). Lineage (NCBI taxonomy): Eukaryota > Metazoa > Chordata > Lepidosauria > Squamata > Anniellidae > Anniella > Anniella stebbinsi. The sequence continues at coordinate 188,490,539 of JARDYH010000002.1, forward strand.
TGTAGGCTGAAACATGTGGAGGGCTGCTGTTGCCCACCCCTGCCCTGGAGAGTGATCTAATTTAACATGTTGATTTTACTGGTTTTATTTAGTAAATAACGAAGTTAAAAACAACAACAACAATCCATGTTAATGTTTTGTCCCAACACACAAGTATCTGATCTGAAATATTTGAGGGGAGAAAAAATAATCACATTAATCAGTTATACTATGGGGGAGGGGGGAGGATGTAGAGCACATGTCTACATCCAAAACTTTTTTTACATGTTTAAAAAACCCAAAATGGCATTTAGGGTTGCCATTTTGAAGCCTTTGGCACTCTAGCCATTTTTTAAAAAATAAATAAATATTTTTTTCAGCATCGGGGTGGGGGGGAGGGGTGCTGCCCATGGGGCAAAAATGGCCCCTGGACTTCCCAAAGTTGCTCGCCCCTATAATACTATGTAATTTTTTTATTAGAATACTTGTACAATTTAAAGACAATAGCACGTACTTCCCTTAAATTGGTTAAATTTAAGGGGTGGGGGAAGATACTGAAAACTGATGAAACACTAATAAATTTTAGCATCCCAAAGAACTGTACAACTACAACTTTACCTAATATTGTATTTGCAATTGGCATTCTTTCATTGTTATCAATGAACTTATGAAATGGAAATTTTCCTGCTCCACGGCAATGTACTTTCCTTCATCAAGGGGACATATGAGCTTCCTTAGAGGCAAGGCAAGATTCTTTGGTCCCGACAGCAAGTATTTATTTATGCTGCATTTTATTTATCAGAGTTTATCCTGCTTTTTAGCCAAGCATTAATGAAAAATAAAATCCAAACCCAGAAATTTAAATTAAAAACAAAATGCTGCTCAGGGAGAGGTTCTCAGCAGGCCTGGGTCTTGACACAATGGAGGGCTACCTAGATGCTGCCTTCCTTCCCTCTGAAGAACTCAACAAGGAGTGATACAAGTTTGGGGGGAGATTGAATCTACACACAATGCAGAGGGTACCTGCAAACCCTAATTCCCCACTCCCTGACTATGATAATAATAATAATAATAATAATAATAATAATAATAATATATTTATATCCCACCTTTTCCCCCAAGAATGGGACTCAAGGCAGCTACAAATTAAAACATGTACAGTTAAAACAAATAGCGATATACAAAAATTAAAAATATAATTAAACATAGTACAATTTTAAAATATTTTAAACATTTCAAAACATTTTAAATACACATAATTAAAAAATCCAAACTATAAGCAGTACATCCACAAAGGTCTGAACTACTCCCCAAAGGTCTGCTGAAACAGAAATAAATTTTAGATGGAATAAAACCTATTCCTATGAAGGTATGTGGAGGGTCCCACATAGCACAACCCCTCCAATTCTTCTCACTCTTCCTCCACAACAGGTTTCATGCTGGCAATCTATGAACCACATTAGCCTATCTTCTTAAAGGAATGCAATGTTACTTATTTTTTGGAACAGTGAAACCTCATGGAGTACAACATAAGGAATCTGGTCAGCCAAGACTGGTCATCACAATGTCTCAGGCTTTTAAAACATAATGCTTGAAAATAGAAATTAAACAACAATAGGATTTTGTTCTTTTTCTTCAGTCTTATTTTTGGCTACGCAATGAAAAGCAAAGCAGCACTCTCTCTCCCAAAAAGCCAGAGAAAACATCACCAACACCGAAACATCACTAAGGTTGCTGTGTTCTGGCAGCCCAAGAGAAACATACCAATCGATCAAGTGACAAGGAGAACATGGAAGAGAGCAATGTTTTGTCCACTTTCGTTACATACAACTCCATGGCGTTCTTCAGTGTCAAGATTAAACTAAATTGATGAATTGGCCTGGAGCGAAATGCCTCGAAACAGCATGGAGGAGATGACAAAGAATGAGGGACAGGGCTGTTTGTGTTGATGCTTCAAAGCAGAGTAAAAGTAGTTCCTGAGATATCATAAAGTCAATCTGAGACAGTAATCCACCCATTCAGCATGGAATTTAAATTTCTCCAGGCTGGTTTTATGATGTTAGAAAGAAATTATAGTATAGAGTAATCACTCCTGATCTTTTCCTGCACAAGGCCAATGAACTACAGGGCAAATTCTCTCTCTCTCTTTCTCTCTCTCTGTGTTAACTATGGAACAATCTCTCTCCCTCTCTCTCCCCCAAAACAGCATGGAGTATTGTTTCTAATGTAAAGCAGTAGCTAATTTAATGTGGTTAAATAAGCAGCAAAAGATACAGGTAGACACAGGCATATTGAAGCTTATGGCACAGTGGCAGCTAGACCATATGTGCCACATGCTAGTCTTCTTCCAAATGCAGAAGGGGAAAGGACAAACTGAATTTAACATTATAATGGCCACATCTATAAAATGGGACAAGGTACCCTATAAGTACTCTTTGAAGCAAAAATACTCATAAATGGAAGTCATAATAAGAGTAAATATTTCCAAACCTTCCTGTCAATACAATGGAAGAAAACAAGATTCTGTGAGCCTTTAACGAAATCACATTAAATGGCCAATAAATTTACAAGAGATAATAAAAGTAAATTAAAAGTCAATAAAATGTGTGGGCTTGAATAGGGACTGAAATAAGATCTAAATTATTGTAAGTAGCTAGTGTGCACATTGGACTTCTAATCTCACATCCATATATTAATATATGTTTGGCCCACTGTTCCAAATAGTTTCATCATTTAACATATATTATGATAATATAGCAAGCCCTCCTGTATGTTATTACTATAGCATAATCAATTCTCTATTCTGTATCAGAGGAACTACTGCTATAACCATACAAGAAGCCCGCCTGTTAATTCTTTATAGAGTGTCTACCTAGTCACCACAAGATATAGGCAGAGTAGGGGATGAAACTGGACGCCAGTCCTACTACCAGCTGGTTTCTCCGTAACAGAAAGAGCACTTATGAGTGGATCAAGTACACATGCAAATCTTCTATAAGCCTGTTTTTGTGGCTAACCACATCTGAATTGTTACTACCCTGAAAAGGCCACCCAAATTATGTGGCGTGGTATTCAAACCAACCAACCAACCAACCAACCAACCTTAAACTTAATGTTATGCAATTTCTTCAAAGTAGCTTGATATTCGCATAGCAGTAGCAGAAGACTAGAAAGCAAATTAGTTTGGCTGTTAAGAGTATGAGCCAAAGTAGCCAATTCAAATGTCATCTCAGCAACGAATGTAATGGATAGTCTTAGGCAAACCACAATGACCCAGAGCAGAGATTAAGCTAAAGGACAGGAAACAAACTTTAGTATGACATTTCCTTTACTGCTTCTTCTGTCATATACAAATCCCCCCACCCCAGACCAGGTTTGGATGACATACCATGGCTCGTCACAGGTTATTTAACCCATGACAAATCATGGTGTCCACTGGTGCCAGGCTGCATATGCAACCTCCACCCAGGGATTGTCGTGTCATGTGAACCCAGTGAGTGTGCGTTATGTGAAGGTTAAACTACCCTAAAACAAACCATGCTTATGTGTTACAAATCCTCCGACATTAACCATAGTTAACACAAAACTGGGTGATCTCCTAATTCTGAATTTGATGGCACAGTTTAAACTTTGTGATATGGCAACAATAATATCAGCCTACCTTTTAAGGATGTTGTAAGAATTACTGAGTTAATCTACGTGAAAGCACTTTGAGAATTTAGTCAGAGTGATATACAAACACTGGCATTATGATATTATATGTAGCAGAATTCATAAAAATTGATTGTAATACAGAATTCTTTTGCTTCAGTTCTAAGCAACATGGTTTTTGAGGTTCAAACAGATTAAAAGCAAAGACTTTTGTGAAAAGGCCAATTCAGCGGCACAGTTGTTGCAAAAGTTCCATTTCTAAATCATACTTAAAGGCTTACAAAGCCCTCTTCTTGGGGAGGTCAGAGGGATGGCTAAGTTATTCTCAAGAGTGTACTGAAGCTCTACTTAGCCCAGCAATAATCACTTCAATTTAGAAGAAAGTCCTAGTAAAATGGTTCAGGAGAAATTAATCCATTTAGTATTGGCTTTGAAACAGAAAATAAAATCAAGCAGTTCTATTCCCCAAGGGGTTCCTAATACCCCAGCAATAGCTTATCCTATTCAATTCTGGAAGCTTGTCTTTTCATATATAGCAACAGTGCTTCACTTTCTATTTGCATTACAAAAATATTTTTAGTTTATTTTAAAAGACCACAGTTACAACAACATCCCATCTAGCCTGCATAAACAACACCCCCCCATCAAGCCTGCATAAACATGGAAAGACTACCTTTGAAACATCAATGGAATAATTTCCCACAATTTAGGATAGTCTCTGGAAGTCAATACTATGTTTTGTTCTACGTATTATTCTTATTATTATTTTACCCTTAAAAGTGGCTTATAAATAATTTTAAATTAAATAACTAAATTTGACTTTACGTGCTTTAACAACTGATAATCCTTTGATCTTGGGGGATTGTTCCAGGAACCATGGGATATTTCGGATTCCTAAGGCTGTAGAAGTTCCTACAATCTCAAGAGGGTGATCTTGAGATCTGCTCCCTCCCCCGCCCCCTTGAATGGCAAAAAGGGTATGGGGTGGTGGCAAAAAGGGTGGTGGGGTGGTGGGGAGAGGATTGGCCAGGAATCAAATTATCCTGTGGCCCCTCTGCCACATGCCACATTTACCTACCACAGGTAAATGAGACAGACTGGCTCAGAGGCCCATCTAGCTGATTTTTTCTTCTTTTTTTGAGGAAAAATGGGAGGGGGAAATGTCTTCACCCTACTCCCACCCTGCTGGCAATAGCCCGGCAGTGCAATGGTTTCTTTGAAGCCTCTGAGCTTGGAGGCTTCTGTCTAATGGGGTGCAATTCCATAAGATTGCACCCTTATGCAATAATGGACCAATACACCAGACATTTACAATTTGAAATGAAATCATGTAAGTACGGAATAGAAATTAATCCAAGGAGCAAACTAAGGGCAATTATTATGTGATTACTTGTACTGCAAAAGGTAGTATAACAACTATAGTATGAAAAATACAATTAAGGATACATTGATATCTATATAGAATATCACAAGATAAAAGCTATTCCAAAAAGGAGGCAGAACTTCAGAGAGTCTGTTGAGCATAAGGGTATGTTTTGTTAGTTGTGCACATTATACAAAGATGATATGTAGCCCGATTCCTATGAATGCATATATAATTAGTCAGAAGAAAGTCTCACTGAGTTCAATGTTTTTTTTCCAGGTGTGTGTTGGATTGCAGACTTCAGAGTAAGTACAAGTGCAATCCTAGGCAAGCAAACTTGGGAGTAGACACCTTCAGACTTGGTGAAACTCACTTTGAATACCATGCAGGGGAACTTGCTGTAAGGCAGTGACAGTAAAAACCGCTCAGGTTTTAAACATTTTTGTAAAATTTAGGAGCCAGCAAAATTTTCTGAGAATGAGATTAGAGGAAAAGAAACAGGGACATACTCAGGTCAGTGAGATAAGAAGGGTTGTTCTTGTTGGTGCTTTCTGGCTTGTTTCCCCACAACCCCACATTTTCATCCTTTCATGCAGCACTTAACAGAGAAGGGCTGGAGCTCAAAGCTTGCTTGGAAGTCAAAGCCTTCAGCAACTCAGATGCCAGGTACCAGGCCCAGTTTTTAGAGGCCAAGGGGTTCATGGACACCTGGATTTCTGAGGCCTTCAGATATGGAAATAAGGGACATGAACAACCACAAAGTATGCCACAGACAGTTCAGGTGCATGTACAAGAGTGATGAAATTATGTAGAGGATAATTGCGATGTTGTGACTCACATCAAATAAAAGCTTGTGCAATACACAAAACAGAAAAAACACGAATAACATCAGATATAAGCATATGATGTACCATACGTATATAATACTCAAATCATTTTTTTAAGTGGAGCACCTCTGTTGTAACTGTCTCCGTTTCCATAATTCCTAAATACCAGTTAAGATAACCAGGAGACATCTTTCTTAACTTGTGAAACAAGAGCATGCACTCATTTGAGGAGTTTTAAACTTCCCCATAAGAAACCCATGAGCAGTATAGGCTACTGCTATTAATTCCCACTGTTAACAATTAACACAGGAAAAGACAGAGAGGTAATTGTGTATTACATACTATTAAAAGAACTGTTGTCCTGAACATTCATTCATTTTAATATCTGGCACTCTGTTCCACAAAGAAATTGATTTTATGGGGAGAACTAATCAATATTCAGTGGGGCTGTTCACACAACATGCTAAACCCTACTCAGTGGTTGAGTGTGAGTTGTTGAAAGTGGGTTGTTTGTTGAACCGTGAGCTGGCATGTTGTCTGAACCCAGGACTTTTTCTGCAGGATTGCTTGTTAATCTTGCAGTGTGGCTTGTTAAGCACTATGAACAACCCAACAACAAACATGGGTTCTCAAGGGCTTGTTCGAGAAAAGTAAACCACCCTGCATGGTTAACAAGCCACCCTGCAGAAAATATCCTGGGTTCAGACAACATACTAACCCATGGTTCAACAAAAATCCATGGTTCAACAACAACACATGCTCAACCAATACTCAACCTTGAGTGTGGGTTGTCATGTTGTGTGAACCCAGCCCATGGGTTAAGTGAGGGTTGCTTAAACCTCTCCAGGTTTGCATGACACAACAATTCCTAAGTGGTGTTGCATATTCAAAATGGCAGCCGCACACACCCTACACGTGCCACAGCCTCACCGTGGGTTAAATGAAATAATGATGTTGATGCGGCACATACAGGGTGTGTGCAGCCGCCATTTTGACCCACAGTGGGCTGTCACATCATGTGAACATCCCCACTCTATTACCTGCTAAGCATCCTACCCCCAGCATATAAAAGTTTTAAAAAGTTATTTCTTGGGCACCTCAAAAGACCACAGTCTTTCTACGGCGGCATACAACACAGAACAGTAAGATCCAATATCAAGGCATTACAAAACCACCTTAAACATAAACAATTTTTGAATAAGATAGTTGTATCACACATATACTTTGGTTTTCCATGATCTTTTCAGCATAAAAACTGATTTGCTAGGGACAAATCCTAGTGACATCTGGCAAAACCAAGCTGTCATGCTTACAATGTAGATGTAATATTTTGCAGAAAACAAGGGAAGTACTCAATTCATGTAGATGACGTGCTAATTTAGACATCTATCAATGACACTTTGATGGCAGAAAACATGACATGTGATGCACCCCAACTAAGTGATTAACAAAAACATCTTCTGGATACCATCAACAGACATTCTGAATACAACGTGTTTCTTAATTTTTGGGTGGCATGAGGAGAAGTAAACCATGCATATATAAACATAGAATACTTATTTTCAAGTAAATAGGTTGGCAATGAGTCACACAAAAAACAGTGCCACAGCAAGCCATTCCTGAAGGAAAACAGCATTAAGGCTGATGAGGGTGGAAGAAACTGTCGGGAAACAAGGATCAATGGGGAGCTCATCAGCAACTATTTCTACTCTTGCACAACCTAGAAACACCACACCCACACTGAGGCCTCTTAATGATGACCGGTATCCGATGTGCTTAGACTATCAGTAATGCTCTCTCTATGCAATAATGATAGACATTGCCTTTTTGTCTCATCAAAGACAGAGAGTGAAAGAATCCAGTGTTGCTCCTTTTAACTATACAGTTGGTCCAAAGAGCAGGCAAGATCCAAAACGGCTCAAATACTCCCTGGGCAGAATTGCAGGTTACGACAACGATGTGTGGATACATCTCCATCTCTTTTATGTTTTTGCAAGTAGCAACCATGGGGGGATCCAGTTGGGGTGGGGGGAATAACATTTTATCTTTGTAAAGGGTTCCCCCCCCCACAAAACCACCTCTCTGAAGCTGCTATTTGCCCTGATAGTAAAAACATGGGGATACATAGGCTCCCACCATCTGAATAGTTTGAGAAGCAGGCCTATGTACACCACTTCCCAGGGAACTTGGGTGGGAGGATGCTGTTGTACTCATGTCCTGCTTGTGGGTTCCTCGTGGGCAGATGGATGGCCACTGTGTGAATAGAATGCTGGATCAAATGGACCCTTGATTTGATCCAATATGGCTCTTCTTATGTTCCTATTGCAATATGAGAAAAACCCAGGAACGTATCCTTAAAAACACTGTATTTTCTACTTAAATTTTGTATGTATCAATGCAAATTTTGAATAATTACTATAATTTAAGTAAAAATAAAATTGATGTCACAATAATGTGGATAATTGTGACCAGGTGATTGGTGTGCCCACTCAGCCTGCTGACCAGGTGCTGCTGATGGAAACTTCACAAACCCTGCTCTCCTAGCTTCTTATCCTTCTTTATCTTTAAATTGGTGTTGGGCTGAACACCCCTCAAATAGAGGACTGTTCTTTAACATAACCCCCCCCCCTTCAATATGTGATTGGATCTCCCTATATCTTTTGCTTTTGTTGGAAGAATCAGGGGGCGGGATTTAGATCGTGACCATGGCACTGGGAGATGGTTTTGAAGAGCCACTCTCTCCTTAGCTTTTCTCCAACTTAATACCCCCCTGCCCCAACTGATCTCTTCCGGCAGGCCTACCCAGTCAAATTTTAAGACTTTGTTGATTTTGATAATGTATTAACTTTATATGCTTTTAATCAGTTTTATGTATTTTATATGTATTTTACATTTTTTTACTGATGTTGTTCCCCGCCTCGATCCAGAGGGAGAGGCGGGTAAGAAATAAATATAGTAGTAGTAGTAGTAGTAGTAGTAAGTCAGCTTCCTTGTATTTAAACTGCCAAACTGTTTACACTGTTTTATGTGTTTTCTGTAAAGCGCCACGAGGCTGGAAATGGTGAAGTGGCACTATTAAAATGTTTTAATAAAATAAGAAATAAAACAAGTATTAGCCATGAAGGTGTGGAAGACAGGTATGATTCAGGTACCTCTCTTTTCTCCACTATACAGCTAATAACAATTTGAGTGGGATTTAGGTTGGTGATTACCACATAGGATGAAAGGCTTAAACCTGTTGCCCATGCTACTCCAAATCACAACAAACATCCTCAGACACTTTTAAGCAAAGAAGGCAGGATAAGATTATCTGATCACAGATCTGACACATCGTGTCTAGTATGGCCCTTATCCAAAGTCGTCTGAAATGAATAAGATCTACAATGTGTAGGATTCCTGGGACTCTAGCACATCATTCACATTCATTAAGAGCACATCTCTTAATGCCTTTTTTCAGTATGAAAGTAGCCGATTAACAGAATGAGCAAGAAGGGTTCTTTTCTGATCTTAAAGACTGGAATTGGAATCAGCTTGGAGTATGCCAAGGCCTAGCTGTTCAGGCCTAAAATCAGTGATCTGAGACCTGAACGGGATTGTTTTATTAAAGAGACTACTGGGGCTGATTTAATAAAATATGAATTCAATATATATGATATGGCCCAAGACAAAATGTTGTTTAATAGCCATAACCCTAAACAGTTGCGCATCACATCCACATTTTACTGAAGACATGCTATAAAATTAAACTGAGGAGCATTTGTATAAGATTGATGGAGGATTCTAAGGTATGACAAGAACCCTTGGCAATGTCCAAAAACAAGAAACAAATGACAGAAATAATTTCTCTGGCCTTCACTAGCTCTCCAGTTAGCCTTTTAAAAATCACAATATCTTTTCATTTACTTAAGATAAGCATATTACAGCCACTTAAGTTTCTAGCAGCAATAAGATTCCTTTTAAAAAGGCCTCCTGCATTGTCAAGCTTCTATTAGTTATGAGAATGAGAACTGCTGTGACAAACTTGCTCAACAAGTTGTGTAACTTCATGTTAATCAGCCAAGTGTTGACACCAATATAGATTATATTCACCCCAAATAAAACTAGAAGTAATTTCTTTTTCTGCGGTATGTAAGCTTAATGTACACATTTTATATAAAATCCTAAGAAAATCATAAGCTAGGATTCTCTCTCTTTCTCTCTCACACATGCTCACTATAGGTAAGGATTAAAACACAGTAATAATTTGAGAAGTCCGTATGGGCAGATTTCTAGTAAGGGTCTGGACAAATGATATATAAAAACTGTGGAAGATCTTAATTTAAGTAGAGTATTAGGAATACTGTTGCCGAGCTAGTATTAGAAGGTTTTGTCCTAAGAATGGTTCCCATTCTCAATTCAACTTAAATTTCAATGAGACATTGGAACTTAAAGTGTGTCATTGCATAGAGCCCAAACATATCGCCTGCGGGTACCATTTTTTTTACATTTAGTTTATCTCTTTTAATCCCCCTCTCCAATTTTAATGTATGTACATGGATTTGTAGGAAATTCAATTTCTGGCAATTATACATAGGCTTCAACAAAAGTGGATGGAAAATCCAAATAAGTATCCATTTGAAGGTGATGTCTATAAGCCACCTTTTCAAATACTGAAAGCATTGTAAGCTCCTCAATCCATTGTATTATAGGAGGTAAGCGTTTATCCTTCCAGTGTTGTAATATCAGTCTTTTCGCTGTCAAAAGGCCACAGAGAATCCATTTAGGCTGACCATTCATTAATTTCTATAAAGCAGGTAAATAATTCGAAAATGCATGTACATCAGCAGTTTCTCATATTCTTAAATGTGCCCACAGGTCCAAAAGGTTGGGGACCCCTGTTCTGCACTATCACAAAATTATGTATGTTAACAGATTTCATTCAAACTGGCTTTATTTTGCTCAATTTTGCTAAGCTGACACCCTTTAGTTTGAATCCAATATTTTAGTATTAGGAGACTACTGTGGTGGCTGTGAGAAATGACAGTGTCCAACTGAATTCATTAGGAGCTTCTAAGTATGTGCATAGGATTGGACTGCACTATGCAGAAAATCCTATGCAGAGGGCTGGGTGGGAAACGAAAAGCATGGCACTCCCATGTAGCCGGAAAAATGCTTTAAAATACTTCACTTCAAGGACCAAAATGTCAGCCCTGCAGGGAAGTACAATCTAGGCCAACTATAGCAATCCTATCTGTATTAGACATCACAATAGCAGATACATTTGCTAGTTGTGTTCCCAGCATTTAACCTTTGCAAACAAAACCAACCTGGAGTGCTTATGCTTATATGCAGTTTGGCACCCCATGAATGCTGAGCTAATGCTATAAACTGGATTATCCAATGTTATTGTGGTTTGGATTCAGTCTTATCCTTAGTCAACGAAAAACTCTTTTCCCTCATTTCTAAACCTCAGTCAAGACCACTGCTAATAAAGAAGCCATTTTCACCCTCAATCTCTCTTCTAAAAAAAGAAAAAGCACAAAAGTTTTGTTCACATTATGGAACATTATTGCCAACTCTTGTCCTCTTATACAAACAAGTTGCTTTTGTCTTCAATCTCTCTTTAACACTTCTACTGGAGCTAACATGAAAGACCCTGACACTATAAAGTACTAAATAGAACTAAAAAGGCAGCACACAGGCTGCTTAGTCATTCCTTTCAAGTTACAATATATTCAGGGTAATTTTCATAAATTTACAATAAGAGAATGTCCACACAATGAGAACCTTATTTAAGCCTCAAAAGACAGCTAATCATTGCTCATATTAAATTTCTCTAAGCTACTCCTAAAACTTTCCACAAATGAAGAAGAGATACAGAGATATCCTCTCTAGGAGCTGGATTTGTACGTTTTAATGCTCCTTTGAGAAACTTTGACATAAATGTCAACTGCAATAGTCAAACCTTTTAAAACACATTTACTACTTCACCCCTTATATTTGTGTGCTCTGGGCAATTAATTTCATAATTTTAAGTGCCATCTAATAAAATGGCAAGATGCGGCTGTTACCCATCCTATAAAGTGCCTGCTTTCCTCATTCCTTTCTTTCAGAAGAACAGCCATTTTTCCGAAAAGAGTGTACTTAAGTTTAACTGTCATGCCCTCTGCTTCTTCTCCCCCCCCCCCCTTATTAATTCTTAACAGGTTTTAGGATTGTATTCACCACTTTACAAGCCACAAGGCTTTTACAAGCAGCTTACACACACATTGCTTGCAATGAACGATTCTGCTCTGAAAGGAACACTAAGGCAAGAAAGAGTCAATGGAACACATCTTTAAAAAAGGAGACAAAAACTAGGAAAAAAACCTAGGGAAAAATAATGTTTAACATCTCAAGACTAGCATTCATTACCCATTTAGCAATACACTTTTATATGGTCACATCCTCAACTGCAGGGCAGAAGAAGGCTAACTGATTTACAAGTCAGCAACCTAGAGTTATTTCTAGAATTTTATAACACATTTCATTCACATCATATTGTGTCCCTGATATGCCTGATATTGCTCAGGTCCGTTAATAATGTTTATGACATTTATTTGATAAATAATAAATTTCTCTGCAACTTATTCATCTTTAGGTTGGTTGTGTGTTTTTTTTAGTTTGGTTTAGTTCGTAAATTGTTATGTTATAATGAATCAAAAATTGTGTTAATAAGAACTGTATTTTAAATTAGAGCTTCGTGATAAACCACATTTTTTTGTTTTACCTGAAAGGCCTACACCTCCCATCATGCCTTGGCTGGAGCAGCCTTCTAAACTTCAAAAACAATCAGGACACACAACACCCTTTCTACCAGCTAAAAAAGATCCAAACCTAAAAATATGTTTTCAAAATATACCCCGCATTGCCCAGATATCTGAATAACATATAGTAGGGAAACGGATCTCAGTGGACATGAGGAACTGTTGTATGCATGTGCTCTAAAGTTATTATTATGAAAAAAGGAAAGCAACCAGAACACAGAATACTTTATTGGCATAATTTACTATATAATATCTACATTTAACAGGTTTTCACAGAGAGCCAGGATGGTGAAGGCCACTGGTGACTTAGCCCCTTTATCTGACATAAAAATACTTAAAATCCAAAATTTCATGTTTTTAGATTTTTCTAGTACATTGTACAGCCAGACCTATCAGCATGCCAGCATGCTTGGGCCCCCTAAAATATATGTCTGCGAGTTAATCATCTTAAAGTAGCAGGCCGGTGCTAGGCCTGAGTTAACCTTTAAACAAATTAAATTCATTTCTTTTTTCTCTCTCTCACCCTCATGACAACCCTTCAAGGTAGGCCAGTCCTAGGCCTGTGAGGTAACTTTAAAACAAATTAAATTAGTTTCTTTCCCCCCTTCCCCCGTTCTCTCTCACCTTCAATGCATAACCAGGGCTGCCTTGAAGCTGTCGCCATAATTTTCCTTGTTCCCACAGAAAACAAAAGCTATAACTCCCGGCATGCCTTTTGTTGTGGTGCCCAACTTGCTCAATGGGAGTCCTGCTGCTGAAGCTCATGGGAAGTGATGTCTGGCTGAGCCAGTCCATACTACACTGTACAATCAGTGCCCATAGGTCGGCCATGAGGGAGCTGGCTTGCTGACTGATGGTTCGCTTGGTTGCTGTTGGCAATGGGCCCAGTGCTGCAGCCTCCTTCGCTCCTGCTCCCGATGGGGCCTAGCAACTGAGGCAGCTGGCCCCAGGCGCTCTCCCTTCAGGTGGAGGAGGGCGAGAGTCACTACAAGATAATGGCTGCCAAAGCCTGGTAAGTCTTTCCTCTTGCCCAAGGCATAAGTCTAGGTCCCTGAATAACATGTTAATCTTTGAACACCGTCTGAGATGTGGTGGGAGAGCAGGCCTTCTTAATTGTTGTACCCTGCTTATGGATTTCTGAATAAAGTTTGTGATTTTTATGTAACAGCCTGACTATACCATTGAGACAGAAGAGTGAATGGAGGATTGATTGCTATAGATGAGGCTAGAATGGAATGATGGGCAGGGTTAGTGGCAGTTGGAGAAAGTCAGGTAGGAGAACAAAGACAGTGAGAGGTCATGGTTTGCTCACTCATACTTTATTTTAAATCAGCCACTCTAAATGCCAGTACTACACCTCCTAGCATGCCTCTGGCAGCCCACAGGTGCCCACATCCTCTGAGACATCCTCTTGTTGCTGATGCTGCTCCTCAATAGAGCGTTGAGGAGTAGCATCGCCAATGAGGGGAGGCAAGCGGCTATCAGTGGACGCACCCAGCTCTGGCCAATTCTGCTGGGATTGCCTTGGCCTGTGATTGACACCCACCAAGTGCTACATCAGGAGCCTGTACTGAAGGGCTGGGGTTGGGCCGGGAACTTCCCCTCCTTTGTCGGGTCTGTTTCTGGGCATGCGCAGAGTGCCTCCCCTTCCTCTTGAGGGCAAAGGCTACACATTTGCTTCCCCCAGATTCTGAGATAACAGTGATATCAGGACAGAGTGCCTTTGAGCAGGTTTGGCCCCTCAAAGTCATGATGTTGTACCTAGTTACATTTTAAAACCACGTAGAGGGTGGGAGGAGGCAGCCCATTTATATGGGTTGTTTCCTTTTATGTGGCATTGGGTTGACTGCTCGAGACCAACCTTAGGAGTTGGGGTTGTAAAATACACGCAGCAGCCAGCAACCTGTGCACTCACAATGGCCAGCAAAGGCCAGTAAGTCTGGCCTCCTGCCCAAGGCATGCTGGGAGTTCCACCCAAGGCATGCTGGGAGTTGTAGGTGTAACCTAGGTTTTTATTAAATTCTTTAAAAACACTTAAACCCCCCAAAATTTGTGTTTTTAGATTTTTCTGGTACATTGTACAGCCAGACCTATCACTGTGTTACCGTGTCAAGTTTCTAACTCATCTGGAAGTGGGTAAACATTTCCGGACATACATGACGCACACATACTTTCCGCTTTATAGGTAGAGATACATTACTCAGTTTTCTCCAACTGTGCACACACTTCAGAGGGGGCCCACTGACAAGAGTTCCGTGGAGTTATTGCTCCTCTTTTTTGCCATTACAACCAGCTTAGTCGTCTGGTTGTAATGGCAAAAAAGAGTAGTTGTGGAGTAGTAAGCTGGGCCTTTCAAGATGGCATCCACAGCAGCAACAGCTCTTTTTAGAGCTCAGGGAAGGTTTTAATTTTAATTGCTCTAACTCTTTTTACTCCCTTACCTTGCCCTTGTTGTTTGGAGTTCTGAGATAACTGGAGTGTGGGAGTTTGTTCTGGTGTTTGTCTGACAGCCTATCTCTTTTTTTAACATTGTAAGCCAACACCGGCTATAAAGCTAACACTGGTTATAAAGACTTGGAAGTATGGCATTTTACTCTACCCTCAGGGGTCTGGAGGGCTGAGAGGGCTCTTCATACTCAAGTTTTATTTGAGAATATCTATTGGAGCTCCGAAGGAAGATTGGAAAGGTTTGCTGTTTCTATTTTAACAACTGTCTGGCATATTCATCCTCTCTCTGGTCTGAGGACTTGGACTGCAAGCTATTTTGATTAAACAGAGACTACTGAAAATTGGTGATATCATACTCTCCCTCAGCTCTTTCTTTTTATGTTGTATATTTTGTGTATTTGGGGGATACTTGGAGGCAAAGAGGAATTTCAATCTGAGACTACTTTTGGGAGGGGCCAAAGAGGAGCAATTTCTATGCTGCCACAACATGAAGCTCCTGTGTTGATTTAAGGCGAAAAAGAGATTGTGCAGCATGCCCTGGTTGTGAGGAGGAGTGAAAATCTACCTATGAAAATCGTTTTATAAATTCTGAAAACAGCTTGGCACTTTTCATTACAGGGCTTGTCACCATTTAGGAGCACCTTCCTTGTCTGAATGGACTTTAATGTAAATGACATAGAAATAAGTTTTAAATAAGTTGATACTGGGAGAAGAATTTCTCCACAATATACAAATAAGGTCCTGCTTGGAGGAGAAGAATCTGTTTATGTTTTATGTTTTAATATTGTTCTAGTTTAAAAGTTTAATATTTCAGTGATTTTGACTGTTAAATTCTAATATTTTTTAAACAAGGTTTTCTTGTTCTAGACTGTATATTGTCAGTGTTGTTAGGTGGGTTTTTTGGGGGGGTCTGGTCTGGGTTTTTTTTGTGGCAGTTCAGGTGAAATGACTATGAAAGGTAGGAAAAGATGCAAATCTCTGAGTGATCTGGTGTTTCAACCACTTTTCAAGCAGTCGAAATTTGATGACTTTCTGCCTCCTAAAACACCTCAATTAAAAGAGATGACCATTACTATTCCAGTCACGACTAGCTACTCTGCATTTGCTGAGGATAATGAGCCTCCTCCTAGAGCTGAAGATGTTTGCCGTCCACCTCCTAAGGCTGAGGTTATTTAACCTGAGCCTTTTCCCTGTGACTTGCCTTTTATAGAACTTTTGGCAAATCAGTGTTTCTTGGTGGCTAATACGACACAAAATATTTATTCCCAATTAAAAGAAATACTGAGGACTCTAAACCACTTAGTCTCTCTTGCCTCAAGTGGAAGTTTAGATTCTGAGAATTGTATTGCCTCCAACCAACCCCCAGTATTGTGGAGAAAGCCACCTCCTCAGCCCAATCTAAATCATTTGCTGATTATACCCTCAAAGAAAGTAAGGAACAACCTTTAGGGGGCTCAGAACATCATCTGGTTTTACAGACATACCAGGCTGTTCTAAATATTATGCCCTTTAACGGAGGTATGCCACACTAGGACTCAGGTCAGATGGTCAAACATCACCTAAGACAGCTATTGGGGGTTAGATTTATTGATCTGAGAGCTGTTGAACTGCTGCCCTCTTTACCAACACACACCAGAGCTCTTCTTAGTTTTAGCAAAACTCCCTTAATTAGGTAGAGGTTTTTGTTTAACTCATTTGGTATTTTTCCTACAAGAGTCTTTAAAGATCTATCCCTTAAGCTTCTCTTTCCTAACAGGAGACATAGTGGTGCTATAAGAGGTTCTGGAATCAACTTTAACACTAAGGATGTCAGTTGTAAGTGATTGGCACAGTAAAAAAAATAGGAATCAATCTACTCAGGGTGTTCTGTCAGGCAGTGCAGACCTAAAAGGTACTAAATATGTACAACAAAATACTGTGAAATCTCTATCTACCCAACAGATAGCACCTGATTTACAACAGGATCTAATCCTGTTAAAAGAAAGCCCAGACTTAATTAGATGGGATGATCCCATATCTACTGACTTGCCCATGTCTAAAGATATTCCTTCAAATCCTCCACAGTTGGAATTAGAAAAGGCAAAGTATATACCTTTTATATCTCATTCATTACCCCAGGTTAGAGATGAATTTTCGGATTTGGAGGAGTCTCATCCCTTTGGTTCCTTCTCTGCACTCCCACAGGCAACGCAGATTAATATCATAGAGAGATTAAATATAGTGAAAACGAAGCTTTCGAGACTTTTTACAACTAATGGGAAATTAGATAAATCACATGAGGATTCAACAGTTCTACTGCTACCAACCTCTAAAATGCTCTCTCCCAGTCTGTATAGTTAAAAAATCAGAGCAAGATGGAGCATTTAAAACTACTGATCTCCATCCTGAGGAAGGATTGGTGGTTAAGCCTAATGTCCCCATAGTAAATGCTGATGTTATTTGCTCAAAGGACTGGATTAGTTTTCAGTTTCTGCAACCTCATGAATTAGGCTCAGCTCTTATTTCTAACCCTCCTTCTAGGTCACTTAATAAGCAGATTTTACCAACTAAGAATGGCAGTGTTTTTTAGACCAGGAAGGTCTACTGGAGGAACTTAACCCTACTGACTGACTCCTTAAGACACATAACCTTCCACACATGTTCAAATGTCTATCTTGGAACATAGCAGGTTGGAAGGGGAAGATTAGGGACAGCTCATTTATTAATTATATCAAATCCTTTGATATTGTTCTGCTTCAGGAGACCTGGGCTTGTGAACAGATAATGTTCAATGGGTATATTGCTTCCTCACTGGCAGCAACTAAATCTTCAAATAAAGGTAGGCCCAGAGCAGGATTGCTTTGTTTGGTTTCCACATCACTTAATGTGGAGGTGGTTGCACTCCCTAGCTGTGGAACTGTTGCTATGGCAACCCTAATTAAGAATAGCTGCCTTCAAGTCTTATTGTTCGACATCTGTGTCCCTTCAACTACATGCTATTCTGATAAGAAAGCCCAGTGGGAAGAGCTAGAACAATATATTACCTGTATTGAGGCAAAGTTTCCATCAGCACAGGTTCTCATGGCCGGTGACTTTAATGCCCAACTTGGTTCCAAAGATGATATATTCCAGAATCTCGGCATCTTAAAGGAATTGATCATACAATAGGGAAATCTCCATATCTCAGACACTCTAAGGATACTACATTAAATTTTGCTGGCACATGCTTAGCTCTTCTTGCATGCCAACATAATAAAATAATCTTGAATGGAAGTACTCCAGGTGATATAATGGGTGAGTTTACCTTCAGTTCTTTGTTAGGGAGTAGTGTGGTCGACTATGTCCTTGTTAGTCATTTAGAAGGGCAGTTCAAGCTTTTTATGTCGATGATCGTACAGAAAGTGATCACTATCCTTTAGTGATACTAATTGAACCTCCCTCCAAGATTCATTTGCCTATTGGACCTCCATTATTGGACTCTTCTCTGTCTTCTTGTGTGAGAAGGATTAAATGGACTAATAGGGCAGAGGGTAAATTCGTCTCTTCTATAGAATCCTCTGTCTGTCTTCATTTATATCAAAATATTCTAGCCTCTACTGGGGAAGAGAAGCTGTATCATTATGAGGCACTTATTTCTGATAACCAAAGGAATCTAGGGACAGATAGCTCTTTGGCTGGTGCTAAATATTATAGGAACATGAGCTGGTTCGACCATGATTGTATGTTGCTTAAGAAACAGATTAGCCAGGTTTATTCCATATACCGTAATACAGGTGATAAATGTCTACCTGAAGTGTATTATAAATTGAAACGGGAATACAAAGCACTTATTATTCAAAAGAAAAGAGCTAGAGAGAGAGAGAGAGAGAGAGAGAGAGAGAGAGAAATGGAATCAATTACTATATGCCACACAAAAGAAGGATAGCAAAGTATTCTGGCAAATTGTCACTGGGACATTGTCAGACCGACAAGAACATCCTGCTTGTTGTATCTCCAATTATGAGTGGGAAAGATACCTTTCTGCAATTCTTTAGGATCCAAACAATTTCTTAGTGTCCAGTTTCCAATTGCCCCCTGATGTCCCAGAGTGGCAATCTGTTACTCATGGTGAAAGTGTTGATTTGATTATTGAACTTAAATCTGGCAAAGCTCCAGGCCCAGATTCTATGTCCCCTGATCTTTTAAAATTTAATCCAGAATGGTGGGCTTCCCCATTAGCAACTCTATTTACTTTTATTACTAACTCTGGAAAGATTCCAGATATTTGGAGTAAAGCGATTATAGTTCCTATATTTAAAAAGGTGACAGGACCAATCCAGCAAATTATCGTCCTATCAGCCTTCTTTGAGTTATTGGGAAACTTTACGCCAGGTATTTAAAATGTAAGTTTCTAACTTGGATGGAGGATAATAATATAATAGGTGAGGAACAGATTGGGTTTACAGCTGGCCGCTCAACCTTAGATCATTGTTGTGTGTTAGTTCACCTCATCTCATTTCCTGATGGTAAGCTTTTTACTGCCTTTATTGATCTTAAGTCTGCCTTTGACTTAGTCTCGAGGGAACTGCTACGGTCCAAATGACACAGAAGTTCCATGGACAAGCGCCTACTGTTTCTCATTAGATGCCTGTATAATCAGACCTCTAGTCAAGTCAGATGTGGGCAGCAGGGACAAGTTTCCAACTCAATCCCGGCTACAAGAGATGTAAGATAGGGGTGTATTTTAGCCCCTTTTCTTTTTAATTTATTTTTAAATGATCTGGCTTCTTATCTTCGTAGCGTCGATTCCCGTGCTCCCAAATTGTTCAGTACCAAGATACCTTTACTTTTGTATGCTGCTGATGCTGTACTGTTATCACTCTCTAGAATTGGGTTAAACCGATTACTCTCTGCATTTGGGACCTATTGCTCTGAGAACAATCTGACTGTCAATTATAGTAAGTTGAAAGTCCTGGTGTTCTCTAAAGCTCGGAAGAAATACAAATGGACTTTAAATTGTAATATCATTAAGCAAGTTGCCCATATAAAATATCTAGGCATACAAATGCAGAGCACTGGAGCTTGGTCTGAACAAAGAAGGCAGGCAATTGATTCAGAAAATTCTAGTCAGCAGCTGATCCTAAGATTTTTTTTATGCAAGGTGGTCAATTCATCCCTTCTGCAATCCAAATTTACAAAGCTAAGACTCTGCCCCAACTTACCTATGGTATTCCTATTTGGATATTGGAATTTAACGTCCAAATTGAAAGAGTCCAGTCTGTATTTCTTAGGAAATTACTAGGCCTTCCTTCCTGTGTGGGGAATGCAGCTATTTACCTGGAAGTGGGTATTCGATCAGTTGAATGCAAGGCATGGATCGGTGCCTTTAAATGGTGGCTATGGTTACATTTTCTGGCAGTTACTGGTAGTTATCTCTTCTTACTGCTCTCAGATCCCTATGTCACTTGTTGGATGAGAGATGGAGAAGAAGTTACTTAAGCTATGCTTCTCTGTGGAAACTGTGGTCAACTATGCGCTTCAGAAGGCACAATTTCTTGTTGTTCAAAGATTAATAGAGCTAGATCTACAGCATTTAAGAACTGCTGCTAACAAATCTTGTTCTCCATTGCTCTATAATAACTTTAATAACTACGGACTCACTGCAGCTTCATATCTGCATATGTTAACCATCCCAAAGTACAGAACAGCATTTACCCTTGCTCACTTTAATGTATTGCCATAAGCACTACTAGAAGGATGGTTTAGTAAAATCCCAGTTAATGAGCAGATATGTCCCTGTGGCACTGGAACAATTCAATCTGTCGAACATGTCCTTTTGCACTGTAACATGTATAAGGAATGCAGAAAGAAGCTAATCTTTCCATTATTAACAGCCTTTTCTGGAAGTAACCCCACAACTTTGGTATTAATTTGTTTAAGGGATGTGTCCTCCTGTATTACTGAAAGAGTCTCTAAGTTTTTTATGACATCAATGCAAATTAGGAAAAAAATGTTGCAATCCTCCTGAGAGAAGGAAGTCTACAAAGCTGTATCTTATTTTCATGTCACTTTTTAACTATCTTTTGTATGTTTTACATTGATTTTGCTGGGCTGTGACCGTAATAAATAATTGATGGTGCACACAGGCAGGGATCACTGTTTCTCCCCTCCCGGGCACCACCACTAATACCACACTGCTCATGGAGAATTCTGAGGGCATGAGGGACTGCGACTAGTGGGGGGGAAGAGGAAAGGGAGCTAGAATTGTTTATACTTGCACAGGTAGATCTGTGGATTCGAGTCACAAAAATAAATCTGCTATTCCTTCCCAAATGGTTCTACTCTTTGTCATTAAAAAAAAAACTTGCATTGACTCTTTTGCATATTGAACTGTACAATATGCCAGTTGCCATTGTGGGGAATTACTGGCCCCTTGACTTGCACAACCCCTGGGTGCCACCACCTCCATGGTGACGCTGGGGTAATCCATGCCAAGACCAGCAAGGACAATAGTCTCCAGTTCACCTTAATGGGAAAGCAAGGGAGTGGTTAGGATATAGTCCACAAAGAATACAGATAGTCAAATTCATGGCATATTTGGATGTCTCTGGAAGCAGTTGGTCTCTCATCTCACATAACCGTCTCTTCAAAACACAAACTAGGGAATAATTTAGGAACTTTAGCTTTTTATTGCAGATACCTTACATGGTTTGAAGAGTCAGCAAACTGCTAAGCTACACACAATTCTTCATTAGCAGGTAGCTAATTTACTAGAGAGAGCAAGCAAAGTTATTCCAACAACTTCTTCTGAAAATAAAATTATCTGGAGACTCAAGCAGTCCATGTAGGAAGTGTCCTTCTCAATATCCATCTGTTGACAAAGAGGAAACTTCTGTCCTTAACATGGAGCATCTTGTCTGCCTGGATAGCCATCTGTTGCAGAACCAATGCCCATATTAGTACCCTCACAATACACGCAGACCACTAAGACAAATATCCAGAACATTGCAGTGTAACAATTACACCAACGTGCTCCTGCCAACACAGTGAGTGGAAATTGCTGAACGCATCACACATCCATGCACCAAAAAGACTGCTAAATGATTTGTGTAGTCATTCAAAAAACCCAACTAAATCACTTCCTAATGTTAAATCTGCAATACAAGGAGGGCAAATGTGAAATAAACCAATGCTGAAAGATTAATAATTCTTTGACCATTGCTGCCCTGGAGATTCATAGTATTTTGTTATTACATCCAACAGGAGCAATGATTACGCTTTAGGTAACCATCCTGCTGCAAGAAAAGGCAATAAATGTTCATACATTAGAGCGTCACTAATATCAGCCCAACACCAGGGTGCTGCAGACCAATTTTATGAGAAATTCTGTGAAAAGAGTGAAAGATGATGAGGCAGTGAGCAGATGGTAAATTTCACTGGAAAAATAGCTAGGAAAAGAAATTAGCCACTTGATCTTCATCATCATTGGGTCCAGTGTTTTAAATGTATAACGAAATTAGGAGGAAATCCCTTTAGTACTTTGAAAGAGTAAATTTCTTGATGTGTGAAATATGATAATCATGTAAATACAGAGGGACAGCTCTCCACACTAATTTATGGAAATTAAGAAGGAATAGTAGCATGTTCCTATGTATATTTACTCAGAAGTAAGTCCTACTGTATTCAGTGGGTATTATTCCCTAGTAAGTGTGTTTAATGTTTGAGTATTGTTTCATATTGTATTGTTTTTAGATTATGTTTTATGTTATTTAATTTATTTGTATTATAGTGTTGATTATGGTTTATATTGATTTGCCCTCACTATTACATTAATCATGGATTTCTGTTTTGTGTGTGTAAGTTGCTTCAAGACTGCTTTTTGCAGTGGGAAGCAACACATGAATTTAATAAATAATAAGCAGGATGAAAATGCACTCAAAGCCACTAAGAACAGGCTACAGTTTATATTACCAATTAAATATAGCAAGTTTAAGTCATTTTATTAATCAATACATAATCTGTGTATAAGTCTTTGTTGTTGTTGTTTTGCATGTAGCTCTCACACTGGCTAACATACAATTTATCATTGAAACTTTTACTTTCCTGAGTTGTCATCACCTTTTAGCAATTGCAGAGGCTAGTGATTTTCTGTTTCTGTATGTTAATAGTAAAAGAAACATCAGATTTAAAAACTGCTAAACTTGGAGTCCAGAGTCCAAGTTATAAATTCAGGAGCAGAATTATAGTGTGATCTACCCTGACAGCTCAAAAAAATGTTCATGATTGCAGAGCGTTTCTGTACTATTTCAAGGAATAATACATTTGCCCAAAAAGCCATTTAATCAGCAGACCAAGAATAACAATTATATAATTCACCATCTTGGATGTCAAACTACACATCACATTAATTACGCAGCAAGCTGCCCCCATCCTCTGTTTCTCACTCTACAGCATAAGCACACAGCCCCAATCCGATTGGGACCAGTACATGCTGGGTGAGAAAGTTTAAACCTTGCAGCCTTAGCCCTGTGGTTCCAAAGCCTGGCCCCCGTATGTGCACTGACACTTGAAAAAAAGACCGGGGGGGGGGGAACTCCATTGACACCGATTGACATGATTCTGTAATAAGCACATAACTAATGATAATCTTTCAAATTGTTTTACTCTACAATCGTCCAGAAATATCAATAGATTATTTCAAGTGGACAAATAGTTCAATTTATTAAATGTTAAAAGGATAAAAGGTAAAGAGCTTCATCCACTTCCCACATTTTTCCTCTAGGCCTTCACATCTTTATCTACAACCAGTGGTAAAACTCTTTCCAGAATAACCAAAAAACATCTCCAGATGCTGGTTCAGGAGATCTATAGCCTCATTGGGAGAAGTAGATCGAAACAAGAGGTACAGCTGAGTATCATCTGCTTACTGATGACATTCAGTTCCAACATCTGGATGACTTCCCTCAGTGGTTTTATGTAGATGTTAAGAAGGGGGGACAAGATAAAGCCTTGTGGCTTCCCATGAGTCAAAGACCATGGCTTGGAACGTAAGTCCTCCAGCACCATTTTTTGAGACTGCTTCTCCTGGAAGGACTAGGGCTACAATAACACCATGCCCTTCTAAGACCAAAGATGCTGAGAGGACCAGAAGAATCAAAAGGGTTGCACTCCCCCACATCTATTACTTGGTGTAAGTTGTCTACCAGGGCAACCAAGGCTGTTTCTGTCCCAAAAGCAGACCTGAAACTAGACTGAAATGGATCTAAATAATTCTAAACAATCAGTCTCATTGATTACTGTGTAGAGTTGAGAAGCCACCACACTCTCAAATACCATTCCCAAGAATGGCAAATTTCACACTGGATAGTAATTGTTAGAAAGCATAGTGTCTAAACTTGTTTTCTTCCAATAGTGGCCTTACCACTGCTTCCTTCAAGATAGCAGAGACCACACCGTCCCTTAAGGAAGCATTAACCACCTCCAAGGTCCAAGAACTCAGTCTAATTCTGCATACACATGCAGAGTGTCTGCAAAAAGTAGAAGGGTGTCAGCTGGCACAAGCCGAAAAACAAGAACTAAGAGTGTATGCACAGAAAATAACACAAGCTAGTGAGCGCACCTGAAAACTATACATCTGTTCACATATGTAACATATTGTTGAGTAATTAAGCATTTAGAAGATATTCTAGAAAACATGTATCCATTTTACTAATGGGGACTATTAAGACAAGAGAAAATACTTGTCCAAAGAGGCCATGGCAAAACACTCTTAAGCATAACCAACCAAAAAGCCAGTTGAGGCACACAGATGGCAAGAGGGGGGAAGAGAGAGACAGAGACAAAGTATGGAATGGTAAAGCCACAAGACAACACACTTCTTCATCACACAAGCGCAAAGAAATAACTCATCACTGCTGGATGGGAGATGAGCATTGCCCATTGTCGCTGTGTGTTATTGATGCTGCTAGGCCCAATCACTACCACATCATTCCAGCAGGGTGGCAAAGCCAGTGAAGTGAAGATAGAGCTACTTTCTCCTCTTCCTTGCAACCAGCACTGAAAATTTCCTGCTGCTGAAAGCACTAGCAATGCTCTGATCACAAGCAAGATAGCTGAGCCAAGCCAAGCTGGAAAGAAGCTAAGAAGCCAGCCTCAACAGTAGCCAAGATGGGCTGAACAGCTGGGCCAGGAAGAGGCAGCTTGGAGGGGCAATAACTCTATCAAGGAAGGAGTAGGCTAGTGACCATTTAAAACTGCGTGGGCTTACACCTTCACCATAATCAACCCCTTTCCCTCTCAGCCATATTACACAAATGTTTTTGTAATCATTTTGATTGCATACAGAGAGAAAGGAAAATTGGTCTAGAAATAGAAACAAAACATAAAAAAGACCCAAGTACAGTCCAATTAATTTTGGCAACTGTCCAAGAGCCCCCCAAAGCTAGCCCAAATCTGGACAGTTAGCAACCCTACCCCTGCCCTGCCAAAAGAAAAACATGCAAGTAAAAGTTATAAAAGA
This sequence comes from Anniella stebbinsi, assembly GCA_029215795.1. NCBI lineage: Eukaryota > Metazoa > Chordata > Lepidosauria > Squamata > Anniellidae > Anniella > Anniella stebbinsi. The sequence goes on from JARDYH010000002.1 coordinate 188,516,069, forward strand.
AAGCATGAATTCCTGTTATAGTGAGCCACCCCCACCAAGGAAAGTTTTTCTAACTTGCCAAACATAGTTACGAAATGACTCTGCTGGCAACAGTCACTTTTATCCGAGCAGAAGGGCAAGCAGATCAGCAAAAAGTGAGAGCGTTAGAAGATAGGCTGACTCGTTTCCATGCTTAAGAGGCAAATCCAAAGCTCCATGCATGCTCTGTTACACACACATGGTTTCCAGACAAGTAAGCTCTGTTCTTCCCCTCTCCTCATAACTGATTTTAGTGACACAGGAACCCCTGTGCATGCAGCACTGACCCCAAAACTAAAGTAAAGGGGAAAGCGTTGCATGCACATCAGACCTCCTGCATATGTGACGAACCCTTGACAAGACTGCTAAAAGTTCATAAAGGAGGCATCCTAAGGAAGTGGAGGACAAAGGCTTGCAAAGGCAATGCATTGCTGCCAATGTGTCACGACCAACAAGACCTCACCCAAAGAAGGGAGAAAGCATGACCTTGTGGCAGCCCCTAGCATAGATTGGGTCCCTGGAATCTCCCTATCCCTTGAGGCACAGCCAGAGGCCACTTCCTCAGATGAGACCAGACCAAAGGAAGATTGAATAACAGGGACCCTACTCCCCTTGTCAGGACCCCCATCCCAGCTCTGCACCCCCCTTCATAACCCCTGGGACTGGGCTGAAGATCAGGTCCATTGACACAGTGCTCAGTTACCAGCACAAGGGTCCCATCATTCTGGTCTATACTGAAGGCAAAGATAAGTCTCACAGCTGCTCTGGATCCTGGGCCTGAGCAGTTTTAGTAAGAGGCTCTCTAAGAACCATCAGTCCCTGCCTATTCAGTGCTGATATAACAGCTCTGAGATAACTCCTTACTTAGTTTCCAGGTCCACACACTTCCTTAGTGATCTGAGGGACTGCTTCTGTGCCCAGCTGAGAAGGTGTGAACAGAATACAGACAGGGGGTGACGGTGGGTGAGCTGCCTTCTGGATCAGTCATGAACACAATAGGGGACCAGACTGAGCAAGGCTATAGAGAAGCTAGTGATTCATTTAGCACAAGGAAGCCCCATCTCACCCGTTGATATCTTTCATGTTCCAGGATACTTGAGATCACACCTTTCACCAATTCATCTGAAAGCCTAGATTTAACTCTAAACATCTCCGAAGCCAAATAGCTTGTTTTTTTTTACATGACTAACACGATAAAAACAAAAAAATCAGAACTAAGAGCTAGCACAGCATGCTCAGTATTTCTGGCAATTTGAAATAAGGAGAATAAATCTCATCAGGAAGGAAATGAAGTGAATCTGAGCATATCACCATTTACTACACACAGTCAACGGGACTGAGTTTCATTAAGCTCCTGTGCAGGCAAGAGTCATAAAAATGCTAGTGTCCATAAAAGGAGCCTTAACACAGCCACGATCAAAGATTTTAAGCTCCTTGACATGATAACCATTGTCTCAGAAACCATCAAAATTAGTTTACCTTGACTTTTTAGCAGAGTTAGACGTGTTCTTCAGTTGGTGCAAAAAAAGAATATCAAAGCACAGTGCTACCAACCTGCATATTACAGCCCCTCTTGAATCCCATATTTACTGAGAAATGTTACTTCAAATTACAAAAAAAAAAAAAAAAAGTTGCACATTTTCACCTTGCCTTGCCATTCCAGATAGCTTTAGCTATACTCTCGTCTCTTAATTAATCAAACTGGAAGAGCAGAAGCACAAATAGTTTTCCATGTCTTATTGGTACTATCCCTATGAATAATCAAAGCTCAGGGTTTCACAGACTCTATGGACCACAGTTGAGCACATGGACTGCCGAAAAGGAAGGGGGTGCATGCGAATCCCTGACTGTTGCAGATCCCATTACCTCATCCTGGAAATTGAATAAAATAAAATCAATGTATATCTTCCCACTCCAAACTCATGCAAGGCCGTGAATGAAATAAAATATAAAAACTTAAACTAACAGACAAGATCAACAAGGTGAGTTAAAATAGCACATAAGATGAAGTATATCAGGATGTGCTTGTAGACACCAGTGAGATAAAATGGATCACATGGGGAGCTCTTCCTGTTACCCACCATTTGTTAACCATGGGTATAGACTTGGCCCTCTGTAAGATTTAATTTCTAGCGAAATGGATTTCAATTCTAATGTTCTGTTTCATTGTTTATAACACTAGATCATTATGGGAAGAAGAAAATATCCAGAATATTACAGAAGTAAAAACAAACACATTAAAAACAAATGGTAAAAATTACCTAATACTGACTCAAACTTTTATTAAAATGTCTGTTAACCAAACCAATATAAAACATACAAGGCTAAAATTAAATATTAAACAATATTTTTTCTTTGATACATCTGCCTTATTAAGGGTGCAATCCTATGGTCACTAGACACTGTGTGGACGGCCATGGGATTTTTTATTTTCTGGGAACTAAGGTCGGAGCCAGGACACCCACCACAGTTCCCAGAAACCACACTTTCCTCCCCCTCATAACTGGCGCGATTCTTCCCTGTCTCTGCGCTTGGAAACATAGAGGGGTGACAGGGGGAAAGTGAAGATACACAGCTTCCTACGTGCTATGCAGCCTTTCCCCTCCCCCCTTCCTGCTCTGAATCTCCCTAGCTACAAGCAAAATTGCCCGTCTAGCCAAAAATGGAGGGCTCCCAGAGCATGTGGGTGAGGATTGCCTTCGTGCTATGACTGCCCTGCATTGGATTTTTGTCAGGCTCCAAGTTCGGGGACTGGTGACTATCTCCATAGGATTGTGCCCCAAGTGTGATGCGGACTTTAGCTAATCGCATTAGGAAAGTGGTGATTCTTCTCAAAATGTTTTGGGAAAGCAAAGCAGCATTTCCTGGAGTTTGAAATCTCTTCCCCCCCCCCCCCCCCAATTTTTCAATCAACCCTGAGCATGTCTTTTCTGTTTTCTCTCAAGTATATAATGTTGGAGCCAATTGAGAGGCTCTGCTAGGCCTGAGAAAATATCAGTTCCTGGATTTCATTTCTAGCATTTCTTGAAATGGCAAATTCGTATCTTAAATAAGGGCTAAAGATTTCTGCCTTTTCAACATACATGACCACAATATAATTTTTCATCAATGTGGTATAGCAAATATATTGTTGCACTTTGATTGGGAAGACTAGAGTTCAAAAACCTGCTCTGAAATGAAGCTCATTGGATGCTATTGGGCAAGTTACTCTCTTAGTTCAGGAAGAATGGAATGGATAAACCCATATATGATGCCATGGCTCCTTGGAAGAAGGGCAGAATACAATTGTGAACATTCCCAGATTTTCCTGAAAAGAACTGATTACTATAAAAACATTTTTGATTTGTATGGCACTCTCACAGAATGCCAATGAGAGCATTATATCAGGCAATCTGTAGCAAAGATTATTTCTATGAGGCACCCTTTCATTAAGAATACGTCACCACCAAATCCAGATTCTTTAAATCACAATTAGAACTTAATGAGGTGTTCTTGTTGTTGTTTGTAAATTAATGAAGAACTAATGAAGAAAGTATGTATCTATAGGTTAAGATGAGGCACAAGTGTGCAAATATTCAGTTCATTAAGTTAGGGGAGTGAAGGGGAGAGAAAGAGCAAACTTCATTTGAAAACTTCAAAAACGTGCTTAGATATGTTAAACTAGGAAGCTTTCATGCATGAAACTGGAGCTTGTGCTCCACATTGATATGTTAAAAAGTAGATAATTATAGGGTGAGGTCTATCAGCTTTTTCACAACGATTCAAACCCTTAAGTCAAGATACAATTCCTACTCTGGGTATGCCATTGTATGTATTAACTGCCATTTTTAAATGTATATTTATGCCTAAAACAAGGGGACTGAAATAGAGTGCAGATCTGGCATTAACAGCAAGTTTAATTAGGCAATATTTATACTAGCCCATAACGGTTCAAAGCATACATGTTTACTGAAAAGCACAATATAGTATTTCTAACATTTATTTTTACTTATTCAGTCATGTTTGCAATATAGTCTTTCAGAGGTTAAACAAAGAAACCATAATGTATTTCTAGAGATAAATTGCAAGGATCTCTATGAGAAAGTACAATATGCAAATAATACTTTACCAGTTCACACACACACACAGCCCAAAACATTCTAGCAAGAAACTCTCCTTATTCCTGTCACAACTTCACCTCTGTGACAGGAGACATCGTGGCTGTGTGCCAAAACAGAAGAAAGTTTTCCCTTCCTACACCCACAAACACCCACATAGCTGTCTTCAGACATTCACACACAATAGTTAATTAAGCATTTATTACCTACCTTCCACATGTGTTCAAAGCTGCTAATAAAAGTGCACAAAATGGGAGTTAAGTCTCTGTCCCTCTCCCTTGGGAATTCAAAAGGCAATGGGACCAGATGAAAATTGGCTAGGAGCTTAAAATTGGCTAAGACCCCTACTCTAAATAATGATAAAATATCTGCTAGGAACTATTAATCTTAAACTGAATATAATTCATACCCAGTTCATCAGAAATTATGCATATGAATTCCACATCTAATTCTAAATTTTGAAATTTAATAGTGGCATAATATACACAATAGTTATGTTTTAATCCCACAGACCTAGTTCAATTAGTGAAAGATGAATCAATGATACAAAATGGAAGGGGCAAAGATCAAGCAAATGGGCATTTTATTATACCGGTAGGTCATACAGATAAAAGTCATATAGATGTCAAAACAAATTATCATCTTACAATAGTAAGATTTGATAACATTGATCTGCTTAAACTGCCAGAAAATAACTAAACTAAAAGAACCAAACTAAATGGATACAGCAGGTGACAAAAGACCAAGCAAGACTAAATAAAAGATGCCTACAAATTCAAGGACTAAACCTTCCTTGTTATTCCAAGAACACTGTGGTAGAACGTTTTCCCAAAAATTCTACAGATACTCAACAAAAAGCCTTCTTGTGTCCTCAAAGTCTGAGAAACTAGCATGAGGCAAGCTGAGAATGCCCAAACTGCGCAGTAAGAACGTGCGTGGAGAACAGCTGCCAACTCCAGTCGTGTACACTACAGAGATTAAAAAAGTGGTGCATATCCCTGCAAGATGCAGGTATATTGCTCATAGGATCCCCTGTGCTGGGGCAGGAAGTCACAAATGCAGGCTGCACAGCTCTCACCAATCCTACAATTGTTCAGATCAGTAATAGGAAAGGGGCACTAAATGGATCCCCAGAACGCACGAACTGCAGGAATCAGACATACTGCATGCAGGCAGAACCATGTCCCCAAAATAAGCACTGTGAAAATGTGCTCAGGGCACACATCCCTTTCAAGTTACCAATTTTAACTTCATTAGGTTCAGCAGCTTATTTCGCTGTACTATAAAAATTTCTCCCTAACACCATGATTGCTGTTGTCTTAGGGCTTCACAACATCAGGACTTTTGTCCTTCAATTTACCGGGACTTCTGCCTCTGGATTCTTTGCAGGATTAAGAATGGCTCCTTACATGGGCTGACATTAACTGTTTATCTTCCTTGATAAATTCTTGGGGAGTTCTATATAGTTCATTTTACAGCCACCAGATGATGATGTTGCTGTTGTAGTACCATTACAGAAATACACAGGAAGTAAAGCGCTTCACTAGCACTTCCCAGAGAAAAATCCATCTTTCCCCTCCACTTTACAATGGTGGGATAAAGGTCACAAACCGCAGGAGGAGCTCTGGAGGTTGATGACGTTGTGTAAAGGACCGGCAGACTTCTGTGAATAACCAATCTTGATCACACGATATAAACCCGGGGTGGAGAGGCCCTTAATTACTACTGCAAGAAATCTTTTTAAAAAGTTATCATACACTTTCCTAAATCAAAGGCAGTGGGGGTAGGGGAGAGATCAACCACTGGCCATCATCAGCTTAGAGTTTGCAAACCTAGAAATGCAAGCTGCAAAATCTCTTGTTTTCACCTCTTGGCTTAGAAAGGGGCACTGGGATTTAGCCCTCCAGGACAGCTCACAAAGCAACTCATGCTGCATCAGAGTGGACAGCATTTTATCAAATATGATATTCTGGGGGCGAGAGTGGGCTAAAGACTGTCTGAGAGGAATACAAGCCTTTTCTAGCAACTGTGTGTACCTCATCAGGGAGCCCAGCTTCTCAGTTGAACAGCTATGAAGTCTGGGAACAATACAGAGTTCAGTTTTAAATTCAGTTTTAAACTCAGTTTTAAATTTGCAGAAGGAGCAGTCCCAAAATTCTGCTTGCAGCTATCAGACTCTTCTCAATTCTCTTGGCATGTGCTCTCTCCAGCCGGCCTGAGAAAGTCCTGACTCCACTTTATTCCTCTGCTTTCCTTTGTAGATTCAGCTACTACTTTCTAAGTAGTTGTGGATTTAAACAAAAATTGCGAACAAGTAATGCAAAGCAATGAAGCAGCAGGATCAAAAATGTACAATTTCATAGGAAGTAGAGATTAAGGATCTGTACAAGTTCAACTCTGAATACAGCCATTTCACTGGCAGTCTAATAATAGTAAAATGGGGGAAACCCCAAAGCCCTCTCACAGGAACCACAAACTGAAAGTGCAATAGAGAGACACAAATATCTGAAGGGAAACAAGCATGCATAGTGCTTCATGGGAGTCTGAAGCAACAGAACTGTTAGCTTGTGCAGATCAATGTTTACCCTAGAATAACTTAAATTTATTTGAACTGAATGAAGTAAAAGAAATATTCCTACGAAGATAAGAGGAACAATCAAGGCATTTGCAACCCAGAAACAAAGTTGCAAGGGTTCTCAGGTTAGTGAAAAGGTTTGGTAAAGTAACTGAGCCATTTTCAAGCAGTTACCAACAGCTCTCACATGCCATGCCAGCTGGAAAGAAATGGCAGAACTGTGTGATTACAGAAGCAATCCTCTCTCTCTCTCTCTCTCTCTCTCTCTCTCTCTCTATATTCCAGAACACAGCTAGCTGGGGTTACCTGTGATAAAGTCAGTTTTCCACAAAATACATGGAAAAGTAGACCAAGAACAAAACACCCCAACTTCACTGGCCAGGAGAAAATGTTATTCCTGTCTTTGAAGTATCCCACTTGGTAAGGACAACTATTTTACTATTTCTCTGGATTGAATACTCTACCCTGTAGAAGTCTGACATTAACAACTTTATTGATGGATGGGAAAAAAGAATGGGTAGAATGCACAAATTCTAAACATTTAATACATGCGTGGAATAAATTTAAACGACTGATTCACACCGAGTTCACAGAAAAAACAATTGATGTTCATGCACGTGTGCACACACACAGTTCATTAGATGGATCAGAAACCTCAGTTTAAATGACCCCTTGTAGTACACTATAAAAGTGATATAATTACTTTTATGGCCACATCCATTTTAGCATCCTTTCAAACTGATCTTCTACAGCTAAGCTCTATTATAATAAAAACATATTGCCATTTCCCCACCCCCATATTATAAAGCATTTTTCCAGAGCCACTTCAAACATGATGGATTTTCTATACAACAGCTCTCCCATTTAGGAAACGCTATGAAACCACATACAAAAAAAAAAGATGTGTGTGGAATCACCACATGTAATGATCTACAGGTAGTTTGCACACATACTCACAGAGCAGCCAAATTCCAAAATATTACAAACAATCCATGTGTTTCAAATACATTTCTCTCAATTCCAGCAATAATCTAGGACTGAGGATTGGGATGAGGGTGGAATCTGTATTCGAACACTCTCAAGATCCTTTTGCACTGTCATCACAACAATGCAATCCTTTCATTAACATGGTGAGTTAAGTAAGTGAAGTATGTTTAAAAGTCGCTGTGGGTCATAGAATAAAGATTTAAATTTCTTTGTTATCAAAAATTGGTGTAGTTTTCGGTGGGATCATAAGAACATTATATTTCACTATTTTACATTCCACATTTTTTAAAGCAAAGGAAGCTGTATTAGCCTTATTTAGAAACTCCACAGCACTTAAAAGTGTCTCTAGTAAAACTATCAAAAGCAAACAAACCCACCATAGATGTCAAAATTAGCAAATAACTGTTCCTATAGTTTACAATACTCGGAGCTAGCAACACCCTATAAAACCTTTGCTGAGAACTGGAGTTGATGTTTTGTAGCCCTCTTTGTAACTTCGGTGAGCACCAATACGGAAAGCACCACCCTAGCTTTCTCTCTCAACTTCAGAGAGCAAAACATGATTGCCCTACTGAGCTTTTTGTAATCTGGAGAATAAGCAACATCACTTTTTATCCACTGCAAAGAGCATCTGAGTTACCTTCCCCTACTTTAGGAAATGAAATTGGAATGGTCTAGTACTGCTCTTTCCAGCAGTGGAAAAGACTAGGAGGGTGGCAGTAATTTGTAGGGCAAGCTGGGAACTGTGTTTAATCCTGTGCATATATCTTGCACAGTTTGGTGAAGTTGTGTAGATTTCATTCAAACTACTAACTTTGCTCAGATTTTTACACATGGTCATGACAAAACTGTTTCGTTACTTTTGAAGGCATCAATTTAGGAAAAACCCGGATTTGTCAGGATTTTTGATAACAAATCTGGGAAGGGGGAGAAATTATGAAATTTGATGAAAAATCCGGATTTTTCCCATCCTCCCCAGCCAATGGGCAGCTATACTTTAATGAGAATTAACAGAAACGCTTACAGATCCGCCATTTTAAAAGATAAAGAGATGAAACTTGGCAACATGATAGCTTTAAGGAAGGGCTTTAGCCATACCAAATTTGAAGCAAATCTGTTCATCCACTGACTTTTAGGGATTTTTTAAAGTTGGAGGTTTTAAAATGTATATATATATTTTAAAAACTGTCATTTTTAAAGATAAAGAAATGAATTCTGGCACTATGATAGATCTCAGGTAGGGCTTTATTCTTGCCAAGTTTGAAGCAAATCTGTTCATCCATTGATTTTTAGGAATTTTGTAAATTTTGAGATTTTAAAATTATTATTTTTAAAAACCGCTGGAGCCATATCCTTCAAACTCAGGTTCTCAAACCTCCTCTTTAGAGTATTGCACCTTGAGAATTTTCAGCCCTTGGCATCAAGAGAATCTCACGTTTTTAGCTAAGAAGTGCTGTTCAAGCAGGGCACCTTTCCTGTTGCAGATTTGGTGGGCAGTCGGGCACCTGAAGCTCAGCAGAGGTGAGGCATCCACAGATCAAAATGTGGAAAAGGAGAGGTCAGTCAAAGCAGCCCACAGAGCAAAATGGAACAGACCAGAGGCCTTTTTCTCAGAGTTCCACATCATGGGTGATGAAGGATCATCCTCAGAGAAAAACTCTCACGATCAACAGTGAGGTATCAGTCGTGAGAGAAGCTCTCATCTTTGTGGATGTCCTGTTTATGTGGATGTTGGAACCTGGCATGTCGTTGCTTTGCTTTGCTACCCCTTCCCTTCCATTTCACTTTGTTCACTTGTGAGCTAGGCTCTGTCTGCACTGCTGGCATGCAATGCAGAACGGTTGAAGTGCGTGTCGGAGAAAAATAGATAGATTTGTGGCTTGGGCTGGCTGACATATCTCTTAGGGACAGAGTTAGACTGAAGACACAACTCAGAGATAGCTGTAGCTGAACCCTGAGAGGCTGGCATACCACACAGAGCCTTTTAAGAGCATCTCAGAATCAAGTGTTGGTGCAGGTGTTGGCTGGTTGGAAGCTTTGGCTGGCATCAGTTACAACTCAGAGACGGCTGTAGCTTAGTCCTGAGAGGCTAGCGTGCCACACAGAGCCTTTTAAGAGCATCTCAGAGTCCAATGTTGGTGCAGACAGAGGTGGCTGGTGGCGGAGGTTTTTTTTATAAAACAAGGGTCACCAGATGTGACCAAGCTATAAGCTGGCACCCTACCCCCAGCCACAGGGTACAAGTGCACAGCCTGGCTGGACTGTAGGGAGACTTTGGCAGAGAGAGAGGGAGGATTGTTTGAGGCTGGAAGCTGGAGACGTTGGCTGGCTGGCATAAGGCAGAGAGAGGCTGAAGGCAATCCAGATTCACCTGTAGCTTGGCCCTGAAAGGCTAGCTTGCTACCCAGAGTGTTTTAAGAGTGCATCAGAGTTGAGCAGGCGTGCAGGAAGAGGGGAGGTGGAGGCGGCTGGCGGCAGAGTTTTTTAAAGTAAGAGTCACCAGACATGACCAAACAATAAGCAATACCCCTGGCCTCAATAAGCAATGCCCAGCTGGACCATCTGGAAACTTTGCAGAGAGTGAGGGAGATTGTTTGAGGCTGGAGGCTTTGGTTTGGCTGTAATGACTTAGAGAGAAAGACAACAGAGGCTGCACAGACAACCCAGAGACACCTGTTGTAACTTAGCCCTATGGTGCTGGCAGGCAATGCAGGGTATTAGAAGAGTAGTGTGATTGTGCAAGAAGTATACAGGAGTTCAAAATCTGAATGTAAAAGTGGTATCAATGCTCAAGCCTCGAGAAGCTAATGTATATAAGTGAGAAGTATGAATGGGCGAAGTAGTGCCTACCGCCCATAACACCCACCCTAACGTTAGAGTAGAGAAACTTGTGACAATCATACACAAGGTTTAAAAAATTGAAATTTAAAAATAAAAAAGCTAGCCAGCCAGCCGGCAGCAAACCCTGTTAAAAGCAGCAGCAGTTTGCAGCAAAGTGAGGATACAGTCAGAAAAGATATTTGGGGGAAGGTGAGAATGTATCACACAGAGTATAGCAAAAGCTTCAAAGTAAAGCAAAAGCTACAAAAGTAGGAGTAAGTGAAGTTAATTTCAGATATGTTGTTCTTTAGTTCAGTGATTTTAACATTAAGATGCTATGTAGAACAGATTTGTCTTAATTGTGTGCTGTAAAATCAGATATGTGACCAAGACTATGTTCAGGTGCCCCCCCCCCCCGGTGCTGGACACGTCCCCTGGGGGCCAGACATGTTGGTGGGCATGCCCCCTTAGGAGCTGACCATGCTGTCCTCCTTTTTGGTTTCCAAAATATGGTCACCCTAGTCAACATGCTTTTTTTCCCCCTGTAAAGGACAAATAGCAGCTTCAAGGGGCAGGGACCTGATCTCATTTTGAAAATGGAGCAGGGGAAAGATTAAACACCCCTCCCCTATTGCTGTTCAAAACAAATAAGCAGTCCTCACTCTCCAGCTACATTTCAATTTTTTAAGGAAGAGTTGGGAGATCCATCACAGATCTCTTGTGCAAGGTGTAGTTTAGGCCATATAGGAAGGTTTGCAAATCTAGGCAATGCAGTGTTTCTTTCATAGAACAGTTGCAAGACTCGTCTGTTCTTTATTTCTTACACTTTTAGACTACCCAATAACTAGAGTTCTATGGGCAGTTTCTCTTCTCTGCAAGGTCTGAAAAATGTGAATTTTACAACAGTGGTAAGGAGATAAATTCCAGTGACAAAAACGCCATGCATCATCTGCTTCTGAATCAACACAAATGCTATGCAGTATTCTATTTGGTAATTTTTACAAGCTACTTGGCACACATAAAAGGCCTGCTCCACTATACCTATTTCCACTCATAACATGTGTGTGGTGGTGTGGGGTGGGGTGGGATGAAGCATTTTCAACATTTCTGCTAGTTCTATACATTTTCTACAACAATACAATCCTATTTATTAAAATAGCCCAGGAAACATCCAAAACTTTTAGATAATGCAAGCTAGATAAACAAAGGAACTGTTTACATAATGATTACACTGGCTTACGGCTATACAGATAATGGTTTCCACTGTATCAAATACTCTACACACATGACATCAGGTAAGGTACATACGCAGTACTGCAATACGTGTTACTAATGGGTCACAAAGATAGCTAAAGACTAAAATTAAGGGATATGTGGAGATTTCAAATCTCAGTTCTTTGCCAAAACAACTCCCAAAATGTCATTTCCATTTTTGGCAGGCAAGACTGCAATGCACTCAGTTCATTAGTGAATTACTGAGCAAGGGTACACCAAACAAAAAAAACACTACAAAACTCTAGCTAGCGATTGCCACATGATCTAACAGAACCCTGCCATTAGCACACCTCTGATTTTAAGAAGAAACTCAACTGAACAATTTGCAGCTCTAAACAACTGTGGTCTCCCATAAATATTAGCCAGCCTCTATATAGTCCTGTTGTGTAGCTTTTAACCTCAATATTTATGAACATATGAAGCTGGCTTATACTGAATCAGGCCACTGATCTTTCTAGCCCAGTACTATCTACTCTGTCTGCAACTCTCCAGAGTCTTTGGCTATTTTCCAGCTCTGGTACCTATGATTTTTTTTAATGAACTTGCCAGCTGGTATAGAACCCGAGAGCTTCTGCCTGCAAAGCATGTGTGCTATCACTGAGTTATAGAATCTGCCCAGAAGGGAAAATGCAGCATCTGAGGCATTTTGCTACTGATCATGGAAATATGGTGGACTGAAGATCAGAAACAAAGTGGTTTCTTTTTTAAGACAGTTGAATTCTTTTCTTTTTTCAAATCATGTAATTTCCAAGCTTATATACCATGACTGTTTGACATGCTTACTCAAATATTTAAGGATTAGAGAAGGGAATAGACACCCTGTGCCTAGTTGCTTCTAGCATGTAGGGGCTAACCTATTCTCCCCCTGCTCGCACTTTCAACCACAAAGCAGCTATATCAACTTGGTATTTTTTACATATCTTTCTGGCACAAGAAGAACTGATGGAAACACAGGGAGAAAGTTGATCAACCTATCTTGCATTTGTTCTAAATTTGGAATTAAACTATTCTATAAGAAGTATAATAAGCCCAACAATACAAGTTCATGATCCTGTTAATCCCATGCACCACAAATATGCCAATTACTTATAGCCCTCCAGAACGTTTTCAAGCATAGTCAGTACTGAAAATGTTGCCTACTCCCGCCTTACAGTATCCACTAGAAGACTGTACTACATACAGGAAATTATCAAGTGCAGAAATGGCATTATATGGTTTCCAAGACACACATGTCACAACTATTGAAGTTCACAGAATAACTCACTCTTTAAGACAGGGGTGCAAAACCCATAACCTGTGGGCTGCATGGTGCCCCCTGCAAGGCTTTAACTGTGAACCTTCTGCTGCAAAATGCCCCCTCCCCCCACCAACTTCCTCATACAGATCACTTTTTTCCTACCACTGCTAGCACCAAGGGAAGAGCGATCTGTGTCAGGGTTGCTGGGATCTGTGCAGGCAGCTGTGAGTATGTGTGCATGCATGTGCGTAGCCCCTGAGCCAGCATTACTTGTGACCCTTGGGGCCAAAATCTTTGTGCATCCCTGGTTTAAGAGGAGACATATTATTCTTCTCTTTGGACATATGTCAGGCAAAAAGAGGAAACCTACTAGGACTGGCCCGGGGACCAAATCCAGCCCTCTGGGGTTCCTTCTCTATCTACGACCCCTTTCTCCCAATGATTGGTGGTTTCCCAACTTTTGTAAAGGTTTCCCCCCATTCTAAAAAGTTTAAATGCTTCTCCTAAGACTTAGTTCTAGTCAGTAGGAGCTTCAAACTAAAATATGCTGGGGGATTTTGTATTTTTTTAAATTTTGGGCCCCACCCTCTCTGCAGTTGGTGCCAGCTGCCACATGAATGCACCCCCCACAAGAGCTTCTCATAAATTGAATTTCACCTTCGGGCTGAACGAGGTTCCCCTGGACTAGGAGATATATATGATGTAACAATGAACCAATAAGCCTAGGAAGGTTTGCAGGTGAAGACATAACTTCTAAGAACTGATATCATCAATTTCTTGTGCAAATTGGACACTATAATTAAATCTGAAAGCACAGGATTATTACATTATCAGCAGATTAAAAGTGAGCATTTTAATCAGAACTTTCCCCTGAATGGATGGTCAATGCTGATAGCATTGTAATACAGAAAACAATTTTATGGTCAGTTCTGATGGCATTGTAATTTTATATAATTTGATGTCTGAAAACTGTTTTCAAACTAATGATGCATTTGCTTGAGAGAAATATGTATTAACCAAACAGTCTCTAACTGATATTAAAAATAAGATAAAATTGATTCACTAGTAAAAACAAGCTAGTTTAGGTCTATCAAATCAGTTTAATGACCTGGTTCGCATGGCATAGTGGGCTGATCGGGGGTTGTTTAACCCACGATTAGCTGCAGTGCATGCAACATTTTAAAGATATAATACCTATTGAGGCTTATTTGAGTATTAAACAACTCTCAGTTTGCTGTAGGGTTATGCAAGAGTTGTTCAACTCTCAAATATCCTTTTGTCGCTGGCTTCACACAACACAGCAACCCCGTTCAGGGTTGCATATGGGTTGCATATTCAAACTCTCACTCAGTATATGCTGCAGCTCATTGTGGGTTAAATAACCCATGGTGAGCCAGCCCTGTCATAGGAACCTGCTCAATAACTGTCATAGAAACCTGCCTTCGAATCTTACTGAATATTGTTCCTTAAGTATTTGTCCTTCCTGTTTTGTAAGCATTTTCAATTAATGCACATTAATAAAGTGCTGCTGATGTCATCTCTGACAAAAAACAGAGAGCATACATATGTAAAATGAATTTGGCATTCACAAATGTCTCTTTCAAACCAGCAAACAAAGGGAAGAAAATCCAAAACTCATCTTAGTTTTACAGCTGCAGAGTATTCCTGCTTTATGCAGAGTTAGAAAGCAGCCCATTTGCCGCATTTATATTCTTTTATGATTTCTAACAAAATAAAAACAGATATTTTAAATTCACTCTTCTTAAAACATGCTTTTGCACATAGTTCCACGGATATCAAAGAAAATGCATGTGCATAAGTGTTTAAAGAATTATGGCCTCAGGGCATGGATTAATTAAAAAGTAAAAGTACAGTTCAGTATTATTGTCAGATTTTATTTAGTCTGAGGATGGGGAGGCTTAGAGTTAGAAGGAAGAATTTCTTGCTGCACAACTCTTAAAACTGTATCAACATTCTCATTTCCACCTCTAAAATTTACCAGTGATAAGATTCCATTCATTTCCTATGTTTTATTATTTAATACTTCCTAACATAAAATTTCCTTAAATTCTTGTTCTTCTTCATCATCACCATCAAATTAGAAAGTTTGTAGGAA
Organism: Anniella stebbinsi; assembly: GCA_029215795.1. Lineage (NCBI taxonomy): Eukaryota > Metazoa > Chordata > Lepidosauria > Squamata > Anniellidae > Anniella > Anniella stebbinsi. Next base: position 188,531,194 of record JARDYH010000002.1, read on the forward strand.
TTTCTGGAGAATCAAGGTACAAGAAACAGTATCTGAAGGGTCAGACTACCAATATTTACAGTACAATCCTATGCATGTCTACTCAGAAGTAAACCCTATTAGTTCAATGGGACTGATTCCCAGGTAACTGAATACAAGATTGCAGTCATAGTCCTTAATACAATACATGACTACTCAGAAGTTCTGGAGTGCCAACTTTTCTCGATCAGATTATATAGTCATTTGTGCTGTGTTTTTCTGCTATGGCCTATTAAATTCAGAATTTTGCATCCATTCACGAATGGATTATCTATCTATCTATCTATCTATCTATCTAAAAAATTACTTCAGCTGCTTCCCCCACCCCACCCCCATTCACTAGGACAAATACATTCACACAACTCTCAAGTAAATTCCACGTTCCCACTGAACCTTTTACAGAGAGCCATTTATTGGAATTTCAGTACACAACACTATTTCTTTATTGCCAAATTGATCCTTTGAATATTAAAGCCATATCTTCTATTTAAACCAAAACTAAAACATGCATTCAACTGTGTCATTATAACTGCCAGGGCACAAGAAATTCCAAATATTAACAATGGATATATAGGCTGCTAGCCTTCCACGGAGACTTTTTCACAAGTATCGGGTTAGCAAAATAAAATTCACATGTCAAATAGAAAACTCCTCAATATTAACTAGAAATATGATATTTGAAAGAACACAAATATCTCAAATTTTAAAAAATGGACAAGTTTCTGCTGACACTGGCAGGCTAAACATTTTATTCAAAGCCTCTTCCTGAGATACAATTTTCTCTTTCCCCCTATCTCTCCCCCACTCCGCCTGTCTAAGGGTTCATGAAGTCTAGGTGTATAGCTGTTTCAAAGGGCTTGCTGCTCTGAAGTCTACCTCTCCTTTTCATACACATTTGTTGTCACTCTTCACTCTGCTGCACTGTAATCGTTGTGTACATAAGTCAGTACAGTCAGGGCAATTTCTAGTCTTCAGTGCACATTCCCAAAGTGTGCCAGGTCAACAAAGAAAAGCACTTTCTGTCAACATCTGGAGCATTTCAAACCAAGATTCAATCCAAGACCATAAAATGAGAGGGGTGAAACCTGAGACCCTGAAAAGTACTGCCATGTGAATGCAGCGGGATGCTTCAACAACCTTCCCAAGTCAAGATCGTTATCAGGTATAGAGCAAAGGGGAAGGTCTTGGGGGCAAGGAAGGTGATCACATGTTATGAAGGAGATGCAAGAGCAGTCTGGTGTGAAAGAGCAGCCAGAAGCAGCTATTTTACTACCACATTTTAAGTGCAGTTACCATTTACTGCTCTAACATCAAAATAGATATAAAATTGTACAAAACAAGGACTGAAGCAGTAACCAAAACAGATAAGAGCCAATGGTCAATTTCATAAGAACTTCTTGTATCGTTTCATACATTTCCCATGTCTGTATAGTTACATCACTCTGCATTACCCATGTTCTGATATTCCCCATTATAATTTTTGCTCTCTTATAAATATTATGTCCATGGTGGTGAGAGGCTGCATGTGCCTTTCAGAAAGATAAACTGAATACACTATTTCTCTGGTAAACAGCAACTGATATGGTAGATTTTCAGACTATGTTTGTATGCAGGAATAGGGTGAGCCACTTCATCTAGAACATTCGCAGTATTTCTAAAGATTATAATTCAAAATAAAAAGGGACAATCCAAGCTTCCCCAAGCACAATCAGTACAAAACACAGGCAGACAGTTCACCGGCAGTGCTCAACCTTGGCCTGGAGGCAAACAGATCAAACAGAAAGGGTAGGAGCAGGACCATATGGGCCAACAGAGTGCTTTAAAAGTATCTGTTGGGAGAGCCGTTAGAGAAGCAAAGAACAGGCGGAAAATAAATCCATTGAATATTATTAGCAATAATATTCAGGGCACATAACCTCTTCTGCAATACTAACTGGGATAGCTTGAAATGGCACTTCATTCTGTCTTTAAAAAGACATTCTGTAATACCTTCTGTCCTGTGTTGTGCTTCTCTAGCAATGCTGGCCCCACACCCTGGGAACTACTGGACAGTGGCACTGGAATCTTTGCCACCAACTACACTGAAGGTCATGGACAATTTACGAAATCCAAAGGAAGTGAATGCCTCGTGCTTATATCTGGTTGCTAAAGCTTCCCCTAACTCTGAAAGCAGCATGAGTGTGGGGTGGGGGTGGGGGGTGGGGGGGAGATGAATGCAGGCTAGGGGATGGAGGGGAGAAATAGTCCTGATAGACCAGGTGCAACCTATTGGGCATAGGTTACCCACCAATGTTTTAATAGGGTGGGCCTTCCCAACACATCAACTGAACAGCTTGATCCCCTGTGAATATATTACGGGATAGCAGCACAAGTGATGCTTCAATCAGTTATGTCATTTGCTGCGTCTGTAATTTTAATACAGCACCTATGCTGTCTAGAATATAAATTTTACTGAAAAATGGCAGTCTACCATGTGAACACATTCACACGTACAAAATCGCACAAAAAAGACTTTAAAAAGAAACATATTCCGTACTTCCTTGCAATAAGACAAACATTTATGCCCTTCTGTATTCCAAAACCAATAAATATAAAATTGCTGACACTGCAGTTATGCTAAAACTATTCCTTATCAGAAACAGCAAACCATCTAGATTCATCCCTTCTTCCCCCAATTATGAGCACAAAACAAGACTAGCATATTTCTCTCAAGTTTAACAGAATTCATAAAGAGAAGAAAATAAACAAAAGCTAAACTTTTGTTCACTTATACAATCTGAAGTACAAGTTTCCTCTGATCACTGGATAGTTTAAAGTACTTGCAGTGTAAAGCGATTTTGCCCCTCAAAAGGCTTAAGCAAAGCAAACATCTTCATATGTGTCTCGAAGTTTATGATTCCCAATGGACTGCACTAGTGAAATAAGAAACCACATCTACAGTCATCTATATTCTGACAAGGTAATTTGCTAGCATAGCTCTGAAAGACATCTAGTTCATATACGAACTGTTTGGAGAGAGATAACTGTTGCGAGATTACTAGGATGATTTGGACATAGACTTTGATCCAGAGGAGGAGGAAAAACAATTAAGAACCATCCACACTGGGTACAGATCCAATTCAGCAAGTCACAATCAGTATGATTTATTGGTTTATTGATTTATTTTTGCTTTTATATCCCACCTTTTTCTTCCTTAGGGAACCCAAGGCAGCATACCTAATCCTCCTCTCCATTTTATTCTCGTAACAACCTTGTGATGTAGGTTGGGCTGAGAGTCTGTGACTGGCCCAAAGTCACCCAGTGGGTTTCCTGGATCTCCCGACTCCCAGTCCAACACTTTAGCCACTACACCACACTGGCTTAAAACTGTAGGAAATCTCAGTAACATGACAAAGCCATTTGTCAGGCATATTTTTACATTTCTTTTATTAAACATTATCAACCAAAACATTTACTGTCTTAATACATTCATGTCAGTAATTTTCCCTCTTTCATCCAGGTATCAGTCACTCATAGTGTTTCTGATCCTTTGCAATGGGGACATTAGCCAGTAGAAGGAAATGGGTCTTTAGCTGATCCTATTAAATAAACAGGGTGGCCCTTCATTAAGCCTAGACCTCCCTTGTCCTCATATATTCTCCTCCCAGCTTCTCCACATAAAATGATTTTTAGAATGAAACTTTAGTAGTGGCACCATTTGCTTCCCGGAGCAGTTAAAAAGAAAAGAATACATGGTGTAAGCCACCTTAAATGTTTTAAAAAATTAATATTTTCATGAGGATTTCCTTTTAACTGCTACCATCAACAGCCACTGTTTCCAAAATTGATATTAGCAGAAGAGATAGATAAAAAAAGATATAAGGTGCTCTCTTTAAAAAAGCAACCTAAATGGTGTCAGACCATGCTGAAATTAACCTTCCTGTTTAATTAATACGAGAAATCAAGAACCAACATGCTGTACTATCCCATATCTAAATACATAGGACTACAAATGCTAAGCGATAACCTAAGAAGCAGCTTAGCAGGTACTTTCAGAAAGTGTTTAAATCTTTTAACACACAGCTCAAACACTCATTTTATAAAAGGCAATGACATCCCCTGGTGTGTGCTTTCACCAGATTACATGCATGCTCTTAAGGTGCATATGTTGAGCTATGAGCTCAAATCCTACTCCTACAACATGCCTTACTGCTCTGCATAGAGACATTATAACTGGAAAGACACCAACAGATTTGGGTAATAATAACAGTGATGCATTCAGGAACAAGACTTATAAAAGCAGAAGAAAGTTTAGGGATAACAGGGACATGCATTTTCATATACCGTCATACTTGACCAGTGATAGAAAGAAACACACACAGAGGCAGTATGACCACTTGTAATACAACAAAATCCTAATGCAAACATTTTGAGGTACAATAAAATTAGCACAAGCAACAGAAAATTCACATCTGGAATATGTCTCGTCTAAGCTTCAATGCAAATGAACAGGGAATTGTTTCATGCCATTTAAAAAGATACTCCATGTCATGATTCAAAACAACAAAATATATTTGAAAACAAACAAACAACACACAATCTCTCCAATCTCCCTTAAGGCCAATCTATATGTATCATCAATACATGCATGGCTACTGCAAGCCTACAACTTCTCCCTCATATCACTATTTCATTAAGGACAATGCATGAGGTGATGTCATTGTACTTTGCATTTCCCTGCCCTCCTTCAAGCAGCACCCAACTGCATGCAGCAGGGAAACACAGAGTGCAATGACATCATGTTACACATCTTACCTAAACATTGCCAGTGGGACATGAGAGGGGATATAGGCTGGTGGTGGCATGATGTTTATTGCAACAATCAGTTTCAACCTTAGTGTGAATGCATCAACACCTACCTGCAGTTGGGAGGTGGATCTAAGGTGATGTCAGCCAACTCCTTCTGAATCCTATGGCAAGAAATCATCAGAGAAGATAAGTAATTTCATAAAGTACCAGTGTAAGAATGCAGTATAAATTCCATTCACAACAGCCACAAAAGCTTTTTGAGAGGGAAATTTGTTGCATGAATCAATGAAGACATAGCCAGGTCAACATTTCCTATTCTTAGTTATCTTCATAACAATCCTCTGACACTGCTATTATACCCACCTCACTGGCAGGGAACACAGGTTAAGAGACACTGGCTCAAAATCAGCAAATCAGTCCAAGACTTTGAGGCCAGCTCTATCAATAACTTCCAGTGGGGCATACTAGCTTCCCACAGAGGCTGCTAAACCAAAATATATTCTAACTGATCATCTTAATACCATCACAGCAATGAACACAAAATAGTATGGACAGATTTCCCCACAGTAACCACAATGGAAGAAATCCAAGCATCAATTAAATCACTAACAAAATTCCCATTGATTTTTATCACTTAAGAGGTAAAAGGAAGCTATGGTCAGAGACATACAGAGCATTCCTTCTCTTTGCTTCTCTCTCCTCAAGAAAAGACACAGTTATTTTACAGCCAATACCAGGATCTGTCCTCCCCTATGTAAATTTATAATGAAAGGCTCCTCCTCTTTACACAACCTCTGTATCACAGTAACATCAATAGGAGTCAGCTGGAGAGCACTGGACTCATCAGACAACTTGCTGAAAATATTGATTCATGTTCCAGTCATACCACAGATATAGAGGTGTCATAAGTGTGAGGTTAGTAGAATCCAAATATTTGCAATCTTAATTAACATTGATTATTCTTCTTATTGAAGCAATGATAGGTTTTGCATGAAAATCTGAAAACAACTGTTGCCTTCACATTAATTTAAGAAATGAAAAATATTAATTCTAAACGCAAGCAACAATAGAAGTTTTACATATAAAATTTTAGTATTTTACATATAATCAGACGATCTCAAAGCAGCTAGAAACCTTAATGAAATCTTTACAGTATTCCTGTACACAGACTATTGTCATCATCTACAAAGTGCTTTGCTAAAGGCCATCCAGTAAATTCAGTAGAAAGGAAGAATTAGGTACAGATATTCTTGATTCCAAGTTAAATGCTCTGAACCTTTCTGGGTGTAAATTCAAGTGGAAGGTTAGAGCTATAGTTATGAAAAGGAGATTCTTGAAAGGAAGAAAATGCATCTGGGAGTGGGCAGAAAGTTGTGAATTTTACAGAAAGAACAATAGCACAAAGATATCTGTGAAGACAAGCCATCACAACCTCTTGACTGTATAGGCAGAGAACTCAGTTCATGCTTAAGGATAATCTCACCTCTTGGCACTGGTGGAGAGGAGCTTGGAGTTTTTACTCATGCTGACTTTACTTTCCTTCTTCTTAGGTGTGTTTGTTTCTTTCTCGGTCTGTTGGTTGGAGGATGAAGATGAGGAAGAGCTGGTACTAGCCCTCGAATCGTCATCCGACATAGCTACCCCCCGCTACGTACCCCAAACCTGGAGAAGAGACACCACAAGGAGCAGGGAGGGAAACGGAGAGTTAACACTCGGACAAGGAACCTAACTGCCATGGCGGGGTCTAGGGTCTACCTTTTCAGAAACATTTTCATTTCCCTCCAAAAGCTTTGAAGGAAGAAACAGAGAATGGATTTATAGAGGAGAAAGAAGTAGCTCTCCCGCTGCCCGGTTCAGTAACATATAGTGCCAGCTCCATCTCTGGAAATGTGGAGAGAGGAGAAGGACAGGGACACACACAGGCCACAAGAATTAATAAAAAGGAAACAGGATTAGGGAGACTAATTTCCTTTTTAAAAAATCTCTTCCTCCAATCCTTTACACAAGAGTCCAATCAACCCCCCTCTCCCAAATATCTAGTCCCAAGAGCATCGAAGACACACGCAGAAGAGATCGGCGCCTCGACAGTAGGGGGAAAAATTGGTGGAAGAGGGGCAGAATCAGTGCCAACAAGGTTATGGGGAAAGAAGAGATGCAGTACCCCGAGAGAAGAAGTCAGTACCAGGAAGGGTTGACCAGAAAAGGGGGATGCCTAAAGAGATTAGAGGAGACATTAAAAACCCCAGCAAGTGTGGGGGACGGGGGACTTTTCAGGGGGTAATACTTTTCAGAAGGCGCATAATCAGCGATTTACTAATTCGGGGCAAGGGGAGAAAGGTTGCCCCCCAAAGGCAAGGCGAAGAGTGGAGGGGGGGATCTGTGTGGGGCAGAGAAACCAGTAGCTGTCGGCAAGCATTTGTGGGCAGGGGGTGACGAGAATTTTCAAACTAAAATTAAAGGACCGGGGGGCGGGGGCGGGAAAAGACTCTCTCCAATTTGAGAAAAGGGGCACCCTGCCCCCACTCTTCGCTTCTCTCTTCATTACTTCTTAACCCTCAGTAACCCCCCTTTTTTACAACAACAACCCCCCCGCCATTCCTACCCCCTCCACCCCATCTCTTGCGTCCTCTCTTTCAGGCAGGACGGGGGGGGGGGGGGAAGAGTTACACATCCAGGCACCCTCCTGCCACTGCTGGCCTCCCCCAGCTCAGCCAGCGGGAGCGGCCTTAGGGTGGGGGTGCGGTATCTGACAGCCCCAGACAGGATCGCCCCGATTCCTTTCTCCCTCCCTCCCCCCACCCCGGGTCTCCTTTGCCAACCCAGGTCGCTCGCCCATCTCTCGCTTTCCTTGGGCAGCCAACAAAGCCCCCCCACTTGCCGCCCTTTCCCGTTTCCCCTCAGCGCCCTCCCGGGCCAAAGCCGTGCCGGGGGGAGAGGGAGCTGCGCCTCGCCGTGGAGATGGGGTGCCCCTTTCCCCATACCTCTCCCTTTGTGTCTGGCTGCTCCTCCTCGGTGCGGCTGGGCCTGGCCACTCGTGTCTCTCTCGCTGGGAGAGAAGCGGAAGTGCTGCAACAGCAACTATTAAACAGGCAATGGCTTCCCTCCCTGCCTGCCTGCTTCTGCTCACCCCCCCCCCCCCAGCAATGCAGGGCAACCAGCCTGCCGGTGTCACACACGTTACTATATATATATATATATATATATGCGTGTGTATTATACATACACACACGTACGTATACATATATATGCATTCTCTTTCTCAAAGCGGGGGGGAGGGGGGTCGGTACCAAAGAAGGCACGTACTGCCCCATCAAAAGGGAGCTTCCCGAAGGGATATCTCCATATTATCTCCCCCCCCCCCCCGCTCTCCTCTCCCGCGCAAACTGCGCCCTAAGGATTTTTAGATGGGTTACAAGGGAGATCGGGGATGGGCTATTGGTGCGCCTAAAGCAAGCTGTGCAAATACTCCACACCTTGGCAGTGCAGTGTTGAGAGGAGTGCATTAAAAACATCAACACAGTTTACAATAATCATAATGAATGAGAAGCATATTCTTTTTCTGGAGTGGGGCTGAAAGGAGACTTCTTTTGGAAGTGACACCATCAGGTGGGTTGCTTTTCCCTCAGTTCCCCTCACACCAAAAGACTCCTAGCGACCGTCCTTTTCTTCCTCACCTTCGGATGGGAGAGGAGAGAGAGGGACTGATAACTGTCTCAGGGGGTTAAAGCCCCCCTTTTTGCTCGCTTTCTCCAGCAGTAGTCACCACCTACCCGGGCTCTGGAGGCTACAGCCTCAGCAGCCCTTTAACTGCTGCCAAGTGCCAAAGCAACAGGCCTGCCTTGCTAGGTGGACCTGTTTCTCTTCTCTTAGGGCAAAAGGGAATTGCCTTGTCGACTCTACAGCAGCACAGGTAGCTGCTTCTCTACTCCTGTACCACTAAAATAGGGTGACCAGATAAAATCCAGGTCAGGGCTCATGTAACTTTAACAGTTGTAGAGAAAAGGGAATTTCAGCCAGTGTCATTTGTATGCAATTAGTTCCTGGTGAAATTCCCTCTTCATCACAACAGTTAAAGTTGCAGGCACTATACTAGAGTGACCACATACAAAAGAAGGCAGGGCCCCTGCAACTTTAACAGTTGTGATGAAGAGGGAATTTCACCAGGAACTAATTGCATACAAATGACACTGGCTGAAATACCCTTTTCTCTACAACTGTTAAAGTTACAGGAGCCCTGACCTGGATTTTATCTGGTCAGCCTAACTAAAAGCATCAACTCATCTCTTCTGCCCACTTAGTTTACACCTGTAAACTTTGCAAATACTCCAGAAAACTAAGTTGGTGTGTTTCTGCTTACCCTAAAGCAATCAGTAACCATTTTTCCTCTTCTCCATCTATAACCCTGCAGATCACCGTTCAGAAGTTGAGGGTAATAACCCAACAGGTAGAAGCCAGGGACCCTTGAAAGATGGGTGTTGTAAGCTGAGTTCTGGAACCACTGCTTCATAATGAGATGTAGAGGAGCTTAATTAAGGGAAGGTGTTTTTTAAAAGTTAAAAGTGTGTGACAGTTCAGTAAAATGTTTATTATGTTCAGTAGCAGCTCTCCTGTTTTAGCATTTCATTATTATTGTTCTTAGCTTCTGGGATCTTCCATCCCACCATGTAGGATTCCATTGTTCCATCTGGGTGACATCATTAATTTACAATAGGGAATCCTGTGATGTCACCAATCCCATTCTGGGATCTAGTATGAAAGTTCCTGAACTTGGCAGCAGACTGAAGGAATTCCCCCCTCCAAATATATTAGTAACTCACAAGCCAATCAGTGAGTCAGAAAGTTTCTTCACTGTTCTTTTTACCTTTAAACTGTTGCAACTGATCTCTTGCTTTATAACAGCAAAGCCAAGCAACTTCTATTTACAACTAGAAGAAGTTCCCATCATTTGGACAGACTGTGCTTTGGACTCTTAACTTCGGCTATAGGGTGGTATAAAAATGCAATAAATAAATAAATAAATAAAATGCACTCTCCTCTTACTTATTGGGATGAGGCAAGCCCCAAAAGCACACTATCCCAAGAAGCAGAAAAGCTAGGTTGCTCTGAAAGTCCCCCTTCATGGTCTGCTTGGCTTCCCTGGAGGAAAGCCAGGCACAAAAGTTGGGCTTCATCATAGGGAAGAGAAAAAAGAACTCTCTTTCCTTGGAGTAAGTCCCACTGAAGTCAATTGGGCTTACTTCTGAGTAGGCATGTATACAATTGCACTGTTAATGTGGTCTAGGATGGGGAAGATTACTCTGAAGGCAACCCAGCTGGAAGAGGAGAGACAGGGTGCTTTCAGACAGACAGCTCCTAGCACTACTACCACTCTTCTTTTTAATGGATTTTCTAAGGGGGTGGGGAACAGAAGATGTGGGAAGACATGGGAGAATTGCAAGTGGAAGACAACGTTATCAGGATCTCTCATAAAATTCTGTGAATGGGGAAGGCCAATGGCGCTATAAAAGCCTTGTCTGGAAGTACCCATTGTGCAGCTATTCTTTTTCTCTCTAATGGATATTTTTGTGGAAAGGAAAAACACAAAAGAATTGGTGGGAAAACATGGCAGGGTTACAAATGGAAGGTGATGTCACCTGAACCCTCGTGAAATTTTGTGCATGAGGCAAGGAGTTTGTGTAATAAAAGCCTCCAATGGAAGCAGCTATAGTGGTCAAGCTGTGCTAGTGGGAGAGATGCAAGATGTGGTCTGATCTGTCCTGATCCTTTGTCAGCAAGTTACCACTAAGGAAGCAAGCCAGTTAAAAAGGAGGTAAGAGCTAAAACCAATTTCATCAAGGAGGTGGGAAAGTTTCTTCCCCAATACATTTTGTTCTATCTGGGCGAAGTACAAAGTGTTGGTCATCACCTTTAAAGCCCTACACGGTTTGGGTCCAGGTTACTTGTGGGATCACCTTCTCCCATATAATCCTCCCCACACACTGGGGAAGAATTTGCTACAGTCAGCCAAAACTAGGCTGACAACCGTTACCCAGAGGACCTTCTCTTCTGCTGCTCCCAGACTGTGGAATGGCCTGCCGGAGGAAATTAGTCAATTTAATAATCTCTTTGACTTTAAGAAAGCCATAAAGACTGATCTCTTCCGGCAGGCCTACCCAGTTAAATTTTAAGAGTTTTATTGGTATTTTAATAATGCATTAGATTTATGTGCTTTTATTAGTTTAATGTATTTTATATTTGATGTTGTTCCCTGCCTCGATCCAAAGGGAGAGGCGGGGAATAAATAAATATATTATTATTATTATTATTATTATTATTATTATTTTGCAGTTGGCTCACCTCCAGGGGGACATAAACAAATGGAGACCTGCAAGTGGGCCTGCCATGGATCCATTTTGAGTAGTGATAATATTTATTTATTTATTTAGAAATATATGCCTCATCTTTCAGTATTATTACAAATAATATTTAAACATCAAATAAATAATAAAAGTCAACAAGTCAAACCAGTACTACCAATATTTAAAAGGCTTGGTGTTTTTTTAAAAAGTTCCTGCTTGGTGCCGAAAGGAACCCAAGAGTAAGTTCCAAGCAGGCCTTCCTGGAAATAGCATTTGAAAGATGGACTGCCTACCACAATTGAGAAGGTCTCCACTATGGTTGCCATATCACCTGATTTCAGGGGAGGCTAATCATTTATGCCTTGCCAAAAAAGAAGAAACACCAAAATAAAAAATAATAAATGATGCCAAGTTCCATAACATTTGCTTTATATGTCAAAGTATCCACAGGGCCAAAAGGGTTGCTTACTTGTAGACTACATGGCCTGTGTACCTGCTCACTCTGTTGTCCAGGTGCTAACTTAAAGGCTCCTGCTCTCCCTCCTTTAATTATTTGATTTCTACCCCACCATTTTATCAAGACAATGGCATTGCAAGGCAGCTTAGACTTATAGAAACTTGGTTGAAACAATATAAAAGAATACATTAAAAACAATTGAAAAGAAAATAACAGAATAAAAGCATCATCTTACATGCCAAAGGTCTGTTTCAATAATTAAAAAAACGTCTTTGCCTGCCAAAGGAAGGACATCAGAGGAGGAGTCAGTCAAGCCTCCCTTGGTAGGGAGTTCCAAGGCCTAGGAGCAGCCACCAACAAGGTGTTGCCACCAAATGTGCCTTTGAAGTGGGGAGTACTGTGATGTAACCCCTATACTAGGCACGTTACATAAACCCTTCTCAGACCAAGCGCCACCACTTGAAAAACCTGAGTGAGGGTTGAATAAAACCTTCCCACTAGCTATGAGGGGAAAAGGTTTAATTCAAGATCTTCTTGGAAAATAAGCTAAACTGTGGGTATAATCTGGTGTGTGTGTGTGTGTGTGTGTGTGTGTGTTGAATAACGGTATGGCAGGTAAATAAAGCCAAGCTGACACATGGTATTTGGTAGCTAACAAAATAATAATAAGTTTATTTTAGTTAACAAAGTTTTAATTCAGAATTTAATATATTCAAACCTGCCTACACTAAACTCTCCACACCCTTCCTAAGTCCCTAACACCACTAATCCCCAACCCACTCCAATGGAGGGTGCCTCTACAAGAGCGATTTAAAGCTCTTTCAAAGTGCATTACCGATTTTACCTCCACATGAATGGAGCGTAAATCGGGGGTTGAGGCGCTTTTTCTGTCCGATTATGCACATTATCGAATGCGCGTTAAATAGCGAGTTTTAATTTACTGCGGGAGTTAAAGTGACTTATGACCATGTAAACAAGCGATGCTGCGCATGTAAACAATTTAAAGCACGTTTCATACAACCGGTAATGCGCTTCACCGCCTCCTGTGTATAAGGATTAGGCGTAAAAGCGATTGGGAGAAGATGCGCATAATCGGGCAATCAGGTGCCAAACCGAAATCTTCTAGAGAGGACCTTACTCTCACAATCTTCACACACCGTCTTTTCTAGCATCACTAGCCACACCCACTCAGTCTAACATTCCAAACTCTCTAAACTTACTCCTCTAGACATACCTAAGGGAACAGAAATGTGAGGGAACGCCACAAGTACCAATAGAAGGGCCTCTCCTAAAGATCTTAAAACCTGGACAGGCTCACATGGGAGAAGCTGGTTTCAGATAGCCTGGTAGGTGTTTAGGGGTTTATATGTCATAACCACCACTCTGAATTGTGCCTAGAAACAGACCGGCAGCTAGAGAAGCAATTGTAACAAGGGAGTCACATGCTCCCTCTAACTGGCTCCAGACAACAGTCAGGCAGCAGCATTCTGGACCAGCTGGTTTCCAAACAGTTTTCAACCGCGTTACAGTAGTCTGAATGGGATGTCACTAAGGAATGCTTGACTATTGCCAGATCAGACAGACCTAAAAAAGACTGTAGTTGGCACACTAGCCTCAGCTAGACCCTGTTAAAATCTGGGCATCCAGGTTCAAGGCCGAGTCCAGGAGTACATTTAAGCTGTGAGCCTGAGTCTTAAGGGAGTGTAACCCTATCCAGCACAGGTTGAATCCCCCTGTTCCTTGATCTTTATTTTAAACCAGACTTGCACTGGACACTTCTTCAAATACAGTCACCTTCAAATAGAGGACTGCTTTCTCCCAGTTCTCCAAAGCAGAGGACTGTCTTCTGTGAAGTAGGACATCTGGCCACCCTACTTCAAAGAGTAGGGCAGCACCTGGAGAATGGTCCCTGAAGATTGTGGGATCACTTCTCACTAAATTAAACTTTATTTGGCTTAACTGTTTTGTCATTAGAATTAATCGTTTAATATAAAATAAATAATTAAAAATTAAATCCTATTCACACTTAACTAGGAATAATTCCCATAGAAAAAGCAGAATTTACTTCCAAGTAAACCTGTACAGAACTGCATTCTTAAGTATTGGATTCCAAATTAGCTCTTTCCACTTGAGCAATTGCTGGCAAATATCAACTGAGTTTACTGCAATAATAAAAAAGAGAGTACAAATGGTAGGAACTAATTGTAGATAGGTAATGAATAAGATGGAAAACATAATAATGATAGCATAAAAGTCCATTGTATGTCTACAATAATGAATTTATATGCTGCTCTGGTTACTCCACATCTCTAAACGCACAGTAAGACTAGAACACAATATCTTTATAGCAACATTAGTATTATTTCTGTATCTAAAATAATGGGTAAATGAATTGAATGAACTGGTAATACATGAGATAGAGAGCTGCTTAACATAACATGGAGATTAAGCAGGTAGACTGAGGCATAGGAATGACATGGTAAATGTTTCTCTTTTGTCTTGGACACAAACACCACATGTACTGGCTTCCCAGTATGTGTACCCATGGAAAAGAGATTCATGTTGCCATTGATAGATTATGGGGTCTTGCTGCCCTGGGGCTATTATGACAATAGTTAATCTCTCTTGGTATTATTCTACATGGAATAACCAGAATTTATTTATGTTTCCCCAACGTTAGCAAAAATAACAATGAAATTAAGAGGCTCTGAGCATATACAGAATGCTTTTCTTTCCCTGCCAATAGGCAGAATGAGGCAGCTACTTCAGATAGCAGATGCCGGAGGGCAGGAGTGGCAGCAAAATGTTGAAGGACAGAGCTAGTGTTTGCCTCATGGCATGTGCTGCACCCCCTTAAGCTAGCCTACTGCCCTAAGGTGTGGAAGACACTGTCCCATCATCAGCATTGAAGAAAGATTCAACTGCCAATCTGGTTGGCCTCTGTACATGGAAAGAGAGCGGGGGTGCTCTCTTGTCTTTCATATCAGGCAGCAAATGTCTTCGGCCATTCAGACTGCCAATACTAGTAAGGTCCAATAGATAGCAGCTAGGAAGAGTCAATGATGTGTTGTCTAGGCACAAAGAAATAGAAGCTGGGCAGGCTGAAGTTACAGAGCCAATCAGTTGGATTTGCTGCTAGCCAAGAGCAGTTTGGAAGCTACGGTTGCCATCTTTTTGTCAGGCAGGGCTTCTATGTGTTTAGCAATGACATGACAAAAATTCAACTGATGGAGTCTTATTGGCATAGATTTACCTCACTAGTCACCCCTCTGCACCCTTTTCATTTAGTTATTCATGGCATGGGAGCCACCTCAGAAAAATGAAAGTGAGAGGCCGTAATGTTTGGGAAGAATGAAGATGCAGAATTGTGCTCTGCCCATTAGTTGTTCAATGCAACATTAAATACACTATGAGACTTGTTTTCCTTGCTCATTCCTCATCTCCTATTTCATCCTTCCTATGTACTTCTTGCCTTATTGGCTACAATCCTGTAACCCGGAGAACCCTGAACTCAATGGAAGTTACTTCTGCATAGATGTGCCTAAGGGTGGCTGCTTAGGGATTGGCAAAAAACAGGAAGTGCGTCACCACAAATTTACACAGAAACTGCATATGCTAATGTATACATACAGCAGCAAATTTACAAATAATAACTATAATTTAAATAGAAATATATTACCTTTCACCATGGTGTGGAAGACTGACCAGGTAACCTGTCTGCCTTGCTCAGTCTGCTATCTAGGTACTCTGGATGGGCAATTTCAAAGCCCAGCTCTTCCTTCTTACGGTTCTTTACCTTTAAACCAGACGTGGACTGGACAGCCTTTCATATAAAGGACACCTTCAAAATAGAGGACAGACCTCTGTAAAAGAAGACACATGCCCTTCTACCATGTATAGAATCGCACTGTTAAACTGTTTTTCAGTTTAATCCTAATTACGCTTGTGTTGTTTTACTTCCACCTACTCTCTGCTGGAAATGGATTGAGGCAGGCCTTAACCTGTCTGAGTGATGTGGTATACCCAGAAAACTAGTTTTGTCTTTATGGCTCAAGGTGTGACAATAATGCATGCTCTTGAAGAGTTATTGGCATTTTCCCCCCATTGTGGATAATATTTCTTTCCTGTCAAGGATATTTTCAGTCAGATATGATTGGGTTCTTTTAAATTTGCTGTTAACCAGAATTTTTGTAATGTAATTATCAACAGGGAGTTGTATACTATTTTCTAAACAGAGATTTGTGTTCCAAAATAGATTACGGAATTTATTTCATTCCAGGATGCCTGGCTTGTAACATGTAATCTTTCAGGTAGCAAATTGGTCCAAGTAGCACATATTTGAGATGTTATTTTAGGAACTAATATATATCATATATGTAAATATTAAGACTTCTTTTTTAAATGTAGAAGAAAAGTAATCTATGTGGATGTAAGTGGGACTTGCAACAAAGTGTTGTAGTATATCCTCAGGAGGTGTAATACCGTCTCCTAAAGGCCTTGAAATTAGGGATAGGTGAGAAAATTGTATTAATGTGTTGTTGTTTTTTATCAGAACGTACCCAATTTGCACCTCACACACTTGAACACAATTTGAAGTCTGAAGTCCATACATGTCCGATGCAATCTGCACATCAAAAATGCATACATTTGAAAAACGTGCATGGGAAATACATACTTTAGAAAAATGCATGCAAACATTCTTTGATCAATGGGAGAAAAATGCATCTATTTCAAAAATGTGCACAATTGAGGTTTAGGTTTGGGGAAGCGTTTAAAAGAATATATGCACACATTGCCATGCACAAGCCCCCTCCCCCTCCCCACAACAAGGCTCGCAATCTGATACGGACACAGTCAAGTCAGAAGGAGCGAGCTTCGAAATGGAAATCAGAGAACCTGGACAAGCTCACTCGAGTTTTGCTGATTTGCACCTCCCTGTTTCGGAATGTAAGCTGTGAAAAGTGGGAGGGGGACAGAATGGAGGGGGGGGGGAAGAGAGTGGGATGTGGATTTTAAAAATAGACTGTCGAGCTGGGTAAGTAAGGGAGCTGGAGGAGAAAGCCGGCTGGAGAAAAAGCTGGGAAAGCCAAGGGGGGAAGAGCAGCTGAGGAGAAAGACAAGAGAAGGCCACAGAGTGAAGCGGAGCTGCTGAGGAGAAAGATAACGGGAAACGGGGAAAGACAAAGAGAAAGAGCAACCCTCAGCCACCAGTGAGGAATGGCAAAACTCAACAGCGAAGGCCAGCAACAGGAAACTGCGAAAGTCACTGTCCTAATACCTGTGACACTATCTTTGTAATTAACAGCGGTTTAAGGTTAGAGTTATTTGCATTTGTTACCTATGGTTATATTTATTGTTTAGTTAATATTGCTACTTATTGAAGATTTTAAAGCTAAATATACATGTATGACTTTGGAGTGATTGCCAATTTGCTCCTTTTTTATTGTAGAAATCCTGACTTCTCTCTCTCTCTCCCTCCACCCCTCTGTTAATTTCATAACATGACTTATCTCAGCAGCTGATCAGAGATAAGAGCTTTCCCCTGCTGCACAGTGGCTCTTCTAACATATCACCATTCCTCCTTTTCATGGTACTCACTTTGTTGGGGGCTTGAGCTGGCCAGTCTGCCTCTGATACTGAATGGCTATAAACTGGATTGGATCTAGATTTAGTCATACTTAGAACACACTTTTTGAAATCAATGGGACGTAAGTTAGTTGTGGCCAACTTTAAGTCACATTGTTTTAAGTATGACTAAATCCAGATCCAAGCCGTTGTTACCAATATGAGCTGCTGCAGAACATGAGAGGGATGTTGTTGTGCTTGTGTCCTCCTCTTGGGCTTCCCATAGGTATCTGGTTGGCCACTATGGGAACAGAATGTTGGATGAGGTAGGCCTTTGGGCCGATTCAGCACGGCTCTTCCATAAGATCTTACATTAATCTCTTCTCTCCATCTGCAGTCTATTTTTCTCCTCAGCCCCAACATTCATGTCTCAAGTGCTCTCAACCATAGACTGACGGACAGAGTCTGCCGGACGTTTGTTTCCTAGACCTTTCTCTCTCTCCCTCAAGACTAAATTGCTATCAACATCTTGTAAACCTTGGAACCTTATAGGCACTTGTCAGGCTGCTCATTAAAAAATAAAAATCTTTTTTAATTTAGTTTACAAACTTCTAGGGAGTCTCCCAAGTATGTGGAAAGCATTCCTTATTTTTCCATGGCCCAGTTTCACCTCGAAACTCATAAGTACTTGATCACTTGAGTTTACTCTTTGAGAGAATGATACCTCTGCACTCCACACCAACACACACATTTATTTATTTAATTGGGGAGGGGGAGAGGCAGGATATCCCATAAAAATATATTCCAAGATATAAAAAGAAGTGTCTCAGAATGTGGTGTGAAACTATGAGACTGGCAACCTCTATCCCTATTTCCTCTGTTGCATGTTTTCATTCAAGGTAGTGATCAGGAGACAATACCGCTGAAGACAAGTTTACATGAGGGCTTAATCTTCACTCAGTAAAGGAACCTGTTTCAGACAGAGCCGATCTACACACTAGCTTTGTAACTTTTATAAGGGTTACAAAAACTCTTTGGGCCACATAACGCATCCCCTTGAACGTTGTATACCTGAGGTTTTTAAAACTCACTTCAGCTATATACAACGGTTTTTACTTTTAATAAATCGTTTAAAGTAAAATTATGTGTCCTTCCTTACCGTTTGTGATTTGTGGGGGTAGTGCTTCGATTACCCGCACCCAAATGCTTAGCCGTTGATTGGTGGGGGGAAAAGAGGGGCTAAGGAGGAAGTGGGCAAGTGAACTACAACACCCACATTGCTTAGCCCTATACTCACTGAAAGCTAAGGAATGAAAGGGAAACTAAGGTGGAAGTGGGTGAGTGAACTACAACATCCACAGTGCCTTGCCCTAAACTCATTGTAAAAACAAAACAAAAAGAGATGGACAGAAGGGTGTGAGACCGCACACACCTCTTTGAAGACTGAAGAATTTTTCTCCTGTAATGTGAGTACTCCTTAATGTCGCCTAAGACGTTTTGAAACACACCTATTTGGAATGTTTTAAAATACTATTTAAAACGTTCCAAGGTACTATGTAGATAGTCCTGAATTATAAGAATAAGAAAGAAAACAGTGTTTCTCAGCATGTGGAGAATGACAGTCCCTCACCATTAAGTAAACACAGTAAGCCTACTCCTCATGCAGTTAGAATTAAGGTCCATGCTTCCAGGCCAGGGAGCATAAGACCGAACAATTCTCTCCTGCTTAAGGATCTTTGGTATTCATTGTTGACCAAGCAATATTCAGGCATTATAAAAAGTGGCACACTGAGTATTCTGCTCTTGACATCACATGTGCTGAGCAGCCTCTCCCCCTTGTGTCCATGCATACAGGTTGAATGTCTGTATGTAGAGCTGTATGTGGGGAGGGCCCTTCCTTTAAAATGTTCGTTCTATATGCTCAGACACCAGGAAGAGGGCATAGCCTACTCAACACAGCCTCACTCTCTGTTCGCGACTTAAAGAGATGTTGTATGTAATTTTTTGGTAAGGTTGCTTAGTCAACACCGAATACCACAGACCCTTAAGCAAGAGCAAATTGTAGAGTAATCGGTATTATTAGACCACTTTCAACTGCCCTAGCATTATCATTTCATATCATGTGTTTGATTTTTCATGCTCTGGCTTTTATCTATGGCTCTGATGTTGTGTTCACATTATTTTCAGGCATTTTAGATCCATATTGCAAGCACCTTCTAATTGTACCTTGATCCTTGATGTTCAGTGAGGTTGTATTGTTTGTTGTCATGAAATTTCCCCCAGTTATTAGTTTGCATATTATTGGAAGCTTTCCTGTTTTGCTTATCAGCAAAGTATAAACAAATGGCATTATACTTGCAGAAGGATAGATAGTAGATTTTAAACTAAGAAAAGACCGCCCACATGTGTTATGGATTTTTTTTTGTTTCTTTATTGCTGTATGAGCTAAGAAGGAGATGGAGAGAGCAATCCTTTGACCCCTAGACAGAGTCTGGGGCTCCATAGGATACTTTGGATTCCTGGATCCAAGATAGGAGACAGCACTCCGACCTCGGACTCAGGTGTCGAAGCTCCCTGCTCCCTGCTCCCTCCCCTGTGCAGCCGACGCTGCGATGGATACCTCTCTGAGGTTGCAAAGGCGACCTCAGAGAGGACAGAGGGGGATTCCCATGGGTGGAGAGGGGACTGGGGAAGTGGGGATACAAGCAGGTGGAGCACAGAGGGGAAGATTGCCTCCCCCACTCCTGCTTCTCCTGTTCTTCCTCTGAGTTTGGAAGTTTATGGCCATCCTCATAGGATTGTGCCCTAAGTATATGTTGGAGATATAGAGATAGTTCCAAATTAGATTTAGAAATCTATCTGATTTGTATTGCATTAGCCAAAGCATGGTTATCTTGGGTGTTAAGTTTCCATAATTGCTGCTCAACTTGCACGCTGCCCAAAAGTTATGGCGTTCTAGAAACAAATCTGAGATATAGGGTGCCTCTACAAGAGCGATTTAAAGCTCTTTCAAAGCGCATTATCGATTTTACCTCCACATGAATGGAACGCAAATCGGGGGTTAAGGCGCTTTTTCTGTCCGATTATGCGCATTATTGAATGTGCGTTAAATAGCGAGTTTTAATTTACCACGGGAGTTAAAGCGCCTTATGACCATGTGAACAAGCGATTCTCTGCATTAAACACCTTTAAAGCGCGTTTCATACAACCAGCTATGCGCTTCACTGCCTCCCATGTATAGGGATTAGGCATTAAAGCGATTGTGAGAAGATGCGCATAATCGGACAACCGGGCGTCAAACCGAATTCTTGTAGAGGGGACCATAGATTCAAAACTTCTAATATCCACTATCATCACCATTCATTGATAATGCTATCTTAACCTGTTGGACAGCTATTCAAATAGTTCCTGGAGTTTAGGATTGATTGCCCTTGTCAGATTTCCTTATTCTTCCTGTAGTATCAAGCAGCACTGGGTGTCTGGAACTAGGTGCCATTTAAATTTGTCAGAGTGCTGCACCAGAGGATTCTTCAAACCTGGAGCCAGCACTGCTCTTGAGACACATGATCCTGCCAATCAACATCATGCATCCAGCTGTGGCAATCCCGGATGCACCACGAAGAAAAATCATAGGCACATGGGACCATGGGTCCATCTAGCCTAGGATTATTGGCACTGACTGGCAGTGGCTCTCCCATGTTTCAGGCCTACCTGGAGATGCCGGGGATTGAACCTAGAACCTTCTGCATGCCAAACATGTGCTCTATCACTGAGCATGGCCCTTCTTCACAGCTCCATCTATGAGAGGAAAATCCTTTTCTGGGTCAAATGGCAGTATTATTGACAAGAAGTTGCTGATACCTAGGTATGTCTTTCCCCATTATTACTATATTTACCTCTGGACACAATTTAGCAGTGTCCACCCCCCCCCCCCCCCCAGCTGATTATAAGGCTTGTCTTACAAGAGGGGGCAAAAGTTCAGTAGCTTGCAGATGGGTCTGTTTCCTAAGTCAATCTTGAATTTAGGAATAAACCATTTCAGAAATAATTTTGCCTGCCAAAATGTGAACTTTAAAACTGTGGTGCTATCACAAAACATATTCCAAGTTGGTGTGAGAATAGGGGGAGGGGAGAAAGAGGGTGGAGGGAGAATAGGACTTAGAACATATTTAAATATTATCAGGTAAATGAGGATTTATTCCAAGAACTTCCCCCTGTATCTGCTTAATCATTTTTATTTAACTCTTGTCAGAGAGGTAGAAAACAGCCTCTGGAATTCAAGCATACCATGCTTTATTTCTTTTATCTGAAGAAACTGCGAGATAAGTAGGATGAGATTGCTGGGGCCAACAGGTCAGTTTACAAGGTAAGATTATTACAAGGTGAGATTACTAACAAGGAGAATCTTTTATTTCCCCCAAAGCATGTTCACATGCAATACACTGTTTTACATTACAGAAGGAATCCTGCAACTAACCTGAGTATAAAAGTGAAAATCCCCAGGATGCATACTTCTAGAATAAGGCAAGGCAGCCTTGTATGAATCAATTTATTGGCTTAATTTCCCTGAGCATGACTCGTTAACCCCAAATCATCTGCAATTTACCCTTTACTCCTGATAAATGTCCACTGCAGACAATTTTGCAAATTGTGGTTTGCATAGCCATTTCAGAGTCTGCTTTGTCACCAGTCCTTATGGTTTAGGCGTTCAGATGTAAGACTTAACCATGGCTGCTTTACCTCTGCACCAAGCAACTGAGAGACAGAGTAACTAGATTCAACCTAGGCAAGGCTCTTGAAACTTTAATGACTACATAGAGGAGTGAATTCCAAAAGATGCTACTTTTCATGGGGGAGTGGAGACAGTGGGATGCACTCCAAATCTGCCCTCCCCTTTCAAAATCAGTTTCCAGACATATTGACTGAATGTGTGAAAGGGTTGCTGTATTGCAGGGATGAGACCAGTTGTTCCTGCCAAATTCTCATAGCACAATTATTCAGAGAAACCATGAGATGGTGGGCAAAGGAATAAATCGTTATGTGGTGGCCATCCCCCAATCCTAGGGTGACCAGATAAAATCCAGGTCAGGGCTCCTGTAACTTTAACAGTTGTAGAGAAAAGGGAATTTCAGCCAGTGCCATTTGTGTGCAATTAGTTCCTGGTGATATTCCCTCTTCATCACAACAGTTAAAGTTGCAGGCACTATATAGAGTGACCATATACAAAAGAAGGCAGGGCCCCTGCAACTTTAACTGTTGTGATGAAGAGGGAATTTCACCAGGAACTAATTGCATACAAATGACACTGGCTGAAATTCCCTTTTCTCTACAACTGTTAAAGTTACAGGAGCCCTGACCTGGATTTTATCTGGTCAGCCTACCCAATCCCATTCTTCGGAGGAACTGCCATATCCTAGATTAGGAATGGGAACCCCCAGTCCGCAGGCCTAATCCGGACATTTAATTCCAAATAAACCTGTATCCAATTCACACTTAAGTGGGAGTAAGTCTCAGTGGACAAAGTGGGACATACTTCCAAGTACACCTGTGATTTACTACTTCCTGTGGTTTACCACTTCCTATGGTTCTCTGCTTCCTGTGGTTTTCCACTTCCTGTGGTTCACCACTTCCTGGACAATACATCTAGTTTAAGCCAGGAGGTCTCACCGTGAATCAGTGACGTCCTGGAGTATTCAAACAAATGGTATAATGCATAGAGAGTGGCTTAGAGTGTGAACTGTTAGCAGTACCAACTCAAGATATTTTGCTACCTGAAGAAGAGCCAAATGGTGACACCCTCCCCCAACTACTAGGCCCAGAACTTTACAAAAACAACAGCAACCTTGCCAAAACATTCAGACATGTGGTTGTCATCTTTTCTACTTGTTCAATGTGCTCTGGAAGAGGTTGTTCTCCTCCTAAAGTAGGAGTGGGCACCTTCAGGGGACACCTCTACAGGCCACTCTCCCACGGACATCTTGACAGGCCAACCCCCCCCCCCCCCCGCCACTGTTGCCACACCAGAAATGGAATTGTGCCAGAAATGATTCTTTTTGAGCTAAAGTTGTCCCTTTTAAGTCCTTGTCATGGTTTGCTGCTGATTTATTTTGCCCGTGTCTCTGAATATTGAAAGTGCGGTGGCAGCACAGGGTGCCCCAGAAGCTAAGGGGGCCACATGCATCCTTCAGGCTATGTGTTGCCCATCCCAGATCAGGTTTGTGGGGTTCCTGCCTAGTGTGACCAGATACAGAAGAGGGCAGGGCTCCTGCAGCTTTAACTGTTATGATGAAGAGGGAATTTCATCAGGTGCTGCATGCATACAAATGATACCTGCTGAAATTCCCTTCACAATACAACTGTTAAATATCCAGGAGTCCTGTCCTCCTTTCCATATGGTCACCTGAGCATAGGGGGAAGGGATGGCTTTTAAGTTCAGCATCAGGGCTGCACCTTCTCTAGAGTAAAAATAAAAAGAAGGCATAGTTGCACACACACATTTAAAGTAATGTCTATTTTGCCTTTAGATGCAAGGCAATACTTTTTATTAATCTTCCCAGGCTTTTAACTTTTGATGCTTTCTCTGTTTCTGCCATAGTTGTTTTTAGAGCTGTAGCTGGTTTTAGTTTTGTTTTAAACTGTTTTCTTATTTTTTCCCTTACAGTTTTGTCATGTTTTGTGAGCTATTGTAAGTCACCCCAGAAATTTTTAACTGAAGGGCAGTATAGACATGTTTTCAGTCAATCAACCAGTCACTCAACCCCTCATGAAGCTTTGGTAAAAGTTACTGAGATAATGCATAGGAAACTCTTTGAAGACTTGTAGTGTCTTCATACTTAGTCTGTAAATGCTAAATATTATTGTTTAAGAGTATTGAACTAATGCTAAACTGTGGCATGGATTCCCTTTTCTCTCTAATATTCAGAAAAGCCCTAAAACAGTGCCATCTGCTGATGCCTGTTCAGGCTGCATGCTATTGAAATCGGTGGCAGCACATGGTTTAAGGATTTTCCCAGCAGGAAGAATGGGTCTGCTGACACACATTTCTTAAGACTTCAAGACAAACTGCTTACTAATCCATATCCCCCCATTTACTTATTTACTTACAGTATTTTTTACGCTGCTCTTCAGCTGAAAAAGGCTCCAAGAGCAGCTTTCGAAGATTAATATTAAGATAGCCCCTGCCCTCGAGCTTAAAATCTAAAGGACATGACACAAAAGGAAAAGGGATAGGGAAGGAGGAGGAAAAAAGAGAGCAAAACTCAGGCACTAGTTTATTTATTTATTTATTTAATTACATTTGTATACTGACCCATAGCCGAAGCTCTCTGGGCGGTTCACATAAGATTAAAACAATTAAAAACAATATACAAAAATGTAAACAGCAAAAACATACAATATACACACACATTTAAAACCACTATAATAACTTTAAAAAGCTATAAGCCTAAAAACCAAAGAAACCCAGGCTCATCAGATATTGCTAAATGCCTGAGAGAAGAGGAAAGTCTTGACCTGGCACTGAAAATATAACAATGTTGGCGCCAGGTGGGCCTTGTCGGGGAGATTGTTCCACAATTGGGGGGCTACCACGGAGAAGGCCCTCTCCCTTGTTGCCGACCTCCGAGCTTCCCTCGGAGTAGGCACTCGGAGGAGGACCTTAGATGTTGATCGTAGTGTACGGGTAGGCTTTATAGGTTAAAACCAGCACCTTGAATCGGGCTTGGAAACATAGAGGCAGCCCATGCAAGCGGGCCAGAGTAGGTCTTATATGCTCGAACCTTCTGGTCCCAGTTATCAATCTAGCCGCTGCATTTTGCAGTTCTTAGTTTCAAAATCCTTACAGGTGTTCTTTTGGGCAGGGAAAGGCAAAACAAGCTCCCTGCAGTTGTTCCCTCTCTGGCTGATGTCTGGGGCCAGGTTGGTCTCCCTCTCGCCATGATGTTTATCCTGGTAGGCAGAGGGGGTGCAGCTTCCCAGTGGTTGCAGCCCAACTGCCTTAGTGGATGAAGCAGGATTCTACAGTCCCAGTGAACTGTCAATTAGCTAGTTAAGATAAGGTGACCATATGAAAAGGAGGACAGGGCTCCTGTCTGTTTAACAGCCGTATTGAAAAGGGGATTTCAGCAGATGTCATTTGTATGCATGCAGCACCTGGTGAAATTCCCTCTTCATCACAACAGTGAAAGTTGCAGGAGCCCTGCCCTCTTTTGTATCTGGTCACACTAGGTAGGGCTCCTCCAGCTTTCACTGTTGTGATGAAAAGGGAATTTCAGCAGGTGCTGCATGCTAGCCTGCTAGCACTGGGCACACAACAGCCAAAGTTAAACACTTGAGTCCCGTTGGAATAAATCCCACTGATTTTCAGAGGAGAGTTATGCACTCTTTTAAATCTTCCCCATTAGTGCTTAACCTTTGCAAGTTTGTGCCCATTGTTCTTCGTAGTGGCTACATGTAAATAAAAAGAAGAAAAGTGAAGATAAATTCCTGCTCAGAGAAGTCATTTTTGGAATGGCATCAAGGTTGGAGGGGTTTTTTTTTTGGCCATTCTTTCATTTGACGATCAAAGGACAATCCTTTTGCCCTCTTCATTTGTAAAGCTAATTGAAATGGGCAGATATACATAGTAAATTATTAGCCAGTATTAGGCTGACCATATGAAAAGGAGGACAGGGCTCATGTAACTTTAACGGTTCTAAAGGGAATTTCGGCCGGCATCATTTGTATGCAATTTGTACCTGGTGAAATTCCCTCTTCATCACAACAGTTAAAGCTGCAGGGGCCCTGCCCTCTTTTGTATCTGGTCACTCTAGTATAATGCCTGCAACTTTAATAGTTGTGATGAAGAGGGAATTTCACCAGGAACTAATTGCATACAAATGACGCTGGCTGAAATTCCCTTTTCTCTGCAACTGTTAAAGTTACATGAGCCCTGTCCTCCTTTTCATATGGTCAGCCTAGCCAGTATTAATGAATTAAAATATATTAAGATGACAACATATAAACCAGCACACATCTTTATAGTTAGGAGAGGTTGGCAAACTCTCCCATTTTTTCTTTAAAGCTGATTTTTTTTGGGGGGGGGATAAACTCAATACTATGCTGGGTAGCTTAAGCTAATGGCCACAATAATGGCCCTACCCACACCCCCAGCAGTTACAAACTCTCAATATAAAGGCAAACCAATGAATTAATCACAAATTGGGCAAAATCTGTTGCCCAAAAAATGTTGTCTACCCATTTGCATTTCTTTTGACCAAAAGAGGTGTCAAGAATGTTTCTTTTGATTAATATGCAGGATATCTTAGTTTCATATTAACGCAGGAGTGGGCCCTCCAGACGTTTTGACCTACAAGTCCCATAATGCCTCACCATTGGCTATGCTGGTCAGAGATGATGGGCAGTGTAGGCAAAAACATCTGGAGTGACACAAGTTGCCTACCCCTGTATTAATGGTTGCATATGTAGGCAACAATGAGACACAAAGAAGAAATATCTTTCCCTTACTCAAGGCACTAAAATATTGGGAATTGCTGCTTCTGTACTTTAAGATTACCTTCAGAGTGGAAAAGGTTGAGCAAGTGACTGGAGGTGTCAAGAAGAAATGGTCTTTTCAGGTATGCTTTTCAGTCGGGGCCAACTGGCCCAGCTTGAACCTGCTGCTACAAACAAGATATATTGCACCTTACAGGCAAAAACATTATTTTGTAGGCTCAAGTCTATGAAAGTTCATGCCAAAATAATGCCCCAATCTAGCTTGGGTCAAAATGGCTGACTGCTAGTTTGTATTCCTAGCTGGAAGATGAACCAATAAAAAGAAGGCCTTTTGCACTGTGGTGGAATGCCATTAAAAAGAGGGAGAGACAAAATTCCCCCAAGAGAGGAAGTTACAAAGTCCTTTTTAAAAAGCAAAAATCCTACCAAGCAGCTGTTTGGGAGAGGGAATGGGAATGGGGGGAGGGGGCTGGATTCAGTCTCGCCTTCTCCCCTGCCAAACAGCTGAAATGTGCCTTTAAAAAAGGGAGGGGGCTAAGCACACACAGTCCCTGCTGTTCCATGCATGCTGTGTTGGAGGACAGCCCAACTCTTTTAGCCTTTAAGGTGCTGTGAGAGTCTTTGCTGATTTTGCTATGAAAAGAATGACACAGGCTGTTTTTCTGGAGGTCATGTAAGTTTGCCCTTAGCTGTTCACCATGAACAGAAGCTGCCAGTGCAACCTGGATGAGCTGAGATGAAAGAGTACACTTGTTAAGCGTGACAGTGGTGTTTTCCCATGTATGACGCGCATAACAATGTGTGACAGGTGCTGAACAGAATAAAAACAAAGGAGCCTTTCCCCATAAGGCTCACATGCTAAGGATTGCATGCCCTGACAGCTTGTTTATGGCAACAGTTGTGGCCAGATTCACGCAATGGAGAGGACTGCCCAATTTGGAAAATTAGCCCCAAAACTGGTTATGAGAAATGACAGCGGATGCGTCCGTCTTCCCTCCTCAGAAGTCAAATTTGTGGCATGCTTGTGGATGGTATACAAGAAAGCCCTATATATTTCATTTATGGCCTGTTAGTATTTTAATATTACTATCAAGGAAAGCAAAACCTTGGCTATTTCGGGAAATTTCTTATTGACTCAATTAGAAATGATTACAATATGCTGCTACTGCCAACCATGATCATCTCAAGAGACAATGTAAAATACTTACTGGTTAAAAACTCCTAGGATACCAAAATTCTGATTTTACTTTGAAAAAACAACAACTGTACTCTTTAGTAAGAAGCTAGCATAATGCATTTTGAGCTGCAGACACATCTAGTGCAAATATTTCCTAACACAGAATCTTTATCTTCATGCCAGAAGTTCATTTTCCATTAGTTTACTTGTTTTCTGCCACATGAAATATAGAAGGCTTAGTTGACTAGAAAACAAGTCTATGGCTCCCTCGTTCTCTGAATGATATTTTAAGATATATGGACTATTTCAATTTAGACATAGCTTATTAAAAAGGATCTGTAATCAAACAAATTTACTGAAAGGTGCTGTGACAAATGGGAGTTTGCATCTCCGACCCTGCAAGGTAGGACAGGCTGCAAGGCACCCTTTATTTCAGAGATAGAGATACCACCACTAACATGATTAATAATATCTCTTAGCCTGGCATGTGAGAATCCAAGCTTATGGGTTACATTTATGAAAGATAGGCCCCATTTCCAGAGATTTCTTTAAACTCCTGGTTCCTTAATCCGGGATCTACCTTCAGGAAGAGGAAGGGATCTGCTCATTGAAGGTTCCTCCACTTAAATTCAGGAATCCCCCTCTCCCTCGCAAGTCGCAGCTGACCCCATTCAGCAGGCTTTCCTGACTCTGCGCAGCGGTTTCAGGGTCTGGAAGGGCTGCCGTGAGAAGAGAGGGTGGTAAAAACAACTTCTGTTAGCCCCAGAATGTTAGCGCTGTCTCAGTTACCATCACCATTATCTGCCTTAATACAAGCCTGCTTTTTACATCTGAACTCAGTAGCCCTGCAGTTACTAGGAGATCTTAAGACTCGCTCCCTTAGCAGACCAATAGGGAGTGTAACATGAATGTCAGCATTACTGATCCATCAAAACTTTGGATCTAACCATGTTTTTGCATATATGCCAAGTGATCTAGGCTTGAGTAATACCAACTTCAGCCTAACTCAAAGAATTAAGACAACTCAGTTTCCAAATGAGTATATTTATTCAAGAACCAAGCAGAGAGAAATTCAGAAATGGCCACTTGCTTTTAAAATAAAATGAAACATCAGTGAAATTGCCAATTAGCTAATACACTATGAGGTATAATACCGTATTTCATGGAATCTAAGACGCCATCGAATCTAAGTCGCACCTTAATTTCAGGGCCACCAATAGGTAAAAAGCTTTGCATCGATTCTAAGACGCACCTCGTTTTCAGACGTTTATATTTTTAAAAAGTGCATCTTAGAATTGAAGAAATGCGGTAGGTGGTAGCAGGGCCCAGGTGAGGGAGGAGTGGCGGCGGTAGTGAGGAGGAAGAAGCGGAAAGGCGAGGGAAGGGAAGGGCGCACAGAGCCAGGCGGAGGCAGCGAGGGCCCGCATGCACCCCCCTGCCAGCGACTCGGCCTCCCCACTCACCTCCATTGCCGCCCTGGTCCTCGCTGCTAGCGCCGCTTGCAGGGAGGGGCCTCCCCAGCCTGGAAACGTGGCTACTCCAAAGTAGGGGCAGGTAGTCCTGGACCCGCCCTCCCTGCTCCACAAGCCGCTTAGGCATGCTGCACCCCACCCAGTGTTTATCGAGCCTCGGAGGCTCTGCTTGTGCCTTCGCTGCAGCCCCGCACTTTCATTTCAGGGAGGGGGGAGGGGGGTTGTAAAAAGCTAGCGATTGGGAATCCCTCTCTCAATCGCTGGCTTTTGTTAACAACCCTCCCTCCTCCCTCCCCTGACTGGCAGGGATGGAAGGGCGGGGCTGCAGCGAAGGCACAAGCAGAGCCTCGGAGGCTGGATAAACACTGGGCAGGGTGCAGCATTCCTAAGCGGCTTGTGGAGCAGGGAGGGCGCGTCCAGGACTACCTGCCCCTACTTTGGAGCAACACTACATTTCCAGGCCGGGGAGGCTGCTGCAAGTGGCGCTGGCAGCGAGGACCAGGGCGGCTATGGAGGTGAGTGGGGAGGCCGAGTTGCTGGCGGGGGGGGGGCGCATGCTGGCCCTCACTGCCCTGGCCACTGCCTCTGCGTGGCTCTGCGCTCTTCCCTTCCTATTTGTCTTCTTCTTCCTCCCTCGCCTGGGCCCCGCTACCATCTCTGCCTGCCCCCCTCTTGACTCGCTCTTTCTCTCTCACCCCTTCCTGGGTTTCTGCGGCGGCGGTGGCAGCAGGGAAGGTCTGGAAACACGCTGGCAGCGAGAACCGGGGGCGAGGGAGGTGAGTGGGGAGGCCAAGTTGCTGGGGGGGCATGCAGAGCCCCTTTGTGAAGGCTTTATGGGTGAGTGGGTGTAGGTTCAAACCCATTCCAGTGCTGGAGAAAACCTGCGAATCTAAGACGTCATCGATTCTAAGACGCACTCCATTTTTACAGAGGTAAATATGGAGAAAAAAGTACGTCTTAGAATCGAGGAAATACAGTATCTCCACTTGGCATCAGTTCAGATTTTATCTCATTAATTGAATAGCCAGACAAGTTACCAAAAGTATTAATTAGCTGCATCAAAGCCAGAACAAATGCCCAAAGTTTCAAGGTAAATAATTAAAGATCATCAGTATAAAAAATCATTTTAAATTCTAAACTATCATGCACAAAGCCATGAAACTACTATCTTATGGCACAAGCCAGAGGTTCTAAGCCAAAGTCAAATATCAAAGGTGAAAGAAGACATCTCTAGTGCCTCTCCCAGGTGAAAAGAAGGCTGAAAAAAGACCATTAGCCATAAATCTAGCTATTGGGGATGACTATAAAATTCTAATCCATTTCAGAAATTCTGCAGGAAAGCCAAAATCACTCAATGTGCATTTGTTTTCCTTTCTAATGAGGCATTTCCCTGAGTGGCATGAACCCCTGGTATATTTGTGCAATTCTCCTATACCACACTGTCACCTAGTGGTTGTATAATGGAGCACAGAAAGGCAGAGAAAGAAAACATCGGAGAAACCCTTGTGTAACAGAGATGGTCTTATTCCCACAAAGAATCCTGAAGCAAAAGCCCCATGTAGAAAAGCCTGTTGGCAGCTGCTCAGAGACCTAAGGCAGTATCCAAGACTGTAATTCCATCAACTAAACATGTTGTGCTAGCAGGAACGCTGCTAGTGAAACAGGAAACTAGCGGTTGCTAATGCAGCCCAGGAAACCAAGTGAAATGACCACTTCTAGAATGGCATAAGTCTGCGGTGTTCCCTTTGGTCGTTTTTGGCTAGGTTCTGGTTGTGCTAGCCACTGCTAGTTTCCCATTGTGCTAGCAGACATTCCTACTAGTGCAGTTAGCAGCACTGGATACTGCCCAAAGGAAGAGTTCATAAACAAAGGTATTTCATAAAGAGTTCATAAACAAAGGGCAACTCTTCAAAGGGATTGGAAACTGAAGTGGACTAGTCAATGCCTGCAATAACCTGATCATGTGTCCTTCAGAGGATTCCAGAGGAGTCAATCTTCAAATGTGGAGTAATTCATATTTGTCTGGACGTGTCCTTTGTTCAGAGACATTTTCTAGAAGGGAGCAGGAGAAAGGTTCAGTTTCTTTCAAATGGGTATTTACTTTCTGGAATCATACGTTTCAGGATAGGTTTTATCTATGTCTATCTGCATATCTGTATTTGTGTCCTGCTCTGGCTGAATCACACTCAGCATTAAAGCCAATTATGAGGCCATCCAAAAGGCAAGGCAACAAAGCAGGCAATTTGCCATGTACAAAATTTCCAGTGAAGTATGGCATCAGGCAAAGGCAGGAGTGATCCAGATATAAGCACAGAGGAAGCAGTAACTTAACATACACAGTCCAGAAGCAGAGTCAAAACGGGGAATCCAAAGGTCAGTAGCACATAAAGTCAATCTCTGGGCCAGCTACACAGCACAGGAACTGATGAACAATATTGTTCCAGCAGTGGCTAGGCTAAAACTGAATGCTTATATAGCCAGAGCTTTCTGAGCCTCTCCCAGGGCTCAGCTCCAGTCCATCACAGGCCCTCTGGCAAAAGTCCTACTTGGGAGGAGGCCCTTGCTCCTGAGGAGTCCTTTGTAATCAAACACTACTTCTCAAAGGATCCCTGTTGGTCTGCCTCTTGAGATGGCAACACTCTTGGGGACTAGGAGGTTGCCTAGTCTCTTCCTCAGAGGTGGAATTCCCCTCCTCCAGCAGGTGACCTCCTCTGAGGGCCCAGGCTCCCCCAGGTCTCTTGACATGGGTAGCTCCATGGCATTGTCTGTCTCTGGGAGCTCCTCCTCAGAGAAAGATTCCTCCAGCAGGAGCATGCAAATCTCTGTATCTGTATCTATGCAATGTCCTCTATAACTGTTTTAACTGACTTTGTGGCCAGGCTTAAAAATTTAAAATGTTTTAACTATCAGCTGTTTTATGTTTTATGTTTTAAAATTTTGTATATTGACTTTTTAATGTTCAATCTTTTAATTTTTGTAAACTGCCCAGAGAGCTTTGGCTATGGGGCGGTATATAAATGTAAATAATAATAATAATAATAATAATACTGTTTCAAGTAAAAAAAAATGGGAAAAAATGAAATACAAAGGTTTTTTGAACATTCTTCTAGTTGAAGTGCAGTTGTCCCCATATCAATACTATTACAAATGCTTTTTTATTTTGGTTAGTTACTCTTTGGTACCTCTGGGGCAGAACTGTGGACTGATTCAAATTGTGTTTCACGCTTGTGTCTTATTTACATGTATGGGACAATTTTACACATACTTATTCGGAAGGACATTTCACTGTATTCAATGGGGCCATGCTGGCTGGGAATGATGGGGGTGGTAGTCCAGATCAGGGAAAGCTGCCCTAAGAAGTGTGTTTAGAGCTTTCAAGGAGTAAGCTCAATCAAACTCAGTGGGATATACTTCTGAATGAGCATGCGCAGGATTGCATAGCAAGAAATGGTGCGCTCAGCAATGACAAAGAAAGATGCCTCGATAGGAATACATTTTGCTATGTTGTTGCAATTTTGGCATGAGTTCCTTCTCCAGGATGCAGTTCTTTAGAAAACAGCCATGGCTTGGTAAATTCCATCATCAAGTGGTGCCAGTCAACGTTATCATCTCAGACCATGAAAGCTCTAGCGTACTATCTAAAGCTGCTTTACTTTCCTATGGGATGGCATTCTTGGTGACAGATTACTGAACACGTCCTCTACGCTCACAAAATAGGATGCAAAAGTTAGGGGATTAATGGAACTTGTTGTGGCCGGGGGCTGTGGTTGGGCTGGAGGCTCAGCAGGAACATTGTCCTTGCAGTGACCGCTTAATGAGCACTCACCCCTAGTCCTTCAGTCTATCTGCTGGAACGGAGACAGTCAACCCATGGCTGATGGGTTGCCCCACCAAGCTATTCTATGATCTTCCTTGTAACCCCAGGGATGCTGCTAATGGCAGTTCACAATAGTTTAAAGACTACTTGGGGACAATATTTGCAGGGGTGCTCTGCTCTAGTGAAGGGGGGCATATCCACAGCTGCCTGAGCAGCAAGGCTGTAGATAGTGACTACTAGGATCGCAGTAAGGAAACAAAGAAGCAGTTATAGTTGAACAGTGTAGGAGGGACGCTAAGAGATGCCTCTGGACACTGAAAGCTGCTGGTTCTGATTTTGGTGGGGCTGTGAATCCATTCTGGGTTTCAGTCAGAATCAGCCAGAGCTCTAAAGGCATTATCCAAAGGGCTAAACCTTGGGGGTGGGGTAGGGTTCAGCATTTGGATAGCTCCTTTATAGTTCTGACTGGTTCTGATTGAAACCCAGAATGGACTCATAGCCCCACCAAAATCAGAACCAGCAGCTTTCAGCATCCAGAGCCATCTCTTAGCATTCCTCCTTCACTGTTCATGGGCTCTGGGAACTATTTTGCAGGCATCTTGTCCTGTTTGTTTTTGCATCTGCCCATGATTTCCTGCTGTCTCATCTGCAAATAGGGGGTGGGGGAGTTGGATCCCTGATTTTGGGGTATCTTCTTCCCTCCACATCACCATTCACCCCCTTTGTCATGGTCTCCCGACTCAGTGTAGCATTTGCAGGAGGTTGCAGGGGCTGCCATAGGAAGGAGGGGGCAGGAAAGTCCACTTCCATCAGTGCAATGGATCAAGCATTAATCTGGGTCCGATCTCTGCTGTCCAATTATAAATTTACTGCAGGCTGTGGTCAGTCTTGAGCTGGGAATGGTGGCAGTCTTCTGTAAGCAGTAAAAGAAGGCTTATAATCTAAAAGACACAACACACAAGGAAAATGGAATAGGAAGGGAAGAAGGGTGCGAGAACCAAGTCTTCCAGCAGGGCTGGTGGAATGACCCTGTTTCCCCCCCCCCCCCACCTCCATCAGTAGATTCTGCTGGAATGGCTGTTAAGGGAGGAGGAACCTCCATGGAGGTAGTCTTCAGAGCTGGTGGTATGATTACACTGCACTGGAGAGCCAGTGGTTACAGTGTTGGATTGTAACTAGGGAAATCTGGGTTCTAATTCCCACTCAGCCATGAAGCTCAATGGGTAACTTTGCTGACTCTCAGTTTAATCTACCTTACAGGGTTGTTGTGAAGATAGAATGAAGAAGTGGAAGACCACGTAAACTGCCTTAGGTTCTTTGGAAGGGAAAAAAGCAGGATATATATGTACTAATACACAAGTAAAATAATTAATAAATAACAATCATTAACATCAATCAAATAGTGGAATTATTTATCACACTTCTTTTTATTTGAGGTGGTAGCCCAATTTCATACCCATTTGCCCTTCTTGGATCAGTAGGCACTTTTAGAAAGTTGAGAGAATGTCAACAAAATAAGTGCTATGCAGGGGAGGGGTGGCCCATTCCCAAAAGACACCCATTTCCTAGAAGGCAAGCTGGTGAGAATAAAAGAAAAGTAAACTTGCCCCAAAATCTAAGTACAAGGCAGAAGGGGGCTCCAAACAGCTTAAGGTGTGATTCACGTGGAGGCAGAACCTAGGAAATTATCCCAAATCACCAAGGCCTCCTTTAGAAGTTGGCTCCCCTTGAGGTTATAGTAGAAATTGCAGGCTCTCAGTATGTGTTAATCAAGACACTGACTGGGTTCATACAACATTCAACCACTGAGTGTGAGTCATTTTTTGAATTGTGGGTTGTTCGTTGAACCATTGGTTAGCGTGTTGTCTGAATCCAGGACATTTCCCATAGGGTAGCTTGTTAACCCTGTAGAAAATGTCCTGGAGTCAGGCTACACACTAACCTATAGTTCAACAACAACCCACACTCAACCATGGAGTGTGAGTCAGTGGGCCTGTTCAGACAACATGCTAAGCCATGGTTAGGCCACTAAGCCTTTTGCAGTAAACTATGTTTAAACCATAGTTATGTAGCAACCATGGTTAGGAATGGTTCACATGACATGATAAGTCATGGTTCACATGACACGCTAAACCATAATGTTTAGCTCAAAACACTTAACGACCATGGCTTAGTATGTTATCTGAACAGGGTCAATGTGTTGTGTGAACAGCCTCAATTCTAATAAATAGCAA
Source organism: Anniella stebbinsi (assembly GCA_029215795.1). NCBI lineage: Eukaryota > Metazoa > Chordata > Lepidosauria > Squamata > Anniellidae > Anniella > Anniella stebbinsi. The sequence goes on from JARDYH010000002.1 coordinate 188,566,552, forward strand.
CCTGACAAAAGCTAAACTGTTATGGAAAATGATCCCTGATTTTTCAGCAACAGGACAGCTCCTCAAAGCAGGGTACTCTGGCTTGCTCATAAAGTTGATTAGGTTCTTCTATCCCTATTCCACTAATGGCAACCATGCACCCAGCCAGGAACTAGCTGGTGGCCTTGGGCATGCTACTGTCTCTCAGCCACCCCTATCAGAAATATGGTGATAATATGAAATACATTGAACTCTCCAAAAAGCACTAAGTATGATTAGTATAGCAACGTTTATGAATGCCAAGTGTTTTGTATCTCATTCATTCCTCCATTTAAGACCCATTAAAATTCCCAAAATGTCATGTGTTTACATTACTCAATGTGTAATGAATGTGTGCCCATATATACTAGCTATTATGTAATTAGAATGAACAGAGGGGATCTGTGTCTTAGGGCAAAGAAAATATTGGAGCCCAATTCCTCATGCTAACTAGCTGGGGATTTCTTGGACGTTGCTATAGTGCAGAGTTACAGGTCCCATCTCTGCTGCTGGCTGAAAATTCCCTGTGGCATTTGGCTAAGGAAAAGGTGCATGGACATGTGAACTAGTGGTCAAGGAGCAGCTGAGGTTTTCAGCCATATGGAAGATTACCAAAGACACAGGACCCTAACGAGCTCTTCCAAGCAGCCTCCATTCATTTCAATGTGGTCTTACTATGAATAGCAGATCAATGTGCTGGTATTGACCCTTAAAGACGTAAATGGCTTGGGGCCAGAGTATCTAAAAGAGGAGTGGACAACCTGTGGCCTGGAGGCCGCTCTCCCACAGAATGTTGTGTGCCTCCCCCTGCAATGCCTGTGGTGGCTGCTGCTGCTGTGTTTTTTTGCAAGCTTGGATCCCTTTTGTTCCCTCCTGCTGCTGCTGCTGCTGCTGCTGCTGCTGCTGCTGCTGCTAGAAGGCAGTGACTGGAGTCCCCAATAAACCTGCCCTCAGCAACCCAGAAACTGCAGGGATTGCAACTGCAATTGGGGTTGCTGGGGTGGAGAGGAGTGAGAATTTAGCTTCCCCTATCAACCTATGTGGAAGCTCTCGCTCTCTCTCTCTCTCTCTCTCTCTCTTTCTCTGCACACACATATATGTGCACATGGATGTACACATGTGCCACCCTGGCCTCTCAGCCAACAATGGTTGAGGTGCTCAGGGTCAAAAAGGTTGAGCAACCTTGATCTAAAGGGACATCTCCTTCCATATGTACCTGTTCAGACTCCCAGGTCATCTTCAGAGGCCTGTTGCATTCCTGCCTACTCCCAGTGAGAATTCCTCCTCAATAATGCCTTTACCACAGCAGGCAACACCTTCCCCACACACAGTAATGCTGCCACCAGAACCTTTAGGCTCAGGTCCTTTTCACTTTGTTGATGACACACTGCCTTTATTATAACCTGCATTATTCCCCTTATTCCCTTACCCCTTATGTAGCCAAGACCAGAAAGCGTAAGATGTTATAAAACAAAGAATTCTTTATTAATTATAACATTAAAATGCTCAACAGTAAACTAGTAACTTCTAAAGCTTCTATACATGTTTATCCTCTTATGCCCATAAATACTAGCCTCTCTCTCTCTCTCTCCCTCTCTCTCTCTCTCTCTCTCTCTCTCTCTTCAGATGCTCTTCAGTTTAACTCTTCCCAGACCCAACACAAACCCCTCCCTTACAAACCCTCTCTCATTTAGTCCATAACAAATCCCTATCTCTTACAATCCTTATCTGACTCACATAAGCACAGCAATCTGCTTAAATATCACACACACCTCACCCCCTCCCACTCAGTCAATCACCTCACATATGCAAATTCACCATGCCTCCTGTCACTCACCCCATTCTCACTGTAGATATACTCACCATAAAATACAGGGTCATAACAGGACTACGTATCTATAACTACAATTTATAATATTTGTGCATGTAATGTCACAAGGCCCTCCTCTAGTTGCCCTAACTGAGGGAAGTTCTTCTCAGTTGTGACACCCCATTTTGTAATGCCCTCCCCAAGGAGGCTCATCTGGCACCCACACTATTGTCTTTTTGATACCAGGTGAAGACCTTTCTTTTCTCCCAGGCCTTTTAGATAGTAGAATGTATGGCTGCTTAGATGATGATAGATAGATAGATAGATAGATAGATAGATAGATAGATATAATATTTTATTCTTTTAGTTTTTTGTGCTCTGCCCAGTCAACTTTTGTTATTGGCCGATTAAAAATATAATAAATAAATGAATAATAAATAGCAAATCTGCACCTCTATGACACTCTAAAGGATAGGGAATACGATGCCCACAGGCACCAATGCACCTCTGGACATCTTAACACATTGTTTTTACTGGCAGCTGGGATTGCTGTGAAATAGATTTCTATTGGTGCTGAAATCTGTGGGTTCAAATGCTTGAGTGTTGACAGGGGGAGGGTGTCCCTGGTGCTACTTCTGGACTTCTCAGCAGCTTTCGATACCATTGACCATGATATCCTTCTGGAACGCCTGAGGGAATTGGGACTCGGGGGCACTGTGCTTCAGTGGTTCTGGCCCTACCTCTCGGGCAGGTTCCAGATGGTGAGGCTTGGAGATAGTTGCTCCTCAAAGAAGGAGCTGTTGTGTGGCGTACCTCAAGGTGCCATCCTATCCCTAATGCTGTTTAACACTTACATGAAACCGCTGGGAGAGATCATCCGGAGGCACGGGGCAGGGTGCTATCAGTATGCTGATGACACCCAAATATATTTCTCTATATCTCTGACAACAATGTCAGCTAAGGATAGTGTGTCTCCTCTGAATGAATGCCTGGAGGCAGTAATGGGCTGGATGAGGAAAAACAAACTGAAGCTGAATCCAGACAAGACGGAGGTACTTACTGTCAAAGGCCCCAACCTGGGTTTCGGGTTACACTCCCCCTGAAAGGCTGTGTTCGCAGCTTGGGGGTGCTTGTGGATTCCTCGCTTCAAATGACAGCTCAGATAGATGCGACGGCCGGAAGTGCCTACTATCAGCTTCGGCTGATACGCCAGCTGTGCCCCTTCCTAGAGTTGGAAGACTTAAAAACGGTAGTGCATGTGCTTGTAACTTTGAAGCTCGACTTCTGCAATGCACTGTACATAGGGCTACCTCTGTGCCTAGTCTGGAAACTTCAACTAGTTCAAAATATGGCAGCCAGGTTGGTCACCGATACACCTAGGGGTGACCATATCACACCAGTTTTGAAATCACTCCACTGGCTGCCAATTAGTTTCCTGGCGAAGTACAAAGTGTTGGTTATTACTTTTAAAGCCCTACATGGTTTGGGTTCAGGTTACCTGTGGGATCACCTTCTCACATACAGTCCACACCGCACACTCAGGTCCTCTGGGAAGAACCTACTACAGTCAGCCAAGACTAGGCTGACAGCTGTTACCCAGAGGACCTTCTCTTCTGCCGCTCCCAGACTATGGAACAACCTGCTGGGAGAGATCCGCCAATTTACCAGTCTTCTAGAATTCAAGAGAGCTATAAAGACTGATCTCTTCCAGCAGGCCTACCCAGTAGAATTTTAAGACTTTGTTGATTTTACTAATGTATTAATTTTATATGTTTTTAATCAGTTTTATGTATTTTATATTGTTTGTGTTCATGTTGTTCCCTGCCTCGATCCGGAGGGAGAGGCAGGTAATAAATAAATAAATAAATAATAACAATAATAATAATAATTGTTTAGTGCGTTGAAGCTCAGATCCCACTTCTGCCTTGTACTCAGTCTTTGGGGCAGATTAATTATCTTTTGCCACTCCTCTCATGGCAGCCATTTTGGGTGTGTGTGCCCAGGACAGTTTCTCAAATTGCTAAATGTGCCTTAAAAAGTTGACTACCCCTGCTCTATCCATTAGAAAGCCATGCTGGATCCCTCAGAAGAAGTGGAGCTCGCCTATATAAATGGTTATTAAACTTTTTTTTTTTTTTTTACCACTGTGAGCTTCCTAGAAATACCACAGCAGCAAACAGGTTGCCTGCCTGGCAGCACTCAGCCTTGTCAGCCATTGAGAAAGTAGCAGCCTAAAAGAGAAGAGACTGTGCAGGGTTCCCCGCCCAGGACTATTTCATGGCCTTAAGCTGAGTTGAGATAGGGTGCAGCAGAAAATAAGTTGTGGCAGAAATATGTGCCCCTGCCCCTGGCCCACCCCCTTTCCCCTGACGTATGACCATTTGGTAGTTTATTAGCTTTTGTGCAGTTCCTTCCGCCCCCCCCCCCCCAATTCTAAAAGGCTAAAATACCTCTTCCAAGGCTTAACCATGGACCATGGTTAAAGCTGTGGTTTAAGGTATCTTCTGAACATGGCACGGCTTTCTGGCTTAACCACCGTGGTTAAAGCAATGGTTTAAGGTGTCTTCTGAATGGGGCCAGTAAGAACTTTAAGCTAAAATGAGCTTGACTATCTGCATGCTAGTACTTTATTGCTCAGTATCATACTTTTCCACGGGCATCTGCAACACTGACCAGGAGTCCAGTGGATCTGCCCCCTCCCAGGCACTTTCCCCGCCCCCTCCCAGCCACTCCCTCACATTTCCTCCCAGCTGCTCCCCACCGCTCATCTGCCTGCTGACCCGTGGGGCTTCCATTAGGCCTGTGTACACACTTGCGAGCCGCCTGGCCTCCTCTCTGGGCTCCCCCCTCTCAGCTGCTCCCCCTGCTCCCAGTTGTGTTTGTATATCCTGTTGCTAGCCACACAAAATTCTTCTTATAGCTCAGAACCTCCAGCATACAAAGTTCTTCTCATAGCTTGGAATCTCCAGCATGTCATAGCTCAGAACCTTGGTGCCACGCATTGCCATGCACTGCCTTAGTGTTTTATATATACTAGGCTGACCATATGAAAAGGAGGACAGGGCTCATGTAACTTTAACAGTTGTAGAGAAAAAGGAATTTCAGCCAGTGTCATTTGTATGCAATTAGTCCCTGGTGAAATTCCCTCTTCATCACAACAGTTAAAGTTGCAGGCGCTATACTAGAGTGACCATATACAAAAGAAGGCAGGGCCCCTGCAACTTTAACTGTTGTGATGAAGAGGGAATTTCACCAGGAACTAATTGCATACAAACGACACTGGCTGAAATCCCCTTTTCTCTACAACTGTTAAAGTTACATGAGCCCTGGCCCCACCCCTTTCACCTTTGATCCACCCACCAGTGGAATGCTGCCCCCAAGAGCTTCTCGGAAATGGAATTTGGCCTTCAGGCTGAGAAATTGTCTGCACCCTCTGCTCTATAACCACCACAAGACTGCGTAAACTGCAACTGTTATGATGAAGAAGGTGCTAAGAGCATTTCCTCTGCTACGGAAAGTAACACACATTTGTGCGTTGAAGAAGTCAAACAAGCTGGCAGAGAAGGGAAATCAAATATTTTCGAGCTGTTTTGTGGAATATTGCATACCACAGGAAGTACGGCCAAAAGGTGTATAAAAATGACGTAGTACCTCTTAATGTGAGATCCCGTCTTTCGTTCCAGTCTTTTCTTTATTCTTTTTCCGTTGAATGCCACACACTAAAGATTGCCAGGCTACTATAGCAATAGTCAGCAGAGTAATTTTGGAATGGAAGAGAGAACTGTCCAAATCATTCTAGCTTAACGTTGTTGTTTTTAATAGAACAACTTCTAAAGAACATAGAAAACTTTCCAAGACTTGCATTATTTTTTTACTTGTCATTATTAGCACAGCCCAATGGCTCTGGACACAATCCATTGGCAAAATTTGTATTTGATCGCTTATGTGTCCTATTGCTTGAGTTAAAGGACAGAAGGGAAAGGCTTCAACCAGGACTGTTGATTTCCTGCTGCAGCTTTGGAATCCCAAAAATCTGTAGGCTTGATAGGGTGCAGCACTTTCCCTGTTAGAAAGGCATTGGGCATCCACACAAAGAAGAACCAACAGAGTAGCATCTATTCATGATGTTATCAATCATGTTTTTAGCCTGCCCTTCTTCCAAGGAGCTCAGGATGGCATTTCTGGGATTATCCCAAGTTCATCACCTTGTGATGTAGATTAGGCTGCATGGTTCAGCAGACATTTAAACCCAGGCTCCCTGGTTCAAGCCCATCACTCTGTCTAGCTTCATTTAGTCCAGTACACTTGGATTAGCTTCTTGGAAATTTAGAACTAGCTCAAAATTGATCCAGCTCTTGATCCAATTTTGGCTCAAATTAGCTCAAAATTGGATCCAACCATTAGCTTTGGTTGGATCCATATTTATTCTGGGTCAACTACTCCCTCCTTTCCATGGTAGCCCCTGCAGCCCCCATCAAATGCTACACAGAGAGTCAGAAGACTCTGCTGAATGGGGTAAGGTGTGATGTGGGGAGATAGATCCCCCAATCAGGCAGAGAGACCTTCTACAAGCAGATCCTTTCCACTTGTGGATGGTCCCCTCTTCTCACAGAAGGCAAATCCTAGATCCAAGGCCATTTATTTATTTATTTATTTAGAATATTTCTATATAGCTTTCAGTGCAATATTTTCAGCATACATATGAAAAGACTAAATCAACACATACATAAAACCCAGGGTTAAAGCAGTGGTCACAGAGACACAAAACTGATGATGGACAAGATTTGGGCACCCAGAATTTTGGCTTCCAAATTCTATGCAAGGAGGATTCAGAGGAAATGCTCAGGGTTTAGAGTTTGTCTCTTCGATTGAGTTTTAACCTCCTCAAATTGCCTGGCCTGTAGAGTCATAATTCTATCTCTCAGCATGAAACTGCTAGAGACGCATGAGCATCTTCCCTTTCTGCAGCTGTTGTTTGAAGGAAACACAGATCAATGCATCTTCATTAATTCAAGAACAACCATTGGCAAATCTCTCAAAGCACAAGGAGGGGTGTGTGTGTTTGTGTGTGTGCGCGCGAAAGAGAGAGAGACGGGGGTTATTTCCATGTTGTTGTTATTTTTAATTGTGTATAAGAAGGTTAGGGCTTAGTACAAACAAAGACGTTACAAAATTGAGATTCCAGATTAGTGTACCCCAACATGGTGCCCATGAAGACCTGTTGTGGCACCCATGGTCTCCACTCCTTGCCAGACCTGAGCCCTTCTTCTTTTTCTCCTCCTCCTCCTCCTCCTCCTCCTCCTCCTCCTCCTCCTCCTCCAAGGAAGATGCTACCAATGTGAACCTCCAGCAACTCCCATCTTCATTGCCCCAGAATGCCTCTGGACTCCATGTGGAAGCTGCCTTATACTAAGTCAGACCATTGGTCCATCTAGTCCAGTACTGCTGACACTGACTGGCAGCAGCTGTGCAGTGCTTCAGGCAGGAATTTTTCCAACCCTACCTGGAGATCCATTCTTTTGTACCATGGTGGCTGCAGGAGTCACCTGAACTATGCCTTCTACTGTGCAGTCGATTGCCAGCAATATAAGCTTTAGTTTGAAAGGTGGTTTGTAGGAGAGTACTGGGTCTGGGTCTCCTGTGTAATGATCATGCAAATCCATGATGATCTATTTTTTTATCAGGTCTGCCTTTTACTGTCTTGAAATTTAGGGACTGGCCACCTTGGCAGCCATTTTGTGGTCATGCCATGGGCCCCAAAATGTGCCCACAGGATCCCAAGGGGTTGGGAAATCTCTCCTATTCAAGATTTGTTTGTTTGTTTGTTTGTTTATTTATTTCATAGCATTTCTATACTGTCCGATAACCAAAGCTTTCTGGGCTGTTAAGCTTCATGTGTCTATTACTGAATACGTTATCTTGAAAGTAGGGCTGTGCACTGCCTTGGGCCGAATCCCCAAAACCAAGGCGAGGTGGGATGATTTGGCCCACCTTGCCTTGGTTCCGAGTTGGTTCCAGATCGGCTCGAGGTGCCCCGAAGCCAAAGCCGATTGGTATCAAGGCTTCGGGGCACCTTGGGTCACTTTGGAGTGGTGCTGGGCCTCCCTCCGTCCCGGGAAGGCTGGCGCAAGGCCAGCCGTGAGTCCATTGGACTCACCTCCCTCTCCCCGCTCTCCCTGCTCACCTGCTGCTTCCACATCACCACTGCATTGCCACCACCATCATGACCCACCACACTGCCACTGCAACCAGGAAATGCAGCGTCTTCCTGAGAACCAGGCCATGATTTCAAGATATCACGGGGCTCTGTATTTTGTATATCTATGGCCACAAACTAAGGTGGCCATCATGGGAAAATGGCCCTTTGTGGCCACCGTAGTTCACGGCCATAGATGTACTAAAACAGAGCCACAGTGATATCTTGAAATTGTGACTTGGCTCTCAGGAGGACACTGTGTTTCCTGGTTGCAGCAGCAATGCGGTGGCAGCAACGGTGGCAATGCAGCGATGGGGTGATGGTTGCAGCTATATGGCAGTGGCAGTGATGCAGTGATGACAGCGGTGATGGGGCAATGGTGGTGGCGATGCGCCAGCATTGTGGTGGTGGCTGCAGGTAAGCAAGTAAGTCCCGGCAGCAACGGCTCTGGGTTGGGGGGTAAGGGTGTGGCAAGGGAGCAGTGAGGAAGGGAGCAGGGAGTCAAGAGTCCAATGGACTCCTGCCCAGCCTTGCTACCAGCTTTCCTGGGTGCCGACTGCGTGGCTGGCACCCAGGGACCTACAAGGTCAGTCACCTCAAGGGCCCCAAATCATGTCTCGGCGTCAGCGCTGAGGTGAGGTGAGCAACCCCCGAAGTGCCCCAAGTCAAATCAGGGCCATTTTGGGGGCTCCGAAACAGCCTCCGAGGCAAATCGGGGGGGGGGAGCGTGCACAGTCCTACTTGAAAGTATTGCTTTCTGCAGACTTTTAAATCATCCTCTGTTCCCTCAAAGGAGATATCCAAGGTGCTGAACCTATTTTGGGAATAGAGTTCAGCACACTGGATAGCTCTTTTTAGAGTTCTGGCTGGTTCTGACTAAAACCCGGAATGGATTGGTAGACCCACTAAAATCAGAGCCGCCAGCCTCCACTTGTTCAGTGCTCTTCAGTTTCACTTAACAGAGAATCAATGTGTTTAAAACCTTCTAAAAGAAACACCATGTCTTATTAGAAACTAGCGGATGGGCTATAGTGAAGCCTTCGAGAAAACATGCAGCTGTCAGAGTTGGACACATTGTGCTAATATCTTGTCTGAGTCAAGCCATGTCCAATGGCACCCTTAGGCACAGTCCCTGCCATAAACCCCTATGGCCCCCTGAGGGTCTGTCCACTCCATTCCCCCAAGGAGATCCTGCACCACAATAGGGGAAGGAGAAAGGCGTATAGCTTTGTCCCTTGGTCTGCTAATCTCCCGGACTTCAAATTGTATAGAGACTGCAAAGCTATGTGAAGATTCAGGAAGTCTGTCCCTAGTGGCTACAGATGTTATTTCAGGCTTCACCGACATGGGCACATTAAAATTAATGAAAATTAATTAATGCATTTAAAAAACAAAATAACACTTAGGGGTGCACACCCCTTAGATCCCTCAGTAATAGTATGCATTACAAGTTTCAAGTGCCTAGGTTTTCACGACCTTAGTGCTATGGCACAGACGGATGGGCAAACAAACCTCTTTTGTTACATGATACTGAGGTGTTGGGCCTAGAATTAATTTCTGTACCTCAGATTGGCTCATAAAATAAAATTAGTTATTTATAATTTTGGGGGTTATGGGAGCGAAGGGGGGTCGGAGTTTCCTACCGCTAATGAGCACAATACCTTTCCTATTTAATAACTACAGCCTTGTGTAATTAAATGACAAGAAGCTCAGTCCTGAGGTTGTGGCTTCAAAGCCAATGCAAACCATCTCACAATTTAGAAATTAACCCACATTGATTAATTACGTTTGTATCCCACCTTTCCTCCAAGGAGTTCCAAGCAATGTGCATGATCATTCTACCCTATGAGGCAGGTTAGGCTGAGATGGGTGACTGGCCCAAGGTCAATCTAGTGAGCTTGCTTGCTGAGAGGGATTTGTACCTAGATCTCTTTCGGTTCATGGAGGACATGCTATGAATGGATACTAGTCATTATGGCTATATATTACCTCAAGCATTGGAGACAATATGCTTATGTATACCTGTTGCTGGGGAACATGAGTGGGAGGGTGCTATTTCACACATGTCCTGCCTGTGGGTTTCCCATGGGCAGGTGGTTGGCCACTGGGTGAACAGAATGTTGAACTAGATTTGACTGTAGTCTGGCTCTTCTTATGTCTATTTTGTTTTCTCAGTCCTACTCTGACATTCTAACCACTATAACAGGACTGGTTCTACCACTAGGCCGAGTGAAACAGTTGCCTCAGGTGTTGAAGGAGAGACATGTATGCCATGCAGTCTGCTTTGTGCTCCCCCTAAGGCCGTGTCTATACCAGAATAATATCGAAGTCTTCCCTACTGGGCCACATGCTGCACAGCTGATCCAGCTGTGATCTTGAGTCCAACACTCAGTTATTCAGGAATATCGCTGACTGCTTTTGTCACAGTTTTTTTGGCTCCCTTGCTACAATTTGGAAGTCTGCAGCTGGTGTGCCCCCCCCCCCTTCACAAAGTTGTTGCTGCTCGGCGCGAGTTCCCAGCTCGGCGAACAGCCAATCCGCTGTCAGGGGCATGTCCAGCGGTTTCGGAGGTGTGCGGGAGTGGACCCATCCACCATTTTCGGCACAGTTTTTGATTGGTTATCAGCGTGTTTTGACGCTGACTGTGTGTAGTTTTTTACACAAACATATCTATGTGCAGCATTGCATATTCAATGGACTTCCTATCCACCCCATGTGTAGCTGTGATTTTGCATTCATGTGCATCCCTTCCAATCCATAAAAAAAGCCCCATTGCCACGTCACCTGCCTAGCTCCATCCACTTCTCCCATTCCACACGTGGAAGCACTGTCAGGGGACACACGTCCTCCAACAATGTCACTCCTGTCATTGCAGGAAACTTCCCTTGCGTGTGCCCGTGAGCGGCAATCACGGAAGCAAGGAACCCTCGCAATCATCCCTCCTCCATTGCGAAAGGGCTGTAGGTGTAGATTAACCCTAAATTAGTCTGTTGCCAGTCCTGTTGGCATTTGTAGATGGAAAGGGAGGGCCCCCCATCTTGTTCCTTGCCTCAGGCAGCAAATTATCTTGGGCAGGCCCAGCGCTACCCCACATTGGCTTTGTAGGCGCTACCCAGTTTGAGCAATCAAGAAAAGAGATGGGGAGTTTGGAGTTGGTCTCCCATCTCTGTTTCCCACAAGTCAGGAGACCACTCCAATGCTGCAACACCTGTGACAAAAACTGCTAGTGTTAGGTATGCCACAGGTGCTTCTGGTGTTCCACTGCTCTCCTTTGTACCTTACAAAAACTCAAAGAAAGTGGAACCCAAGGACAGAAACATTAACAAATAGCACATCGCATATGCTTTTGCATGTCTCGTGGCTCACAATGCAGCATATAGTCTGCTCTCCTTATCTTTGAAAGTCCACAGCAGCAAAAATATGTCCTCGATGAGAGAAGGCGAAATGAAGCATAACAAATGCATCGTGGCCAAAAAGGTCCGTCCCTACAGACGAGAGCTGGTTGAAGCTGGTACTAAAGAAACCCACCAGCAGTGCCTCACTCCACACACTTTCAGGACTATCCTTCTGAGTGTTTGAAATGTGACTGTGAGGTGTGGGGAGAACTGCCTGAGGCTTCATGTCAACAGGATCTAAAGTGCTTGACATTCTAATGCTGAAATGCCAATGCACAGATTAGCCCGGGCTCATTTTCTTCCTGGGTTCCTCAATTCTCCCATATGAAGCTGTGCAAACATTTTATCAGCACACAGTGGGGGCAGGAGGGTGACTTGGCCAATCTCGTCTAATAACAAGAAAGCAATTTGCTGCTGATTCTGTGGACAATGTGATGCCATTTCTAAACACAGAGGAGATTCCATAAAAATGGAGAGAGAGAACAGTGTCGGGGTCATGAAGTTACATTTGCACAATCCACTCGTCTGGATTGCAATGAACAACAACAACAAGCTAGATTCAATTTGAAGTGGGCATAGTCCCCACAGTTGTTTTTCCAAGTCCAATGCACAGGGTTGGCATTAAAGGTAGACATGGCTGGGCATCCTCCAAGGGTCCATACTCCAGCATGGGCCCCCTGACAAGAGTCCATTGTACTTGCTCCTACTCTTCACCAATGCAAACGTTTGTTCACCTGCATCTCGCTGAGGCCCAGACAAGGGTGATGGTGAGAAGGAGGAGCAGTAGATGCCGTGGCCTCCTTGCTCACTGGCCCTCTGTCTGACAAGGAAACAAGTGGAAGCAATGATGAGGAAGACGATATGGAGCAAGCACAGCTGGTGATGAGAAGGTAGACTCACTGAGGGAGGGGGCCCATTGAAGACAACTTGCCCAAGGGTCCATTGAAGGCATCTCGTCCTTCTGAGCTCTGCTGACCTGCCTTGTTCCGGAAAAGAGCATTTCCACTTGTTTCTGGTTGCTTCAGGAACTGTTAGCTTCCCATTGTGCAAGTGGTGGGTCCTGCTAGAACTTGGGCAGCATTCAGTACTGACCTTTGTCACCCATTTTGAGGCAGAGATGTAGAGATGTCCCCCCATTTTTTTTAGTAATTGGGGGTGCTTTGGCCTACACGTATACCAAATTCCTGGGCTGTAGCTCAGTGGGAAGCATCCTAACAAATGCCCCCATTAGTGAGTGAATCAGTCAATTCGTCAGTGAGGCCTTTGTGTCTCATATAATATAGATTGCCTCATTTACAAACCTCAAATACTTTAAAGCAAGGAAACTAATCATAAAGGTGATGAAAAGAAAATCACATACTGATCACATAAGCAAACATATTACTACCAGCCCTATTCCATCACCAGCTAAACTCAGACTGATGAGCTGTTGATTTAGAAAAATGGATTGTTTGTTTAAAAACCATAATCTTTTGCTGTCATGAATCCTGTAACGATGGAATGTTAAATGGCGCATCAGCTAATCCAGTTCCATTTATAAAGTATTAGTATTACTATGTCAGCATTGTTGATGTGTAGATGAAAGAATAAAAAGACCCACTAAGGAATCTTACCTCTGCTGAATGCAGAAGACAGCTGAAAGGTGTTTAAATCAACAGTGAGTGAGTTACTAATTAGTAGTAAACGGTTCCTAGTCCTAGCTTTCTGGATAGGGGACTATCTTGATAAAGACTGATCTTTACTGCTTCTGGATATTATCCATCACTTTGTACTTTTTTTTTTTTTTTGCACTTTGTACTTTTTTTTTTGCATTAGAAAATGCAGGATAAAGATTACTATTTTTATTATTAGTTCTGCCTATTATTTATATTCTATTTCTGAGGAGTCATTCAAAGCAGTTTACAAAATTAAAAGAAACACTAAAACACTCAGTAAAATTACAATTTAAACTATTAAAAAGGTCACGTACAAATAGCAGCATAAAACCCTGATAAATTCAGGGCAGCCGATACAAAACCTTAAAAACTGCAGGTTTGAAAGCACACATGACAAGCCCATTGAAACAAGAAGAAGGTCTTTAAAGGCACATCTAAAAACAAGAGTGTTTTGTCTGTATTTTATTATCCTTAGCTGCCATGACCACTATTTATAGTGGAAAAGCAGGATATAAATTAATTAATAAAATAAATAAGTTGTCTATTTGAAAGGTTGTCAGAGGGCTTTCCTCTATTTGACTGGCTGTCCAGTCCAAGTCTGATTTGAAGATAAAGAAGTTCCCTAAGAAGGGAAAGCAGAGGGGACCTTGGCGTCACCTGGTTGCAGTATATCCCACTATGGTGTGATGCTCTGTATTTATATTCGACTTATAATAATCATGTCTAATTATGCATCTATACATATAAATCAGCACATGAAAATTTGAGGCAATTGGGTGCCCTCTTTTGTAGTGATGGGTTCCCTCTTTTTGGGTGAGTCGTGCGTGGCCACCTTAATTCACACCATTCTTTTGAAATGAATGGCCAGGATGTCTGGAGTACAGACACTAAACCAGCAGCTGGAGGCTGCAGTAGGTGGATGAAGCTCAATAGATGAAACTGAATCGAGGTCAGAGGGAGCCCGTCTCGGCTTCAGGGGGAGTGCAGGGGCATCGCGGAGAGTGGGGTCTGGGCTTTTTTTCTTACTCACATTTTTGTTGGAGCACAATTGTGCTCCCAGGTGCGGTTTCTTTTTTTAAAAAAAATAGTGGGTGTGATGGGCGTGACATCCCTCTTCCCTTCTGGGACATCACACTTCTGTTTGGATGCTGGGGGAGGATTGCGGAAGCAGGTAAGTCCGTGATCCTCCCTCCCTCTACACCCTTAGGTGTAAAAAGGGCCTGAGTAAGGCCATTGGTCCATCTAGCCCACTCTTGCTGACACTGACTGGCAATGGCTCTCTAGGTTTTCAGGGAGGTGTTTTTCCAGCCCTACCTGGAGATGTCAGGGATTGATTTGGGACCTTTCCCATGCAAAGCAGGTGCTCCTCTGCCGCTGAGCTATGGTCCCTCCCTACAGGATAGGTACACAGTGGGATCCTCAAGGGATGTATAAGAGAACTTGAGCATTTGAGTGCTCAGCCATCTCTGGCTATTCATACAAATTTAATACTGAATCTGCCATGAGTCATCACTGATTTCTCAACGAATTGCTGCGACTGGACAACTAGCTGAGAGTTGCCTTATTTATGTTGCTAAAGGGGAAAGAAGTTAAAGAACAGCAAAAATCAGTTTGTAAAAGCTAGTGATAACACCGAGTATAAATAAAAAGTCTTCAGGATCTATGGCTAGTTTGAAGTGATGTTCCTTGCTTTAGTAACCTTAATCAATGTTTTGTATGTATCATTGATCCCTAAAGCCACAATGACTTCATAGGCACTTTGCTCTTGCTGATTCATTGCTTTAGTTTATAAAGCAGTGGTGCAGCAACTGATACTTGAAAGGATATTATGTTGGCAGCAAATCCCACACTGACTTTGAAATTATCCTTATCTGTGACATGGACTAGTGGAGACCAGGGCAATTGTCTGTGGCTTGCAGAAACAGATGTACCGCATCTGTTCATCCATGCTCTAACAGTGCCACCGCTTAACAGTCTACTCTAAGTCCTCTAAACTCCTTTTTACTTATTACCTTTTAAATCCACCCTTCTCACAAAAAGCCCAGAGGGGCATACAAGCCACCCCCCTTGTCTCCACAACAACCTTGTGAGGTAGATTGGGACTTGAATCCAGGTCTCACTAGTCTAACACCATCCTGGTTCACTTACAAAACAGTATGTTGGTCTTGGATCAGGAAGCAATTGCACTTTCTGGAATATCAAGGCAAAACACATTTAAACAGAGAAATAATTACTTCAAAAGAAAAAAAATGCCCTGATTTTTTTTAGCACACGCACAAAAATGCAGACACACTCAGAGCCTATCCACATTGCCCTTAAAATGACTTATATTCTGTTTAAAAACATGTATTTTAAGTTACGTGGTAGGACACACTGAGCAGGTAGGACTGGTAGGACATACTGACTGTTTCCCCTGTCCTCAAAGTATTCAATGGTGTATTACAGGGTTAATTCCTTGACTCTTCTTTAGTTTTTGTTTTGCAGGCTGCTTGAGTTAGGGAGACAGAAGTGGGCGGGTCAAGCAGCCTGCAAAACAAAAATGAAAGAATTAGAGTCAAGGAATTAACCCTGTAATACACCAGTGAACACTTTGAGGACAGAGGAAGCAGTCACGTAAGTGTGTCCTACCATGTAATGAAACGACTTAAAAAACCACGTTTTTAAACAGAATATAAATTGTTTTAAGGGCAATGTGGATAGGCTCTCAGCGATGCTATACTACTCTCTAGTTGCAAAAACAGCACAAGAAATCAGCACGTGTTTTACTTTAGTAACTGCATCCCAGAAGCTAGGTGAGATCTGCCTTTTTTCCTACAGAAGCCAAGCTGCCCACAAGACAATCACACACAGAGAGCCTATCTACACACGCAGGATAAAATACTTTGAAAACTTTTAGAAAACTGGAGGTAGAGTGTGTCTTGGGCCCCAACAGTTCTCAAAACTGTTATAAACCGTTTTAAACCGTTTTAAAGCAGTAGTGTAGATAGGCTGACAGTTTTGAGAACTGTTGGAGTCCAGGACACACTCCATATACAGTTTTCAAAATGTTTTCAAAGTGTTTTATTCTGCGTGTGTAGATAGGTTCAAAGTGAGTCTTCCACAGACTATTGCAAGACATTTCCTGAAATAGCTCTTCTTGGTTCTGAATTGTAAACAATATTTTCTTTTCTACTTAATCCATTTCCATTTTCTTCCTAAGAAGTCAGAAGCGAGACAATCAGGAAGCAAACACACTCTTTCTCTAGAAATTAAGATTAAATGAGATTAGTGTTTTTCTTTCTTTATCTTTGAACACATATTATTTAATAAAATGCAAGGTCTTGTCAGGCAGGGAACACAATTAGATCCTTAGCATCAGGGACCTATTAGCAATGCCCACTTCAAGAGCCCGAAACAGCTTTTACAAACATGCAAGACAACAGATTTACATTTCAAAGATAGGTGTCAGCTCTAAAATGCTTTGTAATGATAAAATACACAGAGTTACAGATTCACCACAACTGTATTATTTATTTAACATTTATTTTCCTCAGTTGTTACAGACAGAGTGATACACACCTGACAAATGTGGATAGTGGGGAAAATAGGCCCTGGATCAATGGAAGATATACAGTTGGAAGACCATAGACATAGGGGGTATCTACACATGAGTTTTTTGATGTTTTATAAGGGTTATGAAAACTCTTTGGGCCACATGACGCACTCCCTATAACGTTGTATATCTGAGGTTTTTTAAAACTCACTTCAGTTATATACAACTGAATAATAATAATAATTCCTGGGGGCAGTGCTTCCTTTACTGGTGCCCAAATGCTTAGCAGTTGATTGGTGGGGAAGAAAAAGGAAGTGGACCAGTGAACTACAACACCCACAATTCTTAGCTCTATACTCGCTAGGGAATGACAGAGGAACTAAGAAGGAAGTGTGTAACTGAACTACAACCCCCACAATGCCTTGCCCTAAATTCATTGAAAAACAAAAGAGAAAGAGACAGGGCAGAACAGCGTGTGATCGCACACACCGCTTTAAAGACAGAAGACTGTTCTCCTGTAACGTGAGTACTCAGTAATGTGGCCTAAGATGTTTTAGAACGCACCTGTTTGGAACGTTTTAAAATACTTTTTAAAATGTTCCAAAGGACTGTGTGGATTCCCCCATAGTGGCATTAGCTAAATTTTAAAAAAGCAATTGATGTCGTAGATAAAGCAGTGCTAGTGGAAGTTACCTCACAAAATAGCTCCAACCCCAAATAGCACCGTAGGGTCACAACAACAGGTGTCCCACCACAACTCTTCTTGTGAGCCAGGGCATATTTTTTAGCATGGTCTCTAAGCAATTTATTTATATTTATTGGCATTATGCCTAAAGTTATCAATTGCTATGGAGTGAATCTGATGCTGCCAGCAAATAATCTAATCTCTTGGCTTCCTTAGAGTGACTTGTGAGGACACGCCATGCCCTAAAGTTTAACATTTGTAATTCTGACACATCACTTTGGCCAGTTAACTGCACATCATTTATATGCCTACCATGTTCTCTGATTGCTTTATGCATTTGTTCTCAAAAGCTCAAGGCTCAATAAACAAGGAAAGGAATCTTTCTTCCTATAGTATTGATGTTGTTGGCCTCATTGGATTATGTGACATATTGGTGAAAACTGTTGAAGAACAGTATCCAAGGCGTCTGATTACCAGAGTAAAATAGATTTGCCCAATCAATACCAAAAAATAAGGAGGTAATAGATGAGTGGAACCGGAGACAACTGAACATTTGTTGACAGACTGAGCAGAAAGAACCCCTACCTTTTGCTACCTGGGAAGCAGAGTTGAGTTAGCAGTATATAATGCAAGACGCCAGGGTGGGGGGAGGGAGAGACCATAGGTCTGGGGGCCAAATACAGCCCTCTAGACTTCCCCAGAGAGCCATGCTTCCTGTCCCTGTCCATAAACCATCTGGTTGGTTCCAGATTTTGCATGTGTTTCTCCTCCTTGCTCCCACATTCTCAAGGTTGAAATGTTCTCCTAAGACTTACTTTCTGGCCATAAGAGCTTTAAGCTAAAATAGGCTGGTATTTTTTGATACATTGGCCCTGCCACATTTTGCCTTTGGTTCCACCTCTTTTGCCTTTGGTTCCACCCACCACTGGAATATGGCCCCTGACAAATTCTCTGAAATGGAATTTGGGCATTGGGCTGAAAGTTCACCACCCTTGTTCTAAGCAAAAGGCTTGTGATGAAACCATGTTGATAGCTAACCTAATTATTAGAGGTGGGCAATGCTTTGGGCTCAAACCCCGAATCTGAACTGCCCCTTTATGACCACCATAGTTTATGACCTTAGATTTAGGAAACGACAAATCCCCCATCTTCAAATAAAATGGCGGCTCTCATCAAGGATGAATTGTTGCTGGACAGGTCAGGTAAGTCCTGTGGGTGGGCAGGGCTACAGCTCTGGGTTCAGGGGTGAGAGGGGAGGGGGAATCCAGTGGGCTCCCAGTTGGCCTTGCACCTGGGAAGCCACCATGGCCAACCTGCTTAGGATGTTTGGATCTTGCTTTGAGGTGGGTTGGCCCTGGCCCAAAGCAGCCCTACTCAGATGAGGGTTGATTGTGAAGCTGTGAATCAGCCTCCGAAGTGAACTGGTGTGTGTATGGGTGTACAAGCCTACTAAGTATTACATGACTAATCAGCTAGTCAGCTGACCTACAGGATTCAATCAACCAGCATTCTGTGGGTAGGCTTTGGTGGTAGTATGGTTAGATCGTGGTTATAAAAAGGGGAGAATTTCAGAGAGAAAACCATTCTGAGTTAATGAAGTATTCTTGTCCTGTGTACTAGGCAAGAACCGTTAATCAGCATGGAGAGGGGAGTTGGCAGGGCGTAACTGGGCTGCCATTTTGAGGCCCTTTGCTACAGAGCTGCCCAAGAAGGACATGAGGCTCATAAGCAAGAGGATTTCCAGGGCTAGCTCTATAATGCTGATGTCTATTTTTCCTCAGACTTGTGCATCAAATACAGCTGGATTTGGGACTAACATTCCAAAACCTTGCTGTCTGAGTCTCACAAACTTTGGTTCAACTTCCCAAATGTTATTCAGAGAGGAAGTCAGAACTGAGGCAGACTCATCATAGCAAAATAATGAGGAGAAGCCATCAGTCCTGCATAACTGGTTTGGGAACTCTCTCTCTCTCCCTCTTTCTGTGGGTATGTAAATATCAAGGGTTTTACAGAATCCTGAACTAAATAAATTTGCACATCTAGATTGTCTGAAATGAGGGATGAAAGTTTTAGTCAATCCATGTCCATCCAGGATAACCTGTAAATGGCTTTTATTTGTTTGTTTGTTTGTTTGTTTTGCAATGGCTAATACACACTGTTTATTCTCCCACAAACCCACAAGGTACAGCTTCTTGGAATCCAACTTCTAGTTCAGCTATGCCAGTTTACAGAAGACAAGGAACTGGCACAGAGCATATTTATTTTTGGTCCCCCCCCCCCCCACGTTTCCTCCCTTGGCAACAGTCATTATTCCGTTATGGTACAAGGCTCTCTGAGTGACCCCGTCGCACAAGACACCGAGTGCCTTCTGCAATTCCCTGAGCCGGATCGGGCCCTTTGCCAGCTCAGTGGCTGTGCATGGAGTAACCCTCTAATTTTGGGGTAATGATAATGATTAGGCTTGCACAGCGAGTGTTGACACATATTTATTAATTGCAAGGTGGGGCTGGCTGAGCCGTCTGCTAAGACAAACACACACTGAACAATGAGCGCACACAGTGGGTTGGCAACAAGCCAACCATGTATCAGCAGCAGCTGCAAGAGCAGTAAATTACTGTCCTGCCAAAGAGATGAAAATCCTACCTAGCGACCTGCTTATTCTTTCCGCCCCTGCTCTAGAAGCGCTTTTCTCCATCAAGAGAAGCCCTCTGCATCCATCTCCGGTTGCTATTGAAACAAGCACAACTCCCCAAACAGTAGGCCTTGGGGCCGTGCCAGGATTCCCAGTGATTTAGCTGTGAAATTCCTAGATTACAAATGCCCTAGAGCTGCAGCAGGCCAAGGTTAACTGTGCCTGACAGTATATTAAAGCAGAAGATAATGCAAGCCAAAGGTTACTCGAAAGCAAAAAAAGGCTGGGGGGGGGGGAATATGTTGCCTAGCTGGGAACTAATTGAATGATCAGAGATCAGCAATTGACAATTTAAGGCCTCATTTGGATGGCACATGGAGCTATGTTACCACCTCCCCTCAGAGACTTGGGGGAAGTCATGTGTTAATTCATTTCAATGTCTGCAAATTTAGTATTGCTCATATGCAATAATAAAATTAAGTGGCCATGTGCAATAATGAAAAATAAAAAATTGCTAGTAGTATCAGAGTACAAACACCAGGGCACACTTCCCTCACTACTACTAGTCATTTTCCTATCTTGGTTTTATAAAACTAAACCCAACAACAGGCTGTTCTCCTTCTTTCTGTTAAAGCTATGGGGGCCTCAGTACATTGCTACAAGGAGAACCCACATATGGAATGCACTAAAAGGGATGTGCATGACTCAGGGTGCAGAGTCCACATGTGGGAATTCCCTCTTGCATTCAGATAACATTTCCTGACTCGAGAAAGAGAAGTGCCACCCTGGGATACACACTGGAGCCCCTGGACTAGATGATGGTAACTGTTTTTAACTTGGGGTGGAAGAACAAACATGTTCGAAACAATCCAAGTTTGTTTCCTCACATGGGGAAGTCCAGTTTTGGACCTCCAGAAAGCAGGAATGGAGAGCAGGCAAAGGGACAAATGGAGTCACGCCCCAAAAGTACTACGTCTTCTGTTCGAGCTTCAGACAGGCAATCCTAGTGTTACAGCCAGGCTGGAAATAGAGCCACTAAACCATTAACCCAGACTGTTCCCAATTAAGGTGAAAATATTATCATCAAAGTATCTTGGGACATGAACTCCACATCATTTATCGTGGGTTATCGATCCTGATTTCACCACTTTATGCACAGTCAGCGTGTTGAAGACTGGGAAAACGTTGAAACTGTACATGTTGACCATCAGTTGTTGATTCTAATTAGGGTAGCCGCACATCACTAAAAAAGAGGGCCAA
Source organism: Anniella stebbinsi (assembly GCA_029215795.1). NCBI lineage: Eukaryota > Metazoa > Chordata > Lepidosauria > Squamata > Anniellidae > Anniella > Anniella stebbinsi. The sequence goes on from JARDYH010000002.1 coordinate 188,587,735, forward strand.
AGATAATGCACATCTGCATAAAAACTGCATATGTTAATATATATGTAGAGATGCACATTTAAAAATAATTACTATAATTTAAATAGAAATGCAATACATCTCACCATAGTTGGGGAGACGGTGACCAGGTAGACCATGTGTCTGCTGTCCAGGTGCTAACAGTTGATGGGCATCTTCAAGGCCCCTACTGGCTCTTCCTCCAATTTAATTTGGATTGTATGGCCCTTATACAAGATGCTTTCAAACAGAGGACTATCCTCTTACAGCCCTTCCAATGGAGGCCTGTCTTCTGTAAAGCAGGACACATTGGCTGCATTCAGACAACACAATAGTCAATGGTGGTTTAAGTAGTCAACCGTTAGTTGAATAATCAACCATTGGTTATGTTGTGGGGCAAAAACCACCCCACGGTTGATTATTTCCCCCAAAAAACCAACGGAGAAACACAACGCTCTGCAGAGTTGACTAGTCGCATAACCGTTGGTTAACGTGTTGTCTGTCAGGCTCAATGGACTATTTTGCAGGGTTGAGTGGACTATCTCGGCTGGCTACAAAGTCCCCTGGCAAGAGTGACCAAAGCGGCGACTGTCACTCTAGTCCAGCCAGCAGAACTCACAATGGCTGCTGGGTTAGCGCCGGGAGGACTGAGGGAGGAGGAGGGTGGGCGGGGAGAGGGGTGGGGCTGTGTTAGTTAAACACTGGGTTGACTATTAGTCCACTCAATGCCAGCCTCAACTACTCCACAGTTGTGTAGGAACATGTTGTGCGTGGAGTATCCCTTCTATAATCAGCCCTAGAGTTGACTATTAATCCACCATTGACTATCAGAGGTAAGATGGAGGAGATGGCAGTAATGCCAGGTGACTTAATCATTCTAGATTAATTGCTCTAGAACAAAAGAGTATGAACTTGTGAATGTGCCATTAAGTTAGCACTAAGCCACACAAGAACTCTGCTCTAATCAGAGAGCACCATTCTCCTGAAATACCTGTGACAACCAGTTATGCTTCATGCCTCAAAATATGCAGCAAAAGTGAGTTTTTCTTTCTGTTTTGCAAGCTGACTTTGATGCATTTGAAGATGTTTTACAGAAAAGGAAACTGTGCTTGATTAAATGCTGGCATTAATCCATTTGATGTGTTTTAAGTATGGCTGTTTAGCAGCCACAACATCAAGTCAATACAACATTGATAGAATGAGAAACTGCAGTGTTTGGTTTCAAAAGATTCCGTATCACAAAAGGAAAAAACCATTAAGACTTTCCACTTCATTTTGTGAGTGCGTGTACAAATTGGGCACATTTTTGTATTTACATTATTTACTCTTTACTCTAGTAGTCACTACTAAAAATCAAAGTGATTTTCAGGGGACTGTCAGCTCTTTTTATATCTCCTTGCTTGACTCAATAAACATCTGACACTCTGGGATTGTAACTAAGTACCAAACAGAGTCGGCTGCTATTGAAAACATCTTTTAAAGAAGAGGGAATTGTTCTGCTTAAAACGAATAAAATAAAATAAAATACTGATTTGTCTTCAAAAGCATTTGTTAAAGTGTATAGGCTTTTTGTTTTGTTTTTTACTTCTTCAAATCAAAATGTGGTAAGGAGAAATGTTAAAGAAATATGAAAACTTTGATTGCAAATCTACCAATCCATTTTGTGTATGAGCTTGTTGGAGGGGGGGGATGGTTATGGTTATGTGCTTTTTCCCTCATTAAACATACAGTTTTTTAAAATGCAAATAATATCAGCTAGGGCATCTGATGATGATAAGCATTGCAACAGATGTGGCCCTTCTCTACTTTGGTCCTAGATAAAAGCCCTCCTCTGAAGCTGCTACTCGCCTTGGGAAGAAGGCCTTCGTTTGGGATTAGTGGGGAATTTCTAATCAATGCCAGTCCTAAACAGAGAGAAGCCATTTTCCTCAGGACTGAAGCAAGCCAGGAAAGAGCTAAATTCCCTGTCCATACTTGCTGTGATGTGATCCTGATCACCTGTCTTCAGGGGATGCTATTTGCACCTTTAAAAAAACTGCCCATTAAATGCATTGATACTGTTAAGCTGCAATCCTTTACCCGTTTATTTGGGAGCAGGCTCCATTGAATGGAGTGGACCTAATTCTGAGTAGACATGTATAGGATTGCATTAGTCATGTCAGATCGGGTTTGGCCCACTGACAAAGAAAGAGTGAATGCTGTGTTCATTTATTCAGAGTCTTCATTTCCACTTCCATGTAGCTAGTATAGGGAGGATCAAACTCATTGTAAAGAGAAAACTGTGGCAACCCCCTTATATTCTGGTATAGCTCAATGGTACCCTCTAGAGCATCTAGTTAGCTGGCACCATGCCAAGATGCTTGAATAGGCTTATCTCATCTCTTACTTCTGCAATACACAACCACAATAAGCTCTTTTGCACAATGGTTTCCCCAGAGAGCACTGGCCAACTCTTTTATAATTCAAGTGTAGCATTGTTAGGAAAGTGGGTCCAATCATTAAGTAATTTTATGATTTGCTGGCTAGACCACTGACATCAGAAAATTGCACTATTGGACAAAACAACAGTCAGGTTTTATTAACTATATATCAAGCCCTGCACTGCTTGGGCCCTGGTTACTTGAGTGCTTGCCTTACTCCTGTGTCCCACCATTGGCAGACCTGCTCTCAGGGGCAGGGTGACCTAATCATCCCCCGCTACAATTTGGAATGTGCGGGGGCCAGGGCTTTTTCAGTGGTTGGCCCCCGGTTATGGAACAATTAGCCACTGGAGATTAGACAGGCTCCCATTGTGAATTGTTTTAGGCGCCTCTGTAAGGGGTTCTTATTTTCACAAGAGTATGGGGGAGGGGTGGTTTAAATTTTAATGTGGGTTGAGAGTTTTTAATTGAAATTGTTATGCCAGAAATGGCAAGGTGGCACTATAAAAATGTTTTTTTTTTAAATAAAGTAAGAGGCTGGCTTTTCCTAAACTAAGATTCTCATAAAAGTACAATTTGCTCACCCCTAAGAACATCTTATCTAGAATTTTATGTGTATGACCATTGCCGTTTCTTGTTTTTCTTCTCCTGCCCCCTGCAAATAAACTTCTTTTTTATATTTGGATATTTGGTTGCTTTTTTTAAAATGGGATTTCTCTCTAAACCATTCCTGGTCTTTGGTCAAGGAAGTCCAAAGCACTTTTTTCCCTAGTCCCCACAGCCCCAGAGCTGGGCTGAAGCAAGGGGCCCTTGTCAATAGGGCTCAGAAATTCCCCAAGCAGCTGGACAGACTAGGTGGCAGCCTAATAGTAATATTCTCTCTCTCTCTCTCTCTCTCTCTGTATGGAGGGGGGTCTTGTAAAGAAGGGGTCCAATAGGAGGGAAAATCATCCCCCCTCCCAGTTCCGTAAGAGAAACAGCAGAAGGTCCTTTTGCAGCCAATGGTTAGTGAGTGTGTTTAAACTGTAGTTATGTAGCCACCATGGTTAGGCATGGTTCACATGACACACCAAGTCATGGTTCACACCACATGCTAAGGCATAATGTTTAGCTCAAAATGCTTAACTATTGTGTCTTAGAGTGTTGCTTGAACAGGGTCATTATTGAGACACTCAAAGAAAGGATGGTAGATTAGCTTTACTATCAGTGACAAAGAAGGTAGTGGAGCTGGAGAGACTTTCAAAAGTATCCGCATGCGGTTGGTTATTCCAATCACTCTGTCTCAGCTGGTCACTTATGCTAAGCCAATGGGGGAAGATGAGACATGTTCATATCTATTAGAAATTTGTGAAGGGGTCTGCATAGCGGAATCATTTCTTCAGATCATCACAGGACTGATGATTTAGAGCTACGAAGGATCCCCTCCAGGGGATTTTGTGAACCATGCCATGCTAATTAACTCCATTGTTGTGTTTTGTTTTGAACATTAGAGTCCCTCTGGGATTACGGCACTTCTGTCGCCAGCAGGGGATTTCATTTTGCACCACTGTATAAAATCCCCTTGACATCATCTGAGCAAAAGAGATGAACAATAGCGGGAAGCACGTGTGTAGAATTTGGTGATAAGGCTCATGAGAAACACTTTCTCTCTGTCCAGCTCTTGCCTCAGGGTCACTTCACATGGAATGTCTGTTTCCTCCTTGGTGATAATGTCGGAATGGGATTGAAATGTGGGTGCAAGTGTTTGTTTTGTAGAACAGGTCAGGAAGACATCTTGGGCCTTTTCTGTCTATTTCCCCACATATGTGTCTTAAGGAAGCATATATGGAAAAGTAGCATGGTGTTATGGGATTCTAATCCAATTTCTATTAGTAGTGTGAGTTGACCTGAGGCTATATGTGGTGAGTGCTCACAAAAGTGTGTTGACAGCCATAATATTCATGAGATGTGTCTCCATGGATGCTAAGATGACCCAAGATGGTTAGCTGATGGTCAGAGGAGATGACTCATTTAGCCAGGAGAAGGGACAAGGTGTATGGGTGTGTGAAAACAAATAGACTAATGTTTGAGTCTGACAGAAACAATAAGAATGAGATACCTGTGTTTTTGGATTCTGAAAACTGACATAATTTGTACGTGCTGGTTTAGAGAGATGATGTGGGAATAGTGGAGTTTGGGCAGCCTGTTGGTATGTTTAAGGCTTAAACCTTAAGCTCTGGTATATTTGTAAATAAACAAAAGATTTAAAATGCCAATAAGCCTCCAGTGCACAATGGACACGCACTTGCACACCTATAACATGCGTATACACATAGTCCAATGCATTTAGAGGGCACCAGGTTGGGGAAGGTTGCTCTAGACCAAGAACAATTTCTCTGCATCTTCACTTAAATGATTGATGCATCAAAAGTAAGTTGTTGTCTTTCTTAAACAACTAAAATTCTGCACTGTGTTGATGATGTGCCGAAACAATTGTAGAAGAGATGCAAGAGACGAATATACTGTGCCGTGAACAGCGCCTGTTCTTACAGTTAATCATTCCTGTATGTATTTATGAACCATCACGAATAGGAGTGGCAGAATGCCAAAGCAATCTTGGAACTCCTTTTGCGCTTTCTCAGCAGACAGTATGCTATGCAAAGGAGTGCCTTGTACATCCTACCACGCGCTACCTGGGAGCCCTGCAGGCCATGGCCCACTGGAATATCTGTCTGGGGACGTCATAAACCATACATAAGAAATCATTTGGAAGAGTGATGTCATCGTTCGCCTGTCATGCAGCGTGAACAGCACAGAGGCCGCCCGTCTTCAATCAACTGAAGCAGAAGATTAGACATACTTAACTGGTCAGCTTTGTCAGGGATCCGGTGGGGATGTTTATCAAGGTGACAGCTTCAGAGTTAGTGGTGGAAACTGGGGGGATTAAAAGCTGTCATTTAAAGCTCCCATTCTGCTTTTGTATATGCTCTGATTCTCAGCCATAAAAGAGATGCCTTGCCATTAAAGAACACACAAAGGTGTTTATGGCCTATTCTCTTTCCTGGATCTGTTGACTGTAATACTGACTAATTATGTTCCAGTGTGGGCAACACACACTTTGAATACTTTTAAACATCTGTGCATAGGACATTGTCTAATGGACTGCCACTTACCCAATCTCACCTCTTGTGATTCAACTTTTAATGGATAACCAGTTTTATATCACCTACATCAGGGGTAGACAACCATGGGGGACACAGTGCCATTTCCACCCCCAGACCCTCCCCTACAGGCCACACTCTGTGGGGTGCCAACCCCTCTCTTAAAATATAAAATGATATCTTTAGTGCTATGGAGTGCCAAAATGATCAAAATGAGCTAAATCTGACCCTTTTGGCACTCCATAGTGAGACAGCTGCCATTTCTGTTTTGGAAAAAAAATCCCTGAATTGGGGGGCAGTATGAGTTACAGCTGTGGCCACATGTGTCGTACCCCTGACCTATATGATGGCATTGTTTGCCTTAGAGGCCAAGACACTGCTTGATTGTAGTTTTAACAATCTATTTTATTGATTGAACTGGATTGATGAACATGGGTAGTGTGGTTACTTTATGTGTGCCAAGTACCCCAAAACACAGCTGAGGGGGCAGATAGAAATGCTTGACAGATGTTCACTCTATTTTTCCTTTATTGGGGGCCCTTGTTCATGCTAGTCTATTCACAGGCTGCCCTAGACTCTGGATCCAGTTACTAAACTCCCATGATTAACAAAAAAAACCCAGACCACTCTGCCCCCCCCTCCGCCCCAGAGCTCCGTTATTTCATGAGCTGTCCCATGTCTATGTTTATGAAAGCCCAAAACAGCGGCATCTTGCATCAGCAGCCTATTTTGGAATCCTAAACGGTGGTAAATTAGTCAGGTACCAGCTAGCTGATTGGCAGCACTGTGGGGGCAGTTAAGTCAGTGGGTAATGGACAGTCATTCAACTTAGGCAATTTCATTGAAGATGTATTCAGTGGTGGAGGTGGGTGAACAGGTAAGGCTGGCCCAAGACATTTTGCTGCCTGAGGCAAATTATAAGCTTCCCCCACAATCCACATACAGAAGAACCGGCAATATAATTTTTCTTCAACACGGGCAGCATTCTCCACCACAGCTGAAGGCTGCAGGCTAGCTTAGATAATACAAAGTAGGCCACAAGGCACACAGCTCTCTTCTCCAACACTTGCCGCCATCTCCCAGCATTTGCTGCCTGAGGCAACTGTTTCACTGTGCCTAATGGTAGGGCCAGCCCAGTGAACAGGGGTGGATGAAGTTATGTGTTGGTCTTCAGCTGCCCCCACCCCAGCTGTGCAGACCTGCTCCTTCCCTCCGTCCTCCTGCATAGAGGGCAGAGTTTTGAATTGAACCCCAAACAGCAAGCTTCCTTGCTTGGGCCTACCCCCTGGGCCAGATCTACACCTCATGTCATATCAATACGATCCCATCATGGTGCCGCTCTAGCCCTCTTGTGCATTTACACCTCGTAGCACACACAAGGATCTCTGTTGTGGCATTTTGGATAGTATGAAATAAAAAGAGGGAAATAGAAAAGTGGTATATGGAATGTGTAATGTGTCCCAACAGTAATCTGTGCACTTCAGTACCAATAAAAAGCAATAGTGTGGATATATCCCTGGCCAGACTTCCCTGTTGCTGCAAACCACAGCTTGTGAGTTATATCATCAGTGGTGGAACAGCAACAGGAGAGAGGAGTGTCTCTTCATGGGACTCCCCCCCCCCCCCCCAGGCAAAAATTCAGTGGAGGTTTTGGCTTCGACGCCAGTGGGGCAGTGAATCTGCTCCATGTTTCAGTCAAAACTCCAAAGGTGCTATCCAAGGTGATGACATCTACCCCCAAAATAGGTTCAGCACCTTGGAAATCTCCTTTAGAGATTTGATTAGTTCTGACTGAAACCCAGAATGGATTCATCATCCCATTGACATTGGACTCACCAGCCCCAACTGCAAACCACATTAAAAAAACACAGAAGCAGCAAGAAAGAGCATTGTAAAGCGATCTTTACAATGCAATCCTATTTACATCTACACTCCCACTGGGTTCCTTAGGACTTACTCACAGGTAAGTCCTTTGACCTTAAAGGACAAAGGTGTAAAAGGGAGACAAGGAGACTGCAGAAAGTCTCAATGAAGTCTTTGGATGAGTTTTCACTATGGAGTTAGATAAATTGGTTTGTTTAATTTATAATTTAAATTATTTGTTTGTTTAATTTATAATTTAAATTATTTGTTTGTTTAATTTATAATATAATTCATGCCTTCCCACTAAAATAGTGCTTGACTAATAATTCAGCTAAAATCATGCAATACAGACAAAATTAGTTAAAACACATCAGTTATAAAGAACTGTACATGTGTAAAGTGATGCACATTGGAGCTGGAGAGACAGACAGACAGGCAGGCACTAATTTCCTTTACACACAGATGGGGTCTATACTGGCTGTGACTACCCAGGAAAGATATCTCCAGGTTGTGATGGATAGCTCCATGAAAATGTCAACCCAGTGAGCAGTAGCCCTGAAACAGACAAATGCACAGCATAATCCTTTGCATGTCTACTCAGAAGTAAGCCCTAGGAAGTGCAATGAGATTTACTCCTAGGGAGTGTCTATAGGATTGTTGCCTCAGTGTTGGAAATCATAGTATATGATTGAAAATAAAACAACCAGTTTCACAGTGCTTTTATATAAATTGATGGTGTGGCTGCTTATAGAATAGTACATCCTGCTACTCCAGTTCAAAAAGGATATCATTGTATGGAAAAGGTACGAAAAAGAGCAAACAAAATGATCAAGTAGTTGGATTTCAACAGGTCTGCTGAAAACCATTCTCATGAAGGCTTCTCCTCCATCAACTGTCACTACCAGCAGGCTGGCTATTCTGAGGCAGATGAGAGGGGGAAGGGAAGCCATTCTACAGGTCCCACTAACAGATGTAATTCCCCCTCTCTTCTCTTCTCTTCTCTTCTCTTCTCTTCTCTTCCCTTTCCATTCCTTTTTCCTCACGTGTCATGTCTTTTTAGATTGTAAGCCTGTGGGCAAGGGCTGTTGTGTTTTACTGTTATAAGTAAGCCATTCCCGGAGCCTTTTTGACTCAGGAGCAGTATAAAAAAAATACTTTAAGTACATATGTACATACATTCCTTCACGAGGACAATCAAGTTGTGAGCAAGATCTAATTCCAGTGAGCGGGGGCTTATCTGATGAAGCGATGCTCTGCTTCTAAATAAAATGGCCACAAGAGGTCATGCCTGGCGCTGCATGCCCTGGGTCTCTCTCAACAGATGTGATAAGAAAACACTTTGGCAAAAACGGTGGTATGTTTCTTCTCATTAAATTGCATGTGGAAAAGTATTCATGAGAAGTGATTGCTGCATGAAAGATTGTGTTGTCAAGTGTATCAACTTCCTGCTGAAGTCATTGCTGAATTAGAAAAGAAAATATTTTCCAACATAGCACAGCTGTTTGCTACAAGGCTATAAAATTGTCAGTGTAGAAGATATGATATGGACTAAACACTTTGCTAGTCCATTACTATTTACATGCAAAATGCTTCAAGGCTACTGATGATGTTTTGTGGTAAAAACAAACAAAATTGAATTCAGGACCAATGCAGTGTAGTGGTTAGAGCGTTGGACTAGGACTGAAAGATCTGGGATCAAATCTCATTTTAGCCATTGAAGTGGCCTTGGGCCAGTTACTCTTCTTGGCCCAACCCACCTCACAGGATTGATGTGAGGACAAAAAGGAAAGAATAAAGCAAACCTGGGGAATATCCGATGTTAGTCCTACATAGAGTAGACCCATTGAAATGAACAAAACTTAAGTTAGTAGTCACAACTAACTTAAGTCCCATTCAGTTAAATGGGTTTACTCTATGTAGAATTAATATTAGATACTACCCATTGTTTTAACCATTCTCATGTTGCTTATAAAGATTTAACACTAGGACACCTTTTTCAAATGGCACCTAGGTTCACAATATTGGTGAAATACATTCGTATCCATACCTCCCCCTATGGTTTTTGTCCCATCATTGAGTCTATTCAAAGACCTTTGCCTTTTCCTATTTCTCTAGTGAGAAACAACATCCAGTTCCATGGTATTTGGGTTCCCTGTTCTCTGCTTTCCCGAGGGGCAAGAGATTCCAGAGGCAACATTCACCCAGGTTTAGTTTCCTTTGCAGGAAGAGATTCTTGAAGACTTGCAGGATTTCCTTTAAAAACATACACATTGAGCACAGGTGGAGACAAACAGTATAAGCAGCATGGCTACAACTGGGCAATCCACACGAGAGAGAGAAAGAGACCCCCAGATGCTTTTAACTAACATAGGGTGACCATATGGAAAGGAGGACAGGGCTCCTGTCTCTTTAACAGTTATACTGAAAAGGGAATTTCAGCAGATGTCATTTGCATGTGTGCAGCACCTGGTGAAATTCCCTCTTCATCACAACCTTTAAAGCTTTATCACAACAGTCACAGTGACCAAATACAAAAGAGGGCGGGGCTCTTGCAGCTTTAACGGTTGTGATGAAGAGGGAATTTCACCAGGTGCTGCATGTGTACAAATGACACCTGCTGAAATTCCCTTTTCAATACAACTGTGAAAGATACAGGAGACCTGTCCTCCTTGCCATATGGTCACCCTATAGTTGGAGCTCTCTTTAATGCTCTGAAGCAGAGCCCAGGGCAAGGTGATCCACCTTTCCAGGCCCAGATATGGGGAGGGGCTATGTGTGTGTGTCTCTATGAGAGAGACACACACAGAGTCTGAGCATGAGAAACAGGCAGGGAGAACTGAGCTGAGTCCATCTTTTTCTCCCATGCACAATCTTAGTTCTTAGCTCCATGGCTGGTGGCCATTAATTCCCTACTCAAATATGACACAGGCAAACTCCTCTGGTGTGTGTGTGTGTGTGTGTGTATAAGCTCAGTGATCAGTGTTTATAGCTAGTGGACCTAGCAGAAGAGCTACCCTAACTGTAACCTTTCAACGGCCTTTCCTAATTTGAACAAAAATTAAATCTTGCAGCAGAAATATCTGGTCTCCTTTGAGAGTTCAGTGTAAATACAAACAACATGAGATTTTTGCGACTTCAGCATGCCCTTGGGTATTTCAACACTACCTGTGCTGTGGAAATATTAATGCAAAATGCAGCCTTCAGTTGCCAGAGCAATTGGACTGAACATGAGAGAGAGAGAGAGAGAGAGAGAGAGAGAGAGAGAGAGATGAATTCTGCCTGCAGTTCCCCCGTGCGAATCTGCAGTAATACGGCTGTAGCCAATGAAATTGTTCCAGATGCGAAGCAGCATGACTGAGAGCCAAATTCAGGCCAAGATGCCAAACTAGTCAAGCGTATCTTAGCTGTTGCAGGTAACATGGATAAAGCCAAATCACAGGAGTCAGCTGTGCCTGCAGCTATCCCGATCAATTTAAGGTAGATTACAGCTTCAGTTCTCAAAAAGGGAGAAAAAAAGGGGGTGTGGAGAGAAAGAGAGAATTTAGAGTATCGACCCAAAGATATGTCAGTAATTTTTTCTTCTTTCTTTTCTTTCTCCCACCCCCCAAAAGTGGGGGAATTAAGGCACAGGAAACAAGAGGAAAAGAAATGGGAATGCAATCCAGTAAACATAATCCCAAGCGTTGCCCAGGATATAGGCCCTGGTTTTAGCAAGATTGAGCTTTATGTCAAATTATCGAACAGCTGGGTTGATAGATATATACTGGACTTGCTTTATGAGTCTCTCTTTCTCCTCTCACCCATTCTATTGAGCGATTTCCATCGACAGAAGATGTGGGGAGAGGCAGCATGGATGGATGAATGAATGAATGGACATTTGGAACTTGAAGCAAATGGGGCTTTCCCCCCCTTCTCAGTTGAAACTTGGAAAAATGTGGGTGCAAGTCAATGTGATGATAGACTTTCCACTGTTTCTCTGATGGAGCCATTTACAGTGCAGCATGGACAGGTGGGAAGGGAGGAGCTGTATTGTCCTTCTGCCTACATATTCCTAGGGTGACCAGACGTCCTCTTTCCTCCGGACAAGTCCGGAAACGGGGTGCCAAAATGGTGTCCGGGGGGGAAATCAGCTGATTTCCTGGAAAGTCTGGGAATTAGGCAGATCCCTGCGCCATCTGGGGCCTGTTCTTTGATAGTGTAAGCCAAGAACAGCCCCTGATTGGCGCTGGGAAGGGGCTAGAACGACGCGTGCCGTACTTCTGGGTATGCGTTATACAGCTCCTCCCATCATCCGGGGCTTGTTCTTGGCCAGCATGATCACGCAGGCCAAGAAAGCACCGGTGCGGGAAAAAGGCTGGATGACACGTACCTGGAAGTGGAGGCACACGTTCTAAAAGGCGGTATCGTGGAGAGGGAGGGTGGGGGGCGAAAGAGCTCACTTTCTCCCCCCTATCTCCGTGATCCGGCTCTTTATTTTGCTAAAGGTCTGGATCATGGAGAAGGAGGGCTGGGGGGGTGTGAAAGAGCTCTCTTTCTCCCCCCCACCTTCCCTCTCAGCGATCCAGCCCTTTATTTTGCTAAAGATCTGGATCATGGAAAGGAGGGCTGGGGGGGGGAAAGAGCTCTCTTTCTCCCCTCCCCACCTTCCCTCTCCACGATCCAGCCCTTTATTTTGCTAAAGGTCTGGATCATGGAGAAGGAGGGGTGAGGGGGGGTGAAAGAGCTCTTTCTCCCCCCCCACCTTCCCTCTCTGCGATCCAGCCCTTTATTTTGCTAAAGGTCTGGATCATGGAGAAGGAGGGCTGGGGAGGGGCGAAAGAGTTCTCTTTCTCCCCCCCCCCTCCGTCTCTGCGATCCAGCCCTTTATTTTGCTAAAGGTCTGGATCATGGAGAAGGAGGGCTGGGGGGTGAAAGAGCTCTCTTTCTCTCCCCCCCCACCTTCCCTATCCATGATCCAGCCCTTTATTTTGCTAAAGGTCTGGATCATGGAGAAGGAGGGCTGGGGGGGGGGTGAAAGAGCTCTCTTTCTCCCCTCCCCCCACCTTCCCTCTCTGTGATCCAGCCCTTTATTTTGCTAAAGGTCTGGATCATGGAGAAGGAGGGCTGGGGGGGGGGTGAAAGAACTCTCTTACTCCCCCCCCCACCTTCCCTCTCCGTGATCCAGCCCTTTATTTTGCTAAAGGTCTGGATCATGGAGAAGGAGGGCTGGGGAGGGGCGAAAGAGTTCTTTTTCTCCCCCCCCCTCCGTCTCTGCGATCCAGCCCTTTATTTTGCTAAAGGTCTGGATCATGGAGAAGGAGGGCTGGGGGGTAAAAGAGCTCTCTTTCTCCCCCCCTCCCCCCGCTTCCCTCTCCGCGATCCAGCCCTTTAGTTTGCTAAAGGTCTGGATCATGGAGAAGGAGAGCTGGGGGGGGTGAAAGAGCTCTTTTTCTCCCCCCCCCTCGGCGATCCGGCCCTTTATTTTGGACGTCATACCTCCCAACTCTTTCCCTGTCTTGTCCTGCTCTCGGGAGACTTGTGGGAGAACAACCAGATGGTGAAGGCAGTAGTAGCAGCGCAGGCCATGATGAAGGGGTAAGTGTGTGCGGGGCACGTGGTGATGGGCAGGTGTGGGCGGCGCGGCATGGGCTGCAAGTGGTGCAAAGGGTGCGGAATGCTAGTGGTGGGTTGCGAGGTGCTGGGCGTGGGGCACGTGGTGCTGGGTGGGTGGGCGCGGCATGGGCATCAAGCGGTGCGAATGATGTGGCGTGGGCAGCAGGGTATATGGCATGGGCGGGCGGGAGGCGAGCGGTACGTGATGCAGGCAGGTGGAGGTCCCGCAGGGTGGGCGGGGGTGCAGAGCGGGTGTGCAGCGGGCGGGGGACAGGGAGCGGGCAGTCCTTGGTTGAATGTGTATAGGTTTTTGGTTGGTTTTGCCCATGTGAGTGTGTGGATTTGTATTCTTGTTATTTTTATTGTTGTTATTATGCCTTGGGTGAGTATGTGGGTAGATGTTGTATTGTTTATATGATTTTATGTTTTGCCTTGGGGTGTGTGTGCATGTCTGTGTGTAGATTTATTATGTTGATGAATGTTATTGGGTAGCTGGCTATGGATTATTATCATTATTATTATTTTGCCTTTGGTGTATGGGGGAAGTTTTTTTTAAAATTGTTTTGGAGAGGGTGTGGGGGTTTTCGACTTTGGTTGAGTGAACAGGGGGTGAGGATTTAATTATTATTTTTTTTTGCCTGTGGTAAGCATGTGTGAGGTATGTGTGGATTATTATTACTATTATTAATTATTATTAATATTTTACCTTGGGTGTGTATGTGTGTGAATGAATTTTTATTTTTGCCTTAGGTAGGTGGATTCCTCACCATCAGCAGCACCATTGGTTTTTAAGCATAGTCCACAGTGAACTATGATATCTCAGCTACAAAGGGAGGTGGGATGTTTGGAAGAATTGCGTTGTCAATTGTGTGATGCGTGGATTGGGAAACTGGCATGGTGATTCTCTGATGTTAGTTATTTTTTTAGCTGAGAAATCCTAGTTCACTGTGGACTATGCTTAAAAGTTACATTCTTCGTCATCCATAACTTACATCAGAGAATCTCCATATGCCACTTCTGTTTTTAAGAGATGTGTTCGTAAGATAAACATGGAAAGTGGTGATGTACTCCTGCCCCTTCTTTTCCCTTTTTTCCCAACTGACTGCATTTCACAACAGTAAAGTGGTTTAACTGTAGGAGATGCGCAATGATATCTTACTTTATTGTCTTTTAGATTCTGTTCTGGTCTATAATTCAGTAAAAACTTCATAGAAAAGCATTCAGAATGCCAAAAAGAAAGTGTAAATTTCTGATACATTGACTGTCTTACTTGTTCTTTATTTCAGTAAGTTTAACATTAACGTATTATGTAGAACATATTTGTCTTAATTGTGAGGTATGAAATTAGACATGTGACCAAGGCCACGCCCCCTTGGGGATGGCCATCTTGTCCTCCTTTTTGGTTTCCAAAATATGGTCACCCTACATATTCCCATCTGAAACCACTTCTTAAAAGCTGGTTTTCTCCTACCAGGAGAGGATTTTATAGGAAGAAGTCCTATAAAGTGCTACTCAGGATTTCAGCAGTATACTTTACTTGATACATGGGCCTCTCCCGCTTACATCGCGTGTGCATTGATTTGTATTATAGGATGAAATGGTGAGGGAGAGAAATGGAGGCTTCAACTGGAGACTAAAATTGCACATGGATTTACAAAGTTGATTGAATGGTCAACTTAAACTGGGAAAGCACTGGAAGGTTATCCAGTGCAATTTGCTGCCCTGAGCTATTCTCTTCCTTACACAAGCACATGTGGAAACATTACATGAATTAGGGTGACCAGATAAAATCCAGGTCAGGGCTCATATAACTTTAACAGTTGTAGAGAAAAGGGAATTTCAGCCAGTGTCATTTGTATGCAATTAGTTCCTGGTGAAATTCCCTCTTCATCACAACAGTTAAAGGTGCAGGCACTATACTAGAGTGACCATATACAAAAGAAGGCAGGGCCCCTGCAACTTTAACTGTTGTGATGAAGAGGGAATTTCACCAGGAACTAATTGCATACAAATGACACTGGCTGAAATTCCCTTTTCTCTACAACTGTTAAAGTTACAGGAGCCCTGACCTGGATTTTATCTGGTCAGCCTACATGAATGAGACGTTGCAACCAGAGAACAAATTTCTCAGGTTTGCCATGAACTGGAAATGCAGGTAGGACTGTTTCACAACAAGGTTTAAAATGTAATTTGCAAATTATACAGAAGCATTCTCAACCTCAGGCCACAACTAGAAAATTGACCCTGGAAATCTGTGATCAGGTGATGGTGGGTTTTTTTTTTTTTTAAGCACTCAGGATTATGGATAGGGACCACAGAACCAGAGGTGGTGGGCAGGCTCAGCACTTTCTTCTTGCCCAGTTTTTACTCCCCAGCTACTATCTGATCTTCAGGACAATTTGTGAGCATTCCTACATGAGGCTGTTAATATGCTGTATCTACTTTCCGTTTCAATGCGAATTGCTTTTCCTTTAGGTGGCACTATGGTGTAGTGGAATAGCAAGTGGAAAAAGTGTTTTCTTTCACTTTCACAAATAATACCACATTCCCCCTGCTGTAAAACACACACAACAAAAGTTTAAAAACAGAAGTGAAACATTGTTGTCTGAAAGTTGTTGTCTGTGAGTAGGGAATGACAAGTGCACAATAAATGCCTCATTTAGAAAAGCTCTTTATCATATAATCTACCCTAGTGATTTAACTTAGTCCTATTAGAGCAAACAACAGTAATTTTACTTAGTAAAATGACACAAAAGGTAGGATTAAGCTATGCTCCTTCAGTACCATGTTTCTGATCTGATTTGAGCCCACTGAGTTCAATTAGTCTTCTCTAGGCATAATTAAGTCTGGATCCAACCAATCTGGTATATTTTATGTAGCTTGTACTGAGTGGACAGATTTGGGCAACACACTGTATTTTCTGAAATCTTCATGGCACTGAGTTGGAGCCACCTCCCTCCAAAACCCCATGGTTTTATTCATCTGTGCCAGATAATCCTGATGCCACGGAGGGAGCACGGGGTTTCTGGCAGCCATCCGGGTACTGGATCGCCCCTGCCCTTTTCCTGGTGGAAGGTGACCAATTGCCACTGCATTCCACCAGGACCGCCCCGCCCCCCAATTTGGTCCCAGATTGGCCCTGGAGCAACATCAGACAGCAGAAGAACTGTACTGTCCTCGCTCCCAATGAAAAAGTCAGGGTAAGTCCCCAACTTTTTCAATGCACAGCTTCATGGGAAAGCCCTGCAATGGTTGTGAAGCTGCAACTGCATCATAGAACTGATGTAGCACAGATTCACAGCCACTGTGGGGCTTTACCCACATATAGTCAGCCCCTAGGACTTTAGAATAGTGATGTCTAACTTTAAGAGAACATTTGTTGTGTTCAACATATCAGCTTGGGATATGCACAGTTCTCTGACTGATATACAATGGGATGGAACAGTTGCACACAGGTTGAAAAAGCTATCTATTAATAGTTTATTTGATTTGTAAACTAATATTAGAGAACACTTAGCTTCACATTGTACCAGTTAGATATTAAACTGATTAATAAACTTAGATCACATTTGATTAATAAACATTCATGTGATTATATTATGGGCTAAACAGAACATTGCACTAGCGAAGGAGAGCCTACCCACCCAATACCTTGCTCTAAGGGGTCCTCAGGTTAAGGCTGGGCAGCACTCTGGTGAGCTGGACCAGGTGTTATCCTGCGCAGAGTGAGGTGTCAGCTGCCACTCTGGAGGGTCAATGGGCTGTTCTCTTGCGGTGGCCTTTGTTGCAGCAGGGGAGCAACCAGTGTGGTTCTTCAGAGTGACTTCCTGCCTATGCTTTACTCAGAATAAGGCATAGGGCAGCCAGCAGCAGGGCCTCTGGAGAACTACAATGTTGCAGCATTAGGCACAGCAGGGCTCTCTGGAGCCCTTTGCTACTCTTTGAAAGGCATTGGGAGTGGCGGGGCCATGGCCTTCACATTGGCAGGATTCCTATGGAATTTCCAGCCTTTGGAGGTCAGGCAGGCACCAATGTTGTATTGCTTCCAGCACCTCCTGAAAATGTTGCTGGTTCAGGAAGCTTTCCAGGAATGACCGGCCACCATTTTACTAGTACTGAGGTATTATAAAAATGTTGTTCTTTTAAAAACTGTATTTTTAATATGACGTTTTTAAAATTCTTTTATTCTATTTGTTGTTCACCACTCCAAAAACTTTGGATGGGGAGCAGTATATAAATATTGTAAATAAATTAATAAAGAAAAATAATTAAATGTGTGGGGTTTACTGCCATTCTAGATTTGCTGCCTTGTCTTATGGGAAGCCCACTCTGAGGGGGCAGTTTATACCTTTTCCCTATGCCTTGGTCCCAATAAAAATCCATCCCATCCCCAAACTGCCCTCTGAGGAAAGCATCCATTGGCACCAAGTAGAATAACAGCTGGGGTGGGGGAAAGAGTATTTTTTTTATATCAGGACTGTGTGTAAAGGTTAAAATTCCCCTTCCCCCTGCCTACCATGGTCCAAATCAGTCTCTCCCACACCCACCCCAGGTGGCTGCTCTTTAAGTGTTGGAGGGGGGAACAAGTTAAATGGATTCACATTTTTCACATATTGTCTAACTTGGCCCTCATGGTACAGCCTAGATCACCTTTCCCTAACCTGGTATCCTCCAGGTGTGTTAGATTATAACTGGCTGGGCATGATGGGGTTGCAGTTCAACACACCTGGAGGACACTAGGTTGGGGAAACCTGGTCTAGAGGGTCTTCTTGGTTGATCTTAATATCCCAACAGAATGCAAACAGGAAGGGTCCAAATGCTGTGTCCTGAGCGAGTACAACCTAATAGACAACCGAGGCCATTGTGTGACATCTTGAGTGCAATAGATTACATACATTTTTAACTTTATTTTATTTATTGCTAACCCACCTTTTAGGACAAGACCATTTTACCTTTCTCTGTTTCAACCTGATGGAATAATAAGCTTTTTTCATAAGTGCATCAAATGTCCTTTTTTTTTCTCATGTTGTTAACCTACACTTTGGACTGATGCTCATTTACCCAACAAGGATGACAGTGGAAGCTTCCATCATTACACTGTAGTTTCTTGCTCAACCGAGATGTAAAATTACGGAGATCAACTGTACAAGAAATCTGACACAAATCATAACTTAAGTTATTGGTGCCCATATGAGTTTCCCCTTTTCTGCAAATACAAAATCCTCATTACTGTAATTCTATTATTCCTGTCCCATGGTGTTAAGTTTAAATTACACTACAGCCTCATTATTCAGATACTCTGGGGAAGAGCCAAAACATTCTGATAGAAGTTCAGGAAATATGAATGACATTTACCTAGGGTTGCATGAGGCCACACCATGGAAACTCAGCCTTCAATCTTGAGTGCTGCTTAACTACTTAAATCTCATTAAAGACAGTGCTAAATTTAGGAACAAGCCAAGTAAGCCATAACTAAGATGTAAGATAAGGAAAATGAAACAGCTTTGGCTTAAATGTGTTGGGAAGTCTGGTGTAACTTACAGCAGAATTGCCTTATATAGAGAAAGCGTGGAAACACAGCATTAAGTATTGGAGGAAATAAGTGCAAACTAGAGCCAGGTTAAAAAAAGTTCAAATCAACTTACTTTATTATAGGGTGACCAGATAAAATCCAAGTCAGGGCTCATGTAACTTTAACAGTTGTAGAGAAAAGGGGATTTCAGCCAGTGTCATTTGTATGCAATTAGTCCCTGGTGAAATTCCCTCTTCATCACAACAATTAAAGGTGCAGACACTATACTAGAGTGACCATATACAAAAGAAGGCAGGGCCCCTGCAACTTTAACTGTTATGATGAAGAGGGAATTTCACCAGGAACTAATTGCATACAAATGACACTGGTTGAAATCCCCTTTTCTCTACAACTGTTAAAGTTACATGAGCCCTGACCTGGATTTTATCTGGTCACCCTACTTTATTAGTGCTTTTTAAACACCCCTTCAGAGAAGGCTATCTAACTACAAGTATCCCTTTCATTACTCTTCCTAATATAATGTAATACACTTTTCTCTCTCTTTATTTTTATGATGTGGGATTTATGAATCTATGTTTTAGGGCCTCAGCATTTTTAATCTGGCCCTGGTGAAAGGCCAGGCCAGGCTACTTAAAAACAAAACAAAAACCTGTGTGCAGAATTGCAGCAGCTATTAATTTGGATAATCAGTATACATTAATAACTGAGGAGGGGAGAAGAAATCTCCCACCCAACCCCTTCCTCTCTGAGTTGAGGCAAGCTCATGGGTGAAATGATCAACTCATATGTTTTTGCGTGTTTATGATCAAGAAGCCCCACTTTCGTAGACTCTAGGATTAAAGATTTCCAATAGAAGAGTGTGCACCACTGAGACACGCTCACCTCTGACAAGACAAAAAAAAATCTCGTGCTTATTGTCAGGAGATCTCCTGCTGGAAATATTTTGTCTGAAGCCAGAAGTGACTGCAACTGACCTTTCACAGTGGGCACAATATGATGGTGAAAGTGGCTGAGCTGTCAGGACCTCTGTAACAAGACTAAATCCCTTCTGATAGGAAGGCTCAATAGCAGCGAGCTTCCCATGACCTACTAATAATACCCTCTTGACCCTGCTGGTGGGTTACAAATCTAATACGGAGTTTGAAAACCACTATTTGTGCCCACATGCTGCTCCGTTGGCTTCCTGGCAATACCTTTTTTGTCTTCTTTGGGGGAAAGTTGCTTCGAACCCAGTTCTAAAAGTTTCACAGGGTTTGTCTCCTTTCTTTTCATGGCAGCAAAAAGATGTAACTGGAAATGGAAGTTAACATGAGCTGTACAAAGGGCCTCATCATTATTATATTGGCAAATCATTTCTGACAGATGCATAAATGATGCGGTGCGTTTTAGCTTTCCAGACTGCTATTAAATGCACAGCAATATCGAGAGTCAAGCTGAATTTAAATACACAACATTACACTTTGGCCAATTTTCTCATTTCTAGTTTGGCTTGTCGTTTCTGTGGGGTTTTTTGAGAATGTGCGAGGGAATGAAGGGTAGCATATCTAATGGTGAAATACTATTATCTAGTTACACTGGTAAGAGCCAAATAAAAATCTCCTTGATGCTGGCGAAAATCCGACCCAATGCAGCAGCCAGGAAGTGAGGCTACCGTGCCCAGTGGTAAATATTTGAAGTGCAGACGCTCACCATGACAGTCCCCATGGCCACGCCCCCAAGGAGAGGCCAAAAATGCAGGCAGCTGCGTCCATCTATATCAACAAACCAATTCATGTCATTTTCATCTCCACTGTAGCAGGTCTTCTGTAAAATTCATGAGTCGTAACCATCCCAAAATACTTTGTATTACAATGGGGATAGCTCACAAATATATAAATCAGCTGCACACCCAGTTACTGAGGATTTCAGCTAAGCTCAGAGGGAACAAGCAATTCTGAGCGGGGTGGCAGATGATGTCAGCATCACTGCTAATCAAAAAGTGCCAGTGCTGGGTCCCTGTGAGCCCTGGCTTCACTACACCAATGGTGGCTGAGCATTAGGACTGCACTGACGGGCAAGGTCGGGGTAGTGCAGTCTGTGCACTGGCATCATCCCATTAGTGTAACTGCAAAACAGGTGAAAAAATAGCAGGGTGTGAGCATGCTCTTAAGGCAATTAACGGCACAATCCTATGCATGGGGCATGCTGGGAGCAGTATGGCTTTTTTTCTGTCTAAACATGCATAAGATTGTGCCCTAAATTTATTTAGTCAATACTATTACTCTATTTTCTATTTGGGGGAAGGGGAAGAACAGGGCTTGCTCTCCTGTTAAGCAGAGGGAAGCAGCCACCTCAGGGTGTTGATCTGGGGTGTCATAAAAGGGCAGAAAATGTATATTTATTTTATTTATGGTTATATTTTTATTCTCAGAGGTGTTGGTGGTAAGGCACTTGTGGGGATTTTCTGCCTCAAGTGCCAAAATAAGTTGTTGCTATAGCAAGCATGCAGAATACTTTGCTAAGCTGTTTTGGATATGTGAGGCAGATATGTTTTTTTTTAAAAAAAAATCTCACCATGCTCTTGTTTGTATGCAGCACTGAAAAATGGCTTAAACCCCCCACATAGAATAAAGAAAGGCACCTACATTGGATTGGATGCAGATTTAGCCGTACTTAGAGCAGACCCATTGAAATTAGCAAGACTTAAGTTACTAACGTGTCCCATTGATTTAGTCTAAATGTGTGTATGTGTGTGTGTGTGTGTGTATAGAGAGAGAGAGAGAGAATGAATGAATGTGTGGTTAAGAAGGGGAAACGAACACAGGAAGTGGCATTTCTGTGCAAGAAAATAAACCTAGCAATGTAAATTTTAATCCACAAAGAAAAGTATGGTGTGGTTGACAGGAAATTCAGAGAGATCACTGAAGTCAGTGTAAACTAGCAACTAGGTCAGACTGAAGTCCATCTTGGCCCAGTATCCAGAATGAAGCCATGGTCTTTATGGAACGGTGTAAGAGGAGACAAAAATGATTTATGTATTGTCTCATTTTCCATTGTTTGTTTTCTGTGCAACTGAAAATCTGACAGTTGGAAGATATATCTTCCAATGTTCTTGACCAAATGTGTTTGATATTCCTAGCTTCCACTATTTATAAAAAATGTGATCCTAAACATACTTTCTAGAAATAAGACCCATTGAATTAATGAAATTTACTTTTGAGTAGATGGCTGCAATTCAGACTTACTCATATTTAGATTATTCCCATTGAAATAAATGGATTTTAAGTTAGTTATGAGTAACTTGGATGTCATTGATTTCACTAGGTCTTAAGTCTGGACTTAATCTGACATGATCTTTTTAAAAAAAACTTCTCATTTTAAAAAAAATCCAGTGACTTTATTGGAACTCTTGGACTTTTGCTCTGCCCCGTGAACTACAACTCAGCTTTTTAGTGCCCTCACCACTGTGGCCGCTCCCAAGTGCGATTTGCAAGGGCTATTACCAGCTAGCATCTAATTTCTTTAGGCAGAGAGAACAACTGCACACCCTGTGCAGGTGTTCTTAATTTCACTGATTGTCTTCTGGGTCAGGGGTGGGCAGGAAGTAGATCTCCAGTTGTTTTGGACTTCAACTACCAGCATTCCTGACCACTGGGGCTTCTTGGAGTTGAAGTCCAAAATTATCTGGATATCTACCTTCTGCTCAACCTTCTTCTTGGTCCTGCATTGAATGAAATGGTAAACAGGTGGTCCTTATTGGCTAGTTCCAAACCATGCATATTTTTAAATATACTTTCATGCCACCTGTCCTAAGACATAACTTTTCTAAAACGGGAAAGAGACTCATAGGCTGGTTTCGCATGACACATTAGGCAACGGAGGGGGGGGAGCAACCGTCAGTTGTGTTGCTTATTGTGTTGTGTGGAGGGTACACACAACGCACACAGAACTGATGGTACACTATCCCACCCAATTAAGCAACGGAGAGAAACAACGGAATTGCAAGTTGTTTAGCCCAAAGCCCGTTGTTTAAAGTGTCATGTGGAGGGAACCCTCCTCTCTCCGTGCACTATTCCGTTTGGGCATAGAGTTCTGCCGACCAGAGCAGTCGAAACCCTCCGGCTGCTCTGATACAGCCAGCAGAACTTGTGGTGCATGCTGGGATATGACTGGAGGACTGAGGGAGGGGGAGGGAGGAGACGCTGCAGCCAAGATGGATGCTGGAACTTTCAGCCGCTCAACGGAGGGAGTAGCAACATGTTGTGTGGGGAGCACCGCCTACCTAACGAACGGTCAGTACGCTATTTCCCCCTCCGTTGCCTAATATGTTGTGCGAAACCAGCCATACTGTTGGCATCTTGTATGTAAACATTTCCATGGATATATTTCTTGCTCTTCTCTGTTCCATTTCATCCTTCTGAGAAGGGGTAAACAGACCTGCATGCTTAGTTGGCACAGCATTTTTGGGTGATTAATGAATTTGTTAAACAGTACAGAAAATAAGTGTGTGCGTGTGTGTGAGGGGAGTTCTACTGTTAATCTTTCCCCGTTTGGGAATATGCTTGCTTTTAGCAAGTTGCTGATCTAAGAAAGGACATACAGTTTGATTTCATCACTATGAAATATGGGGGAAAACTATTACATTCAGTGACAGAGGATTTAGTAAGTAATGTCCTTAAGGAAAAACTCCGCCCAATATGGGTAATTTGAAATAATTTAAAATGTGGGTGGGGGGAGTGGCACATAAATCTTGTAGCTATCTACTTGTGCTTAGAGTAGAGAGGAAATAAAAATGAAAATTCTGACTTTGAAGTATAAATCAGAACATGGGCCCCATTAGCACAAAGAAAAAACAGAGAGGCAAAGATGAAAGCCAACCAGATTTGAGAATTAATGGCTATCTGGCCTCCTCCTTGGTGCATTAATATGTTTGCACAGCCTTCTGATTTAAATGCACCATGCTTTTACACAATCTTCCTCTCATTCAACAAATCAGCTAGGAGAAAAAGGCTACACTCATAATCCTTGTAATCTGGAGCAATTCCATTGGCTTCTGTGGGATCATTCTGAAGTAAGGCAATAGGCTCTAGTCTAGATGATGCAGCTTCTTCCAGTGGTGTTAATGGTTCTTATGAGAGCTTGTTTCTACATCATCAAGAAATAACTAAATACCAGTTTAGAACATATTATTGCTCTCTGGATTTAGGCAACATGGATTCTTCTGGACCCTTTGAGGTATCCTGCAGGTTCCTTGCAATTTTGATGTTTTATTTAATTATATTTGTTTTCTGCCTTTTCTCCATGGTGGGACTCAATGTAACATACAGACTTCCTAGGGAGTCTCCCATCTAGGCACTGACCAAATACCTCAGGAGTTCCCAAACGTTTTGTGTTAGTGGGCACATTTTGAATTTTGAGAAAGTATCATGGGCACTTTCATAAAATGGCTGCCAGCATAGGAATGTTCGTTCACAAAACACTCATTTCCCAGAAGGCAAACTGGTGAGACTAAAAGAAAAGTATTTTCTCCAAGAACCTAAGTACAACTCAGAGGTGTGGTCTGACCTCCAAAACACTAAAGCGCTCTTTTGAACCCAAATAATGATGACACTGGAGGGCAGCTCTTTATTTTGCAGTTGGGCATCCTCCCAGTTTAAAAATAATTATAACATATCTTTTAAAATAAAAAAATAAAAATCAGAAGGGGCAGAGAGCCTGGCCATACCAAGACAGATGTCCGTGGGCACCATGTTGGAAGACCCCAGAGATACCTGTTTGGTGCAGGAGCACAGAAAATCCTCCATTATTTAATAAATATTTTAAAATCTGTATACTGCTTGCCTATTTATTTCCTATCATATAATAATGTGCTATGGTGGTAGTGTTTTTTGTTTTTCAGATTGCTCAATTCAGGTTTTAAAACCATTCATGCTGAAATAGCTCTGTGTGCAACAGATAGAAATTCCAGACAATTCAACAAGGTGAAATACCCATCATGTTATGAAAGGATGACATAAAAGGTACATTGTAATGCAATAAGATCTGTACAAATACTGCTGAAAATGTCCACCCTCTGAACATAGCGTACATAGCAGCTCATAGACATAGACATTAAGTTCCATCTCCTACCCCAGGATACAATAAAAATTTCCAGCTACATTGATATAAACAGATTTGTCTGCTACAATATGTTTAGAGCAATATCCAGAAAAGTAAGTGAGATCTATAGTATATATGAGATTGTGTAATAACTTTTAAATACATTATATTCTATTTGGCAAGCATAAATCTAGCATTTACCTGGTTTTCTCATGTATAGTCTTCTAATTCCAAATAGGAAAAGGAATTCTCTGATTAGCATTATATTTTTGAGAGTTATTCATTTCATTCAAAATTCACTTTCAAAGCAGTATGTTAACCATGGAAAGAAAACCATGCCTGATAAATCTCTGTATATTGCAGTGACTAATAACTGGTATTTGTGTAGCACTACCAATGCATCTTGGCACTTGAGAAGATTGGCTTAACCAGAATGTGGCTGAAAGCAGGCAACCTAAAAAGCAGAGACCAGTTCAATAACCATTTATATGAATCAGGGTTAAAGTCCTGGTTTTAAAAAAAGATGAACCAAAGATTTCTAACAACCAAACTTCGATGACTAGACTGGATAGCATGCAGTCAAACAGTACGCTCTTTCATCTGCAGGCTGAAGCATTTTATGGCTTAATACCCTTCCTTTAATTGTCCTTCATTAACAACCCAGCTGGAATTAGGCAATTTCCCCTCTTTAGCTCACAAACCAAGGCCTGGATTAGAAGCCAATTGATGGTCGGGGGGCTAATTTCTTGCTGTTTTTGACATCTATGGGCTTGCCAGAATCTAATTGTCCAAAGAACCAGAATTGTTTCCAGCAACGAACAGTTATCACCACACTCAATTCTTATCTATAATTACTGGAGAGATGGGGAGATCTGGCCATAGTTGTGATACAAGTCTAATAATTGACAGTTTAAAAAAAACACAGAAAAAAATAGTTTCCTCCCTGCTGCCCCCCATTGCAGGTTCAGACTTTTCATTCTTTAATCACCTTCAGTTATGGAAAAATTCCAGTCAGAAAAAGCAACAACTTTTGTTTTGCTTGTTCCTATCATACTATCTGTCAACCAATTAAAGCCTCCTAAGCAGCTTTTTCAACCTGTTAAATGTTTAATCTTTCATACTGACACAATAATTATACAGTTTACAGCCATCCTAAACTCATTGTCTGCATCAAGAAATGTTTGTAGATTCTTTATAACAATAGTCAACAGCCTTTCATTGGCAACAGGCCCAATTAAAACCCAATACCAATCAATTTTAAACTGGAATTATCTATCTATATATAAACTATTAATTGTAGTAATCAACTTGCAGTTTTTGCCTTGTTCAATTATTGTTCAGAACTTAGTTAAAAACAAACGAGCCAGGAAAAGCAACATATTTTTCATTACCACCCTCCTACTCCAAGTACTGCTAACTTAAAATAATAATAATAATAATAATAATAATAATAATATATATATATATATATATATTACTAGAAGGAAAACATTAATCTTGCACCCAGATCTAAATGTGTAGTAAGATAATAGAACTCCTTTAATTGAATAAAAAGCCTATTGCCTGATATCGAGCATCATCAGACGGGGTGGGGGGGAATCACGATTCCCCATCGTCACTTCTCTGCCCCTGTCCCTGTCCCACAATACTTCCTCTCTCTTCCCGGAGAAGAAAGAGGAAGTAAACAAAGACCACAGTGGCCCATTCAGGGGCTGTTTTTATCGCACTGCTTTCCCTGCACACTTTAGATTGCAGCACATTCCATTTCCTAAAAAAAAGTCGGATTAAAAGCAGTCCATTTTATGACAGAAAAAAAGCAAGAAGGAGGAGTGGGAGGCGCGTGGGAGGCAGACATCGTTGAAAGGATGCGCAGAAAACTGAGTGGGCAGTAGCGAGTATGTGATAAAACACTTGTCTGATGAGTCAGATTATATTTCTAGATTGGATTTTTTTTTCAAAGCCAAAGCAGAATAGCTCATTAGCCAAAGACTGCATTCCTAATTACAGCAATTTGAAGTGGCTGAAAATTCTTTGGATATAAATTTTTGGGGCATAAAAGCAAAATGAGAAGAAAGATGTTACAGCCTAGTTTAAAATTTTCTATGGTTTTAGCTTGTTAATGGTTTAATACATTTTTAGCTATGTTTATTATTTATTGTTTTATTCTGTTTAATTTTACCCGTACACCGCCCTGAGACCGCAATGGTATAGGGCGGGATACAAATGTTTTAATAAATAAAAGTCTAATATGCAAATATGTTATAGTAGCAATCTGTGAATTCCAGCAAATGGAGTTACAATATTTTCACAGCCAAGAGGAGTTACACTTAGAAGTGTAACTTGAAATGCAACTTGAATTGTTCAGACACAATTTAAGTTTTTGTATTATATTTTATGCTCTACTTATAGTTTTAATTTTTGTGAACTGCCCCGAGAGCTTTAGCTACTAGGTGATATAGAAATGAAATAACTAATTAACTAACTAAATTAATTATAACTAGTAAGACAGAAAAAACTTCTATAACTCACAGCATTCCCCAGCCAGCCATGCTAGTATAGCTAGAGTGACCAGATACAAAAGAGGGCAGGGTTCCTGCAGCTTTAACTGTTGTGATGAAGAGGGAATTTCACCAGGTTCTGGCATGCATACAAATGTCACCTGCTGAAATTCCCTTTTCTGTATAACTGTTAAAGATACAGGAGCCCTATTTGCCTTTTCATATGGTCACCCTATGCAACACCTACATTAGTGCAATGTATGTTTGATTAAAAAACGGCTTTCTTCTGCCTTTTATCCTACATGAACAATATTCATGTATGTGTACAAAAAATGCAAGAGTCTTAAAGGTGCTTTTATTGTCATGTTGAAAAGTATGGTATTCATAGCATTGAGTTGTCATCCTTACCAAATTCCCTCAGCACAGCACACCATGCTATTTACTTACACCACACACAGATCATAGTAATTACTCTGGAAGAACCAACCCTTCTCCTGTTCTCTTATTCTGTGATAAGCAGTGCAATTAGTCACAAATTCTGTCTTCTTTGTAAGTTGGGTGTTGGGAGGGAACAATTGCAAATGTATTTTCAGAAGTGGGTCCAATGCTACATAGAAGGAAAAAAAGTGATTTCTTAAATAGGTGGTAAGCCAAAAACCATGGATAGAATGCCCTCGGAAAATGCTGGTCTCTATTTTAGCTATAGAATGAGTTTGGGAATGGCTAGAGAAACTGTAGAAGAGAGACACTTGTTTACAAGCTATATTTCCTCCCAGTCACCTCAGAGAGATTACAAGTGGTTGGCAGCAACATCAAAGGATAGGAATTTGGCAATGAAATGCTCAGTACAGGACGTCCTTCAGCTGCCTTTTAATGAAAATTACTAGACCCTTTCAGGAGAGTTTAACTATGTAGTTTTACCTCAAAGTAGGTCTCATTTACCTAATTCAACATTATGTACATGGTTAATAGGTAAACATACCAGCTCTATACAGTTGTTCTATATGAACCTACAATTACAGATTTTAAAAGCACTCATTAAATACTCGAGAGATGTATTCCCCCCCTTCCATTGATTTATCGCTTCAAGATATTTCCTGCTTTTTATTGTACAGTTTAAATAGGGTTCACTAGATTAAAATGGAATTTATATGAGAACATAAGAATGGACATATTGGATCAGTTGAAAAATTTATCTAGGGTCAGACCATGCATGTGATCACTTTGGGATTATATAAGACTTCTGTTGTGGTATTATGAAGGTAGTTTGTATGCACCAATGCCTCCAGACGGTACTATATTTGTTCTAGGCACTACTATCATGAAAATCGAGGCAGACAAATGAAAATTACCCACCTCATGGCAGCAGTTCATGAAAACAGTGCCTCCATGCAACCCTGTCCTTGCTTCTAGAAGTAATATGGGAGGAACACCACATGTACAAAGTTGATATCTGGATACAGATAAAACAGTCTTTTCTTCTCATCAGCCACCAGCTGGCTGGGGACACTCACAACTAGAACATGGTGGATATAGCCATCTGAAGAAGTGAATTTAGGCCTTTGGTAAGGATTATGTCAATTTAGAACACTGATCAAGCACACTAGCCTATCTACACTCTAGCTTTGTAACGTTTCATAAGAGTTACAAAAACTCTTTGGGCCAATTGATGAACTCCGTTGAACGATATATACCCGAGGTTTTTAAAAACTCACTTCAACTATATACAACGTTTTTTACTTTTAATAAATTGTTTTAAGTAAAATAATGTGTCCTTCCTTACCGTTTGTGATTCGTGGGGGTAGTGCTTCATTTACCGGCGCCCAAATGCTTATCCGTTGATTGGTGGGGAAGAAAGAGGGGCTAAGGAGGAAGTGGGCAAGTGAACTATAGCATCCACAATGCTTAGCCCTATACTCATTGTAAAAACAAAACAGACCACACACACTGCTTTGAAGACTGAAGAATTTTTCTCCTGTAACGTGAGTATTCCTTAACGTGGCCTAAGACGTTTAGAATGCACCTATTTGGAACGTTTTAAAATAGACTCTAGGGCTTTCAAGATGTCGGCTTGATGGAATAATTACACAGATTTCCCAAAGACTAGTAATGGAGCTGGCAAGATGTGTGACTGGAGGTATGGCAAAGGAAAAGTAGACAACTATGGGATAACATATTGTTTACTTCAGCATTCTGCCTCCTGGTGCTTGCCTAAACGTATTTCTTTGACACCATTTTAAATGTTCATTTGATCAGATTGTGATTTACCTTCATCTGAAACATGAAACAGCAGGGATGGGGGGGGGGGGAATGTAAAACTCTGGCTTGTTAATGTGCTGTTTGTGTTCATCATTATGGGAAAAGGCAGATAAAGCATAGTTTTGGGAAAAGCTAGTATGAATAATGAGAACTAATCCAGTTGAACTGTTAAAAATTAGAACCATTTTCTCTAATGTTATTTCAGAGTGCACACATTTATTTTAAGTCAAATGGCAGTGAAATGACAATGTTTCAAGGTCTCTAATGTAAATTAGAAAGTAGATTAGACTGACGTTATTCCTTAAATCTTTCAGATTAACATACATGTACAGGTATTCCTGTGGACCTGGATCAAACATCTTGCTTGAACTTTGTAAAACGATCATAGTGGATGAAAAACTGCAAACAGATTTTAAAAAAATTCGTTTGCAATCACATTTACAAAAGGGATATAAACATACAAGAAATATTAGAGTAGGATTAAAAACATGCTTTTTACATTTTAAGAAAATAACAAGATATTACTGCTTATACACTTGATACAATTTTTGTGGTAATCTTATTTGATAACAATACTGGATACAAAATATGCTGGAAGATTTTGAGATAGGAGCGCCTTGGCTGTTTAGAAGTCCCACAGAGTTCAATGGGATTTACTCCCAATTAAGTGTGCATATGATTGCAGCCTTCTCGTAAAGCAGGAGAGCACAACCTGACCCCTCCCCCCCAGCCTTAACTGCAATCACCTGGGGGTCCTTCCCCTTCTGCCAAACTTCCCATCTATTATACTCCTGTAGCCATGGTGGCTGTCATTGTTGCCACCAGATTGCTAGCCTTTCCCACCCTCTCCCCCAGCAATCCTGATACAGTTCGCTCTTTCCTCACTGGTAGCAGCAGCAATGAAAGAGCAATCTGTATTAGAATCACTGGATTGTGTGCATGCATGCACACATGGGTATGTACATGTGGCCCCAATCCTTGAGCCGACATCACATGTGTCCCCCAAGACCAAAAAATGCTCTGCACCCCTGTTGTAAATGTAACTATTAGGCTTAATAATGCTAACAGCACACTCCTATATATGTCTACTTAGAAGTAGGTCAACATGTGCATTGTGAAAGTATAAGGGACTATGATCTTTGAGCTTGAATTTGTGCAATAAAGGCAATTTAAATATCAGCACTAAAGCATATACTTTCCAAATCACAACACCCACACACTTCCTTAGCTGAGCAAAAGATTTTCTTCTATATCGGCATGTCTAAAATTAGCCTGAAGGTTGGTTCTAAGTGGAAATACCCTTGCCACGGTAATGCTAGAAATGTTTGATGCACTGGGAGTATTTGGTATTCCCCCCCACCCCCACCACATGGATTTACTAAGAACAATGGTCGCTCTCAAAATCAACACACCATCTAGGGGGAAAAATTAACAGACATCCCCAACCTGATGCTCTCCAGATGCTTTGGATCACAACTCCCATTAATCAGCACAGCTACTGGTAAGGGATTATGGGAGCTGTATTCCAAAACATCTGGAGAGCACCAAGTTGGGGAAGGCTTATGTAGGCAAATCTAAATGCACAAACAATGCAACCCAGCCCTTCAGCAGGGGGCGAGAACTGTCAGCCTGCCACCATCAATTAGTATCAATCCCAGTGTCACCCTGTAATTTACCAGAAGAGTTATAAGGCGATACTGAGAAGGTTGGGGAGGGCTGGTCTCCAGAGTCTCCAGCATCCAGCAAGGCCCAGAGCCTGTTTGGTTGATGGCCATCTTCTGTAAATATCCAAGACCTCCCCATTCATCAACTAACAAGTCCTTCCAGTTACTATGCAATATTGACCATAATTTGGTTGTGGCCATCTTGAGACATTGCACACTCACTGCACATGTAGCTTGTGCGATACAGTGGCATGGCAGTGAAGACCTCCATATATGCCCTGCACCTAAAGATGGATTGAACCAACTGTGCATAGTTTCTGCTACTTGGCTTTCAGTTGAGTTGAGTGTATATGGAGCTGTACACCATGTCCTATTCATGCATGGACACAGATTTAACAGACATAAAGACTGTCTTCACCATAGATTACTTCATAGTCTGCACTGTAGCCTGCTGGCATGGAATTGGTTTCTAGTGATTATAGATTGCTATTTTTCTGGTTCCCTGTCCTTTCTAGTGCTCTGGCATTAGATGTGCATCCAGTGTCCACAGAAGTGTTGAGTTATCCTTGAGCTGTTACAGCAGATGCTTGGATGTCTCCCATTTCATCAACCTCCAAGAGTCTCCCGTTGTACATTTGTGATCCATCCTTTTATATAAGCTTCTTTGGGCTTGTTCTGCAAGTGCTCTTCATGGCATTACTTATCTTACCAGCAAAAGTTGTTGTGTCTGTATGATTCACAGGACTCCCATCCTCACAAACATTTTTGCAGTAGGCTATGTTGAAGCAGAGTAGTGTGCATGTCTTTAATCCAACAGAATTTTAAGCATGGTAACACTGTATGTTCATGGGCTCACAAGAATTACTACATGACTGGGGTTGGCAGAAGGTAGCTCGAATCAACTGGTAGATCTCTGGGACAATTTGCAGTAGATCTGCAAGGTTTTCTGAGTCCCGGTTTAACAATAGTACGAGGAAAAAGGCTTCCATACCCCCTCTAAATTAGGCTCCTTAAATGAAAAACGTTTGAAAAACAATAAGTCGATTTTTGTCTGAAAGAATTATGAGCATAGTTCTAATACTAAAACAAATTCTTGGTCTGACCTGTGTACTCAAAGGCAGCACTGTTCTTTGAATGGAGTGATTCCTCTATTCTCGTGCAGTCCTTGCCAGAAAACGGCTGGAGATTCCTCCACCAAGGACCCTTGAGAAGCCAGAGTGAGTAGCATACACACAAACAGGGTGCACATTCATGCACACACACAAAGGCAGATAAGGGGGGGGGGTGCTCCCAATATTTTTGTGATTCCCCCCCCTCCCCGCCCAAAGAAGCTAATTTGTAATGGTGGCCAGGACACTTTTTCAAAAAGCCAAATGTGCCTATGGCCTCAAAAAGTTGGAGAATTCTGCTATCCACAAAAATGATTAATTCCTTTCCCTTCCACCCAATGTAAGCAACCATATGCATTACACCTAGAGAGTGTAAGTGGCATGTCCTACATGACAGAGTTTTTCCATGTTAAGAAACAGACCTGACATAACATGGCAAATTTCTTACAACATAAAGTGCAGGTTCAGAGTTGGTTTGCAAGTGCTAATCACGCAGACACAAACCCAGATAAAATCAGGGAGTGTATCAGGAGTGTCTGCCCTTTACATTATTATTTGAATGCTAGAATTTTAACTTATGAAGTGAGTCTAGCAGAGTAGTGGAGACATCTAGGATATTAAATCCTGCCAATGTTATCTTGGAGACGTGGGTGGGGGTGTTTAGGAGCTCTAACAAAAGACATCAAAATAGATGTGTTACATTCTCCTTGTGTTAACATTTTCTATTGGGATTAATCTACAAATGGCACACTGGAACCGTCTGTTAGAAAAACGAGTATTTTAGAACCACACACAGTGGTAGACACTCTAGTTATCTGCAGGTTTAGAAACATGCACTGCTGATCTGGGTCTACTCCACCAGGAGCAAAAGCACTGCCTTACAAGAAGTGCATATTATCAGCCACAGTGTTTTTATTGAGTGCTTTAATAATACAAGTGTACATCAACTGATCCACAGTCAAAAGTGGCAGGTCCCTAAGAAATTTACAAGCACTTTTCTTTTAAGTAAATCAAAATACATATCATCTGGTTCAACCCAGTAGCCTTGTGTTTGGGAGGCAGAAGGCTAGTGTTAAAACACAGTCTCAGTAATGCACAGTGATTCTTGATTTTATGCTTTTTATACAAAACTTGTTCCCAGTTACATGCACCCACCATTAGAGACTTCCGTACAAAAAAATAACCCTAAACACTACATTTAAGTAGAAACAAGATATAGTTCTGAGTTTGTTTGCTTGCTTTTCCCAAAGACACACAAAAGAAAAAAAAATACATTAATACAAAGCTTTGTGATAAAGCTCTATACTATTACAGATCCAACATTCCTCGCACTGTAACCCAAAATTCCCAATCCATATTTTAAAGATACAATTTTCAAGTTGAACAGAAAAATAAAATAAAAGAATAAAAATAAGGGCAGGGGGGAGGAGAAGGGAGTCAACTTTGTCACAAAATGCTTCAAAATGTAATAAAAATAAGAAGGGGAGGGCTATTGATGCACTTAGTGAATGTGCTTGCACAGGTCCAGCATGTTCTACAGCAGATTCCTATGTAGCATATCTCTTGGTCCATTGTCTGGCCATTCTGTCATGCTCGGCTCTGTTAGTCATATACTGAGTAGCAATACTTCCAACCAGCGGGTCAGCTGCAAAGAAAGCAAAATAGTCAACCTCTTCTCAAGCTCTAAATGAGTTGCTCACTCTGACCATAACACAAAAGCAACATCCTCTTGCTCAGATGATGTCAAATTAAATGTTAGAATTGAGGGAGAACATAGATTAGAATCCTGGTTTAAACTTCTGTTCTTGTAAATCTGCAGCACAGGTCAGTTTTCAGCATTTGTTGCATCGTGCTGCTGCATTTCAGCTTTAAAATCTACCCATCACAGCTATAATATGAGTTGGTTACTGAAACATTGCCCCATTCAGCAGCATGCAAAGCAGGGAAAGCTAGCAGTATTATACAAGTGGAGCCCTGCAGGGTTCCAGCCACTCCATTCCATTTCCCCCAGTTGCCTTCAGCGTTCCATTTGTACTGAGTTTATCAAGCTCAGGCCTCATGGGGCTGTTTTAGGATCCCTCGCTCCATTTTTGTTTTTGGAGTCGGTCTGGAAGACAATCCCAGCTACATTAGAAGTATGGATTCTTTCTTGGATGTCTATGGGCAGCTCTTTCTTCCTTCCCTGGGGACATTTTAAAAATAGTTTCTTAATGTGAACCAGGAAATGACCTATCCAATGAGATGGCTCTTTCTATACTTTTTAGATATATATGTCTCTTTCTCTCTCCTCCCTTTTCAGCAGCTCCATTCAATTTCTGCTCCCACCTGATTGTCATTTCATTTCATTTATTAAATTTCTATACCACCACATAACTGAAGCTCTCTGAGCGACTCACAACCCCATCCCAACCATTAAAATACAGTATAAAACCATCCACATAAGAAAAACAGATAGCACAAACAACAATATATATCTAAAACAATTTGAAACCATCAGTTGGAGACAATCCAGGACCTTATGATAAGATTCATTATATGCTGCCAAATGTCTGAGAGAAGAGGGCAGTTTTAACCTGGAAAAGTTTGTTCCTCTTTGTCAATCAGCATTCCATGCCACTGAGTCATCATGGTCTTTTTTTTTGGTTTTGGGTCCCTTCCCTGATAAGAGTTTTTTCCCTTAAATATTTTTTGTGTATCTGCAAACCTCAGGGTTACACTAAGTCAGCTGATACCTCCCTCTTATGCATGTGTGGTGCCATTTTGGCTACAGCTCCACAGCATGGGAAGACATGAATTAGAAACAGAGAGAATAATGATACATCCAAAAATATATCACTAGTATCCTTAAAACAAACAAATACATAAATGGTGGTGTGGGATAATTTAACACACGCTTCAAATCACAAACTTTTGGTACTTTTTGGTAGTCTTGAGGCTTGTTTTCCTTTTCTTGTTTTAAGACAAGTGTGAAGGCAGGCCCTTCTTCAAACATTGCATTCTGATGTGGAAGTTTGCCCAACAAGTAGAAATGTAGCTGGTACAGAGGAGAATTGGCATAATTGCTATAGCTGGATGGAATGCTAATGAGAAATAAAAACAGCACCTGGGATGGAGAATAGAAAGGTAGTGCCGGGATGGTACAGAATAGCCACTGAACTGTAAACCATCCCTCTCCTCAAAGAGGAGGAGGATTATAGGTATCCAGGAATTTGCAAACACAGAAGTACTTATTCTATCTAATGTCCTTTGCTGAGAAATGCAGGTTGCTTACCTGTAACTGTAGTTCTTCGAGTGGTCATCTGTGCACTCACACATATGGGCTCGCGCCGACGCTGAGCCCACTTTGGGAAACTTCTTTAGCTAGCTAGTTTTAGGAGGGAACCCCTCCCCCCACCGTCCTACCGTGCATGCTCCGGGTTCCTGCTTACCTCAGTTCTATGAGACCGCTAGGCCTCACGACTAAGGAAACCCAATAGAATAAGGAATTATAACTACCGAGTACGAGCATGCTCGGAGAGCCTCTTGACAATCACAAGCGATGCCAAGAGGAGACGGCATGTGGGTTGTGTGACTACACAGATGACCACTCGAAGAACTACAGTTACAGGTAAGCAACCTGCATTGCTTCTTCGTGGTCTCTGTGCATCACACATATGGGCGAATGATTAGCAAACTTACCGGAGGTTGGAAGGTACGCTGAGAGGTTATTGGCAAATTGACGAAAGGACTGCCCTTCCAAAGGAGGAGTCCTGACGCGCTCTGACGTCCAACCTGTAATGCTTGACAAAGGTGGAAGCATTAGACTAAGTAGCAGCTCTACAAAGGTCAGGGATGGACGCCCCACGCAGAAGAGCTGTGGACGTGGCTTGACCTCTAGTTGAGTGCGCTGCAAACGAGGTGGGAGGTTCTTTGCCAACGACTTGGTAGGATAGGGTAATAGTGTCCACTATCCATTTAGATAAACGTTGTGTGGACACCAAGAAGCCCTTAGATTTTCCTCCATAACAAACGAACAACTGACGGGACTTGCGAAAGGGTTCCGTCCGAGTCTTGTAGAACGCCAACGCACGCCGAACATCCAAGGCATGCAACGAGGAACATAACAGATCTGAGGAAGCCTTGAAAAATGTAGGCAAAACAATGTCCTGGTTGATATGGAAGCTGGATGTAACCTTGGGGACAAACGAGGGGCCAGGACGCAATACAACTTTGTTATGAAAAAATTGTGTATAAGGCGGATCTATAAGTAAGGCTGTAAGCTCAGAAGCCCGCCTAGCAGACGTGATAGCCACGAGAAAGACTATTTTAAGCGTCAAGAACCGAACGCTAACAGTAGCCAATGGTTCAAATGGTTTAGAAGTCAAAGCACTCAGAACCACAGAGAGACTCCATTGCGGAACTATGGGGCGAAAGGGGGGAAACATATTGTGTAGCCCCTTAAGGAACGTTTTTGCCAATGGATGCGTGAACACTGAAAAACCATCTATTAAGGTGTGGTTCACTGAAATGGCGGCGAGATAAACTCTGAGGGATGCAGTCTTCAGACCAGTAGTATGTAGGTAGTATAAGAACTCAATAACCCCAACCATGGGTCCTGAGGAAGAATCAAACCCCTTAGCTGCTGCAAATGACTGGAAGCGTTTCCATTTGTTAGCATAGGCCTTTCTCGTAGAGGGCTTTCTCGCAGCCTCAAAAATAGATTTGATGCTTGGTGGAATAGCTAGATCCTGCCATCTGGCAGGATTCTCCACGCCGTGAGTTTCAACGTGCTGAGGTCTGGGTGGAGAATGTTGCCCCCTTCCTTGGACAGGAGGTTGGGCAGTCTGGGAAGACGCCATATGCGGTGTCTCGCTAGCCTGAGGAGTGGTGTGAACCAAACTTGTCTCAGCCACCATGGGGCTATCAATATGGCGTCCGTCCGGTATCGGTGAGCTCGAGCAACTGTTCGGGCAATTAGGGGAAACGGAGGGAACATGTACAGGAGATCCTGGGACCAATCCCATTGGAAGGCGTCCCCTAGCGAGGAGCGGCCTATCCCGGCTCTTGAACAGAACGCGGGGCACACAGCGTTGGCCACCGTAGCAAATAGATCGATGTGGGGATAGCTCCACTGGGTAAACAGGCTGTCTAGGATGACTGGTGAGAGTTGCCACTCGTAGGTGTCGCGGAACGTATGGCTGAGGGCATCGGCCCTGACATTGTCCGTGCTGGCGATGTCGAATGCCCTGAGGGATGTTGATGCCCTGAGGGATGTTGATGCCCTGAGGGATAGCCCAGAGTAGAATGTCCCTCGCTAGGCAAAGTAGGTGAGGGGAACGCGTTCCCCCTTCTTTGTTCACATACCATACGACGGTGGTGTTGTCCGATAGTATGCACACATGACGGCCCTGCAGGAGAGGCTGAAATGCGCGAAGAGCCCTTTGCACCGCAAGGAGCTCTAACATGTTTATATGAAGGAGTCTCTCCGAAGGTGAACACCTTCCTTGAATGCACAGGTCATTGAGATGCGCCCTCCAGCCGTCCAGTGGAGCATCCGTCGTAACAATGCGGGATGGGCCTGGATCCACAAACGGCATACCCTGGGAGAGATTTATCGCGTCGGCCCACCAGCGGAGTTCTGCACGCGACGGGGAATGGTAAGTATGACCCTGCGAGGATTCTGAGTGGGGGAGAAGTGTTGCAGAAGAAGCTGTTGAAGAGGCTGCATGTGTAGTCGCGCCCAACGCACCACAAAAACTGAAGCAGCCATAAGGCCTAGCAGGCGTAGAATTGTGAAGGCTGACGCACGCAGCACGTGCTGCAAGTGGAGCACCAGTCGCTGTAGGGTGTGCAATCTGTCCCACGGAAGGAAGGCCCGTCCTGACGTGGAATCGAGATGAATGCCTATGAATTGAATGGTCTGTGAAGGAAGAAAAACAGATTTTTTCAATGTTTACTTGTAGGCCGAGGGCGGAGAGGAGTGAGCTGACTGTGTGAACATCTTTGAGAGCCTGGTCCCTGGAAGGAGACACTATCAACCAGTCGTCCAGGTAAGGATACAGCTCTATGTTCCTGGAGCGGAGGTGAGCACACACTGCAGACATGCACTTTGTGAACACTCTGGGGGCTGTTTTTAGGCTGAATGGAAGGACAGAAAATTGGTAGGCCTGCTGGCTGATCACGAATCGCAGATACCTGCGGTGTGATGGGTGAATAGTGATGTGAAAGTAGGCATCCTTCAAATCTATCAGCGTGAACCATCTGTGCTTTCTGAGCAGTGGTAGGATAACCGAGAGCGTTGTCATGCGGAATTTCTTTGGTTTTATAAATTTGTTGAGACGTCTGAGATCCATAATAGGGCGAAGGCCCCCGTCCTTCTTTGGCACCGTGAAGTATTGAGAGTAAAATCCTGTTCGGATGTGCGATCTTGGAACGTTTGTGATTGCGTCTTTTTGCAGAAGAGATGCTGCTTCTTTGAGCAAGGCTTCTGATGGTGGAGTGATCTTTACGGTGCCTAGAGGAGGAGGGACTTGAAACTCTATCCTGTAGCCGTTCGCGATGATGTTTAAGACCCAGAGGTCTGTGGTGACGGAGACCCACTTTTGATAAAACGGTCTGAGTCTGTTGGTCGATCCCCATGACAAAGGGAGTGGAGGAGCGTCAAAGGCAATGTTTAGTGGTCGTGTCCTGTTTATTGCGGGATTGGCGAAAACGAGAAGCTGGTTTCCTCTGTTGATAAGATGACCTGGGCTGCATAGGTTGATAGCGCTGAGTGCGATCTTGCTGCTGTCTCGGCTGATAGGAGACAGGTCTGTACCACTTGCGTGGGCAGTAAGAAGATTGTGGTGGTTGGCTAAAGCCCATCTTGTGGGCAGTCACCTTTGCTTTGTGGATGGTATACATGGTGGTATCTGTAGCAGCATTGAACAAGCCCTCCCCATCGAATGGTAAGTCTTCTATCCTTGTCCTCGTCTCTTGAGGGAGGGTAGCCGAGCGTAGCCAGGCGTGACGACGCAGGGCCATAGCGCTAACCATCGCCTTAGCAGCACAATCGGTTTGGTGCCTGGAGGTGGTTAATTCCTGCTTGGAGAGCTGCACCGCTTCTGCTTGAAAGACCCTGGCCAATTCCCTCTGTTCATCTGGTAAATAGTCAGTAAGAGCAGATATCTTTTCCCAAAGAAAAAGTTGGTAGCGGGCCATCATCGCCTAATAATTGGCCACTTTAATGCTCAAAGCCGCCGATGAATAAATCCGCCTGCCAAAGGAGTCAAGTTTGTGGCCCTCCTTTTTGGTTGGAGCCGAATGACTCTTACTGGATTTCCCTTGGGAGGCCTCCACCACAATGAATTCAGCTTAGGGTGGACAAAGAGGAACGGAGCGTCCGACTCCTTGACTTCGTACAGCGCATCGAGTTTCTTTGATGTTGGGCCCATTGTGGCAGGATTAGACCAGGATTGTTGGACCGTCTTCAGCAGCGTAGGAACGATGGGCAAGGTTAACTGTGGCGCAGGGTCTGTATACGTCACATCGAATATCCGGTCATCTATGGCGTCTGGCGGTTCCTGAAGCTCGATCCCGAGTGACTGTGCCTTTCGCAACATCTGGTCCGAAAAGTTGCCAAGCTCCATGGACGGAGAGGCTCTATCGGTGGTACCGACACCGTCAGCTGGCAACGGTAACAATGGAGCAGGAGACGTGACTGAAGAGGAATCAGAGACATAATCCTCAACAGACTGCGGAGAGGTTCCATGCTGAGGCTCCGGTACCGATTGCGGTAGCGAGCCAGCAGCTGGCTGTCGGTATCGAGAAGAGTGGACTCTGATGTCTCGATGTCGAGGAAGGCCGGTGTCAAAGTCTCGATGTCGAGAAGGATCGGTATCGACATGTCGATGTCGAGGAGGACGTGGGGGTACAGGCGGCACAGGCGAAGACCCACATACCAGTCGCTGCCCCGTGAAGGGGTCGAAACAGTAGCGATGCTCCCGCGTAGAATGAGAAGAGCGGTCAGAAAATCTGTCCCAACCACGAGAGCGAGAGCGAAATCTTGACCTGGAGCGGTACGATGAACTGGCGTGAGAGGCTTGAGACCGTGGTGACTGAGCGTGTTGGTCCACCACCGGGACATCCAAGGTGATGGGAAGAGTCTCCAGAAGCTCCACATCTGATGTAAAGTCCACTTGGAGGGGCGACGGTACCGAGGCAGGAGGTGGGATCGACGCTGCTTGGGCTGTAGATGACGCCGATGATGGGCGAGCCATCGGTAGCGACACGTTCGGTATCGGCGAGGGGCTGCAGTCGAGCGGCTGGGTCGATGGCGGAGACGCTGGTCTTGAAGATGGGAGCGAGCGAGCCGCCTTCGACATCGGTTTGAATGTCGGTACAGAGGGCGGTATTGATGACTTTTGAGGCTTCTTGGACGAGGGCGCCTTCGACGTTTTCTCATGAGCTTTAAGCTTCGTTTTCTTTGACGAAAAGCCTTTTTGAGACGGTTTAGCGGCCGTCGCCGGAGGCTCCTTAACTGCAACCCCCAAGGAGGGCGAGTCAGGTGTTGCTGGGCTCGAGCGGCTTATGGGCAAAGGCCCACACTCCCCAGAAGAAGACAGGGTTGACTCCATCTGCACCGAACGAAGTCTATCCACCGCCGTAAGTGGCTTACTCCAGAGGAGGCTTCGCAGCTGATCTGCCCTATTGCGTCTAGTTTGTTTCAAAAACTCATGCAATGGGCGCAAGCCTTAACAATATGGGATTCACCCAAACAAGTTAGACACAACGAATGTCCGTCGGTGAGGGCTATTTTAGCCTGACACCTGGAGCAATGTTTAAAAAGTGC
Organism: Anniella stebbinsi; assembly: GCA_029215795.1. NCBI lineage: Eukaryota > Metazoa > Chordata > Lepidosauria > Squamata > Anniellidae > Anniella > Anniella stebbinsi. The sequence continues at coordinate 188,628,697 of JARDYH010000002.1, forward strand.
AGTCTGCGCCATAAGCTGGTGCAGGCCTACAAAAAACAGCCTATCTATCTAAGTTAGAAGAAAAATATATAGAAAAAAGGTTTTTTTAAAAAATATATATAAGGACTATAAAGATATAAACAACTAACTAGCTAACTATCTAACAACAAAAAAAAAATTGTCCTTCACAGAAAGATACGAACGTATCGGACGAAGTCTCCCGCAAGGCAATCAGCGCAGCGGTCGAAGAAGAACTGAGGTAAGCGGGAACCTGGAGCATGAGTGGTAGGATGGTGGGGGGAGGGGTTCCCGCCTAAAACTAGCTAGCTAAAGAAGTTTCCCGAAGCGGGCTCGGCATCAGCGCGAGCCCATATGTGTGATGCACAGAGACCACGAAGAAGAAGTAAACATATTGGTAACATAACTAATGGTATGAACTCACAGAATTTGTAGAGAGCTGAATAAATTTTACTTATACCAGGGATAGGCAACCCGGTACCCTCAGATATTTTCTACGACAACTCCCATACATCCTAGTTAGCATAGCCAATGTTTAGGGATTATGGCAGTTGTAGTCCAAAACATCTGGATGAATCAGGGTGCCTACTCCTTCTCTATAACCTGTTGTGTGATGAGTATGTAGCCTGAAGCAGACATAGGCATTGGAGCTCCTAATAGTTTGGGTGGTAGAGCCAAATGCTCTTCAGATATAGCCATATCTGTTTTTCCTCTCTTGATTATGGAAGAGAGCCTGGTGCGCTATTGCTACATGTCAGAACTATGGATTCAGTATACTGTATCCAAAGCCATTTAATCTGGCCACTGATTCACATAGTGCTGAAAAAAGGCCCAGTGGTAGCTTAGCATTTAGGATCCATATTTTTCTTTCTTTCCTGGGGCAGGTGGCTTAGAAGTAAACCATAATTTTCAGAGCAATGCTGGAATATCAAGACCTTGGTGATCTTTGTAGGATATCAATCTCCACTCAGAGCATTAGAAATCTGCTTCTATCCAGAGGCATAGGAGTGTGGTGCACATGATGGTTTCCTTCCCTTCCACCCAATAATCCTCTGAGATATGTTGGTCCTGGGTCATCCAGTAAACTGGGGCTAGCTATTTGAATCTGGGTCCTCAGTCAGAACCCAACATTCTAATTACTACTCTGCACAGCCTCTTAATAGAACTTGCTCATTATTTGGTATAATCTTCCTTCTTTATCTCTGTAAAAGTAATTGTAAAAGTTTTTAGAGAATTCTCTTTCTCACAGTAAAACTAAGTCAAAGTGCTGGGGTGGGGAGGTCCCTTGGGAGAGGCAATCTAATTCTCATACTGGGGTAGCTGGGTGGGTGGGCTTTCTAGGATATTTTGGAATCGATGGGTAACTTTTTCCTATGAAGTTACTTTGTTTACATTGACTCAAACTGAGAAGACAGTCTGATCTGTCTTTCTGCAGGAATTCTATTATTATATTATTTACAAATAAGAAAACAACATGCTTTAGGTGGGGGGAAGCCACACTATATAATAGTAGCACTGTAAACCATGGTGGTTTTTTATGTGCAATAAAATGGAATACCTTGGTGAAACAGAAACAGGAATCATTGTACATAGTGACACAACATGGTAATCAAATCAGTAAACAAAAAGGAAAACAACTATTACATAAAGACAGCTACATTTGACTGGAGCCAACTTCACTGCTTACAAAGGGATTTTGTACTACATGCAAACAGAAAAGAGGAAACATTTTTTTTTCTCAATGGTTTATAATATATACCCTAAAATGTAATTAGACAAGCTGACTGTGTACTCCAAAGGGGACTCAAAATGCCAGGCAGTTAACCTTACAGAACAAAGCATATCACTGTTAAACTGGTTATTCTGTGTTTCATCTAATAAAATTACAGCACCACAATGAATCACCATCTACATTACTAAATATGTTTTCAGATTTCAGTACAGAAATCCCATCTGATTGTACTTGGTTATTCCTATTTTTTTAATACACATCCTGATATTTAAGAAACGTAAGATTCAGGCTAGTGAAAGCAAAATTAATTATTAGGAACTGAAAACAGAAATGGTCTGGAAAGCTAAAACAGCTCTAAAAATAGCACTAACTGTTATTTATGTGGATTTATACACGTATTTCATAAGTCTGACAAAATGAGAAGCAGAATAAAATTGTTTAAACATCTGGCTACTGGCTTCATCAATAAAAAGGTTTCATACATCTCTCATAAACTGCAACTTAACTGGGTATCCATCTACTTTGATTTGAAAACTAATCCATAATATAAACAAAATGTTGCTGGACATACCTAGTTTCTGTCTAACCAGGTACTGCAAAACTCAAAAGAAACTGGAGAGATAAGAATGTGCAACTGAGCCGTTGATAACGTTTTCTTTATAAACAGTGGTTTTAATTGTATGTGTATAGTGTATGTTTTTGCAGTTTTGATTTTTGTATATTGTTTTTAAGTGTTTTAATCTTATGAAAACCGCCCAGAGAGCTTTGGTTATGGGGCGGTATACAAATGTAATAAATACATACATACATAATACTGATCCTAAAAAACTGAAAACAATTTTGCTGGCTCTGTTCTAACTGAATTGTAAGAAGGAAGTTCCTTTAATCTAAAGCCTTGGTAAGTACTTTATTCCAATTTGTTCAGGAAGCAAAACAGCTCCTCACTCCAACTAAAAGTAGTAGTTTCTATATACTCAGGGGATTCCCTAGGTAACCAGAAGTGTATGGCTGTAATTTGGAAAAAAACTTAAAATTTAAACCCCACTCACAAAGGCCTAACAAGAACTTGTGAGCTTTCAGGATGAATGGAATGTTGAGTTATCAGTGGAGTGTGCGTGTGTTGGGGGAGAAGAATCCGGAGACTGGGGGGAGGGGAAGAAGTGGGAATTCAGGATTTGGGTTGGCAGGACATGAATGAGAGGAATAAAAATCCTCCTCCCTGCTTATACAGAGATGTTTCTGGAGGAAGGAAAGGAAAAAGGACACTTTTCCCATTTCCTCTCCATATAGTTAAAAAAATGAACAGGTTTTGGGCTAGAAGACAGCTGCCAACCTGAAAGTTCTAGCACTATATAGCACAAGGGAAAGCTTCAGGCGGGTGGGGAAGGAAAAAAAGATGTCCTTTTCCTACCTTCTCATCCCAAGAGGACTGAACACCACCGTCTCCAGTTCCGGGATGTCTGAAACCCTGAACAGGAGCACTCCTGCTGCTGACTAGTGGGGGTATAGGTACATTGCAACATGGCAGGTCCCACTTGTTTCACCTGCAACCACTCATGCAGCCTCACCCCCAGACCTACCCTGCCTGAAACTTCCATTCCCTTGGCCTCACCCCCGTGATCTCTCCTGAACCCCTCTGGTTTAAATACTTAGAATCAGCACCATCCTTTCTTCCCGTCCCAGTCCCAGCACATATCTAGTGCCTGTGCTGGTGTCTAAAGTGGAAATGAAATGACTGGACAGCTGCAGTGCTAGTTTTCATCTCAGTCTCTACTTTGGCAGAGAGGAAGGCCTAGATCCAAAGTAGCTTGAGGAGGCCAAATATCCAGGGTCCAGGGTAAGGAGAAATGGATACAATTTGACCTGGGCCCAGGGAAGCCTGGAACTGAAGCTATGTTACAATAGATTGCAGGGTAGGCAATATGGTGCCTGTGGGCACCACTGCACACACAGACACCGTCATTGGCGCCCACCAAGTTGTCTGCTTTTGTTTTTTAAAAATGCCCACCTTTTCTTACTGGCCGTTGGGATTGCTTTAAAGCAAAGTGAGGGCTTCCGGCCACTGCCATCTTTATCTCCCATGAAGGCCTCTGTACCACACATGGGGCTCAGAGAAATTCATGGAAATGAAGGTGGTGGGCAGCTGCAGGCCGATGCTTTCCTTTGCCGGAAGCCCAGCTACCACGAAGAAGGGGCTTCCTGTCCCTAGTTTGGTAGGCTGGGGGATGGGGCTAATGAGAGTGAGTGGGTGCTAGGAAGGGTAGTTGGAAGCCAGCTGGGAGGTCAGGGGAGACCAGCAGAAAGCCAGCGGGGGCAGGGTTATGTGCTGGGTGTTTGTGGAAGCTGTATCTGTATGAGAGATAGAGAGAAAAGTCCATGGAGGATGTTGAAGGATACTGAAAAAGAGGGTTTTTATGTGCTTGAAGTGAGGAGGAGAGATAAAAGGGATGTGTGTGCAGGCATGAATCCATGATGGATTCTGTGTACGTGTATGGCTGAGAATGAATAGGGGAAACATGTGTGTCTGAGCGCCTACTTGCATGTCTATGGGTAAGAGAAAAAGTGCAGGAATGATGATCCAGTGTGAGAAAAATGTAACATGTAATTTGGCGCAAATTTCTTAAAAGAAGGAACTTTTTAAAACTTATGCTGCTTGCATATTTATCTCTTCTTTTACAGTTATTTTGAATTATTGTTGCTGCTTTAAAAATGTTTTAAAATTATTTAATGTGTTTTATCCCTGGTATTATTGTATTTGTTTTCATTACGTATATCACCTTTGGCTATATAACGGCACATAAATTGATTGAATAAATAAATATAATAAAAATACTTTAGTAATGCTATCATCTTATTATTTCTTTTTCTCTATCTCTATTTCAACTGTTTCGTTTATTCCTTCCCTCAAGGTATCATAATTCATGTGTACATTTCTCTCCTTCTCTGTCATAGCAATAAATTCATCCAGATGTTAACAAAAACCAGATACTTTTTAACCCAATTTTCTGCCTGATGATTCCAAAAAAATGCAAAAGTAACAGAAAAGAAGAGCTTAGGCCAGTTTACAAGACAATTTTCACACCAGTTGTTTAAAAGGGACAAACAAGTGCATGCCTTGGATGAACAGAAACAAAAGGGCTGTGAGGTAAAAACAGAGAGAAGAGCTCCTTCTCAACATCTTTTGCAGATTACTGTGTGACTGTCAGAAGCTTCAGGAGCAAATTCCTCTTTTCATTTCCTTGGCTTGCTTGAAAAGAATAGCAATGCTTGCCAATGAAGCTGCAGCTGTGAGTCAAACTCAGTTTAATCACTGTGTATGGCTGGGGATTAATTAGCTGACATTCTTATTACTATTTGTTGTTCTAATGAAGATTTGCATACATCTAAGCCTACCGGGTAACTGATACTTCATTTTTCTCTTCAAGGGGAAAATCTGCACATTTTGTATTTGTATTTTAGTGGAGCAACTCCCTGTTGCCTTTCCCAATTGACCTGATCTGCTTCTGCCCATTAGAGGAGTGGTGAATGAAGAGCACAAGGTTGCTTATCAACTTAGGGCCCCTGCCAGGTTTCTGTCTTTAAAGTGGTCTGAGGTAGCCTAAGATGAAGAGAAGATGGAGTGCATTGAAAATTGCTTCCAGCTGACAGAGAACAGTGGGTTTGTGTGTGTGTATGCATTTCTCTGAGATGTATCTGGGGTACATCTTAAAAGCAATTCTCTCAACTGAAAGAAAAAGGTAGTCAATTTGCTTCACCGTATCTAAAATCAGACTACAAAGCACAACTATCTGACAATTTGTTAAAATTGTGCCATTACTGTACTGGGTCTAAAAGAAATGGGCTTACATCCAGGAGATGACAGTGTCAGAAAAAGAAATACAAAATCACCAACATGCCAACCTGCATAAATGTTCCTATATGAATCTCTTTTGTTTTTTGTAAGAAAAGTTCACACACCTCCCTTCCTTTTCACCTTGCCCATTCCACTTAATTAGTTAATTCCTGAATTGCAGCAAACCATAGTTTGATGTTGTATTTAAACCGGAAAACTGTGGTTAACACTTGCCCTGCAAACCAGGATCAATCCTGGTTTACAATCTTGGTTTGCAGGGCAAGCACAACCCACAGTTTGATTATTGGGATGCAACGAGAAATTACGGCTTCCCACAAACTAGGAAATAACTTACTTATGCAAGGAGGACAGAATGTCTGTATTTTCCCTATTTCATTGCCCCCTGACCTCACTGTTTATCCATCCCCCCTGTGTGTAAGGTAGGATAACATTAAAATATCTGGTGAAATAGGCTCTAGTCCATGAACGCTTATGCCATAATAAAATTGTTAGTCTTTAAGGTGCCACACGTTTCTTTTTTGGTTTTGCTGCAACAGACTAATAGAGCTACCCTCGGGAGAAAAGACGTACACTTGCTTAATTTCTGCACGCCAGACAATCCTATCAATCCACTTACCTTAAATTTTATCCATTACCTGTAATATAGGTACTTTTGGTGTACCATATGCTAATCTCGGTCAATATATGTACCTTTTCAAAGGTAACGGGCAATTTAAGTCTGTTTTATCATCATCCAGCCATACCACCAGCAGTTTATGAAGGATTTATTAAACTCTTTGATGTTAACTACAGTTAAAATGCAAAGACCTGTAATCCACAGAGGTTAACATACCATAAAGAGTTATCCTGAAATGGTATTTCTTGTAGTAAGCTAGGGTGAGCAGAGGTTTAGTTGTTACTGCTTTTTAAAAAAATTCTTTAGAAACAAAGAAGACCCTGATAGCTAAATTAAACCTATATACCAATAAATACAAATATACAATAAATCCTATTTGTCTTACCAGGGTTGCAGTCTGTAAGAAGCGAACAGATGGAAAGTAGAACTTTAGATATGGTTAATGCTGGACTCCAGTTGTCTTTTAAAATATCCAAGCAAATCACTCCTTGGCTGTTAATGTTACAGTGATAAATTCTTGTCCGAAATGTAACCTAGAAACAAATAAGTGACTTAGTACAAGCTATGCACGTCATTAATTATAATCCATGCACATAATCATCTCTCCCTCCATTTCTGATGTTTAGGTTGTGAGCACTGTTGCTTATGTAGCCAAAAGGGCACCACCCACCCACATATCAGAAGGCTTGGGGAATCCCAAGGTTTGCAGAAGTACAACCCCCCCCCCCCACACACACACTTTAGGGACCCTCCCACAGAGGGGAAACCCAAAACAGCCTAATCAGGACTGAGCATGCTGATTGGGCACAGAATGCTGGCTGGTTGTTTAAGGGAGGAGAGAGGAACATGAACAACCAGAAGGGGAAGGGATGACATAGACTATATATACTAGATACCAAGTGACCTTTATGATCTTATATGACATGTTGTATAGTACAGGCCTATACTTTCTGTACTTTCTGACTGATCCTCAGACCTAGAAACTCTCGAAATAGAATTAAGAGATATCTTTGTAAACTTAGACCTCTGGCTGCAAGAAACACAAAGGTCTTGAAATGGGGTTTGACAGAGTAGTAATGCTGGTACTGAGCATTCAATACGTATAGGCCCTCAAGTCTCAAGGTTTGAAAAACATGTTTTTCCCTTCAATTTTGGGGAAAACCCATATGATTTCAAAATATAAATCTTATATGTTTAAAAACAGACTCAGTCTTTATATGTTTTACTGTAAATGACTCCACGTGCACATCCAAGCCCTACCTGAAGAATATTCAATTCAATCAAAAGCAGACAGATTTACAGATTTCTGTCATTTAATTATGAATTAGGGGTGATTCATAGTAATATTTTTGCAGTTCTCTGGTTACCTGGAGTAAGAAGAGATATATCAAGAGATTTTAATAAATAGTTTAAACTTAAATTGAAAAATAACGTCTTCAGAAACATCAAGGTAATTACAGATATAATGGTCTAATTCAGTTGGTACTCTCCCCTGATCTCTCTCCTATGCTTAGTGGGAGAGTGAGATTGTACTTTCTCACCCCTGATCTCCCACTCCTATGCTTAGTGGGAGAGTGAGATTGTACTTGCCACTTCCAAGACCACTGGATATCCACATGTGGTTGTAACATTGGAACAGGTCTATGCATATGGCAAATGGCTGAAAAATGAGATAGGAATACTCGCCTGAACCAAATAGGAGTCCAGATGACTGCATTATAACTATTTTTTTCTATTTAATAAATTGTGCAATGTTTCTATTTTGTAGTGCAAGCTCTTGTCACTATGGCTTTGATGCATAAAACCCCAAACAGTTCCACATGGAAAGGTATTTTTGGCTTGTGATTTTTGAACTGTAGCTTCCTCCCTACACTGAAGGGTTGCCAGATCCAAATCGGGTTTTATTAAGAGTTCTTATACAAAGAAGTGTGTTGGGGGAGGAGACGAAAATTCCAACCTCTTGTATCTTTTCCTCACAGAAGCACCATAAGCCACTTCACCTCAAGAAAGTGACTTTGAGAGTACAGCTGACATATTCTTTAGTAATTTCCCTTCCTCACCACAAACAGCAGAGGTCTTTGCAATATCTGTTGGCCCTCATATTTTGCTTAAAAGTCATTCTCCTTGTCTGATTTATTGCATAATCCTCCAGCTTTTTGATTCTGGTTTTTGGAGAACTCTCTTAAGATTATCTTCATACTACTTTAGATTTTTTAAAAAGAAGATTTTAAAAAAAGAAGATAGGGACTAAAATCTCTCTATTTTACTGCCCATCAATTTCCTTCTAGCTGCCTGATCAGGATGTTGAGGGAGTTAGCAACTAATCATTCTGCGCCTCCAAGCACTGCCTCAGCACTACTGCTGCAATCAAATTCATGGTCCCTCCTCCCAAATTCATGATGTTCCTTCCAAAAACAAATTCCAGAAGACTGGAGAACTACACTGCATTGCACTGTAAAAGCTGCAAAGTGTAATGTGGAGATAATAGTAATGGACTTTATTTATATTTTCACTGGCAGTGTCAATTTTTATAATGTTTGTAACTCACCCCCACCCCCATTTTCCTTTTATAAAATAAGATCTGAGTTATAAAGAACATGAAAAATCTTTGCTGGTACCTTTATTTTCAGGATCAACACCCTATTGCCCAATCACAGGTATGCTAAAATATTGGATTTCTCCATTGTTTTCTGTCTCAGGGAGGACCTCCAAAGTTTCAAAATGGACTAGAAAGTCCTTTTTTCTAGACAATGGGTGTGTGCTGCTCTATTTTTTTAATCTCTATAGATCTCATGTCAATCATAGCCGCATAAAAAATAGAAACTTAGAAAAAAAGAAGGTGGGAGCCTTGTTTCTGGCAAAATGATTGGGAAGAATCATTTTGCCTGGTACTTGTTGCTAAATAAAAACTAGGAAGCTGGTAATCTAATGGGCCCAAACAGGTACAGGTAGCATGATTAGAGTCCTAGCAAAATCTAGCCAAATGGATCATACATCAACCTTAACCTATAGAATGCTTTAAACCCCATAGGGAAGGGGGAAAAACATGAAAAATAAAATTCTCTGCCACTGCATCTCAGTCCCATCCAGTAAGCATGTAAATAAGAAGTACACTTTTCATAGTGTGGAAGGCTGCAATGGAGAAGGGAAAACCATTAATTCCACCGCTTGGCCTGAATAAAACACACCCCAGAAGAAAGGATTAGGGAAGAGCTTATGTCTTTATTTGCAACTTTTCTACCTCCTTGGGAAACCCTGGCTTTTACGTTTTTTTTTCTAGCTTGCAGTAAGAGAGGATAAAAAGCAGCTACATTCCCCATCCTCAGGGCAAATGCCTAAACTGAATAAAAGTATCAAAAAAGGTATCCTGCTGATCTAATCAAGCATAAGAGTTTAGTTTTCAGGGTGCAATCCAATGCATGCTGGCTGGTGAATGCTGTGAGTTGTAGGACTTTTCTTCTGTCTAAATATGCATAGGATTGCGCTCTTAATTACATAGCTCCACTTCATAGCTTTTCCATGGCCAATGGCTGTTTTAATACACAGGAAAGAGGTTTAAAGTGGAACAATTAAATGTTTCTTAATGAGGATTTTACTGTGTGTTAGTGGCTGCAGGTAAGGGGAACACTCAATACTGAAAATATTATTTATGCCTGAATTTATGATTCAGGTTATTTATGTACATGGTTAGTAAAGACAATTGGCATGAAATATACACATTATGAGAAAGACGGTAACCTACAAAAATAGCAAACGTCAGCAAATTCTGCTATCAGCCCCCCTACACAGCTCTTCCTCATTAATTCTCTATACATAATGATATCTCTTGTCAAGTTTTCTAGCCTTTAAAAATGTATCAAGTATGACCACCTGACATCCTAGAGCATCTTACACGTACAAATATTTTACAATTTCTGCTATCATAACAAAGCAGTCACAACAAAGTACTGCCTTGCATTTCTCTTGAAAATTGCAAGACTTTAATATCTTTCTATCCTTCCTCTTGAACACTTTGAGATAGCTTACAACAAATAAAATAAAAATCAAATTACAAATTACAAATTAATACAACACAACACAAGCAGAATAAAATCAAGCAATCCTCAGCTTGATTTTTGCAGACTTGTGGAATTTGATTAATCTGAAATATTTCCAAAGAAGGTGCCTAATTAAGATATCACAAAAATGTATTCCAGTGGGTGAGGTTGTATGTTGTAGTTTTCATGATTAATGTAAATGTTTCGTTGGCTGAATTCAGCAAAGGCTATGGCCTGGGTCATATATATTAGTAAAACAAAGGTTTGCTCATCAAAAATGGGCTTCATGATAATATGTTCCCTTCTCGAACTCCCTTCATGCATTTCAATTCCCTCCCCACTTTATGGTTTGAGTGATGTTTAAAACAGGAACATATGACATTTGTAGCTGATGTCTCAAGACCTAGTATTATATCTATTTTGGAGTCTTACGCATTGTAATACACACAAGTGCACCACACCAGAAAGAGGTCTTATTCTGGATATGCATTCAAACTAATATAACTGGACTTTTGATTCCTCAAAATGTGAAAAGTATGTAAATAGCTGAGCAGCTCTTCACAATGTATAAATCTTCATTCCTCAATATCCCACTATACCTATAATTTGTTAATTCTGATTGATAAGATTACCCTCTGGGTCCTTGACATGACATCAATTTTTAAACATCAGATCAAATGCTCATATTTAATATTATTTCTTGGTAATCTTAGAAGCCGCCACACTGCTTTCTATGTATTCTGCACATTTGCTTTTCTATGTAGTAAAATACCAGTGTGTGCCAATAGCACTAAAACTACTGAAGAGACTATTCTGTACAACTTTGTATGTGTGTGTGTGTGTGTGTGTAATCCAGACTAAGCTAGTCATGGTTTATAAAGTCCCATCAAAATATATTAATTCATTTTACTTCCCCCCTTACCTTAGGTGGTTTAAAGGGATAGTCTGGCGAGAAGGTAATATCAAGGAAAAAAACTCCTCCTTCATACACAGAACCTGGAGGCCCAAGTATAGTTGATCTCCATTCATAAATGTTGTCCCCCTTGGGTCCTGCACTGTAATACAAAGTACAACATATTTAGTAACTGCAAAAAGCAACTGCATAGAACATCAGTTACATTTCCGATAACTATGGTTTTCAAAATACATTAGAATGGAAAATAAATCACATTCTTGAACCCATTTCCAATTTACCATGTATCTGAGGTCATTTGCTATTCCTTAACTCAAAACTAGTTTTTGAAGACACAGTTGTTAGATACTTTGTATTAATTTACCTTGACATTCACCTTATCACTAGGTGGCATTGCAATAACATTATTTTGTAGGCTAAACCACCGTTTTCATGCACCATGATGAATAACATTCTTTCTAGACATTGAAGTCATTCCAGGAACAGAAGGCTGCTTTATTCCACAATTCCTACAACAATGTATTGAAAAACAAGGCCTAACACAAGGTGTTAAAAATGATCTCTCTCTCTCACACACACGGTACCAGTTAAATTATGAAAGATGTTTGTAATGTACACAGCATATAAACACAGCTGGATAATCCAAACCTGTAGGCCACACATAACCTGTTTTGTGAGTTCTTGTAAGAATCCTGATTATCTTGACTTTTATCTACCATTCATGCTTAACAAGACTGATGTGGATGGGTTGAAAGTAAAAGGTAAAAGAAAGAAACAAGTAAGTTTAGAAAAGAGTCAAATTATTTTTCTCCTTGTTGTGTGATAATTTCAATGTCCAAATACTCCCCCCACCCCATTATTACATTTGAGGGTAATAATTTAAGAAAGACCATAATTTGCTACATACAGCTAAAATAAGAAAGCCATAGCCCTATAAATCATATTATATTGATTTAAAAACTGTTATTTGTATTTTATACAGTAATTATGAAAATTTATTTACAATAACAATGGTATCCCAAAAAAGAAAAACAATCCAAAATACAGGTTGTATATTCCCTTCAGACAAGTTACTTCATAATATATTTTTGATGTTGCCCTCACTGCTAAGACTGTCCACAAGTGGACAGTCATAGCTATAACTATATATAGCTGTTCTTATAAAATCCTATATGACCTTTCTAAGCATAACTTTTTTATGCTACCCAATATTTAGGTAAGGCTGTCATTCTGAAATCTATATACTGGGGGACTGTGTACATTAGCATAATGTGTAGATCAGTAGACCTAGGACCCACCCAACATAGGGCCCTCTTCTATGTTTTGCCGTATGTGCCCATTTTTGTCCTCTCTTCAGGTTGACTAGAAGCTGAAGATCACATTTATATTCTGTTTATATCATTAGTGTCAGGGTTTTTTTCCTACAGTAAACGCTATGCAAACATTTATTCTTGGTTGACCCTCTGTTAATTACTTTCGTTCAGGAATGATATGAATAAAATATTTATGCCTAAATCATTGTTAAGCTTTGTCCCTGTATAATACAAGCAACCCCTTCTTGCATTTGAAGGATTTATAACATGACTCTAGGTTTGCAGTCCACCAAAATAAATTAACAACGTCAGATATCATTGTCAGACTCATGGTAGCTGTGGCTCTGTGATGAGAAGCTCTGTTCACTATATTTTGGCAGAAAGAAATAATATTGGATTCGTAAAAAATAACAATGTGACACAATACACTTTCAGGGCATTACTTATAAAATAGTCTTTCCTACAATTGCAATAACACAATTGCAATAATGTACTTAAGCAGGGTGTGAAAAATAACTATATCTAGAACAGAGGAAGGCTTTTGGCTATGTTCCATGCCTTGCAATATACCCAAGGCATGCAATTATCACACTGCATCACGTTGTGTTCAATGCTTAACAATTCATTTTGTTCACTGAAAGTTAATAAAACCCTCTTTTACCTGTAATTCCTTATGCTCCAGTCAATAAAATCAAAGAGTGCATGATTCCTTGCATATAACGGAATTATGAGTACTGTTTCAAGCAGTGTATCAGTTCATTAGTCATGGTATCTGCATTAATTTTCTGTAATAGTTGATAATGTTTCATAGATTTCAAACTAACATAGTTTCTTTATAAAGCAGGAAAGTGAGCCTATTACATCATAATATCTTTTAAAAGAGGATTAGAAAATATGGCATTTAGAATAAAGAAATAGCTGGTCTTTTTAGACAACTGAAGCAGCATTGTAACTCATCTGCATCACACAATGTCTATATCAAGTCACTAGCTACAAAATGAATTTAATTTACCCAATTCACAGTTTGTATTACGCTTTGGGTATAAAGCACCGCTAAGGCTGCTGTAAGAAATAAACCAGAAAATTAATAATTAAAAACAACTCTAGTGTCTATGGAAATCCCAAACTTTAGAATATTATTGAAAAGTGGCATATAAATAAGCTATTTTATATAAATATAATAATAAATCCTTACTTCTCTGGAAAGGTTTAATTGTTACTGAACTAAGCTAAAAGACAGCTAATTGTACTCTTTATTAGCCTAAAGTTAAGGACTGGGGAAAGTGCACATGGGGGAATAGAAATATTATGGGTAAGGGAGGGGGAAAAACTGGAGAAATTTCAGGGGAGGGGGGAAAAAGGAAAGGTTTCAGGTGGGAGAAGGATGGAAAATGGATAGATATATCAGGTGGGTGGGTGAAAATGGAGAGATTCCAGATGTGTGTGTGTGTGTGTGTGTGTGTGTGTGAAAATGGAGAAATTCAGAAAGGGAGCAATGAAGAAATTCCGGCCAGGGAAGGTGCAGAAATGAAGAGATTCCAGGTAGGGAAGGTGCAGGTAGTTGAGATGTCAGGGAGGGGGAGGGAAGGAAGCTGGGGAGGCTGGAGGGTTCCTTGTAAACTGGCACACTTCTCTGTGTTGGCTGCAAGGAGTCAGTTCAAAGTCAGAGCGCTGTCTCTGACCTCAGACCCAGGAATTATTATATTATATGCACCCGTTCCCAGACTCTGAGCTCCACCAAACCAGTGTTTTATTGCATGCTCATTACTGGGCACTCAAGGTTTTTTGCAGGTCCCTCTCATGCCGCCATCTGCCTCCCGTGCACATCCTGCCCCTTCTAGTCTTCTTCACGTGACAAAAAACACCCCAGTAAGTCCAATTTATTTTTTGAGACGTAACTTGCTGTTATCTCCTGCTGTATGCAGGAGAAGCAGTGCGATCAAAACAGCCCACTGAATGGGCCACGTGCACGTTGTTTACTTCCTCTTTTCTCTCCCTTGAAAATAAGGAAGTAATGAGGGACAAACGTGAGGGCAGTAAGGAAACACGATTCTCCTGATGTGATGACTCTCTCTGTCTAGGGGTCATAGTATTGTTGTCCTCATCACTGAATATATTAAATGTATTTAACTAATTTAGTAATATACATCAGTGTTGGTATATTTATGACAAACACAACAGAAGACTAGAATTGCAATTCTATGGATATTTACTTGGACTTAATCTGAGTAAACAAGCATAGGAATAAACTGCACAGGGGTAAACCTGCAGAGCATTAGAGAAGTTATTAGAGAAGAAACAAATTTAGTCACAATTAACTTTAGTCCCATTGACTTAAATTGGTGTACTCTAAGTATGACCACGTCTGGATCCAACTGATAGGTTCCATCCAGAAACAGACAGCAATCATTAGCTTAAATAATTTTCGCTTACATATTAATAATGGTTCATTTTCTTCTTTTGTGCCTTTTCACAATTATTAAACAATTCATACACTCCCAATCCCCAAGGGAGTAACAAGACACCAGGCTTCGCCAGAGAAAATTCCCATATGCGCAAGCCCTCTACAAGAGAATAATTCTATCTGGTTTATAATGCAAGAGGATTTAATTGCTCTCTTCTCTGCATGGACATCTGCTGAATATGCTGAAGCCCAAGCATTTTATACTGCATGTGATTTATATTGCCATTGTTACCGATTGTGTTCGCAAATAAACCACACAGACCTCAGTGAAAGTAAACGAATCGTCTCAGCTTTTGAAATGATATTATCTTTCAAAAGACTGATTCAGATGGACACCAATTTTCAGAAAGGGCAGGCTAATCCTTCTAAGACTGAACTGTCCCAGCTCTTATGTGTGCTGCTGCTGTCAACCTCAGTTAAATTAATCAGTTTCAATAGCAAGAAAATACTGCCTGTTGTAGGTCCAGCTGGAAACGGCTGAACCGTAAAGATAAGATGGTTCATGTAAGTGTTGATTAAAGAGTTTAGATGCATCTTTCCAATATTTAGAATACTCCTTACAGGGCTGTGACCCAGAACTGAGAGGATACAGTATGAACATGTAAGATTTTATGTCAGCAATGTCTTCTCAAAAAATGAGTATCTATAATTGTATACCTTAAAAATCTGATTATATATTCTATTATATATTATGTCATATCCACTGGTGATGCTATATTCAACACAGTAGCAAATTGTGACATACCAGTTCTACATGTACTTTGTGTATTGTTAAGAAATGCTATTTTTAAAAGAATACACGTACAAGCAAACACAGAATTCAGAGTTCTGCTACAGAAAATAAGAGGTTGGTTTTAAGAGAGTAGAAACAATCTCCCCAATCCTTCCTGCTGTCTGCATCTAATCACTCACATACATTTTCACCTACTCATCACCTTCCTATACTATCTGAGGAGAAATCAAAAGAGGCACTCATAAATGTAGTTGTTTACAACAGTAAGCCAGGAGGGTGTGATGGTACCACAAAACAGGACTAATCGATGTTCTTTAGGGAAATGGTAGCAAAGCAAAAAATGTCCAGGATACGATCCTTCCATGAGGTATAAAACCGTAGATCATTGTCCACTGTAGCTATGCTAGGGATGTCAGAGAAATCAGAGAAATCAGTTTGGGGATGTAGCTTGACAGGTTTTACTAGGTTTGACCCACCCCGGACTTCGTTCCCAATTCCATGGGCCAGTTCATGAATTTTCTGGGCATTCTGCAACTCATGCACATTTCTGAGCAATTAGTGCGAAGCATGGTAAAATTTGCATAAAGCATGGCCGAATTTGCACAAATTTCTCAGAAATTTGCATAAATTACGGAACAGCCAAAAATGTGCAAATAGGTTTTCACATTCAGGGAAAAACCTGTAGCTTGGCTTGCAAACACAAATCAAGTTGTACACACTGCAAAAAGATCCAGAACTCCCAGTAGCAAACATCCCTAAGCTGTGATAGCCACTGAAAATTGCTTATTTTGGATGGCCATTGCATGGTGAACAGCTAAGTGCTAATGCGAAAGGTAACTATAGTATTAAGATTGGCAAGGCATATAACCAATTGCAAAAGTAGTTTTCACGGAACTGTATATTTCCTTTTCCCCATAACTGATATGTATATTTTCACAGAAAGTATGATAGCAATGTTGCAGATCTTTATTTATTCAGAACTGTACCTTTGTATAAAAATGTACTGCCTTTTCAACT
Source organism: Anniella stebbinsi (assembly GCA_029215795.1). NCBI lineage: Eukaryota > Metazoa > Chordata > Lepidosauria > Squamata > Anniellidae > Anniella > Anniella stebbinsi. The sequence goes on from JARDYH010000002.1 coordinate 188,645,372, forward strand.
CACTCAGTCAGAATAACAAAGCTCCTTCCCTATTGATATAATCCATGGAACTAATCAAAATATCAAACAAAATTTCTTAATATAATATGTTAATTGCAGATAGCCAAATAATCAGGAAGAACACATGTCAAGATAAGAGGTGCTGATTTCACACACACCCTGGGAGCATGGTGGCAACAGTTTTTCTATGCTTGCTTTTAATCAGCTTCTCCAGTTCATTTTGAATATATTGGGTTCTAAATGTTCTGGCATGAGATGACCACTACTGCAGGCTCATTATTCTCCAGAGATTACAACAAACAGATGCAGGATGACAACAATCGTGCATGGAGACTGGATTTGTGCTAAAGGATCAAGAAAATGTTATCTTCAGATAATGAGGTTAATTTCATGAACAAGATATAATGAATTACTATATTGGTGATAGTGAAAGAGGGAAAATTTGTGGGGGTTTCTGCTTTAGTACAAAATGAAGATTGAATCAGAACCTCTTGGATCGTAACCGGTTCTCTTAGCTACTATGCTACACCATCTCCTGTGCAGATATCACTTCCAAGCAATAAACTTGTGTTCACCCTATACGTATACTGTGACATGCAGATGTTTTGTTGTATCTTCGCATAATGGAAATTTATTGTTTCTCAGGGTATCCCACATAGAGATAAACAAGTAATGGTGCAAGTGTGTATGCTTGGTATACACACTATTTCCTATATAAAGGTGATATCCAATTAGGAAATGCTATGTGTGAAGTGGCCTTCAGGCAAACATATTGTGGTAACATATTTAACCGCTAATTAAAAGGCTTCACATCAGGATTAAGCTTTTGTTTTCAAACTCTTAAGCTGTGGATTTTTCAGTAAGAATGTTTCCTGCTTCTTTCCTTTATAGAATGAACTGTCAGCCAACTGCATGGGCCTAATTCATACACACTTGGGTGGTAATGGTCTTCATGTGGTGGAGTAGCAGCACAGGGCACCTATCCCCTCCACCATCACAGAGTCCACATGAATGTCTGATTGCATGAAGGGCCTGATCTGCATGATTCTTTTCCCTCTAAAAAGTATGTGCGGGAGAAAAGTTATGAATAGTTTCTCTGTGCAATTGGGTGTTTGCATGAAATGCCTGCCTGATGCTATCAGTGTGGTGGAGAGAAAATGCATCCATGCTGCTCCACTACATGAAGCCTTTTGCTGACCTGCGTAGTGCGAACTGCAACCAATTAACAATATAAGGCAGTGTGTTTAGTACTGCATAAATTATAGCAGCAAAATGTACAATAACGTTTATGAAACCACTGAGAAAAATATTCTACTCCAATATTGTATTAGAATGTTTTTCTAGCTATCTGCTAAGTCATTTTAAAGTTGTTTGTCACTGTAATGTTAAGTGACAGTACATTATGAGAGAAACAAAGGCCAGATCGATATAACACTTTGAAAACACTTTGAAAACGGTATATGTAATGTGTCCTGAGCCTGAACAATTGTCAAAATAGTTATAACCTGTTATGAAGCGGTAGTGTAGATCCTTCCCAAGACAACTTAGAAGCTATTTTGAGAAGCATAAACAACAGCATCTTACAACTTACCAGTTGAGAATCACTAGCATGCCACTTTTAAAATTGATTCTATACCAATTAATGGTCACAACTGAAGATCTGAAATACTGTTAAAGCTAGAGACAGCTTAACTTTAATTTTATGAGTAAATGAAGTTGCATGTTTAACAGAATCTGGGAAGAAAATCTTGTAAAAAATGACCATGTGTGAGTGTGAGAGAGAGACACACGCAGAGAGAGAATGTTTCTTTGTTATTGTCAGTAGAATAACGGATAATATAAAAGATTACACCCTAGGGCATATTGTACCACTAGTATAAAAAAATGGCTGAACTCCTCACTTAGTTTTAGGGGAAAACCAAGAGTGATAGATGTATCCCATTTTCTTTTGAGGATAGAAAAGACCCGGAGGACTTAAATTATAGAGGTCTACTATTCTGTTAAACACAGGCTTGAATGTCTTGCCAAAAATTGCTACCCTGCTCTTTGAATCTTTACTAGAGAAATATATTCAATCCAGTCAAACATCTCTTCCTCCCACCCCGCCCAATGTATGACAACTTGTTCACTCTGTCTTACTGGAATGGTTCAGTACTTTGCTTCAGTATCTTATGATGCTCTGAGGTGATTAAAAACCAAGTTTTGTATATTGTTCTTAGACAATATTGGACATTTCAGTGGTGGAGCTAGGTAATTTTAGATCCTGGACTTAATGGTCTTATGGGGTGGGTGGGGATGTGTGCTTTAGATGGTCATGTTTATTACTTTCATTGTGAAACGTACAGCTAACATTTATCTTCTCTCTCCCGCACCCCATGACCATTCTATGCTGCACAACTACTTCTACATTCCTGATATGTAACAGCGACAAACCAAACCAAACAAGTAAACAAAACTCTGCCAACCCTGATTAAACAAACAAATATTCAGAGCATATGCAGATTCACATTTTAAAATAATATATATTATAAAAACTAAAGTAACAAAGCTGTAACTTCTGCACGCATAATAAAACACATGTAACACAGATGTAACAGGTTTATTTGGTCACATAATCATCCTAGGATTGCATGAACTACTCCGACTTATCAATGGAAGAGAGGAGAAAATCTACATTTTCAAGTATTATGATGCTTGTAGTTTGGCAAATAAATAATTGGGATTGGATCAACAAAACAGCCACTGAAGTGTATGAACAAACTGGAATGCATCAAAGTTTGGACAAACAGTATGGTATCAGAGAAAAATAAGATATAGATTATTAAGAAACCCATGTGTTAGAACTATGATAGAGGGTTGGAGAAAGTATAGAGCCTGGGTAGCACCTGGAATATCACCTTGTAAATCTTTGAGTTATAATTAATAAATTAATGAAGGAAATCTTTTAGGAAAGGTGCCTAAATATGTAGGAAGTCAGTTGACAATGGTTAAAGTCATTTTACGACGTGTGGTTCATACATTTCAATATATTAAAGAAAAGTTTGACATACATGATATGAAATGGTACTGATTCGTTCAGGTTTGTTATGTGATCAATGCCCTGGTGAAGAAATATGGGTTGTTCCCCGCCTCGATCCATTGGGAGAGGCGGGTGATAAATAAATATATTATTATTATTATTATTATTATTATTATTATTTTAGGAATGAATCATTTACTGAGAATTGTTATCTTTGTCCCTCTAGTAAAGGATTGATAGGACAACTATACTTGATCATAAAGGGGTTGCAGAAAAGCCATTAACTTTTTTTAAAAAAAAATGGGGACGGAATTTAGGATTGGCATTACCATCAGAAGTTCCAATGGAGTGGAGAGAATATGGCAAAAAGCCTATTGCAATGTATTTGAAATATTCTTTAAACATTACATCAATTATAACACCTGACAAAATTAAGATATATGGCTTAAAACATGATTGATTTTGGAGCTGTGGTTCTTGTGGAGAGTATATGCACATTTTTTGGGCATTTTGCTAAAATTAAATTAATTGAACTGTATATGTTTATTTTTAAATTATTTTATTTTATTTTTTATTTTATTTTATAGATTTTGTTCTGTTTAAAAATTTACAATAAAATTGATAAGAAAATTAAACTAATGTGAATCTGGTTGTGTTTTATACAGAGTAGATAACGGGCTATAACCTTCCAATGGACCCTTCATTATTTAAAAGACTGTGTGGAAAAACTGGATGTGGAATTAGTAATTCAACTTTTTGACAGCAGCAAAACCCCCAATAGTTTCATTTTGGAAAAAAGTATTGCCCTGTCTTTGTCTGATTGGCTTTTTAGGATCTGGGATGTGGCAAAAATGATGAAACTTACTTATTCTATAAGGGCTAGGGGAGAACAAATGTTTGAGGATAGGTTTATTGAAAGATAGCATTTAGAGATAATGGCTGTGTTTGGACAACACAATAGTCAATGGCAGTTTAATAGTCAACTCCACAATTGATTATCGAGGGGGTATCCCCCCCCCCCCCCAAAAAACATGATTATAATCAACCATGGTATGGATTAAGGCCAGCCTCAAGTTGACTACTAATCAATAGTGTGTTTGATTGACACATCCCCCCTCTCTCCCCCATTCAGCTCTTCCCCAGCTATCTCATCAGCCATTGCGAGTTCCACCAGCTGGACTAGAGTGGCAACCTCCACTTTGGTCACTCTTGCCAGGGGATTCTGTAGTTGTCGAAAATAACCAACTGTGTGCAACGAAATAGTCAGTGGTGCCCAACACGACATGATAAGCAATGGTTGTTCAAATAATCAACTCTGTACAGCGTTGCTTATTTGCATTGGTTATTTCTGCCCAATAACCAACCATGGTGTGAAAAAGTCCCAACAGACAACACAATAACCAATCATTGACTATTTAACCCACCATTGACTATTTAACCTATAGTTGGTTATCGTGTTGTCCGAATCCAGTCAATGTTTGTCCATATTAATTCTTTTTCCTGATCTGAATTTTTGTTGTCGAAAGGTATTTACACATATATTGGGTGAGTCTTTATGTTAATTTTTAATTTCATTTTATATGATTAAATAAAGGTTTTAAAACAAAATAAAACAAAACATCTGTAACCATGGGCACCCCCCGACTAAAAATATTTTTCAAAGAATCCCGCAGGGACTAGCATCAGCCCCTGTGGGCCTTGACATGCATATGTTGACCCAGGGGATGAAACTGACACAGTTTGCTCCTCTCCCTATCAGCTGCCCCTTTCTGAGTGGTCATTTGGGGGATGCTGTGCTGTGGGGCCCTGTACTTTGGACACAAGGTCCAGACCAAACTGCAGCACTGGGATAGTTACCAACCAAGAACTAACACATTTAATTTTGGCTCACACTTCTTTTTTTTACATTTTTGTTTTAGTTTGTTACCAGTTTATAGCTGCTTGAAGAGGAAGAGAAACTTCCACCATTACCCCCTGCTGGAGAACTACAGCTGTTTTACCTTTTCTTCTTTCCACTAATAGGCCAATGTTAATTATCAGTTGCCTTGGAAATGGCTATATATGTTACAATTACATGCATCCAGCAGAAGTGTATAGTTTCTTTTGGGTTTGGGAGGTGTTGCCCAATTGTAACATCTGAAAGAGGTCAACTAGTTCTGGATGGGGTTATACTCCCCCTGAAAGACTGTGTTCGCAGATTGGGGGTGCTCCTGGATCCGTCGCTCCAAATGACAGCTCAGATAGATGCGACGGCCGGGGTGCCTACTATCAGCTTCGGCTGATACACCAGCTGCATCCCTTCCTAGAGTTGGAAGACCTAAAGACGGTAGTGCACATGCTGGTAACTTCGAGGCTCGACTTCTGCAATGCACTGTACATAGGGCTACCTCTGTGCCTAGGCCTACCTCTGTGCCTACCTTTAAAGCTCTACATGGTTTGGGTCCAGGTTACCTGCAGGATCGCCTTCTCCACACGCTCAGATCCTCTGGGAAGAACTTACTACAGTTGGCCAAGACTAGGCTGACAACCATTACCCAGAGGACCTTCTCTTCTGCCTCTCCCAGACTGTGGAATGACCTACTGGAGGAGACTCGGAAACTTAACAGACTTTTAGAATTTAAGAAAGCTATAAAGACTGGTCTCTTCCGGCAGGCATATCCAGTGGAATTTTAGAATGTTTTTAGGATTTTTAAATGATGTTTTATTGCTATTTTAATAATGTAAGCCATGTTTTTAATCAGTTCTATGTATTTTATCATATTTTATATTTACTGTTGTTCCCCGCCTCGATCCAAACGGAGAGGCGGGTAAGAAATAAATTTACTACTATTATTATTATTATTATTATTATTAATTATTATGCAAAGTCGTTTGTGCATACAGCTTGTTCAACTTCACCATGCAACCCTATTCGTAAAAGTTTATGATACTGTGCTGCCAGCTGAGCAGTGCTTGGAAGTAGCTACACATTTGGTAAACTATATGAGGGGATGTGGGGGGACTGCTATGTTCAGAGTCATTCCACTTTTCATCTATTACAATTCATAGGTTTCTGTGTGCAACTGAGACTTAGCAATATTGTGTGTTATGTGGGTGTGTAAGGATACAAACTTGGATGGGTAAAATACAGGAAGAAGGTAGGGGATGGCTATGGCATATTATCTGTCATGGTACACAAATGGTAGAGAAGCCTGGGGTCAGTTGGGCAAACTGAAGTCCTTGAGTGAGAGATATGGAAGAAAAAACAGTTATTATGAAACATCCTGGCTCTAATAAGGTGCTTTGGATATCCTTGTGCAATATTTAAATTTGCATTATTTAAGGCTTAACTCATTCTACCCTTTTATAACCACAGATTATTCTGTGAACCATCAGAACAGCTACCTGGATATTTCCCATATTTAAAACTACGACAACATAAATCTCATTTACAACTTTCACTCATCTCACTGCGATGGAACTTACTTCCAAGTAAGGGTGCATAAGATCATTATCAATATCTTATTTTTGCCATGGTTTTATTCCTCCCCACCTCACTCCAACACTGTTTTGGCTTCTTAATCTAGTTTTGCTCAGTAGGACTGGAAATTTTATCTCAGCATGACAAGATACCCTCCTATTTAATAAAGAGAGAGACTGAAATGGCAATCAATCACAATGAATGTTTTTGTAATCTTGATTATCACTTTTAGCCTTTCACAATCATTGTGTCTACTCTTACAGCTAAATCTCATCACATTGATAAATCTCATGTAAGGCTTAGTAAACATTTCCCTCCCTCCCTGCTTAATAAACCATTAAGATAGCATCTCCTGTTCATTAGGGAGGGAAGCATTCAGGGCTTCTTACTGATAGATTTGCTTAACATTTAGTATAAAGATGTCAGGGTGTCATCTTTACTGGTGGCAATAATTGACAGCTAGGCTGGAAATTCAGCACTGATGCCAACTGTATCACCTAGGACAAATGTAAAAAATGGAACATGTGTTAAGCCATAATAATCCATATTACTATGACTTACATGAGTCCATTGAGACATTATCACAAGCTCTAAATGTACTTGACAGAATAAAAACATAATGGGTTGGATCCATGACATGCTCTTCCATAAATGGAAGGGATCTCTCTGTTCACAAAAGTAACTGAGAACCACCAGAGGTTTCTTGGGAGAGGAAGGGGCAAGGTGATGATTTTCTTCGATTTCCCAGCACGGGAGGTGGTGCTGGGCACTGTAGGGGGAAACTGAAAAAATAGCAACTCCATCCCTTTCCTCCAGTCCCAGTGGAACTCTGCTGAGCACAAGCCTGAATTCAACCTATTATTTGTAGTGGTGGTCAAAGAAGGAAATATAAATTATTGAAGAAAATAAATATTTAAAATTTTGTTTGGAAACAGGACAGTTTTTTTAAAAGAAAAAAGCAAAGGTTCATCAACTGCTTGAATTATCTGTGACTATACATCTCATATCTAATTCTTTATCTAACATGGACTCAGTTCAGACTACCTGTGAATAAACTGCAAAGTTGTGTTTTCCCTTTTCTCCTCTTTGTGAGGACAGCTTACATTTCCATTTCTTGGTTAGTGCGATAATTTAGCAAGATTTTTAAACTGACGAACTATGGTTTGCACTTGCCCTCTAAACTAGAATCAGAAATACCTCCAAACAGAATGAGAAACCATGGTTTGAAGTGGGGTTTTGATTTTGGTTCAGAGAGCAATTGCTGCAAACCATAATTTGCACAAAAAAATTGCATAATTTGCATATGGTTAGAACTAAACAGGAAGTGGAAATGGAAGTTGCATGAAAAATCCCGTGGCTCATTTTAAATCCTTCTAACCATGGTTTGGAGAATCATCTGAATTGAGTCACTGTATCTTTTGCATTTTATAATTTTTTAAAAAAATTTTTTTTTGTTTCATGTTACAGTGAATCAAACCAAAAAAATATGATTGTGGATTCCAGTCAGCTTTAAAGTGTTTTCAATGCCTTCTGAACTTATATTTTTTAGAATTAAAGTACTTGCTAAGTCCCCTTTCCAGTAGGGAAAGCAGCTGCTTCCTCACAACTATGTACATATTCTAGCCTTTAAAAGAAAATCTTGTTTATTAATAGTAATCTATTTTTCATAGCATAATGATATGTTAGATAATAGAGTAAAACACAGCTTTCCTTTCATGTGTGCACTGCATTCTGAAGAGACAGATGCAAGTGAGAGCAACTATTCATACTAAGGGCAGAAATGGAAAGTGCTTAATCTGTCAATTATACAAAAAAAGAAAGTAAAGAATTACCCCAACTTAAAGATAGATCTAGGTTATCAGGTTGCCACCCACAGAAGAGGGCTATATCTTTAAAAGTCTGGCTTCAATTTGCTCTGAAGGTGCATGCTGCACCACCATCCTACCACTGACCCTGAGTACACAGGAGTCAGACTATGCGGGTCCTGCTTAGCTCTTATTCATGGTCTGTGGCTACTCAGGGATATTTAATAACACCTATATTAGCAAATTGTTGATGTTTCTGTTCGTTTCAGTGTCTTGGTCCAGATATGGGTCTTGAATCCTGCTCAGCTATAAAGCTCACTGAGTAACCTTGAGCCAGACATCAGCATAACTTAAGGAATGCTTGTGAGGATACAATGCAGAAAACCCCATATAAAAGGAGGAAAGCATAATACAAACATGATCAATTGCTCTAGTTCCTTCCTTTTATCTCTGCTCCTTCTCTTCACTGCCCACATCATGTAAATAATACATGGTGGGCTGGATCTGATCTGTGAGCCACGAATTGTTAATCTATGGAGATAGTTTAGCCACTTCTACAGCTGTCAATGGAAATACAGGATTTAATTTAACTATCAGGGTACTGACATATACGGCAAGTCATCTATACGTAACACTGAAAAGGAAAGTAGGGTTTAACCGGTGTATCAAGTACAAAGAATAAATTAACGGTATTGGCAGAAGAAATAAATATTTTGAAAAATTATGATAGTTAACTGTCTTAAGGTTTACGAATACATAGGTAAGGGTTATTATACTTATGTTCCTCAATATTTCCTCATGTGCACCTAACAACTGGGTATTGTAAAAGCATGAAGGATGGGAAAATGATAAAACCTTAATGCTATCATCTCTTGGAAAGCAAGGGAGCAATCCATCAAGTATTGCTTGTGAAGCATCATTCATTTCAATGAAGCTTTTGTAGGAAGGTGGTTACTCCATTTTTATAACAACCTTTTGTCTTCGCGTCACAGTAATTCTTATTCGGAGTCACTTTTTAGTAAAAGAATGATATTAATTACACATGGAACTGGCACTCTTGTCAAAGCCCTCAAACATATTTTTAGTATTAACTACAATGAATCAAATAAAAACCTAGTCTGAATTAAGCTTCAAATATCACTATTGAATTATTACAGCAATAATAGTTTGACATGCCAAATTGGTCTTATAACTACATGTCCAGGAGCTTGTCATTCAATTCAAAAGAATTCACTATCTTCTTACTCATTCTACACTATAGTTTACACATTCAACATTCAGAAAATAGGCAGTGTTATATCTTAATAGAACAATATTAGATCTCTTAATTGTTACATTTAGAGTTATATATTATTTCCTAAGATTGGTGATTCATATTACTTCAGCTAATTTTGGACAACTGTACAAATATTATATCTATCTTTATTTATTTCCATCACAACTCAATAAGAGGTTTTAACAGTTGATTTAATGAGAGACAAATTAGATGCGGTTTCTGTAAAACTGAAATTTTAAGCTTTATGTATTTAACTTTTCCCTGTCAAATAGGTGATATATGAACTGTGATCAGGATGCCATAAAATGAAGACCGTTGACCCTAGAGATATATTTAAACTGAACAGCAACAGCTGAATTTACGTCAAGACAAAATATAGTATGATACATTTCTAAAGCAAAAATAATGTCAGTGAAAGTCAAAGAATACTAGAATAAAACTATCAATAAAGTCAAAATAAAACTATGCAATGCAAAAAGTATAAATCATGCCATGGTTAACAGAATACAGCTTAGTGCTAAGGGACACATATTCTATATCTACAATAGTTTCCAAACTACAATAAAAGTTCCGCACAGACTCAAGGCAAAAGATTTTCCTCTGGATAAAAATGTATACAAATTATTTTCAGAAAGAGAGAGAGAGAGAGAGAGAGAGAGAGAGGAATATAACAGACCAGAATGAAATGTGGCAGACAGACTCATGATATTGTCATTATTTTATTTAAAAAAAAACAAAAGCAATTCGGTTCTAAGACCAGACAATATATTTTTAAAATCACATTTCCTTTTAAACACCATGCTCACATAGTTTTTTCTTGTGCCGTATGAGAAAAAAAATGCTTGGTTCAGATACAAGAACCCAAGGTTACTCGCTACAAGAATAAGATGTGGCAAGCCTCTAGAAAAGGAAACATTTTGATCTGACACTAACCACAATTCCTAGTGATGTTCAAAGCCAGGAAACTGGGTTTTTTAAACTATGGCTTTTGAGAATAAGCCAAGATACAACCTTGATGTGAAGAGCAGTAGAAGGCCACCTATTTGGGTAGGCACATCACATGTTCTGATGTTAGTTATTTCATCAAGATTGTCCCTTTTGCTGAGTAAGTGTTTCCAGAGAAGTCATGAATATGTCATCTAGAAGACAACTCGCTTCTTTAATACTTAGTCCTGTATGAAGTGAGATCCCCAAATTTATTGTTTGGGGTGTTTTGGTTCTTTTTTAATGGCCAGGAGAGCTCTTCTTTTTGTCCTTGGTTTCCACTAGTACTTCTTCTAAGGAGTAACTGAAGAGACTGGTACCGGAGCAAGGTACGTTGAACAAGTGTGACAGGTTCCTGGGTCCATATCCCAGCAATGTAGCCAGACCTTTCTCCTGGCCATAGCTGTGCAGCATAACTGGATAGGCTGGAATAATCCAGCCAACTGGACTGCCAAGAGGGAAACCTTTTTAAAGTATCCTTCAGAGCCTTTGAAAGGTTCAGGTCTAAGTATCCCAGCTCTTCCATCCACACGTATATTGGAATTCACAGCATTGTGAATGAACAAGGAGATAATAGATATCTCAAAGCTCTTGTTTAGGATAAGCTCTATGTGCTTGTCAGATATATCTTTAATGCTGCCCTTGTCTCTCTGGTGAATAACTGCTGTTGAAGAGAGTGCCACCAGTGGAGCATCTATACTGTCTTGTCACAACTTGTGGTTCACAGGGAAAGTTGACTGCAACAAAGGCAGTCATGCAGAGGCATATCAGGCAAGGCAGAGTCAAGACAGGACCCTGGACTGAGTATAGTGGAAGGTGCTGGTTATAGTGTTCTCACACACACAAGGAAAGCTGTTGCCTTAGCAGAATCCAAAGGCTTTCTGAAAGCTGGCTGGTTTGGTTTTTCTCCCTTTCAGGAGTTGTCCATGCTCTTAACAGCTGCTATCACAGAACATTTCAGTGTAGGTTTTGTGAATAATGAAAACTCTAACAAACTTTGAGGCCTACAACAGAAGTTTATCCAACAATAATTTATAACAATATTGGCCCCACTAGGAGCTCAACAGGAATTTGAAATGCTTCACAAATTTGAATCTGGGTCTCACTAATCCTATACCAACACTCTAACCACTTGATCACACTGCCTATCTTAGAAACACAAGGATGGAAAAATCTAAGGACAGGAATGTTTGCCAACTATAAATACAATAATTAGGAAACAGATATCCATTTTAATATAAAAGCTTAAAGTGCTCCAGGGGGTGAAAGAATGATTTTAAATGGGTGTAAAAAAAGCTATTCTGCCCTGTTATATTTGATCATTTTGTGAATAAACCTGAATAAATATTGCATGTATTCAAAATCCACTACAAAACTGTTTAAAGGATGCAGTTCAGTGGGACCATATCCAAAATGTAACACTAATGAACTATCTGTGTGAAATAGTGGATAAAAGTCTTAGTTCCATTGCACGAAAACAGTCTTGTTCCACTGGAAGTGCAGTGGAGGCATTCACAATATACACAGTAGTAACGTCAGCTTCTAATGTGGAAATTCAATTTCAGAAGTTAAAATGTAAGGCATCTCAGAGGAAAAAAGAAACTGATATATTTTAAAAGGCGTTATCAAACTTGCTTACAGCTGCCAAATCAATAATTTCCAAAGGCTGAGTTTTCATATTATTGCATGAAGAGCTTGAAGAATCTCAAAAGAAGAAAACATTCAAGGATAGAGTCACTTTTTGGGAGATTTCTTTTTAAATTATAAGTAATACAACCTCTTGTCAGATTTTATATTCTTTCCATTGTACAGTAATATTACTCCAATCAATTGATCATTATTCAGATAACTCTACATAGCCTTTCCTTCTTACACTATTCCCAATAAACCATACTGTGAATTTCAATATAAATACCAGTTCCCAAACAGAACTGTGTCAAGCTTAACACCTTAACACAGTCAATTTTTATTTCTGAAACTTAATGTTTCCATGTTGGCATTTTGACAACTTGTCATCTGTTTTTAATCTATTTGTCCAAAATTATCTATAAAGAACAGTGTCCCATATAGACACATGTATAAAACAAGATGTTCAGAATGGCTCTGATCATTCCTAATTGAAAGGATGTTTTTAATTTCTAGGGTTTGAGAATGGTTTTGACCCAAAGTTCCACTTGCACTCAGGTGTGCAAATGGACCTTCCTAGTGCATAGGTTTCTCCATTCATTTCAACAAGGGAGTAGCTCCAGATGTGTAGACATGCTTCCTCCATTATAAACATGAAACCTTTGATTATGCAAGAGCTCTTAATTACAGTACAACTGAGGCAGCAATAGCCAATGAAACTACAAATCGTAACTATAGAGATGGTTGAAACAAGTACAGCCAGGGTTACAGAACAGGCACAGGTATGATGGCACAGAACTGTGGTATGGTGGTATAGCCAAAGAAATGGTAAGGGATGGTGACAAAAATGCTTGCACCAGCTATTAGTCTAAGGTTCTCCTTGCATTCCCCAGAAAGAGCTTATAGATGCTGTTCTGATTATTTTCTGGTCTGGTCCTCTGATTACTCTTTGGTCCTCTTAGAAACCAAGTTCACAGACTGCTTTCTCTGCACATGCAGAACCAAAGTATCGGACGTCGAAATTGGATACAACAAAGTATAGGAGCTAAAGCTGCAATATGGGAGCCTGCAGAAGATTCCTCATTCTGCCAAATCCACCTTTGAAGGAATGGCTGCCAAAGCAAGGCATGAAGTTGACAAGAGTAATTTCTATGTGCCAACTTAGTAAATTTTGACAGTGAACACAGCTATTTAACTTATGACTTTTTCCGAGTTAGCATGTCTGTACAAAGTGGTGACCTTACATAACACTTTTAAAGGAATACAGGCAAGAGGACGACAGAGGTCTAACCAAAGGAAATAAAATTGGAGATAAGGACTATGTAGAAAAATTATGAAACTAAAAGTTTACTTGGTTAAAACCTACAGAGCTCAATTGAGGCAGCTCACTGTGCAAGTTCTTAGTGATACTGCTGTCCTGACTTTCAGCAAAGAACGGAGTGGAAAGGTGCTCACCCCAGCAGTGAGAGTATGCACTCTCTGAAAGGACTCAGCTCTCTGAGAAGAGGCACAGGAACAACAGCTCCTTGAATAGAACGTTCAAAACACATTCTGAAGATCATGTGAAGGAAAAAGTTTTAGCTAGCATATGTATGATACATCCCTTTAAAGAAGCCCCATCTTTGCATATTTTGATTTAAGACAGCCATGGGGATAGAATGTCCCTTTTTAGAAAATAAGAACAGTAGTGGAAATACTTTTCCTCAATGGGCTATGTACTCAGCTGATATGTCAATTATTAGCCAATTCATCCACCTATGTCTCTCTAGAACCTTAGGAAGTGTGACACAGGCTATCACCAGGCAGCTGAATCTAAAAATAATTGAATAGTGTTTGAAAAAGATGTTTTAAAGTATAACATTTTCACAGGCAGTCAAAGAATTTTACTGACTGCTTTCACACTACAGTTATTCAAGCTATTCCACTGGTACAATATGTTAGATGAACCAGGGTTATCATTGCAGCATCACAAGTAGTATTGAACTGGAGTAGGAATCCACAGTGGTTCATAAGGTTGAGTTGTTTCTTTATTAATATATACCTGCCCAAGCCCCTAAGATCATCCTCAGAGGCCCTTCTCCAAGCGTCCCTGCCAAATAAAGTGAGGTGGGCGGCTACTAAGAAGAGGGCTTTTTCAGTGGTGTCAGATGAGTTGCAGAAAGATATCCCGAGAGAGACACATTGTATGTGGTTTTTGTGCCAGGTGAAGACCTTTTTGTTTAGAAACGTAATAAATAAACAATAAATTAAACACAGAATTACAGCAACTTATGCCTTCTGCGGAAGTATTTATGTGCCATATATAAAAGTGTGCCATTTTTAAAAAGGATCTTAATGAATAACAAAATAATTTAAACAGAAAATAGAATAGAAACATTAATGATAGATGAGTAGATTGAAAATAGATATTACAGAACCAGACAAAAGGTTAGAAAGGTTTGATAAAATTTATCATCATCACGTTTGTTATATGCCAGTAAACAAATCACCTATATATAGGTACATAAAACACATTTCTTAAATATAATATTTATGACTACATCTGTAAGCTAATAAGATTACAATTCAGATTTCTGCAAATACACAGAAATGTTTCTTTCATAAATAAGGATAATTATTACAAAAAATAGCCAAATTCAACTAACAAACCTTTCACTAACTAATCCAAATCACTACAACAGTAGCAAAAGATACATCATCATCAAAATCTTAAAATTTAAACAAATTAAATCCAAAGTCTACCAAAGCAGCAGCATTACAATAAAACAACAGAAAACATAGGTGCATTAATGTCAATTAACATCCTCACATTTTCAGTCCCCTCAATCACCTACAAAACTTTTACCAAGTACATCCACAAATACTCAAACATTATTGTTTGCATCCAAATATAGTTTTACTTAGAGTAGAACCTTTGCACTGAATGTGACTTAAATTAGCCATGGCTTAACTAGCCCAATAACTCTTAATGGATCTACTCTAAGCATGACTAAATTTGGATCCATCCTAGTGACCTAGTTTGTATGATACAACATCCCATCATGCCTTAATTTACCTGTGGGGGCTGATGTGTTGTGCCAAACACCCATAGGGATCATTTTACATGGTGCCTGCAGGTGCCCGGTTTGCTGTGTCATGCCAACCCAGGTAAGCAGGGGTTGTTTGGGGTTAGACAACCGTAAAATAACCCATGGCTTGTTTTAGGGTCAAACAACCCCTGCCACTTGGGTTCACATGACATAACAAGCCACTGCAAGTTGGACGCCTGCAGGCAACCAGCACAACAGCAGTCGTGTGTAAATTCAACTATGGTGGGATGTGGTGATGTAAAAACAGGCCCATCTGAGAAAGCACGACTCTCACTTAGGCTAAATAGGTCTCACCAAGGGCATCCTCCATCATGGGCACCTCTTTCTCTCACCAGGGAGCCCAAAAACAAACCACCACCAATTATTTCTGGAACATGCACCAAATGGAGTGGCAATTTATAGGAATCTTCTGAAAGAGGATCATATTTTGTATTTGAACTCAGGAAGAGCCCTACACTTTCAAGCCAGGTAGAAATGGGCCAGAAAACAGGGAACCAAGTCTGCAGGAATCACAGGTAGATGATCTCTAAAACAAGAACAGGAGCAGCGTTTGTAGCTGAAATCATTCTAGCTCTAGCCCTTCCTGGTCTATTAGATTTGCAGATACAGAAGCACAATTTTATGATTATAAAAGAACAAGAATTTCATGAAAACTGAATGTGGGTAAAGAAACTAAAACAGAATATCATAGTAAACATCTCTAATTAGCTTCCAATTATTTTAAAAATGTAAGCCTCACATTGGCAAGTATTTTATATTCATAGGCTGAGATCCAAACAACCCTGTGTACAAAAATGAAACCTTTTTTTTATATCTGTGTGTCACATCTGTCCCTGCCCCCTCAAATACCGTACTTTCCCATACTGTATCATACATTTCTCTGGATTATGGAGGGCTGTTGTAGAAAGAGGGTTTGGAAAAGCCCAGGTCTGTGCACAGAACACTGAAGATCCTAACTAGATTTATTCAAATAAAAAGTGCAATAAAAATAAGTTTTTCATTTTATCCAAGTCAGTATTTATACATTATAGAGAGCCATGTAGTGTAGTGGCTAAAGTGTTGGACTGGGAGTTGGGAGATCCGGGTTCTAATCCCCACTCGGCCGCGGAAACCAACTGGGTGACTTTGGGCTACTCACACTCTCAGCCCAACCTACCTCACAAAATGGAGAGGAGGAGGGTAATGAATGCCGCCTTGGGTTCTTGGGAGGCAAAAAGGTGGGATATAAATGTAATAAATAAATAAATAAATAAATAAATAATAGACTGACCTATTGGAGTAACAGCAGCATTCTCATGGGTGGAGGGAATAACTGCCCTTTCTTTAAAAGATACAATATCTCTTTTCTGCTGTTAACAATGATAAAGTTAGCAGGCTTATGCACAGATCCATGTTGAAATTTTGAAAAAAATCAATACTTAAACCTGACTATGGAAAACACAATGCAGTAATTGTTTGTCTTTGCAATGATATTTTTCACAATATTGTTTAGAGCAATTTCCATGAATCAGCAGTTTAAGAAAATAAAATGCAAACCTTCCCCCACCCCCCAGTGGTTGCAGGTCAGGTGTTAATTAGAACGAGATTAAAGATCTCCTTTAACTGCTAAGCAAGGGCTCTCCCTTGCATAGCAATTTGTCCAACTAGTCAAAAACGCAAGGCATATTACAAGGTCCAGTGCAGATAAACAGCAAATCCTCCATACATCACACTTCCTTTGTAATTTCTGTGACCTCTAAATAGATAGTATTTCAGTGATTATAATCCCGTGACAACCATGTCATCTGCCTGGCAACTGTCGAATAGATATTTACTTTCATTTGTTGCTGAAGGTCTTCCACTGACAGAAAGTGGGGTCAAATGGCTTCAATGATTGGAAAGTTGGTCGAGAAGCCTTCAAAGGCTTAGACTTATAGCTCCACACAACAACAACAAAACATTCAATTCATCTTGACTTTTCTTTTCTTTAGAATACTAACTTTTGTGTGCAAAAGCAGCAGAGGCACTTTTTTGACCTTTAGGCAGTTTAGGTTTCGTTAAACTGTTTTAGTAAAGCAGTTTGTTGACCTGACAGACAATGAGTAACTTCCCTAGGATTAGCTGTCATTTGAAAAGTAGACATGCTTTAGAAGGAAGTCAGGCACAATCTGAAAACAAACAAAACAAAAAGCCTTGGTCAAACAGCATCTTTTAAACTTGTTTTTCACTTAACACATACATGACACATCCACTCTATATGGCTGCAGCCAAGACTGAGCCAATATAGTTTGCATTCAGACATGCTTGCAAATTCTGTCTGCAGTAGGTGATTGAGTCTGGGATAGATCGTTACCATTAAATATGCAGAGTGGACCCATCTCATCATCCCACCACTTGGAGAATACATTGAGCAGAGATATGAGATAGGGCCTTCACAGTGGTGATGTGCCAACTTTGCAATGCCATCCCCCAAGAGATGCACCAAGCTTGACACCAGTTTTTTGTGGGCCCTGAGCAAAACATATGTAGCGGGCAACCCTTTCCTCATAAACATTTGCCATTTTCTGTATGACTGTATGGAATGTCAGTGGATGTTTCTTCTCACTGCCATTTGTGTGCTGTCTTGTCCGCAGCATGGGCCCAGCATAGCAACAGTAGGAGAAGAATGTGACCAGGCCAACCAAGCTGATTGTAGAAAAAAGGTGATGGGAAGTATCTAATCGACACTAATGCTAAGATGAATTATATTGTGTTAGGATAAGGACAGGTTGCTTACCTGTAACTGTTGTTCTTCGAGTGGTCAGCTGTGCAGTCACACATATATGGGCTTCTGCGCCTGCGCGGGAGCTCGCCTCGGAGAACTTCTATAGCTATTAGTTAATTTTAGGTGGGAATCCCTCCCCCACTGGCGAGTGCGCATGCGTGGGAGGGTTCCCGCCTTGTACCTCAGTTCTTCTGAGACCCCAAAGAGGTCCAGGCTGAGTATAATGGTTAGGTACATGCAGGTTGCTTACCTGTAACTGTAGTTCTTCGAGTGGTCATCTGTGCAGTCACACATATGGGCTCGCGCCGACGCCGAGCCTACTTCCGGGAAACTTCAATAGCTAGATAGAGTTTTTGGCGGGAACCCCTCCCCCCACCATTCTACCGCGCATGCTCAGGGTTCCCGCTCTGATTTACCTCAGTTCCCTGAGACCGCTAGGCCTCGCAACTAAGGCATTAAGCATATGAGCTAAACAAGAGCATGGCGAATCAACTTGACGTCACAACAGCGATGCCAAGAGGGGATGGTGGGTGGGTTGTGTGACTGCACAGATGACCACTCGAAGAACTACAGTTACAGGTAAGCAACCTGCATTTCTTCTTCGTGGTCTCTGTGCATCACACATATGGGCGAATAACAAGCCAACTTACCGGAGGCGGGTAGGCACGCTGCTTGCTTATTGACAAATCGATGAAAGGACTGCTCTGCCAAAAGAGGAGTCCTGTCGAGCTCTTACATCAAGGCGGTAATGCTTCACAAAAGTTGAAGCATTCGACCAGGTAGCTGCCTTACAGATATCAGCGAGCGAAGCTCCTCGGAGCAGTGCAGAAGACGTAGCCTGCGCTCTGGTAGAATGTGCAGTCAGATGAAAAGGCAGGTCGCGCTTTGCGATCTGGTAGGCCAGTATAATGGTGTCTACTACCCACTTGGATATGCGTTGTGGAGAAACCGGCAGCCCTTTAGACACTCCTCCATAACACACAAACAACTTTCGAGATTGTCGAAAAGTCTCAGTTCTCGACTTATAGAAGGCTAATGACCTTCTAACATCTAATGCATGTAACGTAGAGGATAACGGGTCTGACGAGGGTTGGAAGAACGTGGGTAAGACAATATCCTGAGTCATGTGGAACGTTGAGGATATTTTTGGAACAAACATCGGGTCAGGTCTCAGAACTACCTTATCCCGAAAAAATTGTAAATAGGGAGGATCTATAAGTAGTGCCGCCAATTCTGAAACACGTCTTGCAGATGTGATTGCAACCAGGAAAATAGTTTTAAGCGTCAACAAACGAATATCTATCGTGGCTAATGGTTCGAAAGGTTTTGACGTGAGTACGGTGAGAACTAACGAGAGACTCCATTGTGGAACAACTGGGCGAACCGTGGGGAACAAGTTATTCAGGCCCCTTAGAAATGCTCTCGTCATAGGATGCGTAAACACTGAGTAACCGTCCACCAAGCCATAGTTGGCTGCGATGGCAGACAGATATACACGGATGGAGGCAGGCTTCAACCCTACCGAGTGCAACGAATAGAGAAAAGAAACAATGTTAGGCAGGCTCGCTGTCAAAGGGTCAAAAGCATTGAGCATCGCATAGTCTTGGAAACGTTTCCATTTTCTACTGTATGATAGTCTGGTAGAGGGTTTACGTGCTGCTTCTAAGATTGCTTGGACTGCTTCTGTTAAAGCTAAGCCTTTCCAAGCCGTTGGATTCTCCATGCCGCTAGATGTAGGTCGTGGACATCGGGATGCAAGATTCTGCCACTCTCCCGGGAGAGGAGGTCGGGAATGCGCGGCAGGTGCCAAACCCGCGATTTCGCCAGTCTGAGTAGCGGCGTGAACCAAGGTTGCCTTGGCCACCACGGAGCTATCAGTATAGCGTTCGAACTGCTGTGCCGGATGTTGGCCACCGCCAAGGCCAGTAGCGGGATCGGGGGGAAGATATAAAGAAATCCCTTCGACCAGTCCCATTGCATGGCATCCCCCCGGGACGCTTTCCCCATGCCTGCTCTCGAGCAATAATCCTGGCACACCGCGTTGGTCTCTGTGGCAAATAGATCGATGTCTGGGAACCCCCAACGAGCGAATAGCTGGTCCAGGATGCGTGGTGAAATCTCCCACTCGTGGGTGTTTCCGAAAGATCTGCTCAAGTTGTCTGCCATGACATTTGCTTTCCCTGCAATGTGAA
This sequence comes from Anniella stebbinsi, assembly GCA_029215795.1. Lineage (NCBI taxonomy): Eukaryota > Metazoa > Chordata > Lepidosauria > Squamata > Anniellidae > Anniella > Anniella stebbinsi. Next base: position 188,665,566 of record JARDYH010000002.1, read on the forward strand.
GCGCCGACAATAGCATGTCGTGGGCAATTGCCCATTGCAGAATGTCCAAGACGAGGCGAAGGAGGTGACCTGACCTCGTCCCTCCTTCCTTGTTTAAATACCATACAACTGTGGTATTGTCGGTTAGAATCCTGACATGATGGCCTTGTAGGTGAGGAGAGAAAGCTTTTAGTGCTTTTTTGACCGCCAGAAGCTCCAATATGTTTATATGAAGGCGGGCTTCTGAAGGTGACCATCTTCCTTGTGTTGCTAGATTGGCGTAATGAGCACCCCAACCAGCCAGAGACGCATCGGTCGTTACTACTCGAGACGGACCCTGCGTTAGAAACGGCATGCCGCGAGATAGATTGTTCATGTCCGTCCACCATCGGAGCGAACTTCTTACGGACAACGGCACGGTAAGTATCACCTTGTGAGGGTTTTGCCGGGAGGAATAATGTTTGAGCAAGAATTGCTGGAGAGGTCGCATGCGAAGACGTGCCCAACGGACGACGAACACACTCGCGGCCATCAATCCTAGCAGCCTTAAAATCTGGAATGCGGAGATGCGGTGCTGCGATCTCTGTTTGCTCGCGAGTTGCCGGATGGCCGTAGCCCTGTCCACTGGAAGAAACGCTCTTCCCACAGTGGAATCTAGAGTTACTCCTATGAACTGTAATCGACGGGAGGGCTGAGTGATGGATTTCTTGAAATTTATCTGTAGCCCAAGAGACGATAGGAGAGTGAGAACCTCGTGAACGTCGGTCAGCGCCTGGCTTTTGGAGGTGGAGACGATCAGCCAATCGTCCAGGTAAGGATACACGTCGATGTTGTTTGATCGAAGGTGTGCACAAACTGCCGACATACACTTGGTGAACACCCGTGGTGCGGATTTTAGGCCAAATGGCAGGACAGAAAATTGGTACGCTTGATTTCCGATGATAAACCTTAGGTAACGTCGGTGTGATGGATGAATTGCAATATGAAAGTACGCATCCTTCAAGTCTATCAGCGTGAACCAGCTGCCCTCCTTCAACATGGGAAGAACTGATGCTAGGGTAATCATCCGAAACTTTTTGGTGCGTATGTACTTGTTTAAAGCCCTGAGATCCATAATGGGGCGAAGTCCCCCGTCCCTCTTTGGTACCGTAAAATACCGGGAGTAAAAACCGGAGTGAAGATGGTACGCTTTTACTCTTGTGATGGCGCCTTTGCGAAGCAATTCGGCCGCCTCCTGGACTAGAGCGACGGTAGGCGGCGTAGACTTTATTGTACCAAGGGGAGGGAGGAATTCGAGCTCCAATTTGTAACCGTCTGCCACAATGTTCAACACCCAAACATCCGAAGTTATGGCTGCCCAGGCATGTAGATAGGGCTGAAGCCGGTTCGCAGGGTCGTCGAACCTTGCAGGTGGCAAGTCAAAGATGACGCTTGTGCGACGTCGCCTGTTTGCTACGTTGCTGGAAGCGACCCGTCGTCTTACGCTGCTGGTACGGTCTTGACGTGTCCGGCTGATAACGTTGAATCTTGTCCTGTTGTTGCTGCTGCTTATACTGCACCGGCCTATACCACTTTCGTTGCCGATATGGTTGTGGGTTGTGCTGAAATCCCATCTTCTTTGCTGTCATCCTGGCCTTGTGCAGGGTATCCATTGCCGCGTCTGTTTCGGAATTGAACAGACCCTCCCCATCAAATGGGAGATCTTCAATCCGATTCTTTGTTTCTTGGGGCAGAGTAGCAGAGCGCAGCCAGGCGTGACGGCGCAATGCCACAGCCCCAACCATCGCTTTGGATACACAGTCAGTGAGATGACGTGCTGTCGTTAGCTCTTGTTTCGACAGTCTGACAGCTTCTGCCTGAAACACTCGAGCAAGATCCCGCTGGTCATCTGGGAGGTAGTCGGTTAGCGACGATACCTTCTCCCAAAGAAATAGCTGGTATCGTGCCATCAACGCCATATAATTGGTTACCTTGATGCCCAAAGATGTAGAAGCATATATACGGCGGCCATAAGCATCTAGCTTCCGGCCCTCCTTATCTGTGGGTGCGGAATGTGTCCGCCCAGATCGGCCTTGTGACGCTTCCACCACAACGGAGTTCGGTTTTGGATGTTGAAACAGGAAGGGGGCCTGTGCCTGTTTCACTTTATAAATTGCGTCCAATCTTTTCGAAGTTGGACCCACAGTGGCGGGATGTTCCCAAGATTGTTTTAATGTTTTGAGAAGAGCCTTCACTATTGGCATGGTTAACTGCGGTGACGGCTCCGCGTACATCACATCGTAGATTCCATCGTCTGAGTCGTCAGGAGGCTGTTGACACTCTATGTTGAGTGATTGGGCAAGGCGTAGCATCTGCTCCGAAAAACTCCCCATTTCCATAGTTGGAGAGGCCCTGTCCTCAGTGCCGACCGTGTCTGACGGAGAGGGCTCGGAAGGACGTGGCGATGGTGCAGAAGATGAATCTGAAACGTAGTCCTCCAAGGATTGTGAAGTCTGCCGTTGTCGGAGCGACAATCGCTGTCGAGCTGGTGGCTGCGTCGATGCCGAATGGTCTCGACGCTGAGCGACTTGTTGTGGTAACGAAGTCGTTCGACGCGGAGGAACTGGTGGAGGAGAAAGTGTCTCTCGATGCCGACGTGGCGACTGTGTCTGTCGAAGTCGTTGACCAGTGTACGGGTCAAATCGATAACGAGCGTGTTCAGACGTACGAGATCGGTCAGAACCTACTTCCCAGTCTCGGGACCGTGATCGAGACCGAGACATCGACAGCGAAGACTTGCGTCGAGATCGATGAGCCCGTCGTCGATGACTATCACTACGCTGAACCGGCTGCGGCTCCGCTGGCACCGAGCGCTCGGTATCAGACGCTATGAGGATAGGCCCCGGAGAAGGCAACGAACGCGTCGGCGACAAGGACGCTGGACGTTGAACTGGACCCACCGGAGTCGACGGCGTTCGTAGCGGCGACGACACCGAAGGAGTATGCCTCTTCGAAGTCGGTGCTGCTGGGGATGGCTCTGCAAGTAGGGGCGACTGCGAGGCCGAACCTAACGATGGCGCCCGATTCATCGACGTCGAGGAGTGCGTCGGTAACGAGGCAGACTTATGCACCATCGCCACAACCTTAACTGTTGATGAAGGTACGGAAGCCGGGCGCGAAGCCGATTTTTTCGCGGTCGATGGCTTTGAGGACGACGCTTTCGGTAACGATGCCTTAGAGGACTTAGATTTCTTGGTCTTTTTCGCTGGTGGTGGTGATAACGAGGGTGAAAACCCTGATAATGATGCCGGCGCCTCCACTCGAACTTGGGAGGAAGCCGGAGAAGCTGGAATTGACAGACCTCGACTCTCCTCAGAAAACGCTCCCTGCATCGCTGATGGTCGAGGTTGATCCACCGCTGAAAGCGCCTTAGACCACAAAAGGCTGCGAAGCCGGTCCGCTCTGTTTCTCCGAGTTTGCTTGGAGAAACGCATGCAGTGCACACAGGAATCCACAATATGGGTTTCCCCCAAACAAAAAAGACAAAGAGAATGGCCGTCGGTGAGGGCAATTTTAGCCCTACACCGGGAGCACCGTCTGAATAACGCGGATTGCGCCATAAGATGGCGAACCGCGTTAGCTGAATAACTACTCTCCACGGAGAGCCTAACTAACTACTAGATATATATATATATATATATATATATTTTAATACTAACTATGAACAACAACGTAGAACTCTATCTAACTAACTATCTAACTAACTATTCTTCTTTCTTCACAGACTCTACCAAGTAGAGGAAGTCTCCCGCGAGGCTATCAGCGCAGCGGTCAAAGAAGAACTGAGGTAAGTCAGAGCGGGAACCCTGAGCATGCGCGGTAGGATGGTGGGGGGAGGGGTTCCCGCCAAAAACTCTATCTAGCTATTGAAGTTTCCCGGAAGTAGGCTCGGCGTCGGCGCGAGCCCATATGTGTGATGCACAGAGACCACGAAGAAGAACTGTAAATGTAATCTGGCACCATCCAGAGGGGATGGTGGGTGGGTTGTGTGACTGCACAGATGACCACTCGAAGAACAACAGTTACAGGTAAGCAAACTGTCCTTCTTCTTCGTGGTCTCTGTGCATCACACATATATGGGCGATTAGCAAGCTCACTTACCTAGAAGATGGGGGGAGGCTGGTATTAGATGCAGATGGACGAGAGCACAGCTCTGCCAAATGAGCAGTCCGCCCGGGATCTTACGTCTAGCTGATAGTGTTGGGCGAAGGTGAGAGGTGTGGACCAGGTAGCTGCGCAGATTTCCTGAAGAGGAACGCCTCGCTGGAATGCTGCCGATGTAGCGATTGCTCGGGTGGAATGAGCTCTGACCGGGGTTGGTAGTTCAAGCAGGGCTATCTGGTAGGCCAAAGAGATGGCCTGAGTCAGCCACGCTGCCAAACGCTGTGAAGAGGTTGGTTGTCCCTTTTTTTCCGTGCCATAGCAGATAAAAAGGCGTTTGGTCAAGCGAAACGCCTCAGTACGGGCCTTATAGAATGCTAGGGCTCTGCGTACATCCAGTATGTGGAGTGTCCGCTCCAAGGTCGTTGTGGGAGACGGGAAGAACGCTGGAAGGATGATGTCCTGATTAATATGAAAGGCCGAGATGACATTCGGGAGGAACTGTAAATCAGGTCGCAGGATCACATCCCTATGGAAGGTGAGGTACGGTTCGTCAATGCGTAGGGTGGTCAGCTTGCTAGCCCTGCGTGCAGATGTTATCGCTACTAAGAAAAGGACGTTCAAGGTAAACAGTCTGAGGTCAGCAGTAGCTAGTGGTTCGAACGGCTTTGCCGTTAGGACTTGTAGTACAACTGACAGGCTCCATGCTGGTTGAAGAGGTTGCCTAGGTGGGGCGAGGTTTAATAGTCCCTTAAGGAAACACTTGATTAAACGGTGGGAGAACACTGTTGAGCAGTCCACCTGGTCGTGTGAGGCCGAGATGGTGGCCAAGTAAACTTTAATTGAAGATAACTGCAGACCCTTGTCAACCAAATGAATTAAAAAGGACAGAATCTGCATAACTGAACAGGTTGTGGGGGGAAAGCCGTTGCACGTGGCAAAAGCCGAGAAGGTGGACCACTTTCTGGCATACGATGCTCTGGTGGAAGGTCTCAGGGCCGCATTTAAGATGCCCTGGATCCTTAGATCTAGAAGGGAGGCTGGAGTCTCCATGCCGTGAGGTGGACGGAGTCCAGGTCCGGGTGGGTCACCCGACCGTGTGCCTGGTACAGGAGATACTGTCTGAATGGGAAGTGGAGGTAATGTCCATTGGACATGTTGAGGAGCGGAACAAACCACCCGTCTGGGCCACCAGAGGGTCAGCAGAATGCAGTCCGTCTGGTTCGTTCTGACTTTGGCCAAGATGCGTGGTATGAGCGGGATTGGCGGGAAGATGAAGAAGAGATGTCCCGTCCAGTCCCTGAGGAATGCATCTCCTTGGGAACCCAGGTCTTGACCCACCCTGCTGCAGAAAAGGCGGCATATGGCGTTGTCGGCCGTTGCGAAGAGGTCGAATGTGGGGTGGCCCCAGAGATTGTACAGCAGCTGGAGGGCCCGAGGATGGAGTTGCCACTCATGGGCTAAGGAGAACTGATGACTGAGGTGGTCGGCAAGGTGATCGAGGCGACCCACAATGTGAATCGCCGTGAGTGTGATGTTCCTGCATAGGCACCAGTTGAGGACATGAATGGTGAGCTTCGCTAGCGCCACGGACTTGGTGCCGCCCTGTTTGTTGATGTAATATACCACCGTTGTGTTGTCCGATGCTATCTGGACATGAGTTCTGAGCAGGTGTTGCTTGAAGGCTTTCAGTGCCTTTTGGACTGCTAACAGCTCGAGAAGATTGATGTGTGCTATTCTTTCCCTGTTTGCCCAGGTGTCCTGAACCTGGAGGGAGTCGCAGTGTGCTCCCCATCCTATGAGAGAAGCGTCTGTAGTCACCGTGCGCGTCGGGGTTGATGGCAAGAATGGGACGCTTTGGAGAAGGTTGGATAGGTGAGTCCACCATCGGAGTGACCTTAACACGCCTCGGGGCACCTGAAGAAGGGTGCGCTTTGAGCTGAGTTGTGGTAGGAATGTCCTGGTGAACCAAAGTTGAAGTCTGCGCATTCTGAGGTGCGCGAAGGGGATTACCATCATGGTGGCCGCCATGTGTCCTAGTAACCGTTGAATTTGTGTTGCGGGCAGATGTGGACGGCCAATTGTGCGGAGTGCCAGGGACTGTAGGGTATATGCTCTGCTTATAGGGAGGTGTGCTTTCTCCCTTGATGCGTCGAGGAGTGAGCCAATGAATATTATGTTTTGGGTAGGTTCGAGGGTGGATTTCTTCAAATTGAGGATGAGTCCTAGACGATTTAGAAGAGTGAGGACGTAAGATACATCGGCAGCAAGTTGGGTGCGGGATGAACCCACAAGGAGCCAGTCGTCCAGGTACGAGTGCACCTGGATTCCTTGCCTCCTGAGGAAAGCGCATACGACCACCATACATTTGGTGAAGACTCTTGGAGCTGTCGAAAGTCCAAACGGGAGGACCCTGAACTGAAAAGGATGGTTTCCGATAGCGAAACGGAGGAACCGTTGGCTTGCCCCGTGAATATTGATGTGAAAATACACATCCTGGAGGTTGATTGAGGCGAACCAGGCGTTTCTTGGTAGTAATGGAAGGATTGTCGCAATTGATGCCATACGGAACTTTGTAGTGGTAATGAAGGCATTGATATCACTGAGGTCTAAGATAGGTCGGTATCCTCCATCCAGTTTTGGGACAGTGAAATACCGGGAGTAAAAGCCCTGATATTTTTGTGCTGGTGGTACGGGTACAATGGCATATTTTTCTAAGAGTGTTGTGACCTCGGCTATAAGGGGGCGGAGGGTTTCGTGACTTGAAAAATTCCTGAAGGTGGCAGGGTATCGAACTTGATGTAGTAGCCGTTTTTTATAATCGACAGGACCCAGATGTCTGATGTTACGGTTTTCCACATCGGTAGAAAAGGGGTGAGCCAGTTTCCAAAGGTTGTGGTGGTATCGGAGGTGGAGTCAAAGGTGCTGTCTGTCGCCATAATCACTCTTCTTGCGTTGAGGGCGAAACCTTGAAGACGAGAAGGGTTGCCTCTTATTTAGTGATGATTAGAGCTGCTGTTGAGGCTGCTGTTTAAAATGGGCGCGATCACCCTGATATCTGTTAGACACTGGGAAAGGTTGGCGAGACCATTACTTTGCCTTGGAATGTTGCGGGTAAGTCGTCAAGTCCATTTTCTTGGCAGTAGTTTTGGCTTTTTGTACCGTATCCATGGCGTCATCAGTAGTAGAATGAAAGAGACCGATGCCATCGAAAGGGAGATTGTTGATCCTTGTACGGGCTTCTTGGTAGAGGCCCGCAGAGCGGAGCCAGGCATGGCGTCGAAGGGCAATAGCACTAACCATTAGTTTAGTGCCACAATCAGTTTGGTGCCTTGCGTGTGTAGCTCTTGTTTAGCTAGGTGGACCGCTTCAGTTTGAAACACACGTGCAAGCTCCCTCTGGTCTCCGTCTAAGTGATTACAGAGGGACCCCATTTTGTCCCAAAGAAAAAGGTGGTAACGGGCCATAGTTGCTTGGTAGTTTAAAACTTTAAGGCTGAGTGCCGCCGTGGAATAAATTTTTCGTCCCATTAAATCCAATTTTCGCCCCTCCTTGTCCAGCGGAGTTGAGAGGGCCTTCTGGGAGCGTCCCTGTGATGCTTCCACTATGACAGAATTCGGTGGAGGGTGAGTGACAAGGAATTGTGTCTCTTTGTCCAGGATTCTGTACATATTCTCCAGTCGCTTCGAAGTGGGTGCTATTGAAGCTGGGGTTTTCCACGCTTGTTGCACTGTTTGCAATAGTGTTGGGATGAATGGAATAGCCGGTGTAGAGGCTGACTCAGTTTGGAGAACATCATAAATCGTATCAATGACCTGCTGTCCTGATTGGTGTGTTTCTAGGCCAAGAGATTTCGCCATGCGTTGGATCAAATCAGCGAAGGAGCCGAAATCATCCGACGGGGAAACAGGTTCCTGTGATGCCACCAAATCTTCTGATGACGGTGCTGATGGAAGCGGCGAGGTGGAGGACGAGGAGTCGGAGCGGTAGCCATCTGAATCTGAGTCGGAGCGGTAGTGGTGCGAAACTTCCCTAGGTAAGGAGGAGTGTGAAGGCAATCATGTGGTGCTAGATCCTGCTGGCGAGGGTGGAGGGTGTATGGGCGACATACGGTGCTGACTGGTGGTGGATCTCTGCTCATCTGCGAGGCCTCTCCCCTGTGCGTAGCTATGTCGAGACGATTGAGAAGCCTGGGAGCATCTATCCAATCTGACGCTGGCGAGCAGGAGTGATATGCTACGTCTCGGTGTCGCGGGCGTCCCCTGTAGTAATCGTGGCCGATTGGGGAACACAAAGTCGGGGGGAGGGTAGACGCATGCCCCAAAGGTGGCAGGGATTGCAGAGAGGTTTGAATGTCTCCGTCCGAAAAACAGGCTGAATGCTGCCTTGGTGTCGAGCGCTGACCGTCATCGACGTCGCGTCTCGGCATGGGCCATTGTATGGTGTCGACATCGTGTCTCGGTGTCGAGCGCTGTACGGTGTCGAAGTGTTGTGTGGCGACGACCTTGAGCCTCGGTGTCGAGGAGCGTCGTTGTTCCGCAAGTGTCGGTGTCGACGGTGCGGTTCGGGGTCGATCCTAAAGGAGAAGGAGGCGGAAGACTGTCTCCTCGGTAACGAACCGATCCTCGGTATTGAGGAGGAAATAGGTGGCACAGGGTCCGTTACCTGTACTGTCGATGCCAGGGCGCAGACAGATGGTGTGGGAGACCGTGCCTCTGTGCCGCGCCTTGGTGTCGACGCTGGGGCTGTCGATCGATGGCTTTTGTTGGTGTCGTGTTTCCGCTTTCTCTTTTTCTTTTGGTGTTCTTCAGTCAGTCTTGGCGCTAGACCCTTACTTGAGGGCATTTTTGGCACCGTTGCCGATAGAGATTTGCCCGGTAAGGTGGGTGCATCTCTTCGGGCTCCACTATGCTGGGAGCTTGCTGGCGAGGCTGGTACCGACAAGATGACCAGGTCGTGAGCCGAGGTGGCCTGCGGGGATCCCATTGTCTGGGAATCAGTCGCCGCTAAAGCTTTCGACCAGAGTTCGGCCCGAAGCTTGTCCGCCCGATGTTTTCTTGCTTGTCTCGAAAAAGCCTGGCAGTTCGTGCAAGAAGCAACCTTGTGGCTCTCTCCGAGACAGAAAAGACACAGACTATGTCCGTCGGAAGGTGGTAGCTTGCTACAGCAACGGGAGCACTTTTTGAAGGGGGCCGGAGGGCCATAAGCAGAAAAAAGGTACCCGAAGGTAAGTCTTACTATACAAACGACAATTTTACTGTTTTTTCTCTCTCTCTCTACAGAAGTCCGAAGACGAAGTCCTCGATGATGCAGCCGCGATGGCGGTCGAAGAAGAACTGAGGTACAAGGCGGGAACCCTCCCACGCATGCGGACTTGCCGGTGGGGGAGGGGTTCCCGCCTAAAATTAACTAATAGCTATAGAAGTTCTCCGAGTCGAGCTCCCGCACAGGCGCAGAAGCCCATATATGTGTGATGCACAGTGACCACGAAGGACTTATAGTGCAACACCAATACTGTTAGTTGCTGCAGTGGAATTTTCTGAAAAACCTGTCATGTCAGCTAACACTATTGGCATTGCACTAGAGGTCCCTTACGCTAGTGCTATGTCATCTACATTAGTGCTAGTGTCTGAATAGATACTGCCCAATGAAAATGCAGCTATGCAGCATGGTGGAAGACTGGTACCATGTTGGCATGGGGACAAAAATGCATGCTCATGATGATACAGAAATTGATGGAGCTGCAGCCTCTTTGCACGTATGACGGAAAATCCTGAGATTTCTACAGGAATTTGATAGGAGAGTGGGAGGTCTGTGTAGTCAATGGGAGGACACCTATGAGGAGAAGTAGCCTTCTCTAACAGATTGAGCCAGGTTGAAGAAGGTACGTCAGAAAGAGCGGATGTGGCAACATCAAGGAGAAACAGCAACTGCCACCTTCTCCCGCAGACTGGGGTTTTCCAGTCTGCTGCAGGCTGCTTGGTGATGTGCAGGCCTTGGCAGGTGCTGGGCCTAACGTTAGCTGGGATGAGTATCCCTATAAACTTCAGTCACATTCATCATGATTAGTAGGGACTGGATTGGTATATATTTGCATGTAGGTGCATAACAGTTATTTCAACACAAAGATATATTTAGATCACAACCCTTGTCGGCTCTTGGTTGTCTCTAATCAATTGACTTTTCTCTTGGATAACACATTTTCAAAACATTAAGACCATGATCCAGGGAATTATTTTAGGTACAGTGGAATTTTAAACTGTTTTAAAACAGCTCTCCCCAACATCATATCACAAATGCTTTGAGGTGGAGACATTAATTTTCTTCATAAAAATAAATGTCAAAAGCCACTGGACACAGAGATGTTCTACCCTATCCTAGCCTGCGGGAGAAATGTTCTAGACTAAAAGGAGTGAATACTCCAAAGTCATTATTAAACACTAATAAGTCAAAGAGAAGCGCTTTGTTTTAATGGGCAATTCATACTTTCTTTTTAAAGTGAAGTGTTATCCAAAGGATAGGGGAAAATTACTTCCTGGAGCTGTGAATTTGTAAACTTTTCCTTTGCTATAAAATCCCTTTTGTATAGTAAATGTGGTGCAAACATGTGTAATTTATTTGTAACCTTTCCAGAACAGAGCCCTCATTTCTCATGAGAACAACTGCAATTGATGCTGAAAATGTGTTTCAGATTGCTACATTTAAAACAAAACCCTAATCTTCTTCAGTGCTTCTCATAAGAGACAGGATGCCACACTGGGAAGTAATTTGTTTTCTTTATCTATTTTTCTCCATAACTTTTCTACTGTAATGTTCAACAAATATTTGAGTGCCAGCATGAAGTGGATTATTGTTAACATGTTGCACAGAAATTGCATAGCGCTAAAGCTTGCAATAAAAATAAGCAGAACGCCCACTGTTAATACTCTGTAGTTAAGTGTATTAGCTGCTTTCAAAAGCATTAACTCCCCCTCAAATAGCAATGCTATTTTGTCCAATCTATTACACTCAGACAGTAAAAAAAGCAGCTGGGGACTATCTGAAATCTTTATGTCCATGTGCAGCATACGCAAACAAAATTGTTTTAATAGAACTGAAAACTGAAAATTGAGTGTGTACAGAATTTCTTACTTGCAAAACAAAACAAAAAGCTTTCCATACACAGGCAAAACAATAACCTTTCGAAAATTACATATTTCTTTAAAGGTTTAATAGCATTTTTTGCATTTAAAATATATTACCTCACATTCTATACTGCATAATAACAGAAGAGGTTCAGCAAGGTGTACACAGGATCATGACAGAAGATGCCAAGTCACAGCCATACTAATAAGGCCAAAACAAAAGAAAGAACATAACAGGTGCTATGCTGGCTCAGCATTCTGTTCACAGTGGCCAACCAGCTGCTGACCAGGAAACCACAAGCAGGACATGAGTCCAACAGCACCCTTCTACCCATATTCTCTAGCAACTGGGGTACATAGGCTTACTGCCTCTGCTACTAGAGCTAGCACATAGCCATTAAGGCTAGTAGCTACTGATAGCCTTCTCTTCCAGGAATTTATCCAACCCCCTTTTAAAGTCACCCAAATATGTTGCCATCACTACATCTTGCGGCAGTAGTTCCACAGTTTAACTATGTGCTGTGTGAAGATGTACTTCCTTCTATTTGTCCTGAATTTATCACTAATCAACTTCATGTATTTTGTTCTTGTATTTTGAGGGAGAAAAATGTCTCCCTATCCACATTCTCCACACTATGCATAATTTTGACACCTCTATCATGCCTCCCCTTAGCCTCCTTTTTTTCAAGGTAACCTTCCCTCAGAGGGGAGATGCTCCAGCCCCTAGATCAGTTCAGCTGTCCTATTCTGCACTTTTTCCAGCTCTACAATATGTTTTTTTTAATGCAGTGAACAGACCTGTACACAGTATTCCAAGTGTGGTCACACCATAGATTTGTATAAAGGCAGTATGATATTGCCAGTTTTATTCTCTATTCCTTTTCTAATAATGCCTAACATGGAGTTTGCCTTTTTAACAGCAGCTGCACACTGGGTTGACACTTTCATCGACCCGTCCACCACAACGTTCCTCTCCCAGCGCCAGGAAGAGGAACGCTGCTGTCTGACTACAGATGCTAAATCACATTCAGGTTACATAGGAAGAATAGTCACCTTCTTCAAAGTTGATCAGTAAAGATAAAAGAAACTTAGTTCAAAAGGGGAAAGGGCTTGTCATTGACAAATGAAGCACCAAACTGGAGGAGGAGGGATAGTAGATATTGCAAGGAGTGGTTGATTTTTAGTAGGGATGTGCATTGTATTGGATCCAATATCCGATTCTGATTAAAATCGGAGGATATGGGACATCAGATACCAATTCCAATATGAAAATTTGGATATCTAATTTTTCCAATCTGATATTTTTGTCTCCGATTTTAATTGGAAAAAATCAGAATATTGGACACCATTTTGAATGCGTTTTCCCATACCCTAGTATTGTATTACAAAAACGCCTATAACTTTTTTATTTTTAAAGATAGAAGGATGAAACTTGGCCACAGTGCAGATGGGTTAGAGTTACATCTCTGTGAGAAATTTCAGAAAGATAGCTCCAGGCATTTTGTGGCTATGCATTTTTTTTTACAAATGAACCAGGAAAGCCTATAACGTTTTTATTTTTAAAGATCCACACATGAAAATACATTCAAAATGGCATCTGATTCAAAAATCGAAGGTCCGATTTTCATATCAGTATTGGATCTGATACGATACGATGGACCTCTGATTTTTCTAATCAGATTTTTTAAAAAAATCTTAAATTCCGATTCCAATTCCGATCTGATATTTTGCGCCCTGCACATCCCTAATTTTTAGCTGTTCTTGCCAAGCATTTCTGTAGTCCTTTCACACAAGCCATGCACAAGCCATTGTGCAGGGTTTGCATGTAACAACAAGTCACTCTGAAAACCAACCAACCTGAACAATCCAACAACAAGCCTTGGGTTCTCAGGGTGGCTTCTGTGTGGTTAATAATCCATGCTTAAGCAATTGTGCCAGGTTTAGACAACAGGACAAGCCACTCTGAAACAAACAAGGCTAACAAACCACCATGGGTTGACATGTCATACAAACCAGGTTAGTGGCTTACTGACAAATGAATGTAAGAAGATATGAAGAGTTGTGCTGGACCGATTACCTCTCTAATCCAGCATTCTGTTCCCACAATCTCACACCATTCAGCTGAATTAGATGTCCCTGGATGCTAGTGTTATGAGAGGAAAAATCTTATACCTATTCAGTTTCTCTATATCATGCATAATTTTATAATCTTCTCATGTCTCCCTAGAGCCTCAAATTCTGTAACCTTTCCTCATAGTAGAGATACCTGCGTAAAGGAGTTGTAGCAGTAAGGTAGACTGCCATGTTCCCTGGGTAGAGTGAGAAAAAGGAGTTAACAGATTTGATATAGTTTTTGCTTTGTAGTTCTATTACCTAGAAGGGGTCAGCATCTGGCCAGATTTACCATCTTGGACATCTATGGAGTGGGAGGTGGAAAGATAACTTTGAGGCCATGGTGCCAGAGGAGTCCTGGCACCATAAAGGCCATAAATCGGCCAGGCCTGGAGGGAAGGAGGTGCCACAGAAGAGAAGGTGTGAAACCAGGCATGCCTCACCCTTGGGGAGGGGAAGAGCAAGGGGCTGAATTATGTTTCAGGGGGTATAAGTGGGTGATGCCTCCCCAGCTCTTTGTCATGTCCTTCCATGCAGTTTGATGGAGGTGTTCGTTGCTGGCAGAGATTGCAAGGCCCTACTTTGGAGTAAGTAGATAGACCAGCTAGATTTCATTGTTTTAAGGTTACTGGGTTTCCTATGCTATGCTTGCTTATGTAGTTGTTTTGCTTAATTTTCCCTAAACCCCTACACTTACTTGTAAATAAAAACCTTCTACCTCAATTGATCGTGCTGTTAACTTCTTGCTATTGGAGCAGTGCTCATGCCAGGCGGTCTCTGGGGATGGTGGCAGAGTGAATGAGGATGCATTTCTGTTACTCACCCTAAGGCTACCCTTACAACTTGATAATTCTGATTTACCATTTTCTGCACTTTTCCCAACTTCACAATTTTCTTTCTGAAATGCAGTGACCAGAATTCTAAACAGTAATCCAAGTGTGGCTGCACCATAGATTTGTATAAAGCAGTGGTGGGGAAATTCTTATCTGTGAGCCTAATCCTAGATGGTTCCCCATCCAGCTAGCAGAGGCTTAAGTTCCTTCCATGGGTCCTGCCCACTTCCCTCCTCATGCTGCTCCTGTTGGCTTAGAGGCTACTGGGGGTTTGGGGAAATGGAATTCCTTTGTCATCATCAATCTGTGATGGGAGGATGATAGGCCCTGGAGGTGAATCCCAATGGGAGGGCAATGGAGCTCAAAGGGGAATCCTCTTAGTTCCAATCACAGATTGGAGAGAACAAATGGATTTCCATGGGGGAGTGCTGGCTGTGTACTTGGCTGGTACTTCAGGAACTCTTGCAAGTGCCATCTGATTGTACTTTGCAAGTCTTTCCCATCACAGGAAAGTGAAGCCAAACTGACAACTCAGCTGGCACTTTTGGACAGCTCAATGAAAAACAAGGCAAATTCAAAAATATTATGTTGGAGATCATGGTGAAACAAACTGAAAACAAAGGCAAGGAATTAAATTTGAGGGTGGGAGAGCTGGATGAGCCTCCTACCCAGCCCTCCAGAGGCCAATACTTGGTATATGGCTGGCTGAGTCCCTTCTCTTTACCTACTCCTTGCCACCCAATTGGGACAGTGAGTGGTATGCGAAGAAGGATTTGCCTGACGTCCTTACTCATGGAGGAAGGTCCACATGCAGCAAAGCTGGATCCCGGTTTATGCACGATGGATGTACCCCTGACATCATTTGACTTGCAGAGAATTGAGTGGCTGTATGCAGTCCTCTGGGGTCTCCAGGGCATGGAAGGCTTTCTTCTCCTGCTCAACTGGCACATAGCCTGCTCTACTATGTAGTTTTGCTCAAAGAATAAGACCCTTTAAAGAAAAATCATAGATTGCAGTGGGCTAGAACAGCAAAATTATCTAAACCCTCCAGGTTATGTGCATTTCTCTTTCAAAGATCTTATTCTTGGGAGAGAAGTCACCGAGTACACAGGGCTAGAATGAGCTATGAGCTACTTTCCTCTCCAGGAGAGGAGACCCAAGTCCCCAAGATCCTGATGAAGATACCAATGTGGCAGGCAATCTTTATTCAGATCATTGGGAGTGGGGGGAAGGTGTGTGTGTGTGTGTGTGTGAGAAAGGTGGGTGGAGGTGGGGGGGTGAGGGATCCCAGGTCCCACCCACTCTTGTACAGGTGCTGGTCTGTCACCCATAACTACACATGGTCTCTGGTCACGTCCACTGCTGACATGTGGTCCTGTCCTGCTATCAATGACTACCTGTGGCCCTTGTCCAACCCCAGTATATGTTGATGTTTTATTGTTTTGTTGTATTATGCTGCTCTTCTGCTTATCAAGATTTTTGTGGAATTTAAATGTGGTTTTAATGTGATGTTTTATGATGTTATATTCGTTGTCTTTTGTGGTTTGTAAGCTGCTTTGGGATAACTTTTTAGTTTTGAAATACAGCATAGAAATCCTTAAAATAAACAACCCCCAAGATCTCCCCCCCTTTTGGTTAGTTGCTAACAGGTCTCCCCCATAAATGTATATGTGAATATTTTATATATATTTTAATATACAGTGGATTTTTTTTGACACCAATGTACATCACTTTACACTTGCTTACACTAAACTGCATTTGCCATTTTAATGCTCATTTCCCAAATTTGTAGATTCTTTTGGAACTCTTTGCTATACTTTTTATTCTACCAACCTAAATAATGTGGTGTCATCAGAAAATTAGGCCACCTCAGTGCTGACCACTAACTTTAAATCTTTTGTGAATATGTCAAAAAACATTGATCGAAATACAGCTTCTTGGGGGACCCCACCATTTACCACTCCATTGTGAGAACTGTCCATTTATTCATACTCTCTGCTTTCTGTTCTTTAACCCATTACTGATCAACTAATCCGATGACAGCTAAGTTTGCTAAGCAGATTTTGGTGAAGAACTTTATCAAGAGCTTTTTGAAAGTCCAAGTAAGCAATATTTATCAGATCATCTGTATCCACATGCTTGCTGACTCTCATAGAACTCTAAAAGCTTAGTGAGGGAAGACTCACTTTTGTAGAACGTAACTTTGTTGATTCTTCTTCAGCAAGGCTTGTCTTTCTATATGCTTAATAATGTTATGTTTAATAATGCTTCCCATCAATTAACCCAGAACAGATGTCAAGCTAACCAGCCTGCAATTTCACAGATTTCCCCTAGAGGACTTTTGAAAAACTGTACTAGCTTGGCCACTTTTCAGTTCTTCGATACAGAAGCCAATCATAGGAACATGCTACACATTTTTTTAGAAGATCAGCAATTTCACATTTGAGTTTGTTAAGAACTCTATGATAAATGCCATCTGGACCCAGTGATATGTTTGAAAACAACGAAGTCTCTTGTCACCACTACTTACTTCACTTCCTCAGACTCAGACGTCCTAAAAACATCAGTTAGTGTACAGGTATCTGCCCTATATCGTACAGTGAAGACCAATGCAAAACCCAACCCCCCCCCCAAACCCCAACCATTCAGCTTCTCTGCAATCAACGTATGCTCTTTTAGTATTTCTTTAACTGCCTCCCTAGTCAAGTTCCTGCATCTGATATATTTAAACAATGTTTATTGCTGAATTTTATGTTATCAGTGTCAATGCTCCTCAAAATCCCTTTTTGTATCCCTTATAGTCTGCTTGCATTTCTTTTGTGCAGGTTTGTGTTCCTTATTGTTCTCTTTGCTTGGCCAACAGTTCTATTTGAAGAAGGAAGCCTTCTTTTCTCAAATAAAGCTTCACTGATACCACTTGTTAACCATGCTGGTGACCTTTTGGATTTGGTAATACTTCCCATTATGAGTTTGCTGCTATTGCTGCTAGTGTTGTTCTTGCTGGTTTTATTGTTTTTAACTGCTATTTTATTGTGATTGTTTTATTGCTTTTAATATTTTAACAGTTTTCATATATTTTATTGTAGTAAGCCACCTTGTGAGGACTTCTGCCCTAAAATGCAACCAAGAAATGTTTTAAATAAATAAATCCTTTCCAGACCAGCTGGAAAACACTCTAACTGAGCTTGTATCATGGTTTTGAGTAACCCCAAACCAGAGAGCAGAACATGTTTTAGTGGGGGCTGAATTGCCCTCCACTGGACGCTCCTTGGTATCTCTCTAAGCAAGGAGAAAAGGACTCAGCTGGTGCTGGGAGAAGTGACCACTCCTCCCAATGCTAGGAATTCCCTGGCTTTGCACAATGGGACTTCCCCTTGCTCTCTTCCCTGGTGCAGCCTAACCCTAAGGAGCAGATGGGGGTGCAGGACAGTGAAGAAATCACTTCCATTCCACTGGGAGATAGCAGGCAGTGGATTCACCATTCTGTAACAATCTGGAACTGAAACTGTATAACTGGGTATGTAAGCTCTCTTGAAATAATGAATGCAAATAGGCATGAGCCACAAAAATATGTAGCAGTGCCGTGACCCTGCCCTCTAGCAGCAGCATAGGAAGCTGACCCTCAGCATACTGCAAAAATACTTAGGAATTAGAAACCGCAGCCAGGGAACTACTGACATCTGCCTGTTAAGGGCAACAGGTTATGCAGCTGGACAAACCACTAACAATATCCTGCCACATAATGAGCCTCTATAGACCTGCAGTTCTTGGTTGGAGACTGATAAAAATGCTCCTCAAAGCCACACCAATGTCAGTGGAAGGCAGAAGGTTACGTGGCCTTAAGTACTTTAGGTTAAATTGTTCAGGGGATGAAGCTTTTATGCTCTACCTAAACCAATATACTTTTCTCATGCACTCAAATCACTGTCCTTTTAACCATTCAGTCTGTTCCTGCCACAATATATTTTGGAAAGAACAAACAAACCCACCATAATTTTCCCAAAGAAAAGTCTGACCCCCGCCCCCTCTTTTTAAAGGAACTATTATGACAAGTTTTATAGAACTGTTTATATCCCTAAGCATCTTGAAAACTACTAATTGAAAAGTTAATCATTCATAATACACATAGTACTGTATCTTTCAGGCACACACATTAGGCATTAATGTTCCCAAGAGCTAATTAGGAAAACAATAACACCATTAAAAATCAGGAAGATTAGAATAGGTGCTAAGCCTTTAATCTAACATATTTAATGCTAGGATCTTTTTAACAGTATTATAGTATCACAGGCAAAGTAACAGCTTGATTGAAATACTTTCAAATTTTGACATCACTACTGCTGCAACTGTATCACAGAGCCATCATTCTTCTCTCAGGCATTTGGCAATATCTGAGGAACCTGGGTTTGTTTTGTTTTTGTAGCCTTTTGAAGTGTTGAAGTGGTTTTTAAATGTACAGATTGTGTGTATGTTGTATGTTTTTGCTGTTTTAATTTTTGTATATTGTTTTTAATTGTTTTTAATCCTATGTAAACTGCCCAGAGAGCTTCGGCTATGGGGCGGTATACAAATGTAATAAATAAATAAATAAATCAGAAAAGATTCCACATGAGTTTCCAGGGTATTAACATTAGCAGCAGGAAATTCAAATCACAGAACATTTGAAGAATTATTCAGATAGCATGTGTAAGAACCATGTTACTGCATATTACCCGCTATATTTCAAAATTAGTTTAAGGTCTTTGTTGAATATTCTCAAACGGATACTACTGATACAAAAAGGCAATTTCTTGGTCCAAAATGTTCACTAATGTTCTTATTTCAGGTCCATTCAAGATTATTTTCACGTCCCCTTACCCTGCTTCAGTGCTATTGTCTTTCTTCTTCCTGAAGTAATCCCCAAAGGCAGGGATTATAAAGAAAAAGTGATGATATCATAGCATATCAGAGGAAGAAAATAAATCTAAGTCAGAGTGAGCGATTTCTTCCTGTATATTGCTCTCTTTCTGAATAGGTGTTGGCAAACGAAGTGCATTATCAGAAGAGGCTATGCAGATTTTTCTTTCTTTCTGAAGCATCAAGAGGATTGTTTCTGTGTTCTGGTGCACTATTCTGTTGTATGGCGGAAATTCCTCTTGAGCTGGATGGCAGAAATAAATTGCCAGGCCACTGTATGAATGTGGCAAAGGCACAAGGACAGCCTCTGAGATACCACATACTGTAGGGTGAATAAAGGACATTATGCAAGAGTTTTGATACCTTGGTATCTTGCTTTTCCAGTAGAGAAGTGAAGTATTTTGCTATGGATGGTTTGTATTGTTTGTAAAAAGTAATGCCAAGTACAAGCTTCTGTGGAAGGTTGACCAAGAGCTTCTTCTTAATTTGCTCCTATTGCTGTACAAGATGTTGATCAAATAGTTCTGCAGTTTACACAGCAAATAAATCCAAGGTGGAAGAGACATAAATATTTTTGTAATATCTGACAGATACAATTGAATTTGTACAATTACCAACACAAATGAGCCTTGAGTTAAATTACCTTATTAGAACACTGCAATTAAAGATCTCTTGGCTAATATTATTTCATTTTTACAGTAAATTAAACAACTATGATACCAGTGAAGAATGATTACTGCAAATTTGTTTATCTGCCTAGAAAACTGTCATAACATGAACAAACTAAATATTGTGAGATCTGAATCTCTTAGAAAGACATATAGAAATTGAAAGTGGCAACCTCGCCAAAAGCTAATTTTCTCTATACAACAGGAAACTGGTTGCCAAAGAAGCCTCTCCAATTTGGAGCTGATAAGTGAAGTTTATCTTTGGGGAAGAGTCTGCAACAAAGTTCCTGAAGACTAGGAAAAGTACCGCGTACCTATAAATAGAGGGGGAAAGTTTGTACAGGAGATTCCAGAATGCTACAGAAAGTCAGTCATATTGGTCAGTTACACAAAGTGACACAGGTGCAAAAGGTATAATGTGTAATGGAGCTAGTATAAAATTGAACGTCTCTTTCCTTCTCCAGGACACAACTGTGCTACACTACACATTTCTGTGGTTCTAATGGGATGCTGCCTGTGACAGTACTTTATTCACCACCTATATACATCAGAGGTACTTCAGACTGGAAGGATTACCACAGTCTTGCACCTTGACATTTCAGTAGCAAATGGACTTTAAAGGATTGGCATGATACGTAGGGCAAAGTTAAACAGAAGCAACAGGATTATGATGTTGAAGCACAAGCCACTGCTAGCATTAGTTATTGCCTACTTCTAGAGCAGAGATGAGGGTTTTTTTACTGTTCCGAGCCACATTCCTTTGGCTGTCAGTGGGTGAAGCTGGAACCAGCTGCAGGCAGAGGCAGAGTCAAAAAGGGGAAGGGCCACCCACCTCTCTCTAATATCTCCTTCTCTTTCTCTTTCTCCCCACCCAACAAGCAGCTAGGGGAAGGACAGATCAACTTTGTCAGATGTCTGAACTTGCAGAGGATTTTTGAAAGTAGGCCAAGTCTGACAGGTTGCCCAACCCTTTTCTACCTCTAGGTTATTAGAACTATGTTACTTATATTTTACGTTGGAGCAAACCAATACATTGCCAAGCATGTAAAAGAAAACAGGTGACTGATGACAAGGTTTTGTTGATAAAGAACCATGGTAAAGCATTAAACCCATTTTCCTTCTTTGAGAGGACAATTGGTTTGGACGAGAAGAAAAATGTTGTGAATAATACACATCTTGAATTCAACAACATCTTGAATTCAACAAGACTTTAATGCAATACTAACCATATCCTCATCTGTGTACTGGAAAGTTGTAATTCAACAAGGTTATTTAATAAGGCAGACACACACTTGAGTGCAACTTTCCAACCCACAGAGTGGTAAATAATCTGTGAATGATGTAAATTTGGGAAGACTTAAGAATTGTGGCCTGTTCTGAATTTGTTGCTCTTATATATCTTTGATAATTGCTAGAATGAACAAATAGCAAGTATGATTATATGAAACTAGGAGGAATTACAGATACAGGTGGAAATAAATTGAAAATTATATTTATAAAATGTTATTTGGGGCTATAAGCAATCAAAAGATAATATATAGATAAATTCCAAAGTTTACATATTGGGAAGGAAGAAAATGCAGAAATAAAGTACTTGAGAAATTGGCTAAACTCTAACATTTCTGAGAACAACCTGGGATTATAGCGAGTTATAATTTAAACACAACTCTGCAGCTTGGCATGCTTGCTAAGAACTACATACATTATTTGAGCTATAGCAAGAAGAACTATATGCAAGAATGGGTCTGTCTGCAAAGTGTTAACAGTTAGCATGTTAGACTAGGACTGGGGAGACCCAGCTTCAAACCTGAAGGTCACCTAGTGACTTTGGGCAAGTCAGGGTTGTTGTGAAGATAAGGATGTGGAAGGGCCTATGTATGCTCCTCTGAGCTTCATAGTGGAAGATTGGGAGATAGATGTAAATATCAACACTAACGAAGCAGCAGCAGCAGCAGAATGTTCTTACTAATGCATTTTCAGAAATCTAGAAGCAAATGGAGACGATCCAGGAAAGATGCAGAAAGACGTTAAGCAATTTTGGAGCTGAACCAGACATGCACAGCTTAAAGCAGCCTTCCCCAACCTGGTGCCCTCCAGATGTTCATGTCCACTGGCTGGAGATAAATGGAGTTGTAGCGTAGCACATCTGGAGGGCACCATGCTGGGTAAATCTTGTTTAGGGAAAAGAAGATTAAGCACTGACAAGATTGAAACCTAATTTGTAATACAATAGTTCAATAATCAAAGTTACAGAATGTTTAAGACTCCTTATCCTAATTTCAGTAAATAATTAGCAGCATATCTATGCAAACACTGTCAAACTCTTTCTAAAACCCACGAAGATGAAGTATGCCTCAAACAGCACACAGGCAAGCTCTTCGCTTAGAGTTAAAAGTTAACTGTACAGAATTAAATTTTAACTCATCTCGATGAAATATACAATTAACCACAATTGTTAAAGGATTCAAGTTCAATATGCTAAATGAATTCTTTACCTCTGCAATTGTTCGAAAAGAGTTGATTTAAATGTTAAATCACCTTCTTGTTGGAAGGCCCATTAGCTCTTTCTTTCCATTTTAGACCGTCTGTGGTCCTATGCAGGGCCCAATCATGATTTTCTTTATCTAGTTCAAATTCGTAACATGAGCCATCTCCTGCATATATACCATGATCTCATCACATACAACCTCATGATTCAAGAAAGAAATCGAGTATTTGAAAATTTGGCATTGACTTTACTCGCTTCTGCATTCTTCAAAATCAGGAGACACACACACACACACACACACACACACACACACCACAAGTCTGGATCTTTGAAAAAACGTGAATGAGAATGATCCCTACCCTTTTTGTAAATGTCCTTCTGAATGTTGTGGTGCTAATGGTAATCTCAACTATCTCTTTAAAGCACTAGGTTGGGGTTGTATGATGCATCTCACAGCTATTGACACTTAAAATATGAATTCTTCAGAATTCTTCAACTGGTTATTACAAAGATCTGGATCTAAAATGTGTAAGATTTGAAAGCATTTTCTCTAAACTTAAAGGCAATGAAGACAGGAATCTATACTACTCAGCTATCCCTAAAAGGCAATACATTTCATTTCTGTGAGCACTTACTGCTGTAATAAGCATTAATTGAAGAAGTATTACTACTAAATATAACTAGGAAAGTTGGAGAAATTGATCTGAGCCATGCTTGTGAATGAACTTTCTCACTAAAGTTCAACTCAAGAATGAAGAGGGCTTTAACAAGCTCCCAAATCCTACTCTAGCTCAGAATTTTGTCTGTGCTGGAGGAGAATGTCCCCATGGAAGATGTTTCAAAGGGGCTGAAGGGGCAAATTCCAAGGGTGAGGTAGGGAGCTCAGTCCCAGAGGGTCCTTGCAGGAGTAAGCTCCGTAGCCCTATCTTTGGTATCTGCAGACTCCTTCTATCCTCCCCGACAGGAGTAGCAATTACTTCATTACATTTGTTTGCACAGGGTTAGGGAGGACAGGGGGAGCTTGGATGGTAATTTTACCTTAGATTGGCTCAAATAAATATCCAAGATCATCTGATTTTTAAGGGAAAATGTCAGGTAATTTCTGTGATAATCCGATGTGTACTTTATAGAGTGCTCATATCCATATAAATATACATATCAGAGATTCTTAGATTTTATTGTAATGATGAGAAAATTAGCTACATTACCCCTTCCAAGTTGTTTAACTGGCAACGCTCTCACTTCAGTAGCAGCAGAACAGAAAAAGAGTAGCAGTCTGACTATGTGGGACTACATGCTGCCCCACCCCGTCTCTGTCCTAACCCACAATTAAGGTGAACAATATGGTTTAAACTAATCAGGATTCACTTTTATTAGGATTTGGAACCAGCTTCAAAACCAGCTTGGTTTTAAATCCTACTTAGCTGTGGTTAGGTTGATGCATATATAACCCTTATCCATGTTTATGGTTGGTGGGGCATGGGTGGTAGCCTTTTCATCCCTAAGGCCACACACAGTGCTGGGTGATAGGCTGGGGGATGCATACAACATGGGGATGGGATCACAGTTTCTGGATGCTTCAGGGTCACTGGGAACAGAGATTGGTATAGCTGTCCCAGCACAACTAATAGCAGCACTGGAACAGTGGTCTTTTCCCTGCTGCCCAGCACTTCAGCAGGTAAGGGTTGGCAGAACTCCCCCAGGCTTTCACATGCTACACTAAGAAGCTGAGGGTCACATGTGGCCTGGAGGCCATCAGTTACCCACCCCTGGTCTAACAGACAGGTGCATGCAATGCTGTGGTCCAGTCACAGTTCCTTTGAGGCAATGGTAACTGGAAGGGTGCAGGAAATGTTAGGCACTGCTAGAGGCAGTCTCGTTTTTTTTTCTTTCTACAAGTCTACTTCTAATCCTGAGCTGGCATAACCTGTAAATATGAAGAATAACTGGAGATAACTTAAAGAATATAAAGGAAATTGCAAGATTCAATGGACAATTATGAGGGCCTCTCAAAAAACATTACAGTAGGTAATATGTCAAAGATAATTACTACCCTCTCACAGAAAGAGTCCATTGATTTGGCCATTTATTCATGATAAACAGATGTCACTGAGTAGAAAGCTTAAGAAGAACAGAGTTCAAAATACTGGCAACGCAGCCTATTTATTGCAACAATGTCAGAAACAACGTTAAACATCTCTATATCTGTCTTTTAAAATCATGACAGCTTTTATGAGAGACCCATAAAACAACTATACCATAATCTTAAAAAAGTTGTTACAACAGCTTGTTCAAAGAGGAATTCAGATAACAACAGCTTTTGGAGCATTCATAATTTTCCCAGTGGCATGCCTACTGACAGTTGAACTGACACTTGTTAGCCCATTTATCAGCCTTCAGCATCAACAGAGCATATATTCAACCTCCTATGGACTTGTCCAACAGTAAAGAATTGACGAAGTATGAAAGACAGTTAAGTACATACCACAAAAGACAGAGACAACTTGGAACATTGAATAGACAATTTGGAACATTGAAGCTGCCTCCTAAGGAGTCAGATCATTGGTCTATCTAGCCCAGTACTACCAACTATGCTGACTGGCAATGGTTCTCCAAAGTCTTAGGCAGAGAACTTTCCCAGTTCAGCTACAAAAGTGGAGAAAAATGGATGATGTTCATGAAATACAAAACAAGTATATTAAAGTTTACATTCATCATTTCCCAAAACACTTAATTGCAAACAGGCTTTTGTTGTTGTACTAACATATTCGTATGCATGCTTATTCAGCAAATACATGAATTAGAAATTAGATTTCATCCAGCCTTTTCCTGCGCATCTGCTTTGATTTAAAACCAATCCAAGCTGTCGTTGACTTTCATTTAACTGGATATGCCAGGAATGGAAGTTGGGACCTTCTGAATGTTAAGAGTGTGCTCTGCAACTGTCTTATAGCTACTTCCCCCAAATTCTATAAAGGTGCCTCACCTTATCCTTCTGACAAGGGTTAGATACAGATTTAGTCATACCTACAGTAGACCTATTGAAACCAACTTGGCATGGCTAACTTAAGTCCCACTGATTTTGATGGGGCTATTCTAGGTTTAAATAAATCTTAATCCAACCCAGGTATTTTATTCAATAAGTCTTCTATTTTTTATCAACTAATACTTTCAGCTTTCTCTCTATTTGGTTGGAAATGATTTGTCACAAAATGCATGCTGAAGAAGACATCTGAAAAAGTTAATTAAATTTGATTAATAAATGGTATCTTCATAGAATCTGAACAAGATTCCTTGAGCATCATAATCAACTCTGAGAGTGCTACTATTTTTGCACTGGAAAATGCTGATTTGTTCTTTATGCTCAGCTACAAAAAAATCTGCCTTGTCAACACAAAAATCCGTGAGAGTTTTCATATACTGAATAGATTTGCTGATACCTGATCTATGGCAGAAGACACCCAAACCACTAAAGTCAGTAGAAATTTTCCTAAACTAAGACACTAATCACAATGTTCTCTTTATCTTTTTTATGTTGTATTAAAGAACAGCCATATCAAGAACAAATCCAAAACTGAAAGTCACTCCTGCCACTGCCACATTGGAAACTGTGTAAATCTAGTCCCATCATCCTTAGGTTTAAAAGATGAGGTAGCATGGTAGGGAATGACATCTGCCTGAGGCCTTGGAAAGCTGTTGCCAGGTTGATCAGACAGATCACTGGTTCATCTAGCCTAGTACTAACTCAGCATAAGGCAGTTTCATAATATTCTCATTTTGATTACTTGGTAGAAGCATCTTAGATTTCTTTGTTCAAGAGAGGCGTGCTGGAAACAGCGATTTAAGCCAGATGGCATTTTATATCCCTATAAAGAGGAAAAGCAAGGAACTATTGTACAGGCATATTACCTGATGAGAAAAACCATATGGTCAATATAGGATTTTGTACCAAATTCAAGATTACTTATCATTTAAAAGAATTCCTTCTATACTATTTATCACGAGAGCAATTTAATACTATGCATTTCTTCAGTAATTTCCTCTTATCCAAATCATCATTCTTTTATTTGACTTATATTAAACTGCTTCACTCTTAAAGTTCACATTATTTCTTAAGACAATGACATTGTGACAACAGCATAACATAGCATAGCTGCAGGTTTGTTTTTACTATACTTGACTATCCTTACCTTACTTTGCTCTTGAAATTTGTTTGCAGTGCATCATCATTTGAATGATGTGACCAAACCCTTTAAGAATATCTGAGTGCAGGCAGGATGTCTCAATCCAAGGAGCTGAATCATACAATCTGGAAATCCCTTCCAGCTAAACAACTTTATTATGTAAATCACTGAAAGCCTGCAGGTTTATAAATCCACACACACACAAGTTAAACAGTGTGTACAGTATCTATACAGGAACTGTTTACCAACATAGGTCAGTGGGCTAGTAAAATAGGCGTTCATTCTACATGCCACTAATGTAGTTTTTTAATTTCACTATTGAATGGGAAGAGTGACTGAAATAACTCTGACTTGAGTACAAAGATATTTCGCTATTCTTTATGCTTGGGAGTATAATAATGTTCAAGGGAGCAATTAAAATTATTTTTTCAGCACAATAATATAATAAAGAATCTGATTCTGTATTCAAGGGCTAGCAAACATTCATTCATCTTCAGCTGAGTACTAATGTACTGTATATTAAAATATGCTCAACAGCCCTGTTCCAAAATTAAACTGTTAAAACAAGGAGACTACGAACCATTTGTATAGCAATAATGATTGAGACTAGTAAAAGAATGTTTCTTTACAAATCTGTGTCTTTTAACAAAGGATATTTAATACTTGCAAATTTATCTATTTTCAGGAATATTTTAAAATTGCACATAATAAAAAATAAATAGAAAGTTCCCCATGTCAAGCTCTTTTGCCAATATTTTCTATATAAACTCTTCTTGTATCAAACACTTATTGTTAGGTTTCTTCAATAATATTTACAAAGCTAACAATATCTACTTTGCTAGAGGAAAATACTTGTTTCAGAAGGCTTTAGGTTCCTGATTAAGAGACTTTTAAAACACTCTCAAAACCTACTTAAGAAAAGGCAGCTACCATGAAACAGCTCAGGAGAGTTCTGCTAAAGTATTATAGGCCATATAATATGAACTTAAGATGAAAGTCATGCAAAAGCTTCCTGTTCCAGCATGCAGCCTGTTTCCTCCTGTTTTTCTCCTCACTTTGTGTGAGCAAGCAAACAAGGCAGGAAGCTGCAGTTCATCATAGCTTCTCGTTACATCAGAACCTGGCTTGTATTGGAACCATTACCTACTGTATAGTTTTCTGGTTCAGATGTAAGGACAGGTTGTTTACCTGTAACTGTGGTTCTTCGAGTGGTCATCTGTGCAGTCACAGGAAGCTATGATTAGCTAATCATACAGCTAGCTTGTTTCCCAGCGTGGGAAGACCAAAGCAGAAACAACATTGCTGAGTGCAGGTAAATGAAGCTTTTGTGCATCCTGACTTATTAAATCAGAATTTGCTCACCCAGGTCATTAAGTTGAAACAACTTAGCATATTTATGCTGTGAAAAATTTGGGGCCAAATAGTTACCCACATCTGGCTTAAGGAGAGCATGGAGCTGCCTAAACCAATATCCATTCTTATTCTATTGATTAGCAGTAAAACTTTTATTTTCTGCCATAGCAGAGTAACAGTCTCTTGAGTGAATATAGCACAGAGCTGTTATATGAAAAAAATGTTAAAAGTATCAGTAGCAGAAAAGAATATTTATATGAAGGCAATGCTTGAAAACTAAATGAGCCTTTAACAAATATGATGACATTATTTGTAAAAATATCTGCTTTGCTGAATGGAACTCCAGGGAGAACAAGGCAATTTTTGTTTGCAAAACATAATGCCTCTTAGAACAATTTCACTTTCCCTATAATTTAACAACTTAACGGTGGATGAACATAGTGATGAAGATCAACTATAATAAAAGAATCCTACCCTTCTATCTTCCTCTTAATGTATGGATAGCATTGCTGTTGGCGGTGTTTAATAGCTTAAGGATTGGAATACTACAATCACAATATGAATACAGTTTAATAACTATTTTTTTTTAAAAAAAGTATTTTCTTATAAGAACAGAAAGAGCTGCAAAAATAAATGGTTGCTACGTATAGTGTGACGAATTACTGTCTAAGAATAGCCTTGTCTGCTTCCCCTCTCCTCCTCCTGCCCAGCTGAGAGGAGAACTCCTGTCAATTTTAGTTTAATTTTACATGAAAACCAGCTTGTTGCATTTGAACCAAAGTGGTTATTTTTGTGTGTGTGTGTGGTCAGTTTTTTTTTAAAAAAGCCAACTTCAAACTCTGGATTATTTTTCTGGTTTGTTTAACCAGATTTTGCTTTAAGCCATGATCTCTGAACAAGCCAGGTTTGCTGTTTTGTTTAACTAAACTCAGGAGTTCTCCTCCTACCCATGCAGGAGGAAGAGTGGTGAAGGAGGAATACCTGAGCCAAGGCTTTGTTGGGACTTGTTCCATTTCATTCTAAATCCTGTCTTACCATTATGTGTGAACCAGGCCCATTGGGCAAGATTGAAAAGCTGCTTAGCAGGCTCATGAAAGAGAACTGAACAAGTCAAGTACAATCTGGCTCTTTTCTGTGAATAGCTGATCATGCTGTATCACAACTTCTCAAGCAAATTTACCCTTGTGAAAGCAAGGGGAACTAGCAACAGATAGTGCTAAAGGCCTTAAGGTCTGAATTAGGAGCATCAGTTGCTATTGGAATGCATGGGAATTGTATTCTTCTGTTGCTTCCAATTCAATATACAGGCCTAGACAGCATTTTAATCTAGAAATCCTATGTATCTCAGTGGGAAAAAACATCTAGGCCTTAAAGATGAGCTCTATAAAGACTACTGCTGGCACTAGCCAGCCGTCTATGCCATTCTCCCCCCTTGTATTTAGCACTGCGTGGTACGGAGCAGAAGAGAGCAGCTGGGAGACCTGGTAGGCAGAGATACAATTACAAACTAGGGCTGAGCTTCAGAGAGGGTGGGCTTGGCGTATAATGGGCCCAATAATTCCAGAGTGGAGGAGTTAACTTTGAACTCCCTCAATTTTAACATGATCTGTTATCATTGATTGGATTTAATATAAAAGTAGCATTGAACAAGTTTTGTTAAATATTGTTGCATGTACATGGGAAAGAAAACATCAGCTTGCTACCAAGTTACATGCAAAGCAATTCTTAGAAGCAATTCACGGATATTTCATCTACTACTGGAATCAAGTATAAATGGTCATTCACCAGCTAGGAGACTCAGTCTGCTTCGCAATAAATAATCTGAATGTAAAGGTCTAGTTCAGAGTGATATTTAAAGCAAACTGTACCTCCCAGAACGTAAATTGAAGAGGGGGAAAATGGACTAGAACTGGAAGTATAATACAATTTGTATTATTAATATCCTTTTGTCTTGGGAATTGGGGCATAGCAGCATACTGGATAAGAAATTCAACTATCAATCAGGATGTCCTCAGTTCAAGTCCTTTGCCATGAACACCAAAGCTACAGTCTAAGTCCACCTGCTGATTTACCTTACAGGGTTTGTTTGGTTTTTTTTTTAAAAATATGTAACAAAATTATGTATTGGCATAGTTTTGAACATGCTATAAAGGTATATAAATGTATAGTACTGGGTTTAATTCAATGATGCTCTTCCACATGTGGAAAGTGTCTCATTCTCACAGAAGGGCTATTTTGCAACATGTATTAGAGGCTTAGGAGAAAAGCAAAACTAAATCCAAAGATGTTCTTCTGCTTGTGCAAGAGCTAGTAATGAAACCTCTTGTAAACATGACAATTTCTATAGAACCTATATATGCACCAACTTTTAAAATAAATATTTGTGGAACAGTGCTGGTAGCTGTTTTTCTACTGTTTTTAAACCTTTTCATTCAAATATTTATGCAGCTTTCGTAAACTAGGTAAATTGTATCAGTATCATTTTGTTCTGTTTTCTATTAGTGAAACTGAAAGTGATTTAACTTGCCCAAGTCTAGTAAATAAAGATGTGCTAGTTAGTCAGCAATTGTAAAAAAACAAAAATATGGAGAATGTTTGACCATATCCAGTTTTGAAAATCCTGTGTCATTATCTTTTTACTACGTTTTTCTTAAGTGTATATCCAGCAAAGTCAATTAACTTCCCACAGAAAAAAGAAGAGAAAATTGCATCTCTTAAAAGATTATAGTATTTAAGCACTGTTACAGAGCTAAAAAATGAGCCTTTGAAGCAAGAAGAAAGGTTCAAAAGGAGGATGTGAAGATTTCAGTTGGTATATGACAAAAAATGCAGGTGGATAATTCAGTTATCAAAACAGGTGTTATTTTCAAGAAAATGAGGAAGAGGAAGGTGAAACATAAATAGAGAAAGAAATATTCTACTAGTTAATATTATACCAGAAATATTCTACTAGTTAATTAAGAAGATTTTTTAATGATTCCCCTGTTTGTAAAGGCCTTCGGTAATACTGCCCAAATATAGTAAATTCCTTAAAAAGAAAATCACAGCTCATTTGCTTACTTATGCAAAATGGTCCAATTTACACGCCACAGAAACCCATTATTATTGTTGTTGTTGTTATTATTATTATTATTTTAAACTCTGGGTTGTGAACAAGTGAGAGAGCTAGTGCATGCTGCCTGATCACTCTCACTGAGAGCGGGAACAGCTCAACAACCCACGGACACTGTCCCTCGGATGTTTATCGTAACGTGTGAACCGGGAAATCTGGTCTGTCTTTCTCCTGACAGGCCAGAGAAATAACAACACAACAAACCATGTTAGTTCTTGTCAGGTAAGGCACAAATCAGAACTACTGGTTCGCTTGCCACAATGAATAACCCAGAGACAAAGAGCCCCTAGTCACTCCAGTTCTCAGTGGGAGTGATTGGGCAGTGTGCACTAGCATGTTTGCTCGTTCATAATAGACTTTTAAAAAGTCTGGGTTGTTGTGACATGTGAACAGGGTCAAATTATCAGTTTTTCAGTTTATCATCATCATCATCATCTAGCACCATCATCATAAAAAGAATTTGTATGCATGAAAGGGGATTGCAGTGTAAACCAACAGTGAGGAAGAAAACAAATGAAGGTGAGAGAAAGACAAGGGAAACTAGGAATTAATGTGAGCG
Source organism: Anniella stebbinsi (assembly GCA_029215795.1). Lineage (NCBI taxonomy): Eukaryota > Metazoa > Chordata > Lepidosauria > Squamata > Anniellidae > Anniella > Anniella stebbinsi. The sequence continues at coordinate 188,697,014 of JARDYH010000002.1, forward strand.
AGCACATTTATATGCATTTAAAATTGGTTACTGCTGGGCATGAGGATTAAGACGCTAAGCCAAAAGACTTGCTGAAAATATGGGTTTTAAGAAAAAAATTGAAGAAAAAAAAGTTGATACCACATACACTATCCAGGAAGAGAAGTTCCAGGCTTATTAATAACAAAAAGCGTATTAGAAACGTTAACCTTTGCCTCAATTGTATAGTTTATTGTATACTTTATTAAACAGTTTCAAACACATATTTTCCATGAAGCCAACTTAGTCCCCTATGGAAACTAAGCCTAAATGCATGTAACTGAAGTGAATGCAGTTTATTTCTGCCTCCATCTTCCTCTCATGGTCCAATCTTAGATTGTAAATTGCTTAGGTAGAGCTTTTTTTGGGGGGGTTACTCTGTAAAGTGGCATGCACATTGATGATGCAATATAAATAATGAATAAGACTATTTTACTGTACGGAAACAATAAAAGGATGGCAGTTTGGGGATGCACTGTTGCCTGAAATCCTTTTCATTATGTATATATGTGCCTTAATCAATACAACACATGGATGTTGAAAAAACCCTGTTTTGGAAAAAGCAGGATTATTTTAGTCTGCCCGGGGTTTCCCAGTCCTAACCGGGAAAACTGGGCCGATCCGGGCCGATCGGGGGGGGGGGGGGAGGCAGCGGGGACAAACAAGGGAAACGATGCCCGCGTGGAACAGGCGGGAGAGGGCCGATTATGGGCTCATGCTGCCACCTCCACTGCCGGGCTCGTGCCCCTGCTGCTGGGCTCGTGGAGCCGCCACCACGGAGCTCATGGAGCCACCGCCACCGGGTTCACGCTGCTGCTGTTGGGCTCGCGCCGCCACCGGCGGCGCTGCAGGGCTCATACCAGAGGCTGCGAGGAAGAGGGCCGATTCCAGAAATGATGAAATCGGCCCTCTCCCACCTCTTCTGTGTGGCCTCTGGCCTCCTCAGGGTTTGTCGCGATGGCGACGAGGCCGGATGCCCGCGTGGAAGAGGCGGGGGAGGCCGATTACATCACTTCTGGGATCGGCCCTCTTCCTCGCAGCCTCTGGCATGAGCCGTGCAGTGCCGCCAATGGTGGTGCGAACCCGGCGGCGGCAGCGGTGGCGCGTGCCCGGCGGCGGCGCGAGCCCGGCGGTGGCAGCACAAGCCCAGCAGTGGCAGAGGACCTGGTAGGTCCGGGCTGAGTTTTTTTGGGGGTGGGGGTGGGGGGGGGACCGGGATTTTGGTTTCCAAAATCTGGTCACCCTAACTTAACAATAAATGCTTGTTTCATTATTCACAAATCTTGAGCACTTAGGTATATCCTTCTCTTTAAACTATGTGTAAACAGTATCTGAAATGTATGCAAACAGTACTGTTTCCATTTTATCTCATTTGAGTCAAAGAACAGAACAGCGCACTCTAAGGCCTTTAATCCCACAATGCATTTTTCTCTGTGTTCCTTTACAATGCAGATCTGTGTGTGTGTGTGTGTGTGTGTGTGTGTGCAAAACTTCGTGCCATAACATCTGAATAATGAACTAGGTAAAGCCCCACAAGAAAAGTGTCCTTGATTTTAATTCCAAATGGTTAAGCAGAACAGGTTTACCCTCCTCTGAACTGTCCTAGAAAGGGCTTCAGAATAAAGAAAACCAGTCAGGAGCTCATCTACAGCACTAGTTAAAGGACTCCTCTGAGTTCTTACAAAATAAGAGATGTTAGAAGCTGGTTCTTGGTAGTCCTTAAGTTTAAATAGCTTCTCTTTAATACAGCCTTTCAAGTATTGAAAGGGCAGATGCCCATATCATCCTGCTAAGATGAGAACACAGTGCAAAATGTGATAACTGCTTTTAGACCAGAGTTTCTCTCTCCCACCCCCTCTGCCAATTTGCATGGCTGTGTTAATAAAGTGCCTTAGAAATTTGCCTCTAAGTGTGAAACTAGGTGAAAAACAAACACAGAATTGAGTGGAATTTCTTTTTTTTTTCATTTCTAACAGTGTGTTTCTAATTAAAGAAAACCAAACAATGGAAAATTACTAAAGTAATTTCTCAGCTATGCCAATTCTTTTCCTAATGAAACAGATTTCTACTCGGAAACTCTCGCTGTGGTTAAAACAATTGTATTTCGGTTGCTTCCCCTTTCTGACAATGTACAATGCTTGAGCAACATTATTGAGTTCTCCTAAGTATTTGCACCTTCTTCACCATCACATATGTCTTGTAGATAGTCTCTTTCCTAATGCATTAATAAGGTGAAATAATTGGAAAAAATAATTGCTGCAGAGATTTTGTAACTTCCCATAGAATGATTGAAAGAGCATTCAAATAGGGCTGATGAGCATTGTGGGTTATATTAACTGTCAGCAGGAACAGCTTTCATTACTCCTGCTTTAAGAAACTGTCTGGTTAAAGAATGTCTTCACTGCATCTTTCAAATATTATCATTTCACACAGTCAAGCTACCATGCAATAGCTGTAATCTTCACTGTTGTTCACACACAGTGCCAGCTTTTGTGGGCTCCAGGCAAGAGCCCTGTAGTGCAGTTGTCCCTCTCTTATTTAAATGTTGTAGAAGTGCCCTTTACCCCTTGTGGATATCAGATACAATCACAAGAAGTAGAATATATAACACAACAAAAACAAATTAAACGGTAGAGAAACGTTTAAAATAGTAAATACACCTGGTATCTCCAATGTGGCAGCCACAGACATCTCTCTTTGTGCCTACTAGGCTCCCTGCGCCTCATGGTTTTTATTTTACTTTATTTCTTAAGATTTAAATAAATTAAAGAGGGAGGCTGGCATGCTGCAAAGTGCTGTCCTTCACCGTCATCTTTTTTGGGAGGGGTTTGTTTTTTGAAGCTGAGATCCCCACCTTTGCCTTGCACTTACGTTCTTGGCCAAGTTACTTTTCTTTTAGTGTCACAGGTTGTGTTCTCGGAAATACCACCCACAGTGGATGTTTTATGAATGGGCAAGCACTCCTGCAGCCATTTTGTGAAAGTGTCAATGACATTCTATCAAAAAATGTGCCCACTGATCCAAAATGCTTACACAGGCACTGATGTTACATACTTTTCACTGCTCTTGTATCTGTATAGCCAGATCAAAATAAACATAAAATGAGTGGTGTTTTGTAAAATCCCAGGGAAGACCAAGATATACCTTGACCTTTGAACATGAGGTTTTGTGGCTGGAATGACAAATAGAAGCTAAAGTGACAAAAATGCTGTTTACAATGATTACGTAATGGCTGCAACCCTCAAATTATTTTTAAGCAGGTTTGAATGGAGGTATGTTCTATGAATATCAATGGGATATGAAGCGTTCTTTTATTTTGTTTTCAAAAGAGAAAAACCATGACTAGAACAAATACATCATAACTTAGCATGTATATACTACTATTTCAGAGTGTTCAAAGTGCTATATTAACCTTATCTTATTGTATTCCTTACAACAGCCCAGTGATGTCAGTCAATATTAATACCATTATTGTGGAGACTTCGTGAATAGGTGACAATAAAGAGCATCTAAGTCCACATTCAAAATTGCAAAATTTACAGTCAGTGATTGCATTTGCAGATCATTCTAAGGTGTATGAGCCTCAGAGAGCTTTGAGCTTACATGCTCCCTCTTCCTGTTCTCCTTCCACATGGCTGGGAGGACGACTTTGGAAACATGTGAGTCTTTTAGGGAACACAGTTTACTGTGTCATCCGGACCTGGGATTGTGGTTAGCATAAGTACTGCTAGTTTCAGCAAGCAGGTTTCACATGGCTTATTTCAATCTGACTATAATTAGTGTCAACTACAAATTACTGTGTCAGATAACCTGAAAAACCACGGACAAATAAAACTGAAAGTCTTTCTCTCAGATGTGCTGGAGAAGAATGGAGGGGGAGTGCATGAGTCCAATGTCAACTGGAGCTTGTTCATGCACATCATGCTAAACCATGTTCCAGGACCTCCTACTCCCATACCAGGCCTGCTTAGGTTTTAGGATTGGGTAGTTCTTCTGACCAGATGCAGGGTGTTCAGCCTACTGAAGGAGGTTTGTAGCTTGGGGATTCTCTTGGAGCCATCTTTGTCACTTGAGACTCAGGTGGCTTCAGTGGCATGAAGGGCCTACTACCAGCTTCAGCTGGTGGCCCAGCTTCTCCTCTATATGGAAAGGGATAACCTGGTTTCAGTAATCTATGATCTGGTAATCTCCAGATTAGATAATTGCAATGCACTCTATGTAGGGCCAAGTCAATAACTGGGACTAGAAAGTCTGACAACATAAGACCAATTCTAGCCCACTTGCAGGGGCTGCCTGTATGTTTCCAAAGCATATAGGTGCTGGTTTTAACCTATAAAACCTTACACAACGTAGGACCAAAATACCTGACAGAATGCTTCTCCCGGCTGGAACATGCCCGGATACTACAATCAACATCTGAGTCATTTTCCGGGTGCCATCCCAACGAAGGCTCAGAAGGTGGCGAGAAGGGATAAGTGGTGGCCTCTGACTATGGAATGAACTCCACACTGAGGCCTGCATGGTACTGTCATCTTTTCAGCACCAGCTAAAGATTGCCTTCTACTCCCAGGTATTAAATGGCATATGATGAAGCATCTATGCCTACTATTTTGAACACGTCTATTAGGGAAAATATTACCTTCTTAAAATAATATAAACAGCTAACACCAGTTTATTTTTTGGTGTTAAATTTTTTTAGACTCCATTTAGCATGTTGTATTTTTTGTAATGTTGGTGTCTTTTTTGTAACATTAATGTCTTTTTATCTGTTTTAAGTATGACTGCTTTCTGGATGTTGGTGTGGATGTTTTTTGGTAGGCCTAGTTTCTGAAGGTTTCCTGTAATTTTTTTTAATGTGATGCCAGTGACTGACGTGACTAATGGAATTATTGAAATCTTTTCCTGTTGCCATAGTTCTTTAACTTCCATAGCCAGTGGTGTATATTTTTCTCTCTTTTCCTATTCCTTTTCTACAACGTTTTTGTCATTAGGTCTTGCTATTTAAATGAGGTGTTTTTTTTTCTTTTTTGTCTATAACTGCTATGTCTGGTTGGTTGCAAGGTATAGTCTTGTCCATATGAATTGTTCTGTCCCAGTACATTTTATGATCTGCATTTTCCAAGATTGCTTTGGGTGGATATGTATAATATAGTGTAGGTTGTTTGATGAGGTTGAATTTGATGGCCAGTTGTTGGTGAATTATTCTTGCAGCTGTATTGTGTCTGTCTGCATAGTCCATTCCTGGCAGAATTTTACATCCTCCTGTTACATGGACTATTTTTTTTTTAATTGATGACATTTCCTACATGAATCTGTTGTTACACTGTTATCTTTTATGATGTATTTTCGGTTGCTAGAACTTGTATTTTTGTTGTTATTATTATTATTACCATCATCATCATCATCATCTTTGAAAGAGGCCCTGGAAGCACAGCCAACTTCAGAGACACACTGGGTAGCGACAAGACAGAGTCTTAGGGACTATTCTCATATTGCCCTCACTCTGAATGATGTGCATTGGGTAGAGTCTTGTCAATATTCAACTTCAGATTATTGGCCTCATCTAGCCATTTATTGAAGTCAGTAACTGCTTCAGCACTTGCACCCCCCTTTCACCTCCAATGAAACAGAAATAGACCGAACTGTCACCAGCACACTAATGGCACTTCTGTCACCCACCAATTTCATATAAATGTTAGAAAGCATAAAGGTTAGACTGGAACCCTGTGGAATCTCGTAACATGAATGTCATGGTGTTGAACAGAAATCCTACAATACTATCTTCTACAAATGGTCCTGCAGGTAGGAACATAACCATTGTTGTTGTTATTGTTGGTGTTGTTTCCCTCCATTTTAGTATACATTCATGGATTTGTATATATCCATAGCTGGAAATACAACTTTCTAGTAATTATGCTTAAGCTTCAACAAAAGCAGATATGCAAGTAATTATCCATTTGAAGATGGTGCTTATCAGCCAACTATTCAAATACTGAAAGCGGTGTAAGGTCTTCAATCTATTGCATTAATGGAGATGATCATTTATCTTTCCAGTGTTGTAATACGAGTATTTTAGCTGTCAAAAGGGCACAGAAAATCCATTTATGCTGGCAGTTCATTAATTTCCATGAAGTAGGTAAATAGTTTAAAGGAGTGTGTACATCAGCAAATATTAAAGACTGTTTCAGCGCAAAATATACACTTAAAAGAAGCATTTGCTCCATTACATCTCTAGCAATTAGCTGAAATGGTTAATTCCTTATTAAAGAGACATCGTGGTGTCCAACAGATACGTAACAATTTATTGCTGAACAAGATGCAACCTAAGATCCATAGATGCAACAGCTATAGACACCAAAGCGGCAATCAATTGATTAGGCAAAACGGACCAATCTAATTCCCAATTCCAATCTTGCTTAAAATCGTGTATTATATTTTTCCACCAATAACACATATTTATAGACATAGATTGTGGGTAACTTTGTCTGAATAGTTTCAATAAGTACTTCCAGTAACAACAGAGAGCTCGATGCTGTAAAAGCAGCTGGGCAAACCTAGTTAAACCAAGAAGAGCAGAACCATTGTGTCATCATGCATCCTATGACAAACTCATAGAACCAGCCCAGCAGATATCATGGTCAATGGTATTAATAAATGCCGCAGAAAAGTCAAGGAGAGGCAATAGGGTCGCACTCTCTCTGTCTCTTTCATGACAGAGGTCATCCACCATGGTTGAACAGAGCCGTCTCAGAGTGAAAACTGAGGCTGAACCCAAACTGAAATGATTTAGATAATCAATTTCATCCAAATGTTTTCGGAGTAGGATTGCCACCACCCTTTCTCAGCAACCTAGCTTCATAGTATCATTAGAAATGCTTGTCTAGAAGGGTGCCAAACTGGGATCAGGCAAGTTAGCAGAGGGCTTCTCTCGTTGTTTTAAAATTAGAGGAAAACCCCACACTTTCTCTCCCAACGTCTCAAAACCAATGTTAATGAAGATTGTACATGCTCACTATATTTTCCATTTCGTAATACTGGTGAAAGAGAGTGATGTACAAACTTCCCTCCACCTGCAGAAAATAAAGCAGAGGTAAAGAGGAATAGGCTGCAGGGACACAAACCCTGCAATACAGGAATAAGCAACCTGGTGCCCTCCATACATTTCAGACTACAACTCCCATAAGCTCTAGCCAGCACGACCAATGGTTATGAATACTGTAGTACATGCTGGATGAGTCTAATGCCTTCTAAAGTCACAGCCATTGCTGCAATAAGGAAGGGCTGTCCCTCTACCAAACAAAAGAATCATGTGGAGAGTAGAGTAGAAATTGGTCTAATTTGAAGACCTAAAAGTCTGGAGAGAATTTTTCAACTTTTGATTAACACACTAACCATAAACCCCAGTGAGTTTACATGATGCCCCACATGTAGTAACCTGTCTTCACTTGACAAAAAATAAAAATATAAGGATGGTTCCGGATCATTTTTTCATGATTCACAGTACAGAAAGAAATGGTTTATTTTAAGTAAGTAATGCTTACTACCTTAAAGTGTAATGCAGTTTCTAATGTTGCCTTTAAAACTTTTATTTTATTTAGTTCATTCCTTTAAGCATTAACTCCCAGTAGGATCACATAATATTGAGTTTAACTAGAAGCCTGATACTCTGAGTGACCAGATAATGGTTTTAATTGCCTTGTCATTTGCAGATTCAGCCCAATAGCACTGAAATTAATTTAGAACAAATATTAGGTGATAATGAAACTATAGTTTCTGTGTGTCTATTATCTTTGAATAAGGCAGATAAGGCAACTGGAGGTCATCAGCTTTAATAATGATAGTCACTATCTATTTAAGTAGTATTTTATAAAATATCAGCAATTTTTTTAGTGTTAAACCATAAAGTACATTCTGTTCTGTCACTAAAATATTTTGCATTCATTCCAGCACATAACATTTGCTGGATTAATGAAAAAAGAATGTAGTGATAGCTATTTAAGCCATTAAGGAAATAAGAGAAAACCACATGCATGATTTCATTTATTTGTTCATATTATAATAATTAGTTTCTGGCTTTAACATAGAACACATACAGATAAACAATTAACTTTGCAGAAGACTATATAAGACAACAGCTTGAATTGAACCTTTCAATTAGTGAGGATTCCATTGAATATATGCCAACCATAAAGAACTTTAAAAAATATGTCTGCTATATTGAGAGCTACTAAAGGATGTCCAGAAACCAACATCTGAACCTAGAACACTTAGTTTCACCATCTTGTCCACCCCCCACCAGCACCGTTTTAGCTGCTAGGTCAATATGATGTGATCTAAACAAGGATTTGCCCTAGGTGATAGCTATTTTTTCTGCCAGATATATTCTTCTGCCCTTAAGAATGTACTCTATGCCTCTGCTAACATATTGATTCTTGTATTTTTTTATTTTTGTTGCTGTTGTTTTACAGCACTCAAGTGAAACAGGCCTCTACACTGAGGATCTTGGGAGCTAAAACTGGACTACAGGGAAAGTCAACACGAGGGAGCAAAGACTACATATCCAGGTGACAAAGAAACATAATACATCACTTTGTTGCAAAATTATGGAGTAAAGCCCAGAGATGTGAAGGCCCGGGGGAATAAAAAGGAAAAATTCAGAAAAACCCTGTTTTCCCCCCAAGCCTGTTTTGTTTTTTCTGAAAAATTGAAAAAAATTGAAAAAAATGAAGAAAAATTGAGTATGGAATGTTTTATTTTAGCATGATGAATAAAATGTTGATAGTTTCTTCTTCTTCTTCTTCTTCTTCTTCTTCTTCTAATGTATTTTGCCTGATCCTCATAAACTGGCAATACCAAAACCGGCATCTTGTAGATGCATTTGTTACCCAAAAAAGTAAAAAATTTAAAAAGTAAATTCAATTTGTAATAATTGTTTGACTACACTGTACTTTTAATATACCAAATGCGATACTTTTATGCCAAACCAACTTGTACATAATTTCATTTTATGTTCCTAAAGTAACAAATTGACTTTCAACCTGTAAAAAGTGCTACTTTGAATTTTTACACTTTTTCTGAAATTTCCATCCCCCCCCCCCCCCCCCAAAAAAAAAAACCTGGATTTTTTCCATGGCTTCAAAATTTCTGAAAATTTTACATCTGTAGTTAAAGGCAAGACAGGAAGAGTTAACAACATTTTTTTGTGAAAGGTATTAGTTCTGAAGGGCAGGGTGGGACACATGGTACCGAGAAAGCTTTTTGGGAGAAAGCATCAAGGGTAAGAAGCAATGACTGAAACAGCAAGACAATTTCACTTTAGAGTTAATGTGGTAGAGTTGTGAGAATAACAAGATGAACACAGCAAGAAAAGCTGGAACACTATCCCAGTATAATAGTACTTGAAAAGGCGTCAAGAAGCTAGTGTCACACATGCTTTTGGGAGATGCTACTGAAAAGAATAAAGCAAATACTGACTTTTGGGGTGAGACAATGTAGTTTCCATTAGGTTTTTATCCTGCTTCCCAGTTAACACATAGAAAGACAACCCTTGGAAGTGGATAGTGATTCCTTAATTTAGGATTGGGGGGGTTGCTTTCGCTTTCCTCTGATGCAGAACCTGTCCAACCGCTTTCCTCCATCTCCAAACTGCATGTCAGATTTGACCCTTGTGGTTGTCTTTTATCTCTAAAACAGAGTTTGGTTTGCGGCAAAGGAACAGAAGCAGATACAAAAGAGCCAGACACAAAGCAAACTCCAGAACACGAATACCAAGTTTGTTTGTCAATGCCATGCCCTTATAGATGATGTTGACTGGTATACATGTATTTCTGATAGCATTTATACAGTAAGGCTTTGTTACATAACTGAAGCGGAAGATAATTTTCTTCCACAAGTCAAACTTCAGTTTGAATTAAAGGTGCTAAGGTTTCTTTAAAAATATTAATGTAAACTGGCTGCTATATTGCAGAAAGAAATTAAAATGCAATTTGCCTAACTGCAAAATCTTAACTGGTTAAATCCAGTTAAAAAAACCAACCAATCCAAACAAAGGATGGATTACGAATAAAAAGGTGTGATTCAGAATAGAAGTTAATTTTCATACACTAAAATTCCAACCTCTAACCCTCACTAAAAAAATCAGAAAACTAAGTAGCTCACTGTGATGCAAGATATGGGAATTAGGGATGTTGAATACATTTGCAATGGAATCAAATGAGTTCGGATTTCTATGAATCAGACCTACGGATTCTGCAGTGGACCTGCTATTCCATAGTTGCACAGATTCCATGGACTTGCTGACCATTTTTTAAAAAACTTTCTGGAATTTTATGCAAAAATATGTGAAACACCAGACTGAAGATGTGCACTTCCCCCATTGAGTAAAGTATATATTTGCACAAAAACAAATTTGCACAAATTCAGGAAACTGGAAAAAAATCCGATTCCATCAATGAGTTGACAATCCGCAAAACAGATGGAATGGATTTTACAAAATCCATACATCCCTAGGGAAAATGTATAGGAAAACATTTAAAATGTTCTTCTGGCTTGGAATATGTTAGGAAAAAGGGACAGAACCATTTAGTCCACAGATAGAACTCAGGAAGAAGAATTCCATTTGGTGATGTAACAGTAATCTCTGCATTTTATGTTTAAAACATGCATTTTAGGAGACTTGCTAATTATTGGTGTACAGTAGAAATCAGCAACTGGTAAACTCTGGACTAAATCCAGACTCAAACGATATTTCCTGGCCGTTAAGTTACCAAAACAGAAGTTAAAGATATGTTGGGAGGCAGGGTGGGTGGATTAAGAATGTTTTTTTAGTAGAATTCAGAACAAAGCACTGCACCTATAACATTAAAGGACACCATCCCCTAACATTTACCTGGGATTAGGGATGTACAGGAATTTTGTTTCAGTTCACAAATCATCAGAACTTGCCCCATTTACAACCCAAACATGAAAGCATTTTTCTGAAAGAACTTGCACATCCCTGAACTTATAATCACATTTGAAAAATAGTTTTTTTTAAAAAAAAAATTAACACTTTAAAATGCACAGTATCCCTGTTCGAAGTGGAGTTTGAAAAACCTGGGTGAGCTTGAGCATCCTTTGGGTAGGATCCAACAGGGACCTACTGCTGGCGATAAGCACTGCCTCTACTGAGTTGGTTAGTCAACAAAAAAGTGAACTACGCAAAGTTCTTACATGTTGTTAGTAGACCTGTATAATCTGGCTTAACCAGCAACTTGATAGTTCTTTCACACAGGCTGACAATATATGGCTTTCACCTTGAAATTGTTTTGGCCAGCCGTATGATTCATGAAGTCAAAGACATAAGGTTGTTATTCTCTCCCATAGGAAGTAAAAGAGAGACAACCCCCACCTCCAGCTTTTGGGAAGAGAGTATGTTTCTGTGTGCCGTGCTATCAGTTCCTGAACAGAAAGGAGACACCTATAAAAGCAAATCCGCAAGCTTTGTTGTTCAGTCTTGCTCCAAGGGACAATGTGCACATATAACCTTTTCTGGCTCAAAGAACAGCTTCTATCTATAATGGGGACTCTCATAGACACCTGGCTATGATAGACTGACTAGTTGGAAAGAGGTGTGAGCTTTCTTTGCATTTCTCTATCAATAAAATGTCATCTTTTTGAACAAGTGCATTAGTTTCACCTTGGTAATACAAAGAATCTATTCTGACTGGGACCTAACAGAATTAGGCCTCAAGATCAATATACTGCTGGTTCCTGGTTTGCGTATGTGGCCTCTACTGCCATTGGCGGCAATGGAGCCCTTCTAGAGGAAATGGATGTTTCCTCTAGAAGGGGCAGGTTGCACCTTCCAGAAACGTGTGCTTCTGGTTGTTTGGGGGCTTGCCCCCGGAACCACGAAATCTACGCTAGTGCTGATAGGGCCCCTCCACACGCATTGGGAACTGGCAGTGCTCACGGGCAGCGATTGGTCCCTGTTGGATCCTAGCCCTGGTTTTTACATCCTTTCTTGGGAGTAGGTCCTACTGAACTCAATAGGGCTTACAATGTAGTTCTGACTTGGAATACCTTAGAATTATTATTTTTTTGGCCTATATATAGTGATCACACAAATAGGATGATGTGATGTAAGGATTTATAAGCATAAATTGTGGTAACTGCATTAATGTAATCAGATTATTCCATACAAGCAGTCATCAAACACACAGTGCATCGATATTGGCTTGGTTCATATACAAAGACTATTGGAAAGGAGACAGCATCCTGGTGTATGCTGCCTAATTGCTCTTGCTGCAAGCAGAAGCAGCTAAACAACACACAGCCCTTCCATCAATAAACTGATTAACACTACATGTATACTCCAAACTCTGGCTTGTCTCTCCCCTTGACAAGAAAGAGAAAGAAGAAAAACCCCATGTTTTTTTCTTAGGTTATTTCTCTGGCTTGTCGGGGATGTTCCGGATTCACAGATAATGTCAACCAAACCACAGATTGAAGGTCTATGGGTTGCTTAGCTGTTTCCGCTGATCGGAAAACATGCAAAAACATGCTGCCTCATTCTTATATGTGAACCAACGCACTGTTTATCACATAAGATGCAGACAATCTATTCCAGAAAGGTTTTAACTATTTTAATTAGTACTGTTTTCCATCGCTTTGCTTCTAAAAGCAGGTGTTTTTAGTATCTTAAATTCAACTTTACATGTCTTCGAAAGAGAATAAAATGATAAACAATGCTTTTCATAATCCATAAACTATTGGAGTAGCTTCTATGGAAGCATAATAGTACAGCTTTATCAAAAGCTACTACGGACAGAACCATTTAGTCCAATGAAAAGTGTAATCACAAGTTCTTAAAGTGGAAAAAGAACTTTTCTTTCATACAAAATGATAATACTAATTCCCACAAAGATAGAACTGGATCTCAGGAAGAAGAATCCCAGCATAAACATACATGTTTCTGATATGGTAGTAATAAACTCTGTATCATTTGTTTAAAATATGCATTTCAGGAGACTTGCTAGATATTGCTGTATGGCAGTAACCAGCAACTGGTAAACTGGACTAAATCTAGCTCAAATGACGTTATCTGCCCATTAAATTACCAAGACGGGGGAGGGCAGTCTCATGTTAGCTATTGTCTTGAATTATATTGTTGTTGGCTATTTTGCACAATGCTAATTTTGATAGCTGCCTTGACTATGTCACGACAACGGCAGAATATAAATCCACCAAAGAAACAAGTTTAAAAACATCTAACATCAGTTAGCACATTCTTATGGAAAGAAAATTCACGTAAAGAAAGAATTTGAGTTATTTTACAGTACTTTTCAAAATCAAACTTGACATAACATTTAAAAACAGGGTCAAGTCCACCATAGCTCAGAAGCAGAACAGAGAGATTAAATGCCATGCTAAGTAAATATAAAAGCTTGCCAATGACTTTAGCATGATTGGTTTAGTATAAATGATAATAATCTTTGGACTAAAATAAATGAAACAGCAGGAGAACCATGATAGGATATCCCTTAAGTGGTGGATTATTTTTTGAGTTAAAAGCAGCCAGGGGTGACCACTGTGACTGAATCAGATATGGCAATGCACTAAAAACATACAGCTCCCTGCACTGTGGACCTTATCTGGTAAGGCTTGCAGCTGTGACTGCTTTAAATTTTTTATTTTTTTCTAAAATGTGAAACTTCTGTCATGGATCTTTCACTATTTCATCTAGTTGTGCTCTTATTCTTAAAAATGTGCTTATATAAAGAAAATAGTACTATTTTACAGGACTAAGACTTATTAAATGCCACAATGGTTAGGGCTTTTCCTATATATTATAACTATTAAAAGTTTGACACAGTGAACAATATATTTCTATATTCCTAAGGAAGGGTAGGGTGCTGTTCTATGTTGGCCCAGAAATCTTGCTCTTGTTTTTGTAAAAAGGTGACAAATGTGAATCCATCCTCACTGCTCTCTGTTCAAAGAGAGATTTCTTAGGTCTGATGACAGGATCTGCCTGCTTACAAAGCTTTTGCCCCTTAAATTGTAGCTCAGGATTGCTGTAATCTATCAGTGCACAGCTCCTTTGAAAACATTAGAAATGGCAACATTCATCTAACCGGATAGAAGGTGTTTAATCTGTTCTGGATGGGGTTGCACTCCCCCTGAAGGAGCAAGTTCGTAGCTTGGGGGTTCTTCTAGAACCATCTCTGTCACTTGAGGCTCAAGTGGCCTTAGTGGCACGGAGTGCCTTCTACCAACTTCGGCTGGTGGCCCAGCTACACCCCTATCTGGACAGGGATAACCTAGCTTCAGTTGTCTATGCTCTGGTAACCTCAAATTAGATTACTGCAATGTGCTCCACCTGGGAGTGCCTTTGAAGACGGTTCGGAAGCTGCAGCTTGTGCAAAATGCAGCGGCCAGATTGATATCAGGAACCAGAAGGTTCGAACATATAAGACCGACACTGGCCCGCTTGCATTGGCTGCTTGAATGTTTCCGACTCCAATTCAAGGTACTGGTTTTAACCTATGAAGTCTTACACGGCTTGGGACCACAATACCTTATGGAACGCCTCTCCCCAAACCAACCTACCCGTACACTACGATTAACATCTAAGGTCCTCCTCCGAGTGCCTACTCCGAGGGAAGCTCGGAGGATGGAAACAAGGGAGAGGGCCTTTTCAGTGGTGGCCCCCCAACTATGGAACGATCTCCGTGATGAGGCTCACCTGGTGCCAACACTGTCATCTTTTCGGCGCCAGGTGAAGACTTTTCTCTTCTCCCAGGCATTTAACAACACATGTAGAGCTTTTTAACCGACCCCTGGAAAGTTTTAAATGATATGCAGTTTGTTTTTAGGCTTTTATGGTTTTAATTTTTGTATATTGTTTTTTAAATGTTCAATGTTTTTAATTTTTGTAAATTGTCCAGGGAGCTTCGGCTATGGGGCGGTATAGAAATGTACTAAATAAATAAATAAATAAATTTATCTACATGAAGTTCTCATATGTCCCTTTTCTTATATCACACCAAACATACCAGGTGAAACATTCAACTTTTGCAATAAAGAAACTTCAACTGTGCTGACACTCACCTCAAACACTATTCAAGGTAAAGTTGAGAAAGCACCTCTGCTTAGGAAGAGTCTATCCACTTCTGTATTTAAACAGAAGACTATTTAGAGGAAAGAAGCAGGGTGAGGCTATCTAAACCCAAGAAGCAGGATGCTTTCCAAAGTTAACTACAGACTGTTGTTATTTAAAGCCAAGTAGAAGCAATATTAAAGTTTTATAATAAACTAGATCAGAAGTAGAGTTGACCTAACTTTTTGGTTCTTAATGGATTTGAAAAAAGTGAATAATTAACCATGCTGTTTAAGCATATCTTTATGCGATTTTGTACATTAGATAATACATTTTATTGTTGGACATTTGTAAAGGCCTTTAAACTTGTTTGCAATTTAAAAGATCATTTATTGAAGTTACTCATCACAAAATATATTAGAGAACTTCCTTAAAGTTGTACCACTGTTTTCCTGCTGCTTGATATGGATGGAATAGATTTGCTGTTTTAATTTGTTCAAGAGCTTTCTAGTCCATAGATGTGGAAAGCAGTTGGACTGATAGGATTCCAGACACCCAGAAATCTTAAATGATTTCATGTTAAATGGGGGATATTCAAGTCTTTGGTTCTGAGAATATTGGTTTTGCACTATTGCTACAGCTAGACCACCTACTGGATTGCTATCACTCTGATCCACAACTCGTGTACATTATTCTTTATTGACAAATCAATTAAAAGGATGAATTGACTCAATAGGAAAATCATAAAACCAGGCCAACCATAATAGAGAAGGGATGAATGAATAAAATGAACAAGTTTATCCACCAATGTACAGGGTAAATTGACACAAGTTGCTGAGACAGCATTTTGTTTAAATAGCTTCTTAGGAAGCAGAGAGATTCACAGGCTGTGGTAAAACAAGTGTCAACTGACAATGAAGCAAGGGGGGAAATAATTAAGGGAATATTGATAAAAACATTAAGACAAGCAATAAACAGTTCTTTAAATACATCACAAATAGCAGACCAGCCAGAAGGGTGGTCAGATTGTTATGCATGGTGTTGAGGAAGTAGGCAGAGAGAAAGGAGACTTTTTAAACCTCTTAATTAATGCTAAAGAAATCTGAAATCCACAATAGGGCAACACAAATGTCACAAAATAGTGAGAAAGCTTTCAGGTTGTCCAGATTTCAGATTTCACCCTGCTGAGTTTTGGAAAAGGCCAATACTTTTGTCTCCTCCAAAGCTCAGCATAAGATCAGACTCCCCACTCCTGAAGATATGACTCTCAGGTTATGCTAAATTTTGGAGCAGAATACAGCACATTCAGGGAGGATAAGAATCAGGAGTAAATGCAAGTTATTGCAGACTAGTAAGCCAAGCCAAAAATTATGGGCTCATATGGCAGTGACCAGGTTCAGATGATGGCAGGGGCGAAAGAACCCATCATGGCTTCTTTCCCCATCCTGCGCATGCTGGTCACGTGACCACGATTTACATAATTATCTGCAATACAGTGCAGGTCACCATGTTGCCTGAATGTGGTGCGACTAGGGTAGCTTCTTATTCACCCTACTACTCTTGACTTGCACCCATGACTTCACCCTAATGATCATCCGAACGTGGCAAGTGACTCCGGTCACAAAGAATAAGCTGGGATTCCAGAGAATCCTGACATCGTGAACGAACTATGTGCTAGTGCACACAGCCTACTCTTGCTTTGTTGCTCCCCATGTCTGCATCTGCTTAACAACCCAGGAAAGGTTTGCTTAGAGTGTTGTCCAAATTTGGCTCCTGGCTTGTTTCCTCCTTTACAAACCATAATCCTGGCTTGCAAGGGGAACAACATGCCAGGATCTCTGAATCTAATGATACACTAATCAAACACTTTGTCATATTTCTCAGTCCCTCAGGCAAGCACGCGTTCTGGCAAACTGACATGGGACACCCAAATCAGTGAGACTTCTTTAAAGCAGGAAATCCCACGGAAAGCTTAATAGTTACACACTTCAGAAATCATACAGCTGATGGTCAGTAGCTACAGGCTCCAAGAAATTTCAGAACAGTCAAAAGCTAATCACTACTACTGTGACAAGATCCCCATCAACGTGGTTTCCCCGTTGCCATCTCCACAGTTCTGAACACAAGGGAAGGTCAATCCATACATGGGTTCCAAAACCGGACAAGGGAGGGGGATGATTCCTGACATGATCTCTCAGGCAATCAAGGGAGCCTTAACTCTGTGAAAGCTTTCCGGAATGCAGACCAGATGTTTCCAGCAAAGACTTCTCGCCTTTGCAACAGCTTAAAAAGGGAGGCGTAGGCCTCCTCTGGACCACTAGACAGACAGGGGAATTTGGCCTTTTAGTAACACCCTTGTCCAAACTGGGTGGCACAGCTCAGCCCACCAAGATGACGCTTCAATCTGGGTGATCCTTCTGCAAACCCCGACCCTTTTTTCTATCTAGTTTTCATAGATAGCCTCTCTGCGAAGGCAAGCAGGTGCTGGGGTGAGTAGGGCAACTCCCCATCCCTGCTCTGAGAATGCTGACAGAGATAACCTCATTTTGACATCCCAGAGGCCAAACAGGCCCAAAGCCTTCCAGACTACTTCTAATTAAATCGTAGCTAAAAACTACAAGAACCCAGTGCCTTAACTATCCCTGCCCCCCTTACTGGTTTGTTCAGGAGCTGCGGTAACATAATTTCTCCAGAATTCTGGCTTATCGTTCTGTACGAATCCAGCCACTGCAGCACTCCTGGCTCTATATTTTTTGAAATTGTTCCAAGCTCTTCAGATTTTCAAAAAAATAATTGGCAAGGTTGATCCTCCCCTTACTTGCCCTTATTACACAAAGAATGGAATACTGTATGATTGAGGCTAGATTGGGTCTCATGGGAATATCTTATTAAAAATAAATGCAAATATTTTGACTTTGCAGAAACACATTTAAGAATATCTCTTCTGAAAATATATTTTAAAAATCCAGCATGTGGAAAAGAATGAAAGTGTTTACAATATACAGACATTTAGTCAGAAGAAAAGAAGAGTCAGCTCACACAGACTTATCTAAAAGCTGAAAACTGGGTAAGTCCCATGATAGCAACAGCTCAGTTGAAGAAACTGAATATCAGAGAAATGCACAGAAGAATTCAGATAGTGTTATTTTTTAAATTCAAAGATAAAATCATTCAATGGCATACCCTTTTTTATCTTACTATTATTAGCTTTTCAACAAAAGGACACATTGCTATCAATGGCTTTTAAGAAAAGGAAAGCCCAGAGATATTGAGGCTCAGTATAATACTTTCCAGTATAAAAGCATATGAATTCACATAGAATGTCTTTCAGTTAAAGCAACAAGATCAATTAGATCAGCAACAAATGAAACCCATTAACTTATTATGCTTATTGCTGTTACCACAACATATTTTCATGCCATGTATTCTGGCGGGAGACCAAAATGGGCAAATCCTGAGCATCAGTATTACTATTTGTTTTCTGTGCAATGGAAGAGTAGCTGCACAGCGCAGAAGAATCCAGGCTGATCATTTCCCCCTGGATAAGCAATGAATTTGGACATAGTCTCCAAAAGACCTAAGCCACTGCACAAATTTCATTATTTAAATGGGTCTCCAAAAGGAACCGGTGAGACAGAGAGAGAATACAAGAAAGCAATGTAAGATGAGCAGGAATAACTATGTATTATTGCTTGAAACGTTGGCCCTGGGCAGTAGGGAAGGTAAAGAAACAAAGAACCTTTGAGTACTTGAATAAAAGGGGTTGAAAAGGATAACAGAGAATAAAAATGAATGAGAAAGAGGCCTCAGAGCAGGCTGAAACCAAGGGACAAATTAGATGACCTATGTGCCACACTGAAATTAATCAACTCTCTTGCTTCTCTTTCTATTTTGGGGAAAGATTCAAGCATCTTGCCAAGATTAATCAAATGCTGATTTCCAGCCTTTTCATACATGAATTTCCTGTACTGGTATCACCTGTATGTATTTGGAAAATGCAATGCCCCATGTGAAAACTATAATGTGTGATGACACACATATCTATTCCACGATGTGCATACCTAGGTTCTTTTAAGTGATCTTCTCTTGAGTTGAGATTATTCCTTGTATATACCTGCTGAACAAGAAGGACACAAACCCTTGTGCAATTTTTTTGTGACTGCCTACTACCCAGCTAGAGTTCTATAAAATTCCAAATGATGGTATACACAGGCTTAGATATCAAACTGTGAACAAACCAACCACTCACTCAAATCTCGCCACATTCACATGCAGTACTACAGAAACATGCACATTGCATCATGCCTGACACATGACATACAGGGTAAATCTAATTTCCGACACTGAAATGATATTTGTGTAGTAAACTCCAATATGTGAAGCAGCTTCTAGTCTGCTTCACATATTGGAAAATGGAAAATGTCTCAAAAAGAGAAAATTAACAAGTTTATGAATACTCAGCATTTATCAATGGTTCAGCAACAAACATGTTTGGCTCTCCACATAATGAAATATATTACTTCTTGAGGCCTATATTTACACTTGAACAAACTATTGTTTGATATGACATTAATTCTGTTTCCTGTGTTTAGTTTAGTTACTTGGAATATGCATGTATTTGTATCAGTATTCAGAACAAAGTACTGTACTTATAACATTAAATCCAATATCCTTTAATGCTTACCTGGGTAGGGATGAACGAGGATTTTGATTCAGTTTGCAAATCATCAGAACTTGCCCTGTTTGCAACCTGGTGTCACGTTTCCCGAGTCTGAGCCTAGCAGTTGCACATTCAGGGTCCAAGAGTTCCAAGGTGATCAGCAGAAACAGGGATCAAGCAAAAGGCAGTGTCTCCACAGTCCAGGTTTACACAACAATGTTCTAAGGCAACGCAGCTCTCAACAGGCAAGTGGGGGGGGGAGGGTCAGAGTTCATCAAGATAGCAGACAACAAGGTCTCAAGGCAACACAGCAGACAAGGGCAGACAGATGGAGAGTCAGAGTTCAGTCCATATGTACTCATGACACAAATCCAGTCAAGTCTGAAGGCAAGGGAAGCTGGGTTCTGGTCAATATTGCTTTCAACTATTCAACCTTACACTGATGCTTTTATGCAGAGGCTGTCAGACCCAAGCTTCAGTTGTGAGCTCTTAAATCCTCCTTCTGAACAAGCCTATATGTGAGTAGAACTTTTCTCATAAGGAAGCCTCTGAGTCTTCTGAGTTCCCATCTTTTCAGGCGGCATCTTTCCAAGGGCTTGGAGATTTCTCTGCCTCCACTTCTGAGGCACAGTCGTTGTCCTCCACAGATGATGCCCTCATGGGAGTCACTGCTGAGGGCCTGGGTTCTGCCTGGTCTCCTGGCAGAGCCTGGGCATTACTCTTATCAGGCGGTTTCTGGTCCTCCAGCACTTCCTCTGAGGAGGAGTCTTCCAGCAAGGGCATGACACCCTGAACGTGAAAGCATTTTTCTAAAAAAGCTTGCACATTCCCAAACTTACTGTCAAATTTTAAAAATGCATTTCTTAAAAAACAAACAAACACCACATGCACTTTAAAATGCACATTTTTCACAAATGACAAATACACATTTTCATGCTTGTCAATGGGGGAAAAGTATACACTTTGAGGAAATGCACCATTTTCCTGTTCAAAAAGCACACTTTGCTGTTTAATCAAAAAGTAGATCAGGTAGCGAATGAAAATGGGAGCACAAAGAACCAAGCTTCGAAGTGGAGTTTGAAGAATCTCAGCAAGCATGAGCATTCCTGGTTCTCCCATCCCAACCTGGAGGTAGCTCTCATTGAACTCTGTAGGGCTTAATTTTGTGTAGACACACACATTGTTGCACTGCAAACCTGCTTTTTATCTTAGACATGAAGTGTATTTCTTGGCCCACTACTCCATTCTCCTTGCTTACAATTCAACTGTAAAAAACAGAACCTAGTCTCAACACATCTGAAGCCTGTAATCTGCTTATTTAGGCTATAATAGAGGCACAAACAAATGGAGGCATTACACACAAATATTTATTTATTATGTTTCTATACCCAAAGCTCTCAATAGAAGTCAGTTTCCAGTCTATAAATTTGTTTTCACAATTGCAACCCAACGTTAGTAGTTCAAGAGCTACTTACAGCAACATTTTTTTTAAAAAAAGGACAATCTGAACAGAATTCCTGTAATTTAATATTACATTCACTAAAGACCTTTTGGATGCTTGGTCCAACTAAGAGGAACACAAAACTAGCACCAGCTAGTTACTGGGCCCAATTCAAGGTGTAGTACTAGTGTACAAAGCCCTGAATGGCTAGGACCAAGGTACTTGTAGGACCGCCTTCAACAGTACTGAACAACTCCAGATAGATTGGCCAGGGAGGCCCTACTTATGGTAGCCTTGAGGAATGTGTTCCTAAGTCTTATTTACTGGCAGTAAGAGCTTTAAGCTAAAATATCCTAGCATTTTGACCATGCCTTTGGCTACCACTGGACTGCAGCCCAAGAGGTTCTCCAAAATTCAATTTGGCCCTCAGGATGAAAGAAGTTCAGTGCATCTGCAGTAGAGATCCAGTTGTTCCTAACATTGTTGCCATTCAGCTCCCAGCTGAAGATATATCTATTTGTACAGGCTTTAGGGATATAGGCAAGTGTTGTATCTGCATTTTATTATGTTTATAATTTAGAGTTATGATTTTAATAGTGTTTATATGTTGTACTCTTTTATATGGCTTGTTATCCATCCTAGGCTCCTTGTAAGAATGTGTGGGATATACATCAAATAAAAACATAATTGTACAATCTATGGCTGTCCTTGATATTTTGTTGATATTATGAAATAAATACCCATGCACAATAGGAAGGGCATGTGTGTAACTCTTTAGCCCTGTCCTGCCTTAAAATATATATCAATGGGAAGCAGTATATTTATACAGTTAACTATGCTATAAAGTGTAGTTCTATGACATACTGGTGTATACAGGTAAAATTATGAGTGGCAATGCAAACAATCACAGTTAATCCCCCTTCCTATAAAACCCTTTTAAACAATGGCATTACATTAGACAATAGAATTATGAGCTCATGCTTTACAAATGAGACAGAAAGTCAATTATTGTACATACATTCACTATCAACATAGAGGAGGGCATAATCGATGATCCCATCATCTATTTTACAAAGCCTTTGATAAAAACAAACAAACAAACCAAACAAACATTCATGGCTTAAGCTTGGAAAGCATCCAGGGCTCTCAAGGCACTGGAAAGATAATGAAGATTGTATTTACATTAAGTACTGAAAGGTTGTTATGGAGGTGAGACTAATCTTTACCTAGCATGCTTATATCATTTTACATTAACCCTCATGTACTCTGTCCCCAAAACCATTGCTACAATTGATAATTTATACGAGATGTAGTTTTAAGCAATGGTTTATGTTTCCCAAATATACTGAAAAACATTATTAAAAACAATAACCTTTTTTATAGGGCATTCGTATTTGGTCAAGATATTGGCATTCACACTGAATAATGCTACAATTTCACCGAATTTAATGTTATTAATTATTACTTACCTACTGTACAAGTTATATTCAGTCACATTAAGGAGATATAACCTTTAAACTGTAACCTGTATTGCTTTGAACACTTGAAGTCCTTCAGTATATAATGCTTACTTGGTACAGTTTATACTATTTTATTATTAAATCATACAGCAGCAGAATTTATGTGTTACTTTACAAAACTGAAAATATTAATTAGTACATTGATTAAGTAAGAGTATTCCAGACTCAATATTTGCAGAATGGTTCAAAGCATTCTTGTTAGACAAGAAGGGGCAAAGCAAAGTTATGACTGTCATCCGTTACTTTTGGTACAACAAATATTTCTTTATCATACTTTTTTCTGTGTATGGAAATCACAACACAAAAACATCTTTTTATATATTTGGAGAAAATTAATTATTGTACATGAAGAAAACTAATTCTACTGATCAATTCTACTGAATTCTACCAATTCTACTGATTAATATGAAATCTGCAACAGTACCAACATAGCTAGATGATCTTCAAACTTAACAATTGTTCTCCTTTATCAAGAAATTTGCAATTCTAAACAGAAATTAAACAGGATATTCAGAAAGTGTTCTCACAACATGCTAACCCACAATGGGTTGTTAGCATGAACAATCCACAATGGGTTGGCATCGTGTGAACCTGGGCCAATTTTATCAGGGTGACTTGTCAGGATCACAGTCAAAGTGGGGACGGGGTCCTGGCAGGAACCGGGGGCAGTAGCAGCCCCTTAGAAGTGCCAGTGTGTGTGTGGGGGTGTGCTGGCAAGGGAAAAGGGATGAAAAAAGGGTGGCTCTGACCGCGATTGTGGTCAGAGCGGGGATGGGGGCTTTTCGGCAGACAAGACAAGTTCTGCCAAGTCCCCTGAGATGCCAGGTGGAGCTGGCTGGAGGACTGAGAAGGGAGGGGGATGACTGTGGGTGACATGTCTGATTGTCTGGTGGGTGCTCCAACCACACCCTGTGGCTTGTTCGCAAAACAATTCACAGTATGTGGCTAGTCGTGCATGATGGGTTGGCATGTCATGTGAAAGCATCCTATATCTCTTTACAAACACATGTCAGATTTTAAGCAAAGAACACAAGGAAAGATAGAGTGAATGTGCCAGTTCACATGATGAACAGCCTACTGTGAAGCCTGTCAGTACAGGCAGCCATTTTGAAAATTTAACACCAGGCTGTACCTTGTTGTGGGTTCTGCAAGGGTTAAAGAATCCTTGTATAATTGATGTTCTGTTGTTGAGTTAAACAACCCTTACATAACTCTCATGACAAAAGCCGTGCCCAGGAATTGAACATGCAAATCCTGTCCTGGCATTTACCAACGTACACAATGGCCATCCTTTCCAGATAGGGTTGTAGGTGGCATTCCAGCCTAAGCTGGTAAAATGCACTCCTGGACACCATAGTCAACTAGACTTCCCCAGTCAGTGCAGAGTCTAGGAGGAATCCCAGACAATACACTTAGTCTTTTAGGGAGAGTGCAACCCCATCTAAGCTCCAGACATTCTTGGATGAGACCGATTATCTGAATACATTTCAGTTGGGTTTCAAGTCTGGCTTTGGTATGGAAACAGCCTTGGTAGCCCTGTATGATGACCTATGTCAGGAGAAAAACAGGGAGAGTGTGACTCTGTTGATTCTCCTTGAACTCTCAGCGGCTTTCAATGCCATCAGCCATGGTATCCTTCTGGAACGACTGGCTGAGTTGGCAGTGGGAGCTACTGCATTACAGTGGTTCCGCTCCTACCTGGTGGCTCGGCTCCAGAAGGTGGTGCTTGGGGGACATTGCTCGGCCCCTTAGATTCTCCAGTACAGGGTTCTGCAGGGGTCAGTTTTGTCCCCCATGTTGTTCAACATCTACATAAAACCATTGAGTGCAGTCATCCAGACTTTGGAGTGTACAGCTCAATTTCTTCTTCTCATCTTCATCAAGTGAGGCTGTGGATGTGCTGAACCGGTGCCTGGCCACAACTATGGACTGGATGAGGGCCAATAAACTGAAACTCAATCCAGACAAGACTGAGATGCTGTTAGTGGGTGATTCTGCTAACCGGATGGAGGGTGTTCAACCTGTTCTGGATGGGTTTACACTCCCTCTGAAGGAGCAAGTTCGTAGCTTGGGGGTTCTTCTAGAACCATTTCTGTCACTTGAGGCTCAGGTGGCCTTGGTAGCATAGAGTGCCTTATATCAACTTCAGTTGGTGGCCCAGCTACATCCCTATCTGGACAGGGATAACCTGGCTTCAGTTGTCTATTAACCTCCAAACTAGATTACTGCAATGCACTCGACGTGGGGCTGCCTTTGAAGACGGTTCAGAAGCTGCAGTTTGTGCAAAATGCAGCAGCCAGATTGATAACAGGGACCAGAAGGTTTGAACATATAAGACCAACTCTGGCCCGCTTGCATTGGCTGCCTGTATATTTCCCAATTCAAGGTGCTGGTTCTAACCTATAAAGCCTTATACAGTTCGGGACCACAATACCTGATGAAATGTCTTTCCTGACATGAACCCACCCGTAGACTATGTTCAACATCTAAGGTCCTTCTCTGGGTGCCTACTTCGAGGGAGGCTCGGAAGTCGGCAACAAGGGAGAGGGCCTTTTATATGAAGTGATCTCCCTGACAAGGCCCACCTGGTGCCCACATTGCTATTTTTTCAGCGCCAGGTTAAAACCTTTCTCTTTTCCCAGGCATTTAGCAAGATGTGATGAGCTTCATTGATCCTGGATCTGTTTTTATAGTTGTTTATAAGGCTGTTTATAGTTGTTTTTAGAGGTATGTTTCTGTGTATGTTTTGTGGTTTTAAATTTTGTATATTGTTTTTAATTGTTCCAATCTTATGTAAACTGCCCAGAGAGCTTCGGCTATGGGGTGGTATAGAAAAATAATAATAATAATAATAATAATAATAATATCTAAGATCAGTTGTAAATTTACACCAATACTATCTCTGTCTTGTTTGGATTAAGTTTCAGTTTGCTTCTGTTTCAGTTTCAGGAGGAGCTCTTGGCTTCTCCTTCCAAGAAATGAACAAAGATTAATAAGTGCATACTCAGCCAAAGACAGAATGCTCCCCAAATTCACGCATTTTACTTCCCTCTGAAACACTGCTGAGCAACATAAATAATTATATTGTAATTGTTACAATAATTTGTAAAAATTCAATAATTTTTACAAATGATTGAATCAGAGTCCTTTCTATATTAGGTCCCATACACACTTTTGAAAACGTACTATTCCACAATCAACAGGAAGCAGAATTAAAGCTATGGATCCACATGGTGCTTAATATAGTGTTATACCCTGCATAACAATCCCACAATGCCAAGCCCCAACATTAAGGTTGTAAATCAGCGTATTCAAACAGAAGTACAATTCAGTTCTAGAAAGCTTGAAGTATCTCCCTGTTTGGTGAGGTTTATAATGGCTAATGTTTCTCTCAGCCATCACATTACTGAAATCAGATTAGGGATTTCCTGTTCCCTCCCAACCACAATCCAACCTCTAATTATTTTCCCCTCTTTGCCATATGTGCATACTTGTGCTTGTTCATAAATTTTATTAGTTCAACTGTACTTTATTCTAAAAAGTGTGCTCACACATATTTTGGTGCAAAAGTGAGTTATTTTTTTAAAAAGGGACCACATATTTAATGCCAGGAAATGGCAGAGCCATCAATATGGACAGACACATTTTCCATGAACCATAACAACCTCCCCACTAGGTGCATCAATGGTGCTTTGCCAGTCCATAATGCACAGGCAGGTACTGCAATGCTGTTCTAAGTCAGAAAATCTCCACAACAGAAGAAAGAAGTCAAGTTCCAAGCGCGTTCGCTGTTCTTTCCTGCACAAATGTATCTCTCCTTTGGATCACAGCCAAAGACTGCAATCATAAGATCTAAATTGAAAGAAACTACCTTTAAAGCACACTGGAATAAATCTAGTTTAACAGATTTAGAAGAGTAAAAAAAAGAAGCTTACTGTCAAACAGGCAATATTATAAAACCTAATATTATGATTGGCCAATGCAATCTCTTTCCTGACACTGTTAGATGCTGTTAGACAGTTTTATCCTAGATTAAATTTTACTTCAAATGGTTTGAAGAAAGCTTGTGATCAATGGCTTGCAGATGTGGCAGGAATACAGAAATAGCCAGGTAAAATTACTACTGTGTTCTCTGAAGAAGAGATTTATCTTATCAGGTAATGTCCGGTTTACGCAAGTATGCCAGTACACATTAAAATGACTTGTTTTGTGCAACACTGCATTTTTGGAAACCCACAAAATTGTCTTTTCCATAAATCTTTTAAAGAGGAAGTTATAAGCAAGTAATATGTAATATATACTGTTCCATCCCAACCCCAAATTTAATCATCTTTCTGCACTGTAACCATCATGGCTATAATCCAAAGTAGGTGTTTTAAGTGTTCCTCATGAACATTGTTTCATTACAATTTTGCCAGTGGCAAGCTACTTTCTAGGAAGCTAAATTACTTTCTGGGGTTGTGGCCCTTGATTGTGGCACAGGGATGAATCACATGAATCACAACAACTAAAAATGAAAAAAGCATAAGCAAGCTTGTGGTCACCAAACCTTCATTTTCTCGTCTGAATGATTTACTGTGAGGTCTAATCCACCTCATTTCTTCTACAGCACTAATAGAAAATTAACTATGGAGACTTTTCCAGAAATGAAAGGGATTTTGCTATTATGAAAACAAGATAGGAAACAGGAGAAATTAAAACCTCTTCCAGAAACAAAAGACCCAGAATTACATGGAACCATGATAGGGAATTTAAAAAATATTTAAAAAACTTTTAACCTATGATTTGAGGACTCATTTACTAGAGAATGTTACTATCAAAGACAGTCAGAAGAAATTTAAATTAACACATAAGAATGCAACTCTCTTACTTCACGTGGTAGGATAGATGCAGGTTGCTTACCTGTAACTGTAGTTCTTCGAGTGGTCATCTGTGCAGTCACACATATGGGCTCACGCCGGCGCCGAGCTCGCTTCGGGAAACTTCTAAGTAGTTAGGATTTTAGGCGGGAACCCCTCCCCCCCACCGTCCTACCGCGCATGCTCAGGGTCCCGCCTACCTCAGTTCTCTGAGACCGCTAGGCCTCGCGACTAAGGCAATGCGATTTTATATTATATTTAAACTATGCGAGCATGCCGGAGTCAGCTTGACAATCAGAACAGCGATGCCAAGAGGGGACGGCGGGTGGGTTGTGTGACTGCACAGATGACCACTCGAAGAACTACAGTTACAGGTAAGCAACCTGCATTTCTTCTTCGTGGTCTCTGTGCATCACACATATGGGCGAGTAATAAGCCAACTTACCGGAGGTGGGCACGCTGTATGATTATTGACATATTGATGACAGGACCGCTCTGCCAAACGAGGCGTCCTGACGTGCTCTAACGTCCAAGCGGTAGTGCTTCACGAAGGTGGAGGCGTTCGCCCAGGTGGCCGCTTTGCACAAGTCTGGAATCGTTGCGCCATGAAGGAGCGCTGTGGAGGCGGCCTGACCCCTGGTGGAGTGTGCATTTAATGCAGGGGTTACTTCCTTGCGAAGAAGCTGGTACGACAAAGTGATGGTGTCGACAATCCATCTGGAAAGGCGTTGTGAGGACACCGAGAAGCCCTTTTTCTTTCCACCGAAACAAATGAAGAGTTGGCGAGATTTGCGAAACTCTTCTGAACGAGACTTATAGAAGGCTAGTGCTCTTCTAACATCTAAAGCGTGTAACGTGGAACATAGCGGATCGGACGATGCTTTGAAGAAGGTAGGTAGGACGATGTCCTGGTTTATATGAAAACTAGAGGTAACTTTGGGAAGGAAGGAAGGGGGAGTCCGGAGAACGACCTTGTCGCGGAAAAATTGTGTGTATGGCGGGTCGATAAGTAGAGCAGCAAGTTCTGATGCTCGTCTTGCGGACGTAATGGCAACAAGGAACACAGTCTTGAGCGTCAATAACCGAATGTTGGTTGTAGCCAAGGGTTCAAACGGCTTATCTGACAATGCACTCAGCACCAGCGAGAGGCTCCACTGTGGAATCAGGGGGCGGGTAGGTGGGTAGAGGTTGTGTAGGCCTCTAAGAAAAGCCTTGGCAAGAGGGTGAGTGAATGCCGAAAACCCATCAATTAGAGGATGGTGGACTGCGATAGCCGCTAGATAAACACGGATAGAGGATAACTTTAGGCCCGCTGAATGTAGAGAATGCAGGAAAGCGATAATATTAGTGATAGTGGCCGCCGAGCCATCAAAGTCGTTGGCTGAGGCAAAAACCTGGAAACGCTTCCATTTAGCCAAGTAGGAAGTCCGAGTAGACGGTTTTCTGGACGCGTCCAAAATGGTCCTTATGCCCTGAGGTAGGGTCAGTCCTTGCCCCAGGGCAGGAGTCTCCAGGCCGTGAGGTGCAGGGTGTGGAGATCCGGGTGCAGTATCCTGCCGTTGTCCCTGGACAGGAGGTCCGGGGTGGTTGGGAGACGCCACACTCGATGGGCAGCCAGTCTGCGTAGAGGCGTGAACCACGCTTGTCGTGGCCACCATGGTGCGATCAGAATAGCGTCTGCCTGATGGCGGCGTACTCGTGTGATCGTTTTTGCTATCAGGGGGAACGGAGGAAACATGTACAGGAGGTGCTGCGACCAATCCAATAGGAAAGCATCTCCGAGGGACCCTTGTCCTATCCCTGCTCTGGAGCAGTACTGTTGGCAAACTCTGTTGGTTTGGGTTGCAAACAGGTCGATTTGAGGTGTGCCCCAGCGGGCAAAGAGGCAATCCAGTACCCAGGGAGCTAGTTCCCACTCGTGGGTTTCTCTGAAAGAACGGCTCAGTTTGTCCGCTTTGACGTTGGCGGTCCCTGCTATATGCAGGGCTGACAGTTGCATATTCTGTGCGATTGCCCAGAGTAAAATGTCTGTGGTAAGATGAAGCAGGCGCGGGGAGCGGGTGCCGCCTTCTTTGTTGATGTACCACACTACGGATGTGTTGTCTGAGAGCACTCGCACGTGGTGTCCTCTTAGTTGAGGGAGGAAAGCCTGTAGGGCTTTCTTGACAGCGAGGAGCTCCAGTTTGTTTATATGCAGGGAACTCTCTGAAGGTGACCATCTTCCCTGTATGAACAGGTCGTCTAAGTGTGCTCCCCAGCCTTTCAGTGATGCGTCGGTCGTGACGACTCTGGAGGGACCGGGATCGACAAAGGGCATTCCGTGCGATAAGTTCGATGGATTTGACCACCACAGGAGCGAGCGCTGCACATGGTGCGGAATGGTAAGTACCAGTCTGCGTGGATCCTTTAGTGGTGTATATCGACTTAATAGGAGCTGTTGGAGGGGGCGCATTCTCAATCTTGCCCACCTGACTACGAACACTGCCGCCGCCATGAGTCCTAGTAAGCGTAGGATGACGAGGGCCGTTGCCCGTGGATGGGTACTCAGTCTGGTTGCCAAACGTTGTAGAACATCCAACCTGTCCGGGGGAAGAAAGGCTCTTGCGGCAGAAGAGTCCAGACGAACCCCGATAAATTGGAGCGTTGTGGCTGGTTGAAAAATTGATTTGTCGTAATTTATTTGTAGGCCCAGGGACGACAGAAGGGACTCCACCGTGTGGACGTCGGCGGTTGCCTGATGACGAGATGGCGACACGACTAGCCAGTCGTCCAGGTAAGGGTAAACTTCGACATTGATGGACCGGAGATGGGCGCAAACCGCTGCCATGCATTTGGTAAAGACCCTTGGGGCTGTCTTTAATCCAAAAGGAAGGACTGTGAATTGGTAGATTTGAGATCCTATGGCGAAGCGGAGGTATTTGCGGTGTTTGGCGAGGATGGCTATGTGAAAGTAAGCATCCTTGAGGTCGATCAACGTGAACCAACTGCCTCGTCTTAGGAGTGGTAGGATTGTAGAAAGCGTTATCATGCGAAACTTCTGGGGCTTGACGAATTTGTTCAGAGCCCGGAGATCCATAATAGGACGAAGTCCTCCGTCCTTTTTGTGCACTGTGAAATAACGCGAGTAAAACCCGCTGTTTAATTGGGATGTTGGGACGGCTACGATCGCTCCCTTGCTTAACAGAGTCTGTGTCTCCTGAAGGAGGGTTTCTGATGGAGTCGTGGTTTTTACAGTGCCCAAAGGAGGGAGGGCTTCGAACTCTATTGAGTATCCGTGCTGGATGATCCGCAGGACCCACCGGTCGGTAGTGATGGACGCCCAGGTGTGGTAGAAGGGCTGAAGCCTGTTGTATGACCAAGTGGGGCGTTGTCGGGCGAAGTCAAAGACGTCGCTTCTGCGCCTGGGGCTGCTTTGGACGAGATTGTGTGTAGCGAGGAGCGGACTTGCGCTGATGATAGGCGGATGTAGTAGTCTGTTGTTGATAGCGCTGGCCTCGATCCTGGCTCTGCCTCGGCTGGTAAGGGAGAGGTCTGTACCACTTACGGGTTCGGAAGGTCTGCGTTGGCAGCTGGCTGAACCCCATCTTTTTGGCTGTCATGCTGGCTTTATGGATCGTGACCATAGTGGTATCCGTTTGTACATTGAACAAACCCTCCCCGTCAAAGGGCAAATCCTCTATTTTATTTTTCGTCTCCATAGGGAGAGTTGCCGAGCGTAGCCACGCATGTCGGCGGAGAGCGACAGCTCCGATCATAGCCTTTGACCCTGAGTCTATCTGGTGTCTGGCGGTGGTCATTTGTTGCTTCGATAGCCGGGTAGCCTCAGCCTGGAAGACGCGTGCCAGTTCGCGTTGGTCGTCTGGCAGGTAGTCAGTGAGGTTTGAAATCTTTTGCCATAGAAAAAGTTGATACCTGGCCATCATGGCCTGGTAATTCGTGGTTTTCATCACCAGGGCTGCCGAGGAGTAGATTCGCCTCCCAAAAGAATCGAGTTTGCGGCCTTCTTTATCGACCGGAGCGGTATGTGACCGACCTGAATTCCCTTGGGAAGCTTCCACAATGATGGAGTTTGGCTTCGGATGAGTAGCCAGAAACGGTGCTTCATCTTCCTTAATTTTATAAAGGGCATCTAGCCTTTTTGAGGTTGGGCCCAAAGTAGCGGGGTTAGGCCAAGATTGTTTGGCAGTTTTCAGTAACGTCGGGACCATCGGAAGCTTCAACTGAGGGGTCGGTTCCGTCCGCATGACGTCATAGATGTTGCCTTCTTCCTCCTCTGGCTGTTGGGCATCTATGCCCAGCGACTGGGCCAAGCGCAGCATTTGTTCATTGAATCCACCCAACTCCATGGTTGGGGAGGCCCCTTCCTCGGTACCGACCTCTTCTATCGGAGACGGTATCGAGGGATGCACTGATGGAGCCGACGAAGTGTCGGAGGCGTAATCGTCGATGGAAGTGGACGGTTCCGAACGTTGGTATCGGACGTCGCCGGTTCGCTCCGGTACCGAGGAGGGTCGGGAGCGGTGCATACGGCGTGCTGACGCCGAGAGGAGCGATGTGGAGCGGCGAGGTGGTACAGGTGGAGGCACCATACTCGGGGTCGCCCGCTGTTGTCCCGCAGATGGGCGGTAGGACAGATCTGAAGCGTGGTCCCATCCCTGGGATGTAGAGCAAGATCTGGATCTTGATCGGTGCCGTTCGCTCTGGTGCATCGGTATCGAGGCCTCGATACCGATGGGGTCCGAGTACTCCTCATCAATTACAAGGACGTCTGAGTCAAGAGGGAGAGCCAGCAGCTCATCTCCCGAGAGAGTGTCCATCGGTACCGGGGACGGTAGCGGTGGGGGGCAGGCTGGCAACTCCAGCAAGGGAGTTGGTGGACGCAGCGGAGAGCCCCGAAGCTGTTGCTCTGGAGAGTGTCGAGGTCGAGCTTGCGTCGCCGACGGGGAGCGTCTCTTCGATCCCAAAGAGTGGTCCCTCGGTAGCGAAGATGGTCGTTTCGGCGGCTTAGTTGCCTTCGGTACCGACGATAGCGAAGACGGCGCCGACGATGATTTCTTCGGTACCGGAGTACTCGTTGGTCTCCTCGATACCGATGGCGTCGATAAAGATGGCCTGGCCTTCGGTACCGTCGTCGAGGTCGACGGTTTTTTCGACTTTTTTGTCGGTTTTGTCTTCTGCCTCTTTGGAGGAGGAGGAGACGGAGACAATGATGCCTGAGTTGTGGCCCTAAATGAGGGCAAATCAGGAGTTGCTGGGCGTGAGCGTTGTGTGGGCGGCAGCCCCCGCTCCCCAGAAGATGAAGGGCCCGGCTCCATACGGCCCGCAACGGGACGGTCAACCGCTGAAAGGGCCCTGCTCCAAAGTAGACTGCGCAAGCGATCGGCCCTGTTCCTCCGAGTCTGGCGCGAAAAACTCAGACAATGGGGGCAGGAATCTGTGATATGCCCTTCTCCCAAACAGCCCAGGCACAAAGAGTGTCCGTCGTTGAGGGCTAGTTTGGCGCGGCAGCGAGAGCAGTGCTTAAACAGCGCTGTCTGCGCCATAGGCCGCAGAGGAAAAAACTATCTAACTAACTGGTATAACTATAATGTTTTTTTTAAAAAAAATATTAACAACTAGAACCTAACTAACTAACAACTAACAAGAATTTGCTCTTCTTACAGGTCTCCGATGACAGAGGAAGTCTCCCGCGAGGCGATCAGCGAAGCGGTCGAAGAAGAACTGAGGTAGGCGAGACCCTGAGTATGCGCGGTAGGACGGTGGGGGGGAGGGGTTCCCGCCTAAAATCCTAACTACTTAGAAGTTTCCCGAAGTGAGCTCGGCGCCGGCGCGAGCCCATATGTGTGATGCACAGAGACCACGAAGAAGAACCAGGCCTTATAGTTAGGCTCACATCTTAGAGGCATGGCTAAGCAGGCCTCGGAAGCAAGTGAGAGGTGAGCAAGCCTCACCTCTACTTTGCATTAATCTCATCCACATAGTGAGCACCACCCTTTATCTCTTGCTCATGCTAGTGATAACAATGCTTATATAGTAATAACAAAGTGACAACAGTGCATACTGGTTATTGCAATGCCTACATATTACCCTCTTTCATACCACTCTCTCTTGTAATTCCTTTGGTGATCTTATTTGATGTATCATGATAAGTAAATTATACATAAGCGTAAAGATGTGTGAAGGAAACATAATCATTAAAACACAGTTGGCCTCCACTTCAATTAAGCTTGAACAAATTAAAACTAAATGTAAGTTGATTTGCCAATTTCTAACTCTTTTTCCAATGCATTAGTAATATTGGACTAATTAAAAGAAAAAGATGACTTGGGATTGAGTAGGAAGGAGAAGCAGGGAAACTTATCAATTTTAGAGGCCTTTGCTATTCTATCTGTCCCTCTTTCGGCCAGGAGACAGTCTTTGTCGATTCGTTTTTAGACGTGTGTCCGTCTATCTGTTCAGGAGCTTCTTTCCCTCTTTTTCTTAAAGGCTGGGGGTTTGAATCTTCTCAATTGTACCATTATGCTGACATCTGACTGCCAGATCAGGAACTGTGGGATTAGGCAGTTATCTTGAGATAACCATGGGCAGTTACCTTGGGAATTGTGGAATTAGAGAGCTATTTACTTCCATGTGATGATTCCTTCATAGCGTAATGCATAGCAACTCTCATACAGCTGGGGCTGAATAAACATTAAAACAATAGTATTGGGTACTGGTGGGGAAAAATAGCCATGCAGTGCTAATGCATACCTCAGTCTTCTGTACTGCACGAGTGGACTGTCACTCCTCTAGTTCTCTCTTGTTGTTTTTTGTATTAATTCACATTTTTTGCTTGCTATAATGGAGACAGTTGTGGTAATTCTTCCTGAACACCTAAAAGATAATTGCCTAATCTCAAAGTTCCTGTTCTGGTTATTACAGAGATATAAGTAAGTATTCTTAAAATACACTGCTTTTTTAAGAATCTTTAATATATCTATAGAACCCTATATATTACTTATTATGTACTGACCTGAAAGACAAATAGCAGCTATAGACGTGGGGGTGGATTTAAATGAGGAAAACATATGCAGGAGGCTAATTCCTGCCACACACACAGCAGTCCTTATCGACGCCCCCTCTAGCAGCTGCACTTCCCATTTGAAAAATAATAAGCAATCAAATCACAGATCTCTTACAATCTTGTCAAACTTCTGGCTATTATTATTGTTTAAATATATGCATTACTTCCCATTGCAGAAAGCAGTCTCGAAGCAACTTACATACATACAATATAGAAATAAAAATTAACAGGAAAAACAAATTCAATATAAACTGTAATCCACACAAAGCAAATAAAAATAAACATCCAGAAGTATAATCTAAAAACAATACAATATGAAAAGTGTTCACCCACAATACACAAAATCTTTCCTCCCCTCATAGCCTAGAATGAAGACCATAAAAGCAACCCACAGCCATTGAGCCGTAATGAAACTCAAAATACATAGGAAAATACTTGCTAGAGCATAAGCTTCTGATGTCAGGCTATGACCATCCAGACAGGGTTACAGCTGGGCTACAAGCTAGTAGAAGACACTCCATGACACAGAACCTCCAAAGATAACGATGGATCCAGGAGTATTTCCAACCTGCGTATCTGCTCCTTCAGGATGAGTGTGACTTCCCCCATCTAGACAGAGGACCCACCACTAGCAGAGTCTCAGTTTTGTCTGGACTGAGTCTCAGTTTGAACCTTAGATACTCCCTAATGGGTCATCCTTGGGTCTTTTTATGTGTAGGCCACATAAGTGTGCCACGTCCCTTCCCCCTATGGCATTAAGTACTATACTGGAGTGTTGGGAC
Organism: Anniella stebbinsi; assembly: GCA_029215795.1. Taxonomy (NCBI): domain Eukaryota; kingdom Metazoa; phylum Chordata; class Lepidosauria; order Squamata; family Anniellidae; genus Anniella; species Anniella stebbinsi. Next base: position 188,732,439 of record JARDYH010000002.1, read on the forward strand.
TGGAAGAAGCACACTGGTCTCTGCCAGGTTACCAAGGGTCAGTGGAACGTTATTTAGTATTATTAAATATATTTTGATATCATCCTTCTTCTCTATGAACATTTGAGGTGATGTACAAACAAAAGCAATAAAAGAATTAAATGTATCAAAGCACAAAACACTGGCAAATGCAAACATGAAAACACACTGCATTAAAACCAGAGAGCATAAATAAAACCAGACGAGTAGATTAACCATGAAACGTTCCATGGAATAATGGCATCTTTACCAGCTGCTTGAAGGATAGTAAAGACTAACCTGACCCATCCATTGGCCAAAGAAGCAGCAGTTTCTCCAATGCTTGCTTTCCCCTTCATGCCTCATTGCTTTTTCTCTACAAAAATGAAATGATTACAGCTATATGATTTTTCCACCTATTATTTCCTTTTCTGATTGGAATTGTTTTGATACATGGAATCTAGCAGAATACCTTTATTAATTGCCACTGCTATCGATCTATTTTTAACCCTCAGATATATTCTTTTCTTTAAAAAATAGTAAAATGAGCCATTTGTGAAACTTTTTTTATTAATATAAAAATAAGATACTTTTTGGCTTATTTTTATTTATTTAACTTCCACCAAAATGGTGCTCAAGGTAGCAAACAGTAATAAAATAAAGTTTAAAAGCAAAACCATAATTAAAACACAACATAAAACATATCCATTGCTACATTCCTGGATACAGTACAGCTATCTGATATGATCCTAGGCTGCAGCTGTTTAATAAGCCATGTAATTCAAATCTATCTATCTATCTATCTATCTATCTATCTATCTATCTATATTCATTCTGTATTTAGAAGCAAAGTCCTTCGAACAAACTGAGCTGTCCGTGTTTTCCTTTTCCTTTTTTTAAGTGAACCACAGCATATTCGTAGAAGTAGACACATGACACAATGGTAGAACTGGGTTTTTTCCACATTCCATTTGTGAAAGTCAGACAGGCCAAGGTCCCAAATGACTAGATCTTAATGAGGAAAAGCCTGCTCATTCCCTCACCAACAAAAACAAAATATACTAAACTGCTTTTGTCCACTGCCACCATTACAGATAAAAATAAGTTCCACTGATTAAGCCCCTCCAGAAGCAAAATCTTCCATTTAGGGCTGCAATAACCTTAGATACACCTTTCCCTCTCCTCCTTATACAACTTGTGTAGAGATCAGGTTTCTATTTTATTATTATTATTTATTTTTATTTATTTCATTTCTAACCCGCCTCTCCATCCAAATCGAGGCGGGGAACAACAATAAATATAAATATAAAAATCATAAAATAGATAAACCATTAAAACAGATAAAAACAAATACATTATTAAAAACATTAAAAGCAGTCTTCACGGCTTTCTTAAATTCCAGAAGACTGCTAATTTGTCGAATCTCCTCCGGCAGGCCATTCCACAGCCTGGGAGAGGCAGAAGAGAAGGTCCTCTGGGTAACACTCGTCAGCTTAGTTCTGGCTGACTGGAGTAAATTCTTCCCAGAGGACTTGAGTGTGCGGGGAGGATTATATGGGAGAAGGCAATCCCGCAGGTAACCTGGACCCAAACCATGTAGGGCTTTAAAGGTAATAACCAACACTTTATACATCGCCAGGAAACTAATGGGCAGCCAGTGGAGTGATTTTAAGATTGGTGTTATGTGGTCACCCCTAGGTGTACCGGTGACCAACCTGGCTGCCATATTTTGAACTAATTGAAGTTTCTGGACTAGGCACAAAGGTAGCCCTATGTACAGCGCATTGCAGAAGTCGAGCCTCGAAGTTACCAGTGAGTGCACTACCATCTTTAGGTCTTCCAACTCTAGGAAGGGGCGCAGCTGGAACCTGCCCGAGAGATAGGACTGGCACCACTGAAGCACAGTGCCCCCGATTCCCAATCCCCTCAGGCGTTCCAGAAGGATACCATGGTCGATGGTGTCGAAAGCCTTGAGAGGTCCAGGAGTACCAACAGGGACACACTCCCCCTGTCAATACTCAGGCGTAGGTCATCCACTAAGGCGACCATAGCAGTCTCAACTCCATATCCTGCCCTGAAGCCAGTTTGAAATGGGTCTAGAAAATCTGTATCATCCAAAACTGCTTGGAGTTGGGAGGCAACCGCCCTCTCAATCACCTTGCCCAAAAACGGAAGATTTGATACTGGCCTGTAGTTATTAAGGTCCAGAGGGTCCAGGGAGGGCTTTTTTAGAAGCGGCCGTACTACCGCCTCTTTTAAACATGTTGGAAAACTCCCCTCCCTGAGAGATGCATTAATAATATGTTGTAGATGTGATCGAACTGCATCTCCTCCCTGGACGACAAGCCAAGAAGGACAGGGATCGAGAGGGCAAGTCGTCCTCCTCACTTGTCCAAGCAGCTTGTCCACATCCTCGGTACTCACCAACTGAAACTGATCCAGTGTAATTCCACTTGTGGAGTTACTGGACACTCCATTGTCATCTTCTGCTATAATGATGGCGTCTAAATTGGCTCTTATCGAAGAGATTTTATCTGTGAAATGGTCATTAAAGGCATCACAGCGAACTGCCGAAGGCTGTAAAATCAGGTTCAGGGGGGAAAGTGCCTGAATTAGACCCGTCACCACCCTGAACAGTTCTGCTGGATGCGAATTCACAGACGCAATGCGTGCAGAGAAGAAAGCTTCTAGGGCTTACATGGGGCTTCACAATCCTATATCCTCAAAGGATTTTCTTCCTCATGTATGAAATCCAGATGGCAGGCACTAGGTATCAGAAAAATCATACAGAACCAGAAAGAGATTGAAATGTGCGTGTTTTTCATCCCCAAAATTGTGACTTGACTTTGCTGATAAAAATGCTGACCCCACAAAAAGTGCTAAGAAACCACACCCAGCTGCCATGCATTCCTGCCCACCACAGACTTCTGACAATCACTTGTGCCCAACTTCCCAGCCCTGAAACTTTTAGCTTGCCAGGTTTTGTAGCCACTGTACACTCCAGAAGAACTAAAACGTTGAAATGCTGTAAATGTGGGGGAATCTTCTCTTATAACTTCAGTGTTTATACACACCAGAGTCTCCAGACACCCTTTGTGCTCTTACATCTGTGGTGCAATACTTCTGGGGAAGCAGGAGTAAAGCTGGAGGGGGCACCAAGGACATGTCTTAAGAACTTTCCTAACAAAACCTGTGATATCAGTGGCAAAACCTACAACGGTTCATGAGTTATGGATGAACTGAACACACAAAAACTGGGAAATCATTTTTCAATAATAGCACCAGCCACCTTTCAAACCACAACACACCTTGGGCAAAAGGACTAACACATGTGTGGCAAGTGACTAACAGCTCATTGGGATGCACATGTGACTGTTGAACCACAGGCCCTAGAACCCCTCAGTCAACAGCTTGAGTGCTCAACACCTGTGAGATATTATGCATGATAAGTCAGAGTTGCTTAATCAAAAGAGTTTCATGTTGATTAAGCAATGCTGGGTGTCTGCTTCTGTAGCCTTCTCTGTATCTGAAGATCAAGCTGCCTATAGTTCTGTAGCAGTGGAGGGGTTATCAGCTTGACTGCTGCCTAGCAGAGAGGAAGCTGGGATATAGACAGAAAGCCAGAAACTAGCAGTACAAGTGTTAGCAGTTTGGCTTCCATTGGGCTGCACCACCATTGCAGTGGTTAACAGCCCCTTTAGCCTATACCTCGTGTACCTCTCCCTGTTTTTCCCAGCTTTCTCAATCTTGCGTCATCAGCAAAAGCTGCTAGCAGCATATAATATTACAGGGGCAGTACTCACTGTAGTAGCTAAGAGGCTTCAACAACTGGTTGATACATTGTGGCTGAAGATGCATCCCTTGAGAATTCCAAGCCACTTCACTCAGGCATGATGGGGCAACTTCGATTTGGTGTGCATAATATCTCACAGGTCTAAGCGCTCACTGATATACCCTAGAATGGTCACTATGCATAACAGAGTCCTGTTCCCATCATCATTTCCATCATGGCTACCTTTCTGTCTTTTCTCCCATCACCTGCGCTTCTGAAAGCAACCAGGGGAGGACCTTTTCAGTTGTGGCACCGTGCCTTTGGCATTCTTTACCAACTGTGACAGGCACTATTCTTGATGGTGTTTTGGTGCCTGTTGAAAATGCATCTGTTGACACAAGCCTTGTATATAAATATCTTAAATAAATACGTAAATTAAGGCACATAGTGATTGCTGGTAAATGTTCGCTATTCCTTCAAACATATCCATCTTGCACTTGAGGAGATCACTCAAAGAGACTTGAGTCCCAGAGCCTATTGTGGTGTTTTATTTTTTAAAAAACCAGTAACAGTTGACAAGTGGCAAAAAAAAAAAACTTTTAAGTTGTAGAGTAAACTGATGAACAGATTCAGGGATATACTATCAAGGGGTGAAAGGAAAACAACTGAAAAACAGGATCATTCTCAGTTTGAGAATGATCCTATATAGTGCTTCAACGTCCAAAAGTATCCCATTGATTTTTAATGTAAATATTATGGGCCAGCTTTTACTATGAGTACTGAAAATGCATAATGGGAGATACAGCTCAGCATATAACATTTAAAGGGATCTCTACAGTATATTTCTCCTCTGAGGGGGCAGACATGTTACCAAAACTGGAAGTTTCTAATTCTATTCCTAAATCTGAGCCAATTTCCTCAGTATCAGATAAAGAGTTTGTGGACACAGGAGTACTGATTCACAGATGTTTAACTACATTAGAGATTATTTGTTTAGTTAGGACTCAAGAATACTAGAATTATTAAAACTACTTGAACTTTTATGATATGAGGAAACCTTGTCAAAGAGCAGAATAGGACTTGTTCCCTTTTATGAACAAGATTTTAAGTGTAAACTAAATTAGGCAATTTGTAATTATATAATTGGACTTATTAGGCTATAAAGGATTTATGTAAAATTGCTAAATATATTCTTTATACGCAGCATTTAATGAGTAATCTAGAAATGTATTAATCACACACCTCACCAAGAAACTGATAATTTCCCCCCTATAATGTTACTTAGGTGTAATTCAGTAAGGCTTTATAAGAAGTGACAGCTACAGCTGCTAAATCCTACTGAATTGCTTTTGTCTACAACTTTAAAAAATGAACCCTGTACTTTCAGAATTATATAAGTTGCCAGTGGCAGCATGTCATCCAGTATTCTTTTTCTGTGAAGTTTTCTTTTCACATTATAATGAGTTGTGTGTGCCAGGAATGTCAGCCAAAACAATGAACATGCATTGTGTGAACACAGTTGAGGCACTATCATTCTTTGCAAACAACCATGCTTTCCAGATAAAGAATTAACCAATACATTACTATTGGTAAAGTGACTTTCTGTTTTCAACTCAGCAAATTTTATTATAAATGAAAGAAAGAGATATCTAAGTCAGGGTGTATATACTAAAATATATATTTTGTGTAATACTCTGAGAACTCTGCTATCATTTACATGTTGAGCCTATAGAATCCAATTTAAATTCTGCAAAAATAGCGGAACCACAAATCAGACAAGATATGCATTTAGTACTGTATAGGTAAACACCAAAGTACTGAATTCCTGAATCTGCTCAGGATTTGGGGAGGGTTGCTGCCTTCCAGAATGCTCGGATATTTCGTAGTGGTTCCATTGCCTATGAGGGCAGACAACAAGCGAAAGAATTCCAGAGTTTTGGGTTCCTGGAACTCCTTCCCTCCTGCAGCCTGCCTGTCTGTATTTGCGGTTGTTCCACTGATAGTTTGGATGATACCACCCAGACCCCACCATGAGCTGTTGTTGCAGTGCAATCGGGGGAAAGGGCTAGAAGGGGGAGGAGGAAGGAGTACAATGTGGCAGAGACTGAGCTTCTCTGCTCACCAAAGCATCCCCACTGACTGCAAGGCTTTGAGAAGGAGTAACTGCTTGTACCAGTTAACTATGAAACCAACTGTCCCCTTTTTCCAGTCTGCACCCCCTCTCCAAGATGTTTTGCCCGATTCTGATTCTCTATTTGCAGGGAGGCTTTAGTGGAGACAAGCATTCTAAAATGTGATTCACCACCTGTCTTCTGAAAAAGTTCAATTAGTTACTACTTTCTTGGAACTCTGCCACCTCATTATGTTTGTGTAATCCAGGGTGCAGATGGCTCCAAAAGGAAACAAAACAAATTCACGGAGGTCAGGTCTATAAGCATATTAGCCATGATGTCTATGTAAATGTCCAGATACAGATGTAGTATAATCTCTGAATACCATGCCCATCTTGGGCTTCCTGAAGGAATCTGGTTTGCCATTTTTCAGTTAAATCTGTGGCTCCAAAGATGGTATTTCTTAAAGAACTCCAATAAAGGTATGCTGGTTGACCCAACATTTTATGCCAAGTGAGGCAGCTATTTTGTGACTGGGCATCTACTCACAACGGCCATTTTTGTACTTGTTCCCACATCACTTTCTCAACATTTGGAATATTCCTATAGGTCTAAAAGGATTGGGGATCCCTGGAGTAAAAATATTTTTCACAATGTCAAACGTTATGATAATAGTATCAAATTCAGTTCTAGTGTTCTAGCTGGAAAAAGCCCATACTTTTGAAAACAAAGACATACTATTTATTTTAGAAATAAAATAGCCTCCCAAGTTCAGAATTCCAAAGGCAAAGAATGGCAATAAATGCATTGCATTCTTTAAAATTCCACTTTCTGAAGCATTTGTGTATTCTCAACCTTATATACTGACAGCAAAGAACTGTAAGGATGGGAAGGTAACACAAAGCCAGTTCCAGCCGAACTCTAATAACATGAAGGAAGAGTAGGTAGGAACCATATGATGGGAAAGTTATTATTATTTTTAATTAAAGTGATCTCTGGAGTCACCTTGCTTTAGAAGCCATCAGGAAAAACACATGAAAAGGATGTTCTGTAACAAAATGCTTAAGTAAATGAATTTTGTGTGACTACTTACTGCAACTTACTCTGGTCAAAATCCCTGACATAGGCTTTTCTGATACAGCATTTAACATTGTAAATTTCCAGAAACATGAGTAATCAAAGGACATCTCTCAAACCTTTACCACTCCGTGAATTTAAATTCAAATAATCCATAATTTTCTTGATCCTTTATATCACCAACCCATAGCCACTCAGGACCTTAGCCCTTATTATTATTGCTGTAACGTATACCCCACTTTTGTTTATAATCAAACTCAAAGTGGTTTACACTATAAAAACATAATATACAAAACCATCCAATACAAAATCCAAAATATAGTAAATATCAAAAACAGAATAAAAGCCAAGTACAAAGACAGTGGCATGAAAACAACTATTCAGTCTTAAAGTCTTTCCAGAACTGACATGTTTTGGCTGGCCACCTAAAACAACAAAATCTCAGAGCTCCACATACCTCTGAAGGGAGAGCATTTCGCAAGGTGAGCACAAATACCAAAAAGGCCCTGCTCCTAGTGGCTACCCACCAGACTTCATTCAGAAATAGCACCCGAGCAAGGCCTTAGATGGGATGGGGGCACTATGATGTTTCACTGTTTTATGCTATTTATCTATGATGTAAATGCTGTTTGGACTTTGTATGGTAAGGCTGGTAAGTGGTTAATGCTGTTGGGAGGGGGACTGAGTGAATGGAATGTTAGAGTGAATGCTGATTGGCTGTTGGATTAAAGTGTGTGAAGGGGAATGACAGTTGAAATCAGCTGGTAGTTAGTGGTTAGTATTGACAGTTGGGAGTAAGAGAGAGTTGAGATTAGTCTGCTGAAGCGGTTAGATCAGTGTAGGGTCTGTGTTTTATTATTTTGGGAATAAGAGGGAATAGGAGGAGTTAGATTTGTCTTTAGAGGGTAGAGTAGGCAAGGATACATGACAACTGTATTGAAACGATTGAAACCACAAGCTTGATAAAATGCATGAACTTACTTCTTGTTAAATAAAAGTTATTTTGTTTCACTCTGGATTGGATCCTTTAAGTAACTGAGGTAAGGTACTGAGTCAAGAGGTGAATAAAAAGGAGCACAGAGTGCCAAGCTGGTTGCTGTTAGACTAAGAAGGGTTAGTGAATCACAGAACCAGTGAGAGAGTAAAAGGTAGTGCACAGAGGTGGGAACTGAAAGGAAAAATAATCCACAGAGTGGGCAGCCGTATACCGACTGCGTTTATGGTTGGGATCCTTTATAGAGAAAGGTAAAAAGGAGTCCCAAAGGGAGTGGTCATGACAGGCACATTTTCTAAATACCATGACTCCTCTGCCAGTCTTTCCCTGCTTCAGCCTTCTTTTCCTGCCAATGTTTTTCCAATTCCTGCAGAATGTAGCCACATTTCTCAAGGGTCTGTCTCCACAGCTCATTTTCCTGTTTTTGGTTAGCTTCTAGATCACTCAACTCTTGCCTTGTTCACCTATTATTTCCTTAGGTTTCTGTTTCTCGAGTCACACACTGCTCTACACCTTTATTCAGACCTACTGCTTATGGGTTTCCTTTCCTTCATCTTCCTACATTCTGGGCTCTATTGAGGTTCACCAGACGAGCATTTTATCGCACACTCGCTACTGCCTACTTACAGATGTGCGTGCGTCCTTTAGACAATGACGTCCGCCACCTGTGTGCCTCCTGCTCCTTCCGCTTATGTTTCCGTCACAAAATGGACCCCTTTTAATCCGGCTTTTAAAAAAAAACACAACACCTCAATGTGCTGAGATCTCCTGCTGTGTGTAGGAAAAGCAGCGTGCCACGTGGTCTTTGTTTATTTCTGCTTTCCCTTCCGGACAAACACAGGGGCAATGAAGTGACGGTAAGGAAACACTATTTGCCCCCATGTGATGAAGCTCCTTGTCATACTATTAACAACACTTAATTACACCTCTTGCCTACTTGGCTTCTATGAGAGGTCAAACCAGTTAAGATCATAGCTAGTTGCCTCTGAAAAAGGCAAGCAACAGATGGGCTTAACTTATAACTATATGCACATAAATTAATCCATATATCAAATAATACATATTATTCTTTTTACCATTGCTATTGTCAATGCTGTGATGTTTTCGATTCATGGCAAGCGACGAACCCTTTGAATTTTTTTAAAAACCCTTAAAATTAGTTACAGGAAACGAATTTTAAATATAGACTTCAAATAATATCTTATATAAATATAGCACCTATCTGAAATCAAGATAAATTTCAGGAAATTCTGCTTTTTTTGTTACATTATATTTTTTCATGTAAAGGTGCTAATTAAGACTATAAAAAGTATACACTGGTGGGCTTAAAACTGTTTTATGGAGAAATAATTCAGATTTATTTTTATACATGAGATAAAAGCTGACAAGAACTATAGCAGTAGGCTATTCATTTTCCCAAGTCATTTCTCAGGGCAGTTTAATCTACCAGACCTGCTACACAATGAGAGACCCAAAGAACTACAGATTTATTACAACTTCCAACATCAATTATACTGCCAAATAAAAAGTCACTGAAGCAGTCATTTAAAGATTAATAATGGGCAACTTGATAACTTTTGACCAGCGTATAAACTATAAAGCTGGAAACAAAGCTTCTAGTGAAAAAAAACATATTATGAAATGAAACATTTTCAGTATCTTTTTTTGGACGTTATCAGAAAGCAGCTAGGCAAGGCCAATATTGCAGCTCACCTTAACAGATGACTAATAATTATTTCTGAAAAATACATTATATCATGATTTTCAATTGAAGATCTATAGCTAGTGTCAAAGTGATAGCAGAATGCACTAATGTTAACACAATCTTTAACAATATAGCAGAATGCACTAATGTTAGCACAATCCTTAACAACATTACCTTTAAAACAGGGGTGTGCAACTTCAGGATGTCCAGGGGCCACACTCCTGCTGGTTTAAACATTTAAAATCTCATACAATTAATGCAGCTGATCAAAAGTTATCTGGGGTTCAAATGTCATTTCCTGAAAAAAGCGTAACATTTTAGGTCATTGGGCATGATCCAGCTTGAGAGAGAGAGAGAGAGAGAGTAGGAAATATAGGTTTTTGTGCCTTTGAGTTGGTTCTGCAGCAGCAATCACAGCGCACTTTGATGGTAGGGAAAGTGGGCTTGCAGTCTTACTGTACGCTACGAATGCCACCCATGTTTCCAGCCCCTTCAAAAGCTAAAAAGATATAGCATGGCAGTCTATCCTATTTGGTTATTCAAATCCAAATCCCTTCCCACCACACAGCCACTTAGCATACACTCTGCATGGTGAAATGTCCTTCAGACACAAATCTAGGGCTCTGATTTGGGTGCCCGGATTTTTTTGCATCATATACCAACTAATTTTTTGTAAGCTGCTTTTAAGACCAGTTGAAGGATAAATCAAGCAATAAATAAATAAGTAAATAAAACCTGCCTCTACATCCTTTCCTGCATGTATACATCTTTGTCATACGCTCAACCGTACCTTTTTGTCTTCCTCAGATTTTTAAGCTTTTGTGATTTCATCATTATGCAGCTCAATGGTACAGATTTCATAAGGATAGGTATCTTATTCTGTTGCAGCAAAAACAACAGAGTCTTGCAGTATCTTAAATACTATTTTATTATGATATACACTTTAGTAGACTAGACTCCAATTCAACAGATGTTTGCCTATACAGTGCCTACAGACAGACCTCAAGTTTTTGTTAAGAAATATTTTGTTAAGGAAGATTCCTGTAATATTTGACCCTAGTTTAACCACCAACTAAACATTATATAGAACCAACCGTATTCTGGAAACTAACTACATGGAATATGGTATTAACACGGTCTCAACCCAAGGTTGCTTACTGTAATGATAGAGTTTATAGTGGCACTCTCTTAGTATTAAGAAGTTGTTAATTTGAGTTGTCCTAAAGCCGTATCACCTGGGCAGTTCCAGACGCCTATAGGTTGATGGGTAAGAGATTTCTGTATGCTCCTGAAAGTGAAGTTATATTTTAAGTTATTCCTCATTTCTTTAGCTTGTTTTGCACCCAGAAACGTTACACTTACCATCTATACTACAAAGGAAATGATAAAAATGGTTTAGATGTTGTATCTCCTGGGTGGCGCTGTTACATGCCCTCCAACCACTAGGCAATATTTCTATTGGCTTCTATTTACTTTTTACCTAGTGAACACCTAAATTTGATCTCCTGCTTTGCTTGCATAATCACTGCCATTTTTTCTTTACTTCTCTGTTTCACAAGGGATTTATGTATTACACTGTAGACAGATCCAACCAACTACCAGATGTTATATATTTTTAAAAGTGGGCAGAAGTAAGTGGCTTCTGTTTCGTTGTCCCAGCAGACCTTGGTAAAACCTAAAATTATCTTTTGAACACCCTGCTAGATGCTACTCTAAGCCCTGCACAACTGCTCCTGCAATCCATTTTAAGACTGTTGCAATCAACAAGCATTGTAGCTTTAACATCATGTCAGCTTTATTTTTATTTTATTTATTTACTGTACTCTGAAACCACCCAATAAGCATAATTCTCTGGATGCTTTACAATAAATTAAAAAGATACAGTACAAATATTAAAATAAAAAATAAAAAGAGAACAGAATAACACAACAAAACCAGTATTTATTTATTTTATTTATTAGGCTTGTATACCGCCCCATAGCTGAAGCTCTCTGAGCGGTTTACATAGGTTTAAAACAATTAAAAACAATATACAAAAATTAAAACAGCAAAACCATACAACATACACACAATACTCACATACATTTAAAACCGCTACAACAGCCCAAAAAAGCTACAAAAACAAAACAAAACAAACAAACAAAAAAACCAGGCTCCTCAGATATTGCCAAATGCCTGAGAGAAGAGGAAAATCTAGACCTGGCGCCGAAAAGATAACAATGTTGGTGCCAGGTGGGCCTCATCAGGGAGATCGTTCCACAATTGGGGGGCTACCACAGAGAAGGCCCTCTCCCTTGTTGCCAACATCCGAGCTTCTCTCGGAGTAGGCATTCGGAGGAGGGCCTTAGATGTTGAATGTAGTATTCGGGTCGGTTCATGTCGGGAAAGGCGTTCCGTCAGATATTGTGGTCCCAAGCCGTGTAAGGCTTTATAGGTTAAAACCAGTACCTTGAATCGGGCTCGTAAACGTACAGGCAGCCAATGCAAGCGGGCCAGAATAGGTCTTATATGCTCGAACCTTCTGGTTCCAGTTATCAATCTGGCCGCTGCATTTTGCACAAGCTGCAGCTTCCGAACCACCTTCAAAGGCAGCCCCACGTCGAGTGCATTGCAGTAATCTAACTTGGAGGTTACCAGAGTATGGACAACTGAAGCCAGGTTATCCCTGTCCAGATAGGGACGTAGCTGGGCCACCAACCGAAGTTGGTAGAAGGCACTCCATGCCAGCTGAGCCTCAAGTGACAGAGATGGTTCTAGGAGAACCCCCAAGCTACAAACCCGCTCCTTCAAGGGGAGTGCAACCCCATCCAGAACAGGTTGAAGACCCTCCATCCGGTCAGCAGAACCACCCACTAACAGCGTCTCAGTCTTGTCTGGATTGAGTTTCAGTTTATTAGCCCTCATCCAGTCCATTGTCGCAGCCAGGCACTGGTTCAGCACATCCACAGTCTCACCTGATGAAGATGAAATAGAGCTGCGTGTCATCAGCGTACTGATGACAACGCACTCCAAAACTCCGGATGACTGCACTCAACGGTTTCATGTAGATGTTGAACAGCATGGGGGACAAGACTGACCCCTGCAGAACCCCATACTGGAGAATCCACGGGGCCGAGCAATGTTCCCCAAGCACCACCTTCTGGAGCCGACCCGCCAAGTAGGAGCGGAACCACTGCAATGCAGTGCCTCCCACTCCCAACTCAGCCAGTCGTCCCAGAAGGATACCATGGTTGATGGTATCGAAAGTCGCTGAGAGATCAAGAAGAATCAACCGAGTCACACTCCTCCTGTCCTTCTCCAGACATAGGTCATCATACAGGGCGACCAAGGCTGTTTCCGTACCAAAAGCAGGCCTGAAAGCCATTAAAACCAACTGCAGAATAGAATGCTAAAAGCACTAAAAGCAGTTCTTAAAATGCCTGGGAGAATAAAAAAAAAAGTCATCACCTGGCACCAAAAAGATCACAAAGGTGAGCCACTCTAGGGAGAACATTCCACAAACTAGGTGCTACCACTGAAAGGGCCCTTTCTCTTATAGCCACTTGCCTCGCCTCATTTGGCAGGAGCACCTGGAGATGGACCTCAGACAATGATCTTAATACCCGGGTAGGTGAATATGGGAGTAGAATATGGGAGTAGACGTTCCTTCAAGTAGGCTTTCCCACCATCCCACCTGCATAACATTAGTCTGATTAAGTATTCTGAATAACTTGAAAGCTTACTCATTATTTGTGAAATTTTAGTACTGCCTGACTATGGCTTTTTAATTTTGTCTATCTGGACCAACATGGCTACATATATTTTTGTGCAATTTATTTTTATAATTAGATAAAACAGTATTTCTTCATGTTTCCAAAATGTTTAATGGGAGAAAGGAACATGAAATTATCAAGCAGTCCACAGGTTAAGTAATCCCACAGAAATTAAAAACAAAGCAAGAAGCACTAACTTTTTCACACTACTGAGAAAAAACAGGTACAGCAATCTATGTTGTCACTATTTCACCACTATAAATCTTCAGGGCCACATATTATCAACATTAGTCATAATTTCTATTTATGAATGCATGCATCAATCAACAACATGCAGCAGTTAGAAAAAAATTACAATCAAACAGTCTCACTATCACTGAGGAGGTTTTTATTCGAGGCCTTGTTCGGCAATTTGTTGTACTCTCTTTAAGCATATGCTTAACTCTTCCATTGAAATTTATGAGCCTTAGTTTAATTTTTGCTATATTATATTCCAAAGCATTTGCCATCACATTCTTTACCCATTACTCATAATTTCTAGATATAATCAACTTTCTCCTATAACAGCATATGTAACAGAGTTACTGAAAGCTTTGCCAATGCCTTCACAGTCTTATCAGCTCAGTTCAGATAACACATTTGTTGAGAAATGTGTTGTCTGGAGGGAAAATTCCACTCCATGGTGGAGGTTTTGGTTTCTTTTAAAACCACTCCAGCCTGAATATCCAGCCTGTGCAGAGGAGAGTTCCTGCAGAACCATTGTGTTGCGTGTTGTCTGGAGTGGAGTTTCTTGCTGTATTGAGTGGAGTTTCCCCACCGGCTACAGAGTTCCCTGGCTAGAGCAGCGAAAGGAGGAAGTGCTGCTCTAGGAGAACTGCCAGGATTTTTTTTTTTACAGCAATGGCTGATGGGATAGCATCAGGAGGACAAGGGGAGGAGAGAAGGCGGAGGAACTGTCAATCAAATGCTGCGCTGAGTTTTACTCTACGGGAGCACACATGTTGTGTGGTGAGTACCTCCTAAAAACTCCACCGTTGAGTGAAGTTTTCACACTGTGTAGACAAAAGTGTTGTGTGAACTGAGCCATCATGTAGGCTCTAGAAAGAAGTGTGAATATTGCTTAAGAAACACCCACTGTAATATTAAAAATTGTTATTAGTTTCGTCGCCAAATTAAATTACTAAAACAGCATGACTGAAACAGAAGGCTATCCTCCAAGGCTTCTGCAAGTCTTTTTCTTTCAGAAGAGAAAGCACATGGCATCTTCACACTGTTACCCTAGGAAATTGTTTAAATTGTTTACCAGAATTAGCATGTGCCTTAAGAACAACCTGCATTCATTGTATCTTTCTTTAAATACGCCTAAATTAATTTGACAAACCTGCCAAATGTCTGACATTAAAAATATTACTTGAATATTTTAAATACATGGCAATATTTTATAACAGATTACATTTCCTGGCTATTGTTGTCACATTCCAAAAGCTAAAAAGGTGGGAAACTGTGAATGCCATCACAAAAAAAAAAATGGCCATTTTATAAAATCCACTTAGCTTTTTCAAACATTAGTCAGACACAGAATAGTTCATATATACAAGTGCCTACTTATTACAATAGAAAGTAACTACCAAAAATGGGTGGAGGGAGGGAGAGAACGGTAACCACATTAAAGATAAACATATGTGGTCATGTCGCATTTAAAATCATGTAATACATTTTTGTACTGCAAGTATGTTTTTCGTAAATGCATCTCCCTCTCCCTTCGCATACATCCTCAAAACCCATCTTTTCTGTAAGCTATTTGGGCTTAAACCCTTAATATTCGTTCTGAACTGTAACCAAGCTTAAATGCATGTAACTGCATTTGTACAAATTCATCTCTTGCTGTTCTGGACTGTCCCATCCTGTTCTCTGTTGCCTTCTCATCTGTCATATTTTGATTTTAAGTTCCTTGGGAGAAAGGACTTATATATCGTTTTATGCTTTTTAATGGTGCTATATAAATCAGTAAGTCATTTTTAGTGAATATAAATTATGGAAAGTTGGCACATAATTGGGTAATCATAATCACAGGTTAAGCTTTCAAAGTAGAACAGCCAATAAGAGCAACTGAAGTCTTAATTATTGTGTAGCCACTTAAGTTACAACAGGTTGGATCCAGACTTGCTTAGAGTAAACCCACCAAAATCAATAGGAAAAGTCAGTCATTATTAACTTAAGTCCCATTATTTCAATGTATCTACTTGCAGTATGAGTAAGTTTCAATCTAATCCTATATGATTCAATGCATTTTGTAGGCTCTCAAAATAGTATATTGAACTATTGATAGTATGACCACTGCATACTAAGAACATCTGCTTTGAATACTTACTCCAACTTCAACTTTGGGTGGGGAGAGGGGAAATGAGACATCTGGAAAGCATATTAGTTTCTAAGTCTAACATTAACAACAGATTTAGTTCTGCCCCTGTGTGTTTAGCTTGTATATCACAACTGTGTAACTTCTTAGCTTTAGTTTTCATTATATTTATTATACGTATCCTGATCTTCCTATGAAAAGCGGAAAGGAAATTACATGGGGCTGAATACTTGGCTTCAAAGGTACTATAATACTGGGTGTTCCCATACTATTCCCTGGACCTGTGAACAAAGAAAGTGGCACAGTATCCCATAGCCTGTAGGCTATAATTGTTGCAATGTGGATCATAACTACAATGCATTATCTGACACAACAAATTGGTAACCAAATCTCCAAAGAAGACTTTTTGTTCTCCACAATATTGCATATTTGCATAACGCTCTAAGTAGTCTGAAAGAAAATACCAGATGGTGTTCATTATACCTGTATAACACAATCATTTGTGTGTGTGTGTGTGTGTGTGCGTGCGTGTGTAATCATTACTGCCTTTATAACAGTTCAGTTCAAATGACTAAAATTAAAAAAGTGCTCATTATGATACGAAAAATGTAAGCATGTATTTAAGTACTCATGTGAACAAGTCGGTTGTGCTTTTTCTATAGCAGAGTAGCCTCATATCACAGATGTGCTGTGTTATTTGCTAATCAACTCTGAATGCTCTCTTTGAAACACTGGTACAATTTTGAAAAATAACGAACTGTATATGGTTGATTATGCAACTGCACTGACAATTACAATTTGGCTCCTTTCCATGTTTGCTGGGAAAAACTTCATTTATTATGAGCAATGATACCAAAATTATATTACACCGCCTAAAAACAAATTTACCTACAAGCACATCGAAGGAATTAAGAAGCGAGGTAGAAAAGTTTAAACGTCTGTAGTCCTTTCTTTGACATTTAAGGGACATACTAATTTCTGTTTTCTTTGACATTTAAGGGGATATACTAAATTCAGCCTTTACAATATCTCCCAAAATAGAATTCAATATCCCACAGTTTTACTTATCATGTGATTAGAAGAAACAAATTCCTTTTAAAAATGTAATTCATAAACCAGGATTATATTATTTCAAGTATTATCTGTAAATATTTAGATCTTAAAAGTGTCAGAAAATATTTACCCTTCTATATGTTTGTACCAAGCATTTACCCAGACTAAATGAACCAAACTCAGCCTTGACGTATGCTATAAAATTCATTAAAATTCTGTCAGAAGTGGTACAATGAAGGAGCCCAAGGTGGTGGGAGGGAAGAATTATTTAACAGAAAAACATTGAAAGACACACAAGGCAGCATCACACAAATAAGTAAAAAGCTTCTGTAGGCACAGTGAAAAGAAGTAGCTGCATGTTAAATGCAGCTGCTAATGCATTAAAATAAATTTACAATTCTCAAGGCTTAAGAAAGAACTCTGCACTATTATAATTTTGAAATGGAAGAGGAAACCCTCCAAGGCAGCAGCAGGTGCAACAATACCACTGCATCTGATTAAATTAAAATATTTCAGAAAGAAGCAGCAATACTTTTTAATTTGGAAATCCAAACTGAAAGACATTTATTATGCTAAAGACCACTGGGGGGGGGGGGTCGCCTCACAAGACAAATTCTTAATGGGCTGTTGTGAAAAACACGAAAAGTAACCAGCCAGACCAATTGTATAAATTCTTTACATGTTCACTATCACTATCTCTGTACTGCACATGCACCCAAAAAACTTTTTAAAAACAAAGCAAAACACCACAGCCATTTATTTTCAGGACATAAAAGATATCACTATGCTGACTCAAATGTCTCAGAAAAATCCAAACCTGAAATATATATTTCAACTTGTATCCAAGAAAGACATTAAAACCAGATCAAACATGTCTTATGAGCAAAATACAACCCATTTACTTATGGTAGTTGCACACTGCAGAAATAATGACATCATCTTCTGCGCATACTCCATTAATTTCAATGGTACTAGAAAAGGAATAGTTTAAGGATTTTTCTCTCTGGGATCAAAGGGCTGTTTAACTGTGCTTCTGAGAAATTCAGTGGAATCTCAATCACAGTGTATAGACGGCATCAAATTATGAATACTATTTACATATTTTGCTGGTTATATTCTGAACCAACCTTCCTCAACCTCATGGCCTCCAGATGCCATGGACTATAATTCTAAAACAAACTCATTGGCCAAGCTGACTACAGCTGAGTGCACCAGGTTGGGGAAGGCTAATCTATAGATCTATATATCTACACACACACACACACACACACACACACACACACCCCTACACACACACCTAAGGGCACACCAATAGACAGAGGGTTCCAATACCTTATCCTATGCCTGCTGTCACAAGCCAGACAGGGTGAGAGAAGTACAGAAACAATTTTGTCTCTGTTCTTCTGTTTAAAATATAAAAAGAAACTAGATGGGCCTCTGATCCCATCTAGCTGACTTACCTTTTGGTAGGTATATATCCTGGCCTGTTCTCTCCCCACCCATGGCATGCCCCCTTTTCTCTTTCTCCAACATCTCTTACAAGGTGGCAATTGCAACCTAGTAAGACAACTTTTCTGGAGTGGCAAGGGGGAAGAGGGAAGTTCCATGATTGGATATCCTCCTCTGTGCTCATAGCATGCCTATGGGTGTGGAAAAGAAGATTCACAACATCCTATGGCAGCCTAGATGTTGTCTAGGGGTTACAAGATTGCTCTCCAAAGTTTGTTACACACCTCCAAATATAAAATTATATGCAAATAAGGTAAGACTGTAGATTTTTTTTAACACTAAAACTTTTAAATTACTGGTCAAAGCAGCCTCCTTACAAAATGAAATATAGTCAATATAATACAAATTTTAAACAGAAGCCAAACAAAATCACAAATGTTATTCAAAGGAATGAAATGGGGGACATTGGAGAAAAGGATCCTAACTTTACAGATGTAATGATGGGATCTCTACTAGCTGTGTCTATCTAGGAAATATCTTGGAATCATGCGGGTAGCTCAATGAAAACATTAGCAGAGACACAATTTAAGTGTGATGCCAGACAAGCAAGAACATACCTATGCAGCACTGCATGTGCTTTGAGTTTTACTTAAGCTGGTGCTAATCCACTTTAGAAGCACCATTAGCACACCAGCACAGAGCCCACCCAGGCTACAATTCCTTAACTGTGCACATCTATGTGCAGTTTAAGTGAGATGCTGGGTGCATGCAAAGTTCTTCTTGACTGTCTGAGTTACTGGCAAACTTGGCTTCTTTCTGTATTTTAAAGAAATGGGTTGACAATAAAACACTATTTATCATAATAACTTTATGTAACCTTTGTCTGCCTGCATCTGGGATACTGTATACATGTTTGGTTGGCTCAGTTCAAAAACTATAGATCTGGAAAAGGATCAGAAATGGTTATGTAAAATTATCAAGGATTATAATTACCTTTACCAGGAGGAACAGCTGATGTACTGGGGCTTTCTAATTTAGAAAACAAAGATGACTTTTATGAAGTTTTGGCAATAGATAGGGGAGTTTATTTGCAATAAATGTATGCAGATGATCAAAGGAAACCTAGAGCTAAAGGGGACACAGGTGACCTGAAAAGCCACTTCAGCCATCATTTGATCAAAAGGAATGTATCATTCTTCAATATAAATATTTTGCAGTGTAATTAAGTTATTCGTGCCCTAGATATGTCCAGTTTGAAATATTTTAGCATGCTCTACATAGAGCTGCCTTTGAGGAGCGTTCAGAAACTTCAATTGATTCATAATGCACAGCTAGAGAGAGTAGCAACCAATCAGCTCTATCCCAATATGTTCCTGCATACACTAGTTTTCTGCGAATCTATTTTCAACTGCTTCTCTTTCCTACCTGTCTAACCACTCATTCCACAGGAGGCATATCCTCCTTTCTGTTGGGTTCCCTCAGGGATCTGTTCTCAGTCCCCTACCTGGGTTTTATATGTGACTGACCATGCATTGTTGGCTACTCACTGGCTTCTTCCAGATGTTCTCACCACACATGTGGAGACTATTTTTATGAGTCTCCTAATCCTCTTGCTAATGTGCCATACATATTTTGCTTTATCCCTACACCCCACCCTAACCTTTATGTGAGGTCTATACACTTACAGTACTCTTGAGAAAGTTGCATGGACAACTCTCTGTCAGATCTCAGGGATATGTCCTTCCATCTACTGCTTCTTCCCAGCTAGACAGTTTCACTGATTTCTCTTGGAGTCCCCAATATTGTTCCTCAGCTGAACAAGAACTGCTCCCTGTTTTGGACTCTCAAAGAACAACCTTACCACAAGTAACCTGCTATTACTAGCACACCAGCTACTATAATAATAGTACGGCTTCTTTCCATTAGTGCTACACATTTACTAAGTCAAACTGCAAAATCCTCTAGTTAACAGCTATGCAAGAAGTGTCCTGATAAGCAAGTTGAATTATACTTATCTACAGTGAATGAGCTTCACCTAGAAAACTTAGTTTTGTTGATTACGAGCTCACTAAAGGAAACTCAAAAGATAAGTGGAAATCTTCCAGAATATCTGTTTTTCTATCATGCTGCTGTTTAATTAAACTATAAATTGCAGGAATATTTTGTGGAACTTGACCTTCTCAAAGTAGTAAAGGTCATTATAAAATTATTATTTGCTGGCTGATATTGATAAACAATGAGACTACACCTCTAGGAATTAATCATATTGCTTACAAAATAGCTTTGTATAAAGCAGCAGTCAAGACAATTAAAGATATATATTAAATCTATTGCTATATCCTGCAAGGTGATAACTTCATATAGAACTATTCTATCAAAAATGATGCCATGGTTGCTGATCTATGGACACATTTGAATTACACATCTTGGATTGTTATGATGAACACACACCCCTTGGATTTTATTTTCCTGCATTAAATCCTTTTTTTTTTAATTTTATCAAGTAAGGTACAGAATGCTTCATACACGATGGAATTCCTACAGATATCACTTTCCATGTAAGAAAGTGCATGCACACAGGAATGTACACAATAAGGTATAACAATTGCATATTTGTCTGTTTTGATGTCAGCTCATCCCCCAAGTGGTGACAGATTTCTGCAGTGCAAGACAGACAGACATTTGTAACATGCAACCATGTTTTGGCTGGGTACACACAATTTCTGATACAGATGTGATATATCCTTGTAGGAAATTAATCAAGTATGAAGCAACTCTGAGACTCAAAGGAACTGAATTGGTAAATGCTATGTAACTTTGATAGCAGCTCTCTATCTGTGAGCAGAGAGATATGAAAGGTAATTTTCATCAACAACAGAAACTGTTGTCTGCCAACTCAATGCTCTCTTCAGCCAAAGGAGAATTATAATTCAATAAATATTTAATTCAGCACATACTAGCAAGTTTGTAACAAAATATAAATTGCTTGTCTCTATCTTTAGAAATAAAGTGTGCATTTATACATATGTAACACACATACTTACTTCAGAAGTGAATCATATCTATAGATTTCATTCTGAGCAAATGCTTTACTCCCATGTTAACAGCAAGCAATGAAGTAGAAAAAAAGTCTACGTTTTAAAAATTTCACATCTTAAAGCTTGCAATGACGTAGCCATGAAAATGTTTACAACCAGTATGTGTGTGTTGTCAATGTGTTTTTCTATGCTACTGTTACCAACAGGACATTTCTGGGAATGAGATATGGCAGAGAAGCAAAGAAGTTCCCTTTTTAAAAATGAAATGACAGATGTTATTTTATTTTCCGGAAAGCAAAAATAAATAAGACAGAGGGCTAGTTATGTTTTTTTTCAAAGCTGTCTACATTCTTTGATTCAGACTATGACAGGCCAAAAAGCTGAGCCATGGCAGCTGAGGAAAATAGCCATCACCTTCTGCTAGACCCAGTGGTATCTGTTCAAAAAGCAGCAGGGCAGAGGCTCATTTCCTCTTGGAATCAGCCAACTGAAATGCCCTTTCACATGGCACAGCATATGCTGGCCTGTTCCCTTCAATGGAAAGGATGCTGCATAGTAATGAATCAAGCAAACATCCTCTTGGGACTCCAGTTGCAGCAAAACCCTTATAGACCCCTCTAGCACAGAATGCTGTCGAGGTCATACAGTATGCTATTCAATTAATAAGCTAATTAAGGAATGCTATGCTTAAAACACACACACACACACACCCTTAGGAACTGCCAATGTGAGACGAGCTTTTTAATCCAGAAAGTGTAATTGATATCCTGCGAACCATACTAGTATCAGGATGCTTTTTCCATCAACTATAGCTGACCAAGCAAATGAACAACAACTACAACAACAAAATGTTAGGTTAAAGCAGAAAATCATAGCAAAATAGGCCTGGGCTGTGAGGGGGCTGGCTTTTACTTGCCAAGCCCCACTCACGCCTCACCTAGCAGGTGGACCAGGTGGGTCGTCCCTCCGCCCTCTCCCCCCACAAAAGCTTGCCTCCCACCCTAGCCATATCGGCAGGGCGGGAAAGGGGCTTACTACAAACTAATGCAGCTGGAAGACAGCACAGACTGTTTTTTTCCACTCAAACTGTCACACTCTCATATGGCCATGAAACTATTCTCATGACCTTTGGACATCTAGTTTACAACCACAGTCATATAAAAAAGGCAAGATGGTCCACATACATGGGGGGTTTTTTTGTTGCCCCCACTAATTCAGCAGATTCCCCAACTACATCAAAGCTATGCAGCTTGTCATGTGGCCGTTATGATGGTCCTGCTTTGAAAAAAGGAACACATACTGCCTTGCATTCACATAAAGGAGTTGCTAGACTATAGCCTTTAGTTTGCATTAAATGAACTATGCAATTTTGAAATTTTCCAGATAAACCACACAAAAAGTTAGAAAAAGTTTATAGCAAAGAAACATCACAGACCTGTTAGAATTTATAATAATGGATTATTACAAGTTTTTATCAATCTTAAAAAAAAACTAATAACAGAATAGAAAGCTAGAGACACTAGTTTAAAATTTACATGTATAACAGTAGTAACAAAACCATAATGAATAAATAGAATTATTATTAACCTACATATTATTGGCTCAGTTCAGACGACATATTAAGCAATGGAGGGGTAAATAACATACTGACCGTGCGTTAGGCAGGAGGAGCTCCACAGACGACACACTGCAGCCGGCGCTGCTCGGAACCGGCAAACGCCCCGGCTGCAAGGAACTTGCGGCAGCCATTTTGGTTGCAGCTTCTCCTCCATGTGTCCCCCAGCCGTATCCCAACATGCACCGTGAGTTCTGCCGGCTGCATAGAGTGGCTGGGGTTTTTTGGCTGCTCTAGGCAGCAGAACTCTATTCCGAAATGGAATAGCCCACGGAGAAAGGGGGGGCTGAATTCGGACGACACTTTAAACAACGGGGCTTCAGGCTAAACAACGTGCAAGCCCGTGGTTTCGCTCTGTTGTTTAAAGTGCCTGATTAACGTACTGTCAGTTGTGTGTGCGTTGTGTGCTGCCCTCCAGACGACACAATAAGCAACACAACTGACGATTGTTCCCTCTTCCTCTGTTGCCTAATGTGTTGTCCGAACTGAGCCATCGTCTACTTTCTTCTGTAATATTTTCTCTGAGAGCTATGTAAACAAGTTTATTTATAATGCATTTCCACCCTTAAGTTTTTATTTACATTCAGTGTTGTAAGGTAAAAACAACCCTGTAATCCTTAAAGTGACAAGCTGTACAAAATATATGAACAAGACGACGTGAAGACAATCACCAATTTAGAAATTACACAGACATCTGCAGATTAGTTCCCCCTGATGCAGTCACTCCACAATAGGGATGTGTATCGTATCGTTAAAATGTCCATTAACGATAAGATAAGGTCGTTATCGGACATCCGATTAACGATAATGATACGATAGAAAAACCTCCGCTAAATATCTGATCCGAAAATTTTCAGCTTGATTATATCGGATTTTTTTTCGGATTACCGGACCGCCATATAAATAAACCTATAACTTCTATATTTTCAAAGTTAGAGTCTTGAAACTTGGTCACAGTGCTTATGGAGTATGCCTAAGTATGTGTATAAAATTTGAGATCGATCCCTCCAACCTTCGATTTTATATGAATTTATTAAAGATTGTTTAAGTTCTGACAGGTCAGAATGACAGCTTGCCACGTGTGTTCATTCAGACCTGCCAAAAAGTTGCAGGATCTTTAAAAAAATCATATAAAATACAAGGGTGGAGGGATTGATCTGAAATTTGGCACATATGTGTAGCAACATGTGCTAGACATGTGTATGAAATTTGAGATCGATCCCTCCAACCCTTGATTTTATATGAATTTATTATAGATCATGCAACTTTATTGACAGCTGGTTGACTGGGCCTCTGTGCTGTCACCTTGTTGTCTGCTTTTTTCCCATAGGCTTGCATTGGGGGAAACGCGTGCATAACTTTTTTATTTGAAATTATGATGACAAGAAACATGGGGAGCTAGGACTAGCAAGATCTACTCTGCAATGTCCAGCAAGTTTCATGTCTCTATCTTTTCAAATTAAAAAGTTATAGGGGGTCCCCCAAAAGCCCCACCCCCGCTGTAACATCTTCATTTTTAAAGATAAATACTTGAAACTTGTTTGACATTGAAGATGGGATCTGGCTGGTCATTTGTGAAAAAAAATCAGAGCAATTGCTCAAACCCTCGATTTTCTATGATTTTTTTAAAGATCGTGCTCGTTCTGAAAGCTGGTTGACCGGGCACGATGACTTGCACTGGAATTGCCTCTGCTGGCCGTTGTGCGCAAGTCTCCCTTCTACTTGCTGGGGCCCCAGCAGGGAGAAAGGAGACTTACAGACTCCACTAGTCAAGCGCTAATGAGGGCAGATTTCCCCAAACCTGGTCATCTCTACTTAGATTCCTCAAGCCAACATTTTTACGCAAAATGGTGGCTTGCTAAGGGGATGGAGGGCATTAACTGTTTGCGCACTGCGTGAGCAGGGTCCACGAGGCTGATGGGATGAGAGTCCACCTGATTCTACCCCTCTCTTGGACTCTCACAACATCCCTAGTTACAACACATGTGTATCTTGAGGCTGCATTTTCATCTCTTCTGGCAATGCAAATTTTAGTGTCTAAGATTTAGGATGCAAGTAAATACTATTCAAAAATTGTTCTTCTATTAATTTTTCTCTTACAAGATAGAAAGCATTCAATAGTGCTTCTTCTTTTTCTTTTAGGCTTTATTTGCACTACGTTAGACAGAGTATCTACATCTGTGGTCTTATCAAAGTGCCCACAGAAAAAGAAACCATAGCTCATTTCATACGGAAAAAATAGCATTTCAGTTTTGGGTAGAGAGGACTATTATTTATATACCTATACCATAAATCGCTGGTCTAAGTACAACATTCATTTTATTTTCATTTTGGCGGCAAGACAGAAACAAATAAATACTAGGAGATAAATGTGAAGATCAATCATCTACGATCTCTAAAACCACTGTAACAATCCCAAATTGCAACTGGTCACCCCGCCCCCCACTTGCACGCAACACCACATGACTTTAGTTCATTTTTTATTAGGATTAAGTAAGAGGAAATTTTGGTTTCTGTTATAAACTTATTCAATGGTATAAAAAATAAACTGTTATACATGATGTATGTTTTTAGTTAAATTGATATACAATAACTGGCTTCTTGCCAAGCAACATGGGAGTATTTTAAAAACTTGCTTAATATACTTTTGTAACTCTGTAACAAAAATAAACTCAAGAACCCTAAGAATTGTTTGTGAACCCTACAAACAAGTCAAAAAGTAAACTGACAGCTGAAGAAATTAAGAACAAAGATAAAATTAAGTTATCTACATGAAATTAATTAAGAAACATTTGGCATGTGCTTTGATATAATTCAAAGCTGCAGTCAATTAGATGCCTGAATAAGCTTGCAAAACCACAAATGTTTAATTAAAACAAATACGCTGTGTTGCACAAAGCATGACCCTCAAGGAAAAAGAAGATTTGATTCACATTTCTTTCTTACCATTTTAAAGTTCACAACTTTGTTAGCACTCTTAAAAAGGCCTGTCACTCCCAATAAGATATTCGTTTTGGCCACTATTATTAATACAACCATGCATAATCCAGGTATCTGACAATAATGTGTCAGATATTTACAGATTATGTCTAGAGTCTTTTATAATGAAACATTTCAGAGTTTTCTAATTCTATAATAATAACCACCAAAATGCTTAGCAGCACCACAGGAGATACGGAAAGCAAGCAAGAATGCATTTCTTTGTACAGGCATCCTTTTAGATCTTTACAGACAAGCATAGGATGAATTCCCTTGTTTGTATACACAAAGCCTTCCTTTTACTTCATTACTTAAAAGGAAATGATTCACTTATATAAAACATTATAATAAAGCATGCACAAGACCAACTTTACTTTTAGAAATGTCCATAGTGCTTCAAGCTAAACTCAAGGCTACAATCATTTGCAGCTTCTTAATTTCACAATTGAGTTCAAAAGCCCTGTCCTGTCTTAACTATTCAGCAGCAACTCAAGCTGAACGGTATCATGAGTGAATTTTATTGCCCATGAAAACGCAAACGATAGTGGACTTGTCTCAAATTAGTTCTATCATCAAAGCCTTATGCAGAACTACACACATTTCTGTGCAATCTTAAGCCTGATAACCAACATTCATGATGGTGCCTTCGATCTCAAGGGCAAAAACTGTCAAATTAGAAATAAAAGCTTTATGAGAAAACCTTATTATATTATAAAGGAAAGGTTACAACTAATCCCAAAATGAAGTCATTATATTCATCTAACAAAATGTTTGGACAAACAAGCCTTCTGTTAAATGTAGAAGTTAAACATAGAGATACCTCAGTTTTTATTATTGATACTATGGCATGACCATGCACTATTTAAGAGCAGGAATACCAATGCCAATCTCTTTTACCACTAACATACAGAACAGGCCTATTATCTCAATGGTTGGAAGCCTAAATTCCTGAGCCCCACATCATGTGCACAGTGTGAACTTGTACATCTCTGCACTCTTCCTCTCCTGCCCCCATTTTGGGGACAAGGGATTATATGAATTGCATATGCTTACAGAACATATCACATCATATAGGCATAGAGGGAAAATGCATACATTAACACTATTCTAATATTTTATGTTCCAAGCAACATACCAACTGGCTCAAAGATATTGTGTTCAGAGGCTACATGTCTGCTTATTGTAGGCTTCTTGGAATCTTTCTTTAAAGACTAAGTAGTATCCAGATCCGACAAGATGATGGCAGTTAATTCTGTATATTATTCCTCAATTTGTTTTGTCTTTGGATAGCATTTGCTATTTCATCTATACTACTATTATTTTATTTATAAAATCCTGCTAAGTAACTCCTATTGTTTATTCATTGTATTTAGATTAGCTCAGTTTATGTCTGCTTGGAAGATTATTTATGTCTTGTTTTTAATAATGAAAGAATTACAAAAAGCTTCTGATGCCACCTCATATCAAAGAAGCTTCACAACTAAGTGGAAATGAAAACAAATAGACTCTTGAGCTATCATCATTCCTCAGCCTTGATGCAACATTCAAAGCTGAAATACAACAAAAAATCATATTAAGTTCCTGGGAAGAACAACCCCCACCCCCAAAACTATGGATTACACAATAGACTCCTTCACTGCAGCAAACTACAGAAAACTAGAACAGACCCAGAAAAAGAATCTGCAAATCTAACAATGGAACACTAGCTACTTCCCCAGACTGCTAATACAACTGGTCTATTAGCACTGTAAAATTAGAGCTGAGAAATCATATGCAAGATTAGTATTCTTCTTCCATGAACTAGAATAGTTTATCCTAGGCATGATGGCCATGATCCAAGACGTTTCACACACATCCCAAACATATTTCTGGCTGATTATCTAAACTAACTTTGGGAGGAAAAATAAGGAAATACAACTTGCCAAAACTAAAGAGATAGCGTGAACACTTGGCAGACCACACGAAGCACTTTTATAATACACCACTAACACAA
Organism: Anniella stebbinsi; assembly: GCA_029215795.1. NCBI lineage: Eukaryota > Metazoa > Chordata > Lepidosauria > Squamata > Anniellidae > Anniella > Anniella stebbinsi. Next base: position 188,760,333 of record JARDYH010000002.1, read on the forward strand.
ACATATTTTTGCAAACATTTTGAGAATAAAGCCTTGAGTCATTTTATTGCCTTATTTACTCATGCTCTTTTAAAGAAAGAAATTGCTGGAAAGGGATCTGGCCGTGTTGTCCTCTCCTTAGTAGAAATGATATCCCTGAGCATACTCAGAAGCATAATTTCCTGCAGAAGAACTTGCAATAGTTTGCTAAATTGCATCAAGACACAGAGGAAACCACAAATCTCATGCTCAAGAACAGCATTTCCAATTAAGGAAAGTGTTGATGCACAAATAGTGTAAAGTTATATTAGAGCAGCAATGTTGGAAGTTTGGTGCTTTTATGAAAATGCACAGGACTGCTATGAAAAACTGGAGTATGCCACTGCACTATAGGCTCTCCACTGTCAGTTAAATCTCTCCAACCTTATTAAGTTTAAGCGTAGGGTTTGCTGAGAAAGGACAGGGACAGGGAATACTGCCCTAAATTTCTTTCTGAACTTACTTGGAAATGATTTGAAAAAAGCAAGGTTATTTTCCCCACACCCAAGATTTTTCTAGGAAAGCTTGAAAGATATTGAGGCAAGGAGGGCATTACCTATTATGGCATATTACTCAGAGCCTTCTTCTACTTTTTACTAAGCCCCATCTGCACTGCACTGCAAGTTCCCTTTTCATAGGCAGAATCTTGCATCTTACATATTTTACAAGTATATTTTTTATAATATTTAGACTAGTTATTAGGTCTTCTCTTTGCTTAGCAGAAGCCCACATAAGTATTTTCTGTTTAACAGAAACCTCAGGACACAATAGAGAGGTAGAGGGACTGTAGCTCCATGAAGCAACTGCTTTGTGTGCAGAAGGTCCCAGGTTCAATCCCCAGTATCTCCAGGTGAGACTGGAAAAACTCTTGCCTGAAACCCTGTAGAAATGCTGCCAGTCACAACTGCAAATAATTGAATAAAAATAATATTTTAAAGGAGTCATTTGAGAACATAAAACAGGGCTGAGAAGATGCAGAAAAAAATTCCTGTCCCTGGTTTTGCACATTTAAAAAAAATATATTTTTTTAAAAAAAGGCTCCAACTGTGATCAGGATCATGGTTGGAGGCTTGACTATAGTTAAGATGGGTTCTGCTGCCAAGTCCCTTGGGATGCCGAGCGAAGCCAGCTGGAGAATCGGGGGGAAACACATTATGCCATGTGAGTGGTGCACCTGACTGTCTGTTGGGCGCAACAGCTACGTACTGTGGATTGTTAAAAAAAACAAGCCACAGTGCGTAACTTTGTCACACATCGTGGGTTAGCATGCCGTGTGAACACACTCAATGCTGACAACACTGGCAATGCTGACAACACTCAATGCTGACAACACAGATGGGCAGCGATCTTAGTATAAGACAATTTCCTGTGTTCCTAAAGACAGCTAAAGAATTAAAGTTTAATTATTAAGTAACAATATCTTGCACCTGTTTAAATTTATACAAAATAGCAACCAACCATGTTTAATTTCAAAAGGATCTGGAATCCATTGTAGCCTAAAACTGGCAATGAAATGTCTTTGTGTTCTTATAGCAGAAATCCCTGACTTGCAGGTTCTTAATTTTCAAAATGTCCGTGTCTGTTTCGGAAAAACACACTGAATTGAAACACTACTATTCTAATTACAAATTATAAAGGACGTCATATGTCAGCAGAGCCGGTTCCAGTTTTTTGTGAGACCTTGGGCAACTGTCAGTGGGCCCCAACTGGACTGAATATGAAGTACTATGCTCACTTTTGCACTGCTCTCCACTGTCCTTCTGCCCCTCCGAAGTCCTTCCCTTTCTTCTTCACCTGGTTCTCCTTCTCTGTCCATGTGACAATCTTGTTTGCCTTTTCTTCCAACCCCCCCCCACATACTATAGCTTTCTTTTCTAACATTCCTTCTCTTATTATATAAAATAGAGAGAAGCAGACATATCTTAACTTTATAATTTCAATAGACTGAATGCCTCCCCTTCCCATTTCCCCTGCGTGACAGGAACCCTGGGTGACAGGAACCAACAGAGAAATCCAAGAATTTATTGTATCTGTGACTGGACACAGTAGGTGCCCCGCCCAACCTCCTTGTTCCCAATTTATATAAGCTAGCAGCAAAGACAAGAGCCTATGCTCTTTTAAAATTGGGCCTGAACTTATTAAAATGTATTTATTTAGTAAGTTAGTCTGGAAAAGTGCAATCTGTCTGCATGTCGATGGAGCAAAAAGTTTCTGCATGTAACTGGACACTGGATTTTACATTAGCAGGTGGACTGAGGGTGCAATTTCTCATATGACGGAAATTTGTATGGAGGAATTCAAACTGGTCTCAGTCCTGCATCCGAGCTGCACTATTAACAGAGATCTGTGGACCTTGCATTAAGTTTCTCTTCAGCACAGTCCCCCAACTTGTAACAGGGTATAATAGCAGCAAACTATACTGCAGTATAAAGCATTCTACTCTCTCAGCTGCTCTAAAGCTACTCTACTCTCTGTCCCCTGCAACATGGGGATAACTGCACTGGACAACACTGCAGGAACTCTGTACAGTATTCTCTCAGCATCACTCCATACTGCTCCTGGCAATAGGGGTATAATGACATTGGATAATTCTTAGATGTTGTTGCAAACCACTGTTTCAGTCTATTTCTCAGTCTGCAGTGTAAAGTGTGAATTATGCTTTAGGGCTGCTGTAAATGTCTTCCAGACGTAGTAGCACTTTCCAACCTGAGTGTAATGAGGCTGAATTGCATTTGCCTTGGTGTGACTAATGGGTTAAAATCTCAAATAATTTGAAATGTTTAATTTAACACTTGAGTTTAAAGGACAAGAAATCCTCCCAATTCTGCTAACTTGCGGGGGAGGAGGAACATTGATGGCCAATCACAGCTACATTAAAATCCACTGATTCCTAGGGGCAGCTCTCACTTTTGCCCTGGGGAACATTTCAAAGTGGTTTCTCAATGCAACCCAGGAAATGACCTATAAATAAGATATGTACCACTGTTGCCCATTTAATATCTTTCTGTCTCTTCCTGTTTCTTTCTCTTGGCATTTCAATGGGATTTTATAGATAGATTAAATTCTCCTCTAATTTTTGAGAATTCAAGGGCTGCTTTTACAGACACCCTTCTCAGGGAAAGTGTTGCAGTTCCAGTGTGCGTACACATGCACACCAGCTTTGTTGCTCAACCCTTCAGTGGGTCTGCAATGCGTCCTCAGCAAGTGCCCCACAATGCCGACCCTCTAATGCTGACCCTGAATCTCAGTGTGAATTTGGAAGTCTGAATTTGACCTGGATTAACTTAATGATAAACTAGTCAGCAAACTAATCTTAAATTGTCAGGAGCTGGTTGGGTTTGTTTGTTTTTTTAGATTAGTGTCAAATTTTAGCTAGGGTTGTTCTCTCTCTTATGGGAGATAAGAAAAAAATGATATCAGTTTTTTATTCTTTGTATATATGATAAGATGGTTTGCTTTTATTGACTTTCTTTTTATATGTAATATTTGTGTGCATGCTTACCCCTACCCTATTTGCCACCTGTGAGGCCCTAGAATTCATCTCACAATCTAGCCATAGTTGCACCACTGATGACAGGATCACAATTTGTAAAGCTCCCATTAATTTATAAAGTTCCAATTAATTATGCTAGTAGCTTTACCTAGGCTTAGCCAAGGTAGGTGTCCCACAATTTAATATATAAAAGCACTGCAAAAATTCTTCTGAAGAGAAGTGGAATTTTAGTCAAATTGTTCTGTTAGAAAAAGAAATGTATGCAAAAACAAATACTTTTAATATGGTATTGTGAATTTGTTTTTTTCTCTAATTATTTGAGATATACTTCACTGTATACAAATTAAAATGAGCATTACAGAACATGGGGGAATTGTCATTATTTTGGCCTTTATTGTCTGAAATATTTTCTATTACATGTAACGGATAAATAGAACATTATATATAATGGATAAATAAAATATTACATATAATGGACACATAGAATATATAAAGCAATCTTTTATAGGACATAATTCTGTTGGTGTGAAAGCATCTGTGCTCAGTGATATAATGATGGGATGAAGACACTTTGTTGCAAGGTGAAAGTAATATACTCTGTCCTCTAAGAAATGGATCTACCGAATTTGTGTAGAAATAGGACTTGCCAAGATACAGTGGGGATGGGCTTTGTGTTCACTGACACACAGCTTGATAAAAGAAAAACAGGACAAAACAGCAGAATGTGGTGGAACAATAGCAGAGTAACAGTAATTTGCTGCCTTTACCGATTGTGCAGTTCTAATTTTTGCTCTTTATTAAGGTTGCAGTGGAGATGGACTTATATATACAAATAAGTATATTACATCAGTAATCTTCCCATGACAACTATGCTTGCTTTTCTGCTACAGATAACTGTCCTCCTGAATGTATCGATTAATCCCCCCCTTTTTCCCTCCTGAAGCTGTTGTGGAAATTCAAGAGAGTTAGGAAAGGACTGGTACAAAACTCCATGCATAGAGCATATAGTAGCAAACTACTCTCCAGTGCTAGGAGGGAAAGGAAGAAGTGATGACAAAGGTGTAACTTATATCTTTATCATCCATTTTAAAGGCTTCACCCTCAATTCTCTCAGCTGTGGCTGGTACAGAAATAATGTTGAAAGGAGAAACAGCGCTCAAGCTATTCCCCTCCATCCTGCTGACAGCTTCCACAAGAGTCTCCATTACACTATTCCTCTCTCTCCCAGCTTCTTCAATATGTATCACTTAAATGTATGAATTAAGGTCAATATTTGCTCACTTCTTTCAGAATTCTCTTGCTTTCCATTTTCCCTTTGTAAATATCTAGGCTATCTTAAACACATAATATGGGAGGGAAATGTCATTTAAAGGCTACAATACTTTTTGTTCTATCTGTAGTGTTTCAATGCTTTGGTTTTACTAAAGTGTTCTTATCTTTGTTGTTTCCTTTAAGTGACAGCACCTGAAATGCACAAGAATTTCATCTCTGCTTTGAAAAGTAAATACCAGAAAACAACCTGGTACCAGAAAACGACCTGACCCCCAGGAGACTGACTCTAAGGGCTAACAGTTCAATAGATATATTTAATCTTCAAAATCAGTACTCTAATATTTTTCTATCCTGACCATATATGGCATTCACAATTTCCCATACAAAATACTGTAATTCTGTCTATGTTTAATCACTTCCTTATCCAACTCTCACTTCCAAGAAGCAGGTTGTAATGATGGGCATCCAAAATCTAAAACGTTATCATACTAACAGTCATGAAATTACATCTATTTGTTGTTCTACAGGAATGATTTAGATTGCTAGTAACCCAAAAATTGTTAAAAGCAGGCTAAAATGTGACGAGTGATACAATATAACCAATGCAAATCTAGGGGACTACAGAAAGAACCTTTCAGAGTTCTGAAATGAAGTATCAGATGAACACATACACACACTGTGCAGTGTGTGCACTCTCTGGGAAACACACAACACCAGAACCATACACCTAAACCTTTAAAAGTTAGACAAAAGCAAGCAACAAATGGACAGTTTTAATTCTGTTTTGAAAATACACTTTCACATACTGAACTGTTATTTGATCTTTCCAGCACATAGATAAATCTATTATCCACTGTTTTGCCATAACAGGAATGCTTACCATACAAAAGGCAGTAAACTATGTTGATGTAAAAGAAACAAAATTAAGAAATCTACAGCAAATTCTTCTGTTCCAAGATCAGCAAGCTTTTTTTTTCAAATTAAAGAATTATTGAGGTATAGGTTTTTCTACAGCAGACAGGCATTTTGGATTTACTTCAGTAAATCAGTCACTAGTAGACATGCCCAAGTAAATACCTGCCATTCATATATCTTTGATATATACCTGGAACCCCTTTGATTACAAAGCATGACAGAATGAGATTGAAATTAAGATGTTTTAGCTTGCAAGGAATCTCTATCATAATTGCCTGAAATAACTTTTATCATCATTATTTCAAGACTACTTCAGTGCCTTGCCCTTTTAGAAATATTTCCCATGTAATAAATGTATTACTATTTTGCCAAAATAAACAAATAAAAGTGAGCTCTTATGTTTTAATACACTATAACACAATATTATGTCTTAAATTGTATTAAGTTCATATCTGAAATGAGAAGCAATATCTGATAAAGGCTTCATGAAATTTCATCAGTCTTACCAACAGTTCCATCAGTGTAACGATTGTATCTCACAAACATTTTTTTTTCAAATGGTGAACTAAATTTGACAGTGACTATACAGTTGAATATAGCCTTATGTCTCATGGTTAGATGTACTGTAACTACGCACCTCTGGAAACACTAAAGTACAACTTTGGCGAAATTCTAAGACCCAATTTATGTCAAGTTAGTAAACATGGAATTAGATAGATAATCGTAGCACAACAGATTAGCTGAAATACAACACAACCGGTTTTAACAGCTCATATTATTTATTCAAAGGAATAAATGCAATGTTAAAACTCCAATCCTATAAAAATGGTATTTTACACAATCTATTTCATTATGCTTCCACAATAGCATCTTGTCTAAGGAAAAGGAAACCAAAACATATGCAATTTTCTCTTTTACTAAAAACGTAACTATTAGCCAGTAAAACACATCAATAATCACTACCAAAGCACTAGAGCACGTTATTAAAAACAAAACGCTTACTGATCTAGGCTTGAACTGATCATCGTGTTTTGAATTTATCACTGTCGTTATTCTTCCAAGGGAATTCATGAAAAATCTCAGGTATCTGTAGATCAACTGTGAATAGTTTTCACAGACCTTTATGCTGAAGGTCTAACAAATGAGACTGGAAAACCGGCAAAATTTACCTCTAATAGAATTTCCACATGTTGCAAATAAATAAAATCCATTAAAAACTCACCTACAGTTTGGAGGAGGATCTAATGTAATTTCTGCAAGTTCTTTCTGAATTCTTAAGAGAGAGAAAAACAGAAGTTAAAAGAACAGAACTTTTTTTAATGCTTTAACCTCAAACTTTATTTAAAAAAGAAAGTTAACTCCAGTAAATTAACAGTACATAGGAACATAGGGAGGTACAAGAAATTCATTAGAGTTTGTTTTTTTAGCAAGATTTCGCCAGTTCATACCTTCTAGATTGAACACAGACTCCAACACAATTTGCAATCAAAATCTGAGCTTGTAATGAGATTCGCAATCTCCCAAAAATGTTTTTGACAGCATGCGTACATTTGAAAAATGCACATGAAAAATGCATACTTTTGAAAAATGTGTACAAATACACTTTAATCAATGGGAGAAGGATGTATACATTCACAGAACACATTTGGAAAAATATGCATGGAAATACAGGTTTTCATGTGAAAAGGAGATAACAAACTTGCAATCTGATACGGACTCAGCTCGGAACAAGCTTCAAGATGGAATTTGGAGAACTTTAGTGAGCTTGAGTTTTGCTGATTCACATATCCCTACATACTGAGTCAGACTATTTTTCTATCTAGCCTAATACTGTTGCTACTGACTGTGGCTCTCCAGGGTTTCAGGGCAGGAATTTTTCCAGCTCTAACAGTAGATCCCAGGGATCAAAACTGGAACCTTCTGCATGCAAAGCATGTAGTCTGCCACTGAGTTAATATAATGCCACAATTTTGTATAATACACCTTTCATCTTTGTTAGCTGTTCTCCAGAAGGAACATGCACATATACCCCACACAAATATTTTAAATTTCCCAAATAGTTTACAATTTCCATTTTAGAAAACATCCCCACAGAGCCAAAGTTTCATTCAAAACTTTCCCAGGTTCAAAAAGCAATCCAGCATGATAGCATACTAAGGTGCAATTACAAGGAGTGCATGAATACTATTTATTCTTGGCTTTTCCTTTAAAAAATAACTCCAAATCACTTAACTACTTTTTGAAAACTGAGCTAGTTATAGATTAATTTAGGGATCCATCATAACACATTGAAAATGTAGGTGTAAGCTCCACTGAACTAAATGGAACTTGCACTCAAGAGTAAGTTTTCAGTTTGTACTCTGCTTTTCAACTGATCAGCAAACAAACATACTTTAATTTTAAACTGAATTAAAATATTTTAAACACAATAGTAAAACCAGCATGTCAACCAATTCAAGAGTAAGGAACCAAATTAGTCCTACAACCCAACAGCTTAATTACTGGAGACATGTAAATTCTCAAACTTTACACATTTTTAATGTAAATGGTAACATAAACCTGTAGCAAATGCATACAAAATTTTAACAAGTGTAAATCTGGACTCCTTCAGGTCCAAAGCCCAATTAAGCTAAACTTCTTAGATTAAAGACAGTGGCTCAATTCGGACGACACAATAAACAACTGGTGTGGGGGAAACAATCGTCAGTTGTTTTGACTATTGTGTCACCCGAATGCTGCCATAGTCAACTCAGCGCTGATCCTAATCCACACCACAGTTGATTATTTATTACCATGTTGTGTGGGGAGTACCCCCTAGTTGAACAACTGTAAAGTTGATTATTACTCCACCACTGACTATTGTGTCGTCCGAATTGAGCCAGTATCTTCTCATTAACTTCAGTGATATGTGCAGCCCAATATTCTGCATGTTTAAGTGGAGCTTATTACTACATGTACATATGTTTGCAGTATAAGGCTGAATAACTTCACACTTATATGCATTTTTGTCACTTAATGATTGCAGTATCAAGTGATTACCTGCAAGGACTAAGGATTTGCTCACCTGGAAGGAAAATGGGCTGGTATTCCTTGACATCTTGCACCAAGAACTAGATTAAAACTTGGTAGTGACATTTGCTCCACCCCAACTTTCTCCTACGATAACTACAACTGATTATTCTTCCTACTTCTTTAAGTCCTGAACTAGTCTGCGTAAGTGCCAGCAACTGAGATGAGAGCAAGTTTACCATCATTATAAAACAAATAATATGAAAACATAAATGTGGCTTTAAATTGTTACATTCTAGTCAGGACATATTTTTATGATTTTTTTCCACAGTCACACAGCTAGAAAACATGCTTCTTCCTTTTTTTTTAATATTTGTTTAAAAAAATGTATATCTTGAATTTTCAAACAGAAAATGCTTTGCTGTTTGGAAAGCAAACATCTAATGTCTTCAGCTGTATGGAAGTCATTCTAGATTATTTTGTTATCCTGTAGCTTTCTCTTGAACAAAATCTGACACATACAACCTTTAGGTGGTAGGCAAATCACAAGTAAGACAAAAAAGAATAAACAACATTAGAAAACAATTGACGTAAGCACTGCCTCAGCATGTTTTCCTGATATCTGTGCTACTTGTTTTCCTTTTCTCTGCTACTTTCCTTTGTCCCCGAAAAAGAAATAAGGGAAGAGGTATCATGAAAATTCCCTTTGCTGAAACATATGCTTTAGGCAAGAAGATAAATTCTGAACTCAAGCACACATGTACTCTGTAAAGTACAAAAAGCCTATAAACACATCTCACAAGTACAAAAAATAATTTCCCAAGATAAACATAAAAATTGTATAAGCACACTATCGTTACTTTTACAGCATTTACTTTAATTCCAAAAACGTCAATAAGACTACTCTTTGTGATTAGTGGAGATAATCTTAAATCACTGAACATTCTTTTATAACTGAGCTAACCAAAAAGAAAAAGGGGCCGCTAACTGAAAATGCTATGTTAGTAACTATGAGCCAAAATATTTACAGAGGCATAAGGAAAGTTTGCAAATCATGAACTACAACGTAAAGAATCTGATTTTATGAAATATCGGATAATTCTGATGTTGCAGCATAATCAATAATTATCAGTGTGCAATTCCACAGACCATGCAATTCCACACCCTCTTAGCTGCATTTAGGTCCCATTGAAAAGTGGACTATGGGGCTATGAACCACTAGAACTAGAATCCAATGAACATATCATGTAAACATTATTAATGAAACAAGAATAGGCTGTGGAATTGCACACTCTCTTCATCAGCTTCCTTCCACCTAAGCATTAGGTATGTGCAGTTCCTGCTGATATCAGTCTGAAATATTGTCAATGTTAATCAGGTTTCCGTATTCATCATAATATGAAGCTAGGATTTGAATCTGAAGCAGTTTAAAAAATCCTGGTTAATAGCAAATGGCATTAATCGTTATTAAGGTCAGGCCTATATAGGCTGTATTGAATTTTCAAATGGGAAATGCTTTGCTGCTTGGAAAGCAAACATCCAATGTTTTCAGCTGTATGGAAGTACTTACAGATTTGTTGTTGTTGTTGTTATCCTGTAGCTTTCTCTTGAACAAAATCTGAACATACAACCTTTAGGTGGTAGGTAAATCACAAGTAAAGTGAAGATGGGCATGGGAAAAATTCATACCAGTGTTTAGAAACAGAGTGTGATCCTTAATCACGGTTAAGAAACCGGGGACATTAAATGCCCTGGTCTTAAATCCTGTTTAAAAACCAATTCTAGCTAGGTTTACTTAAAAATGTGATACACTAACTGCACCACAACTTCATTTCAAGAAGGCATACTTAGGATTATAGCTCAAGTCCCCTATTGCAACAGAACTTAAACATAACTGCCATGATTTTGTATTCAAGAATTTGTGCTTATTCTTGAAACTATAGAAGCAACAAAATCAACCTAGATAAACTGTACAAAAAAAATCAAGGATCAGCCTGAAGCATAGAACCCCTTACCAGATCTTCATCAACAGTAAGAATCTATACCTTGCAGTGCAAAGGGTGAATGAAGAATCCAGGGGACCTAGATGCTGTACAAGAGCTCCAACATTCATTGTTGTTTTTCCAATTGACTCAGGGAAATTGAGAATTTTTTATCCTATGTGGCATTTATTAGTCAATAGGATATCTGCTTGAAAGTTGTTTCAAAAACAAAATATTAGCCTTAACATTTCTTCTATAGTCCCAAAAGAATGATTTAACAATTGTTACTAATGCCTTTTCTTGTTTCTATACATTCTTTCATACATATTATAGCACGGGTGGAAAAATATATTTAGTACAATGACACACACTTGCTGCTTCTGCTTTATGGTACAACCAGTTTCTGGATTGTTAGTTGTGATGTCCAAACACAGCACTCTAGGTTGCTGAGTTAAGCAACCCTTAGTTTTAACTCAATAAAAAAATGTATGTTAAAACACAAATTAGGATGCTGGATTTGGAAAGTATGATTCGCAACCCAGGAACAAGGCATTCTTGGGTTGTTTTGCAAAGTGGAAGTGCCAAGGGTGGTGACACCCACGCCTGCAGCAGCACCCACCCTCTGGAAAACACTTTCTCGTGCAATTCGGGAGGTGGAAAATGTAACATCCTTCAAACGCCTCCTGAAAACATATGATTTTAGACAAGCTTTCCCTGGACTGTAACTTATTCTGGTCTCATATGACAGTTCTAAAATTTGTAAGTTTTAATCTTGATTTTTGTACACTATAGTTTTAATTGTAAACTGCCCAGAATGCCTTGGCTGTTGGGCAGTATAAATATGTAAAAAATAATTAAAGTGGGTGAGAGGCAACTCACTCGCTCATGTATAGCCCCAACAACCCATGGGTTGTCATTAGGTGCATACCAGGACAATGAATCACTGGTAGTGGTAGCAGGTGTCAGATTACATCTAGCAATTTATTCTAAAATAGAGAAGGTACAGATTTTTTTAAAAATAATTCTTTATTGTAAAATTTCTAGAAACATAAAGATTGGCTGTAACTCAGATCTGGCTCTTGCCTTGGGCAAAACATACAGGTTCCTAAATCAACACATAACAGAAGCAAAGAGAAACATGACAGTCTTTACATTAGCAAAGCCAGGGATTAATTTTAGGTGGTGCAGTAGATACAAAAGTCAATTGAAGGCAAATTCTGAGTGTTACCTAATGGTTCAAGTGAATGGAACTCTCAGTATAAAGTCTCTCTTCAGGTGGTAGAAAATCTTCTGGATGGCTAAATACGGTATTTTCCAAAGCACGTTAAAAAAAAAAAAGATAGCCCTACCAGTCTCAGAGAGAGAGAGAGAGAGAGAGAGAGAGAGAGAGAGAGAGAGAGACAGAGACTTTATTATGACCAACTAAAATGCCAGGATAGTGTGCAATCTGTGAGCTCTTCCTCAGACTAGGCGGTACAAAGGCGTTAAAGGAGGTAAGGGATGAGAAAAAGAAAAGTCCATATTCTAGAGAGCCAGTATATATTGTAGTGGTTTGAGTGTTGGACTGGGATTCAGAAGTACCCACATAGCCATGAAGCTCAGTGGATGACTTGGAGCCAGTCACTGACAGTCAAACCTACCTCACAAGATTGTTGTGAGGATAAAATGAAGGAGGATAGGGACCAGTAAGCCACCTTGGGTTCCTTGCAAGGCAGGATATTATTATTATTATTATTATTATTATTATTATTATTATTAACAACAACAACAACAACAGAAATTACCTAGCTACTCTATTTCATGTTTTTGGAAGAGCCTGGATGCATGTTCAAAAACATTTTTAAAACTTTTAGCCCCAAATATGCATTAGTTTTAATGTTGCATTTTATGTAGTTTTATTTTTATTGTGGGGTGGGATTTGTTTTGCATTTTATGGTGATTTTTAACAATACATACATAAAAGCCACCCTGTCTCACACACACACACACACACACACACACACACGTGTGTGTGTTTATAAAAATAAAGTATAATCTAACCCATAATACTAGAGGGATTGTTGTTTGGCATTTCTTGTGAGCACAAGCTTTTGCTAATACACAGAAAAACTGAAAATATTCAAGAGAATGAAGTAGTGAAAGAAGTTAAACTAAATAATAGACATGTAACAACTTATACAAGCAACCAAGAACTGAATACATGGGGATGCATTAATAAGAAGAATGTCTGACACACTATCCCTGGTATGGGACATGACAATAACCAAAAATAAGGGTATATAAATGTCAAGTTGCATATAATGAACCAAGCAGTGTCATAAGACCTCTGGTATATATTTACTGGAAACTTTTATACTTCCATTTCCAGCTAAACCTCAATTTATTCAACAAGGGAATGCCATCCAAATAAAAGCTGTATTTTAAATAAAAACTGATATTTCCCCCAGGTAGTACTTGATCTTGCAAGGCACTTAAAACCTGTCTTATTCTATGAAACTCTTGTATTGTGTACTTTACAATAGTGTCTAGCTTGCCTGGATTTTCCTTGATAGCCAATCTATAGTACTTTTTTTACTGTAACCTTATAAGTACATGCTCAACAAAAACTAAATCATAAAGGTAATGCAGAAAAATATGCCAGCATAGAGGGTATGTAGAAGATATTTATAACCATTAAGTTAATCACGACAAATTAATTTCATAAATACACAGTTATACCTGCAACAGCCAGTTAAAGGTTCTAGCATAGCATAGTGTGACTAATAGATCCCAGATAAGAACAGGATTATCTATGGCCCTTATGAATAATAGATTCAAAACATAATACTTTTAGGTATATTCCTAAAATCACAATTGCTAGTCTCAGGGTCAAGTAAGACGCACACAATACATACACATCACTTATTGGCCTGGTTTGACATCTTACTAAAGATGCCCAATAGTCAGGGATGGTAGGAGTTACAGTTCAAAATCTGGAAAGCCAAGGCTACCCAGCCCTACAGTAAACCATTGTTTATCACAGGGGTAAACAACCTTTTGAGACTGATGGACACATTTGGAATATTAAAAGAGTGTTGTGGGCACCCTTACAAAATGGCTGCAGGGTAGGTGTGACCAGTCACAAAACACCTATTTCCCAGAAGGCAAAGTGATGAGGCTGAAAGAAGAGCAGTTTTCCAAGTACAAGGCAGAGGTGTAGACTGAGATATAAAATATAAAATCACTCTTGTGAACTCAATTTTCTGCTGTAATACCCATTTCACAGAAGGCAAACTGATGAGGCTCAGAGACAAGTAACCTAGTCAAGAGACAGAGCAGAAGACAGAGGTGGTATCTGAGCATCAAATGCCAACTCACATATCCTCCCCCATCAAGCACAACAAAATACCCATTAAACTGGTGAAGCTCAGAGAAACACAGGGAAATACAGGGAAAACTACCCATCTACACCAAAACAAGCTAGCTGATATACACACTCTAAAGAGCAAATACACACAGCACAGGCACGGCACACACCTCACACTTCCCCCACCCTCAAGCCTCAAGGAGTCTCCCAGCCTTCTCTATTCTGGGTGGCTGGGTTGTAGCTGCCTGCCATTTTTATTTTCTAAGAAGACCTTTAGAGCCCATGTAAGCTGGCATTGGAGACCTCTGCTTGTTTGCAGCATACCAGCCTCTCAATTTTTTAAAAAAAATTGGAGGAGGATGGAGCCTGGCAGGTGTACATAGGCATACTGGTGTCCATAGGTACAACATTTGGGGACATCAGTTTTAGAATAAGAAGAATGAGCCACATCAAGCCTGATTCATTTGCTCCCCCCTTCACTGTTCTACTCTGGCATAGCTGCAAGGAGGAATTTGGAAGCTGTTGGCCGTGTTCGGACATCACAAGGCTCACCTGGCACCAACACTGTTATCTTTTCGGCACCAGGTGAAGACTTTTCTTTTCTCCAAGGCATTTAACAGCATATGCTGAGCTTTTTAACTGACCCCGGGACAGTTTTAAATGATATATAGTTTGTTTTAGGCTTTTATGGTTTTAATTTTTGTATATTGGTTTTTAAATGTTAAATGTTTTTAATTTTTGTAAACTGCCCAGAGAGCTTCGGCTATGGAGTGGTATATAAATGTAATAAATAATAAATAAGTACATAAAATAAATGATGGGTTAATAAGCTACTCACTTATTTTCAAAATAAGCTACTGTTATCCCCGCATGATCGCACAAATAAACTACCGTGCATAGCTCATTAAACTACTGTGCGTAATCTGCATCAAAATAACCCACTGTGACTACCACACAACACGATAATGCATGATGGGTTAAATAACTCACTCCGCAGACCGTTGGTTATCAGAGTGGGTTATTTTGGCCAAATAAGCCACTTTGGGTAAAAAAAAACACCAAAGAGACAATATTAAACCCACGATGGGTTAAATAAACCATTGTGAGTTATTGTGACACCCGAAGCCAGTCTTTCGATTCCATTCTTGCTTAATGGTAAATAAGTTGGCTTGAGTCAAACAAACATAGTTAATGTTAGTCACTGATTGCCAATTTGGATGACACAGTAAGCTACGATTAAGCAAAACGGAAAGCAAATGCTTCAAAACATCTTGCAGTAACACCAGAGCAGATGCAAGGGTAGCACAAGAGCAGTTCATTTTTGTCATGATAAATTATTATTTAGTGTGAATTCCATACATAGCCACTATGTCATGTATTATACTTCAGAGATTATTTTTGTCCACGGAAAAGCAATAGTTTGCTAGATGCTCATGGTTCACCTGCCTAGAATTGTTGTTTGCACTAGATTTGGATTATAAACCAGATCGTTATTATTTTCTTGAGAGACACCATATGGAGTTTTTATTTTTAAAAAAATTCTAAGATTTAAATCCTGTTTATTTTATAAATTTATGTTGATTTTTTCTATCCCGCTGGCTAGTATGTCAAGCCAGCATTAATAGGCATCTGGCAAAATTATATTGAAAATTATATTACTGATACCAGAAAGAGAAACACCCTGGCATATATCTACTTTTATACTTAATCTGAAAGTACTACTATGCAACTAAAAATCCGTACCTTAACAACCATGAATGCATTTTTAGGAATGTCTTCCAATTTCAGCTTAAAATAGTTCGTAACTGTGTCTGAGCTTCAAGAATAATAATTAGCTTCAGAGTTTCTTTTTCTTTCAAGCGCTGTCTGTTTGGAGCATAAACTAATGTATCTTGAACAAGGCCTAATACAATTACCAGCTGTTTCATTTTCTTTACTGGTTCAGTTAACTCCTAAATCTACTAGCTTATTATTAAACCCATGTTCTAAATGAGATGTATTCTAACAAGTATTCTAACACTTTCATAAAGTTATTAGCATTACCAAGACCACTAAACATTAAAAAAGGGAGGGGGACAATACATTATAAAATTAGGCTATGTACCATGTTTCAGCAATTCAGAGACAGTATTATAGAACTATCATTGCCTATGGGAATACAAATTGATTTTTTTTTCTCCCTGTCCTACTTTGTTTCCTTGTCAAAGAGATCTTCCACATGATTGTTATGCTTCAAAAACCTGCAAAACCTGTTTGACAAAAAAAAAAAAATCCGTAATAGGAGGGGGAGCAGGGACTGTGTGCATCCACAGGCGACAATGACTCTACGAACTTCAAGTCTCTCAAAAACGAACATCCTTACATCCTTACAAGTTAACAATAACCACCATTAAATGAGATGGATTCATTTAATTATGCAAAACAAAACCTTAAAAAATACATATTGGCTTTTCAGCAACTGGTTTCAACTTAAGATGGTTAGAAAGACTTAGGCTGCAATCTTATTATATCCATGTATCTCCAAGTAAGCCACTAGAAAAATACCCGTTTTAAAATTTTAACACATCTAGCAGTTTACATTCAACATCAAAAACCTTGGCAATTTTGGTAGACCCCTCATCATTCAAGATGTCATCTTGCAGTATAGTAAATAAACCTAATCAGCAAGTAATCTTCAAAGAAGTAACCCACTAAATTTTAGTGTCAGAACTATATATACACTGACTACAACTACAACCATGACATTCTTACAGTACCCTAACAGCTATTATTAATATTATTAATATTATTAATATTATCTATTGTACATCAAGGAAGTGATTAAATATTGGCCAAGATCCATTTTGCTAATACCATTTCCAAATGTATAAATATTATTCCAAAACTGAATTGTCTTAATCTTCATCTCAACTATTCAAAATATATTTACAAGTTGAGAACAGAAGACTTACCAGAATAAAAAACTAATACTAATCTTAAGAACTTTTTCATGGCACCGTGAAGTATTTAAACAAAATTCTTTCAACATCATGCATAAATTTCTATGAACGTAATCCTTCTGTCTACATTCTCCATTGATTTTTTTTAAAACTTGGCAATGCAACTTTTGATACAGCTTGGGAATGTTCATTGACCGAACACTTGTCACTGGAAGCTCAAGTGTCCTCTTCTAGACAGGGACATCCTGGCACGTTTATCTATGCTTTCATAACGTCATGGCTAGACTACTGTAATAACACTGTAATTGATTTGTGTGTGGGACTGTCATTGAAGACTGTCCAGAAAATGCAGTTAGTCTAAACCAGAACTGCCAACTGGGAGAAGACAAATCACACCAGTGCTTAAACAGCTGGTCCATTTCTGAGTACAATTCAAAGTGCTAAGGTTTGCAGTTAAAGTCAGGGATAGTTCAAATAAGAATACCTGGAGCATTATCTACCCCATATCTGCTTGCCAGTCCTTCCTCCAGGTGATCTGGCTATCTGAGGTGTTGACAGAGGGGGGCTTCTGGTTGCAACATGCCAGCTGGTTGCAATATGCCAACCCCCATGGAAGTTTGTCTGACACCTCTCATCTTTCCACTGCATAAAGAAAAACTTTATTCCCTCAGGCCTTTACATTAATTTTTAATCCTTAATAGCATTAGCTTTATGCAGATTTCATCTGCCGTTTATACTAATATATATATATATATATATATATATATACACACACTGCTAGTCTCTTCTTGTTGATTGTATTTAGTTTGCGCAATTTTGTAAAGCTCCCCTGGGAAAAAGTTTTTTTTTGAAGAGATAAAAATCCCTTAACAAATAAATTATGGAATTAATGGTGATCGCCACAGGCCTAATCCATACCAGTCAGAAAAAATATATAAACAAGGTTACCATGAACAGTAGGATCAACTCTACAGACAACAAGAGAAATACACTAGGAATGCTCTTTGACCCATTGTTTTAAATTTTGTTCTATTTTTAAGTAATTAACCATCTGCACTCTCACAGTTATAGTTTCCTACTAGTTATGGATTTTGCTTAAACCATTTATATTGTAGCACTAAAAGAATCAAGGACATTGGAAATCCTTTTATTAAAGGACTGATAATGATTTAAAATGAGGAATATTTAAGGAACAGATAAATTAGGTGTAACACAGAAATCCAAATGTGCACTTGCCCATTTTGTATTCAGAAGTTGCCCTACACTGTTATGTGTTGGGGGAATATTTTGCATACACAGAGCATTTTCCAACAATAAAGCCAATTGAATAGCACCTAGTCATGCAGAGCTTCACATGCACGGTGGAATAGCTAGACTGAACAGAGAGAAATCTAACTATGATTAGTCAAACCTGGTGTTGCCAGCATGAGAAACGACAACTCAATAACATTGAGGATAAAGAGGCAAGGACTAATGTCACTGTGCAGCTGGTACACTCGACAATTAATTATATCACTGGGGCTTCCATATATTTAACTAGTCACAGCTTTGCTGATTTAGAATTCTGTAAGATGGCAAAGCAATTGGTTGTCCTAAACTTTATATACATAACGTCTGTAGGACAATGCTCTAGAATGTTTTTCTTTTAAACCCATGATTGGTTTTGAGTTCCCTAGAAATAGGATTTGAATGTTTCTGTTCAGGCTTATACTGCCATGTGCTTGGGGGAAAACTATTAATGCAGGCTCCATCTGTGCAGAGTCTAAGCACACCAATCATTATCTTGAAATGACTGATGCAACATCCTAAGATCTCTTAAGTAGCTGTTCGCCAAATCTACCTTCTCTCTTGGGGGTGAGAAAGCCAAAAGTACTAAGGAAGTCTGCCGTTTAATACTATGAAATGAAAACGCATTTTCAGTCAAACTGACATTTTACTTAACCAACTGGGGAAAGGAAAACACCATATTTTACAGCAGTAGGTATTACTTCAGTCTTCTATCATACTGAATTACTGAGTTGCCTGAAACGTTTATGGCTAATTAACTGTAAGTTACACTGACAAGTCTGAATATCAGTCACTCACACAACACACAGATATGTTAAAGCTACAAAAGTGCTTCAATTTTAATTGCAATAAGGAGCATTCATATATTTATCTCACCAACTACTACTATAGCCATGTGGATATGCAACCAGTTACTCAACTAACTATTTACTACTATGATCGAGCTAAGACAGGCTAATAAATACATATATCACTGTGGAGTACTGAAATGTTAAAGATACTTTGAAAGTGTACTGGATGATTGCCAATGATATTAATTAAAAGGAAATATATTGAAAATGAACACAAATAACAAGTACCTTTTGGCGCTAGTTGAAAGTTTAGCTGCTGTTTTGCTAGAGATTTTGCCCTCCTTTTTCTTGGGCTGAACCTGTTCTCTTTCTTGATCTTGTTGAACACCTTCTCGCTGATCTCCATCAGAGCTGCCTCCACTAGTACTTGGACTATCGTCAACTCTTTGTCCTTCAGTGGACATCTTAGATCCTAAAGGGA
Organism: Anniella stebbinsi; assembly: GCA_029215795.1. Lineage (NCBI taxonomy): Eukaryota > Metazoa > Chordata > Lepidosauria > Squamata > Anniellidae > Anniella > Anniella stebbinsi. The sequence goes on from JARDYH010000002.1 coordinate 188,779,866, forward strand.
AAGCATTGAAGAAAGAAAAACAAATAAGATTAAAGATGACTATGATGCTTATTCATCCAATGCCAAAAGATTACGCCTAAAAGTATTGAGTTATAAATATGTAACGGCAGTATCTAAAAGTTTTACACAAGCCTGCCTTAAAAACATGCCTGCAAACAACAATAGTAAGTGGGCATTGGATAGCAGAAAGGACTCAAAATGTACATATGGATGGAAACACTAACTTTAAATAAAACTGAGGCTAGACCCTTAAATACACTTGCTTGGCAGAAAGTCCAATTGAACACAAATGTACTTCTGAGTAAAATTAATAAGGATCAAGTTACAAAAATCCTTCATTTTGTGTATTTCAGAACATATTGGGCAAGATCCAGCCAAAGTTAAGCTCGTTCAGGTCAGTTAAACATATCTTTAACTTTACCTCTGAAATACAGGGCTGATGCATGCTTTAACTTTGGATGGATGGTGCTCATTCTGTTTTGCAAATGTAAAGTTACTTGGAACATTACAAAACCAATATTTAAAAGATAACTTAAATATGTGCAACACAAACTCTGAGATTATGGAAGCCAGTGTGACACGGTGGATGAAGCATTAGATTTTGATTGCGGAGAACCGTTATGCTGATGGGTTCTAAGCTGGTGGTGACTGATCAGGAAATGGATCTTGTGGATAGCTCTGTGAAATTGTTAATCTAGGCCAGATCTACAGCAAGCAGGATATAGTGGTATGAAAGCAGTATATAAAAGGTAGGAGCCACACTACTGCTTTACAGCAGTACTGAAGTGCACTGACAACTGTTGGGGTCCATTGATACATACTATATACCGCTATATCCTGCTTGGTGTAGATCTGGCCCTAGTGTGGGCTGTTGAGAAAAAGGAAAATTCTATGTTTTGGGATCATCAGGAAAAGAACTGAAAATAAAAGCTGCATTGATAATAATGCCCTTACACAATGTATGGTGTGACTACTTGAATACTATATACAGTTCTGATCACCACATCGTAAAACAGATATTGTAGAGCTGGAGAAAGTGCAGAAAAGAGTAATCAAAATTATTTTAAAGGCAAGTAAAAGTAAAGAGGGACACGATAGAGGTGTATGAATGTGGTAAAGAAAGTGGATAGCGGGCAGTTTTTCATCCCCTATCATAGTAGTCCCTCAGCACCTTCGGAATCAATATTCTAAAATGAAATGGAACCACCATAAAGGATGCCAATTCCCAACCAAAACAGCCTATCCAGAAGAATATCATAGAACAGTGTTTCAAAACCTAATTTGGCTACAGAACACTTTTGGGGTTGAAATATATTGATGGAACCCATAAATGCTAGTCACGGGGATTTGGAGGTATGGAATATGCCTGCACGAAAAAAGGTAATTGAGTAAAATCTGCAGCAAAATAGAGGAAATTATGCCTATTTTGTGCCCCACGTAATGCTCAAAAGTGTATGATTTTTTTAATTTGAGTTTTGTTTTTTTTAAGTTAGGGTTTTGGGGATGCTACCATCCTTTACAAAGAACAAATAATAAGAGGACAAAATGAAGAACAATTCTGATTAGCAAACTAGCTAGAAATGAGCTAGATGGAGCAACTATTAGGTGGATCCACAGTTGGTTGCAGAATCAGACTCAAAAAGTGATTATGGTACCTCCTCAAACTGGAAAGAGGTAGCAAGCAGGGTACCGCAGGTCTCAGTCCTGGGCCCAGTGCTCTTCAACGTTTTTATTAATGATTTGGATGAGGTGGTGCAGGGAATGCTTATCAAATTTGCAGACGACACAAAATTGGTGGGGTAGCTAATACCCTGGAAGACAGAAACAAACTTCAAAGTGATCTTGATAGGCTGGAGTGCTGGGCCGAAAACAACAGAATGAAATTTAATAGGGATAAATGCCAAGTTCTACACCTAGGAAAAAGAAACCAAATGCACAGTTACAAGATGGGGGATACTTGGCTTAGCAATACTACAAGTGAGAAGGATCTTGGAATTGTTGTAGGTCACAAGCTGAATATGAGCCAACAGAGTGATGTGGCTGCAAAAAAAAAAAAAAAGCAAATGCTATTTTGGGCTGCATTAATAGAAGTATAGCTTCCAAATTGTATGAGGTACTGGTTCCCCTCTATTCGGCACCGGTTAGGCCTCATCTTAAGTATTCTCTCAGGCATTTAGCAATATCTGATGAGCCTGAGTTTGTTTTGTTTTTAGGTTTATAGCTTTTTAAAGTTATTACAGTGGTTTAAATGTATGTGTATATCATGTGTATATTGTATGTTTTTGCTGTTTTAATTTTTGTATATTGTTTTTAATTATTTTAATCTTATGTAAACCGCCCAGACAGCTTCAGCTATGGGGCAGTATACAAATGTAATAAAATAAATAAATAAATAAATAGTGTCCAGTTCTGGGCACCACATTTCAAAAAGGATGCAGACTAGCTGGAAGGGGTTCAGTGGAGGGCAACAAGGATGATCAGGGGTCTGGAAACAAAGCCCTATGAGAAGAGACTGAAAGAACTGGGCATGTTTAGCCTTGAGAAGAGAAGCCTGAGGGGAAACATGATAGCACTCTTCAAGTACTTGAAAAGTTGTCACGCAGAGGAGGGCCAGGATATCTCTTCTCAATCATCTCAGAGTGCAGAACACGGAATAATGGGCTCAAGTTACAGGAAGCCAGATTCCAGCTGGACATTGGGAAAAACTCACTGATTTAGAGCAGTACAACAATGGAACCACTTACCTAGGGAGGTAGTGGGCTTTCCCATGCTAGAGGCATTGCAGATGCAGCTGGACAGCCATCTGTCAGGTATGCTTTAATGTGGATTCCTGCATTGAGCAGGGGGTTGGACTTGATGGCCTTACTGGCCCCTTGCAACTACTATTCTATGATTCTACAATTATTTGAATGAACTGTACTGATAGGACAGTATTAAATATAAAAAATTAAAATTAAGTACAAAACTACCACAAAACAACATTGAAAAAGAAGGATGGTTAGTGTCCTTCCTGTGTACAAAAGTGGGGAGGAAATTTTGATGTAAATACAGTGTCCTTCCTTAAAGCTTAAAAAACATTTTCATGAACAATAAACAGAAGACAATTTTTTTAAAAAAAGTTTTATATGTTTATAGTTTTTATAACTTGTTCTTATTACAGAAAACTACCAGAAAATAATAATAATAATAATAATTCTTATTCTCCTCGGTCAATTAGTTCACATTTGAAATCTTACGTTCACAACGTGAGTACTGTTAGCAAACCACTAGTGTCCTCTAGCCCTGGATTATTTTTTATTCTCCTCCCACCCCCACTGTGGATTTTGTCTCTTCTGCCCGCGCCAGGGATTTTGTCTTGGGGGGGGGGGATTTCTTTCCCTCCTTCTCGCTCTGGATTTCCTTTCTTCATCTCCATGCCCTGCTTCTCCCCCTCCCTTCTAATGCCTGTTCTTCCCCCTCACACTCATCTGCTGCTTCTGTGTCCCACCACACTCACCTCAGCAGTGAGTAATGTTCACTTAGAAGTAAGTTCAATGTTTTCTAGACGTGTGCATAGAATTGTACCTCTTCTCGGTCATTACCACAACTTGTTCATAGATGCTCCCATAAGCTGAACTCTTACACATCGTTCTAGGATGCATAACTTAGAGATAAAACAACTTAAACCCAGTTGAATTAAGTGTTCATCGTTTCAGATGAACTGTGGTCTAAAATCTATACACCATTATAACACATTCTGACAAAATATTGTCACATATATGCATCCTTGGGGCACCACAGAGAAAATCATCCAATAGTGCAATCTTAACTCATTTGTCCTAAGATTGTACACATGATGAAATGATTTGAGTGGCTTGTTCAACCTTTTTTCTTTCTCTGACTGTGCTTCTTTTTGTTGTTATTGTTGTTACAAAACTTTAAGAACATATGGTTATATGCAATAAAATCAACTGACTGACACCTCAGTTGTGGAAGAATTAACATTATGACCTCATCACTAGATATTAGTTATTTTGGGACTGGGGACAATCATAAAGGAAAAAAATATTCGTTCAAATATTCTGGACTCAATCTATTTACGGCTTTATAAGGTTGGAACCAGCACATTGAATTTCGTCTGGAAACTAACTGGAAGCCAGTGAAATGCACACAAGATTATGGCCGCATCCCACGATTCCTATATGAAGCCACAGACCACATAACCCAGCTGTTGCATTCTAGACTAACTTAAATTTCTAAAACCTTGGGTCATTCACTCTCAACCTAACCTACCTCACAGGATTCTTGTGAGCATAAACTGCATGACAGAACTAAGTACACTGTCCTGGACTCCTTCGAGTAGGACCGGAAGACAAGGTAATCATTAAAATGGGCATCCCTTTGTACTGCAAATTACAGTAAACAATTTGCGAAGTTATTGGAAAATGCAATACAGCACCAAGGTCCTTATCATCCATCAATAGACACAGAAGCCCCCAGCTGAAACAGATAAAACTTTTTCCTGATTACAGTCACTACCTAAACATCCAGAAGCAAGATTGTCTCTAGGTTCTAGGGGCACACCTAACTGTGAATCTTGAAATTCAGAGGAAGCATGACCCCCATGTGAGAACACTAGACCAATGACTTCATCTTATCGGAGTTGATTTTCTCAACTTCATCCAGTTCCACACAGCTACTCAAAGACCAAACTTCTACACCCCACTATGATGAAAAAGAGAAATAGAGCTGAGTGCCATTCACATATTGATGTCACGTCACCCCACAACTCTAGACCAACCCTTCTACTAATTTCATGTCAATGTTGCAACATGGGGGATAAGACAGAATCCTGTGGGAATCTGCAAGATATCAGTCACATAATCAAAGGATTACTCTCCCAGCATCTCTTTCTGAAACTTACCTGGGGAGAATTAACAGTGTCTATTTCAATTGTGAGGCACCACTGTGCCAGTATTTTTTCAAACTACAACTGCTGTTCGAGGGACACACAGTAATGAATACAGTGTAGTATCAACTACATTTATAATGCAATCAAGTACCACACACAAATGCATAGTGTTGTAATTGTGGGAGAAGTAGGAGGAATTTGAATGGTCACATGTGTTTTATTGTGTGTGTTAATAGCACAAGTATATGCTGCAAGCCACAGTATTGTGCTGCAATTGAGAAACGGGAGGGCATGCTGCTGTTTTAGTTTGCTTGCTTTTTTTAAAAAAGTCAACTAACAGACCTTTGCAGCTGTGCAGGCATGGTTTAGAAATAAATTGTGTGATTGCTGACAGCTGCATAGCTGTGCAGATATACAGCAAAAAAAAAAAGTTTCATAACTAATAAAATGTTGCAAACAGATCCTACAGCTTAAAAGGCATGCCTACTGGTAAGAGATTTAATATCGTTAGATTTGACACACATCTTTGCAGTCCAAGGAAACCTCAAGCACACACAAAAAGTCATTAAAATAGATTGGCAAAAAAACAAACAAACCCCCACACACCAGAATATTAAGAGAGAAATAGTGACAGGACAACAGGTGGTACATCGTGTACCCTGCATATGAGCCAAACATTACAAGATAGATTGGCCATTGGAAGACACAATCAAATAGACTGCAATGCAGCAGCTCCAACACTCAATATCAGCAAGCCAATAAAGAAATGATTGCTACTAGTATCAAAATGTTTTTAGGAATCAACAGGATCACACTCCCTGTCAGTCTCTCCTAGCAAAACTGTCTACCAGAATCACCAAAAGCAATCTTATGCCCAAAAATTGGTTGGAAGACAAATGGAAGTAGAACTAGAAATCCCTTTTAAATTACGAGACCCTGAATATACTAGGTTAACAAGACTTTGGCCAGACATGTGAGGTTTGAAAAAACCCTATCATTATTTAAAGGGTTTAGAGAAGACTTGCTGCCGTTATGGAATTTTATTACTCTATGGTTTTATTGTTGTTTATTTTAATCTGATTTAAGGCTACTTTTACTATTTTGAACTTTGTTAAGTCTGGCGTATTTTGATAATTTTAATAATTATTTTAATGATTTGTTTGTATTTTGGTTTAATTTCGAAATTACCCTGGGAATCTTCTGCAAGATTGAAAGGCAGGATAAAAATACCAAAATAAGATGAAGAAATAATATTCTGGAACCAGGCCACCATCCCTCATAGCAAGCCAGTACTAATCGAGATGAATACTGCTACTTGTTCTGTGTTGGTTTTGATGCTGTTAGATGAATTTGTATGTTTTCAATTGTAATATTCTATGGGAATTCTAATGAACTGAAAAGCAGGACATAAAATTAGGTAATAATGATTAAAATAATAGTAATGAACATGGGTCAAGCAGGCAAGATGTAGCATCCTCTTCCACAGGGAGAAAGTAAACTTCTGTTACTACTTCTTCACTCATAATAGGAAACCGTGATAAAATAGTTGTTTCAATACCCAACTTTACCCAACTTTACTGAGGTGCTAATCAGTAAACATCCTACTTTATTTGCCATAAATCCAACATAATGCAAAATAAAGCTGTAAGTTAGATAAACACCACCACCACCACCATCATCATCATCCCTTTTTGATGCTGCCTCTTTAGCAGTACCCACTAACAGAAGTGCTGTTCTGAGGACAAGCAGGAGCCAATGGAAGGCACCAATGGTACCTCTGGCTAAGAAGTGGATATTTACTACTGTGCTGTGTCATCTGATTGCTGCCTGCAGAGCCCCTAATGGTCCCATTAAGGCATGTGTGCACAGCTTGTGGTCCAAGGGCGCCCCCCTCTAAGAATCTCTGTCATTGCCAAAACTGAAGTAGCAAAAACCTGCAACATATTTTTAAAAAGCTGGAAAAGTCACCACAAAGTATTGTGCTGCAGCATGAGTCACCTGTTTACAGAATGACACCACCAGTAATCTCTACCTCACTTCCATCTCTTTGCAATTGCAGAAATTGTTATTCTCTTTGAAATTTATCACCGCCTCCCGCTTCCAGGACTCTCAAGAAGCAGGACGTCTAGAGCAGGAACCACAGAGCTTTTTGAGAGTGGCTGCCAGATCTGGGAAACACTATCAGAGGGCTCTATAACTCTGTGGCCCTATTCAGACAATCACAGGGGTGGGTGGGTAAGGGGACTACAAAGCAGGGAGGGGTAAGCTAACAACAACGTGCCTCCCACAACCAGGAACCACACAGGACAGCGTGGTTTGCTTACTTCTCCACACTCTGTGGGTAGGATCCCCATCCTCCCACCGCAGGGGCCGTGCATGCCAGCAGCTGCCACAACAGAAATTGGGTCGCGCCAGCCACTTCAGCCGATGCTATGCAATAGCAACCATACAGGTCAGCCACATGCACTAAAGTGTTACAAAACGTTCCGGATGCTCTAGGTGGCAATTTCTACAGCCATGCCATTTATCAACAATGTAGTACACACATTACTCCACAGACAACATAGTAAGCCTCTCCAGGGGCCCTTAACCCAAACCTTAACCAGGGTAGGTTAAGTACGCATCATGGTGGTGGTGGGGGGAATAGTCTAGGATGTCACACACAATGGTTTAGCGTTATGTCTGGACCCAGCCTGTGTGCACTCTGACACAGCCAGCTTTGACTGCTGATGCTGATGCCAGGAGTCACTGTGTTTAAAACCAAAAATAAGAGAAAAGGATAGTGGTGGAGTGCTGAAATGAGTAGCATTAACTAACTTGGGAACTAAAAGTTACTTTGCTTGATTGGGCTGAATGGTGGAAGAATCTGAAAAAGGAGTAGCAATTCTAAAAACTTAGCAGGTCTGGGGGAACACAATGAACCTCAGAAATCAGATGGGATGCTAAAAATTAATTTCCACAAGATATTAATATGAATTATTAAATGAAATTATCTACTTTGGTTAACAGTGTATCTGAAGGACTTTTTATTTTATTTGAGTGGGTCTGGATAAATGCCATTCATGCGGAAAGTAGTAATCCATATGAATCATCCAGAAGAGAGAGAGAAATTATGGCAACCGCTCCCTAAATGTTGAAATTGCCTTTAAATTATGATATTTCAGGGAAGTGTGTTGAGGGGGATATATATATATATATATATATATATATATATGAGGGCAGTGTGTGGGGGGGAAGAGTGTGTATGTTGTCCATGTGTGCACACATGGGAAGCCCCTGGCTTCCCTTCCAACATCAAACATGGCCCTCAGGGTTTGTTCTTCCTGAAGTGAGCTAGGAGGTGTTTAAATTGCTCATCTAACCCCCACCCTTCCTGCTGACTAGTCCTTACTTGTACGCAAAATTGGCTTCGCATTAAGGACAATAGGGTAAAGATGCTGAAAAGGTGCAGATAATTAAATAAATTAAAAGAAAAATCCACCGAGTCAATAAAAAGTGACATGAAACAACACTAGCATTTTAAGACAAAAACTTTACAGGACTTGGCTTACAAAAATAAGGTTGAATACTGATCCAGTTTTCCCCAAATAAAATTAAGAAACTATTAGGTTCATGTTTACTCAATCAGTTAAAACGTTTTGGTCCAAAGGCATCCCTGATTAATCAGGCAGCAGATTTTTAATATTATTAGTAGTAGACGTAGTTATAAAGATTACAGGTGGTAAGAACCATTTAAAAAGAGGCATTCCCTCCTTTGTGAGAAGAAAATGGTATGCTTCTTCTAAGACTGCAGCTGCTTCAAAGTATGTTTTTCCTCTTTGAACTATTGTTTTCTCATATGCAGATTAATAGGGAGAAAGCTCAAGAAAATGAAATTAAAAATCTGAGGACAGATTATAGAATTGTTTCCATTTTAGATACTCATTCGTACAAACTATTGATGTTTTAAATAATATGTTTTGAAAGAGAAATGACACCAAAAGATACACATGCTTTGGAGTGGTTTACCAGGAAAGGGGGGGGGGGGAGGAAATTAACTCTTTTAGTGAATTCCAAGCACGTTCTTGCTCTTACAATTGTGCTATAAATATTACTGCTGTTGAAAAACAACTATATTTTGTTTAAGAAGTTCAGGTTACCATTCATCAAATAAATGCATAACAGCAGCAGTCCATAACATATTATTACTCTAACAAGTAATGCCAGCTTTTACAACAGAAAATAAATGTTTAAATCTGTCATTAGATGTCTGGCTATTTTCTCATCTCTCACTCCCACCGCCCTCTAAAAATATACAGACAATGTTCCATACTATATCCTGCAAACATAAACTAAAAGTCAAGTTTCGTTTTATTTAAAGTTGTTTGGAGCTAAATATAACTGGGATAAAAACATGTTCAGCCTATGAAGTTCAACCTTTTACATCTGGTCAAAAGCAAAGAAAAATAAATAAACAACAAACAATCTGAAAATCAACAGGGGAGAGTGACACTGTAGGAAAACATTTTATTGCTATTATTAATACTACACACAATCAAGGAGCCTCGAGGTTATGTCACAGTGCAATAAAAAATATAAAAGAATACACTGCCTAAATCCCTTTTCGATTAAATTACTCTACATCCAGAGAAAGGCTTTTAAGTATCTGCTAAGAGAAACAGATAGGGATGTGCAAGGGTCAGAGAGGTTAAAGTCTTTCCAAGAACACAAGATAATGAAACAGAAACATGAGTATCAAAGTATCTGGCTCTCTATGAAGTTTAAATAAAAATGCACAGAACTGAGAAACCTCACCTCTTCTCCCTCTCTGCATGCACCCCCAGCACCATCCAGAAAGAATGATCAGAACCTTAGCAACAAGCAAGCAACCTGAATTCAGGTGGCAAGAGAAAGCAGTGATGATGTCTTCCTAAAAGAACCTTTAATTTCTTCTAAGCAAATATGAACTGAACATTTCTATTGGGTCCATGAAAAGCAGCAGCAAACTCTACTGCACTTCATCTTCATTAGAACCAATCAGAATGAAAGGATCAAAACATTGGTATGGGGATGAGTGTAGAAGCAGGAATCAGGGTGTCTGGTTTATAACCAACTAGGCCAAGGTTTGTGACTTGGCGGGTGGGGTAAAGCGGCTGCTCCAGACTGATAGACACAGAATAGATACACGTAAGTTGCCTATTTCCCAGATGGGGTTGGTGAGCCACATGTCAGAGACATAATTATGCAGTACTGGAAATGGCATGAGGTTAAAATGGACACTTTTAAAATGTGATACCTTCTACTTCTCAGGCACTTCCCTTGCAAAGGCAAGAAGAGAAAATGAGGGAAAAGGGAGAATGGAAATAGAGAGTGGAAGATGGAAGGTGAGTATGAAAGGAAACCTTGAAAGGCAAGCCAAGAATATATACTGAAGGCATTCCAGAAGGGGAATGGGAGGTTGGAAATTCCCCATCACAATATGCTGTCACACAAAAGGCTAGAACATGCTCTCTCACACATCCCCAATTTTCTACATATTTTGAGAGGGGAAAGGGGAAGCTGTTTGACCTCTTCCTCTATTTGAGAACTTAGAGGAATCACAAGAGATAGTAATAGGTGCATTACTTCTCAATAATGTACTTCTCTTACTGTGAAGGAAGAAAGGATTTCCTTTGTGCACATGGAGTTAGAGGTGATTATGGACATATAAGAAGTATTAGGGCTAAGAAAGTAAATGCTAATGGGACAATGACAGAGCAATAGCAGAGTATTGGGGAAACAAATGGATTCATAGATTGAATGGTTCTTCTCAATGTGTACTACTAGTACACATGGGACAATATAAAATGATTGTTTTAACAATCCAAATAGAAAGATAAGCAATAGAAAAATTGGGGGAATAATGAGTACGACAGGAAAAGCTCAAGGGAATTGCTTTTTCTTTCTTTCTTTAAATAAGGGAAGAGGTAACTAAGTTTGGCTGGCTGACTCAGTGGTATGATACAATGAAGAAGTTACTGGAATACTGATGATAATGATGAAAAGTAGTACACCAAGTGGATAGCAGACAATGGAAGATTATGAATGATTGAGATGTGATGTGGGATTTAGTGGCTATGGTTGGTGGCAGTATACCATATGGACTGGAGAATTCTCTCAGGATATGGGGGAGGAGAGAAGATTTCCACAGGATGAATTTCTTACATTGATACCACTTCTGTGGAAGAAGCTGTATGCGCCCCAATACTGTCAACTGCAAAAAATGCAAAGGAACAAACACTGGTCCATCTAGTCCAGTACTGGTGACATTGATTGGCAGAAGCTCTGCAGTTTCAGCAGGATTTTTTCTAGCCCTAGGTGGAAATACCAGGAATTGAACTTGCAAACTTTTGGATGCAAATTATGTACTCTACCACTGAGTATGATTGTCTGCATTCCCACATGAGCATGATATGGATATCCGATGTGGCAAAACATTCAGATAGAAAACCTGTAATATCTGAAGCTATCCTAAAGCTGCAATCCCTATACCAACTGACCTCAATGAGACTTACTTCCAAGTATAAAATATAGGGCATATTAGCTATATTTGGAAGTGTATGCAAGACTAGATTTGAGGTCAGTAGTATTTCTTCTATGAAATCCTTCTATTTCAGAGGACAATACTTTGGATAAGCAGCTCAGGTTGGAGATGAGGTTTATTAGGTATAAAAACAGACTATTTCTTTGTGATGGTCAGTTTGAGGAGTTGGAGGCTAATGGGCTATGAATGACTGAGAGGTCACTGGAGGATTAAGAACTTTGGGAAGAAGTATTCGGAGTTGCCTACTGCAGAGCGTGAGGTCCAGCAATAACATGGATATGGAAAGGGTCACAGTTTAGTAGATGCTGTCATGACCCCACCATTACAGGGAACAGCTTTTGGAATATGGAAGCTATTGCTGGGGAGCATCAGGACACTTTAACAAAAAATATTTTAGAGGGGAGTGATGTTTAACAGGCTATAGCAACACTGGGGTTAAACTTGATGGCCTTATAGGCCCCTTCCAACTCTACTATTCTATGATTCTATAATTTGGGGTGGGGGAGAGAGATATCATAGGCAACTTGTGCTATGTGGAAAAGGAAGGAATATTTGGCACCCAAGAAACAGAAGCTATTTGATACAGGTGCCTTGCATACCTTTGTACTCAGTGTTAACCAACACACCAACACTAAGGTGGGGCAGAAACACACTTTAGCACACAGAGAAAGGTTGGGAGAACAAGATCCACCTTTTCTGCTCCCTAACTAAGACTACAGAAGGGTGATGAAAGGCCATTTATATGGTGGTAGTACAAACAGTCCACTGGTGATTAGAGAGAGTGATGGCACTGTGGTTGGTATGGAGGAATTGATGGTGTCTGTGGGAGAGACCGAAGGGTTAAGACAAAATGAGAGCGGGGGAGGGAGGAATGAGCTGGGGGGGAAGGGGAATATCTACCATAAGGATTGGGCAGAAGGAAAGAACGGGAGGATGCGGGGGGGGGGGGGCGAAGGGGAACTATTTAGTCAGCACTAAAACACTGACACAATTGAAGGGATGTAGACAGGATTAATTGAGAGGCATTATGGTTAAAAACAAAACAAAACAAGTGAGTTGAGAAGGAAGGGTAAGGAGGGTGTCCTGCCTCATGGGCAATAAAGCATCGTGGTGCGGAAAAGGGGGGGGGGTGTTGGCTAGCCTTGCTTGCTGTGATAGGCGGGGCCAGGGCTTCGTAGTGGGGAAAGCTCCTTTCTTTGAGGAGGGGGACACTTTCAGGAAGGGGAGGAGGAGGGGGGAGAGGGCGCTTTTACCTGTGGGAGGAAGGGCGGGCGCGGGTCTCTGGCTCTCCAGCTTCGGTAGGCTGCGTGTCAATCCTTATCCGGGGGGGTGAGGGGTGGGGGGGACGCCCAGTAGGGGGTGAGGGGGTGGGGAGTTCCTCTTCGCGGCCGGTCACTGAGACATGCGCGCCCGCCGCTCGTCCACCCGCCTTCGACGGCGACTTCCCCAGCTGCTGCTGCTGCTTCCACCGCCACCGCCTGAAGAAAAGTAAACCCGCGGCGCGTACGCGCGCTCCCGGCTGGGCCAATTAAGCCAAGAGTTGCGGGGGGGAGGGAAGAGGAGAGGAGGCGGCAGCGGCGGCGCGCTTTGGCTCGCTGGTTTCGCAGAATGACGAAAAGGCGAAAAGTAGCTGAGCAGCCGGGAGCGAGAGAGGGCGCGCGCGTGCGCGCGCGTAGCAAAACGAGGCCGCATGCCGACAGCCCGCGCGGGGAGGGCGAGCGGCCAAAGCACGAGTTTTAAAGGGAAAGGGAGGCTGATGGCAGGAGGAAGGAGAGGCTGGGGTAGCTCTGAGGGGCGGGATGGATGGATGGATGGGGCAGACGAGGGAAGAGAAGTGAGGTGCTGCGCTGCGGTGGTCAGCGAAGGGGTGTGGCGGAGGGTGGGCAGAAGGCTGAGGAAGAACTGAATCCCGTGTGGGGTGGTTAGGAGAGGCTGGGGCAGGTTATCCCGCGTCTGAAGGCGGGAGAGGGACGGCCAGTTCCAGGTTATGGGGCCTCGATAATCTGCTGGGAAAGGGCGGCTCCCCCTAGACCTCCAGTGAGCACAATCCCACCCCGTCCTCAGAAGTAAGAGGGTAGAGAAGGCTGATTGCGCGCACTCTCCTCTCTTTCTCATGGGGGCGTGGAGGGAGGATTGGGCCCTGTGGCGCTGTCCAGAGAGAGCTGCCACCTTTGACCGTTCGCCTGCCCAGAAGGCAGAGTAGCATTCAAGCCGGGCAGAGGGCTGCTCAGTAGAGTGAGCAAGAGGGCCCGGAAACTCAGAAGGGCTGGGCAAGCTTATATTTGGAAGTGAGGGAAGTAATACACAACCTAAAGGGGACCCGTTAAGGCCAGAGCCTAAAGTATTGAACTGCGCATCTGGAGGGGACTAAACAAAGAACAGTACTTGCCCGTAAAGAAACTATACTTGCCCATAGGGATCCATAGGATAGCCCTTGCCCATAGGGATCCATAGGACAGCCCTCGCCCATAGAGAAAAATAAGACAGCACTTGCCCATAGGGAAATCATACTTGCCCATAGGGATCCATAGGACAGCCCTCGCCCATAGAGAAAAATAGGACAGCACTTGCCCATAGGGAAACCATACTTGCCCATAGGGATCCATAGGACAGCCCTCACCCATAGAGACAAATAGGACAGCACTTGCCCATAGGGAAACCATACTTGCCCATAGGGATCCATGGGACAGCTCTTGCCCATAGGGAAACCATATCTGCCCATAGGGTAATCCATAGGACAGTAGTTGCCCATAGGGAAAAATAGGACAGCAGTTGCCCATAGGGAAAAATAGGACAGCAGTTGCCCATAGGGATCCATAGGACAGCAGTTGCCCATATGGATCCCTATGGGCAAGTATGGTTTTCCTATGGGCAAGTGCTGTCCCATTTTTCCCTATGGGCAAGTGCTGTCTGGAGAAGGTTTCTAGCTTAGCTTTCTACCTGATATGCTAATTGTATGTGTATATGGATTCTTTTTCATGGGGGAACATTTCATTATGTGAGTCCCAACATGGAGTCTGAAGTGGTACAGTGCACATGTAGAAATAATTATAATGTAGATAGAAATTCAGGACATATCACCCCTAGTGGGGAAGCCTGGTGTGTCTGCTCAGTCTATTAACTGTTGGGTGACTTCAAAGCCCCTGTTCTCCCTTCTTAGGGTTCTTTATCTTTAAACCAGACCTGCACTGGACAGACTTTTAACTAGAGGTCATCTTCAAATAGGCAACATATGGCCCGTGGCCTTACGAAACACTAAAAGAGTCAAATTTAGTTTACAAACAACCTAAAATAACCCTTTAGCATTCTGAGGCCTAATCCACACCAAGCAGGATAGAGCTGAAAGCGGTATATGGTATGTGTCAGTGGGCCCCAACAGTTGTCAGTGCACTTCAATACCACTACAAAGCAGTAGTGTGGCTCCTGCCTTTTATATATCGCTTTCATAGTGCAATATCCTGCTTGTTGTGGATTAGGCCTGAATGGTATAATTTGCCACTGGATTTCATTGGCAAATAGGTGATTTGGCATGGGAGGAAACCCATGGACTGTGGCTCATAGGTCCAGAGGCAAAATTCCCCCTGACCTCTCACAATTGCTCACCGTTGATGTAGAGAACTGATATAGAGAACTGGGACATCAGGCCACCTGGTATTAGCACCCTGCCTGCCATTGCAGAATCTTAGTGAGTTCCTTGCAGGCACGATCACTATTGTTTTGCACAGTGATGTATTCAGGCCAGTGAATTTATTGTGCACTGTTCCATTAAGTACATCCACTCTCCAGACTCTTTCCCCACTTCTCTTGGACCAGGAACAATGCTAAACTTGGGCATAAATCTATTTCTCAGTACCCAGTGTGTCAGCCAGCCACTACCATTCAACCGCCAGGGGCCCAGACCTTCTCAAACCCCTCAAGGGAGCTCATTGGGAGGACAATTGCCATGCCCCCCACCCTGCTGCCAGGCTGCCAAAACCTCTACCCAACGTTTTGTGAGGTCTTGCCAAGCCTTATAAAACTTTGGTGAAATGTTGCAAAACTTGACAAAATCGTATGAGACTTTGTGTGAGACTTGGCAGCCTGTATAAGGCTTCTCCTTATATGGCAAGCAATTGGGTGTGCCTTATGGTGGGAGCACTGGCTGCTGGCCCAGCTGAGTGTAGCCCATAGATGGTCTGGCTAGACAACATGGTAGCGTAGAGAGATGGAGCTCTCAGCCATTTAAATGCGTAGCAATGGCCCTAACTTGGACTAGGGAAAATCATGCCACAAGGTCTGTGTTTTAGAGGCTTGTCAAAACTGTATATAACCCTGTTGAATAACCCTGTTGCATTACATGAGGAGCCTAGTGTTTTTGCTAAACACATTTATATATAAAACTGCTACTGGAACAAAGCTTGACAGGCCTGTTCCAATAGCTCAGTACTATGAAGCAAGGTAACAGACGGTCACAGTTCACACCCCATTCCTGCACTCTCTTTTGATATAAATAGCCCCCCATAACACATCTCTTCTGTATAAGTAAACAGGTTTAATAAATGACACACACCCCATCCTCACTAATTTGCTTTTTGTAAAATGGGTGTTGCAACAGCCATTATTCAATGGGAAGTTATTTCATGGCATGGGCTTTCGACCCATCTCAGTACTCAGTTTCTAGCCTTGGAGCAAATCTCTCTGAAAATGGCATTGGGGGGCTTATAAGCAAGCATGAGGGCAATTGTGTTTCCCTGTTTTACCAGATTCTGGTTTTCAGAGATATACTTAATCTGAATGTGGAGGTTCGTTTCAGCTACACAAAAGGCTAATATACAAAAGGCTTGTATAGCTGGAACAGACAGAAGGAACTTTGAACAGGTAAGGTGAGGGAAGCTATCATAGCAATAGCTTTGAAGGTGAATGAAATTTGCAACATCCCTATTTTTTTGGAGTCACCAGCTGCTACTTGTAATAACCATTTGGTTAAACAATAAATGTTTGACTATCACCAGCTATCCCTCCATTTTGCAACCAGGCAGACCACATTTTTTTCTTTCTTTTCATTTTTTCTTTTGAGAAAACAATAAATACAATTTGCTTTTGAAAGAGTTTTGATTATATGTAGGCTGACCATATGAAAAGGAAGTCAAGGCTCATGTAACTTTAACTGTTGTAGAGAAAAGGGAATTTCAGCCAGTGTCATTTGTATGCAATTAGTTCCTGGTGATATTTCCTCTTCATCACAACAGTTAAAGTTGCAGGCACTATACTAGAGTGACCATATACAAAAGAAGGCAGGGCCCTTGCAACTTTAACTGTTGTGATGAAGAGGGAATTTCACCAGCAACTAATTGCATACAAATGACACTGGCTGAAATTCCCTTTTCTCTACAACTGTTAAAGTTACATGAGCCCTGTCCTCCTTTTCATATGGTCAACCTAATTATATGAATCTCCTGCTTTGGTTGTATCATTTTATGTGTCCAGTGCAGTAAGAACAGCTAAATGGCTTGTCATGTGACATCCCCCATGAGGTAAAGTGCCACGGAGTCTCACAGCTGCTCCTGCTTATCCAGGCCAGTAACACAAAACAATGGTTCAGAAATTGGCTAGCAATTCAAATATAATGGATTGGTCAGTCCAGAAAGGGTAAGGTGAATGCAAAAACTGGCTACATGTTTCTCGTCCATCTTCATATACAGATGAGGCTGAAGGAAAGCTGTGTATCTTTACCATGGATCTAATCCAAGTGGAGTGAATGGAGGGATCCCCACTGATTTCAATGAGCTTTGGTTTGCATCCTAATTGCCATTGTAAAATGTTTTATATGTGCTCCATATAATTTGCTATTTGATAAGACAGTCCTCAAACACACAGAGGGAACACATCTCTTAAATTTTATGCTACTTTATTGTATAATGGTATACAATTTAATTCTGTTATCAGAATATAAGGGGTGGGGGTTGTTCGGTTTCAGATAATTTTAAGAACTAAAGGGATAATGGCAGGTCATTATTTTAGTTTCTCACACCCTTTCACTTTTTCTCCTGTAAAATGGGAATGCTTTGAAATAGATGCCTGCATCAACTCAAGCTTTAAAATATTATGACTGTGTTTGAGGTGTGTTTTAGTATTATTATTTCTTGTTAGTATTGTTATTATTTAGTATACTTGAAGCCAGTTGTAGATGAAGGTGAATGCTAAAAGAATAGGTCTATCTTTATTTGGGAGGTGGGAAATGTAACATCCTTTAAATGCTTCTTGAAAACATATCTTTTCACACAGGCTTTCCCTGGGCTGTAATTTATGTTGGGGGGGTTTATAGTATTTTTTTTTAACTTTTAAACCTTAATATTATGTTCTGTCTTGTTGTAGTTTATGGTTTTAATAGTGAGAAAGAGCCTCGGCTACTGGGCAGTATAAAAATGTAATAAATAAATAAATATTCAGGACCTGAGTCAGGTTTGAAGGGACCCTTAGCAAGGTGCTCATTGCCCCTCATAAGCACAATCCTAGTGGGGCTTGGTAAACCAAGCTTACCAGGGAGAAGAGGAATTGGCGGATTTGGTAGATGGGAATGGGCAGTAGATGGGAATGGGCACAGCTGGAACTGTCTGGTATTGCCTCAATCTGGTGCTTGGAGCTGGGTGAGGCAACTGTATCCTCAGCTGCAGCCGCCATCTTTATGGGCTCCAAGAGAGGGTACATTGGGATACTGCTCTAAGGCATTTGGAAGGGATGGGATGGCGGTGGCTGCTACAACTGCCTGGTTGTCACTTTTCAGTGCTAGGCTCAAAAATTTAATTATTATTTTTTTGAAAAATGAAGCAATGCTAGCAACAGCACTGGTGGGCCTACTGAGACCCATGTCACTATCATTTGCCTTGATCATGCCATGGTACTGGTGCTGGATCTGCCTTTAATTTCCTAGTGTGTTGCTGCAAATTTAAATTTGGTTTAATTCTTGAATGCTTCTCAAAATGACAGTGATATTTCTAGCTCTTTACATTTTCCAAACTGTTCCATGGAAACTTGGATGTTATAATAAATAAATTAAATAAGAAATAAAGAGCTTAAGACATTTTTTTCAAATCCCATAAGGATTTGAGATTTGAGGATCCTACTTAAATTTAGAGTTTAATTTGTAATTTTTCTTTTTGTTGTATGTATTTTTGTAAGCCTTTTGCTTCAGCCACACAGCCATGGGTCTTGTAGGAATCAGGTGTGTTCAAAAAAACAAAAACAAGGAAAAAGGAAATACGAAATGTGCAATAAAGCCACAAGGGTTAGTCACACAGTGTTCCAAGTTATATACAGTGACAGAATGGCAGCAGGAATCTCTCAGATGAGTTAATAAATCAGTTTCTACTGGAAAACTCTTCACATACATTTCGACATGTCAAATCCAAGACTGGAACACTACTTCTTAAAGAAGTTTGTTGTAACTACAACTAGGGATACGTGGATTTTGTTAAATCTGTTCCGTCTGTGTTTCATGGATTGTCAGGTGTATTTCATTCTGTCATCTGCTCATTCACAGAATTGGATATTTTTAAGGGATGTATTTAAATTTTAGTCCACTTGCACAAGTGCAAATACTAATTTGTGTGAATTCCCCCTAAAAGTAAAATTATTTAGTAAAAATCACTAGTCCACAAGTCTGTGGAATCCACACAACTTTGAAAAAGATGGTCCACTACGAAATCCACAGGTTGGATTCTTCAAAATCCAAGCTTATTTAAATCTGTTGTGGATTTCTCCAACATCCCTAGGTACAGCTGGAACTTCCTGGCATATAAAAGTACAGGGTTCATTGTTCTTTAGGGCCTTCCCTGCCTACAATGGCACAGTCATCATTAAATTCCTTGCCACAGCTGAGCTTAAAAAGGGAGCATATGTTGAGATTATTTCCGTATTCTGCAAACCTCCTGGCAGTTTTCTCTGACCACTTTGAAAAAAGGATGCCGAAGTGTTTGTCAGGAGGCTGGTGTTTTGGAGAAAGAGGAATGTCTTTCTTCTGCTGAGGCAACCACAGTCATGTTTCCTCACTTAAACCCAGCCACACATTGTTGACTAACTTGGGCAGAAGGTGGATAGGTGTGTACATTTAGTTGTACACCTGAATATGTGTTAATCCATATTCTGCTCCAACTGGTCATACATAGTTGCATGTGACTGGATCTTGAGTGGGGCAAAAGTCTTGCCATATAGCACTGAAGGACAATGAAATCAGTAGTGCAAGATGACAAGGCAGGAAGCATATTATTGCTTCCTCCTTCCCCACTTTCAGAGTGAGGGCAGTGAAAGGTTTCACTTACTCTCAGTGACATTGACACATAGGCAAATCTGATTAGTTACATGTACAATGATGTCATCATGTTTACTTCTTGACCTCGAATTGGTTAGGATCATACAGAGAAGAATCTGGGTGCCTCCAGACAGAGGACTCCTAGCATTAATATTCAAAAGGCATATTTATTTTAAAACTTTTTTTTTATAGCACCACCTCTCCATTTCTGGCATCGTGGCGCTTTACAAAAATGCATAAAACAATTTTGATTAAAAACCCTCAACCCACATTAAAATTTAAACCACCCCTCCCCCAAACTCTTGTGAAAATAAGAACCCCTTACAGAGGCGCTTAAAACAATTGACAGTGGGGGCCTGGCTAATCTCCAGTAGCAAATTGTTCCATAACCGGGGGCCAACCACTGAAAAAGCCCTGGTCCCACACATTCCAAATTGTAGCAGGGGATGATCAGGTCACCCTGCCCTTGAGTGAGGTTCTGCCAATGGTGGGACACAGGAGCAAGGCAAGCACTCAAGTAACCAGGGCCCAAGCAGTGCAGGGCTAGCCCACCTTAGCATCGACCAGCAGCCAGTAGAGCTCTTGAAACACCAAAGTGATAGAAGACCACTTTGGAAGCCCCTTGACCAACCTGGCTGTTGCATTTTGTACAGCCTTTAGGCGCTGGATTTGCTTCAAGGAAAGCCCTGTATACAGCAAGTTGCAATAGTCAGGCCTGGAGATGACCAGGGCATGAACTGTGATAGTAAGATCGGCCTCTGACAAAAAGGGGCAAACTTGGCGGAGCATATATAATCGGTAAAAACAGCTCCAGACAACAGCCCCCACCTGTGATGACATAGTTAGGGACTGGTCAAGAATGACACCCAGCTCTCATGCCTCAGTCACAATCCTCGGTTGGATTCCTGAGAATGAAAAATCTGCAAGCTCCTATATTCAACCTGCCAACTGCTGACCTCGACCGATCACCATCAACTCAGTCTTCTCCATATTAAACTTCAACTTGCTTCTGGACATCCAATTGCAGATCTCAGCCAGGCACCGAGACAGGACAGCAACAGCCCCACAGAGGTCTGAGCACATCGAGATGTAAAGCTGGGTATCATTGGCATACATATGGTACCTCAGCCTGTGGGCTTTAATGAACTCTGCCAACAGCCTCACATACACATTGAACATGAAAGGTGAGAGGATAGAACCCTGTGGAACATGGGAGGGCAGTGGGGGCAGATGAACAAGTGCCCATGGTAACCAACTGAACGCTTCCATCCAGGTAGGACTGGAACCAGGCAAGAGCCAGGCCCTCCAGTCGCACCTGGATCCTCAACCATCTAATCAACAATTCATGGTCCACTGTGTTGAAGGCCTCTGAGAGATCCAATAACAGCAAGATGGACAGATAGCCTTTATCCATCGCTAAAAGAAAATCATTATTTTTTCTGTTGAGAAAAAAGACAGAAACAGCACTGGAAAAACACGAGAGGGCTACAAATGGAAGATGTCATAGTCTGGACCTTTTATAAAATTCTGTGAATGAGATAGTGAGATAAAAGCCTCGTCTAGAAGCACCCCCTGTTTCAGGTAATAAAAAATGGTACAAATATAGACATACTTCAGAAGATAGCAACTGCAAGCTAATGCAAACGTTCGTAGAAGAGTAGAAGATACATTTCTATGTGTGAACATCTTTGCATCCCCTGAAATAGCAACTTCAATAGCAACAAATTTCACAAAACTTCAGCATATCACTATTTTTTACACTTACCTATCCTTGCCATTTTGCACATTCAAAATGGTAATGAAGTAGCAACCATCAACTTGCAGGAAATAAATCTGGCTGAATTGAACAAAGCAAACATGCAGCTATCAAAAATACAGACACGAATCATTAACAGGGTGGTTTTACATTGTACTTTACCTGGCTTGCACTGCGTTGGGCACACAAAGTGGACATACACTGCATAAAAGTGGTTAAACTGCTCATAACGGTGTTTCTGGCATAGGATGTCAGTAACAGGAAGAGAATGCTTTAAATCCGCATCCTTTGTAGATGCTGGCAAGAACTTAGCGCACTAGAAGTTAAGAAAAAAATGAAAAATGTCGTGACAACAAAGGCATAAATTTGCTTTCCATTTTTGGAAAACAGATGATGGTGTATTATAAATTTGACATGTCTGTCAGTTCATGAGCACGTTTGCTTATTTAATTTATAATAAATTACTTTTGGCATCTGGAACAGAGTTTACTTTTGTTCACTGCATTTAGAAACTATTAATTTTATTGTTACCAGCCTTTGAAATATCTACAGAAAGGCTAATATTAGGGAAAAAGATATTACCATTTGTGGAATCATCTGGGGCCCTTGTCCTATGATTAATCTTCTTGGCTCTTTGTCTCTTTCCCCTTTAATTGTTTTTCCTCCAGCAATTTTATTTTTACTTTTTTCCCCTCCAGCAAAAGGTTTTAACTAAATTCTATTGAAATAAATAGGATTGAAGTTAGTTGCAACGTTTGTCCTATTCATTTGTTTTCAATAGGATTTCTTTGTCAATACCTATTGCTGGATTGTGCCCACTGCCTTTTTCTATTATCTTTGTCCCATTCACCCTTCAGTTCCATTTGTTAGAAAATGTGTGTGTGTGTGTGTGTGTGTGTGTGTGAGAGAGAGAGAGAGAGAGAGAGAGAGCAAGTGAGAGAGAATGGTGATGGGGCAAAATATATAATGTAGCATTTCCATATAAGTAATTATTAGTTTTGATATGAGATGTTATGAAATAGTCAAGGAGATGTTCCAGGCAGCTGTGAAAGGGAGGCGGTCCACAAGTCATTGTTTTATTTATTTATTTATTTATTTTTACAGAGTCATCAGTATACACTGTGTGCTACAGAATTAAATACACAAACAAAACCAGACAAGAGTTCTATCTCTGTATTTATTATTATTTTAATTATTCTTACCATATGGGAACAGAACCTTAGTAGCCTTTCAAACATTCTAGATGGAAGCAGTGTTGGTCAGTATGAGTCTCCTTTAGGATCTAGAACTTGAAAAACATCACAGCTGAAAAACCATAGCATAAGAACATAGGAAGCTGCTTTATACTGAGTAGGACCATTAGTCTATCCATCCCAGTATCGTCAACACTGACTGGTAGCAGCTTTTCGGGGTTTCAGGCAGGGTTTTTTCCAGCACTATCTGGAGATGCTAAGGATTGAACCTGGGGCCTGCATACCAAGCATATGCTCTACCACTGAGCTTTAGCCTTGCCTGGGATGTTCCTAGACACTTGCTCTACTATATTGAGTGTGTATCTGACTGAAATGAGGTGGGGGTGGGTGAAATGGCAGCCGCTGTAGAACGGCATATCTTTTTTCACGTCTTAGTCCTTGTACTGACTGATCGTTTGAAAACTGGCATCATCCCTGGTGAGCCCTCTGGAACAAAGTAGCAGTTAAGATTTGATCACAAATGGTGACTACAGAGTTAAAAGACTGTAGAGAGGATGGTAATAATTGATTATGAATTTTAACATGTTTTGATGTATGAGCGGACATATCCCTGTGGATAGTCCACTCATGCATATCAAGGATCTTTGATATGTCATAACATTAAATAAAGAGCTATTGATTGACACTAGGAAGCTGAACGGCTGATATAAATAGTGTAACTAGTTAATAATAATATTAGGACCAATATGTGTGCATGATCACAGTCTCACTTGTAAGATACTTCCTTGCAGAGGCAAAGTTGTCATTTTGGAGGAAAGCTCTTTGTGTCTGATCTCCTGGAATTTGCAGTGCCAGATCAACTGTTCATTTATAATGGTCATGCATTGCTAAATATATTGTGGATTAGAGTTGGGATGGACAACCTCGGGGCATATGGAGGCCAGTTTCCACCCCATCCCTAGGGGGGCATCTTCATAGAAACACATTGGCTGCATTCGGACAACACAATAAGCAACTGGGAAGGGGGAAAGAATCGTCACTTGTACTGTCTATCGTGTCGTCCGAATGCTGCTATAGTCAACTCAGCACTGATTCTAAGCAACACCACAGTTGATTATTTATTACCATGTTGTGTGGGGAATACCCCCTAGATGAACAACTGTAAAATTGATTATTACTAGGGGTGTGCACGGACCCCCCGGATGGGATCAGGACCCGGATCGGGACCTCTAATTTTGTCCCGGATCGGACAAAATCGGATGCCCCCCGGACCGGATTGGGTCCGATCCCGATCCAAAAACTGGACATCCGATTTTTAGATCAGCCGCCATCCCCCCCCCCCATAGACTTGCATTGGGGGAAAGAAAGCTTTCCCCCAATGCAAGTCTATGAGGAAAAAATGGCAGTGGGTGGGTGAGGGGGACCTAACTCCCTCCTCCCCCCCCCGAGGCCGTCCGCTGTGGACTGCCCTGACAGGTAAGCCCCCTCCCCCACGCTCCTTACCCTCCCGGGGCTGTCCACTTCCATCCGCTGGCGCCCGCGGGCGCCAGCAGATGGAAGCGGATGGCCCCGGGGGGGCAAGCCCCCTCCCCCTGCTTACCTTCCGTGGCCGTCCGCTCCCGTCCGCCGCTGGCCGCTACTGCAAGCAGGCTTCGCGGCTTGCCCCTAGGTAGCGCGCCAGGTGATCATCACCTGATCATCATCAGGTGATGATCACCTGGTGCGCTACCTAGGGGCAGGCTGTGAAGCCTGCTCGCAGTAGCGGCCAGTGGTAGATGGGAGAGGACGGCCACGGAAGGTAAGTGCGCCGCGGGCCTCCCTCCCCCCCGTGCCCCCTGCCCCCTGCTTACCTTTCGTGGCTGTCTGCTCCTGTCCGCCGCTGGCCGCTACTGTGAGCAGGTTTCGTGGCCTGCTCCTGAGTAGCGTGCCAGGTGATGTCATCACCTGGCGCACTACCTAGGAGCAGGCTGCAAAGCCTGCTCGCAGTAGCGGCCAGCAGCGGATGGGAGTGGACGGCCACGGAAGGTAAGCGCGCCGTGGGCCCCCCTCCCCCCTATGCCCCCTGCCCCCTGCTTACCTTTCGTGGCCATCCACTCCCATCCGCCGCCCCCTGCCCCCGTCCACTCCGCCGCCCCCGCCCCCTGCCCCCTGCCTGCTGGCGCCCACCGATGGAAGCGGACAGCCCCGCTAGGGAAGCCCCCCCGCTGTCCGCTTCCATCGGCGGGAGCCCGCTGGCACCCACCAATGGAAGCGGCAGCGGGCGCCAGTGGGCAGCCGCCGATCCATCCGATCTGGATCGGGACCTTTCCGGATCGGATTGGCTGATCCAGCGGTGAGATCGGAAATCGGATAATTGTATCCGATTTCCCCTGGATCAGATTTGGATCGTGGATCGGACCCGATCCAGTGCACATCCCTAATTATTACCCACCATTTACTATCGTGTTGTCTGAATTCAGCCATTGAAAATCACTTTCAGCTTTTCTCCGCTTTTGCCTGAAATTGGCTTTGGTCTGTCAACATCACACTAAGCTGAAAAAAGCAGACTATACCCCTCCCAAACCAATTGCTTTCACATGTCACATTGCACTCTAATCTGTTTTACTTTGGGTTAGGGTGGGTGGAATCCCGCCAGTTGAAATTAACACCAACCCTGCCCCCCTCTTTCCCCCATTCAAGGTAAGGAAATGTATTGTACGGGATATCAGGCATCCAGAAAAAAGGAGAAGAGCCTTTTGTCTGGAAGTTTCCCTACATCCCACCAACAAGTGTGCTTGCCAGTCTTTCGCCATGGAAACAACACTCCCATGTCCCTACTACTAGATGGAGCCATACAGCAATATCACACATATGGAGCCATGATACATCACCAAAGCACTATAGTAATTTAGCAATAATGGGATTTTGGAGGTTTAGTGATGTAGAGACTGAGAGAATTAGCGATTCTAGAACATTAGGCAGCTAAACCCAGTTAATTTACTTTGGAGGGTGGTGAAGGAAAGAAAAATAAAATACAGTGAGTAGCAAATCTGACCTCTGTACAGGCTACCGCAAAATGACGGAAAAACACGAACATGGGGAAAAACGGAAGGCTCCACCCCTTGCCTGAGCTCACCTCTGGGTGAAAGACAAACCCCTGGCATGCCATTATGCTGGATTTAATCCAGAGGAATGGGGAACACAGCAGCTGAACTGCATGGGAGCCACATTAAGAGAAAACAACGGACTAAACGTACTCTGAAAAACTGGCCAAATTTCAGTAGAAAGCCACTAAGGAGACTGATAGGGTTGCATCCTAAGTGCATTTTAATTTCCCCCACCTCAAATATTTCAGGTCAAATTCTTGTAGTGTATTGGGACAAAAGAATTAACATGGGGTTACTTTTAAAAGCTTTTTGCTTACAATATACAAGTAAAACAAACATGCTAAATTAGACCACTTTCTAGGGCGGGAGAAAACTTTCCAATGCAAAATTTTCTCAAAATTTCTCCAGAAAACCCACATCACTAACTGTGACTTTTGAATCAGATTTGAGTTGCCTCTGTCATGTACGTATGCAAGAATAATTCTGTGAAAAAAGAAGGGCCTACCATGTTCCAAGGTATCCATGTCCTTTAAAATTTCCCACTGCTCAGAATAGATTCGCATTCTGTTATCACGTAGTAGGGGAAGAATGCCCATATTTTAATTGATGGAAATGTCAAAATGGAACAAGCATGTTTAGAATGAAGAAATGGCCAGTTCAGAGGGACAACAAGATATTGGGGTGGGAGCAGTGAAGCAATATAGGTTTGGAGTAAAGAGCAGTTCAGGCCAAAGAGTAAGGATGACCTCGAAGATTTAATACTTAAGGAGATCAGCAAACATTTGCAGGCTGGAGGGGCATATACTCATTAGGCAGGTGTTGGTTTTTAAAGCAAAACAATTACAGAATATGTCAATTCTAAGTAGATGTGTTACACTGCAATTCTACACATACTTATCTAGGAGTAGCTCTCACTGATCTCAGTGTGGCTTACTTCAAGTAGACATGTATAGGATGGTACTGTTAGTTTATTTTAAATTTAGAACAGGTTTTATTAATTACACAACTCAGAAGTACTACCCATTTTTAAAAGGAAGAAGAAGATCTACTTTAAAAAGAATTAGGTGGGAGAAAGGTAGTTTCTCTAACAGCATACATAAACTTTTCCTGCAAAGTGTTTCTGCTTAGCCTTCCCGCCTTAGACATTTTTTCACCACAATGAGAAGGGATTAAGGCACATGTTTCTTCCCTACAGCAGCGGGAGTTATGAAATTGAACACTTGTGTAGCACTTTGCAAATGTGTCTCTGCCAGTTTTTGTCAAAATATAGAAGTGGATGTGGTCTTAGTGAAAATAGGTACACACTGAAATATTCATAGGAAACAAATGCTAAGTAACAGAGAGAGCGAGAGAGAGAGCGCTTCCTTGCTGTTCCTCAAAATACATAATTATAACTGCAAAATTGCCTATATCAGAAAACATAACATTAGCCATTCATATCTTTCTAAAAATAATTTAATTTATATATTCTGTATGATAAAACCTCAAGAATTCAGTTTTAAGTCTGACGACCCCTGTATAAATTCCACATTAATTCCTCTTGCAAGAGAATAGTGATAATTAATTTTGTTGACTCATCTTGGTACTGCTTGTGCCTTTTAGAGAATCATTTACCAGTTCACAGACTGGTAATCTCTGTTCAAGGAAATCAAAATTACTACTACTACTACTACTACTACTTATTATTATTAGTAGTAGTAGTATTAGCATGGTATGAAAAGTTTCACTGTGCAGGGGTACTTTTCTTACATTACAGTTCACGCCATTGTAAACTTTTGAAAGACCTATTTTAACACATTGGGGCTAGCAAGTTTAACAGTGTCATCTTGTACATGTATACTCAGAAGTAAGTCTATTTAGTTCAATAGGACTCACTCCAAGGTAATAATAATAATAATAATAATAATATAATAATAATAATAATATATTTATTTATTTATCACCCGCCTCTCCCAACGGATCGAGGCGGGGAACAACACCAAACACAAAATACAAAAACTGATTAAAAGCAGATAAAACCAGTACATCATTAAAACACCAATAAAACACCAATAAAACACTTTAAATGGGGATAGGATTGCAAGCTAAAAGATTTTTTGTTGTTGAGTTGATAGGTTAAGGGGTGGGGGTGGGTTGATCTGGGCCAACACGTTTTATTTATTTGAGCTGTTTGATAAAGAGATTTATTAAAAAGTATTGTGACACATCAATGGGCTGAACCTAAGGGTGCAATCTTATGCATGCTTAGACAGAAAAAAAATCCTACAACTCCCAGCATTTCCTAGCCAGCCATGGTGAGTTGGGAAGTGGTAGGATTTTTTCTAAACATTCTATAGGAACACACCTCAAACTTCCATACTGTGTAACCTAAATGGACGTAGCTGATCAAGTTATATAGAAATATAGTTCACATCTGTGATCCTTCTTAATTGTTACCACAGTTTGTAGAGAAACACCTCAGCCTACCACAATCATGTCCAGAACAGAAATATGAAGCTGTATACGTTGGCTTCTTTCCAACAGTGCACCAAATTTAATTTATGTTCTATTAGATAGGAGAACATCTCTCTCCCTCCCTCCCTCCCCCCTCTCTCCCTCACACACACACAAACAAACACTCATTTAACTTGCTGAGTTCTTCAACCTCACTTTTCTTCCTTGCAGCAGCAATGAACTGAGGTGTAACATTAAAACTGCACTAAAGGAACGAAAAGACAAGCATCTGCTATGCCAATGTTGATGTTAATGATATCAGCAAATCAGTTTTTTTTAAAAAAAGAATCAGCACAAGCCACCAGACCTTGTTTTACTTTATTTTAGCATCTTCAGTTTAGCTGATAATAGGATTTAATGTTAATAAAATACTAACGTTTATGCAGATTTTCCTTTAGTAATAAATAACAGAATAAATTAGATCCATGCTGGATTGTTGTGTTGTGTGAACTTGAGAGAGAGAGAGAGAGAAAGAGTTTAAATTAGGGGTGTGCATCGGATCGGATCCGATCCACGATCCGAATCCGAACAGCCCCAAAATTGGAAAAATCCGATCCGATCTGACCAACCCTCCGATCCGATCCAATCCGGCAAGGTCCAATCCGGATCAGAAAAAATCGGCAGATCGGACGCCATTTTGAATGCTTTTCCCCATAGTCTAGTATTGTGTTACAAAAATGCCTATAACTTTTTCATTTTTAAAGGTAGAAGAATGAAACTTGGGCACTTTGTAGATGGGTTAGGGGTAGTTACCTGTGAGAAATTTCAGAAAGATTGGTGCAAGCATTTTGTGGCAATTAATTTTTTAATAAATAACCAGGAATGCCTATAACTTTTTCATTTTTAAAGTTCCACACATGGAACTTTGCCACATTGTAGGTGGTACATTGGCACCTATGTGTATGCAATTTCAGAAACGTAGGTGCTTGCCTTGTGTGGCAATTAATTTTAGAAAAATGGGTAGTAGTGGGGTAAATACAGTTATGCCTCCAACTTTTTTATTTTTAAAGATACAAACAGGAAACTTGGGCACATTACAGGTAACACTTTGCTTGATATGTATGTGAAATTTCAGAAAGCTAAGTCCAGGCATGTGGTGGCAAGGTATTTTTGAAACAATGAGGAAAGAAACACCTATAACTTTTTTATTTTAAAGTTAGAAGTCTGAAAGTTGCTCACTTTGTAGATGGGTTAGGGGTAGTTGTCTGTCAGAAATTTCAGAAAGTTAGGTCCAGGCATTTGGTGGCTACGAATTTTTTAGATTAAAAGTTACAAAAGTTTTTCCACAGAGGCTTGGGCTGTCAATTGCACCCTGCTCCCCCGTCTCCCCCTCCCTCTTTTATCTGTCAAAACTCCGTGTTGTTGATAAAATTCGTAGCCACAAAATGCCTGGACCTTACTTTCTGAAATTAAAGAAAGTTGCAGGGGCCCTGCCTTCTTTTGTATATGGTCACTCTAGTATAGTGCCTGCACCTTTAACTGTTGTGATGAAGAGGGAATTTCACCAGGAACTAATTGCATACAAATGACACTGGCTGAAATTCCCTTTTCTCTACAACTGTTAAAGTTACATGAGCCCTGACCTGGATTTTATCTGGTCAGCCTATTCTGATGGCAACTTTGAGTTATATCTATGTGATCGATCCAACTGACCCTCCACACATTCCAGGTTCTGCCCAAACTAGTGCGAAGCAGGTGGAGAAACACAGGCAATTCTCCAGCACAAACTTGATGCATTCCCTTTGTACCTGCATTTGATATGTGTATAATGCTATCTGATCAAAATGGCCTATGCTTTGCCATTAACATACATTCAGAAAATCATACTCCTCTTTTCATCTTTAGCCCTTAACTACAAACACACCACCCTTTTAAACCTTTGCATTGGTGGCATATCACGCCCTGCATCTACCTCCAGCTTCTTGCCTCTGCCCGTCATTATTAATAGCTACAGAGATTACATTTCCCTGCAGTAAGCCAAATGCACGGTCACTTCAGGTTCGTCTGGTAGGATCACGATATCCTAATGGGGCAAGGCAGATACGCAGCCGGCAGACATTCTTACTTTTGGGAACAGCTATTATTCGTAAAAGGCTGCAGGGGGTGGGAGGGACTCAATTTCACTAAAATTAGGGATCGCCGTGACATTAGACTTGTGGGGATGTGCAGTGAGTGGGGGAACAGTTGGGAGATGGGATGGCAGCAGGGGTCAATGGTGTATATGGAAGAAAGCCATCAGGGTTCAGGAGCCCAAGGCAGAGATTGGGGAGGCAGCAGGGCATGAGAAGGGTGGTTTGTGTGTGTGTGTGTCTGTGTGACCAGTGTGCATGTTTTCTGTCTCTGTGTGCATGTTTTCTGTTTGTGATGGGTGGGTGTTTTCTTTGTATGTGAGTTTTCTTTGTGGGTGGGTGTTTTCTGACTGCGTGTATCCTGTGGATGAAACGCGTTGTCTCTCTGTGTGTTCTTGTGATGGGATGGATGATGGAGTGTTTTGTGCAAGGGTTTGGGCAGCTATTCTGTGGTGGTGTCTATATTACTTTCTTAGGGTGTGACTTTATGCATGTTTAGACAGAAAAGAGTCTTCAAACTCCCAGCATGGCTGGGGGTTGTAGGATTTTCCTCTGTCTAATCATGCTTAGGATTGTGCCCTTAATATTCCAAAAGTGCTAAGTGGCTTGAAAGAGTTGTAGCTCCCCCTTGCCCCACCCCACTTTAATTTTTTGGCAAAATAGTCCCTAGAGTCCTGGGGAGCTTTTGGTCTTGTACTCTATGCAGCTTTGGTTTGCTGTTTAAAAGATAGCAATTTGCTATGTCTGTATAGCTTTCAGCATTGGTCATGCTGACTGATGGGAATGAAGGGGATTTATTAAAACATTTCTTTTATTAAAACATTTGTATCCAGTCCTACATTATTGGGATCTCAGTGTGGTGTACAGAGAATTGCAGTTCAACTCATATGGAGGGCAATAAGTTGGGGAAGGCTTGACTTCATATCGGAATATGTAACAGAAGTATCAGATGTAATCGGCTGGGTATGTTTGAACACATGAGATAAAAGACATCCAATGTGATAAAGGCTTAATTCTGTATAACTCATATTAACTGAATGTTTTGTTCTTAATATTTGCTGCAGTCTGACACAAAAGTCTGGCCTGATTTCTCTCCTTTAACTCTGGGGTATTGTCACTCCTTTAAATAATTTTCTTTTTAAGAAAAAAAGATCCAGGTCATAAAAAAACAAACAAAGGCAGCCATGTTGTTCTCAAATTAGAATATTTGTGGCTTTGCTATAAAGTTGCATAATTTATTGTATTTATACAGCTATGTGTCTCCCCTCAGATTAAAAAAAAAAAGAAAAGAAAAGAGATAATTGTTCTTTCAACACCATAATTATTTTTCCATACAGTTCTACAACAAGAGGAGGGCATGAAAAGTAATTAAAGAGAACCTTGAAGACAGCAGGATTTTTTTTAAAAACAAAAATAATGACATTAAATTGTGGTTGAAGATAAAGGAGAAGCCATGGGCTAAATCAAAATAACAACTCTAAAAGAGGTCATGGCTGAACTTTTTTTTTTTTTAAAAAAAGGGAAGCTATGGGGAAAGAAGTAAAACATCAGGACTAGAAAAATAAGTTTTAGCCTGCATGTTTTTTTTTTAAAATCAGAACCTAGCTCAGAAACAAACAAACAAACACACACACACACACACACACACTCACATACATACATACATACATACATATATATATATATATATATATATTTCCCAGAGGGAATGCTAACTAGAACTGTGCACTGCCTCGTTCCGAATCTTCGAATCTGCAATTTAAAGGTAAGATCACAGGGGCTCTCTTTTTTTAATAGTTCTACGGTCACGAACTCCGGCAACTGTAAAGGGCCATTTCCCTTCATTTGTTACCATATAACTATTAAAAGAAAAGAACACCCATGATCTTACCTTTAAATTGTGGCTTGGCTCTCTGGGAAGTGGATGCATGTGAAGGTAAGTCCCAGCAGTAGCAGCAGTTCTGGGTTTCGGAGGGAGGGAGGGAGGGAGGGAAGGAGGGAGGGAGGGAGGGAGAGAGTCAGTCAGACAGGGAGTCAGGAGTCCAATGGACTCTCAGTTGGCCTTATCCCAGGCTTTCCTAGTTTGCCCACCATGTGGCCATGGAACCGACACCCAAGAGCCCCGCAAAGGCCAAATCTTCTTGGGGAGCCCGAATCTCACTCTGGCCTTGGTACTGAAGTGAGGCAGGCAAGCCCTGAGTCAACTTGAGTCAAATCAGGGCTGTTTTGGAGCCTCTGAAACAGCCTCCAAGGTGAGTCAAGGGGGCTGTATACAGGCCTAATGCTAACAACAGTTCCAAAATGTATTTACAGTGATTATAGGTCAGGTGAGCTGGATGGAGCAACTTTATTTGGTACTTGTGGCCCTACCAAAGTTTAATCAAGCTGTAGTAAGCATTGGGAATATTGCAACCTTGTCTGCAAGTTACTGGAAGGGGGATGTTGCAGTTAATTAATTCAGCTAGCCCCAGGATCTCTATAGCCTACAATGTGGTTTCTGTGATTTTTTTCCTTCCCGCCACCCCTCTCTCTGACTTCCACTATTGCTGGGAGCACAAGTGTTTTTTTTTCTCTCACCCCTGCCTGTGTAACTGAACACAAAGTAGACTAAACAAACCCTTTTTGAAACTCACTGCTGGACCTGTATTATCTCTGCAAGAATATGTGTGATTAAAACTGTTTTCTTTTTTCCACAGAAGAAGGATGCAGTCTCGCCTTTATTGTGCTAAAAGAGCTTGTGTGCCTGTGGGACTGGTAAATGCTCATTCTGTTTTGCCTTTTGTTTTTTCCTCTGTTAATTGCCTTTCTAACAGAAGGAGTCATTACTAAATAATCCTATCAGCAAGAAGAATTTTGCTCATTTTGATCTTTGAAAATATCTTTGATAGCAAGTGATAAAGATTGTACACCCTTTAATGTTCCATCCTTCAAAATATTGTGTATGTATACTTTATGTCAGCAGTTGGCAACTTGTGACCCTCGATATGTTTTGGCTTTCAACTCCCTTGATCCCTCACCATTGACTAGGGCTGATGTAGGTCAAAATATTTGGAGGGACACACATTGCCCATCTTGCTTCATGTAAATTCCTTTCAGCCTCCCCAAACCCTGCACTCTCTAGATATGTTGGATTACATCTTTCATCATCCCCAGACAGCAGAAAAAGCTGTGAAGGTGTAGCATCTTTTTTATAGATTACCTGTGAGATCAGTTTAT
Source organism: Anniella stebbinsi (assembly GCA_029215795.1). Lineage (NCBI taxonomy): Eukaryota > Metazoa > Chordata > Lepidosauria > Squamata > Anniellidae > Anniella > Anniella stebbinsi. The sequence continues at coordinate 188,813,419 of JARDYH010000002.1, forward strand.
GGGGGGAAATAGACTTCTGGTCCCCAGAACACTGTTTGGGTAGGGTGACCAACTCGCTGGTTTCCCCCGGGAATCTGGGGTTTTGGGCCCTCAGGGGGGCTCCAGAGGGAATTTTCAATTTATTTTAAAACCTCCGGGAAAGGCATGGGCAAGCTGGGTGTGCATTTGCAGGGCCTTGCATCGCTTCCAGGTATTCCACTTCATGTGCGACTTCTGGGAGAACTGAGGAAACTGCCGCTTGCTGTGTAGCTTCCCCATCTCTCCCAGATGTTGTGTGAGAAGAGAGACTTCTGGGAGAGTTTGGGAGGCTGCCATTTGCTGGACCAACGTGCCTTACTTGTACTCCTACCCACTGCACCCTGAGCCGGCAATGAATGCACTCTGGGGCCAGATATACGCCAAGCAGGATATAACACTTTGAAAGTGATTGAAAACAGTATATGGAATGTGTCATGGACCTCAACAGTTGTCAGTGCACTTCAATACCATTATAAAGAAGTAGTGTAGATTAGGGATGTGCACCGGATCAGGTCCAATCCACGATCCAGACCTGATCCAGCCAGAATTGGATAAAATGATCTGATCCCGATCCCCTGCACCTGGATCGGCTGATCCAATCCGATCCGATCCAAAAAGGACCTGATCCAGATTGTATTGGATCGGAGGATCTGATCCCTCCCCCCCACTCGTGTTCCTAAGGAGCGCGAGTGGGGGGAGGGGGCTTACCTGCCAGGGCCATCCACTTGGCGCTCTACTGAGAACTAGGCTTCGCGGCCTAGTTCTCGGTAGATCTACTGCTGCGGAAGGAAGAGGGCGCCCTGGCAGGTAAGAGCACCAGGTGATCACCTGGTGCTCTACTGAGGACTAGGCCGCGAAGCCTAGTTCTCAGTAGATCTATGGCAGGTGAAGGAAGAGGATGCCCCGGCAGGTAAGGAGGAGCGCAAGGGGGGGCTTACCTGCTGGGCCGCCCGCTTCCATCCGCTGCCACCTGGCAGCGGATGGAAGCAGATGGGTCCAGCAGGTAAGGAAGAGCGTGAGGGGGGAGGAGGGAGGGTCCCCCACTTACCTGCTGGGGCCATTTGCTGCCATTCGCTGGTGCCCATGGGCGCCAGCGGATGGCAGCGGATGGCTCCAGCAGGTAAGGAGCGCGAGGGGGAGGAGGGACAGGGAGGGGGAAGTTAGGCCCCCACTCACCCCCACCGCCATTTTTTCCCCATAGACTTGCATTGGGGGAAAGCTTTCTTTCCCTCCAATGCAAGTCTATGGGGAAAAATGGCGGCCGATCCAAAAATTGGACATCCAATTTTTGGATCGGGATTGGGTCCAATCTGATCCAGGGGTCCTCCGATTTTGTTCCGATCCGATCCGGAACAAAATTGGAGGTCCCAATCCGGGCCCCGATCTGATCTGGGGGGGTCCGTGCACATCCCTAGTGTAGTTCCTGCTGGGTTTCAGCTAGAACACCAAAGGAGCTATCCTAGAGGCTGGACCCATTTCAGGGATTGGTTTCAGCACCTTTAGAGTTCTGACTGAAACCTAGAGTGGGTTCGATGCCCCACGCTGGCATAGGGTTAGGGTTTATGTTTAGAAGAAGAAAAGTCCTACAAGTCCTAGCATGTCCCAACCAGCAATGCTGGGAGTTGTAGGACTTTTTTTCCAGTCTAAACATGCATAGGATTGTGCCTTTGACTTCTGTGTTCTCAATAGTCCCTCTATTTCCCAAACTGATAGGGTGACATTTAAGAGAGAGAGAGAGAGAGAGAGAGAGAGAGAACGTGTTGTTGGGGGCCGGCCATATTGTCCTCCTTTTTGGTTTCCAAAATATGGTCACTTGGACTTGTAGGACTAAACATGCATAGGATTGCAGCGTAAAACTAATTAGAGAAGCCAAGAGTATTATCTAGAACTTAGTTTCTCCATTGTTTACACGTGCAAACACTCATTCCTTTATATCACAGCTATATCAGGTGATTGTAAGACAGGTTGTAGATCTGGCGCCAGATCCCCGATTCTACAGTTGCTGTTTAGTTGTAGGAATTGCTGCATTAAAACAGTTTGTAACAGCCTGATTATAACCTTCTCAGCAACATTTTGTGCTGGCTACAGAGCTGGGCTGCAGTACAGTGGCCAACAAAGAAGTCATTTATAAATGTTGCTGTTTTTACGACTTGATGCCTCCCTTGTTAAGGGTTTCCTTATCTCTCTGCCCTCTGCTCCTGCTGCTTTGCCTCTCCCAACCAGATGCAAGTTCATTAGCACTTTCTGCAGCCAAGCTTGTCTTTCTTCTTCTTTTTTTTTTACATTTGTTTCCTAACAAAGAGATACAGTGGGAATTGTACAAGCCTGCAGTTTAGCAGCTTTAAATGGCACTGAATCATTCACTGCAAGGAGGTCCGACAGAAATTAGTTCTGGTGTGCGTGTGTCTGTGTGTGTTTTAAACCTAGGACTTATTAGCTGATCCATTCTGAGCTTGCCTGAATCTAGCTCGATGGTTTAGCTCTTGGCTCTAAAGTCCAAATGCTGCAGGTGAGACAAACCTAAGGCCCTTCAATATGATGCTGGATAAAACTACAATGAATGCTTAGCAGCGGCATTTTTCCCTTTGAAGTTGAAAGCAGAATGGATGACTCCTGTTGAGTGATTCTTCCTGTTATCTAACCTAAACCAGTTCATGAGGGGTAATTCACAAGTCAACCTGGTGTAGGGAAAATGTGGGTTTGAATAGATTTGGGCTGAATGTGCTTGTAGGGTATCCTTCTCCACAACCAAAGCGTCCAATTTTATTTATTTATTATATTTATGTCATGCCTTTTTTCCTGCAAGGAACCCAAGACAGCTTACATAATAATCCTCCTCCTCACAACATCCCTGTAAAGTGGGTGAGGCTGAAAGTCAGTGACTGGCCCAAAGTCACCTAAGGAGCTTCTTGACCAAGCAGGGACTAGAACCTGGATCTCCTGAGTCCCAGAGCCTATCTACACTACTGCTTTAAAATGGTTTAAAATGGGGCCCGGGACACACTCTCCATATACAGTTTTCAAAAGGTTTTCAAAGTGTTGGATCCTGCTTGGTGTAGATAGGCTCCCAGTCTAACACTCTAACTGGCTCTTAGGTTCAGTCCATATTTACCACCCCATTGACCAACCCACATTCTGCAGCTTCATAGTGGTGCTGTATGCATGGGTTGAATTGCAAGTAGTATTTGTGGTGAAGCAATCACATGCACATTTCACCTCAAGCAAACTCAGTCTACTTACGTGCAACCCTAATTTTCACTGAGCCAATTTGGCCACGTGACTTAGCCCTAAGATAATGTTCTATGTGTGGCAGAACACTAATGGCATATTCAGTCAAAGTTAAGCCGTTCTGATTTCCGTGGGAGAGATTAAAGTATGATGTTAATTCTTTCTTTCTTTATTATTTATTTATTATTACATTTGTATACCGCCCCATAGCCGAAGCTCTCTTTCATTGAAAGCCACAAGGCATATGAGTTCTTAGCTTTGGCTGGATCGAGTTCCTAGGTATTATTCAGCCAAAGCTCAAATCCAGTCAGGAAGCTTTGTCTAGGAGAGAGCTTGCTTTCACATTGGATAGCTTCTTTAGAATTCTGAATGAAATCTGGAGCAGATTCACTGCCCCATTGATATCAGAGCCACCAGCCTCCACTGATGCCCCCTGGGGTCCCAATGTCACCTTCCAGGGTTTTCCAGATAAGCCTGCACTGACTCCATCCCTTTCTCCCAACTGCTGATTGGTTGGTGGTTTCCCAGCTTTTGCACAGTTTTTCCTCATTCTAAAAGGTTGATATGTGTCTCTTTCCTTCAGCTTTTAAACTAAACTATGCAAGTATTTGGGGAATTTTTGGCCCTGCCTCCTTTTGCCCTCAGCCCTGCCCACCACTGGAATGAACCCCTGAGAGTTTCTCCAAAATTGAATTCAGCCCTTGGACAGAAAGAAGTTTAACCCCCTGGCATAAAGAATACTTATTGAGATGGGCCAGGGGTCTGAATTGATAATAAGGCAGTGGCTTATGTCCAGCTGCTGTGGCACTGGTTCAACAGATTCCATTCCCCTATGCCATCTCATTGCCAAAACAACCATTTCATTCTCCAGGTCAAGAGCGGTTGTGTCCTGTTAAACTTCAACTAGGTCTGAATGACTGGGCCATTTTGTAGGTCCAAAGAACTACTGGTGGTTGAAACCAGCAGGAAACAACCTGTGTTGCATTTTAGATATTACCCTGCTGGTGGTTTTTACTCTGGTTTTATTTTACTTTGAATTTTTAAAGGTGTTATATTATGGTTTATCATGCATTTTAAGTTTTTAATTTTTGTGAAACATCCAGAAAGCATTGGCTATTGGACTGTATAGAAATGTAACAAACAAGCATCCTTAATTGTTCCCCTTACCTCAAGATGTGCCACCTTTCCATTATTCAGCTGTTATCATAATTAATGGAGGCACAGCCCTGCCTCCATTGTTAAGGGCCATCAGTAAAAAACATATTCTGCCATGTTAAAGTGATAATTGGGGGGGGGGTCATTCTAACAGCCATAAAATCGAAAATGTTTCATCAACCTTTCTGAAATTTACAGGTGCCAGAAAGAAATGTTTGTTTTACATTACCTGAAAATTTCAAGAAGATTGGTGAAAGATTGAGGGAAGGAGAGCAGTTTAAGTTAGAAAAGGAATACAAACCTGTCTCCCTGCTTTTGTAAAATTTACTTCCAGGTTACTACTTTTTGTGGTCACAATTTGCATAATTTCTAGAGCTTTATTAATTAATCCAGTGGTAGGGTCTTCTTCCTCCTCGACTGTAGTTGATGGAAAGCTTTTTGTTTTTTTAAAATTCCCTTCGGTTGACTTTTAAGGACTATTTTAACCTCTCATTAAAGTCAATGAGGCGGCCATCTTCCCTCATAACGCGACACTGACACACGCTCAGTAGCGTCGCTCTCCCCCTCCCTCCTGCCTTAGAATGGGGGGGGTGAAATGGCCGCTGCCTCTAGCACAGACCTTATGAGTAAAGAAGAAGAAAAGTTTCTCTTTTCTCTTCTGGAATATGCATTCCTTTGGCTCTGAGAGTATTTGGGGCTATCTTCATAAGGCCAGTTTGCTCTTTTGCTCCCTGGTGAAGCAGGGTGTGGTTCCTCTGGATCCATGGTAAGCTGATCTTCAGATATCTCCTGGGAATAGGTAGCTATACCTTTCTTTTAATTTCCCCCACCCCACTCACACACAGTGCTCCTTCCCTCTTTTCTAAGAGTTTGGTCCATACTGCTATAAGTTGAAAGCTTCAAATACTTCATTTAATTAGTTTGGGCCTGTGTTAAGTTTTAAGTACAATATTGAAACCTTTCAAAGTGCTTCTGGGCCTACAACGCTGGTTTCAGCCTAGTCACCCTGTTTTTCTAATAAGGTTTAGATAGGGTGACCATATTTTGGAAACCAAAAAGGAGGACAAGATGGCCGTCCCCAAGGGGGCGTGGCCTTGGTCACATGTCTAATTTCATACCTCACAATTAAGACAAATATGTTCTACATAATACGTTAATGTTAAACTTACTGAAATAAAGAACAAGTAAGACAGTCAATGTATCAGAAATTTACACTTTCTTTTTGGCATTCTGAATGCTTTTCTATGAAGTTTTTACTGAATTATAGACCAGAACAGAATCTAAAAGACAATAAAGTAAGATATCATTGCGCATCTCCTACAGTTAAACCACCTTACTGTTGTGAAATGCAGTCAGTTGGGAAAAAAGGGAAAAGAAGGGGCAGGAGTACATCACCACTTTCCATGTTTATCTTACAAACACATCTCTTAAAAACAGAAGTGGCATATGGAGATTCTCTGATGTAAGTTATGGATGACGAAGAATGTAACTTTTAAGCATAGTCCACAGTGAACTAGGATTTCTCAGCTAAAAAAATAACTAACATCAGAGAATCACCATGCCAGTTTCCCAATCCACGCATCACACAATTGACAACGCAATTCTTCCAAACATCCCACCTCCCTTTGTAGCTGAGATATCATAGTTCACTGTGGACTATGCTTAAAAACCAATGGTGCTGCTGATGGTGAGGAATCCACCTACCTAAGGCAAAAATAAAAATTCATTCACACACATACACACCCAAGGTAAAATATTAATAATAATTAATAATAGTAATAATAATCCACACATACCTCACACATGCTTACAACAGGCAAAAAAATAATAATAATTAAATCCTCACCCCCTGCTCACTCACCCAAAGTCGAAAAACCCCACACCCTCTCCAAAACAATTAAAAAAAAAACTCCCCCCATACACCAAAGGCAAAATAATAATAATGATAATAATCCATAGCCAGCTACCCAATAACATTCATCAACATAATAAATCTACACACAGACATGCACCCCCCCCAAGGCAAAACATAAAATCATATAAACAATACAACATCTACCCACATACTCACCCAAGGCATAATAACAACAATAAAAATAACAAGAATACAAATCCACACACTCACATGGGCAAAACCAACCAAAAACCTATACACATTCAACCAAGGACTGGCCGCTCCCTGTCCCCCGCCCGCTGCACACCCGCTCTGCACCCCCGCCCACCCTGCGGGACCTCCACCTGCCTGCATCACGTACCGCTCGCCTCCCGCCCGCCCATGCCATGTGCCCTGCTGCCCGCGCCACATCATTCGCACCGCTTGATGCCCATGCTGCGCCCACCCACCCAGCACCACGTGCCCCACGCCCAGCACCTCGCGACCCACCACAAGCGTTCCGCACCCTTTGCACCACTTGCAGCCCATGCCGCGCCGCCCACACCTGCCCATCACCACGTGCCCCGCACACACTTACCCCTTCATCATGGCCTGCGCTGCTACTACTGCCTTCACCATCTGGTTGTTCTCCCACAAGTCTTCCGAGAGCAGGACAAGACAGGGAAAGAGTTGGGAGGTATGACGTCCAAAATAAAGGGCCGGATCGCCGAGAGGGGGGGGAGAAAAAGAGCTCTTTCACCCCCCCCCCCAGCCCTCCTTCTCCATGATCCAGACCTTTAGCAAACTAAAGGGCTGGATCGCGGAGAGGGAAGCGGGGGGAGGGGGGGAGAAAGAGAGCTCTTTCACCCCCCAGCCCTCCTTCTCCATGATCCAGACCTTTAGCAAAATAAAGGGCTGGATCGCAGAGACGGAGGGGGGGGGGAGAAAGAGAACTCTTTCACCCCTCCCCAGCCCTCCTTCTCCATGATCCAGACCTTTAGCAAAATAAAGGGCTGGATCGCAGAGAGGGAAGGTGGGGGGGGGGAGAAAGAGAGCTCTTTCACCCCCCCCAGCCCTCCTTCTCCATGATCCAGACCTTTAGCAAAATAAAGGGCTGGATCACGGAGAGGGAAGGTGGGGGGGAGTAAGAGAGTTCTTTCACACACCCCCCCCCAGCCCTCCTTCTCCATGATCCAGACCTTTAGCAAAATAAAGGGCTGGATCATGGATAGGGAAGGTGGGGGGGGGGAGAAAGAGAGCCCTTTCACCCCCCCAGTCCTCCTTCTCCATGATCTAGACCTTTAGCAAAATAAAGGGCTGGATCGCAGAGAGGGAAGGTGGGGGGGAGAAAGAGAGCTCTTTCACACACACACACACCCGCCCTCCTTCTCCATGATCCAGACCTTTAGCAAAATAAAGGGCTGGATCATGGATAGGGAAGGTGGGGGGGGGGAGAAAGAGAGCTCTTTCACCCCCCCAGTCCTCCTTCTCCATGATCTAGACCTTTAGCAAAATAAACGGCTGGATCGCAGAGAGGGAAGGTGGGGGGGGGAGAAAGAGAGCTCTTTCACACACACACACCCGCCCTCCTTCTCCATGATCTAGACTTTTAGCAAAATAAAGAGCTGGATCGTGGAGAGGGAAGGTGGGGGGGGGGGGGAGAAAGAGAGCTCTTTCACCCCCCAGCCCTCCTTCTCCATGATCCAGACCTTTAGCAAAATAAAGGGCTGGATCGCAGAGACGGAGGGGGGGGGAGAAAGAGAACTCTTTCGCCCCTCCCCAGCCCTCCTTCTCCATGATCCAGACCTTTAGCAAAATAAAGGGCTGGATCGCAGAGAGGGAAGGTGGGGGGGGGGAGAAAGAGCTCTTTCACCCCCCCCCTCACCCCTCCTTCTCCATGATCCAGACCTTTAGCAAAATAAAGGGCTGGATCGTGGAGAGGGAAGGTGGGGGGAGAAAGAGAGCTCTTTCACCCCCCCCCCCCAGCCCTCCTTCTCCATGATCCAGACCTTTAGCAAAATAAAGAGCCGGATCACGGAGATAGGGGGGAGAAAGTGAGCTCTTTTGCCCCCCACCCTCCCTCTCCACGATACCGCCTTTTAGAACAATGTGTGCCTCCACTTCCAGGTACGTGTCATCCAGCCTTTTTCCCGCACTGGTGCTTTCTTGGCCTGCGTGATCACGCTGGCCAAGAACAAGCCCCGGATGATGGGAGGAGCTGTATAACGCATACCCAGAAGTACGGCACGCGTCGTTCTAGCCCCTTCCCAGCGCCAATCAGGGGCTGTTCTTGGCTTACACTATCAAAGAACAGGCCCCAGATGGCGCAGGGATCTGCCTAATTCCCAGACTTCCCAGGAAATCAGCTGATTTCCCCCCCGGACGCCATTTTGGCACCCCGTTTCCGGACTTGTCCGGAGGAAAGAGGACGTCTGGTCACCCTAGTTTAGAAACAGTTGAGCTGTCGTTTATTTTGCACAGTGCACACACATGGATTTTCTTTCTAATCCTTGCAGTCTTGCAGTCCTTGATGTGTTTTTGGATGCAGACAAACCCTTTTTTGTTCCAGCAGGCCTTTGGCAAATCTGTCTATACTTTTGACTTTTAAATTGTTATGTATTTAAAATGTTTAAAATGCTTTCATATTTAAAAGTATTTAATTATATTTTTAACTTTTGTATATTTAGGCTGACCATATGAAAAGGAGGACAGGGCTCCTGTATCTTTAACAGTTGTAGAGAAAAGGGAATTTCAGCCAGTGTCATTTGTATGCAATTAGTCCCTGGTGAAATTCCCTCTTCATCACAACAGTTAAAGTTGCAGGCACTATACTAGAGTGACCATATGCAAAAGAAGGCAGGGCCCCTGCAACTTTAACTGGTGTGATGAAGAGGGAATTTCACCAGGAACTAATTGCATACAAATGACACTGGCTGAAATCCCCTTTTCTCTACAACTGTTAAAGTTACATGAGCCCTGTCCTCCTTTTCATATGGTCAGCCTAGTATATTCCTATTTATAGGTTTTAGCTTATATGTTTTAGTTTTGTAAGGCTGCCCTGAGGCCCAGCATTGGGCAAAAGGCAGGATACTACTACTACTACTACTACTAGTAATGTTTCAGATTTCACTTCTGCATCTGCTGTTCTTTTGCATTTACTTTTCTTTATAAACCATTCATATCTTAAGACTTCTTGTGTGGCATGTTTTCATTGGTTTAACAAGTTAAAAGGGGTATTCACTGTTTTCATGCTTATGTTATACAATCTATTTTCAACAGACCTAGTAACTTCAAGAGTAACAGTGTTGGGGAAAATCCTCAATCTCTTTGCTATCAGAGGCACTGAGTATGGGACCCCTGGAGATAATTTAGACTGACCCCAACCACAAAACACTATTCCCCCTTCTGAAGAGATCTGGACCACAGACTACTAAAGACAAAGTAGCAGGTCATAATAACAGTTCTCATGTGGCCATTTGCCTTATGAAGCAGGTGCTCTGCGGGCTACCAAATGGAGGGACTAACAGGCCATAAAGTTGCCTGGCTGGGTCTGCCAGAAATCCAGCCTCAACACTCCTGGAAGGTCCATGTTCTATAGCACCTGCTGTCAGATGAACCTGAGGGAATCCCACCCTCCACCCCTGGGTTTAATTTACTGGCTTCCCCTGGCTGGACCTTGCAGGAAACTATAGGGACAGACAGAGCAGGCATTCATAGCACACATAGAATGCTGAGACTGGCAAATCTAAAAGCAAATGTGTTGCTTTTCAAGAACCAAGGAAATTCAATGGGTCTTACTTTTGAGTAAATATCTAAGGATGGATATGCAGCCTGTGCAAGAACCGAGTAGGGTGACCATATTTGGGAAACCAAAAAAGAGGACACCTAGTGGGGTGGCAGGAAAATGGCTTTCTGGGGCCACCTTAAAGTCCCCAATTGGAGCGGAGGAGGGGAAAGCATGTCATTCTCACCCCACCCCACCTCTCCAATCAGGCCCTTTTCTATAATGCCTGGGAATGACACGTTTTTCCCTTTTAAGGCCTTGATTGGAGCAGTGGGAGAGAATGACACACCTCCAGAAAGCATGTCATTCCCCCCTGCCACGCTAATGGTGGCCTTAAAGGGGAAAGTGTGTAATTCCAGGTCATTATAGACTATTGCATAAAATCCCCCCTGACACTGAGGATAGAACGAAAACCAGGAGAAATCTGGGGAAATCCTGACAGTTTTTTATTATTTATTATTGCATTTATATCCCACTTTTTTCCTCCAAGAAACCCAAGGCGGCATACATAATCCTCCTCCTCTCCATTTTATCCTCACAATAGCAACCCTGTGAGATGGGTTGGGCTGAGAGTCTGCAACTGGCCCAAAGTCACCCAATGGGTTTTCATGGCTAAGTGAGGAGTAGAACCCAGATCTCCCAGCTCCCAGTCCAACACTTTAGCCACCAGGCCACACCCTAGTGGTCACCCTAGAATTGAGCCATGCCAAGTTGGAAGCAGATCGGTTCGTGCCTTGATTTTTAGGATTTTTTTAAAAAAGTTTGACTTAAATTTTTTTTCTAAAATTCAAGGCATGAACCAATCTGCTTTCAACTTGGCATGGCTAAAGCCTTACTTAAGAGGTACCATGGTGCCAAGTTTCATCTCTTCATCTCTACTTTCTTTTTTTTTTAATGTACTGCTCAAGGCCCTAGACCCCAAAGAGGAGTATTGGGTTTGAAGTTTTAAAAATTCCTAAAACTCAAGGCATAAACAGATCTGCTTCCAACTTGGCATGGCTCAATCCCTACTTAAGAGCTACCATGCTGTCAAGTTTCATCCCTTTATCTTTAAAAATGATGGAATTGTAAGCATTTTAGTTAATTAAAACAAATCAAATTGAAGTTTTAAACATTTCTAAAAATCAAGGGATGAACGGATCTGCTTCCAACTTGGCATGGCTAAATTCCTACTTCAGAGCTACCATGGTGCCAAGTTTCATCTCTTTATCTTTAATTTCACTTTTTAAACTTGTACTGCTCAAGGTCCTGGACCCCAAAGAGATTTCTGTTTGAACTTTAAAACATTCCTAAAAATCAAGGCATGAACGGATCTGCTTCATACTTGGCATAGCTATATCCCTACTTAAGAGCTACCATGATGCCAGGTTTCATATCTTTATCTTTAAAAATGAGGGAGATGCAATCATTTTGGTTGATTTATTAATGTTAAAAGTGAGTTCAACACATACCACTAGCTTTGATTTTATATTGGATGTCAAGATGGTATAACATTCTGGCTGATGCCGGCTTGGTTGTCAACTGTATAATATCCAGTCATCCATTACACAAAGCCATGCAATTCATTAAACAAAAAACCTACGGTTTACAAAAACAATGTTAAGGCTCTACAGATTCCAACCAAGCACCAAAAAAGCAGGGAAATTGGGAGTTAAGGCTCACAAGCCTTAACGCCACATCCTCCCTAAGGAGGCAGAAAGTGCAAGTGAAATTCTCATTCTCCCAAAGCAGATACACCATGAGGACAGGGTGGAGAATATGATATGCAGAGGTGACTGTGGGGTTGTGGAAAATTGATCACGAACAACTTAGGGCCACCTACTTCTCTTTTTTTGTTTAGAGCAGCCCTTCCCCAACCTGGTGCCCTCCAAAGGTGTTGCAAGTCAGTATGTCCCATGGTCAGGAATGCTGGGACTTGTCATCTCAAACACCTGGAGGGCAGCAGGATGGGGAATGCTGTTCCATACCCTTACCAAATACAGGGTCTGCCCAATACTTTTCTCTCACACACATCTTGCATATAGCAGCACTCTTGATAACAAAAGGGGCACTATTCATTACAGATCTAGAACCAGAGCATGTGCCAGGCACTTCCAACTTTTGGTCAATATCCTGCCTTTTTTTTTTTTCTTTAAATGTATTTATAAATACATGTTTTTTTTCTTTAAATGTATTTATAAAAAATATACTGTTCACTCCCCACAATCCCTGCACAATACATCATCTCATCAAAGCAACAGTGGAGCAGAACAGGTTTAGTTTGGCTGTCTTGAACACCTTTCAGATGAGATTAGTTTGCAATCCTATACCTCTTGGGTGTAAGCCCTAGTGAATTCAGTGGCACTGGCTTCTGAGAAGACATGTATAGGAGTCAACCTTCTCCAGCCTGGTGGTCTCCAGATGCGTTGCACTGTAACTCCCATGTTATATGTTATGGGGAAGACAAAAATCAATTCATACTTAATTTTAAAATAATACTTATGCATGAAAGTATTAGGTGGTAGCTCTGTCTTTGATCTCACACTGCTGAAGAAGTAAGAGAAATCCTTTATCTGATATTCAAGAAACAGACATCCTATGCCATGTGTTGAAAACTAATGTTGATGTCTGAAGGGCAATCTGGATTAGGTATTCAAGATTCAATCATTGTTGTTTCATTTGGTTTTGACAGTTTATTTAAAGTGATGCAGCTCTTTTGTAGTTCCTTGATTGGTCACATATATCTTAATGCTGGAAAACATAATACTTTAGTACAGATGTGGGCAGAAAATAGATCTATCCAGATGATTTGGACATCAACTCGCGGCATTCCTGATAACTGCCCATGCTGATAGGGGCTTTTACAAGTTGAATTCCAAAACTTCTGGAGATCTACTTTCTGCCTTCCTTTGTTCTTGAACAACATTCCCCAACCTGGTGCCTGTCAGATGTGTTGGGTTGCAACTCTCAACATAAGGAGATGCTCTAAGAAATGAGAAGTAGCTGGTCCTAAGTTGTTCATCATCACTTCCCACAACCCCACAGTCACCTCTGCAGATCAAATTGCATATCTAGATTTTTGAGGTGACAAGTCCCAGCATTCCTGACCATGGGACATACTGACTTGCAATGATGGGAGTTGTAGTCCAACACCTTTGGAGGGCACCAGGTTGGGGAAGGGCTGCTCTAAACAAAAAAAGAGAAGTAGGTGGCCCTAAGTTGTTCGTGATCAGTTTTCCACAACCTCACAGTCACCTCTGCATATCATATTCTCCACCCTGTCCTCATGGTTTATCTGCTTTGGGAGAATGAGAATTTCACTTGCACTTTCTGCCTCCTTAGGGAGGATGTGGCATTAAGGCTTGTGAGCCTTAACTCCCAATTTCCCTGCTTTTTGGTGCTTGGTTGGAATATGTAGAGCCTTAACATTGTTTTTGTAAACCGTAGGTTTTTTGTTTAATGAATAATTACTGTAGCTAGCTAGCTAGCTATCCATTTGAAATCTAGTTAGCCAGGATTGCAATCAACTTATCAAGTGCTTGAAATAAACAAATTAAGCTGACACCTCTCTTTACAGGGTGTGAAAATTTATTGTTGCATTGATATAAGCCATTATATTTGGTCATTGAATTATACTGTTCAGATTCATTAAGCTTTACCATTTTATTGCAAAAGCTTAAACTGTTCTGCATTAAACATTATCATATGCATAGCAGCATGCCATATTTTACACAAATATGTTCATGCAGAAGTGAGAGAATTTACATAATTATTAAGAGGATCCCTTTGGGTAGGACCGCCAGTTCTACCTTTATATCACTTATTTGAAAAACATTGCGTAGGCTACTTTGATTTCTTACAGACTGGGGAAATAGTGCAGTTTCTTTATGAGATTCACATAAAGATAATATAAAACCAGAAGTAATTAGCAGACTATTTATAATGTTAAAAGATAATCTTATTGTCCTTCTCAAAGTCCCTAGGTTGCTTAAATCAATTAAAATGTGATGTTTATTACATTCCACATAAGCTCAGGTCCTGATGCTGCAATGTATATCCCTAGCACAGGTTTCTAGTATTTACCTATACAGCAGCCTATTAAATCATTACTTCTCCCAGGGTTTCTCTCATAGAAATAAAAAAATGACTCCATGCAAGTCTAAGCCAACAGGTGTACCTTTGCTCCACTCCTGCCTGGCTTCCACACATTATGAAGATCTATACATAACAATGGACTCTTGACTCATAAGTCTAGCTGCCATCCAGACAGTGCTGAAGTTAGAATTCTAAACACACTTTAAGGCTGGAATCATCAAGGATGAGGAACTCCCAGCCGTCAAGTTTGCCCAGCCCAGCCCAGCTCAAGGAGGCCCTTGGTGAGGCCCCTCTAAACCCCAAAGTCCTTGTCCAATGGGCCTTGTGTGCCCATTGCCTTAGGAGCTGCTACTTTGTGGAGTTCCAGGTACTTTGAAGCGATGGTTCTCGGAGGTTCCGCTGCCCCAGCCTTTCACAAAGACTGAGGAGCACACAGAGCCAGCTTCCTCAGGAACCGTCCCTTCAAAGTGGCAGGAACATCTTGAAGGGGCAGTTCCTGAAGGAGCAGCTCTCTCTCTGCCACTACAGCTGCACATTCTGTGTGTGTGTGTGTGTGTGTGTGTGAGAGAGAGAGAGAGAGAGAGAGTGCAGTGGCCACATCTATTCTGACCTCTGGCCACACTTATTACTGGAAGGCACCCCCAAGAGGTTTCCCAAATGGCAATCCTGGTCTCCGGCTAAAAAGAGGTTCCCCACCCCTGCTTACACACTTACCTTGAGAAAAACCCATTAAAAACAAAAGGTCTTACTTTTGAGAAAACAAGTACTGTAAGACTGTCATCCTAAACACACTTAACTGTGGAGTGGAACAATCTTCCCAGAGACGTTCACCTGGCTCCATCTCTTTGGTCTTTTCAGCATTAGGTGAAGACTTTTTGTTCATGCAGGCCTTTTAAATAACTCGTGCAGTTTGGGCTTCTCACCATTTTAAAATCTCTGTTTAATTTTGGTGTCCTATGAGTTTTGTTTTGATGTAATATTTCATATTGCTTTGATTGTATAGTTTATATTCTATCTGTGTTGTATCTAATTCCTTTTTTTAATTGTAAGCCATCTAGAGAATTTGATTAGAAGCCAGCATACAAATGTTGCAAAAATATGAATAAAATAAAATACTAGGGTATATTATGCTGCAAAACTCATAGAAATGAATGGGACTTTAGTATGCTTAATGGTATATATTGGATTATAACACTAGTGCCCAATTGTATAATTCAATTGTATCAGAACTGTAAAGTTATTTCATTCAAGTGAATGAATATGAAAAGTTGTGTATTCAGTGCTTGTGGTAGCAGTATGGAATGCTCCTGTTCAGTGCTCCAGCCAGCCATGCCCCATTCTAGTATACTCTGTTCCATTCAGACACACATCCAATTTTCTGTCCATCTCAACATATGTTTTTGTGGTCCCTGAGCATGCTCAGTCTTCAGTGGTCTGTTTTAACACACACACAGTTGATTTCTAAAGCTTTTTGTACTTCTATAAATCTTGGCCTTTCCCCCGAGGCAGCTGATACCGCCCTCTTGTTTCTCAGCTGTCCTGTTTTGGCTACACTCCTGTTAGCAGTCACCAAGAGAAGGGAAGATGAGTGGGAATATTGTAATTGCACATGCTTATTGGAGTTTTTGGCTGAGATTTTACACACCACTTTTTGCTGTTGAGAAGATGGTGGAGGAGCAGATCTTTTCTCCAAGGCAGTTGCTGCTGAAAATCAAAAGGGATAACTAGGTCCTGAACAGTTTGGCTCAGGTTGAGAAACCAAGCAAGGATAGTATTCAAAGGAACACATTTCATATAAGCATTGATGTGTTCTGTTCTGTCTTCTGGTTGAGAGGATTCAATTAGATGCCTAGAAAGTTGGGCTCAAAATCTTCCTGCCTTGCAGAGGGAAACTCAACAGAGGTTGAAAAGAAGGAGTTCCTACAATGGGATTTTGCTGCACGTTCCCCGCTCCCTGCCTTAAAATCCTTCCATTAACTATAGACATATAGTTATAAACAACTATAGAACTATAATTAATTATTTAGAAATAGTTAAATGTCTGAGTTGCTATATACCAGCCCTCCCCAACCTGGGTTCCTCCAGATGTTTTGGTCTACAACTCTCAGCATCCCTGACTATTGGCCAGGCTGTAGCTGAATGGTAGACTGGGAATTGTAGGCTAAAACATCTGGAGAGACCCAGGTTGGGAAAGCCTGCCCTATACATTATATAATATATATACACATCTGAAGATACATATACAGCTTTGGGGGTTTTCTGTGTGTTTTAAGTTGTTTCTAAGTGTTGTTTAAACACAGTCCTGAAGTTATTCCGGTATCTCATAAATAGAGGAAGAGGTTACTCGTGGTGCCTTTGTGAGACTGCATGACTAGCCTTTCTTGTATTTATCTTTTTGACCCTGTTCAGATGACATGCTAAGCCATGGTGGTGAAGTATTTTGAGCTAAACATTGTAGCTCATGTGAACCATTCCTAACCATCCACGGTTTAAACATGCTCACTAACCATTTGCTGCAAAACAGTTAGCGGCCTGGTCATGGCTTAGCGTGTCATCTGAACAGGCCCATTCTGTTAGCAGGATTGAGATTTCTAATGTTTAACAACTGCTACAAACCATTCTAGGTTGTAGGATGCATGGTGTGGTGTGTGTGTGTGTGTGGGTGTAAGTATGTCTATTTTTTTTCTTGCTTTTCTAAAAAGGTTACCATGTATTTTACCAACGATAGGAATTGCTCCAGGGTTGCCATGCTCCAGCTTGGAAAGCAGACTAACCTGAGGCCTCTTGAGCTTGCCCAGACCATATAGAAGGAGGAAGGAAGACTTTGAGGCCAGGTAAACAGGTATCTACAAGCCTGCAATCTAGTATGTAGGAAGTGGACATGTATCCACTTTTACAATCCTCTATTTGAAGGAATTCCTCTATTTGCAGGGCTGTCCTGTCCAATTCCAGTTTAAAGATAAAGCATCATAAGAACTGTTGCACATCACCTGAACAGGCAGGCACACAGGTCACCTGGTCAGTCATCCATGCTACCAAAAAAGAAGGCTGGCAGTTTGCATAGCATTTGCATATGCTAATTTATAGGTATAGATGCAACTTTAGAAATTATTATTATACTCTAAATAGTTTATCTTGGCTTTATTTCTATTATAATTATAATTATTTTTGAAGTTGCATCTATACCTATAAATTAACACATGCAAATGTTATGAAAATTGCCGCCCCCTTTTTTGGTGACTCATTTCCTCTTTTTTGGTGATTCATAGGTGGCCAGCCTATTCTCTGATAGAGCCCAACTTTGGGTGACAGTGACAGAAGAGACGGGGCTCATGGAAACCAGCATGCCCTCAGCTTCAAATCTCTCTGAAGGGCTCTGGCTATGTTGCCTGTATGAATCATTCCGTGGAGAGAGATTTAGTATTCTTGACAGTTCATTCTTGCCAGAGCTTGGATTCTGTGTATAAAAATCTTGTCACCGAAGGTAAAGAATGATCTACATGCAAAACTATGAAGCATGAATTGCTCATAAAAGACACCTTACCTAAAGTTGCAGAATTCACATGAGGAAAGGGGGATATATACAAAATAAATAAGATGCGTTGCAGTGTCAAATAGGAGGAAGTATGATGTGTGATATAACTTCTGTGAGGACTACATACATGCAGTAATTGACAATGATCATTCATACCCATGATGAACAGGTATAAAACTGCACTGTTCAATGCTGCATTTAGCCAAGGCTAATAAGTAACAAAATTGAATTTGGTTCCATTTTGTGATGTGATGCAATAAAAGTGTGTCTTTTATAATATGTGAAGTGCTGTAGCAAAGAGTTGTGGTTTCTTTGTTGTTGTTGTTGTTGTTGTTGTTTACTGAGTTGTTTAACCTTGCAGCCTTGGGAAAATGTAATATTACACTTTCATAGCTACTCTACCATTCTCCTTCCAGCCCCAGTAGAGTTGGCTGGGGAAGAAACCATATGAACAGTGCCAAGTTAGCGTTTACTTCTGACTGCCATAATATCTCCTGGCAACCCCCCTGACAGCTGGCACACATGAAAGAAAGAATTTAACCTACAATGGGTGCATGTAATGGACCAATCACAATTAGAAGAGTACAAAAAAAGCTCATAGTCAGTTTCTCCAGGCTTGCAATAAATATACCTTTTAACGTTGTTAACGGGGGTACCTTGTATTTTATTTGGAAATATTCACAAGGGGTTGGATCCATATTTATGCAGGTTCAACTGTGCCACTCCTTCCCGTGGCAGCCCTGTCAGTACCCTGAAAATTCTGCACAGAGAATCAACAGATCTTTAATGGGTGAGCTGTGGGGTGGGTGGGTGGGTGGGTGGGGAGGGAGAGGGATCTCCAAAAATCAGGCGGATGGAAACTAAAATCTGACTTCATCTTATAGTGACTTTGAAAGTGATGGCCTTAAACTAAGCGATAAAGAATGTGTGAATTATGAGTTCTTTTGTAGATCGCTATGTGGCTGTGATCTACATGCAGGTATTTGGGAAAGGGTTATGTCATGATTTAAGAGAACAGGGTGGAACCTATCAATCACAAAAAGGTATACAGACATGCACACACATGCAGAGAGAGAGAGAGAGAGAGAGAGAGAGAGAGAGATATGTTCTGGGAAACCTTATGCAAAGCAAAGTTAGACATGCGCGACCTCAAGCTGATTTGTGCAACCCACACAGTACATCACAAATTTGTAGGTGTGCTTATTTAACAGCTATGTGTGGGTTACAGGCATATCGAAAGACTTTAACAATTAGATGACACAACTTTTATTCAAATGTGGGGATGGAGGATGAGTTACTATACAGTTAGAGAAGATAAGGGAAAAAGTAATAAAAAAAGAACAGAGGCAAGCAGGGAGGCACTGAAATGTCATAATTTTAAAGGAGAACTTAGGAAAGGTGCTTAATGGCAGAGAACTTTCTTTGAATGCAAAAGGTTCCAGGTTCAATATCAGGCATCTCCAAGTAGAGCTGGGAAAGACTTTGGTCTGAAACTCTGGTTTAAGACCAGGTCCATGTCTACACCAGCTATTTATTCCTGAATAATATCACAGTCATCCCTACCAGGCCACATGATGTTCATCTACTCCCGTTGTGATCTCGGTCAACCCCTCAGTTATTCTGGAATATCGCTGACTGGATTTGGCTTTTCCAGTTCTCTGGCTACAATCCCACCGTCCGTGGCTGGTGTGCCCCCCTTCCTGAAGCTATTGCTGTTTGGCGCGGGTTCCAGGCTCGGAGAATAGCCAACCCGCTGTCAGATTCAGACATATGCGAGAGTGGGCATCCGCCATTTTCGGCACATTTTTTGATTAATTATAGGCATGTTTTGGCACTGACCATGTGTATTTATTTATTTTTTTAAAATATATATATTGATGCGTAGGAGCGCTTCTTTGACACAGTACCTATCCCCCCGGCATTGCTGTGTGTTTGCACTGGTGCGCATCTTGGAGGAGTTATTTTTTAAAAAAAAAAAACCACACCCAATACCCATCTGTCCAGTCCCACCCACTTCTGCCAATGCACATTTGGAACCACCATCACGAGGCACACGTCTTCCCACAATGGCTCTCCTTTACTTGCGGGAAACTTCCCTCATGTGTGCCCCATGAGCGATGACTGTGGAAGTGGGAAACCTCACAATTATCCCTCCTCCATTGCGAAAGGGTGTAGGTGTGGATTAGGCCCAGGTATAGCAACCTGGTGTCCTACAAATAGTTTGGACTGCAACTCCCATAAACCCTATAGCCAGCATGGTCAAAGCGTCTGGAAGGCACTAGGTTGCCTATGCCTTGTGTAGATAATACTGAACTACATGGATCAACAGTCTAATTTATGCTCCTAAGGGTGCAATGCTGTGCATATTGCTGGAAGTTGTAGGATCCCCCCTACCTAAACATGCATAACCCTAAGTAACCTTTGAATAACGACTTAAAGTTTGATGCAGTCTTTGCTCCTCTACCCTTGAATCATATGTTTTAAAGCAGGACTGGAGTACCTGTGGCTGTCCAGATGTTGGACTACAGCTCCCATAATTCCTGATCTTTGACCAAGCTGGATGGGGTTGTGGGAGTTGATGTCCAATAATATTTGGAGAACCACCCCTGTTCTAAAATATGGTGGCTTTATTTTCTCCTAATGGGCACTCATACACTTCTGAGCATGGTGGTTTTTGTTTCGTTTTGTTTGGATTTCATAGGAGACAGGGAATCTTTCTCCAAGGATACTGTGAAGAAATGGCGCACAAGGGATCCGTACCACTGGCCACAGCTGTGATCTGTGGTTTGGCATTGGCTTGTTCATAGCAAACAATGAAACATCTCTGTGCTTGTGTGCCCAGTTCAGTTAAACACACTTTTTGAAAGCGGGGTGTACCTGTCGTGGCATGTTTTTTGTGACGAGTCGGATGTTATGCAGAAGGTTTTCACTTCCATTGCCAGTGCTCCAAACTTCTGCTTCAGAGAACTAGTGGTTCTCTGCTTGAAAGATCCAGAGGCAATGGTGATCTCAACCTCTTACATATCAGGGCTATTTCCATAAATCAAGATTTATGAACCCTTGGAATAATGCTTCTGATGCTGTGCCTTGTTACTGTTAGACTGAGCTTTGATTCTGTCCAGGAGTGTGAGTACATCTGACTACTGGTTTTATGTTGCAATTCTAGGGTAAAGTAATAGCTTGCTTGATTTTATCTGTGCTTCCGGTTTTTATGTTGCAATTTTACTGCAATCTAATTCTATCTCCGATGTTTTAATTCTTCTGTCTCTCAGTTTGGGCTTGTAAAAGTCCTTAGTGTCTATTTATTCCTTTAATAAAAGACATGATTAAAGCAATAAGAAGATTGAATGCAAACACCTTTCGATTACTTGTTTTCCTATCCTTTATGCTCTAGACTCACAGGCATTTGGTTCTCTGCAGAACAACACTGGCCGCTTTTTATGGCCAACCCAGGTCATCAGAGAGCGATGGTGGTGGTAAGCGATGAGAAGGTGGGTGGGAGACGTGGAGGGGGGTCCATGGGATACAGAGCAGGGGGTGGGCAAAATGTAGTTAGGGGCTGGGAGAGAGATTATTATTATTACTATTATTATTTATTACATTTATATACCGCCCAATAGCCAAAACTCTCTGGGCAGTTTACAAAAATTAAAACTTTGGACATTAAAAATCGATATACAAAATTTAAAAACATAAAACAGACAACATATAAAACAATGTACATTTTAAACAGCTGCAAACTCTCATCCAGGCATAAATATAGTTATAGGGTCAATTATAATCTCAGTATATGCTGTTAAATGCTTGGGAGAAGAGGAAAGTCTTGATCTGGCACCAAAAACATAACAATGTTGGCGCCAGGCGAGCCTCGTCGGGAAGATCATTCCACAATTGAGGGGCCAGCACTGAGAAGGCCCCCTCCCTTGTTGCCATCCTCTGAGCTTCCCTCAGAGTAGGCACCTGGAGGAGGACCTTAGATGCTGAGCGTAGTGTACAAGTAGGTTCATATTGGGAGAGGCTTTCCGTCAGGTATTATGGTCCCAAACTATGTAAGGCTTTATAGGATAAAACCAGCATCTTGAATCGGGTTTGGAAACATACAGGCAGCCAATGCAAGCAGGCCAGAGTCAGTTTTATATATTTGAACCTCTTGGTCTGGGTTATTAGTCTGGCTTCCACATTTTGCACAAGCTGCAGCTTCTGAACCATCTTCAAAAGCAGCCCCATGTAGAGTGCATTGCAGAAATCTAACTTGGAGGTTACCAGAGCATAGACAACTGAAGCCAGGTTATCCCTGTCCACATGGGGGCATAGCTGGGCCCAACAGAAGATGCAACAGCTTGCTGGGAGATGTGGGAGAGGTTGGGGGTGGGAGATGCTGTGGTGGTCGTGGGCCATGGGAAGATGCAGCGGAGGCATGCTCTTCTGACACAGGTGGTGGGAGAGCTTCCACCAGCCCTGACAGGATTACTGTGCTAATCTTTGTACAGTTCCTTGAAAAAATTAAGTGTGTTGTGAATAACAAGTTAGTTATGCTGAATTGTTTGAACTTGAAGCAATTTGTATCCCTCCAAAACACAGAGTCCCTTGCACAATTCAGATGTCATCTTTTTGTTTGAATTGGCAACTAGCTCCCAAGGCATGTCTGAAGGCATATGATACAACCACCTTGCTGAAGCTAAGCAGGTCTGGGGCTGATCAGTGCCTGGGAACCCCATGTCTACAGCATTGGGATCTGTGGCAGGGAGAAGGGTAGGACTGTAATAAATCAAACTCTGAGCAGGAGTTGGGTATGATGTTGCACCAAATAAATCCCAACCACTTCTCATAGGTTTATAGACAATGACAGAAAGCTTCCAAACCACGTTCTCAATGTCAAGTTGGAGAGACTGGCTCAAAACTGAATCCTAACAGGTCTTGAATGTCACCTGGATTCAATGAGTGGGGAGGGAGGGAACCCAACAGTGCTACAGCACTACAATTTCTACTTCTTGT
Organism: Anniella stebbinsi; assembly: GCA_029215795.1. Classification (NCBI taxonomy): domain Eukaryota; kingdom Metazoa; phylum Chordata; class Lepidosauria; order Squamata; family Anniellidae; genus Anniella; species Anniella stebbinsi. Next base: position 188,836,081 of record JARDYH010000002.1, read on the forward strand.
CCTGTTCAAATGTATTTTCTTAGTTCAGTAAGGTTCAACCAGGGTGGTGTCTCTACAAAGGTCTGGGAAAATTTCACTTCTCTGCATCTTTCTGAAGTGAATCTCCAGACATTTGGTACTTTTCCTATCAGTGGTTGCTCACTGTCCAAGCAACTATTGAATTGTGGATTCAAATTGAAGTAGGACTGGGAGTCACAAAGCCATCACTCGCAGGAGGCCATGTTTTACAGGAATGAGTTAACTTTTTGCTAGGCTTCAGAATGCATAGAACACTATCCTTGAACCTAAAAATGTGTATGTGCAGCAGTGCCTTATACATCAGTAAGGGATATTCAAGTGCATGAATTCACCAAATAATTTGCTCACTTTCCCCATCCCTGACCTAGATCAGCCTTCGCCTATCTGGTATCTTCCAGAGGATTCAGATTACAACTCCCATCATCCCCCAGCTGATTATGGGAATTGTAGTATAACAAATCTGGAAGGCACCAGGGTGGGGAAGGCTGACTTAGAACATTCCAGTGGTCTAACATTTCCCTCAAGTCATCTAGTAGTCTTCAAAAAGTGAGGTCTATTGCCATATTATTTTATGTACTTATTTATTTATTACTGAAAATTATGTACCGCTTTCCACAGAGGTAGCATAATAGTCAATATAAAGCATAATGCCATCAAAGCAACAATCAAATAACACAATAAAAAGTTAATCAGCAGTAAAACAGCACACTGTACTATGTGCTACTGAGCTGGCTGAGTCAGGGAAAACCGGTGTGAAGAGATAGGTCTTGAGAAGATGTATAAACATCAGAAATGTTTATACATTTATACATGCCTCAAGACAATTGGTAAAACATTCCAGACAGTGGGTGCTGAAACACTAATTGCTCTGCCACATCTGCTCCTGAGGCCATCCCTACAGTAATCTGGTCTCAAGTTGTTTAGGGCTTTAAAGGTTAACAACAACACCTTAAACATAGTACAGTAACTTATTGGCATCCAGGGCAATTCTTTTAACAAAGGTGTAACTTGCTGTCGGAAAGAGGGCCCAGTTAGCTGCCTCGCCACTGCACTCTGCACCAGTTGCAGCTTCTGGATCATGTCCAAAGGCAGCCTCGCATAGAGCACTTTACAATAATCCAAACTTGAGGTTATCAATTTGGGTTGTGGCTAAACTCTCACAATCCAGGAATTGCTGCAGTTGGCGTATCAGCCAAAGCTGGTAAATAGACAAACCTAGCCACCGAGTCCACTTGAGGTCAGCAGTTTGCATATGACCACACCGTCCCCTATTGAGGCACAGTGTGCCATATGAAAATCTATGAGGATGCCCAGCAATGATAAAAGTGAGGGTCAGGGATAATGACCATGTCTGCAATACTTACTTGCCAGATTGTGATTCACTGTAACAAAAATAGATTCCAGGTTGGTTGGGACCGCTGTGTGTGGCACATGCATTTATGGGGTTGTATGCAATGTGAGTCCTACTTAGAGTAGACCCATTGAAATTAAGTTGACTCAAGTTAGACGAACATCGGATACAATCCTATGAGATTATGCTCCTATGTTGTGAAGCTCCCAAAGAGCTTCAGCTATTGGTGGTATATAAATGTAATTAATAGTTAATTAATTAAATAAATAAATTGATGCTGATTGCTTGCTTACCCAGGCCAGAAGGAAAGTGATCTGGCTCTCTGCCAGCAAACTGGTGAGGGTGGAAGACAGGGGAGGGGAAATATTTTTTTTCATTAACATAAAATGTATCAATTTTATTGCTGGAATAATGTTAACTGATGTGAGCTTTAGAATGAATTATAGAACAGCTGTGTCTCCTTTTAATGCCACCATCCATACTTCTCTGTGTAATGCCACACATTCATACTTCAGGAAACCATACAAAGGAATAGGCAACTACTTTTAAACCAGCCTTTCCTAGCCTAGGTCGCTCCAAATATTTTGGGCTACAGCTCCCATCAGCCCCAGCCAGCATCACCAATGGTCAGGGGTGATGGGAGTTGCATTTCAAAACATCTGAAGTGGCCCAGGTTGGGGAAGGCTGTTTAAATCCATTTCTGAATCCCAAGTTTAAGATCAATGCTGGTTCTGTATTCATTCATTCATTCATTCATTCATTCATTCTGTGTCTAGTAAATGTAAAAAAATAATAAAAAATAGGCTGGGATGTCACGCAGTCAGATGTGTTGTAGAGAATTATGTTGTATTTGCAGATTCTGACAAACGCTAACATGGAAAGTGCACAAATATGTAGGCTGAGTCAGAGGGGGTGGGTAGAAAGAGTTGCAATACATATCAGCCTATATATTCTCAGTGGTTGTAAGTCAACTGATAAGCCTGTACAGCAACAGGGAGAGGTCAAATCTGATTGAATTAATCCTGGCACCTGTAAACCCTGCAACATGACTTTTGGGCCTAGTGTTAATGTTATAATGAATGAAAAGCTGATTACCCATGACGTTTCTTCTGAAAGGAAGTGTTGAAAACATATGGTATTTTGACTTTCGATATTTTAATGTTGACTCAAAATGTCATCTGCAGGGCACATTATCAACATGTGACTCAACTTCAATATGAAATCTCGAAAGAGACAATTTGATAAGATCCAGAACTCTATTGAAAATGGAAGTGTCCATTAAAACTGAAATGTGTGGTCGGCAGAATCCAAAGTAAGAACTGGAATCCCTTGAATATGATTTACTGTTGTGCCACAAAGGTCCCAGGCCGCACAATCAGACTTGATAGATGGTGACAGATCTTAGTGTAGCTTTTTTACTTACAGCAATAATAATACATGCAACAGTTCAGAAGATTGTTTCAGATGCTTATACGAGTTCATTTGTCATTCATACTGACAATTCCACTTTATATGGGTGGGAATCTTACGGGGTTTTATGTGCTTTTGCACTGCTTCCATTTGTTTCTGGTGGGATAGACTCATTTGTGATTATTCTTAGACCATAACTGATGTTTGTGAGCTTACGTTTCGGGCATTTGTATAGCTCTGCTGTATACAAAGCAACTGTACAAAGTGCCATAAATATTTAAGATAAATGCAGGCTTTGAGGAACTTTCTAGATATGAATGAATCTGTCAATCATGGCTTCTAATTTTTCCTATCTAAGTTCAATTATATTAAACTTTCAGAATTTCTCTAAACTTAAGTTTGGTTCATCCTGAAGTCTGAGAATTTTGCCAATCTTAAATTCGGTTCATTCCAAACTTTAAGGTCTTTTTTTAAGTTCACATGAAAATTCATGCTCTTTTGTAGACATACATACATTTTGTACACAGTTTTGCCTAATATTCAAATTCCTGCAAATATATTTCTTAATATAATACATTTTGTATTTTATTTTCACTAATATATTAATTTTTGTCTGCACCTTTCCCTAATAAATACATTTTGTATGCATTTAATTGGAAAACCCCATTGCAAAATTTTGAGAAGTATAAATTTCAAAGGATAATTGGGTTCAAACTATGAAATTAGATAAGTTCACATTAAAATGTGAATCAAACAAATTTGTGCCCCTTTCCTAGTACTTTTGAAAGGTGCAAAATATCGGCCTTTATCCTTTTCCACATAGAGTCTCATTTCCCTTCTGCTTGTGTCCTTCTGCACATTGCACATACCATCAGATTTTTCAAAATACCATTATAGATCTTGGAGATATCATTTTAAAGGGGGAAATCATGAGTCATTGGTTTCTCATAACACTATGCCAAAAAATTATGCTGTTGAATTTGTAAGCTGCCACAATTAATATGTAGGAATAAAACATCTTATTTCTATAAATACAAACTAGTTTTCATTTCTTCCTATTGCAATACTAATTTAATTAGAATTCCAGAAGCAGCCCATTTGGTTAATTTGATCTTAGAACTTTATAGATCTCTACAATAGTAAATATATGTTTAGTGATAAACTATTTTTGATCAGCTCACAGATAATCATTGAGTTGAAGCAAATTCATGTGAATAACTGAAGCTGAGAATGAATAGCAATAGTGTATTATGGCAGCTTATCTAGACTGTAATCCTCAACAGCAAGTTACAGATATGTAAATATATTTTCTCTTCAGCTATTAAGAACAGAAGATTTTGACATATTGTTTTTCATCTACATGCAATGGGTTCTTAAGTTCTCTTCAACCAGTGTCAGCAACACAAACCTTTACACTCCAGAGTAATTAATATTAGGCAATATTTATTTATTTATTTATTTATTTAATATCCCATCTGCCCCACCATGCTGTGGTGTGGTGACAAAGGGAATCATATGACATCATGTTCCACCTATGGATTCAATTATTTTAAAGCTTTGACTTTGCCCTGTTCAGAAGACACCTTAAACCATGGCTTTAACCATGGTGAATCAGGCTCTTTGCTTTATTCACTGTAGATAAAACCATGGTATAAGGTGTCTTCTGAACAGGGCCAGTGTGGCTGAGCTCAGAGGCAACATCCTCAGAAATCCGTGTAAGCAGATATTTGTCATAAAGCTGGCTTAACTTCATGATCCGAGGTTATAATCCACAGTGGGCAACTTGTTGTACTACATCTCCTAACATGCCTGGCCATTGGCCATGCTGGCTGGGGCTGATGGGAGTTGAAATCCAACTCCTGTTATAAACTATTGGTTTTCTATGCAGTAACATCAACAAGCTTAGCACCATAGATTTTTACATGGCTGCCATGTGAAATTCAGCTACCTGAATCCACCCAATGTCTCATTGTGGTATTTTAGATATGACTCTGGACATCTTCTTGAGTATTCTATTGGTGGGTTTGACTGAATGTAAGACAACAGGTTGCATTCAATATTAATCCTAATATTAAATTGAATTGAAATGAATGAGACTTAAGTAAAATTAACATTGGATACAATTCAATGGGTTCTTTCTTTGTGTTTGAAGTTTGACTCCAGTTTTATTCTCCAGAATTTGGATCTTTCATTGTAGTACTTTTTTGGTGTTTGATGTCAAGCGCTAACTCTCAAAGAGCTTTTAAAGTATGTAATGTTAGAATAATCAATGGCTATGTATGGTAGAGGGTGAGGATTGTTATTTATCACTCACCGCTTCAGTTAATTTCCAATTTTCAGGCACAGTGGGCCATTCATAGATCACTGGAGATAGAGGATGGAATCCTTGCCATCTTCCGAGGGTGGCAAGTTCTTGTGCAAATGATTGTTGTAATGCATGCACATATCTCCCTACAACTTCACAGGTCCCTGAAACCACAGTTAATTCAGTGGAGATTGTCTCTATTCCAATTTCTTGATATAATGTGGCTAAAAGCTACAGTAGTGATTCAGTGTTTGGGTAACACGATTTTGAAGCCCTTAGTGCTGACACAGCTAAATGAGTACCAAGTGCCATTCTGTGTATCCTGGACTTCCCCAACCTGACTCCATCCACGGCTCATTGGCCATGCTGGCTCAGAATGATGGGAGTTGCAGTCCAACACATCTGGAGGTCACCAGGTTGGGAAAGGCTGATGTCCACTATAAACCAAGATAACATTCCTGCTGCAACCCCACTCCCAGCCCCACATGTTCTGTTCTCAAGGAACTCCCAACCCCCAGGAGTGGATTTGGAAGGAACTACACAAGGAGCTATGGGAAGAAGGGGGAGGCGGGAAGAGAGCTTCTGATCAAAGCCACTGGAAATAACTTGTCCATTAAATACAGGGCTTTAGGAAGCATTTAGTGCAGCAGCAGGCAACTTGTGGCCCTCCTGAAGTTTCAGCCTACAGCTCCCATTGTCCCTCACCATTTTCTATGCTGGCTAGGGCTGCTGGAAGTTGTAAGCCAAAAAAATATTTGGAGGGCCACAAATTGCCCACCCGTGTTTTAGTGTAACCTGAGCCTGAAAGGAAGATTTGCCTGAAACACAACTGGGATGTATCCTACTTATCTCCCAGTTTCACTTTTTAAATATTTTCCACCTCCAGTCAAAATAACCCCTGAAATAAAGCAAGCAACAACATATTGGGTTGGAGAAGGGTGAGGAAGTTGTTTATTGTCGTACAACACTGCTGACGCATAAACACTGACCACATCATTCCATCATCATCATCATCATCATCATCATCATCATCATCATCATCATCATTCTTATTTTCAATTTTGAGGTCAAGTCTTCCCACGCTCATGGAGCATTAGCTAAAAAGCCAGGCACAAGAGGAAGGAAACAGCAGATTTGAAGTAACCTCAAGATTTGGAAGTGTACCAAAAAACTTTAGAATTTGGGGGAGGGCAGAAGGGACATAAGCCAGGTTGGAGGCAGAATGGATTGGAATTGGTGGGAAAAGAGCAGGAAGGTATCACATAATAAGTTAGAAGGGACCTTGGAGGTCATCTAGTCCAACCCTCCACTCAATGCAGAATATATAATGTTGGATGCAACTACACCATCAGAGATGGTCATCCAGCCTCTGCTGAAACATCTCCAGAGGCTGCCTCTTTCATTCTCAAACCACTCTTACAATTTGGAAATCTCCTTGACTGAAATTTCCATCTATTGGTTCTAGGCCTGCCTTCTGCAGCACAAGAGGACAAGTCTGCTTCATCTTCTGGAAGATGGTCCTTCATGTATCTGAAGATCACTATGATGTCTCCCCTTAATTGTCTCTCTTCTAGGCTACACCCCCCACCAGCTCTTTCCACCTTTCCTCATAGAACTCATAGACTCCTCACAATCCTAGTCCCTAGTTTGTCAATGCCATTCTTAAAATGTGTCCAGAACTGGAAGAGACACATAGATATGGAAAGGGTAAAATTGCCTAGATAGATAATTTTCCTGGTTCACGCTGAGATGCTATTTTAAACGATCACCCAAGGCATGGGAGTGAGAGCTGCTCATAGAAATCAAGGGAGAAATTCAAGATTTTAATGGAGCTGGGATTAGCCATCAGTGTGTCCACCCACCCCCAAAATGGAAGGAAGAAACCCCCCAAAGGGTTTTTTGCTGCTGTACTGCCAAATTTCAGCAGTGGGGGTCATCAGCAGAGGTGGTGGTGGCTGCACTCAAAGCTGTGTATGGGCAGGGATGTACACACAGGCCATGTGTTGCCCACCCCTCATTTAGGGCTTTAAAGGCCCAAACCAGCACCTTGAATTGTGTCTGGAACCTAAGAGGAAGCCAATGTAAATTATACAGAATAGGAGTAACATGATTTGAGCACCCAGCTTCTACAAGCATTCTAGCTGCTGCATTCTGAACCAGTTTCAGTTCCCAAATTATCTTCAAGGGCAGCCCCATGTAGACCTCATTACCGTAATCTAACCTGGATGGTAACCAAGCCATGTATCATTGTGGCTAGGTCTACTTTCTCTAGATAGGGCTGCAGCTGCCGAACCAGTGTCAGCTGGTAAAAGGCATCTCAGGCAGCTGACTCAGGCTTAATGCTTTTCAAGGAACCAGAATTTGGCAGCCTTGGAGCATTTTGTTTTGCCACAGCACAATTGTGACGCAGTATATTATTTTAGTGTCTAAATGACGAGCAATAGTTTATTGCCACTTGGGTTAATTATAGGAATACATTTTGATGCCCTCTTGCTAGTATCCCATGACAGTTGTCAAAACAGTGTAATCTAAAGTCTTTGATCTCAACTTTAGGCAATGAACTACTGTCTGCTTGACAGACCTTTTCACTCCTTATGCCGATAATGGCTGTCTAGCGACTTAAGCAAGTGGGATCATAAGTTCAACTGAAAATACTCTGTGTAATCAGTAATTTTGCCTATTGGGCAGAAGAAGAATTCTAAACCTCCCTCAATTTCTCAATAATGGCTGTTATCTACTGCTAACACGTCCAGCTAATATAATGCTCAGTCTCCTCCTTAGGTTCACACCAAAGATAAGTAAGACCAATAGCTGTGTGATATTACAAATGAAATGGCAAAGGTCTTATCTTTTATATGAAGGAGGATTTGAACAAGGATGGCTTTACCATAAGGCATAGTGAAATGATTGTCCCAGGCAACAGATGCAGGTGGAGGGCAGGTGTCAGCCTTCTGTCTGTTCCTCCCTGTTTGAGGACAGAGTTCTGTATGCCACACAACCTGTCTTGACCTCCTAAACCACTCTGCTGCCTCAGGAGTACTGGAGGATCCCATCTCACTATGAGTGTTGAATTAGGGCCCTTGAATTAGGACCCATAGGAGTGTAGAGGGCGGGAGGTGTAGCGATCCCGGAAATACCTGCTTCCGGGATCGTCGCATTAATCTACATCGTAGGCGCGAAGACCTGGGCTCCTCCAGGGCTGTCGCAGCAGTCATGGCTGCCATTTTGGTTTTGTTTTTATTGGAGAAGAGCGCACTTGCACTCCAATGAAAGGAAAGTCACTTAAAAAAAACAAAAACTACCCAAAATGTCCCCCACCACCACCATCCTGGGGATGACAAAATTGCTGTCCCCCTCTCCTGATGGGCACGGAGCTGCACAGTGCGGCTCCATGCCAATTTTTGCTGCTGTGCTTACTCGCTCATAAATGCACTAGCACCCAGGACTGGCGGCCACATCTTCCGCAGTCCCTGGAACTTCCCGGGACCATGGAAGATTTGGGATTTTCCAGGGATGCCTTATCCCTGGCAAATGTCATGCCCACCCTCCCCCCCCCCAGCAGTCCCTGTGCGTCATTTGGACTCACAGGGACCAGCCAGGGGCCATTCCAGGCCACAAGCCTGGTGTAGAAACGGCATAAAATTCAGCTGTCAATCTAGCCTAAAATGGCTTAAAATTCAGCTGCCAATCTTCCCCTTCATCTTGGGCAGCAAAATGTCTTGAGCTGGGCCTGTTTTTAAAGAATGGGGCTGGATTTTCTGTTGCATCTGGCAAGCCACTGCAACAGAAGCAGGATGTCTGACGAGATCAGGGGTGCAGAAATTCATACTCAGGGGCCAAATCTGGCCTTTCTGAAATCCTAATCCGGCCTGTCCAGTTTCCCCCAACTAGCAATAGTTTGGTGGTTTTCTAGCTTTTGTGCAATTTTATCCAAATTCTAGGAGCATTTCTACATTTATTTTATTCCATGCTCATGATTGGACATTCATAGACATTTGCAGGTCCCTTTACAAGGTGGCATCAACCTCCAGGGTGTCTCCCGCACATTTTGACCTTTACTCCCATTTTTAAAAAGATCGTAGATAATGCGGCAAGGAGCATTAATTTGATATATCAGGTTTATGTAACGATGGAGTTGTGCTATATGGCAGCACCATCTAGTGGCTGTATAATGAAACAGATAGAACTTGAAGACAAATTAAGTCCCGGGATCAAAGCACATATCCTCTTATGTAAAGGAGCCAATCTTCGTTCCATAAAGAACCTGGAAGCAAAAGTCCTGGTAAGTTGCGGGATAAAAAGCCTGGTGTGATGGCAGAATAAATGTTTGAAATGTGGCTTAATTACTGACAGTAAGAGCTTGAATCTAAAATATGCTGTTATTGAGGCCCTGCCCCTTTTGCCTTTTGCAGGCCTCTTTCAGGGACTCGAGTTTCATGCAGTCTAAACTAGGAATCTCAGGATCTGAGTCTGGACTCAATCCAGTAGAGGCTGGTAGTTCCTTCCCTCCCCGCCCACAGGAACGCCCCTTCACCGCCTGTCTCCGCACTCCGCTTACCAAGAGCAGACAGGTAACTGGCGTATGAGGGGGTAGGGAAGGGGTGGGAGGAGCAGTTTCCTGGCTCCAAGGTTGAAGTCCTGTCTTCGAGCTTGGATCCAGGAAACTGAACAATCCTATGTACCCCAGACGCTGCCTAGGGGACATAAGTTTGCTCCCTAAGAGGGAACATGATAAACGTGTATTTAAAAAAAGTGTACATGGTGTGGAGAAAGCAGTTAGGAATAGGGGAAAATATCTCCCTCTCTAATGCTAGACCCCAATACTAGACCCTCTTTCCTAATACTAGTGGGAGATTGGGACAGACAAAGGAAAGATCTCTTCACACAGCACACTGTGAAAGTCTAGAATTCACTACCACAACGTATGGTGATGTCTTAACAACTTGGGCTGCTTTAAAAGTAATCTAAAGTGGTCTAGCTTTTTCTGTTTTGAAGATAATGTTAATATCATGTTTTATCCTTTTTATCTTTTGTTTATTTTATCTCTTGTTGTTCATTGCCCCAGAATCTGTCTAGATGTGGAGCAGCATACCAATGTTATAAATTAAATAATTTAAAAAAGGGTATTGGACAGATTCATGGAGGAGAAGGCTATCGATGGCTTTATAGTACCAGTTGCAGGGGGAAACAAAGAGGAAAGTGCTATTGCACCTATGTCCTGCTTCTTGGATTTTCATAGGCATCTAGTTAACGACTGTGCAAACAGAATGTTGGACTAGATAGTGTTCGCAAGAGTTGCTGAATAATTGAGTGAAGGTAGAAATGTTGCGGGAGCCCGATTGAGGGGGACGCTGTTTATGGACGCCATTTAGGCAACAGGACTTTTACGGAAAATCCAAGCTACCATTATTTTCATGAAATGTCAGCTCGCTAAGGGGTTGGTCCATATCCAGGGTAGTTGATTAGCTCTGCAGCATGGATCACCTCTGCTATTTCATATCTAATAGTCTAAGTAAGAGCAGATTAACCCTTTGGTGAACAGGCAGGCTATTCAAAAGATAGGCCTTTGGTTTGATCTAGCATGGCTTTTCTTATATTATATCATTTTTGTACATTATTTTCACTAATATATGCATTTTCATTCACATTTCCCCTTAATATATGCAGGGCTTGTATAGTGTATATTCCTTCTAACTGTTTGTAAATATATAGGGCGTAAGCTTTGAATATTACCATTGACAAAACATGTTGACATGTGCTTGTGAAAGGCACTATTGATGCTTCAAGTATTGCTGAAGCTATTAACACTTCTCCTCTGGGTTGATAAGATAACAACAGTATTAGACATTGCTACCCTTTTCCTCTTTAGCAAAGATGCAAAGTCATGAGGCAGGAATTATGTCCTGCTATTATTTGGCATGGACACTACGGTTGGACACTTCAGCTAAAAATAGACAACAGACAATTGCATCTGTAATGACACACAAAATGATAGCTGTTTCAGGCCACTTACTGTAATAATCATTGTATCATGTTATGAGAAATTGTTGGCACGTGTTCAAAGTGCCCCCAAAGTGTTTACACCCAGCTTATGTAATGTGCTTCTGGATAATCATGTCTTTTAAGGGGAAAGCGACATTAATATCTGGAGTCTTCTTAGTTGACTGCTACAAGTAGCTTTTTTTTTTTTTTTTTTTTACTAAATGATGCCAACATCTAGCATAATACAGATCAAGAAACTTTCCTTTGGAATGAAAATAATTACTTGTGATGTCAAAAAGAGAAATGATTTTTACAGCTACCAATTAAGCAGGTCTTACTCAACAAATTACTGCTTACCTTAAGTTAAAATGTTGCTTTTAAATAGTCTAATCTATTTGCATTAAAGTAATGTGATTGTCCTGTTCCCAGAATGGAGTGCAAAACCTTGGTTTGTGGTCTTGCCATCTCTGCTCTAGTATTGCATTGCATGATAACATAGTCACTCATCAGGTGCACAATTGACCTGTGTTCCCTGCTCTTAGATGGGTACCATTCAATTAATAAAAATCCTTTCAGTTTAATATGTGATGTTATGGCTTTTCCATGTTCACTCAAGCTCAAAAATGCTGGGAAATTACAACTGTTTGAGCAATATGGATATAGTATGGTTTCCTATGGTGTGGTTCGTTCTAGCTTTACCGCTACCTTGGCAGGATTTACACTACTGCTTTAAAATGGTTTATAACAGTAGTGACAACTGTTGGGGCCCAGGACACACTCCATATATAGTTTTTCAAACCATTTTCGAAGTGTCATATCCTGCTTGGTGTAGATAATGTGTTCACTGGATTTGTCTTCTTTTCACTGGAATAAACACATGGAGTCTATGTAACTGAAGCTATCATGCAATTGAAGCTCCCGTTCCACATTGCAAGTAGCCAACTGGTAACCAATACCATCTACGTTGGATTGGAAGGCACCTTGAAGGTCATCAGATCTAACCCATCTCTCTGATCATGCAAATTTGACACTGAAAATGAGAAAGACAATAGAAAAAGAAATGAAGAACTTAATAAGTAAAAAGAAATCAGGGCCAACAGGCAATACTTTAAAGATGTAGTTAGCAGCTACATCTTCCGTTTTCATTTTTACTTTAGATTAAACCCAGGGCCCCGACTCAGGTCAGGACTGTAGTATGGGAGATAGGGGGAGTTTAACCCTTTAACACTATAGGCCCACTCCAGATCATGATTGGGGCTTGCCTGCAATTTCTATTGCAAAATAGCAATCAATATGCTTTGTGGATCACTATTTTGAAAAAGAAATGACAGGTTTGGGCCTCGTGATCTGGATCTGGCCTATAGCAGGGGGAAAGGAGAACTATAAACTATTTATTCACATACAAGATTTTTCATCTTTTGGTGTCTGTAAATTGGAAGGGAGTTCTTTTGGGGCCTTCTAGGGCCTGTAAATTTAGCATCAGAAATGGCCTCACTATCTTCCTACTGCTTAACCTTAAAATTAACATAATACATGCATCCTAACCTTTCTAGTCCATCTCCCTGGTAACCGGGCATTTGCATCATACCTCCTCCCTCCTGCAGCAATGTTCTGGGCACCCATAAAGTGGGTCAGTGGTAGGGTAACCATATGTCAGGAAAAGCCAGGACATGTCAGGATTTTTTCCAGGAAAGGGGGGGGGGGAATTATGAAATTTGAAGAAAAATCCAGATTTTTCCCATCCTCCCCCCACCCAAAGGGCAGCTCTACTTAATAATCAATGGGAATTTTTTAAAAAATGCTTACAGCTCTGTCATTTTTAAAGATAAAGAGATGAAACTTGGCAACATGATAGCCCTTAGGTAGGGCTTTAGCCATGCCAAATTTGAACCAGATTCGTTGATCCATTGAATTTTAGGAATTTTAAAAAATTTGAGGTTTTAATTTTTTTTAAAAAAATATCATTTTTAAAGATAAAGAGATGAAACATCATGTTGATAGCTCTTTAGCCATGCCAGGTTTGAAGCAGATCAGTTAATCCATTGATTTTTAGATTTTTTTAAAAAAAATTGAGGTTTTAAAATTAACTATTTAAAAAAAAACATCATTTTTAAAGCTGAGGAGATCAAACTTGGCATTATGATAGCTCTTAAGTAGCTCTGTTCCTCTGTTGAATTTTAGGATTTTTAAAAATTTTGAGGTTTAAACAAAATGTTTTTAAAAACACTGGAGCGTAATCTTCAAACTAAGGCTGCCTCTACAGGAGAGGTTTAAAGCTCTTTCAAGGCTGATTAAATTTTTTACCTCTACAAGAGAGGAGTGCAAATTGGGGGCTGAGGCGCTTTAAGCTTCCAATTATGCGCATTATCGAATGTGCGTTAAACCGCGAGTTTTAATTTGCGGCGGCAGTTAAAGTGCCTTACTGCCATGTAAACATGCGATTCTCCACATGTCAACAAGTTTAAAGCGCGTTTCGGTCGTCCGGTAATGCGCTTCGCCGCCTCTTGTACAGAGGTATTAGGAGTAAATGCACTTCTGCGAATATGCGCATAATTGGGCAGCCAGGCGCCAAAGCAAATCCTTCTAGAGGGGGTCTAAGGTTGTCAAACCTCCTCTTCGGTGTCTTGCACCTTGAGCAGTTTCAGCCCTTGGCATCAAGGGGATCTCAAGTTTTTAGCTAAGAAGTGCTGGGTGAGCACAGCACCTTTCCTGCTGCAGATTTGATGGGCAGTCAGGCACCTTGAGCTCAGTAGAGGCGAGGCGTCCACAGATCAAAATGTGACCAAGGCCTATGTTCAGGTGGGCACACTGCCTTGGTGCTGGACATGCCCCCTGGGGTGGACATGTTGGTGGGGATGCCCCCTTGGGGCATAATTGGAGGGGGGGAATCAAATTTTTTAGAAAAGCTACAAATACATTATTCTACAACCAGGCATTGCACATATTAGACTTTTCCCCTGACCTGACACAACAAATACTTTCCTAAAATATGCTGTTCAAACTGAGAAATTAACTCATACAGTTTAACTCCAGCAAAGTCTATGAAAAGAAAACAAACAATACCAGTCAAAATGTTGGCAGTTACTTGTCAAAATCAGCACGGATCATCCTTAAATCAAGCTTTTCTGCACCGCTAAGTTTCAGATCAATCCTCTGACCATTTCCTGATTATAAGCCATATAACCTCCTACCCTCCTCATTTCTGGTTATAATAGAGGAATGTGATGCTTAGTCTGCTTGCTTGGTAGAAAAGCAGCTCTGCACGTGCTTAAAGGCAGTGTTTTAATTATTGTCAATAAAGTATGCTTTTCTTTTTAGAGGACTTTCCAAATCCACTCCTCCCCTTTATACTTTGATTTTTATAGCAAACACAGTAAATTCTTCCTTTCGGCCTTTTTACACCTAAGGGCCTTAGGGGAGGGAGGGGGACAGTCCCAGACATACCTGCTTCCAGGATCATCCCCCAGCATACAAATGCCAGTGTGACGTCCCGGAAACAAACAGGGATGTCGCAGGCGCCATTTCAAAAAACAACAACAAACAAACAGGAGCCGGGAGCGTAATTCCACTCCACCGAAAAAGTTTTTTTAAAAAAGCCCCAACCCCACTCCCCCCACCCCAATGTCCCTGGACTCCCCCCAAACTGGCTCCTTTCCTCTTTGCTGACCCCTGCTACTCATGGGGAGGAGGGGAAAAGCCGGGATGGGCGTCCACACTGCCCAGGGACCTCAGGATGGTCCTGGGACGGCAGGAAAAATTGGGATAACTGGGCAACCAGTTATCCCGGGGAAATGGAGTGGTCATCCCCCCTTGCCCCCGGGATCCCCTGTGCGTTATGTGGATGCACAGGTATAACCTAGGGATGACTCCGAGATAAATCTCTGGTGTAGACATGGCCTTTGTCACAACTTTTCTACATACTCCCCCATATTTGATCAGTGGTGCAACTTGGACTGGAACTAGGCACCAAAGTCGAGGGCACAGGGCTGCCTCAAACAAACACCCAGAGAACAGCAGGTGACAAGGGCATCAGGGCAGCAGAAGCAAACTCCAGTTTATTCCTGTGGACATAATGGACCTATGATTCAAGTGAATGTAAAATGCAAAGCTGCACATGTTCAGATTATTTGTTTCCTTTATCAGGTAAATGGTTTTGTGGTTGTTTCAACAGATCAGGAATGCAGAAGCAGTTATGTTGCAGGGGAGAGAAATGTTATTTGTGTGCTTCACAACTGAAGTATAATACACATGGCCATCTAAAGGGCCATAAGAACTTCAGGATCTAAAATTACCTGGCTGCACCACTGTCCTTGATGGGTGATGTACTTTATGGAGGGTCTTTATGGAGATCTCAGTTGTGTGTGCAGAAACATAGACACACACACACACACACACACACACACACACACACACACATATATCTCCCAAGACACTGAAGAGCCAGTTCTGCCCTCTGTAACATTAAAAAAAGGGGGGAGAAGACTCATCATGAGTGTCAACAATTTCAGAACTCAAATCACAACGAACGTATCTCACAACTATGCTCAAAGAGATGTGTTAATCCTAATATTGCAGATTCTCCAAGCTAAGGGAGCTTGAGAGAGGATATTTTGAAGGATAATGGAAGTTTGTGCCTTTCTTCCCTTTTATGTTTGTTCCCATTTTGTGGCTGAAGAGATACCTTTCTGTTACTTGGCTTCAGTCCAAACAGTGTTTTCCGCCTTTATTGAAAGCGGTAAAATGTGCTGGGTTTGGAGACTTGCTAAATATCTCTTATTAAATACTCACACTTCAGAATTGCTGTTATCTGGAGGAGAAAGGGAAACCAGATCAAGATGCTATTAACTGGTATTGGTGGTGATGGGGGGAAAGAATAAACCTATGCATCAGTGTCATATGAGTTAATACCTTTAAAAAGCTTGTGTGATGCTGCAGTGGAATTAAACGCTTAACAGTAATTCAAGAACGGCTTACAGAAATACAAGAATGTGGATCATTGAGTGTGGCTGAAATTATGCTCCCTGGTATAGATGTGTGACACATGAGAGCACTTACCTGGAAATTTATTACCCAGCTCTCAGCAAACAAAGCATGACCTACATTTGACTAAAGTCAGCTGTCGCCAGCTAATCCTATGGGCTTCTTTTTATTAATGTCACAATTGCTAATGTGGTATAACATTGTCATTACCGAACAACACAGCGGGATAAGCTCCAGCTGTTCTTTCTCTTTCGATAGCAACTAACTCATTAACATCTGAGTTTTGGGAAATACAATTAGTGGAGATTATTGAGGGAGGTTCCCCCCCCCCGCCTCTTTATATAAATTAAAATTTTCCATAAATCTTAACACATCACCTTTCACTTTCATTGACATTTGACTTAACATTAAACTTAGGGTAGTTTCTCTAGGAAGAATAATGAAGAGCAAAATATTATTGTGTTGTAGGGGTTATTCTGATTCCCTCTCCCAGTATGATATAAAGAGACTATGATGTTCATACAGAAAGTCTGGAGGAAAAGTTGCCTATTTCACTTCTAAAAGAAAGCTCATTAATTATCACATTTTAATTAAGAAATTATAATCCCATTAAGGTAGTCCTCAGAAAATATGGATCTCCAACTGTGCATGTATTCATACATTTTTATTTTTACATATACACACTATATTTTTTGCTATGAAAGCAGATTCTTCCTTACTTAATTATTTGACATAAATGAGCCAATTTTTTTTCACCCAAGATTGCCTCCTCTTTTTTCAAATGTTGGAAGAGCTACCACTAGTCGAAATCAGAGGAGGTTTGTTTCCAAAGTAGGGATGTAAAATTTGAATGTAAAATTGAAATGCTTTAAATTTGTTGGCAGTCTCATGTTAACAGCTGTCAACTATCAAATGCGTAAGCTGTCAACTATTAAGTACTGTCATAGTTCCAGCTTACAGTAGTCAAAGACAGTGGGGCTGTTCACATAACACACTAATCCACACTTAGTGGTTGAGTGTGGGTTGTGTGAGCAGCCCCTGTGCCATTTCATTGCACTGATCTTGTTTACACATAACACTGGCCTATGGTTCATTTAACACATGGTTAATCCATGGTTTGTTGCCCTACCCAGAGTTTGTCTGGCAGGTAGGGATGGACAAACTCACCCCTGATCATGCCCGTACACTACTCACCAGACTTCTGTGAACCACCTGACCCTGTTTGGCACATGGGACGAACCACCGGACTTTTCATGCCTCTGAGAGCTGTGCTCTTGCTTCCCGTGAGCCCGGCCCTTCTGCCTGTCAATCCCTCACAGTCTCCTTGCAAGGAAGGAGAGCACGAGGGGCTGCCACCACCACTGCCAAGTAACTGCATCTCCCTTTGCCAGTGCCCAGCAGAGAGAGGCATGGCTGCTCGGTAGCGGTGGCAGGATGGGACTCAAGAGGAGAGTGCCATGGCATTCCTCTCTCAGTTCTCATTCTCTCACCGACCAACTGCGCCTTTCCCTGCCAGGAACTGCCAGAGGAAGGTATGGTTGCTCAGCAATGGCGGTGGCTATCCCTTGTGTTCTCCTTCCTTGCAAGTGGAGCATGAGAGGTTGACAGGCAGTGGGGGGCCTTTTGTGTAGAGGCTGGCTTTACTAGGCTGTCCAGATGGCTCGGGATTTCCCGGTCCTAACCGGGAATCCAGGGGCAAACCGGCCCAACCGGGGGGCGGGGGGGGCAAACCGGGGTGGCGGGGGGTCACGCGGCGGTGCAGCAAGCAAGGAACGGCGGTAGACCCGGCGGCGGTGGCGGCGGAGGAGCCCGGGAAGCGCCCGCCCCAGCAGGTAAGTGCCCCGCGCCTCGAGCCCCGCGCCTCGAGCTCCTTACCTGTGCAGGCCGCGTCCGCTTCCCTCCAGTGCTCGAATCTACTGAGAAACAGGCTTCACGGCCTGTCCCTCAGTAGCGCGCCGGGTGATGACGTCATCACCCAGCGCGCTACTGAGAGACAGGCCGTGAAGCCTGTTTCTCAGTAGATTCCGAGCACTGGAGGGAAGCGGACGCGGCCTGCACAGGTAAGGAGCGCGAGGCGGGCGGGCGGCGCGAGCAGCGTGGGGCGAGCGGGGCGGGCGGGCGCGCGGGCGGCACAGCGCAGCACGGGTGAAGGGAGTGGGCGGGCCGCGCGGGGGGGCGGGTGCGCGGGGGGGGCAGGTGCGCGGGGGGGGCAGGCGCACGGGCGGCGCAGCATGGGCAGGGGGGGCGGGAGGGGCGGGCGGGCCGCGCAGGGGGGGCGGGCGCGCGGGCACGCGGGGGGGTTGTTTTATGTGGGGGGGACCGGGATTTTGGGTCTCAAAATCTGGTCAGCCTAGCTTTACGTAAATGGTGACCGTAAAGAGGCCCATTTACACCAAATTACACCTGTAATTTGGAATTAATGGATCTTTTTATGGCCTACATTTACGTAAAATCAGCATTTACAAAAAAGGCCAAGATGCTTGGTGGAGGAGGAGGGCCTGCTGCACTTGCCTGACTTGGTGCACCCTGAGTTAGGCAAGCACAGTAGTTTGTGAACTCCAGTCCAGGGGACTGAGATGGCAGTAATCTGCTGAGCAAAAGACCCCATTTGGACTCTACCACTATCCCTACTGGCAAATGATCAAACAAACTGCAGTTTGTTTTCTCAATCCCTGAGTTTTTTGTTTACAACCTCCTTCAGCCTTCTTCCCTGTATCCCAAATGCCATTGTGATGCTGTAGTTCTGTCATGTAGTGCAGCTGATCTTTTTGTTTTTACTACTGCTCTTACTTGCTGTCTCTGTCACCTGGGGAACAAACCATAAGAACTGACAGTTTGGAGTTCACACATAATGACAAGCTATCGTGCAAACAGCCCAGTCCACAACCAAACAACAAATCATGGGTTCTCTTTCTGGATTGTTTGTGGTTAACAAACCATGGTTGTTAAGAGTGGCTGGGTTTGCACATCACAACAACCCAGAATTCAACAACCCAGAATTCAATGTGCCCTGTAAAGTCCATGAGTCCTATGGATGTAAGGGATGGTGGTGGGCTACATTGTTTGGTTGGTGTTCAGCTTGAGAAAACTTTTTAGTTTCTGCCTGCACTGCTGGGAGCTAGGGCAACCCCTTCCTCCCTTCACAGTATACATTTTCATCTTAATAATTTTAAACTAAAATGCTCAGTTCAATGTTGTTTAACCTTTTAAAATATATGAGTTATGTGAAAAAAGCAGTGGCAAGTGTTGGAAGCTTTTGAGGGAAAGAGGGGAATTTTCTCAGGGACCTCTGAGACAGCTTGACCATTCTGAGTGAAGATGTCTATGATTGAGATACTAAAGGTAATTTATTGTTGACTTATTTGAAAGGTGTTGTAAGCAGAGAAGGTGAACAGATTTTATTCGATATGATTGCCGCTGCAAGGTTATGCTAAATACTGGAAACAAAAAGTACCAGTAATGAAGGAATGATTGCTTAAAATCTTTGGGATTTGGCTGTTCTGAATAAATTGCCATGTTCACATTTGGATGAAGTAAAGATGACAAAAGCTAAAGATGTGTGGGAAAAGATGAGTATGGCTTAAAAACAACATCAATATCTGGTCCACTTGTACATCATCAGAAAAGAGGAAATGTGTCGCCAAAAAAGAGAGAACCAATGAGGATATGGTTTTGCATAAAATCTGCACCTACTAATTTAGACATATAGATCCAAATGTTGAAATAATTACTATATTTTAAATAGAAATACAATACTTCTAACAATAGTGGTAAAGACTGACTGGATCATGCAGGTGCCTTTCTAGTCTGCTCTCCAGGTGCTGACTGTTGATGAGCAACATCAAGGCCTTTGCTCTCCCTTTTGATGCTTCTTTATCTTTAAACTGGACTTGGACTGGGCAGCCTTTCAAACAGAAGACAGTCCTCTGCAAAGTCCTCTGCAAAGACACATTGCCTTCCTGCCATCTGGCATCCTTTGGAATTGTTCTTCTTTATTGTATGGATAAGCTTGTAATACTTTACTGAGTACAGAATATACGTAAGTAATTTTTCTATCATCTTTAAAAATAAATGGTTTCTTTCTGCCCGCTGACTTAAATGCAAATAAAGGACGTCTCAACTTGAGTTAAAAGTACCTTAATTTCTATCTGTATTACCTTTATTTTTTCTTTCCTTTTTAAACATTTCTTTCTGACTAGACAATACAAAGTAAGAAAGAATAACATGTTGTAACAGGTATGTGCCATTTTTTTAAAAAAATTGTCTATACTCTGCATGTTGCATAATGTATGAATTATTATGCTTGTAATGATTTTCATTCTCTTTTCAAGCAATGGCATCTCGCCAAAATGAAAGGTGATGCATTGGCAGCAGCCTCAACCCAGAAGGGTCTTTGTTTGCATAAGATATGAAAGGGAAACAAGTTTCAATAAATGAATTGACTTTATTGTGAATGTTTTATTTTTATTCTGTATAACTATGGCTTATTTTGACATGTGTCTCTGTATCATACATTATTGTTTTACTGGTTTTCTACTACATTCAAATTGGCTGTCATGGAGATCGTATTTCAAACGTATCTCTGTAAAATCTTTTATCTATGCCCATCTGACTAATATTGTGAAGAACAGTTCTTCACCTGAGAGGGAAAATAAAGGGGGAAATAAAGTGCTAGAGTCCCTATTCAAATTCTTGGATTCTATCAAATTCATACAGTACAAAGCTCCTCTCCACACCAGTGAACCTAATTTGTAGTAATGGGTAATCATTGTAAATATACTTTAATTTCTATTTTCATTATTTAAACTATCATCATCATCATTATCATCATCCAATTGATGAGGGGGGGAAAAGCCTGGTCCTTATCCCCCATCTACTGGGCCACTATTTTTTAAAAAACTATACACTTTAGATGGACTTGCCACTCGTTAAAAAAAAAGTTGGGTTCTGTCCTCTGGTACCACCCTGGTTTGTTTTTGATTTCAATTGTAAACCTGAGCAATCTGGATGTCCATGTCAAATAAGACGACACAGGTGGGTACATGGAAGAGGGCCTTTTGCAGCAGTGGCACCCTATTTGTGGAATGGCCTCCCCAGAAAGGCTCATCTGGCACCTATGTTATGAGCTTTTTCTGGCACCAGGTGAAGACTCTTTATTCTCCAAGGCAGTTTAAATAACTGTTTTTAGTGCTACTTTTGGAAGTCTGCACTTTTTGATTTTGCTGCTGGCATTGTTTTGGTTTTATGTGCTACATTACTCCTTGCTGCTGGTTTTATCTTGATTTTATTATGCACTTTTTATTATTGTTTGCATTTTATGTTTTTAATTTACCTGTACATTGCCAAGAGTGCAATAAATAAGTAAAGAGGTAAGTCTGTGGGATGAAATAATTTTTATTCAAATAGGTCTCAGGCCAAAGTATGCACTGCTAACTTTTGCCTATATAGAGCGGCCTTTATAAAAATTAGCTCCATCACAATATGAAAGTTCTGACTTTTAACTACTAGGGCACATTACATCAATGCCGCCTTTGTTATACTATTTTTATTCTGGGTGCTAATCACAATTCCCATCAAGTGTGACACTCTAATCTTTATTTTTAGCATTCTTTAATAAGAACTCTGAAGGCACAGCCAAAAAGTCCTAAATCTGGTTGTTAGATTTTCTTTATTGTATTTAACCTAGGGTTTGCCACAAGGAGGAGCTAAAGTATCAGACTGAATTATACTTACAGATTAGTCTGTGGGCATACATTTTCCAATTGGGAGATCTTATGTTCTGAGGTAATAATCTCTTCAGTTCAACATGATTGTACATTTTCTAGTGACATTGAAGGACTGTACGCAGAAGGCTTGACTTATTACTGACTTCCACAGTCAAACTAGAACTGTTAACAGGGCGTTACTAGGCACTCAAAAGATTCAGCGGTCAGGCACTCATAGGACAAAAACCTACACAAAAATTGCATGTGTTGATTTATATAATCACTAGGGTTGATGGAAATTTCACAGGAGGCAAAGCCAAGCAATTAATTTCTCATACAAATCGACTCAAATAAAATACATTCTTGATCAATTTGAACCCTGCCTCAGATCATCCCAGATCAAATGCCATGAGGGGAGATTTGGGGGTGAGGATGTTGCAGCATGTGGGGAGGGGAAAGTTAACCCTTCCCTACCCAGCTGCACCCCCTCTTGAAAATTGTCCCCTGGATGGTAATTAAGTTGAGAAAAATGGCATCAATGGACTTGCAAGGCTCTGTGGAATAGGGTCCCTGGAAAATTCATTCAGGGGCTGAGCCCCACAGACCTAGACCTAGCAATGTCCCTGATTGTTAAGCAGTATTGTAAGTAATATAGCATATTGTGAGATCCACTAGGAAATCCCTGGATGCACGATAGTAGTACATATGTGGGATCACATAATTGTTATAGAAAGTAACTTGAAAGATATATAGTATATATTTCTGAACAAAGGCAGATTACATTACATTTATAGTCTGCCTTTTCTCCGAGGAGTGCAAAGCCGCCTATATTTCTCCGAGGAGTGCAAAGCAGCAGCTCTCATTTTATTCTCACAACAACCCTGTGGGGTTTGGTTGAGAAATGGGGAATGGCCCAAGGTCACCCAGTGAGCATCATGGCTAGGCTGACCATCTGACAAGGAGGACAGGGCTCATGTAACCTTAACAGTTGTAGAGAAAAGGGAATTTCAGCCAGTGTCATTTGTATGCAATTAGTTCCTGGTGAAGTTCCCTCTTCATTACAACAGTTAAAGTTGCAGGCACTATACTAGAGTGACCATATACAAAAGAAGGCAGGGCCCCTGCAAGTTTAACTGTTGTGATGAAGAGGGAATTTCACCAGCAACTAATTGCATACAAATGACACTGGCTGAAATTCCCTTTTCTCTACAACTGTTAAAGTTACATGAGCCCTGTCCTCCTTTTCAGATGGTCAGCCTAATCATGGCTGAGTGGGGATTTGAATTTAGGTCTGACACTCTAGTCCAGATTTAGTCTGACACTCTAGTTGTACTTAATATATGTTGCAGCTGGTATACTGCATTTGGCTCAGGGCTCACTGGTCTATATACTCAGCTTGGGTTGTCTGTAGAATCTACATTGTAGATCCTCTATAAATATGTCTTTGTTCAACCTTTAGGGTAAAACCTTCCTGATCACTGCCCCACCTACATGGAGTTGAATAATTAAACATTTTCTGGTTATATCCGGATATTCATGAAATTGGTTTGGTCCATCAAGAAAAATGGAGTATACACTACCTAAAAGCCCACTTTCATGGGTCAAACGTCATTTGAATGTGCCATACTTTGGGGAGTCCCACGAGTAGAACTGAATGTCATAGGTGCTGCTCATTGAATGTGCAGGGTTTGCTCCCCACCCTTCTCCATGCTCACATGCTCAGGGAAATGTAATGGAAGAGAGGAGTGATGCCCCTGCAGTTTACCCCTCTCCCCTCACATCCACCATTTGTCTTCAAAAATGAAGTGCGCTTCGCTTCTAGAATGGTTACATTGATATGGTGCTGCATAGAGCCACAGCATCAGAGATGTATTATTGAGTTATTGAACACCCTGTTCCCTGCAGCCTTGGTCCCTGTAATGGCCCCCGAAACCAAAACAGTGTAACTCTGAAACAGTGCAAAGTAAAAACAGAAACTGGAGCAGGAAAGCTGGAAGTGACCTATATTAAAATTGCGCAACTGCACAATTGCACAACTGGGAAATAGTGAAGCAGTAAAGAGTGGAACAGCGCTATTGCAAAATGGTGCTAAGTGAAGCTAGAAAGGAAGCCTGTGTCCAAAGCATGCCACTTCAAATGGGGAAAAATAGAATTGGGGGGGGGGGGCAAAAGGGAGACCCAACACATGACAATGATACAACAGAAAAACACCTCTTGACCGGGTCACAGACATATGCCTAGGCATGCCCCATAAGGAGGATTTAATTCGGGGGGGGATGAGGAACACTGCAATGGAACCATGTAGGAGCTGTATTTAAGGGGAAAAGATGCAGTAAACCGTCTTTGTAAAAATGTGCTTTTTTTGAGATGGAAGCTGCGAAGTTGCTGTGAAGTGTGTTATGAATGATCATGATTCCGCACTAAATCACTTGTGTAGATTGGCGTCCCTCATTTAAAGTATTTGAGTAAAACTGCTGCATATTCCCCCCTCCCCCCCACTGGCCTATTTTGTGGCCTCTACCTTTGTCCTATTTACTACTGCACCACCACATTTTACACTGTAAACCCTACTTGTGATAGGGACAACAACTAGAGGAGAAGCAACTAGAGAAGGAGAAAAAGGAATGAGATCTTGGACTTTGCACCATGTAACTCTAGGAGAAAGACTACTACACAAGAGACCATGGTGGTAAGGTGCAGCGCCTACACATTAGAAGCACAATAGGGACCTGAATTTAATACAAGTTAGTTGAATAGAAGGAGAGTGGTGTGTTGTAATTTTTGGGACCTGAGAACGAGGAATTCCATTTCCTGCTTGTACTGCCGGATCTGACCACAGAATTTCTGGAAGAAATTACCTCTGAAGCTGCCAATAATGCAAAAAACAAACAAAAACAAAACAAAAAAACAATAATTCTGTGAAATTCAGATGCATTCTGCCAGTTTTTGTGGGGAAGAACTGACACATTTATCCTGAACCAGATCAATGCTTCATCATGTGACAATTTCAAAGGAGTGTATGTATGTTTCAAAGGGATTTCCACAAATATTAGAATGGATCAAGAAATGGGATGAACAAACCCACTTGTTTGAAGCATTTAATTGCCATAAAGATATTCTTCATTTTAGGGGGACCAATACTTGGAGTGATACTTATTTTTTTGAAGCCATTGTTTATCAGGGTGGTACATGGTTTGTTTTATCTTGTATATTTCCAGGGACATATTTTGGCTTCATATCTATACAGAAGACTAAAGTAAACTACACATTACATTAATTACATAGCATGTATCTGAAATAATATGTATCTGAGATAAAAAAAATAAATAACTTGAGAGTACACATACATATGTGCGGCCCCGGTTCAGATTGGGACCACCAAACACTACAGGATCAGTAGTAATAATAACTAGTAAGTAACTAGGGTCCCCTCTACAAGAATTCGGTTTGACACCTGGTTGTCCAATTATGCGCATCTTCTCGCAATCGCTTTTATGGCAAATCACTATACGCGGGACGCGGTTAAGCGCATAATTGCCTTACCGGTTGTATGAAATGCGCTTTAGAGGTGTTTAATGCAGAGAATCACTTGTTTACATGGTCATAAGGCGCTTTAACTGCTGCAGTAAATTAAAACTCGCTATTTAACGCGCATTCGATAATGCGCATAATTGGACAGAAAAAATGCCTCAACCTCCGATTTGTGCGCACTCTTGTAGAGGTCAAATTTTTAATGTGCCTTGAAAGAGCTTTAAATTGCTCTTGTAGAGGCACCCTAGGATTGGGACCACTGAGCACCAGGAGGGGTGAAGTAAACCACAATTCTCCCTTGAAAACTCCCATCCCCATATGTTTGTTTTTAAAAAAATAGTCTCCATTGGTGGGGCTAAGTTCACTGACTCTTGTGTAAAGGGAGAAGAAGATTATCCTCAGCTACTCACTATGCAATGAACATAAAGTGCATTTGGACCTTTAGTTTACAGTTTAGGTTTCAGATCCTGTATTCTATTTTTTTTTATTTATTTTTATTAATTTCAACACAATAACATACACAATATAAAACTTACACAATAAACAACTTAAACCCTTAACAATCCCCCCGTGCACCCCCCCCCCCGAGACCTTCTCATAATCATTCTTCCTCCTTCCAAAATTCCAGCGATTCTTTTGAAGGTATTTGTCCCTTTCCCGATCTTAACACATATTCCAAAAAGGGACTCCATATTTTTCCGAAATCACTCTTACTGGACAATCCCCTCTTTATTTTCATTTTACATGTTAACATATCATTCAAAGCCATATCCCAAATTTCTTTGTACCAAACTTCTATTGTATAGCTTCCTTGCCCTTTCCAATATCGTATTATATTTTTATGCCTTAGTCCTAACTTAACTTTACACCTCTCCATCTCTTCATTATTATAATTATATAGCATCATTTCTGACTTCCCCCAATTAACTTGTAATCCCAAAATTTCCCCAAATTCCCTCAAATGCTTCTGAATAATCTCCCCAGATTCTAGGGGATCTTCTAGTGTCAATAATGTATCATCCGCAAACATATTCACTTTAATCTTATAATTTCTTCCTATCCCCTTTAATCTACCATCCTCCCTTATTACATTTGCTAAAATTTCTATCACTATTGCAAATAAGATTGGTGAAAGTGGACATCCTTGTCTAGTTCCTCGAGCTAGTGTAATTTGTTGCGTTAACCCATCATTAATCATTATTTCCGCTTTATTATTTTTATACAACTGGTTAATCAGTCCCATAAATTTATTTCCAAACCCAAATGTTTTTAATATAATTTTTAACGCTGGCCACTCCACGCAATCAAAGGCCTTGAATATATCCAATGCTAATAATCCTGCTTTTAAATTTCTTTTTTTTATAATATTTATTATATTTATAACTCTCCCTATTAAATTAGGCATTTTCCTACCACAGATAAATCCACATTGATCTTTTTATATATATTTAAAAATAAATGTGCCCAATCTTTTTGCCATTATTGCTGTAAATATTTTTGCATCCTGATTTATTAAAGATATTGGTCTATACGAAGCTGGATCCGTCAAATCCTTACCTGGCTTCTGTAATAAAATAACCAAAGACTGATCCCATGATGGCGGAGTCATTCCTCCTTCTATTATATTGTTATATAATTTTTTTAATCTTGGTATTAAGATTTCCTTAAATCTTTTATAAAATTCCGGCCCCAAACCATCAATCCCCGGCGATT
The DNA here is from genome assembly GCA_029215795.1 of Anniella stebbinsi. Lineage (NCBI taxonomy): Eukaryota > Metazoa > Chordata > Lepidosauria > Squamata > Anniellidae > Anniella > Anniella stebbinsi. The sequence continues at coordinate 188,863,076 of JARDYH010000002.1, forward strand.
TACCTCCTTTTAATTTGTCAATAATTTCCTCTATTTCTTTCTCCGTAACCAAGCCTTCCATACAATCTCTATCTTGCTCATCCAGTCTTATTTTCCAATTTCTTTCTACATATTCCTGTATTTTATCCTGTGATACCGCATCTGATGTATATAATTCTTTATAAAAATCCTGAAAAATACTTAATTTATCTTTCATCAAGTTAAATCTATTCCCTAACTTATCTCTTATTGTTCCTATCATATTCTTAGCCTTCTCTGACTGCGTGGATCTGGCCAGCATCTTTGAATTCCTATTATTATATTCAAAAAAATCTCTCTTTAAATATAACAAATTCTTTTGAACTTGTTCTATATCTTCTTTCTCCATTTCCTTTTTTTTTGCTTGAATTTGGGCAAATATCCGCTTATCTTTTGTCTCTCTTAATCTCTCCTCTAAAGTCTTTATGTCTTCTTCTGCCTTTTTATATTGTACTTCCTGTTGCTTTTTAAGTGTGGACATTTTCCTAATACACATCCCTCTTATTACAGCTTTCATAGTATCCCATAATAACCCCTGCGAATTAACCTCTTTTTCATTTATCTGCCATATTTCCTGCATTTCTTTTTTTATTTTATCTACTTTTTTATTTTTAAAAATTCTTACATCAAGTCTCCATCTCTTTGCTTGTTTATAATTCTTCTTCATTTTAATATCCATCATCATTAATGCATGGTCTGTAATCCTAATTACTCCAATATCGCAATCTATTAATTTAGGCACCAAACTCTTTGATATAAAAATAAAATCAATCCTTGAGTAACTCTTGAATCCAGGTGAGTAGAAAGTATATTTCCTCTCCTCCCCTTTTAAAACTCTCCAAACATCCATTAAATCCTTCTGCTCCATTAACTTAGCCAATTCCATCTTCCCCTCCCCTCTTCCATCTCTCATAATGTTATCCCTATCTTTTCCTTTATCAAGTACCATATTAAAATCTCCTGCCATCACGATATTCTTTTTCCCCACTTCTCCCACCATATTAAATACTTCTTCAAAAAATTCAATTTGTTTCCCATTTGGAGCATACACATTAATCAACACAAATTCCTCCTTTTCAATCGTGCAGTAGATTATAAGGATCCTTCCATTCTTATCTTTCTTTACACTTTGAATATTAACACCACATTTCTTCGATATTATTATTGCCACACCTCTCGCTTTAGAAGTACCAAAAGACTTTTCATAGACTCCTACGTCCCTCATTCGTAACTCATTAACCCCCTCTTTTTTTTGATGAGTTTCCTGCAAAAATATTATATCTATTTTTTCTTTTTAACAACATTTCTATTCTTTTTCTTTTAATAAGTGTTCCTAGCCCTTTCACATTTAAAGTCGCAACTCTCAATTTATTTTCCATTTATTATTTCCACACATATCTTTAGATTGGTCTCGCTCAGTGACACACATAACCCCCCCTCCCTTACCCTCCCCCCACATACACCCCCACTATTACCCCCTCCTCACCAATCATCTGGGCACTGGTCCCAATTATTTTTAGAACTCTTCGGGGGGGGAGGGAACCCGGCCCAACCTCCAGAGCAAAGTCTAATCCTCCCCTCCTTTATATTTTTTCCTTCTAATTCCTTATCCTTGACTGGATCCACCAACCGCGCCTTCTTCTTGCTCTATTTCTCCACCATCCTTGGCATCGATTATGCCCAGCTTCCTCAACAGCTCCAATCCTTGTTCCAACGATGTTATTCTTTCTTTCCACATAAATCTCAAAAACACTGGATATCCCCAGCTGTAAGTTATCGATTTCATCCTCAATGCTGCTGTACACATCTTGACGCTCTTCCTCCACTGCACTGTGTGCGGTGACAAATCCTGGAAAATTTGAACTGCTGTTTCTTGAATCTTTGGTTGATCTTGTCGTCTAATTGCTTGCATCAGCTTTTCTTTTTTATAATAATTAGCAAATTTGACAATTATGTCCCTTGGGAGCATACCTTTCCGTTTATAACCCACTCTATGAATTCTCTCGAAATCTGCCATTTCCCAAATCTCGTCTGGAAGTTGGAGTTTTATCCACGTCAAAATTGTATCTCTCAAATCTTTTGGGGACTCTCCTTCTTGTTCACCATAATCTCTTATGCGAATGTTTGCACGACGATCGCGGTCCTCAATGGCGATTATGCGTAAGTCATGTTGTGACAGCTGCTCTTCCTGTATCTTACAGACTCCGGTCAGAGCTTTGGTCTCTGTCTGCAGCTCCTCCACATCCTTCTTCACTTGCTTTAAACCCGCCATCAACTGAGTTTGAGTATCATTAATACGTTTTGCAAGTCTATCCTCTAAATCCAGTAATTCAAGCTTAAACATTGTCTTAATATCTTCCTTTAATTCATGCATTGTGTCAGGCTGACCTCCTCTGGTGGTCTTTGGAATTGCAGCCGGCTCTAATAACTGTGACGCAGCTCCTTTAATAGGACTTTTCTTGCCGGGCAGCTTATCTGGCATTGTTTGTGCCTCAAGTCGTGTGAGTCTCTGCCAAGTTCTGTCCAATCCACGCTCTTTAGAGGGTCTAACCCAGGCTGAGGGGGCTAAGGGGGGCTTCTCCCGCCGTTGGCTTTTTTTGCTCATAAGATAATACCCCCTCCCCTCGTCTGCCTGGTGACACACTCTTTACTCTTACGCCAGCCAGCAACACTGAACTTCAACTTTACTGGGGATTAACGTACTTCCTTTTCACTTATATTCACATATGTTTCATCTCAGTCTCTCCCCCAGCACGCTGTCGGCCAGCCAAACCACCTTATATCTTCAATTATAAGTCCATAAATTACCTTCAGTAATGGCGGCTCCTCTTCTTTATCCTCAGCTCGTTTGGTTTCGATTTTACAGCCAGGAAGATAGTGCCGCATTCCAGCTCTCACTCAAGTAATTTATCACTTCCAGTCAATATATCATGCCTTTTATTACTCTCCAAACACTCCACGATAAGGAATTAGTGCTTAATTCAATGCTTTTTTAAAGAGCTCAGAAGATCTGTGACTCTACCCCATCACGATCAAGCCACGCCCCAGATCCTGTATTCTAATGGATTTCAGATCCTGGATTCTAATGATGGGAATTAATGGGAGAACTCAAAGAAAGAGGCATGGTTTAGACAAGAGAAAATGGTATTCCCTTTTCTCTCTTGTATCTGCTTTGGATGCTGAAGAAAACGGACCTAACACATTCCATAAGTGAGCATCACCTATCTTGCCAAGTGTAACAGATGGACTGGCTTGTCTAGGCCAACACTCCTGCAATCTTCTCCTGATTGCTCCATTGTGCAGTCAGTAACTTGAGGAATTAAACATTTGCATTCATATTATTAGCAGCAGAACTACTCAAAGGTGCTCCCTGCCACAAATATTGTTGTGCAAGCCTAATACACATCTATTTATTTTTTTACATTTCTATACTGCCCAATAGCTGAAGCTCTCTGGATGGTTCTGTCTTGTTCCTGGTATCAAGGTCTCTGTCTAATAGCACACACATGCCAGAATATTATTTCAAATTATCCGACAATCCTAGCTAGTTAATAGTTATTACTGGTGATCATTTTGCAATATTTTACAATAGGAAGACATCACCCATTGAGGCCCTGGGCTGAATCTGACCTCTTAAGAATGTGCTGCTATGCCTGTCTACTTGGTATTAAGTTTTAGTGAATTTGGTGAGACTTACTTTTTGGTAAGTTTGGTTAGGATTGCATTCTAAGAGATATTGCCTAACCAACTCCTCGCACTCTATGACCCTGTTCAGATGACAAACTAAGCCACGGTGCTTAAGCATTTTGAGCTAAACATTATGGCTTAGCATGTTGTGTGAACCATGACTTAGCATGTCATGTGAACCCATTCCTAACCATGGTGGCTACATAACCACAGTGTAAACATGCTCACTAACCATCTGAGGCAAAGGGTTAGTGGCCTAACTATGGCTTAGCATGTTGTCTGAACAGGCCCATTTTGAGATAAGGCTGTAATCCTACGCATACTCATTTGCAAGTATGCCCCATTGTACAAAGTGGGATTTACTTCTGAGTAAACATGTGTAAGACTGGGATATGATATTTATTTAGCTTATGATGGGCCTGATTTTTGGTTGCAATAGCAGTCAAAGAGCATTTATTGTGGATAATTCCTTACTTATGGTAATCTGCAGGTCCTTTACATGATGTCGTCATCCTCCAGGACCTCTCCCGTTGTTTGTAGCTATTTTAAAGTGTGTGTTTTTCTTGATGTGGAAAGTCTGGTATATCTGTGAATGGTGGCATGAAACCCTAGTGTATTTGTGCAATTCCACTATACCACAGAACTACTTAGTGATTGTGTAATGGAACATATATAAAGGCAGAGAAAGAAATCCCCCAGAAAAAAACATGTGTAAAGGAACCAATCTTAATCTCACAAAGAATCTGGAAGCAGAAGCCCCAGTAAAGTGGTGGTTCAAAAGCCTCATTTAGAAAAGCTGAAAATGCCGGATTGTTCCTTAAAACAATAACCTTTTAGATAGGCTGTAAGAGTGTTGTTGTTGTTGTTGTTGTTGTTTTCATTTCAAGCTCTCTGGGTGGTTCACAAAAGATTAAAACAATAAAAATCTATATACAAAATTTAAAAACATAAAAGCAGAAAGCATACATAGAGAGAACATACATCTAAAACCAATTTTAAACTGCCTGCCACACCTAAAAATAGATTTTGGAACGATTAAAAACTCAGCATATGCTGGCACCAAAAAATATAACAATGTTGGTGCCAGGCGGACCTTGTTGGGGAGATCATTCCATAATTGGGGGGCCACCACAGAGAATGAAAGAGTTGATTTCATTCTCAAACTCACTGGGAAATTTGTGATATTTCCTTACATCCATTGTGGGATGGGGTGGAGGTGGGGAATAGTTCGAGAGAGATGTGGGGCTACCCTTCAGTTTTACTTTTGCAAAGAGAGAGGAAGTGCACAGAAAGTACCATTTTGACACAATCCACTCCATTTCCAGGAAATTTCTCTTTCTTTAATTAGGCATGGTCAGTATTAGCATAACTATTCCAGGCCAGCTTGAAATATCCTACAAGGTAGATGTGAAGATTTTATCTCTTGAATCTAAGATATTCAGAAATAAGTCTCCCTCCTGGGCTTTTTTTTTTTTTAATGTTCCTATGGGAATATAAGATGCTTTATGTTGCACTCAAGAGAATGCAACATTCCCAATAAACATTGTTCTTTTTGTGGGACCAAAGTCAAGTAGGACAGGCACTTAGTAGGACTGATACGTGCTAGCCTCCTAAAGTCTATTGTAACTTCTCCCAAAATATTCCACTTTTAGGACCTATAAAGCTCATTTGAGAGAAGCTTCATTTTAGGAGGAAAGAAGCAGCTAACATTACAACACAGCAGGATATCTGAAACATTTATGGCATTCGGAGCAATGAGCACTACTTATACCTCATGAACCTACTTATACAGAAATGTCTAGAATTTTTAAGAGATAGAATTTAATAATCTCTTATAGTAACTCTTAGTGGCAGAGCTAAATATAGACTCTTCCGTTTATACCATTCCCACTTGACTTGCATGCAGGACGTGGGAGGTAATTTGAATGATGGAATCTGAATAGAGGAAAGCAAACACTAATTGAAGAAGGGAGTTTCACGTACAATAATTGAAAGAGACATTTGTGAGCAAAAGCAGACAATAAATGATGCCAAAGCCTTTTATCTGTTTATTGATATTGAAGACGCTAAACAGGGTGGGCATTTTAATATGCAAATTGTTGGTTTAAATAGAATCATTGGAGTTTACTGTTTAACACAACTGGGCAGACACTTGGGAAAATTCCACTTAGAAAAGAGCATAAGGGTAGCAAATGCAAATGTGAAAATCTGTATATACATATATAGAAATACTTATATGGCAACCTCAGTGTTTTCCCATCCAAGGGACTGATCAGGGCCATATCCACTTAGCTTCAGGAATGCTGCAGCATCAGTTCCTGGATCACTTACTGAGTCCTAACCTGCAAATCTTAAGACTATCTACTTCCCCTTATCATGGGATATTGCAAAGAATTGTATAGATATTATTGTGAAAACTAAGAGCCTATCCACACAGCACCTTGGAACGTTTTAAATAGTATTTTAAAACGTTCCAAATAGGTGCATTCCAAAACATTTTAGGCCACATTAAGGAGTACTCACGTTACAGGAGAAAAATTCTTCAGTCTTCAAAGCGATGTGTGCGGTCTCACACCCTTCTGTCCGTCTCTTTCTGTTTCGTTTTTACAATGAGTTTAGGGCAAGGCATTGTGGGTGCTGTAGTTCACTCGCCTACTTCCTCCTTAGTTCCCCTTTCATTCCGTAGCTTTCAATGAGCATAGGGCTAAGCATTGTGGGTGCTGTAGTTCATTCACCCACTTCCTCCTTAGCCCCTCTTTCTTGCCCACCAATCAACAGCTAAGCATTTGGACGCTAGTAAATGAAGCACTGCCCCCACAAATCACAAACGGTAAGGAAGGACACATTATTTTACTTAAAATGATTAATTACAAGTAAAAACCATTGTATATAGTTGAAGTGAGTTTTAAAAAACCTCGGGTATACAACATTCAAGGGAGTGCATCATGTGGCCCAAAGAGTTTTTGTAACCCTTATAAAACGTTACAAAGCTAGTGTGTAGATCGACTCTAAGGCAGGTACTGCTACTGCTTTAAAACGTTTTATAACAGTTTTGACAACTGTTGAGGCCCATGACACATTCCGTGTACAGTTTTCAAAATGTTTTCAAAGTGTTTTATGCTGCTTAGTATAGATCTGGCCTAATATGTCCCAGTTTAAGCATTCACACAGCTGAATTGATTTATTGGGTCATGTCCACATGGAAGACCATTTGCCAAAGTTCTGCTAGTTTCAACCGTGGCCATGCAAACTCTGTGGTCTGTGAATGCATGGCAAAAATCACTGCAACTATGTGGACGGCTGCTTCATAAGCATGGCTTGCCAAATAGAGTTGTATCCCCTCCACCCATCTTAAGCAGCTACTCTCACAGCTGATTTCATGCATAAATGAGGCCTCAGTTTCTGACATTCCTCTCGATAAACATATACAAGATGTTAGCAGAGGCTATAAGATTCTGGTCTCTGACAATCTGATCCTTGCTAATTATCCTGGCTTGTTAACCAGCATCAAACCAGAGTTTAATGGAGAACTCTGACTTAATGCAAAGACCCTTCCTCATAGAGAGACACTGGGACAGCAGGCAGGGAGCAACAGTGGGGAGTGGGCAGAGCGTGCATGATCTACCCCTCCTCCGCAGGATCCCAGGGCAGGGTTAACATTAACACAAACAACAAATCCAATATAAAAACCATACAATGACACATTAAAAAGCAAATTAAGTAACAGCAACCACCATCACAACAACTATTCAACCAGCAAACTGCTCCCAAAAGTACAACAATCCATTAAGTTTTAAAATAAATTATGAATTTTAAAATATTAAAATTAAAATGATAAAATTTTAATATTTGGACAAAAAGAAACATTTTTAACTTGGCAGTGAAAACCAAACAAAACAGGCACCAATTGTATCTCCTTTGGAATGGCATTCCAAAGTCAAGGCGCCACCACAGAAAAATCCCTCTCCTTTATAAATGCATAGTTTATATCTCCCACTGATGGTATTTGCATAGTGAATACCATAAATAAATAGAATGGTGGTCTGTTAAATTTTGAAATGTATAAATACGTTTTTCACATTTTATCTTTCACATTAGAATTATACAAGTGGGGACTCCATGACAATGTCATGGTTGAAATTCGCCTCAGAAGAGGTAAATTCTCGAAGGCAAATTCACTCCCTGTTATCCTTTCCACCCAAGAGCTATCTACTTCCTTACTAATAATTGCACCCTCCTCCCCAAATGCCACCTTACCCGGGCGTTTTAGCTGTAGCAGGGAAGGAAGGAAGTCTGCATTTGCCCTTATCTCTGGTGCCTGAGACTCTGCTGTGCCATACTAAGCGGGAGAGTCACATGACCCCTCTTTCCACATGCTGAAAGAAAGTTGTGGGTCAAGCAGGCTAATTTGGCCCTGAGGTGAAATTCCATCCACACAATGTGGGAACAGGTCTCTCCATGCATAGGGATGGTGTGATAGCATTTCTGCCATGAATGTCAGTAGCAGGGCTGTGGCCACAGCATACATCCATGGCAGGGGTGAGGCTAGCCTGCAGCTTCCTCGTGCGTTCTTTCAACACAGCAGGGAGGAAGGCAGCTAATGTGAACTTCAGGTGCCCTATGAAAATTAATTGGACTTTGCAAGGTGCCTGCAACTGCTGCTGCTGCTATAGCCGGGTTCCAGGCACCAGGAAGTGGAAGAGAGATTTCTCCCTCTATCCTTTTTGCTAGTCTGACAACAGACAGGCAAGTAGTAGCAGGTGAGATTGGGAGGAAGAAATTCTTCTCTGCCACAGATTACAATCTGAGCTGGTGCAGAGCTATCAGAGGAAGGGCACCTGCTTGAGAATACACATAACTCTAAATTCTTATTCTTCTTAACTGGGTAAGTATTTGTTGTTTCTACTAGGACTGTGCATGGATCCGGATCCCAAATCAGGAGCAGATCGGGCCAATCTGGACCTCTCGGATTCAGTTCTGAACCGGATTGGGGGAGATCCAGATCAGGCCGGAGCAGATCCGCGATCCAGATCCGCTCCGGGTCAATGGAGAGCCCTCCCTCCCGCTAGCCCTGCTCCCTCCCCCAATCACACTGCTTACCTTCTGCCTCCTCTGTGTAGTCCTCAGCGTCGCCCTCCCTCCTCGATGTTGGCCGCTGCTTTCCTGCTCGCTTTGGGTGACGACATCACCCGCCGTGAACGGGAAAGCGGTGCTCTGACCAATTAGAGTGCCACATTTGCCAGTTGCATTGGGTGACATCATCACCCGACGTGAGCAGAAAAGCAGCGACTGACATCGAGGAGGGAGGGCAACACCGAGAACTATGCAGAGGAGGCAGAAGGAAAGCAGGGCAATTGGGGGAGGGAGGGAGCGGGGGGAGGGAGGGCTCTTCACGGACCCTGATCTGATCTTGATCCAGATCCAAGGCAGATCAGATCGGGCATGATCCATTACGGGTTGGATCGGGCCCGATCCGGACCTCCCAGATTGGGATACAGATCGGTTCGGGGGGGGGGGGGGTCCGTGCACAGCCCTAGTTTCTACTTCTATGGTGGCAAGCCCTGTCAGTCTTCCTCTGAGCTTCCCTTTTCTACTTCCTTAGTTCTTTTTAGATCCTTCTTTTCCCCATTTACTTCTTTTGTCCTATTTTTACCTGCCTTTGTCTTGTCAGTGTCCATAGTGAAGAACATCTATTGGTAACTCATTTGTGCTCTTACGTTGGCCTCAGGCCTTTGGCCTTGACTTTTTCTCTTTCTGAGATACCACTGCAGGCTGATGAGCTGAGTTCAGTCATGAAAAAGCATTTACCAAATGTTAATAGCAGCCACAGAAGGTTGTTTCATTCTTAGTCTCTTCAGGAGACATTATTTGTTTTTGCCGACAGTTCTGGAGGCTGTTGCCTCCTGTACTAGATTTGGAAGATGCATTAATTTCCACCCATTGTGTGCTGACTTTTATAGCCTTATTTATATCCTTACTTAACTTTTAGCTAGCTGTTAGTCAATCTACAATTACTATACTACTATGTATATCTCATACTGCTAGAACAACCGATGGCAACATGCCAATCGCTTGCATATTTACTTTGTTCTCTGTATATTTGGGCCACGTTAAGAATAAAAACAGGCCAACCATGTGATTAATAATACTGTTTTACAGTTTGACTTCAAACTCTGAATCAATGCAGATATAGTGACAAACCATGATCTTATATACTTATCTACCTCTTCCCCTTCACATACTAGGGGGTGAAATGTAAAGGGCCTGCCTGTTCAGACAACACACTATGCCATGGTTAGGCCACTAAACTTATTGCAGCAAATTGGTGAGCATGTTATTGGTGAGCATGTTTAAACTATGGTTATGTAGCCACCATGGTTAGGAATGGTTCACACAACACGGTAAGCCATAATGTTCTATTCAAAATGCTTAACTACTGTTAAGCTGCTGTGGTGTAGCATGTCATCTGAACAGAGTCATTGTTTCTATGTAATTGGATACCTAGCTCTTCTGCCAGTTCAGTGCAAAATTTAAAGTGTGCCTGTAGCAGATGCACCAAACCAGATTGTGCAGCAGCAATGCTACACTGGCATTACTGTGGAAAGGAGAGTTCTCAGCCATTTTAGAAGGTAGTAAGGATGCAGGCCTTTCCTTGTGTTTCTCTCCACTATTGTCGGTTTTAGTTCGGAGCTCATCTTAAAACACATCAACACTCCCATTGAATTCAGATCACAGGGGAAGACAGGTAGAGGGGTACAATCTTTAATTCAGGAAAGCTTGTCCATCATTACTGATTTTCTCATCAAGGAGTATCTGATAAACGTCTAAGGAACTTCCAGGTTGGCCATTTCCACACCACGCGTTTTGCCTGGGATAGCCCCTAGGTGCTCCCTGTGAGTCAAAATGAGGGGTTGGCCACGGGATTTTCCAGGGATAAGACAATGCTGGAAAAGCCCGATTTTTCCATGGTCCCAGGAAGTTCCCGGGACCACGGAAGATGTGGCCGCCCATCCTGGGTGCTGCCATGCTTACATGTGAGTAAGCGCAGCAGCAAACTGGGCATGGAGCCACACCACATGGCTTTGTGCCCAGCAGGGGAGGGCATGGCACTGGTTTTGCCACCCCCGGAAGGGCAGGGAGGGGGGTGGGGGCCCACGCGCATGAGTTTTTTAAAAAGACTTACCTTTTGTGGAGGAGCGCTCCTGCGCTCTTTCCATGTAAAAAAAATGGTGGCCGCGATGTGCGACAGCCCGGGAGGACCCTGGGCTGTCACACAATTACATGTGCAGGGCGATGAACCTGGAAGCAGGCACTTCCGGGTTCGCCACCCCTCCAGCCCTCTATACCCCCCTGGTGTAGAAACAGCCTGAAAGGCTGAAAATCTATTTGCTCTAGCAGACAGCTTTCTTCTTCTTCTTCTTCTTCTTCTTCTTCTTCTTCTTCTTCTTCTTCTTCTTCTTCTCCTCCTCCTCCTCCTCCTCCTCCTCCTCCTCCTCCTCCCACATTGTTTCCATTTCTTTTTGCGGAAATGAAAGTTCAGTTTGCACCTGCTCAAATTAAGCAATGATCCAAGGTCACCATTTAGTTCTGCATTCAGAGTTCTGTCTCAGGCTATGAAGGTGAAATTCTAGCTCACTGGTTTTGTAGATCAGTACTGTATTATCAGGAGCATCCATTGGAGGACAGTAGAACACAGCAAATCAGGAGTGACTACATCTTGATGTTCTAAAGGTCCATAAAGAAGAAAATATTTTTCTACTTAGCAAGGTTCGCCTATCATTATTGATAGTTACATATATTCTCTCTATCATCACCATCTGTGCCTTGTTCTCAGCTCCCCGATTTGATTTGGCAATCCTGACTGGCAAGGGACATGTTTGCTGAACAGTTATGAGCAACTGCTTTATTTATTATTCTTATACATGGCTTTTCAGAATGTCTTATATATGACTCAAGCAGTAATCCTCCTAGGCAAAAACTTCTATTATAATGTACAATTGTCAGGCACCAGTAGGAATCTGGTATCAAGGTACAGGCTCCTTCCTCTCTGACACCAGGACACCTTGCAAATAGAGGGATTGAATGGCCTTGAGCCTTGCTGTTAAACATCATAAGAAGCTAGATCAGACCAAGGTCCATCTAGTCTAGCATTCTGTTCACACAGTGGCCAACCAGCTGCCCATGGGAAACCCACCAGCAGGACATGAGTGCAATAATACTCTCCTGCCCACGTTCCCCAGCAACTGGTGTACATAGGCATATTGCCTCTGATACTGGAGGTAATATATAGCCATCAGGATTAGTAGTCACTGATAGCCTTATCCTTCCAAATTTGTCCAACCCCTTTTAAAGCCATCCTAATTTGTGGCCATTATCACACCTTGTGAAAGTGAATTCTATAGTGTATCTATGCACTGTGTAAAGAAGTACTTGGTTGTTTTATTTTTGATTCCTTTACTAATAATGCCTAATTATGTCTTGAAATTTGACTTTTTCACAGTAGCCACTTACTGGGTCAACATTTTCATTGTACTGGCCACCACAACACAAAGGTATCTTCCTTGATCTTTTACAGCTAGCTCTGATCCCATCAACTTAAACGTGAAGTTGAGATTTTTTTGCCCAATGTGCATCACTTTATGCTTGCTAATATTGAACCGCATTTGTCATTTTGATGCCCATTCTACCAGTTTGAAGGACTCCTTTGGGAGGTCTTGGCCATCCCTTTTTGTTTTGAACACCCTAAACGATTTTGTGTAATCAGCAAACTTATCCACCTCACTGCTCACTTCTAATTCCAGATCATTTATGAACAAGTTGAAAGCATTCGTCCCAATATAGATCCCTGTGGGACTCCACTGTTTACATCTCCCCATTGTGAGAATTTACAATTTATTCCTACTCTCTGCTTTCTGTTATTTAATCTGTTACTGATCCATAAGAGGACCTCTCCTCTGATTCCATGACTGCTAAGTTTGTTCAGAAGACTTTCGTAAGAGACTTTGTCAAATGTTTTTTGGAAGTCCAAAGTAAACAATGGCTCAATTCGGACGACACGATAGTCAATGGTGGGGTAATAATCAACTTTACAGTTGTTCAACTAGGGGGTATTCCCCACACAACATGGTAATAAATAATCAACTGTGGTGTGGATTAGGATCAGCGCTGAGTTGACTATGGCAGCATTCGGATGACACAATAGTCAAAACAACTGACGATTGTTTCCCCCACACCAGTTGTTTATTGTGTTGTCCGAATTGAGCCTCTGTCTACTGGATCACCCTGTCCCCATGTTTATTCAAACTCTCAAAAAAATCTAAAATGTTAGTGAGATGGGACTTACCTTTGTGGAAGCCATGTTGATCCTTTTTCAGCAGGGCTTGTCCTTCTAATTTTATCTTTAATAATGCTTTCTACCTATTTATGAAGAACAGAGATTAATTTCCCAGAATTACAGCTAGAATAGAAAATTCTTCACCAACTGGCAAAAGGTGTCCAGAAAAGGGGTTACCCACAGGCCAAGATGTTTCACAATGCTGGTGCAGCCACTGAGAAGATCTGAGGTTGGATCCAGGATCTAACTTTTGTAAAAGGAAGGGATTTTCCACAGGAGACATGCTCTACTCCCAGAAGGTCTTTCTATTTGATTTTGGGGGCTCACTTCTGTCAGTGCAGATGATTCAGTATAAATCTTGATCCAACCGTCAATCTCTCATTACCATCAACTATGCATCCACCCTTGATGGGAGACATAGGGAGGGAGGAGAGAGGATTGCAGATTTACCTGCTTCTGCCATCCTCCCTCAGTGTCTAGACCACTGCGCGGCATCCTGGAAGGGAAGAGGGACATTGTGGGTGCCATTTTCCCCCGTGAAGAGGAGCTGCACGGACTTGATCCGAGGAAAGGTAAGTTAAAAAATAAAACCTGCACCCAACTCCCCCGCCATCCCAGGGATGGCAGAATTGCTGCCCCTCCCATGGGCATGGAGCCACCCTGTGCGGTTCCGTACCCATTTTAGGACTTGGGACAGTGGAAAAAACAGGATATCCCCAGTTTCCATTCTCCTGGAGGTTTTCCTGGGGTCATCCCTAGGTCATCCTTGGTTGCCCCCAGGATCCCCTGTGCATCAGGTGGACGCACAGGGACGACCTAGGGATGACTCCGGGATAAATCCCTGATGTAGACATGGCCATAGAAGGATCTCTCCTTTGGCATGGGATATAGCAATCTCTCAGGTACTCAAGCTATTTATGGCTTTAAAGGTGATTGCCATCATTTTAAATTGTGCCCAGAAGCAAATTGACAATCAGTGCAGACATTGCAGGATGGCTATAACATGATCCCACGGTTGCACAGCCACAATATCTTGTCTGCTGCTGCATTCTGGGCCAACTGCAGCTTCCTAAGAGAGGCCATGTCGATCCTATTACAGTAATCCATCTTTGATGTAAATGGTTAATTACTTGTCTATGTTATTTAGTCAAGGTATTAGCACCAATATTATTTTATAATTCATTAATCAATGGAAAACAAGTAAGTTAAATCACTGCCTCATCCCAACCTACAAAGGTGTGTGTCAGGCTGGTACCTGGGGCCATTCAAAGTGTTATGTGCAAAATGCATATGGCTTTCCTGGATCCCCCTATTGTGGAACAGAAAAGACCATACTGGAAAGAGAGCTGAAATGGGAGAAGCAGCAGGGGGAGGGGGAGGTGCTCAACCCTCTCCCTCCACTCGTTCCCCAGTCAACATTGCCTCCACAAGCAGCTTTCTCCTCCCCGGCAAGGTTAAAACAAGGGAAAACATATACTTATATCTCTGTGGGGCAGAAGCCACTTGGGGGCCAATTTGAATGGGGTAAGGATTAATATCCTCATATCCTTGCTGATGCTCCAGTCAAAATGTTACCTTGAGAGTTTGATTCTCAAGCCTTCTTATATTGGATGACATTGTGCATAAAGGGTTGGATCCAAGATTTGCCTTCCAAGAAAGGAAGGGGAGTCCATTTGTGGAAGGTCCCTACACCTAACTTGTGGGGAACCTCCCCCAACACAACAGAGTTCCCTCCCTCAAACCCCACAGTTTACCCCATCCAGCAGGGTCTCCTGACTTTCTGTGTACCATTTTTAGGGTGCTTGAAGGGCTGCTGAGGGAAGGAGGGTGCGGGGAAGTCCACTTCCCTCGGAAAAGAGCACCTCAAAATGTTTTTTCGACATAAAAGAAAATGTTAATAATAAATAATAAATTCTCGTGAAAAGAATCCCTTTTATCGTAATATGTTTGCGGTAGGTTTAGTAATTGGTCTCACTGGTGTGTATTTTTTAAAAACTCCATTATGATGTCTGACTTTGGCTTATTGAGGCTTCCCCCTCCACCCCCCCCCCCCATCCTGCCTTGATCTTTATAAAATTGTTGACACGAAGACCAGGACTGAGTCACTTAGTTACACAATACACTCTTTGCCCAGGAGCATGCTTTCAAATAATTAAAATGACAGCCCACCATTTGGCCTGTCTGGAAGAGATACATTGCCAAGTTTCTCAAGGTTTGCAAACAAATACATGTGCAGATAAAATACACAGACACGCAAACTGTTACATCAGTCCAGATAATTGTATTCTGTATTGTACTTAGCCTTAGATTAAGATAATACAGTACCTCCACTGGCCTGTGTAATTGCTCCGGCCTTGGGATGGTAGTGCCATAAATCATTCCAATCAGCATCACAACCACATAATATCTCTATAGAGTTTTTACAGTGCGATCTGTAAATGCTGCAGTGCAATCCTGTGCGTGAGTAAACCCAGTGGGACTTACTTCTGAGCAGGCAAGCGGAGGGTTGTTATGTAAACAGTCTGCAGTCTATTGAAATGCTATTGTATTTTGGCATGACTCTGAGTGGAATGATTTATGGAACTATCCTGAGATTTAAACCCGGATAAGTGTGCTTAAAATGGTAGTCTAAGGCCTCCTCCACACGAGACGTTTAATGAGCCTTGAAGGCTCATTATAAATTTTACCTCCACACCAGCGGAGCGCAAAACGGGCGTACAGGCGCGTTATCTCCCCGATAATGCGCATTTTCAAATGTGCGTTAAATAGCGACTTTTATTTTTCTCCGGCCGTTAAAGCGCATTTTCGCCGTGTGAACAAGCGATTATGCGCATTAACGTCTTCTAAAGCACTTTTTGGACATCAATTAATGCGCTTCGCCGCCTCTCGCCGCCTCCCGTGCAGAGGGATTAGGTGTAAATGCGCCTCCGCGATAATGCGCATAATCCCCGAACCGGGTGCAAAAGCGCATCCTTGTGGAGGGGGCCTAATAGAGCAACCCTACAGTGCAAGGGAGGAAGAATCGGAGGCAGGCAAACCACCTTTTCCTATGCCCAGCTTGCACTGGTAGGTCGGAAGTGTGGTGGAGTGTCTTTTTACCCCTTTGGCCCTTCAGTTCCCTCAACAAGGTTCTGGTCCAGAGGGAAAGTAACTATTATAACTCCAGGGCAGGCATCATTTTGCCGCCAGCTTGAGCTGTGGATTTAAAGAAGAGTTATATTTCAGCCATGGAATATTTTCTATTCAACTGATTTCTGAATCCCAATTGATTGCCTTTTCCTATTGTAATCCTGTGGGCAGAGGTTGTCTTGCTTTACTGGTTGCACATAGGCTGCTCTGGGGGGCGGTTTGACTGAAGTGTGGAATAAAAATTCTTTAAGGATGCAATCCCAATGCATATTTAGAAAGAAAAAAGTCTTACAACTCCCATCATAATAATAATAATAATAATAATAATAACTTATTTATTACCCGCCTCTCCCTCTGGATCGAGGCGGGGAACAACATTAAAAGCAAATGATATCAAATACATAAAATTGATTAAAAACATAAATTATTGATACATTACTTAATACATTATTAAAATATCAATAAAACTCTTAAAATTTGACTGGGTAGGCCTGCCGGAAGAGATCAGTCTTTATAGCTTTATTAAAATTCGGAAGACTGTTAAGCTGGCGAATCTCTCCCAGCAGGCCATTCCACAGTCTGGGAGCAGCAGAAGTGAAGGTCCTCTGGGTAATGGTTGTCAGACTAGTTTTGGCTGACTGCAGTAAATTCTTCCCGGAGGACCTGAGTGTGCGGGGCGGATTGTATGGGAAAAGGTGATCCCACAGGTAACCTGGACCCAAACCATGTAGGGTTTTAAAGATAATGACCATCACTTTGTACTTTGCCCAGAAACTAATTGGCAGCCAGTGAAGTGATTTTAAAGTTGGTGTCAGTATGGGTGGCTGGGGAATGCTGGGAGTTTTAGGAATTTTTTTCTGTCTAACGTGTACAGGCTTGAACCCTTAAATAAATAAATAATAAATTAAATGAAATTAAAATGTTAACATTACATTTGACTCACAGGTCGGTGGACTTACATTAGCAAAATGTAACACTGGGAAATTAAATCAGCAGCCCTGAAAATTTATTCAGAGAGTCAACATTTCACTGTAAAGACTGACCATGTGAAGTTGTTCTATTTCAGCAAATAAATGTTAAAGTTAGGCCCCTTTTTACCTCTGAAGTTATAGAATCTTGTGAGCTTACATCAAAACTATTATATCAGGTTTTGGTGGGTGTTCCCCCCTTCCCCGTTCAATAACCAGAAATCAGTTTGACAGGGGCCATCAGATAAGATCACATCACCTCAGTGATATTAAAAGCTTAGAGCATTATATTTCTCCAGCTGTTACTTCCAGATAGCAGGAAACTGATTAGTTAAACTTCCTTTTGATTTTCCATTTCCTTATCTGGATGCTGTGATGGGTACTTATTGGTCAATTTGCATAGGTCATCTTGGAGAACATAAATGTGACTTTTTCAGTATTATCATTTCTCTTCTTATAATTTTTCTTGCCATTTCAGGTATCAATGTTTCCTGGCAGACCTTTGATTTCATTCGAACTGATATGAGATTAAGAGATTTTTTTAAAAAAATGAGATGAAGGTTGAAGTGTCACCAGAGGTAGCAACATTCCCCTATTTTTAATATTACCAATCTATTCATTTGTTATGAATTGGCAGGAAAGAGGAGCTGTATCGCCCTGGCAAACACAGAGAACAATCACTGTTAAATATTTGCCTGAGTGCAGTGCATTAATCTGTATTGTCCAGATGTCACTTGTTTTCAAACAATAATTTTCAATTTCACCAAAATGGCACAGAGATGCATTTCTAGGCAGACCATTTGAAAAGGAGGACAGGGCTCATGTAACTTTAACAGTTGTAGAGAAAAGGGAATTTCAGCCAGTGTCATTTGTCTGCAATTAGTTCCTGGTGAAATTCCCTCTTCATCACAACAGTTAAAGTTGCAGGGGCCCTGACTTCTTTTGTATATGGTCACTCTAGTATAGTGCCTGCACCTTTAACTGTTGTAATGAAGAGGGAATTTCACCAGGGACTAATTGCAGACAAATGACTCCGGCTGAAATTCCCTTTTCTCTACAACTGTTAAAGTTACATGAGCCCTATCCTCCTTTTCATATGGTCAGCCTACCTCAAAAGCTCCCTGGAATAAAACCCTAAAAGTCCAACAAGGATGAAGTAAAGCGAACCTCCTTGGAGATGAAGTTGCAAAGTCTCAGTGCCACTACTGAGAAAGCCCTGACTCAAGTAGCTACTCACCATGCCTTACATCAGGACTGGGCAATTTATGGTCCCTTTTCTCTACAACTGTTAAAGTTACATGAGCCCTGTCCTCCTTTTCATATGGTCAGCCTATGCATTTCCCCATATATGTGCATATATTCCTGTATACACCAGTAACCCATAAATATATATTGCTGTATTTAATGATGTCTTTACAAAAGGTGCAATCTAGGAGCACTAAAATAGTGGGATTTTGCCACTGATTTCTGTGAAATTTGGATTGTATCCAAAGTCTTATATGGAGTAAATTAAACTTGCTGGGAGGGGGAAGGGCCATCAGCACCATGAAGAACATGTATTGTATCCTTGCTTGTCTGGGCCTGGGCATACTATTGTACAGTGACTCCAGTCTTTCCTCCAAGGCAGGTTCCACAAGGTGATGCTGGGAAGCTACTTCACTCTGTGACCAATAAACTGTGAAGTCCTGCAAGCGTCCATCTTATCTCCTATTGCATATCACTTCTGTACTTCCAAAAGAAGAGGACAAAAGAGGGTATGGATTTGCATAACATTTGCATAAAATAATGTATATGTATAGATGCACATTTACAAATATTATTTATTATTTAAACAGAAATGTGGTACATCATACCATGGTGCAGATGACAAAGGGTTGGATTCAGACAAAACTTACACATAGACCCACTAGCTTAAGACTAGGGATGTGCACTGGATCGGACCCGATCCACGATCCGAGTCCGGTCCAGTGGGAAATCGGATAAATTATCCGATTTCCGATCTGACAGCTGGATCGGCCGATCCAATCCGAACCGGTCCGAAAAGGCTCCGAACCGGTTCGGTGGATCGGCGGATCGGCGGGCGCCCACTGGCGCCCACCGCCGCTTCCATTGGCGGGCGCCAGCGGGCGCCCGCCGATGAAAGTGGACAGCGGGGGGGGGAGGAGGGGGGCGCTTACCTTCCCGGCCCGTCCGGTCCCGTCCGGCGGCGGCAGCTACTACCAGCGGGCCCCGCGGCCTGTTCCAGGGTGGCGCGCCGGGTGATGTCATCACCCGGCGCGCTACTCTAGAGCAGGCCGCGGAGCCCGCTGGTAGTAGCCGCCGGCCCCGGACGGGAGCGGACGGGCCGAGAAGGTAAGCAGGGGGTGCGTGGAGGGGAGGAGGGGGCGCGCGGAGGGGGGAGGGGGGCCCTTACCTTCCCGGCCCATTCGCTCCCGTCCGGGGCCGGCGGCTACTACCAGCAGGCTCCGCGGCCTACTCCAGGGTGGCGCGCCGGGTGATGTCATCACCCGGCGCGCTACTCTAGAGCAGGCCGCGGAGCCCGCTGGTAGTAGCCGCCGGCCCCGGACGGGAGCGGACGGGCTGAGAAGGTAAGCAGGGGGTGCGTGGAGGGGAGGAGGGGGCGCACGGAGGGGGGGAGGGGGCCCTTACCTTGCCGGCCCGGCCGCTCCCGTCCGGCGCCGGCGACTACTACCAGCAGGCTCCGCGGCCTACTCCAGGGTGGCGCGCCGGGTGATGTCATCACCCGGCGCGCTACTCGAGAGTAGGCCGCGGAGCCCGCTGGTAGTAGCCGCCGGCGCCGGACGGGAGCGGACGGGCCGAGAAGGTAAGCAGTGGCGGGGAAGGGGGCTTACCCCCCCCCCGGAGCCGTCCGCTTCTATCCGCTGGCGCCCGCGGGCGCCAGCGGATGGAAGCGGACGGCCCCAGGGGGGGGTAGGGAGCGCGGGGGAGGGGGCTTACCTGCCGGGGCCGTCCACAGCGGACGGCCCCGGGGGGGGAGGGAGTTAGGCCCCCCCTCACCCACCCGCCGCCATTTTTTCCTCATAGACTTGCATTGCAATGCAAGTCTATGGGGAAAAAAATGGCGGCCGATCCAAAAATTTACGATTTTTGGGTCGGGATCGGACTCGATCTGGTCCGGGGGGCCTCCGATTTTGTCCGAACCGGTCCGTGACAAAATTGGAGGTCCCGATCCGGGTCCCGATCCGATCCGGGGGGTCCGTGCACACCCCTACTTAAGACTAATTGACTTCAATGAGTCTACTCTAGGTCTGGCTAGGCCTGGATCCAATCCCAGGTGTCCTGCACATAAGTAGCTACCCTAGTCCCTAAATGATCTGGGCCCAGGATACGTCAAGAACTACCTTATCCATACAAGCCTATCTATACATTAAGATGTTCCTTGGAGGGTATTCTCAGTATTGCCCCAACATCTGGAGGGCCCCAGGTGGACAACCTGGGGCCCTCCAGATGTTTTGGCCTACAGTTCCCACCAGCCATAGTCAACATAGCCATTGGTGATGGATGTTGGCCATTTTAGGCTAAAACATTTGGAGGACCATAAGTTGCCCAGTCCTGATGTAAGGCATGGTGAGTAGCTACTTGAGTCAGGGCTTTCTCAGCAGTGGCACTGAGACTTTGCAACTTCATCTCCAAGGAGGTTCGCTTTACTTCATCCTTGTTGGACTTTTAGGGTTTTATTCCAGGGAGCTTTTGAGGTAGGCTGACCATATGAAAAGGAGGATAGGGCTCATATAACTTTAACAGTTGTAGAGAAAAGGGAATTTCAGCCGGAGTCATTTGTCTGCAATTAGTCCCTGGTGAAATTCCCTCTTCATTACAACAGTTAAAGGTGCAGGCACTATACTAGAGTGACCATATACAAAAGAAGTCAGGGCCCCTGCAACTTTAACTGTTGTGATGAAGAGGGAATTTCACCAGGAACTAATTGCAGACAAATGACACTGGCTGAAATTCCCTTTTCTCTACAACTGTTAGTTACATGAGCCCTGTCCTCCTTTTCATATGGTCAGCCTATTTTGAGGTATTTAAGTTTTCTGCTGCTTGTTGAATGGTGACTGTTATATTTTGGTAGTTTAAATCTGCCATACTTTACCCCATGACATTTGAAAGCAATTGTCTTCTAGTTAAACTGGAGATGTGTTTGTTTACAATGTAAAGGCATTTAATATATTGAGGAGCTCCTGTTAAGTGGGAAGCAAGAACTAAGTATTTTAAAAAGGAGAATCCATAATGAGAACAATTATCTCAGAGAAATACATTTAATTAGGATAACCGTGTGTCCTTCTTTATAGAGGTCAGTCCTCTAAGTGAAGGGTTGTCCAATCCAAGTATTTAAAATGCATTATTATTGTTGCCATTATTAGTACTCAAATGTAAGGGCTACTTTTCAAAATAAGAAGAGAGAGCTGGGCAACGAAGATGCTCATCAATAGCTAGCACCTAGAAAGGAGACTGAGCAGGCATACAAATAATTAATTACTATTTAAATTATAGTAATTATTCTAAATTTTCACCTAAATTTTCATCTTAGAAAGCCTAAGGAAGTGCTGTAGGAGTGATCTTGTTCAGTTTCACAAATATTCAACCATAAATCTGTTATGTCTCATTTCTATATCGGTCTGTGTCATGGATTGGCACCCCAAAATATTCATCCTCGGAGGATTCCAACCCCTCATCCTCAGAAGAGGCTCCATAGTCAGTAGAAGACTCAGTGATGGAAAGGCATCATGAAGCTTCTATAGAGGAATCCCGCAGAGCAGCTGTCCTGTCTCCAGAGGAGACTCCATTGCCATCCTCAGACTCTGAGGACTTGGGCTATGAAGACACTTGTATGCTACAACCACTACTACATCGCTGCAGCTTGAGGCTGCTAAAACAGACCAGGCCCCTTTAAGAGTCAAAGCCTCAGTAAAGGTAGAAGTGGAGCTAACCAGCCTAAATACTGGTAACCTCCTACTTAAACTTCAATCTTGTTCTGACCTTTGTTGGAGGAACATACCAACAACCCTGTCTGGTGTCCATCAACATCATGAGTTGGGGCTGTCTGTGGTGCTGATTGCTTTCTGCCTTGCTATCTGAGGAATCTGAGTGAACCTGACCCCTGCTCCAGATCGGATCTGAGCTGGTCCATAACAGAACCCTGAAACTCAACAGAGAAGCATCTGAACCCATGGCTTACAGTGGTACAGTCTGCAATTTAAAACAACTCGATGAAAAATTTCACTTAAATCAATGTGTTTTCCTTTAAAATACATTGTTTTAAATAGAACCTCTCTGAAATCATGCATTTTTGTATGCATATGCCACTAAAATACACATTTATGTTTGCATCTCTCCTTCAAAATATGCACTTTTGAGCCAAGAACTGCTCTGCAATGTCTAGAGAAGTGTGCAGTCAGAAGGATAACTGCGATAACTGTGTTAGTCCAGAAAGTGTAAATTAGGTCAGTTCACTTAAAAATGCAGACCAAATGAATCTTCCAGCATGCCTAGAGAACAGTTCCCTGAAGAATAACAGCTCTAAGCAATGCACCCTAACAACGTTTTAATAAGGCATTCCTAACAGGCAAACATGGGGACAAAATAGGGGCAGTAATTTATCAGGCCAGGTACCAGAAAATAGGTACCATCCCTGGGACAGTTGAAGTACATGTTGTGAGAAATTACATATACTTTGGCATAGTTACGTTGATTGATAACTTAGACAACAGCTGAATCCTATTGTGGCACAGCAATAAAGCTGTCAATTGAAGATGAATATTTTTGTTTATGTAGAAGAGTGTTAGACACAGGTAGATTCGATGCCCCCCGTCATAGACATGAGAACGTTTTGTTCATACCAGAACAAGTTGTAAAATGTGTTAAATAGAAATAAATGGGGAGAGCATGAGAAGCATAGTGATCCTATGCTTCAAGGATTTTTTTGCCAGTTCTGGATGGGGTTGCACTGCATCTGTGAAAGAACAGTCTGTAATTTGAAGGTTCTCCTGGACCTGTCTCTATCACTACATCCAGGTGATTTCAGTGGCTCAGAGCATCCCTTACCAATTTTGGTTAGTGCGACTACTACATCTGTTCCTGGATATGAAAAGCTAACAGCCGTCATTCATACACTGATAGGGCCTGTTCAGAAAACACACCAAACCATGGTTAGGCCACTGTTTTGTTTTTTGTTTTTGCAGCAATGGGGAACTCCAGCCAGATACAGCCCATTGAGGTCCCCCATCCAGCACTCTATATTCCTCCCCAGGCCTTGCCCCTCCCCCATCAGCAGATGATCTGCGAAAACAGCTTTTCCCTGCAGTGGAGAGTGGGTGGGGTCTGGGGAGGCAACTGCTGAAGGATTCAGTCCTACTTATTTCTGCAGCTTGTCCTGCTTACTTCCAAGGTTTGTCCTGTGGAGGCCTGTCCTGCTTACTTGTGAGTAGATATGCTGCTCATACTTACTTCTGAGTGGTCATGCAGGGGCTTGGTACTGGGGATGCTATTTGAAGGTGATGCTGAATGATTCAACCCTGCTTACTTCTGAGTAGACATACAGAGGCTTCCCCTGCTTGCTCCTGAGTAGACATGCTGAAGCCATGCCATGTTTACTCCTGAGAAGGCTTAAAATAGGTAGTAATTATATTTTGGCTCCACCATTTTGTCTTTGACCTCACCCTCAGATGGAATGGAGCTCTCAGACTGAAATAGATTCCCCAACCTTGAATTTATCTATGGGTGGGAGACATTGTGGAACAGATCTAACCTTCTAGGTTGAAGGACTCCTAATTCTTCAGTAACGATACTCACTCACTTGATTCACTCTGTGGTCAAAGTACATTCTTTGCATGTATCCGAGACCCTGCCATCTCCAAGTAGGGCTGAGAAACAATGCTCTTCTTGAAATCCTGGAGGAGTGCTGTTGTTCAGTGTAGTGTCTATTCAATAGACAATACTGGGCTTGATGAACCAGTGGTCTGACTCAATACAAGGAAGCTTTCTATACGTTCTGTGTTCAAACTTTTTCCATTGCTTGCCTCTCTTTTCTGATGTGTGTGTCTGATATAACGAAGAAAGATGAAGAAGAACAGCAGGAGCAAAAAGAAAGCACTTGTTTTAGATGTAATTCTGATCAATATGAAGAAATTGGTTGGAACAGTGAAGATGCCAGATAACTGGGAGAAATGATAGTCTGATTGAAAGAAATGCTGAATCTCAGCTTTGAGAACTTCTAAAGACAATAATTTTAGCCCTACTTTTAAGTATGTTGGTTCCTCTGGTTTTATGCAATCTGCTTTGCCTTCTTTGAATGCCTGCAAAATTTGTTCCAGTGAATGAAACTGACTGTATAGCAAGTCAAAGTACAGAATAATAAAGCTCTCAGAAAGCTGTTATGATCCATTATATTTCCCTTGGAAAAAATCCAGTTTTCCATCAAATGTATCTTTATTTGAGTATTGCCAGTTTAATGCTACAAATGCTTGTCTAAACTGTGCCTAGTGACCATTGTGTATAATTCAAGCAATCAAAGGGTCTGGGTTCACTATAAATTACTCACTAATGCACTTTTAATATCCCCAAAGTTATGTAACCATGCCTGTATGTATAATTCTATAGTAACTGGGTTTAAAAAACAACAACTAGCCAATTATTAAGGCTGAGCCAATCACAATACAAGCTTAGCTGTCCCTTTAGAAGAGTCAGAATGGGCACTGGGTGGGGGTGCCAAGGCAAATAGGATCTAAGGAACAACAATGCATCACTTAATGGGCTTGGGAGGAGAGGAGGAAATGGCACAGAAATAGTAGCCATGAGGTGAGGTGCAAGGAGGATGCTCGTTGCTTGAATGTGTGAGAAGAGAGGGAGAAAAGAAAAACGTGTGGGTGGGTGGTGGTGGAATTATTTTTCTCCTGCTCATCCAGTTTGTCAGGCAATACAATACAAGTTTTCACCTGCAAAAAGGAGGCTTCAGAGGGTGTCACAAAATGCCTGCACAAAAATCCAAACATACATACCTCTTCCAATGTTTTAAGAACAAACTACACATGGTGCTAAGTGAGGGCCAAAAAGCATCGTCATCTTTTGTTCTTTTTTATTCTAGAGTAAATGCACGGGTGGCAAGGAGCAATCCTGATTGGGACTTTAACCATCACCACCCCCGTGGTCTCAATCTGGACCCTCTGTGTCTGCAATTTATAGTTCCAAATAGTGATCTAGTAAAGCAAATGGATTTGACACTATGAATTGCCAGGGAGAGGAGAAGCAGTCTAGATCGGGGAGGGGAGGCAGGCGGACTTTTTACAACATATAAGGGAGGCTAGGTTGTCTCCCTCTCTGCTGTCCGTCTGCCAGCTGGAAAAGAGGTTTCTGTTCAAGCAGGCCTTTGGCATGTAAGCTGGTCTGATGGGTTGGGTGCTATTTTTATTATAGTTCTTTTTAAATTGTGTTTTTAAGGTATTCATTTTATGACTGTTTTAATTAGGCTGTTATTTTAAATTTTGGCTGTTATTGTTGTTAGCTAACTTGAGCACCATTTATTAATAGAAAGGTAGTGCTATAAATTCAATAAATATCAAAGTCTACTTTGACCCAGAGTCTTTGCATCTAATATGCAGTTTTTTAAAAATGCAAACTTCAAGGTATTGGGTATCATCACTACCAGACAGCCCTTTTTCTGAAACACGCTAGGTTGTTTTTAGGCTCCTCTAAATGAGCGATTTATTGCACACTCATGATTGGCCACTCACTGAAGTTTTCAGGTCGATTTTATGATGGCATCAATAACCAGGACATCTCCTGCAGAATCCTCCGGAAATCCTGGGATAAAAAGAACCACTTTTAAAGTGGTAATAGCTGGGAAACAGCAGGATCTTCCACCACTAGATGGTGGTGACTCAACAGAACTCAATGGAACTGAATGGAAGAGAAGTATTCAATTCAAACCCTTTGTCGCCCCTCTCCTCCAATGTAATGCAGCCCATAACAATCGCATCAAAGAATCAGCAAGCACAAAAGCCCCAGGTAAACAAAGAGATTTTCCTTAATGTAGAGATGCTCTTTGTTTACTGTGAAAGAATACCACTTGTTTCTTTTGAAGAATCTGCAAAGAGTAAGAGGAGTACATCATAGTCTGTCCCAAATGTTTAGTCTGGTTGAAACCGGGCTGAAAAGTATCCTAAGATCTATAAAGTGTTTTATTTATTGGTATTTTAACGATGTATTGATTTTATGTGCTTTTAATCAGTTTTGTATTTTATGTTTAATGCTGTTCCCTGCCTCGATCCGTTGGGAGAGGCGGGTAATAAATAAATATATTATTATTATTATTATTATTATTATTATTATATGCCCCATTCTAGTTTCTTTAACATTTCCTAAACATTTATTTTATTTTATTTATTTACAATATTTATATACCACTCCCCATTCAAGAATTTCGGAGTGGTGGACAAGTCAAATAAAATAATAAAACAGATTAAATATATGTTAAAAGTAGGGATGTGTATCATATCATTCCGATGTCCGATGACAAACCGATAAGGTTGTTATCGGACATCCTATTAATGATAATGATACACATTCCTGGAGGCCCTATCTGATCGGATCCGAAATCCATATGTCTGATAACTATCGGACGTATCAGATATTTTGACCTAGGGCCGGCCCTCCCTTCCCCCTCCCCCTCCTTACCTGGGCCTTGTCTAGGCTTTGCGGCCTAGTAGCTCTACTGAGAACTAGGCTG
Source organism: Anniella stebbinsi (assembly GCA_029215795.1). Lineage (NCBI taxonomy): Eukaryota > Metazoa > Chordata > Lepidosauria > Squamata > Anniellidae > Anniella > Anniella stebbinsi. Next base: position 188,889,957 of record JARDYH010000002.1, read on the forward strand.
CAAAGCCTAGTTCTCAGTAGTTCAGGGCAGCGGACAGCAGTGAACAAGGCCCAGGTAAGGAGGACCCCTCCCTCCCCCCTCACGCTCCTTACCTGGGCCTTGTCTGCTGCTGTCCACTGTCGTCTGCTGCTCCGAACTACTGAGAACTAGGCTTTGCGGCCTAGTTCTCAGTAGAGCGACGACGTGCCGGGTGATGACGTCACCTGGCGCATCATAGCTCTACTGAGAACTAGGCCGCAAAGCCTAGTTCTCAGTAGTTCAGAGCAGTGGATGGCAGCGGACAAGGCCCAGGTAAGGAGGACCCCTCCCTCCCTCCCCCCTTGCACTCCTTACCTGGGCCTTCCCCACCGCCGCTGCCCTGTAGTACTGCTAAACAGGCTTTCTGGCCTGTTCGTCAGTACAGAGCCGTGCCAAGTGATGATGACATCACTCAGCGCTTCTCTGTACTGACAAACAGGCAGGAAACCCTGTTTAGCAGTAGTACAGGGGGGCGGGGGCGGCGGGGGGGCAGGGGGTAAGGAGTGCGAGTGGGGGAAGGGAGAGAGTGCCGGCCTAGTGTTTTTTCCCATAGACTTGCATTGGGGGAAAGCTTTCTTTCCCCCAATGCAAACCTATGGGGAAAACACCGTTATTGGAACTTCCGATATTTATCAGATTTCGGATCAAATCAAATCTGGGTACCCCCTGATATGATCGGACCTGAATTTTTTTTCTACCGGAATTTCCAATAATGATATGATACGATCATTTTGGCCATGCACATCCCTAGTTAAAAGTACATTTAAAAGAAACAAAGTGCAATGAAACTGTGGCTGGTCATTAAGGGAAGAATTCCTATACATACTGTTGCCTGCAGACCTTCAGCTATAGGATGACACACAAATTTAGTGATTTAATGGAATAAGCCCAATGGGAATTTCTTCAAAGTATAAATGCATAGGATTATGTTGCAACGTATCACTGATGCTTTTAAGACACATTTGTATAAAAATGTACAGCTGGAATGGCAATTCCATCTCATTAATGTTTATGACAGGACAATAGTTGCGGTCTGGTGAACTATCACACATTTAACACAATTTAGCCATAATGAATCTTAATTAAATTGCCTATGCATAGTGTGGAGGTGATAAAGTGACACTTGGTACTAAATAAGACGTTCTCAAATGGCAAACACCCACCCCCACTCACACTCACACCCCCTTCATCTGCACAGGATATTCCTATGCAGTCTGATCATTTATTCTTGTTCTACCACAGCTTTCCCTAATTGATGAGAAGCATTTGATCATAGGCATCAAATGTAGTCCAACGCGTCTGGTGGGCACTCGATTTGGGAAGCCTCTTCTAATGCATTTAAAGTGAAAAATAACATTCATGGGAAAAAATAACTGTTTCACACTTACAGTCAGTGATATAAAGAATTAGCAACACCTTTCTAGAACTATAATGTTTAGTCATTTCTCTCTCTCTCTCTCTCTCTCTCTCTCTCTCTCTCTCTCTCTCGTGCTTTAACAAAAATATGTTATAGTGTAATCCTATACTGGTCTACTTGGAAGTAAGTCCCTTTGAATTCAATGGGGTTACTTCCAGATAAGTGGGTACAGGATTGCCGCTTAAATCAGGGACTTCTGATCATCTAAACCTAAGGGTGTAGAGGGAGGGGGGGAGGATTGCAGACTTACCTGCTTCCACGATTCTCCCACAGCATCTAGACGGCTGCATGACATCCCGGAAGTAAAGAAGGACATCGTGGCCACCATTCCACCCCCAAAGAACGGAGCCAGTTGCACAACTGTGCTCCAGCACCTGTAAGGTAAAAAAAAAAAAAGACCCTTTGAACTGTTCCCTCCACCCACTCCCAATGGGCACAAACTGCCCAGTGCAGCTCCATGCTCATTTTAAGAGCCCTGCTACTTGAAGGGAGGAAGGGACGACCTGGGAGTGGTGGCCACACTGCCCGCTGTCCTCAGTATGGTCCTGGGGACCACAGGAAAATGGGGATATCCCTGGTTCCAGTTATCCCTGGGTAGTCTCTAGGTTGTCCTTGGGATCCCCTGTGCACAGGGATGACCTAGACACAACCCTGGGGTAAATGGCTGGTGTAGACATGGCCCAGGTCACAATTGTGGGGAATCAGTTATAATTGGAAAAAAAAATTAAGCCTACTAATTAAAGCCCTACAAGACACTTTTTAGGTTTGTCTGCGACCTTGCTCTGTCAGATACGGCTGTATTTTTTTCCCCCATCTGAAAATCTTCATCTAGGAGAAGACTAGAATTGTCATCTTGAGAATATATATATATTTGGATCTCAAACTCATTTTTAAAACTATAGAATGTTTCATCTCATTATCAGATCAACATCCCAATAGTGGAAAACCTCTGTTCTTTCTCTGCATGTTCCTTGGCAAAAAAAAGGAGAGAAGCAGGTTCTCAGAATGCTAAGAATACTTTATTTCATGTTCCTGGCCACCATCTTGTACTGATTCAGGAAAACACAGGGTTATCCCAAGCAGATCATCTTCAAAGAGCACCAGTTTCTCCTGAAATGCACTTTTGCAAGTGTGTCATTTACATTTTTATATTTTCAGGTGCAAAGTTATATTGGCAAGTAAAGAGGCAATCACATCAGCTTTGCTACAGAAAAAAAAAACCTGATTAACACCCCCACCCCACCACTTTTCAGGCACTTTTCAGTTAGTCTGTGCAAAAATGAGAAAGCATTTTCTGCTGCAGAGGAAGCAAATGTATTTTACGAAGCAACCCATCACTCTAGCCAGCTTGAAATTTCTGAAGAAAAGCTCCTGAAGAGTTGAGGTAGGCCTAAAGAAATTTGTCAATTTCAAAGCTATGTAATTAAGATATGACAGAAATTGTGACATTGTGTGAGCACTTTATGGGGCTGCACAACATTGTAAGTTAATCATTCTTCATGGGAGGCAGCTCTGTGAGGGCTGGAATCAAATAATGCAAAGACGTCAGGAAAAAAAAGATGCAGCTGCCTCCATCAGGTTGAAGAAATGGAAAGATTGAAAAGATCTGGGCCCAGCAGGGCTGGCCCAAGTCATTTTGCTACCTGAGGTGAAGGACAAGATGGGGGCCTCCTCTCCTTCCCACATACAGAAGCTGGCTGGATTTGCAGGTGAATCTTACTTCAGCACTAGCAATGAGATAAGGCCTACTGCCACATCTGAGGCAGCAAAGCTGTTTAAGAGGCCCAGGACAGGTTGTGTGGCATTCACAACTTTATCCTTAAACACAGGTGGACAGCCGGGAAGTTCAGAAGGAACAGCCAGAAGGTTGCCCCTCCAGCTTGCTGCCTGAGGCAACTGCCTCACTCTGCCTAATGGTAGGGCTGGTCCTTGGGTCCAGGTTTTGTGGCTCTGAAAGAGTAGGACCTTGTATTGGTTTAGAAACATAGGAAGCTACCTTTTATGGAGTCAGGCTATCATCCACTTAGTGCAAAATTGTTTACACCAGGGATGGGTAAATGTTTCCTGCCTGTAAACCACACTCTCTGAAGTAACATTTCAGGTGTCACATGCCAGCAAGTGCTACCCCAAACTCTTTGTAGCTGCCTGTCTCTTGAGTTCACCACCCCATACTTTACTTCTTTCTCTCTCATACAGACCTCATCCCATCCATCCATCCTGCCCCCACAGACAAAGTTCTTCTTTTTTCTGTGCTGGGCAGGGGGAAAAGAGGCTTCTCCCCCCCCCCCATCCAGCATGGAATGCATAAATGGACAGAGCTACTTCTGTCCCTACTCAGGCAACTCTCTTGGGTTCCAGCAGGTGAAAAAGGGCGGGGCCAAAGAGGAGAGGCCTGAGAGAAACTGCTGATGGCTGGATCTGGTCCATGTGCCAGTGGTTCCCCATCCCTGGTCTATGCTGACTGGCATCAGCTCTCCAGGTTTCCAGACAGGAGTGCTTACTAGCCCTTCCTGGAGATGCCAGGGTCCTGGGACCTTTTGCATGCAAATCACCTGCTCTAACTGGGCTGTTGTCCTTCCCATATATCCATAGCTGGAGAGAACTAAATGTTGGGTTGGATCCAGTCTTGTAGGGTAGCCATGTGTCCTCTTTTACAGAGAATAGTCCTCTATTTGAAGGTATCCTCTATTTGAAGGGTTATCTTGGCCAGTTCTGAATTAAACATTAAAAAGAACACTTTCAGAGCTGTTGTCCATCGGGCACACAGTTCACCTGGACACAGTCATTTACAATATGCCGATATGTACTGTATTTCTACTTGCATTATAATTATTATTTCTAAATTTGCATATATGCCTATAAATTAGCATATGCATGTTACACAAACTACTGTCCTCTGTTTCGGTGATGATTTCCTCTTTTGTGGTGATTAATAAGTGGATTCTTAAGCATTTCTACATGAGACTTTATTGCACACTTGTGATTGGTGACTCACAGAAGTTTGCAGGTCCGTTACCCAACATCATTAATCTCCAGGGCATCTTCCACACTTTCTGACCTTTATCCTGCTTTTAAAAAGATTGGAGATAATACAGTAATAAATGTTAATCTGCTTTAATGGTCACCTGAAATTGCGCAGTTCCGCTATACCACATCACCTTCTAGTGGCTCTATAAGGAAACGTGTAGAACTTGCAAACAAAGAGAAAAAAAATACCCGCATAAGCCCATGTAAAGATAAAAACTTAATTCTCCTGTACATTGGATTGGATCAAAGTACATTTTTAGACAATGAAAAATATGTTAGAGAATGAAAAGGAGAATGACAAACAAGTTTATACATTGTAGTTTCACAAGAAGGAGTCTTTAAATAAACTATATGTAATAGTTTGTAAAACAGCTTTGCATATTTGGTCCAAACCGAAATCAAAACTGAGCCCAGGACAACCCCTACTCATCTCCTATTATTATAATGAGATAATTCATATAGGCATTTGCAAGGACAATACCTTATGGAAGATTCAAAACTGTCAGCTTTTGGGAATATAAATGGGAACATTGGGCAATATTAGATATAGAAAATAAAATGAGACCACACAAATGTCCCATGTACCAGTTGTTTCAGATAAGATATGGCTCTTCTCGCTTATTAGGAAATATGGACCTAGAAGAGAATTATCTGAGCCTGATATCCAAGATGGCACTAAGGGATTTATTGGAAGGATTTATCAGTTTTAAGTTTTAAAAGATATATATTTATCTTCCAGGAGAAATGGAAAAGAGATCTGGGCTTTCCAATTTCATCTCAGATATAAAATGCATTTGGCAGAACATTCTGTATAGTTTAATGGATGTTGATCTTAAAGAAAATGGTTTAAAAGCTCAATATCAATGGTATTGTTCAAATATTTATAATTTGAACAGTAATATATGTTGAAGATGCAGACCATGTATAAGTGCTGAGAAATGTAGCAGGATTTTTAGAGATTGGGGTGTTTTTCCCCCCCAAGGCTGACAATAGGTGGAGCCAAGGGGATCTGCTTCACAGCAGGAACACAATGCTGAGAAAGTGCACACTGAGGCAGGCTCTGGCAGCAGCAGCCATTGTACAGAAAAGGCAAAGTCAGAAAAATAAAAATGGGGAAAATAAAGCAAGGAAAAAATTGATTCTGTCACACAGGTTGCAAGCTTATAGCCACTAACCTGGGAGTAAGCCTCATTGAAATCAGTGGGACTTACTTCTGAGTACGCATGTATAAGACTCCCTCTAGAAGGATTCGCTTTGGCACCTGGCTGTCCTATTAAGCGCATATTCGCAGAAGCGCATTTACTCCTAATACCTCTGTACGAGAGGAGGCGAAGCGCATTATAGGACGACCGAAACGCGCTTTAAACTTGCTGACATGTGGAGAATCGCATGTTTATACGGCGGTAAGGCGCTTTAACTGCTGCCGCAAATTAAAACTTGCGGTTTACCGCACATTCGATAATGCGCATAATCGGAGGTTTAAAGCGCCTCAGCCCCCAATTTGCGCTCCTCTCTTGTAGAGGTAAAAAATTTAATCAGCCTTGAAAGAGCTTTAAACCTCTCTTGTAGAAGCAGCCTTAGATTGTGCTCTCTCTCTCTCTCTCTCTCTCTGTCACACACACACACACACACACACACACACACACACACAAAATTCCTGTACAAACTTCATGCTGTGTAATGTGCCTGGACATATGAATTGTGTTATGCCGTGATTGATACAAAAAGCTCAGTCCTTCTGCTTTTCATCCTGTACAGCCTAGCTAGCGCTATCTGAAATATCCTATTCCCTACTGCTAAGAAACGTCACCATTCCCTTGTCTAGAAAGTTCCCAGGACATTAGGAACTGCATAATAATAGCACTCTAATGGCATAACTGTGTTCTATCTAAGGCTTTTGTTTATGAGTATCTACTTCTCCTTATAGTTGAATTTTTTTGAGAGGTGTATTGTCATATAGCTAAAATGTCTGCATTGCGGAAATCGTGTTGAGGTGTATAACTCCTCGCAGTGCTAATTATTCTTCTGATCATACTGTGCTCTGCAAGCAATGGAAATAGTTACATTAATCACCATGTGGGGTTTCGGTGTGACAGGTTTCTCCCTCAATATCGGTTAAAGCTATTTCCCAAACAGTCAATGATGATGTGAGTGTGTCATGCGCACACACACACACACACACACACACACAAAGATACTTTCACTTGATGGATTGGTGGTTCAATGGATTTCAAACCACCTGTGGGACGGTTCTAACAAAGGCAATTTTGGGGGTATGGCTTTACAAGGGCCCAAGGGGAGAGAATTGTGCATTTCTGGATATTTATTTACTTATTTGGTGTTAGTTACCCTGGATTTGCTGGTTCTCTTCTAGCATTTGGCAATTTCCTGAAGTAATCAGAGAGCATGGGGGATGGTGGCTGGCCTGGCCGTTGAGATCTTTTAAGATCTCAAAGGATGGGCTAGCCACCATCCCTACCTGCGTGCGGTTCCACCTCTAAGCAATGCTTTATAACAGTAGTGACAACTGTTTTGGAGTGTGTCTTGGGCCCCAACAATTGTCACTACTGTTATAAAGCACTTTAAATCAGTTTATAACAGTGTCTTCTCGGTTGTGGCACCCTTGTTATGGAACTCCCTGCCTTTGGAGATGTGTCAAGCATCTTCAGCAGTGTTGTTTTCTCAGTTAGTACCTCTTCACTTAGGCCTTTGGTCTTTTCTCTGCTGAACAGTCTTTGGGATATGTTATCTCACTGCTAGATGGATTTGATGCATTTTTAGAGTTCAATAGTTCTGTTTTATTAATGCTTATGTTTTGTATTGTTTTTATTTGTAAAACACTTCATGATTTGTAATGAAGAGCAATAATTTAACCAAAATGAATAAATCAATGTAAGGAAATAGACAATGGCCATATCCTTGGATCTTGCTTGGATATGGTAGGGGAAAGGAGCTGGTCTTTGTGTCTGACTGTCCATGTTGGCAACAGTAACACTTTTCAGGAAAGGAGAAAGGTATTATCCCCCAGATCATGTGATAGACCAGAAGTGACAGTGTCTTAACCTAACTTAGTTGAGACCTATCTTTCTCTCAATTCATAGTGGTGTTATTTGGCTGCAACAGCATTATTGACATTTGCTTAAATTACAACAGAATTTAGCCTTTGGGGCAGTATCTAATGTGACACTACTGCTAAAGTAAATTACATTGTGCCAGTGTAAATTACCTCTAATACAATGCCAATGGTGCTTGCTGGTACAATGAGTTTCCCCAGAAAAATACTAGCACAAACTAATTCATGTTAGCATTATTGTCCCATTGGATAGTGCCCTTTGATTGCTATTTGGTAAGAAACGCCTTGCATTTTCCTCTTTGATATTAATTTCCATTCTTGAAACAACACTAACTACTAGTAAGAGCAAGCCGATTAACTACACAGCCCTAATGGTTAAACTTGCGTAACAACAAGCTGCTATTGTTTCTGTAGTTGCTTCCACTGTTTAGCCCCGAGGGAACTTTGTCATCCTTTTGTTCTTTCCCACTTCACCAATTTTCATGAGCAAATGCCAGTGTAGCTAAAATCAAGACGCTTGTCGTTTGACACCAGCTAGAGTGCAGCATGATTAGCTGGTTTGGGATTTAGCTTTCCAGTGGAATTAATACTCTGGAACATTAATCTGCTGAATGCTGCATGTTTAGAAAGTTTTGGTGTTTGCATATTCTTTTGGAAAGATAGTCGTGTTTACACAGGCTTAGATTTAAAATGTAATTCCGTGCGTAACCGATGGTGTGGGTAATCGACTGATAGCAGGCAAAGATTAATGCCAAAAGAGAAAATACATATGTAGTATTTAAGCTCCATTAATATTCATAATGTACCCTGCAGTTATTATGTATAAAAAGACTTTAAAGTGCTGTTTCTTCATGGAATTCTCTCTCTCTCTCTCTCTCTCTCTCTCTCTGTGTTTTCCCCAAGAATATATAGCAGCTTATTTTGAATTCTGAACAAGCCCTCCAGATTATATGGTAAACTAGGATATCTGCTTTGTTGCTTCCTCTGGCATGGAGAAAAGTCTAAATCAGAGCTTCACGTTTCTTGTGTTTGGTTGGGTGGTTTTTTTGTTTTTGCAGCAACACCTAGGAGTCAGGGAGGTTTTCTAAGAAACCAGATAGGAGGAGAAACCCAATTTTTTACTTCTGCAGCAACCCAGATTGCAGGCACAAGCTTTAGGTGCCTGTGGCTATCAGGTGCCAGTGATTATTAGGCATCTATCTTGTTTCACCCTGATTTTAATACTTAACTTTTAGCAATATTTACTTTTCATAAATGAAACCTGGGCAGACTAATTTAGAGTTATCATATATGGCTGCACACAAGTCAAGGCACAAACATTGTCAGTGGTAGGATTTGTTGAACTGGTGTTGGGTGCTCCTCTCAAGATCAATTTGGATATAGTCCAGGTATTTACAAACTCACATGTACACTTCTGATGACGGTAGTCCAGGCCTACTCCATTTTTCATCCTCTTTCCAAGATCACCAATTTTACTTCAATATAAAGCTTAGAATCAGAGGACTTGATTTGGCAAAATGCATAAATTGAAAGGGTAAAACTGTATCAGATACAGGAGAATTTGATATACCGAAGAACTGGGATAATCAGCATTCCTGACCACAGTGCCTTCTGCAGTGCCTCACAGTCTCTATGTTATCTGCTGAAGTTCCAGAAATGTCCAGACCAACCTGGTGCCCTCCACATGTTTTTGATTTGAACTCCCATCAACCCCAGCCAACATGTCCAATGGTCAGTAATCCTGGAGGTTGTAGTCCTAAACACTGGAGAGCATCAGATGGGGGTGGGGGGGCTGGTCCAGGCTTTCTCTCTTTCTCTGGACTTGCTTCTTTTTAAGAGAAGGAATTTTAGATAACATTTGTTACAAAATTCTCTTTCCTTTGATCTTCTTAAAAGGGGAGTGGGTGGGACTTTTCATGTACAGTGGTGGCTAAAATTGTGGACACTTTTTGAAATTTTCATGTTTTGCAACTTTGAATGCTTATAGAAAATGTTCTGTTTCACAAAGTTCAAATGTTTATATATCAATTGAAAGAGAATTTAATGCTGAATTCAAAACAAAAAACAGAATGCAGTAAAAAAAAGTTATGCTTCCTTTATTCTAAAAAGAAAAACAAGTTGTGATTGAGTTGAGAAGCAGTTTGGAATTGCAAACCGTACTGGCCAACCACAGTCCTTGTTTTGAGGACCAATCATATGGCAGTAGCTGTATTACCTCATGTTTCAAGTTGGGGAAAGTCAGTTTTGCTGTTTGTTCTGTAGAAGACAGAACAAATATCGCTGTATCTGAGGCACAATTGGAGATTGTGAATATTTGAATTATTTCTCATATAAAAATTGTACATCATAAATAGTGAAATGGCACCAAAGAAAAGAGTTAATTGGACACCCAGGAGAAGAAGCAGGATTGTTGTAATACATGAATCAGGTCTTTCCTATGCTAAAATTGCAAGGCACGTTGGTCGTTCAGTGACTACATCCGGAGTTCGAAAGCTTTGTTTACAATATAACAAAACAAAGTCAATTAAAAACAAGGCAGGAAAAGGCCGTAAAAAGTGCACATCATCTGTTGATGACTGAAGAATAAAAAGGCTGTGTCTCAAGGAGAGAAAAATTTCATCTGAGGCCATCAAAGGTATACTTGATGCAACTGGTGTTTCTGTCAGTTCCAGAACAATAAGGAGATGACTATCAGATTTTGGACTAAAAGGTAGGATTCCGAGAAAAAAGCCATTTCTGAATCTAAAGCAGCGACAGAAACGACTACAGTGGGCAAAAGAACACAGTGAATGGACAGAAGATCAGTGGAAGCAAGTTATTTGGAGTGATGAAAGTAAGATAAGCTTATTTGGTAGTGATGGGCAAGAATATGTGAGCTACATCCTGACTGCACTGAGGCAACTGTAAAATACCCAACAAGCGTTATGATTTGGGCATGTATGTCAGCAGATAGTGTTGGCCGCCTTCATGTAATCGATGGCACGCTGAACACACAAAAATACATTGACACCATCCTGGAACCAAAACTGTTACCTTCCATCAGGGATCTCTTTCCAAACAATGCACCATTTATTTTTCAACAAGATTCAGCTCCCTGTCATACAGCAAAAATATGCAAACAGTGGTTCACAGCAAAGGGCATTCAATTGTTGACCTGGCCAGGAAACAGCCCTGACCTGAACCCGATAGAAAATTTGTGGCATCGTTTGAAAATTGTTGTGCGAATGAGGCGTCCATCAAATAAACGCCAATTAATTGAGGCTATAAATGATTCCTGGAACCATGTCATAAAGAAGGAATTGCTTAAAACACTTGTTGGCTCTATGAGATGTTACTGTGATGCTGTTTCCAAAAATAAAGGCTTCCCTACCAAATACTGATATTACATTTCAATCATAACTAAAGTATCTGATATGTTTTTGTCAGATCTTACTCTAAATTGATCATGATTGCAGTATTTGCAGCATAACTTCATTTTAACTGCAGGTATTTGCATTCTGTTTTTTGTTTTGAATTCAGCATTAAATTCTCTTTCAAACTGATATATAAACAATTGAACTTTGTGAAACAGAACATTTTCTATAAGCATTCAAATTTGCAAAACATGAAAATTTCAAAAAGTGTCCACAATTTTGGCCACCACTGTATGTCCTGAAATGATTCATGAAGCGACTACCACACAAAGGATGGTAGGGTGACCATATGAAAAGGAGGACAGGGCTCCGATACCTTTAACAGTTGCATAGAAAAGGGATTTGCGAAGCGATGGATGAGAAATGAAGAGACGACACACAAGATTGGGATTAAACATGGGCCACTTTATTTATTCATAGTTAAGTGAGATAAGGGGGAGGAGACCTAAGTGGGCATTTGCAATGGCCATTAGGCCATTCTGGGGATTGGGCGAGACATTCACGGCCCGGGAAGCGGTGCCTGCTCTTTCGCCGCCCCCCGAGCTTCCTCGATATGAGGTGGGAGGTCATCCGGTGTCGTCTCCCCTCGTGCCGCAGGGCTCCAAGTAGACGAAAAGGGTTGACCTCAGAGGTAAGCCCTATCCCCCCAACTGATGCCACATAGCTCTCAGTGGTTGGCCTTGGGCCTTCCCAATCACCCAAACAGTACCAGTGAATGCTCACCATTAACCAAAACATAAAATTGCCCGCACCTACCACCATTAAAGTGACCAAAATAGCCAGATTAACCTAATTATCACCCATCTTGCTTTTGCAGTGTGAAGTAGGCGAAAAAACTCACAGCCAAATTAGATTGTGAGCAAAAAATTCCTACTTGGCCTCCAAGAGGACGACCAGCGAACCCACACTGACAACAGGGAAGGGAGGGAGGGAGCTGTGCAGCAAGCTGAGGAGATCAGGAGGGTCCCCTGGCTTAAATAGCCTGAGACCCCTCCTCTCCCCGGTGGCACCACCTGGGGCCCGCCAATTGCGATCACCCACGTCACATCACCCCATCCCCGCTCGCAATCGCCTCCCCCCGCCCAGCAAGCGGGGCAGGAAAAGGTCATTTCAGCAGCTGTCATTTCACCTGGTGAAATCCCCTCTTCATCACAACAGTTAAAGCTGCAGGAGCCCTGCCCTCTTTTGTATCTGGTCACTCTAGTATAGCTCCTGCAGCTTTAACTGTTGTGATGATGAGAGAATTTCACCAGGTGCGGCATGCATACAAATTACACCTGCTGAAATTCCCTTTTCTATGCAACTGTTAAAGATATGGGAGCCCTGTCCTCCTTTCCACATGGTCACCCTAATGGTCACAGAAGCCAGAAGGGAAGCACCAAAACAGGACAGAATGCAAAAAGACAACTTATTCTCAGAGTTGTCAAGGAAAATCTTTTTCATGAACGCAACATGTTTCTAAACCAAAAGCTCCTTTGTCAGGGGCTAGGCTGACCATATGAAAAGGAGGACAGGCTCATGTAACTTTAACAGTTGTAGAGAAAAGGGAATTTCAGCCAGTGTGATTTGTATGCAAGTAGTTCCTGGTGATATTCCCTCTTCTTCACAACAGTTAAAGGTGCAGGCACTATACTAGAGTGACCATATACAAAAGAAGGCAGGGCCCCTGCAACTTTAACTGTTGTGATGAAGAGGGAATTTCACCAGAAACTAATTGCATACAAATGACACTGGCTGAAATTCCCTTTTCTCTACAACTGTTAAAGTTACATGAGCCCTGCCCTCCTTTTCATATGGTCAGCCTATTGGGGCAATCTTTTAACACCCTAATTCTGAAAACAGGCTATGCCAGTTTTCAACGTCAGGGCACTGGGTTTGCGTTAGGTTCTTTAAAAAAAATCCTTGGCATCTTTGGGAACATGTTCTCTTTTCACATTCCATCCATACAGAGGATGCAAAACTAAGAGCAACAATAACTTTAATATATAAAGTGTACTGAGAAGAAATCATGCAGCCTATTGCATCTAGTAAGATTGAACAGGAAATTGAAAGCACTGTGTTTGAGAGTGGACTCAGGCATTTCCTGGAATGGCAAGCTAGGAGGGCCAATACACTTCATGTCCAATCTTTCAATAGCTGGCACTTCTAGTCAAATGATCTTAGGTAGCAGGGTTTGGAGGAAAGGAAAGGAAAGGAAAGGCAAGACCTCTGCCTGAGACCTGCAGAACCTAAGTGTAGACAGTACTGGGGCAGAAAGTCCAATGGTCTGACTCACTATAAGGTAACGTACTATGGAATATTTTCCTGGCTTCTCTACATTCTGTCCCTGAGGAGGGTTCCATGGTGCTACAGAGCTCTACACGTATCACTTTAAGATGATAGTTTCTACCCAGGGTCAAACAAAGTTAAAAGAAATGCATGCAGGAAAACTTTGCGCTTTGTTGCACATATCGGCACCAACAAAATTCATCTCGAGGTTTTCTACTTGCTGAGTGCCTCCAATAAAAGCCCTGAAGCAAAGACGATAAATTTCCGTGAATGGAAAGTAGTCAAGCTGAAAAAAAGTCATTCTTTTGTAAGTCAATAGTGTAATATCTAGAATTTAGCACGTGCCGAAGTATGATATTAAAGCTCAACAGAAATAGCCCCAGTGACCTTCAACATGGGCCCCTGGAAAGTGAAAATATATTCCGTACCATCTCAGATGGCCTGCAGAGTCAGCGAATATACAGCCGTTAGTGAACATATCTTTTAGTTTTATAATGTACTTAGAAGCCTAATCAATAAACCTGACTTTGGGAAATGCAATCCTCTTCCTCTCGCTGAAGAAGAAGAAAAAGTGATTTATATCTTTTGGAAATCTAGTTAAAAAGTAGATTTCCTGTTTTTTTAAATAAACTGTAGAGTACCAATAATAAAAAGAGCAGCAGCAGCAGCAGCAAAGTGCTTCTGTCATAGAAAAAAAAGACAATTATTTCCTCATTGTAAATGATTCTGTTACATACCTACCAAGCCCTCAGACTGGCTTTCACTCAGCCTTCTGTCATTTGATAAGAAGATGCTCAAAATATGGAATTTGGCAGTAAGGAGGATTTGTTGTATCACAGGAGTGTCACACCTGTGCTGGATCAGATTGAGCAATTCCTTTAAAGTTGACTTGGCAATTGGGGGTAACAAATGACTAGATTTGTCAGCTTGGGGCAGAACAATCATATACTCCAATTATGTCAGGGGAGGGGGAGATACAGGACATACTAAAAGGAAGGACACTGAATGGCCATTGGAATGCATTGGTTCATTCTGAATGGCCATAGGAAAGCGTCGGAGGACCTTAGGGATCATCTGCAAATCAAAATACTTAAAGGGGATAAACATTTATTTTTCATAGAAAACAACACAGAATAGTAATAATACAAACTAATAGAGTGGTTTTATGAAACAACTATTACTCCCCAACACAGTGGTTTCTAGGGATCAACTCCAAATACAAAAATAAATCAGAATGCAATAAACAGAGGGTATAATGCTTTATATAATGCTTTCTCTTAGCACCAGTTTTAAAAGACCCAGATATGGGGAGGAGGGTTTGCCAAAAACTGCCAAAGGTTATTTCCATATTTCCATCTGCCTCTCCTCCAGCACCCACTCATTACAACATGCCTGTATTTCCGAATGGCCATAGGAATACATGGAAATGTTACTACAAGACCCTTAAGAAACAATCGATTGTGGAGGTTGAAATTAGCACCTCAAGCATCCTAAGAGTCTATCTCTGATGCATGCTCCATTGGAAAGGGCCCATGCTTGTGCATGGCTACAATATCAGGCTATCATTGAGAATGGCCATAGGAAAGGATTAGGTTGTGACAAGTGCCTCCCAGAAAAGAGCATGAGCTCCCAAACTGCTCATGGAGGTTCAAATTAGTACCCTAAGCATCCTCTTAGTGTCTTACTACAGGTAAGGAGCATGAGTGGGGGGAGGGGGAGGGGAAGGGCCCCACTTACCTGCTGGGGCACCTGCTTCTGTCCGCTGCCATCTGCTGTTCCCGTCATTACCTGGCGTTATGACGTCATTACCTGGCGCTCTACTGATAACTAGGCTGCAAAGCCTGTTTCTCAGTAGACGGGACCAGCGGACGGCAGCGGACGGCAGTGGACGACCCTGGCAGGTAAGGAGTGCAAGTGGGGGGAGGGACAGAGAGGGGGGAGTTAGGCCCCCACTCACCCACCCCCATGTTTTCCTCATAGGCTTGCATTGGGGGAAAGCTTTCTTTCCCCCAATGCAAGCCTATGGCGAAAACACCTAAAATGGAGTCCAATCCGAAAATTGGACTTCCGATTTTTGGATCGGGATCGGGTCCGATCTGATCCAAAAAGCCTCCGATCTGATCCGACACGCCAATCCCGGTTCTGATCCCAGTTCCGATCCGATCCAGGGGGTCCATGTACATCCCTAATTATAATATTCAAAATGTTTCTACCAAATGATCTGCACAACTTCATAGATATGGAAAGGATGACATAATGAAATTATTATTACTAAGCCTAAGGGTGGTCATGTGTAGGTGGATATATTGATGCGTGCAGTTTGCTTCTACTTATTGTTTTTCCAGCCTGCTTTTCAGCCCATGTCATCTCTGCTTGTTTTCCTCATCAGTTGTTGTCATATTGGATCTCTCAATTATAAGTCCCTTTAGGGAAGAAACTTATGTGTAGTTCCTTGGGAGAATGGAGCCCTAATCAGGTTGAGGCATGAAATAAATTATAAACATTCCTCTAGTACAGGAGTGAGGTACATCACTTTAATGGAACAGGGGGAACTATTGTCATTGTCATGATTAGAGATGATTAGAAGGCTCCATTTTCCTATGGTTTCCAATCCATCATGTTCCCAAATCATTAGAGCTCCATGCTTATCAATATTTTAAAAACAACGTGAAAAATTAATCACTGGCGATGCAGTCAAATCTCATGTGTGGTGCATACCCTTGAACTGCTAAGGTTATCTTCAACAAACGTGTTACTGGAGACTGCAGGGGATTAATCCCACTGAAAGGTGATACAGAAAAGTATTCTCTTCTGTAGCAAACCCTTCTTTTGCTGAATACGATCTCTTTGGTAATAGAAAATAAAGACGTAAGCGATTCGTCCAGTAGTTTTGGGTTCTTGCTTTCTTCAGTGGACACAGCAACATTAGTGTTTTCAATCTGTATGTTTGTCACAGTCTGCTTTGCTCCGTGGCTTAGAGAGTGACATGGAGCCTTGATGGTGAGTTCTTAGTTCCAGCTGCCAGGGCCGGCATCAAGAATAGGTATGGTTGGGCACGTGCTGAGGGCCCACACCCCAGCAAGGGCCCATTGACAAGAGCCCTCTGGACTTACTCCACCTCAATAGAAGCTGCTTATTCACCTGCCTCTTGCTGTGGCCCAGACAATGGTGGTGGTAAGAAGGAGGAGCTGTAGATGTTACTGCCTCCTTGCTCACTGGCTCTCCATATGTCAATAAAGCAGGTGGTAGCAATGATAACAAAGAGGAGGAGTAACAAGCCTTGGTGATAATGAAGGCGAGAAGATAGATTCACTGAGGGAGGAAGTTCATTGCCTTGCCCAAGGGCCCCCAAATACCTGGAGTTGGCATTGCTAGCTGCTCTACCTTAATTTCATCTTGCTTGCTTCCTGAAGTTTCTGCAATATCCTCCTTTTGTTCTCCATAATTCCATACTTCTCTATTCCTGAGCATTCCTTAAAACTGGTGATAAGTGTATGTGGATGGCAATGAATTATCTGGTTTATTGATAATTATAGTGAAAACTTTTTCAAAATATATAAAAAATGTAGCTATGATTTTACCCTGGAGCAGAGGGCTTGGGCATTTAAA
The DNA here is from genome assembly GCA_029215795.1 of Anniella stebbinsi. NCBI lineage: Eukaryota > Metazoa > Chordata > Lepidosauria > Squamata > Anniellidae > Anniella > Anniella stebbinsi. The sequence continues at coordinate 188,906,782 of JARDYH010000002.1, forward strand.
GCATAAATAGAAAGCAACCAATTGTGGTTGTCTTCAAACTAGGGGTGTATAGAGTGAGTAAAATCCATTCTGTGTGTGTTTCGCAGATGGTAAGATGCCTTTCATTCCATTGTCTGCCCATCAACAGAATCAGATTTTTTAAATTTCCAAACTTGCACAAGTTTGCACATGCAAAAATGCACACATTCTCCCAAATGTACATTTTCATGCTTTAGCCTATGGGGAAAATACACATTTTTGGCCAGTTTTTTTTAAAATGCATATTTTTTTATGATGGGTTTTGTGGAAAATTCACAATGGTTGGAAAAGCTGGTCCAGTGTGGAATCCATGGGTCAGATTCATAAAAATCTGAACTCATTTGGTTCTGTTGTGGATTTCACTGACATCCCTAGTTCAAAGTGAGCACTCATATTGTATGCATGAGATTCTTGTGCAAATACTTTTAGCTATAAGAGAGGGAGAGAAAGAGAGTTCTATTACTACCAAATGTGTTTTCCTATTTACTTTGTTAAACTGTTGAAAGAAACTGATCAGCATCGATTCTATATGATCTGCCAATCAATCCGAGCAAACCTCAGCAAACCATATTTAATTCTAGTTGCAATGTGCTTTCCTTAACCTTGTGTTGTATTAATTTTATTTTAAAGCAACACCTTTTGAGGTAAATAAGGCCCAGATAATAAGCTTAGTATTAGCAAACAATTTCACAGACAAAGATATTATTCAGGTAAACACTCAAAAGTAAACCTGCATTTGTACACATTTCCCTTTAGATTTGATATGGTGTGTTAGAAGCAGTATGGGGCTAAATTCTCTCTGGATGCCATATATAATTTCCACAACACAAACAATCTGCAAAATAAATTAGGAAAAGGTTTTAAGTTTTCCCCCAATTATAAATATATGCAGCTTGGAATGTAAATATTTGGGATCATTTCATGTACTTGGGATTTAGGTTTAATGGATCCACCAATGACCCAAAGCGGTGGATCAGAGACCAAGTTCCTTGAGAAAGGGATTATTATAATACTATATTCTGAGTTTAGAATGCGTTCACTAAATACAAATTGATACAAAAGTAATAAATTAGAGTGCTAATGACAAAACATTAAAACTGAACCTATCACTGCATTTAATGTATCCCAATAAACAGCAGCATAATGCACTGAACCCCCCCCCCCCAGCAACATTAAGTGAACATTGTCAGTTATAATAGCTTTAACACATTATGATTCAGTAGGCCAGGAATTGTAAGATGACACAAATTTTAAAACCAGATTAGAACAGCTCTAAACACATGCTCTTAGTAAAGGCCATTGGTCATGTTGACTTGGGATTGTCACCTGCTGCCAATATATGTTCCACACCAGGATCAAGCAAGGGCAATTGGTGTGTTTTCCTGGGATAGGAAGGAAATAAATCCCCTCCAGTCCAGAATTCTGTGACCTTTTTCACACATTGGACCTGCAGGTTAACACAACATTAGCCTATTTAGGTTATTTAAATAGCTTACTTGAACATACAAGTGGGGATACACTGCTAGCCCCAGCTCTAATATCCTGTACGTGATGTTGCTTTCCAAGGATTTGCTTGATATCAAGGCCATCCTGTTGTCAAAGCCTGGGTGAGGAAATTGCGGAGCGAAGGATGAGAAATGAAGAGGCGACACAAGAGTTGGGATTAAACATGGGCCACTTTATTTATTCAACAAATAAGCAAAAGGGGGAGGTGAACCTAAGCGGGCATTTTGCCATGGCCAGCTAGGCCATTGTAGGGATCGGGCGAGACATTCATGGCCCGGGAAGTGGTGCCTGCACTTTCGCCACCCCACGAGCTTCCTCAATCTGAGGTGGGAGGCCTTCCGGTGTCGTCTCCCCTCATGCTGCAGGGCTCTGAGTAGACGAGAAGGGTTGGCCTCAAAGGTAAGCCTTATCCCCCCAACTGATGCCGCAGGGCTCTCAGTGGTTGGCCTCAGGCGTTACCAATCACCCGAACAGTGCCAGTGAATGCTCACCATTAATAAAGCATAAAAATGCCCGCACAGGGGGAGACAAGTCTCAGCTTAGTCTGCCCCTCCCCCTCCCCCTTGAAGAATTACTTCGCGGAGGCCACCTTGCAGGTCTGATAAAAACAAATCATTTCCAAGCTGTGACAGGTGCACCCCGTCGCGCCTATACAGCTTCCTCCTAGAGCAGCTGATGTTAAGATGCTGTATGCTAACGTCCCCATGCAGCGTCAGGGTTTTAAAGATCTCGGTGTTGACCCTTTTATGAGCCTTCTCTATAGCAAGAGGATCGCAACTGACCCTCCAATGCAGCCGGGGCAGAATGCAGGACCAAATGATCCTAATGTCGGGCCATAGCTGGCGTAATCGCTGAAAATCTGCCATAGCTTGCAAAACAACAGCCTTGCCTTTCATCAGGCCCAAATCATTTCCCCCTAAATGAATAAGCAGAATTTCCAGGGGGAGCAAAGCAGAATGATGCTGCAGCAAGGTGGGTATGAGATTCTCCCACCGCATACCACGTTTCCCGAGCCAACGAATGGTAGCGTGCTGACTCAAGCTGAGCTGGGATCCAAAGCTGGAACTGGACACCCACATGCTGGCACAAAAAACCATGCTGTGGCTGCATATGGAAACCTGCACAGGTGCAGTAGCCACTGGCAGATCTAAAACAAACATGAAAATGTTAGCACATGCCGCTTATTCCCTATTTAGCAATTTGCCTCACGTACGTCTTAAACGCTGCGGAATGCCATCTGCCCAGAGCTTGAATCTGTGAAGGGGAAAACCCTAAAGATGCTGTGGTAGAAGCTGCCCCAATGCAGAAAGAGTGTGTGCCAAACGTTGCTGCGCGCAAACCTAAAGCATCGAGGGCCCTCCTCATAATTGCCCAAAACTGATACTTGGTGAGTGGAGTGTAATCCTGATGGCAAAACAAGAAACCAGCAGTGGACCCTCGCAAAGCCACAAAAGCTGTCAAAGCTCTTACCGGGCATAGCTCCGAATTGGTAGAAGGGAAGAGGGTAACCCAGCTTCCTCTACCCATCTGGTCCATTTTTGACTGCCTGAGATGTAACTGGACCTCACGTTCCTCTAGGCGCAGGTCAGAGAACTGCAATGCCCTAGCAGATCTGTCTTCCTTAGATGAAGCCAGAACCTCAGAAATACGAAATGCCCCGAAGAAAGTCGTTAGAGCTGCAGCATGAAACAGGCCTGACTCGAATTGAGAGTGGCAAAGAAGCAGCCACAGAGCCTGCAGACCAAGTAAAATATCAGGGGACAGTGGAAGTCTAGCATCAGAAGTGCGTGGGGCTTCCTTTGCCCAGCCATTCAAAGACCTGCGCATGCGGAAATCTGAAGTGCAATCCCCCATGCCGCGTGCCTTTGCCATAAATGCTAAAGCAGCCAGCTTAAGCGATATTGTGCGTGCTGAAAGGCCCCTTTTTTTGGATCTTACGCAAAATTGGAGGACATGTTCCATGGGTATGGGCCACTGAAGCTGAAGGTGATTAGCTAATCGAAAGGCTTGAAACTCCCTACCTGCCTTTTGATATGCAGCCCTGGTGCTAGGCGCCAAGGACTGCCATATAGCCTGATCTATCTCCTCTTTCCAATCAGCCAAAGAGTTGGAGGCATGATCTCTGGCCTCGGAAGAGCCCAGGGAGCCAATTCCCGGAACCTCTGAACCTGGTGTCGTGACAAAGTGTCCGCTGTATCGTTATTTAATCCCGGTATATGCTTTGCCCGAAAAAGAATATTATGTCTCAAACAATGCAAAGTAAAAACTCTAACTAGGTCCATGATGCGAGGATTGCGCGAGGAAAGAGAATTGATGACCTGCACTGTGGCCTGATTATCGCACCAGAATAAAACAGTGGAGTTAGCCATGTCGGCAGCCCATAAATGCGCCACCACAACTATAGGGAATAACTCCAAAAAGGTGAGGTCCTTGCACATGCCATCAGAAACCCAATCCTCGGGCCATTGCTCCGCGCACCATTTATTTCTCCAAATGACTCCCAAACCCCATGAACCAGAGGCATCCGAATGAACCTGAAGTTGTGCTTCCACCAAAAGCTCGCGCCTCCAAAAAGATACGCCATTGAATTTTCAAGAAAATCCAACCACACCATAATATCAGCTCGCATATCCCTAGTGACACGTGTTCTATGGTGTGGCTTGCTCAGGCCCGACATGGCTGAGCACAGGTGACGCAAAAAGGCATGCCCAGGGGCAATTACCCTGCATGCAAAATTTAGGTGACCCACGACTTCTTGTAATTGCTTCAGCGAAACTTTTTTATCGCTCATGATGCTCTGTAATTTATTGCGCAGGGTGTGTAGCTTGTCCATAGGTAAGCGACAACACTGCTGCGTAGAATCTAATTCAATACCCAAGAACTTAAGTACCGTAGATGGGCCCTCTGTTTTTTCGTGCGCCAGTGGAACGTCCAGCTCCTCGCATAATGCACAAAAAATGCCCATCACGCGCTCACAATGTGGGCTTCCAGCTGGCCCCGAGAACAGGAAGTCATCAAGATAATGAATGACATCACGTGTTCCCACCCTCGAAATGAGGGCCCATTCCAGGAAAGAGCTGAACGTCTCAAACATAGCGCACGAAATGGAGCATCCCATTGGCAGGGCATGATCTATGTAAAATTGTCCATGAAAGCAAAAACCTAATAAATTAAAGTCCCTGGGGTGGATGGGTAAAATGCGAAAAGCTGCCTTTATATTGCATTTTCCCATCAAAGCTCCGGCCCCATTTTTCCGCACCATGCACACAACCGAATCAAAAGAAGCATATCTGACCGAGCTCAAGCCTTCCGGGATTGCGTCATTTATGGAGGCACCCCTTGGAAAAGATAGGTTGTGTATCAACCTAAATTCTCCTGGAACCTTTTTGGGAACTGGGGGGGTCGAAAATGGCCCCAGCACCCTTCCTGCACGTACTTCCTTCTCTATTTTTTCCCGAGCAATATGTTCCATTAAACTAATAGATTTCTGATTCTTAGCCAGTGAACTGCGTCTAATGCCTTGGAATAGAATACAAAATCCATCCCGAAAGCCCGCACTAAGATACAGTGCTTCGCGCTGCTTAGGGTATAATGCTAACAGCTTATTAAGAGGCTCAAGTTTGACTGGGCTGGGCCCCTTTGGAAGGAGGTTGTTGCCTCCCGGGACGTCTGGTGCCCTGTCCTTCCCTAATGGGCCATTTTCCGCCCTTATTTTTGAAACAATTTGCTGCAGTGTGATGGCCGGAACATATTTGACACTCATGCCTGTACTTGCAGGGGTTGCGATTGCAAACTCCCTTGTTAAAGTCCCAACAGAGTGGGCGGTGTTGAACCACCTGACCTGCGTACCCCCGAGAGGTGGACGCGGGCTGTTGCTTGGCCAAAATATGGCCGCTATCCACCCTATCACCAAAACCCGGCCGTGCTGGCATCATGAACTGTAACCACAGATCATGATCTTTAACATCCCAGCGAAGGGTGTGGTCAAATGCCGCTCTGCGACGAAATGATTTGTCATAAGCCATCCAGGCCCCGCCCTCATATTCAGAATACGCTTGTTAAATCATGTCGAGGTATTTTGTTAGAATAACCCCTTTTCCCGGGAAGCGCTGGAGCACTACACCCATATAAATGCGAAATCCAGGGAGCCAATTGGCCCATGTGCGGACCACCCTCTTCTTCTTAATCCTTTCTGCCTCCTTATCAGCGCCCTTTTCTTTCTCTGAACTCTCCTGTTCATGAAACAGCAAGGAGAATATATCTACATACTCCTCTTTGCAAATCTTTTCCCTGGTTGCAGGGAGCAAATGATAGCCCAGAGGTACAGATGTGCTTCCTGTAGGAATAGTATCACAACTGGCACCAGCATACGGATCCCTGACCTTGCCAGACGCTAGCGCAAGCTGTCACCACATCCGTGGCCTGGGGGGGCTGCATTAGAAGCTCCTGAAGTAGACTCCCTGAAGCATTCAGCTCAAGTGACCTTGTAGGTCCTGCGCTTAATTAACCAGCCTGTTGTAAATTAGATGCTGCGACAGAGGGAGTACTTGGGGAAACCGATGCTTGAGGTGTCATGAATGGTTGAGCTGCATTCCCAGAAACAGGTATCCCCATTCCAGCCAGCCAGGGTAATAAATCCCATTGTGCGGGAAAGGTGTTTGCTACCTGCAATTGTATTACAGTGTGTTGTGTCTGTTGTTCACCTTGCACTGTGGGCCCTGTTCCTAGCACCGGAATGCTGGACTGAAGAGCTGATTCTGAAGGAGCCGCCGCTCTCGGCTCGATGTTAGCGGAAGGGGTGGAGGACTGGATAGCGCTCGCATCCGGATCTGACACCTCCCTTGTGGGTCCACCAGAAGAAGCCTCAACAACCTTTAACCTGGCTGAAAGAGCATCCCAGAAGTCATCCTGCCTTTTCTTCCTTGTTTGTCTCCGACCCGCATGAGTGTGTGGTTATCAGGGGAGCCTGAATACCTTTCTCTTTTTCCAATGTTTGCAATCTTGTTAAAATATCAGAAACATGGGGGTCTAACTCTTCCTCGGAGGAGGAATTTTCAATAGGCCTTCCCCGTTTAGTTGATTGAACAGGAGCCTTTCCTTTGCCCTTCTTTCCCCCAACACCTTTTTTTGGTGGCATGGTGAATGCCGGGCAACACCCCCAAAACAATTTAAATCCACTAAAGACTAGAGAAAATATAAAACTTAACTGACCCGCTAAAATAGAAACAGATCAGCCAGAAGGTTGACTGAAACGGATTAATAGCTGCAGGCAAAAGGCCAACAAGCCTCCCCAATTCTTTTTTACCCCCCAACGAACTATATGGCCTCAAATATCAAATAGCCACCTTTAAAGCCACCCACAACCATCGAGATGCCACTGGGCCAACACTGCTATGGTGTAAAAGTTGGTTTAGCATTGTCACCCAAACGAGCAATGCAAACCGACCTGTCAAGCTCTAGAGCCAAACAGCGAGAAAAAAGGGGGGCTATACCCACACTGTGCTGATTCCGGGGGGGGTGGTCACGTTGGGTGGGTTACAGAATGGTGGCTGGGCCGATATCAAGGACCATGTACTCCGGGCCCAAAGGCCTCTGTTAGAGCTGAGAAAGGCTCTATTCTCCGCCCCCTTTAACAAACGCCTTGCCGGCTGGTCTCGCTGCTGAAGGCACGGGCCTCCACCCTGCCTAAGCGAACCGCCCGTTCGCTCCCCCGACACCCAAAGAAAACCTGCCAGCTCGAAGGCCTAGTAGAAAGAGGGGGCCAGCAGATGCCGCCAGTCCCTGCTTTCCCCCTTCTTCCTGCTGTCGTCCGCCGGGTCGCCCTGCAAGGCCGCGCCAACTGCTTCGTGCACAGCCGTGCACCACCGCCTGTCACCAAGATGCCGACCACCACTGCACCGCTTGACCTCTGCAGGCTCAGCCTCCTCTGCGCCGCTCGACCTCCGCTGCGCCGCTCAGCCTCTGCCGCGCTGCTCGGCCACCGCTGCACCGCTCAGCCGCCGCCGCTGCTCCACCGCCGGGTCTCCACTGCTTCAGCCGCCGTCGCCGCTTCTTTGCCACAGCTTCTCTTCGCTGCCCAGCCACGCAGCAAGAAGTGGAGATGTGGAGGGGTCCTGGCTTTAAATATCCCTTGACCCCTCCCCTCTCCGGTGGCACCACCCGGGGCCAGCCAATTGCAGGCCCCCACGTCTCCTCACCCCATCCTCGCCTGCAACCTCCTCCCCCCGCCTAAGCAAGCAAGGCGGGAAAGGGTCTTTGTCATAGTGCAGGCCACAGTCAGGGCAGAAGTAGACCAAAGCAGTGGAGGCTGGTAGCTCCAATGTCCGTGGGGTGGTGAATCTGTCCTGGGTTTCAGTCAGAATGCTAAAAGAGCTATCCAAGGTGCTTCTGCACCTTGGATAGATCCTTTAGAATCCTGACTGGTTTTGACTGAAGCCTGGAGTGGACACCCCACCCCACGGACCTCAGAGCCACCAGCCCCAACTGGCCTGAAGAGGGCTCTGCACGCCTCTGCCACAATGTCCCCTTTGTCTTTAAAATCAGACCACATCTCCCATATTCTACATCAGGGGTATCAATTTGAGCCAAATCTGGCCCACTCAGGGGCCTAATCCTGTTCCCCACATGGCCACACTCCCTTTACCATGACTGCAAATTGTTTCATGGTTTTCCAGCTTTTGTTCTCTTTTTTTCACCACCTCTTGAAGCACCTCTACAAAGGCTTTGGGGCTGTAGGCTATAATATGCTGGTATTGAAGAACTGTAACCTAAAGTATGCTGGTATTTTGTTAATATTTTGGCCCCACCCACCACTGGAATGCTGCCCCCCCAGAGCTTCTTTGAAATGGATTTCAGCCCTTGAGCTGAAAGAGGTCCAGCTCATCATGATTTAGCAGATTCACATCTGCCAATGTCACAGATAGTTTCTTCCTGAAAGAAAATGGTAAGCACATATCCTGCATGAGCCAAGCGCACAACTATCTTGCTTGAGGGAGCAGTTCTTATTCTATCCTGTCTCTTTGTTATTGATGAATGAGCTGCCTGTCTTGCATTTCACAAACAGAGCCAGAAGTTCAGCTTCTGGCCTCAGCCTCAGAGTCAGGAGACTAATTCCAAAAAGGATGCCACACTGATAAAATGTGTGTGAGCGAGAAATGGCAGCTCCATCTATGAAAACAAGGTATCCCAGGTTTAAGGATGTAATGATAATGATGGCTCTATGCTATCTCCAGCAGCAGAGGCAATATGTCCATGTACACCAGTTGCTGGGGAACATGGGCAGGAGGGTGCCATTGCACCGTATCCTGCTTGTGGGTTCCCAGGTGACAGCTGGTTGGCCACTCTTTGAACAGAAAACTGGACTAGATGGACCCTTGGCCCATAGGTGTGCACAACACATTTCATTAGGGTGTGCACCCAGATTTTTAAAAATATTTATTGAATGCTCAGTCATAAAGGGCATTATTTTTATTCGTTTATTTATTAAACACTGTAGACACTGATGCCCTACTCTGCATTTGGAGTAGGTGGGGAGGGGTGGGAGAACGGGAAGATGCTACTCAAGCCCCAGCATTGGTGGGGCTTTGTGGTGACACTGGCTGGAGGAGGAGCTTACGAGGTGATATTAGTCTTCAGGGTCCCTCCTCCTGGCCCCCTTGAAGTGTGGCTCTCAGCAGAGAGGCTCCCAGCAGAGCGATTCCTTTTCACTCCTGCTGCCGGGAGCAACAGCACGTTGTCAGGGACAGTGGCAGCAGAGCAGCCGGAGGACTATTCTTGCTGTGTCTGGATCTCCCTCTGGATCCCTACTCAATGGCCCCCTCAATTCAGTGCTTATTGCTTGAGACATTAGGGTGTGCCTGGGTACACCTGGCACACCCCTTGCACACCCCTATGCCTTGGTCTTATCCACCATAACTCTTCTTATGTTCTTATGATAAGATAGAAATGTACTTATCAAATTCAACTGCTCTAAAACACGAACAAAACTGGAGTCTCTCAAAAATGGTTTGTGTTGATGGTATATGTAGAGCAAAAGGGTCCAAGAACTCTGCCTTCCATTAAATATTCCAATTTCTTGGTTTGTTAGCTTTAATGCTATTACTCACTGATGGCATATATGTTGGGAATGCAATGACACAATCTGGCCATGATGTTTATGCTGGTTTTTAAAAACATTTATTTGACAATTTCTCAATAGCCTTAAGGTGAGGAAATAGGTTTTCCTGTCCTTGTTCTGGATTATTAAATTAAACAATCCAATAAAAGCTACAGTTTCTGAAAAAGATTGCCACAATGAGTAAAGGAGTTAGATATTGGCCTCATTGCTTTTGAATCCAAATGCTCAAGGTGGCCTTAGCTACTCAGAGGACTGAGCAGCAAGCCACTTCACAATTCACACTGTAGCTAGGGTAGAAGGATCCATTACTGGGGTGGGCAGACATCAGGTTTTCAGGATCTACTTGATTTTTGATTTTTTTACTGGAAACCCAAGGTCAATCAACTGGAGCCTGGTGTAAAGCCATATATGTAGAATTGAGGAATCTGTTTTGCACAACAGAACTGAATGGAGCTCCTAGTCCTTCCACACAAAAATATACTCCTGAGTTATCCCAAGACCTCTTCGTTTCAGCAGTATAGTTTAGATTGTTGTTGGTGAGCCATTTCATGGCTCCAATTGTTAAGCAATTTGGAGTCATAAATCCTTGCCAATCAATTGCGAGCCACCCAGTGATCTACAGGTAGATCCAGATCTGCTTGCTGCCTGCCCCTTATTTAATACTGGAGGAAACATGGAAAGTGCGGAGGGAAGAGAAAGGTTTTGAAACATAAAACGAATATGTGCTCCCTAATCACATTCTTTGGGAGATACATGCTTTACCTTTACACATTTGCCACTGTAAATCTGGCATATCTTGGCTGCTGCTCAAACTCCACTTCTTGATGAACTAATTAAGATTTATTCAATTTTATGCAGTTAGCCTGCCTTCATGTCTCTATCTCTTGTCAACTGTAGGATGCTATTTCCTGGGGACTGTGTCTGCCACAAGTATTTTGCCTATTTAGTCAACTTATCCTAGACACTCATACTTAGATTAGGAGGCACTTCCATTTCTTTTAGACTTCAACATATTTTAAACTTGACTGACTTCCCCCTGTCTCCAAGTTTCCCTTTTTAGCACTTCTATTCCCTGTGCAGTCTTATCTCTGACCCACATTACATTGTTCTGTAGACTTGCAATCTTTTCCTCTAAGCTTTTGGCAAGACAGTTCTTATTCCCTGCTTGCCTTGTTCTGAGCAGTTTTAAATTAGTTTTGAAAATTTTCTAATTCATTCTGACCTATTTCCTGTCTATTGGTGTGTTTAGCAAGACTTCCTATCATTCTTCATAGCCTCTGCTCTGCCTTTTAGCTAATATATATATTTTCATCCCAAAATAGAGAGGGCAAAAAAGGAGATCAAGCTCCAACACAGAACCCAGTCCCACAGGTATGCAATAGCACAAGCATCAAATGATGACTCCTTCTACCACTTCTTTATTTCAACACCCAGTGCTATCATTATCACACACAAAAGAGACTATTTGCTCTTTTCTTTGTGCACCATATAGCTGCAACTGTCATTAGACATCCAGGTTCTAAATTAGACCTTCATGCCTCTCTGCTTAAGCAGAGAGGGTTTCAATACTGCTAAATTTATATGAACGATGGTTCTCTCTTTATCCCTTTCAGAAAAAAAAGGAGTAGCAGTATGTCTTCTTTTTCTGTGCAAATGTACTGGGCATAAATGGCTCACTTAGTATGCACCTTATCCTGGCAGTCTGTTTAAGCATAACCTGACCATCAGCAAATGTATGTCCAAATTGCATTTGAGCCTTTGCTCAAGGAAATCAGGATTAAATCAGGATTAAAAGGACAATAGCGTTAGATGTGAAGCCTGCTATAATGAAGTTCAGACTTGGCAAATAAATTAGGTGATTATCTACTGAAGGTCTGCACACCATTCAAGAATCATAATATGGACAAACCAGTCATTTTGGTTTCTCTGTGTTTCTCATTTTTTCGAATCCTTAGTTTGTTCTGTCCTATTTCTGCCTCGGTTTGTGACTTTTTGTCACAATTTTCTGCATAAAAATTAGTATGCATTTTGTGTGCATTTCTCCTAATATTTTTGCCTTATATATCATTTTTTTGCAAGCAGTTTTCATTCCTTCATTATTACATGTCTATACTGTCCAATAGCCAAGGCTCTTTGAGCAGTTAAAAAAAAAATTTAAACCCTCAAATAAAATATATAAAACCTTTAACATACAAAAATGTTAAACAGTTTGAAATAGCTAAAAAAACATTAAAACATAAACTCCCAAGGTTTGATAAAACCCTAACATTACAAACATTTCTTCTAATATAATTTTTGGGACATTTTGTTTAATTAATATACACATTTTTGTACGCATGTCTCTCTAAAATGCACATTTATGTATGCATTATTTGTTCTGAGAATTGCATTGCAAAATTTGGAAATTAGCAAGTCTCAGAGACTAACTGTGTTCTGATTTATTTATTTATGCCTTTCTATCAAGAAAGTGGCACTCAAGGTGGCTTACTCAAGATGGAATATATCTTGATTTTGAAAGTACACATTTGCTGTTATTTTCAAATGCCACTGAAATTCACTCCATCCCTAAAGCAGATATTATTTCACCAATACCCATATCAGTCACATTCAGGTTGCATCATGGATATTGTACTCTAATTGCATCTGTTTATATAGAATCAACCTATAGGACTTGTTTAAGGAGCCATAATGCCAGTGATGGTTCCACCCTATACCATGGCCCTATGAAATAAGTTGAGATCCTGGACAGTGAAGTTGTTATGGATGCAGGAGTATTGTCCTACATCTTACATCCATCGACCAGCAACAACTATTGGCCTGATAAATAAAGACAACATGCACATGACTCTAAACTCTGTTCTCTGTATTGTCTAAATATACCCTGTGTTAAGTCCCCATGCCAGTGCAAGCATTGCCCAGAGAGATGCAAAACCGGAGTTTAATGGGCACTGGCTTAGCCAGCATTAAAAAAAAGGAGACAAATTTGTTGAGGATAGGTCTATCAATAGCTACTAATCAAGAAAGCTAAATGGACCTTTGAATGTTAGAAGTAGTGTACTTATTAATACAAGATTCCAGGGACAAACACTGGAGGTTGTTGCATTCATACTCTGCTGATGAACTTCCTCTGGCCATGCTGGACACAGAACACTGGACTAGATGGGCCTTTGGTCTGATCCAGCAGGGCTCTTATGTTCTTAGAAGGTAACCTACCATCTAATCTGACTGAATCCTTTGGGAAGCTGATTACACACCTTACTGATGGTGCTGTCAGGGCAGGATTTTGAGCAGATGTCTTGGGCTCCACTCACCAGAGTGAGCAGGAGGGCCCCTCTATGCAGCAAAAAGCACAATAGCTACGTCTTTTTTGTAATTGTGGGAATGGCTGGCTGTTTTAATCCTACCATATTTGCACGTTAAGGGAAGGTTTAAATAAACGATACTGCTTTGAAATTCATCTTTGGATGCCATTTAAAGTACATTAACAATACATTTTTTTAAAAAAAGATTGAGGGTTTGTGATTTTAGCTTCCAGCAAAGTCAGCCTTTAAAGTAAAATTTGGTTTTTGAATCTTTCCTCGAAGCTACACATCTGGGCAGTTCAATACGTCCAGGAGGGAGATAGAAACGGAGCCTTATCAGGCATTTACTTGGAGTGCTTTCATCTCCTTGGCACTTTAGTTCAATGCAACTGTGTATACAGAAGACAGATTGGTGTTTAAGCTCCTGGTGGACCACATAATATTGCTCTTTCTGCTGGCGACGGTAAGGAAATCCTGCCAGCTCCTCTTCAGAATGGCTCACTGGGAAATGGCAAGTGAAGAATGAAACAGGAATAAATGTTTAGAATGCAGTTTAGGGAATGGACCTCTTTTATTCACTTAATCTATCGGTCCCTGTGACTACCACCATATTCTCCAATCTGAATCAAAAGCCATCCGGTTTTGCTTTCTTCCCTTGCCAAGCATATAAGTGATGTTTGGTCACTCTGTTGCAATGGGAGTTTTGCGACTGATGCCAGTGGACTCCGGCTTTTCCTGTACACTGTGGGCTTGTATCATATTGTCCTCATAATTTTCTGAGCTCTTCACAAGTGGATGTTTCACAACTGCCACTGCAAAGACAAGAGCTGTGTTTATGTTCCTCTCAGCAGAAGCAAACCCACATTGGGAAAGGGGCTAATATGTCTGCAGCAGACCTTGCCTGCAAAATTTCCTGGCCTCCCTGTAATGCTTGAGATCTGAGATCTTGAGCAACTGAAGCTTCATGGAGATGCTGCCTAATCCTATGCATGTCTACTTGGGAATAAGTTCCACCAGTGGAGTCTAGTGGCTTCAATTTCAGTGGGGCTGTGAATTCATTTTGGGTTTTAATCAGAACCAGCCAGAACTCTAAAGGAGCTATCCAAGGTGCTTGAACCCAGCCCCAGACTAGGTCCAGCACACTGGAAAGCTCCTTTAGAGTTTTGGCTGGTCCTGACTGAAACCCACAATGGACTCACAGCCCCACTGAAAACATAGCCACCAGGCTCTACTGAGTTCCACTGACTTCAGTGAGACTTAGTCCCAGATATGTGTGCATCAGATTGCAGGCTTCATCTTAACTTGATTGCTGGGAAGCTCTGGGAAGGAAGTCTGCCCTTCTCAGGGATGTGTGTACAAGCAAAACTCAAGTTTGTCAAAATTCTCCAAGTTCCACTTCAAAGTCCATTCAGTATTGTATCATATTGCAATCTTGTCCCCTTTTTTTGCATGAAAATTCTGCAGATTTCCATGCAGATTTCCCCAATTGTATGCATCAGTTGTGCACATGTTTGAAATGTGCACCTTCTTCTCCCATTGATACAAGTGCATTTGTGCACATTTTTCAAGAGTACACATTTTTTTCATGCACATTTTCCCAATGTCTGCATGCTGTCAAATGCAAATGTTTTGGTTCACAAATCAAATTGCAGGCTCGGAAGGGTACAGACTTTAACAGCAGATTGCACATTTCAGTCTGTGTTTGGTCCAGGAAGTGTGAACTGGGTAAATCCTGATCAAAAATGATCTGAAACAACTTTCTCATATGCCCCTAGTCCTGTTGCTTACTTAGGGGCAGCCTTAGTTCACTTGACGTACAGAAGAGCTGACTTACCATCACTTTTGCTTTGGCTGAGCAAGTTCAGCTTAGAAAGCTCCTGTTTACTGTCAACAACAGTCTCCAGAAAATCAACAACTTTATTTGGCAACTGTATCCAGCAAACTTCAGTGAAGAACTAAACAGTTTGTGTGAAAGTTATTCAGAAATTAGGAAAATTTATATTCTCCCACTGGTCAGTTAAACAATCACTGAAAAGTTGTGTTTTTTATTACGTGATTTTAGTAAATATGTAACTTTTAGAACAGTGAAATTTCTGGTGTTGGCCATGAATGTGAGAGTAAATAGTGTCGATTCTAGGGATGTGGTTTAATGTATATGAGGATTTGTATAAATGGCTGGTGGCTATATACAATAAAATTTACTACTACTACATTGAAAGTAAGCCAATGGGAGCTATGGCCACTAGCAATTTTGCGATGTGTGTGTGAGATTTTTTTTCGGGGGTGGGGGGAGAACCACAGCAAGAGAGATATGTTAAATTATAATTCAAATGATTTATTCAAGTTTTAAATTTAAATGTGTAAATACATGCACTGTTTAGTTTGTTCCTCATCAGAATAACAGCAGGAGGTAGGCATCTGAATGGAGAGCATACTAGTTGGATGGAAGTGGTGCAGCTGGAGAAAACAAATAATTGGAATTTTGCTCAAACTAGAGCAGATGTAATCAAAACCTACCTAGGAAATTGCCTGTTTTTTAAAAAACAACAACAACACATAAACAAATCAAGGGCAACATCTTCAAATACAAAATCTTAATTATTTCTAAGTAATTGAGGTATATGTTTCTAAAAGTGCTGAATTCCTAAGTAAATGTTATCCTAGGTTTGTTGTGATAAACCATTACAGAAAAATTAGATACTGAAAGTCATTGATACGTTATAGAATTTGGGCTGTTTCAGGTGGTGATGGTCCCATCTCTTTTGATTTCTCAAGATTTTTCATATGCCTGCAAATCTCAGGGTTACCTTGAATCTGCTGATACTTCTCTCATGTGCAGGGGTGGTGAGGATTTGGCTATTATATTCACATAAGGATGAGAACTTGAATTGGTTTTAGAAGGAATACTGATGGTGTTGTCCTTTCTTTGCATACAGCCGCAACTGATTCCTCTTCTTTTCAGAATCCCTCTTCTCCTTTCAATTTAGTATACTGTAAATCTTTGGTTGGACTAGTCTGTGATTAACCCAGGGTAATCTGAAATACTATCTTGAATCCTGCAATGGATTTGCCACAAATGTGCTCTTTTGGCAAGGGAAGGCCTATTCTAATAGAAGGGGCGGGGGGAGAAAAAAAGAAAATCAGATGAACCAAAGTGCTTGTTGTATATTGACAATTAAAAAAAAGAAATAGCAAAGTAAACATGCGATAATTGACATTTTGGTGGTATGCTCTCGTTGTCAAAGACTAATATGGGATTAGATCCAGATTTACACTGGAAAAACTCTGCTGATGGAAGTGGATTTCCCCAGCCCTACCTTCCCATGGCCCCCTGAAAACATTGCACAGAGAATCAGGAGACCTGGCTGAATGGGGTAAACTGTGTTGTGTGAGGGGGAGGGGGATCCCCAGATATTTTCTCTGCGTGTCACAGTTACTAAATAGAGCATACTAGTTGGAGACAAGTAGTGAGGAGGGAAAGAACTAACAATTGTGATTTTGCGCAAAGTAGAGCAAATGTAGTTAAAGCCCATCTATGAAATTGTGTGTGTGTGTGTGTTTTAAAACAAGGGCAACATTGTAAAGTATAGAAGCTTAATTATTTCCAAATATTCGAGATGTATGTTTCTAAAACTGATGATTTGAATTCCTAGATAGATGTTACCTGAGTTTGTTGTGACAAACCATTACAGAAAAATTATATACTGAAAGTGATTGATATGTTATAGAATTTACCAGTGGAGTGCACGCAAATGTAGCTATTTCTTGCCAGACAGGCTGTCTAACCAACAATACAGTTCAGTGTTCATTTCCCCCCTCCCTCAACTCATCTTTCATGTGAAAGAAAAGCACAGCGCATTTAGTAATTGGGGAAATGGTTTGAGATAGGCCACATTGCTATTATTCTATCTTCTTCTTGAGTACATGTGACTGATAAATGGATTTAGTGCTATTACATTCATTGAAGATGTGGTGGGTAGGCTGCTTAAATTTGCCGGTGCTGTTAAAGCCACAGTCATGAGCAAAGAATAGAGAATCCAGATGGACCGAGTGGCAGAAGATGGGGTGGGGGGTGGGAAGACACACAATATAATGGTACACAACAAATAGGAAGAAACCTGGTGACATTCAACAACAACAACAACAACAACAACAACAACAACAACAACAGAGCTATGTAATAGAATTCAGTTTTCTAGAAAACTAAGTACATCAGTGGCTCATCAATGGAACTTATCTTGGGGAAACTGGTTGTGCTGTGGAAAACAATAACTCACAAAATATGATGTTGTTATAGAAATGGGAAGTCCTCACAAACATTTTCCACTTCATGGAAAAATAGCCATCAGTGTGTTTGAGTTGGCACAACTTGCTTTTCTCAGTGAAATCTCTCACCATGTGGATTCCAAGAGTTAACTATTTTCAAATCATAAATCTGACCAGGAAGTGGTGGTCTCGGGATGTGTGTTGAAGCATTTGAAAGACCATTGGGCACACAAAATAAATCTATGTGTATAGATCATTATATGTAGACCATTCAGGGCCAGCCCAAGACATTTTGTGGCCTGAGAATAACATGATGGTACCCCTTCCACAGTCCATGTAGAAAAGACAACTTGACCAGATACAAAAGAGGGCAGGGCTCCTGCAAGTTTAACTGTTGTGATGAAAAGGGAATTTCATCTGCATGCATACAAATAACACCTGCTGAAATTCCCTTTTCTTTACAACTGTTAAAGATAGAGCAGGTCTGTCCTCCTTTTCATATGATCACCTCAATTTTGGAGAGCTGGCAGAGGACAGTCCTCTGATTTGATGGTGTCCTCTGTTTGTTTGTTTGATTGGTTGTCCATTCCAAGTCCAGTTTAAAGAGGAAGGAACATAAGAATGGAGAGCTGGTCCTGAAAGTTGTTCATCAACATTTAGCACCTGGACTGCAGACAGCATAGGCAAAAAAACAGGCCACTTACTCAGTTCCCCCGCCTCTGGCGAGGTGTCCTGTATTTCTATTAAATAAGTTATTGTTTCTAAATTAGCACCAATACATATAAATTGTTATATGTGAATGCTATACAAATTTGTATCCACTTTTGTCCTCTTTTGGGGTGATGCATTTTCTCTGTTCTGATTATGTGTAAGTGGCCACCCCATGGCTGCCATGCACCAAAGTGATCATCATGAGAATAATTCTGGAATGTTTCCCAACCCCTCTTTGTTCGTTGTGGTGATGTTCATATATCCCACCTGTCTCTGTCCCTCTACAGTTCCTGCCAGAAGCAGCTTGCTGCTGAGACTGTGAGGTGGGCAAGGCAGGCGGGCATTCATGTAGCCACTGTGTGCAACGGTTTGCTTCTGGAATGGCGGGTCACCTGCAAGCAGTCATTGTATGCTAGGGCTCCACAGGAAATCAGCTAGTCATGTGCCTGTACTGATGTATGAAGTACTCCGTTTTTGACAAGCCACTCAAAACACTCGGGGGGCGGGAAGATGTCTGGAATGGCATGACAAAAGTTGGATTTGGCTCACTACTAACTGGCTGGCATACTTTCCCCCCATAGCCTTCTACACAGATATAACTGGATTTTTTAAAAAAAAGTATTTTAAATCAGCAATTGGAAGTCCAGCTGTCACTCTATCTGCATGGAGAAATCAGAGGAATTTAAAGGTCTTTCTATTCCATAAACTGTAGGTATTTTTGTAGTATGGTCTTTAAGACAATGATGCTAAAATACACTTTTTTCATTCCTGAAGAAATGTATGATAATTGTAATACTTGATTAAAATGTAAAAATCACTATTAGGAAAGAATGATATCCTAATTATCAGTATTTATCTACACAAACTTACAATGATTAAAATTATAACCCTCTCGTATCCCAATACACTAGTCTTCATAGATGCATAGGTAACACTGAAAGCAGATTTTGTTTTAGCATAGTAAATTACACAATTTTTAAATCATAATTTCCATATTTGTCTTGCATCTCTGCCAAATACGCTTACAAGTGATCTCATTAGACGTGATCTGTGATTAGATCCTTACTTATTTATTTCTAATTACTCTGAATTCAAACTTGGTTTTCTAAAAAAAACCTATAGAAATTCACTTGGATATTATTCAGAATGAGGAAAGTGGCTCTAATTTGCTTTGTTTCATGTGAGCAGGTAGAGAAACAATTCTTGAACATAAAATGTTTACTTTAAAATCTATCCAGTATGTTATAGAAAACTTGAATATTTTTTTTAAAATACCCTGTAGCCACCAACACACAGTTAGAATTTACAGCCATTGTTTTGGACACTAAGCTATATAAGGATTGCCTGCCTAATTTTGAATGAAATGTTTGGTGACTTGTGCGTCTTAATTATCCATCCTATAAATACTAAAGACAATACAGAAAAAAAAACTATACTTGGAAATGAAGAGTCCCTCCCCACCTGGGTCTTTTGTAGTTTATTTCTGAGGTGATCTGCAATTTTGCAGATCCTAATCCATTTTTACAAAACATTATAATAAGATATACCAAAGAGTTGTTATCCAGAAATATTTTTAAATGAGTGAAGAATCCCAGAATTCTGTACCCTTGCTTATTGTCTTAGGGTACTCTGAGGTCACTGTATGCTTGTAGTGCATTCTGAACTCAGAACATTGAAAATGCTCATCATTTTGTTTTGGGATTATTGTTTTAAGAGGGAGGGAGAGAGAGAGAGAGAGAGAGAGAGAGAGAGAGAGAGAGAAACAAGACACTCTGGTTGCTATCAAGGGTCTTGCTCCATCCCTCAGAGCCTTTAAGCAGAAAATGCTTCTCAAAAGAATTGCAGAGAGACAGGAAATTTAGCTGCTATAAAACGGATGGAGAAGATGCTGTCTTATTTAATCCTGGGAAGGGAGAGTGACATCGGAGCCCTCTGTTTATCCTATGCCAGCAAGAGCCAAATGGGGCAAGAGGAGGATGGAGGTGATTTTGCTTTCTGTCCTCTTTAAGAATAAAACTGAGCCCATCTAGCTGATATACTTTGGGCCGATCTACACAGTCCTTTGGAACGTTTTAAAAAGTATTTTAAAACATTCCAAATAGGTGCGTTCTAAAACGTCTTAGGCCACATTACTGAGTACTCACGTTACAGGAGAACAGTCTTCAGTCTTTAAAGCGGTGTATGCTGTCACACGCTGTTCTGCCCTGTCTCTTTCTCTTTCGTTTTTTCAATGAGTTTAGGGCAAGGCATTGTGGGGGTTGTAGTTCAGTCACCACTTCCTCCTTTGTTCCCCTGTCATACCCTAGCGAGTATAGGGCTAGGCATTGTGGGTGTTGTAGTTCACTCACCCACTTCCTCTTTCTTCCCCACCAATCAACTGCTAAGCATTTGGGCGCTGGTCAACGAAGCACTGCCCCCAAGAATCACAAATGGTAAGGAAGGACACATTATTTTACTTAACACGATTTATTAAAAGTGAAACCATTGTATATAACTGAAGGGAGTTTTAAAAAACCTCAGATATACAACGTTATAGGGAGTGCGTCATGTGGCCCAAAGAGTTTTCATAACCCTTAAAAAACTTCAAAAACCTCGTTAGATTGACCCTTTGTTGTGGGTGGTGCCTGCGATGGAGAGGCCATAAGATCCTACAGAACCTGGCCTCTCCCCTTCCCAGCCACTGAAATGCCCCCTTCACAATCTCTGTGAGGTTGGCTGAGGTCACTGCTGCAACCTCAGAATACAGCTGCTGTGGTGCTTTCCACAATGGCAAGGAGGAGGAGGAGGAGGAAGAGGGAGGATCTGATTTTGGATCCCTCCCCCCACACACTTAAGTCTCAGGAGTGCCTATGGCCTCAGGAGGCAGAATCTGATCTAACCAATGGTCGGAGGGGGGAATGCTCTCCCAGGGACCACAGAATTGCTCTACCCATTGGTTAATATTTTGAGAATGCCCCTTCTTCGAGGAGAAGGGCATGGTGAGCAATATTACCCTAGATAGACGTGGGGGAGGTAACCTGGGTATGAGATGCTTGACAATAGTTTGTTGGATGTTTGACAAATGCCATTACTGGGCTGATGGTGTTTTTGAAGAGCTAAATGTGTAATATCTAGTGTAATACATATACAGAGATTAGATTCTGGTTTGATTTTATAAATATGGATTTCATGACTATTATTGAAATGTCGATAATGTGTCTGAAATACGTTGCCACTGGACTGCTTATGGATTATTTCATGTATTGCTGTTTATTTACCTTGTGTACTGTGAGCTGCCTTGAACATAATTTCCTTTCTGGAAAGACGGCATGTGGAATCTAATCCCATTCATGCCAAAGGAAAGATTGCAGTAACCAAGACTGATTGCCAGCATATCTTCTCACTTTCAGCTTTAGCCTCTGATTAACACTTGCAAGATAGAACTAAATCAAGACTCAAGGTTAGAAAAAGGCTGGGCCTTCTGCAATACCATGGTGTAAACAAGCTCCAAATGTCTGCAGTGCTCTTGCCCACAATTGTCTCTGGGACTTGCGCTTTTCTGAACCAAGAACAACTCCAATAACCTGACCTAGTTTGGTTCCTTTTAAGCTTTGGAACAAGTGAATACATTTTAGAATGCACTCGATGCTACATTTGGAAGCCAAACATAGTGGTTTGCTTTTCTTTCATTTTTCTTTCATCAGTTCCCCTTTCAAATTCAATGGTAGGTTTGTTCTACTTGTGATTCTACACCCAAAATAAATCCAGCCTCCCCTCAGAGATGTAATTTAACTCCCTTTTTTGTTGCAGTCATGGACAGGTGGCCAAAAAGGTTATTGGTTGCTAAGCTGAGCAGCCATGTTGGCTTTTATCTTTTTAATGTTTGCATTCCTAGTTGTAACTGTATTTCCAAAGTGGCTAATGGTTGTCAAAAAGTGGGAAGGGGTTAGGCTTTGCATAGAGCTACGCTGAAACAATTCAGGCATATACTTCTTGAAAGCAACCATTCAGTGTGATCCTTTACTCAGAAGCATTTGAACTGAGTCAAACCTAGTGAGCATGTTCAGGATTGCCACCTTAATATCATCATTGCTAATTCAAATAAAATTAGCCTTACTTGAGTCTTATTAAAGTCAATGGGACATGTCAGTTGCAACAAACTTAAGACACATTAATTTTATTGGGTTGGTTCCAGATTTTGTCATATTTAGAGTAGACCCATTGAAATCAAGTTAGTAACAATTTAAGTCCCATTAATTTCAGTGGATTCAACCCAATGTACTGAAGCACAATAAATTTCCTTCGGTTTTTGGATTTGTGTCAATGTGTAAAAGAGTTATTTGCCTCTTCCTCTGAGAAGCTAGAGCTTCCAAAGGTTGATGGTGCCATGGAACCACCCATATCAGGAGACTTAAGGGAGCCTGGGTCCTCAGGACAGATGACCTCAGGTCCGTCCACACAGGAAGAGGGAAGTTCCACCATTGAAGCAGAGGCTGGATGACTACCTAACCCCTGAGAGAGTTGTTGCCTCAAGAGGTAGGCCAATAGGGCTCTTTTGAGAAGGAGTGCTCGATTACAATGGAAGACTCATCAAGAGGAAATGACTCCTCAAGAGCAAGATTCTCCTTGTGAGTAGGACTTTTGCCAGAAGGCTTGGAACTAACTGCAGCTGAGCCCTGGGTGTGGCTGTAAAGGCTCTGCTATATACGCCTTCAGTTTCAGTTTTAGCCATTGCTGGAACCGCATCTATTTTAACTCCTAGTGCCTTGTATCCTGTTTTCCTGACCTTGTCTTGTCACTGAATCTCTGTATTACTGACCTTTGAACTCCTGTTTGATTGTACTTTTGGAACTATATTTCTGTTTGACTGCACTCTTGTATTTGGACTCAGAGTTTTTTTCTGGAAATCACATACTTGACAGGTAACTGTGCTCTCAGCCCGTGCCTTTTACTGACTGGCTATTGGACTTGCCCCTTGGTTTGCCCTAATGCTGAACCTAATTCAACCTGAGCAGGACACTCTCCCACTGTATCAGGACCAGCATCTGGGGTAGATACCTGAGCAGAAAGAAACCCTTCCGTGCTTTGTAGTTTACCTGCACTATAATGCTATTTTTATTACACTTTTGTTTTGCTAGTAATGAATCTTTGTGGGGGGGTTTAACATATGTCATGGTGGCTCTTGGAGATCCCAACAGAATGCTTCTCATTATCTCTCCATGTCTTTATACAATAGATTTTTCTTTCATGCTCCAATGACAGAAGAGCCACAGAAAGAAACTACTACAAGTGTAGGAAATGTCGAAAGTGAAAACTTAATTGCTGTTCTCATGGCCATATTACCAGAGACTACAAATAGCCCTAATGTATAATGAATTGAGGTTCCCCTTTTACAATCACTTCATTCCTACTGCTATTTAATGTCCTTGTTAAATCTCTGAAAGCATTAATGGGATCACCACCTGCTCAAATCTATTTATTCAACATGTGTATATTCTTGATTCTTTTCTAGTCCTTAAGCATCAAGGCACTTAAAATAATCATGCAGAAAGCAAAAATTAACACCAAGCTACAAACTATTGTTATTTACACCTTGCTTTACTGAGTGGTGAGATGTTCCAGGGCTTCAGTGGTTACCTGGGTTTGATTTCCTTTGGCTCACTGCAAGTTGGTTGGCATGTTATGCTATTGGTTTTTTTTTTTTTTACACCTGTCTTAAACATTCCAACAATAGTCAACATCCATTGCTCTCTCTCCAGGTCTCCAGGGAGATAATTGTGATGTCACATGTGTATAGATAATGAATCTGTGGATATATATATATATATATATATATACATACTCTATGTTCTGTTGGTAAGTAAGTCTAGAGTGAAAGTGAGATGAGTTACAGGGGTTGTGGTATACTTGCATATGAGAGATGATTGGCTGTGTGAGTGGGGGAATCTCGAAATGGTGAGTTCTATATAAACAAGGAGCTGTGTTTGTGTAATTCAGATAGGGAAAAGATTCTGATAGGGTTTGGAAAGAGAGAGAGGGCGGTTAGGGAACAGATAGGGTCTGGGATGAGAGAAATTGTGAAGAGAAAGAGAGTGAACTAGGATTTGTGTATATAGGTGAAAAGTGGTCAATAAGGGTGTGTGAGAGAGAAAGAGGATATACAGATAAAGAAGCTTTATTTACTACAATCAACATTTCTGTTTTATAAAATCCGATGTCTATGGCTTGTGGGTGCAGAAGAGTAAAGCAAAAGAGGGAATAATACAGGTTAGAATAAAAGCCAATGTATTCTCACCTCTCACAAAGTAAAGGTTTTGGACCTGAGGTAAATGTCTGATGGAAACGAAACATTACTGGGTGGGGTTGGGGTGTTGCCTGCTATGGGAAAGGCCTCCCGGAAAAGGTATTTTCACTGGTAAATAGGCAAGAATGCCACAATAGCCAGCACCCTTAAGATTTTCCAAGTCCCCAAACTCAGCACTCTGTCTCTTTTCTCAAAGTACCTCTGCCTTCACACAGACCCCTGGATTACCTCATCCTTTTTGGGAAAGGGGGGGAAGGTCTGTCCCCTTCTCTAATCAGTTTTCCTGTTCAGAACATTCCCCAAATGATACTGTATCAAGAAGTAATTGCCAAACTATTTAGTTCACATGACAACATATTGCCGGGAGTTTACCTAACAAAGGATGTGCTGTAAGAAGCCTGGCTAGCTGTCCTTCTGTCCCATTAACCTTCTCTTGTCCAGCCTCACCCCTGCCCTACAGGTTCACAACAATGCCATATTAACTCTATAGTCATGTAAGATCAACATATACGTTTTAAATTGTAACTCTCAGTATGTACAGAATTAGAACATTTAATTACATGCTTATCAATTTACTGTTAAGTACTTAGTAAATCTCTCTTTTTTGGGACCCCCCTTTTTAATTTTTTCCTACCCATTGCTCACAGGTCTAGGATTGGGGGCATAGCAAGGTAACAGGAGGGGCTTTAGGTCATCCTTTTTGCCTGTTCCACTATCAGAATTCCAATGGTGAAGAAGCAACGGTGGTGGAGCTTCCTACCACGACACGGAGGAGGCTTTTGAGGACCAGCTTCCTTATTTGCCTGTAGATCTACCTCTCTGTGGGTGGAGGGGGTCCACTTGGCCTTAATCACTCCTGGGATGCCCTTTGAAGGACCATAGGATTACAGCGTAACTGTAAAATCTGATGTGGTTTTCTCATATCAGGATAAAGCAGTGGTGAATATGGGAAATTTGGATTAATATACCATCTAGGTTTTAAGTTGTAAACTATAGAAACATGTTGGGCAATTGATTGAAATCCACAATTCACATACATAGAGTGCCTTTCATTTATCCTGTGATAACATTGCCATCTTACAATTAATGCTTACATTATAGCCATCCTACCTTGTCATAATAGTCAGCTATATATCAAGACTCTGTAGTAAATTAGTATTTACTGTTCTAAAAGCTATTATTTAATGGAGACAGAATAGAGAAAGCCCTAATTGCCCCATATCTTTCAATTCTACACGTTAAACAAATGTCTTTCACAGAACCCTTTTCTCTATAGAGAAAAGAATAAAAATCATCTTCCACTTCAAGATGGGGGTGGGGGAACCCTCTACTCACATATGAGAATAATATACAGGCTTTCAGGAATCTACAAGCATGAAATTTATTGCGATAATTTCTTTCCTCCTTTATATTTTCATGCCATTTGTATAAAAGCTAGTGATTAAATTAATTGTCTCTGAATTTAAAACACATTTTTGCCATTTTGCATGGATTGGGGGAAGGGATTGGAAAGGAGTGTGTGTGTGTGTGTGTGAGTGAGTGAGAGAGAGAGAGAGAGAGAGAGAGAGAAAAGAGGGGCGGCTGTGGAGTAGCACTAGCCTCACTGTATTCTAAGTATGCAGGACCCCCCTGCTGTTTTTACCTGCTTACTGTCAATACACCTCCATGTAGCCATTTCCATTTTAATTCAAAACCTCTGAATTGCTCTGCACTTCTGCAAAATGCTGTTGGCACTAAGTCATGCTATCTTCGAGTGTTTAGCGACCCAAATGAAATTGTTTCAACGTAATTGACTGGCATGCTTTTGTATACAGAATAAAGCCTCCTCAGCAAAGCCTAAACTGTGTGTTTGTTTCTTTTCTTTAAATAGAGATTTCTGTTTTCATATTTGAAAAAAATTGGAAAGAGTCCCATACCCTGCATAGCAAAATGTGAGCAATAAAATTAGCTGACAGTGACAACAACCTTAAAATCTATTGTGCCTGGCTTCTTTCCATTTTAAAAATATTGAATTACGACAATGATTTCACATACAGGCCCCATACTATATTTTTCCACTTGGCTGGTCAACAATTTGCGACAAGTAATTAGTGATAAAGCATCAGTTCCTAGAGGAAGCAGTTTAGCTGAGGTCATTAAAATGAATACAGAAAGCAATACTGGAGCTATTTCAAAGAAATGTATAATCAGTATTTTATCTGGCATGAAGTCATAGAATAATAATAATAATAATAATAATAATAATAATTTTCCCAATAGAATTTCCTAAATATATGCTTTCTGTAGTATTGGTTTAGGGGTACAAGCAAAAGAAAAGATCGTTAAATAATTGGCGAGCAATTAGATTAACTTAAATAGACAGTGTCAGCTCACAAGATGGGTTGCCATTCTGAAGCTCTTTCATCTAGGCATCCTTTGCTCTCAGCATTGTTCGGTTCCATTATAGCTTCTTGGTCAGTACCGAATGCACTCTACTATACGATAAAAAGCCAATGCAGATAAGTAATTGGCTGTAATCATTCAAATAGCCTTGGGAAGAACCAAGTCCATCTGGCTTTAAGATAATTTTAGTGGATGAATGGAACCAAATGACTTCAGTTCCAGGTTTCTTTTTTAATTGGGGGGGGGAGGCTAAAATGCAGCACAAAATGACAGATGCTTATGTCCCACTGAAATCAAATGGAATTTAAGCAGACATAACTGTGACCCAGTCACAGATTCTGTTTCTTATTTCTTTATTTTCAAGCTATGATCATTCGTGAGCTTTGATCTGGGGATCAAATGGTTGCAAACTCAGCTATAACTCCTCTGATCTGCTGACAACCGATCATGGGATGAACTGTGTCTAGGGAATCATACATCTAAGTGTGAAATGTCCTATTGGTGTTGGGGTCCTTTTTAAAGCTTTTGGCCTTTAGGAGTTATCCCAGGGATCAAGATTAAAGCCAATTATTTTATCTAACCTCCATAGCCCCAATCAAACACTTGAAACACATCAGAGCCTTATGAGGGAACCATAGAACAATTCCACAAAATAATAGCCATGTTTGAAATTTGTATTGATATATTTTTAAATTAAGTACAACTATACAATGTTTTGCTACATAGAAAAATGATAGTTTACGTATGTGCACACACAAAGAACAAGAAACAATACAATAAAAGAAGAAAATATATGGTTGAATATATTGGCCTGATATTTGCTATAAATTTCTCAATAAATTTATTTATTGTCCAATTCTTGATCTTCTATAATCAGTTAATAACAGGAAGACTAATATTCCGCATTCTGCCATATCCTTCAGCTATTTTTGGAGCAGCTTTCTGCTCTGGTTTTCTGCTATACACATTTTAGTTGCCTTGAGCTGTTGAATTTTTATTCATACCTACTTCTATGGTCAACTCCAGATCAGTGATAGTGAGTCTTGAATCTTGCACAGGGAATTCTCCACTTCTGACCCTCCCCATCTATTCTGCACTGTGCTTCACCTGAACATTTCATGGGTTCCAGACAGGAACAGGAGACTCAAGGACTCTTCTCCCATATGTTTCTCCCCCTCTGACATGTCTGACCTGGACAGTAGCTGGGATGACTCATCAGATGAACAGCTTGACCTGGCAGAGTGTGCATCTGTGGGCCCCCCTAATGTCAGTGAGACCCCAGGCAGCTCTGGCATGAGTGGAGGAGATGTCTCTGGCTCTTCTACAGCAGCAGATTTGACATACACCCAAACAGGACCCCTGAGGACTGTAACTCACCCATAGAGGCAGAGGAGGAAACTAAGCCCTTGAGTGCATTGTCTTCACATGGGGATGATGCGTGCACCACAATAATAGTAGTAACTGGATTACTTCTGAGTAAAGGTCTACTCAGGAGTAAGGGCACTCCTTGTGAAAAAAGACTACTGTCAAAATGGAGAGCCTTTTGGGTGGGATTCTGGTAGCTCAGTTGGAACTTGAGAGCTGCTGGAAGCAATGTCTTGTTACTAACACCAGTGCCTTGAACTTTTGTTTCTCTGTTCTGTGATTGAACCTTTCTGTGATTGACCTTTGGACTCCTGGTTGACTCTTCTTCTTGGATCTCTCTCTCTCTCTCTCTCTCTCTCTCTCTCTCGTTCCACATTTACTGTTTATTAACAACGCCTGCCTTGAACTGTCCTCTTGCTGGACTGATACTCTGTGCTTGACCCTGTGCTGTTTTCTGACTTACCTTTGGATTTGTCCCTTAATTTGCCCTAATGCTAAAACTGCTGCATCCAAAGCGGAACAGTGTCCCCTTTCTCTTTTCATTACCTGAAGTTCTGCTCTGGGTGACTTCACTGTCCGAAGTTGACAGAGTGAATAACAAGAGCAGGATAAATCAAACTTCCTCCTGGGGCCTGTTAGAGGTCCACTTCCTCTCTTGCTATATTACATGTATTGAAGCTAGTCTATGATGTGGCATAATCACATCATGCCTTGGTATGAGAGCCTATCCATCATAGAGTCAAGGTCTTCATAAACACACTACATCAAGGGTGTTTAACACATGTGCCCCCCGGTAACCCTTGGTGCGCCCCCACTGCCACCATTGGTGGCTCCCAATGGAGTCCATGTTAAGGAGTGAAAGGGAAAAACTTCTCTAAACAGCAGAGTTTCTGTTAGAAATCCAATGTCCAGTCTCCACTTGCTCTCTTTCCAGATAGCAACCAAGAAGGAATAATTCACACACACACGTTGAAGTCTTTCAAATGATTTTTTAGTAGAAAAACACAGCACCTCCAGTATAACATTCCTCCTACACAACCCCAACACTGACAAACAATTTTTACATATTTATGCATTTTACAGCCTCTTTCACACACATTGCATCAGCCAATCAAGCAATTAAGACTATCTTCACTCTTTATCTTTCTTGGTTTGGCTCCCTCTGCATATCTGCAACACCTGCAGATGATGACATTTTTTCTTTCCAGGCTTCTGCAGATTGTATTTTTTTCATCCCTGACATAGGGTGGAGAGCATACAGCCCTTGCAGGGACTGAGGAGGCAAAAATGGCCCTAGACCCTACAGTTCTCCACTCCTGCATTACATAATAGTATTCTCCCAGGATGCAGGAATAATCTGAGGTGGTTGGATGAGATAGCATTGTTACAGCTAAGCAGGTGTGAACCTCATCACTGCCTGAATGGGAGATCACTGGACCCCCCCCCCCAACAAACCACTGAGCCTTCCAAGGAACTGGTTTCTAAATACAATAAATAGGTAAAGTGAAATAAAATAAGGTGCACCAAAACTCATCAAAGGAAGTGGGCAAACAGTTTTCCATCCAATTTATATATCAATAAACAAAAAAACTACGGTTTACAAAAACAATGTTAAGGCTCTACAGTTTCCAACCAAGCACCAAAAAGCAGGGGAATTGGGAGTTAAGACTCACAAGCCTTAACACCACATCCTCCCTAAGGAGGCAGAAAGTGCAAGTGAAATTTTCATTCTCCCAAAGCAGATAAACCATGAGGACAGGATGAAGAATATGATATGCAGAGGTGACTGTGGGTTTGTGGAAAACTGAACACGAACAACTTAGGGCCACCTACTTCTCTTTTTTTGTTTAGAGCAGCCATTCCCCAACCTGGTGCCCTCCAAAGGTGTTGTACTACAACTCCCATCATTGCAAGTCAGTATGTCCCATGGTCAGGAATGCTGGTACTTGTCATCTCAAAAATCTAGATATGCAATTTGATCTGCAGAGGTGACTGTGAGGTTGTGGGAAATGATGATGAACAACTTGGGACCAGCTACTTCTCATTTCTTAGAACATCTCCTTATGTTGAGAGTTGCAACCCAACACATCTGACAGGCACCAGGTTGGGGAATGTTGTTCAAGAACAAGGGAAGGCAGAGTGTAGATCTCCAGATGTTTTGGAATTCAACTTGTAAAAGCCCTATCAGCATGGGCAGTTATCAGGAATGCTGTGAGTTGATGTCCAAAACATCAGGATAGATCTATTTTCTGCCCACATCTGTACTAAAGTATTATGTTTTCCAGCATTAAGATATATGTGATCAATCAAGGAACTACAAAAGAGCTGCATCACTTTAAATGAACTGTCTAAACCAAATGAAA
The DNA here is from genome assembly GCA_029215795.1 of Anniella stebbinsi. Taxonomy (NCBI): domain Eukaryota; kingdom Metazoa; phylum Chordata; class Lepidosauria; order Squamata; family Anniellidae; genus Anniella; species Anniella stebbinsi. The sequence goes on from JARDYH010000002.1 coordinate 188,937,094, forward strand.
CAACAATGAATGAATCTTGAATACCTAATCCAGATAGCCCTTCAGACGTCAACATTAGTTTTCAAAACATGGCATAGGATGTCTGTTTCTTGAATATCAGATAAAGGATTTCTCTTACTTGTTCAGCAATTTGAGATCAAAGGCAGAGCTACCACCTAATACTTTCATGCGTAAGTATTATTTTAAAATTAAGTATGAAATGATTTTTGTCTTCCCCATAACACATAACATGGGAGTTACAGTGCAACACATCTGGAGAGTAAGGCTTAAGTAAGGCTTTAGCCATGCCAAGTTGGAAGTAGATTGGTTCATGCCTTGAATTTTAGGAATTTTTTTGAAGTCAAACTTTAAAAATAAATATCCTAAAAATCAAGGCACGAACCGATCTGCTTCCAACTTGGCATGGCTCAATTCTAGGGTGACCACTAGGGTGTGGCATAGTGGCTAAAGTGTTGGACTGGGAGCTGGGAGATCCGGGTTCTACTCCCCACTCGGCCATGGAAACCCATTGGGTGACTTTGGGCCAGTTGCAGACTATCAGCCCAACCCATCTCACAGGGTTGCTGTTGTGAGGATAAAATGGAGAGGAGGAGGATTATGTATGCCGCCTTGGGTTTCTTGGAGGAAAAAAGGCAGAATATAAATGCAATAATAAATAAAAATAAAAAACTGTCAGGATTTCCCCAGATTTCTCCTGGTTTTTGTTCTATCCTCGGTGTCAGGGGGGATTTTATACAATAGTCTATAATGACCTGGAATTACACACTTTCCCCTTTAAGGCCACCATTACCGTGGCGGGGGGGGGGATTACATGCTTTCTGGAGGTGTGTCATTCTCTCCCACTGCTCCAATCAAGGCCTTAAAAGGGGGAAATGTGTAATTCCCAGACATTATAGAAAAGGGCCTGATTGGAGCAGTGGGGTGGGGGTGAGAATGACATGCTTTCCCCTCCTCCGCTCCAATTGGGGACTTTAAGGTGGCCCCAGAAAGCCATTTTCCTCCCCCCCACACTAGGTGTCCTCTTTTTTGGTTTCCCAAATATGGTCACCCTACTCAGTTTTTGCACAGGCTGCATTTCCATCCCTAGATATTTACTCAAAAGTAAGACCCATTGAATTTCCTTGGTTCTTGAAAAACAACACACTTGCTTTTAGATTTGCCAGTCTCAGCATTCTATGTGTGCTATGAATGCCTGCTCTGTCTGTCCCTATAGTTTCCTGCAAGGTCCAGTCAGGGGAAGCCAGTAAATTAAACCCAAGAGTGGAGGGTGGGATTCCTTCAAGTCCATCTGACAGCAGGTGCTATAGAACATGGACCTTCCAGGAGTGTTGAGGCTGGATTTCTGGCAGACCCAGCCAGGCAACTTTATGGCCTGTTAGTCCTTCCATTTGATAGCCCGCAGAGCACCTGCTTCATAAGGCAAATGGCCACATGAGAACTGTTATTATGGCCTGCTACTTTGTTTGTCTTTAGTAGTCTGTGGTCCAGATCTCTTCAGAAGGGGGAATAGTGTTATGTGGTTGGGGTCTGTCTAAATTATCTCCAGGGGTCCCTTACACAGTGCATCTGATAGTAAAAAGATTAAGGATTTCCCCCAACTCTGTTACTCTTGAAGTTACTAGGCCTGTTGAAAATAGATTTTATAACATAAGCATGAAAACAATGAATACCCCCTTTAACTTGTTAACCCAATGAAAACATGCCACACAAGTCTTAAGATATGAATGGTTTATAAAGAAAAATAAATGCAAAAGGACATCAGATGCAGAAGTGAAATCTGAAACACTACTACTACTACTACTAGTAGTAGTATCCTGCCTTTTGCCCAATGGTTGGCCTCAGGGCAGCCTTACAAAACTAAAACATATACAGCTAAAACCTATAAATAGAAATATACAAAAATTAAAAATATAATTAAATACTTTTCAATATTTAAGCATTTAAAATTTTTAAATACATAACAATTTAAAAGTAAAAGGAATAGACAGAGGTCCAGATTATTTGCCGAAGGCCTGCTGGAACAAAAAAGGGCTTGTCTGCCTCCAAAAACACATCAAGAAGGGAGCCAGTGTAGACTGTAAGGATTAGAAAGAAAATCCATGTGTACACTATGCAAAATACACGACAGTTTAACTGTTTCTAAACCTTATTAGAAAAACAGGGTGACTAGGCCAAAACCAACGTTGTAGGCCCAGAAGCACTTTGAAAGGTTTCAACATTGTACTTAAAACTTAACACCGGCCCAAACTAATTAAATGAAGTGTTTGAAGCTTTCAATTTATAACAGTATGGACCAAACTCTTAGAAAAGAGGGAAGGAGCACTGTGTGTGAGTGGGGTGGGGGAAATTAAAAGAAAGGTATAGCCACCTATTCCCAGGAGAGATCTGAAGATCAGGTTATCACGGATCCAGAGAAACCACACCCTGCTTCACCAGGGAGCAAAAGAGCAAACTGGCCTTATAAAGATAGCCCAAATTAGAGCCAAAGGAATGCATGTTCCAGAAGAGAAAAGAGAAACTCTTCTTCACTCAAAAGGTCTGTGCTATAGAGGCAGCAGCCATTTCACCCACCCACCCCCAACATTCTAAGGCAGGAGGGAGGGGGGAGAGTGACGCTACTGAGCATGCCTCGTGCTATGAGGGAAGATGGCCTCCTCATTGACTTGAATGAGAGGTTAAAATAGTCCTTAAAAGTCAACCAAAGGGAATTTAAAAAAAACAAAAAGCTTTCCACCAACTACAGTGAAGGAGGAAGAAGACCCCACCACTGGATTAATTAATAAGGCTCTAGAAATTATGCAAATCGTGAGCACAAAACTCGCAAACCCAAAATAATTTGACAAAAGCAGGGAGACAGGTTTGTGTTCCTTTTCTACCTTAAACTGCTCTCCTTCCCTCAATCTTTCACCAATCTTCTTGAAATTTTCAGGTAATGTAAAACAAACATTTCTTTCTGGCACCTGTACATTTCAGAAAGGTTGGTGAAACATTTTTGATTTTATGGCTGTTAGAATGACCCCACCCCCAATTATCACTTTAACATGGCCAAATGTGTTTTTTTACTGACGGCCCTTAACAATGGAGGCACAGCTGTGCCTTTATTAATATTCTGTACTAACTTTCTAATATGAAACAGATGCATATACTGTAGTGCAGAGCCAGAAGAGAACTCGCAAATTTAGCAGATGAACTTTCAAGAAGTTGTGCCTTAGTGTTTTGATCTTAAAATTGCTGTCTTGTGTTTATAGATTAAATGGCTGAAGAACTACTTTAAGGATAGGGTTCAGCATCTTGGATAGCTCCATTAGAGTTCTGGCTGGTTCTGACTGAAACCAAGGATTGATTCACAGCCCTGCCAAAATTGGAGCCACCAGCTTCCACTGCTCCAAGTTCTAAAATTACTTAGGGTTTCTCTACAGCAGGCTTTTATCCCTCACCTTTATGGTGCTTATGCTTCCAAATTCTTTGCAGGATTAAGCTTGGCTCCATTATACACACTTCCCCCTCCCCCCCGCCCGAGGGTTCCTTTATATGTTTCATTATACAGCCACTAGATGGTGCTGTGATATAGAGGGATTCCAGAAATACATGCTTCTTTTAGAGTGGGCATTCAGAAAATGCTGCACACTTTTCCCCTTCTTAAAAAAGCTGGGATAAAGGTTATAAAACATGGGAGAAGCTGTGGAGGTTGATAATGTTGCGTAAAGGACCCATAAAGTTCTGTGAGTGACCAATCACAAGCGCATGATAAAAGCTGTTAGTTGCACCATTGCTTCCTTTGCGACATTGCACTCCCTGGCCTCCTTCAGATCTGGAATGGCCCTGTCTTGTACCCCTTACTTTGTCACGCTCCCTGCAGGGTCCCTCTGCTCTCCTCCAAGAATTTCCTTCTCATTCAATTTCTCTGCTCCCATACGGAGGTAAATCATCCTACGTAACTCTCTAAAGAAGGGCTTTAGACAGCAACACACTGGACTGCAGAGGAGGCAAAGAGCAAGGCAATTATGATAATAATTCCTTGTCCATCTGGGCTGGAGGCTAGAGCACCAGCAGAAAGACAAACCTCTCCCTACATTCTTTCTCAGAGACTCGGTGTTTGGTTGTGTTTGCGTGCACAAGGTGGGAGAAGAGAGGGAGAGGATAATTATTTGGACAGATGTTTAGGGGGAATACTTTTGTGCATACATCATCTTTTCCCCCCTAATTGCCAAATGCCATTAATCTTTTCTAGGGCTGAATTCTTTTCAGGATTACGCAGGCATAGCAATGTTTTTCAGGTGACTAAGATCCGAAGACATGGGCAAGGCTGCCTTTAAGCAAAATGATTTCCAAGATGTCAGATACTAAGGATTACCTCTGGCCAACTGTGCATTAAAATATTTTCCCATCCTCTTCCATTTTGCAGATCAATCAATGTCTGCACACAATGGAAAACAGCTCATAAAAGGAAACCTTGGGCAGAAAACACTCTTATAAAACATGATTCGTAAGAGAAAACAGATCTGTGCTTTCTAAGTTAATGTTTCACTTCCCACCCCCCAAGTGCTGAGATATAAAAGTAGGTCGACAAGCCTATTTATATAGCTTCACTCCACAGTGTGGTTTAAATTAATGCCAGTGACAAATGTTTGATATGCCATGCTTTTGGTTTTTTCCCTTTTATAGGGAGCTAGTTAAATTTAGAATTGTTCAAAGAAGCCGTTATATGCAAACCTTCAGGCAAGCTTTAGATCGTTTAGTCAGTTCTTTTTATTCTGGTGGCCTACGACTTTATATTCATAAGCAATATTTTTTTAATCACTGATAGGGGCACCTCCACCTTGCAGCCCTGTTTCACCTGTGAGATAGAGTGAGAGTGGAGAATCCTGGGTTTCATTTTCTTTGTGATTGGTGGGGGCAGGGGGGGAGATTTACACCCTCTTCCTTCTATCCCTATGAGTCCAGGAACACTCTGGGGGGAAAAGTGGAAATAAATATTTGCTAATGTCTCAACACCAGGAAGCAAATTAAAAAGCAGCCCAGGAAGGAAATTAAAAGGCAAGCCAAAATTAAACCCAACATCATGAATTTTGAATGGATTTCACATCACTTGCCCACTATCATAACAGAACTCTGGGTCACCTGGTGAAACTGACTGACAGGAGATTCAAGATAAGGGAAGTATTTCCCATAACACAAAATTAATTGCTGGAAGTCACTACTATAAGGTGTGGCTATGACCACTACTGTAGGCTGTTATAAGACAAATTCAGGGAGGAAAAGTCTTTGGTCCCCTCCACAAGGATTCGCTTTTGCGCCCGGTTAGGAGATTATGCACACTATCCCTGAAGCGCCTTTACGCCTAATACCTCTGCACGAGAGGTGGCGACAAAAGGCGCTTCCCTCCCCTTCCCTCCCCATCTTGTCTAGCACCCTGTCCCCACATTGGCCAAGCAGAAGCTTCTGGAACCCCATGATCAAGATCTATTGAAATTAAGGGCCCTCTCAATCTGCTCTGGCGGCAACAGGCGATGCTTGAAGGGGGAGGGAAGGGGAAAAAAAAGAGACGATCGCAGCGTGACTCCCAACTAGTCGTCGGAGAGGAAGAGAGAGAAAGCCGAGTGGGGCGCCTGCCTGCCCACCCGCCTGTTACCAGCGGCGCCGCCGCCTCCCGCCGGGCCCCCCGCCGCGGGTGCCAAGCAGGAGGCGCCCCTCTTGCGGGGAAGGAGTCGCAGGCAGGCGGGTGCCCGCCCAGAGACGAAGCAGCCGTGCTGCCCACAGCCTACCAGCCAGCCAGCTGGGGAGCGGCGGGGAGGGGAGGGAAGCGCCTTTTGACAGCCTGATCCCCTCAGCAGGAGCCGGAGGACAGTGGAGAGAGAGGGGTGCGTGAGGCTGCCTTGGAAATGTGGCTGAGCAGCGGGGAGGGGAGGGAAGCGCCTTTTGACAGCCTGATCCCCTCAGCAGGAGGAGAGAGAGCGGCGGCAGCAGCAGCTTCCCATCAAAATGCGCTTTAATGGATGGAGCAAAAAAAACTCGCTATTTAACGCGCATTCGATAATGCGCACAATCGGGGAGATAACGCGCCTCTACGCCCCATTTGTGCTCCTCTCTTGTAGAGGTAATTTTTTAATGAGACTTGAAAGAGCTTTAAATCGCTCTTGTTGTAGAGGTAATTTTTTAAATGCACCTTGAAAGAGCTTTAAATCGCTCTTGTAGAGGCAGCCTTTGAATGGCTACTAGCCTTGGTGGCTATATGATAGTTGCCCTGGGACTGGAAAGCAGAAAGGGGCCACTATCTGGCTTCTGCCATCAGTCAGGGGAATGAGGGCCACTGGGAGGCTGCACCCCGCTTCCCTGGGATAACATCAAGCCAAGGGAGAGACCAACCTGGCCCATCCATTGGCTAGAGAAAAAGTGGTTGCAGAAAGCTTGCATCCCCCTCCCTGAGTGGAAAGACCACTAGGCCCCAACTGCCTTTAGTCCTTGGATTGCAGAAGTAAGGGGAAAGAGCCCTCTACTCCCACCCATTGGCCAAGGAAAATGAATCTCCAATTGTTTTTCAAGCAGAAACTCCAGCAAGGGAAAATCAGCCTGACCCAAAGAGCATTTACATTTCTGTTTGAAGCCCTAGTTCTGGCCTTAAAAACTGTTCTCCATCCTCTTCCTTTTTCTTCCACTCCTCGTCCATCTTGCTATTTTAGTTTGTAACCCTAATGACAGGATCGGTTGCTTATTATTATTATTATTATTATTATTATTATTATTACTATTGATGTGAGCTGCTTTGGGAGACAATAATTGTCTGAACGGTGGGGGTAAAAACAAAGTAAAGAAACATTTGTAAAGAAACGCTGGGTTCAGTTTTTCTGTGCTACTGAATACCAATTTATTTATTTGATTTGTAGCCCACCTTTCTACCAAAAATTGCTCTCAAGGTAGGCTGACCATATGAAAAGGAGGACAGGACTCATGTAACTTTAACAGCTGTAGAGAAAAGGGAATTTCAGCCGGTGTCATTTGTATGCAATTAGTCCCTGGTGAAATTCCCTCTTCATTTTAACAGTTAAAGGTGCAGGCACTATACTAGAGTGACCATATACAAAAGAAGGCAGGGCCCCTGCAACTTTAACGGTTGTGATGAAGAGGGAATTTCACCAGGAACTAATTGCCAACAAATGACACTGGCTGAAACTCCTTTTTCTCTACAACTGTTAAAGTTACAGGAGCCCTGTCCTCCTTTTCATATGGTCAGCCTATCTCAAGGCAGCTGGGGAGCAACAGCAGGATGTATGGGGGGCAATAGTAGGAGAGGCAGTGGGACACTGGGCTACCTGGACCCATGGTATGATCTAGCATCAGGTCTCTTCTGAGATGACATTATGGTCCGCAGCAACTTCAGTAAATGTGGCTTAAGTTAGGGAGCTATCCTGTGTACTGAGTGAAGACTACATTTTTCATGGCACTTCTTTCTTGGGCTAAATCTACACTACTACTTTATAACAGTATTGAAGTTCACTGATAGCTGTTGGGGCACAATCCACATTCCATATACCGCTTTCATCGTGTTATTTCCCGCTTTTTATTCCACATTCATAATGATTTGACACAAGTTGTAGTTCTGGCCTAGGCTAGAAAAACCCCTTACATTGCCATAGTGTGTTGGATCCAGATTTACTTGATGTAGTCCTGTTGAAATCAGTGGGGCTACTCTACATATGACAAATTCTGGATCCAACCTAGTGTTTTTATTTTGGCACAATTAGAAAAGTTTGGGCACTCTTATGCCCACAGCCTCCAAGCAAGTGCAACAGTGTTAATGCTTGCAAAATCTTCAATCACAGGATTTTCTCTCTACTGGGAGTTTATTTCCATCTTCCCTTCAGGGAAAATATGCTGTGTTGAGCAGCTCAGACTGTCTGCAGCTTTGGTTTTCTGGGCTAAAGAGCTGGAGAATGTGAAGTTCTCTTCAAAAATGTGTCTTGTGCAGTAATTATATTCAGGCACATTTCATGTAATATAGTTGGGAGGACCAAGTCTTCTTTATCCATTAAGTTTGGTTAGACTAGATGATATTTTGCTATTCCTAAGTGCAGCAAAGGACTCACAGAAATCTGTGCCCTCTTTATTATTCAACATGGCAGCTTTTGTGGTACAAAAGAAACTGGGAAATGATATAACTTAAGTCAACAGGCTTTGCCCTTCAGTGCTATTTACCCCTGAAGATTTTATACTCTTAAGAAGGTGCACATTTGGAGAAAACAAAGGTGGACATGAGGGTATGGTTCTGCAAACAACTTGTAGACAAGACCTCAGAGTGCTTGACAAAAGGCCAAACTAGAGGAGACTGGAGAATTCTGATCAGCTCTTCCACTTTTTAAAATTTTGGTAGAAAGCAGCAAGGGGTGTGTGTGTCCCAATTTGAATTAGGACTATAGAACTGCAGGGGAGAGCATTCATTCTTATCCTGATGAAAAATGCCCTCCCAAAACTATTTGCTCTGTTTTGAAAAGCATGTAGGTCTCTGTAATGTAAGTGTATGGTGCCTGTACATTTTGCTTGTACGTGCTAACTGTAGGGGAAAGTGTTAACCCCTCCCTGCATTTCTAAGTTATGATCCAAATTGGGCTGTTTTACATACAACATGGGAAATCTGGTCATAGATCTCTCTGTTTTGCATCTAATTTGGCCCTTAAAAAGATTTATGCAAGTCTTCTATGACCACAGTGTGTTTATTCAACTTGGCTAGTTAACAGCCATTCCAGTTCCTCTCTTAATGGATAATGGATGTCTCATAACTCTTAGCTCTGACAATTTCCAGGTAGAATCATACACTTGGAAGAGGCCATTTAGGCCAATGAGTCCAACCTCATGTTCAGTGCAGGAAATCAGTTTAAGCATCCCTGACAGATGGCTACACAGGCTTTGCTTGAATATGTCCAGTGACTGAGAGCCCACCACCCTTCTAATAATCTGGGGGTTGCCTTCACTGCACTGCTTTGCTGCAGCTTTGGGAAAACCCTGTGGTTTCACTATTGTGGGGTGGGGGTGGGAAATCCCCATAGCAGAGGGGAGTGTGGGCTTTCTGGACAGTGCTGGCAGTCATTCAGTTCTGGGAGCTGCCTTCTGCCCAGACCTCCTGCATGTCCCCTCAACCTACCATGAGGCTTGATCCATTCCCAGCTTCGAGGCACAGTGAGGACACCATCAACAGATGGCACAAAGAAGGTGGTGACCTCACATTAAATGGAAAAGCCATGGTTAGCTGTGAGGTTTTTTTTTCATGCAGTTTCGCTTGAAAACCCCATGGTGGGTGTGAGTTGCCGTCTGCATCATATAAAGGAGGCAGCACCACTCTGCTGCTACCACAGTGTGTACGGGGTGTATAGACTGCCCCTTGGTGTCATTGTCTGACTACTCTGATCATTAGGAAGTTTTTCCTGATGTTCAGCTTAAATCTGCCTTCCTGTAACTAAGCACGTTACTTCGTGTCCTTCAGTCCTGGATGACAGAGAACAGGTTGTGGCTCTCTTCTGAGTGACAACCCTTTAGGGTTGAAAAGCACCATAATATCTCCTGCCTCTGTCTTCTCTTCCCAAGGCTAAACATATTTTAAAACACTTCCTGTACAAAATATTGTACTTGGGTTACAGGCTTCACATTGCTATGCTGCCATAGCTCACATTTCTTACATTTCTGCTGGGTAGGTTTTGATGAATCCTCTAGCAATTTGAAGAGTTTATTAAAGTTCATTTTCTTATATTGCTGGGTCATTTTTTTGTCTTTTCCTACCCACTTTGATATTTTTGCTCTTTTTTTGTGGGCCCTTCCTTTGTTTGTTTTTCTATTCCTTAATAGACTTTTTTTTATGGAGCATGATGTTTTTCTGGCCAGTGTTTACATATGTTTCCTTTTGGGTGTCCTTGTTCATAGTAGAGCAGTCTGGCCCTGTGACTGACTCCCTTACATATTTCAGCTATAGTGATTAGCAGCCCATGGCATTCTGACAGGAATTGCTTAATTAGCTCCAATTCCTTGGTTATTAAGACAATATGGTTCTCAAGCATTCTTTCTTTTGAATACAAAAGTCCCTGGGAAAAAGTCTTAGCCCATTTATCTATAACAGAGCAATAAGCAGAATTTGTATCCTCAGGGGGCTCATCACCCTCTTGAACCCTTGGGTTAGTCCACACGTTGTGGCTCCTCCAGGGGCTATTTATTTTGGAATTTCAGCAAAAGAACATTCTAATTTCAGCTGACGCAAATCAGGTCCACTCCAGGACCCAGTGGTTAGGCCTGCTAAACTTTCAGCTTGGACAGTTGCTAGGTTTGTTTCAATTGGGGCTTTAGATCTGTTCCATGAATAATCCACAGTCCAGTCTAAAGTGTTGGTATGGGTGCTAACTAGGGGTGTGAACGCCAAAAAAATATCGTTGTTTATCATTATAGTCATTTCAGACCAAAAAAAAGATTGTCTTCATTCATATCGTAGGCGAACTGTATTGTCTTCATGATAATTATCGTGAAAAAATGATATTTTTGCAGCCCTATTTTTAAAGAAAAAATGCCTATACACATGTGCTACACATATGTGCCAAATCTGAGATCGATCCCCCCAACCCTTGATTTTATATAAATTTATTAAAGATCGTTTCAGTTCTGACAGATCAGAATGACAGCTCGCCACGTGCGTTCATTCAGACCTGTCAGAACGGAAACGATCTTTAAAAAAATCATATAAAATTGAGGATTGGAGGGATCGATCTCAAATTTCATACACGTACTTAGGCATACCCCATAAGCACTGTGACCAAGTTTCAAGCCTCTAACTTTTAAAATACAGAAGTTATAGGTATATTTATATGGCAATCCGATAAAATGATAAAATCGCCCGAAAATTATTGTCTCCAATGATTATCATAGGTTTTTTTTATCGTATTGTTATTGTTAAACACATGCATGATAATGACCTTATCGTATCGTTAACAATACGATACACATCCCTAGTGCTAACTGCTTCTTCCCTCTTTTTTTTAAGGGGAAAAAGGATGACATTTTTGTTTGCCTTTTTCTTTGGGGTAAATCAAACACTAAAGGGAAAAAATCCCCAAAAGCTTACATCCGTGCCTTGTAAGGACCATACTCACAGTAAATTTCACCAGCTCAGCTTGGTGTCTGAGCAGTTTTGAGGGAATAAAGACAGTTAAATCCAGTTAAAAGCTTTAAAAGCTAAAAACAAACTTTAGAACAGTAAAAACAGTTAAAATCCAGCTAAAACCATTAAATGGTACAACAGACTGAGGAGCTCATGACAAATTTGAAATGGCTTTTGTAGCCCAAGCCTCTCTGTTATTTTTAACGCAAAGTTAAGCCTTTCTACTGCTACAACAGGCCCCAAACGGGCTCCCAACAGGCACCACATGAGTGCTGCCCAAGGCCGCTGCCTTGGCCTTCAGGTTCTTAAATAGCAGTCTGGGCCACACCTCTGGAGAAAGCTGATGCTCTTGGGTGGCAGGCAGGTGGCTGTTCCACAGGTGCGGCAGTTCTCTTACCACCTTCCCAACCTTGGATTCCACAACAGAAGAGCCACACTGAGCAAAGATGTACAGACATCACACAATGATTGAGAAACAAATGCATTTTTAAAAAAATGCACAATTCCCTTCTCCCCGGTTCATATAGAAAGGCCTTAAAACTCAGTCACACAGTAAGTACCATTAACAACCCACCTGCCTGTTCAATATTTTACATTTTCTGTTGACCTCTTTCTGCCTCTCCCCTGCCTGAGATGGCTTTTTCTCCCCCCCCCCCTTTTCTTTTCTTTTTCCTTGTCTTTTTTGGTAAGTGAAATTCTCTTGGCATGCTCCCTGCAGGAACAATTTAAATGTGCTTACCCACTAATAAATGATTAAATGCTTTTGTTATGGCATGTATTGGTTTCCCTTCACAACAGACAGAAAGGGAGGGCTGTTGGAAATAAGGAATTTCGTATTACTCACAGTATGGTAAGATGACTCAAGTGAGAGCAAATATTTCAGGCAGCGGTTTCAGGTGCTTGTGAGTGACACACGCTGCTTTCATCTGATGAGATGGGGGAAACTGACATCTCACAGAGATCTGGGGGGGAGGGCTTTTAAGAAGGTGGCATGCTGATCGTGCCATCTTTTCATGTCCCCCCCTTCTCCTTTTGAAAAGCAGAGAGTTGTGTTAGAATGGCAATGTGAGAGGTACAGTCTTCACAATCGCACCCAGCCTGATACTCTGTTGGGTGAGCTAGAATTGTGCATGCAATAATAGGTCCCATTTTAATGTAATTCTAATGAGTTTCTGTTTAGCAGAAGATTAAATGCAGCATGGGCAGTGCTTCATGATAACAGTGAGTTGCTCTCTGTCTTGGTCTGCTTCACTTTCAAGGAGGGAAAATACTAGGGGTGTGCATCGGATCGGATCCGATCCGATACAACCCCCTAAGGAGTATAACCGTACGCGTGTCCTCCTATACCCCATAGACTACCGGGAATAGTCACGGCTGGGGTATAGGAGGACACGCGTACGGTTATACTCCTTAGGGTATCCGATCCGATGCACACCCCTAGAAAATACCCCATAACATAGATAAGCTATTCTCCTGAACACCCTCTAGCTACATTCTCATATTCACAATCAGAATCGTTCAAAGGAATCCCTCCTCCGCTACTCTTTGAGAGCAGATGGTGAAGGACAATGAAGTGGTCAGAATGTCAGCCTAAGATCATGGAGCCACGGGTTCAAATCCCCATTCAGCCATCAAGCTCACTGGGAGACCTTGAGGCAGTCACGATCTCTCAGCCTGACCTACTTCACAGGGTCATTGTGAGGATAAAATCATAGGCAGAACCATGGATGCTGCTTTGAGCTCCTTGGAAGAAAGGTGAAATATAAATGCAATAAAGTGTGAGTTTGGAACCAGGCTCATAAGGTGTCCAGGTGTCCCACTTTTCAGAGGTCAGTCCTCAGTTTTGGAGAGCTGTCAGGGGACAATCCTCTATTTTAAGGAGTCTTTCATTTCAAGGGCTGCTGAGTCGAAGTCTGGTTTAAAGATGACGAACCATGAGGAGGGAGAGCTGGGCCTTGAAGTTGATCAACAACGTTTAGCACCTGGATGGCAGGCTGAGCAGGCACATGGGCCACCTAGTCACTGGACTTCCCCACTATGCTGGGATTACTTATATTTGTGTTTAAATTGTTATTATTTCTCAATTTCCCTATACATATACATTTACATTAATATTCTCGCTTGTCCCCCTGTCCCCACTCTCTCTTTGGTGGTGCATTTCCTCTTTTTATTATCTGGAAGTCGCTACCCTAAACCAGAGAGGGTGGCTGGTATTTTAAAGCAATTAATTCAGAGAATGAAATGTCATCTTGCATTTAGACTTCTTATCCTAAGCCAAATAGTCAATTTTCAGTCCCATATTATATGGTAGGAGAACCTTTAAAGTGTGTAAGATGTTAGGGTCTTCGCTTTCCTTTTTCCTACACATTTTTCTTACACCTAATGTGGCTTCAATGATGGGTAATCAGAACAGAAAAATTCAGTCCGTATATCCCTTTACTGCCTGTGGATTTCTGTACATGGCATTATTTCTTTTAGTCCTGGTGGTGCAGGGATGTCAGACTACACTTACAAACCAGGAAGCTATTTTCTGATCTTATGTCAAACGGAGATGGAAGTGGGATAAGTTTGAAAGCTTGAACATCACACTCTCCTTGGACTATCAGTGATCATTATAGTTTTTTTCTGACCCCATTCTCTCTGCCCACCCCCCAGTGAACATAACAAACTCAAAACCTCTTTCATTCTTCTTAATGTACACAAAAATATTAAGTTTTTAAAGACTGACCCTGAAGGCTTTCCTGAGGTCTCCCGGGTGCTGTAAGAATGCAATCTTATGGTTTGTGCTCCCAATAGAGAGAGGGCTTCGTGTTTGGAGCCTTCTACCTTTCCTATGTCCTACTGGCAAGAGTATTTGTTTTGATCCTCTGGAGCCAAAAATAATGCATAATTGATTTGCTTGTGCCTTTTGGTTCAATGAGCCAACTGAGCACTGGCATTAACCAATTGAGTGACAGGGGGCGCAACTGGTGGCATAAAAGATGCTGTCCCTGCAACGATTTGGAAGTAGAGACTATTGCACATGTTCTGTTCTCACATAAGTACTATCAACCAGCAAGAGCAGATTTAATCTGGCCAATTGCACAGTTTTACCCAGGCCATACCACCGAGTCCCTTTTAACAATTCTGTAACAGGGTACAAATAAATCTATAACGGAACAGGTGGCCAAGTTCTTGAACTTGGCAATTCTCACCAGATCATCTGCAAATAATTGATTGAGAATTTCTTCTATATTCATTCATACTAATTAGCCAAGATTCTATTCTTAGTAGTTAAGCTGTATTGTTTCGTAATGATTTCATATGCAATGTGATTTTAGTATGATTTTAATTGTGTCGTGTAGTTCTACCTTTGGTCTGTTGACTGGCAAGAAAGGAGTTGAATTGAATGGTGGTGCCCTCCCACAATTGCTGACCTGTCGCTCAAAGCTCCGCCCCAAGTACCAGACACAAGCCTCTCCTGCCAGTTTTATTCTATCTCTGCCCAGTGAAGCTGATCCACTGGTTCATCCTCTGAATCATTCAATCAATCCTAGCTATAAAACTTTGTGTGAACATAAATAAAATGCTTTTTAAAGCTGTTTTTAGTGGTTTAAGTGATTAAATTGTGTATGTTAAAGTTTTTAAGACTGTTTTTATCATAAGGTTGTATTATGTAGTGTTGTATAATGTTGTTGTGAATTGTTGTGAACTGCCTAGAGAGCTTCAACTATTGGGCAGTATAGAAATGAAATTAATTAATTAATTAATAATAATAATAAGTAAATATAAACGAAATTAGAAAAATGGTGATGTGACTGTACTTTTTAGTATAACTAAGCTGACCATATGAAAAGGAGGACAGGGCTCATGTAACTTTAACAGTTATAGAGAAGAGGGAATTTCAGCCTGTGTCATTTGTATGCAATTCGTACCTGGTGAAATTCCCTCTCCATCACAATCTGGTCACTCTAGTATAGTGCCTGCAACTTTAATTGCTTTGATGAAGAGGTGATTTCACCAGGTACTAATTGCAAACAAATGATGCTGGCTGAAATTCCCTTTTCTCTGAAACTGTTAAAGTTACATGAGCCCTGTCCTCCTTTTCATATGGTCAGCCTAGTATAACAGTTCAACCTGATGAAAGAAATCAGCAAGAAAGTGGATTTAGAATTAGTCCAGAGTTAGTCATACTAAGGGCTTCACCATATGAGGCTAAAAGCTCACACCCTTACTGGGGCTTCTGCTTCCACTTTCCTTACAGGATTAAGATTGGCCCCTTTACATGGGTGGGCATGTACTTTGAATCAAGGACTTCCTTTCTCAGAAAGTTCTATGTGTTTCATTATACAGCTACTAAATGGTGCTGCCAATATATCCAATTATTCCTTATTGGGTTATGCCTAGGCTGACCATATGAAAAGGAGGACAGGGCTCACGTAACTTTAACAGTTGTAGGGAAAGGAAATTTCAGCCAGTGTCATTTGTATGCAATTAGTTCCTGGTGAAATTCCCTCTTCATCACAACAGTTAAAGTTGCAGGGGCCCTGCCTCTTTTGTATATGGCCACTCTAGTATAGTGCCTGCAACTTTAACTGTTGTGATGAAGAGGGAGCCTAGTTATGCCTGCTCTTTTTAAAAGTGGGATAAAGGACAGAAAGCACAGAAAGCATAGAAGATGCCCTGAGTAATTGATGACATAGTGTAAAAGATGCACAAACTTCTGTGAGTGACCAACCACATTTGTGCAATAAAAGCATTGTGTGGAAATTAGGGATGTGCACTGACCCCCCGGATCGGATCGGATAGCGGATCGGAATCGGACCTGGGGGGTCGGATCGGATCGGATCGGATCGGAGGCTGGTCGGATCGGATCGGACCAGATGTCCGATCCGGATCGGACGCCATTTTGAATGCTTTTTCCCATAGCCAAGTATTGTTTTACAAAAACGCCTATAACTTTTTCATTTTTAAAGATAGAAGGATGAAACTTGGGCACATTGTAGACTGGTTAGGGGTAGTTATCTGTGAGAAATTTCAGAAAGATTGGTGCATGCATTTTGTGGCAATTAATTTTTTAATAAATACCCAGGAATGCCTATAACTTTGTCATTTTTAAAGTTACACACATGAAACTTTGCCACATTGTAGGGGGTACCTTGGGACCTATGTGTGTGAAATTTCAGAAACGTAGGTGCTTGTCTTGTGTGGCAATTAATTTTTAGAAAAATGGGTAGTAGTGGGGTAAATACAGTTACGCCTCCCATTTTTTTATTTTTGAAGATACAAACAGGAAACTTGGGCACATTACAGGTACCACTTGCCTTGATATGTGTGTGAAATTTCAGAAACATTGGAGCTTTCCTTGTGTGGCAATTAATTTTTGAAACAATGAGGAAAGAAACACCTATAACTTTGTCATTTTTAAAGTTACACACATGAAACTTTGCCACATTGTAGGTGGTACCTTGGGACCCATGTGTGTGAAATTTCGGAAACGTAGGTGCTTGCCTTGTGTGGCAATTAATTTTTTAATAAATACCCAGGAATGCCTATAACTTTGTCATTTTTAAAGTTACACACATGAAACTTTGCCACATTGTAGGCGGTACCTTGGGACCTATGTGTGTGAAATTTCGGAAACGTAGGTGCTTGCCTTGTGTGGCAATTAATTTTAGAAAAATGGGTAGTGGTGGGGTAAATACAGTTACGCCTCCCACTTTTTTATTTTTGAAGATACAAACAGGAAACATGGGCACATTACAGGTACCACTTGGCTTGATATGTGTGTAAAATTTCAGACAGCTGGGTCCAGGCATGTGGTGGCAAGGTATTTTTGAAACAATGAGGAAAGAAACGCCTATAACTTTTTTATTTTAAAAGTTAGAAGTCTGAACATTGCTCACTTTGTAGATGGGTTAGGGGTAGATATGTGTCAGAAATTTCAGAATGATAGGTCCAGGCATTTGATGGCTATGGAATTTTTAAATTACATGTTTCAAAAAAATTTCTACAGAGGCCAGGTCTTCCCCTCCCGCTTCCCGCGAAGAAAAGGAAACACTCTCTCGTCTCGATCCCTTTGATCCTTGCTAGTAGTATCCATTACAGGGCTCGTGTTTCCTTTCCTCCTTTCACTTTTCAAGCAGAACGGCTGAGCCTAGCTGAGTTTTGCAGCCATGCGTGCAAGGAAGGATCACTCTGGTCTCGATCCCTTTGATCCTTGGTAGTATCCATTACAGGGCTCGTGTCTGCTTTCACTTTGTACTCAAGCAGACACGAGCCCTGTAATGGATACTACCAAGGATCAAAGGGATCGAGACCAGAGTGATCCTTCCTTGCACGCATGGCTGCAAAACTCAGCTAGGCTCAGCCGTTCTGCTTGAAAAGTGAAAGGAGGAAAGGAAACACGAGCCCTGTAATGGATACTACTAGCAAGGATCAAAGGGATCGAGACGAGAGAGTGTTTCCTTTTCTTCGCGGGAAGCGGGAGGGGAAGACCTGGCCTCTGTAGAAATTTTTTTGAAACATGTAATTTAAAAATTCCATAGCCATCAAATGCCTGGACCTATAATTCTGAAATTTCTGACACATATCTACCCCTAACCCATCTACAAAGTGAGCAATGTTCAGACTTCTAACTTTTAAAATAAAAAAGTTATAGGCGTTTCTTTCCTCATTGTTTCAAAAATACCTTGCCACCACATGCCTGGACCCAGCTGTCTGAAATTTTACACACATATCAAGCCAAGTGGTACCTGTAATGTGCCCATGTTTCCTGTTTGTATCTTCAAAAATAAAAAAGTGGGAGGCGTAACTGTATTTACCCCACCACTACCCATTTTTCTAAAATTAATTGCCACACAAGGCAAGCACCTACGTTTCCGAAATTTCACACACATAGGTCCCAAGGTACCGCCTACAATGTGGCAAAGTTTCATGTGTGCAACTTTAAAAATGACAAAGTTATAGGCATTCCTGGGTATTTATTAAAAAATTAATTGCCACACAAGGCAAGCACCTACGTTTCCGAAATTTCACACACATGGGTCCCAAGGTACCACCTACAATGTGGCAAAGTTTCATGTGTGTAACTTTAAAAATGACAAAGTTATAGGTGTTTCTTTCCTCATTGTTTCAAAAATTAATTGCCACACAAGGAAAGCTCCAATGTTTCTGAAATTTCACACACATATCAAGGCAAGTGGTACCTGTAATGTGCCCAAGTTTCCTGTTTGTATCTTCAAAAATAAAAAAATGGGAGGCGTAACTGTATTTACCCCACTACTACCCATTTTTCTAAAAATTAATTGCCACACAAGACAAGCACCTACGTTTCTGAAATTTCACACACATAGGTCCCAAGGTACCCCCTACAATGTGGCAAAGTTTCATGTGTGTAACTTTAAAAATGACAAAGTTATAGGCATTCCTGGGTATTTATTAAAAAATTAATTGCCACAAAATGCATGCACCAATCTTTCTGAAATTTCTCACAGATAACTACCCCTAACCAGTCTACAATGTGCCCAAGTTTCATCCTTCTATCTTTAAAAATGAAAAAGTTATAGGCGTTTTTGTAAAACAATACTTGGCTATGGGAAAAAGCATTCAAAATGGCGTCCGATCCGGATCGGACCTCATCGGATCGGATCGGATCGGATCGGAGGTTGTCCGGATCGGATCGGATCGGATCGGATTTTCCCGATTTTGGGTCGGATCGGATTCGGATCGTGGATCGGATCCGATCCGATGCACACCCCTAGTGGAAATGCTCTAAGAAGAGATCCATTGGAATCCTACTGATTTCAATGGGTCTACTCTAAGTATGACTTTGGCTCTGACCCAAGAGACCTAGTGTCACAGGAATATTCTACCAAGGCACTCTGTACTATCTCCCAGAGTGTGGTAGCCAGTCCTCATTTGGAGCAGTTCTACATCTTAGATCAGACTCCAGACTGCCTAGTCAGAAACTGGCAAAGGTTTGCCTTACAGCTAAACTGTTTGCAAATCCAAATAAGACACCAGTCACTTATAGGTTGCTTAATAGACACTGGCCTTCTTCCTGTCAAATAATTTCACATGGTCATAAAAAAAACCAGATATATCTCCAGCTGTGAAATTTCAGCTCATCCAGCAAAGGATCCAACGTGCTAAACAGAATGTATTGAAACGATTTCAGTATTAATAAATCAAAAGTGAAATGTGACAAACTGGATCATAAAGTTAAATTTCAGGTTCTGGTAAAAGTAAAAGATCGCAGTGCAATTCTATACATGTCTACCCTGATAATTGAGTTCAGTGGGACTTACTTTCAGGTAAGTGAATATAGTATTTCAAGCCTCAATAAACTATTCACTGGGTAAGACAGCATTTCTACAAGTTCCCCTTTCCTGGACTTTTAGAAGTGTATTTACAAATGTATGATTAGCTAGTTGAAATCAGAAATGGAAACGGAACTGTTAATACATGTTAGGTGACAAAGTCTATTCTGTAGAATTTTGGAGGCTTCACAAAGGCTGCAAATCTGTTGAGCAAAAAGAATTACAACAATTTGAGTTCCATCGGGTTCTATTACTAGAGTCTTTTCTCTACCTTCTGAGTAGCTCTAAGGGAGTGAAAGCTGACAAAGAATGATGTTACTATAAACATTGACTGCTACCAGTAAAGCCCCTTCAAAATCTTAATTAATATATGAAAGTTTACAAGACTCGGCTCACTGCAAGATTCTCCGTGCAATTTTTGCCAATGCACATTGCATAGCTCATAAATCTTTATGGCTGTAGGATTCCCAGTGCGTCCTGTTATGATGAAGAAGGGATATCTGATGTAGAAATTGTAAATACTGTAGAGAGGTTCAATAAAACTGCTTCATTCCTCACTGGCAGATTACAGTTTTATGGCACATCAATAAGCAAAGGAGAGAAAGTGAAAACACAAGGCAGGAGCAGGTGGATATTGTTCGTGGAGCCATGTTTTCCCCAAGCAAAACTGTTTCCAGTCATTATGAGAATTCCCTCCCCCCCCCCTTCTTCCTCAATTTGACTTCTGTTATTGCTGTCAGTGGCAGACTTCCTCAGCATGCTTCCTTCAGATCAAAGCTGGGTTGACTGACACAGTCATTAAAGGCAAAGTCAGCTTGCTGGGACCCAGATCTTGCAGTCTGGCTGGTAGAAAGAAGATGGGGGGGGGGGGGGAGAGCAAAGAAGGAATTTAGCACGGTAATTTTACCATCTTGACTGTCTGCTGTAACTTGTTTTGACCTCTCACATCTTCTCTATGCATTCCCCCCCATTCCTGATCAAAATAAGAAAACTTCAGTTCTTTGTAAAAGGTGCAGGCAGGGAACTTTACCCCAGGAGGGAGTCTGGACTGCCTGATAAGCCAAGGACTACAGACGTTTCAGTTTTCAAGTCTCCTTAAAAATGCCAGCCTTGCTAACTCTGATCTGACTGAACTCAAAAAGGTGAGAGCAAATGCACCTTCATGCCATCATAGGATCCAGTCTGTCTTGGGGGCGGCTTTCATGTGAGATGAATTAATTAGTGTAATCGATCGTCGTGATTTCAGAAGCCATTTCGAGAAGGAAATATAAAATGCTGTTTATGGGCTCTTCCTATAAAAAGATAAATGAGACACTGTAGTCCACAAGGGCTTATGGAATAAATGGGCTAGTCTTTCAGGTGCCACAAGACCCTCTGATAGGGTGACCATATAGAAAGGAGGACAGGGCTCCTGTATCTTTAACAGTTGTATAGAAAAGGGAATTTCAGCAGATGTCATTTGTATGCATGCAGCACCTGCTGAAATTCCCTCTTCATCACAACAGTTAAAACCTGCAGGAGCCCTGCCCTCTTGACCAGATTCAAACAGTGGGTTTTGTGTGGGTTGTTTGACCCTCAGACTACCCCCACTGCCAGGGTTCCAATAACATGACAAGCCCCAGCAATACCTGGCTGGGGCTTGCTTATTCATAATAGCAGATGGGATGAGCTACAGTTCCCCAAGGGTTAATTAAGCTGTGGTGGGTTGTTGTGTCATCCAAACCAGGTGAGTGTAATGCCTAATTTAGCCCTGAGCAAGCATACAGTTCACTTGGTCACGGTCTTCCCTGCTATGGTGAGATGTATTGTTTTTCTATTTAAGTTATAATTATTTCTAAATCTGCATCTACACATATAAATTAGCATCCACACATTTTATGCAGTTTTATGCAAATCTGTGTCCTGTTTTGCCCTCTTTTGGAAGGGCAGGGGGTGATGTGAGAATAGCCACCCTCCCTTAAATTCCCATGCCCTTTGAGTTGAGAACAGCCGAATAATGAGACAGTTTTCTAGTGGACAGCATTCAGAAAAGCTGAATTATAAAGTCAGAGCAAATGACAAATCCACATGGGATGGAAACTTATTGGAAGCTTTTTTAGATATAGAATTTTGCAACTTAATTTTTTTCCTTTTGTTAACTTGAAAAGTTAACACTGCATTTAGGCCAGCTGGAAATCTTTCTTTTCAAGAGCCATCTGGCTTCCACTCTGTCTTTTGCCACGTAACAGACTGGAATATGTTATTCTTAAACTGTGACTTCAGTCCTAAATCTTACTATTATGCTTGACCTTTCTATTGCCAGTTCAAGTGCATCAAATTATTACTGCCAAATAGTAGGGTGACCAGATTTTAGAAACCAAAATCCCGGTCCCTCCCCAAAAATAACCCCCCCACCAAGCCACCCCCCCAAAAAAACACCAGCCTGGACCTACCGGGTTCTCTTCCTCCGCCACCACCCCCGCCGGGTCAGCCGCTGCCCCCAGGTGCCCCACCACCGCTGGGTCTTCCCCCACCACCGCCAGGTCCTTCGCCACCGCTGCCAGGCTCGTAAGGCCAGAGGCCGCGCAGAAGAGGGGGGAGAGGGCCAATTACATCACTTCCGGATCCGGCCCTCTCCTGTCTCTTCCGCGCGGCCTCCAGCCTCCTTGGGGCTCGTTGTGATGGCGACGAGCCCCGAGGAGCCCGAACGCCCGCGCGGAAGAAGCGGGGGAGCTCCCCCGCCTCTTCCGCGCGGGCGTCTGGGCTCCTCGGAACTCGTCGCTATCACGACGAGCCCCAAGGAGTCTGGAGGCTGCACGGAAGAGACAGGAGAGGGCTGGATCCAGAAGTGATGTAATCGGCCCTCTCCCGCCTCTTCCGCGCAGCCTCTGGCCTCACGAGCCCAGCAGCGGCGGCGAAGGACCTGGCGGTGGTGGAGGACCCGGTGGCAGCGGACCCGGCGGCGGTGGCGGCGGCGGAGCCCAGGAAGCGGCCGCCCCAGCAGGTAAGTGCCCCCCCTCACGCCTCGCGCTCCAGAGGGAAGCGGATGCCCCTGCAGGTAAGGAGCGCGAGGTGCGAGGGGGGGCACTTACCTGCTGGGGCAGCCGCTTCCTGGGCTCCGCCGCCGCCACTGCCGCCGGGTCTACCGCCACTCGTCGCCACTCGCTGCCACCCCCGCGTGACCCCCCCGCCACCCCGGTTTTCCCCCGCCGCCCCCTGGTTGGCCCGGATCGGCCTAGGTTTCCCAGTTAGGACTGGGAAACCCCGGGCCATCTGGACACCCCACAAATAGGTTCTGCATCTATTTATCACAGAAACATTGGGATTTTTTTCATCAGTTTTCTCTTGACTGTATGATTCTTCAACCAACTGATTGTTCCTATTTCTTATTCAGAATATTAATTTGACAAAGCAGCACCACCAATGCTAGGGAACATAGCTATAATTTGTATGTGCAGGCATAAGCATATACAATCAACCTACTGGTAGAAGTTAGCTGTTTACATGGTACAAATTTATCACCAGAACTTCATGAAGTCTTCTCAAATATGCCCCAGTCACCATTGAACCCTAAAGGTTAAACTATACAAGAAATGGAAGATCCAGGATTGCATCTCCATTTTCAACCTCCCATATTTTTGACCGAAATGCAGCCATTTCCCTGGGTCCCCAGAACCTGATTCAGGATTGCAGAACTCAAGGAGTAAGGAAATAAGGTGTTCAGATTAGATTCAGAGTTGGAGAAGAACTTTTTGAAGATCCTTTTTGTATATTGAGCTAGACCATTATGACTTTTGATGACATCAGTAGTTACTTCATTAGTCCTAAAAAAAACATTCTAAATTGATTGCTTTAATCCCTGTAAATCAAGGGGCTCTGATGCAGCGCCTGCGGGGACCTCCAAGGTACCCACAAAGCTTTCTGCTTCCTGCCTCCTTCAAAAATCTATTTTAAAAACATGAAAAATGTAAGGACATCAGATTCTCCTTCCTGTTCATGAACCTGCTGGTGGGCAGGCAGGAGGGAAGCCCTGCCTGTTCTGATGTCCCCTTTGATCGCTCTGTCCACTCCCAGCCTCTTGCCTTGCTATTTCCCACTCTCCCCTGTTTACCTTGCTGTTTCCCTCCCATGTGACCCAAGCAGCAATGTCCTAGCAGCTGCAGTAGCCACTGGGTATGTATTTAGGAGACTCAGGGGTAAAGAAATGAAGGACAGAGGGGTGGAAATGGTCACTCTGCAAGCCTGCAGCAAAGCTGGAAATAGAAGCAAGGTTCTGTGAGTCCCAGACCACTGTCTGCGACATGATCTTGTATGGCAATCAGAAATGGTCTGGCTTGTGTTTATTTATTTATTTATTATTATTATTGTTATTATTATTACATCATTTTATAAATTGTCACTTGAAAAAAACAATATTGATACTGACCTGCACATAACCCATGGTGACAAAACTCAGGAAATCATCCTGAGGATTTGTATCAATTTTTACTTATTTCTTACTCTGAAATAGGGATGTATGGAATTAAGTTGTTAAATCTATTCTGTCTGTGTTTAGTACATTGGTTTGCTGGGTATCTTCTGTTCCGTCATCCACTCATTGAGGGAATTGGATTTTTTGTATGAGAAGTTTGTTTGTTTGTTTGCAAATGTGCAATAACGTCAGTGTGAATGAACTAAATCATGCAAATCCCCTCCAAAAAAGTATCTCTCTCTCTCTCTCTCTCTCTCTCTCTCTCTCTGCAAATCCATGAGATTTGAAAACAGCTGGTCTGCTGCAGAGTCTTCAGGTGGGCTGCATTGAAATCCAAACTCATTTGAATCTTTGTGGATTTCTCTGACATCCCTAATTTGAAAGCATTTGGTAGGAATGAGCTAGGACACTGGCAAGTGTTGTATATGGACACAATGTTTACACATGCAGTGAATTACATATATGGGCAAATTTTAAAAAACATGGGTTGCATGCTTATTTCGATGTGGAAATGCTTCTGTTAAGTATCATAAGCATCCTGAAGTAGTTTCTGTGCTGTTTTGCCAGTGTCACTGTCAACATATTGATGATTTATTATAGTTTATTTAATGCATTTATCAATCCCCTTTCAGCTTAAAAAGAAGAAGCTCTCCAACCCTGAAATCCTCTCAGATTTAGGTCTTATTGCGGTCAAAGCGAATTACTCTCAGGAAAGTGCATGTAGGACTGGACCCAATGGAGTTGGGACTAGACTGGATGAGCTTAGACCAGTTAATCTAGGCTCCCTCTACAAGGATTCGCTTTTGCGCCCGGTTCGGCGATTATGCGCATTATCGCAGACGCGCATTTACTCCTAATCCCTCTGCACGGGAGGCGGCGAGAGGCGGCGAAACGCATTAATAGATGTCCAAAAAGCGCTTTACAAGAAGTTAATGCGCATAAGCGCTTGTTCACATGGGGAAAATGCGCTTTAACGGCCGGAGCAAAATAAAACTCGCGATTTAACGCGCATTCGAAAATGCGCATTATCGGAGAGATAACGCGCCTCTACGCCCGATTTGCGCTCCGTTCTTGTAGAGGTAAAATTTTTAATGAACCTTCAAAGCGCATTAAACCTCTCTTGTAGAGGCACCCCTAGACTTAAGTCCCAATGAGTTCAATGGGAAATAAATGCAACTAACATAGTCTGGATCTAAACCTAAGTGACTTACAAAACACGCGTTAACATTGCTACCCTTCAGTACTCTCAGGAGGAATAGCTGGTGCTCAGGTGGTCACAGAGGCCAGTGGTCAGTGATCCAACTGTGGACTGTTGCAGTTCCTTTGTATCCTAAAATACTGAAGATAGTGTGTTGGAAAGAGAATGCTGGACTAAATGGGTCTCTTCTTGTGTTCGTATGCTAATAGGCAAGTCCTTCTAGGAATTAATAGACAAGCAAGCATGCAAATAAATGTATTTCTTGAGCAGTACCATCTCCATGCTTTTGAGCACCCTTGGGCATGATACTCTCAGTGGTCTCCTGCCTCAGTGAATCTACCCTCTCCCTGCCTTTGTCACCTGGTGCTACTATTGCTCCACCTACTCTTCCTTATCATTTCTCCCACCTACAGAGAGCCAGCAAGCAAGAAGGCAGTGGCATCAACTGCTCGTCCTTCTCACCATCAGTTTCGTCTGGGCCAGAATGGCAGGGAGAAGAAAAAGCAGTTTGTAATGGTGAAGAGGAGGAGAAAATCCTCAGCACACTTTTCAGTGGGTTGTTGGGGTACAGATCCTCTGCCAGAGCCCAACCATGGCCAACCTAAGATGCTGTCCCTGCTCATGGCTGTAAGCAAAGTAGAATCATATAAATCTTACTCCTTTCCAGTATGAATCAATACTCTAATTTGCTTCCCCATGACCTACTGTAAAAAGTTTGCACCAGGTGAAATCAAGAGGCTGAATAACTCAGCACGTTACACAGTGGAGTAATACATCAGAGATAATCCCTACACTCCTGCTGCAGCTCTGACATCCTCTGCCTTCTAGGGATGATCTTGCCCTACAAACCACAGGACAATCCAAAGGCATGAACGCCACTGCATCGGTTCTTGCCTTGCAGCCAATAGAAGAAGATACAATTGTTAAGGCCTGCGTAGTCACCATGAGTGTTCTCCCATCTGTTTAACTTTTAGATCACACTCTTTAAAAAAAATTTTTTTAATTGATTTTATATACTATACATATACATTAAAAAAAACCACATCACAAATCATATATCCCCATACAGTGCACCCCCACACCGGGATCAGCTACAAGAGCTGTTATTTATTTATTATTATTATTTTTAATATGTTCTTTTACTCTTTTTCCCAAAATTGCATAGATTCCCTTGATGGTCTGCACCCCTTCCCTTTTTCTAATACATAGTCCACAAATAATCCCCATATATTCCCAAAATCATTTTTCTTTATTATCCCTCTTTTAACTTTAATATTACTTGTTAATTTATCATTTATGGCAATATTCCATACTTCTTTATACCATTCTTCTTTTTGGTATTGCCTTGCATTTTCCTTTGTCTAGATATCATTAGTCTCGCTGCTGTCATTAAATTCGTAATCAAATCTTTAACATTCTGTTCTCCTTCTTCTTTATCATATATTGATAACAATGCTATCCTAGAACATATCTCAAGCTTTAAACCTGTTATTCTTATCACTTCTTCAAATACTTTTAACCAAAATATCTGTACAAATTTACAAGTCCACCACATATGAAAATAGGTTCCCACTTCTTGACAGCCTCTCCAACACAACTTTGAATATTTCTTATCAATTTTAGATCACACTCTTAGTCTATTCACTTCAAGGCAAATCATATATGTTTCATATAATGTATGTCCATTCATTATTACGGTAACCTATCTGCTAAGACAACAAAACAAAAATGAGTGGCTTTGAAAAAATGGAAACAAACAAAGAGAGGAGCCGTCACAAACATAAAACAACCAAAAACAGGACCAGAGGGTGATGGCAATTCAATAAATGAATGTACAATACTACTCATGGTAGAAATATTTCATACAAATGTCAAGCAATATTTTATTGGCTCATCTGAGCTTAACAATGAGCAAAAACCCACTCAGTGAGATTGTACATAAACAAGTAATGAATACTATTTTAACAAACAAGAATTAATAAAATCTCATGTACAAATGTAAATGTTTGCTCAATTGGCTCTGCAATGACAAGCGATAACAGATAACAGACGGTAACTCCAGAATTGTGCAATCTGTTTCCATATTTCATCAGTGATTGAGTAGTGATATTCAAGATACTAGAAGACTCAGATAATATAAGACACTCCGTCACCTGTGGGAATAGACACTACTAAATAAAATGGAGATAAATAAATTGCTCAGTAAGATGTGAATCATAAAATGTTATACTATTCTTGTATTTTTATAGGAAAATGAACTTTATACCTTCCTGAATAGGATTTGTAATTTCTTCAAAATGGGTCAATGCCTCCTTTTAAAACTTTATGCCTTACTAAATAAGGTTTGTAATATCTTCAAAATGGGTCAATGCCTCCTTTTAAATTTTCCAGGGATGTAAATCATCACCTGTGTATAACATTTAATAAATAAGAATAAAGTTAACAATCCTTTAAGTAATACGCATACTGAAACTATTCCTAAAACATAATAACAAAAGGACTTTGCCTTTAGAACCTCTGTAAACTGGTGCTGATATCTAACCACACGGGTGGGAGGATGTGGATAATAAGCGTGCCAGATTGCCATTATATAGTAATTTAGTGAAAACAATTAAATAGGTGTGATCCCTATTTATGGCAGCAACAAGGTAGGCTACACATCTTTAGTGGGCCCTATTTGGCAGTGCTGCTTCTAGTTAGTGATTTGGTAGGGAGGATCATTTCTTTTGTGGTTTTAGTATAAACCACAGAACAGATCTGGTTATTTCAATTGACTATATCGTTATTTCAATTGACTATATTGTATGTGGCTGTAGCTGTTTCAACAGCATATTAATCCAGTATTCTCAGACATAATTGTGTATTTCTCATTACCTTATTTTCTTTTCTTTTCCAGTCTTAAAATTACATATGGAGAGCGCAGAGTTTTGTTATAGCCATACAGTTCCATTATGCAAAGTGGATATCAGATCACTGCATATTGCCTTATGCTAAGCCAGGGTGAACAAACAGTTCAGCCTCTTCAAATAGTCCGATATTTACAATGTACTTTTGAGTCATAGCTACTTCAAGGTGAGAGTTGAAGCCCATATTGCCTAAGCTGGGAGCCTAACTGTGCAAACCTATATAAGTCTCCTCAGAAGTAAGCCCCATTGAGTTCAATGGAACTTACTCCCATTTAAGTGTGTCTAGAATTGCATCCCAAATAAATCATTTTGGAAATTGCTGGTCTTCATGTGTCAGGGTCTCTATGCTTTGAGTTTATGGACACAAGCAAGAGGTTGAAGGCAGATGCCTGCTGTATTTTGCTATAGGGATGCTTATCTTTGGGGCTCTGCCAATAGAACTGGCCCCATAAAATGGTAGTGCAGGCTGTGGCACATGCTGGGTGGCTTTTGAATATTTAAACCACAACTGTAGCTTGTTGTGTTATCTGAACCCAGTGGAGGTGGATTGTGTGAAGGTTAAATAACCTCACATAACTCTAAAACAAGCCATGGATTCTGTGACAAGCCATGGGTTCTGTGAGTTTTATTTAACCCTAGCAAAACCCACCCCTTCCAGGCTTGGATGACATGACAGCTTGAATATTTAAAATGGCCACAGTGGGTTCTTTGATTGTGCAAACCAGCCTGGTCTCTATTACATGTGATGGAATGGAAGAATAGAGCTGGTGTCAGTATGTTGACGACACTGTACTCTACCTACTTTAAAATATTTACTGCTCAGTAGTTAATTGCATGCTAATATAATTCTAAAGAAAAGTGTGAATAATTGAATATATATTAGAATTTCAGGACCTGTTTGATTATGATATGCAAATAGTGAGGAGTAAGTTGGGTATGCAAATTTTGTGCTCTGAATTATTCTTTTTAAGAGGACAAATTAATGGTACCTTCCCTGGTGGTGTAAAGTTATCTTGAAATTATCTATATTTATCTTCATCCATCCATCCATCTTGTGCACACACAAGATTTCATTTAGTTCAAGACTATATCACAGGGATGAAAAAAAGCAAATTATTAGGTTTGTAACATGATGATGTATATTCAGAAGATGCTCCTATTTAGGAATCAGTATTAAAAGATATAATTATTATTTTCACCGTAGAATAGGATTCTAACGAAATACACAAAGAGTCTGGAAGTGTATGTGTTCATTTGAGTTTTACTGTTGCAGAATCAATAATGGTTGTAGACCAGGAACACACTCCATTAATGTCCTCTGCTTTTATTATTAAATAAATATTATTAAATAAATTAAGTCATTTTTCAAGTTTTCCCCTAAATTAATTTAGCACTTGCCAAACCTTGAGCAAAAGAACACACTTTATCAGATGCAGGCAGTAATGGTGTCCATTGTCTCCCTCCTCATCTTCTATTTGTTTTGAATGTCTGTTTGAATCCTTGGGAAATAGTTTCAGCTTCAATCCTCTGCACATTTACTAGGGAGTAACCGCCCCCAAACACAATGGAACTTACTTTCAGAAAAACATGCATAGGATTCCACAATTAAAACCCAAATAAGGCAGTACTAATTTTTTTAAAAAATAAACATTTCTATTTTTTCCCCAAGTAAAAACACTGAATAATATTAGAACAATTAGAACAAATGTAATCAAACTTCAAGTAGACCCCTTGAAATCACTGGGATTAAAGTTACTTGTGACTAATTTAAGTCCCATTAATTTTCAGTGTGTCTCCTCTAAGGTCCCCTCTACAAGAATTTGGTTTGATACCCGGTTGGTCCGATTATGCGCATCTTCTCGCAATCGCTTTTATGCCTAATCCCTATACACGGGAGGCGGTGAAGCGCATTACCGGTTGTATGAAATGTGCTTTAAAGTGTTTAAATGTGGAGAATCTCTTGTTTACATGGTCATAAGGCGCTTCAACTCCCGCGGTAAATTAAAAGTCACTATTTAACGCGCATTCGATAATGCACATAATTGGACAGAAAAAGTGCCTCGACCCCCGATTTGTGCTCCACTCTTCTAGAGGTAAAAAATTTAATGCACCTTGAAAGAGCTTTAAATCGCTCTTGTAGAGGCACCCCACGTATGACTTAATCTGGATCCGACCCAATAATTAGTTAATTGTCTTACCCGGGATTCATTATTTATTCTTTTTAAATATTTATATCCAACAGTATGTAGCTTATTAAGAGCTCAAGTCCTTAAACGGTCTTTGAAGGCATTTCTGCACAATCTTCTATGTGTAGATGGAGATCGCCTTTCGTTCTGTTCATTAATGTATTTCATACAACTATAGCAAGTTGCCAAAAAAGAGCCTGTTTCTCAACGCTGCCTTTGGGCCATTAATTGCGCAGTCAATTTCTCTGCAAGTGTGATGAACTACACATGACTAAACCATATGTCTAACGTTAAGTTCTCATTTGCATTCCAGTATTTCACTGTAATCTGCTATGGGTCTGCTACCAGCAAGAATGTAACTGTTTCCCTATAAGGTAGTTTTTCATTCAATCCAGTATTCACAAAGCTACTCCACCCCAGAGCACTATATGTACAATAATGTTTATGCAAACTTCTTATGTATATGCGCTGCCCTCTTTATTTCAGTGGAGGCAGTACACTGATGTGCTTGTGGAAGTACCCTTCCGATTAAAGTGAATGGAAGGCCATTAGGGCAGGATCTACACTACTGCCTTAAAATGGTTTATAACAATAGTGACAACTGCCGGGGCCCAGGACACGCTCCATATTGCAGTTTTCAAACAATTTTCAAAGTGTCATATCCTGCTTGGTTTAGATTTAGCCCTGGCTTCCTACATGTTCAAGAAACTGTTAGATTGACAGTGCAATTCTTTGCACATCTACTGGGATGTAAGTCTCATAGAGTTCAATGGGACTTACTCCCAGTTAAATATGTCCTCTTAGGTGGTCAGAATTTATACAAGGATACTGAACCAGAACTACTTCTCCACTAAGACTTTACTGAGTAGGGTTTACTTTATTATTTTCTAGTAAACATTTAAGATCAAGGTTATTCTGGGAGGGTTGAAAAACACACTACCAAACATCTGGCCAGCTCAAATAATTGATTTCTGTAGGCATAGACACAAAACCTCTTGCCAGTTTGTCCATCTGAACAAGATTGTAGGCTTTAGTTATTTCCTTTTCTCAGGAAATTTAATGTAAAGTAATAAAGCAAAACAAACTAATCCTTTTTCCAGTGCTGTTAGCACTTTCTAATAGCAAACATGTACAATCACATAACAAATACAGGATTATATAGCTGAAAAGTGCAAAAGAAAAAAGAAAAGAAAAAGCATACCTGCATTGATGGTGAGCCTTAAAGAAGGAATATCTGAAGAATCACATAATTCAGATTAGATTTAGAAGAATCACATAATTCAGATTAGATTTAGAAGAATCACATAATTCAGATTAGATCAGGATGGCTAAAGTATGCCCTAAAGATAAATTGTCGCCATCTCTGGATGCATGTTTACATATGCAGTGGCGTTTCTGATCTATTGTGAGGAGCTCATTGGTGATATTTAGGTCTGGAACAAAGGCTATTCACATAGAACAGCCAATCAGTGATGGGTTATGGTGACAATAGGTTTCATTTTGCCAGCGCGAGGGAACCATTGATAGAATTGTTTTTCCCTTTCTGCCTACAGCCTCTGTGTGCCCCCCCCCCCCAAATTTGCTCTGGAGGGTTGAGGGATCATCTGGAGCAGATTTGGGGTGTAGTGTGGGGCAGCAGGAATGGGAAGAGGAGAGGGAAGTCCCTTTGTAAAAGTGAACCTCTGCTTGCATGAGGATTGAATCCAACCGAATGTGACGATTTCAACCAGCCACATTTCTCAGTATAATGAGTTCCATAAATGAACAACCCTGAGTTTAAACCACTTCCTTGGTTTCACCCAGTTAACTTTCAAGATACTCTCTCAATATTGCTTTTTTTGATCACTTAAAGTGGTTATTTGATCTCAACGGCCTTCTTGGGAAATGTACTTCATAATAATATACATCTCTAGAAAAACTGCAAGCTTTTTGAAGTTCTTTCTCCTCATTTTTACTTAGACTTGACTTTTTCATATGTGATTAGCACCCTTACTGTGCAGTGTACTAACTTTGAGAAGCCAGAGGCAAAATTGAGGAAGAACATTTTGCCTCTGACTGAGATTTTATTGGCTGTTGCAAATCTGAATGAGAAAAGAAACCACTTCAGTGAGGCTTTCCCTTCCCCCACCCTGGGCTCTTTGGGTTCATCAAATTAGCGTCTTATCGCAAGCTCACTACTGCCCACTTATGGATGTGCATGCATTCTTTAGATGACATCCTCCTCCTCTGCTCCTTCCGCTCATTTTTCTGTCGCAAAATAGACCACTTTTAATCTAACTTTTTTTAAAAAACGGAATGTGCCGCAATCTTCTGCAGTCTGCAGGAAAAGTGGTTTAATAAAAACAGTCCCTGAATGGGCCACATGGTCTTTATTTACTTCCTCTTTCCTCTCCGGGAAGAAAGAGGAAGTAATGACAGACAAAAGTGGGGGCAGAGAAGTGTGATGATGCTCTCTGTCCCACAAACATTGCCATGTGCGAAATGATTGCACCTGGTACTATCATATACCAATGAAGAGTATACATGAATACTACTGCAAAATGGGTGAGGCCAATTGTGTGGGTGGGTCTCTTCCATCCAGTTGGCCTCCTCCCTACCAACCTCTTGCTATAATGGATCTGCGTGGCTGCTCTTCTGGAAGACACACTGAAGCATCACAGCAATGGCAAGGAACCAGAGTTCAGATTGAACATGGAACCTTTGCATGCAGAAGATCCTAAAGGGCCACTGCTAGTTAGTGCTGGGCTAAATCAACTGAAATAAGACAAAAATCCAAAATCCACAGGTTGGCAATATCTTTATTTGGACCAACCAATAAACAGTGTCCTATATTCCTATGAAACAGTGTTCCTTGAATTATACAGCGATGCTGGAAAGTGTTATATGGAAATAACGAATACTTGATTGTGCTTCACTACAAGAGCCCTCCATCTTGGTAAACCTTCCAGCTTGTTCTCTGCCATTTGACCATTCTCTCCTAATCTATTTAGGGACATAGGCAGCTGCTTTATACTGAGTCCATCTGGGCAATATTGTCAACACTGACTGGCAGCTCTCTAGGGTTGAGGCAGGAGTTTTTCCAACCCTACCTGGAGATGCCAGGGATCGCACCTGGGACCTTCTGCATGCAAAGCAGATGTTCTACAAATGAGCTACAGCCTGTCTGTGCCAATTTCTGATTGTCCCTTCTAGCCCATTTCTTTCTGGAGCCTTGCCCTCATGGAACCTGGAAATTCTTAAGCGTATACAGATATCCCCATAAGCCTCTAATTGTGTGGCCTTCAATCCTATGATCTTCATTCCAAAGATTCTAACCAATTTACATGAAGTTTTTAGCCTTATGTTAAAAGTGCACCACCGAGAAAATAACCTTCCCCTTTAATTATGTCATTCCTTGGTTAGGGAAGAGGGCAATGCAACTTCCTCAAAGTTTTTCTTTGTTATGGCTGGTGATTTGAAGTGTGTCCTTTTCAGAGCACTCCAGATACTAAACCATGCATTTCTAGTTGCCAGCTGCATATTTATTTATTTATTTATTTATTTATTGCATTTTTATACCGCCCCATAGCCGAAGCTCTCTGGGCGGTTCACAAAAATTAAAACCATGAAATCATTTTAACATATATAAAACAAGGCACAATCTAAAAACACAGAATAACATACAATATAAAAACACAACCAGAATAAAACCAAGCAGCAGGAATTAATACAGATTAAAATACAAATTTAAGACAGCAAGGATTAAAACTGAGTTAATTTAACTGTTAAAATACTGGGAGAATAAAAAAGTCTTCACCTGGTGACGAAAAGAGTACAAAGTAGGCGCCAGGCGAACCTCTCTGGGGAGCTCATTCCACAGCCGGGGTTCCACAGCAGAGAAAGCCCTCCTCCTAGTAAATTGTATTCATATGAAAGTTTGCCCATCATCCAGGAGATGCACACTCACACACTAAGGTAAATTGGCCTACCTATGCATAAATTTGCAGAGCTGTGACTTTATGGTAAAATGCCAATCACATGGGGGTATAGTCATCAAACCTATATTTCTAAAAATGTTTTGCTGTAGAGGCTGGACAGATCTCATCACAGAGGGTATTATCTTCACAGACTTCACATGCAGCCTTTTTCCTTGGTGTCTCCCTCCTCAAAGAACTTGGATTTGGAGACATGCAAGTCATCAGAAACAGTCTGAACATTTCACTTTCATTCTACATATTTGGAAATGCACCATTTTCATGGTAAAACTCTGCACCCCTCCCTTATCTTCGAAGTTACAATGTAACTGGCCAGATCTACACCAAGTAGGATAAAACACTTTGAAAACAGCTTGAAAACTGTATGGATGGAGTATGTCTCAAAACTGTTATAAACCATTTTAAAGCAGCAGCGTAGATCCTGCCCAAATGTTGTTGCAAAGTGGGGGGGAGGAGAGTAGATTCCCAGAAGCTATTGGTAAGTGGTTTACAACTCACTTGGGCATTTGGGTGTAGCTGTCTTGTGGCAATACCTTTAAAACTTTCAGATATCTCAGGTACTTTAGTTTGTCCTCAGAGAATGGATTGGCCCCAGCCTTCTGACAATTAGTTGAATGAAATGGCTTCTTTTGGAGTCCGTGACAAGCCAAGAAGTAACACTGAGAATTGCCTGTCACCCAGGTATTTGTTCAAATTGGAGGCTCAGCAACAGAAATGAAACTCATTTTTCCCTGTTTGCCAGACATCTAATAGAAAATGAACAAACTTGAGGTGCTTTAAAAATCTATAAAGTATCATGGAATCGAGCTGAACTGTTTTCTGATATTAAAAGTGCAATCAGCATTTTTAAAAAACTATTTCAGTTTGGTAGATAGTAAAATGAACATCTAGGCTCTGCTATCCGTCTTCACATTCAGTAGTACTTTAGAGTTGATTAACTTCACCTGCTACAGCAAGATCTCATTTTCCACAGGATCAATTGCATCTACCTAGAGGCTGCATAGATATGTGATAAATTCTTGTTGATCTGTCAGCATGGATTTATTATATATGTATATCCACTGGGACAAAGACAATATACAAAAAATTATGACTTTGTGAAAATAGGCTTGAACCACTAGGCAACACTACTATAGATGAAACTATGTCATCAGGCAAGTGGAGGTGTCTGTACTCAGTCTTTTGGGCAGGTTACTTGTCCTTTGTGACAAGCCATACCTCCCATGGCAGCCATTTTGACAGTTTCTGAGATTGCCAAATCTGCTTGCATACCCAAAAAAGGTTGCCTATTCCTGGGCTAGAGATGATAGTAAATAAAACCAGTCAGAAACTGGACTGCCTTTGAAGAAAGTTTAGAAAGTTCACCTGGTCCAAAATGTTGCTGTTCAAGAGTGTTGACAACATATAACCATATGCACAAGTTCCCAGTTTGCTTCCAGCCCATTTCAAAATGAAGGGGGTGGGGATTTAAGGCTATATACAACCTTAAATCTCAAGGAGCACCTTTTCCCATATGAGCCTACCTGGTCATACAGATCATCTTCAGAGGTCCTTCTGCATGTCCCTCCCATTCTGAAGTGTTGTGTTAAGGTCATTTTGTTTTACCAAGGGGATGTGATGGCACAGGTTCTAAAGCACTTGTGCTCCAGCCCACAAGGCCCTCTGAGCCCTAGGAAATGAGTTGCATGTATGTGACTGATGGTGCAAATTAGGGGTGTGCATCGGATCGGATCCGATCCACGATCCGAATCCGATCCGCCCCAAAAATCGGAAAATCCGATCCGATCCGATCCGATCCGATACACCATCCGATCCGATCCGATCCGATCCGGCGAGGTCCGATCCGGATCGGATCGGATCGGCGGATCGGACGCCATTTTAAATGCGTTTTTCCCATAGCAAAGTATTGTTGTTTTACAAAAACGCCTATAACTTTTTCATTTTTAACGACAGAAGGATGAAACTTGGGCACATTGTACACTGGTTAGGGATAGGTATCTGTGAGAAATTTCAGAAAGATTGGTGCATGCAGTTTGTGGCAATTAATTTTTTAATAAATAACATGGAATGCCTATAACTCGGTCATTTTTAAAGTTACACACATGAAACTTTGCCACATTGTAGGTGGAACCTTGGGACCCACGTGTGTGAAATCCCAGAACCGTGGGTGCTTGCCTGGTGTGGCAATGAATTTTTGAAAAATGGGTAGTAGTGGGGTAAATGCAGTTATGCCTCCCATGTTTTTATTTTTAAAGATACAAACAGGACACTTCGGCACATTACAGGGAACACTTCCCTTGATATGTGTGTAAAATTTCAGACAGCTAGCTCCAGGCATGTGTTGGCAATGAATTGTTGAAAATTGGGTAGCAGTGGGGTAAAATACAGTTTTGCCTCCCATTTTTTTATTTTCAAAGATACAAACGGGAAACTTTGGCACATTGCAGGGAACACTTCACTTCAAATGTGTGTGAAATTTCCGGAAGCTAGGTGCAACATTTTAGTGGGAAACGAACGTTTATTCATGGCATTTCACATGGGATTTATGGGTTGGTTTTAAGAGCTACAAACCTCTAACTCGCTCACATGGCACAGGACCTATGCCCGCTCAAACGCTGGAAATTTAACAAACTTTGGTGCAATGCTTTAGTGGGAAAACAAAGGTTTATGCATGGCATTTCACATGGGATTTATGGGTTGGTTTTAAGAGCTACAAACCTCTAACTCGCTCACATGGCACAGGACCTATGCCCGCTCAAACGCTGGAAATTTAACAAACTTTGGTGCAATGCTTTAGTGGGAAAACAAAGGTTAAACTTTATTATTTTAAACCTTCAGGAAAGGGAGGGGGAGGCTGTGTTTGTGTGTGTGTGTTTGACAGCTTGATCCACCAATTGTGCTTTAGAATACATGACTGAATCACCCAATCCTGTGAAGACTTTCTTCAGCCTCCAATCGCAATGCTGGAGGAGGGCACCAGTATATATTCTCTCAGCCCTGCCCTTCTGGCTCTTTGTGGGTTGAACGTGGAGGAGATTAGGGAGTGTTTTGGAGCTGTGTTGGAGAGACTGTATTGATTTGATTGCATTTGGAGGTGGTTTTGAGGAGTTTCTGATCTTTTACTTCAGCTTTTCTTGTTCTCTCTCTTGGCTTTCCTTTCTCTCTTGCCTTTCCTTTCTTAGATAGCACGTTTGTTTGTCTGTGAGTTCAGTTTGTCTTTGCAGTGAGTGTGTTTGTTTGTTCTACTTTCGCTTTCTGAAAAAAACCCAAAAAAATAATAAAAAAATATTTCTATCCTCTCTCTCTCTCTCTCTCTTTCTCTGTGTGTGTGTGTGTGTGTGCGCGCTTGTGAGTGAGTGTGTGTTGCTGGGCTGTGTAGCCTGCTGCTACAAACACAAAAAAAGTCAGCAAAGCACACACTTACACAAAAATAAATAATAATAAAAATAAAATGAAGCGTGGCACTCAAAGGGGGGGTGCTCCCAAGGCAGCATTTGGGAGAGGCCGCTCTGGGCATGGCGCTGCTGCTGCTGCTGCTGCTGCTGGGACCAGCAGCAGGCAGCCTACTTCCACACCCCCAGTTAAACTGAGGCGTTCTCCACTGGGGCAGCAGAAGCAGGCAGAGGCAACTCAAAGTAGTGCCTGCAGGGCACTCTTTCAGCAACATGAGGCAGGTGCTGGGAGCAGCAGTGGGCATGAAGAAGGAGCACTATATCCAGCTCCTTCTTTGGTGGGTGAGCCTGTGAACCCGCTGACTGATCTTTTCCCAGATCTTGTGGAAGTCAGCGAGGTTCAGAGTGAGGAGGAGGACTCTGATGTGGGGCAAGAGGAAGAGCAGGCAGCACCAGAGACTTACTCTCCACAATCCGTCCTCTCTTCCACTCATTCCCTTGCTCCTGAGGTGACACCACAGAGCGAAGGCGCCGGCAGGCCGTCTGTGTCACCCCAGAAGCGACAGGCAAGCAAGGTGTGGGACCACTTTGAGGTGGCAGTGGATTCCCGCTTTGCTGTCTGTCGCCACTGCAAGATGTCAGTGAGCAGGGGAAAAATGCCAGGCCACTTCACCACCACGAACCTCACCCGCCACATGCAGAGGCACCACCAGTCTGTTTTGCTTGGGACCGAGGCGGGCACCTCGCAGCAGACTGGTGCTAGCGGCAAGGGCAAGCAGAAGGCTCCTGCAACTTCTGCCAGCTCTCGACCTCCCATCCCCAAGAGGCTTCGCCAGGCCACCATGGAAGAGATGGGGTGGGGGAAGTATGGAGCCACAAGGTGGCGTTTTCCAGCGCCCAACCAGATCACCAATTGCATCGGTGAGATGGTGGCGTTGGATGACCAGCCATTCAGCCTCGTCGAGAACGCAGGCTTCAAGAGGCTGATGGCTCTTGTGGTTCCATACTACAAGCCGCCGTGTCGCACCACCCTGAGCAGGCGTGTGGTGCCCTCCCTGTACCAGGCATGCAGGGAGTTAGTTCTGGGTCGTCTGTGCCAGGCAGAGGCACAGAAGGTGCACTTCACTTCGGACATCTGGTCCAGCGAAGGAGGAGTGCACGCTTACCTGTCCCTGACGGCTCACTGGTGGGGAGCCTCAGGGCAGGAAGCACCCAGGACTTCTGGGACTGGGAAGGAGGGCTGCCGCTGGGCCCTCCTTCATACCGCAGTCATGGACCAGTCCCACACGGCGGAGGAGATTACGGAGGCCATGAACCGCATGGTGGCAGGGTGGCTGGGCGGGCACCAGCACACCCGCGGTTACATGGTCACGGACGGGGGAGCCAATATGCTGAAGGCGGTGCGCGATGGCGGATTTGAGGGCATCCGCTGCATCGCGCACGTCTTCAACCTGGTCGTCAGGGATGGCCTTGGAGGCAGCAAGGCCCCTCTCCCTCCCCAAATCCGTAATCTCCTAGAGAGCTGCAGGAAGGTGGCTGGGCATTTCCACCACAGCGTGAAGGGCAGTCGGTTGCTGCGGGAGAAGCAGCAGGAGCTGGGACTTCCGCAGCACCGGCTAGTGCAGGACGTGGCAACACGTTGGAACTCCACCTACCACATGCTCGAGCGTATGGTGGAGCAACAGCGTGTTGTCCACGAGATGTTCAGGGTCGGGGACATTGGCATCCAGGCCCCACTGTCCAGGCAGCAGTGGGAGGCCATGTCCCAGCTTCTGGTGGTCCTCAAGCCGTTCCTTGAGGCCACCGAGACCCTGAGCAGCAGCACTGCCCTTCTCAGCCAGGTGCTCCCCGTGGCCAGGCATCTCCAGAATCAGATGGGCGAGTTTCTGGAGGCCGGGGATGCCGTCACCGGCAGGCGCTTCCTGCCAGAGGTGCGGGAAGTGGTGACGAGGCTGAGGGAAAGCCTATCCCGCCGGGTCCAGCCTCTCTACAACGAGAGGCAGTACATGTTGGCCACCATGTGCGACCCGCGCATCAAGGATGGGTTATGTGGGCAGACTTCCCGGGCAGGTTGGGTGGAAATGCTGGTGACGGACGTTCGGGCGGCCCGGGATGCCAGGATTGGGCAGGCAGAGGAGGAGCCCACCGAAGCCCAGGCGCTAAGTCCGCTGAGCACCACCAGCAGCGGCGGCACCACCACACCCAGCAGGGGGACAGGCCAGGGGTTTTGGGACAAGGCTTTGCAGGCTGCGGTTGGGCATAGAGGCACTCAACCCAGCCGCCGCCAGGATGACGCTGCAGCAGCAGTGCAGCGTTACCTGGCGGAGCAGATGGAGGACGGCTCCATCGAACCCCTGGCCTACTGGTCATCTCGGCGCCAGATGTGGCCTGATCTGGCGCGGGTGGCCATGGACAGAATCAGCTGCCCACCGTCCAGCGTTCCAAGCGAGCGGGTGTTTTCCATGGCGGGCGACGTGGTCACACCCCACCGCTCTCGCTTGGACGCTGAGATTGTGGAGCAGCTGGTCTTCCTCAAGGTCAATCTGCCCCTGCTGGGATACCCCACCCTCATGCCCGTGGGGGAGTAATTGGCAGGCACCCCCCATCCATCCCACACCTTTGGGCAGGCACCGGCAGGCCCTTGATTTTTTAATTCTTATTTTCGGTTAATTAATTTTCTTTACTTTAATTTACTGGCTGTGTTGTTTACAGCTCAGTAA
This sequence comes from Anniella stebbinsi, assembly GCA_029215795.1. Lineage (NCBI taxonomy): Eukaryota > Metazoa > Chordata > Lepidosauria > Squamata > Anniellidae > Anniella > Anniella stebbinsi. The sequence continues at coordinate 188,977,351 of JARDYH010000002.1, forward strand.
CTCAACTCTGAACGATGGATCCCGAAGGGATCTAGTTTCTTCTCCTAGCCTCTTACATTGAGGGGATGCACAAGCATCTCACACATTCTATGTTGTTTGACTTGAACCAATGTGCTTGCACGTGTGCCTCTGAAATTGGACTCCGATGGCTCCCTCCAGGCCTTCTGTAAGGTCCCACACTTCCATGGGCGTTTCTTCTTGTAAGACCACGTCAGAGGCTCATGAGAACTTTGGATAAGAAGAAGGCTTAATTTTATCGCCAAGGAACGCATGCACCTCTCTGACTATGAACGAAGGACGCGATAGGATTCCTCTTCCAGGCTCCTACATTGAGTGGATGACAAGCAGCATCCCACACTGTTTCTGACTGTGTCTTTTGGACTTATGTGGCAGCCTTGCAGGGCTGTCACTGTGTGTTGTGTTTATTTTGGCTATATGATTTAAAAAACTGCCTGCCCGCCTGCCCACCTGCTAGGTTGCCGCCATTGTGAAGTAGCCGGAATGCGTGGGCTGGTCTCACGGTTCTATTGCTTACTTGTGCAATGCGCAAGCGCCTGGCATCATGCCCGCCTCTGCCTCTGCCTCTGCCTGCCTGCCTGCCTGCCCGCCTGCTAGGTTGCCGCCATTGTGAAGTAGCCGGAATGCGTGGGCTGGTCTCACGGTTCTATTGCTTACTTGTGCAATGCGCAAGCGCCTGGCATCATGCCCGCCTCTGCCTCTGCCTCTGCCTGCCTGCCTGCCTGCCCGCCTGCTAGGTTGCCGCCATTGTGAAGTAGCCGGAATGCGTGGGCTGGTCTCACGGTTCTATTGCTTACTTGTGCAATGCGCAAGCGCCTGGCATCATGCCCGCCTCTGCCTCTGCCTCTGCCTGCCTGCCTGCCTGCCCGCCTGCCCACCTGCTAGGTTGCCGCCATTGTGAAGTAGCCGGAATGCGTGGGCTGGTCTCACGGTTCTATTGCTTACTTGTGCAATGCGCAAGCGCCTGGCATCATGCCCGCCTCTGCCTCTGCCTCTGCCTGCCTGCCTGCCTGCCCGCCTGCTAGGTTGCCGCCATTGTGAAGTAGCCGGAATGCGTGGGCTGGTCTCACGGTTCTATTGCTTACTTGTGCAATGCGCAAGCGCCTGGCATCATGCCCGCCTCTGCCTCTGCCCCTGCCTGCCTGCCTGCCTGCCCGCCTGCTAGGTTGCCGCCATTGTGAAGTAGCCGGAATGCGTGGGCTGGTCTCACGGTTCTATTGCTTACTTGTGCAATGCGCAAGCGCCTGGCATCATGCCCGCCTCTGCCTCTGCCTGTGCCTGCCTGCCTGCCTGCCCGCCTGCCCACCTGCTAGGTTGCCGCCATTGTGAAGTAGCCGGAATGCGTGGGCTGGTCTCACGGTTCTATTGCTTACTTGTGCAATGTGCAAGCGCCTGGCATCATGCCCGCCTCTGCCTCTGCCTCTGCCTGCCTGCCTGCCTGCCTGCCTGCCTGCTAGGTTGCCGCCATTGTGAAGTAGCCGGAATGCGTGGGCTGGTCTCACGGTTCTATTGCTTACTTGTGCAATGTGCAAGCGCCTGGCATCATGCCCGCCTCTGCCTCTGCCTCTGCCTCTGCCTGCCTGCCTGCCTGCCTGCCTGCTAGGTTGCCGCCATTGTGAAGTAGCCGGAATGCGTGGGCTGGTCTCACGGTTCTATTGCTTACTTGTGCAATGTGCAAGCGCCTGGCATCATGCCCGCCTCTGCCTCTGCCTCTGCCTGCCTGCCTGCCTGCCTGCCTGCCTGCCTGCTAGGTTGCCGCCATTGTGAAGTAGCCGGAATGCGTGGGCTGGTCTCACGGTTCTATTGCTTACTTGTGCAATGTGCAAGCGCCTGGCATCATGCCCGCCTCTGCCTCTGCCTCTGCCTGCCTGCCTGCCTGCCTGCCTGCTAGGTTGCCGCCATTGTGAAGTAGCCGGAATGCGTGGGCTGGTCTCACGGTTCTATTGCTTACTTGTGCAATGTGCAAGCGCCTGGCATCATGCCCGCCTCTGCCTCTGCCTCTGCCTGCCTGCCTGCCTGCCTGCCTGCTAGGTTGCCGCCATTGTGAAGTAGCCGGAATGCGTGGGCTGGTCTAACGGTTCTATTGCTTACTTGTGCAATGTGCAAGCGCCTGGCATCATGCCCGCCTCTGCCTCTGCCTCTGCCTGCCTGCCTGCCCGCCTGCCCACCTGCTAGGTTGCCGCCATTGTGAAGTAGCCGGAATGCGTGGGCTGGTCTCACGGTTCTATTGCTTACTTGTGCAATGTGCAAGCGCCTGGCATCATGCCCGCCTCTGCCTGCCCGCCCGCCTGCCTGCCTGGAGGTGCCCATGCAGCTGTGACTTTGCCTCTGCCAGTGGGACTTTGCCTCTGCCACTGGGACTTTGCCTCTGCCACTGGGACTTTGCCTGGAGGGAGCTGTGCCAAACTGTGACTTTGCCTGGAGGACCCTGTGCCAATGTGACTTTGCCTGGAGGGAGCTGTGACAAACTGTGACTTTGCCTGGAGGACCCTGTGCCAATGTGACTTTGCCTGGAGGAGCCTATGCCACTGTGACTTTGCCTGGAGGAGCCTGTGCCACTGGGACTTTGCCTGGAGGGAGCTGTGACAAACTGTGACTTTGCCTGGAGGACCCTGTGCCAATGGGACTTTGCCTGGAGGAGCCTATGCCACTGGGACTTTGCCTGGAGGAGCCTGTGCCAATGTGACTTTGCCTGGAGGGAGCTGTGCCAAACTGTGACTTTGCCTGGAGGACCCTGTGCCAATGTGACTTTGCCTGGAGGAGCCTATGCCAACGTGACTTTGCCTGGAGGAGCCTGTGCCACTGGGACTTTGCCTGGAGGGAGCTGTGCCAAACTGTGACTTTGCCTGGAGGAGCCTATGCCAACGTGACTTTGCCTGGAGGAGCCTATGCCACTGGGACTTTGCCTGGAGGACCCTGTGCCAATGTGACTTTGCCTGGAGGGAGCTGTGCCAAACTGTGACTTTGCCTGGAGGACCCTGTGCCAATGTGACTTTGCCTGGAGGAGCCTATGCCAACGTGACTTTGCCTGGAGGAGCCTGTGCCACTGGGACTTTGCCTGGAGGGAGCTGTGACAAACTGTGACTTTGCCTGGAGGACCCTGTGCCAATGGGACTTTGCCTGGAGGAGCCTATGCCACTGGGACTTTGCCTGGAGGAGCCTGTGCCAATGTGACTTTGCCTGGAGGGAGCTGTGCCAAACTGTGACTTTGCCTGGAGGACCCTGTGCCAATGTGACTTTGCCTGGAGGAGCCTATGCCAACGTGACTTTGCCTGGAGGAGCCTGTGCCACTGGGACTTTGCCTGGAGGGAGCTGTGCCAAACTGTGACTTTGCCTGGAGGAGCCTATGCCAACGTGACTTTGCCTGGAGGAGCCTATGCCACTGGGACTTTGCCTGGAGGACCCTGTGCCAATGTGACTTTGCCTGGAGGGAGCTGTGCCAAACTGTGACTTTGCCTGGAGGACCCTGTGCCAATGTGACTTTGCCTGGAGGAGCCTATGCCAACGTGACTTTGCCTGGAGGAGCCTGTGCCACTGGGACTTTGCCTGGAGGGAGCTGTGCCAAACTGTGACTTTGCCTGGAGGAGCCTGTGCCACTGGGACTTTGCCTGGAGGGAGCTGTGCCAAACTGTGACTTTGCCTGGAGGAGCCTGTGCCACTGGGACTTTGCCTGGAGGAGCCTATGTGCCACTGGAGTCCTCCGATCCACAGCGGCCGCACGAATAAGGTAAGTGTGTGCAGTCAACGCAGGGACACCTGAGAGTGTCCAGAAGTGGGGCAGTGTGAGATCTTACTTCCGAGTAAGCAAGCAGGCAGCCCCGTGTGCCTACTGGGGCGTGGGCACTCAGGACCGGGCAGATGCCAGTCCTGGGTGAGAGGGAGCCAATGGTGGAAAAGTATGATTTATCTCATGTTAATTCTTTTCCCCCCCCCCCTCCTTCTTTTGCAGCCTATGGAACTCTTCGCCACTGCGCAAAGCGCACCCGTGAATCCAGACTGCCCATCTGCCCCAGCCACGGCCGCATGGAGGTGGCCCATCGATTCACGTCGCCCGCACGACTCTGGTAAGAGCCTGTCAGAGAGCTTACCCACGAGTAAGCAAGCAGGCAGCCCCGTGTGCCTGCTGGGGCGTGGGCACTCAGGACCGGGCACATGCCAGTCTTGGGTGGGAGGGAGCCAGTGGTGGAAAAGTATCATTTTTCTCATATTCTTCCCCCCCCCTTCTTCTTTTGCAGCCTATGGAACTCTTTGCCACAGTGCCCAGGAGAGACGGTAATGCAGACTGCCCACCTGCCCGTCACTGCCCGCCTGGAAGTGGCATCTTATCAACAACGCCCTCAGGAGGACTACGGTAAGTGTTCTGTGAATGGGGGGGGGCACCTTCCACCTAACTGAAGGTTGGCTGTCTGCCTGCTAACTTCCGAGTGAGCAGGCAGCCCCGTGTGCCTGCTTTGGCGTGGGCACTCAGGAAGGGCAATCCTGGGTGGAAGGGAGCTGGTTGTGTTGAAGTGGTCAACTAATATTCATTCTTTTTTCCCCCCCTTCTTCTTTTGCAGCCTATGGCACTCTCACTGCCACAGTGCCCGGGAAAGGAGAGACTTTGCCCATTAAATGCCAGCCTGCCCGCCCGCTGCTGATGCCGCCTGCCGCCTTCCAGATCGTTCCTGCGAGGCGGGCCAGCCGCCTTTCTTGCACAAGCCATGGGACTAGGGGTCCTCCAGGAGAATCTCACCGAGTCCTCAACGCCCTCAGGACTATGGTAAGTGTTCTGTGAATGGGGGGGGGCACCTTCCACCTAACTGAAGGTTGGCTGTCTGCCTGCTAACTTCCGAGTGAGCAGGCAGCCCCGTGTGCCTACTGGGGCGTGGGCACTCAGGACCGGGCAGATGCCAGTCCTGGGTGAGAGGGAGCCAATGGTGGAAAAGTATGATTTATCTCATGTTAATTCTTTTCCCCCCCCCCTCCTTCTTTTGCAGCCTATGGAACTCTTCGCCACTGCGCAAAGCGCACCCGTGAATCCAGACTGCCCATCTGCCCCAGCCACGGCCGCATGGAGGTGGCCCATCGATTCACGTCGCCCGCACGACTCTGGTAAGAGCCTGTCAGAGAGCTTACCCACGAGTAAGCAAGCAGGCAGCCCCGTGTGCCTGCTGGGGCGTGGGCACTCAGGACGGGCACATGCCAGTCTTGGGTGGGAGGGAGCCAGTGGTGGAAAAGTATCATTTTCCTCATATTCTTCCCCCCCCCTTCTTCTTTTGCAGCCTATGGAACTCTTTGCCACAGTGCCCAGGAGAGACGGTAATGCAGACTGCCCACCTGCCCGTCACTGCCCGCCTGGAAGTGGCATCTTATCAACAACGCCCTCAGGAGGACTACGGTAAGTGTTCTGTGAATGGGGGGGGGCACCTTCCACCTAACTGAAGGTTGGCTGTCTGCCTGCTAACTTCCGAGTGAGCAGGCAGCCCCGTGTGCCTGCTTTGGCGTGGGCACTCAGGAAGGGCAATCCTGGGTGGAAGGGAGCTGGTTGTGTTGAAGTGGTCAACTAATATTCATTCTTTTTCCCCTCCCTTCTTCTTTTGCAGCCTATGGCACTCTCACTGCCACAGTGCCCGGGAAAGGAGAGACTTTGCCCATTAAATGCCAGCCTGCCCGCCCGCTGCTGATGCCGCCTGCCGCCTTCCAGATCCTTCCTGCAAAGAGAGCAAGCCGCCCTCCTCGCACAAGCCATGGGACTTGGCATTCGCCCTCAAGGAGAATGTCACCCAGTCCCCAATGCCGCTGTTGGACTTTGCCCATTAAATGCCAGCCTGCCCGCCCGCTGCTGATGCCGCCTGCCGCCTTCCAGATCCTTCCTGCAAAGAGAGCAAGCCGCCCTCCTCGCACAAGCCATGGGACTTGGCATTCGCCCTCAAGGAGAATGTCACCCAGTCCCCAATGCCGCTGTTGGACTTTGCCCATTAAATGCCAGCCTGCCCGCCCGCTGCTGATGCCGCCTGCCGCCTTCCAGATCCTTCCTGCAAAGAGAGCAAGCCGCCCTCCTCGCACAAGCCATGGGACTTGGCATTCGCCCTCAAGGAGAATGTCACCCAGTCCCCAATGCCGCTGTTGGACTTTGCCCATTAAATGCCAGCCTGCCCGCCCGCTGCTGATGCCGCCTGCCGCCTTCCAGATCCTTCCTGCAAAGAGAGCAAGCCGCCCTCCTCGCACAAGCCATGGGACTTGGCATTCGCCCTCAAGGAGAATGTCACCCAGTCCCCAATGCCGCTGTTGGACTTTGCCCATTAAATGCCAGCCTGCCCGCCCGCTGCTGATGCCGCCTGCCGCCTTCCAGATCCTTCCTGCAAAGAGAGCAAGCCGCCCTCCTCGCACAAGCCATGGGACTTGGCATTCGCCCTCAAGGAGAATGTCACCCAGTCCCCAATGCCGCTGTTGGACTTTGCCCATTAAATGCCAGCCTGCCCGCCCGCTGCTGATGCCGCCTGCCGCCTTCCAGATCCTTCCTGCAAAGAGAGCAAGCCGCCCTCCTCGCACAAGCCATGGGACTTGGCATTCGCCCTCAAGGAGAATGTCACCCAGTCCCCAATGCCGCTGTTGGACTTTGCCCATTAAATGCCAGCCTGCCCGCCCGCTGCTGATGCCGCCTGCCGCCTTCCAGATCCTTCCTGCAAAGAGAGCAAGCCGCCCTCCTCGCACAAGCCATGGGACTTGGCATTCGCCCTCAAGGAGAATGTCACCCAGTCCCCAATGCCGCTGTTGGACTTTGCCCATTAAATGCCAGCCTGCCCGCCCGCTGCTGATGCCGCCTGCCGCCTTCCAGATCCTTCCTGCAAAGAGAGCAAGCCGCCCTCCTCGCACAAGCCATGGGACTTGGCATTCGCCCTCAAGGAGAATGTCACCCAGTCCCCAATGCCGCTGTTGGACTTTGCCCTGGATGCCAGCCTGCCTGCCCGCCTTCCAGATTCTGCTGTGGAAGGAGAAATAAATAATACTAGGTGCTGCAAGAGACCATGTGGATTGGCTCTACATCAAAGCAGCCTTCTGGTTTAGAATTACATAGTACACAAGAAAAGAACAATCACTTATCCTGCAAGATCCCTTCCCAGGCTAGGATCTGAATAATAGCTATTAGCTAGGATCTGAATAGCTATTACCTGGGATTAGCTACTAGTGCATTTGGTAGCATTCCTGCAACCAACACCTGTCTTGTCATGTAAATGTATGGGTCCCTAAAGCAATTTACAATCACTTTACATTTTACAAATGAATAAGTGAAACTTTCTTCCCTCATTACCAATCCACACCAGGCAGGCAATGTCCCCTTCCTGAAGGTTTAAAATAATAAAGTTTAACCTTTGTTTTCCCACTAAAGCATTGCACCAAAGTTTGTTAAATTTCCAGCGTTTGAGCGGGCATAGGTCCTGTGCCATGTGAGCGAGTTAGAGGTTTGTAGCTCTTAAAACCAACCCATAAATCCCATGTGAAATGCCATGCATAAACCTTTGTTTTCCCACTAAAGCATTGCACCAAAGTTTGTTAAATTTCCAGCGTTTGAGCGGGCATAGGTCCTGTGCCATGTGAGCGAGTTAGAGGTTTGTAGCTCTTAAAACCAACCCATAAATCCCATGTGAAATGCCATGCATAAACCTTTGTTTTCCCACTAAAGCATTGCACCAAAGTTTGTTAAATTTCCAGCGTTTGAGCGGGCATAGGTCCTGTGCCATGTGAGCGAGTTAGAGGTTTGTAGCTCTTAAAACCAACCCATAAATCCCATGTGAAATGCCATGCATAAACCTTTGTTTTCCCACTAAAGCATTGCACCAAAGTTTGTTAAATTTCCAGCGTTTGAGCGGGCATAGGTCCTGTGCCATGTGAGCGAGTTAGAGGTTTGTAGCTCTTAAAACCAACCCATAAATCCCATGTGAAATGCCATGCATAAACCTTTGTTTTCCCACTAAAGCATTGCACCAAAGTTTGTTAAATTTCCAGCGTTTGAGCGGGCATAGGTCCTGTGCCATGTGAGCGAGTTAGAGGTTTGTAGCTCTTAAAACCAACCCATAAATCCCATGTGAAATGCCATGAATAAACGTTCGTTTCCCACTAAAATGTTGCACCTAGCTTCCGGAAATTTCACACACATTTGAAGTGAAGTGTTCCCTGCAATGTGCCAAAGTTTCCCGTTTGTATCTTTGAAAATAAAAAAATGGGAGGCAAAACTGTATTTTACCCCACTGCTACCCAATTTTCAACAATTCATTGCCAACACATGCCTGGAGCTAGCTGTCTGAAATTTTACACACATATCAAGGGAAGTGTTCCCTGTAATGTGCCGAAGTGTCCTGTTTGTATCTTTAAAAATAAAAACATGGGAGGCATAACTGCATTTACCCCACTACTACCCATTTTTCAAAAATTCATTGCCACACCAGGCAAGCACCCACGGTTCTGGGATTTCACACACGTGGGTCCCAAGGTTCCACCTACAATGTGGCAAAGTTTCATGTGTGTAACTTTAAAAATGACCGAGTTATAGGCATTCCATGTTATTTATTAAAAAATTAATTGCCACAAACTGCATGCACCAATCTTTCTGAAATTTCTCACAGATACCTATCCCTAACCAGTGTACAATGTGCCCAAGTTTCATCCTTCTGTCGTTAAAAATGAAAAAGTTATAGGCGTTTTTGTAAAACAATAATTTGCTATAGGAAAAAGCATTCAAAATGGCGTCCGATCCGGATCGGAAAATCCGATCCGCGGATCGGAATCGGATCCGATCCGATCCGACACACGATCCGATCCGATCCGATCCGACCCCCCAGGTCCGATTCCGATCCGCTATCCGATCCGATCCGGGGGGTCAGTGCACATCCCTAGTGCAAATGCTTTTCATTATATTTTGGAAAATAACGTATCATGGCATTTCACAAAAACATAGAATAGGAGACCCACTCTCAAGCACTGGGAAGCCACACAGTGACCATATCTACACCAAATAGGATATCGTGGTATGAAAGCAGTATATAAAATGCAGGAGCCATACTGCTGCTTTATAGTGGTATTGAAGTGCACTGACAACTGTTGGGGCCCATTGACACATACCATATACTGCTATATCCTGCTTGGTGTAGATCTGGCCACTGACTGGGTTTACAAGACACAATAAGCCATAGTGGCTTGTGAGTTTTGTTTGTGTCAGCACGCCCAAGCCCAGTGCATATGATGCAGTGCAGTTTGTTAACCATGCACAAGTCACCCTGAAAACCCATGGCTTGTTGTTGTGTTGTTGAGAGGGGTTTGTTCTCAGGGTGGCTTGTCATTTTACTATCTACCAAACACAGCACAATTACTTGTCACAAGTAGTGACAGAGCTGCCTGGCAAGAGTAGCAAAACACACGGCTGCACCTCACAATCTCGCTAGTACCTCCTCTAGCCTCCCTCATCAGTGATGTTCATCCCTCCACCAGGACAGAAATGACACTTGGAAATGTCCTGAATGTGTTCGCCACTTTTTTTTTAAAAAAAATCACTTCTTCAAAAGTACACAAATGTGTTAATATATTTTTTTAAAAAAACAACCCCTTCCCAGTCATGTTAAAGTGCACAGAATCGCTTGTCTGCTGTGTATAGCCTGCATTAGGATGTTTGCCTTGTCAATTTCCTTGTATATTACCTACTCTTTGGTATTTCCATTCACATCATTTGAAGTCTGCTACCAATGGAAGCACAGAAGTGGATTAGGTAATTTACAAGGAAATTGACAAAGTGAATGTACTACTGCAGAATGTACATAGCACGCAGGTGAATCCGTGCACTTGAGCACTTGAGAATAAATGGGAATAAAATTTATGAACACATTTGTGTACTTTTGAAGCAGCAAACAAAACCGCGAAAAACTAGAAAATTAAGTAATTCCTCCAAAAAGGTGTCACAACAGGGGTGAGGTGGGGATAGGGAGCCAATGAACTCCCACTTGCAATTGCATCCTCTCACATTGTATCCTGAACTGACACTTCTCACTCCCTCCACTTCACTGTGTTCCTTGCCCCTGAACTCCAAAAGTTGTGGCTGAATGGGATGGAGTTATTAGGGTGGATGGGTATAATTATTGTGGTAGTATTTGTTCATTTACTGTGTGAACATGAATACGTACTGCAAAAAAAGTATTTCTTTTTATTTCATTTTTCTGTCCTTTGCAAGTGTGCAATAATAAAATTATATATTTTTTTAAATGGACCATTTTCACTTTAAGTGTACCCATACCCCTGCAGTAAGTACACCCAAACTCACTCAGCAATTCGACCTGCCCACCCCAATAGCTCTGTCCCATTCAATCACCACTTTTGGAGTTAGGGTCATGAAAAGCATTGAAGTGGGGGGAAGAAACTGACAAGTGGTACTTCTAGATGGACACTTTCCATCGATATGGCTTCACATTAGTGTCATTTGTGTTACATGACGCTGCCGCCAGTGCGAAGCCATCTAGGGGCAAAGGCCCTTTGCTCTGCTCTAAAAAAGTCAGTCATTTACCCCAACATTTTTTAGGTCAGAGTGGGCTGGCCAGGGAAGGGGGTGGAGCAGTGAGCTATAAGCTCACTGCACCACCTCCACAGTCCTTTCCCCCTTTAAAAAAACAAACAAACAAAAAACAACTTACCTTAGAGTAGGGGAGCCGATGCTCCCAGCCACCTCTCCAGCTGCCACTGGGATGCCACATGTGCAGTGGCCCTGGCGACCCCAGGAAAAGCCAGCGTGGCACCCCTTCCATGTAGACCACTGGAAGGAGAACATCTGCCACCGCCAGCACAATGCAATACAGGCACCGTGAAGAGGTGGCCAAGGAATCTTGCCAGTACAAGATGTAATGTACTAAAAGAATGAACTTGACTAGTGGGGTTTCAACTAGGGGTGTGCATCGGATCGGGTCCAATCCACGATCCAGAGCCGATCCGACCGAAATCAGATAAAATTATCCGATTCCGATCCCGGCTTCTGGATCATCCGATCTAATCCGAACCAGTCCGAAAGGACCTGATCTGGTTCAGATAAGATTGGAGGATCAGACCTCCTCCTCCCTCTCACACTCCTTACCTGCTGGGGCCATCTACTGCCATCACCCGCGGGCGGCAGCAGATGACAACAGGTGGCCCCGGCAGGTAAGCCCCCTCCTCCCCCTCACGCTCCTTACCTGCTGGGGCCGTCCACTGCTGTCCGCTGCCCCCTTCTACTGAGAAACAGGCTTCGCAGCCTGCCTCTCAGTAGCGCGCCGGCTGATGCTGCTCTCCCTCCGCTGCTCCGATCTACTGATAAACAGACTTCGCGGCCTAGTTCTCAGTAGAGTGCCGGGTAATGACATCATCACCTGGCGTGCTACTGAGAGGCAGGCCGCGAAGCCTGTTTCTCAGTAGATCGGAGCAGCGGACGGCAGCGGATGGCCCTGGCAGATAAAGAGTATGAGGGGGAGGGGGCTTACCTGCCGGGGCCATCTGCTGCCATCTGCTGCCACCCGCAGGCGGCAGCGGACACCAGAGGATGGCCCCGGCAGGTAAGGAGCGTGAGTGGGGGGAGGGACAGGGAGGGGGGAGTTAGGCCCCCACTTACCCACCCACCACCATGTTTTCGCCATAGGCTTGCATTGGGGGAAAGCTTTGTTTCCCCCAATGCAAGCCTATGGCAAAAACACCAAAAATGGCAGACGATCTGAAAATCGGATGTCCGATTTTCAGATCAGGTTCGGGTCCGATCTGATCTGAAGGACCTCCGATTTTGTCCGAACCGATCCAGGACAACATCAGAGGTCCCGATCCGGGTCCCGATCCGATCCAGGCGGTCCATGCACATTCCTAGTTTCAATACACGCAGATGGGATATTGCTCTGAATTGCTGAAGAAACTAAATAGCAGACAGGTGCATTTGCACAATTACACACTTGAGAATGACAGGAAGTAAAGAAACACAACCCCCTGAAACCATTTACATTCTTCTGAGGCAGGAAAAAAGTTTTTAAAAGGCTTGTGAACGGAAAAATTGTGCTGGAAAGGGCTAGTGAACAGAGCAGGATGGGAAGCTGAAAAAACTTCCCACTGTAGGTTGTGCTGCGATGGCCCATGGGATACATGCTGAGAATGGAAGAGAAGCTAATGGTGTTAACAAAATACAGCTGTATGGGCATCAGTACTGCAGTATTTGTCCATGCCTTATTGAACTGGCAGAATATCTCTTTTAATATATGAATGGATGCACTTCCCCGTCTTGAGCCACACGTTAATGTGTTAGGTTAATTGTATTTGAGCTGGAACTGGGACATCAGCATTAATATTTTAAGTATAAATGGTCTGTGGAGTAATTTTAAATAAAATATCTATCTATTAATATTTTAAATCAAATTGGCTTATAAATACCAGCATTCCGTTAGCTTACATATAGTTCCATATAAATCTTTCATAAAGAGAAAATCACGTTCTTATATAGTTTGTTCAATGTATCTATCTTAGCAATAATGAAGGCTTACATTTCTATTCTTCGATATTGGTTTGAAATTGTGTTCTATACCTCTAATCTCCCTTACCATTGTTCTAACCCCTTTTACATTGTGTACCAATGCATTTAGAATCCAACTAGCTGATATACCTGGCGTTGCTTATGTCCCCCAACATGCAAGGTAATTGTCTTAATCATCTTAACCAAATTTCAGGTTTCTAGCTCTTCTGGAAGTGGGTAAACATTTCCAGACATACATCCCACACACATACTTTCAACTTTATAGGTAGAGATTCACTATTGTCAGCGTATGTTGCCATATTACATTTGTGCACAACCTGAAGTGACAACTTGTCCTTGGATCTTAAGTGTATCCGTACATAGTGCTTCCTATAATTAACTCATTGTTTTGAATTGTTTTGAATTGCACCCAAAGAAAATGAAAAGATGTACCCTTTAGAATTTACCTGTGGCATATTTCCACAATTATGCAGGAAGTATATGTTATTTACAGAAGCAATTTGTGTTAAAGTAGGCTGTAAACAATGATTGCTGTTCAAAGTGTCAAGTATTTGAATGTTCTCATAGGATGAGTTGTACTTTATCCAATATAATGATGCCTCCTAGCACTAGAGCTATTTTTATAAAGGAATGCTTTCTAACACAACACGGGCCTTCTAATAAGGCCAACTTGGTGTGTTGTGGCTGGTGGGAAAGACTTGCTTGTGTTAGCTTTTTGCTAAAAAGGCAGCAGGGAGCAGGCAAGATGGATCTCTCCCCATTCAAAGTTCCTAAAGACTCTTTACTTTGTGTGGCTTCCCAGTGCTTGAGAGTGGGTCCCCTATTCTGTGGGTTTTTCTGAAATGTCATGATTCATTGTTATTTTTCAAAATGCCATCGTAAGCACTTGCACCTGCAGTCTTATCTATGCAAGTCATTTCCTAGGGCTCAGAGGGCTTTGTGGGGCAGAGCAGCAGTGCTTCAGAACCTGTGCCATCACATCCCCTTGGTTAAACACAGTGACCTTAACTTAAGGCTCATATATATATATATATATATATATCCATGTCAGACCTCTGGCAAAGATATTACTAAATCTTATTAGGAAACAAGAAGATGAAACAAAAATGTAAATGATGAAAATACGGAAATCAGCTTCATGAAGTAAAAACAGTGAATTGGACTATCCGTAGCAAGACAAGGAAGAACAAAGAGAACATGGATGTGTACAGTAAAGGAAGATTTAAAGTTCATCAAAAGCAGTGGAGGCCAGTGGCGAAGCACATTGGATAGCTCCTTTAGAGTTCTGGCTGGCTCTGACTGAAACCTAGAGTGGATTCATCTCCCCACTGACACTAGAGGGACTGGCCTCTACTGATCAAAATAACTTGGAAAAGGAACAACAGCAGCAGCAAAAGAGTGCCCAACATGAGAGGCTGAAGTGAAACATCTATAACATCAGGAGACCTGAAGAATTCATTTGCAAGAAGAACAATGTGCTTTTTTAAAGTCTCCTTGTTTAAGCCAGTTATGCACTGCTTGACACTAAAATATTTATGAAATAAATAAATGGCTGTAAATCTTAACATTCAGCAGCCTTGTGGATTGATCAGGTCTGGACTATCATCATGAACCAGTGCATATAAAGAGAAAAGTTGGAATGACTTTCAGAAAAACTTCCAGTGGAGACTTGAGGGGTGGGGGTAGAAGAGAATTCAGGGCAAAATTGGGTGAAGGGAAAGCTTAGCTCCCGTCTCCTGAAGCACCATGATCCTGATCTGAATGCGGGCTGAGCATGCTTATTTAAGAGTAAATAAAAGTAACATGCACAGCTCCCCTTTACATGCTTAAAGGAATGTTTAGTTTGGCCCGGAGTGGGCTAAAACTCTGGAGGCAATGATGACTACACAAATAATCCACCACGAGAAAATGACTAACACACCTTTACAATATGCTATTCAAAGTATCAGGGAAGTAACCATCAGCTGAACATGTGAAAACTGGGAGTGGAGGAGGGGAGGACAGTAGGATATTAGCAACAAAACATTCTGTAGAAATGCATTGGGGATGTGCTGTACTAATCTTAGGTAAAACAATAAGGCAGATAATGAGCCACAATAAAAGCAGAATGTGTAAGAAATTGATAAGGCTATTTCTAGTTGCAGAGGTATTAAATTAACCAGAAGAAAATCAACGGTGTGGGTAGGGGAGGTGAGGGGGAGACAGTTCAGTGCACTGTCAGAGAAAGATATAAAATGTAATTTACAACCAAAGATGGAACTCTTAAAAGACAAGAATAATACGGCATGAAACTCCAGGGAAGCCTAAAGCAGCTTTGAAATGTTGAGCCTGAAGAACAAAAAGTAGAGGAAAAAACCCACCAGAAAAGCCCAACAACTTCACAGTGTGCTAGGAAAAAAATCATACAGCATTAAATGGAGCAGCTAACAGTAAGTCACTGCAAGAAAACCAGAGGGTTTGTTGTAGAAATATGTATGAAAAATCAAAGGAAAGAGCTTCTTAAGAAAACATGAGTCTGCAAATAGCCCAGAATAGAGAGCATTCATATTTATGTTCCTACTCACATGTCATAGGTCTTCAGTTAGAGAAAAGTCAGAAAACAACCACTGTGCCCCCCCTCCCCCCCCAAAAGAGCTCACCTATGAGCTGTACAAAATTTCCTTTTGCCTTACTAGTTTGCCTTGACCTGGGATTTCTCTCTCATTGCAATCCCTGCCTTGCTTCTACAGAGGACATTGAAAGAGATTACGAGCATAATCACATGGGGGGGAAATCGCGTTTCATTACCATTGTTTCTCCTCCCGTGCGTTTGTCCTTCATTACTTCCTCTTTTGAAAGTGGAAGTAAACACCATGCATGTGGCCCATTCAGTGGGCTGTTTTGATTGCGCTCTTTCTCCTGCACACAGCAGGAGATAGCGGCAACTTCCATCTTCCATCTTCCATCTTTACTACAGTTGGTCAGACTAGGCTGACAACCAGTACCCAGAGGACCTTCTCTTCTGCAGCTCCCAGACTGTGGAATGACCTGCCAGAGGAGACTCATCAACTTAACAGTCTTTTAGAAATTAAGAAAGCTATAAAAACTGTTATCTTCAGGCTGGCATATCCAGTGGAATTTTAGAATGTTTTTAGGATTTTTTATGATGTTTTAATGCAGTTTTAATAATATGCACCATGTTTTTAATCAGTTTTATGTATTTTGTCATAGTTTATATTTACTGTTGTTCCCCGCCTCGATCCAAATGGAGAAATAAATTTATTATTATTATTATTATTATTATTATTATTATTATTATTATTAATTTGGATTTACTGGGTCTTTTTTTGTTGTGCGAAGAAGGTTAGAAGGAGCGGGAAGTGGCTGGACGCAGACAACATCGTGAATAGGACCCATAGAAATCCGTGAGTGCCCAGTAATGGGCGTGCAATGAAATGCTTGTCTGATGATGCCCTACGTGGCAGGTTCTGTGATGGGGAATCAGCTTCATTAAGAAGACAATACTGCAGAGTTCATTCTCTGGTAAGACTTACACAAATTAAAAAGTGCATTTTCATAGGTGAGAGGTTTCATCATGCTGGCATGTGCCCATGCTGGAGATATGGTTTGGGGTGAAAAATGCATAGAAAATTAGTTTACTAGTCTAGACCTCACTAATACAGCATTCGACAGGGGTGGGGAAACACATAGCACTCCAGATGTTGTTAGACTGCAATTCCGATCAGCCTTAGCCAGCATAGACAGTGGTGGGGATTTATGGGAACTGCCATCCAGCAAAATCTGGGGGGGGGGGGGAATCTGACCTTCCCCACAACTGGCATATTACCTTCCAATTTAATTTAAATTTGAACTCCATGGAAACTAACAAGAATTCATGTACCAGAAACTACAGTGGCCAGATGTCCTCTTATACAGAGGACAGCTCTTTTTTAAGGGCTGCCAAAGGACCATCCTCTATTTGAAGGATTGTCCTGTCCAATTCTTGTTTAAAGATTTTATAAAACCCATCAGAACTATTGCCCATCACTAGTTAGCACTGAACAGGAAGACACCCAGGTCACCTGGTCACAGTTTCCCACACTATGGTGAGATGTACTGTATTTCTACTTAAATTATAATAATTATTTCTAAATTTGCATCTATATTTCTAAATTAGCATATGCAAATGTTATGCAGATCACTGCCCTCAAATGCTAGCATGTGAATGCTTCCTTCTTGACAATCATTCAACCCTGAGAGTTAGGCAGCATGGAGGGCCAATTTGATGGCCTTCCTCAGCATCCAACTGCTCAGATTGAAGGAGCACCACAGATCTGAATGCACTGGATTGGCTCTCTAGAATCACCAGATTCCCAGTACCTGGTGGACTCTAAACTGTCATGCTAGTATCTGAGCCTCCCTCCTTTGACCATCAAGACAAGTGGATAGGGCTCCTGTGCCTCCTGATACCCAAACATACTGTCACATTTCCATGCTGCAATGCTGAGAATTGCTCCCAGGAAGCTGCGGCTGTATTTGTGGAAGATTGGAGCCCTCTTGTCTATCCAAAGCCCTGCTGGCAAGAGCCAGGCAGGGTGGGAGGAGGAAAGCTTCCCCTTCCTCCAATTTTTGTGGGCAGTGGCCTGTGACAGAATGCTGTCTGGACCTTGGGGATATATGGGTGCCTCTACAAGAGCAATTTAAAGCTCTTTCAAAGCGCATTACTGATTTTACCTCCACATGAACGGAGCGCAAATCAGGGGTTGAGGCACTTTTTCTGTCTGATTATGCGTATTATCGAATGTGTGTTAAATAGCACGTTTAATTTATATCGGGAGTTAAAGCGCCTTATGACCATGTAAACAAGCGATTCTCTGCATTAAACACCTTTAAAGCACGTTTCATACAACCGGTAATGCGTTTCACCGCCTCCCGTGTATAGGGATTAGGCATAAAAGTGATTGCGAGAAGATGCGCATAATCAGACAACCGGGCGTCAAACCAAATTCTTGTAGAGGGGACCTAAGCCTCTCCTTTCCCCTCCTTCTCACCCACCAGCACTTCCCCATTCTACCCTCCACAACTTCTTCTGAGGTCCCTGTTGCATCCCCAGAAAAAAAGAGCCACCATGCACCTTTTCAGAGCAGCTGGATCGGTACAGGAATGAAAAGCCCTAATCGGAACTCCTCCGCACTCCTAGCTCTGTCTGTGGGCTTGGACGAGATCTGAGGCATCCTATGGTGCTCCAGGTGCTATCTAGGGGCAATAGGATTGCTTTGTTAGATGCCTTTCTCAAGAAAGGACTCAAGGTGTCTTACAACAGAATCAAAACATGCAAAATTTAAAAGAGCTAACACAATTATCCATTAAAATGCAACCACCTCATTAAATAACTAAAATATCAGTGACAATTAAACTCTTTATGGACATGCCTTCAATTTTGAACTCTTAAAGGGGCCTTGTGTGAAGCTACTGTAAAAATGGGAAGAATAATGTCTTTCCTTGTGATTATCATAAGAATTAGTGATTTAAGTTTTATAAAACACTATTTGTACTGAAAGTATAGAAGTAAAGATGAAATTGTTATTTCCCATGAATATGTTAATTTCAGCTTTTTAGTTGTTGGTTTCCAATTAATTTTCCACATCTTTCCTCAAGGCCCTTTTCTTTTTCATCCTCTCCTTGCTATTAGTATATTTGCTACTTTCTGCTGAGTTGGCATTTCTGAAGTGGACCTCATTGGCAATGAGCTAAAGCGAGAAGGTGGAGAGCTGAAAAGGAAAGCTAAAGAAGAAAGGTGTGGGTTAAACAATATTTTTCTAATTCTTCCTCTTTTTGTGTGTGTGCTTTGTATTGCTTCTATCTCAGACCTGATATTTTATATTTTGCATTTTGCAAGTGTCTGGAAATTTGAGCCGGGTTGAAATTTAGCCATTCCTGCTGAATAAGAGATAAATGAAACTTTGCTGGCCGAAGCAAGGAAAGCAGCATGTGTTGAAAATATAGTGACATAGAAGCTGGCAGGGTCAACAACACTCTTATGTAACAAGATTGGTGGGGATTGTGCCTCCCCTCCTTTTTTTTTTTTTTTTTTTGGACTATTACAGAAATTTGAGACTGTGTCAAGTTAAACAAAATTAGCCTAGGGGGAAAATCATTTCAGAAAGTTACCTTTCCCAAGGTTATGTTATCAAGTGATTTCCTACCAACAGTCACATCTCTGTCACTGCAGGAAATAAAATCTGAGAGGAATCAATCAGTAAAGCAGGAGACAACATGGATATAACAGATAAATTTGGATAAATTTAATAGCATTGATATTTCAAATATATAATGAATACAACAAAAAATTATTTCATCCATATTAAGTAAGACACAGCAAAGAAAATGGAGGATACAATCTTATACCCACTAAATTGGGGGTAAGCTCCACTGAACTCAATGGGACTTAACATAAGAACATAAGAAGAGCCAGGGTGGGTCAGACCACTGTCCATCACCACCTTGGGTCCCTTAGAGGGAAAAAGACAGGATATACATGTAATAATAATAATAAAAAACCTCTAGATCAGTGCTCTATTCACAAAGTGGCCAACCAGCTGCCCATGGGAAACCCACAAGCAGGACATGAGTGCATCAGCACCTTCCCACCTATGTTCCCACCAACTGCTGTACATAGGCATACTGCCTCTGATACTGGAGGCACATAGTCATCAGGACTAGCAGTCAATTATTCTCCATGAATTTGTCCAATCCTCTTTTAAAGCCATCCAAACTGGTGCTTATCACTACATCTTGAAGTAATTTATTCCATAGTTTAATTATGTGTTGTATGAGGAACTACTTTCTTTTTCTTCCTGAATCTCCCACTAATCAGCTTCAAGGAATGACCTCCAGCTCTAGAATTATGAAGGGGGGGGGGATATTTCCTGTCCACTTTCTCCACACTACGCATAATTTTGTACATGTCCTTACTTCTAAGCAGACATGTATAGGATTGCACTGTTTACATCTATGAGGGCCAAAATTCATTAAACAGGAGAGCATCTCACCTATCAACGTATCACTAGATTTAAGAAAATGGTGTGCTTGCTGAGGTTTTTGGTGTGGGGAGACCGTCACAAAGCAAAAATCCCTACCACTGGGAATAAAAGCAATAAAGAGCATGATAAAATGCCACTTGCAAATATGAATTGCAATGTTCTGTCAGTGTTTATATGTGTCACTTGATGACTGACTGACTGAGAACTTACTAAGCACTTGCATATCCATCCATCCATTATATTGAATGTGGACAACACTTAGCACCTCAAGTCAACTGTTCTGTTTGTTCTTTCTTGGTCCTCTTGTCAAATGCAATTTCTTTCCAATTGGGGCTATAATCTCATGCATTCCTACCTAGGAGTAAAACAGTGGGTTGCATGGGGTGGGTTGTAAGGCTTCAAATGCTGAATGCCTATGCTAAAGATGCCTATGGAAGGAGAGGAAACAACAAGGAGTCTTGTGGCACCTTAAAGACTGACATTTATTCTGGCATAAACTTTCATGGACACTGTTCTTTTCATGAGGAGCATGAGGTGTTAACTTCAGAATGGCAGCTAAACACATGCTGTGGGTGGGAAAGGGAATGTAAATGATGCTCTCAGAGGCAGGCAGGGAGGACACACCTTGTTTGTAATAAATATAGAGAATTAACAACTGGATTGCTGATCACACTGTAGTGTCCATCATCCTGACACACTCTGTTCTGTGTGGTTTTTCACCTCCTGACAATCACCAGCTTTACTGTGGATGCTAAATGCAATCTAATTTGAAACAACGTGACAAGTGTTAGTAGATGCATACCATCTAGTAAGATGTCTGGCCTCTCATCTCCTCAATTGTCGCTCAGTGACATAAGCTTTTTAAAAAAAAATCTAACAAAAAAGTGACTGAAATAATAATTGAATTTGTATGTGGATATGGCAAATGGCAATAATGAGGAAGTTGGTGTCACTCTTAAACAGGGTGGAGCAAGACTTCAGGATGTCAAGAAACCCCTAGACCCTCCACGGACCGCACCCCCTCCCCAGCAATGTCCTCCTCAAATAAAATTTAAAAATAGCACCAGAGCAACCATGGAGAGCCAAAAAGGTCAAAATTAGCTTAAACAATGAAGTTGGCTTAGTTTACAATTAACCTGTTAGTCTTTAAAGTGTCACAAGATGCTTTATTGCTTTTTGCTGTATCAGGCTCACCTGGCCATCCCTCTAGAAATAGTTGCTCATATAGTTTATAGTGTTGCTTCTACTATTATAATTCATCTTTCTAGACTTCATTATTATAACTCTCATATGAATTTCATACTTCTCAGCGTAATAAGAGCATACTGTGATGAGATTTGGAGGTGGTTTAGATAACCTTTTCTAAGTTGTAAGATTGGCATTTGACAAGGAGAGGGTAAATTGAACCAGTAGCACTGCTGGAGATCAGCCAGATAAGATTATGATAGCTTTGGCAGATTGGTCAAGTGCTCTGCTTTGTTAAGAAGATGGTTCAATAGATGAGTTCTTCTGGAAGGAGAGAGCCATTTGGGAATCAGGGCTTATCTTTCGCTTCCTAAGGTATATGCTAATTTAGCCTGGGTAATGCATGGACAGAGGCAGCAGCCTGAGTTAGTTAACATTTTATTGGGGCGGGGGCAATCTACATGGAAATGTTTTCAGGTTATATCCAGATTTTCATGAAATCGCTTGTTCCATCAGAGCCATCCAAAGCAAGAAAAGCGGAGTATACACTACCTAAAAACCCACTTTCACAGGTGAAACGCCAGTCAAAACTGCCATATTTTGGGGTTGGGTGGACAGAGTCCTGCTAGTAAAACTGAATTTTCTGAACCCTGTAGGTGCTGCTCAGCAGATGAGAGAGGCTTTCTCCCTAACCCTAACCCTTTCAACATTCCCCTGCCCAGGAAGTTTAATTGATGAATTACATCTCTGTAGTTTACTCCACATGTCTCCCCCGCATCCACCATTGGAACACAGTAGGCTTACTTCTGTAGTCCTATTTACACCCTTGACCAGGGTGTAAGCATAGGGTGACCAGATTTTGAGGATCAAAATCCCGGCCTCCCCCCCGCCACCCCACCCACCCAAAACAACCCCCCCCCGCGCAGCCCCCCCACCCACCCCGCTGCCCGCACGCCCGCCCCGCGCCGCCCGCCCCGTGCTCCTTACCGGCTGGGGCGTCTGCTTCCCTCCAGTGCTCGGAATCTACTGAGAAACAGGCTTCTTGACCTGTCTCTCAGTACCGCGCTGGGTGATGACGTCATCACCCGGCGCGCTACTGAGGGACAGGCCGCGAAGCCTGTTTCTCAGTAGATTCCGAGCACCGGAGGGAAGCAGACGCCCCAGCAGGTAAGTGCCTCGCGGCGGCGGCCGCCCCACACGTGCTGTGCCGTGCCGCCCCCCTCCTTGCGGGAGGAGAACGAGCTGTTTCCCGGAGGTTGCCCCCTGGGGCCCAGTTGGCCCGGTTTGGCCCATTTTTCCCGTTCAGGACCGGGAAACCCTGGGGGGTCTGGTCAGCCTATGTAAGCAGTCATTGAACTCAACAGCACTTACTTCAGAGTAGACACATCTAATCATGGGTTGTGCTGTAAGGCTGCACTTTTATCCACAGAACCCATTTGGACTGAGGATACGCTCTTCCAAAGAACCCACACTTCTAAAGGAAGAAGTTCATTCCACACTGCCCTTGATCCTCTTCCACTTCAGTTTAAAGCCCTGCTGCCTGCACCCTTAGTCATTGCAATGCTGGGGAATGTGTTTTTACCCCAGTAGAACTCAATTGCACTAGTGCAGTATTGCACTAGTGCACTACTACAGGACTATGAAGTAGCAACTTTGAAGCCTCTTTTCTCCATAGAAATGGCAGTCAAGCTCTAACCCGCTCCTGCAGCACTGAAACAGCATGACTGAGAAATAGTGCAAAATAAAAATAAATAGGGAAGAAGGAAAGATGAGCGTAATAGTGCTAAGTGGGAAAAGAAGTGATTACCGCTAATGGGGGGGAAGGGAGGGCCACACTGCTTGACCAGGTCACACCCCTCAGCAGTATACAAAATTTAATTCAGGAGAATGGCGCACACTGCAGCAAAATCATGCTGGACCCATATTTAGGGAATAAAGATGCACGAAAAGGACTTTGCGAAAATGTGCCTTTTTGAGAAGGTAAAAACATCATGTGTCACTAAAGACCCTGATGTGCTCTCCCTCTGCACTAAAGCATCCATGTGGATTTACCCGGGGAAAACATAGAGCATCTCTACATGAAGCAAAAATCCTGCACCCTTACTGGGGCTTCTTCTTTCAGAGTTTTTGTGGGATTTGTGGTAAGATAATTCAAAATTCCCTTATACGTGCCTCTGAAATAAGAGTTAATAAAGTGTGTCTCATGAAGACCTCAGGTTAACTTAGCAAGAGGAAAACACGTAGGGGAATCAATAGTAGCTACATTCCTAAAAGCCGAGGACAAAAGGTAAAAGGAAAGAACTGATACAGCAATAAACTTTGCCTTCTCAGGAGACAGGCTATGTAAACATTACATCTGGCAAAGATTGCAATGTTTGTGGATTCCATCTCTTAGTCAAAGATAGAGTTAACTGAATCCACATCAGAAGATTCTTTGAAGCTTATGTTTATTCTAGATAAATTAAGATTGTTAGAATGAATCACTGTTTAACTGAACAAGATCCATGTATCCCTGTATGATCTTTTCTATTTAAGGATGTTCAAAATATGTAGCCAGTACCATTTTCTAGGTTTTGATTCCTAGTTGGTCACTTCTTGCAAGAAGGAAAATTAAAGAGCTGCAGCCAGTTTTCGATCTTACACGTGTCTTTCGTCTGATTGGGATAGTGACGGTTGGGACACGAAACTACATGAGTCTAATTTCAAGACTCTTACCACAGATTACAATCGGCACAAAACACATGCTTCACCCTCCCTTTTTGGGCCATTTCCTTTGTGAGAAAGCTCCATATGTTTCATTTATATAGCCAGTAGATGGCGCGGCGACATTGCATAATTCCAGAAATACACCACCTTTTTGATGGCAGTTTATATTTATTGCTGCACTTTTGGCAATTTAAACAAAGGCAGAATAAAGCTTAGAAATGGCAGGAGAGGCACTGGAGGTTGACAACATCATGAAAAGGACCCCCATACATACATTAACCATGTGATTCTATATTTACCTATGAGTTTATGACTCGATCATTAGGTGACTTTCAATAGCCTTCCCAGGTGGGGCCTGCCCAAGACATTTTGCTGCCTGAGACAGAGTAGCAAATGGCAATCTCCTCCCACTCCCAAGTCGAGGTACATAGTTCTAAGGCCAGCTAATTTCTTTTGGTACTTGAATCAGAATATTTCCCAAGTACTTCTTCCTGTCTCTGACAGTAACAATACAAGCAAATAACAATTTGCTGCCTTTTCATGGTAATAATAATAATAAAAAAATTATTTCTTACCCGCCTCTCCATTTGGATCATGGAAAGGAACAGCAATAAATGTAAAATATGATAAAATACATAAAACTAATTAAAATTAGTTTTATAGAAAATTAGTTTTATAGAATCATGGTACACATTATTAAAATAACGATAAAACATCCTAAAAACATGCCACCTAAGGGGGCTGCCTCACTCTGCCTAATGCTAGGGCCGGCCATGTTCTTGGATGCTTTTCCTTGATATGTCTGTATAATGTAGAATTTATAATTTAGTGACCTTCCCTTAGTATTAAGAAGTTGGTAAGTTGAGGAATTGCCCTAAAGTCACATGACGCAGTAATTCCAAAAACCTGTAGATCGTTGTACACGAGGTTCTCACAGGTTCCTAAGAATAAAGTTACAGTTTAAGCGATTCCGCATTCTTCTTCCCTGTTTTTGTTGCTGGAAACATCACAGTCTGTACTTCATGTTCTTCATATGTAAAATAGCTATGACCAAGGTAGTTTCTGGTTTGCAAGGGTATCTCTTTGCTGTATTGTGGATGCACGGCCAGGGACTGTGGGAACAAGAGGAAATCGTGGAACAATTTTGTCTTCCCACCATTATAAACATGATACAGTGACAGTCCTTGCTGTTTATAGAGTTATGCCTGTTGTCAGCGTGAGTCCCAGAGGAAATCCAGAATGGAGAGAGTAAAGTGGTTACAGTTTGGGCATGCTAAGTAAACAAATACATTGGAGGCAGCGGGGGTGGAGAAAACCTTTGCTTTTAAAAAGAAATCCAACAAGGTAAGAACAGAGTGAGTGCTGCACATTACAACTCATTTTGCTTTTAGTTCAGTAGTAAAATAAATAAATATAAGTGCTCATTAGTCTGCTCACTTCTCTCCTGAGATTTTTCTTTTCTTCTGTTTTTAAAAGAAAGAAAAAAGCTGGGGCACTGTTTGTAGGCCTCTATTTGGTAGAACTTTAAGAGCCATGACAAGAGCATCAGCCTTCCTTTTTGAAATACAAGGTGACTGTAGCTGTCAAGCCAGGCTAAAATGAGGATGCTTCCTTTCAATGCATGTCTAAAACCGGAGATTGGGATGGTTTTAGATTGGACCTTAAACTAAAGGACAGGACACATAATATAAAGGTTTATAGTCAGAGCCATGGATGCACACAATATTGTACATAACAATCCTGACATAGCACTTTGTATCCTTCATGTGATTTTGTATGTCTAGGTGCAAATCCATGCCTTTTCTGAGTGTTCTGTGTGTGCCGCCTCCTAAATATTTAGCTGGCACGAGCTGCACAATCGCTGAGATGTATCTGTGAATGCCAGGCTGCCAGCTTCTAGGTGATCCTGAGGCTGGTGGCCATGAAGATGCCCAATTTTCAAAGCTGACGGTAGAAATTGTTAAAAAAAATGCAGACATCTTCCTCAAGATATCACTTGTTTTATGGATTTATCATGTGATGATATAAGTTGTTGCAACTTTTTTCTAAGGCATCTAAAATTGTTTTATTTTATTTTATTTTTATTTGCAAGTTTAACAAAAATGAAAAGCAGAAAGGGAGGAAAACATTGTGAACTTATTGTAATTGGTGTTGTTCTACTTTATATCCATGCTGGACTACAAAACACTCTAGGTGGAGCTACCTTTAAAGATTGTTCAGAAACATCAATGGATACAAGAAAATGTGGCTGTACCTGGTAGGTGCTAAGGCAGGGGGTGTTGAAACTAGGGTGTGCAACGGATTGGGTCTGATCTACGATCCAGACCCGATCCGGGGGAAATCGGATAAAATTATCCAAACTGATCCCCAGCACCTGGATCGGCCGATCCAATATGATCCGATCCAAAAAGGACCTGATCCAGCTCGTATTGGATTGGAGGATCGGACCCCCTCCCCCCCACTCGTGCTCCTCACCTGCTGGGGCCATCCACAGACAGCCCCAACAGGTAAGGAGGAGTGCGAGGGGGGGCTTACCTGCTGGGGCCGTCCACTGCCATCTGTGGGCACCAGTGGGCACCAGCAGATGGCAGCGGACAGGTCCGGCAGGTAAGGAGGAGCGCAAGGGAGAGGAGGGAGGGGGCACTTACCTGCCGGGGCATCCTCTTCCTTCACCTGCTCGAATCTCCTGAGAACTAGGCTTCACAGCTTAGTCCTCAGTAGAGCGCCTGCTGGGACCGTCCACCGCTGCCAGTGGGTGCCAGCAGGCGCCTGCGGATGACCCCAGCAAATAAGGAGCATGAGGGGGGAGGAGGGAGGGGGCCCACTTACCTGCTGGGGCCATCTGCTACCGCCCGCGGGTGCCAGCGGACGGCAGCGGACGGCCTCGGGAGGTAAGAACCGCAGGGGGGGCTTACCTGCTGGGGCCGTCCGCTGGCACCCCAATCCTCAGTTTAGGGTTAGAGTTGAGGAGGCATGGCTCCCCAGGCATGAACTGGTGATGCAAGACAGCCTGGAAAGCTCAGAAAGGAGGAGTGGGCCACCAGGAGATCCTGAATAATGAGGATGAATAGTTGGAGTCACTTCTGAGTGGTAAATAAGGGTTAGGTCAAATTCTCACATTAGGGTTAGGTATAATAATAATAATAATAATAATAATAATAATAATAATAATAATATATTTATTTATCACCCGCCTCTCCCAACGGATCGAGGCGGGGAACAACACCAAACACAAAATACAAAAACTGATTAAAAGCAGATAAAACCAGTACATCATTAAAACACCAATAAAACACCAATAAAACACTTTAAAATTCATCTAGGTAGGCCTGCCGGAAGAAATCAGTCTTTATAGATCTTTTAAATTCCTGAAGACTAGTAAGTTGGCAAATCTCTCCCGGCAGGTCATTCCACAATCTGGGAGCGGCAGAAGAGAAGGTCCTCAGGGTAACGGTTGTCAGTCTAGTTCTTGTTGACTGTAATAAATTCTTCCCAGAGGACCTGAGCGTGCGGGGCGGATTGTATGGGAGAAGGCGATCCCGTAGGTAACCTGGACCCAAACCATGTAGGGCTTTAAAAGTAATAACCAACACTTTGTACTTCGCCCGGAAACTGATTGGCAGCCAGTGAAGAGATTTTAAAACTGGTGTAATGTGGTCACCCCTAGATGTACTGGTGACCAACCTGGCTGCCATATTTTGAACTAATTGAAGTTTCTGGACTAGGCACAGAGGTAGCCCTATGTACAGCGCATTGCAGAAGTCGAGCCTCGAAGTTACCAGTGCGTGCACTACTGATTTTAGGTCTTCCAACTCTAGGAAGGGGCGTAGCTGGCGTATCAGCCGAAGCTGATAGTAGGCATTCCTGGCCATCGCATCTATCTGGGCTGTCATTTGGAGCGACGGATCCAGGAGCACCCCCAAGCTGCGAACACAGTCTTTCAGGGGGAGTGTAACCCCATCCAGAACTGGTTGACACACCTGCAACCCCAGGTTGTGGCCCTTGACAGTAAGCACCTCCGTCTTGTCTGGATTCAGCTTCATTTTGTTTTCCCTCATCCAGCCCATTACCGCCTCCAAGCATTCATTCAGAGGAGACACACTATCCTTAGCTGATGCTGTTGTCGAAGGCGTAGAGAAATATATTTGGGTGTCATCAGCGTATTGATAGCACCCCGCCCCATGCCTCCGGATGATCTCTCCCAGCGGTTTCATGTATATATTAAACAGCATTGGGGATAGGATGGCACCTTGTGGTACACCACATAGCTGCTCCTTCTTTGAAGAGCAACTATCCCCAAGCATCACCATCTGGAACCTGCCCGAGAGGTAGGACCGGAACCACTGAAGCACAGTGCCCCCGAGTCCCAATTCCCTCAGGCGTTCCAGAAGGATACCATGGTCGATGGTATCGAAAGCCGCTGAGAGGTCCAGGAGTACCAACAGGGACACACTCCCCCTGTCAATACTTAAGCGTAGATCATCCACTAAGGCGACCATAGCGGTCTCAACTCCATATCCTGCTCTGAAGCCAGTTTGAAATGGGTCTAGAAAATCTGTATCATCCAAAACTGCTTGCAGTTGGAAGGCAACCGCCCTCTCGATCACCTTGCCCAAAAATGGAAGATTTGATACTGGCCTATAGTTATTAAAGTCCAGGGGATCCAGGGAGGGCTTTTTTAGAAGTGGCCGTACTACCGCTTCTTTTAAACATGATGGAAAACTCCCCTCCCTGAGAGATGCATTAATAATATATTGTAATTGTGATCTAACTGCATCTCCTCCCTGGGCGACCAGCCAAGAAGGACAGGGATCGAAAGGGCAAGTCGTCCTCCTCACTCGACCAAGCAGCTTGTCCACGTCCTCGGTACTCACCAACTGAAACTGATCCAGTGTAATTCTACTCGCGGAGTTGCTGGACACTCCATTGTCAGCCTCTGCTATAACGACAGCATCTAAGTTGGCTCTTATCCGAGAGATTTTATCTGTGAAATGATTGTTAAAGGCATCACAGCGAACTACTGAAGGCTCTAACATCGGGTTCAGGGGGGAGGGTGCCCGAGTTAGACCCCTCACCACCCTGAACAGTTCTGCTGGATGCGAATTCGCAGACGCAATGCGTGCAGAGAAGTAAGCTTTCTTCGCTGCACGTATTGCCACCCCATAGGAACGAAGATGTTCTCTATGTCGTGTCTTATCAGATATAAGTCGAGTTTTCCGCCATCGGCGCTCCAGTCGTCGTCCTTTCCGCTTCAACTCCCTGAGATCTTCTGTATACCAGGGCGCCCGATGAGAAGCGGGTCGGAGAGGACGTTTGGGGGCGATCGCGTCGATAGCCCTAGTTAGGTCTTGATTCCATCTATTGACCAGGGCTTCTACAGGATCGTCGACGATACCAGCCATAGATCCCTCCAAGGCCTTCTGGAATCCAAAAGGATCCATCAGCCTTCGAGGGCGGACCATCTTAATAGGTCCACCACCCCTGCAGGGACGGGTGGTAGCCGTGATACTAACCCTGACCAGAAAGTGGTCTGTCCATGACAATGCAGAGGTATTTGTTACCTCCGCCCACAGATTTGTCTGTTCGGAGCTGAAGACAGCATCGAGGGTGTGACCTGCTGAATGTGTAGGTCCAGAGACCAATTGGGATAGGCCCATGGTTGTCATGGATGCCATGAACTCCCGAGCTGCACCTGACAAACCAGCCTCGAATGGGATGTTGAAATCGCCCAGGACCAAAAGCCTGGGCGAATCCAACACCAACTCCGAGACCAGTTCCGTGAGCTCGGCCAGGGAGTCTGATAGGCAGTGGGGTGGCCGGTACACTAACAGAATCCCTAGTCTATCCCTGGCCTTCAGACTCAGGTACACACACTCGATGTGCTTCAATTGCCGGACAGGAAGTCTGGTCAGGTTAAGATTGTCTTTGTAGACCACAGCTACTCCGCCCCCCTGCCCACTTTCCCTCACCTGCTCACTAACACAGTACCCAGCTGGGAGAGCCTGAGCCCATGTTGGGCCACTGTCATCTCCCAGCCAGGTTTCTGTGAAGCAAGCCAGGTCAGCCTCCTCATCTATAAGGAGATCATAGATGATATTTGTTTTACTTTTAACCGACCTGGCATTGCATAGGAGCAAGGAGAGGTTCTGTGGGTGGCCTGGTTCGTTCTCCAAGATCCCCGGGGTAGCAGGGCGACTGGAAGGTAAGATGGGTGTTAAATATCTATCTCTCCTTCCCCTATAATGGCACATCGCCCTGCTATCGCCATATCTCCCCTTGCCCTGCACAACAGATATTGCCACTCCCAGACACATTTCAATTCAACTGCACTCCCAGCCATCTCAGGCGTTTAGGATCACAGTTGAGGAGGCATGGGTCCTTAGGGAATAACCGGATATGCAGAAGATCCTGGCAGGGCCAGAAAGAAGGTGTGGACCACCAGGAGAATCTGTATACTGACTTTTAGTAGCTTGAGTCACCACTCCATGTAAAATTATGTTTAGGGTTAAGCCTCAGTTTAGGATTAGGGTTGAGGAGGCATGGCTTCCCAGGCATGAACCGGTGATGCAAGATAGCCTAGAAGGGCCAGTAAGAATGAGTGGGCCATCAGGGGATGCAGAATGCTGAGTTTTCATAGTTGGAGTCACTTTTGAGTGGTTAATTACAGTTAGGGCAAATTATCGGGTTAGGGTTAGGGTTGAGCAGGCATGGCTTTCCAGGCATGAGCCAATGATGCGAGTCATCCTAGAAGAGCCAGAAAGCAGGAGTGGGACACCAGAAGATCCTGAATAATGAGGATTAATAGTTGGAGTTACTTCTGAGTGGTAAATATCGGTTAGGGTGAATTCTCAGGTTAGGGTTAGGGTTAAGAAGGCATGGGTCTCCAGGGATGAACTGGGTATGCAGACGAGCCTGGCAGGGCCAGAAGGTGTGGGCCACCAGTAGATCCCATATACTGACCTTTAGTAGCTCGATTCACTGCTCCATGAGAAATTAGGGGTAGGTTTAATCCTCAGTTTTGGATTAGGGCTGAGGAGGCATGGCTCCCCAGGCATGAACTGTTGATGCGAGACAGCCTAGAAGGCCCAGAAAGAATGAGTGGGCCACCAGGGGATCCAGAATGCTGAGTTTTAAGAGTTGGACTCACTTCTGAGTGGTAAATCAGGGTTAGGGCAAATTCTCAGGACAGGGTTAGGGCTAGGGTTCGGATTAGTGTTGATGATTTAAGGGTCCACAGGCATGAACCGGGCATGCAGAAGAGCCTGGCAGGGCAGAAAGAAGGAGTGGGCAACAAGGAGATCCTGTTTACTGAATTTTCGTAGTTCACGTCACCGCACTGTGGGAAGTTAGGGTTAGGGTTAATCCTCAGGTTAGGGTTACGGTGAATGAGGCATGGCTCCCCAGGCATGAACCAGTGATTTGAGACAAGGTAGAAGGGCCAGAAAGAATGAGTGGGCCAACAGGAGATCCTAAATACTGAGTTTTAATAGTTGGAGTCACGTCTGAGTGTAAAATTAGGGTTAGGGCAAATTCTCAGGGTAAGGTTAGGGTTGAGGAGGCATGGCTCCCCAGTCATGAACCGAAGATGCGGAACAACGTAGAAGGGCCAGAAAGAATGAGTTGGCCACCAGAGATCCTGCATACCCACTTTTAATAGTTGGAGTCACTCCTGAGTGGGAAATTAGGGGTAGGGTTATTCCTCAGGTTAGGATTGCAGTTGAGGAGGCCTGGCTTCCCAGGCATTCAGCTGTGATGTGGAACAGCCTAGAAAGGCCAGAAAAAATGAATGGTGCACCAGGAGATCTTGTTTACTGACTTTTATTTTTTGGAGTCACAATTAGGAGTAGGGTTACTCCTCAGGTTAGGGTTAGGGTTGAGGAGGCAAGCGTTCCCAGTCATGAATTGGGGTTGCGACAGAGCCTTCCAGGGCCAGAAAGAATGAGTGGGCCACTGTGATGTTCTACTGTTTGTTGTTGCAAATACATTGCAAAGTTTATTGTTTGTGCTAGGCATTTGTTTATATCTTTAAAAAGGGTTAAGAACAATAACAGGTAAAGTAAATACCTAAGCTGAAATGTACTTACTGTTTGTAGTTATAGTGGTAGCAGAACAAAGAAATTATCTGGAGTCCAGGTTGCTGGGCTGTGGTGCTGTGGGGCCTAAATAGTAAAAATGAGACAGGGGCAGCAGCAGCAAGTGGTTGAGGATAACCTCACAGCCACCATGTGATCTTGAAGTAGAATTGGGTTGAAGGCTAGCAACATTAACTTTGTTTGTGCTTTTCATATGGTTCATGGGAATTGCCAAGTTTAATCAGAGCCAACTCAAAGAACCTATTTGGTTTGAAATAATTTAGTGCCTGCATTCTTTGACCTGAAAGCTTAGTAAATAAGAAAACAGAAAGCAGTCCTGACAGTATTTTAAAATAACTTTGGCTGCAACCCTGTACATACTTGCCTTACCTGGGTGAAAAGCCCATTTATTTATGAGTAAGAACTGCACCATTAGACAATTAGAAATATGGTGCTTTTGCAGACAACTACTTCAAAGCTGCAGTCCTATGGTACCCCAGATGGCCTGCTAGAGGCCATAGGATACCATCTCACTCCATAGTTAAGTGTGGAAAGTCTGCTTACACAGGTCCACCAAAGATGGCGTCAGGGATTTCCACCATCATTGGTGTCCTGTAAGCAGTGAGATGGAATGGGGTGGTTTAGGGGTGTGTCCAAGATGGCCAAGGATCCAAACATCCTAGGCCTCCTTCTTCCCCCAACACTACCCCAAAAAGAGCAGGAAACTATGCCAGCCTGATTGCTGGGAGAAGGGCTCTGGTTCAGTTAGGGGAGCACATGCATTGCATGCAGAAAGCACCAGGTTAAATTCCCAGCATCTCCAGGTAGGGCTGAAAAAAATACTTGCCTGAAATCTCAGAGAGCCACTACCAGTCAATGTCGACAATACTGGGCTTGATGGACTCATGGTCTGACTCAGTTTAAGGCAGATTCCTATATTCCTAAAAGCGGGCATAGTAAATTGCCTTCCATTGGAGGCAAGGAAAGGGGGGAAACAGAGAGGGGGGAAAATTATACACATCTCATTTGCCCTGGCCACCACAAGCCGGAAGGGTTCAAGAAGTGTCAATTCCTCTGCTCAAACCTCAAAGCCCTCCCCCTATACACATGTTCTTCCTGATGGTCTTTAAAAAATGCATCTTGAGAAATAGAGGCAACATGTATCCCTGCCCATGAAAGTAGCTGCTTGCTTCTTTTCCTGATTTTGGTCTTCCATGTTTGCAGTCTTTAAAAAATGCATCTTGAGAAATAGAGGCAACATGTATCCCTGCCCATGAAAGTAGCTGCTTGCTTCTTTTCCTGATTTTGGTCTTCCATGTTTGCATCTCTATTTTAGCGTATATGTGTATGTTCAAATGTTCATATGCTAAATTTTAACTGACCTGATTCTAATGGTGAGCCTGCAGGAAGAGAAGTAGCTGAAGGCACATGACATAGGTGAAGCAAAAGAGTGGTGTCATGACCCAGATGTACAACAGCAATTTGGACCCCCTCTAGATGGATTCCGTTTGATGCCTGTTCCTCCGATTATGCGCATCTTCTCGGAAGCGCTTTATCGTAAATGCTTGTATGCAGGAGGTAATTGAGCACTCAACAGGTGACCTTACCGGTTGTTTCAAATGCGCTTTACAAGTAGTTAATGCGGAGAATCGCTTGTTCACATAGTCAAAATGCGCTTTAACAGCCAGAGCAAAATAAAACTCGCTATTTAACACGCATTCGATAATGCGCATAATCGGAGAGAAAACGCGCCTCTACACCCGATTTACGCTCCGTTCTTGTAGAGGTAAATTTTTTAATGCGCCTTGAAAGAGCTTTAAATGCCTCTTGTAGAGGCAGCCACTGACATACTCAGAGGGAGAGGGGGAAAAGTGAGGCAGAAGGTCCAGTAACACTGCCTACAGAGATGCCTGATGTGGACCCTGACACTGAGCCAGAGTCCAGCAACTATGAGCCTTCTGAATAAGCATTGGTGGAATCCAAGACTCCCAAGCTTGACTGCAGCTCCTGCAACTCCCAGTGAAGGACCAGCAGCTTCACCCCCAAGGCCTCGCATACCCAATTCTGAAGAGCAGCTGCCAGTCTGAGTAGACAATATTGAGCTAGATGGTCCAATGGCCCAACTTGATAAAAAGAAGAGGTGGGCAACTGATGGAATTTTAGATATT
The DNA here is from genome assembly GCA_029215795.1 of Anniella stebbinsi. Taxonomy (NCBI): domain Eukaryota; kingdom Metazoa; phylum Chordata; class Lepidosauria; order Squamata; family Anniellidae; genus Anniella; species Anniella stebbinsi. Next base: position 189,011,021 of record JARDYH010000002.1, read on the forward strand.
TTGGCCTACAACTCCCAACATCCCTTTCCACTAGGGGCAGATGGGAGTTGTGGTTCTCCAGATATTTTGGCCTACAAGTTGCCTACCCCTAGTAAGGAACCTCAGGCCTGGCTGCCTATTTTGTTTCTTCAGGGATCCCAATCTGGCACTCTGGGGTTGACCCAGAAAGCCACATCCACTTCTTCAGGCTCCACCCCTTTTTCCAAACCACCAATCATTGTTCAGATCCCACCTTCTAGGCTTAAATGCCTCTCCTAAGGCTTAGTTGCTGGTAGTATGAGCTTGAAGCTAAAAGTTGCTGCTGTTTTTTTTATTTGGTGTTTTGGGGGGCTGCCTTCAGCCCCGCCCACCTCTGAATTGTGGCCCTGGAGAACTTCTCCAAAATGGAATTTGTACCTTGAGCTAAAAGAGGTTCTGCATCCCTCTGCAAAGGGCCTTCAGGAATCTATCAGATTCCATGAGCCTCTGAGAGCAGACCATCTTGATGTGCCCACCACTGCTCTAGAGGGGAACAAGCCCTGCAAGCCTAAACCTCAACAAGAGATGGCCTGACCATGACAAGGAAGTTAAAGGAGAAAATCCCCCACATCCAGACCACCATCTTCTCCCTGAGAACAGTCAAGAGTGTCCCCTGCCACATGTGTTTGCCAAGAACATAACAGCCATGCTGGATCAGACCAAGGGTCCATCTTGTCCAGCATTCTGTTCACACATTCGCCAACCAACTGTTGACTAGGAACCCACAAGCAGGACACGAGTGCAACAGCACCTTCCTGCCCATGTTCCCCAGCAACTGGTGCACATCGGCTTACTGCCTCTGATACTAGAGATACCACATAGCCATCAGGACTAGTTAGGCCAGCCCCATGGTTGCCATGGCAGCCATCAACAGCCTGACAATCAGTCTCAAGAGTTCTGAACACTTACAGCCTATCTACACTGCTGCTTTAGAACGGTTTAAAACAGTTTAAAACTGTTTATAACAGTAGTGACAACTGTTGGGACCCAGGACACACTCCATATACAATTTTCAAAAATGTTTTCAAAGTCTTGTACCCTGCTTGGTGTAGATAGGCTGCTATATAATCAGCAAATAACAACTCTGTAACTCTAGCACTTGAATTATGTTCCCACGTTTTCTTCCCTTATCCCTCTCCACTTAAAAAGTTTGTATAATATGTCGCCTGGCATCTAAGTTTGCCCAGGAATGAATAAACTATATTATAAATGTCACATTATTTTCCCAGTTATGTAAGAGTACATTCGAATTGTCATTTTAAATCAACCCACGAGCCAACGTGATGATCTTAATTCTCTGCTTAGATGTGTATCTGCACTGAATTAAACAGTAATTTGGCAGTCTCTTCTGCTAAATTCAGTGAGATAGCTAGTTAGTGTGATAAGCCCGAGTAAATGTATTGTGTTGCAGTGACAGAGATAATTCCCCATAGGGATTATACTGGCATTTGACTTGATTCTTCTTGAAAAATTAACTTGGCATGCCCTTAAAGTTGAAGGAGCAAATATGTCTTGTAGATATTTCTATGAATGCTAACAAATGGGAGCTCTGCATATGAACTCTGGTCATGAACTCATGTTTTGTGGTTGAATTTAAATGTCTTCTTTCTTTTTTATATATATAGTCTGCCCTGATTTGGGGGACAGTATCTGAAGCTGATTAACAGTAGGCCTGTTCAGATGACACACTAAGCCATGGTTAGGCTGCTAACCCTTTTGCAACAAATGGTTAGTGAGTGTTTTAAACATGGCTATGTAATCACCATGGTTAGGAATGGCTGACATGACATGCTAAGTCAGGGTTCATACAACATCCTAAGCCATAATGTTAAGCTCAAAATGCTTTGTGGTTTAGCATGTTGTCTGGACAGGGTCTATGCAACATACGTTAGTGCTGAGATATAAACTGTTGCGCCTTTCCCTTTTTATTGCTTAAATTTGATTCTCAAGTAAATTTTTACAATTGCTCCAGGCCAGTTAGGCAGTGCTTTGGAACCTGTTCTAGAGGAAGCAATACATTATTAATGCCTTAGTCTCATTTGTTTTGCTTATTTCACACCCACCCCTTGCTAAGAGGAAGTCATATCATGTTATAAACAGATTATATAACGTGGTGGAGTAAATATGGTTTCCCCCACCCCGCAAATAATTGTTTTAATGCAGAATGTAAATACTTCCTGCAAGAGGAGGGGTCTATCCAGTTATCTTGATGCTTTAGACAGCATCTCTTCAAAAAGAGGATTAAAAACAAAACAAAACAAAAAAATTCAGGGCAGAAGGAGGCAAAATACAGATGCACATTTTGTGTGTACAGCTGACAAGCAACATGTTTAAAAGCATATTAACATTCCTTCACTTCTTTAGGTGCTATATCTGTACATCTGAAAAAAACCTGAAATACTAAGAGATGAAATAGCAGGAACTTGTAAGAGTGAGGTAGTGAGAAAACAGGATTAAAAATAACAAAATCTCTTCTAGTTCCAAAAAATAGTCTTAATGATTCATGCAATAGAACAGTGGTCTCCAAATAGCAGGTCAGGACCCATCCAGTTGGTTAAGGACCATGAAGAAAGGTATTAGGGTTGTTGTTGTTTCTTGCACCAGATGGGGAGGGGGCATTCCTGTTCATCTTTGTTGTATGCCACTAGGGTCTGTCAGAGAAATCTAGGTTTTTATCTTCATGGCTTGGTGAGCAGTATACCACAACTGTCATCTGCTGGAAGACAGAAACCATTGCAAGAGAGGAGAAAGAGTTGCCAAAAATCTAAAATGCTATTCAAGTACTATCCTATTTTTCCCTATGGGCAAGTGCTGTCCTATGGATCCCTATGGGCAAGTATGGTTTCCCTATGGGCAAGTGCTGTCCTATGGATCCCTATGGGCAAGTACGGTTTCCCTATGGGCAAGTGCTGTACTATGGATCCCTATGGGCAAGTATGGTTTCCCTATGGGCAACTGCTGCCTTGTGGATCCCTATGGGCAAGTATGATTTCCCTATGGGCAAGTGCTGTCCTATTTTTCTCTATGGGCAAGGGCTGTCCTATGGATCCCTATGGGCAAGTATGGTTTCTCTATGGGCGAGTATGGTTTCTCTATGGGCAAGTACTGTCCTTTGTTTTAGTACGTCCCCTCTGTAATAGAGCAGGAAAAGGTAACTTGTGGCCCTCCAGCTGTTTTGACCTACAACTATCATTAGCATAGCCAGTATTGCCAATGGGGAGGAATCATGGGAATTGTTGGCCAAAACATCTGGAAGGCCACAAGTTGCCCACCCCGGTAATGCTTACATAACCAGTCACTCTAATTATACATAATTAGGGTTGGCGCTGGGTGAGGGTGCTCAGACTGACCCCTCACACATTTAAAGCATTGGAGGGGGAACCTGAAATATCTTAGGATTGCTCCCTCCAAGAGTTAACCAGAATAGCAGACATACTTTAAATAATTCAGACAATTTGCTATTTACTCTGAGTGGTTATATATGTTCTGTCAATTTGCTTCATGTTTTAATAGCAGTCCCCACTCGCATTTCATTTCGGCATTTCATGGGGGGAGAAAAATGAAAACTCAGGTGAAAGAGGCTGGGAGAAGTGAGAATTTCAGAGATTTTTTTTCCTTGTGGAGGGGGACAGGGCTTTCATATACCTTTTAAAATGTAGCCAGTTGTTGAAGGGTCTTCTTTCTTTCTTTTCTTTTTTTTAAAAACACCCCTCGCATTTTCAGAATCCCAGGAGTTCTTCCTGAATGCTTATTGGACAAGGTGAGGTCTCATGGTCTCCAACAGGCATTCACTAAGAACTGCTGGGCTCCTCCAAATGTCAGGGGAAGGGAGGGCATGTTTTTTTAAAACTAAAAAATAGGAAGAAGGCCTCTCAGCAACCAGCTACCAGCTACACTTTAAAAAGGTATGTGGAAACCCTGTCCCCCTCCTCAAGGAGAAAATTCTCCAAACTTTCTCCCTTCCCTGTGAAAGAGGCAAAAAAAACCCCAATGCCTCTTTCTCAGGGAGAACTAAATTTCCAGAAAATAGGGGGCAGGATTCGGCCCAGCACTAGCTGCACAACAGTGGCAAAAAAAGAAGAAGTTTAGCAGCAAAATATAGCAGCAGACTACAAAGACTCAAAAGCGCCAAATTTAGCTTGTTTTCAAGCCAAATTTAGTTTTGTTTGAGTCTCCATAGCAGTTTGCTGCTGAATTTTGATGGCAAACCATTGTCTCTGTGTGGGGGGGCGGGGCGGGGCAGGAGGGGGTTGACACTGTAACTACAGGCCGAGCAACTACAGGAATCTGTCCCTGGAGGAGGGGGTGTTCTGCAGACTGGAAATTGATTCCCAGACTGTCAGAAGTTGCCAACCAATTCTAAAAATTGTATTGAAAAAAGTGAGTCAAACTGCTTGCTAGGGTTGCGGAACCAGATCCCATTAGGCAAAACAAACATGTTATGCAAATATATTGCCAATTGCAGAGTTGAACTTTTCTTGCCACATTTGTCTGAGTGTAGAATGAAGATTACTTTGGCACAGACTTTTTTCTTCTTTTTTAAAACATCACACAGTCATATATTTGTGTTCCTTGTAGCAAAATAGATTCTGCAAGTTGCAGTGGCTGAATTTTTTTCATCTACTCTCCAGCTATTTTCTTTTCTATTAAATCTCACTTTTTCTTTTTTCTAGACTTCTTCACTGCCCCATTACTGCTGTTTTCTTAATTTAATTTTCACATCCATAATAGCTCTGTAAATCATTAGCAGATATTGCTTGCACAAACATGATATGCCTAATAAAGCACTACAGTATAATTTTTTTAAGCTTCTATTTCTGAGATGATACAATTCATGTAGATGTAATAATAAGGCTAATAAAGTCTTCCTCATTGCTAAGAATACTTAGAGATTCTGGTCTACTGGTATAAAATGGTTACATTGGGACAACCCATACAGGCTAATTGACATATTTCTGGGGTTGGAAGTCAACCAAGCACAAGGATGGCTTATACAATGCATTTATAGAGTTCAAGTGAAGTTTCCCAAGTCGGTCAAGCACTGATATAACAGCTTCAAAATGTTTAAAATCAAACACACATGATCAGCATTTTACAGATCTTCTGTGAAATGATTTGTACTGAAACTTTTTTCTTTCAAATCATGTTTTACAAAATGAAATTACAAATTCTTGGTAAAATCAGAATGTATTGGGAATGCAAACAAGCACATTAATGAAATTCTCCTATATATGAGAACCTCATTAATTGTATATTTCATGTGCCTTGATACATTGTGATGATGAAGATGATGATTGTGGTAAAGTGTATAGAACAGTACTTATGTTGCATGTACTTTAACAAGGGCAGAGTAAAGAACCACCCCTTGTATGAGATACTGTTGGCTGATTTATTCATTTGATATGTACCCTGCCTTTCTACCAAGAAAAATGGCACTCAAGGCATCTTAACTTTTCATAGTGACAGGTTCTAGGCCTCAATTGTGCTTTATATTAAAATGAACAGTTTAAGTGAATGCGCAAGCAGTTGTGTCTCTTCGTAGTGGAAGGCAAAGGGTACCACTGACTCTCTATTATAACAATCTTGTTTAAGGGATGCAATGTCTTAGCCATGTGATGACCCCTTTGAGCTCTGATTCTCCCACAATAGGTTCATCTGTATAATCCCTTTCTGTATCTCTGAATTTCACGATTGTGTACAGTGCAACCCTGCGCGTGTCTACTCAGAATTAAACCACATTGTATTAAAGAGTGCTTGGTAAGTGTGTATAGGATTGTAGTCAAAGTGACTTATGCATGTGAACATCATAGATCATGGACTAAATCATAGATCATGGGCTACATGTAAAACCTCAAGCACATTTTTAAAAAATGAATGATATTCACACATTCAGTTATCAGACATGTATTGATTACTCAAACAATGATCCTATCTACACTACTGCTTTAAAATGGTTTATAACAGTTTCAAACCGGTTAATAACCGTTAACCAGTTTAAAACGGTTATAAACCATTTTAAAGCAGTAATGTAGATAGGCTCAATGTTATACGGATGCGTGTCAATTATGTCTGAACAGCTAGGGCCGCTCTAACACTGTAGGCAAGCTAAATGTCAAAATAGTGTACAAGAAAAATTAATTAATGAAAACCCTCAATAGAGGTTGTATATTTCCAATGCATATGGAGGGCTGACCATGAGAACATTTTTACATTCATGAAGTTTTCAAATAATTTTCAAGCTGGGAAAAATATTAGCTAGTCTGCTGATAAGCTGAAAAATCCATATTTACCTTGAACACAGGATCATATACTAGATTTCATTTGGCAGCTTTTAGAGGATTGAGGAACTCGAAGATAGTTTGTATAACATGTTTTTGCCTTACCGAAATGTGGATCTTGAAGGCTTACTGTCTTGAATTATTTCTCCTGTGTGACAGTTATGCTTATTAGCTTTGTGAATTGAGAATTAGATTTCCTGTAAATTGTGAATTAATATGTAACCTTTTACATAACTGGTGGTAGAGTATTTATCCATGTATTTGTCTGAATAGTTGATATTTGTAAATTAAAAATAAAAAAACAGATTGCATTAAAAGCTTTACATATAATACTGAACTTTTCTTGCTTTTCTCTTTTTTCATTTGATGTTTAGAAACCAACCCATTTAAAACTGTAAGAATGGTAAGTATCAGGGAAGGATCTGTACCTCAGTTGTTTTTTCTTCGAATGTAGATGATCCTAGGTTCTATTCTTTGCATATTTATTTCAAAGATTGATATGACCCAGGGCAACTGCTGCCATTACCCAAGATGGCACAATAATACATAGACAATCAATAATCAAGAAAACACAGGGTTTTCAGACTTAACCATGCTTAGAATAGACCCATTGAAATAAATCGTACTACAGTCTACTTTAAGTATGACCAATTCTGGATCCAAACCATAGTCTTAAACAAAAAACATTACAAAATTAAAGCAGCAGCAAAGAACTGCTCAGGTGGCCTCAGTGGCATGGAGTGCCTTCTAACAACTTCGGTTGGTGGCCCAGCTATGCCCCTATCTGGGCAGGGATAACCTGGCTTCAATTGTCCATGCTCTGGTCACCTCCAAGTGAGATTACTGCAATGCACTTTACGTGGGGCTGCCTTTGAAGAAGATTTGGAAGCTGCAGCTTGTGCAAAATGCAGTGGCCAGATTGATAACTGGGACCAGAAGGTTCAAGCATATAAGGCGTACTTTGGCTCACTTGCACTGGCTGCCTGTATGTTTCCGAGCCCGATTCAAGGTGCTGGTTTTAACTTATAAAGCCTTACACGGCTTGGGACCACAATACCTGACGGAACGCCTTTCCCGACATGAACCTACCCGAACACTACATTCAAAATCTAAGGTCCTCCTCCGAGTGCCTACTCCGAGGGAAGCTCAGAGGTTGGCAACAAGGGAGAGGGCCTTCTCTGTGGTGGCCCCCCAATTGTGGAATGAACTCCCTGACGAGGCCTGCCTGGCACCAACATTGTTATCTTTTCGGCACCAGGTCAAGACTTTCCTCTTCTCTCAGTCATTTAGCAGTATCTGATGAGCCTGGGTTTATTTTGTTTTTAGGCTTATAGCTTTTTAAAGTTATTATAGTGGTTTTAAATGTATGTGTATATTGTGTGTATATTGTATGTTTTTGCTGTTTTAACTTTGGCATATTGTTCTTAATTGTTTTAATCTTATGTGAACCGCCCAGAGAGCTTTGGCTATGGGGCAGTATACAAATGTAATAAAATAAATAAATAAATAAATAGAGTCATGCTGGATCAGACCAAAGGTCTATCTAATCCAGTACTTTGTTCACACAGTGGCCAACCAGCTATTGACTGGGAATCCATAAGCAGGACGCAGGTGCAACAACATCCTATTGCCCATGTTCCCTGAGGTTTAGTGCCTCATATACTAGTTAAAATAACACAGCATGACACATATTAAAAAGCAGCTTGGAATTAATGTTTTCAAGATTCATTTAAAAGAGCCACTATCAAGAAGGCCCTTCCTCAAACTGATGCTGTATCATTCCCAATCTATTTAAAGTAGTTATTTTCTTCTTCAGTAGAAGAACTTTATATTCCATCTTATTCCACTGTCTGATAGCAGAGAATGTTGTATCAAAACATATTCTGCTGCAATAGAGCAATGGAAAGGCCTAATCAAAATGCAGTGGACAAATTCTATTTTCCATGCATCAGCCTGCCTGAGGCATTCTCCCCCCCTCTCTCTCTCTCTCGTGTGTGTGTGTGTGTGTGTGTGTGTGTGTGTTCCCCTATCCAGACATAAGCATTTAAAAGAATCTCAGGCAGAAGGGCTAGAAATACTTCTTGAAACCTTGAAGAGTTGCTAGTCAGAGTAGATAATGCTGAACTGAGTAGACCAATGGTCTGACTTGCTACAAACCAGCTCCATCTGTTCAAGCATAACCTCCCCACCCTCAATCATAATCACAACATTTCTTCAGAACAGCCCTGTGAGACGTTCAGGGTAATGAGGGCTAACTCTGGAAGATTGACCCTATACATGTTTATTTAGAAGTAAGTCCCATTATGTTCAGTGGAGCTTACTCCTAGGAAAGTGTGTGGCCTGAGACTGAGTTGCCCAAGGGAACTGTAAGGTACTAGGGCTGCCTCTACAAGAGGCATTGAAAGCTCTTTCAAGGCGCATTAAAAAATTTACCTCTACAAGAACGGAGTGCAAATCGGGCATAGAGGCACGTTTTCTCTCTGATTATGCACATTATCAAATGCACGTTAAATAGCAAGTTTTATTTTGCTCTGGCTGTTAAAGCGCATTTTGACTATGTGAGCAAGCAATTCTCTGCATTAACTACTTGTAAAGCGTATTTGAAACAACCGGTAAGGTCACCTGTTGAGTGCTCAATTACCTCCTGCATACAAGCATTTACGATAAAGCGCTTCCGAGAAGATGCGCATAATCGGAGGAACAGGCGTCAAACGGAATCCATCTAGAGGGGGTCTCGGAGTCATGAACTCTTGACAGCCGGATACAGATGTCTTACTCTCTGGTAGTGGTGCAATCAGGTATTTTTAGTGCCTGAACGTAATGGTCTTATGGCCTCCCTCAGCATTTGAGAATAATGTGCATTTTTTTCATTCTTGTGGCCACCAATTTGGATGGCATTAAAAGGAGGTTAGACAAATTTCTGGAGAAGAAGGCTGTCAATGGCTACTAATCTTGATGGCTTTGTGCTACTTCCAGGATCAGAGGCAATAAGCCTATATACACTAGTTGCTGAGGAACATGGGCAGGAGGGTGTTGTTGCATTTGTATCCTGTTTGTGGGTTCCTGGTCGACAGATGATTGGACACTGTTGAACAGAATGCTGGACTAGACAGACCCTTGGTCTGATCCAGCATGGCTCTTCTTATGTTCTTATTTATTTCAAAGTGGCAAACCAGCCTTGCTACGTTAAGTGGGCCACCTACTCGTTTGCTGAGTGGGGCCCTGGACTCCTGCTTTGATGGCCCCACATTAAAGCATAGGGTTTTAATGATTTGTTGTCCTACAGATTCCATGAAATATGCCCCCCCTTCCCCCAAAAAGCACAGATCCCTTCCTCCCTTGATGTGTAACATTACAATAATATTGAAACATCAGCAATGTTTTTGAAAAGAGTTTATTCTTAGAAATGATGAACAAACTTACAGGAATGACAAGGAAAAACAAGAGAAGAAAAAGCTTGCTTCAACATAATTTGTTGTCTTTGTACAAAATCAAATTTAATCTAGGTATAATGGATATAAGCCTATGATCCCCAAACGGAATATATTACTCTGGAGTGGCAAAACTCTGGCTCTACTGCCAAGTTGACTGCTGAATCATTAAAAGAATGGCTTGGTGCCCAAGGCTCAATTTCTGCTTTGAAGTTTCCTTTCTTTAGTTTAAATGTTCTATTTAAATGTATTCACTTTCTACCACATTTCTCTCTTTTCTGTGGGTTGGATTCAGATTTAGTCTTACGTAGAGTGGTAGTAAGTTAGCACGTTAGTCATTATTAATTTACATCCCATTGGTTTCAGTGGGTCTACTCTAAGTATGACTTAGCCTGGGTCCAACTTTTATCTGTCCCAACTATGACTACATTGCATTTCTTCTCCCCTGCTGCATTTGCTGGTCTTGACTCTTCCTGTGCATTTGTTGACTACAAAGGTGGCTCATTTAATAATGTTCTCCTTTGCCAAAAATCCCAAATGGATCATATCAAAACCTCTTGGAACATATTGATTTTTAAAAAATCTTCAGATACTGCAAGGATAGGCAGAACTACTATACTATTAAATTGGGAGCTTTGAGCTGCTGCTTGGTGGTTGCTGAAATAAGCCAATCCACTGAATCACTAGGCAGATATTGCTAACACAGTTCCTTCCTACCATGGCCGGATGGTTCTCTCTCCTGGTTGCCTGCACACATCAGAAACTTTAGACCATCCAGTGATTCTGTCTAGAGCTGGACATGCACCTTGCCATTTCCCCAGACCACTTTGCTATTTCTGGTTGACTATCTATTGCTAGCAATCATTTTCCAGTTCTATTTAGCTATGCCCCGATTTGATAAGCCTGCACCAGCCTTGCATTTTTACTAACTACCCTTATATCCTGCTCTTCCTCAGAAGAATTCGGAGCTACTTATGTTTGATTCCCAAATGGCCTTCAGGTAACTTTGTAAAACAGCTTACAAAGGCAGGTAGCGTTCTTCAGCAGTATAAATGCATTATGTGCCTTCAAACATTTTCTTTTCTACCCCACTTCCTCCTTAATTATTTTTTTGCAAGCTGTAATGGTTTTATCCTTGGACATTATTAGATACCTTGTGATGATTTTCTGTGGATATGAACCAGTATTAATTCTGTGAACTAGATCTGACCCTGATAATCCTAGCAAATTTAGTGACTCAGTGCCAAACCTTTGTTGCAACAATGTCTTCTATCTCAAAACAAACAAACAAACAAACAAACAAACAAAAGAGGTAAATTACAAAGCCAGAAACTGAGCAAATTAAAAATCTCAATGAGAAATGTTTGGAGAGAAATTATGTGGTTTGCATAGAGGACCCAAGAGGTATCATGGATGAATTGATGGATCCATGGATTGATTCTTCTGATCAGTATTTTCAATCTAACAATAGATAGGGCACAATCTAATACTTTTCTATATGCTCCCATCAATTCAAATACTTCTTCTCTTTGGACAACATGAAAATAGTATGTCAATGAGTCCCCAATGCATCCTCAGTTTATGAATATAGGATCACTATGTAAACATTTGGACTCATTTTTCAATGGTTTTATGCTCAGCGGTTTATATACTTTTTCTACTACGGGGATTGTTGATGATCCATTAGTATATGAAAACTGTTTTGAATCAACAAATATATTATTTGGAATAAAATACAAAACAGACTTCCTCCCCCAACTCTCCACCCCTTCAAATGCTGGAAATGGAGCTGTAGTTTCCGCAAATGTATTTCACATAGACCAAGTGGATCCTGCTAAAAAAAAATAAAAAATGGCACATGCGCTATGGTTATGAGTGGTTTATATTTAGCATTAGATGTTCTCGCTGTGATGACAAGTTATAATTAGACTTATTAATAACATAGAGGTTTTGCTGTTTCCTTTCCTTGGCTGAACAAACAGAATGTTTAACAGGAAACCCTTGTCACAGCCACCAATGAATGCTTCCGAGCTTTCAATCCTGGATACAAAACTAGGTGAAAGAAGATAAGTCTTCAAACCTCCCCATATCCCAAACTACACTGATGTTTCTCCAAGATATTGTGAAAAAATATACTGTTGTTACGTGGTTGATCCCAATATATCAGGGGTGGGAGCCAGATCCAGCTGTCCTGGGGATCCAATCCAACCCTCCAGGGTTCTGCAAATGGCCCCACCCCCTTGCCCTGGCCCCACCCCCTTACCCCCAATAATTAATTTTTGGTGATTTCCCAGTTTTTGTGCAGTTCTTTCCTGCTCTAAAAGATTGAAATGCCCCTCCTAAGGCTTAGTTACTGTCAGTAAGAGCTTTAAGCTACTTAAAGCTGGGTTTTTCTTTTTGTACTTTTGGCCCTGCCCCCTTCGCCTTTCACCCCACCCTTTTCTGGAATGCAGCCCCTGTAAGGGGTTCCCCACCCCTGCATTATATCATTTCTGAAATGTTCTTTCCCGGTCCATCTTATAAATGGATATATGTGTGTGTGTGTGTATATATATATATATATATATATGAAAGTAAATAATAATATTTATTTCTTACTCGCTTCTCCCTCTGGATCGAGGGGGGGAACAAAATCAATACAAACAATATAAAATACATAAAACTGATTAAAAGTATATAAAATTACCACATTTCTTCGATTCTAAGACACCATTGATTGTAAGACACACCTTAATTTCAGTACCGCCAACAGAAAAAAAGCTTTGATTCTAAGGAAAAAAATAAAATAAAACCTTTGACTTGTGCAAAGCGCGGGAAAATTCAAAAACTGCGATTCTAAGATGCCATCAATTCTAAGACGCACCACATTTTTAGAGATGTTTATATGGGGGGAAAGTGCATCTTAGAATCGAAGAAATACGGTAATACATTATTAAAATCAACCAATTAGGAATAGATAAATATAGGTAGAGAATTTCTATGCATTAATATATGTTGATTTATAAACATATATATATATATATATATATATATATATATATATGAAATGCTATAGACAGGTATTCCCGGTTTTGATTAAATGGGAAAAGAAAAATATCTGCTGAAATGAGGAAAATCATCTGGTGCTCATTCAAGGGTTTGTGTGAGAATAATGGAAATGAGCAGGTTAATTTAATGTGAATGAGCTGAGGGATGGCTCGGATTTACATAGCCTGCAACCTGCAATGGAAAGCATTTGGGAAGTATTTGTACTTATAAAAAAGCAAAAGAAAGTCATGCTGGGCCATAAGGAAAAAAAAGATCCCAAAATCCACAGTTGGAAATGTCTATTAGAACCAATCAAATTGTCACAAAATGGTTTGGGAATTTTTGAGTTCTTCAAAACTCTTCATCAGCCTGGATGTTAAGCAAAGCAGGGCATGGGAAAAGAAAAAAAATGTTGGCTTGATAACATAGCCACAAAGTTGGCATTTAGTCAAAGACTTGAGATGGAGTGCAGCAGGAGATAGCAGACTTAACTGGATTAAGTCCCATTAGGTCCTATGTAAGTTTCAAGGTGGACGTAGGATTGCTGGGCCAAAGAAACACACAATGATCCTCCTTTTTGGAAAAACACAAAATTTTGTACGCAGATATCCAATGATGTTGGACTATCAATTCCAGTGGTGAAAAGTAACTGTGGAGAACTGCCTCTTCTCACTGGAGCAATCCCATTGCTGTAGCCACCAGTTGTGGATGTTCATCCCTGACCACTGGGCAATCCCACTATTCAGTTTTGCTTCCCCTGAAATTGGCCCAGCAGCTGCTCTGTCTTCAGACAGCTGCCACCAGCTGCCACTCAGCCTTCAGCTCTTTCGTCTGAAGGCTGTTCCAGGAGTCTTCCTCTCTTTACTGGCAGACCTCCTTCAGCTTCTGCACCACATGCTCCGAATGGTGTCCTGGTCTTGTAACTGCTCCTCTTCCTGTTTGTTGTCTTCCTCTGCCTCCCCAGCCTCTTATAAAGTCATTTCCTATGTACTGTCTCCAACAGACTCTCCCCAAAATGCCTCTCAAGAGTTCCTTATATTTGCTCTTGGCAAAACCCTCTAGCCAACATTCTATCATAACACCTCCATTCATATTCAGGACCAATAGGCATCTTTAGAATGTTCAGCTATTCTTCAATTAGATAGTACCAATTTTGATCCAACAGAAACTGGGCCTCATATTCACCTCTGAATGGTAATAGTAACTGCTATTCCACCAGCACACCATATTTACAATATATCTCTCCTCTGGCTCAAGCATCAAGTAAAAAGCATGCATTTTCTTCTTTTACTGGTTTTTTATTTATTTATTTATTTGTTACATTTCTATACTGCCCAATAGCCAAAGCTAACCATTAATCTCTTCAGTCATTGAAATAAAACAAGTAGTTAAACTTTTGCCTCAGTTTTATCTCAGTTTCTTCACAGTAACTTAGCTCCATTTTGGAAATGTCATATTCAGCATAATAAAAGTGTGGCCTTCCCATGTTCCTTGGTAACTCAAATGTGAAGCTGTCAAAACTAGTGTTGCACTCTGTTCAACTCGGACAGGCCCTGCATCAACATCCTTCATTGGAATTTATGTACTAATTTGATCAAGGAAGTCAAGTGTGTAAACACTTACCAGGAATTTTATGGTGACTTGATATAAAATTCAATGTCCCTTGCAACTCTGGTACCCTACTGGTCTTAGATATTTAGACATACTGCCTTTGTTCAGCAGCAAACATAATTGTAGGTAAAGTTATAGAGGGCAGATGTAGCTACCACAGATTGAAAGAGCATGGATATTGGGTCCTCCATCACCTCCACCAACAGAACAAGAGAACAAGAAATATCTAAGCAAATAGAACAATCAAATATAATTACGTGGGAAAGGATTAACAAGCAAACCTAGCTAATATCATTTGATCACCTCACTTCTCCTTCGAAGACCACCATACTCTTCAGGTGGGACTCAAAATTAGATAAATTTGCTCCCCCATTTCTTACCTCTCTGTCCTTCCAAGGCCATGATCCTCCCCCAAAAGCATTCAAGACTAACAATTTAACTCCCACTTCTCACTCTCCTCATATCCCTCCAAGTGGCTTTCCCCTAAAGGGGCAACCCACCTGTGGTGTCATCAGCATCAGGCCGGGCAGATATCCACTCAGCTCTGGTTAGGGAAAAGGCACTATTTGAGAGAGCATTTTCTCCTTTACCAGCCTGCCTAGTCACTAAGGAAATCAGCTGGGGTGCTCCTGGTAGCTCCAAATAGAGCTGCAGTCAGTTTGGACTCTACTCGGAGTTCAGCCTTCAGTGTATTGTCTCCCTCTCTATGGAACTTCCCACCTGTTGATGTCAGGCACGCACCAACTTTGTTTTGTTTTCAGCACCTGAAGACATTTTTATTTAAACTCTTATGTTCTTATGCTCCTTGCACCCCTTCCCCATTATTTTAAAATGGCAGCAGATATGTAAATATGTTAATCTCACTGAACATTGCATTTTGAAAGATAATATCTTTACACAGACTATGGCTGAGAGTAGTGCCAAAATGAATTCATAATCAAGTGACTATACATAAAAGGGCACCTTTTTCTCTCTCCCTCCCCTTTCTCAGTGTGTCTTTTTACTGTGGTTTGGAATAACTAAAAAAACAAAACAAAAAACCCTGCAATACAAAATAACATCTAAATAGCTCTAGCCATTTGCTTCTTTCAAAATGTCTTAAAGAAATGGAATAATCTGTTTGCTTTATGGGGCTTTTACAATGTGAAATTTACAGCAGTACCTGTCAACTGTGGGAATGTAGCAATTGTATTTGATGTATCATATAACAACTTCATTTGAAATTCTTTTTCTAAATTCTGCAGCGATCAGAGCAGCGAAATCAAGGAGAAAGAGGAAAATGAACCTCTAATAAAATGAACCACAAAATTGTTTAATATGCAAAGGCAAAAAGTTATATAGCACAGGATGTATGTATGTTGATCAGAGTTCACATGAATTGCAATACAGCAGTATGAGGTTTTACACATTATTATATATGATGTGCTCAACATCTGTACTATTCAGCCGCTCTGTATGAAAATGTGTACATTTTCTACCTTCTCTACACAAGGAGAACATTTATTGAAATCACATGAGGATATCCCACTTAAAATCTTGTTTAAGATGTACCAAGTGGTTCCCACCCTTGACTCTCCAGGTCTACAATTCCCATTTTCTGCAGACAGCATGGTCAATGTCATACTTACTGGTGAGAACGGAAGAGGGAGGAGGAGGCAGAATGGAGGAAGAGAGGGGAGGAGGAGGCAGAATGGAGGAAGAGAGGGGAGGGGGAGGCAGAATGGAGGAAGAGGGGGAGGGGGAGGCAGAATGGAGGAAGAGAAGGGAGGGGGAGGCAGAATGGAGGAAGAGGGGAGAGGGGGACGCAGCATGGAGAAGGAGCCTGCATTCCTGAATCTGCCGTGCTATGTGCAAACTAGGGGTGGATGAATCTGTTAGTTGGATTTGTCTCAGTTTCTCATTTTTCCAAACTAAAGTTCAGGTCATCCCGAGCTTTGAAAATTTGACACAAACATTGAGGATTGGATTGAAAAACAAAGTTTGCATGGACATTTGTGTGCATTTTTGTGCACAATTTTGTCTAATGTTCACATTTTTGTAAGCAGTTTTCCTAATATCCATCTTGAATGTTATTTTCATTAATATATGTATTTGTGTGTGTACTTTTCCCTAAAATATGCATCTTGTACTCATTTTTTGATTGGAGAACTCTGCTGTAAAATTTGGGTAAGTGCGAATTTTGAAAGTTTGGTGAGGTTTGGTTTGCAGATGGGTTCTAAAGTGTGGAATTAGGTAAATTTGCATCAAACACATTTCTCCCCCATCCCTATGCAAACTGTAGAGTGCAGGAAGTCACATCTGCAGGAAGCAATATTTGCAGAGTCTATGTGCCCAAACTAGGGAGGATTTCTGGCTCTTATTCTGTCAATATGTTTGATTTACACTATTGTTCATTTTAGTCCACACCAAATATAGTTTGTTTTCAGAAAGCATACATAAAATAATTGGAGCCCCATGAACAACAAGTCTGCCTATAATTCAATATCTAAGATGCATTGGGTGCCCATTTAAAGAACTCATCTCCGAGACAAAAACAAACATTTGTTTCAGCATTGACACTCCAAATCAATACAGAACTCATTGAGGCTTGTGTTTGCTTCAGATGTTTCTTTGCTTTTGAAGTTCTAAGATGAGGTAGCCAGAACTATTCCATCTTTAAGTTTCAAAGTACAAAAGTTGTACAAAAGTTGACTTAAGTTTTTCACTTTTGTTTGATTCTAATAACTTTATCACACTGAAATATGCAACATGCTTTGTAGACATGATCATAACACTCATTTTCATAACAACCCTGTGAGACTATTAATATCCCCCTTTAAGGGAAGGAGAGCTAAATCTGACAGAACACTCCTGGGGATGTTTACTGTGAAAGAAGTCCCACTATGTTCAGTGGGGCTTACTCCCAGGGCAGTGTGCATAGGATTGCAACTGGAGAGACAGTGATTTCCACAAGCCAACTGTTACATACTAGGAGTCATGAACTACTGACAGCAGGACACAGATGTTTTCCTTTCTGGTGTGGTGCAGACTCCAGGCTTAATGATCTTATTGGGGAGATTCCCTGGATGGTAATTTGTATTATTTAGCTTACTTCAAAATCTGGTAAGCACACCCTGCTATATTTGGGCCCCCTCTTCTTATTCTGCTTGAGTGGCGTCCTGGACATCTGCCCCACAGTCTGACCCCAAGTGTACCACAACTCTCTGGCAGAAAGCAGACCAGAGGTCTGCTGGCCTGCTTTCTGCTGAATTCATGTTACCACCATGGAAGACGAGAGAGTGAAAGTGCACCTAGCAGCTCAGGAGGGGATGGATGACACAAATGACACAAGGGCCAAATGCATTTCTCCTGAACCTATTACACAGTCTTTCAGACTGAGTTGCTTACCTGCATAAGTACGCTCATTGAAAGGCACCTCTTGGTTTGATGGCTAAACTGGGATTTTTACATGGACCAAAACTTAGCAGGTACCTGGCAACGCTGTTTGCTTTATTTCTGTATTTTCTTCAGAAGGAAACTGGATCCAAGGCAAGTAGTTCATCTTTGGTTCAAGAGCAAAGCAGGGATGGACAATGGGTGTGCAGAGTGAAGAGGGGCAGAGTGCCTAACATTGCAATCCTAAGCACAGTTACTAGGGAGTAAGGTTGCTGTGTTCAATAGGACTGATTTTGAGTAAACATGCAGCAAGTAAGAGAGCAGCTAATAGGGATTGATCCATTCTCTAGTGGGCTGTGCTGAGCTGCTTCACAGCCACAGAAGCCCCTATGATCTGCAAATGCAAATAACAGCCATTTCTGCACAATGCAAGAGAGGGTGAGCCATTCCTCCCCCTTCTTTTGTTTTTGCTTATCTCTAGGTAGCGAATGCGAAAATCAAGCTCCTACAATGCTACTTCTTCCAGATCACAGCAAGTACTTTGGAATATTACCAGGCACAAAGTAAATACAGGACAAAAATAAAAAGCTAGTATGATTCTTAGAGACATGGAGGCTGTCAACAGCAGCAAGGGAATATTGACAATCCTACACACATGCAGTAATTATATACTTACACATTGCCAGGTTGATTATGGCCATTAGGTAAATGCTAGGGATGTGTATCGTATCATTGAAATGTACGATAACGATACGGTAAGGTCGTTATCATGCATGTGTTTAACAATGACGATAATTTTTGGGCGATTTTATTGTTTTATTGGACTGCCATATAAATATACCTATAACTTCTGTATTTTAAAAGTTAGAGGCTTGAAACTCGATCACAGTGCTTATGGGGCATGCCTAAGTATGTGTATGAAATTTGAGATCGATCCGTCCAACCCTCAATTTTATATGAATTTATTAAAGATCGTTTCAGTTCTGACAGATCAGAATGACAGCTCGCTACGTGCATTCATTCAAACCTGTCAGAACGGAAATGATCTTCTAAAAATGCAAATAAAATCGAGGGTTGGAGGGATCGATCTCAAATTTCATACACATACATAGGCATACCCCATAAGCACTGTGACCAAGTTTCAAGCCTCTAACTTTTAAAATATAGAAGTTATAGGCATTTTTTCTTTAAAAATAGGCCTGCAAAAATATCATTTTTTCACGATAATTATCATGAAGATTATACAGTTCACCTACGATATGAATGAAGATGATAATTTTTTGGGTCCGAAATGATGATCATGATAAACGACAATATTTTTTGGCATGCACACCCCTAGTAAATGTACATCTTCACCAGTTTCTTCCTGCAGTTGTGCACCTCCACCAGCTATATGAGGGATTTTCAACATTTCCTTATTAACTCTTGACATTCTCCACATTTTGGGCACTCATGGTAGCATTCGTATTCTACCACTTGCTGCTTTTCCTAAGGCAGTATTGCTTGTGTATCTATATGCTTTTTTTCTTCATCCTGACAGTGGACTTGTGTGTAATTGTTACAAATGCTAAGTTTAGCTGAAAAGCCGACACAGTCTATGTGTTTGTAAAAAAAAGTGAGATTTTACATAACACAGTGCCCCAGAATGTGGGATGTATAGCGCTGATAACAATACCAGCTCCAGGGTTTTGTGGGCCCTCGGACAAGACATCCTCAATGACTCCCCTCCTTCAGTGCTTCTACCTTCTCACCTCCATTGTCACCAGCTGCTATTGCTGCTCATCCACTTTCTCATGAGTGCTACCACTCACTTGCTTGGCAGGCAGAGAGCCAGTGAGCAAATAGCCAGTGGCATCCTTTGCTCCTCCTTCTCTCCACCATGTTCTCAGGGCCAGCAGGTCACAATGGGGAAGAGAAGGAGCAAGACCATAGGTATCTTGTCTCTGGGCCCCTGCTGGGGTGTGCCTGATCATACCAACCTTTCACACTGGGCCCGACTGATAAACACAGAACTTGCAGAGCAATCCTATGCAATTTTATTCAGAAATCTCTTTTCCCCACTGTGCTCAATGGAGCTAACTCTCAATTCAAGGCAGGCCAGTAGGACCACTACCCAGAATCGCCATGGACCTGGGAGTCGGTTTCTCTCTGAGAGCCAAGGAGTCACCCTATAGAGCTCCCAGATCTGCTACAATCCTTCAATTTGAGTAATTTGCTACTGAGGGATACCACCAGGCTGTGATCTCCATGCGACCTTCTCATTAACTTCCAGGTATTTGCCACTCCTTGGGTATGAGCTCATAACACTCACCATAACTGAAACAGCATGTTTTGTCATGACTGTCTCTGAATTTATGTTTATTCAAAGGATTAAGGCAACCTTTTCCAACCTGGTGCCAGCCAGCTGTTTTAGACTGAAACTCCCATAATTCTGAGCCAGATCCTCTAGGTGGAACTATGGTATAGTGGTATAGTATAAATACACATTCTTTCACTTCCACAATTAAATGCCGTATTTTCTCTGCTCTAAAACTACTCACTGAAAGTGCTGATTAGACACAGAAGCAAAACAGGTGGATTTTGACATCATCTAAAAAAACCCGTAAGTAACTGTGAGTAGGGGAAAGTTGAGCACTTGATGAATGCCTCATGTAGAAAAGCCCATAGTGGGTTAAATTAATAACTCAAGACAACTTTGACTTTTTAATATTGTATTCAGTTAAGTTAGGCTGGTGATCATTTCTCTGGATGTAGAAGCATTACTGTGAAATACAAGAAATCCTCTATTTGTTTGTCCTTGTTTTGTTTTTTCCCTTCTCATTTATGGAATCATCTGTCAAGAATGTAAAAGGTGACAGTGAAAATGCATAGTTCAGTGTGAACAACAACAGCAGCGTTTCTTCCCTCTGACAAAAGCAACAGCTTAAATAGGTCATAGAATAAAAATAGTATTGAAAAGCAACCATAGAGCTCAGATATCATTGTTCTCTCTCTCTCTCTCTCTCTCTCTCTCTCTCTCATTTGAAAATATGTACTCTGATGATGTAATCCTAAATGTCTACTCGAAGTTAGGCTTGCTGAGTTCAGTGGAGCTTAGTCACAGGATTGTAGCCTAATTTTATGATTTACAATGCAATGTCTGCTCAGAAGTAAGCACGATTC
Source organism: Anniella stebbinsi (assembly GCA_029215795.1). Lineage (NCBI taxonomy): Eukaryota > Metazoa > Chordata > Lepidosauria > Squamata > Anniellidae > Anniella > Anniella stebbinsi. The sequence continues at coordinate 189,031,923 of JARDYH010000002.1, forward strand.
AGCTCAAGTGGCCTTACTCCCAGGTACATAGGACAGCAACCTTGGTTAGTTAACATGTTTATGTATTTTTAATCTTTAAATCAAAGATTCTCTAGGTGGCTTATGAAATCAAGGAATTAAAACCAATGGCAGAAGAGATAAAATCTTAGAAATTAATAATAATAATTAATAATAATAATAATAATCCACAGCAGAACATACTTTAAAAAATAACAAGGAATAGCATCATTACCTTGTGTCAGTCTGGAATTATGGGTGGAGTGAGGTGGCAACACATGGCTGTAATAATCATGCATTGCCTGAAATGAATTAGTAGGTAAAAAACAGCCACAATCTTACTGGTTACAGCACCCTGAGTTTAGGCATGATATGCAGCAAGCATCAAGTCATTGGAAAGCCCAGCTGCTGACCAATACTATCATTCCAGCCTGTGTGTCATGTAGTGTAATGAGTAGAGTGTTGGACTGGGACACAGGAGACCCAGATTCAAGTCTCCACTCAAGCATGAAGCTCACTGGGTGACTTTGGGCCAGTCACTGATCCTCAGCCTAACCTACCTCACTGATTGTTGTGCAGATAAAAAAGAGAGGAGGAGGATCATATACACAGCCTGTCAGGCCCACTGTACTGCATAGTAATAACATGGGCCCATCCTATCACCTCCAGGTATGCCAGCTCCCAGGCTGGGACTTTGAAGTCGCGATCCAGTGTCATGACCAAGCCTGGGGGAAGGAATTTCCAGCTATCAATCAGAATCAGATTCTGAAGCAGAAGAGGCAGGGCCAGAAACATACTGGCCTACCCGGGAAGTGGGGGAGGTGATTCTTCCAGGCTCTTCACCAGCTGGGGATGAACCTTCGCCGGACCATATCAGTTAAAACATTAACAACTCAGCAACTTTCAGAGGGGGGACTTCAGAGTTGGCTGATCCTAGAGTCTGTGTCGTATTTACGACTCTTAGTATAGGAAGCCTGCCAACTCCCTTATCTAAGAATGTCTGGGAAAAATGCCAGGCCTTTAACGGTTTAAAGGGTTTATTTGCAATTCCAAAATCCAATTACCAATAGCCAAGGTCACGCCAAAAGTTCAGTCCGTCCGAATGTCAAGCCGAGGGTCAAACCAAGTATTAGAGCAGTCCAAAGTCCAGAGCCAAAATAGTCAAGCCGGTTGTTCAGTCCACAGGTTCCGATTCAGGAGTATGCCGGGTGTCAAGAGCCAAAGACGACGGTTGTTCTCAACGGATCTTAGCTTCTGCCTTCTTTCTCCTTTATAGTTGCTTGAGCCTGTTCACAGCTGCATGCAATTCCTTCGTTATCTTACTTAAGGCTTGCATCAGCTGTGCTCTGTTTTCTCAGTCTCATGCTTCGCCTTGTGGGCTTAGCTTTCTCTGCCTGTTTGAGCTGCCGCCTTTGCTGGGGAGTTACTGGACAAACTCCTTCAGGCCCCGAGTCTTCCTCATTAGAAACAGGGGGTGGGAGAGGGTGGCTTTCCTGGGGCTCTTCAGAGGAATCTCCCTGCTGTTCCTCCTCCTCCGGTAAGTCCTGGGGAATGGGTAAAGCTGCAGTCTCTGCCACTTCTTCCTCCTCAGAGGAAGATTCTTCAGACTGCCTCATGACATTATTCCCCTCCCCAGGCGCCCCTCTCGAGGGACCGCCGGGTTTCGGCTTCCCAGGAAACCGATGATGGAAGCAGTGAACCAAAACTGGAGCATGGACATGAGAGGCATCTTCCCAGGCCCGCTCCTCAGGACCGTAACCCAGCCAGTCCACCAGATACTGCAGGCGTCCTCGATGAACCCGGGAGTCTAGGATATCTGCCACCTCGTACTCCTCTTCCTCGTTCACTAACACCGGAGGTGGAGGGGGTAATGCCTTGGGACAGAGAGGATGTGTCGGCTGCACCGGAGCTAAAAGTGATCAGTGAAACATGGGGTGGATACGCCATGACGGAGGGAGCTGCAAGCGAAAAGCCACTGGATTGATCTGCGCCGTGATCCGGAAAGGTCCTACAAAGCAGGCAGCCAATTTCCGGCAGGGTTGTGATGCTGGTAGATGTCTGGTTGACAGCCACACTTGATCCCCAACTTTCAACCCAGGGCCTCGCTGTCGTTTGATGTCCGCATCCGATTTATAAGCTTGTTTAGCCAGGTCTAACTGCTCCCGGAGAATGGAGTGTATGGCCTGAAGTTCCTGAGTCAAGTGATCTGCGGCAGGGATAGGAGAGGAGATCGTTGGAGCTGGAAAAAATTGAGGGTGGTAACCATAATTGACAAAGAAGGGTGTCTGTTGCGTGGAAGAATGAACAGAGTTATTATAAGCAAACTCAGCCTGAGCCAACAAGTCCCCCCAGTTATCCTGTTGAAAATTTATGTAACAGCAGAGGTACTGCTCCAACGTTGCATTTGTTTGCTCCGTCTGGCCATCGGACTGAGGGTGGTATGCTGTAGAGAGATGGAGTTTGACTTCCAAAAGCCAGAACAGATTTTGCCAAAACCGTGAAGTAAACTGAGATCCACGGTCCGAGACTATACCCTGAGACAGCCCATGCAACCTGAAGATATGTTGAAGGAAAAGATGAGCAGTCTCCTTCGATGAGGGGGTTCCCACGCATGGTATGAAATGGCTCATTTTGGAAAACAAATCCACCACGACCAGTATGGAAGTGCATCCCCTAGAAGGAGGGAGGTCTGTGATAAAGTCCATCGAGATAACTTTCCAGGGACCAGAAGGTGTGGGCAAAGGATGCAAGAGCCCTGCGGGCTTCCCTGCAGAATGTTTCGCCCTGCGGCAAATTGTACAAGACACGACATAATGTTCTACATCCGCATGAACCCTGGGCCACCAGAACTCACGAGTTACCAGATGCAAAGTTTTGTACAGCCCAAAATGTCCCGCCGGCCGGCTATCATGGCATTGTTGGAGGATCTCCATGCGCACAGACCCTGGGGGTACATAAAGACGGTTATGGTGGTAGAGGACACCATCCTCCACGGAAAAAGGAGAAGACCCGGTTCCCCCAGACTCTGCAAGTTCCTGTAGCCGAGCCCGTGCAAATGAATCTTGGCCCTGTTGCTGTCGCAGCTGGGCCCACTGGTTGGGTATCGTCCGCGCTGCCGCAAAATTCTCAGGGCATAGAACCGTCGAGCTGGACTCCTCCGCCTGAGGAGAAGCATATTCTGGCTTTCGAGAGAGCGCATCTGCCTGCCGGTTCTGGGAACGAGGAATATACTTAATAATAAAATGGAAGCGAGAGAAAAACAAGGCCCACCGGATTTGTCACTGATTAAGCTTCCGAGCAGTCTGTAGGAATTCCAGATTCCGATGGTCGGTGCGAACCACTATGGGATGACGGGCCCCTTCCAACAGATGTCGCCAAGCCTCAAAAGCTGCTTTGATCGCCAATAGCTCTTTCTCCCAAATAGTGTAGCTACGTTCAGCGGAGTTGAGCTTGCGGGAGTAAAAGGCACAGGGTAACGAGAATCCCCCGTCAGCAGTGGGCTGCAGCAACACCGCCCCAATGGCCACATCTGAGGCATCGGTCTCGACTACAAAAGGAGTCTGTGGATCAGGATGTTGCAGAATGGGGTCCGATATGAACTGTCCTTTCAATTTTTGAAAGGCTTGCTGCGCCGCAGATCCCCACTGAAATGTTTTGCGTGAACGCAATAAGTCGGTCAGGGGTGCAGTAATCTGAGCAAAGTTCGGGATGAAGCGGCGATTGTAGTTGGCGAAACCCAAAAACCGTTGCACCTCTTTCATGGTCCTTGGTGCCTGCGATGAGACCACTGCTGCCACTTTTGCAGAATCCATGCTCACGCCTTTGGGGGATATCCAATGTCCCAGGAATTCCACGGTCTCCAGGTCGAAAGCGCACTTCTCTAGTTTGGTGTACAGATGATGTTCCCGTAGCCGATGCAGTACTGCTCGCACATGAGATTCATGCGCCTGTCGTGTGGAGGAGTAAATCAGAATGTCGTCCAGGTAAATGATGACAAAGTGATCTAGATAGTCCCTAAAAATGTCGTTCATGAAGTGCTGGAACACGGCGGGAGCATTGGAAAGCCCGAAAGGCATTACCGTGTATTCAAAATGGCCGTATCGAGTCCGGAACGCCATCTTCCACTCATCCCCTGCCTTGATGCGCACCAAATTATAAGCTCCTCGCAGATCGAGCTTGGTGTATACGACCGCACTTCGGAGGCGCTTCAGTAGTTCTGGGATGAGAGGCAAGGGATAGCGGTTGCGACGGGTGACTTGTTTCAGGGCACGGTAATCGTTACACAGACGCAATTCCCCACATTTCTTTTTCACAAAAAGCACTGGTGCTGCAGCAGGAGATGTGGAGAGCTGAATGAATCCCCGTTTTAAATTTTTTTCTAAGAAGTCCCGCAAGGCTGCCAGCTCAGGTTCGGACAATGTATAAATGCGCCCTACCGGGACCCTGGATCCTGAAAGCAGGTCGATGGCACAATCATATGGCCTGTGAGGTGGCAACTGATCCGCCTCTCCCTTATCGAAGACATCTTGAAAGTCATGATACTTGGCAGGGAGCGAGACTGGACTGGAGTCTTGGAGATGCGGTACGGCAGCATTTACTCTTTCAGGCCAACAATGTGATCGACAATACTCTGAGGAAAAAACCACTTCCCCCTGAGGCCATGTGATGCGAGGGTCATGGAGACTCAGCCAGGTCATCCCCAGTACAATGGGGAAGTGAGGAACGGCCGCCTGCAGAAATTGGAGGGATTCCATGTGACCCTGGATTTCTACAGTCACGGGCTCGGTCTCATGTGTCACCAGTCCTGAGACCAAAGGCCTCCCATCGATCGTTTCAATGGCCAGGGGAGAAGCCAAAGGACTCGATCTGACCCCATATTTTCTAGCAAAGGTCAAGTCCATAAAGATGCTAGAAGCTCCTGAGTCAATCATGGTGGTAGTTTGGATGGGGTTACGCCCTGCCCATTGCAACGTCACTGTCACGGTTAGGGGATGGCAAGAAACTCTGGTGGGAGTCTTGGGTATTACACAGGATTCCCCCCCCCCCCCAGTCCTACGACTCCATTTATGACTGGGGCTGTCCGTTTCCCGACACCGCAGGGCGAGGTTGTTTGGCAGGGCAGGTGGCGGCAAAATGCCCTGCCTTCCCACAATACAGGCACAATCCCCCTTGCCGTCTACGGTCTTTTTCCTGTGCTGTCAAGCGAGGTCTAACCCCACCCAACTGCATTGGTTCTTCCCCCGTAGGCATGGAACTCTCCTGGGGCCTCCCATCCTGAAAACCTGGAGTAGATTGGCCAAAAGTAGCGGTTATGCCCCCCCTGGCAGGGCCTCGTGTCGTGCCGACCTGCGACTCTCTAATCTTCCATCAATCCGCAGGCAGAGCTAAATCAAATCCTTCAGGGATTTTGGCTGTTCCACTCTCGCCAGCTCATCCAAAATCTCATCTGCCAACCCTTCCTGGAACTGGCCCATCTGCGCAGCCTCATTCCATTTCAGGTCTTGAGCCAGCAACCGGAAAGAGCTGGCATAAACAGACACAGGGTCTTTTCCTTGCCGAAGGCGCCGTATTTTCCTGTTGGCAGTAGCAGCCTTTTGAGGATCCTCATATGCAGCCTGGAACTCAGCCACGAAATTGGCATAGTTGAGCAGAAGTGGGCTGCGGTCCAGTAGATAAGGCGTCGCCCATTTTGCAGCAGACCCAGCGAGCAAACTTATCAAAAATCCCACCTGCATCTGCTCCGTGGGGAAATCCTCAGAACGCAGCTGCATATACAACTCACATTGAGCCAGAAACGTTGCAAACTAATCTGGGGAGCCATCAAATTTCTCCGGAGCTGCTACAGGGCACTTCCGTTTCTGTGGCATGGGAGGCAGGGAAGGTTGTTGTAGCTGGCCAGTGAGCTGATTTAATTGAGTCTGAAATGCTTTCATGGCCTCAGTCAGCTGGCCCACCTGCTCCCTGAGCGCCTGGTTTTCCTGGAGTAATGCCTCTTCCATCCTGATTGAGGAAAAATTTGTTTTTCCTTTAAAGGTTGAGAACAAATTGTCGTATTTACGACTCTTAGTATAGGAAGCCTGCCAACTCCCTTATCTAAGAATGTCTGGGAAAAATGCCAGGCCTTTAACGGTTTAAAGGGTTTATTTGCAATTCCAAAATCCAATTACCAATAGCCAAGGTCACGCCAAAAGTTCAGTCCGTCCGAATGTCAAGCCGAGGGTCAAACCAAGTATTAGAGCAGTCCAAAGTCCAGAGCCAAAATAGTCAAGCCGGTTGTTCAGTCCACAGGTTCCGATTCAGGAGTATGCCGGGTGTCAAGAGCCAAAGACGACGGTTGTTCTCAACGGATCTTAGCTTCTGCCTTCTTTCTCCTTTATAGTTGCTTGAGCCTGTTCACAGCTGTGTGCAATTCCTTCGTTATCTTACTTAAGGCTTGCATCAGCTGTGCTCTGTTTTCTCAGTCTCATGCTTCGCCTTGTGGGCTTAGCTTTCTCCGCCCGTTTGAGCTGCCGCCTTTGCTGGGGAGTTACTGGACAAACTCCTTCAGGCCCCGAGTCTTCCTCATTAGAAACAGGGGGTGGGAGAGGGTGGCTTTCCTGGGGCTCTTCAGAGGAATCTCCCTGCTGTTCCTCCTCCTCCGGTAAGTCCTGGGGAATGGGTAAAGCTGCAGTCTCTGCCACTTCTTCCTCCTCAGAGGAAGATTCTTCAGACTGCCTCATGACAGTCTGCCACAGACTCAAATGGGCAGAGCTAAAAGAAAGCAAGAGGCTAGCTTCTCACCAAAGGCTTCTCCAGAACAAGCCTCCTTGAAGTTAAAGAGACTTGAGAGAAAAGGCTTTCCCTTTTGTTGAAAGGACAATTGTCTCACTTAGTTTAGCCAAGTGTTTGCCTAGAGGAAAGTTCCTAGGGTTTAAACTCTCTTGAGGTGCAAAGAGATGTTTATTTGCTGAATAAAGCTTTGTGGATTACTTGGCAGACCTCTTTATTGTCTTGTACATCAGCAGGAGGGCCTGGAAACATGACATCCAGCATCCTTATGGAGATTCCCCAGTGGAGAGCAAGGGGTCCATCCCCACTTATCCCTACTAGTGTATCTGGCTCAATGTCTCCAGAGTCCATCAGGATAAGTTGTGACAGGAGTACAGGGGGCTGGTTATATGTTTTAAAAGCCCACAGTGGCTGCGCAGTGGCACTGTATCAGTTATATAACGTAGCAGCCACCTTGCAGCCACCATGGGGCTTTTCAGCAAAGCTGCGAACAAAAGAAGTCAGGAACTTACCTGACTTTTTTTGGCCATAGCAAGGCAAATGTAGTTCTTCCACCATCTAACCTCACTCCAGCTTCACTATGGAGGTGTTTCCTTGCTGAAGACAACCTCTGTTTGATTGCCAGAAGCCAGGATGTGGGCGGCTCCAGTACCCAGATGACCTCTGGAAACCCCGTGCTCCTGCCTGGTGTGGGGAATTCCAAGCACCATTCCAAAGGAGTGAAACTGTGGGGTTTAGGGGGAATGTGGTACCAATACAGTGCCATCAAGGCAGCCCCTTAGATCAATGTAAGTCATGACAAATGGAAAATTGAGTCAGCAATATAACAGAGTGCAACTGAGTACAAATTCACAGTATTGCTAAGAAGATGGTAAAAATCACCACAATGCTGAAACCCACTGGACGTGTGGGCAAAATTCCTTCCCACTCCATTAACTGTCCATAGCAAGATAATGACTCATAGATTAGAGAGAATGGGTGGAGAAGTCAGCAATGGCAAAGCTGAAGACATGGATAAGGATTCAAAGTCATGGCCTAAGAATGGACTAGAGGGGAGAGTAAAGGGAAAACTAAGTACAACCAGGACTTCCATTTTTCTCGTTTTGCCATGGTTTGCAACTATAGATAACCATAGACAACAGTAGAGATGTACAGATTTTGTTTAGTCAGTTCTGTCTATATTTTTTATGGGTTGTCAGACGTCTTTCATTCTGTCATCCATTCACTGAGGGAATTAAATTTTCCTCTGCAAAAAAGTCAGCCACAATTTACATAAGGTTTGCTAACATGTAACATTTTGTGTATTCTACTTAGAATACAATCAATGAACAAAGCACACAAAAAAGAACACCACACAGCAGAGGCTGAAGAGAGAACAGAGAGATATAAGTGTTGGGTTTGGTGTTGTTGTTTTTAAAATTGTGAATATACTATTATATTTTTAGTAACTTTTGTATGATTAAATTTGCATAAATTTGCAATTCTGGCAAGTTAGAAAACAATCTCCAGTGCCATGGAATCTACGCAACTTGGAAGACGATGATCAGCTGTGGAACCTGAAGATCAGACAACACGCTAAGCCATCATTAGGCCGCCAACCCTTTTGCAGCAAGTGGTTGGTGAGTGTGTTTTAACCATGGGTATGTAGCCACCTTGGTTAGAAATGGTTCACACAACACACTAAATCATGGTTCACATAATATGCTCAGCCATAATGTTTAGCTTAAAATACTTAACCACCATGGCTTAGTGTGTTGTCTGAACAGGGTCACTGAAATCCAAAGTCATTTGAATCCATTTTGGATTTCTCCAACATCACTAGACAACATTGGAACTTTTTTGTGTGACAGCCATTATCAATTTGTCATTATACTAATGTTGTTCCCCGCCTCGATCCAAAGGGAGAGAGAGGCAGGTAAGAAATAAATTTATTATTATCATTATTATTATTATTTCATCTCTTTCTCGCTCGTGGCGGTTTTTCTAGATGGACATGATGGGCTTTGCCAGGTCATGCTGTCCTTTATTGATTCAGGAATTTCCTGACAATTGAGCATGTTTGAATTATGACTGCTTTCTGGATGTTGGTGTGGATGTATTCTTGTAGGCCCAAGTTTTGGAGGTTTTCTGTATATTTTTTTGATGTGATGCCAGTGACTGATGTGACTAATGGAATAATTGTGACCTTTTCCTGTTGCCATAGTTCTTTGACTTTCATGGCCAATGGTGTATATTTGTCTCTCTTTTCTTCCTTTTCAACAACATTTTTGTCATACAGTATTGCTATGTTGATGAGGTTTGCGTGTTTTTCGTTTTTGTCTATGAACGTTATGTCTGGTCGGTTGCAAGGTATTGTCTTGTCTGTATGATTATTATTATTATTATTATTATTAATCATTAATATATCATTGGAAAAAACATCCTGATTTCTGATTCTGGGAATTTTCTTCCAAATTCCATATTTCTTTCATAACTACCATTGTTGGGAGGTTGCCTCTGAAATATTTCAAGTTTTTTATTCATTTCCACTCTTTTCATATTTACTATGTGCAGATCACTGTGACATTTTATTTAGCTGGATGTTAGTCTCAAACCTTTGATCATTTTATTCGCTCTGACCTCTGTGCTGACTGCCTTGGGTAATTTGTGCCATCAGTAGTTTTGATTAGTTCAACTCTAGTGAGTCTTATGTCTTGATTTTCCCCAGGGATCTGAAGAAGCAGAGTTCTGGATCTAGTTGCTGTTGAGAGTGAAATATATTTTTGCTACAGTACCTTGCTACTGTTTTTTGTTTATTTATTTTTACACAGCAAACTGACAGGCACATCACCAAACACTGAGCTGAGATGCAATTCCAGTCCTAGTTTAGTAAGCCTAACTTTGGTAAAAAGGCAGGGAAAACCCAGCTGTGACCTATTACCTGTTAACAAATGACTATAATGTTAATTGGTAGCTCCACCAGCTTGATGTGTGATAGTTTGAAGCTTGATTATCCTTGAAATAGTGTATTTCCTTGATCATATTTTCAATGTCCCAATCAAGAACACCCTGTACACACTGATGTTTCTTCCCCAGTTACTTTGAGCTGGTATGAGTGGAATGAAGAGCAGAGTTAGTTTCTTCATCAAAGTGAATGGAGAAGCTCTGTGGCCCTAGTTAGTAGTCCAGAGTATGCTGAATATTGCATGCTCATCCATGCACCAGAAAGACAGGTGCACTCTGGGAACAATTTGAATAGGGCTTGACTATATTATCTGATACAGCCTGAGATAACAAACTGTCCAATGTGTTTGGATGTTTTAAGACTCAGATTGAATCCAGGATCTATCTTCTGTGACAGGAAGGACTCTACTCATGGGAGATCCCTCCACCTGAACTTTGGGGATCCCTCCCATTACCTGTTCACACCACAGCTTACCACATCCAGCAGGGACTGTGTAGCATCTTTAGGGAGTTGAAGAGAATGAAGTAGATCCAGTTTAAATTTGGATCCAACCCTATATTTTATTGCTAAGATTGCAAATATATAGGAATAAAAAAGAGAGATGGGTGTGTGCATACTACTCTAGAGATCATGACTAATGGCACAATCCTATGCAGGTTTAGACAGAAAAACTGCCTGCAATTTCCAGCATTCCCTGGAAATTAGGGAATCAAAAGGTATTGTCCATTTATTCTGTCTTTTCCTCCTTAATGGATATTTTCTGGTAAGATAAAGGATGGACCTAATTGTAGGAAAGCATGGGAGTATTGCAAATGAAAGACAATAACATAAAATCTTTGATGCAAGGTGTTTGCAAGATAAACTCTTTATTTTGAAGAACCCTAGCTTCAAAAATGTGGTAAAGACTTGAAGTTAGAAGTTTCTAAACCAGCAACAATAGAGCATTATATTGTATTAGCTTTCTGTAGATTTATATCAAAACAAGGAGGCCTCAAAATCTCTCTCTCTCTCTATATATATATATATATAATTCAGCAATATTTTAAAACTTGTTGATCTTTCAGAAGGTGTTGGGTTTGATTTCTATTTAAAAACAAGCAAATCAGATTTGGGATTCAAACCTGATAGCAAAAAAAATATGACAATTTGGGCACTCCTAACATGTTTCTGCTCCACTTGCTGCTTTTACAGCATTTTGATTAGTCTTGGCCATGGTGTTTGATCTGTTACTAAGAGCGGAACTGTTAACTTTTGAGAGGAGTATCTGTCATATTCCATTATAATCATGGTTTTCTGAGATCCAAGTACAGTGCTTGTCATTTGCTGTCACGAAACTCACCCAAAATGTTTTCAACGTACTCAAAGGACACAGTGTCCTTTTTAAAAGTGACAAAGAAAAAATCAGTAAAACCAAAAGTTTATTCAATGTATCATAAATTGATTACTACACACAAATTCACTGCAATTTATTGATTAATTTTAAGAAGTGGTATTCTGAGTAATATTCGGATTAAAGATGATAGTGGACACTGTAACAAAACCTAAAGCATTTTTATATATTATTTTTTAATATTATTTCTTTATTACTTTTCTGTATGGCCCAATAGCTGAAGCTCTCAATAGAAAGGTTTAAAACTACGGTATGAAATAAAAATGAAAACCAAACTAAAACCTAGCATCAGTGCAAAGATTTAAAATACAGTAACAGGTTTAAAACAGCAGAAACTGAAAGACTTAAAATGCCTGGGAAAGTAAGAAGGTTGTCACTTGGCACCGAAAAGAGCACAACATCGGTGCCAGGCAGGCCTCTCTGGGAAGCTCATTCCACAACCAATCCAAATATACAATAGGAACATAGGAAGCTGTCTAACTCTGAGTCACACCGTTGGTCCATCTAGTGCAGTACTGTTGACACTGACTCTCAGCAGCTCTTCAGGGTTTCAAGCAGGACTTTTTTTTCCAGCCTTACCTGGACATGTCAGGGATTGAACCTGGGACCTTCTGTATGAAGAGCACGGGCTCTACCACTGAGCTATGGCCCCAACAGCTGAAGGATACTGAGCCTGACATTACTTTACATTTTCTCATGTTCTTACTTGTTTCCTTTCATGTTTAGAAATCCTAGCCCCCTTAGCTGGACGTTTGAGAGGGGTTAGGTTATGGCGGAGGTCCCCTCTGTTGGGAGAGAGAGTTCTGCTGGTGGGAGAATCCACTCCGGAGGGCCCATTTGCACCCAAAGAAAGCTCTGCAGGTAGACCCATGGTAAGAAAAGGAAGGCCCCAGGTGTTCCAGGGGTGGGGCAGAGATGAGACAGAAGTGGCCGCTGGATTGACACACGCACACTGGGCTGGAGCCGGCGCAACAAAGTTCCCACAAGTGGAACCAAAGGGACACAAAGGCCAGGAGAATGAAAACAAAATGGAAGTGTATATAGCAAGGAATCCAGTAAGTCTGTTTCTTCTCTATGAGCTGGCAGTGCTTTGGATGTGGCACGGGATCCGCCATTTTTCACTCCCATTCCATTTAGGATTGCACTGTCAGGTATTTTCTTCAAAAAGAACTCTGTTGTTTCCTTTGAATTACCTGATGATGAATAGGCCTATAACTCTTTAGCCTGTTATGCAGTGTATCGTGTTGCTGTGACAGACCTACAAAAGTGACATGATGTGATTAACTCTTTAAAATATAGCTAGTTTTATTTTACACAGGTCTATAAGCTGCAGTGAAAAAGTAATAAAAAGAAAAAAGAAAATAAATGGCCTTTGAAGTCTGCATGAGAGAATTCATTTCAGTGTTTGTTTGCCTCAAGTAAACAAGAAGAAAGAAATGAATATTGGATATGAGACAGTGATTCCACAATATCAGAAAAGCCACTGTTTGACAGTTGTAAACCACATTATAGAACAGTGACATTTCAACATACAGTATGCTACCTATTTCTACACTGCCTTATGTGTAAAATGGGCTATGAATACATTTATGCACCTGTTGTCTGTCCCGTGAGATTTGTGTCTGTCTTTAGGCATTCCTTCTAGTAAAACTGCTTATATTTTATGCCTGTGATTTTCCTGTAGATTTAGTTTCATTTCTCTGGAGATAGTCCCTGAAGTAAAAGAAAGAAGGCGAAAGAGCTTTGCTGTTAAAAAAAAAAACTATAATATTTATCAGTCTCTTGCTGAGAGCAAAAAAAAAAAAATTGTGTGTGTATGCCGCAAAAAATAACCACTGTTCATTTTAATCTGACCTTCACATTATGAAAAAGATTTGTGGTATATTGTGTTTTTTACCTGTATAAAAAACAACTTTTAACCACAACTTGTTAGAAATAAAACACATATCACTTCTTTGAAAACCCTATTTTAGGCAAGGAGTGAGTTTCACTAAAAGCTGCCATGTGTATTTTTGCTGAATGTAGCAGTCCCTCAAAGTCTACTGAAAGTAATTTTAAAAAATTGCTTTGAAGCTTTTTCTTTTTCATGAAGCGGGGTGGGGTATTTTGTTGTTGTTGCTTTTCTTGTTCTAGGTATAGTAATTTCTTAGTATTTACAGAGCTTTAGTTTCCAGTGCCAGTTGAGGAGCTAACTAACAATATATCATACTAAAGCAGGCTAGTTATGTAACTCTGAGAAAATGCTAGGTTTGAAAAAGATGCTCTTGAAAATATTTTTATACATTAAAGTTGCATCTTGTTGTACTAGATATGAGTCAGCATAGCTTTATAGGTAGGACATTGGTTAGAACTGCAGAGACCTTGGTTTGAATCCCTGCTCATCCATGACAATAGTCACTGGGTGAACATGGACGAGCCACACACTTTCAGCCTAATCTTCCTCACAGGGCTGATGTGATGATAAAATGGGGACAGTGAGTATCATATATGCTGTCTTGATCTCTTTTGACAAAGGACAGGTTAAGAATGTAATACATAATGCTGGGGTCTCTCAGGGGCAACAATGTGTTCACAGATGTCTCCTCTGGTGCCCACCAGTGTCCCCGCCCCTCCTGATTTTTTATTTTTTTAGAAGTTTTAAATTTTAAAAAATAACTGAGAAGCTGGCATGCTGCAACGTGATGTACTGCCCTCTTGCAACATATTTCTTTGGCTTCAAAGGAGTGGTTTTAGCACTCAGACTCCGTCTTTGCCTTGTACTTAGGTGCTTGTGCAAGTTACTTTTTCCTATAGTCTCACCAGTTTGCCTTCTGGGAAATGGGTGTTTTGTGATCAGCCAGGCCCACTATAGTAGCCCCCAACACTGAAAATTCCAAATGTGCCCACTAGCCCAAAACGGCTAGGGACCCCTGACATAATGTTTCCCTGTTACTAGCCTGATATTTGTTGGAAGACAAACTCTCCTAGGTATGGAATCTCCAACAAATTCTTGGCATACCTTGTTGACACCTTCCTCTTTCAGAAAATAAAGGAGGCAATGAGGGTGGCTGGTAGAATTTCCTTAACATTTTTTGTTCTTAACAATTTATTAGATCCCCCCCCCCCATTTCTCAATACAAAACCAACAGTAATCCCTTCCTCCCCCTCCTGCCCCCTTAACCTCCATTCCTTTCCCTTTAGGTTTTCCCATTATTATTATTATTATTATTATTATTGATATTGATATTAATTACATTTATATACCACCCCATAGCTGAAGCTGCCTGGGCGGTTTACAAAAATTAAAAGACTGAACACTAAAAAGACAATATACAAAATTTAAAACCATAAACATAAAACTTCATATAATAAAACTTAATAAAACTCCCTCCTTCATATCATATTGTATTTAACAAATATAGCTTTCATGTATGTAAGTAAATATATTCAGCAAAAATTAGATAAATAAATAGTTACATAGAAAAAAAGAAAACATAAAAGAAAATATGTTGGGGATGTAGACTTTCCATAATTTGCTCCTAACCAATAGGGAAGAGTTGGTCCGTGATGTTAAAGTACTTGAAACATTGAGGAAAAGTGGCTATGCAATGCTGGAATTCTTGATCTTAGAGAAAGTGAAAGGTGCAAGCCTGGCCCATGTCATTTTCCTGCCTGAGGTGGAAAAGCAATGGTATCCCCAACCCCGCTCCCAGTTCAAGGTGCATAGTATCTAAGGTTGGTCATGTTATTTTGACACCTGGTGCAGAAAATCCTGCAAGTGCCTCTCCCTGGGAATAAAAATACAGCAATGATAAATTCAGTAATTAAACATTTGTTGCCTCATAGAGCCTGCAGATAGGAGGAGGCTTAATTCTCAGTGGCTAAGGACTGTAAGGACCACTGGTCTCTAGGTATTAAGCTGCCACCCCGGTGATGTTCCATGCACATTTCTTTCTTTCCCCCCCATAAAAGTGAATGTTTGTTATTCACTCCAATGAGGAAAGAAACATTATTATGCACCTGTCTACCACAAATGTTGAAAAGTCTTTCAACATTGCTTTTCTTTCCCTTCTTGACATAGTTTCTGCCTTCTTTCCTATTGCTATGTGAGGCCAATGAGTGTTTAATTCCTTTCTCCAGAGAGGAAGCCACATTAGGAAAGGCGAGAACTTGATTTCTTCAAGGTTGGCTATTTTTAACTATTTTAACGCTATAATTAAGCCTTCCTTTAATTGCTGTAATTGTACCATCCTTGTTTAAAGATAAATGGGTTTCAGTGGGACATGGTATGTACTGATGGGGTTTTTTTTGTTTGTTTTTGTTCCCTATTGTATTTCTCTAAAAGGCCATTGAGAGAGATTCTGAAAACCTTGAAAGTAAATACAAGAAAAATACAGAGAGAAGGAGAGGGGGAGAGAGAGAGATGCACACCCAGAACTCACATGTTTTGTGTGCTATTTTCACTGCAGCTTTGCCCAGTGCTGACAAATTAAGGCACTGATTTATTTTTAAAAATTCCCTATTTCTCTGGTGGTGGAAGCTGCAAAAGCAGAAAAAGCCAGGGAAACTATGGTTGTGTGCATGCTTCACTTCTGTGGCTCAGTGATAGTGCACACGATTTGTATGCAGAAAGTTCCGTGTTTAATGTCTGGCATCTCCAGGTAGGATTAGGAAAGACCCCTGTCTGAAACCATGGGCAGCCACTGCCAGTCAGTGTCAACAATACTGGACTAGATGGGCCAATGGTTTGACTCAGTGTAAGGCAGCTTCCTACACATGAATTTCACTGGGTTTGATCCTGGCCATATTTTATACCATTTGGGAAAATGTTACTTTCAGGGCACAATCCAGGCTCCAGATTTCAAACTCCTCATTGGATGATGTAATCCATACTAGTTGTACAGGGGAAGTCCTGGAACAGCCTTAGCATGTAGTGGAGTTGGCTGTGTGAACTAGACATCCTGCATTTGTCCCACTCTGAGTTCTGTGGACTAGCCTAGTTATGAATGGATGGGCTGAGAGTCACACCTCTGGTGGCGGACTTGGGGCAACTTAGGGCAGCACATTTTGGATAGAGCCCCTTTTTGGTGGAAACAGAAGGGGAACCACCACATCATTTTATGAATTTTCACATGATGAGGCAGTCAATAACCACTGTAATATATAAGATAGCATTATTGACAACTTTTTTGAATGCTCTGGACCTCCTGTCATCCATGGCCATTGGCCCTGCTGGCCGGAGCTGATGGGAGTGGGAGTCTAACCACATCTGAAGGGCCACTGGTTGCTTGCCCCTGCTCTGGAAAGCCTGCACTTTTGTACACACTTGAGTAGTGTCATCTTGGAGGCTTCCCTGCCAGAAAAGGAAGAAGAGACCCATTAGAGCAGGGCAGAGGAAGATGACTAGAGAAGCTGGTGACAGAAAGAGCCAACAGGAAATTGGGGGGCAGGAAGACACAACAGCGACAGCCATTTCTCCTCCAGCAAAGAAAAGGTTAGACTTTGGTTAAATCATACGTTGGAATAGTTTTCCATCTCTGCAGAACTGAATGGAAGATGGACTTTTAATTTGCAGCAATATTCCATCAAGTTTTCTTCTTTTCATTTCTCTTTTTCATTTCTCCAGAGCTCATAGCCTTTATCATTTGCTTCAAGCTCTGGGTAGCTACAATTCCATGTATCTTGCTCATGAGAGTTAAACTAAAATCATACAAAAGAACCATAGTGAGGCTTGGTTGGGATTTGTGTAAAACTCATGGCCTATGAGAAGATTTATGAAGCCCTTTAATCAGCATATTTTCAAATATCCATAAATAAAGCCAATATAGATGAGGTACAGTGAACAACTTGTGTGTAATACTACCATAGACATCCATGACCTGGTGCCCTCCAGATATCTTGGGACTTCAGATCTTCAGATGCTTCTGTTAAAGACTGTGGCTCAGTGGTAGAGCATACACCAGCCATGCAGAAGTTCTGCTATTCAGTCCCTGGCATCTCCTGGAAGATTTCCTGTTTGGAATCTTAGAGAGCCACTGCAAACAGTATAGAGCTAGATGGACCAATGGTCCAACTCAGTATACATTTGTATTTATTTATAAAATTTGAATGAATGGGTGGATGATCTGTATAGTTCCAGAGAATATGATAAAAATGCAATACAATAAGAGAAATAAAAAATGCATCAGTAACAACAGATCTAAATCGGTAAAACTTACTTATGACCTCATAGAGATATTTACAACAGTTTCCACTCTATATTTAAAAAGATTCCTGAGCAGGAAAGAGTAAAGGGTGGGGGGGAACTGATCAAAATACAAAAAATGGAAATACAATCAAGATATACCAATAAAATGGTGACTGGTCATTTAGGAAAAGCCTGTTTAAATAAGAATGTCTTTAGCAGACAATGAAAACAAAGCAATGTTGATGCCTGCCCCCGATATCACCTGGCAGAGAATTCCAAAGAGAGGGAGTCAGTACACTCAAAGCTCTACTCCAAGTGGACTCTCAATGGACCTCAAGTCCTTGCGGAACCACCATGATTGCTTCATTTGGTGATCTCAGTGACCAGACAGGCTCATAGAGTAGAAAGTGATCTCTCACGTATCCTGGTCTCAAGTTGTTTAGGACTTCACACAACAGTAAAAGAACATTAAATGTGGCCTGGTAGCAAATAGGCACCAGAGCAATTCCCACAGTAAAGGTGTTATATGATGAAAAGGGGCAGTCTTACTCCCAGGTAAGTGTGTATAGGATCGGAGTCTTAAGCAATTACTTTTCCTTTTTTAATATTAATATATAGCTCAGAAGATCTTTTGTTATATCTAGTAAGCCTATTCAAATGGATACCATAGGCATGCACAAGGGGTGTGCTGGGTGTGCCCAGGTACACCCTTATATCTCAAGCAATAAGCACCGAATTGAGGGGGGCATTGAGTAGGGATCTAGAGGGGGATCCAGAAGCAGAGGAAATGGTCCTCCAGCTGCCCTCCAGCTGCTCCACTGCCACCGCTTCCAACAGCACGCCGTTACTCCCTGCAGCAGGACCAAAAAGGAATCGTTCTGCTGAAAGCCTCTCTGCCAGGAGCCATGCTTCAAAGAGGCCAGGAGGAAGGCCCTGAAGACTAATATCACCTCATAAGCCCCTCCTCTGGCCAGTATAATTACAAAGTTCCACCAATGCCGGGGCCTGAGGAGCATCTCTTCATTCCCCCCCCCCCCCAGCTGTAACAGCCCTCCCATGGTCAGGCAAGCCAAACGCAGAGTACAGCATCAGTGTCTACAGTGTTTAATAAATAAATGAATAAAACTTTATTGAATAAATGATTGCCTTTAAAAAAAATTCCCTGGGTGCACACCCTAATGAAATGTGCTGCACACACCTATGATGGATACATCTAATCAGGGGTATCTGTTTGCCTAGCCAACAGATATTCACCTCAGTCTGTTTGATTTCAGTGGGATTAACTTCCAGACAAACAGTTTAAGAATGCAGACATTATTGCTAACTCTTAACGTTTTCAGTGACAGTTTACGAAGGATAACATAAATTGGGATATTTTTGGTAAGGTGGTGGTGGAACACTTAGGGATTGGTTCTATACTTTTTTCTTCTTTTTAAAAATGATAGTAATAAATGTATATCATATATGGACCATTACAATTAAATATATTTCTATAATAGCTGTTTATTATCAAATGATATCTTACTTCCACTTCTCATCTCTCTTTTCTTCCCAATAACTGGGAAATGGTTTTTGTACCCCAATTCTAAAGCCATCAAAAGAAAAAGCTTTCTTTTTCCAAGCTCTAGGCTTCTTAGATGCGCTGATGTGTTATGAGGCTTATAATATATTAATGTGTGTTACAGAATAAAGGCAGACAAATCAATATTGATTTCAGAGAGAATGTCTTCATAGCAGGACTTTTTTACTTTAGGGCTGAATATTGTGTAGATTGTACATCAGTGTTGAAAGCAAAAGATGTGTGTGTTTGTGTGTGTTTGTATGTCGTTTTATATCAAGGGGTAGTGAGTGTGCAACTGAATCAGTGGAAGGGAGTCTGTATTATTTGACATAAGTGATTTGGTTCTCTTCATTACCTCCAACTTGGATCGTTTACAAAGGGTAAGAAACATAAGTATTCATTTCAATATAGAGCTTATTTTAAATTACTTGAATTTACCAAACTAAGAAAACTAATAGATATTTAACAGTTTACTAATGTTTCAGTCCTGATCTCGCATAATTGAAAAGAAATTCTACTGACATCAGCAGGACTTTGAGATTATATTCACCATGGCAATTGGCAACCCCAAGAACCTCAAAACCCATCAGAATTGTTGAAAACAACGCAGATTTAAATACGTATCCACTTTGATTTCAGCATAGTGATAAGAGATTTAGAGCACAATCTTATGTAGTGCCGGATTTAGGAACAAACCAAGTAAGCCAAGACTTAGTGCCTCATATTATGAAGGGCATCTAAATACGTTGGAGATAACTAAGATATACAATAACTAAGATGAAATTGCTTTGGTTTAAATATGTTGGAAAGTCTGATGTGACTTACAGCAGAGTTGCCTTATCTGGAGAAAGCATGGCAATTCAGCATTTAGTAGTGGAGGCAATAAGTGCAAACTAGAGCCAGTTTAAAAGAAGTTCAAAGTAACTCACTTTATTAGTGTTTTAGACACATCTTCAGAGAAGGGTATCAAACACTTTTAAACTACAAGCATCACCTAATGCTGGGTGGTACCCTTTCATTACTTTTTTCTCTTTATTATTATGGTTTGGGGCATCGGAATCTTGAAAAGGACTAGGGCCTCAGCATGTCTTAATACAGCCCTGATCCTATACATGTTTAGACAGGAAAAAAAATCCTACAACTCTGTGTCTAGGAAATGCTGAGAGTTGTAGAACATTTTTCTTTCTAAACATGAATAGGATTATGCCTTTAACTGACTATGATTACGGCAAGAAGGAAAACCATAGCCATTTCATCCTGCAGTGTTAAATATATGCTAGCTTTGGATACCAACTGGAATGAAAAGTTTGCTTTAACTTTCTTTTTCATAAAATTTGGCATGGGGAGGAGGGACTGCTGCATCTCTGATTCCACAGCTTAATCAGGAGCCATGGTTTAATCTGCAACCCAAGCTTTAGTTGATTGACCTACCAATTTGATCAGCACTTGTAGACCTCATTTTGTGAATTGAGTTCCCTTATTTAAATAGACTTTGCAACAACATCACATATACAGAGGCCTCAAATCCTTACTTAAAAACCCCTTCAAATAAGATGCCTTTTCAAGAAAAGCCATCCAGAAATGCAAGAGCTTCTAAAAATAAAGCTGTTCATCATTTCTTTAAGCAGGATAAAGATATGGGGGGGGGGGGGGAACACACCATAGATACTTTTTAAGTACTTGAAGCAGTGATGTGATGCTCCCATTAAATGTGCAGAATTATACGCTGAGCCTATCTACATTACTGCTTTAAAACGGTTTATATCAGTTTTAAACCGGTTTAAAACTGTTATAAACCGTTTTAAAGCAGTAGTGTAGATAAGCTCTCTATAAGATAGTTCATTCAAGCTGGAGATAGAAGACAAGGAGTGGAAAGTTGTGCACATCAGGAAGTAATAGAGACATGTCACTGAAGTTAGGCGTTACTTATCCAAGGATCACTAATACCTCTGCACTCTTCTTTGCTGTTGTTGTTGCTTTGAAGAATGTATAATTGGTCTTATCACTTGGAGAACCACAGCTGTCTTTCAGCATTTACCTGGTTTATATTCTTCAATTCCACCCCATTTGGAACCAATTGCCTAGGTAAGTGGTGGGCTCCTCATCACAAGGGGTATTCAAGCAGAGTCTGGACAGTCATCTGTCAGGGATGCTTTAAACTGCATTCCTACACTGAGCGGTTTGGACTTGATCGGCTGGATGGGTGGGTTGGACTTGATGGCCCAAATGGCTCCTTTCAGTTCTATAATTCTATGATTCAGTTAATAGAAATGGTATAAAGCAATAATAAAAGTAATAATTGCAACAGGCACATGAGTGCCAATTATGCTGTGCTTGCACAACTATGCACAAAATGAAAATCCAGCTAAATTTACATTTGCACAAACGTGATTGTGCAAGTAGTTGCATAATCGCTTGAGTGAGCACAATGCATTAATGTCCATTATGTCCATCTGTTAGAGGTTTCAACAGCTGTCCTATCTCAGTCTGTGTACCAAAAAAGAGGCAGAGCAATTGTTTGTATTGTCAACCGGGATTAGGCCAAGGGGAAATTACTTTGTATAAACTTCTTAAATTCTAGACCAGTTAACTAATGATGATGAACATTTTAGGTATTTCAGAAGAGGTCAGGCTGTTCTGTTTCAAGATAATCTAAATTAGCCATGACTATCTTAAGTACCATTGATTTCAATCTACTCTACATATGGTTAAGCCTAGATCCAACCCTATGACTCTATGATTGGCTTACGCTAATGATATGGCTGCAGAGTGGATTATGTTTGCCAAATTATTCTGGTGTTTTTTTGACAGATTTAAAACTAATGTAAGAAAACTAATCTCTAAAACAAAGCATAGATATGCTCTTTTACCCTTAAAATAGAATATTGCATAATAGCATGATGTAAAATTGTACTGAAAAGGTTTTCCTGCAAGTGGATTAACAATTTCTATTAATAAATAAATAAATCCTAGTCTTAAACAAGGAAGCTTATGATTACTGTCTAACATACTGAAATAAAAATGCTTGATGTCGGTGCTTGTCTTTTAATATTAATATAATCCCTCAGAGCATATCTGTCTAGCTTTTCACAGATTTCCTTGTGTTTAGAGCCCCCTTTTCAAAGGAAAACATAGCCTAAAGGGAATGCACCATGTTTATTTCAAAAAGCCATTCGGGAATTCCTTCTTCATGTTCGTGAAGCTAATTGGTGTTCATTTCTTTAAGATATATTAATATATCAGTCCTGTTAAGCTAGAATGTAGGTCTATTGCCAGCATTTCCAAAATGAATCTTGAAAGCCCATATGTACAGGAAAATGCATGTTTCTGAGCTTGTACTGCATTACAGAAGAACAGATACACATGTAGCATTTGACAGAGGCCAGATCTACACCAAGCAGGATATAATGCTTTGAAAGCAGTTTGAAAGTAGAATGTGGAATGTGGAATGCACCCCAACAGTTGTCAATACTGTTATAAACCATTATAAAGCAGTAATGTAGATCCTGCCAGACAGGTGTATTTAAAGTCCCTATTATCCAAAACACTTTTTTAAAGTTAATTTGTGGTCTCCATCAGTGCTGGAGGACTAATATAATTGTAAACTGCTCTACTTCAGATGATGTGTATATCCTCTAGATTAGGAATGGACATCTGTATTCTTGAGAGCCAGCCCTATTCTCCAGAAAGTGGTCCATGATGTCCTTTGTAACACAATGACTCCCTCAACAATGTCACAGCCTTGTAACAAAAGGATCTCTAAGTGGCTCATATCATAAAATTGAAAAGTAACAAGAAAAAGGTAATTCATCCGAAAACACACAGAACAGAGAATAAAACAGTATGGCTAAAACAGAGTTTGACAAACAAGGTCAGATTTAAACAGACTGGAACAAATAAAAGGATCTTTGCCTGGTGCGAAAACAACAACATTGCCAGGTGAGCATTCCACAACTCTGGGGCCACCATCACTGAAAAGGCCCTTTTACTAGTAATCACCTGCTGCACCTCACTTTCAGAGGCACCCAGAGAAGAACCTCCAAAGAAGATCTCAAGGGCCTCCTTGTGTCAGATCATTACAAATGTGAAATAAAAAGCAGGAAATAACACTATGAAAGCAGTATATAGAATGTGGATTGTGCCCTAACAGTTATCAGTGCACTTCAATAATGCTATAAAGCAGTAGTGTAGATCTAGCCAAGGTCTTGATAGGGAAGAGGTAGATGATGGTGTGAGCATGTGTGGCAGCATTCCAACTGAGGATTACATGAGAAGGAAGGTGTGTGTGTGTGTGTGTGTGTGTGTGTGTACATGCACACATATAGCACAAAAAGGTAAAAGTTCCAATATACTAATTCTTAAGGGAAAAGCAAACATATAAGCACAGTCAAAGTTTCAAAGTTTCCCAATTATTTGATTGCAAAGCTGATCATAACATTTTATTAACAAATAAATGATGTATTTGCCAATAAAAGTGGTTTTTCCCTGTAAAAATAGTTCATTTTATATAATGCCATATTTCCCCCCACAAACATATATGTTCTAATTATAACTAATATTGTTGCTTATCTTTACTTTGTAATGCAAACCATTAGCTTGATATATTGAGAAAAAAATAATTTGCTAATTGGATCAGGCTCCATGCTGTTAGCAATATGATAATAATAGCAATAGCTATAATGTTATTTCTCCCTGGTTTCTTACTGAGGGCAACTCAACTCATTTGCCTGAATAATAAATTAGCCAAGTTTTTTAAAAAATAAACTAGGAACATACTGAAATACAGTTTAGTAAGTAATTGTTTCAATGAAGTCTGTGCTTCCCATTTTCAGTTTTCATTTTTGTTGTCATTTTTAACCATTTTTGAGGCAGCCCTCTGAGGGACACAAAGTTAATCAGTTCCACGTACCATGTATTGATATTTCCATTCTTTGAAGGCCTTCATTTGGCCCTTGCAAAGGCTTCTAGACACAACATTCCATGAAATTTCAACTATCTTCTTTTCTATCTCACTCCTTACAGGTCCCAGCCATAGTTGCTCCTTTCCTTTCACCCCCAGTCTAACATATGGGTCAGGATCCAGACCTGAACTAATAAAAAAAGGATTACAGGCAGCCATTTTGTGATCACTTGTGTATAGCTCCTAGTTTTGCAGATCTGCAAATGTCATTATTCCATTACAACCCATGAACTGACATGGTATAATCTATGCAGTAAGTGGCAGTAGACCTATGAGTGAATAGACAGAATATCAAGAAGAGTTTGGATTTCCAAAGAGCTTGACCAAATAAAGAAACATTTTGAGCAGCTACATTATTATTACTTGTTCATATGTATCAGGCGTTATGACAGGGATGGGGAACATGTGGTCCTCCAGATATTGTTGGACTGAAACTCCCATAACCCCTCTCACCATTGGTGATGCTGGCTAGGTCTAGAGACTTGCAATCCAATAACATCTGGAGGGGCACATGTTCCCCACCCCGCCTTATGAGTCCATTTTATTGCTTCTTGCTTGAGGACAGTAGAAATCAATACTAACAGATGACCCAGGGATGGAAAGTAGGCCTTGTGTCACGAAATGTGTGGGAACACAGACTTACCATTGTTTGGGAGTAGACCTCCTAAGAACACAAAGCTCATCAGTTTCAAGGCTGAAATGTTACCAGCAGTCAGACTTGCCAGTCAATAACCATATGCTTCAGACAATGCATTTTGCCGGCTATAGTTTTCTACCATAATCTACCCTCAGTTTTGTTTTCAATCAACTTGGGTGACTGTATATTTGATCAGATGATAATGCTGTAGTATTTGAAAGTCGCTGAAAACAGAATGCAAGATATTGCAGGGTTAAAGTGAGACTGCTACTAAAAATCACTTCACATAGTGGCACCTTGACCCAGAACTTTCTAGTCTTCCACATGTTTTAATGTCTCTTTGAAGCCATGTTTCCTATGATATGCTGCTGTTGCTTGGAAGAGGAAATGAAGGAACATGCTTTAACAATAGAGATATATTCCTTCTTGTCCCTGACACCATGGTCTTGTGAACAGTTTTGGGAGTGAAACACTGCTGAAAAGGCATTTCATGGTGGGAGGGGGGAATGTTCACCTCCCCTTTCAGCTCAGCACTACTTTAAAATAGAAAGAAATGGGTCTGATTACCTTTAAAAGTACTCAGCATTTTCTGCTTAGTAATTCCATGACTTGTTCAATAACCATAGGGTCAGCATTTATAGGGGAAAGACACTTTTTATGCTAAATGAATGTAGTCCATTTAATATTTAATAATAAAGTTTGCCATATGTAGTTTCATGCAAAACCAATGTTGTCCTCATACCTTTTACTACACCTTATATTGTGAATGAAAAAAGCAAAAATGTAGGGTATCTGAATAGCCAATTTGGGCTTGCTTATGATTAATTTTTAAATTCAAATAACAATGTTTTTGTGGACTCATCCCTTCAAATTCAGTAAAATTCAGGGTTTAAATATAACCTGAATTTTACTGAATTTGAAGGGATGAGTCCACAAAAACATTGTTATTTGAATTCATTTTTAAGGATATATATATATCCTTAAAAATGAATTCAAATTATATAGAAGTTATTAGATGTGTAAAGAGCCATCTGATTTTGAGCACGGTTTTCCTTGGGATATCACTTCTGGGTAAAGCTTTCACAGCTGCCTCTTGAAGTGCTATATCATCAGTACAATTCTTGGAACTAGTAGTCCATGGCAGCCTTGGGTTATTAGTTTGTGTCAACTACCAGCTTCAAACCATTTTGTGCAGAACATTGCATAGAACTGTCCCAGCCTCCTTGCCAATAATCTAACTGTTTTGCTTTCAAATATTTAGCACATAAATTATCAATATCATGAGAATGTTGACAATCAGGGTTCTTGTTAAGCTGTTGTTACCAATGAATGCACATTCCTGTTTGGCGAGAAGACAATTTGGTACATAGTGCAGCATACATAGGATTTCGAGGCAGTTCTCCATGGCTGCATTATCACAACCCTTCAGATCATTCACTGGGGCCACCGTATATGCTTCTGTATACCAGTTGCTGAATATGAGGGGGGGTGGTCAGTGAGGCTAGTGGCTCCAATTTCAATGTGGCTCTGCATCCACTCTGGGTTTCAGCCAGAACTCTACAGAAGATATCCAAGGTGCTGAATCCCATCCTCAAAAATAGGCTTAGCACCTTGGATAGCTCCTTTAGAGTTCTGGCAGGTTCTTACTGAAATCCAAAACAGTTCCACTGCTCCACTGAGATTGGAACCACTAGACTCCATTGGGGAGAGTGTTGTACTGATGTGATACTTGTGGGCTTCTTTCTTATAGACATCTGCTTGTCCACTGTGAGAACAGAAAGCAGGACTAGATACACCTTTGGGCTCTTCTTATGTTCTTATATAATCTTTACTGTTCTCAGAGCAATTGAAAAGTGAAGAAACGTTGGAAGGATTTCATTGGTCACCTCCATTTTTGCTAATAGAGAACTGCAAGTAAAAACAAACAAAAATATCCCACTGACTGACAAAATCCAACCTGCAATGTGTAACAATTTTTTCCTCATTGAAGTGCTCTGTCTTCATCTTTCAATGATCCTCTGTTGAGAGTTTCAGACATTTCAGGCAGTGTTGAATTCTGCAGATCAAATTCGGACTTTATTTACTTCTTTGTAGCTGATCCTTATTTCAAATAGTTTACTAAGAACCAGCATTATCCCCAAGGGGAGGGGGCTTTACTGTAAACCTACTTTTTACAGAACATTTTCAAGTTTGTTCTTCAGATCCAAAAGCCTAGAAGAAGCATTTTATCAGATCAAATGATACTTCTACAGTAACCCAAAGGGGGCTGTGGTTTTTTATGTTTCTTTTTTAAATTAATGCAATTCTGTATAGTGGGTATGGACTGCAAAGCTCTCAGTCCCTTCCTGAATGCAAATGACAAGTTTTCTGTACCACCTACACAGTGGCAACTCCATTCATTCCCAACTCATTGTTCATGAGGTTCAGCCATTCTTTTTGCAAGTGCTTTATAAAGCCATTGTTTTCTTTCAAATCCTAAGCCTTGAGTTGCCTTTTGATTTAAAATCAACACCTGAACAGTGCCAGCAGTATAATGACAAGAAAACAAATGGACATCAGATTTAAAATTCTCTACGTATTATGAACTCACATTTTGAAGAGGAACATGAAATAGCAAAGTTCTCTTTGCTAAAATGAATTATCACCAGATAATAGACTCATAAGACTATGATTCATATGGTTCCCCATGAACAGCCTCTGTGTTGGGTGTGTGGGATGAGTGGGTAAGTGTGCATTCAATCAGCAATAAATTCCATTAGTGCTTTCAATATGATCTTTTCTTGTAATATGAACTTGCTTTTGTTGGCAACAAGGTCTTCTCATATCTAGCATTAAGCTCCATTCCATAGGTGCTAGTATTATGGATGGAATCCTTTAGGCTACACAGATGTGTCTGCAGTGATAGTGGGGAAAAAGAAAAGCATACACACAGAGCTGGTCTGGAAACCAGGACACAACTTTATCTCAATCATGTCAAGAACTCACTAAGTAGAGATCAGAGAACCAGCAATGGCATTATCCACCCCAACATCTGAGTAGGAAATTACGAAGAGAACAGGATGTGAGAAGCAAATACAAACTAGGGGATACCCTAATAAATAGGGTAAATTAAGCAATTAATTAATAGGATAAAATGGAGAGGAGGAGGAGGATTATGTAAGCCTCCTTGTTTTCCTTGCAGGAAAAAAGTGGGATATAAATAGAATAAATATAAAAAATAACACCCATAATCAACCTCTTGGGTTAGACTTCCCAGTAACAAGTCCAGTTAAAGCTCTGAAAGTCCCTGTGGTTCTTAAGAAGATCCTGCGTGTCCTATCTATGCCTTGGATCTTTGCCCACTGTTCAAGTTTCTCTTGCAACAACATGAATGAATAATGACACATTCATCATCATCATCACATTTGTATCCTGCCTGTTTTCTTCTTGCAAGGAACCCAAGGCAGCTTACATAGTCCTCCTCCTCTCCAAATCATTCTCACAACAATCTTGTGAGCTAGGCTAGGCTGAGAGTCAGTGACTGGACTAAAGGCACTGAGTGAGTTTCATGGCCGAGTAGGGACTAGAACCCAGATCTCCTAAGTTCCAGTCCAACACTCTAACCACTATACCACACTGGCTTTCATATCAAAGCCTATCAGGATTGCTATGATGAACATGAAAAAATTAAATTTTGTGTGGCCAGCCAGGAGAATATGAAAAGGTAGATAGATGGGAGGATATGATCCAACTACTGGTAAGCCTGCTTCTTGATATACAGTAGGAACTGACATGGTAGGCAGAATTCTTTCCCAGATTTTCCCTTAGCTTGTCTCACCAAGTCCAATACTGTGGTATTATGTCAGCCAAAGCTGGGAAGGCCATGGGAAAACACACCAGGCCAGAAAGCTCAGCAGTATAAGGCAGCCTTTCCCAATCTGATGCCTTCCTGAAGTGATGGGGTACCCATCATCCCCAGGCAGCATGACCATTAGTTTGGGGGAAGCTGCTATTAAGACTCTGTCTCCCCCCTTTCTTCTTCCATGATTTCTGGACTATGAGGCTGAGAAATGAAAGAGCAAGTGAGCATGTTCACAAAGGATGATGGAAGAAACTTGTTAATAAAAATGTTTAACAAATATGTTCATGTGCTTACCATTGTGTCATGTAAAATCATGAATTGTGTCATATAAAAATGAGCTAGAAAATATGCTTTATAAGGACCAGAAAAATATTTATGTTAGTAACTCAAAATAATAAAATAATATATTTTAAAGTCACATTTACAAGTGGGAACCAATTAAATTGGACTTTAAAGGACAGGGTGGGTAATAAATAGTGTAGAGTGGGAAAAGGGCCACTTTTGGAGAAAAAATTTGATCACATCAAAAAGCACTCCTGTTATGGCTGTTTTTCAGGGGTTGCATCAAAAGGGATAAAAGTATTCACTCAGCGTGATGATACTTTCTGAAGATTATTTCATTTGTTTTCAGTGATGTCAGCATTTGGCCGAATCGTAGTGGTTCCATATTTTCATGAAATCATTCCATTCATTATGTCATCCCAATTGGTTGGAATCACTCATGTGACTGATGTGAAGCCTCACCCTCACTTTCAGTTGCTTTCATGTGCCCTGAAAAATGTCACTAAGACAAATCCGATTTGCCATTTACTTTGTCATTCCAATTAGATGAAATACTCATGTGACTGTTCACAGGAATAGATTACTCAGTAATCATAGGAGGAAAAATGGTGCAGAAGCAGCAGTAGATCTAAGGAACAATGGCCAACAAGATGACTGAAAAAAATATAATATCACCCATAAGAAAATCACTAAGAAAAAGTATTACTGTGTTCAATGGGTGTTACTGTCAGGTAAGTGAGTATAGGATTGCAGCCTTAGGATCCCCCACCCCCTTCTGGCCAGGATATATTTCTGCATCCAGAAAGATATTACTTTTGCTCCAAGAATAAAAATGGATATTCAGTGAATTTTTAGATTTAGATGCACTATTGGGAATATATTGAGTTTATGTCCTGCCTTTTTTCCTCCAAGGAACTCTAGGCGGTGTACATAATCCTCCTTCCCTCCATTTTATCCTGTGAGGTAGGTTGGGCTGAGTCTGTGACTGGCCCAAAGTCATCCAGTGAGCTTCTGTGTCCGAGTGGGGATTAGAACCCGGATCTCCCAACTCCCAGTCCAACACTCTAACCACTACACCACACTAGCTCTTATTATACCACTGTAATAAATATACACATTTATTAATACATCATTCACTAATTTACATACTAATGACCACATATGTCCTTGGCCACAATGTATCTGGGTAAGAATGTTCAGAATTGTCATTGTCATCCCACTGCATGGTCCTCAGTGTGGATACTTCATGTAATTTGGTGCAGAGTAATAATAATATCTCAAACACCATATATAAAATCATGGCTCACAAAGATGACTGTAATCAGCAGCAGAGCTGATATAGCTCTTTCATTTACAGTAATATAATTAAATATAAGCAGTGAGATAAGTTTTTGTTCTTTAATTTCTAATCTGATTAATGGACATAATGAAATAGATACAGGCTGAGAAAACTAGAAAACCTTGACCTTCAAATACCACATTCTTGATCTACAATTAAATAACAAAAAGAAACATCAACATACTTCAAGGTTGTTTGTATTTAGTTTCAAGGTGTTACAAAAAAAATAGTGAAATATAATCCATTAAAACATTTCCTATATGTAAAGCGTTGTGACAAATGCTAAAACTAAAAAGAAAAATATATATTTGGAACTTTTAATGGGCCAAGGGAAATTGGATAACTTAGGTATGTCTTTCAATGGAAGCTGTTCATTTCTGGAAATGTTGTAATATCAATTTAAGGCTTAGCCTATAATAATAATCTATTATATTAAAAATGCTGATGAACCATACATAGAAAATGTCTTTCTCACTTTAGTTATTTAGTATGCAAAGGATTTTTAAAAAAGAAGCTTGTTGTGGAATGAAGCTCCATGACAACTTGGAACTGATCAAGCCTGGCGGATTTCATTTACCCTACATTTCTCCCATGAATCAGGTACTCAGTGCTTTGATGACTCACCAGACCAATGCCAACCTCTTTGATGGCTGTTGCACAGCTCTTCAAACCAAAACATACACAAGGCAATGAGCAGAGCACTGCTTCTGAGTCCATCCTGATTTTAAAAAGACCCTCTTCTTTCAGTGGCTGGCAATGTGGAAATGAGAGGCAGACAGAAACAGTAAGGTCCAGAACTTCAGAACTCAGGAGAGCAGTATCTGTCGTCATATATTAGGTGAGAATTGCTGTTGTCTCCTTAGAATACCTCCACCAGATGCCAGTTCCCATTTCAAAAGCCAAAGGAATGTTGGCGTGAACAGCTCAGGTTCCACAGGACAAACGTGCCAGTATTCAAAGTTCTTAATTTAGTTTCCTCTGACAGATCTGCCACTAATGTTTGCTGCCATAGTTTGGTTAATCCTGAAGCCTTCATATTTCTTCTCTCTCTCTACCTCCTCTTTTAGCAGAGGCTTGACTCTACTGGGTCTTGCAGCAGTCACTATCACCCTAGAGACAATGTGATTCCATTAGATGAAGTCCTGTAGAGAATAACCTAGAGTGCTTGCACACATACTCTATCTTTGAGATGAATAGTTAAGACACCTGGCACAGTGCCAGAACACAGTTATTTTTGAGATGCTCCTAAGAATGTGTCAGAGAGACAAAACAATGTCAAAGATGGACCTTCACAAATGCTTGGTTTTTTAAAACATGCAACTTCATTGAAGGATTTGTTGAACATGGTTTCACAAAAACAGTAATACAGGTGCATCCTCAATGAGATTTTGTCTAATGGGAGATAGAAGTATATTATGCCAGCATTTCAGAGAAGACAATAAGAAACACTCACTCAGAATGCATTGTGAACCCTGTGCAGAACTTCGTTTTAACATAGAAATATTTTTAATGCTAATGCTGTAATTACTATAATTTGAACATAGTTTGAGCACATTAGTAGAAATAATTTTAAAGTTCCACAGATTATACGATATTAATATTTAAGTTACAAACATGAAGTCTGAAGAGTTCTGAATTTCAGTCAGAGCTGAGCTATCGTATTTGGAAGCTGCATAGTTGCTCCTTTGGCTGGCATGAGGCATCATTTTTCTTCCATTTGCCTGTAATAAATTAAACACAACAGCAGTTGCTTTCAAATCTAGCAAAAGCTGAAAGATTGAAATATTCTAAACATCATTCAAAATCACCAATATGAACCAGAGAAAGTACTGAGTGCTATTTTCCCCCTTAGAACATTTTCCCTTAGAACATTTATATCCTGTCCTCCAGCAGAAGCAATTCTGCAGTACTAGACATACTTAGTTCAATAAAGGCATGATTCAGCCCAAGTTAGACTGTTATTAAATCTCCCCCTGTGGTCAATGGGACTTAAGGCTTAATTACAAGTGATGTGGGAGATCTGTGATCAGATTTCCCAAAGTTTTTGTTCCACACTCATGCGGACACATAGGTGGCTAAATTGCTGGACACTAGAAACGAGGAGGAAGTGTTTAACTTTTTCCCCACTGTGCAATTTTTGCAGTCAAAATTTTCTTCTTGAAATTGCTGTTAGTCCAGTTGTGGTGGAGAATTAAGGGAGAGGATACACACCCTCCCCCACCCCCAATGCAAAAGGGAAAAAAAGATGGAAGAGCTGATCACAGATATCCTGCATATAGATTGCAGTGGTGGCTGGTGAAGAGGTATACTAGATGAACCCACAGGAAGAGTTGCCTGGTGATTGAACAGGAAACAAATTTTCATTCATACCTTATAGTGCCAGGAGGCAGGGGCTGCCATGGCCAACACCATGCAAGCACAAGATCGTGGTCTAGATAGTTGCCCCTTCTGATGACAACTGTCTGTGTCTTGTCCGGGCAACTATACAGTCAGCACTCATGCATGTGCATGGAGCTGGCCTCAGCACCACCTGCCTTCCTTGCTGCTTCCCTTTCCTTATTTTATTTATTTATTACATTTGTATACACTCACAGATGGACTCCTTGATTTTGCTTGATTTGGGGTGTTCTGTTGCTCCCCATACCACAACCTTCCCCATTCTAGTAGTCCCCCACCCCTCTATGTAGCATTTTTATGGGGGCAGAGGATGCGATATGGAAGTCTATTTCTGCCTGTCCAGTTGCCTGCAGCTGTGACTTGGTGAACATTTTAAAAGTTAGCCAACCAGAGTTACCTGATTGAGACCGTTGGTGTTGTGTGCTGTGCAATATAAGCAATGTTGACAGCATCTAATTTCTAGAATGACAGTTAATGGGTTTTAAGGCTGCCGAAAGCTGTACAATCTGCTATGAATGCCTACTCTTTAATCAAGAACTATTTGTGAATAGTTACAATTGTGAGAGAAAGGCATTCTAGACATCCCTAGCAGCAACTTTCTTTATTGGTTCTTCCTATATTCTGGAATTTATTTTTCGAATTGAAAAGAGGAAAGCACAAGCACAGCCCAGAATTTTGATAATGAGATTAGATCAGTTAAATATGGTTTGAAACAACATTGGGTTTGTTTTTGGTTCGGTTAAATGTGTTGTGTTAATTAACAATGGGTTATTTGGAAATATTTTCATTTGGGTTTCTGGTTTTTTGCATAGATGGAAGGAGCTAGTTCTGACAGGCAATACTAGCTAAATATGTGAGCATAAATGTTTTTCATGCATAGCTGTGACTTGAATGAACGATGGAGCTGTGTTGTGCCTCTGGATACCAAAGTTAATAAATGGATTCCAAATTTAATAAAGATAAATAATATATAAGTAACTAATCAATTGTTTTTGGAGCTGGCAAAGTATGCTTATGGATGATTTATGTAAAGAATACAACAAATTATTAAGTGTACAGATATCACCAGTTGAATTCTCAGTCTGTATTGCAGGTCTATGGAATAATGCCAGCTTTCAAGTTAAGGGATGAATTTGTAAATTATGTCACTCTAATATCTGCCTAAAGTTACTTCAGGTTTGACAAGATCTAGAAGTGAAGAAACTAATTTAGCCTTCACCAACCTGGTGTCCTTCAGATGTTGTGGACTACAATGCCCATAATTCCTTACCATTAGCCATGCTGGCTGGGGCTGATGGGAGTTCAAGTTCAAAACAACTGGAGAGCACCAAGTGGGGGAGGCTGAACTAGGCCCCCTCTTAACAATGCCGGCAGCGCTGCACCCTGGCGCCTCCCTGGCGTCGCGCTGTGCATTTAAGCCCCTTACGCCAGTCCTGACGTAAGGGGTGCGACGGTGCTTTTTCCTTTGTTTCCGCCCACGCCGCTGACATGGCTGCTACTGGAGTGGGGACTGGGAGCTTCGGCTTCTCTACTCCCAGGTAAGTTTTTTTTTTTTTTTTTAACAAAATGGGGGGGGGAGGACAGTGGAGGCGCGTTGTTTTTTTTTTAACTTTTAAAACTTTAAATGGGGGGGAGGATTGCCGCAAACTAAAAAAGGCACATTAAATGGCTGACTTTTTTAGTTGGTGGCAAAGGGCCTTTGCCTTTAGATGTCTTCGCATTGGCAGCTGCGTCATGTGATGCAACTGCCGCCCGTGCGAAGACATGTCGATGGAAATGCTAAAGGACATTTTAGAGGAATTCACATGTTGGTAAACTGCAAAAAACACCACCCTAAAGAGATTAGTTTATGAGGGACTATGAAACATGCCTATATGGAATCCATTTAAGACCTGAATTTTAAATGGGAGGGATAGGTCCAGGACATTCTAGTCCATATGCTAATTTCCTCAACCCCATGCCCCCCACCTAAAGAGAAACCATGACTGAATATGCATATATAACATTGTTTCCTAGGCATAGCTTTCAATTTTTTTTTGTCTGAAGTCATGATTTGTTTGAAGACCAAAGCAATAATACCTGTTTTTGACTCTTGAGCAACCATGTATGGAAGTCTAAATAGCTTTGGATATACTATCAGTTGAAGTTGAGTCATAATTTAGCAGGTAGAAAATAGTGACACTTGGCAGTTCACACACAATGTCCAAGGTGCGGTGAAGTATTCAGGCAATTATTTGAAGAATCTGGAAGTCTAGACATTGCCATCTTCCGTTTGTAATCTGCCCATATTTTCCCATAACTTTCCCCATCTTTTTCTTTACATAGAAAATGCATTAAGTATGGAAATATGGATTTGCTGCACAATGGCCTCTGAATGGTAGCCCTAGGAGCCCTCCGTCTGGAAGCACCCCATGTGTGGGCCTCACTTCTTTCACTATGATGTGTGTTGCTGGTATGTGCATTTGTGTGTCTGTCTGTCTGTTATGTTTTACAATAGGCCCTAGTCTCAATCCTGTATGCTGCAAGGCATGTATGTGTGTGAACTGGCCCAGAGTGCCGAGGCACCTGAAAACTAGCCCTTAAACCAGCCTTGTGGAAAAGCCCTCTGCATGTCCTCAGACACACACTCACATTCTAGAGCTGGCACCTGAAAACCAGCCCTTAAGCCACCCTATCTCAGCCTGGGACCCTCCAGATGTGTTGGATTACAATTCCCAATCAGTTGTAGCCCAACACATCTGGAGGGCACTAGGTTGGAGAAAGCTGCCCTCGGCTAAGCCCTGGTGCATCCTGACTCCCCAAATGCCCCCTTCTCTCTCGGTGCTGCCACTGTCCCTCCCTATCAGACCAATCCCCACCCCACCTGCTCTTTTCAATATGGGTTCCTTTCAGTCCTTCCCTGTCTGCCGCTTCAGCCCCGACACGCGCCCGCTCTCTTTGGGCGCGAGGGCGTCTCTCCAATTTGAGAAGTCGCTTTGTTTCTCCGGCTCTTTTCGCCGCCGACGGGAGGGTAGGGCAGCAGCAGCAGCAAGTGGTGAGGCGCTCCCCGTCTTTCCGTCGTCGCTTGCAAGCCTTCCTCGCACGCGGCTCGCGGGGACTCTCCAGCCTTCCTGTCTCTGAGGGAGGCAGAAGGACGACGAATGCCCAGCCAGGAGACGGCGTGGGCAATTGCCGAGCCGCCCAGCGATGCTTGAAGAAGACCGAGAAGCAAACAAGCTCGCCTTAGAAGAGAGACGGGAACGCCGGGAGCCCTCCAGCTGCGGCTCTTCCCACCCGCCCGGCCCTCGCGCCCTCCCAAAACCCTCCTGGTCTCTGTTGTCTCCCCCTCGGCGTGTGCGCGCTCCTCCACCACCTCCTCCACCTCAGTCCCAGCCTCGTCGTTTTCCCTCCCGCCCGGCGCATGGCTGGCTGAGGGCGGCTCGGTGGGCGCGCAGGGACAGCCTCTCGCAGGATGAAGAGCTCAGCTGGTAGCAGGAGACTGGAGCCGCTCGGTGCCAAAGCCCAGGCGGAGAGCGGTAAGTTAAGGAGCCCTGGCGGCGTCCCCGCGGATTCTTCTCAGGGGTTGACCCAGAGGGAACCAGCCTCTGCCCTATTCCAAATCTTTTTTTCTTTTTTCTTATTTGCTTAAAGGCGGGAAGAGTGGCGGCAGGCAGGAATTTAAAGGCGGGAAGAGTGGCGGCAGGCAGGAATCCGCAAAGCAGTCTTCCCCTCACTGAAGCGTTTGCTACCCGCAAGCGCCTCTTGCTAAGAAAGCGCAAAAGAGATGCAAAGCAAGGAGGGCCTGGCGGAGGGGAAGGGAGAGGGATGCTGCGCGAGGCTGGCCCTGGCCGGATCAAAGTTTCCCCCCATATAGGAGTTCTTAATGTTTGAGCCGCGTCGATTGCGGGCGTGAATGGAAGGAAGTTAGGAAGTGGGGAATGGGGGTGGGGGAGATCCATTCAGTTTGATGGATCGGAGATTTTTTGCAATAAGGGACGCTCCTCCTAAAAGCGACAGTTACACGCCTCTCCCCATCCTCTCGCCTGTCTTGTTCCCTTCAAATCGTCAGAAAGGTCTGTGACAAAGGCTAAGCTGACAGTGATGTACTTGGGCGATCTTTGCACTGAGGGTTCTTGCTCTGTAGTTCTCCGCTGGGACCTCCTTGTGATTAAGTGCCCCCTGAACATCGCCTGATTAGGAATTTTCTTTAGGTTCTGCCAAAGCTGCATAGTAATAGAACACACACACTCTCTCTTTTACACACACAGTATTCCCGTTTTCATTTAAAAAACAAAAACTGTCATGATGAACACATCACTTTTCACAAGAGAAGTGCTGGACTGGACCTGCCTAGAAAATTCATGCTCTCAAGCCCAGAGCAAATACACTCTGCGCATGCTCCAGGATATTTTTTTATTTAAAACTTCATGTGAGACCAGGCATCCAAACCAGGCAACTGTAAATGGGTGAGCAATGGCTAAAATAAATTCAGGCAATGATTGGTCATAAAAGCACTTAGGAACTCCAATAAATCTGGAGCAAGCACTCTGAACTTTACAGGCTAGCATGTTCTGGAGCTTAAATGCTTGGGAAGCTTTTTTTTTTTAAAAAAAACACACACACACAACCTTGGCTTGCTTTTATATGGGCAGAAGATAGATGTATCTTACATTGGCTCAGCTGAGTGCTGGTGAGAGTTCTGCAGAACTTGATTTTGGAACAAGACGGTAGACTAGTTTTATAAAAGGAGTCCATTTCAGAACCCACTATTTGCTGACATGTGAGCTATAGATAATAAGAACAAGGGATGTCTGTTATTTTACTGCAAGGTTTCCTAGTCCTTGTTATTCTTTACTGATGATGTATATAAGTAATTACATATTGAGGAAGTTAAAGTGGTATGACATCTGTTTAGAGAACGACTCTTTCTGGTTTAGTGGGATTTTTAAGGCTGCTGTTTGTGGTACCTAACACAAGACAATTTCTATATAAACCTACCATAACCCCAAATGGGTTATTTAAAAGTTATAGAGATGCAGCTCAGTTTTAAAATGCCTTTTCGCCCCCTGTTCATTGCTAGAAGTGTTTCCCCAGAAAGTAACTTTGGGGTTTGTTTGTTTTTAAGGTCAGGCTGAAGATTTTTAAACTGTATAAAACAGTAACATTTGGTGATTATCATATGGCAGTAGGGTCTTGGTCCTACTAACAGTGCTTTTTTATTATTAAAGACAGGTGTTTTGACATGAAACTAAGTGGAATGCTTCAGTCAGAGCCAGAGAGTACTGGGCTATTTTGTTTTAAAAGAAGAATTTACAATGATTGCTACTACTACTCCTACACCTGCCTCCCACTTTCAGTTACTATGCTTTTCTCATTACACTGTCACTTTGTGAAAGATATACAAATGGATCAAGCATTAAGTGGCTGCTCTGAGGAAATAACTGAGCACAAAATGCAATCCAATGCAAAAAAAAAACACATTGAAAGGAAAGACACATTTAAATCTTTCGTAGCTGCAGTATTTCTTAATTTGTATTAACCGAGATCAGAGGGATAAATATTGCATGATAAAATTTGTTCATATCGGAACACCTGAGGACAATGGGTCACCTAGTGTTAAATCCAGTGCTGTGCTAGCAGATGTTTGCTACTGTGACACAACTTTCTCTCTGCCTGCTCCCCTCATAGCCCTCTGTGCCACCCATAAATCTCCTCGGGAGCAGATTTTGAGTGCTGCTGGGGGGGGGGGGTTGCGGTTCTCATGTCAGTCCATCAGCAGAATGACAACCACTGTTTGTAAAGCTGTGTTCTTGCATGGTGAAATGAATTCTATATTTATAACACTTTTGTTTTTTTGGACCTTCCTATAATGAACTCAGAAAGGTGATTTACAGCATACCCCTCACTTGGATGCTAGTCCCACTGTGTCCAATTGTGCTTTTTCTAGGTAAGTGTGCATAGGATTTGGCCTAAATACCTAAACCTGTATATCTGGGTAGGTCATCCTCTTGCCCATGGAGCTAATCTGGCCCTTGGTGGTCCCTGCTTCATGCCCTCCCCAAACTCCACCCTGGGGAAGAGGAATCTTCATGCTGTCTCCAATTGGGGATAACAAAGGGATTAACCTTTTGCACAGCTTACCCTCTATCAGAGAGTGAGTGACGTAAACGGAAATCTTGTTGCTATCTCTGATCAGAGATAAACTGGGGATTCCTTTGCACCATTCACCTCCTGCAAGTCCCAGCTGAGACCCTTGCTCTGTGCCTGTCCCTGCATGAAATTATTATTGTTATTATTTTAAAATGGGCAGGACAGATGATCTCATAGGGGAGGGTCTTTGGTGTGGGGCCCAGCCCCTTGATGTCATCTAGCCCACTGGCTTGGTATGGGGTGGAGCGTACTCTGGCCCAAGGACCAAAAGTGGTTGTGCTCCCCCCATACAGATTTACTCATGAATTGTAAGACCAGTTCAGTGGTGCTTGTTCCCAATTAAACGTGTATAGGATTGCAGCCTTAGTGTCACAACAATCCTGGGAGGTAGGTTAAGCTTTTCGGTTTAGTCTGTTTAGTGCTTATATGTATTATATTAAAATCTGTTTCTATTTAAATTAAGATGAACAGGATTTTAATTTGGGTTTTCTAAATTCCAAACTCTAGCCACTGCACCAATATGCTTGTAGGCAAATGAGTTTCTGACTCATTTTAGTAAGGATGAGGGAGAATTTCGTTCAGTTCGCCTATTGATATAAATTTATATATCCTGAATCAATATGCAAAGTGGAATGCAATTGTTCTTTGGATTCACACATGCATTTTTCTAAACCAAACCTGCACACAGAAATGTGTATATATTAGGGAAAGTGCGCAAAATTGCACTTATTAGTGAAAGAAACACATATAAAATTACATAAGGGAAAAGTGCATACAAAGTATGTGTATTAGGAGAAATGCATATAAGAATCCATACACATTTCCAGGTGGATTTAAACATTACAAACTGATGCAAAACCAGAATATGATGAACCAAAGGCTGGAAAATAAGAAATGGAGGGAAACTGAAATTGATCTCTCAGCGGCTTTCGATACCATTGACCATGGTATCCTTCTGGAACGCCTGGGGGGATTGGGAATTGGGGCACTGTGCTTCAGTGGTTCCAGTCCTATCTCTCAGGCAGGTTCCAGATGGTAATGCTTGGGGATAGCTGCTCTTCAAAGAAGGAGCTGCTATGTGGTGTACCACAAGGTGCCATCCTTTCCCCAATGCTGTTTAACATTTATATGAAACCACTGGGAGAGATCATCCAGAGGCATGGGGCGGAGTGCTATCAGTACGCTGATGACACCCAAATATATTTCTCTATGCCTTTGACAACATCGTCAGCTAAGGATAGTGTGTCTCCTCTGAATGAATGCTTGGAGGCAGTAATGGGCTGGATGAAGAAAAACAAACTGAAGCTGAATCCAGACAAGACGGAGGTGCTTGCTGTCAAAGGCCACAACCTGGGTTTGGAGGTGTGTCAACCAGTTCTGGATGGGGTTACACCCCCCCACCCCTGAAAGACTGTGTTCACAGCTTATGGGTACTCCTGGATCTGTCGCGCCAAATGACAGCCCAGATAGATGCGACGGCCAGGAGTGCCTATCAGCTTTGGCTGGTACGCCAGTTGCGCCCCTTCCTAGAGTTGGACGACCTAAAGACGGTAGTGCACGTACTGGTAACTTTGAGGCTCGACTTCTGCAATGCGCTGTACATAGGGCTACCTTTGTGCCTAGTCTGAAAACTTCAACTAGTTCAAAATATGGCAGTCAGGTTGGTAACCAGTACATCTAGGGGTGACCACATAACACCAGTCTTAAAATCACTCCACTGGCTGCCAATTAGTTTCCGGGCGAAGTATAAAATGTTGGTTATTATCTTTAAAGCCCTATATGGTTACCTGCGGGATCGCCTTCTCCCGTATAATTCGCCCCGCACACTCAGGTCCTCTGGGAAGAATTTACTCCAATCAGCCAGAACTAGGCTGACGAGTGTTACCCAGAGGACCTTCTCCTCTGCCGCTCCCAGACTGTGGAATGGCCTGCCGGGGAAGGTTCGACAAATTAGAAATCTTCTTGAATTTCAGAGAGCTGTGAAGACTGACCTTTTCCGGCAGGCCTATCCAGTTGAATTTTAAGATGTTTTAAAGAATGTATTTGTTTTTATGTATTTGTTTTAATGTTTTATCTATTTTATGATTCTTGTATTTATATTTATTGTTGTCCCCCACTTTGATCTGGATGGAGAGGCAGGTTAGAAATAAAATAAATAAATAAATAAATATTTTATTTATATTCTATACTTCATAAAAATTCCAGGGTGGGATGCATTTCAAAAAGTGGGATACTGAACGCAGCCCAGCAGCCACATTATGTGATCTGCTATTTCTGCAGTTCCAGGTGGGCAGCAAAAAGAAAACGTATATTTGTTGCAAGTGGTGATGAATGACACTGTTATCTCCTAAAAATATTCACACAAAATTGAGCAGTTGCACCAGTGTGGTTAAAATCTCTCTTCCAGAAACCATGTGAGGAGTGAATCATGCAACTATCTTAACAGTGTGGACTGTTTTGTTTTGTTTTAATTATTTACAGTTGTAACAGAAACAAAAAAGAGAAAATGGGGAAAAACAGTGGGAAAAAAGTCAAAAAGCATATCTATTCACAAAAAATGTTCACAACACCATTAAAAAAAGAAAAGGAAAATAACATTTCTATTTCAAATATATACATTAATATAAGCAGTCCATATACTTAAATAAGTAGCCATATAAAATTGACAACTGTAGGATATATATTGCAAAAGCAGTAAGATCTTCAGGTGGTGGGTATTGATCTTTCCAAACTTGAAGTGTGAATCTCTGCAAATGTAAGAGCTCTCAAGTCCACTTTTGCTGCCTATCTGTTAATCCCCAAATTACAGGAATGTAATTTAAAAGCGTATTAACACCTGCAATTATCACAGATTTTTCAAGAACAAAATGTATATGAGCAATGACTTTCAGCTAGAAAGAAACAACCATCATCTGCCCTCTGTCTCTACGTTTGCATTATAAGCAACAAAAGACAAATGATTGCATGTATGAAGTGGACCTGAGCAGGTTTCAGCAAGGAACCTTTTAGATATTGAACCTGAGTTTCCTGCCTCTCAACACAGTCTTATTCATGTTTAGTTGGAAGTAAGTTCCATTGTGCCCATTGGAGTTTGCTCCCTAGAAAGTGTATTTAGGATTGTAGCCTGAGTTGCTCTAGAAATAATAAATTACTAGGGGCATGAAGAGATTGATGAATTCTCCCAATCTCATCTCGGATTAATTTTGAAATTACCCAAGATATTCCATCCCCTAAATTGGAAGATCTCAGATAATTTCTTCAAACCAATCTGGGGGCTCAAAAAATGCCCCCCATCCCTGCCAGCCCTCATTTTCTCCCTCCAAACATACTTCTCCTTCCCTTTTGTCTTGTAAGCAGCTGAGGTGGGGGCAGCAGCAGGGGTATGCAGGAGTGGGTTTTCTCTTCCTTCTCATTTCTGGTTAACTGCACACTAAGTCACAAAGCTCATATGGTCATGAGAGCAGTAGCTCTTCCAAGGGCTGTCCCCTCCTGCTATTCCTGCTACCATTGCTTTCAAGGGACGGGAAGGGAAGGGAAAGTGGGAGTCTCTTTTGGCAGGTGTGGGGTTTGGGCGACCACAGTGACCTGGTTTGTATGATCAAAATACGTAGGCTGACCATATGAAAAGGAGGACAGGGCTCATGTAACTTTAACAGTTGTAGAGAAAAGGGAATTTCAGCCAGTGTCATTTGTATGCAATTAGTTCCTGGTGAAATTCCCTCTTCATCACAACAGTTAAAGGTGCAGGCATTATACTAGAGTGACCATATACAAAAGAA
Organism: Anniella stebbinsi; assembly: GCA_029215795.1. Lineage (NCBI taxonomy): Eukaryota > Metazoa > Chordata > Lepidosauria > Squamata > Anniellidae > Anniella > Anniella stebbinsi. The sequence continues at coordinate 189,074,113 of JARDYH010000002.1, forward strand.
GGCAGGGCCCCTGCAACTTTAACTGTTGTGATGAAGAGGGAATTTCACCAGGAACTAATTGCATACAAATGACACTGGCTGAAATTCCCTTTTCTCTACAACTGTTAAAGTTACATGAGCCCTGTCCTCCTTTTCATATGGTCAGCCTAAAAATAAGCCACAGTGGTTTATTTAAATCATGGCAAGTGCTGGGTGCATGTGGGGTGCGTTTTCCATAGTCACTGCCCATGCTCAGCTTGGCTTATTGGAGGGGGAACAACCCTCTAATAATCCTACAACAGTGCATGGGTTACTGGAAGATTGCAGAGGAAAGTGCAGGGGGAGATAAAAATACCCATCTGTCTTGGATTTTAATATGAGTCAGAGAAGAAGAAGAATTGGTGGTGCTTTTAAACTTTACTTCTCCTTTAAAGAAGGTTCTTATGAGTCCCTGAAGTGCATTTACAAATCTGTGCTTGGAGAATTCTGCCAGCATTCCTATGGGCAATTTACATGTTATACTACAGCTGCGTGTAATGAAGACCCAATGGGTTACTCACTGGGACTTCTCCCTTAAGCAATCTCAGGAGAGGACAATTTGCTTTTAACCTAAAAATTTCCTCCAGCGGCTTTTAAAAAAAATCTTGCCAGGGCTCTGGACTAAGCTACACACTACTTTAAAAACATAGTGTGCAGGTGATCCTCAGCATTTTGTACACAATGTAGGTGTGCGTACCCCAGTCTGGGCTGGGACCACTACATACAAGTAGGGTAGCTTTAATCCAGTCATCTCCCCCACCTACCCACATTCACCACCATAAATGGACCAAAAAAAGGGGGGAAGAGAAAAAAAAACACCCTCCATTGGTGTCAGTGGTTGTGGGAATGGTTTTTTTTTTGGGGGGGGGGTGCAGGGGTAATAGCTGGGTGGGAAGGTTTAAACTTTGCCTAACTACATGCAGTAATCCTGATCTGGATCAGACCCCCACATGCTTACACCAAAGTAAACAAAATGCTGAGGATCAGCATCACGCATATTCAATATAACGTGTACTTTTGCATGCAGATGTAAATGAAACCTCCTTTGGGTGCTTTTTAAGGGAGAATGCCTGAAGTGCCATGGTGCTATTGTTTACCCTTCTTGGGACTTTGTTACATCTGGCTGCAGTGTAATGTGTAGCTTTCCCCTTAAAACCACAAGACCCAAAGACAAGTATCAGAATTTTAGGTCTGTGGTGGTGTGACGTACAGGTGGATGGAGGCAATTTTGGGGTGGATCACGGCAGACAAGCTGAGCAAATGCTGCTGGTTGGCTTTTATCAGGTTTGAGTGATTTGTCAGCTTTGTTCCTATTTAGAAAAAATGGACCTTTCTACTGTTATTCTGCCTACGTACAACCAGGTTAGGCTACTGTAATGCACTGAATAACAGACTGCCTTTGAAGATTGTTTGGAAGCTTCAGCTGGTACAGAATGCTGCCACCAGCTGCTTGCAGACTCCAGGTCAGTGATCTTCAACCAGCACATTGCAACCCAAAAGTGGGTTGTGAGATCAGTCCAGATGGGTCGTGGCAAACTGTTGCCACCATGTTGGGCAATTGTGAAAGTGGGTCCCATGTTGCAGGTTTGGAGTCCGAGGTGGGTCTTGGGTCTGGAGCAGTTGAAGATCACTGCCCCAGGTGATCAGAGCATATAACACTTATTCTGTACCAGATGCTTTATGTGTCAGTGCATTTATGTGCTTAACTTAAAGTGGCAGTACTAAATGGTTTGAGACCAGGTTTCTTGAAGGAACACACAAACCCGCCCTGTAAACCACTTTGAAAGATGGCTTTTGGTTTGAAAAGTGACATAAAATATTTTAAATAAATATGCCCAACAACCAGTGACAAGCTAGGATTGTTCATAGACAGAAGAGATCCAGAACCAAGTGGCTTAAGAAGGGGACCTGGCAAAAGGGATGGATGTGAACAGAAAAAGAGTAGTTAGCGTGTTTTAGAAAGTTGCTATCCTTATTTCAGGTTGCCAGTTTAGTCATACCAAGGCAAAGCTGTTGTTGACAATTGCATTTAGGAAGGAGAGGGTATGCAAGATGAGTCTTGCTACAACACCACCCCACCCACCCACCCCCGCCAATACTTTGGTGGGAGAAAGAGCAGGATAGTTGTTGTTTATTGAGGGATAGGTCTGGTATCTTTTGAAGAGATGACTGGTGACTGCACCGTAGTGGTGTATGAATAGCAGGGCTTCTCACTGCTATTGCAGTAAAAGTGACATCTAAGCTGCAATCTAAGGTAAACATGGTGAAGCTGGCACTGGGATTTATCTGATGTACACCCTATCCATAGTGATGTACATATGTTCAATAGATCTTACTCTCAGGTTAATGCGCATAAGGTTACAAGCATGCAGTGTAATCCTAGTAATGCTTATTCAGAAACAGGTCCCACTGAGTTCAGGGGGGGCTATTTCCAAGAAAACTGTGACCTTAGAGAAATGTTGCAACATATCTAGTGCATAATTGAACATTGCAGAATTAATGATTATAAATTGGGTAGGCCTCTAGAGCCCACTGGCAATATTAAAGTGTTACGTACTGGTGACTCAGTAAATAGTAAGAACAAAATATATTTTATACTGATTGTCAGTGAAGCATAGGCTATTATTTTCCCCTCTCAATTTTGTCTTTGCCAATCCTTTAAAGATAACTGATTTTCTCTTGATAAATCCATTTCAATTATGGATTTTTTTCAGGGGTACCTCTAGATGGTTTGTTTGCCCCAAAGCCATTTAGGGGCAAACCCCCAAGGATGAGCTTTTAAAAAGTCGGCTACTTGCCATGACTTTTTCCTCCCAGCAAGGCACAGATGCGGATTTTCAGTCTGTTGCCTTGCTCCAGTGTTGCGCCGGACAGGAGGAGGGGAAGGAGGGGGCAGACCAATGAGCCCAATGGCCGCTAACCATCTCCGCACCTCCACAGATCCTGCAAATCTTCCAGTAATAAATAAGAAATAATACACAATTTTAAAAAATATATATCTGAGGGCTCACTGGGACAGTGGGGGAGGCAGCTGTCCATCTCCGTGCCTCCCTATATCTGAGAAACTGCACAGTTAAAGATAAATGGGGAAAAATTGAGGAACCTGTTTGTCCCCAGCATGGGATGGGAGGGGGGTGGTTTACCTCCGCACTGGCAAAATTGTCCAGGTGAAGACAGGGGGCTGCGCCCCATGAAATTCTAAAGCCCACATTGGTGCTCCTTTTAGTGTGTACTAGTCTGGAGAAATGCAAATGCGGGTTTTTGGATAACGAGGCGCCAAAGCGACCTCGTATAGATGCAGCCCAGGTTTCAGTGTCAGGTTTAGATCTGGGAAATCCAGGTTCAAATGTCTGCACAGGAAGCTGCTTTGGAAAAGTCATTCTCTTAAGCTAATTTATATTACAGAATACAAACACCACTATAACTTCCTTGGGAGGAAGGCCATAAGATGGTAATGATGATGATGTAATTATTTTGAGATAGATACAAATATATATGTTAAGCTTTTGATAATCAAATTAGTACATTTGTATTAAATGATGAACTAAAATGTGCACATAAGATTATTTTTAGCGAGTATTCTTTGTAATCTTCAACTTCAAAGAAACACTTCACTTTCTAAGTGTGACATCTCCAAATAAATGTTAGCTTTGGTTAAGAATGCTGAATATTCCATTTGTCAGCATTGTGGTTTTGTTTCAAACATCTTTGTTAAAGAAAAACCCATAGGGATGACAAAAAGGAAAATAGCATATATCTATCAGACAATATTTTGAATATAATTCAGTAGTGCTTTATCTAGCATTGTTTTAAGGCTGTAAACAGAATTAGGGTTATGGTTTATTGATGTACGAATGGATATGTGAAATGGCATTTGTAGAGATGCTAAGGGCAAGTAATACTGGTCAGGTCCCAGAACAGCAGGAAGGAAGATATGAGTAATATTAATCAGTTGGAAGTTGCATGGGTTTTTTTTTTGTCTGTATTTGCTCTGAAACTAAACAAATACTATTCCTGGATGACCCCCACCCCAAATATTAATTTGCTTCATTGATTCTGAAATAAAAAAGATCAGTGTAGTTTTTTCTTTCACTACAGTTAAGTAGTCTCCTTGTCCTTTCAAACTGTCAGCTCAGTTCTAAATATGCTGTACCAACATAGGAACCTGCTGTTTTTTTCACTATGATGGTGTACTTCCATGGATGTCATTTGAACAGCTGGCCAGGTGAATGGAACGAAACAGATAGTCCATCTGAAGCATTTATATGCAAACACAGCAAGTGTTGTTGGCAATTGGTTACAAGCAGGATTTACAAACATTTTTTCTTCTGCTGTTTGCAAGTATGCATTATAGTGAAAGTTGATATGTTTCATTTAAGTTATTCTTTGGTACAAAGAGCTCTTCCTTTTGGCTGCTGGGAATGTATACCTGCTTGTAGACAGTCCTGGAACTCTGGGTACATAGTGTGTCAGAAAAAAGCAATCAATCTTGCCCAGATTTAACAATTTTCCCCTTCATTTGCATGACAGTAGTCAGTAATGGTCAATTATGGTTAGATGGAGAATATAATGATCCTAACAGTGGGGAAACAATGTCCAAATGGGGAAACAATGCCCATGTTCAATGCATACTATGTTCATGATGATTATATTTGTATGTAAATGCATTTTCAAAATAAAACCAATGTTTTTATCAAATAGTCTTTGTAAGCTGTGAATAGGGCTGTGAAAATGTGATGCCATTTTGAAACAGCATTAAACATGAGGTTATCCTCCCTTTTTTTGCCCAACAAAGGTATTTAAGACCGTTTATGACTCATTTGTTAAACATTTTTACTATGCAGAATCAGTTAATTAAAACAAATAATGAAATGAACTAAAACAAGAGCAGACAGGCCCAAGGTATAGCTGTTCCCAAAAGTATATAAAGGGTGGGTGGGAGGTGAGTATTTTATCATTCATGGTAATGAAATTTATCAGAAGTAAATAAATCCTTAATTTTTTTTTTTTTACCATTTCATGTTTGTTGATGGGTCTTACACAAAAGTCAGTGCCTGCAAATGGAGCCATTTCCATTGGACATAACAGAGACCAGTTTCCTCTCTTGTCATCCTAGTTTTATACCCACTGACATGCACATAGTCAGTGTACCAGGATGTTATGCAGACTGGATAGTTGTGCCTGACATTCAGCCTTCCACCACTTCTCAATTAAGAAACTATGTGTGTTGCCGGGAAGAGCTCTGTTATGCCCAATGATTTTGCCTATACTATGGAGATCCATATTCATAACTGTGATCACACCATTGTCAAATTAAATGACTTTTTGGAAAGTGTGGCACAATCGTTTCACTGATAAGGGGGAATAACCAAATCTGAATCTTTTAGGTGAAATGGTTTCTATGACACTGTTCTAGGAATGAACTCATTCCAAAATTTTGATGGAATATGCTTTTAAAAAAAAATGTTTTCAGTACCTTTTGTTCAATAATGCTTTATATTCACATCTGGAAGTTTTCAGCCTTAGAATTCCGCTCACAGTCTCGGGCTTTTGTCTTTCCATTCGGACTTGCTATGTTATAACAATGAATCATCTTATCCATTAACTAAACTTGGAACGTCTGCCTAGGCACTGAATTTGTTTCATCACATTGCTATAATAATTGATTGGAATCTTGGCAACTTCAACCACTTTCCCAGATGTATTTGACTTGGTTTTCACTCAGTATTGTTCTGAGCAACAGAAGGATAAGACATAACAACATTTGGATATACCTTTTTTTATTCGTCTTTTCCCCATGTGTTGTCCTGTTCTGGCAAGGATGAGCCCATGGTTGATTCTAGAGGAAGGAGGTGAGGCAGGGTTTGGAGCAGATAGCTGGAACAAAGGGTCTGACAGGCAAGGAACTTTTATATCATAAAGCAAGAATGGTCAGAGTCAAGTCCTTCAAAACTCTGGAGGGAAGAAACAACTTGTTGCAAGCAGGGCTGATTGCTGACTGAGCACTTATTTAGTCCCTCACCCTGAGTACCCATCTCAGGCTCCACCTTCTCCATGGAGATCCATAAAAGGGACAGACCTCTGGCCTAGAGACCTAGTACTCCTTTGTTTCTCCATTGTCTCTTCCCAGGCTTGCTATCTGTGGCAGTGAACAGATTTGGTGTATGAGGCCTTGTGGGGGTAAGAACGTTAGTTCATTTCATGGCCATGTTTGAGCAAGAGAAAGGAGAAATGTTAGTGGGTGGCAGAGAGAAGATGGAAGTGGAGAAGACTGAGAAGGAGAAGATGGAGACTAAGAAATTATGCTCAGCCTGGCAAAAATAGATTAAACAATGAAGGGAGTTGCAACCCAATTTATTCTATTTATTTATTCCATTTCTATATTGCCTCATAGTCGAAGCTCTTTAGGCAGTTAACAAAAAATAAAACCTCAAGGTACAGCATAAAACAGTATAAAATATAACAGATTAAGACCACAGCATAGAAGTACAACCAGAATAAAACCTAGCAGCAATGCAGAGATTTAAAATACAGATTTAAAACAGCAGAGCTAAAAAAACTAGAACACTAAAGTGCTAAAATTCTGGGAAAATAAAAAGGTCTGCTCCTGGTGCTGAAAGCAATACAATGTAGGCTCCAGGTGAACCTTTTAAAGGAGCTCATTCCACAGCTAGGGTGCCACAACAGAAAAGGCCCTCTTCCTAGTAGCTAACAGGATAGGTAAAGAGATGGTACATGAGTATCTATCCACTCTAAATGATTTTAAGTCTTCAGATTAATTGCATCTTAAGGTTCTAAAGGAAATTGCAAATGTACATCTCAGAGCCTGTGTCTATAATTTTGGAAAATTCTTGGGAGAACTGGTGAAGTGCCACGAGACTAGCAGCAGGCAATTGTACCCAAAAATGGGAGAAAAAGAAGATCCAGGCAGCTACTAACCAGTCTTTGTGATGTTGCTATCTGGAAAGGTTTGAGAATATTTCATTTAGTCTGTGAACATTTAGAAAAGAATGCTGTTATTACAAAGAATCAGCATGGATTTCTCAAGAAAAAGTCATGCTAGATTAACTTTTCTCCTTTTTTTTAATAGAGTTTAAAGCCTGGTAGATCAAGGGAATGCTGTAGACATCGTATATCTTGGTTTCAGCAAGACTTTCAACATGAATATCCCCCTCAGTATTCTTGTTAGGAAGCTGGTAAATGTGGACTACATAATGCTATTTTAGGTGGATTTGTAGCTGGTTGATAGTTTATAGCCAAAGAGTACTCAGCAGTGGTTCCTCATCAATCAGGAGAGCAGTGACAAGAGGGTGCCACAGGCTCCTTTCCTGAACCCAATGTTGTTCAACATATTTATATGTTGGCCAAAGGAGGAAAGGGTAATGCCCATCAAATCTTCATTTGCAGATAACACCAAACTGAGAATGGTAGTTAATACCTTATGTTAGAAGACAGAAACAGGAGTCAGTGATATTGACAGGATGGAGAATGGAGCCAAAACTAACAAGATGAATTGCAACAGAGATAAATGTAAAGTTCTGCATTCAGGTAGGAAAAATCAAATGCATGAATAGAGGATGGGCAAAACCTGGCTTAACAGCAATACATAACAACATAAGAAAAGGCATTCTGGATCAGCCAAAGTTTTTTTGACCCCAGCATTCTGTTTCCACAGTGGCCAGCCAGATGTCTATGGATTGCCTGGAAAGAAGACATAAGTGCAAAAGCACCTTCCTCCTTCCCATCTGAAAAAAATATCTGGAGATTTTAGTAGACCACAAGCAGTGTGATGTTGTGACTAAAAAGGTTAATGCATTAGCAGAAGTATAGGGCCTGTTCAGACAACACACTAAGCCATAGTTAGGCTGCTAACCCTTTTGCAGTAAATGGTTAGTGAGTTTAAACCGTGGTTATGTAGCCACCATGGTTAGGAATGGTTCACACATGTTAAGTCATAATTCACATGACATGCTAAGCCATAATGCTTAGTTCAAATTCTTAACCACCGTGGCTTAGTGTGTCATCCGAACAGGGTCATAGTGTCTGGATCATGAGAAGTAATCATATCATCATTTTGCTTTGGTCAGATCTTACCTGGAGTACTGTGTCCAGTTTAATAGGGATATCAATGAATTGGAATGTGTGCAGAGGATGGTGACAAGGACCTGATGGCCAAGTCCTCTAAGGAAAGATTTTAGGAATTGTGTATCTTTAGTCTGGAGGAGAGATGATTAAGAGGTGACATAATAGCTATTTTCAGATATTTTAAGGGATGTTACATGGACTTGTTTTCCGTTGCTCCAGCGGTAATACTCTAACCAATGAGTCAGAATATATTAGGAGGAGGTTCCTGATGGCACAATCTCTTTGACAGTGGAAGAGACTGACACAGACTTCGTTAGAGCTTTTCAAGAAGAGGTGGAATGGCCACCAATTTGTATGGCTTTAAAAGGGGATTAGACAAATTCATGGAGGATAAGGCTATCAGTGGTTACTAGTCCAGATGTCTATAAGCTACCTCCAATATGCCTGTATACACAGTTTCAGGGGAACATGAGCGGGAGGGTGCTATTCCACTCATGTCCTACTTGTGGGTTTCCCACAGTCTGCTGGTTGGCCACTGTGTGAACATAATGCTGGATTAGATGGACCTTTGGTCTGACCTAGGTGGCTCTTCTGATGTTCTTATGCACCTATTAAGGATGTTCTAGGAGTAGATTGGCAGAGTGTTGGACTAGATGGCCCTTGAGCTTCCTTCTGTGATTCTAAGTATTAGTATTTGGCTGTAAGTTTGGCAGTCACATTACAGCAGAGAAATAAAGACATAAGAAGAGAAAGCAGATCAGCACTGCACGATCATCTACAAGCATCTGTTCTAACCTTTTAATCTGTGAAAAAGGCTGCATATAGCATAAAAGCTTCTCACTTTAAAAATATATTTGTGGAAAATAATGTCTTCCTCTTTTGACATTTTATGACCACTTTGTAACTTTCCTATTCAGCAGTTGGTTAGTAAATTCAGGGGAAACTTCATTTAAATGTTAGCAATACAGTGCATACAAATATTTATTTGTACATCACCTCAAGGGCCCAGGTGGACTGAAAAACAATTTCTATATGTGTTTAATAACTAACAAATAATAATAAATAAATATGAGTTAAACGAAAATATTCTGCAGTTTAAACTAATACTAGTTTTTTTTTTTGTTTAGGATTTTTCTTTTCAGTTGAACCAGCTCAACCAAAGACTTTGGGCATCTGTTCAGTTTTGCCCCTGTTAGTCTATTCCTTCTAATGTTCAATAGAAAGCAAAAGCTGGAAATGCAAGTAATATTGGCACATGCTTATATTCCATTTCATGTCTGTTTTGCTGGGGCTTAAGCACATGCACATATCTCACTGAGCATTGAAATAATGTTTGTGACTGGCTCCAGCCTACAATAAAGAGAGCGGGGAAAGACCCCAGTAAGCCCCACTTATTTCAATAGGGTCTCAATGGAATAGCTCACAAAGGATGAATGTTTGAGATTACTAGAAGCCTAGTAAGGGTTAAAGATGGTCCTAGGGCAAAGTTTGCCCATCTTGAGAGAAGAGTTTCCTTATAACAAAGCTAAAACGGCATAGGCAAAACAGATTTTCATATAATGTGCAAGATCAGTTCCTGAAATTGGATATTTAATCCAATGATTTTGTTTTAAAGACTAATGAATATTTAATAAATTTTGCATTTGGTGAAAGAAGAATGCTGATAACTTATGGAGGCGTATGTGATATTTTGTTGTCTTTACAAAGGAATTTTACACCAACTGTCATTACTCATTTTTCATAGTCAATTGCTACATCACAACTTTTTTTTTTTTGGCTAAATGAGGAAGAACTCAAGAGGCAAAATAAATGACCTTATTCCCTGTCTGTTGGCCTGTTTTTTTTTGTCTTTTTTTCCCTTCTAAATTAATATAATGGTGGCGTAATTGGGAAGTTTATTTTTGAAAAAGTCCAAGATACCTGCCACACAAACAGGCTAATAAGCTACTGTGTGTAATTTGACTCACTTTCCATGCCCTGTCCTGCTGCAGTCCTGTCACTTGAGCAGTGGTGCTGTTCACCTCCAAAGTGCTGGATGTTTGGAGCTGGGAGGCACCCAATCCAACATCAAAACCCCACATGACTAATCACTAAGGAAAGAAAATCCCGAGTGTACCAAAAAGTTGGTGATGGCTATAAAACCTGTGGAGCTTTGTAGGATTGGGACAACACTTCGCATACAGCTTCTCCTAATCGGAAGGCAACTGATCCAACAAGAAAACACTGTTCAATTACAGCTGGAGGAAGGAAAATCCTAGGTGCACCAAAAAGTGGCTGACAATAATAAACCTTTGGAAATTTGCAGGATTGGGACCAATGTCCATACACAACACGCCTGTTCAGACAACATGCTTAGCCACTGTGGCTTAGTTTGTCTTCTGAACAGAGTCAGTCTCCCCTAGTGGTTGCCAGTCAGTTTGTAGGCCCAAGTCAAAGTATTAGTGCTGACTTTTAACGTCCTAAACAGTTGAGGACCAGTCTACCTGAAGGAGTGCCTTCTCTCATATGTTCCTGCCCAATTGCTAAGATTATTTTCAGAGGCTATTCTCTGGGTACTTCTGCCCACATAGGTCTGACAGGTGGCTACCAGGGAAAGGACCCTGCAGCGCCAGCACGGGCAGCATAAGTCCGGCAGCGGCGGCAGCGGCTGCACGAGTTCGGCGATGGCGGCAGCGGTTGCACGAGCCTGGCAGCAGCGGCGGCAGCAGCTCCACGAGCTCGGCGGCGGCTGCACGAGCTTGGCGGCGGCGGCTGCATGAGCCCAGCAGCGGCGGCAGCAGCTGCATGAGCTCGGCGGCGGCGGTGGTTGCACGAGTCCGGTGGCAGCTGCACGAGCCCAGCGGTGGAGGCAGTGGCACAAGCCCATAATCGGCCCTCTCCCGCCTCTTCCGCACGTGCATCATTTCCCTTGTTTGTTCCCGCTGCCCCACGGTCAGCCCGGATCACCCCAGTTTTCCCGGTTAGGACCGGGAAACCCCGGGCGATCTGGTCGCCCTAATTAAAGTATGAGTAGATGTTTTAAGTTCTAAGTGTAATAAGGGTGAATACAAACATTCAGTCTTGAATCCTCAAGCACACCTTTACTTACAATACTTGGGCCAAACTGAGGCTATTTTAGTGGGTGTGCCTGAGTATCTAATACTGGGGACCCTAGAACTTTAGCCTGAAAATTTTCCCCTACACTGTGAACAAATTGTTTCCTTTGTTGTAGAATTGTCTTACAGAGTTACTTCCCCACCTTTGTGTAATAAATGAGAGGATTCTATAATAAACGTAAACAGATATGATACTCGGTCAAGTAACTCCAGACACAATCTCTGCATCTTCCCATTTATGCGGAAGATGTTTTAGAGTGATTGGCACATTTGAAGTTGGAACTTTTACTCATCTCCTTATGCCTATATTGAAATTTGAAAGAGAACAGTGGTCTGGCTCTATGTGTACATTTGGATTACCTTTGTGGATGTTTTGATAAAGAACTCAATACAGCCAGGCTTATCAAGAACATTTCAGTGGATGCTGAATATGATGAAATCTTTCGATTTTCATTATGGTAACCCAATTAGCCTGGGCTCTTTGTTGATTGTCATCTTGCTGTTTATCCTCTTTTGGTGTTTGAATTCATAAATTATTAAATCATCCAATGCTTGAACCTTAAACATTTTATTTTCTGGCTGTTTGCTGTTCAGATATATGTAATGGAAGTAACAGCATAACTTATGTTTGAAGAATGTAATGTTTTGGTTCCATGAATAGCATCTTCTTCAAAGGAGCCTGCATCTGATGTGTGAGATGGAAACATGTTCGTTTCATTCCTTTTCTCCTGAAAGAATGCAATCTGGTTTTAATAAGTTCCTGAAAATAATTTAAATAGTGCTAGAAATATAGAGCCAATCAGTGTGCATTAATGAACTATAGAGTGAAGCATGTATGAAACATTTATATGAAACCGCTGGGAGAGATCATCCGGGCATGGGGCGGGGTGCTATCAGTATGCTGATGACACCCAAATATATTTCTCTGTGCCTTCGATAACAGCGTCAGCTAAGGATAGTGTGTTTCCTCTGAATGAATGCTTGGAGGTGGTAATGGGCTGGATGAGGAAAAACAAACTGAAGCTGAATCCAGACAAGACGGAGATGCTTGCTGTCAAAGGCCGCAACCTGGGTTTGGAGGTGTGTCAACCAGTTATGGATAGGGTTACACTCCCCCTGAAAGACTATGTTTGCAGCTTGGAGATGCTCCTGGATCCATCGCTCCAAATGACAGCACAGATAGATGCGACGGCCAGGAGTGCCTACTATCAGCTTCGGCTGATACATCAGCTGCGCCCCTTCCTAGAGTTGGAAGACCTAAAGATGGTAGTGCACGTGCTGGTAACTTCGAGGCTTGACTTCTGCAATGCGCTGTACATAGGGCTACCTTTGTGCCTAGTCCGGAAACTTCAACTAGTTCAAAATATGACAGCCAGGTTGGTCACTGGTACACCTAGGAGTGACCACATAACACCAGTCTTAAAATCACTCCACTGGCTGCCAATTAGTTTCCGGGCGAAGTATAAAGTGTTGGTTATTACCTTCAAAGCCCTACATGGTTTGGGTCCAGGTTACCTGCGGGATCACCTTCTCCCATACAACCCACCCCGCATGCTCAGGTCCTCTGGGAAGAACTTACTGCAGTCGGCCAAGACTAGGCTGACAACCGTTACCCAGAGGACCTTCTCTTCTGCCGCTCCCAGACTGTGGAATGACCTGCCAGAGGAGACTTGTCAACTTAACAGTCTTTTAAAATTTAAGAAAGCTATAAAGACTGTTCTCTTCTGGCAGGCATATCCAGTGGAATTTTAGAATGTTTTTATGGTGTTTTTAGGATGTTTTTAGGATGTTTTAATACAGTTTTAATAATGTGTGTCATGTTTTAATCAGTTTTATGTATTTTATCATATTATTGTTCTTCCCTGCCTCGGAGAGGCGGGTAAGAAATAGATGATGATGATGATGATGATGATGATGATGATGATGAGTTGTCAAGCCACTGTTAATAATATTACTTATAAGGTGTAATTTGTGGAAAGTATGTTGTTACTGTAAAAATCTTTCAATTTTTCCTTAGTTAAAGCACAATACTAAAACCATAACAAAAAGAGGCGTCATTGATTGTTCCTGGTGTGAGGACTATAATGAGCTGATAGAAATAACACAGAACTCCATTAATATTAGTGATGGTTGTGTAGAGCCTGATAAGTACTAAATATTTATATGGGAGTTCTGCTTTGCAGTAACTCTTTAATATCCATGAAATGCTTGCAATGTCATGATTTGAGATACTGCACCAATAACACATAATCCCATTCTAAGTATTCTTTTTTTGGCAGTGCATATATGGGATGGGAAAAGGGCTCTTGGTGGGACAGGTGGTTGGCAGACCAAAGTGCCATAAATTAATGTCAAGTTTCAGAGCTGGGAAGGATACTGGATACTTCTTTGGCTGCTACATTGCTAAAGTGCCCAGAGCTAGATATGGGCAAATCTGTCAGGCTTGATATCTTTTTTCCACTGCAAAGCTCATTCTGACTCCGGTCCACATCAGATTGCAAGCCTTCCCCTCTCCCACTCAGCATTTGTACATATCTCTATGCGCAGTTTTAAAAATGTTGTCATTATTTGTATGCATTTCTGTTTTCTACCAAGAAAAGTGTTTTTGTGCTATTTTTCAAATGTACACATTCTTTGTCTGACCTTGGGAGCGCTATTCAGGCCAAAAGATGACTCATAATTTATACATAAATAAAAATAAATTGTTTAAAATGTTTTTGAGGGTTTTTTTGGGGAGGTATACATTTCCCCACCTCCTCCAGAATTCAATGCGAATTTTGTGAATATACAGGTTTCTTCAGAGAGATGTGATCTTGTTTATGCTTTGCTCAGGAGGTGTGAATTGGGTATTCATAAAATGTGAACCCAGGGTATTTCCCACCCATCTCTAGCCAGAGCACCTTGGAAGCACAGGGCCTGGTTAATAAACCATTCGACTCTTTCTAGAACCAAGCCTTGACCTCACATAGAAATGCTATGTGAGATCCAGGGACAAAGGAGGAACAGGTGACTGCAAAGATTGTGGACCTGTGACCAAGATATGCAAGATACTCAGTCTCAACAGACTTGCATTCTCTTACTTTGCTCAACAAATTTTTCATTACATGGAATGCTTTCTTGTGAATTCACAGCAGCATACATTTTCTCAGGCAAATTCTGTCTAAATAAATGTATATGCATAAAATGATGGTGGAATTCTATAACATACCCCTTCTCCAGTATTTCAGAAATGTAATGCACATACATAATAAGCAAGCTTCACTGGGAAATAAAGCAATGAAATTCAACTAGAATTTCTAGTCAGTATAATGGCCACCCTGTTCTACTTAATATAATGTTGTTCATAACGTGAGGATGAAAACATGAGCACATTTTTGCAATATATGAAAAACTTAACATTTCGCTCCATAGTTCTAGCAATTTTAATTTAATGGCAAGAGAGAAAGACCTGTCCAATTCTAATATTTGATATTTATTTTATGTCAGCTTCATATGTCCAGTCTTTATCAATTGTACTTGTCCCTGCTTCCCAGTAGCCTCTTTAATCTCTGTTTTTCAGATCATAGGGTTATGATCATATTTGACAGTGGCAGGGTAGACATAAATATATTGCTGAAATTGTGTATAACAAGATGGAGTTGCAATTTCTTTCTCCTTTGAGCATAATTCTCTTTTGTTGATGTGCGTGACTTTGAAGGTTATGGCTGTCCAGTGACAGTAATTCACCAGGCCATTGGTAAGTATGTCTTTTGACAAGGTTATCTGTTTGATAGTACTCAGATTACAAGAGAGGTCTGTTGTGATTGGAAAACATCATCATTCTGCTTAGCAATGTGGTGTGTTCAGTCAAATCGGTTAATAATTTTACTCCCTTTTTTATGGATTATAATAAGCAACAATCTGAATAAAACTTCTCAGTAGTTAAGATATGAAGATGAAACTGAAAATTGTAAAAATCCTTTTTGGATATGAAGCAGTAGCAATAGAAATCTCATGGGATCTGGGAATAATACCTGTAATTATTATGGTGTTTGAAAACAAACAAACCTAATCTGGCTTCAAATGTAACATAATTTGGGGAACAAGTAGCTTGCACCTCTTGTTCCTTGTAATATATGAAGTTCAGGTTTCACATAGCCATCAACCCCTTAACATGCTGCAGTTTCTAACACGCTAGACACTTTTCACAAACAAGGATTGCTCCTCCAATTCTGTGGCTTCTGTCTTGTTGAAAGAGTACACACTGTCGCTCTGATCCATCCCCGCCAGGGTTTGGTCAGTCATCCAACTTGCCATTCAATATGTGGGTCATGTACATTGCCACATAAGAGACTGTTGCATGAGTTGCTGAGATAAAATCAAATTTGAATACTCACTTACATGGTAAATCTACAACTCTTTACATTGTATGGCAGAATGACTTGTTGAAGCACACTCTTGAACCTGATGAATGAATATCATCCTGTATGTAAATGTACTCTTTTGTTCAAGGGATACAAAACATTCCAATCAAAGGTCTCCCGCTGGGAATGTTTATATCCAAGTGCTGATGTTGTCTGTAGCAATGGAAGGATCACTTGAAGTCCCTGTGTTTGCTATGTACTTTTCCATGGAGAGTTCCTTCTCTTTGAATGGCTGTGGGGTCAGATCGGTTTCATGCAACAGAGTTAAATTGTTGTGAGCTGTAGTGTACAATATTTACACTCCTTACCTATAGCTTGGTGCAAGGATATGCAAATATAGCATCATTCTTTATAAAGTAAGAAGAATATATGAATGTTTGGAATGAGATGCCTCTTCTAACCTTGTATGGAATATTTACTTATTTTGGGAAATCATACTAGAAGAGGACTGTGACAAGGCATATTAATTTTGCCCCTGTTCACCTTTTGGAAGTTTTAAGAAGGCAGCAGCATTGTATTTCTAAAGCTGCACCCCTGTACACACTTATCTCTTGAAGTAAGTGCTGTTGAACTCCATGAATAGATATGCACATTGTATTGCATATGAGTTTATCTAGTAACTTTCCGCACCAATGCTGGACATTCTGCCTCGCAAATGCACAATCTGCATGAACCATTCCATAGTCAGGTGTTTATACTTGAGAACACTTTAAAATGCTTTCCTGGAGCATAGCCTGATATAAAACTTGTTGGTTCCTGATCTAGGTCCAGTTTTTCTTAATCAGTGAAGTGGGAATTATGCCACAGCTTCCAAAGGGATCTGAATATGGTGTATATTTTTTAAAAAATATTTTAATATTTACTAGTTCACAACACATTTTTTTCAGACTAATGACATGTACCTGAATGCCATATGACTGCTTTACTGGTGGTTTTGACAATCTACAAACCTGTAGAAAATGGTTATGTCTTAAGCAAGTAGCTAACTAACTATGAGTCTGTTTGAAAGGATATCTTTGTAAAGGTAACAAAATAAATAAACATTGTGAGTCTCCTATTAACACAGTGTTTTCCCTCAAGCCTTGAAACTCCAGCTTTGAAACTTGACATGTCATTTTCTCCCTAAACTTTCATTTTCTGAAATACTTTTGTATTGCTTGGCATCCAAGTTATATAAGATAGGATTACAAAGCATGCAGATGGCACTCTCCATAGGTGAACACTTGGCTGTGCAGAATCTTGCCAGCATATTGTAGCATTAAACTGACCACGAAGCAGAATATTCTGGTAAAAGAAAATTGCACTCTTGCTGAGAAGAAAGCGAAATGTATTTTGAAGCATGTGTGTGTGTGTGTGTGTGCATAAGAAAGGGAAAGGAGGATAAAGTGGGAAGAACAAGTTATTAGCCAGCAAGTTTAAAGTTTAACGCAAAGAGCAAATAAAATAACTGTTTCTGACCATATGGTTTCATTTCATAAACTGCAATTGCTGCACTTTGAGAAAGGAGATTGAGAGCAGATGTGAAAGTGCACTGAGTCTGTTATGCATATGTTTACAGTCAGTGTCCAGAGTTTGGTGAATGTTGACATTTATGTGTGAGTGTTGACAATTCCATACATATGAGCTTCGCAACTGTCCACAATTATTTCTCCACTTGTTGTCCAGTAAGGTGTAGTGCTTAGAGTGTTGAACGAGGCTGGGGAGACCCATTTCTAATTCCTACTCTGCATGATGCTCACTGGGTGACTTTGGGCCACTCATGGACTCTCAGCCTAATCTACCTGATAGAGTTGTTGTGAAGATGAAAAATGGGCAATGGGGGGATCATGTAAGCCACCTTGGGCTCCTTGGAAGAAAGGCAGGATATAAATATAGCAAACAAATAAACAAATATAAGTTGGCAATTACATTTGAGTATCAGCATTCCCCAGTGCATCTCTGTGATTTCAGACACAGAATTTGCCCTGGGATTGTCAACACGCACAGCATCAGAAGTATTTTAAAAGAATATTTGTAAGGTGCAGGGTTTTTGAACCAAGGAGCAGGGCCCCAGCATCTTACTCACTGTGCCACCAGGGCAGCTTTCAAGAATTGGGACTGATTACCTGATTTCCACTGCTTTTCAGCATCACAATTGCAGATGTCCAGATGGTGGACTTCAGCTTCAGGCCCAGCAGTATCAGATGAAATGGGGAGCTGATTAGTTTCTACTTGTCCCTGTGTAAATGGTTGTCTCTGAGCTGGATCCTTCATTATGTTTTGATTTTTTAAAAAAACTGCCTTGTGGTAGAATGGCATCGCCAAAGAGCCATGCATGGTTAAAATTGATGGATTGACAGTAGTTAAAGCTACTGCTACAAGTTTTATGTAATTGTCCTGGTAGCAGCACAGAAGATGAGAAGAGGAACTGAATTTTTTTGACAAGATCAAACTCAACATTCTTATGTTTTTTGATGGCCACGTCTCTGTCTCTTGCCCTGTAACTTTATACTCTCACAGAGTGGCTGAATTGTAAAGTTGTGGCAGTTTGACAAGTGTCCAAACCCAAACCCTGTAATAGTCAAAGGATTGAATGGGTTGAAAGGATAATTGTAGGACTGTCCTTTCTACATAAGCCATCCAAATTTCTAACTATGAGAGCTTATCTTTGTGTTGCTGAAAAATGAAGAACCATTTATGGCCATGATCTAGCAAACCGCAAAACTAGTATTACGTGCACAGTGGGTGTTCCTTGAATGGCAGCCTGCCCATATTGTCAGGCAAAAAACTTTTGAATCTGAAGGAACTTTCAAAAATTGTTCTTCATATGGCATTGTGGGATGAAGACTGCTGTTCAAAGAAAATAGTCTTGGTATGTTTAAAGTAAACCTTTGGATCTTATTCGATATTTAATGTGGAAATACAAATTTGCTGATAATGATGGCAATCGATGGTGGAATGATATATTTCCTGTGTTGAGTTCATCTCGACAACATTAGAGAGCTTCTGCTACTGGGCAGTATAGAAATGCAATAATAATCTCTACCTATAAAGCGGAAAGTATGTGTGCATCATGTATGAATGGAAATATTTACCCACTTCCAGATTAGTTAGAAACTTGACACGGTGACACAGTGATAGGCCTGGCTGTACAATGTACCAGAAAAATCTAAAAACATGAATTTTGGGGGTTTGAGTATTTTTAAAGAATTTAATAAAAACCTAGGTTTACGCCTGAAACTCCCAGCATACCTTGGGCAGGAGACCAGACTTACTGGCCTTTGGCAGCCATTGTGAGTGCAAAGGTTGGTGGCTGCTGCATGTCTTTTACAACCCCGACTCCTAAGGTTGGTCTTGAGCAGTCAATCCAATTCCACATAAAACGAAACAACCCGCATAAATGGGTTGCATCCATTTACGTTGCCTCCTCCAACTCTCTGCGTGGTTTTAAAATGTAGCTAGATACAACAGCATGACTCAAACATGCTCAAAGGCACTCCGTCCTGATATCACTGTTTTCTCAGAATCTGGGGGAAGCAAGTGTGTAACCTTTGCCCTTAAAAGGGAGGGGAGGCACTCTGCACATGCCCAGAAACAGACCTGACAAAGGGGGGGAAGTGCTTGTCCCAGCCCCGGCCCTTCAGTACAGGGTCCTAATGTAGCACTTGGTGGATGGGAAGCACAAGCAAAGGCAGTCCCAGTAGGATTGGCCAGAGCTGGGTGCGTCCACTGATAGCCACTTACCCCCCTCATTGGCGATGGTACTCCTTGATGTTATATCGAGAAGCAGCATCGGCAACAAGAGGATGTCTCAGAGGATGTAGGCACCTGTGGGCTGGCAAAGACATGCTGGGAGGTGTAGCATTGGCATGCAGAGTGGCTGATTTAAAATAAAGTATGGGTGAGCAAACCCTGACCTCTCACTAACTGTCTTTGTTCTCCTACCTGAATTTCTCCAACTGCCACTAACCCTGCCCACCATTCCATTCTAGTCTCAGCTATATCAGTCAATCCTCCATTCACTGTTCTGTCTCAATGGTATAGTCAGGCTGTTACATAAAAATCACAAACTTTATTCAGTAATTTTTGCATCTGTCTTGGAATGTTGTGGTTTAGTTATGACAGGAAAAAAAATGCAGCATAAAAAAAATCTCATCAAGTTAAAAGGCCGTGGAAAAAATAACATAAAAAACTCACTTGGCACTTAAGAGCCATTAATGCAGTCACTAGGCCGGCCTGCCTGAGAAAAATCCACAAGCAGGGTGCCACAGAGCCTACTATTTTGGGTGTCCAGATTTTACTGCTGTTTAATGAGTTTGCTCCTACTCTTTTGTTATACTATTGGCAGTTTAGAATTATAATTTTCATTGTTCCTTGTATCTTGCCTTGGTTACATTAGCAGACAGGTAACTAATACATGCTCTCTATTAATTACTCAATTAATGTGACTTGCCAAGGCCAAACCAAAGCCCTCTTTCAACATCACCATACAAGTTTTCTGAGCATTGCAACCATGGGTTTAAGAGTCAGTTTTGACATTACATTACTCTAGTATGTTTTAAAAACTGATGCAGCCGAGAAATATCTAAAAATGTGTGTCTTCATAATGTCTATGCAGTGCTTGTTCCAGGGACCAGGCTTCGCTTTGTGTGGGTACTATGAAGGAGGGTTGGCTGGATCCCTGTGGAGCAACTTGGTTGGCTCTGCCCTGGCTTCATCCACCCTGGCTCCTTTCTACAATGGAGGAGGAAAGCAAGTTCCTGTCACTCCCCTGTGGTGAAGCGAAGGGGATTCAGAAGGCTTGGCTTCACTGTGCATGGCATTTCCCAATTAGGGAAGACAAACCTGAGCCGGAGGTTACCCACCCCTGCAATACACAGTAGAGGAATTCCTTGAAATTCCCTGGAATGCATTCTCTAAGATCTCTGTAATTGAATTCAGCCTTGAAATAAGTTCCCCGACCCTGAGATAAAGAAACATTCAGGTTCTCAAACTAACCAAGATGAAATTAGTTACATTTTAGGTACATGTCATTAAATTGAAATGTTCTTGTTATGAAGAATATATTAGTTAAGGCTTATGCGCATAAGACCTATATTCAAAATATGGAGTTCATATTAACAACCCATTGCAATGGCATTTGTATTTATCAATCAATCTGTTAGATCACATTATAACAAATGTGTTTCAGAAATCAAAGCTTAATATAATTGTTTGTCACAAATAATGTATTAGAAAGGCAGTGTTAAACAAGCAGATGTGAGTTGTTGAGGTTTTTTAAAAAACAACAATATCTTGTTTAAAAACCAACAAACAAACACCCATACAACCACAACCAAACACCTGCCTCTTTCTGAGGCCCTTCCAACACCATAGCAGTGTAGAGGGCTCAGGGTGGGGGATCCCGGAAATAGCTACTTCCGGGATTTGTGCTCCCAATACACATAAGAAATGTGACGGCCTGGGTTTCTCCCAGGCCGTCGCAAGTCATGGCCGCCATTTCCCCCCCCCCCCCTTTGATGGAGAGAACACGAGCGCTCCTCTGCAAAGGTAAGCTTTTTTAAAAAACAAAACCCTGTGCGCGATTGGCCCCCTCCCCCTGCCATCCTGGGGATGGCAAATTTGCTGTCCCCCTCTCTCCTGATGGCCACGGAGCTGCACCAGGGCGGGCAGGCACATCTTCCATGGTCCTGGGAACTTCCCGGGACCACGGAAGATTCAGGATTTTTGTGGTTTCCTTTAACCCAGGAAAATCCCGTGCAATTGTCCTATGTTAAAAGCCATTTAGCATACTGCAGGAGCACAACTTCTTTTAACTCAATTCAGGTAATCTAAGCTTGTATGGAGGTCTGTTAAATATTTGTCATCAGTGCCTCATAGTCAATAACTATAACGTAGGGAAAGAAGATCCAGAAATATGTTATAGGCCAAAATAGTCATAACATTGACAGGATTCTGTTCCAATAGGAGAAAGAAACATTCATAAGTATTTTTAGAAGTCCACTGTACAGACAGTCTGCCATGGAATGGATCGGTAAAGCTGTTTTGCAAGGAAAAATATGGAATAGGAGGAGGTATTTAATCATATAAATCAAAACAAAAATATTACTTGTATCACTAGAGGGAGGTGGGTAAGAAATCAATATATTATTATTATTATTATTATTATTATTATTATTATTATTTTTAAGCAAATAAAATGGAGAGGAGAAGAACCATGGAAGCTATCTTACAAGAGAAAAAGGTAGGATATAAATGTAATAATATTTTTTTTTTAAAAAAAAATCCTAGGTATTGTACAGTTATTTTAAAACAAGTCAATATAAGAAACATCTAATAAAATTCTAAAAGAGGGCCCGTGTGCTGTCATGGTTAGAGTGTTGAACTGAGACCCAGTAGATCTAGTTCTCATCCCCATTCAACCATGAAGCTCACTGTGTGAACTTGGGCCAGTCACTGACTTTCAGACTAACTTAACCTCACAAGGTTTTTGTGAGAATAAAATGGAGATGAGGAGGATCATGTAAGCTGCCTTGGGTTCCTTGCAGGAAGAAAAAAGGTGGTATATACTAGGGATGTGCACTGGATCGGACCCGATCCACGATCCGAGTCCGGTCCAGTGGGAAATCGGATAAATTATCCGATTTCCGATCCGACAGCTGAATCGGCCGATCCAATCCGAACCGGTCCGAAAAGGCTCCGAACCGGTTCGGCGGATCGGCGGGCGCCCACTGGCGCCCACCGCCGCTTCCATTGGCGGGCGCCAGCGGGCGCCCGCCGATGAAAGTGGACAGCGGGGGGGGGAGGAGGGGGCGGGAGGAGGGGGGCCCTTACCTTTCCGGCCCGTCCGCTCCCGTCCGGCGCCGGCGGCTACTACCAGCGGGCTCCATGGCCTGCTCCAGGGTGGCGCACCGGGTGATGTCATCACCCGGCGCGCTACTCTAGAGCAGGCCACGGAGCCCGCTGGTAGTAGCCGCCGGCGCCGGACGGGAGCGGACGGGCCGGGAAGGTAAGCAGGGGGCGCGCGGAGGGGAGGAGGGGGCGCACGGAGGGGAGGAGGGGGGCCCTTACCTTCCCGGCCCGTCCGCTCCTGTCCGGCGCCGGCAGCTACTACCAGCGGGCTCCGCGGCCTACTCCAGGGTGGCGCGCCGGGTGATGTCATCACCCGGCGCGCTACTCTAGAGCAGGCTGCGGAGCCCGCTGGTAGTAGCCGCCGGCGCCGGACGGGAGCGGACGGGCTGGGAAGGTAAGCAGGGGGCGCGCGGAGGGGAGGAGGGGGGGCCCTTACCTTCCCGGCCCATCCGCTCCCGTCCGGCGCCGGCGCTACTACCAGCGGGCTCTGCGGCCTGCTCCAGGGTGGCGCGCCGGGTGATGTCATCACCCGGCGCGCTACTCTAGAGCAGGCCGCAGAGCCCGCTGGTAGTAGCCGCCGGCGCCGGATGGGAGCGGACGGGCCAGGAAGGTAAGCAGTGGCGGGGAAGGGGGCTTACCCCCCCCGGAGCTGTCCGCTTCTATCCGCGGGCGCCTGCGGATGGAAGCGGACGGCCCCGGGGGGGGAGGGAGCGCGGGGGAGGGGGCTTACCTGCCGGGGCCGTCCACAGCGGACAGCCCCGGGGGGGGAGGGAGTTAGGCCCCCCTCACCCACCCGCCGCCATTTTTTCCTCATAGACTTGCATTGCAATGCAAGTCTATGGGGAAAAAAATGGCGGCCGATCCAAAAATTTCCGATTTTTGGATTGGGATCGTACTCGATCCGGTCCGGGGGGCCTCCGATTTTGTCCGAACCGATCCGTGACAAAATTGGAGGTCCCGATCCGGGTCCCGATCCGATCCGGGGGGTCCGTGCACACCCCTAGTATATACATGTCATAAAATAAATAAATAAATAAATAATCACAATAAAAAGACAACATGATAAAAATGCAAGAATTAAAACCAACCAATAAATATAGGAGATAATGCCACCAAAATGTCATTGAGATTAAAATAACAGAAATCTTAAAAGGCCTGGGATAACTTAAAAGTACTGACCTGGTATTGAAAAAGAACAACAACACTGATGCCAGATGAGCTTCCCTGGGGAAAGTATTCCACAGCTGAGGTGCCACCATGGAAAAGTCCCTCTACCTAATACATACCCTTCAAAATTCAGAATGTGGTGGCACTTGGGGAGGCTTCTTTAGATGACCTTATGGCACAGATAGAAGGAGGAGTTCCATCAGGTACTGAGGTCTTAAGCTGTGTAGAGCTTTATAGACCAAAACCAGGTTTATAGGTCAAAGCTACCACTTTGAATTGACTCAGAAAATACACAGAAAAGGGAGAAGCTTGTGTTTGAAAAAGCTGAAATTCTGTGTACAATAAGCCCCTTTGCACTCAATAGGACTTAATTCTGAGTAAACAAAGATAAGGTCAGAACAGTGTGTGCAACTCCGTGGAAAGGATCCCTATTAGCATTTTAGTGAGCACTACTTCTAGGCCTCATCAGTTATCTTTGTCTGAGATTATGAATTAATTTGTTTCTCAGAATTCGAATAGAAAAAGTCAGTAATTTTTGGTTGATTGTGGGCCTTGACAAAAGACAACACATCTTCGGTCACAGGGGCCAGGCCCAGCTGTTTGTACCCACCTCTGGGGAGGACCATTACGACTCTCTCTCTCTCTCTCTCTCTGTTGAACCTAGTCAGGCAGGAACTTGACCGGGAGTCGAGCTGCTGCAATGTTGTTATCAAATACAAGTCAGACAATACTTCCTAAATACTTTAAAAGACCATGTGTTGTGTTCAGCAAATATAACCTTATTAAAACAATGATGACATCTGAGTTAAAACCAATAAAAAAGAAAAGAAATCCTTTAAAAAGTGGGGAAAGAGGAAGGGAGAAAAAACCTTAGGAATTACACAGATAGTAATATGCTATCGCTATCCTTTGGGTAACTCTGGGACTCAGTCAAGCAGTCAAACAGTATTGTATTATAAAACCAGAACAAAGTTGGCAGTTAAAACATCGGTTTAAGACAGGATTATAGTAACTATATATGCCAGTCCTCGCTGGCACTGAGCAGGCACCAAACAGGCAAAGCCCTGTAGGCCACTGCCCAAGGCCACTTGGGCTTCTGCAGCTAGATAGCCTCTTGCTGGGCCATGCCTCCGGGAGCTGCAGGTGGAGCAGTCCTTCCTGCAGACAGAGTGACGAACAGGCAGGCAAACAGACAGAGACAGGTAGGTGCCCACAGGATGCAGCAGGTGGTGACCAGAATCCCTTTTCCTGATCAAGCTACATTTTTCCGCTCACATTTTGGCTTGCCTTTTGACACACATTAAAGATACTCTATCATCGTACAAATTAGAGCCTCTTCACATTAAAAACATTTTCTGCCAGATTCAACATGTCTTGCTTTCAGCTTATGTAGTAAGTACCCATCAAAGAATCTATCTGACAAGTAAAATCTCCTTCCTCTTGATGCTAGCTCAGATTTGTGGCAGAAGATGAAATAACACTGAGATTTGGTTGTCATTATTTGCTTTGGCTTCTTCATAGCTCTGAGCTATATACAAAATCTTCCAAATTATTCTTATAACCATATTTGACTATTAATGTATACAGGCAGCAATCCTATTGACTAAAAATTAACTTTTCATGACTCAGTCACTCTTCATCTATTTTAAGCAGTAAACTCTTGCAACCAAACACTAACACCCTCCCCAAAAAACCTGCACACAACCTGGTCAGCCTGCAAAACCAACAGCAGCAAGTTTACATTTAATCCATAAGGAAAATCTGTAAAACAACAAAATCCACAGCCCAGCAATATCTTTATTAGGATCAACCAAAATGCACAAATTTTTGGCATTCTTTCAAGATTTTCAGATTTCTTAATTGAGAAAAATGATACAAGGAGGGTGAGGTTGAGGCTGACTTGATGTTGAAGTCATGAAGTCTTCCTGGTCAGAGTTTTAGGATAGATAGAGTAGCATACTGGAGGTAGCATAGAGCTATCAGGACTAGTAGCCATTGATAGCCTTCTCCCCAGGAATGTGAATACCCCCCTTTTAAAGCCCTCCAAATTGATGGCCATCAGTACATCTTGTGTTTAAAAAATCCATAGTCTGATCCCACACTGTGTGAAAAAGTACTTCCTTTTATTTATCCTGAATTTCCCATCAATAGCCTCATAGATGACCCTCAGGTTCTAGTATTATGAGACAGGGAGAAAAATGTCTCCCTATCCATATTCTCCGCACCACGCATAATTTTGTACACTTCTATCATGTCTGTTTGCCTTTTTCCCAAGCTAAATAATCCAAGCTTATGTCACCTTTCCTCATAGGGGAGTTGCTCCAGTCCCTTGATCATTTTAGTTGCTCTTTTCTGCACTTTTTCCAGCCCTACAGTATCTTTTTTTTAAGGTTTGGTCACCAGAACTGTACACAGTATTCTAAGTGTGGTCCACCATAGATTTGTATAAAGGCAGTATGATATTGGCAGTTTGAATCTCGATTCCTTTTCCAGTTATGCCTAACATGGAGTTTGCTGTTTTCACAGCAGCCACACACTGGGTTGACATTTTCATCGAGCTGTCCACTACAACCCCATGATCTCTTTCTTATTTGGTCACAGTAAGCTCAGAAGCTAGGATTTTTTGCCCCTGTGTGCATAACTTTACACTGATGGCTAAAAGCAAACATTTATTATAAAATGTGGATGTATTCTGTTTTGAAAGTTAAATCTTCTAACCACTGCCCAAAAGAAAGGCCTAATATCAATAAATGAATGCTGACAAACTTGATTGCATTGCCTTTTTCCTAAGTCTAGACTATGCTATTTTAGTTATTCATTGTCACTTACCAGCACTCATTTTAGAATCACATGGTCTTTAGTCCACACTTGATTGGGATATAATGAAGGCAAATGTTCCACAAAGATGTGATGAATGTTGATTTTGGAACTTGTATCACTACTAAACGTTATGAATTGTAAAAATTGAAAATGAATACTAACTTTCAGAAAGTGAAATATAATTGCAGCATATATTTTAGTTCCAGTCTCTTAAGTTGAATGTTGTATTTATTCTAAGAAAAATGCTTTCACATTGCATCCAGCTGCTAAATTAATATTTTTCTTAAGTAATTATATTTGATCAATGAACTGTATAGGAAAGAAATGCTGTAAAGTCTATGAAGTGAAGAATAAGAACAGTAAATATGTGCTAGTTTAAGCCAAATTGAAGCAATTATTTTGTTGCTGATATTAAATTACAAAGGTTGTTTTGTTCCCAAATCTATCAACTAGACTATATTGATTATTTTGTCAGTAGTTACTGGATGTGACTGAAGACAGAGGAAAGAGCTCTTAACGCTATTGAATGCAATATTCTTAAGGCTGCTTTTGATTGTAGCCATAATCTTTGTGTAACCAGGCACCAAAGCTAGTACAAGCAATAGTAAACTTTGCTGTAGTGCTATATTGTTGGTCACTCAAATAAATATCGATCATTTGAACGACTATTATTATTATTTATTATTATTATTTTATTTATTTATTTCATTTCTAACCCGCCTCTCCATCTAGATCGAGGCAGGGAACAACACCAAATACAAATATAAAAACAATAAAATAGATAAACCGTTAAAACAGATAAAAACAAATACAGTATTAAAAACATCTTAAAATTAAACTGGATAGGCCTGCCAGAAGAGAGCAGTCTTCACGGCTTTCTTAAATTCCAGAAGACTGCTAATTTGTCGAATCTCCTCTGGCAGGCCATTCCACAGCCTGGGAGCTGCTTGCATTGGCTGTCTATTTCTATAATGCACAATATTTATATATTCCCTAAATCTCAGACTTGTGATGGTCCCATAATTACATCAGTTACTTAATAGCTAGAGCAGAGATGGGCAACGTCTGGGAGTTAGGACCACATTGTCACCCCTGGGACTCACCAGGGGCCATGCTGCCCTGCAGAATTGGCTGCCAGTACAGCTGCGATTTAGAAGAGAAACAAAGCACTTGGGGAAGGTGCACTCTGTTTCTAAGGAGATTTGCACTTGGGACTGTGATTTTGCTTGCAAACAAGGTGCTTTCTTTTCATGCACATTGTTTCCTTGCAAAATTGTTACAATTTTTACATCTGCTGCAGCAAATTCAATAGCAGCAGCCGGGGCACATGGAGCCATGGTGGGCTGTATGCAGCTCACAGATTACATGGTATTGACCCCCAAGCCAGAAGAACACAAATCAGAGTTCCATGAAAATATTCTTTAAAGTTGGCTGGGAACTGAAGACTGAAAATGCTTCCTTATTGGCTGACATAATTATGACATCACTTATATAGTGATGTTACTGATCAGGAGTCCACAAATTATGTCCAAACTTAGCAGCCCAAAATTATTTCTATTAGCCAGCAGGAAAAATGGCCACTGATCACATATAGATCCAACAAGTGGCAGCCTACCTCTCTCACAGAATTAAGGAGAATTTATTTATTTATTTATTTATTTTATTCCATTTATATACCGCCCCATAGCCAAAGCTCTCTGGACTGTTTACAAAAATGTAAAACATTGAACATTAAAAACACTGATATACAAAATTTAAAAGCATAAAGCATAAAAACAAGTTATAATTACAATATCCTTTAAAACAACAATTCTGGGTCAAAGCACAAGAACAACACAAACCCTCATCATATGCTGTTAAATGCCTGGGAGAAGAGGAAAGTCTTGACCTGGCGCCAAAAAGATAACAATGTTGGCGCCAGGCAAGCCTCATCGGGGAGATCATTCCATAATTGGGGGGCCACCACTGAAAAGACCCTCTCCCTTGTTGCCACCCTCTGTGCTTCCCTCGGAGTAGGCAACTGGAGAAGGACCTTAGATGTGGATCGTAGTGTATGGGTAGGTTTGTGTCGGGAGAGGCGATCCATCAGGTATTGTGGTCCCAAGCCATCTAAGGCTTTATAGGTTAGAACCAGCACCTTGAATCAGGCTCGGAAACGTATAGACAGCCAATGCAAGCAGGCCAGAGTAGGTCTTATGTGCTCGAAACTTCTGGTTCCTGTTATCAATCTGGCTGCTGCATTTTGCACAAGCTGCAGCTTCTGAACCGTGTTCAAAGGCAGCCCCACGTAGAGTGCATTGCAGTAATCCAATTTAGAGATTACCAGAGTGTAGACAACTGAAGCCAGGTTATCCCTGTCCAGATAGGGGCGTAGCTGGGCCACCAGCCGAAGTTGGTAGAAGGCACTCCGTGCCACCGAGGCCACCTATCGTGACTCTCTAACTCCTTGCATTCATTGAAGTCAATAAAGAGGCCTCTTAGGAAAGCAATCAATCTTTTATTTAGCAAGTGACCCCTTCCTTCCAGACGAAGGGAGTTAAAAATAGAAAGCGTTTTGCCCCAAGGCGTAATTTAGCTAAGCAAACAACACAGCTGATCCATTCAAGAGAAAGAGAGAGTCACTTCTGAGAAGAATCCACATCAAGCTTTTTCTGAGCCACTAATCTTTCCGAGCGCTGCCTCCTGATCTCTTTGATCTGTGCGCGTTTCTCTCTCCTACGGAAAATGGCATCTCTATGGTCACTCTCTCCCTCGCCCTCTGAAGTGGAGGGCTGCTTATCAGCCGGAGGGTTAATTACATCAGGAGAGATAACCACTGGAGGCGAAGCTATGGGAAACACATCTTCCCCTTCTGATATGGACTGGAATGTCTGTTCGAGTTCAGAATCTGATTCTGAATTAATGTCTAACAGTCCTTCACCCTGAGCCAAGGGGAGAGGAATTAGACACAACACCACCTGAGCCTCAGGTGACAGAGATGGTTCTAGGAGAACCCCCAAGCTACGAACCCGCTCCTTCAGGGGGAGTGCAACCCCATCCAGAACAGGTTGAAGACCCTCCACCCGGTCAGCAGGACCACCCACTAACAGCATCTCAGTTTTGTCTTGATTGAGTTTCAGTTTCCTGAAACTTAAGTTTCCTTAAGTTTCCTTAAGTTTCCCTTAAGACTGAGGCTAGATGTACATTGCTTTTTATAGTGGTATTGAAGTGCACTGGTAACTGTTCCGGAACAAACTACATTTCATGTACTACTTCCATTGTGTTATTTACTGCTTTTTATTCTACATTCATAATGATTTGACGCAAGGTGTAGATCTGGCCAAACCCAGTTTGCATGTAATGAGAAGCCACAGTGGGTGAATTTCAACTGTGGGGCATTGTCATGGCGGCAGTTGCCATTTCAATTATTATTATTATTATTATTATTATTATTATTATTTCTATATCACCCCATATCTGAAGCTCTCTGGCGGTTCTCAGCAATACATAAAAACACAAAAATACAATGTATTAAAAATAGTCTACATTTTTAACATACAAAAATTCAAACAATGTGAATTGCTAAAAGCAAGTTAAATAAACAACGTTTTTCCTAATAAATCTGTTCTATAACAGCAGACATAGATGGTTATCATATGCATTAAATGCTTGGGAGCAAGGATGGTCTTTCAAGTGCCACAGCTTGTTATGTGGGAACCTGGTGAAGGTGGATTGTTGAGATCGTTGATAAGCCACTCAGAGCCCATGGACTGTGTAAAGAGCTATGGTATGTCCCCCTTGCAGCTTGAATATTCAAAATGGCAGTTGCTGCTGCAACAAGGATCTCCACAGGGAAATACACCCACAATGGGTTCTCATTATGTGCGAACCAGATCAGAGCCTCTTTTCCTATAGCAGCTCCCTGTCACAACCCAGTCATTGTTGTTCTTTTGTTTCCTATCTTAATCTCCTGACACAAAACAAAGGGAGTTGGTATTTCCCTCATCCCTTTTCTTTTTGATGTGGAAAAGGAGAGTGTATGAGAGAAGCCACTTCAGGTTGGGCTGGTAAATAGAGAATGACTGGGGGGGGGGGGGAGTAAAAGGGACTTTTGAAATAGTCTTCTGCCTTTTCCCATCCAGTCATTTAATCAATTTACCAGGCAAACCTTTGTTGTTTAATAAAACAGACACCCTATCTGCATTTGGAATAAGCAGCATAGGGACATGTTTCCAGTTTTTTTATAGTCTAATTTAGTCGTATCATAAGCATTTTTGCTTGCCAAAATCAAAAACTTCCTCAACAGATGAGGAAGTTACATGAGCCCTGACCTCCTTTTCGTATGGTCAGACTAGTTAACATGGTCTTCCCCTGGAATTCTTAGCTTCCACTCTGTGCAGCTGTGGAGAGTAATGACCACTGTGAGAGTAAAATGGGATTTTCTTGGGCTATCATACTTTTGGGAGGTAATCTGTTCTCTTGTTCCAAATGGCAGTTGCAAAAGTTTCTTGTAGAGCTTTGTGCAGACAGCCTCTAAAAATTCTCCACCCAATTTGTGGACAGAAAAATTGTGGACAGACAATTTCACTGAATTTCTCCAAGGGGAGGATGCATTCTCCAACTTTTTCTCACAGGTAGGGCTCTCTTTCCTGCTTGGGTGGGTTAATAGAGAGGGACATTTTCAATTTCTAATGTGTAGTGTAGCCTTGAAATGGTACTTCTTTGATTGCTTAGTGTTCCGCATAAAAATAACTAGTGGCCTTAAGTTTTTTTATTAAAAGAGTGGTATCCGTTATATATAGGCTGACCAGATAAAATCTAGGTCAGGGCTCATGTAACTTTAACAGTTGTTGAGAAAAGGGAATTTCAGCCAGTGTCATTTGTTTGCAATTAGTTCCTGGTGATATTTCCTCTTCATCACAACAGTTAAAGGTGCAGGCACTATACTAGAGTGACCATATACAAAAGAAGGCAGGCCCCCTGCAACTTTAACTGTTGTGATGAAGAGGGAATTTCATCAGGAACTAATTGCATACAAATGACACTGGCTGAAATTCCCTTTTCTCTACAACTGTTAAAGTTACATGAGCCCTGACCTGGATTTTATCTGGTTACCCTAATTATATAAAAATAAAACCGGGCTATGTTGTAAAATCTTTTGTAATGTTCTAAAAACGATGGCCTAAATTAAGTAAGACAGCTGGTTACAAGAAGGTAGTTACTTGTGCATTAAGGATGGCTTGACAGGGCTTCAAGGGATTTTTAATTAGTGCTCTGCCGAATACTGCCCCCTATTTTCAGGGGAAAAAATTCTGCCTCTTTCACAGGGAGGGGAGACTTTTGGAGAAATTTCTCTTTGAGGTTTCCACATACCTTTTTAAAGTGTAGCCAGTTGTTGAGAAGCCTTCTTTCTATTTTTTTTTTTTAAAAAAAAAACCCTGGCACTTGTGAATGCCTATTGGAGACAGTGTGACCTCTCCCTCTCCAATAGGCACTTAAGAACTCCTGGGCTCCTGCAAGTGCAAGGGTGTGTTTAAAAAAAGAAAGAAAGATCCCTCAACAACAGCTACACTTAAAAAGGTATGTGGAAACCTGTCCCCATCAGCAAGGAGAAAATTCTCCAAAATTCTCACCTCTCCCAACCTCTTTCGCCCGAGTTTTCATTTTTACCCACCTCCCACGAAATGCTGAAAATGAAATAGTAGAAATTTTAATCACAGCACTATTTTTAATCTGTGTGATAACCCCTGCATGCACAACATGTGAATACCAGCAATATGTTGCCTGGACAAAAGCTATACTACAGTGTAGATACTATGTAGATAAGTGACAGTTGCAGGGGTTTGCAACATGGAACCCTGCATAGATCAAGTGTTGTTCATTCACCAGTATCTCATTTAAATCAGACCTGAATGACCTTACATTTTTTAAAAAATAAACTTCCTGTGCTCCCTCATTCTCTGTCTTCAGTCCTCCTTGTACATAAAACATCATAGCAACTAACAGATAATCTTTTGAAGTGGAGGCTTCTAACATTGTTTTAATTGAGAGTAGACTATGTGAGATGGTTCCTTGAAACTCCAACAGCTGAAATTGCAAGAAACTAGGGGTGAGTTTAACATAGCAGTACTTGCACAGTAACACAATTTTGTGCAATCACTTGATCTTGAAGAGGTATACAAGTAGTGAACAGGAGGAAATAGCTCCATTATTCACCCCAGGGACTAACACTGTAAAAGAGACTGAAGCTACACAAGGTGGATTGATTTCAATCAATTTCATGGTGAAGAAACTGCCACTTCATAAGCCTTGCCATCTGGATGGTGGTGGGAGGATTTCCCTTTTTTATTTACCTTGTTTGATCTTTTAAAAAAACCTCCCTCCAATTGACATTGGAAGGGAAAATAATGCCAGTTCCAGGGCTTACGTACTATTTCCCTTTCTGTTTATGGGTGGGTGGAGTGTCAAGGAAATTTGAGAGGACGTTGGATATGATAGCTCTAAGGTCTTCCCCAGTTTGCCTGATACACCCCTTTTTGCCTCTACTGCTGGAGAAACACCACTGTATGTCTCTCCTGATGGAATTCTTTCCTGGGTTGGGAGTTTCCTGGGGGCTTCTCTGGCCTCCAGCAGAACTCTTGTCAGCTGGCAATCAACACTTCCGCAAAAACTTATAGCTGGCTGATGGGCTCTAGGCCAGTTGTCTCATTATCTAATTTAATTAATTTTGGTTAGAGGTGCATCAGAATATATTTTTAAGTGAGTGAAGGCAGTGCTTTGACATGACATTAATTTGTATTTGGAAATCTAAAAGAAAAATCTACACATTGTTATTTAGATTTTTTATATATTTTATAGTAGTAATTTTGAGAATATTGCTATATTGCATTTTGTTTATTTATTACATTATGTGTAAGTTTTAAGAAAGGCAGACCAAATATCTATATATTTATCCTCTCGCGAGTGATGCCTATGTACCATCCATACAAATATTGATAGCATTGTTAAGTCCTCAGTCCATTGTATCATGGGAGGTGAACATTTATCCTTTCCAATGTTGTAGTATCATTCTTTTGGCTGTTATGAGGGCTAAAAAAACCCATTTGTGCTGACCATATGTTCACTTCCAAGAAACTGGTAAACTCTGTGACTCTAGAGACAATGCTGGATCCAACAGCACCCTCAAACTATGAACCGGATCCTTTAGAGGGATGGAAATCCCTTCCAGAACAGGTAGAACATCACTAGCTCTGCAGGCAAACTACCCGCTAACAGTACCTCTGTCTTGTCTGGCTACTGGCCTATAGTTGTTAAAAGTCATTCAGGCCCAGGTTAGGCTTTTGCAAGAACCTCCTCCTCTCATTACCACCGGTACCACCCTGTCTCTCAATGAGGACTTTACAACTTCCAGGACCCAGCCAGATATCATCTCTCTATTAGATGTAATAAGCTATGAAGAGCATGGGTCAAACGCACAGTAGTCAACCTGACTTGACCAAGCACCTTGTCCATTTCCTTGGGCTTTAACACCTAAAATTCATCCAATAAAGCTATACCAGATGGTGCTCAAGGCACCTCTACACATGGAATGGCATCAATTGGGTGTCCAATTATCTTCCAAATGCTGTGCAGATTTGTCATTTGAGTACAAGATTAGCAACACATAAATACTTTAAATAAATAAATAAATAACCATAGTCTGTGTAACGTTGGATTGCAGATAGAATATTCTAGTTCCTTTGTTTTAGATGCTACATTGTATTGAAAGGGATGTGATCAATACTATACTCCTATTTGTTTAAATATTCAATCCAATTTTGTGCCATCTCTATACTTTCTTTTTTTACACTAAGTTCCATTCTTATAATTACGTTTGCCTCTATTTATATCACAGGAACTTCCAAAGTGAAAGCTAATGATTAGCCAACAAAATGGATTTATTTCTTACTGCCTTTTGAACCCCATCCCCTTCCCAAAAGGAATAGTCTCATGCCACATAAATAAATTAAACACACACACACACACACTTTGTTTTTTGCCTTTGAAGACACTCAAACTATATTTTAAGCACCACTCCTCTTTTATTTTACTGCAAAAGCCATATTTTTGTGAGTTTCATAGTTTTGTGGGTCTCATAATTTCTGTAACTTAAGAAACTCCTAAGTCATGAGACTTCTGATAATATCTGTTGAGTTGCTGTTTTACTCAGAGGAATGTTATTTCATTTTGGGGTGGTGGTGGCAAGAGCCACCTCATATCCACCTTCAGGCTTAAATTGTGAAAAAAGCCACTTTTATTATGATCCAATATGATTCTTTGTCATCTTCCTTTATACTTTATAGGCAAGCATTTTCTTTAAGATGAACTCGCTTATTGTGGCATGTACATTTCATGATATGAAGGCTAGACATTTACTATGTCTAGTAAATATGTAGGTTCAATTAACATATTCCTTCTTTCCTTTAAAAAAGCAAACACAGTTTTAACTGCCCAGTTGAGCATATTGGAAAACAGCATTAGCCTCCAGCTACCCAGCCTGCTTCCTGCTTCAGGGTCTACGTAGGGCCCAGAGGCATCTGAGGAAAGGAAGATGGAAGCATGGCTGGAAGACAATGCTTTGCTTTCCAACTGTTCAGGATAATCCTTTTAAAAATCATTAACAAAAATTAAATCGAGAGAGTCAGGGGGCCTTGACAGGAACCAAGGGAAGTATCTAGAGGTGTTGTGGCTCCCATCAGTGCCATGTTGAAAAGCCATTTATTTAACCATGGTTAACTTGTGGTTTGTTTTCTCAATCCCAGGTTTGTTTGTTTCCCTCCTCCTTCATCTGTTCCCTCCCTGAATCCCAAATTCTTTTGTGGCACTGTACTACTAGTATATAGATTAGCTTCTTTTTTTTAACCATTCATGCCCACTGCCTCAATAGCCTGGCAAAATAACCCATAAACATCCCACAATACTGCATTCACACATAATGACAACCCATGGTTTAAACATCCCAGAGTTCATAACCACCAACAAACCATAGGTTCTCTTTCTGGGTTGTTCATGGTTAAGAAATCATAGTTTGTTAGCATGGTTGGGTTTGCACATCACAACCGCCCACAATTCAACAACACATGGTTTAAATAAACCAAGAGTTATTATGTGTGAACAAGGTTCCGTAGAAACACCATGGGATGCAAGGACAGCAAAAGCACCACTCTTGTTTTTCATTCCAGGAAACCAGTATTCTGACTCGGAGGTTTGAAGGACAGGTACATTCATCTTGAGAGCAAGGCTCCTTCAGAGGATGGAGGCTTATCAGTAAATCCTTAATTAAGCAGAGAGGCAGCTGCCAACGCCATAAACATGTGAGTAAAATAATGTTTGTTCCATCTGTACTGCAGATCTGATGATAACATATGGCCTGTAAGCTTTTAGAACTCTTTTCTGAAAACATTTATGCATTATGAATGCTTAACCCTTCTGATAGGGTACATGAGAAATTTTTGGAAACTTCCCTTAGCCTCTGCCTCAACACATTATTGTCAATCAAAGTGGTATAAAGAAGTATCCCGGACTGTTCAGGAGGACACAGTCCTTTTCCAGCTTTTGCTTATGGTACACTGGAATACTTTGCCATATGGTGATGTACAAGGGATATATGCAGGTCACGTAATA
The DNA here is from genome assembly GCA_029215795.1 of Anniella stebbinsi. NCBI lineage: Eukaryota > Metazoa > Chordata > Lepidosauria > Squamata > Anniellidae > Anniella > Anniella stebbinsi. Next base: position 189,110,174 of record JARDYH010000002.1, read on the forward strand.
TTTATATTAGGAAGTTGTACACACTATCTACCATAGGAAATACTTCATACATGTGCCTACCAATCAATTGATACCTGTGTTTAACTAACTGTACATAGACCTTGTAATTCTGAAATGCAAACTATGGAGTGATTATAAATAAAGTTGTAGCCAGAAAATGGCAGATAATGCACTAAAATATCTGAAATGATCATCTGAACGTACATTTTCTTGCAAAGGCAAGGTAAGGGCCATTTTTGTGTCCACATAACTCCATTGTTGCTTTTAATTCCTCTCCTTCTGTATGTGTTTTGGGGGGATTTTTTATTTTTATTTTCTAGGAATGTTTTGATCATTTTGAATTGGAACATCTGGATTCATCCTTTGCTACCAAAACCTGTACCTCATCTTTTCTTGAAGTTCCTTCTTCATAGAATTAGTGGGAAGACAGACCATTATAAGCATGATCTATGAACAGTGATAGCAAGTCACTATTTCAGCATGTCTGCTTAGCATTCAGAAGACTCTTTTGTGTCTAGAAAATTGTACCAGTAACTTACAATGTCCATTTCATCGGGTCCTTTCATTCTAGATTTAGGCCCAGTTTGGGACTGAAACAGGCTTGGTTGACTTGGTGGATGGCATATGACAGCAACTAGACAGGGGTGTGTGGCACTGGTGGTTCTGCTACACCTCTCGGGGGCATTTGATACCATCAAATGGTATCCTTCTGGAGAGCTTGGTTAATATGGAACTCTGGAGTACTGTTCTTCAGTGATTTTGCAATGGTCAGGAATTATAAGAGTTGTAGTCCAAAACATCTGGTGAGCACCAAATTGGGAAAGACTGCTCAAAATTATCTGAGGCTATTATTTGAAGGCCATCTGTATCCATATGAGCCTGCCGGTGCTTTAAGTGCTGCATTGGAGATGCTACTCATTGGCCTGCCTTTAAGTTTGGTTTGACTAGTGGGCACTTGTGATGGGGTCTTCTCAGCAATCTACCCAATCTTATGGAATACCTTCCCAAGGGATGTTGCAATATTTTTTAAAAAGCTTAAAAAATCTAGCTTTTAATTGATGTGTTTTATTCAGCTTTTGAAATGGTTTTTATGTTGACTAAATTCTAATGTTGTTTATTGTTGTTTTTTGTTTTGTTAATTTTTGAATTTTAATGTTTTATCATAGTATATATACTTTAGTTTGTTTACCACCTGACAAAACAGCTTACAAAGAAATAAAAAATAAATAGGGAGAACTACTCAGAGTAAAATTTGGATTTGAAGGAGCTTTCTGTCCGTTATCTGTTTTTCTGATATCATACCTGAACACATATCACCATCTACATTCTATGCCAACAAGTCGTGTAATTATGCACAGCTAGAGCTGGATGGCAAAAGTCTTGTCATACAGTGCTAATGGGCAATGAAACCACCATAAATGGGGACAAAGATGCATATCTAAACTGTAATAAGGTGCTAAAACAATGCAAATGTTCATATAGAAAATTGAACCTCAAAAAAATTGATGCAACACTAATTATTAGGGGGGTGCACCGGATCAGGTCTGATCCACGATCTGGACCCAAACTGTCCGAAATCGGATAAAATTATCTGATTATGATCCCTGCATCTAGATCTTCCGATCTCATCTGATCCGATCCGAAAGGACCTGATCCAGATCCGAAGAGATTGGAGGATCAAACTTCCTCCCCCCACTCACGCTCTTTACCTGCCGGGGCCGTCTGCTACCATCTGCTGGTCCCTTCTGCTGAGACACAGGCTTCGCAGCCTGCCTCTCAGTAGTGCGCCCGGTGATGACGTAATCACCTGGCGCTCTACTGAGAACTAGGCCATGAAGCCTGTTTCTCAGTAGACGGGACCAGCGGACGGCAGCAGACAGCAGCGGGAACCCCGGTAGGTAAGGAGCGCGAGTAGGGGGAGGGGGAGGGCCCCACTTACCTGCCGGGTGCCCGCTTCCATCCGCTGCTGTCTGTTGGTCCCGTTTACTGAGAAACAGGCTTCGCGGCCTGCCTCTCAGTAGCATGCTGGGTGATGATGTCATCCAGTGCGCCACTGAGAGGCAGGCTGTGAAGCCTGTTTCTCAGTAGATGGGACCAGCGGACGGCAGCAGACGGAAGCAGATGGCCCCAGCAGGTAAGGAGCGTGAGTAAAGGGGAGGAGGCTTACCTGCCAGGGCCCTCCACTGCCATCTGCTGCCACCCACAGGCGACAGCGGATGGCAGCAAATGGCCCCAGCAGGTAAGGAGTGCGAGTGGGGGGGAGGGACAGGTAGGAGGGAGTTAGGCCCCCACTCACCCATCCCCATGTTTTCCTCATAGGCTTGCATTGGGGGAAAACTTTCTTTCCCCCAATGCAAGCCTATGGCGAAAACACCTAAAATGGCGTCCGATCTGAAAATCAGACTTCCAATTTTCGGATCAGGATCGGGTCCGATCTGATCTGGAAAGCCTCCGATCCGACATGCCAACCCCAGTTCCGATCCCAGTTCCGATCTGGGGGGGTGGGGTCCGTGCACATCCCTACGAATTATGACTAGCCATTTCTGCAGTATTGTGCAAACCAAAGTAGTAAGTGTTGAGACAGGTTACTCAAGCACTCATGTATTGTGCAATAAATGTGTAGATGCAGGCACAGTAGAATGGAACTATATTGACTAAAATATATTGTTGATTTTGTAATTGATATTTCTAGCTCCTGAAGCATTTTGAAGTAATTGCTGATGGTAGTTCTTTGGATGGGTCAGAGATGTAATTTCATCGGCCAAAAAGGGCCATTTTTCTTTTCCTTCCCTTTTTAAGTGAATGTGGACTCTTTTTCAGAATCATGCCAAAAATGACTTAGACAAGACAACTGGCTTATATAATGCCAGAATGTCAGAACCAAATTCTGTAGTAGCAGACATTTCCTTAAAGAACAAAATATTAACTATTTATAGAGCTTTTCAGGGAGCTGTCATAGCACTTGGGCACAAGACTTACTTTTGTTAAATATAGTGTAATTCTTATAGGAGTTATTGCATGCAATAATTAACTTGATTACAGGAGGCAGAAGAAAGAGAATCTCAGAGTAATCAAAGCACCCTCTATAACTCAGAGGCTTTAGTAATTATTATTTTCCCTCTTTCAGACTGCAGGTGCTTCGTTATGGGTTTTGAGAATAGCTAATGCTTGTCCTTAAGGTTTGATTAATATTTAAGGTTTTTTTTAACCTCACAAAAAGCACCAATCAGTTCTTTAATTTTTGGATAGTTTTCCTATTTGATTAGTGATAAAGCAATCACCAAACTGAATTAAACACTCATGTGTTTAAAATTAAACTCACAGGCCATTTCAGAGAAAATTTGTATTCTTTCTGGCTGTTGAGCACAGAGTCATTGTGTGTGTTTTTTAAAAACTTTTTGAATGAGGAAGAAAATGTTTGAATATGATATAGGTATGCCATGTAAAAGTAAAGGACATCAACCATGTAACCCTATTCTGGTCTACTCAGAAGTAAATCCCAATTTATTTATTTATTTAAAACATTTCAAGGCGGCTTACAACAGTAAAATGCATAAAATATTAAACATTCTAAAAGCAATCAAAATGTGTTCACAATAAAATAGCAATTTTTAAAAAAGTAAAATCAGCAGGAACAACAGTAGCAGCAATAACACTATACATCATGGGAAGGCCACGATAAAATAAAATGTTTCTTGAAAGCTTGCCACTGCAGAGAAGGCCTTCTCCCATGTGGACATCCACCTAATTGCTCTCACAGGTGGTCAGATGAGAAGGGCCTCTCGGTCTGTTCTCAAAGTGCAGGTAGGCTGATATGGATGAAGATGGTCCTTCGAGTAACTAGGTCCCAAACTGTTTAGAGCATTAAAGGTCAAAACCAGCACTTTGAATTGGGCTTACATGTTAATCTTAGGTAGTGGCCCTTTATCCACTTATCTGGGAGTAAACTCAATTGGACTTACTGCTGAGTTGAAATGTTTAGAATTGTGCTGTTAGCTGTACAGCAGTATAATATGATCAGTGTAACTTGAGGACACTGTATTATTCTTGTACACTTAAAATAAATGGTAAGCCTGTAGCTTGTAGTTTATGACTAATATTTCTAGGATTTTAAACCATGCCATATAAAAGTTACTTTCATGGTAAAAATAGGACCTTTAAAAATTCTGGGTGCTCAAGGTTACCAAATATCTTAGATGGGGAATGTGGATCTGCATCCTAGGCATAATATATTTATTTAGACATGTCAACAATAAATGTAAAGTGGCTTAGAGTACAATCCTTTGGTATGTGCTTTAAGTTCTCATAAGCCTCCTGCCTCCTGTTCTGCATTTTAGCTTGATGGCTGATTTCGCTTGTCTAGTGGAGGCTTTGAGGAGCGGGAGAGAAAGAGGCTGGAGACGGCTGGAGTTACCTCATAGCCTCACATCTCCATTCTCCTCTGTTTCCTGCCCCTGGGAACGTCCCTCTCACCCACTACAAGCTTGTGTTTGAGAGCTCAAAGCAGCAGCTAGTGTGGTTGCAAGGGGGCGGGGAGCACGGTTTCCTGGATCTAAGCCAAGATACCGAAAAATCTAATGTCCTCCAGACACTGTCTAGGCGGCATAGGATTGCTGTCCCTCAGAATTAGTAAAATCATTGAATCAATAAATACAAGAATAAAAACAATCCAATAATTATTGAGAATATAATAAGAGCAGTTTAGAAGAAGTTGAAAATCAGCAAGCTAAAATCATGAAGGTTCTGCAAAATTAAAACAGCAGCATGCTTGAAACTTTAAAAAGAGGGAGCCAACCACACTTATCTAGTGAGATAAGTCAAATGAGATATAGTGAGATAAGTGGGCATCTCATTGGAAAAGGCTTGTCTTGCGCCCCAACCAACCCTGCTTCTCAGTGTGTTGGGATGCATAGATAGCCTCTGATATTGAACACAGTAGTAGGCAGGCAGGATCCTATGGGAGGAGGCAGTCCTTTAGACAACCTGGTCCCACTCCATTTGGAGCTTTGTAGGTAAGAACCTGCCCGTTTGAATTGCACCCAGTATTGAACCGGAAGCTAGCGCAGATGCAACAAAACTGGAATGATCAGTGAAGTGGGCTTCAGGAACCAATCTGGCTGCTGCAACAGCTGAAATTTTCAAACATTTTTCAGAGGCAGCCCCCAGGTACAGCACATTCCAGAAATCCAGTCTGGATGTGACCAGGTTATGGGTGAAAGTAATCTGATCTACTTATTTATTCATTTAATTTATTTTTATTGCATTTTTATACTGTCCAATAGCCAAAGTTCTCTGGGCGGTTACTTTATCTATGGTGTAGCTTGGGACTGGCTTAAGCTGTGCAAAGGTAGACCTGGCCATGACCACCACCTGAGCAAGGGAAGCCTGGGTCCAGGCTACATGCCTGAGCTTTCAAGGAGGTACAAACTCATCCAGAACACGGCTTTCCCCCTCTTCCCACTTGATTCCTAGTTTAGCTTTCCTACTGTACAACAGCACCCCTTTTATGGAGTAAGCCTTCATTTATTTGTCCACATCCAAGATATCAGATGAAAAAGAGAATCAGAGTTAGGTATGATTTGTATATCAATGACACCCAACCCCAAATCCCTACATCACCTCTCCCAGCAATTTCATGTTGATATAGAACAAAAGACCAATTAGAACCCTGAGGTGATTGTTCAGAAACAAGCAAAAACTCCATAATCTAGATGACTCACATGTGTTATAGCAGGCATCATCATAGGAAAATAATTCCATATTATATGGAGAGAAGGGAAATTTCCATTGTCGAGATGGTACTTGCTCTCTGTAGTTTTTGTAACTCTGCGTATAGTTTTTAATTTGTCCCATTAATCCAGGCACATTTTTAGCCTATCAAAATTTCTAATTGATTGATATTACTGATTACTACATTAAACAATGTAGTCCGAAGCATAAGATATAAAACTAATACAATCATCGTCATTTAAAAAATATGCTAAATTAAAATACTGAGAACAACAGGGAAAAAACCTTTTTTGTGCCATTAGGTTGAAAATAGTTGGATACTTCTATCACATTAGAAATAACTAATTTTCCTTCCTTCAAACAGCAAGATAGAGATATAAATCCACTTTGAAACCATGATAATGGCAAGCCAAGTGATGTTGACATCAGCTTGGTGGTTTTTGCCATTGCTGAAATACCAACAGTTACTATTTAATTCTAATGCAGTAAGATAGCCTGCAGCTAAATAATACATTTCTGTTAGCAATTATTTAGCACAATCCTGAACTGCAAATACATTTACATAATAATTTGTCTCTTGTAGAGTGTACTTACAGAGAATGTAATTGGAAGTAGAGAGAAATAAAATGGCTCCAAATAGATGAAATGTTTGCATTACATGGGCATTAGCATTCTTAAATACCTTGTAAACATAAATAAGTACAAGTTGCAGTTTTTAAATACCAAGGAGGCATATAGAATATTTAACACCATACCATCGTAGCTGTTGTATTTTATATAAAAAATAAATTTATGTATTTGAATACTCTTAAAAAATCTTCACCTTGTTATGGTGACCATATGCAAAAGAGGACAGGGTTTCTGTATCCTGAACAGTTGTATAGAAAAGGGAATTTCAGCATGTGTCATCTGTATGCATGCAGCACCTGGTGAAATTCCCCTTTCATCACAACAATTGAAGCTGCAGGAGCCCTGTCACTCTACTTCTTACTTAGGCAAGAAATTTTCTTTTAACCAAAACATCTCATTTTTTTTCCTTCCAGAATTGAGATACTAAAGTTAGCATTACTGCAATAAGAATAACTGTGGGCTGGCTTACATCTTACTTTGTGATGCTTATTTCCCCTTTTCATGCAAGATGTCTACTCTCAAGAGTAGTGTAAGATTGAGCAGAGACCCTGAAAAGTCCAATTGCTATAATTTCCATTTCCTGTAATCAGAGAAGCCCCAGATTAACGGGGTCATAGGAATCACTGAGGCTGAACACTGTGAGCAGTTCGCTTGCATGACAACAATAAGGCCTGATTGGAATGCTAGTTGTAGAAGTAACTTATGGAACTGGATACCATGTGGCATTCAGAAGAGATGTAGATGACAGTTTTATCCCTCCTTATATGCTATCAGTGCTTGTGGTGTTGGATCACATCATGTGCCTGGCCCACTTGGTTCCAGACATTAGGGCTATGGTGTAGAAGCCGAAGCACGAGAAAATGTAACCACATTACAGAGGTGTGCATGAACTGGACCTAAGCAAAGAAAGGAATGTGTGAATCAGTACTAGAGTAGGAGTAAACATGACCTCTTTATGAACTGGAGACAAAGCAAATCAATTATTGTTATTTAAATAAACACTTTAGAGGTCAATGTTATACAGCACAAACAAACAATATTTATTACAGTCACAAGACCAGCAGAATGTTATACAGCAGTTCAGTTGAGTTGGCAATAAAGCAAGCATTTGCTTATTCATGGCAGTAAAGTGACTGAAGTCTCCACTACTGGGAACATTGATAAAATGGTAACTGTAGATAAAGGTTATTTGGAAGGCAGATTACATGCTGATGAATTTGCAATATTCTTGCAGAAATAAATGCGTTAATCTGTAAGGTGCTACAAAATTATTTCTTGTTTTTATGAAAAAACATATTACAGGTAATAGTAAAGCACATAAATAGAACAGTAGTTCTACACAAAGTAATATGGTGTTTATTACATGTATTTTTTCTTGTGATCTCTCTCTCTCTCTCTCTCTCTCTCTCTCACACACACACACACACACACACACACACACACACACAGTCCCTATACCATGGGCCCAAGGCAGCTTATTGGGACATGTAGTGAATATACATGGAACCACAAAGACAAAGCAAGCAATGCATTATTGGTAAAAGGTTGCCCTTAGTGAATTCCTAAATAGATTCTAAATTTGAATTATATTGCTATTTTTACCATTCTAGTTAACTGGCATTTTCTAAAAATGTTCAAGTACTTTTGAGTTTATTTTTAAAAAGGCTGAAGAATAGGCATAGTTGAAACCTGATTTTTATTATCCCTACTTTTAATCATGCCATATATAGTAAATATTTCAGAGACTGCATGCTAAAATTTTAACATTAATACAGCCATTCAAGTAATTGCAATTAATGTATCAAAATTTGCTATTTAAATACTTATAATTGCACCCAGCTGCATTCGAGTGTCCTTAATTTTCTCACAGGGCAAGAAAAGATCAGTGGATAAACATCCTAACTGTCAGCTCTCATATACTTTTCTGTTGGTGCCCTGCCTTGCCTCAGTCTTTTGTTAGTTTCTATGATGTTCAGTGAAGTCTCAGAATCCACGGGGCCGAGCAATGTTCCCCAAGCACCACCTTCTGGAGCTGACTATGGTGATAAGCACATGGTTAGTTCTAATAAAAAGAATGGGAATCGGAAGAAAAGCACCGTTCCAGATTTACTTGGAGTCGGCATGCTAGGGTGATCAGAATAGAACTAGGGAGACACAGATCCAAATCCTCAGTCAGCCATGTAGCTCACTGGATGCCCTTGGGCCAGTCACTATCTCTCTGCCTCACCTACTTACCTCACATGGCTGTTGTAAAGATGAAGTGAATAAGGGAACAGTGTATACCTTCATGAGTTCATTGGAGGAAAGACAGGGTACAAATCCAATCAATAAACCAAAATCAGATGCCTTTTTTGATTGTTCTGTATTAATACAGCCATATTTATGGCTTTTTTTGTTTTGATTTCCAGTTACTTACACATGTTTGCTCCATGGTATTTGCCTGTAACCTTGCTGTGTGATAACAGCCACCACCTTGGAAGCCAATTAGTGTGTAATGGGTCTAGGCAGTGTGGGGCAGGCAGTGCTTACCTGGGCTCACCTAGTCACTTTTCTTGGTGCCCACTGAAGTGCTGTACCACTTCCACTTTTTATTTTTTAAATACAAAATTAACACATTTTCTTACTGACAGGTAGGATTGCTTCACAGCAAAGTGAGGGCCTTCAGCTGCTGCCATCTTTATTTCCCATTTTTGGAAATAAAGATGCTGGATGACTGCAGGCCGATGCTTTCCTCTGCTGTGCACCCAGCCACCCAAAAAAAGAAAGGGGGGAGAGAGAGAAAAAGAACCCTTGTCCTTTGGGAACATTACTTGTCTTTTGTGACAAACCATGTTTCCCATAGTCATTTTCTTGTGGTTCCCAGGACAGTTTCTCAAATTGCTGACTGTGCCCACAAACCCAATAAGGGTTATGTGATGAGGTAAAGTCTTCAGTACTTTTGCAACTGGTTGAAATTTCTGTTACACAAAATAATGCCCAGTCTATCATACAGACAAGTCCTGCCTTTTAAATACAGGATTATTATTATTTTAAAAATTACCTCCAAGATTCTAAAAACACTGAGATGCACTGTATCTACACTGTTTAGAGAGTCTAATAAAAAAACAGGTATGCTTCTATCAATGTTCCTTGACAGTGCTTGTTATTTCATTTTGACATCTTCTGTTTTCACACTTCACCTCCAGATTAGTGCACTAAGCTGGAAGATGAATTGTGAGCCTCTTCGGCTATTCAACAACTTTGTGCTGTCAATTTGCAACCGCCAGTGCCAAGTTGATGATGAGGTGAATAAGGTGGTTTCTTCAATCAATTTCTTGATCTGTTGCTTTGTACAAATCTCTACAAAGTTAGAGCAGTGGAGGTGGTGATTGAAGCCCATTATCTTCCAAGGTCATGGCTATATTTTAAGCATGTCAGAGTACTGCAATGAAAGAATGTATGCGTATATGGTATGAGGTTAGAAAGAAGCACATAATCGATCAACATGGTTGTAGGGATGTTGGAGAAATCCACAACAGAATCAAATGACTTTGGAATTCTATGAATCTGAGCTGGGGATTCCGTGGATTTGTGGACTGTTTTTTTAACTTTCTAGAATGTTAGACAAATTTAATAATAGATAGATAGATAGATATAAAACACCAGTAATAAATGCACATTTTCCCTGTAGGCTAAAACATGAAAATCAAGTTATTTCAAAGCCCAACGCATTTCGGCCTGTGTTGTTTTTTAAGACCTTCTTCAGGGGGCTGTAATATCAAAAATGCATTAAATTATGTTTGTAGGGATAACACATAACATAGATAAATTAATATATCTGTTTAGGAATTAGTTAGGCATATTGCCACAAAGGCCTGTGCCTATATGTAAGATTTTTTAAAATATATATTATTACAATATGAAGGTTCTGGGGCCTGTTCACATTACACATTAAAACTTGTTAAAAATGACAAAACAATGAGAAAAAATGAATTACAATGTAAGGAGGCCCTGGAATGATTATTTTTCCCACTTGCCAGTAATTATCATAGCCGACTATCATTCGATTAGGAGTATTTCTGCAGACATCTCTTATCAAGTAAGAATCTGTATATTATACTTTTGTTAAAATGTTTTTATAAAAATGTTTTAATATGATTTATACAAGTTTTAATGTGTAATGTGAACAGGCCCCAGAGCCTTCATGTTGTAATAATATTTTTTTTAGCCATCAGGGTTAGATACTCTCTGTTGTATCTGCTTTTCTATGATATTCATGAACTTTTGAATCATCCAGTGTAGATCTTGCTTCGGGAGAGACAAACCTTAAGACGTGCCATGCGGAAATTATCTGTCCTGTAGGTTATTCCTGATTTGTACTCTGTAACACAGCACTGTTAATCATCTTCCCTGCTCATTTCCTCTCTTGACGATGCCTCTGCAGAGCATGCAGCACTCATACAAGCGTACATCACCCTGGCATCTCCCCTCTTTTTCTCCTTCTTCCCCTTGAACTTGCGAAGAGTACAATTACAGAAACAATCACAGGCTAGAACTCGTCCTATGACCAAGTTCTACACAGATGAAAAGCATACTCTAGTGATCACAGTAATTCAGGTCATTGAGGGAAAATCTGTGAAAGGATGTTACTTATGATTCTACTAGCAATTTTGTGAAAATTCCTCTCTTTATGTACAAGTGCTCCAGAGCTTTTCTTTTCCAAGTCCAGATACATATTTTCAATAATTCAGTTAGTTTTAAATACATTTTGTGAAGATTCATTTGAATTTGTTAGGAGGCCTGCTGAGATCTCCTGGTAATTTCATTAAATTGATCTCCCTAGTTATATCCAAATTTAATTTTATTGACTTTATTTAATGAGTTTTAAGTTCTGTGTTATTTGAGAAAACACCAACTTCATGCTTTCATGAGGTATTTTGAGTTTCTACAGTTGCAATTGAGTCTTATGATGAAACGTCTACAATTATTATTATTGCTGCTGCTAATAAATACATTTTTTGACAATGATTTTATTTATTTATTTATTTATTTATTTTTAGGCTCTTGGATGGCTAGAACCCTCTCAAGGAGGCATAAAAATGCACAACTATGCAGAACCAATACGATAGAAAACCAATGAATAAATATTCAATAAAATACTATAAAAACAGATTCTCTTGATTTTTGTTCATTTAAGTCAACTTTGGCTCAATTCGGACGACACAATAAACAACTGGTGTGGGGAAAACAATCGTCAGTTGTTTTGACTATTGATGAACAAGAAAGATGGTGCACAAATATCTTAAGCTTCCGAATTTCTAGCATCTTTAATGTAAGGATACGCAAGGCATTACAATTGCTATAAAAGTTATTAGTTTGAAGCTGCTCACAATTTGTTATCATCATATGTCATTGTTTTTAGATTTTTATTATCAGTTTATCAGTTTGTAACAGACTGCTCTCCTTAAATTCTAAGGTACATCCCACAATATAAATGGGATAACTTTTGGCTGGTCTTAGGTTGCAAGCTTGAGCAGTTTTTTTCAGAGCAGTTTCATTTAAAAGTATTGAAATTTATTGAAATTTATGCAAAAGAGCTTATAGATTTCATTCTCTGTTGTAAAAGCATGAAGATACAATGACTTCAACTTCAACCTCCCAATTCTGCTTTCTGTAACTCTTGCCTGATGGGTGAAAACAAAAACCATCACATCACCTGCTAGAGCCATCTTTGAGTCTCTGCAGAACTTTCTTCCCCAAATCCATCTCAATATTATGATCATGCAGACACCATGTATTTTAATAGGAAGTCTGCCTTCCCCCTTTGTCTCCCTTTCCCTGCATTTTGTAAGCTCTTGAAGAGATCTTGAAAATGCACACATTTTTGAAACTTAAGGTTGGCGTAAAAAAATATTACACCAGTATGTTTTATGGAATGTTTTAATCCTGTAATCATATCAACCAGAGAATTGATATCAGTTTTTTCAGGTGTCAAATTGTATTCATTAATTTGCAGTACAAAAAAGCCCCAGTTATAGTACTGGCTGTTAAAAATAGTCCTTATTTCATTTATGCACATTTTACAAATTATGGGCATGATTTATCCCCTCCCACATATTGCAGTTCTGCATGGGTGGGGAAATCCATAGGTTATCATTGAGTTCTCCCCTATTCTTCCCTGACAGTTTTTTGACAGAGTACTATTGTCTAGCCACTTGCCATTAATTTCCATTACTTTCAGCCTGCTTGCCCCTCCTTATGAAGTATCCAGTGGTCGAATTTATTCTAGATTTCCAACATGCAGGCCAATCATTCTTTGAGTTAGAATGTCTATACAAGTTGCTCTTGGTATTAGTAAGGCTGCTGGATCCCTCTATGGGGCCCTACTGTTCAAGATAATGGCCAGAAATATTGCCATGAATCAAACGCAATGTGCTTCCAGCGAAGTTCTGGTTGAGGACAGAGAGAAGGCCAAAGGGCACAGTGATGCATTATGAAGAACCTTTCCTGCATGTGCAGCTTTGTGATTTGCACTTTCAGAAGGGATTAGCCCATATTTACATTCTAGGAGGCAATCCTATTTATGTTTAGATAGAAAAAAGTCCTACAACTCCCAACATTCCCCAACCAACATGGCTGGCTGAGGAATGCTGGAATTCTAGGACTTTTTCCTGCCTAAACATGCATAGGGATTGTATCCTTAAGTAGCTATCACCCAGATACTGGTATTATCATCCTGAGAATCACATCTACATAACCAGACGTCCATGCTGTTATGGTACCAATGCAGGAAACAATGAGGCATCCGGATTGCTTAGTTTGCGCATTTTGAGTTGATGTTACTGTGGTGTGTTCGTTCTCTATCTTTGTTTTTGTCTGTGTCTCTTTTCTCTGTTACTATGGATGTGTATGCCAAGTGACTTCACTTCATACATGGGCTCTAGTCCACGAAGGTTCACATCAAAATAAACCAGTTTTCTTTGAAGTGCTACAAGATTCTGTTTTTTGCTGCAACAGACTAAAATAGCTCCCCTTCTGTTCTTTGAATGTAGAAAGATAAACTGACTTATAATAATGACAACATTATTACAATAATTGTAATAATTTTGATTTAGTGTAACAAGGCTTGTTTGTGAAATACCAAGAAATGGCTAAAATGTCTCTCTCTGCAACTTATAGAACATCCCTTGTACAGAGGTTGTTTTATAGCAGCCGTCTTGGGTGCACAACCATTGCAGTCTTTCAACCATTGCAGTCCTTGCTGACAGCCTTGCTCCCTCCTCCCAACTGTTATACTTACAGAGGTTTTGCTTATAGTGCACATCTGTGATACAGCATTTGTGAACTCCCCCCACAGAGTGTACTGCAGGGAACTGTTTGTCATTGGAGTGACTTTTTGTTTGTAAACTTGAGTCTGGTAAATGCAAAGTGCTGTATTAAGGAAGCTTTACTGTTGAGATTTATATTCACAAGTCAAGAAGTTCAAACTGATAGTTCCCCTGACAACTATACAGTGTCCCCTTGCTGATACTCGATGACACATTTTTATTGCTATGTCTGTGTAGAGACTTGTATATAGTGAAAACTGACAAGAAACTGCTCCCTCTCTTGGTGCAATTCTGACAACAGGTTTGGGATTTTGCTTCAGTGTTGATAAGAATGTGCAGCTAAAGAACTATTCAGTATTAATGTACTCTTCATATTCAAAGGGCAGGAAGCCATCTCAACCCTCTGCATTTTAATTAATTTAATTAATGCATTTATTTTACATTAATAGTGGCATCAAGTCCCTGGGGCTTAAGGCATTTTTCCAGCAAGCTTGGCAGCATGATTGTGAAATGTATCTGTAAGTGCTATTTGTAAGACTTTGCAAAGCAAGTGGGGGGAATGCTGTATCCTCTATTGCCTATGTAGGGCTTAGAAATGTAGGTCAGACAATGTAAATCAGCTGAAGGTTCAGAGTTACTGGCATGAGAAGATACTACAAAAAGCAAACATCTCCTACTCAGTTTCTACTTATTTTGCAATTAAAGGTGCAATCCTATGCATTATGCATGTTCAGACAGAAAAAAGTCCTACAACACCTAGCCAGCCATGCTACTTGGAGAATGCTGGGAATTGTAGGGCTTTTTTTCTGTCAAAACATGCATAGGGTTGCTTCCCATATTTGTTTATTTTGGTCTGTAGTCTTCATTACCTTGTGAAAGACTTGTGAAAGGCAGGAATATCCTATATACAACCTCATGACTCCTAGGTTCACCATTTACACTGGAAACTGAACTAAACAGTGAGGATGAGGTCATAAAAGACAGGGAACAAAGTGGAACACTATATATGTGGAACCTGTTTTCAAAACCACTGCCATCTGTGGTAGTGTTTATGTCTTTCAGCTGAGGAGATCACATTGTTGGTCACTGCAGTGAAATTGACCCTGTGTCTTTTGTCCTAATACTGTCTTCTCTTCTCCTTCTGCTACAGATTGATACAGACACAGGGAAAATAATTCAGGATCTTCTCTAGGTCTTGCTGCCCATAATAGTAGAATGGGTGGCTACCAGAGAAAGAACCTTATCTGTAGAACACCTCATCTGTGGAATGCTCTTCCCTGTATACATTTAGACAACAGGCTAAGTCCTTTCTCTTCCAGCAGGCATTTAATCTTTAGTTGTTTTTATTATCAATTTTACTGCAGGCACTTTAATATATGTAATGCTTTTTAATTTCTTAATATGTTGGTATTTTCATCAGCTGTATTATTGTTTCAGTTGTTAGCTTATTGTTGCTTTGGGGTTTTATGATTGTAAACTCCCTTAAGGTCATTTGTCAATTGGGTGGTATATAAATTTAATCTATAAAATAAAAGAGAAAATATGAGAAATTAAGGGCACAATCCTGTGGGTTGTGCCCGGGGTACTCATAAGCCTGCGAACTCAGGGACTTCAGACTATCCAAGGAAGGCAGCTGCATCATGGAGGGGACGCTCTCTTCTGTGCTCCGTCTGCCCTGCTTTTTCAGCTAGACTAGCTGGGGGCTTCGGAAGGGCAGGAGGCCACGTGGTGCTTAGGAAGCTGTCCAAACCAGCTTCCCTTGTCTCCTCCTGTCCCTGGGTCTTCCCCCTTTTTGCCCTTTCTGTGCTCAGTTTACTGAGCACGGAGAGGCAGCCACCATGATTCACTCCGCGCTGACTGCGAGGGGAAGGGAGAGGGGCGGGGAGTGCAGTTTCCTGGCTCTGTGCTCGGAGTGCTGTTTGTGAGCTCGGAGCCAGAAAACCAAAAACTCCCATGTCTTGCCCAGATGCTGTCTAGGGGGCATGGGATTGCTCCTTAAGTACGCCAATGAAATATAGGGTCTAATTATCCCACTGTCCATCTTCTCTTAACCTGTGGATGCCACCTGCCAATTACTACTATCCAGGCCAAGTTAATTTTTTTACTCTCCACTACTGCTGAGACCCGAATATTTTCTCATTTTTAATTTAGGTGTTCTCAGGTATTCTAGTTTTTACAGCGTGAAAAAAATTACATATTGAAATCAGTCCTGTACAGCTGCAATTCACCTCTGCTCTAATAAAACTGGTATCAGAGGTACAGTTTGAAGTATTAAAAAATATACGGAGCTCTCAGGCTCCAAAAAGGGGCTAAAATAAAATAAAATAACGTGCTTTTCCTCCAGGTTCAGATATCTCAAAAATGATGAAATGGAATTTTAAAATAGCTACAAAAATAGCCCTTGGGAAAAATATATGTAGCAAAAACTGCAGCCAGAAAGAATGTTTTTTGTTGTTGTTAGAAAAAGAAAGTTCTAAGTCCTGAAAAGACTTGCTTTTAAAAATTACTTTAAAAATTACATCTCATTACCCAAATGGGTGGAGATGCTGTTGCCAGCACAATGCTATAATGCAGTCTGCATTCCTGCTTGAGAGTCTTGGATGTCAGGTAGCTGCCAGGTACATTAGCATTTTTGGTTTAAATGAGATGTGTGGTAGTAAGTGAACCTGCTTATCTTTTTAAAAAGCTCAGATTGAGCCATGGCACTTAATCTAAATGCAGCAGCTACATGAATTTTCCAGGAAGTAATTTAGTGTGATTATTAGTTGATTAAAATGTTTCTTTAGAGCAGCTTCAATCACGGATTAGCTTGCTGTGTGGCAGAGTTTAAAGATTATGATTTTGCTAGATGGTGCCATTCAATAGTTTCTGCCTAAATAGAAAAGACTGTGGAGGTGTCTGTGATGTTCTCCTGTTTGTGGTTGTAAATATATTGCAAAGTTTATTGTTTGTGATATGCATTTGTTTATATCTTTAAAAAGGTTAAGAACAATGACAGGTAAAGTAAATAACCAGGCTGAAATGTACTTACTGTTTGTGGTTATAGGTCTTGGTAAATATAGAGTGATTGGCTGGTTGTGGGGGAGTGCTTGGATTGGCTGGCTGTGTGCCCGAATGGAAGGTGAGTGTTGATTGGTTGGTTGGTTGGTTGGAGTGCCTGGATTAGCTGGATGTGTAAGGAGGAGGAGCTACAGAGCGAGTGGAGTGCAGTGGAGTGTATATATGTGTCTGACAGGGAAAGCTGACAGGGTTGATTGGGGGAGATTTGAGGGGGATTTTTGAGAGAGACGTTAAAAGGGCTTTGAGAGAATTGAGAGAATTGAGATAAGATTTTAGAGCATAGATTAAATAAGGAAAAATTTGTTAAAGTATAAGAGTTCTGACTGAAACCAATAAGCATTGAAACCTTGTAACCAATACGCAATTGAACTGAAGTAACCATTAAGCTTGTTGACATGCAATTTCTTATTAATAAATTCTTGTTAATTCACTCTTCTGGTGTGGTCTGTGGGTGTACCTGAGAAGGTACTGGTGGCAGCGGAACAAAGGAGTTATCTGGAGGCCAGGTTGCTGGGCTGTGGTGCCTAAATAGTAAAGGCGAGACAGGGGCAGCAGCAGCAAGTGGTCGAGGATAACCTCACAAGTATCACCTTCAGATTTATTTTAGCAAATATTCTTTATAGTATTGTACTTTTAAAAATACTGTATACCTCAGAGTTATTGAATAAAGTTTTGAGTATAACCTAATGCCACATATTAACTAAAACTGTCATGAGTAGCCCATTGGAAATGTGCTGAATAACTCATGAAATATAAATAGGCATTCTTCAATATGTGTCTGACGTATCAGATCTTGTGGTGATATAACTCAATTGAACAATATCCATATTTACCATAAATAGGAGAACATATTGTAGAGAACACTAGGCAATTTTGCATATGTAGAAGATAAAAAACTTCAGTCCTGGGGCACAGCCCTAGA
Source organism: Anniella stebbinsi (assembly GCA_029215795.1). Lineage (NCBI taxonomy): Eukaryota > Metazoa > Chordata > Lepidosauria > Squamata > Anniellidae > Anniella > Anniella stebbinsi. The sequence continues at coordinate 189,127,823 of JARDYH010000002.1, forward strand.
ATTCTTCTTACAGCAAAGTGGATAGCTCTTTAGCAAAGTGGATAGCTCTTTAGCAAAGTCTAGATGCCATCATACTATTCTATTTCTTTGTAGAGAAATATCATATATATATATTCTCCTCTTTTTTCAGTGGTGCTTTATAAGGTGCTGATTTCAGAAAGTGTGTCAAGTATATATCTACAATGAGTTTCTGCCCATTTGCAGACAATAGGTTGGATCCAGAGTTTGTTGTGTACAATTGGGCTGGCAGAAGCAGACTTCCCCACTCCCTCCTTCCCACAACAGCATCTCCAGCCCTGCTGCGGAACAGGGTAATTTGTGGTGTAGAGGTTGCGGAAATCCCCCAAAATTGGGCACTGGTTTGGGTCCGATCCACGATCCGAATCCGATCCAGGGGAAATTGGATACAATTATCCGATTTCCAATTTAACCGCTGGATCATTCAATCCAATCCGATCTGATCCGGAAAGGTCCCGCTCCAGATTGGATGGATCGGAGGATCGGCGGGTGCCTGCTGGTGCCCGCCGCTGCTTCTACTGGTGAGCGCCAGCGAGCACCTGCTGATGGAAGCAGACAGCGGGGGGGGGGGGGGCTTCCCTGGCGGGGCTGTCTACTTCCATTGGCGGGCGCCAGCAGGCGCCCGCCGATGGAAGCAAACAACGGGGGCAGGGGGCGGTGAACAGGAACAGACATCCCCAGAAGGTAAGCAGGGGGGAAGGCATCACCTGGCGCGCTACTCAGGAGCAGGCCGCAAAGCCTGCTCACAGTAGCGGCCAGCGGTGGATGGGAGCAGATGGCCACGAAAGGTAGGCGGGCAGGGGGGAGGGGGGCAGGGGGAAGGGGGGGCGAATGGGAGCGGACATCTCCGGAAGGTAAGCAGGGGGGAAGGCATTACCTGGCGTGCTACCTAGGGGCAAGCCGCGAAGCCTGCTCGCAGTAGCAGCCAGCAGCGGACGGGAGCGGATGGCCATGGAAGGTAAGCAGAGGGAGGGGGCTTACGCCCCCGGGGCCATCCGCTTCCATATGCTGATGCCTGCGGGCGCCAGCGGATGGAAGCGACTGCCCCAGGGGGGTAAGGAGCATGGGGGAGGGGGCTTACCTGCCGGTGCCGTCCAAAGCGTACGGCCCTGGGGGGGGAAGGAGGGAATTAGGCCCCCCTCACCCACCCACCACCATTTTTTCCTCATAGACTTGCATTGGGGGAAAGCTTTCTTTCCCTCAATGCAAGTCTGGGGGGGGGGGGGGGGAATGACGGCCGATCCCAAAATCGGATGTCCAATTTTTGGATCGGGATCGGACCTGTGGTCCGGGGAGCCTCCGATTTTATCCGATCCGATCTGGGACAAAATTGGAGGTCCCGATCCGGGTCCCGATCCGATCCGGGGGGTCCCTGCACACCCCTATTGAACATTACCCACACCACCTAATGCAGCAGTGTTCCCTGACTATCTGTGTAGCAATTTAGGGTAACTACAGGGGCTACAGAGGGGATGAGGTGGCAGGGAAGTTTGCTTCTGTCAGCCCAGTTACAAGTAGAGAAGGAAGCAACTTGCCTGGCATTATGGGCGAGCCACTCTCTTAAGCTAGGAGACGGGTAAACCCGGCCCCTCATAGAACTCTTGAATAGATGAGGCAGTAGGATCTCCAAAGGCATACCGTATACTGGCACGGGAGCTGTAAAACCCATGAGGAGCACGAGCTCTGCCGAAGCCCAGATCGCCTAAATCGTGCCGCCGCTGCTTGCCGCCTCTGAGCCTTGACGAGCTCCTCTGGCAAGTGCTGTCCTCGTGCAGCATGTGATTTAAGATTTATTTTCTCTGTTACTATTTTAGTTTAGCTATACATTATTGGAGGAGGAGATGTGGGGCTGCTACTTTGGGCAGTAGCCACATGGGTCCTGGGACTTATATTTCACCCAAAGTTTAGACCTTAAGGTTCTGCAAACTCCAGTTTTATCCAGATGGCAATAAAGTGCAATGAATTCCATTCTATTTTCAGTAGCACAATTGATATGCATGTTTCATTCTGATCTATTTGCTTTCCTTGTTATAGGTAATGATATGTCTGATCTCATTTAGGTAGAGAGATTTGCTCTTTAGGATGCTTTGAGACACAAGGTTTTGCTGGAATTTGGCAATCTAAATTATAGTACTGGTCATGTTCAATCTCTACACCTGGAGTCCCTGTGCAGATTGCTGCCAGTCCACATGGCTTAGTAAGATCCATTCAGGCAGACCATTTACTGTTTACTCAGACCCCTACAATAGGAAGTACTTCTTTGAATTTACTTCATCTGTGCTTTTTGGTTGAATGCTACTATCTCTCTTGGGAACAATGACCTGGTTCAGACATAATGCTAAACCATAGTTCAGTTTAGTGCCATGTGAATTAGCCTTTTCATAAAGTAAGTTGGAATGGAAAGTCAAAGGAATCAAATCTCTCCAGAATGCTTGAGGGTTACTCAGAACCATAATAATAATGATGATGATGATGATGATGATGATGATGATGATAATAGAAGCTCAGACAGAATGTATACCACAGGTCAGGAAAAGTAGCACCAAGTCCAAGAAGTCACCAGGACAATAAGAGAAACTAAAAGCATTTTGAGGAGCACATCACTAATAACACCAAGGCCAACAAAAAAGATTTTTTTTAAAATATATCAGAAGCAAGAAACCTGCTAGAGGGCAGTTAGAATGTTGGATGCAGTGGATGGAGTTAAAGGAGTGTTAAAGAAGCAGAACTGAACAAATTATTTGCACCTGTTTTCACTGCTGAGAACATAGGGCAGATACCCAGGCCTAAACTGAAATTTTCAGCCAGGAAGTCTAAACAGCTGACATATTACTGATGACAAGAGATTAAGGACTAGACCTTATTGACAAATTGAAAACAAAACAACTCATGAGGTCTAGATGGTATCTATCTGTTCTTAAAGAACTCAGATATTAAAATGCTGTTCTTCTGACAACAGAATCATGCTGGCTGCCTCTCAGCGGTTTGGGGCTCAACCTTGGAGAAGGGGGACCGTTTTGGTAGTGGAGGGGAGAGGACTGGTGGGGATCCAAACTCTCCAGCCTCCTTCTCGCCCCCATCATAACAGATTTGCTAGATAGACAAAAAAACCTGAGTTGTGAAAATGTAGGGCTGGAGGAAGGAAAGGCAAAGATTGCCTCCATCACTGCTCCCGCCCTGCATAGGATGCTTGTAAGACTATGAGCATCGAGGATGCAACCCATAGAATTACATTTTAAAGCATCTTACCCACTGACATTTTTGAACTGGTGGCAAAATGGTGGCAAAACTCACTGAAGATTACTGCCATTGTCATCCAAATGTTACGGTAATTAATCGGAGTCCAATCCAAAGTTGCAGTTTCAAACAGACAGCCTTTATTGAGAGCCAATGTTTTATTCTGAAGTTCCTATATTTTCTCCCTCATATGATTCCTTTTTAACTTGTTTATGTAAGTTTCCCATGAAGCAGGAATTTCTCTAACAACTGATGGTTATTTTCCCCAAAGTTCCCTGCTATGATTTGGGAAGTAATATATTTGCTTCCCAAAAATGATAACTTCTGTTTCTTTTCCACAGGTTAATATTTTAAATCTTAAGTGTTTCTTAGGGCTATTTACCCATTGTATTTCATATTATCTTTCACTCCACATAATAACCTGGACATGTACAATTGTCTAATAAGTGCTTATTCTTCCTTTCCCCACCTTTCTTATCTGAAACATCTGCTACTCCTTCCCTGAGCTCAGCTGGGACAAATTTGTTTTTCCCATAGCAGGCTTCTAGGTCAGTGAAAGTTTCAGTCAAAGGACACAATCTATGAACACAAATGCTTCTATTAACAGTCCTTAGAGTGAAACAGATTCAAACTTCATATGATAATACATTTTAATGTAGCATTTGTTTCTTCACAACTTAGGAGAGTGTAGCAATTTATGAAAAATGTGGAAGATCAAATAACTATTTTGCATAAATATTTGCAGTGTAGCATATTATGCAGGTTAGTGCAGGAATCTTGTGCAATGCAAAGGCTTTGGGGCAAATACTTATTACACTTGGAGTTTCAAAAAGCTTTTGACAAAGTCATCACCAAAAACTCTTAAACAAATGGCAATGTTTGGGATAAAAGGAGAGGTCCTCTTGTGAACTGGCAAGTTCTTAAAGAACAGAAAGTAGAAATAAATGGACAGCTCTCACATTGAAGGGATGTAAACAGTGGGGCTTCCCAAGAATCTGTATTGGGGCCAGTTTTTTTTTTAAAACTTGTTCATAAATGAAATACATTGGAGCAAGTGTGTGTGTGTGTGTGTGTGTGTGTGTGAGAGAGAGAGAGAGAGAGAGAGAGAGAGAGAGAGATGATAGAGATGTATGCATGCTTGGGAGAAAGTGAATAGAGAGAACATTTTCCCTCTCATAATGCTAGAACACGGAGTCATCCAATGAAGCTTAATGGTGGCAATTTCATGACAGACAGAAGAAAGTAGGTCTTAACATAGTGCATAATTAAACTATGGAATTCATTACTACAAGATGACCACCAAATTTGACTGATTTAAAAGGGGATTATAAAAACTGAGACTAAGGTAGATAAGGCTACCAATGGCTACTAGTTATAATGGCTATTATCACCTCCAATATTAGAGGCAACATGCCTCTGAACTCCAATTGTTGGGGAACACAAGAGAGAGGGTGCTGGTGCATTCATGTCCTGCTCGTGGGCTTCTCATAGGCACCTGATTGGCCACTGTGGGAACTGAATATTGGACTAGATAGGTCTTTGGCCTAATCTTACAGGGCTCTTCTTTTGTTCTTATGAGCCTGTTTGAGTCTCAGGCATGATCTCTCCTCCCTCTACTTCTGGTGTAACTGTGAGGAGATTTTAAGCATCCATATTTGCTTTAAAACTTGCCAGAGTTTGTTCTTTTATCTCAACTCTGAACTTTGGTTAGTTTAATATTTAAATAATATTTTGTTGAAAGAAACCACAGTCAGAAACCATAATCTGATTTTGGCTTATTTCAACAAAACATAGTTCAAACCTTACACGGTTTCTTTCCTTCAGATATCATAATAAACATTGGCTTGTTTAAAACAGAAAATGGATAGTTATAGGCCAGCTCTACAAGCAGGATGTAACACTTTGAAAGCAGTTTGTAAACGGTATACGGTAAACTGTGCCCCAACAGTTGTCAATGCCATTATAAACTGTTATATAGCAGTAGTGTAGATCCTGCCCCACTCTCCTTAGAGCCATACTGAAGGAGGAGATGGAATGGAGAGCATTTAAACTGAAAGCTTGAGCAAGCTTGTTCATGTAGTGTTAAGCTATAGTTGCATATGTCTGAATTGGGTAAATGTCTATAATTGATCATCAATAGGGAATAATTACTGTTACTTAACTGTTGTTTGTTGTCCCATCTATTGCATAACATTTAGGTGCTTCAGTTTTAAAATATGGTATGAGCTGTCAGAATAAACTCCTTATATGTTTTCACATGCTACAGATTTATTAAATATACTGATTGCTCCAATCAAGCAAACTGATTCCCCCCTTAATATGATAACTAGATTTGTTTAACTCATCTTTGTAATGTTTTGCAAATTGATGCTTATATCTATGAGATGGCATTGTTCTAAATGTATGATTGTTAGCCATAAAATTCACCATTGACTTCTCCTAATATGGAAGTTTAAAATTCTAGTCACCTAATCTGCATTCTATTCCTTAAAAGCTGTTTTTGAAAACATTGGAACTGCTTATGGTTTTTCCAGTCTTGTTGCACATTGTGATATCTAGATTTCCTAAAAATAGGTCATCACATTCTTGCAGATCACCCTCTCTTGGCAAATATAAACTTGCACCAGAAGTTTTTTTAAGGGTTTAAGAGACTAAAAATTAGGGATGTGCACTGGATCGGACCCGATCCACGATCCGAGTCCGGTCCAGTGGGAAATCGGATAAATTATCCGATTTCCGATCCCGCAGCTGGATCGGCCGATCCAATCCGAACCGGTCCGAAAAAGCTCCGAACCGGTTCGGCGGATCGGCGGATCGGCGGGCGCCCACTGGCGCCCACCGCCGCTTCCATTGGCGGGCGCCAGCGGGCGCCCGCCGATGAAAGTGGACAGCGGGGGGGGGGGAGGAGGGGGGCACTTACCTTCTCGGCCCGGTGGCTCCCGTCCGGCGCCGGCGCCTACTACTACTAGCAGGCTCCGCGGCCTGCTCTAGGGTGGCGCGCCGGGTGATGTCATCACCCGGCGCGCTACTCTAGAGCAGGCCGCGGAGCCTGCTGGTAGTAGTAGGCGCCGGCGCCGGACGGGAGCCACCGGGCCGGGAAGGTAAGGAGGGGGTGCGTGGAGGGGAGGAGGGGGCGCGCGGAGGGGGGAGGGGGGCCCTTACCTTTCCGGCTCGGCGGCTCCCGTCCGGCGCCGGCGCCTACTACTCCCAGCAGGCTCCGCGGCCTGCTCTAGGATGGCGCGCCGGGTGATGTCATCACCCGGCACGCTACTCTAGAGCAGGCCGCGGAGCCTGCTGGAAGTAGTAGGCGCCGGCGCCGGACGGGAGCCGCCGGGCCGGAAAGGTAAGGAGGGGGTGCGTGGAGGGGAGGAGGGGGCGCGCGGAGGGGGGAGGGGGGCCCTTACCTTTCCGGCCCGGCGGCTCCCGTCCGGCGCCGGCGCCTACTACTCCCAGCAGGCTCCGCGGCCTGCTCTAGGATGGCGCGCCGGGTGATGTCATCACCCGGCGCGCTACTCTAGAGCAGGCCGCGGAGCCTGCTGGAAGTAGTAGGCGCCGGCGCTGGACGGGAGCCGCCGGGCCGGAAAGGTAAGGAGGGGGTGCGTGGAGGGGAGGAGGGGGCGCGCGGAGGGGGGAGGGGGGAGGGGGGCCCTTACCTGCCCGGCCCGGCGGCTCCCGTCCGGCGCCGGCGCCTACTACTCCCAGCAGGCTCCGCGGCCTGCTCTAGGATGGCGCGCCGGGTGATGTCATCACCCGGCGCGCTACTCTAGAGCAGGCCGCGGAGCCTGCTGGAAGTAGTAGGCGCCGGCGCCGGACGGGAGCCGCCGGGCCGGAAAGGTAAGGAGGGGGTGCGTGGAGGGGAGGAGGGGGCGCGCGGAGGGGGGAGGGGGGAGGGGGGCCCTTACCTGCCCGGCCCGGCGGCTCCCGTCCGGCGCCGGCGCCTACTACTCCCAGCAGGCTCCGCGGCCTGCTCTAGGATGGCGCGCCGGGTGATGTCATCACCCGGCGCGCTACTCTAGAGTCAGGCCGCGGAGCCTGCTGGAAGTAGTAGGCGCCGGCGCCGGACGGGAGCCGTCGGGCCGGAAAGGTAAGGAGGGGGTGCGTGGAGGGGAGGAGGGGGCGCGCGGAGGGGGGAGGGGGGAGGGGGGCCCTTACCTGCCCGGCCCGGCGGCTCCCGTCCGGCGCCGGCGCCTACTACTCCCAGCAGGCTCCGCGGCCTGCTCCAGGGTGGCGCGCCGGGTGATGTCATCACCCGGCGCGCTACTCGAGAGTAGGCCGCGGAGCCCGCTGGTAGTAGCCGCCGGCGCCGGACGGGCCGAGAAGGTAAGTGGCGGGGAAGGGGGCTTACCCCCCCCCCCCCCGGAGCCGTCCGCTTCTATCCGCTGGCGCCCGCGGGCGCCAGCGGATGGAAGCGGGCGGCCCCAGGGGGGGTAGGGAGCGCGGGGGAGGGGGTTTACCTGCCGGGGCCGTCCACAGCGGACGGCCCCGGGGGGGGGAGGGAGTTAGGCCCCCCCTTACCCACCCGCCGCCATTTTTTCCTCATAGACTTGCATTGCAATGCAAGTCTATGGGGAAAAAAATGGCGGCCGATCCAAAAATGTACGATTTTTGGGTCGGGATCGGACTCGATCCGGTCCGGGGGGCCTCCGATTTTGTCCGAACCGGTCCGGGACAAAATTGGAGGTCCCGATCCGGGTCCCGATCCGATCCGGGGGGTCCGTGCACACCCCTACTAAAAATGGGTAATTATAAAATGCTTTCCCTGTAGGAGTGTTTTTGTTGTGGAATATTGATCTATGTCTTCAAATACAAATGTTTATCCTTGAATGCCTTTTAGAATATAATCTTACCAAACTTCATTGGGTATATATGTTGTGTTTACCCCTCGTGTTTCTGAGCAGGAGAAGCAGCTGTCAGATGGCGTGGCACGAGCAGACAGGGATCGTGAGTTTGATCCAGATCCTGGTACGGAGAAGGAGGCGCTTAGCAGCCCCTCTCTGTCAGCTGATGCGAATCAGCGCTCGGAAATGAGTGCTGATCTCAATGACGATCCAGCAGGTGGAACCACGCCCGTATCCTCTGAGGAAGAGGGAGAAACTCCTTTAAAAGATGCCAAGGAACGCAGACGTCTGAGGAGAATAGAGACGAGAGTGCGACCACGCCGGTCCGAGCGTTTACAAAGAAAGGAGAAAGCCGACCTTAGAGACGGAGTTCGTTAGTTATTGTTACTTTCAACTTTTCGTTTACATTGCTTACTTTACAGTGCTTCCTGACTTGAACAGTTGTCTTGTGCCTGAAGTAAAGGCGTTGTTTCTTTCAAAGTTTAAGTATTCTTTCTTTCAAGCTACACAGCTATCAATTGCATTTCATAACAGCTTGAAAGTAACAATCTTCTAACGAACGCTACCAGTGTGTGTGTGAGTGTGACAGCTCCAGTAAAGTAGCAGTATGGAGAAAGCCATTGCCGACCTCTCCCTCGAGAACCAGGCGCTGCAAACGCAAGTGACTCAGCTAACAGCAGCCGTGAGAACGTTGCAGACAGCACCTGCGCCAGCACCGGGACTCCCCGCCCCCGTTCCTAGGAGAAAATGCCCTGTGAGTCTACCCGAAAAGTTTGATGGGGACAAAAGAATGTTCTCTGCTTTTCGAGCTCAGGTGGAACTGTATATACGACTGAGAGCGGAGGACTTTCCTACGGACGAGTTACGTGTTGGCTTTTTTATTAGTTTACTGGCGGGGCCCGCTGCGAAATGGGCGTCGGCGCTTTTGATATCTAATAGCCCCTTATTGTTGGACTATCAGGGGTTTGTGGCCTCAATAGAAGCCTTTTTTGGGGACTCTCTTAGGGAGGAGACGGCAACCCGAGCCATTTGGCGACTGCGTCAAGGTGGGGATTCAGTGGCGGTTTATGCTACAAACTTTCAACTTATTATTCAAGATTTGCAGTGGAACGATGCAGCTTATAGAGCACAGTTTTTGGACGGTCTGAATGCGGATATTCTGGATGAGCTCGCACGCGCCCCATCTTCAGATACGTTGGCAAATCTGGTGGCTGCCTGCCTGTGCATTGATAGTCGTTTGGAGGGGCGGAAAGAGGCGCGCCGGGCAGTCGTGAACCGCACCCTGCAGTCAGTAGAGAAGTTTCACGAGGAATCTGCCTCTACTCGCCCAGCTCTAGAGCAGACCGGAGAGGAGCCTATGCAACTGGGAGCGGCGCGATCTCGTATTTCTCCGTCAGAAAGAGACCGTAGACGGCGTCTAGGTCTGTGCTTCAAATGTGGACAGATGGGACATTTTATCAAATCATGCCGCGCCCCTGGCTGGACAACGACTCCTTCTCAATCTTTTGTTCCTCGAGCGTGACTAGGCAACTCCCCCAGGCGGTTGGGAGTGTCTAAACCGAAAGGGCCAGTGATAACAAGGGGGAGGCTGTCGCAAGTCTCCACCTCGCCTCATTTAATTTTGAAAGTACGTTTACAAACTTCCCCTGGGACAGTTGGCGAGTTTTTTGCTTTAGTGGATTCAGGAGCTTCCAACAGTTTCATGGATCTACGCTTTGCACAATGCCATAGGGTGGCTGTGGAGTCCCTGGCACGCCCCTTATATGTTGAGACAATTGACGGTCGTCTTTTGGAGGAGGGGGCAGTGACCAAAATTACAGTTCCCCTTTCTATGTCAGTGCAAAGACATACGGAACTGATCCAATTTAACGTGACGAGGATGTCGCGTTTTGCACTGGTCCTTGGCATGTCTTGGCTCACGCAGCATAATCCGTATATCTCGTGGGCGTTACATAGAGTTTCATTCCCCTCACCCTATTGTCTTCATCATTGCTTTGAGACTGGCAGTATACCGCTTGCTCAGGCGGAGTCGCGAGTGGCTCCTGAGGTCTCGGAAACTGCGCACCTCAGTTCCTCGTCCCTGGCTGTTCTTCCTTCAAAATATGAAGCCTTTAGGGATGTGTTTGATGAGACGGAGGCGGATCAGTTGCCTCCACATCGCAATTATGATTCTGCAATAAATTTGGTCCCAGGGGCACCAATTCCGGTAGGCAGGTTGTATCCAATGTCGGGCCCAGAATTGGAAGCTCTAAGGGGGTTTTTGGATAAAAATTTGAGGCGTGGCTTTATTCGTCCCTCGTCCTCCCCTGCAGGAGCGGCGTCCTTTTTTATAACAAAACGCTCGGGGGAGAAGCATCTGGTTCATGATTACCGTTTTATCAATAGAATCACAGTGAGAGATAAATATCCCCTGCCCCTGATCCCAGAGATGTTAGAGCGCTTGAGTAAGGCAAAGGTGTTTACCAAACTAGATCTAAGAGGGGCTTATAATTTGGTTCGCATTCGTAAGGGAGACGAATGGAAAAGCGCTTTCTTGACGCGATATGGCTCTTTTGAGTATTTGGTGATGAGTTATGGCCTGGTAAATGCCCCAGCTACGTTCTGTAGGTTCATGAATGATATTTTTCGAGATTTTCTTGATACATTTTTGATTATTTATTTAGATGATTTTTTGATTTTTTCAAGAAATGCGCAGGAGCATCAGGCTCACGTGGAAGCCGTACTTGGGCGCCTGCGGGAGCATAAGCTGTTTGCTAAATTAGAGAAATGCGCATTTGACTTAACTACATTGGATTTTTTAGGATATCGCATTTCCACTGAAGGGCTGCAAATGGATCCGGCTAAAATGCAGGCTGTTATGTCCTGGCAGGCGCCAGTCTCTCGGAAGGACTTACAAAGGTTTCTAGGGTTTGCTAATTTTTATAGAAGGTTTCTGCCGGGTTTTTCTAAGCTTACAGCCCCTCTGTCGGACCTGCTCAAGGGCCAGCGCTCCGGCATTAGGTGGTCCCCGATGGCACAGGTGGCTTTTGATAGACTGAAAGAGTTATTTAGTTCGGAACCCCTCCTTTGTCATCCTGATACACAGAAGCCATTTGTGGTGCAGACGGATGCGTGGGATGTGGCGCTGGGGGCGGTCCTATTGCAGCCTGGTGAAGCAGGAGGGGAGTTAAGACCCTGTGCGTATTACTCCCGAAAGTTGTCTTGTTCTGAACGGAACTATACCATTTGGGAGAAGGAGCTCCTAGCTATAAAGGCTGCATTAGAAAATTGGAGGCACCTGTTAGAAGGGGCACGTTACCCAGTGGAAGTTAGAACAGATCATCGGAATTTGGAATATTTGTTGACAGCTCGAGCGCTGAACCAGAGGCAGATCCGATGGTCGAACTTTTTTTCCCGTTTTGAGTTAATGATTAGGCATGTCAGGGCCTTGGATAATCAACAGGCAGATGCGCTGTCTCGCAAACCGGAATTCTTCACGCCTGCGGGGGAGACCTTGGTGCCCCCTCCTCTACTCCCTTTGCACACTTTAGGGGCAGCAGGGGACTTCCTGTCATGGGAGGCTGAACTGAGACGCGCGCAGGAGCAAGATGCTTTTGTACGTCATACTGTGGAGGACTTGAGATTGTTAGAAGGGTCGTGCTCGGGCTCCCCCTTTTCACTATGGGAGGGGTTGTTGTGTTATAAGCAACGCCTATATGTTCCTTCTGTAGCATTAAGAGCAAAAGTGCTGCGTCAGTGTCATGACTCGCCGACGGCAGGACACTTTGGTGTGTACAAGACTGTTGCTGCTATAGCTCGAGATTTTTGGTGGCCTCGACTCCTGAGGTCGGTGATCTCGTATGTAGGGTCCTGTGACATCTGTCAGCGTGCCAAGTCAGTGCCTGGCAAGCCTGTGGGGTTGTTACAGCCTTTGCCCACGCCTTCAGGGCCCTGGTCGTTCCTTTCATTGGATTTTGTGACTGATTTGCCGTGCTCCCGCGGCCACACTACCATTTTAGTGGTCGTGGATCTATTTTCAAAGATGGTGCATTTTATCCCTTGTGCAGGGTTGCCTTCAGCCAAAGAAACCGCTACACTGTTTTTGAGGCATGTTTTTCGTTTACATGGGTGGCCGGACAAGTTGGTCTCAGATCGGGGTGCTCAGTTCACAGCACATTTTTGGAAAGAACTGCTCTCCTTACTACGAGTGGAACTACGTCTGTCTTCAGCATATCATCCTCAAACCGATGGCCAGACGGAGCGCACGAACGCAACACTGGAACAATATCTGCGGTGCTACGTTAATTATCAGCAGGACGATTGGGTGCAGCTCTTACCTCTCGCAGAGTTTGCTTATAACAACGCCACTCATGCTTCCACCCGACAGGCTCCTTTTTTTGTGAATTATGGGTTTCATCCGAGGGCTTTTCCATCCTCCGTAGGTGTGGCTAGGGTGCCTGCTGTTCAAGAGTTTGTGGATGAATTGCATGCTCTACATCGTGTACTTCAGGAACAGATTGAGCATGCTAAACAGACGTACAAGATGACAGCAGACAGCCGCAGGGCGCTGGGTCCTCCTTTAGCGGTCGGAGATTGGGCTTGGTTGTCGACGCGGCACTTTCCCATGAAGGCGTTGAGCAGGAAGCTGGCAGCTCGTAGGACCGGTCCTTTTTTGATTACTGCCCAGATTAATCCTGTAGCGTTCAGGCTGGCCCTTCCTCCTTCGCTTAAAATTCACCCGGTGTTTCACCGGTCGTTGCTGTCCCCTGTGAGGTCCGGGGATCCCCATCGCTCCTCTGCAGACCCCCCTCCCCCTGTAATGATTGACGGGGAGGAAGAATTCGAGGTGGCTCAGATCCTGGATTCCCGTTGTTATGAAATGCAATTGATAGCTGTGTAGCTTGAAAGAAAGAATACTTAAACTTTGAAACAAACAACGCCTTTAATTCAGGCAAAAGCAAACTGTTCAATTCAAGTTGCACTTTAAAGGAAGCAAAGTAAACGAAACGTTGAAAGTAACAATAACTAACGAACTCCGTCTCTAAGGTCGGCTTGTTCCTTTCTTTGTAACCGCTCTGACCGGCGTGGTCTCACTCTCTCCTCTGTTCTCCGCAAACGTCTGCGTTCCTTGGCATCTTTTAAAGGAGTTTCTCCCTCTTCCTCAGAGGATACGGGCGTGGTTCCACCTGCTGGATCGTCATTGAGATCAGCACTCATTTCCGAGCGCTGATTCGCATCAGCTGACAGAGAGGGGCTGCTAAGCGCCTCCTCCTCCGTACCAAGATCTGGATCAAACTTACGATCCCTGTCTGCTCGTGCCACGCCATCTGACAGCTGCTTTTCCTGCTCAGAAACACGAGGGGTAAACACAACATCATCCCCCCCTCAACACTCTCCCCCCCGAAAGTACGACAGGGCGTCCCTGGAGCTGGTTTGTTAGGATATCTGCAATGAAAGTCATGCGCTAGCTGCGGAGCGTGTACACTATCTACAGGTTCCCAAGAGCGCTCCTCAGGTCCATACCCCTTCCAATGTATTAAATATTGCAGTTTCCCTCTATGCAGACGGGAATCCAGGATCTGAGCCACCTCGAATTCTTCCTCCCCGTCAATCATTACAGGGGGAGGGGGGTCTGCAGAGGAGCGATGGGGATCCCCGGACCTCACAGGGGAAAGCAATGACCGGTGAAACACCGGGTGAATTTTAAGCGAAGGAGGAAGGGCCAGCCTAAACGCTACAGGATTAATCTGGGCTGTAATCAAAAAAGGACCGGTCCTACGAGCTGCCAGCTTCCTGCTCAACGCCTTCATGGGAAAGTGCCGCGTCGACAACCAAGCCCAATCTCCGACCACTAAAGGAGGACCCAGCGCCCTGCGGCTGTCTGCTGTCATCTTGTACGTCTGTTTAGCATGCTCAATCTGTTCCTGAAGTACACGATGTAGAGCATGCAATTCATCCACAAACTCTTGAACAGCAGGCACCCTAGCCACACCTACAGAGGATGGAAAAGCCCTAGGATGAAACCCATAATTCACAAAAAATGGAGCCTGTCGGGTGGAAGCATGAGTGGCGTTGTTATAAGCAAACTCTGCGAGAGGTAAGAGCTGCACCCAATCATCCTGCTGATAATTAATGTAGCACCGCAGATATTGTTCCAGCGTTGCGTTCGTGCGCTCCGTCTGGCCATCTGTTTGAGGATGATACGCTGAAGACAGACGTAGTTCTACTCGTAGTAAGGAGAGCAGTTCTTTCCAAAAATGCGCTGTGAACTGAGCACCCCGATCTGAGACCAACCTGTCCGGCCACCCATGTAAACGAAAAACATGCCTCAAAAACAGAGTTGCGGTTTCTTTGGCTGAAGGCAACCCTGCACAAGGGATAAAATGCGCCATCTTTGAAAATAGATCCACGACCACTAAAATGGTAGTGTGGCCGCGGGAGCACGGCAAATCAGTCACAAAATCCAATGAAAGGAACGACCAGGGCCCTGAAGGCGTGGGCAAAGGCTGTAACAACCCCACAGGCTTGCCAGGCACTGACTTGGCACGCTGACAGATGTCACAGGACCCTACATACGAGATCACCGACCTCAGGAGTCGAGGCCACCAAAAATCTCGAGCTATAGCAGCAACAGTCTTGTACACACCAAAGTGTCCTGCCGTCGGCGAGTCATGACACTGACGCAGCACTTTTGCTCTTAATGCTACAGAAGGAACATATAGGCGTTGCTTATAACACAACAACCCCTCCCATAGTGAAAAGGGGGAGCCCGAGGACGACCCTTCTAACAATCTCAAGTCCTCCACAGTATGACGTACAAAAGCATCCTGCGCCTGCGCGCGTCTTAGTTCAGCCTCCCATGACAGGAAGTCCCCCGCTGCCCCTAAAGTGTGCAAAGGGAGTACAGGAGGGGGCACCAGGGTCTCCCCCGCAGGCGTGAGGAATTCTGGTTTGTGCGACAGCGCATCTGCCTGTTGATTATCCGAGGCCCTGACATGCCTAATCATTAACTCAAAACGGGAAAAAAAGTTCGACCATCGGATCTGCCTCTGGTTCAGCGCTCGAGCTGTCAACAAATGTTCTAAATTCCGATGATCTGTTCTAACTTCCACTGGGTAACGTGCCCCTTCTAACAGGTGCCTCCAATTTTCTAATGCAGCCTTTATAGCTAGGAGCTCCTTCTCCCAAATGGTATAGTTCCGTTCAGAACAAGACAACTTTCGGGAGTAATACGCACAGGGTCTTAACTCCCCTCCCGCTTCACCAGGCTGCAATAGGACCGCCCCCAGCGCCACATTCGACGCATCCGTCTGCACCACAAATGGCTTCTGTGTATCAGGATGACAAAGGAGGGGTTCTGAACTAAATAACTCTTTCAGTCTATCAAAAGCCACCTGTGCCATCGGGGACCACCTAATGCTGGAGCGCTGGCCCTTGAGCAGGTCCGACAGAGGGGCTGTAAGCCTAGAAAAACCCGGCAGAAACCTTCTATAAAAATTAGCAAACCCTAGAAACCTTTGCAAGTCCTTCCGAGAGACCGGCGCCTGCCAGGTCATAACAGCCTGCACTTTAGCCGGATCCATTTGCAGCCCTTCAGTGGAAATGCGATAACCTAAAAAATCCAATGTAGTTAAGTCAAATGCGCATTTCTCCAATTTAGCAAACAGCTTATGCTCCCGCAGGCGCCCAAGTACGGCTTCCACGTGAGCCTGATGCTCCTGCGCATTTCTGGAAGAAATCAAAAAATCATCCAAATAAATAATCAAAAATGTATCGAGATAATCTCGAAAAATATCTTTCATGAACCTACAGAACGTAGCTGGGGCATTCACCAGGCCATAACTCATCACCAAGTACTCAAACGAACCATATCGCGTCAAGAAAGCGCTTTTCCATTCGTCTCCCTTACGAATGCGAACCAAATTATAAGCCCCTCTTAGATCTAGTTTGGTAAACACCTTTGCCTTACTCAAGCGCTCTAACATCTCTGGGATCAGGGGCAAGGGATATTTATCTCTCACTGTGATCCTATTGATAAAACGATAATCATGAACCAGATGTTTCTCCCCCGAGCGTTTTGTTATAAAAAAGGATGCCGCTCCTGCTGGGGAGGACGACGGACGAATAAAGCCACGCCTCAAATTTTTATCCAAAACCCCCCTTAGAGCTTCCAATTCTGGGCCTGACATTGGATACAACCTGCCTACCAGAATTGGTGCCCCTGGGACCAAATTTATTGCAGAATCATAATTGCGATGTGGAGGCAACTGATCCGCCTCCGTCTCATCAAACACATCCCTAAAGGCTTCATATTTTGAAGGAAGAACAGCCAGAGACGAGGAACTGAGCTGCGCAGCTGCCGAAACCTCAGGAGCCACTCGCGACTCCACCTGAGCAAGCGGTATACTGCCAGTCTCAAAGCAATGATGAAGACAATAGGGTGAGGGGAATGAAACTCTATGTAACGCCCACGAGATACACGGATTATGCTGCGTGAGCCAAGACATGCCAAGGACCAGTGCAAAACGCGACATCCTTGTCACGTTAAATTGGATCAGTTCCGTATGCCTTTGCACTGACATAGAAAGGGGAACTGTAATTTTGGTCACCACCCCTCCTCCAAAAGACGA
Organism: Anniella stebbinsi; assembly: GCA_029215795.1. Taxonomy (NCBI): domain Eukaryota; kingdom Metazoa; phylum Chordata; class Lepidosauria; order Squamata; family Anniellidae; genus Anniella; species Anniella stebbinsi. Next base: position 189,144,525 of record JARDYH010000002.1, read on the forward strand.
CCGTCAATTGTCTCAACATATAAGGGGCGTGCCAGGGACTCCACAGCCACCCTATGGCGTTGTGCAAAGCGTAGATCCATGAAACTGTTGGAAGCTCCTGAATCCACTAAAGCAAAAAACTCGCCAACTGTCCCAGGGGAAGTTTGTAAACGTACTTTCAAAATTAAATGAGGCGAGGTGGAGACCTGCGACAGCCTCCCCCTTGTTATCACCGGCCCTTTCGGCTTAGACACTCCCAACCGCCTGGGGGAGTTGCCTAGTCACGCTCGAGGAACAAAAGATTGAGAAGGAGTCGTTGTCCAGCCAGAGGCGCGGCATGATTTGATAAAATGTCCCATCTGTCCACATTTGAAGCACAGACCTAGACGCCGTCTACGGTCTCTTTCTGATGGAGAAATACGAGATCGCGCCGCTCCCAGTTGCATAGGCTCCTCCCCAGTCAGCTCTATAGCTGGGCAAGTAGAGGAAGATCCCTCGTGAAACTTCTCTACTGACTGCAGGGTGCGGTTCACGACTGCCCGGCGCGCCTCTTTCCGCCCCTCCAAACGGCTATCAATGCGCAGGCAGGCAGCCACCAGATTTGCCAACGTATCCGAAGATGGGGCGCGTGCGAGCTCATCCAGAATATCCGCATTCAGACCGTCCAAAAACTGTGCTCTATAAGCTGCATCGTTCCACTGCAAATCTTGAATAATAAGTTGAAAGTTTGTAGCATAAACCGCCACTGAATCCCCACCTTGGCGCATTCGCCGAATGGCTCGGGTTGCCGTCTCCTCCCGAAGAGAGTCCCCCAAAAATGCTTCTATTGAGGCCACAAACCCCTGATAGTCCAACAGTAAGGGGCTATTGGATATCAAAAGCGCCGACGCCCATTTTGCAGCGGGCCCCGCCAGTAAACTAATGAAAAAACCAACACGTAACTCGTCAGTAGGAAAGTCCTCCGCTCTCAGTTGTATATACAGTTCCACCTGAGCTTGAAAAGCAGTGAACATTCTCTTGTCCCCATCAAACTTTTCGGGTAGACTCACAGGGCACTTTCTCCTAGGAACGGGGGCGGGGAGTCCCGGTGCTGGCGCAGGTGCTGTCTGCAACGTCCTCACGGCTGCCGTTAGCTGAGTCACTTGCGTTTGCAGCGCCTGGTTCTCGAGGGAGAGGTCGGCAATGGCTTTCTCCATACTGCTACTTTACTGGAGCTGTCACACTCACACACACACACTGGTAACGTTCGTTAGAAGGTTGTTACTTTCAAGCTGTTATGAAATGCAATTGAGAGCTGTGTAGCTTGAAAGAAAGAATACTTAAACTTTGAAACAAACAACGCCTTTAATTCAGGCAAAAGCAAACTGTTCAATTCAAGATGCACTTTAAAGGAAGCAAAGTAAACGAAACGTTGAAAGTAACAATAACTAACGAACTCCGTCTCTAAGGTCGGCTTGCTCCTTTCTTTGTAACCGCTCTGACCGGCGTGGTCTCACTCTCTCCTCTGTTCTCCGCAAACGTCTGCGTTCCTTGGCATCTTTTAAAGGAGTTTCTCCCTCTTCCTCAGAGGATACGGGTGTGGTTCCACCTGCTGGATCGTCATTGAGATCAGCACTCATTTCCGAGCGCTGATTCGCATCAGCTGACAGAGAGGGGCTGCTAAGCGCCTCCTTCTCCGTACCAAGATCTGGATCAAACTTACGATCCCTGTCTGCTCGTGCCACGCCATCTGACAGCTGCTTTTCCTGCTCAGAAACACGAGGGGTAAACACAACACCCGTCTGCATAGAGGGAAGCTGCAATATTTGATACATTGGAAGGGGTTTGGACCTGAGGAGCGCTCTTGGGAACCTGTAGATTGTGTACACGCCCCGGAGCTAGCGCATGACTTTCATTGCAGATATCCTCACAAACCAGCTCCAGGGACGCCCTGTCGTACTTTCGGGGGGGAGCGTGTTGAGGGGGGGGATGATGTTGTGTTTACCCCTCGTGTTTCTGAGCAGGAGAAGCAGCTGTCAGATGGCGTGGCACGAGCAGACAGGGATCGTGAGTTTGATCCAGATCCTGGTACGGAGAAGGAGGCGCTTAGCAGCCCCTCTCTGTCAGCTGATGTGAATCAGCGCTCGGAAATGAGTGCTGATCTCAATGACGATCCAGCAGGTGGAACCACGCCCGTATCCTCTGAGGAAGAGGGAGAAACTCCTTTAAAAGATGCCAAGGAACGCAGACGTCTGAGGAGAACAGAGACGAGAGTGCGACCACGCCGGTCCGAGCGTTTACAAAGAAAGGAGAAAGCCGACCTTAGAGACGGAGTTCGTTAGTTATTGTTACTTTCAACTTTTCGTTTACATTGCTTACTTTACAGTGCTTCCTGACTTGAACAGTTGTCTTGTGCCTGAAGTAAAGGCATTGTTTCTTTCAAAGTTTAAGTATTCTTTCTTTCAAGCTACACAGCTATCAACTGCATTTCATAACAATATAACGAGCAGTAGTCTTTGGCATCCTGCAGAGTTTTTGTTAGAAGAAAGATGTTTTGTGAAGTAAAGTCTCATAGGCCAGTTATTGATTTTATAAGAAGTTGTACCAGTTTTAACTTTCTCACATTTTGTCCTTGATTTATTGCATTTGTAATGCTTAAGGGGCAAATAAAATAATCTGCCATATTTTTCAATTCACAGTTTCTTATTTTGTAGCCCCTATATTAGGACATCATTTTTGGTCTGTATAGATATCTTTCCCATTTCTCTCTCTCTCTCTCTCTCTCTTGGCAGACAGATAATTATCCATGTGGGTTTTCTTCTGTCATTCACCTTACCAACACATTCTTTTTTCAGATATTCTGATTTTTAAACCTGTCAGGAACACAGTATCAATATTAGTCACAAATCCTGTAAACATGATTTATGATGATAGTGGTATTATAATATTCTCTGCATTGTTTTCAAAACAGAATGACCACTTTGCTCTCTCCTTTGAATCATAAGTCAAAGAGGAGAGGGGATAGCACCAATGACCTTGACATTTTCTCATAGCTCTTATTCTAAAACTTGGGCCAGATCTACACCAAGCAGGATATTGCGATATGAAAGCAGTACATAAAAGCCAGGAGCCACACCAAGCAGGATATGGTGGTATATGGTATGTTTTCTGGACCCCAACAGTTGTCAGTGCACTTCAATACTGCTATAAAGCAGTCGTGTGGCTCCTGCCTTTTATATACTGCTTTCATACCACTATATCCTGCTTGGTGTAGATCTGGCCTCAGAAAAATCATTTAATTCAGATGAATGAGTTCAATTCTTAAACTTGTGTGCTTTCACTTCTTCTTTGTGTGATTTCTCTCTCCATTTTCTATTTAGCTCTAATCAAAGCTTTCTGTGACATCTGAATTGGAAAACAATGACGAGTCCTTGCCCTCCAAATAAGAATTCAAGTTTAAACCATAGCTTCCAATTTGGGTTTGGAGGACAAGAGCTAAGTATAATATTCTGATTCTAATATTACAGCAATTTATGGCTACTGCTAAGCAGGAAACAAAAGGAGAAAACACATGTGATTAAGGAGGAGGAAGTGTGTGGCTCTGTTTGCATGTAGTGCTATTCTGGCCACATGGGCAAACAGACGTTTGGGTTTCTTCCAGCTTTTTGAGTGAGCTCTCCAAATTGAGGCAGACTACAAAAGGAAAGGAATAAGGATGTCTGTGTTTCCACTCTGGCCCACTGACTATATATTGATAGTTGATCAAGAGCATGAAGTGTTTTGAAAGGCTCCGTTTTTTAAATTCTGTGTAGAACAGTATCTTATCTCCTGCCAGTATTGAGCTATGGACACTGTTGCCTGATGTCCATCGAATTCTGCAGGTTTATATGAAAGCTGTATTGGGATCAGTATATTTAGTTACTTTTCCTCCCCAAAGGATGTATTAGCAATTAATCTCACAAGACACCAGCACATGGCGTTCTTACGTATTAGTGAAGCTAACACTAATACGAAGAATCCTGAGTTATTATAGTTTCAGGGAAACATCTACCTAAGATAGTGTAAAAATTGAGCTAGACATTTTGCCCTAATTTTTGTCCTATTTTTGGTATTCATTCCCTCACTAGAGATGAAGCTAATGCCATTGATAGTGTATATATGTGGTGCATGCATGTGTGCATACACAAGAGCTAGGAATGGGGAAAATCAAATTCATTGGTATGAGCTCCATATTTTTGGGTCAGCGCTAGTGATTCATGAGGCAGCTCTGTAAAATTTTAAATTCTAACTAGTATCACCAAATATCTAAAGGCACAGGTATCTCATATTTTCCTTGCTTTTCTTTAACTGAATTGCCTTATTTTTCTTTTGCTGGCATGTCATTCATAAGTGTATTTATCTTTCAGTATTTGTGGGTTTTCTTGCTTTTTGTTTACCTGCATTGAGAAAAAAATGACTCTGTCACATTTGAAATCGATTGATAAATCTATTCTTTGTAATAAAAACATACCAGAAAACTCCTACAACATACTATTTATTTATTTATTACATTTCTTTATCACCCAATTGTCAAAGCTCACTGGGCACACTTAAAACCACAAAATACATAATAAAATTCAATGTAGAATGTAAATGTTTAAACCTACAGTAAAAAAGTACGACCTAGAGTAAAACCTAGCAGCAAATTTAAAATACAATAACAGATTTAAAACAGAGGTAAATGTTATTAAAATACTAAAGTTACTTTAAACATTAGGTGTTAACTTGAGAACTATGTAAGATGATAAAAATGCTTAAGACACATGGTGGTTATAAAGCCAAGAGTTTTGTCATGTTCATTAGAGATATTAGTGAAACATAACAGGCTTGTGCTCAGGAATTTTATTTATTTATTTACCTACAATATTTATATACCACTTCCCATCCAAAAGATTTCGGAGCGGTGAACAACAAATAGAATAAAAGAATAAAAACAGCACTAAAACTCTGTATTAAAAAATTTTAAAAAATTGTTTTTACAAAAAAGACAAAGTTCTGATAAAATCATGTCCAATCTTTGAGGGAAAGCTTCTTGAAACTATAACATTTTCATTAGGCACCAGAAGCAATACAACATTGGTGCATGCCTGACCTCCAAAGGCAGGGAATTCCATAGGAAGGGGGCCACCATCCTGCAGGCTCTTCTCCTGGTGGACTCCAAACAGACCATAGGTCTATGTGGAACCACCACAAAAATGTCCTCAGATGACCACTGTGACTGGGTAGATTAGTAAGAGAGAAGCCACTCTCTCAGATATCCTGGTACCAAGAAATGAGCTTTGAGGTCTTGTAAGGCCCTGAATTCTAGACCCATACAGGAGAAGAATGCAGTGTGAGAGGTAAGGTGGTATAGTGGTTAGAGTGCTGGACTGGCAGTCAGGAGAGCCGGGTTCTAGTCCCCACTTGGCCATGGAAGCTCACTGGGTGACCTTGGGCCAGTCACAGACTCTCGACACAACCTACCTCACAGCGTTGTTGTTGTGGAGAGAATGAAGATTATGTATGCTGCCTTGGGTTCCTTGGAGGAAGAAAGGTGGAAATAATAATAATATGTTTGGTTTAACCCCCCAACCCTCTCTCCCATCCACTATCCCCTCCAGTCTCAGGACAGCTATCCCTTCCTTTTAAAAGCCACAAAACTGCAGAGAAAAAAGAGAGCAAAGAAGATTTCCTCCTCTCATCTCATAGCCAGAGCACCATTGCTGATTGCCTGATATGTGGAGCTTCTAAAGGGAATTGAGGGTTGGGTGTGTGGAAGGTCATTCAAGTTTTGTTTTTGGAAATACCTCAGATTACTTCTAAGCCAATTTGACTTGAACAGGTTGTTCACATTTCTAGAATAAATAAATAAATGTAACGACCTATTTTTGTGGCAAATTAAAAAAGGGGGGATGCTCCCATTATGGGCAAATAGGTTGTCATGGTACACGTGCCTTAAATATCTTCAATAGTGATTTTTTTATTAGTGTTTTTTCCCCTAGGCTGTTTTCCCCCCATTCTTAGTCTTTGTTGGAGTTGTCATGCTGATGCCTCATGCGTTTCAATGCCTCTATCACTGCTAAATGCTGTTTTATAATTTATATATCCAGCTGTGGTGAAAGCCTGTGCTATTAGAGGATGGGAGGAAGAGGACGCTTTCTTGTTGGAGTAAATTACTAGGAGAGATGAGGGGGTAAGATATTTTTTATTTTTTTAAAAAAGTAGAGATGTAATTGGCTGGTATGTTTCTACTATTATCAATAATGTGTTTAACAGGTCTTCAGATGCCAGCTTCTTTTCCAGCTTGATCCTGAAGTAAAGCTAAAGCTATATTAAAGGCTCGGCAGGGATATAATCAGCCTCATTCTGTTTATTCACTATTACTGTTTTATCTCCTACACTTACTGTATTTTGGCCTTATTTTCTTGTGTTCTCAGGCCTAAAGTAGATGTGATTTAGACATCTATTATGAAATCTTCTGATGCCTTTTTTATTGGTTCAGTTAGGGCCATTATACTAGGGATGTATCTGTCCACAGCTAATGGCAGTTTTGGAGAAATAAGTTAAGTTGGGAAAATGGAGTAGAATGAAAGTGTTTAGTCCTTCCAGGTGTTGTTGGACTGCTCCTCCTATCAGTCCTTACCATTGGCTATGCTGGCAAGGGCTGATGGGAGTTGCAGTCCAGCAACCTCTTGAGGGCCACACATCCCCAAGCCCTGGTTTAAATCCTCCTTAGCACCTTGGCCCTGATAGAAACTTACGACCAAGAGCGGCTGTTTTGAACCAATTAAAAAGATTGTCTTGGGAAAGAGCTGGAGTTGAGAATATAAATGCAGTGCAATAAAATAAATATCCAGTTTTGCTTTCAATCTTGTTTTTTCGGGGGTGGGGCTGCAGGGGTGATAATACATGCTGAATTTGTCCAATATACTACTGATACACTTGATCTAGTTTGTTAAAAATAAAATGGAAGGATCAGAGTGAGTGGGGGAGGTTTTGAGATTACAAAAAAGCCAACACTTAAAAATCAGGGGGGAAATTAACAGACAAAATATACCACAGTTTAGTGTTATATCTGAATGAGGCTAGTGTAACACTTCTATCTTGTTGGCTTACATAAACAATTTTTTGTGAGTGAGGAAAAAAGCTAGAAATTGAGAAGAAAGAGCTCACTGCCCTGCTTGGACTGTGTAATGCATTATCTGCTCAGGCATGAAGTACCGTTCATTCCTTAATAGCCAAAGCTGATACATGGTTCTTAGCTGTAACTCTATGTGTAAATCCTTTTTAGTCATTTGCAAAAAGGAATTTCTCAGATACATCAGGTTATTTGGGTGCACACAAATTGTCAGCTATTTAAATAATTGCCTGTGGCTATTCTAGGATAAAGCATTCACTCATTAGCAATGTGAAGATACAAGATCATGATGTGTTTTTGAAGCATTCCTCAGACCCAGAAATATGTCTTCTCAATCTGCTAATGAGAGTCACATACATTTATGTTTGCTGAACACACTTTCCTTTGGAGTTAAAACAATTCTTTCTTTTTACTTATTCATTGATTACACAGTGTGCTTGTCCATCATTTTGAATATAAGAAAGCTTTGCAGAAAGTACTCAGTATTATTAGTGCCAATAATTTTGTATCACTGGGCTTGGTGCATTATGAAATTACTCTTGCTAGAGAAACTTGTAATGATGAAGTTGTCCACATTTTATCAAGGTTGACCATAAATATAACATAGTATTATGATGATAGAAGAAGGGTGTTTTACAATGAGATTCTCAAGTGTACCTTAATGATTTCACTTTGGCTAAAATTAGTGGAAAAGTTACCAACTAGTGTTCAGATAATATTTTCAGAGAGCTTTTTGCTATTCGTATAGAGTGAGTACCAGACTTCAGTAGAACCAGCATGGCATATTGAATAGACTGCTAAGTTTAAATCTCCATGCAACTGTGGAGATTATGAATCCCCTTGCCTACTGAAATCAAAATTAGTCATGACTAACGAGTCCTATTGATCTCAGTAGGTCTACTCTAAGTATGACTAAGTCTGGATCAAATCCATTGATTATTATTGTTATTTTAAAAAACGATTAATTCATGGGTGTTCTGTTCATTTTTTTCTGTTCTGTTTTAGCTATACTAAACAAGGGCTTATTTTTTCTGAAGGTATAGAAACTACTAGGTATAGGCTCACTGGCACGTGGAAGTCCATAGTAGAAGATTCTGCTTTGGACTTTTCTGATGTGATCTTTATCTTTAACTGGGTTGTGTCAAATACCAGCTTTTCTAGGATTTGTAATTGAATCCAAGTATGTGAGAAAAACTCAACAGATCTCACATCCACATTCCCTTGACCACAGTTGCCTAAGGGCAATCCACTAAGAGCATGTGTGACAGATGGACCATCATCTCACCTAGTCCCAGCCATTTCCATTGTTAAGCTAAACTCTCTCATCAATATCACCTATCAGAACAAAACAATGAGGGCAGAGGTTTCCCAAAATAATATAAATATATATTATTTTCTTGTATAGTGAGTAGCCAGAAGCAAAGAGCTGGCCATCTCAATATCTTTGCATGCTTATTTATGTATTTGTTTATGTTACTATATAGGAGATTCGTTACTATAGCAAATCATATAACCTTAACTGCACTGCTGCTTTTGTATCTGAATGCCTGGCTTGCATTTTAAGTAATCAATGACCTCCCTTTCCCCTCCCCCCACAGACACACACTTCAGTCTTACTACTACTATTGTCAGCAGGAACAAGCAGAAACACTATTCTGCTTTAGTATTTAGTTGCTGTGGGGAAAAAACTATCAAAAATCAGAGGATGATTTTTCTTGGGATAGTCTGATATTTCCTTCTGACCTATGGATTTGGACTAAAGAGTAGAAATAGTGGTTGGATTCTTCCAGCTCAAGTGATAATTATTGGGTTGAAATCCTGTGGGCTGTGTAACAAGTTGCTACATAGGGTAGTCATTATTACCTCACATTCTACCACACCCCTTTTCTTTGCGCACCTTGAAGCATTAGCTCTGAAGAAAGCATAAGAAGCTGCTGGTTAGACTGGAGGCGGTGGAGCATCAGGAAAAAGAGGGCTGAGAAGGAGAGACCATGGGCCAGACTGGGGTTTGCCAATGGCTGCCTCTGTTTCACGATCCTAATATACACTAATAACTAAAACAATAATTAAAAACCTTAATCATAGAGGGAACAGCATTAATGCAGCAGATAAAAGAAAATATTTATCAGCCCTCTTAAACAGATATGTTATAACCAAATGCCAAAAAGAGTAGTGTCAGGGTCTGACAGATCTCATTTGGAAGATATTCCACAAGGTAGGTCCCACTGCTGAAAAGGCTCTGTTCCCAATGACTACCACTGTGCTTCATAGGGCCAATGAATCTGGTTGCATAACTTACATACTTACATTAAAATATATATAATAAAAAGGGACTAACCTGTATGCTGTTGCTTTGGCTACAAGTTCAAAAAGAATTTAAAAGTTAACTTTAGTGGATTAACGATGTTCATCTGATCCACATTGGCTATGTGAATATAAGCCTGCTTCCATGTGGCAACCTCTCTTGTGGGATCTGGCCAAATATATTTAAAGCAGCGAGCAATTAACTATAGAACTTGTTTCAGTTTTGAACACTGGAATATATATATATATATATATATATATATATATATATATAAAATGCAACAAATGGCCTATCAGGAAAAAATAGAAGACCTCAGGTTAAGATTTTCCTCAGTATTGAGGGAGCAAAGGTTTGAAAGTTTAAATTGCAAGCCAGGTATTTCTTTCATCAAGGAAGAAATGCACACCAATGCAAAAAATGAAATCTTAAAATGGCCATAAGGTATCCTTAGGAAAGGGTCGCTGCACGTGAGAGCTTGCAAATTTAGAAATGTCAGAGACGTGCTGAGGCTGCAGGAGAACAGCAACGTAAAATTTTTCGGTCAGTGAGGAAGGATAAGCATAGTGATCAATAATCAAGCGATTTGTGAAAGCTGTTGATGTCAGTGGATTTAGGTTGGCATCAAAAGGATGCTACGAGGAAGACAATTTGTTTGGCCGAGCGTCCCTGATATGAACAAAGGTAAGATACTTAGGTCTGATACTACCTTAATGTTAAACATTGATAATACTTTATTGACAAATTTATTGTACATATGCAGATTCCATTGGCGTAGCAATGATCGTCTGCTGCAGTGACAGCAGCCACAACAACTACACAAAACAAAGACATTTGGGGTACCTTAACAAATATATTGTGCCATAAACTTTCATTTGGCTGAGCTCCGGCCCACAAAAGCTTATACCATAATGTGTTAGTCTTTTAAGTTGCCGCAACGATATTTGCTTTTGTTTTATAGGGATATAAGAAGTGCCATATGTAATGTGTAATGTTTTTCAAAGACAGCAAAAGCAAAACACCAATGTGTGCTTAATATGTCAGAACTCTACAAGGTTGTCTGGTATTCATATATTTTTCTTTTCCTATGCCATTAATTTATTTCAACAGATTTTGTTTGCAAAAGGTGTTATTTGAACATTTAATTTTATCAATTTTTAAAAAACTTTCATTTATTAAAATTGAACATATTACAAAATATCATCCACATGTAGTTTATCTAGAGGTGCTTTTTTTTTTTTTACAAATTTATAGAAGTAACAGTCTCTTCAATAAATTATAAATTCATAATTAGATCTTCTCATTCATGGGTGTTCTATAATATCTTGTAATGCCCATAGGTTGGATCCAGATTTGAACTGGATTTGTGCTGACAATAGTGGATTTCTCCACCGCCTTCTTCCTTCAACAGCCCCTCCAGCCCCCTGAAAATGTTACACTGTCACTAGTCTGCTATAAGGTTATTTGAGGGTTGTTTAACCCTCAAACGACCCCTGCTGCCTGGGTTTGGACAACATAAGAAAGCATTGCAATCTCCCTCTGGGGGATGAATATTCAAAACGGCTGCTTGCACCAGCTGCAGCCCACCATGATTTAAATAAGCCTTAGTATGCTGCAGAGAGTCAGGAACCTCTGCTGAGTTAGGCTGACCATACGAAAAGGAGGACACGGCTCATGTAACTTTAACAGTTGTAGAGAAAAAGGAATTTCAGCCAGTGTCATTTGTATGCAATTAGTTCCTGGTGAAATTCCCTCTTCAACATCCATTAAATATGGTATTTCTTGCTGAACATCTTTTCCCATCTATTTTTGATGCCACTGTCTACTTCTTGTACCTCTAACAAGGTATTATATATCTAAGGCTGCAACTTATATGCAGTTACCTGGAAGCAAGTCCAGGAACTCAGTGGGTTATTTCTGAGTAGACATGTATAGCATTGTGCTGTTAGACAGCAAACCTTTTGAGTCTTTCAGCTAATTAAAATATTTTAATATGTTGTAACTGGCCTAAATATATCACCATGTCTTAATATTTTTCTAGAACAAATTTTAATACAAACAACATGAAATATCAAAACATGCATTCCTAATTGAACCAAATGTTTATATTCCAAATGATTATATTAGTAATATATTAGAAACTATTTTATCATCTTTAGTTTGTATATGCATGGGACATATGTACAGATGTTATCTGATATACTCCAGAACCTCAAGTTGAGGAAAATATTGTTCTGATCAATTCTGTTTTTAAAATTCCTCCCCAGTAAGAGTAGTGAGCTGTAAGTTTGAGTTTTCCAAAACGAATTTATCCAGTTTCGCTTCCCTTCCCTCTGATCATAATCATACTGTGTTCTTTGATTTTACATGTCACAAATTCTACCATAAAGTCTATCCAGGCTTAGGCAGTGAGGAGTAGATGCAATTATATATGGATGTATGCCATTAGGCACACTGAGGATTGCTTTGTAGATACCAATACCATTCAAAACAGACTACTGGACCAGAACAATGGGGGTAGCAAATGTGTCTGTAATGAACCCTTAGAGACATCAAAATCATGAAACCTATCTCTCTACCAGGTAAATTAGAAGAAATAATAATGTTTTGATTAAAAACAACAACCCTGAATCATGACTGAATGGTAGGTTAAAGTCAAGAGTGCCTCAGTATTTTAGTAACATTCTTTGAATATGTCAGTAGTGGAAGAGGAGTCATTGACAATCAGAATCTTTGATGGGATAGCTTCTATAGTACACAGAACTTAAGTATTGCAAGATGACTAACTATACCACCCACTTTATGCCAATATAGAATATCAAATCATGTTGGAATTAAATTTCTCACCCTGAGGCAGCTTGGACATTTGTATCAGCCTGCCAAGTGGTCAGGTGCAGAAGTATTGTAAAATGGTCACCTGTCACAACAAAGGCAAAAATATAAAAGGTGCAAAAGAAGGGGGCATCCAAAATAGACCCACAAATAGAAGAAAAATGTCTTTTTATTTGTATTTGTATTTTATTATAAAATATTTTTATTTTACAGACTTCTTTAAGAGACTGTAAAATAATACAAGACAAGACAACATATTACTAATTGAGGAAAGAGATTGACTAGAAGTTTACAAAGCGGAGAGCTCTATTCTTTGCCTTAGAGAACATGACAGTTGTAAGTCCTATTTGCTCAGATGGAGCATGTGGGAGTGGCTTCCATGTTGTAAAGAAGGCAATGCATAAATTACACCAGCTATCACCTGCAAGAAAAATATGTTTGTGATGTTTGAACATAAGTAAATTCTCTCTAGCGTGCCTCCCATATATATTTATTCTTATAAAAACGATCCTTTCCCATCCCCATAAGTATTTGCTGCCAGCCCCCATCTCTTTAAACATCCTACTCCCTGTCAAGATGAGGCTTGGCCTTCCTATTGTGGATTCTGAATTGGACTCAGAGGCTGAAGTAGAAGAAGACCAGCCGAGACCAGAAGCAAGGGAGGAAATGCTCCAACACTCTCCAGGAGTCAGGGAGGAATTTTCCCAGGAGCTCAGAGATCGTGTTTCCCTCATCCCTGGGAACTCAGACTTTGTCAGAGGGGGAGGAGCATCAGAATTGACAGATCCCAGAATCTGCTGCAAGATCAAGTGGGCGGAATTGAGAGGATGTGGGAGATGGTCTGCCAGACTAGCCACATGGCAGAGATTGCAGCTTGAAGACCCTCCCTGAATTATTTATTTATTTATTGCATTTATATACCGCCCCATAGCCGAAGCTCTCTGGGTGATTTACAAAGATTAAAAACGTTGAACATTAAAAAACGATATACAAAATATAAAAAGCATAAAATACAATATCCATTTAAAACAACTATTCTGGGTCAAAAGAAAAAAAAAACCTGAAGCAGTAATTTAGTAGAAGCCTGTCAAGCATGACAGGAAAGTGTTCATTTAGTTGATGGGCAACTGCCTTGCTTCATTAGACTAATTAAGCTTAGTGGACAGCTCCTAGAATTCACACTCCCTTCAGGTGTGAAGAAGTGTCTGTTTACTGAATAAAGGTTTCATGGATTGCACAGCAGACCTCCTTATTGTCTCATATCACAGTGGGAGGTCCTGGAAGCACAACTTGTCTTTTCTGTGTGTGTCTCTCTCTCATCTTTTCCCTGGTCTTCTGATTAGAAGTGTGCTGGTTGCAGAATCTAGGGACTCCATGGGAGACATATACAACCCCCTTTGCATTGGTAGTATTCCTCAGGAGGACTACATCCCTGTGAGTCCATTATATTTGCCCTATATAATTAGAACACTGGTGGGATAATGAGAAAAGGAAGGAAGGCACAAAAGAGTTGGAAGGCTAGTGGCTGGGGTGGGGGCGTTTTTGGGCATGGTTGGGAGAGAAACTAGGAATTCATCTCAGGCTCAGATTTTTATTCAAAGTGGAAAAGAATTTAAACCTGTTGCTGATAGTTCACCAGTGCACTCTTCCACCTCTTTGCATTTGTGAAGGATCGCTTTCCTTTCCTTTGATCATGTGAAAGCTGAGCAGCTCCAGTTCATAAAATAGAGGTGGCTGGTTCCCTTACTCCAAAGTAAATCCCATTGTCTTCAACCGTATTTACATCGAAGTCATACTACATTTATTTTTTATTTATTTATTTATTTTATTCCTAACCCGCCTCTCCATCCAGATCGAGGTGGGGAACAACAATAAATATAAATATAAAAATCATAAAATAGATAAACCATTAAAACAGATAAAAACAAATACATTATTAAAAACACCTTAAAATTCAACTAGGTAGGCCTGCCGGAAAAGAGCAGTCTTCACGGCTCTCTTAAATTCCAGAAGACTGCTAATTTGTCGAATCTCTTCCGGCAGGCCATTCCACAGTCTGGGAGCAGCAGAAGAGAAGGTCCTCTGGGTAACACTCATCAGCCTAGTTCTGACTGACTGGAGTAAATTCTTCCCAGAGGACGTGAGTGTGCGGGGCAGATTATACGGGAGAAGGAGATCCCGCAGATAACCTGGTAACCCCCCCCTCCATAGCTCCATTTTAGCAGGAAGCCCCCCCACAGTTCCGTTTTACTTCGAAGTTACATTGTAATCTCTTCCTGTCAGATGGAAAGATCACTCCTAGGTTCTTTCAGATGTTAATCTGTTGACAAGGTCAGGGCTAGCAATTCACTAGTCATGACTCACAGGAAAGAATAACCTTTTGTCTTGCAAATTGGGTCGCCATGGAAACATCCTGTGGGCTTGATTTGGTATTAAACTGCTTTGCCTAAGAAGATTTCAGGCAGTAAAAGGAACTAGAACACGAAATGCACTAGCACCAGGAAATGTTTTCTCCAGCCGTATAGGATAATATAATATAGGATAATATAGGAGGAGGAATAATTACACAAAACGGTTCATGGTTTTAATCTTTGTGAACCGCCCAGAGAGCTTCGGCTATAGGGCGGTATAAAAATGCAATAAATAAATAAGTAAATAAATAAATGGAAGAGAACCACGAGGAAGATTTATAAGGCACGTGGAGGGGGGGTGGAAGTGGAAGAAATGGATGTATGAGGAAGGATCAGAGTAGTTTGAAAGGTTGAGGTGGATAGGCACCAGGGTGAAGTTCTGTGATTCCAACAGCGCAGGGGTTCAGCAAACCAAGGAAGGAAGCCCCCAAAAAGAGGGAGTTGGAACGCTGAAGCCTTCCTTCCAACTCCTAACGTTTCCAAAGATGAAAAGGAGGAAGTAAGTTGTAAAACTGCCCTGACAGATTAAAAGCACACCCTATTCTTTTATCACTGAAAATGGCCTTCAAGACACCCTCCCCCCCCCCCCCAAACAGAAGCGGATTTACTAGTTTACATTTGGGTTTTTACTGCGCACTTCCAAGATGAAACAGGTGCAAAATAAGCCGTGAGAATGGAGGAAAAAAGAGAGAATAGTGCAGGACAAGGACAACATCATGCGAGTCCATAGCACCAAAAGCGGAAGGGACGGACTACGAGAGTGCCATAACCCTAAATGTGATGGAGCCCTAAGTCTGATCCTAAACATGTTTGCTAATTTGGTATTCCAGCCTAACTTTCAGGATTTCTCAGCTTGGTTTTACTAGTGCTCAGATCTAGAATATAGGATGTGATAATAAAATATACTGCCTTTAGGCATGTGTGTTGTTTGCCTCCCCAACACCCTGTTCTAACACACCTAAAATTAAGGGGGGCATAAAAGCAAATAACATGGCTCTCCACCATTCCTGTTTTTAAAGCATCTCCCTTTCCAGGATTCCAGACAGTCCATTCCTGCTATGGAGATGTTCATCCCACTTTTCTTCCTTGCCTCCTTTGTAACCAAGTGATCTGGCAGGTCTTGCAGCTGAATCAAAGAGGCTGTCTGTCAAGAGTGAGGCCTCTCTTACAAGATAGAATCAGAGAGGGGGAGAGAATACAGCCTTGCTGGCAATTGGGCCTTGTCTTGTTCTGTTGGAGAGTTGGAGTTAACCTGAGAAAGAGAAGGTGGTGGATTTTATTTAAACCTGTCTTTGTGGTACACATATTTAGATGTACTACGTTATGTGACCCCAGGATTAGAGTTAGTGTAGCTAGAGGTTGTAGCAAATTTGATTCTTTTGTTTCTCTTGAGTAGACATTAGATATAACCAGTGAACAATCCTATGCATGTTTGGATAGAAAAACATCCTGCAAATTCCAGCATTCCCCAGCAAACATGGCTGGCTAGGGGATGCTGGGAGTTGTAGGTCTTTTTTTCCTGTTTAAATATGCATAGCATTGTGCCCTCCTACATCCTAAGTCATAGGGATGTGGTATCACACATCACACTCCATTCCAGTCTTTCAACAAACAAGAATCTTATAGATGCATGAAATATGTATCCTACTTGTTTTCCTTTCCAAATTCAATAGTCTTCTGGTATAGGCCCAGTAGAGCAGTCAAAAGCCTACGTTGCTTTGGTGGTCCTCATTCATAGTACTGCTTCAGTAGCCCTTCCCTGTGTGGATTCCACTGCTGACTGAGTACAGAATAGTCAGAAAAAAACAAATGTCTGCATACAGTATTGATAAGAAAGAACATAAATATTATTCTAAAATTGCTACCACAATTCAAAGTCACAATGGCCAGTTGACAACAGGTTATTCTTTCTGTGAAACCCATTTGTTTCCACTTAACTGGTTAACTGTACACAAGAGATTAGAATAAACAGAATTAGACAGAATCGTAATCCTGACACTAGTTTATTATTTAATTATCTTACAAAAACTACTGTAATCTGTAATACAATTTAACAACCTTTGTTTGATGCTTCCCTGACAGGAAAGTGCCCTCCATGTCAGAACAGGGAGGACATGATTTAGTTCAGGAGAGTAACATATTTTCTAATTCCCTTTCTCCCAATCTCCAATTTTATCTTGAAACTATATTGCTATCTGTGGTAGTCAAGCCAGAAATTGTCACAAATTATAGCTATTTTAGTTTTCCACAAGGGGCAGTTTTTCTTTTTCTAACACGCATAAAGCTAACACAGAGGTGATCTACACTCTACCTTTGTAACGTTTCATAAGGGTTACAAAAACTCTTTGGGCCACATGACGCACTCCCTTTAATGATGTATACCCTTGTTTATTTTAAACCTCACTTCAGCTATATATAACGGTTTTTACTTGTAATAAATCATTTTAAGTAAAATAATGTGTCTGTCCTTACCGTTTGTGAGTCATGGGGACAGTGCTTCATTTCCGGCGCCCCAATGCTTAGCTGTTGATTGGTGGGGAAGAAAGAGGGGTTAAGGAGGAAGTGGGCGAGTGAACTACAGCACCCACAATGCTTAGCCCTAAACTCATTGAAAGCTAGGGAATGAAAGGGAAACTAAGGAGGAAGTGGGCGAGTGAACTACAGCACCCACAATTCTTGCCCTAAATTCATTGGAAAAAATGAAACAGAAAGAGACAGACGGAAGAGTGTGAGACTGCACACAACGCTTTGAAGACTGTAGAAATTTTCTCCTGTAACCTGAGTACTCAGTAACGTGGCCTAAGACATTTTAAAATGTGCCTATTTACAACATTTTAAAATACTATTTAAAACGTTCCAAGCTACAGTGTAGATCGGCTCACAGTCAAGTAAAATTCATTGTACTGGTAAGGATCATTGGGCTAGAATTGAGTTCAAGGCTTCAGGGACAGGAGGCCTGTGCCAATACATGCTGTTTAAGTAGTTTCAAGTTTTTGGACTCTCATTTAGTTTTCTAATTCACTTCTGATGTGCTGCTTATTTTTTTTATAGCCTGGGAATGTACACACGTCCTCACAGAAATTAATCTCTTCCTCGCTGCTCCAATACAAACATCTGATCATACTATATATTGTATAGTATACTTTGTACTTTGTATTGTATAGATCATTTAAAACAATATTGTGAAGAAAATTAATCACAAGGAGAAGGGGAAAGAAAACACATATTTAAGTTTACAATACCATATCAGGTAGGCATGTTATATAAATAAATAAATAAAATAATATTAGTTAATTAGTCACTGGAAAGCAGCTAAAAATAGGGGAATGGAAGAACGTTCATTTTTTTTTTTTTACAGGTTTATTAGTGTGAAGACTCACTTGAAACTCTTGCCTGAAAGCAGGGGTCTACAAATTATGGCTGGGCTTGTTGCCAAGCATTTTTCTAGCCAGCTGTGAAATCCAATCCCACCATGATAGTGCAACAATATGCATTTAGCAACACAGATATTGTCTGATGAAATTGATGAAGTTATATAACTCAGGTTGTAATCCTTTCGCTCTTACTTCTGAGTAGATGTGTGTAGGATTGCACTTTTAGACTTTATATAGGTGGATGAAATTAATGAATTTTTATTTTTTAAATCTGTGACTCATTCTACAGCCTTTGACAGGTTTTTAGGAATATTCTCCTCCCCCCCCTTCCCACATATATATCTGTTTATATTAGCTCAAATTTACATTGTTATTTTCTGGTACAAACTTCAAAAATATGGGGAAAATGTAGATTTTGATGAGATAGGGAGCAATCCTATGTCCCCTAGACTGCTTTTGGGGGACATAGGATTTTTCGGTTTCCTGGATATGAATTCGGAGAAACTGCTCCAACCTCATAGCCAGGAAACTGCACTCCCTGCTCCCTACCCCCTCGCAGACAGTGTGGAGAGAACTGCACCAGAGAGTGGAGGTGAGGAAGGAGGAGGCTGGGGTCACTGGCTTACACCTTTTCCTATCACCACCTTAGCTTTCTTCCCTCACTCTCCCCAAAGCAAAATCGCCCATCTAGGTAAAATGGAGAGAGGGAGACCCAAGGAGGGGCTTAGGAGTACCCAGGTGCAACCCATAGGATTGCTCCATATGATGCCTATTTAATTTTTCTAATACATTTTACTACTAAATTACAAGACAAATGACCAGCTTTTCGAAGCACATTTTTTTAAAAAAAACCCACCAAGCCCTTTGCTGGTCCATGGGGTAGGGGGAATCTGAAATCCAGAGTTAGGGCATACCCATCTTAGGCTCAACCAATTGGCCAACTATAATTGCATTTGGTAAAAAAAAAAAAAGTAAATCAAAGCCAAATTGTGTAGTATTTCCTAGTGGCTGGAGTGCATATTTCATTCATTATAGCGTTGTGTGTGTTTGTGTGTGTGTGTGTAGATAAGGCATAGTCAGAAAAATATAGATGTCTGCACTTGATCAGAATTTGATTCAGAATTTGAAGGATTTGGTGTAGGACATAGATGGAAAAGATGGTGCCATCCTATTTGTTTTAAAATTAGGATTCTTTGCTTGCTGAAAAAAATTAAGCATAGTTATTGTCTCCGAAATTATATCAATCTCCTGCTATTTGATAGGTTGCTTTGGAAACTTCCAATTACGTGTTATACAGGGCTTCACCACTATATACAATTGCTTAAGAAGGTCTTGATGCAGGAATCCAGGGTAATTAGGTTAAAAATGATGAGGAAGCATAGCTTTAGGAATTACCAGTGGTTTAATGTGGAGAAATATGTTACCATTTATACAAGTAGTCTGAAGCAGGAATTCCAGCAGCTTGGGTAAAAAAACTTTCAGTTCTCTGAATTGAAACAGATGCCCTTTCTACACCATAGGGGTGTAGAGGGAGGGAGGGAGATCCCAGAAGTACCTAATACACACCATCGGTGCACAGGGCTGGAGGGAGGGCGATCCCGGAAGTACCTAATACACACCATCGGCTCACAGGGATCAGCCAGGGGCCATCCCAGGCAAACAGCCTGGTGTAGAAACGGCCAGAGAATCAAGTTCTCTCAATCATTCACCCAGCCTTGTTTTCATCTGGGTTCTCTGTTTGTTTCAATTAATTAAGTTGCATAGATAAAATAACTTAACAAGCATTTTACTACAGCAAGCATGTGGAACCTATAGCTGTCCAGATGTTATTGGATTATAACTCCCATCACCCCAGCCATTGGCCATCTGGCTGGGGCCAGTGAAACTTGGAGTGTAACAATATCTGGAGGGCAACCAGTTTCCCACCCTTGTACTACAGAATGACTGTCTCAGTTCCCTCTTTCTCCAGGCCTTTTGAATTTGGGTTTGCCTGTCACACAAAAAAAGTAAAACATGAAAGTGTCATTAGCCTCTTATTCACTCACCAGAGAGGGAGGGCTTGTTGCCATAATTACCATAGCAACTGGTTTGTCAAAGTCTGTCTAAACATTTAAGTTAGGTAGCCAACTTTTTACCAGGCATAAGCAAAAGGGGAAACCTAATTCCCCCTTACATATATACAGTGAGGAGGGAAACTGCCCCATTACTGTATATCAGTTTTCTCATGCCATTTCGGATGAAAAGAAATCTAGCAATGCTAAAGTTAACTATTCTAGGAGTCATCAGGTTAGTAAGACACATAGCACTCTATAGCCCTGTTCAGAAGATACCTTAAACCACGGCTTTAACCACAATGAATAAGGTTTTTTGCATTATTCACCATGGCTAAAGCTGTGGTTTAAGGTGTCTTCTGAACAGGGCCTACCTGTTAAGGGCCTTGTCGTAGCTCTATAAAAAGAGAAAGGAATGGTCAGCAGTTATTTTCATGGCTGTGCTGTTAAGCTCTTTTTCTTTTCTTTGTTGTTGCACATTGCTGTGTGTGTTATTTTTGATATTGCAAATGAAATTGGGCAGGACAATCTTTGTATGTTCAGGTTTTCAAATGCCATGTGTATTTCATGATTATGCTACTGTTAAAATATAGTTGCACAGGTTGAATTGCACTAGTGTGACATTTTAGGATATCTATAAAAACAATTATTTTACATGTGTTAATCTGGGCCTGCAATTGTGTGCGTCCACATGAAAAGATGGAGAAGCTGCAAAGTGAGCAGCATAAACAGAGAATTTCATACATTGTCCAATATGTATGTTGCTTGAAATTGTCAGGGATTTTGAATATTACGTGATCAGTATGCAGTTCCCTGGTAGAGACTATGGCTGCATTCGGACAACACATTAAGCAACGGGGGGGGGGGGGGACAATCGTCAGTTGTGTTGCTTATTGTGTTGTGTGGAGGGTAACACGCCGCTCACAAACTACTGACGGTATGCTATTCTGCCCAAATAAGTTGTTTAGCTCGAAGCCAGTTGTTTAAAGTGTTGTGTGGAGGGGTGAGTGTGTTAATGGCGTGTGCTGAGTGGGTTAAAACACAAGCCATAGAGGCAGGCGGCAAGAGCGACCAAAGCGGCGGCTGCCACTCTGCTACAACTGGTGCAACTTGCAGAGGCTGCTGGGATAGAACTGGGAGGACTGAGGGAGGAGGGAGGGAGGGGAGAGAGGTGGGGGCTGTGTCAGTCAAATGCCGGGTTGACTATTAGTCCACTCAACGCTAGCCCCAACCACCCACAGTTGTGTAGGAATATGTTGTGCGGGGAGTACCCACAAATTAACCAACTGTGAGTTGGCTACTCAACCCACCATTGACTAATGAGTTGTCCGAATGCAGCCTATGTATATCAGCTGAGGTGGTATACAAAATTCCCTGGTTTCGCTGCTCATTTCTGGATATTCTCCATGCCTTCATGTGAATGTGCATAATTGCCAGTATTGATGCACACATTCCGTTCATCTTATGTCAATCACAACATATACATAATTTAAACCACACATTAGTTAATTTTTGTAATGACTGAAAAGGTCAGAACATATTTGTACAGTTGTTTACCCATATGGATAAAACATTGTTTTAACTGTTGACATATAGAAAGCCTTTTGGAATTTTAAATTCATACTGCCCTCTAGTGGGGAATACTTTCAATGCAGAAGATGCATTGATTTTGGGAAATACAAACAGCAAGTTTTGCCAGGCTGCTCTGTTACTTCATTACCTGTATTTAAGGCTACATTTCTTTTTTCACATTCTTCTTTTGACAGAATAAAGTTCTTTTTGTTCCTTCAACCAGAGCTGGTAGACAGGGAATCCATGCTGTTTCCCTCAGGAAATGTTTGTTCTTTTGGTAAAATTTTAACCAGAAAAATCTCTGAGGAGTTATATGCTTTCATACATTTTGGATTTTATACGCAGGCGTTTATTTGCCTACACTCTTTCCTCTCTTTGTGGCTTGTTTCAAATTGTAATTTTCTTAGGAGCAGGGACCTTTCTATATTGTCTGTATAATTGTGTATGGCATCATGTTCACTGATGGCATGCTATTATTATTATTATTATTAATAATTGAATATTTTGTTAGAAGATATGCGATTTCACATTGACATTTTAAACAATTTTTAAGTGTAGGCTGTCTGGACCAAGTGAGTTATAAATCTTGAAGTTATCTATAGAACTCTATTCAACTTAGTTCTTCAGATTTCCTTCCTTAAAAATAGCAGTTCAAGCCTGGGTATTTCTCTGAAATAACGCTGAACCAAAGTACTCAGCCCAGACCTTTTTGTTACTTTCTGGGTGGGGTAGGGTGGAAACGCCTCTGAAGATTGGATTACTTTTTGGAAGTGGACAAAATCTAATATCTTTATTTTGGGGTGTGGGGGTACCCTTTATAGATAGCATTGTTTTGCTCTTTTTTTTTTTTTTACGAACAAACAAAAGTCTTTGTCACTACTTCAAGCAACAGCTTGGCTGCTCTGAGTAAACCTGGCAGTGTTCCCTTTGCATTTTGGAACATAATGTCTTATAGGAATGTTTCTACATCATGACATAGCCTCGTACACAGCAGAATTCTTGGAAAATAAAATGGCTACCCATTATGACCAGGGGACAAAAGGCAAGGCAAGTGGGTTCTTAGTAGTGAGAGTAGGATTTTAAAAATGTTAGCTTCAAATCCCTCCTCCAAGTTGGCTTGGAGGAGGGATAACTCACATAAACCATGCTCACAAGGGTCACACAACAAGACAACCTCCAACCGGGTTTTGCATATTCAACCTAGCAGGTGCACCGTGGGTTAAATGACCCACAGTGAGCTGTCATGTCATGCAAACTGACCCATTGGCTGGGTTCGCACAACATGCTAGCCCACACTCAGTGGTTGAGTGTGGGTTGTTTGTTGAATCAAGGGTTGTTGTTGAATTGTGGGTTAGCATGTTGTCTGAACCCAGGATATCTTCCATAGGGTGGCTTGTTAAGCATGCAATGTGGCTTATTTTTCTTGAACAAACCACCTTGAGAACCCATGGTTTGTTGTTGGGTTGTTCAGGGTGGTTAACAAGCCACACTGCATGATTAACAAGACACCCTATGGAAAATATCCTAGGTTCAGACAGCACACTAACCCACGATGTATAGTTAGCACTGTGCTAGAAGGGAAAGGAGCAAAATAAGATGAGTAGACATAAACATGGTGGAGTACTAAATCTTAATGATTGATTAGATTTTGAAACTTACATGGAACTAGATCGTTTATCATCAAAATTGTAAGAATGTTTACTGGGAAGTAAAACACATTGAACACTGGTATTAATTTTTGCATAATATTTTTAGCATTTATATAGCAGTTTTTGAGAGTTCAAAACACTTCATTTGCTTTAGTCAATAATTCTTACAACCACCTTGTAAGATAATATAGCAACGTAGGATGCTGCTTTATATCAAATCAGTCCATTGATCTGTCTAACTCAGTATTGTACACTGACTGGCAGCAACTCTCTAGTAGGGGTGTGCACGGACACTCCGGATCGGATCGGGACTCGGATCGGGACCTCCAATTTTGTCACGGATCGGTTCGGACAAAATCGGAGGCCCCCCGGACCGGATCGAGTACGATCCCGATCCAAAAATCGGAAATTTTTGGATCGGCCGCCATTTTTTTCCCCATAGACTTGCATTGCAATGCAAGTCTATGAGGAAAAAATGGCGGCGGGTGGGTGGGTGGGGGCCTAACTCCCTCCCCCCCGGGGCCGTCCGCTTCCATCCACTGGCGCCCGCGGGCGCTAGCGGATAGAAGCGGACGGCTCCGGTGGGGGGTAAGCCCCCTTCCCCGCCACTGCTTACCTTTTAGGGCCGTTCGCTCCTGTCCGGCGCCGGCGGCTACTGCCAGCCGGCTTTGCGGCTTGCTCTCGAGTAGCGCGCCGGGTGATCACCTGGCGCGCCACCCTGGAGCAGGCCGCGGAGCCCGCTGGTAGTAGCCGCCGGCGCCGGATGGGAGCGAACGGCCCTAAAAGGTAAGGGGCCCCCTCCCCCCCCTCTGCGCGCCCCCTCCTCCCCTCCACGCACCCCCTGCTTACCTTCCCGGCCCGTCCGCTCCTGTCCGGCGCTGGCGGCTACTACCAGCGGTCTCCGCGGCCTGCTCTAGATTAGCGCGCCGGGTGATGACATCACCCGGCGCGCCACCCTGGAGTAGGCCGCGGAGCCCGCTGGTAGTAGCCGCCAGCGCCGGACGGGAGCGGACGGGCCGGGAAGGTAAGGGCCCCCCTCCTCCCCTCCGTGCGCCCCCTCCTCCCCTCCGCGCGCCCCCTGCTTACCTTCCCGGCCCGTCCGCTCCCGTCCGGCGCCGGCGGCTACTACCAGCGGGCTCCGCAGCCTGCTCTAGAGTAGCGCGCCGGGTGATGACATCACCCAGCGCGCCACCCTGGAGTAGGCCGCGGAGCCCGCTGGTAGTAGCCGCCGGCGCCGGACGGGAGCGGACGGGCCGGGAAGGTAAGGGCCCCCGTCCTCCCCTCCGTGCACCCCCTACTCCCCTCCGCACGCCCCCTGCTTACCTTCCCGGCCCGTCCGCTCCCGTCTGGCGCCGGCGGCTACTACCAGCGGGCTCCGCGGCCTGCTCTAGAGTAGAGCGGCAGGTGATGACATCACCCGGCGCGCCACCCTGGAGCAGGCCGCGGAGCCCGCTGGTAGTAGCCGCCGGCGCCGGACGGGAGCGGACGGGCCGGAAAGGTAAGGGCCCACCTCCTCCCGCCCCCTCCTCCCCCCCCCGCTGTCCACTTTCATCGGCGGGCGCCCGCTGGCGCCCGCCAATGGAAGCGGCGGTGGGCGCCAGTGGGCGCCCGCCGATCCGCCGATCCGCCGAAACGGTTCGGAGCCTTTTCGGACCAGTTCAGATTGGATCGGCCGATCCAGCTGTCGGATCGGAAATCGGATAATTTATCCGATTTCCCACTGGACCGGACTCGGATCGTGGATCGGGTCCGATCCAGTGCACATCCCTACTCTCTAGGGTTTCAGACAGGATTCTTATCACTCCTATGTGGACATGCTGGTAATTCAACCTAGGATCTTCTGCGTGCAAAGTTTAATCTGTTGTTGTCGAAATATCTGAAATTCCAGAAAATATTCATATTTTTATTTATAAAAAAATATGTAAATAGAGATGCATTTCAGTAGATATTGAGCAGAAAAGGAGAAATCAACTTAAATTATGTATATTCATGAATCTTTATATATAACTTATTTGTCATAATTGTATATCATATATTTAAGCATTGACTCAGAGAAGTTGTCTTGTATTTGTGTCTTATTTTAATGTTATATTCCCTTTTTACAAGAAGCACATCAAAAATGCTGTTTGAAAACCCTATATGTTCCAGTATTCTCAGTATTAGCACAGGTTCCATCTGTACTCCTCTCAGTATTTTATGTGGCCAAAATGGGATAATAACTCCCATTTTACACAGTATGTAACTGTGGTTACACATTTGAAATATTGTAACATCCAAATTATACAGCAATTTGCTAGCAGAGATGTGGCTGCAGCCTGCCTTTCCTGGCTTCAGCCTAACTTACCAAGGTACTAAACTCTGATTCCTTGGACCGTTATCCTGAAAATGTGCAAATGTCTCATTGACGTAAGTGTGGCAACACATGCCTATGCTTTCAAGAGTCTGGTCTTGTTGCATAAAGAATTGCCAATAATTACTAGGGATTAATACATTTTAAATTTCCCTGTTGGATTCTGAGCCTTTAAAATGTAATTACTTAACATTTTGAAGCTTTTCCCTGCAGCTAATGAGATTCATGATTACAGACTGATGGCATTGAGGAAAAAATCCAAATATCAAAAGATCTGCTATGATAAAATTGTATAGTTTAGCATACTACTGTGCGATGTTTTTAAAATGTCCTCTATCCTGTGCGATGTGCATTAAAAGAGGAAGCTTGGGAGCCTTGAAAAAAACTTTGAGGCAACGTGCTCTTATTTGTCATTAATAAAATGAACCCAAAGTCTTAGTAGGTCATGAAGCATGTAATTAATAACATGTTTCATGGAAGTTTTTCTTCACATGCAAGTTCAATTAATACCCCCTAACACTTGCAATTAATGAATTCATTATGAGAAAACAGTTTTCTCAATTTCCAATAAATATGAAGGCCTTTATGCTGCTTCACATGACCATATTTTTCCATGATAGTTGTGGCTGGTCTTTTTCTGCAATAGAATTAATGGGAATGAGTGACAGAATATCAATTCAAGCTACAAGTGGGAGATATCTTTTTTAATGCTCCTTTTAATGCATCCTCTTTAATGTGCTTCCAGAAAGGTGAATTTTCTCTTTATAGTGAGTTCTAGCTAGAAAAAAGATTTTGCCTGCTATTCGGGTTCTGTGTGTACAGGAAGCTTTTAACAGGAAGTATTTAAAAT
This sequence comes from Anniella stebbinsi, assembly GCA_029215795.1. NCBI lineage: Eukaryota > Metazoa > Chordata > Lepidosauria > Squamata > Anniellidae > Anniella > Anniella stebbinsi. The sequence goes on from JARDYH010000002.1 coordinate 189,171,030, forward strand.
GTGATTCTCCACCTGCAACACAAGTGATGCGGTCCATTCTATCATCTAATTCTGCTGGACCACACTTCATATTGCTCGTGCCATTGTTGAGTTTCCTGATGTCAGTGGCAGGGCAGGGGTACCACATCCATTCACATGGAAAACTCATGAAGAGGGCTTTAGACTAGCCTGTAACAATGGCCATACATGGGAATTGCACTTGCATTGTTAAAAAAAAATCACTTTATTGACAGCTACTCTGTGACAGTCATCACATGCATTCATACTCACCAAAATACTAGCCAACCAACCATGTTTTAACATAACCATCTGCAGCTAACATTTGAGAAACTCAGTCATGCACATTGGTTCTGAATACAACCATCAAGTTTGCACAAGTTTAAATTCTGAGTGCATAGGATGTGTATTACTCATAGCTCTTTCTTTTGCTTCTCTTAGAAACTATGAAGAAACCCTGGAGTCCTAGTTCATCCCAAGACAATGTTCCTTATACTGCAGATTCGACTTGTTTGCATGAAAGAGAAAGTGAGACAGAATTAACACCTGATGACAGTGAGGAAACAAAAGAAAGGGAGAAGAAGCATGCCAGTTTTACTTTGTGTAATGTGTGCAACATTCAGCTGAACTCCGCTGCTCAGGCACAGATCCACTATAATGGGAAATCACACCAGAAAAGATTAAAACAGCTCAGCAATGGGAATCTAAAAAATGATCATGGTAAGATTTTGTTATATTATGCCCTGTGAAAGGTATTTATATCTACCAGATTCATTTGTGAAGGTGTGTCACAGTATAATTTTGAAAAGCTGCTTGAGTCTGTTTCGCAGGGAGAGGGAAGTCTGTATTGATGCCTTCCATATTTTAGAAAAGTAAAAGTATTGGACTTTAAACAATTCAGAGATATTATTGGTAAAGGGTAAATGCTATACACTTTTAGGCCATAAAAGTTATGGTTCACATGATTATACTATTAAATAGTCATTATTGTGGTGTAAATGGCATTTTCCTTCTGTGCATTATCTGGAAGCTACTGGCTTATTTGGAGAAGGATTTGGCAACCATTGTACATACTTTTTCAATATATAGACTAGACTACAACAATATATGCTATGTGGGGCTGTGCTTGAACAGTGTCCAGGAGCTTCAATTAGTGCAAAATGTTCCAATTTGCCATCTGGTGGGAAGTGGATATTAAGCTTAAATGCAAACTTAATCTTTCAAGATCTGTGCCATCTACTAAGGGGCTCGGTGCAATAAAAGAGCAGCAGAGTAATCCAGAGGCTTGATGGAATAATAACATTTTAACTATTGCTGATGCAAAATTGTGGCAGGAAAAAAGGAGGATGAATTCTCTACAAAATGTGCAGGGGGGCAGGAATGTGAAAGTGTTCACAAGGGAGTAGGGGTCAACGGGAAGAGAAAATGTATCTTTGTTACTAAGATAACATCTCAGTCATTTCAATCTAGTTTGTGAATATTTAGCTGCTGCAGATAGAATAGAGTACACACTGGAGTACTTTTATTAGGATGTGCATTCAGATAAGCATCTAAATCCACAGCTGAAATCTTATTATGCAGCAGTTAGTAATGCATTATGAGCTAAGAACCTTGCTCTGGCATGAAATTGAATTGCCAAGGTAGCATGGCAATGACCCAGTTGCCTTGGTGCATTCCCAGCCCAATTCAGAGTAAGGCAATGCAGAAATTACAAGTATTTTTAAAAAACTTTTTGCCAGCAGTGATATTGTTAAATAGCCATATCTGATTAGCTATGTGGCATTGCGAAATCATAATGTTCATTATGACCCTTGATTGGCTGGAATCATGTGTTGAAGAAGCCCTTTCAGGATAAAAATAATGGTGCTGAAGCAGAATGGCGGAAGAATGGATGCAAGCAGACATGAAAAATACATGAAAAAATGGAAGGTAGAGTTTTTTGTGACACTCTCCAGATTGATGACTTTAGCACTGCAAATTGAGCATTGTGGAAATTCAGCCCTCAGTACCCATGAGGAGATTTTCATGAAAACTGTGAGGAACTGGACTTGACAAGTCTCCCTCCAGATAGCACTCATGGTCTTGAAATTCTGGCATTGATTATTTTCTTTTTTCCTATCGTTAGTACCAAAGGCCCTTGTATGTAACAGTTTCCTTGTGTTAAGTCTTGAAAAAAAATGGATACATTAAGGGAGGTCAGTAAAAAACACGTTCCACCATGTTAAAGTGATAATTGGGGAGGGGTCATTCTAACAGCCATAAAATCGAAAATGTTTCACCAATCTCTCTGAAATTTACAGGTGCCAGAAAGAAATGTTTGTTTTACGTTACCTGAAAATTTCAAGAAGATTGGTGAAAGACTGAGGGAAGGAGAGCAGTTTAAAGTAAAAAGATTAAAGAATCCCCTGAATCCGAAACTGAAAATTGAACTCTGGGGTTGCGACCATTTTTGCGCAGCTGTCCTTACCTTCAGGGAGCCTTATTCATTAATCCAATGGCAGGGTCTACTTCCTTCTGTTCTAGTGTAGGTGGAACTGCTTTTCTTTTTTAAAAATTCGCTTAAGTGGATTTTATTAAATTTAAACTGTGCCTCTTTAAGAAATCCGGCGGCCATTTTGATTATGGCACACGTTCAGTAGAGTCTCTCCCCCCCTCCCTCCTGCGTCAGCTACAATGGCTGCTTCCTCTAGCAAAGACAGTGCTGTAGTCTCTTCTCAGAAGTAAGTTCCATTGACTGAATGCAATGGTCTTACTCCCAGGTAAGTGTGTAGAAGATTGTAGCCTTTATTTTAAAAAAACAGTCTGGAACCTTGGAAGGTGGAGAGGGAGAGATGTGAGTGAGAATTCCCTCTCCTTTACAGCACTATAACTCTACAATTAACAACTTGCTTGCATGCTTTGCATGTGTGTATGTTCATTTGATTATGGCTGCTGATCATTAATTTTCATATCAATTCAATCCAAGGCATGTCTACTCAGAAGTTAGTTCCACTGAGTGCAATGAGTCTCATTCCCATTGCACTAGCTTGAAGGGGTGTGTGGATTTGGCTGTACTTCTCTTTGAGAGCTCTGTGTATTTAGGGACCAAAGCTTTTTGTAAGAGAAGAGGTTAAGCTCCCCCCTCTTTTTCTTTTTTTTTTAATTCCATGTACTTGATTTTTATAGAATTTTTATTCCTTCATTGTTATTATAATTAATAATAATAATAATTAGTAGAAGTAGTAATACGTTTATTAATGTTACATTTATATCCTGCCTTTTTTTCCTCTTGCAAGGAACCTAAGGTGGCTTACATAATCCTCCTCCATTTTATCAGCACAACAACCCTGTAGGGTAGAAGAGTCAGTGACATTCTGAATTCTCTTAGCTTTTCTAATATTTTTTGATCAGGTTGAACAAAACTATTGTGTATTGTTATTTCCAGTACCAACATCTTTGACAGGCTTAATATAGGATTCATTGACCACAGACTATTTTTAGAGCAAAAAGATAAAAATAAAAATCCAAACTTGGATAGATTAAAATTAAATTGAGCAATATTTCTAAATACCCACATGGCTATTCTTGGTACTGGGTCAGATGTAGTGATATAAGAGGATTTCAGACTCCATTTAGTTGATCAGTTGCAAAGAAGCTTCTCTAGTAAGGAGGAAGGGGAAAGCCCTAGACTGATCATTCTTTCAAGTGCCATATCTCCCCCCACAAAAACCCATGAGGTAGGTTAGGCTAAGAGTCTATGACTGGCTCAAAACCATCTAGTGAGTTTCTTCTGCTGCTCACTTTCACAGAAATGTAAAACAAATGTTTGGTAATGTTTGGGTGTATGGCATGTGCTACTTTTACCCTCACAACAACCCTGTAAAATAGATTAGGCTGGAAATTTAGGCCTGGCCCACTATCTATGTCTGTGTGCCTGCCTCTTTCATATATACACACAGAAAGGCATCCTTGGGTTTGTTCTTTACTTACTATATATATCATAAACTATGTGTGAGGTCTGTCACAAATGATGCAACACACTCACTTTTCACACTTCCTAATACATTTGTTTTCCAACTAACTTACCGCTAATACAGTCATGAATCTAATACTAAAATATGTCATTTTTACTATAGTAAGATTAAAGAATCCACATACATCAAGTGCAAATCAGAGAACCTACTATTTTTGTATTAGTCTTCAAGAATTAAGATTCTTTTCCTAATTACGCCTTACACGGAGGTTGCCTTTTTCACAGCAGCCAGATCAACATTTTCATCAAGCTGTCCACCTCCCCTGCTCCAAACTCTTTCTTGGTCAGTCACCGCTAATTAGCTCAGATCCTGTTAGTGTATATGTGAAATTGTGATCCCCCAATGTGCATCACTTTACACTTGCTTACATTGAACAGCATTTGCCCTTTTCATGGCCATTCTCTCGGTATGCAGAGATCTTTATGGAACTCCTCACAATCCTCCATTGTTTTAGAAAGACTAAATAATTTGGTATCATCACCAAACATGGCTATGTCACTGCTCACTTCCACCCTCATTCTAATATTATGAGAAAGGGAGAAACTGCTTTCCTATCCACTTTCTTCACAACATGCATATAGGAGCGAGCAGTGAGATGGCCAAATTTGCTGGTGACCTCAAAATATTTAGGGTTTTTAAAATGAAGTGAGATTACCAAGAGCTCCAAAAGAATCTCTCCATAGTGTGAAAATGGGCATCAAAATGGCAACAACAGTTCTACGTAAGCATTTGTAAAGTGATGCACACTGGAGCAAAGCATCCCAACATCACATATACACTGATGGGGTCTGAGCCTGCAGTGACTAAACAAGAAAAAAAAACTTGGGAATGTGTTTGACAGCTCAGTGAAAATGTCAACCCAGTGTGTGGCAGCTGTAAAGACAGCAAACTCCATGTTAGGCATTATAAGAAAAGTAATTGAGAATAAAACTGCCAGTCTCATACTGCCTTTATACAAATCTATGGTGTGACCACACTTAGAATACTGTGTACAGTTCTGGTTAACTATAAAATTTAGTATCACAAGATGTTGTGCTGGCCACCATTTTGGATGGCTTGTCCGCCTTTCCATGTGGTCACCCTATAACATGACACTATTCCCCCTTCTGAAGAGGTCTGGACCTCAGACTACTAAAGACAAAGTGGCATACCATAATAACTGTGTTCATATGCCCATTGCTTTATGAGGCTTCTGCAGGCTACCAAACAGAACTATCAGGCCATAAAGTTGCTTAAATGGGTCTGCCAGAAACCTGACCTCACCATTCCTGTTAGGTCCATGTCCTACAGCAAATGCTCTCAGCTGAACTTGATGGAATCCCATCCTTCATCCCTTGGTTTAATTTACTGACCTCCCCTGGCTGGGCCTTGCAGGGAACAATAGGGTAGACAGAGCAGGCATACATAGCACGCGCAGAATGCTGAGAGTGGCAAATCTAAAAGCAAATACATTGCTTTTAAAGAACCAAGGAAATTCAATGGGTCTTTTAAGTAAATATCTATGGATGGTAATGCTGCACATGCAGGCTTGAAACTTGACCACAAACATGATCACAATCTGCTACTTTAAGATGCAAACAGGAAGAAAAAGCATGTAGCATAAAATGAGCTAAAATAATTAATATAGTAAACTGTAACTTATTCTAATTTAGGATATTTTCCTGTATCATCTTGTGTGCTTCCAGAATTAATCAGGGAGTTTTTAGTCCAGTAGAATTTTTTTTTCAGGTACTCTCCAAATACAGACACAAAACATGAAATGCTTCTTTTCATGAGTCAGTCATAGAAAGCTTTTATTTCTGGACATTGGCTATTGAAAAATTCAAATGAGACCCCTCAGATTTCAAGTGAGAGAGCATAACTTCTGGGGTTCGTTTATTATTTTGAAAAGTGGGTGCAACACATATCACTAGCTTTGATTTTATATTGGATGTCAAAATGGTGTAACATCCTAGCTGATGCTGGCTGCTTGTCAACTGTATAATATTCAGTCATCCGTTACACAAAGCCATGAAATTCATTAAACAAAAAACCTACGGTTTACAAAAACAACGTTAAGGCTCCACAGTTTCCAACCAAGCACCAAAAAGCAGGGAAATTGGGAGTTAAGGCTCCCAAGCCTTAACGCCACATCCTCCCTAAGGAGGCAGAAAGTGCAAGTGAAATTCTCATTCTCCCAAAGCAGATAAACCATGAGCACAGGGTGGAGAATATGATATGCAGAGGTGACTGTGGGGTTGTGGAAAACTGATCACGAACAACTTAGGGCCACCTACTTCTCTTTTTTTGTTTAGAGCAGCCCTTCCCCAACCTGGTGCCCTCCAAAGGTGTTGGACTGCAACTCCCATCATTGCAAGTCAGTATGTCCCATGGTCAGGAATGCTGGGACTTGTCATCTCAAAAATCTAGATATGCAATTTGATATGCAGAGGTGACTGTGGGGTTGTGGGAAATGATGATGAACAACTTAGGAGCAGCTACTTCTCATTTCTTAGAGCATCTCCTTATGTTGGGAGTTGCAACCCAACACATCTGACAGGCACCAGGTTGGCGGATGTTGTTCAAGAAGAAGGGAAGGCAGAATGTAGATCTCCAGATGTTTTAGAATTCAACTTGTAAAAGCCCCTATCAGCATGGGCAGTTGTCAGGAATGCCACGAGTTGATGTCCAAAACATCAGGATAGATCTATTTTCTGCCCACATCTGTACTAAAGTATGATGTTTTCCAGCATTGTGATCAATCAAGGAACTACAAAAGAGCTGCATCATTTTAAATAAACTGTATAAACTAAATGAAACAACAATTAATGAATCTTGAATACCTACGGTAATCCGGATAGCCCTTCAGACGTCAACATTAGTTTTCAACACATGGCATAGGATGTCTGTTTCTTGAATATCAGATAAAGGATTTCTCTTACTTGTTCAGCAGTGTGAGATCAAAGGCAGAGCTACCACCTAATACTTTCATGCATCAGTATTATTTTAAAATTAAGTATGAAATGATTTTTGTCTTCCCCATAACACATAACATGAGAGTTAAAGTGCAACACATCTGGAGAGCACCAAGCTGGAGAAGGTTGACTCCTATACTTGTCTTCTCAGAAGCCAGTGCCACTGAATTCACTAGGGCTTACTCCCAAGAGGTATAGGATTGCAAACTAATCTCATCTGAAAGGTGTTCAAGACAGCCAAACTAAACCTCTTCTGCTCCTCTGTCGCTTTGATGAGATGATGTATTGTGGAGGGATTGTGGGGAATGAACAGTATATTTTGTTTAAATACATTTTTAAGAAAAAAAAACATTGGTTCTTTGAAGGGCAGGATATTGATCAAAAGTTGAAAGTGCCTGGAACATGCTCTGGTTCTAGATCTGTAATGAATAGTTCCCCTTTTGTTATCAAGCGTGCTGCTATATGCGAGATGTGTTTGAGAGATGTGTTTGAGACCCTGTATTTGGTAAGGATATGGAACAGCATTCCCCATCTTGTTGCCCTCCAGGTGTTTGAGATGACAAGTCCCAGCATTCCTGACCATGGGACATACTGACTTGCAATGATGGGAGTTGTAGTCCAACACCTTTGGAGGGCACCAGGTTGGGGAAGGGCTGCTCTAAACAAAAAAAGAGAAGTAGGTGGCCCTAAGTTGTTCGTGATCAGTTTTCCACAACCCCACAGTCACCTCTGCATATCATATTCTCCATCCTGTCCTCATGGTTTATCTGCTTTGAGAGAATGAGAATTTCACTTGCACTTTCTGCCTCCTTAGGGAGGATGTGGCGTTAAGGCTTGGGAGCCTTAACTCCCAATTTCCCTGCTTTTTGGTGCTTGGTTGGAAACTGTGGAGCCTTAACGTTGTTTTTGTAAACCGTAGGTTTTTTGTTTAATGAATAGACACTCTATCCTTGCAGTAATAATGTGAAGATCTTTGTACATGAGAAAGCTATTGCAATATTCTATAAACCTTTTGGTAAACTAGTTTAATGAAACTAGTTTAATTGAGGTATTTCTGAAAGCACAGAAGCAAAGTATTAGTTTTGTGAGATTATTTCCTAAAGTAGGCTGACCAGATAAAATCCAGGTCAGGGCTCGTGTAACTTTAACAGTTGTAGAAAAAAGGGAATTTCAGCCAGTGTTATTTGTATGCAATTAGTTCCTGGTGAAATTCCCTCTGCATCACAACAGTTAAAGTTGCATGCACTATACTAGAGTGACCATATACAAAAGAAGGCAGGGCCCCTGCAACTTTAACAGTTGTGATGAAGAGGGAATTTCACCAGGAACTAATTGCATACAAATGACACTGGCTGAAATTCCCTTTTCTCTACAACTGTTAAAGTTACACGAGCCCTGACCTGGATTTTATCTGGTCAGCCTATCCTAAAGCCCACCAGATCTGCAGTCATTGGGAAAAAATGTCAGGCCTCTTTGGAACAGAGAAGTGAGATGGGGTCTAAAGCAGCTTTGCACTACATAAGTGTTCTTGCTTCTCTGGATATCTTTCACATGTTTATGTATGTGCTCTTAAAACTAATAGCAGCTTTGTGGATGTGACTGTTTTTGATTTTTACATGGTAACAAAGGATTTGATAAGTTTAATGGGCCAAAAGAAGTCCTACAATTCCCAGCATTCCCCAGCCAGCCTGGATGGCTGGGACATGCTGGGATTTGTTGTACTTTTTCCCATCTAAATATTTATAGGATAACGCTCTAAAGCTATCCTACTTTTTTCTGCTTATGTTTTCATTAGTTAACTACATACCTGAACAACCAAATCTTTCTCCAGATGTGAAATATCAACCATACATAGGCTGACCATATGAAAAGGAGGACAGGGCTCCTGTATCTTTAACAGTTTCATAGAAAAAGGAATTTCAGCAGGTGTCATTTGTATATATGCAGAACCTGGTGAAAATTCCTCATCATCACAAAGTTAAAGCTGCAGAAGCCCTGCCCTCTTTTGTACATGGTCAAGAGGACAGGGCTCCTGCAGCTTTAACTGTTGTGATGAAGAGGGAATTTCACCAGGTTCTGTATGCATACGAATGACACCTGCTGAAATTCCCTGTCCTTTGCAACTGTTAAAGATACAGAAGCCCTGTCCTCCTTTTCATATGGTCACCCTAAGCATACACCTATGCAAAATAGGAGAGAATTTCAGGTCAGCCCTGGAAATTACTCACTGCAGTTTGGGAATATTTTCAGCAGTGTCAAAAAGTGTCCTATTCCTGCTGATTCCTGTCTCTGTTTGTCTCAATTGGCTTTGTTTATTTGGCTTTGTATATGCTACATCATCATGTAGCCAATTACCATTACTGCATAGTGTAGTGATGATATCCTGTTTGCTAAATGATCTATTCTTAGCTGGAATCACTTGCTTGACTAATCCAGGAAGAAGAAAGGATCAGCAACTAGGAAAAAATGGTGCCAAAGCAGCATCAGTTAGAGGAAACAATGGGCAGTGAATGGAATTGAACAAAACTGAGTATTCTCAGAATACTTTCTAATGTAGGGAAGTTGTGTCCTTACCTTTACAAGTGAAACAGTGGAGTCTTTGGTGTAGCTCTAGCTCAGACCCACACAGATTTCTATAATGGAGCAGAGTGGGGTATTTATTAGAATTACTTGAATAATTAGGAATCTCACAGTGTCAGATATTTATAATTCTGGAACCAGATTGGTCTATGCATTGTGTTGATTTTTTTAAAAAACAGTGGAAAATATCGTGCCCTTTGCATAAATCACATTTCGGCAAATGAAGAACCACTATGACAAAATCAAAATAGCTTTTCTGTCAATCCTGTAAAGTAGCTGGTGGAAAATACTGGTATAGAAAATATCTGGCACGAATACTACAAATTTGCCTTGGATTTGGGCTAGTTTTCTTGCTTTGAATATTGACTCAGGTCAGTACAATGCATTGAGCCATCTTGTTCCCAGTAGGTTGTTACAGATGTTTAGTCTTTATCTCCTCTATGGGCAAAGGTCTCAGAAGGAGGAAAATTTTGCCAGTGGTATGGCCATGAAGTCATACATCTGGTGAAGGAGCTTAGCACCTTGCCTGGGAAGTATCCTAAGCCTAATGAGTTAACTGTTTCAGTCTTTTATGGCCTAGAGAGTCTTTTATGGCACTTTCCAGCAGTAACTTTCCCTTCTATTAAGCTTTTCAAAATATATTTGCGCTTTGATCGCTCATCTGTGGATGCAGTTGGTGATCCCTGTTGTGTAAGTGGTGCGAATAAACTTTGCACCCTTAGCAACTGTTTTCTGCTTGAATTACTCTCCCTGCTTTGTTTTAACTCCCTTTTCCTAGTACAAATCTTCTACATTCCGTGTAAGTAGTAGGATTGCTCCAACTTGCAGACCTGTTCTTTTTACCACTTTACTATTCTTTTCAGATTGTCATGTAAAGAGAACTTTGGATATTCAGTTCTGCTGTTTCCATTGGTCATTCATCTCCGCCTTCTTCTGGGTTCCCTGCCACATTGTCTGGCCTTCAATCTGGAACAGCCACTGGCACTATAACATTTGAATTCTCTGATTTAGCCCCTCAATATACTTTGGGTTTTGCCACTCACTGGGCCCTATGTTTGTGAGAGCGCAGTCCAAAGGACTCTGATCTGGCAAGTATTTACAGTATCATCAGTTTCAGCTGACACACCTTGGACTTCTCTACCCACAATAAGAAAGACAAAAAAAAAATGCTGCTCAAGGCTCTACAGCATTGAGGTGCCCAGTGACTCAGGCAACTGAACTGGACACTGGAAATGGAGTTAGTTTGCTCACTATTGAATTCTTCTATGAGTGTAGTGCTTGACATTTGCAAAAACTTTCAAAAAGACGGTACAGTGCATAGAGAAGGAAATGAGAAAGATACGATTGGCTGCGATTTCAGTTGCAAACCTTCCCTGAATAATTCCTTTTCTTCTGATATGATCCAATTATTCCCTCTCTTTTTCCTGTTTTTAAGATATAGGTCTCATCAGGAGATGAATTACCTATGAGTTCATCATCTCTGTCCTCCAGCATAACTGCAAGGAGATCAGAAGATTTTGCTTCCGTTCTTAACTAATCACAGTTTAGGATTATGTTCAAACATGGACAAATTGTGTTTGGTCTCTCTGTTTTACTGAAAAAAGCAAACAGTAAGCCATACTTAAGATTAACTGTAGTAAAATGAAAATAGAAAGCTTCCAATCTCCTTGAGGCCGTGCCTTAGGATTGGGGAGTGAAAGAGCCCAAGCTCATGCATGTAATGTTAAACCACAGTTTAACCCAGTCTTTCCCAACGTGGTGCTCTCCAGATGTGTTGGACTATAATTCCTATTCAGCATGGCCATTACTGGCTGGGAATTATTGGAGTTTCATTAATACGCATCTGGAGGGCATCAGGTTGGAGAAGGCTGGAGTAACCATTTATATACCTGTTTTAAACCACTAGAAGTAAAGAAATGAACTCAATATTAATATATGTAGAAATGAGATCAATATTAGTATACACAGAATAAATGAATTCAGTAGTCATTTGAAATTAATATTGAAATGAATTCAATATCAGTATATGTAGAAACTAAGAAAGTAGCTTTGCAGTGCTAATGAGCCAATCATTGCTATTCAATGCAAGAACACCAGCAAGGGAAGATCAACCGGACCCAATTTGGATATAAATGCCTGCTTTATAGCTCATCTCTTTGTTATGGCTTTGAAGAACTGATTTCGTCCTTTCCCTTTTGCCAACATTATTCTTCCCTTGTGTGACTTGTCTTTTAGTTTGTAAGCCTGATGGCACAGCATGCCTCTTCTTTTACTGATGTGAGACACGCTGGGAAACAATAATTTTCTGAAAAGTGAGATAAAGATCCTGTAAATAAATAAATAAATAAATAATCAGTATGTATGGAATTTAAGGATTTTTATATTTAGCCTTTTTCATCATTTTGGATTTTTTCCATATCCATTCCCCCCGCCCCACTGCATCCTTAGTATTTTTGCTTATCCTAAAAATATTCTCTTCATTTTTTCCTGACTTCAGATATTTGTGCTGACAGCTTTGCACTAAACAGTCTCTTCTAATTTTATCTGCCACAGTTTGTACTTCAATTTCTCCTTTAAGTACACTTGTTCTATCAAGGTTCTGAAATGCCCTCCACATACCAAAAGTATTTTAGAAATCTAAGAACTCATATTACATTGGGACAGAACTGAATCATTTGTGAAACTTAAGATGAATAACCTGTGATTCACCAAGCCCTGAAATGTCTATCAAAAATACAACAACTCGGTTTCAGTGGTCTCAATAATAGTCAAAGAAAAGGTTGCATTTCATCTTGCAAGTGTATGGTTAGAAAAGGTCTTAATCTGTTATTCATCATTCTATCCTGAGTGTGGCACCAAAACATTTCTGAGAATGGGCGGGGGAGGTGGAACAGCTGCAATTGCTGCTTTAACTCCTTAAATTATTTGAGCATGGCTGGTATAACTTCTGGTCTAATTCTGCTTGACTCATTGGCTTTGTATATGCTGGTTATGGCATCATTCCAGCCTCTGAGAGTAACTTGTCTGTCTTTTAATGTTGATGTATTTTTCTGCTATGGCTTCTGGTATGTAAACAGATCAGATGAAAATGATGACAAAGATTATTTTTTTTCATCAAATGAACAAATATTGCCCTTTTTTCTTTTAGTTAAGTAACCTTTTAGGGGAATTAGTCATGCATCATTGGTTCCTCCCCTCTCAATTGCACAGAGTGATCACAACTCACTTGCAAAGTCTTCCTGTACTCAATGAACCAGTAGTAAAACATGACCCCCCATTTACTTCTCCATCCTGCCTTTGCTCACCCTTCATATTCACTGTCAGTTGTTAACCAATAATAACTCATTGTACACTGCTGATTTAAACCAGACCCAGATCTGTTAGACAATTTATTCCTGAATCACTGAGTGGAATTTTCAGACACATTTATCGATTGTATTCTTCAAACAGACAGATATCCTGAAGTCACTATTTCAGACTAAGTATTTTTAGTATTGCAGCCAAAATCATCTTCAAGACACAGCAGTGTGGCTTTATTGACAAAGCTTTACTGTCTTGATACTTGGTGAATTGTAAAACTCATGAAATTGAAAGATTTAAAACATTCTTAAAGAGTCCCAGAGAGATTGTTTGCTTTCCTGTTAAAATACTAAAAATTAAGACTGTAGATTTGTTAGAGTAAATTGAGCACAGTAATGAACTATTTTATTTAATTAGTCTGCTGCGGGTGATGATTATGTGACTAGGGAATTTACTGACTGATTTTCCTGATTCCTCCATGCTATAACTACTGATGCAGTTCCCACTCCAGTGTTCTGTTTTGCAACTTAAGGAGCAGAAGCTCAAATTTAGTGGTGACAATTAGGGATGTCCAGATTTTGTGTAATCTGTTCCACGTGTGTTTCATGGATTGCGCGTGTCATGCATTTCAGTATTCATTCACAGACAGATTCAATTTTTTCTCATTATGTAGAAAAATACACAAATAATTCCCTAAGAGGATTCACAACAATTTGTATAATTTATGTTAGTATGTAACATTTAGCATATTGTCTCCCATTCCATTCAACATGTTCCTGTGTATATTTTCCACAATAGCGTATGCCTCAGCAGAAGCTTGCATATTTTCCTACAATTACATTTGCGTAATTTTTGGGAAAGTAAAAAAATAAGATCCAAAAGTCCATCGACTCTGTGTGGCCTGATGTGGCCAATCGGCAGCAAATTCCACAGATCAGATTCTTAGAAATCCAAACTCATATTAGTCCACCTTGAATTTCTCCACCATCTCTAGTAACAATAAAGATGTTGCCTTCAATCTGTTGGGTATAGTGGTGAGTTGCAAAAAGTGCTATATTATTCATCACAGATATTGATCCTAATCAACAAACTAGACCATAAGAGCTCTTCCCTGATGCCTCATTGCAGTCTCACAGTGCATTCTTGCTTTAATTTTCTCACACCAAAGTATATAATATTCTCACATCCAAATACAAAATATGCAAGCATCCCATCAAGTGTGAAGGGTGCTTTGATTCAGAACTTAGCACATAGATTTAAAACAACAACAACCAAATATTAACTTCAGCAGTGACTGACTGTTACTTTCCAAGAAACTTGTGTGTGTATTCAGCATGTGAACCCACAAATAAAAGATAATATGATGATTAGCCTGAAGATCTGTAAGCAGTATTACAAAATAAGTTAGGATATAAAGTACATTTGGAGAGGTAGTCTTATTTATTTATTTATTTATTTATTGAATATAGTAAAATCCCTCAGTGGTTCACAATATTAGTCATAGTGAGTGACTCACAAGTCCAAATTTCCTTTTGCTTAGAGTGATGGATCCTTATGTATGGCAATTCCTTGGGCAATTTTGCTGCATTTTTATATATTGAACTAGATATTAATATTTGTAGATTTTAACCAATTATTTTCCACTGAAATTATTTTAATTGAATTTATTGGGTTGGACTTAATATGTTACTCAATCATACTTGGAATATACCCTGAAGACCAGGGACAGTTCTGGAAGTAAACGCATCAGCGCGTACATGAGTGGAGTTTCCGGAAGAAGAAGCCTGAGAAAATAGAGAGGGTGGGGTCTAATTTGTGTGACTAGGAATTGACAGCAAAAATCTGTCTTTTTCCTAAACTGGACCATTGTCTTCTCTGGAAAATAATCTGCCTGTCTGAGCTGCTGGAGTTGGCCCACAAAGCAATAACACAGATGCAAGAACAAGACGCTGGCATCAGTTTAATCCATAATATGCTCTCTTGATCCTTGCCCATCATGGCTTATTCCAGCTAGCGGGAGCTGACCAGATGGATCAGGACAGTGGTGAATGCATCATTGTGTGATGGGGTGGTCCCTACTGCCTTGAAGGAGGCAATGATATGATCACTCCTGAAAAAACCTTCCCTTGATCTAGAGATCTATGCTAACTATCATCTGGTTGCAAACACCACATTTTTGAGTAAGGTGCTTGAGAGAATGGTGGCATCTCAAATGCAGGTGCTGTTGGATGAAACTGATTGTCTGGATCCATTCCAGTCTGGATTCAGACCTGATTTTGGGATGGAATTGGCCTTGGTCGTCCTGATGGATGGCCTTCTTCAGGACAGAGCCAGGGGAGTGTGACCCTGTTACTCTCTTTGAACTCTCAGCCGCCTTCAATACTGCTGACCACAGTATCCTCCGGGACTGCCTTTGTGAGTTGGGAGTTGGAGGCACTGTTTTACAGTGGTTCAGCTCCTATCTGTGGGGTTGGTTCCAGAGAATAGTACTGGGTGACCGTACGTCAGCTTCATGGCAGCTGAACTGTGGGGTACTGCAGGGTACCATCTTGTCCCCAATGTTATTTAATATCTATATGAAGCTGTTGGGGGTGGTCAACAGGAGACTTGGGGCAAGGTGTCACCAGTATGCTGATGACACCCAGCTCTATTTCTCTGTAACATCTGAATCGGGAAAGGCTGTGTACGTTCTGAACCGGCATCTTGAAGCATTTTTTCTTTATTTGAAATTTTACTGAATATGTGTAAGAATGGGGTTATAAGAATTTATTGGCAAAGCATAGAGAAAGAAGCTTTTGGGGGGCATAGAATGGGTTTAAATGAGTGCACAAGTGATGGGGTAATGTTTTAATATTAAAGGAGCAAGTAGACATACACGCATAAACCACTGTATCAAGGGTTAGATGCTTTGATTTAGATAAGGCCTGATGAAATATGATTTGATATTGCTCAAAGACATTAGTCATAAGAACTTGTGACTTGTACCAGCCGTATGTATTCCAGTTAAAGGAACTATGTGATAGGTAGAGTTGTGGTTTAGAAAATCCCTGTGTCCAAAAGAACAGAGAAGTAAACCAGAGAGCTGACCACATGAAAAGCAGAAGTAATGTCCAGTTTTGACATCAGAAATGATGGAACATTCTGGGAAGAGGATGATCTAAATTGATGATGTGGACCAATAGACTTGGAGGTATTAGAAGGGAGGTCTTTGTCTTTGAGAAGGATATTTAAGTCTGAACACAGAGGACAAAGATGTCTTTCCTTTCCCTCGGGCATGACATCCAGGATGTTTGTCTGAGCCTAGCATGTAGGCCTCAGTGACTCCTTGGCTTTGCCTGGGAGAAATGGACGTCCCTCTGCAAAGAAGAGCTCCTTTGCAGAGTGAGTATGAGTGATGCAGAATTTGTGTGTATACAGATAATCTTTCTTCTCTCAAACCATAAAGACCTAAGCCGACTTTTCAGCACTAGCTTGAGCCTAGTTGCTGGGCCTAATACCATGGTCTTTCTTGAGAAGAGGGAAGAGTACAACACTGGTGTTGTCATTGGGGGTGTGCTTGTCATTGGGGGGATGTTTGTCTGTGTTTGTCTGTATTTGTCTTAGCTAGGGTGACCAGATCGCCCGGGGTTTCCCGGTCCTAACCGGGAAACCTAGGCCGATCCAGGCCAACCGGGGGGATGCGGGGGGAAACCGGGGTGGCTGGGGGTCACGCGGCGGTGGCAGCAAGCGGCGACGAGCAGCGGTAGACCCGGCGGCGGTGGCGGCGGAGGAGCCCGGGAAGCAGCCACCCCTTCTGGGGCGGCCGCTTCCCAGGCTCCTCCACCGCCACCGCCGCCGGGTCTGCCGCCGCCGGGTCCTCCACCGCCAGGTCCTCCACCACCGTCAGGTCCTTCGCCGCTGCTGCCGGGCTCGTGAGGCCAGAGGCTGTGCGGAAGAGGCGGGAGAGGGCTGATTACATCACTTCCGGATCCGGCCCTCTCCTGCCTCTTCTGTGTGGCCTCTGGCCTTACGTGCCCGGCAGTGGAGGACCTTGTGGCAGCGGAGGACCTGGAGGCTGACCTGGCGGTGGGCGCGGGGGACCCAGCGGCGGGGGACCTGGCGGCGGAGGAGGAAGACCCGGCGGTGGCGGGGGACCTGGGGGCGGTGGCTGACCCAGCGGGGGAGGCAGCGGAGGACCTGGCACGGGTGGCGGAAGAAGAGAACCCGGTAGGTCCAGGCTGGTGTTTTTGGGGGGGTGGCTTGGTGGGGGGGTTGTTTTGGGTGGGGGTGGGGGTGGAGGGGACCGGGATTTTGGTTTCCAAAATCTGGTCACCCTATCTTAGCAAAGAACTTGTTCTCCAGAAATCTGCCAGACTTGTGAGTATATTCTTTTAATTTGTTTTGCTGAATGGAGGTTCATCTATCTTTTTAACTTACTTAAATTGTTTTAATAAATGTTTTAAAGTTATAACAGTTTCATTAAGTTTGTGAGTCTCAGTGAAGTGGACGTGGACAAGCTGCTTGGACGAGTGAGGGGGACGACTTGCCCTCTCGATCCCTGTCCTTCATGGCTGGTCATCCAGGGAGGATATGTGGTTAGATCGCAATTACAATATATTATTAATGCATCTCTCAGGGAGGGGAGTTTTCCATCATGTTTAAAAGAAGCGGTGGTACGGCCGCTTCTAAAGAAGCCCTCCCTGGATCCCCTGGACTTTAATAACTACAGACTGGTATCAAACCTTCCATTCTTGGGCAAGGTGATCGAGAGGGCGGTTGCCTTTCAACTCCAGGTAGACTTGGATGACACTGATTTTCTAGACCCATTTCAAACTGGCTTCAGGGCAGGATACGGAGTTGAGACTGCTATGGTCGCCTTAGCGGATGATCTACGCCTGGGTATTGACAGGAGGAGTGTGTCCCTGTTGGTCCTTTTGGACCTCTCAGCGGCATTCGATACCATCGACCATGGTATCCTTCTGGAACGCCTGAGGGGATTGGGAATCGGGGGCACTGTGCTTCAGTGGTTCCGGTCCTACCTCTCGGGCAGGTTCCAGATGGTGATACTTGGGGATAGCTGCTCTGCAAAGAAGGAGCTGCTGTGTGGCGTACCGCAAGGTGCCATCCTTTCCCCAATGCTGTTTAACATTTATATGAAACCGTTGGGAGATATCATCCGGAGGCATGGGGCGAGGTGCTATCAGTATGCTGATGACACCCAAATATATTTCTCTATGCCTTCGACAACATTGTCAGCTAAGGATAGTGTGTCTCCTCTGAATCAATGCTTGGAGGCGGTAATGGGCTGGATGAGGAAAAACAAATTGAAGCTGAATCCAGACAAGACGGAGGTGCTTGCTGTCAAAGGCCGCAACCTGGGTTTGGAGGTGTGTCAACCGGTTCTGGATGGGGTTACACTCCCCCTGAAAGACTGTGTTCGCAGCTTGGGGGTGCTCCTGGATCCGTCGCTCCAAATGACAGCCCAGATAGATGCGACGGCCAGGAGTGCCTACTATCAGCTTCGGCTGATACGCCAGCTGCGCCCCTTCCTAGAGTTGGAAGACCTAAAGATGGTAGTGCACGCGCTGGTAACTTTGAGGCTTGACTTCTGCAATGCGCTGTACATAGGGCTACCTTTGTGCCTAGTCCAGAAACTTCAACTAGTTCAAAATATGGCAGCCAGGTTGGTCACCGGTACATCTAGGAGTGACCATATTATGCCAGCTTTAAAATCGCTCCACTGGCTGCCAATTAGTTTCCGGGCGAAGTATAAAGTGTTGGTCATTACCTTTAAAGCCCTACATGGTTTGGGTCCAGGTTACCTGCGGGATCGCCTTCTCCCGTATAATCCGCCCCACACACTTAGGTCCTCTGGGAAGAACTTACTGCGGTCGGCCAAGACTAGGCTGACAACTGTTACCCAGAGGACCTTCTCTTCTGCCGCTCCCAGACTGTGGAATGACCTGCCGGAGGAGACTCGTCAACTTAACAGTCTTTTAGAATTTAAGAAAGCTATAAAGACTGTTCTCTTCCGGCAGGCATATCCAGTTTAATTTTTAGAATGTTTTTAGGATGTTTTAGGATGTTTTAATGCAGTTTTAATAATATTTGTCATGTTTTAATTAGTTTTATGTATTTTATCATGTTGTTGTTCCCCGCCTCGATCTAGACGGAGAGGCGGGTAAGAAATAAATTGTTATTATTATTATTATTATTATTATTATTATTATTATTAATCATTCTGGTACTTATCTCTAGAGGTTTTACCTACTGTTGTGGGGAATAATTTAAGGGGTATTGATGCAAGGTACTGCAGGAACCCACGCTTCCAGTCAGCTATGTTTAGTACCTCTCAAGTAAAAGGTTATCAATAATTTCCCCCTACAGCCTGGATACAGTTATGGCTTGGATGAGGGCCAGTAAACTGAAGCTGAATCCCGATAAGATAGTGACCCTATGGGTTGATGGTTCCCAAATCTGGGAATTGAGGTTGCACTCCTCTGAAGGAGCAGGTCCATAGTGCTTCTGGATCATTTTTTTCACTGGAGGCCCAAGTAGCCTCAGTGGTGCGGAGCACCCATTAACAACTTCGGTTGGTACGCCAGCTACACCCGTTCCTGGATAGGGATATCCTAGCCATGGTAATTCATGCACTGGTAACCTCACAGTTAGATTACTGTAACACATTCTATATGGGGCTACACGTGTGCATGGTTCGGAAGCTGACGCTAGTGCAAAACACAGCAGCTAGAGTGCTCACGGGGACACCTAGCTATGGTAATAAAAAACCTGTGCTGCTTGCTGGCTACTGAGCCACGTACAAAGTTATGTTATTATCCTGTCAAGCCCTAAACCACTTGGGACCAGGATACCTAGCAGACCACTTTCCCTTGTATACACCCAGACAATATTTACTATCTTTAAAGGAGATCTTGCTGGTCATTCCAACATTAACGGAATGTCACTATGAATAACCTTGATGGCAGGCCTTCTACATAGCAGCACCCACGCTCTGGAAAACCCTCCCTTGTGTGGTTTGGGAGGCGGAAGATGTTATATCCTTCAGATGCGCCTTTTTACGCAGGCTTCCCTGGATTGTAACTTGTTTTGGTTTTATATGGCATTTTTAACTTTTAAATTTATTCAGATTCATTGTATTTTATGGTTTTAATTGTGAACTGTCCAGAGAGCCTTGGCTTTTGGGCAGTATAAAAATGTAACAAAATAAAGAAAGAAAGAATGATACACTGATTTGAAAAGGAAACACTGAAGTATACAAATACAACTTCCATATTTGTTTGTTATGTTAACCCCAGTAGTTCAATTTAAACATGGAATGCTAAAGTAAATCAGAAAAATGTTTAAGTCTGTTGGGCTGACATTATATGACTAGTTGAAATCTATTTTTTTTTAAAAAAAAACACAGATTGAGGATGTAGAACATACTGACTTGGGATTCCAATATGCCCTGTGGGATAGGGAAGTTTGCATGTGCTTGTTGTGAGCATAAATCTCCTTTCTGTAGGCTGCTGCGAGAAACCCCTGCACTTGTGGTCCTTGGAATGATATCTATTGACAATGTGATCTGAAACCCCATGATAGTGCTTTGAAATATTACATCTGAATAGAGAGTTTTAAAAATAGGTGCCATAGTATTTCATTATGTTTTATTTGATTTTTATCTCCCAACTCATTTGATGTCCATGACCCTTGATACACACAGATGGTTAGGCTATAGTTGAGAAAGCCAAAGAAAATATATTTGAAGTGCCTGGTGTGTTATATGATATATAATACTGGCATACGGAGCTGGCATTTAAAGACATTAGTCATAAATAGAGTGTCTGGAGAACTGTTTTTATGCATGTAAAGCTTTATAGACATCACATATTAACTTTGCATAACTTTTTTTTTTAAAAAAACCCTCCAAGCAGTGTAACTGAAGCTCTAAAGAACTATTAAGTAGGTCAGACCAATCCAATGTAAATAACCTTAGAACTGAAAGCTGTGTAGGAGTCTTACTGTATTAAGATCAGTTTGATATTAGAATAAAATCACTATTACTTTTGAAAGTGCAGTCTCCATATTTTTGCAAATGTGCACTTATTTCTGTATGGATGTGAATCAGAATATTTTTATTATACTTGTTAAATTATTTGTACTATGAAATTTTAACCTGCATTAAACATGTGATGATAATACTTTTTAAAAACACTCGAACAGAATACCTCCTCAGTAATTTATCCTCTTCAATTACACAGGTCACATTTACCCAGAACAAAGGATTCAGTTTGAAGCCTTAATTAAAAACAAACAAACATAATAGAGTATATAACTCTATTTATTAGAGTTATATACTGTCCAACTGACAAATGCCTTCAGAATGGTTTTCAATAATAAACCCCTAAAACAACGATAACAATAAAAATGTCAACAATTAAGATATGAAAAACATTAAAAATATTAAATGCCAGCAGTAAAACTGACACTAGAGATAGCAAATTAAAGATTAAATGCCTTCTGGAAGAGGAAGTCTTAGCCTGGTGTCCAAATGTATATGATGAAGACACCAGGCAGATCTGTCTGGGAAGGGCATTCCACAGATGGGTCACCACTACAGAGAAGGTTCTTTCCCTGGTAGCCACGTGTTGTGTTGTTGTGGGCAGTGCTAACCAAGAAGAGCCTCTGAAGATCATCTTAACAGTTGGGCAGGAATGTATGGGAGACAGTGCTCTTTAAATTAGACCAATCCTAAACCATTTAGGGATTATAAAGTCAGCACCAACACTTTGAACTGAGCCACTGAATGCCAATCAGTGCTGTATACACAGCACTGAATAATAAGATTAAAATGACCAGTCTCCGTATGAAGCTTGCTACTCTATTTTGCATTACTTTGCATATTGATGAGGCCTTACACCATCCCTCTAGCCAACTTGTCACAGTGGCTTCATGTACATGTTATAAAGCACAGACGACAAAAAAACCCTCAAGGGACCCTTGAGGGTCTAACTGTTCTACTCACCTCTCAGTATGCAGAAGCCTAGGAGCATTTTCTTCTGGCCAGAAACTGTGATATCCCTATGCCACCCCTACAGCTAACCATGTTTACTTGGATGTAAGTCCCATTGACTTAAGTGAGGATTACATTTTGTTCGTTGTCATATATACATTGGTTGAACAACAGCTCACCTTAACTTCCAATAGGCCTTACTTTGCCTTTTGATCAGTAATTATTACTTGTACTTACAAAAAAGGTGCCATTGTTTCCTCTGATCGTATTGTGCCAGCAGGACCTCCCAATAGTGCAATGGAGAGATAGCACTTTGTAAAAGTACCCCCAGAAAAGAGCAGAAATACTTCTCTCCTGATTGAGATGGATCAGTCAAGTTCCCATCTGATCTATCATGTTCTGGAAATGAGCATTTCTGCTCATTCCAGATTACTTTAATAATTGCTAGCTCCCTGTTAAGTGCTGGTGCATTAGCAGCATAGGATACTGCCCAAAACTACAATATAACTAGAAATACAGTATATCTCAACATAGTGGAGAAGACTGTGACTAGGAGACCTGTGGGCCTGCTCAATATGTTGTCCAGGTGCTAACTGGACAGGCCCTGGCTGCAGGACCTACCTCTTCCTTCTTATGGTCCTATATCTTTAAACTAGGATTCCTTCAAATAGAGACTGTCCAACAGGAGACTCTGTAAATTAGGACACATGATCACCCTACCTTCAAAATGAATGTTAGTAGATTGTTGTAATCCACAAACCCCCATATGTATTCACTGAATGTGTGAAATGAGCTTAGATGTTATCTGCATGCTAGAAGGGAGGCACAAAAATTGAATGCTAGCCCAAGGAAATGATGGTATCAAGGTCCTGTTTCTTATGGAAATATTCACATGCATGTCCTGCCCTGCACTCTCTAAAAGTAAAATAATTCCTTTTTAATTGTGTATCCAGCAATTGGTGCCAGTGCATCAATTATCTTTCTGTCAATTCTCCTAATTGGCTACTGCTATACATCCTCATGGCTGTACTGTAAAACGAATAATGGTATGTTGGCAGCCTGAGCCTGTGGAAGCTTTGTTAGTTTCATCGCTACACAAGATAAAGAAAAAAAAGGCTGATGACTGAGTTCCTTCTATAAACAATGGAGAAATTTGGCAGGATTAATGGGTTATGAAGGGCTTTTGAAGGGCTTTCTCTCTGCCATATCCAATACATTAGGAATATTATAACATTATGAATGAAAACTGAGAGAAAGCATTGCACATGTATTTTATGAACATTCCGGTCTATGGCTTTAAATTAAAATAATTGAGCTTTTCGCCTTTTTCTTCTAAACATTGCTTCCTTTCCATTATTTTACCCCAGTGGTTAGTAGCAATTGAACTGTGTTCTATATTCACTCTATAAAAGTGAAGGCCTCGGTACTATCATTTCAAATTCAAGTAAAACTCACAGTATTTTAAAATATCCATGTGGATTTTAATGGATGGTTGGACTCTTCTAAAATATATTTTTAAATGGCAAAGATGTCTATTTATATCTTGGAAGGAAGAAATAACTTCACTTGGATTTTAACCCTGTTCCATAGATTTTGGGCATTTCAATCCTGAGTATTAAGCAATTGTTCAGAAATCAACTTGAGAAATAACTTAACCGAACCATTTCTGATTTTGGTTAATCTGAGGATTAAATACACAAGTAGATAAGCTCTTCCAATTCTATTCAGGTTGTTTCTTCCCTGTAGTTGTATTAGCAACTTTAGTTTGATCCATAATAAACATTTAAGGATCTATTTATAGTTAATGCATTTGCACACAAAAGCAGATGCTTGCTATTTACTGAATGAAGACAGTTTTCCTCTGTGAAGACATTCTTCCTAACAAAATGAGCTTAGATAAAAATAAACTTCTCAGAAGTCCTGTCTCAGTTTTGCTTTCAAAGTTTCGCATTAATACTGAGTGACCGCAGGCAAAAATTCCTGTATATTTATAGTATTGATTAAAACTTTCTATTTCTTTTGACTATGTTTCAAGATATTGTTCCTTTCCATATGTAAAACAAAACAAAACATACTTTATTAACAATACTATATTGCTGGTATTTCATGAGAACCCCAGTGTGACTTTAAACAATAGTGGAAGAAATATTGAGTAAGGGAGAGCCAGTGTCAATGGGTTGGGTGAGCCTGGTTGATCATTTGTAAGAATCCTGAGAGAAGGCTGTTGAGTAAGGGAGAGCCAGTGTCAGTGATGTGGGTTTCCAAAACAAGTTTGGCAAATTTCCCAGTGCCTTAAATTGATTGAGAGTTCATCTGACATGCTGCACTTAAAATTAGTAAACAAACAACTGAATGTTACATGGTTTTACAAACAGGGAATAGCTATAGCTAAACTGGCCAAATTAGCTCAAACAATCATTAAAGTCCCAAAATGTAGAGTTTATTTTCCAAAGATTTTTATTCTCAAATCACACCCATGCATATTCATTACAAAAGAGAAAAATGTGTTGGTTAATATACCCACGAACATTGGGGAAATTATCATTTGCCAAATAAGAAGGTGAAGATGGCACTATGGGAATGAAAGAACAGGGGATTGGAATGCTATACTACCAAGGAAGTGCAGGTGATGTGACAGTGGTCAACTGTGAGGGTGGTAATGGTTACATTTAAGAGGAAAGGAAAAGAACTGGAGCAGGAGTGGCTATAATGACCTGAACCCAAAGGACTTCACTTTCTGGTTGGATGCCCAAAATTAGAAAAATGCTGTGGGCACAAACTTCCCTTAGGTTTCTCAGGTTTAATTCCAAATTAAAGTTCAGTTGAAAAGTGTAAGGAGAACTCTTGCTCTAGAAACATATAATAGGCACCACAGTTGGAATATAGAATCATGGCGGAAGGAGTAACGAGGAAAGTTATTAAAGCCAATGAGATCCTGGGTTCTCAGTGTGAAGGATGCCCAACCACAAAAAATAAACAAGTGGTCAAACTCCAAGGCAGTTATAGGGTTTGAAACAATGGGAACAAAGAGCTGAATGGCTCAGAGGAAAAAGGCTGGATGTCAAAAGAAAGGGTTCTGGGAAATTAATAGAAAGTTCAGAGAGGTTCCTTTCCCCTTGCTTAATTTTTCATCTGTGACTATACAGAGTAGCATAGCACAATATTCAAAACAAAAGTGTGTTTAGATAAGGCTTGACCTTGCTGACCAGACTAAGAGGTGGGGATGCTTCTAGATTGGGCCATTTTTTTCCTACCAGGACTTTAGATTGGCCAGTTCAAAGGGATCTTCATGGGTTAGATGGCTGACTGGTGGCATGGCTATCAGGTAGGTATTTGCGTATTTCCGCAGTTACAAGAAAACTCTTTAATCAAAGAGGAAGTAGATACATTTTATGGCTGCTGTGCCTCTCTGATGGTTTTCAGTCTTTACAACGTTCTTGGCAGCGTTTTAGGCTGTGCCTTCTGGAATCAAAGGTGTTAGGGTGATGGCAATTAAATACATAATGCACAATACATGTATCAGAGAGCCAACATGTCTGAAGCTCCTCTGTAACAGACTGGCACACTTTTCTCTGAATCTGTATAGTGTAAGTTTCCTACAATTTTGAAGATAGTCTTTTGTATACAAACAAGCAGCAGTTCTGGAAATGCTCTTTCAAGTGGAATAGACACCCAGTTTAGAACTGTCTTATAAATTTGTGTGCTTGACTTAATAACTTTTTCTTCATGTCTCATTAGAAAGTCAATAGAGTGCATGTGATTATGACTTCATTTTCACTTATTTTTAGAAATGGGGATGTTGTCAGAAAGGGGGCTGGGAAATATGGTATAGAAAGGATGATTTTACAGTTCAAAATCTGTTCTGAAGAACATTCCTGTGTTCAAGATGAAGACATTGCATTCTATCTTACCTGCATGCCATTTAGTTTCTGATCCATAATAAAGAAATGGTGGAAGGAACTTACTGTGCACAGTCTCATGATTTTAAACTAGGGATGTGTATCGTATTGTTAAAATGTACGATAACGATACAATAAGGTTGTTATCGTGCATGTGTTTAATGATGATGATACAATAGAAAAACCTACAATAATCATCAGAGACAATAATTTTCGGGCGATTTTATCATTTTATCGGACTGCCATATAAATATACCTGTAACTTCTGTATTTTAAAAGTTAGAGGCTTGAAACTTGGTCACAGTGCTTATGGGGTATGCCTAAGTATGTGTATGAAATTTGAGATCGACCCCTCCAACCCTCGATTTTATATGAATTTATTAAAGATCGTTTCAGTTCTGACGGATCAGAATGACAGCTCGCCACGTGCGTTCATTCAGACCTGTCAGAACGGAAATGATCTTTAAAAAATTCATATAAAATTGAGGGTTGGACGGATTGATCTCAAATTTCATACACATACGTAGGCATACCCCATAAGCACTGTTACCGTGTTTCAAGCCTCTAACTTTTAAAATACAGAAGTTATAGGCATTTTTTTCTTTAAAAATAGGGCTGCAAAAAATATTGTTTTTTCACGATGATTATCATGAAGACGATATGGTTCACCTACAATATGAATGAAGACGATAATTTTTTTTGGTCCGAAATGACAATAATGATAAACAATGATATTTTTTGCCGTGCACACCCCTATTTAAAACTGCTCCAAAACATACCCATTTTTCCTTTCCATCTACCAGTTGCTAAGAAGTAGATGAGTATTTCTGTAAAACCTCAAGATATGGAAAACCAAGTTTCAAATGAAGAACAGCTTCTTTGCTAAATAGAGAGGCAAAATAAATAGAAATAGCTATTTTAGTTTTGTTCCTTCGAACAATAAATTAACTAACCAAGCAGTGCAATGGTTAGAAGAGCTATGAATTATGTAAATAGTACTTGAGGTAGATATAAAAGAAGAAATGCTTGTGGTTATTCATTCTGTTGAAGAAAGATAAGAACATCTTAATCCATTTTATAATCACATATAGTTCTTATACTTAAGAGGTTTACATAGCCTCTTGAATAACATATGAATACCTGTCCATAAATTTTAGTAACAGAAAAAAGACGATTCCCTGTCGTCTTTATATGTGGCTTTCAAAGGTGTTACTTTAAAACTTGTAATCTCCACAGCGCTTAAACTATAGGTATTTCTATATGGCATCCCTGTCCTATCTGTATTTAAATCTGAATTGCTGAATTTCAAATTATCTCTTTTCATGAGCTCCCCACTGGAGTGGTGATGCTCATGAAAAGCTGCATAAGAAGTTGGGGAAAAAGCAGGAGTATGCCACATTTGGTTTCTATTTCAGAATATAGCAATTTTTGTACTTTTCTTTGTATCTGCACTGTTCCCTATTTTTTACAGTAACAATCTATCTTGTGCTTTCTCTTCCTTTGGCTGTAGAGATAAGTAGAAGACAATAGAGTATTCCCTTTTTTGGTGAAGACAACACCCAAGACTTCAGGTTTCTTTGTATTTATCTGCTTATTTATTAATTACAGTTTGAGCAGGTATTACAAGGGGATGTATAGTTTTTCACATATTAGTTATGCAAAGTCTGGATCGCTTTTTAAAATATACAGTCCCTTTTCTTAGAAGGCAGTGTTTTGAAATCGAAGGCTTTGATAGAACACAACTAAAATTATGGGAGTAAATTTAGAATTGTGGAGGTTAGAATATGAACTCCCAATTTAGACAGTCTCACATCATTATAGGTTGGGCCCAGATTTGGACATGTATATAATGGGATTAGCCTCCAACACTACTCACCTCCCTTGCCACTCTCCCCCTCCTAAGCAATAGCAAAAACCCCTTGAGAAGGGGAATGGGGGTACCAATAGGAAGGACTTGCTAAAGACAGGAGAGCTTTGCTTTCAGGTCTCATTCTTAACAGGAAATGAAAGTCCCAAAGATGTTCATGAGTTACATTTTTAGATGAGGAGGAGGGGATTCAATTTGGGAAGCAGAGGAATCCCATTCTCCTTGGAAGGAAATTATATCCCTGACCATACTCAGGACAGCATCATTTTCAGTCAAGAAAATGCTGACAAGGTTACTCCTGTCTCTAGTGAGCTCTCCTCATCCCTGCTATTGCCCAATCCTTCTTAAAAGTAGATCTCCTTGCTTGGGAAGGGAGCATGGTGTGGAAGGGAGATACTTTACCAATTTGCTTCTCCCCTGAACTTTGTTTTAAAAATTCAACAAAGGACAAATGGTTATTTTGAGCATTATTTAGGAAAAAAATTAAAATGTAACCAAATGGGGGTTTTGCTCATCACTAGTTCTTCGTGATTTCTTAGCTTCATTAAAATAGGTTTTGTCCAGGAGAGGAAGGTTTTTTGAAGTTTGTTAGAATGGCGACCAGGATAACATGCCTGGTAACCAGTGCGTAGCAAAAATCCTGATGACAAAGGCAAACAATTTTGGAGGTCTTCCTTTCTTTCTTTTTTCGTGTGTTTGTTTGTGTGTTTGTGTGTGTGTGAGAGAGAGAGAGAGAGATTAAAGGCAGAAGGTGATATGTAGGGAAATATTATGAAGACCATGAATCCAACATGGGCGAAAGGCTTTCTTGATGGTGGCCCTTCAATTGTGAAACACTCTCCCTACTGAGCTCCACTTGGTGCCAATATTTTCATCCTATTGGCACCATTTAAGAGTTTCTTCTACTCCTGGGCGTTTGACAGTATAGGATAAGATTTTAAACTGGTTCTGTGATTTTTTATTGTGTTTTTTATTGTTTTATAATTGTATTTTATGTTTTATATTGTATTTTTATTTTTTTAATCTTTTGTAAACTGTACAGAGAGCTTTGGTTATTGGAGTGTATAGAAATGTCAATAAATAAGTAGAGTTCCCATTCCCCTCTCTGAATTTTCATGAACACTTGCTTATTAACAACTTGATGGTCTGTAGCATGAACTGAATTCCCTTCTTGTGTTCAACTTTTGCCAAGGTCTTCAATGTTATTGTCAGACTTTAGGCTACCATCCAGAAGAGGCACAGGAAACACTTCTATAAAACGTACTTGAGAGTATGTCCCATTGAACTCAATGAACTCAGTAGAACTTTCTTCTTCATAGATATATATAGGATTGTAATTAAAGTGGTTAGTATGGTAAACCAAGGATAGAGTTTAGTTAGAATTTTTTAAATTTTACCTATTGGTACCCATTCAGGGTGGCTTGATTAGACTTGGTGGCTGTTCCCTAAGCTTCATTCTCCCCTTGTATTCTTTTTCAAAACCAGTGTAGCTCATGAAGCCACCACGCAAATGGCAAGGTGCCTGTTCCTTGAACACTGCAGTTGCAAGGATGCTCTTGAAACAAAGGAGCCTGGAGGAAGAGAATCACTACAACTAGCAATTCATGCTCTGGCAGGTCTGCCTGCAGATAAGGGCCATTCTGTTCCTTCCTCAGTCAAATCTGTCCCTTGAATGTAATATTTGGACACATCCCATCCTATCTTGCTCTCTTTATCACAAAAAACAAATGTTTTACATTTCTGCACTATTTTAATGAATCTTTAACAACGACAGGGAAAACAGAGGAGAAAGGGTATCGTGACTATTTATTTTTTGTTTATTCATAAGACATATTGAGTTTCTATCCATAAGGTTTCCAAAGCAATGAACAAAAACAACTAATCTCCTAGACATCCTGTTCCTTGCATTCTGCTGAGGCTAAATTAAAGAGCAGATGGGAAAAGATCACTTTCATTCAGATACCATATCACATCCTGCCATGGCAAGACAGTTGGTGTAGAGGATTTTTGCTTGGCCTGTTCCCAGCTTTTTGCCTTGGTGAGAGGATGGTTTTAAATAAAACAAATGGAATCTTTCTAACCAGTCTACATAGCAGCAAGTTCTGGGGCTCATTGCGTCTTCTGTGGATGCACATTTGTTGTGGTAGAATGTGAATAATGTGTGTAACCATTTAAAAGATAAGTATGATATAATTAGATTTTTTCCCAAGATTTTTTTTTCTAGTATTCTGTAAAAGAAATCTCTTTCATTTTGGACAAAATTGACATGCTACTATAATGATGTTGCTGTTGTCAGTGCATTCTGGCTGCAGTTCTATACAAACTTCCCTTGGATATGAGCTGAACAAGTAGGAGAGAAATCCAGTTGAACTTAATAGGGTCTACCTCTCCATAGACATATATAGGATTGTACTGTCAGTGGGTCACATTCTAGAATAGGTAGATCAATATGTTTTCCCCATTTAAATTATATCAAGAGGCAATTTAAAAGTTTAATTAAAGGTGTCAATAATTGTTGATCATTATACATAGTGAAGTAGATCACAGGACTCGAAAGTGTCAATTGACTCGTGAATAAAAGAAAGGAAATAAAGTGAATCAAGGCATTTCTGAGCTCTGTAAGTAAGTTTGCAAGTGGGATATTGATCTATTTGCTTTTGTGTCTCTGTGCTTGACTAGTCAATTATTTACACATCAACAAGACACTAATCTTCCATAATCAGCTGAATGGAGAAAGATGATTTTGAGATTTTTAGTGTTTTGCTTTGAGGCCTGAGGAACTGATAAATAGTTCACTATTTTGGAAAATCTGGCTAGATAATCTAATAGGGCTATTTTTAAAATGGGCATTTTATAATAGTGCCCCTAGCAATCTGATACACATGACCTATTTTTAATTCAGATATGAAATATTTAAATTGTTTTTATGCTGTAAGAGATTTTGTGATCGTGCAACTCCAGTATTTTGTTTCTCTCTATGGTGGCTCTGAACTGAATCAATGTTTGTATTCACATCCCATGAATTTGAGGTGCTTTCATTATTTTTAGTGAACTGGAACCACCTATCAAGTACTTGTTATCCAGTAGTTTCCTGATTTTTTTTCCTCTTGGCTCAATGAGTTCCAAAGTAAATTCAAAATGGAATATCAAATACTTTTGGGTATAATAAATAGGTGTTATTTAAATTTAAAATGCTCAAATCTACCACCATACATTTCCTCCTATACTGAGGACTCTGAATTGGTAATGGCAATTTTGATATGAGCTGAAAAATTCAGAGAGATCAAAGGCTAAAAAAGGGAAAGTAAAGGAGAGGCAGAATTTAAACATTTTAAGCTAAACGGTTTAAGCTGATTATGATGATGAATTGATATGTTCTCTTAATATTACTTGGCTCTCCCTCTACTGTCTTTCTCACTGAGCATGTTGTCTTACATGACCACTCAGGGAGGAGAAACTACAAGTCTTATACATTTGGCAAACTGCACAGGAAACTGGAGCATTAAGCTATTCTTTTATGGTTATGATAACTATTAATCATATACACACTGGTTTTATGGGCTGTGAAACACTGATGAAAAGACAGTCCCAATTGTCTTTCATATAAAAAAAACCTCATGATTTAGCTTGAGCTGCATTGGAATCAATCAATCAATCAATCCTAGTCACTTTTAGGAAATCATTATTTGCATATAGACAGTTATTCTGTACAGAAAAGTAGGCGAGGGAATAAAATATGTGTATCACAACTCTGTAGCTGTGTTTGGACATTTTGTTAATAGTAAACTATGTTTCACAGAATCCAATGTTTTCTTCTTTTCCTGCTTTTGTGGTTACAATCAAGAGCAAAATTAAATATTGATAATCCTTATTTTCTTGCAATGATTTTTATTTTTACTTTTTAATATAATCGTGTAAAGTGCTCCTGCTTTTTTCTACCTTCATGGTGGGAGGGGGAAATCTTTTTCAAAAACCCGAGCTTTGGTCATCCTGTAACTTTAAAAGCACAGATTGTACCCGCTCACATTTCTAATTGTAGTGAGGACTGGCAAGCAACACAAAGAGATTCTTATTGCACATTAACTTATTGCACTTTATCTTCTAACCTCAGTTAAATTTCTTGAAGATTTACAGTTAAGTTATATTAAGTTACCAACCATACTTGATTGAAATGAGAGACAACTCTATCTGCTCTTTGACAGGTGCCATGCTTAACTGTTCTGTTTTATAGCCCTCTTATTTAAAAGGATCAAAACAAGTTTGCGAGACTGAAACATGGTACTCTGTTGTCCTGACGATGAAATAATCTATTTGCAGTTGCCATGAAGTCAGCTAATCCATGATGAAGCAAAATAAAGGATGTTTGGCATTTGGACAGAGTAAGTTTAGAAATGAGTTTGGGAAACAAAAAATGCAACTGAGTTTGACTATCTGTTATGCATTCCCTTAGAAATTATTATTAAATCCACATTTATTTTGCTCTTGTTCGTTCTTATGCATTTGCCGATTATTTGTTATTTATTTAATCAATTTATAAACTATTGACTCTATCTAAACTGATACCTTGAAATGGTTTACAATGTAACAGTTTAAAATACAAAATGCCCCCAATTAAAACATTTAAAAACAGAATACAACATGTTACAGCTACAGACATTTAAAACAACAACAACAAATAACACATTCTCAATGAAAACATTTTAAATCAGAAAACTGATAATCAAGAAACTGGACAGCACAATCAGTTAGGGAAAGCCTGAGTAAAAGACAGGTCTTTAACTTGCACCAAAACATGCCACAGTTGGTGCCTCCCACATGCAAAATGTTTACTAGGATTGTTGCCTTGTTGCATTTAAAGAAATGCCTTTCTGGAAAGGCTCATGTATCTGTTTTCTTGTGGGTAGAACACAATCGGCAGGGTCAGTTTTTCTTTTTCTTTTTTAAAATGTTTTTTTTCTTTTAAATTTCATACAGAAATTAAAAAGGCAAACAAAAAACAAAAAAAAACCTTAAACATAAATATCCCTCTCCTCCCCCTTCACAGGAAAGCAGTGATACTATTATAACTATCACAAAGTATATGTATTAAATATATATTGATTGAGGTCATCTGGTGATGTGTACTAAAAGTGTAATTGTTATGCTGATGACACCTACCTCTCCTTCTCCTTTTCGTTGAGTCCAGCTGAGGCACTAGCCCTATTCAGGCTTTGAGCAAATATATGAGGTCTTACACAGGAGGGGCTCAGGGGCATGCATGCCAGCCCCCCTCCTCTGTGTCTCCATGTATATACTTCAGCATTTGAATGTTCATTGATTTCAGTGGGCCTGCTCTAAGACTATGTCTGGATTCAACCCATGCATCATGTGTTTGTGTATCAGGATAATCAGTTTTACTATCACTTGAACAGCATTTGCCTTAAAACTAGTGGTACAGGTATAATGGAACATTTAGAGTTGGAAAATATTCATTTTTCTATGCAAAGTAGGCTAACTAGCATCAGAAAAGTTTCAATTTGCATTAGAAAAGTTTCTGTTGTCCAATAGAGTGATCTAATGTAGCATGTTTATTTTACTTGTATTTAGTAAATAACAAAGGTTTAAAAATACTTCATGTTAATTTTTTGTCTCAGAACAATACAATTGGCCTGAAATATTTGAGGGGGGAAATTAAAGCACACTTAATGTGATTTAAATGTTATATTATCTAGACATTTTTATTGGAATACTTGTAAAAAATGAAAAATAATAGCATGTACTTCCATTACATTGTTTAAATTATAAGTGAAACTGCCAAATATGCCTAATATTGTATTTGCAATTGGCACCCATTCATTGTTTCTAATGAACTTATGAAATGGAAAAACACTGTTAGTTTTGAGTTATGATCTTCTCCTGTTCCTCCTCCTCCTTCTTACAGTTATTTGCAGACATTTCCAGATTATCTTTTGCTCTGTTTTGAGCAGCCCTTCAGGGCAGTTGGTGTATGATGTATTGCAGAACAAAAATAGCTTGACTATTCCACCCCAGGGCTTGATCTTAGTTGCTTAGTGAAGAAACACTCTTGAGTAGCTTTGCCTAGTTTATTTTCATAACATTTCCACATGTAGGTTAATTCAAAGTGATATAATGACTTGAAAGAAATGAATACTTTCCACAGCAGTATGATACCTATTTGTTTTTAATCATATGTGTTGAGAGATGTTTTGAAAAGTTGCTTATCATATATGATTTTTATATTTTCCATGAATATATTATATCAGGCTTTGTGTTTTGTCTTTTAATTTTCAATTTATATGTTTTTAAATAAATTGTAACTTGTAAAACCCATAAGGACATGAGTTCAACAGCAATTGTTCCCCAGCGATTAGTGTACATTGGCATATTGCCCCTGATAATGGAAGTAGCATGTAGCCACAAAGTTTAATAGCCACTGATAGCCTTCTTCTCCAGTTGACCCTGGAATATTTGTAGAAGTTGTACATTGTTCACATCTTCTGTAATGTAACCAGGCATTTATTTCTTATACAAGTAGTGTGCTGTCTCCATGCTTAAGTGCCCTGCTTATTGACACTTTCCAGCAAGCCTCTTCTTTTAATCCAACAAATCTTTATTAAACCGTCTTCTTTAACAAAACAATAAAGAATGGTAGCTTACAGTCCACAAGAAACTAAATAGGTAATCTGGTGGGAAATAAATAATGGATGCTGGATGAAAAGGGGTGAGGCCTGGTAAAAAAGGAGTGTGCTCTGCCAGGTCCTCTGGGCCTCTTGTCTCTTTTCTGACTAGGT
Source organism: Anniella stebbinsi (assembly GCA_029215795.1). NCBI lineage: Eukaryota > Metazoa > Chordata > Lepidosauria > Squamata > Anniellidae > Anniella > Anniella stebbinsi. The sequence goes on from JARDYH010000002.1 coordinate 189,205,423, forward strand.
CTAAAATGAGAAAAATCTCCCACCCAAAGGGAAGTCCTTACTAATCCATTCCAGACTGCTAGGTTCCAGCTACAACAGGCCTGGCTAGCAAATCCTTAGTCTCTCTACTTTAAAGAGCTGGGGGCAACTCAAGTAGGGCACTTAGACACTGGATATATGATGTGGATTGCGAGATTGGAGGTATGAAGGGGTAACCTTATAAGAGGTCATGTGGAAGGAAATGGAACATGAACCAATGCTACAAGTAGAATAGGAGATATTTCCAAGAAAGAGAGATGTCTTAATATATATATTATATTCATATAATATATGAAAAAGTAAATTGGAAAATAAGGAACTAGCAGATAAGGGAAGGGAGGACACTCGGAGTGGAAAGCATATAGATACAGGGATAGGAAGAGGTCGATTTAAGGAAATGGGAAGTATAGGCAAGTGTAGATTAGCCAATAATTGAGCAGACCAGGCAATGGAAGTAAGAGAAAGAGCCTAGCCTACATGAGGTTAGTCTACTCATAGCCATGGGTGGTTGGCCACTTTATTGAGCACTTCTCACTAGCTGTGCCAAGAGCTGTGGATGCCTTATCCCATTAGGTAATGAGGGGTTAGAAAGGAAAGGGATATCCTATGAACCCTTTTGTTAGTGTTGAACAAAAATAAGTCCAGGCTCTTTTCCTAGGAGATATGCCAATTCCCACTAAGAAGCACAGACTCCAAAGATCCGGTCCAACACACTTTTATTATGTTCAGCTGAGCAGGTGCACTCTAGCAAGCTGCCAGCTCACCAGAGTCACACCTAGGGGCACACAAGCCCCCCCTATATACTTTTACAGTAAGCACCCTATGTCATTGCTTTATACAGCGCAAGCACAAGCAAAACTCAATGCACTTCAATGTGAGCCACCGCCCTTTGGGCTACTGCCAAGGACCACCTTGTTCATTAGCTCATTATTGCGCCTACTGGGACGAGATATTAGTTCGCTCTGTACTTCTGGGGAATGTTCTGGTTCCAGCCAAGGCCAAGTTAGGCCGAGTTAGACTGTTCTTCGTTTCTATCTGCTACATGCATAGGCTGCTCTCGGCTCCGAACAAGCATTCCCAGCAAACAGTCCCATCATTCTATGCGAGTAAGCAAAAGATGGCTTCACTTTGGCTAACATTAGGTTACAATACTAATAGGCTTGTGGATTCTGAACAGTAAAATGGAAAAGAGAGCATGCGGACCACACTTAGGAGATACAGCCCTAATAGATTTAGTTTGTTACTAAAGGCTTTTAGCCATAAACTGTTATAGGTGTCCTTCTGAAGTAGGTATGAGTAGCCCGATGATATATTAGAATAAAATGATTTTAATCAAAGCCTGAAAGCTAAAGACCAAAGCCCAATCTACACCAAGCACAATATAGCACTATGAAAGTGGTATGAAAGTGATATATAAACTGCAGGAGCCACGCTACTGCTTTATAATGGTTTGAAGTGCACTGACAACTATTGGGGCCCATTGACACATACCATATACCTCTTCCATACTGCTATATCCTGCTTGGTGTGGCTCCTGCCTTTTATATACCGTCTTCATTCCACTTTCATAGTGCTATATCCTGCTTGGTGTAGATCTGGCCCAAGCCCTGCTTTCAGGGGTAGAGAGAGAAACCAGTTTCCAGATGTATAAGAGCTGCTGACACACATTTGGACACACTAAAAAGTAATTCTAACGGCAATTTCCATTTAAGTTTTGTGTAGATGCAGTCAGGTTTACCTAAACTGATGACTCACGGAGCAGGGAAAATATGTGATGTCTGCCTTTGAATATGTACAGTTGTAAATAAGTGTGCGTGTGTGTACTTTACTAGTGGAAGCCACACTGGTACACTTCAATCAAGGCATGGATTCAAGGGATCAGAGCCTTATGTTTATAGAACTGTGAAATACATTTTTTTTTTTTTGCTAAGCATGCTTTTTGCCAGTATAAATTTGACACACTGTTGGTATTCTCAGAAATAACATTCACTGGTGATGACACAGTGTATTAGGAAACTACTGTTTAGATACTGGATTTGACCTGACAAATAAATTCCCTTTTGCTAGGAATTGGATTATCATCAGATCCCCCGCCCCCGCTTTTCCACACCAGTAATACTTGAACACAAAAGAGGACTTTTGTATGTTTCTAGTTTGTTTCCCTAAATAATGTCCATTACAATAACACTAGTTTGTGTACAGGGCCATTAATCAGGAGTCAGGTGTAAGGTTTCTCTAGAGGCTGGAAACAGGTGTTCCTGCTTAATGGTTAGCTGCACAGTCAGTTCTGCAATCTGCATGCACAAATTGTACATTTCCCAATGCATTAAGGCCCCATTTTCTAAAATGCTTGATTTCACATATATAAAATCCATTTTAATCCACCTAATGGGGTGATATGATATTATCCTAGCATGACTGTGAAAGCTAGGTTGGAAGGGTGCTAGTGGATTTAAAAATCCATTATGCATATTCTGCCGATTATATTTATGATTGCCAGTTTTTCCCATAATCTTTTCCATTTGAAAGAAAAAAACATTCCATAGTAGGTACAGCTTCTTCTGTTCCCCCATCTCTCTGCAGTAATACAAAATGATAAGGTGAAGCTGCAAAATTCACTCTTATATACAGTTAATAAAGGTACAGAGGCCAGTCCTCTGTTGCATCCGTTTACTATAACCTGAATTAGTTCAATAAAATAATTTGTCTCAATATTTAAATTCTGCTTCTACTTTTCATTTTTACAATTACATCATCATGCCTTCTAATAGCAAATCCAGGTGTTTGAGTGCTTATTACTTTGGAAGGGAAATGCGGCATCAAAAATAAGGGAGTGGTTTCTACATACTTGGGAGACTCCTTAGATTTACAGAAATATACACCTTTGTAAATTAAAAACAAAGAAACACCCCACCACACCCAATGGTCTGAAAAGGCTTCTGGGTTTCTACACTTACACAATGTTGGGCCTAGGGATAAAAAAAATTAGTGTAATTTGCCATATTTGAAGATAGAACTAAATTGAATGTTAAAGGCAGGAACTGCTGTGATATGTGGAGACATTTCAGGAAGAAGAAAAGGAAAAAAGCACCTTTTTTCTTTGCCACTGTCTAGAGAACCTCCCACCATGTAGCAAGAAAATGCTTAGATTTAGGATTGGTAGCCAGTCCCATATATATATATATATATATATATATATATACATACACACACACACTTATATCCTACCATTCTGGTGCAAAACCTTCACTCAGGGTGGCTTACATTTTAAACAACGATTTTATTTAAAAACAACAACAACAATATAAAAATAATCAACCAAGGAGTCAGGCTCAGCAGTTTAATCCAACATAAAAACTTTATCTGCCACATATAACACAAGCCTTCCAGAATACAATAGACTTTAGTAACCAATGAAACACAGCAAAGGAGGGGCCAGACATACTTTTCAGCGTAATCTGTTCTGAAATCGCTTTTTGTACACATGCTTTTTGTATTTGTGTAGGCATCACCCAGCACGTTGTCCAACATGTCTAAGATATCTTTGGTTTTGGGAGTGTCTGCATGGACAAGGGTCTGGTGGGAGGTAGGAGCAAGAGGGATCTTCACAGTAGATTGCTTGCCTATCTGTCTTTATTATAATTGAAGCTCATGACCTGCATGTCCTTTACTTCAGGGGTGGGTAGAATGTAGATCTCCAGATATTTTGGAGTTCACCTCCCAGAAATCCCTACCATCATGGCCAGAAATGCTGTGAGTTGAAGTCCAAAACATCTGGAGATCTAACCTCTGACCATCCCTGCTCTACCTGAATTGAGTTAAAAGATGTTGTGCTCCTGCAGTATACGAAGCCTATGCTAATTATGGCTTTTAAAATAGGACAATGGCCTAGACCTTTCTTCTGTACATGGCTTCACAGTACTGCTTTCATTTCTGTGCTTCCATGCCATTGTGTCTCATTTCCTTGTTTCCTTTCTTACTAATAATCACTTTCCTTCTTTTCCGCTATGGGGTTGGATACAACCTAGGTTAGTCACACGTAGGTGTCATCAGTGACTTTGGGTGCTTCCAGAAGAGGCTCTTATGGCACCATCTCCCTGCCGCATTCACAGAAATTTACAGGGGATCCAAACAATGTCATCTTCACACTTTTTTCTCTCACCTCAGAAAATCCATGGGGGAAAAAAAGACAGACTAGCTGGATAGTGACTTCTAATGGTTAGCGCTAGGAACCCTCTGTCTGGCAGTACCTGTCCACATGCTTACTCTTTGAATTCAACAGTGCATATTCCCAGTTAAGTGGGAGCAGGATTTCTGCTAGTGGTGCTTCCTGCAACATGCTCACACAGTTGGTTCAGAGCCAGTTTCTCTAGAAATGTAAGTATGTGAACCAGCCTTTAATTTAAAATAAGTCTCAAAAACCATATGGTGCAACTTGAGATGCCAAGATTTTTGAGGTTCAACTTTAAATATTTCTTATAGCTGGAACTCTGCAGGAATTCAATTACTGACATCAGGCTTCGATTTAGAACCAGAACAGCTTCTTTGGATTTAGATGGAAAGAAGAAATAGAGTTGGGTGTCATCAGCATACTGGTGGCATTGAACCCACAAACTCCAGACAGTCTCTCCCAGTAGTTTCATATATATGTTAAATAGCATGGGTGATAAGATGGACCCCTGAAAGAACCACAGGTCAACAACCATGGTATTGAACAGGAACCAGCACTACCTTCTGAGATCACCTCTCCAAGACTAACTGGAGCTACTGCATAACAATGCTTTTCAGCCCCATTTCAGACAGATGCCCCAGGAGAATACCATGGTTGATGGTATCGAAAGCCATCAAAAGGTTCAGTAGAACTAATAGGCACACACTGTCTGGTTCCAGAATAGATTGGCCACTAAAGCAACCAAACCAGTCGCTATCCCAGAACTAGGCCTGAAGTCAGATTGAAGTGGATCTAGATAATCCATCTCATTCAGAAATCCCTGGAGCATAGAAGCCACCACATGCTCCAGCACTTTCCTCTAGAATGGAATACTAGATACTGTCTGGAAATTATCTAATACAGTGGGGTTCAGGGAGGCTTTCTTTTATTTTTTTTAAAAGAAAAAACCCCAAGGTCTTACTGTCACTTCTTTTAGGCGAGATGGAATCGCACCTTCCCATAGAGAGGTGTTCACTATTACCCTTACCCACTTGGTCAGTCTCCTCCTGGCTACTTTTATAAGATAGAAAGGGCCAGTGTCCAGCACACAAGTGGTAGGCCTCACCTCTCCAAGGATCTTGTCCTCATCCTCAGGCTGTTCAAGAATCCATTGTATCTGGACAAGCAAGAGCTAAAGTTACCTCCACCAGACGTGCATCTATGGCATCCAAATTGGCATGGATACAATAATTTTATCTGCGAAGTATAATTTAACTTTGGCTGTGTTACATCTGTAAGTCCATCTTTTTATCATATGAACAAAATAATGAGCTGCACACATAGTTCAGTAATGAATTAATAAATTTATGGCAGGAACTCTGTCTCTGGATTGTTTTAATTATCATGTGAGCCATATCTCATGATAGTTGCTGCTACGTTTCTCTCAGGGATACTCTTGCACTTGCATGACCATTCTGCTTTGATTATGTTAATTTAAATTTACCATATACTAGAAACTCTTCATTTAATTTTTATATATATATATATATATACACACACACACACACACACACACTTTGGTCTTTCTCTCCCTTACATTTTATATCAGTATAGGGTAGCCAGATGCAAAAGGCGTAGGCTGGTGCATGTTTAACTTGCATGGCAAGATATACCTAGTGAAATTCTACACAACTATTAAAGATGAACAGCACTTTCTATCTTTTGCATCTGGCCACTGTAATTTGAGCTATAGAAAATTCACACATCCTGGTCAAGGAAGATGGTGGCAATGCTACTTCTTAACCCTATTAAATGTTTATGTGTTTTTGTAAAAGCATAGTACTTGCACCTTGTGCAAGTGCAATCCTGTGCACACTTATTTGGGTGTAGGTCTTATTGAAGTCAACTGGGCTTACTTCTGACTAGTATTAAGATACAAATCTAAATTGAGTAGTGTTGAGCTACAAATCTAAACATGCTTCCTAGGGAGTAAGGCTACAGTTCTATACCCAGTTTCCTGTGAGTAAAACCCATTGACCTCCGAATAAACATATTTAGGATTGCTGTGCGCATCGTTTAGGGATGTGCAAAATACACCTGTCTATTTTTATAGAGTTTTCTTTCTCTCCTCTGAAGTACCTATGGAAATTATGTGTATTATGTCAACAATTTTTATTTTTCTCGACAAATTCTGCATGTGTAAAATTGTGTTCCTCCCCCACCCAAAGCTGTTGTGCAAAATGATGTAGATTATAATGGCTGCTATATGTGTGTTAATGTTTTACATAATGAAATGCACAACCAATATTGTTGGGTGGATAACTATTTCTGTTCCATTTTTCTCCCTTGCCTTGATGGCTGCATCAGAAATTGAATGTAGCAGATTGCTACAGCATCCCACTAGAACCAAACTGTATAGAATTTTATATTGGTTTAAGATTTACTTAAAAACACAGATTTGTGGTAGTTTTGTTTTCTTGGCTTTTTAATGGTACGGAATTGTTACACTTCTGTACTGACTCACGGACTCACAGAGTACTCTGTGACACTGTAATTAAGTCTATAACAATATATTTACTAAAGAAAATCTGCATCAGGTGTAGAAGTGAAGTATAGCATCTGCTTTTTAATGGTATTCCCATTCATCCAGAAAATATTATAAGAAAGAAACTGAACAATAGTGACAACTGGTAAGGAATTTAGTTTAGAATATAAATTATCTTGTTTGGCCAGAATTGCCAAGATGAAGAACTTCCCTCTGGTAAAAAAAAATCCGTAGAATTTTTGATGCCTACAAGTGGCTAGTGCCATAGTCTTATGTCTCCACATTTTGATTGCACTGTCTGGCGCACAGCACACTTTAACATTACTTGAGTTCTATATTAACTGAGAAGAAGTAAAACAGCTAACTAGGGACTCCATTCTGCAAAGTACTGAGTGTTTTCAGCCCCAACCTAGCAGAGTATTCAAGCATATAATCACGTATAAGTGGGTGAAGAGTCTTCATTAGGTTAAGCATCTGACAGGACTGTAGAGTGGTTTCTATGTATTGTCATATTACTTAAAAATAATATCTTAGCAATGAAGGATAGCACTGATTCTGGTCAATCGTGGCTTCCTGGCACATGTACCTGAGTGTTTAGGGAAGCATGTCTCATGTCACATTTTGGTTATATTCTTAGCATTTGTCAGGATTCAGTGTTTTTACCATCCTAATTTTGTAAGAATGATGATGTGCAGATAGACCAGGGAAGGAGGGGCTGTAGCTCAATAGAAGGCCACATATGCCTCATGCAGATGGTCCCAGTCTGAATCCTGGCATCTGAACTGTAAAAGAAATCAGATAGTAGGTAATGGGGAAGGCCTTGCTCTACCTAAGAGTGTGCTGCCAGTTAGAGTAAACAATATTGGACCACAACATGACAATTTGCCCTACTTTATAGGCTCTATAAAGGTGAGTCTTCTATTTTTCAAGGAAGAAAAAAGTGTGGCAACTCTAGTTCTAATGTTCTCTATTTGAAGGGCTTTGTATAGTGCAGTGGAGATATGAAGAATCCAAAACAGGGAGAGCAGGGACCTTGAATTTGAGTCTTGTCCACTTGGAAACTTGGTAGCACCTGAACAGGCACATAGATCATCTGTACACTCTTCCCCACTATGGTGAGATACATTGTATTTCTATTAAAATTATTGCAATTATTTCTAAATTTGCACTTATACGTTTGAATTAGCACACACAAATTGTATGCATTTTAATGTAAATATATTAGGGTTGTGCACGGACCCCCCGATCTGATCCAGATCCCTATCTGTCAGGTCTGGATCGGGCCCGATCTGACTCGGATTGGATCGAGCCTGATCTGACTTGGATTGGAACAGGCCCGATCTGACTTGGAACCGGATCCAATCTGGATCCGTGCGCAGCACCCCCTCCCGCTCCTCCTCCCTCCCCCCCACTCTCCCTGCTTACCTGCTGCCTCCGCCGCGTTGTTCTGCCATCGTCTGTTGTGTCTAATTCCCCTCCCCCTGCACAGGGCAAAGGGCTGTCATACATTAATTCAGAACCTGATTCTCAATTCGAACAGACATTCCAGTCCATACCAGAAGGGGAGGATGTGGTTCCCATGGTCTCGTCCCCAGCGTTTATCTCTCCTGATGTAAATAACCTCTTTCTGGTGATGTGTAAGTGGCCATCTTCTTGGACTAGATGAACAAATAGTCTGACCTGGTATAAAGTAGCTTTCTATGTTCCAGTAAGGTTTCCTTCTGAAGCTTCTATTTAGTACTGGGTTTGAGATGGTGGGGGTCATATGCAAGTTATGCTCAGTGAGTTCCCTTAACTTTGAAGAGGTGGAGCATACATATATTTTACTTCTCTTAGTACACAATCCTATGCATGTTCAGACAGAAAAAGTCCTACAACTCCCACAGAGCTGGCTGGGGAATACTGGGAGTTGTAGTACTTTTTTCTTTCTAAATATACACAGGATTGCACCCTTAATGTCTTGTGCAAAGACAGAATATCACACAATTTATAGCACACAATTAATATTTCCTTTCTCTTGTGCCTCAAACAGAATTCCATGCTTTAATACTCCACCATTCCATGTTTTAGAACTGTTTGTACATTTCTGTTATGTTACAAAACAACAAAACTCTGATAAAATAAATACTCTGGGCATGTGCAGTTTTGTATTTTAAGCACCATCATGACCACAGGAATAAAATGGAGTTTCCTTCTGCTGCATTATTATTATTGTTATTGTTATTGTTATCCCTCCTTTTTCCAGTACTGGGGCTCAAGGTGGTTTTACAAATTAAAACATGTTCAGTTAAAACAGATAGAGATATTAAAAAAAAATTAAAAATTAAACATGCTACCATATGAAAACTTTTAAAAACAATTAAAATGTGATTTTTTTAAAATAAAAAAAATCCAATATATAAACAATGCATAAATAGAGGTCCTGCACAAGGTCCCTGTTCCCTGATCTGCCTTTTGACTGACCAGGAGCACCTCTGACTTGTCTGGATTAAGCTTCAATTAGTTTGCCCTCATCATTACTGCCAACAGACACCGATTTAGCACCGAAACAGCTTCTTTGGAATTGGGTGGAAAGGAGAAGAAGCATTGGGTGTCATCAGCATACTGGTGGCACTTCACCCCAAAACTCTGGACAACCTCTCCCAATGGTTTCATGTATATGTTAAATAGCATGGGGGACACAATGGAACCCTGAAGGACTCCACGGCCCAATGGCGAGGGAGTTGAAAAGAAGTTCCCCTGCACCACCTTCTGGGTCCATTCTTCCAGGAAGGAATGGAGCCACTGAAAAACAGTGCCTTCAAGTCCCATCCCAGCGAGGTGGCCCAGAAGGATACCATGGTTGATGGTATTGAACGCCGTTGAGAGGTCCAGCAGAACCAACAGGGACACACTCCCCCTTTCCAATTTGTGGCGTAGGTCATCCACCAATGCAAACAAAGCTGTTTCTGTTCCATAACCAAGTCTAAAGCCAGATTGAAATGGATCTAGATAATCCATCTCATCCAGGAATCCCTGGAGTTGGAAGGCCACTACATGCTGCAATACCTTGCCCAGAAATGGAATATTGGAGACTGGCCGGTAATTGTCTAATACATTGGGGTTCAAGGACAGCTTTTTCAACATAGGTCATACTACCACCTCCTTCAGGCAGGGTGGAACCCTGCCTTGGTAGAGGGAGGCATTAATCACTCCACTTACCCACTCAGCTAGTCCCCCTCTGGTTGCTTTTATGAGCCAGGAAGGGCAAGGATCTAGCATACATGTGGTGGCTCTTACCTCACCAAGGATCCTTTCCACATCCTCAGGCTGTACAAATTGAAAAGTATCCAATAACACTGGATAAGCAGGTGCCAAAGTCCATGGAGTCTGGATCAACTATCGTGTCCAAGTCAGAGCAGATCCAAGCGATTTTGTCTGCAAAGTTCTGGGCAAATTGTTCACAGCAGGCTGCTGACAGGTCTGAATTCTCTTGCGGGCCAGTGTGTAAAAGGCCTCTGATCATCTGAAACAGCTCTGCTGGATGGTTCTTTGCAGATGCAATAGTGGCAGAGAAAAAATTTTTTTTGCTGCCTGTATTTCCATGGAGTAGGCCTTCAAATAGGCTTTAGCCCGTGTTCGATCGGATTCACTCCAAGTTTTCAGCCAATGTTGCTCTAGTTGCTGTCTCACGCGTTTCATCACTGCCAGCTCCCTAGAAAACCAGGGGGCTGGTGTGGCTTCACTTCGTGAGAGAGGACACTCTGGAGCAATCGTGTCCACCGCTGTGGTCATTTCTCCATTCCAGAGATTGACCAGGGCTTCGACAGAATTGCCTGCCGAGGCAACAGGAAAATCCCTAAGAGCTGTCAGGAAACCATTCAGATCCATAAGTCTCCTGAGGCAGACCATCTTAATTGGTCCTCCACCCCTGCAGAGTTCTGAGTACCAGCAAGTCTAAACTCTACTAGGTAGTGATCTGTCCATGACAATGAAATTATACAATGTTCCTCCACTCTCAGATCACTATCAACCTGTCTAACACAGAAAACAAGGTCTAGAGTGTGCCCAGCGGCATGGATGGGGCCAGACACCATTTGGGACAGACCCACAGTTGTCAAGGCAGACATGTAGTCCTGAGCTGCTCCCAACAGGGCAGCCTCAGCATGGATGTTGAAACCTTCCAGCACAGCAAGCCAGGGGGACTCCAACACCAGCTCTAAGACTACCCTGGCTAGCTCAGGAAGGGGGATTGTTGAGCAGCAGGGTGGACAGTACACTAACAGAATCCCTATTCTGTCCTGGCGCCCACCTTCAGATACACACACTCAAACCCCGCAGACTGTGGAATAGGGCACCTGGTCAGGGGGATGGAATCCCAATAGACCACTGCCACGCCACCTTCCCGCCCCCCAGGCCTTGCCTGCTGCTGCACAGAGAACCCTGGTGGGCAAAGCTGAAAGAGGTTAACCCCCCCCCCCCCCCAGCTTCGTCCAGCCAGGTTGCTGTGATACAGGCCAGGTTGGCATGCTCATCCTGGATAGCAGTTGTTTTACCATTCACCAACCTGGCATTCACCAGCAGCAATTTCAAGCCAGGTTTTTGTTTTGCCAGGGCCATGCAGGCTATTTGAGTTGGGAGTCAGTTTAGGGACAGCCATCACATTGTTGCTGTTCGCTCTCTTCTTAAGACATAACTGTCTTCTCCCTCCATATCTCCCTCTGCCCTGTATAATGGTGATGGCTGCTCCCTGACTCCCATCACCTCCCCCTTTCCCTGGGAGGCACATCCTTGCTACTACAGACTGGCAGTTCCCTCCAGCAGTGTTAATTGCAGGCAGGTTTACAGGCCAAAGCTGGAAGCAAGCAATCCCCTCCCTTCTTTCAAGCAAGGGAACAGGCCCTCGCCTTCGTATGCCCCCAAAGTGGTTCCCACAGGGGCAAGCCCCTTAGGTGTCACCCCATTTAGCAGCAATCCCACCAGTGGTGGTCCCAGCTCCGCAGGGGCCTGCCTTTTATGCCCCAATTCCCAAAGTTGTTTGCAGCTGGAAGTGGGTGGTGGTAGCTTTGGCTGGACTCAAGTCTGCAAGGAGGCAGATGCAGAAGAGAAGTCCCATAGGTCAGGCTACTCCCCAGCCAAGCTAGAGATGTGAAGGCCCAGAAAAAACCAGAAAATTTTAAAAAAACAACGGGGTTTTCTGTTTTCCCCCCGAAGTCCCCCCCCCCCATTGAATGATTTTTAAAAAAATGAAGAAAAAATGGATTATGGAATGTTTTATTTTAGCATGATGCATAAAATGTTTAAGACAATGGCTCAGTTCAGATGACACAATAAACAACTGGTGTGGGGGAAACAATCGTCAGTTGTTTTGACTATTGTGTCATCTGAATGCTGCCATAGTCAACTCAGCGCTGATCCTCATCCACACCACAGTTGATTATTTATTACCATGTTGTGTGGGGAGTGCCCCCCAGGGTTAGCATGAAGGTTAGAGTTAGTCAACCCATCATTGACTATTGTATCGTCCGAATTGAGCCATTGTGTTTATATATTTCATTCTCCAAAAGATTTCTAAAACTATGTACAGTATCAGATTATTACAATTTCTGTGCACAGAGGACAAGCAAGTCCTAGGTTGCAAACTGAGACTACAGTTCTCAAATACAAGAGCAAGATGCATTTCTACCTTTAGGGGGCACTGCCATTGAAGCAGAGACTGAAACTGATAGTGATCACTATAGCTCAGAAAATGAGCCTGATTAAATTTCATGCATATTCATTGAATCTTGGTCCCCCTTTTTGTCAGTTCTTTTCTTGGGAATGGGTAATTTATGTCTGCTTGACACTGTGGAGACTAGCGGAGTCATAAATAATTTTCCTTGTTACTAATGTTGGTGGTTTCTTCTGTTTTTTTTTTTTTTTAATGTTTTTTGCCTGCTCCTCATAAACTGGCAAAACCAAAGTTCAGGTGTTCCTTACAATTCAGTAGCTTGTAGCTCCATGTTTTTTGTTTTTGTTTTAAAGTAAAAATGTAAAAAAAAAAGTAAATTTAATTTGCAATAATTGCTTGAATACACTGTACTTTTAATATACCAAATGTGATAATTTTATGCCAAACCAACTTGTACGTAACTCCATTTTATGTTCCTAAAGTAACAAAGTGACTTTCAATCTGTACAAAGTGCTAATACTGCATTTTTTTCAATTTTTCTGAAAATGTCCGGTTCTTTCCGGAACCCCCCCCCCCCCCCCGGGGTTTTTCGTTGGCTTCAAATTTCTGGAAATTTTACATCTCTAATCCAGGCAGCAGCAGCAGGAGCAATAAGATGGAAGGTTGCCTTGCCGCACTGTAGAACGTCCTCTCCTTGCAGGATGTGATGATGCCTTGATCATCTGCCATGTCTGGGTGGTCATTTCTGGTTCCCCTGAGCCCTGGGCTTTGGTCTCAACTTCCAACACTAGTTGCACCACTGTCTGAGGTATGCATTTTTGGTGTATAGTTCCTTTGTGTATGTTCCTTTCTCAACCAAGCATACTACATTCTAAACATACTCGCTTATTAATACTGGAGCAATCAAGATTTTTTGTTAGTGCCTGTTAATGACAGCACAGGCAGCTCTAAAACTCTTATAGCACATTGATGTGGATTTAGTTTCCTTCAGTGCTAAACACTTTAATCAAGGCTTTGCTTTTGATGTGCAGTCACTACATTAATTGATTAATGCATTAGTTTGATTAATCCTGCTGATTCACACTGATTCATCTATTAATATTCTCAGTCCAAGTGACTCTTCACTCTCAAATGCAAAATCAGCTTTTTTCCCTGCATTTTTCTAGCTATAGTTGAGGTGGCCTCTTTTATTATTTTTTCCCTGCAACATTACTGTTAAGAAGTTCCATAGGTGGAAGTTTCTCATCATTACGTCTTCTTTTTTTAAATATCTGCCTGGCATGCATCAGCAGAGGTGGGGAGCCTCAAGTCCTGTGGGCCAAATCTGGTTCTCCTGGGATCTGAATCTGGACCTCTGGGGTTCTCCAGATGGCCATGCCCTCTTTCCCGCAACTACTAATTGTTTTGTAGTTTCCTGGCTTTTGTGCAGTCCCCCCACCCCCATTCTAAAAGCTTTAAATGCCTCTCCTAAGGCTTAGTTACTGGCATATTATACCTTAAAGAGCTTTAAGGTATAATATGTTGGTATTTTTTGTATTATGACTCCGTTCCTTTTTCTTTTGGCTTTGCCCCCTTTTCTGTCTAAACATGCATGTGTCTCATCCCCCACTAGTATTTAATAAATCCTCAATGAATAGGTTAGGCTGCAAAAACATTTGCCTGCAAGTATGGGGTGGGAGGGAAAGGATGTTTCCCATTTCTTGCTCACCTTTTTTGCTCACTGTTTACTGTTCAGTAGTTACAGCAATCAGAGTAAAAATACCATGTTGGAGGTGATCTATAAAAGTATTAACATGTATATAACATGTGTGGCTCAAAGTCTCCCTCTTTTTCCTTCTGAACTGAGACAAAATGATCAGTTAAAGCCTAAAAAACAATTATAGGGAAATATTAGTGTGAATTTGGGGAGAGGGTAACTACATCCATTTTCAGTATCATAGTGGCTAGGAAAAGTGTAACTGCAAACATGGAAATACATTTTCTTGTATACTCCTCTCCCCAGTTCACGCTAAATTTTCAGCACACTATTTCATACTGGGGATGTCCATCAGATTTGGATGTAAATCCCCAAGTCAAGGATGGAATTGTGAGATGGCCATTCTTCCAATGCCACCAAGTTTCATGATTAAAAAAGCCTTAAACTGCTTTTCAATGTTCATGACTCCCTAGCCCCTGCACTTATCCTTTTGAAAATTTGTAGATTTCTTGCCTGGGATAATTCTATGATCTGTGCATTTTCATACAAATCCCAAATAGTGGGGGAGGGAAGGTGGAGTGACTCACTTACTCCACAAAAAAAAATATTGAGGACTCCCATTCCACATGAACCACCTATCCTTCTGAAACTTAGCAGGTTTCTTAGTTAGGGATGCATCTAAGCTTATCTGTCAGTTTTGGAACAATGGTGCACAAGCTCGTCCTCTATTGGAGACTGTAACAATATCAAGTCTGCATTTGTGTAAGCTCCCCTGCTGCTATCATTTTGAAATTTGCCAGGCTTGATCCCCTCTGAAAATTTTTATTGAATTTTGCAAAGAAATTAAAAAGAGCATTGGTTGTTATACTTTTTTTTAAATCAACATATACAGACAACATGAAACCCCCCATACCTATTTTTCTGTCAATGGGCAGGTGTAATCCCCTCCAAAGATTACTATGTGCCTGCCAATTCTGACCAAGAAAAAAAGTTATAGCAGGTTTTAGGTTTCCAATGATAATAAGGAGCTTGAAGCCTCAGATTTTTGAAACGCAACTCGAGTTCAGTCTTAAACCAAGTAGATGGAAGTAAAACCTATCTTCTGAGATTTTATACATGAATGTTCAGTAGGTTCTCTAGTGTCTGACATTTTGCTTATATCTGACGTTTTAAAGAAATCAACCCAAAATCAAAGAGTAAATATTTTCCTTCTACAACATAAATAGGCAAAGTATGATCTTTGTATCGGCCTGAGCTTATTGAGGCACTGCACTTGAAACCAATGGTTTAGATCCAGACTAAGTTAGTTGAGCTTAGGCCCCATGTAAGCAATTAAACAAGTTAGTCATCACTTAGGTCTCATTGATTTCAGTGGAAACTAAGTGCAATGAACCTTGGTTCTAATCATATTCAGCCTTACCTAGGAATAAAAACCCAGTGGAGATTTCTTCTGAGTGGACACACATATGATTTTACTGTTAGCCTAGATCCAGTCCAATATCTTCTAACTTTTTTATTGTTGTGCCTTGGGAGTAGAATATATCGTACAATGTGTGTGTCAAATTGTCATATTCCAAAAGATTGCTAGGTTTTCCTGAAATGTCAGTACCATGCATTTCATTATGCTTAGCCAGAGGTTTCTTTCGATGTGTTTTTAATGGCATAAATATTCATTGTTACATTTCTGGTTAAGAGAACCAGCCAAAGAGAAATTAAAACATAAATATAACTTGAGCTCAAACATGTCTTGACATACCAATTTTCTAATACTACAAAAGTACATTCTGCCTCACCTCCACCACTAACAGGGTCAGCCTGCCCCTGGACTTCACTAGGCTGAACTTCAGTGATAGGTTTTCTAGTTCAGTGCCCTTTCAAAGCTTGAAGAACTATAAGGCTGTCTTGTTGAAAAGAACAAAAACATTTTGAATGTGCTAAGAGAAGGCTAATTCTACACTATGTCACTTTGCAGGGCTGCTTCGTGCCACATGATGTTTAACTAGGACTCCAAATGTACACTTGAGTTTCAAGCATCAAATTGAGAAGCAACATGAACTGGAGAACATCCAGTGTCCCTTGCAGTTTTCTTTTCCCTTTCTTTTCAACTTACCTTTTAAGGAATTAAGTATTGAATCTGGCATCATGATAGGTGCCAGGTCAAGGCTTTTCTCTTCTTCCAGGCATTTAACAGCATATGTTGAAGGTTTTTGTTGTTGTTGTTGTTTGACCCAGAATAGTTGTTTTAAATGGATATTGTATTTATAATCTGTTTTTATGTTTTTTTAAATTTTGTATATCGGCTTTTTAATGTTCAATTTTTTTAATTTTTGTAAACCGCTCAGAGAGCTTTGGCTATGGTGTGGTATATAAATGCAGATAATAATAATAATAATAATAATAATAATAATAATAAACAAGGGCTGAGGAGAACATAACTCTAACAGCATTTAAATGCTTGTTTTTGTCAGAACAAGGATAAACATTTAAAACATATATGCTTACACACACAACTATATTTTCTGAAATCTACAATAGTGTTGCAAAATTATGAAGTAGAGGGTGATGAACATGTTGATAGAAGGGGGGCATGCACTAGTTTGCTCTCAGTCCTTGAATGTTTAGTGTTTGATATAGAATACGTAAATAGGACTCTTATGTTTATTGTATGGAGGTGTGTGTAGGGGGGTGGGGTTGTTTTTCATATAATGTTTCTGGCATTATCTTTAAATTGGGCCTAACCTTCCTCCATTCCCAATTCCAAGTCAAATATTGTAAAGCCTGACCCCCTGCGTCAGATTTCTCAATTCTACTTCCTATAATTTGTCAAAGTATTTAGCTGAAGACCAGTGTTATCCATCATATCATAAAATGGAAGCTGCTGTCATTTTTCAACAGGGAGCAGTTTGCAGCTGAAATTTCACAGAACATCACATTGAAGCTGGGTCCTTGTCTCATTAGTCAGTCACACTCTGCTCAGAGGTGAACTTTGCTCTTGACAAGAAAAAAATATTCAGGGCAGCCTGTAACTCTCCAAGAGAATTATTGTATTCCCTTGATAAATGTGGATTCTTTGATGTAAACTTCTGAAGGCCATTTTCAAAGTTTGACTGTGACATAGCAGCACTGTATTCTATTATTGAATATAAGGAAGTAATTTGGCGTTTGATTCAGAGCTGATACCATATGGCATTATGTGAATGAGTTGATTCTGTCATTGCTACATCATTAAAACATAGCTCAACACATTGTAGTGAATAAGCTATTTGAATGGTGATAAAGGAAGAAACTGTTGGAAGTTATATATAGATGCATGAATAAGACGACATGTACATTAGTATGTTAAGGTTACAGGTATGCCAGACATCTCCATTACATCATTATACCCAGTTGCTCTAGTCAATACCTTTTAGCTGTTTTGACACAGATCTCAACTTGATGTTGTGTGAGGACAGCTGAATTTTTCCTTTGCTTCTGTTTCCTCAGGCAAGGATTTTTAGTTCAGTATTTGTATTTCAATACAGTTTTCTGTCTCTCTTTTCCTCTTTTTGTGTCTTTTATGTCCCATATAGTTATAGTATAATATAATTCATCCCAAGTACAAAAGTGTATGTAAGATATCCTGGAGATTGGTTACATGGTTGTTCTGTTTGCATAGTACTGTTGGTTAAGACACTTGAAATTCCTTCATGTGACGCAATCTGATCAATGCAACTGTGCAGAGGAATTGGCATCTGGCCCTCACATCCATGGTTACAACTTAGAGATGCTGCTTTGGCTAGGAAGGCATATAAATCTGGCAACCGAAAAATATGCCACAATGCTCATGTGAATTGTCGCTGAGAAGTGGGATCTATATGCATGGACATGTAAGACAAGACATTACTCTTTCTGTGTGATGGGTGTTTATGGACTTGCTTGCCATAAAGGAATGAAGTGGTGCATTGGACTACACTAGTGATGCTAGATGCTGTGGTTGTAACAAGAAGTTGAAAGCTGAACTCCTTTGAGATGGTCCTGTACAAGCTGGAAATCACCCTAATCTGACTAAAAATATCAGTTGCCACAGGCTGGAATGTATGTGAACTGACCTGGAGTTTCAAGTAATCAAGGCTCTACAGTAATATACCACATGCTGTTTAGCTGAAAACTAGGACTACAAGCTTCAGTTAATTAATCCGTATAATTAGTTGACAAAAACTTTAATCATGTATTAAAATCTGTTTCTGATTAATCAGTTCACCTGATAGCAAATAAAATTATGGGTATTGATACTTACTTCCTTCTCCTTGAAATAAATTTGATGGAAAAAAATCCTTAAGATGCAATAAAATAACAGTTCACTCCTCACTGGGAAATTGGTGTCAGTGAGGCTTTAAAACCTGAATTTTTCACAATATTGTTGAATATTTGAATATCAGGATCATTGTCAAAATGTCGCTTCTACGTGTATATTGTACTTCTCTCTCTCTCTCTCTCTCTCTCTCTCTCTCTCTCTCTCTCTTTCTGTCCCACCCTTCTAGTGTATGCAACAAGTTAAAATCACAGTATCAGTTCAATAATGTGTTTATACTTCACTGAGGTTGTTATCCATTTGGATATTAAAGCCAAATTAATCAATTAAAAATTAATATTCAATTTCCTCAAATTTGATGAAAAATACAATATTAACAAGCCGTAATTTTTATTCACTAAATTGTAATTGGAAGCTTCATTTTCTCATGAAGCATTTGGCACAACTTTCCAGCTTTCCACTGCATCTAAGGCCAACAGGCTAGCTGGGGATGGGGGGCAGCCCATGTGTCATAGACAGCTCTGCCTTCCAACAACTCATCATGATCCCTAACACAAATCAACACACTCATCATGATCCCTGAGGCAGCTGTCTCATTCTGCCTAATGGTAGGAACAGCCCTGCCTATACAAATGAAATACACAGTTATGAGAAATAGATGCTTCTTACTTGTTTTATTAGTTGAAGAAAATAATTCATTGAAATCAAACATTTCTATTTTGATTTCTTGTAGGTTTTAGCTTGTAAAATAATGTTGCCTTTCTGCAGAAGGACTAGCACCCTGCTAAGCACTGAGAGCATAAGGTTGTTAAAGGCCATAATTCAGCATAAACACTATGAATTTATTGAGGTTTTGTTTTTCTAAGCATGTCAATAGATTTGGACCAATAGATGAACTTCAAGGTAGATTCCAGATGAAGAAAATAAACAATTTTGCTAAAAATAATTTTAAGTCAGTGAAAGAATTAGAAATGCAAATTAGTTTGCTTTTGGCCTCTGGCACAGGATTAGGATCAGCATAAAAAGTGTAACGCTGAAAAAAAAATGCTGTTTTTTTGTGTGCGCTTATATGAAAAGATGAAGCAACATTTTGTAGCATCCACATCCAGCAGAAACACATTCATGGTTGAACTGGAGGCTTGTCAACCAAATTTGATTTGTTGGGTGCATGATGTGCTAAATATCAAGTTGTAGGTTGTTTATTGACTTTTCCCAGCAGGGAAATAAATCAGCTGGACTTTATGGCACTGGCAATCATTTGGCTTGAGTGGCTTTTTGCTGTGGAAAATAGCAAGCAGATTGTACAAGGATTAAATAGATTTGAAACACTTTGATTTTTCTGATTCCATGAGGCTAAATTGAATAGATTAAACTTCAATTCCATGCATGCCTTTGAACATTGTGCCACTTACTTCTGCGCAAACACTGATTTATTTATTAGTTTTATAAATCACACCCTCCACCTATTTATTTATTTATTTATTTGATTTGAACCCCATCTCTCTACCAAGATAAATGGCAGGGCAGGCTTACAATCACAAATAAAACTTAATAAAAGCAATAATTTAACAAATACATTAAAACACAATTAAAAACACAACAGCAACAGTAAAAACAGCATTCAACCCAAGAGACTCACTTACAAATCAAAGGCACACTTGAATAAAAAGGTCTTTGCATTCCAGAAGAAGGAGCCAATGTAGTCTCCCTCTGCAAAAAATTCCACAGCCAGGGAATGGCCACTGAGAGAATGGCCACCAAATGCACCTTTGAAGGTGATAGTCTTGAAAGAAGGGTCTTTCCTGAAGATCTTAGGTGTCAGGCAGGCTCATATGGGATAAGGCGGTCTTTTAGGTAGCCGGGTCATAACCAGCACTTTGAATTCTGCCCAGCTATATTATTGTAACAAGGGGATCACATGCTTCCTGTAAACATGCCCAGTAAACAGTCTGGCTGCAGAATTCTGAACCAGCTGAAGTTTCTGAACAGTTTTTGAAGGCAACCCCAAAGTGTGATCTATACACCATCCTAAAATTGTGAGATAATGAATGCACTTGGGTGTAATGTTTTATTTTTTGTTTGCTTGTTTTAGGCAAAGGCCATTCGTTAGTTTGGTTCTCACCCAAAATGTCTTGTCTATTAAGATCTGGAAACACTTGATGAGGACTAAATGCACATGAAAGCTTGCTTATATTCACTGCAACTGAAGCATAACTAAAGAACATACAATAAAACAATACAAAATAGTAGTAAATCTGATATGATTGCCTCACAACTTAGAAAATGTTAAGTACTGCTTACACCCTCCTAGTTTTTTTACACACTGTGAAAAAAAATAGATAGGTAGTCTTTCTCATATAACGTTCTTAAAAATGGTATGAATTGCAGGAGATTCACCATTTCTTGCAGTAGACTAACAAGGAATATTAAAGCTGATAAGAAATTGTTTGCTTGGACTGTACCGTAATATTTTTTTTGTTTATAATTTAAATGTATGGTTATCACATCAAACAGGTTACCCCAGCTGCCCTATACCCGGAGCATTGGTCTGTCTATTTCAGTATTTTCTACACTGACTGGCAGCAGCTTTCCAGATTTCAAATTGTAGTCTTTCGCAGTCCGATCTGGAGATGCCAAGGATTAAATGTAAGAGCGTTTTCATGCAAAGCATGTGCTCTACCCACTGAAATGTGTCCCATTCCATCTTCCAGGCTATGGAACAGATAACTAATTTGTAGACTTTGAGGTGAAGATGAAAGGTGGATGTCACTCAGATACATTTATCATTTGTATTCCCTCCCCCCTGTGAAAGACTTCAGGAACTTCTAGACATCACAACCACCCATCTATTTCAACCACTTTTACTGTTAAATAGATTTATCTCTACAGGGTGTTTTTGCTTACATGTGCTTGTTTTTATAAAGCACTGAAAGACAGAATTGAACATACTCATTAATTATTGTGAAACTAAATCAAGCCTTAGAAAAGAGTTTATTGCACCTCTGAGAAAAATTTGTATGCAAGTCACGGGGAAAACCAGTGGAAAGAGCATATCATTGTAGGATTGTAATCACAGTAATACTAACGACAAGGTAGCAGTGAATGTTTTGTGACCAACATACTTTTTTGTTTTGTTTTTTCCACATGCAAAATAAAAAACAAAAAAACCCATGAAACTGGTATATTTTTTCCATTTCACAAACTGCTGGTTCTAACATGATAGCCAATGGATTTACTATTTTCTTTTTTCAACTGAAATTATGGTGTTAGTTCATATAAGTAAGTCAGTCTCTGTTACAGGCAGTATTCAACACTAGCTTTTGGAAGTTAGAAAAAAAATCGCATAAATTGTTTCACAACAAGGCATTTCTGCTGATACTAGTCTGAATTTATTTTACTTACATTCCATTAATTTGTCTTATTTTTATATTTATTTATTTATTTATTTATTTATTACATTTGTATACCGCCCCATAGCAGAAGCTCTCTGGGCGGTTTACATAGGATTAAAAACAATTAAAAACAATATACAAAAATTAAAACAACAAAAACATACAACATACACACAATCTGTACATTTAAAAACCGCTTCTCTCTTATGTCTTGGAAATGAAAAAAAAAGGAAGTTATGGGTGACACAGTAATCCTATCTGATGTTACATTCATACAGGAAATTTTGTCTTCAATTTGTGCAATATGTTGTTGGATGTGATGCATACAGTTAAACCAAAGAATATAGATGTTGTTTTTAATATTCTCAAGAAGATTAAAAAGTAAGCTGCCAAATCATCCATCATCAAATTTGGCTCACCAACAGTGAATATGATAATCAAATAGCTGGAAATGTATTGCAGAATTTTTGTGCTAGTCAATTAGTAGGTGCATGCTGCTAGGATGATGACTAGGTGTACTCCCACCTCTGCTGCTTCCTGTTAGGAAGGCAATGTGGTGGTGAGAATCCTCTTCCTTGGTTTCTGTTCACTTATGGGTTCTCATTTCCTATTACACCAACTTACCAACTGTCCTGATTAAATATTTAAGGGCATAACTACGTGTTACTTTAAAAATGTAGCTAGTAGCTACTTTTATTCCATTTTTTACCCTAAAGTAAGTACAGGGGACTTAATCTGGAGTGGTACCCTAGGGTGAGGGGTAGGGGTCTTTTACCCTTTGCCTCCTGCAGGGGGTTATGGATTCTCATTTCTTAGCAGCTGGCCCCCTGCTCCTGCAACTTATATTCCCCCCACCCAGAAGAAAAGAAAAGATTTGTTTATTTTAATGCATCACTTTTGTACAATAATGTCTCAACTGGATACACTTGTACGTAGAACGAAGTGAAATGTGAACACCATGGAAAGGTCCACAAAATGAGTTAGTCAACAAATATAACTTAAGCCTTATTCCATGCTTGGATACCAAAGCATGGAGAGGAAATGGGGACATTTGCTGCGGGCTGACTCACTCCATCCCTGACCTTCCCATGCTGTTCAGGAAGTTCTGAAGTGAAACTAACAATGTCTGGCAGATCGTGCTTACGTGTGACCTAGGCTGACCATATGAAAAGGAGGACAGGGCTCATGTAACTTTAACAGTTGTAGAGAAAAGGGAATTTCAGCCGGTGTCATTTGTATGCAATTAGTTCCTGGTGAAATTCCCTCTTCATCACAACAGTTAAAGTTGCAGGGGCCCTGCCTTCTTTTGTATATGGTCACTCTAGTATAGTGCCTGCAACTTTAACAGTTGTGATGAAGAGGGAATTTCACCAGGAACTAATTGCATACAAATGACACCGGCTGAAATTCCCTTTTCTCTACAACTGTTAAAGTTACATGAGCCCTGTCCTCCTTTTCATATGGTCAGCCTAGTGTGACCAGAACTCTGTTAGTAAAGGATTCCTGATTGTATGGAGTAGTACAGCCACATTCAAGTGAACATGGTTATAATTTTACTTTAGAAATGTTTCCATCAATATCAGGCGTAGAAGGGCACAGCAGAAGCTCAAATCCCCATCTTCCTTCCATGCTCTGAAATTCAAATGCCTAAATAGAGCTTTAGTCTTTTGAATATGTCTGTGCTTCTGCTACTCTTTTAAAAGATAAAACCTGTGTTTTGAATTGTGAGCTAGGAAGGGTAATACACCAAAGATGCATGTTTTAGGCCAACATTCTGCAAACTGGTCTAAATAATATGCCTTTAAAATTGATGTGTTCCCTTTCCCACATTACTTCTTTATGCAGTAGATTTATCAATATGCATCTGTATATTAAAATGGAAACTGAACGAGACAGAAATGCACTGGACTCAAATATACAGTGGGTCCAGAATTTGGATCTTCTGTGATGTCAGACACAAATTCACTATATGAGCCATCACCAAGCTTTTGCTAAATCGTAAAATTAAATGCAGTGATGTCTCAAACTATGAAACCAGATGAGAGAATATGATAGTGATAGATGTTCCAGTGAAGGTCAAGCACTGGAGTGACAGTGTTGGTTGAAAGAGCTATAGGACAAATGGATTTTATGGCAACATACTGTTTATAGCGCTCAACATGTATTTGAATATGGAAGGGAAAAAGAGAGATTCTCTTGTGGTCATAAATTACACCATAAATCTAGAGACCTATTCTGTAGCTGAACAGCTTTTAAAATGCAATGAGAAAAGCAGCAGATTGACACAATTTAGATGGATTGGTTCAGTGTAATTTCAGGCTGCCTGAATTATTTTTCTGTGACAAAGTCTCTTGCAAACCTTTCAGAGGAAACTGATTCTTTGTCTACAGGTCTGAGCTTAGCTACAGTCTCTAGCAGTTTCTGCATTGTTTCCCCACATATTGTGTGTGTGTCTGTGTGTGTGTGTGTGCAGGGTGGTGGTGGTTTGGACAAAACTGAATGCTCACCTATGAAGAAGTAACAGCCCCAACGCTATATACCCAATTGCTAGTGGCTTATTCAGGTTTGACATGTCTCGGTGTGATCCTAACTGCTCTTTGTAAAACAAGCAGGCAGGGGAAAAAGCTCAGGAGACTTTCTTCTATTCCTTTCTGTAATAGTTTTCATGCTACGGGAGGCTTAAGAAGATTTGTACTGCCAGCTTCCTTTTCATTAGCAAAGACTGCAATGCTGCTGGGTAAGTTAATGTGTGCCTGACTATAAAAAAGTGTGAGAATTATAAAATCTATAAAGTTCCATATTAATTTTTGCTTTTTCAAAAGGATGTTTTCTTGTACTGAATGTTGGCAAAAATAAAACAAGAGTGTAAGAGAGGAGAGATTTTTCAGCTCTGTGAGCTAGAGAATTAGAATCTAGCCTGCTCTTTGAATGCAATACTATGCTTCACTGATTTTTGGCAGAAGGATGTTAAAATTCTCTGTGTTTGTATGGCAAAGAAACCTGATGGTATTTTTAACATAATCATAGTTCTTGTCTTAAAATTTAACAGTACTTAATTATTTCTTTGTGTTTTTTTCCTTTGCAATGCAGTGCAAGGCTTTCAGAAGTCACTTTGAACACCACAATGCCCCGACCTGCCATACTTTGATTATGACATGCTGGGAAAATAAGAGATAAACTTTGAAATTAGTTTGAGAGGCAAACTGCACTTTACTATGTACACAAGTCTCTGAAACACAAGTTTCTTACTACATAGAGGTAAAAGCACCTGGCTATCTTTTCTCTGCAGCTTCCTTATAACATGCAGTTTGCCCCTTCATGATCTATGATGGAATAAGCTGTTACTATTGTTATTTAAAAGTTACATTCAGTTAAGATCTGCAGCAACTTCAGTTCTAAATTGGTAAAGCAGCAAGCTGATCCACAATTTTGTGAAGAGCTTGGATTTAGGCAGTTTCGTGCCGCTGAAATAAGTTGACATAATGTGAAGAGCACAAGCAGATGTTCAGTGTTTTGTGAAAATTCAATTTATCTCAATGGGACTTTTGTGTGCAAAAATCCTGGAAGACAGTGTCTGGTGCATCTGAATGAGCAGTGAACTATTATGTCTACACATTGTATATTAAATATTTCAATTTATTTAAATAGAAGTAAACTGCCGATAGATATATCATCTGTTCCTTATTAAAGAAATAATCTTATCACAGGCAATACAGTTTTCAACAACTGGATATCCCTACATTTATACCCCATAGACCCTATGGTTCTAAGATATAATAATACAACTTGATACATACAAGAAGTAATATGTATAACTACAAATTTTCTAATTGAATTTACTTTTAAGCATTATATTTTTTATTACAACTGATACCAGAATCCAGCATCTTTTAGTGTTTGCCAGTCCTCTACACAGATTTGCATAAAATTTCCAAATGCTACTTTATATGTATAGATGCAAATGTATAAATGCTATAATTGAAATAGAATAATTCAGCTCACCATAGTGTGTGAGTGGGGGGGGGACCACAGGTGCTCTGTGTATCTGCTCAGTTTGTTGTAAAGGTGACAAATGGCAGACTCTACTTCAAGGCCCCTGCTCTTATTCCTTATGTGTCTTTCTTTAAATTGGAATGGACAGGCCTTCAAATAAAGGACTGTCTTCTCTGAAGTAGCACACATGGCCACCCTCAGGAGTAGGAGAGAGCTCCCTTCTTCTGTGAAGATCTTTGCAAGGATGATATCATTAACATATATTGACACATTTTAGCTCAAGCTAACTGATGCCTTGAGCAGGGGAAGGTAGGGATTCCACACATTTTCTGTAGTTAGGCATAGACCAGTACATGGAGAGGGGGGAGGGGCAAAGAGAAGTGACATATATATCCAAGCTGCAAATACAAGTAGGGATGGGGCAAAAATCCGCCAGGGCCTGTGAGCTTGCTGGACGCCCCGCTGAACGCGCCCAGTGGATTTTCATCCCATGGTCCCTATATTGACAAAGGGTGTGTGTGCAGGTCTGGGTGGAACTCATTTTTGCCCTGACCTGCGCACGCCCTTTGTCCTTTTCCTACTGGTGCAGTAATAGCGGCTACCATTACCGCAGTGGGCAAAAATACACAGTTTCTCCAAGGCTTCCTCCATACATTAGCCCTCTCCCCTACACTGATGGGGATCTTAAAGGCCTTCTTAACAGGGTCTTTAAACCCCCATCCGGTGGTGGGCAGTGAGGATCTTTCCCATCTACCATAATGGCTGTCATTAAGAGTGGAAGGATTTTCCCCTTCCACTCTTACACAGGCTGCCATTAGAGTAGAAGGTAAAAACCCTTCTCTGCCCTCCCCCCATGCCCATAAGAGCCTGAAAAGGCCTCTTAATGCTTGTGATAAGAGGCCCTTCTCCCTCCTCCCTCGCCCATAGGCAAGTGTTAAGAGGCTTTTTGAGGCCCTGATGGGCATGGGGGGCCAGGAGGGAAAGGGGGAGAGCATGGGGGGGAAGAGGGCTGTCTGAGCAGTGCTCAGCGAGCTTGTGGGACGGCCCCCCGAGCAGCTTGCCATTCACTAAATAAGAGTTTGGCAAAGTGTACTACCAGGCAAACAAAGTGTATTACAGCCCAAGTGCTCTTTAATCCAGATTGGAAGGTGATTTGGGGAAGATTCTGGTACAGGTTGAACATCCTCTTTCCCTCACCTTCCGGGGTGTGTGTGTTATAGTTTTGTTTACTTATACTGTCACGGGACCACTTTGGATACATTTTGCCTCTGAAACATGAGTCCCTAGAAGTGAGATAAAAATATAAGAGTTCTAAGATACAAAAAGAAGTTTAGGAATGATGCAAGCATTATTGTCAAATTAAGAACTATGACTATTGGTAAGGTTGCATCAGATGGTGAATGGTTTGATCATTATTTCGCTTAGCACACTAACTGAAAAGAGGGCATTTCCCTTCTGTGATTAAAACCACCACAGTGTGGTGCCAACATGATTATTATTAGGGGTGTGCACGGACCCCCCGGATCGGATCGGGACCTGGATCGGGACCTCCAATTTTGTCATGGATCGGTTCGGACAAAATCGGAGGCCCCCCGGACCGGACCGGATCGAGTCCGATCCCGATCCAAAAATCGGAAATTTTTGGATCGGCCGCCATTTTTTCCCTCATAGACTTGCATTGCAATGCAAGTCTATGAGGAAAAAATGGCGGCGGGTGGGTGAGGGGGGGCCTAACTCCCTCCCCCCTGGGGCCGTCCGCTGTGGACGGCCCCGGCAGGTAAGCCCCCTCCCCCGCGCTCCCTCCCCCCCTGGGGCCGTCTGCTTCCATCCGCAGGCGCCAGCGGGCCCCCGCGGATAGAAGCGGACAGCTCCGGGGGGGGTAAGCCCCCTTCCCCGCCACTGCTTACCTTCCCGGCCCGTCCGCTCCCGTCCGGCGCCGGCGGCTACTACCAGCGGGCTCTGCGGCCTGCTCTAGAGTAGTGCACCGGGTGATAACATCACCCGGCGCGCCACCCTGGAGCAGGCCGCAGAGCCCGCTGGTAGTAGCCGCCGGCGCCGGACGGGAGCGGACGGGCTGGGAAGGTAAGGGCCCCCCTCCTCCCCTCCGTGCGCCCCCTCCTCCCCTCCGCACGCCCCCTGCTTACCTTTCCGGCCCGTCCGCTCCTGTCCGGCGTCGGCGGCTACTACCAGCGGGCTCCGCGGCCTGCTCTAGAGTAGCGTGCCGGGTGATGACATCACCCGGTGCACCACCCTGGAGCAGGCCGCGGAGCCCGCTGGTAGTAGCTGCCGGCGCCGGACGGGAGCGGACGGGCCGGAAAGGTAAGGCCCCCCCTCCTCCCGCCCCCTCCTCCCCCCCCCGCTGTCCACTTTCATCGGCGGGCGCCTGCTGGTGCCCGCCAATGGAAGCGGCGGTGGGCGCCAGTGGGCGCCCGCCGATCCGCCGAACCGGTTCGGAGCCTTTTCGGACCGGTTCGGATTGGATTGGCCGATCCAGCTGTCGGATCGGAAATCGGATAATTTATCCGATTTCCCACTGGACCGGACTCGGATCGTGGATCGGGTCCGATCCAGTGCACATCCCTAATTATTATTACTATGTCAGATGGCTCTTTAGGTGAACTCAATTATAGTGACACAATGGGCCAAATAAATGTAAAAGACATCTGCTTTATTTTATACCAAAGTCAAATCCATTTGACTGAATAATAGTTAATATATATGATAGAATGGAATCTGGGGCTTTGATCATTTTGAATCAGAGGTGTTTGTAAAAGTTATATTTTGTTGCAGCCTTGTTCTGTGACATATTTACATATGTAGGAAGTGATTTTAGTAAAACATTTTGACTTTTTCCATTAATAATAATGTTCTGTAATGAAGTACTTCTTTATGTATTAAAAGACATTCAAGTGTTGTTTGTGGTGTTTCCATAGTAAAGCTTACCCCAATACATAGCAGTGGTATAACACTACTTCCCAAAGGTCACTAGTGAGCAAATAAATGCCTGTAGAGAAGCCAAGAGCTGAGCCCATAGTGTATTAACAACAGGTGTCTTCCTCGTCCAATGGATTCATTGTCCCTGTATTGTGGATTAGTGTAGCTGATATCCAAATTCTAAATATATGCATAGTTGCAGTGTTGCATAGAATAAGGGATGCTGGTCTGATCTGCCCGGGATATAGCTGAAACAAAATGAGTCAGCTATGTCCAATTCTGCTGCACTTCAGTTGCAGTACTGTTGTAATTGCTTATCTGATAGATGGTCTAGATTAATATAGATAAGTATTACATACAGGATTATTCCATGGTACTTTGTCTAGAACCTAGTCTCTTCCATGCTGTTGCTCCATTTTGTTGTTCTGATTTTACTTGAATCCACTAACACATCTGGACATACAGGTAGTTTCAATTTAGTACTTAATGTTAGTTACTTCTAACTGAGCAGACACAGGATTGCACTACTAAACACATATGTGTTGGTAAAATGACAACTAATTATATCTTTTGTTAATGATGTCTTCTGTGGGACAAACTAACTTCAGCACTATGTTTAACAGCAGGGATAGGCGTCCTTTTTGGGTCATGGACACATCTGGCAATTTGAGAAACTGCCCTGGGCATCATCGCAAAATGGCTTCCATGGGATGAGTAACTTGCCCAAAAGACTGAACAGAAAGCAGAGGTAGTCCCAGCACATTAAACAACTCTTTAGAACCCACATTTTTTGCCACCAACAAATACCTATTTCACAACAATCCCAGTTGCTGGTAAGAAAAAAAGTGTTAATAAAATAAAATTGGGAGGGGTATGGCACCTTGGCGGATGCCAAGAAAGGTGCCCAAAGGTGCATTAATGTCCACAGGCATCATATTGCCTACCCCTGTTTTACAGTATATGGCAGTGCCTACCATTATTTTGCATTTAGGAAATAATTTACAGCTATTAGGGAAAGGGAATGCAATGGGAGTGGAGGAATTGAACTAAGTGCATTAAAATAATTTCAAATTCACTTGGAGGTCTGTAAGAATTTTGTAGGACAGAAAAAGTGGAAATAACACTGACTTACAGCAGCTTTAGGGAGGCTTGCAAAGTATCACCTGATGGGAATCTGAGCTAGCGGTGACCAATCAAGAAAGAGATCTTGGGGTTGTGGTGCACAGCTGGATGAAAATGTCAAGCCAGTGTGCAGTTGCTGTAAAGAAGGCAAGCTCTATGTGAGGCATTATTAGAAAAGGAATTGAGAATAAAACTGCCAGTATTATACTGCCTTTATACAAATCTAAGGTGCAACCACACTTAAAATACTGTGTACAGTTTTGAACATCACACCTAAAAAAGGTATTGTAGAGCTGGAAAAAGAGCAGAAAAGGGCAACTAAAATGATCATGGGACTGGAGCATCTCCCCTATGAGGGAAGGTTACAAAAGCTTGGGAAAAAAGGAGGCTAATAGAGGTGCACAAAATTACGCATGGTGTGGAGAATGTCGATAGGGAGACATTTTTTTCCTTCTCCCGTAATACTAGAACCCAGGGTCATCCTATGAAGCTGGGAGATTCAGGACAGATATAAGGAAGTACTTCTTCACACTGTGCATAATTAAACTATGGAATAGTGAAGGCCACCAATCTGGATGGCTTTAAAACGGGGTTGGATAAATTCCTGGAGGAGAAAGCGATCAATGGCTACTAGTCCTGATGGCTAAGTGCAACCTCCAGTATCAGAGGCAGTAAAGCTGTATACACTAGTTGCTGCGGAACATGAGTGGGAGGGTGCTGTTGGACTAGATGGACCCTTGGTCTGATCCAGCATGGCTCATCCTATGTTCTTAGGTTAGCCAAATGCCAGCACCACAATTCTCCTTTCTTTCTGTTGCTGAGTGGCACATGGCCATGGCTTCTCTAATTCAACACCACTGCAAAGTTCTCAACAGAGCCAAAGTCCGTGTCACTCAGATACGTTGTCATCTGTGGTTGCCACCTGACCACAAGCCAACCCAAAAAAGGAAAGTGGGGCTGGCAATCCTACAATGAATTCTCAGAGCAGCTTACAAGGAATCAAAATTTAAAAACCCAATGAATTTAAAAGTAACATAGGTTTAAAATGTAGCACAAAATAATCAGTAGTGATAACTAAAGAGCAACACATAAGCAATTAACAGAGGTTTTTTTTTTTAAGCCAGATTAAAAGACTTGGAAAATAAAAAAGATCTTTGCCTGGTACCAAAAGTGAGCCCCTCTCGGGATAGTAATCCATGGTTGGCAAATTACCACTGAGAAGGCCTGCCTGCCCTCTTCTGCTCGTTTGGGCAATTGCCCCTGGAACTGTGATATTGTGCATGCTCATGGTAGGGGCCAAGCATGCGCCACCGCCAGTGGTGGGCCTGGAGGACCAGCATGAGACCACCTTTGAATACTACCAAATGCTGCCTTTAACAGCTCTTCCTGACCCAGCCACAACTCATACTGTCCATTTCCATCTTACTGGTTTTGCCACGCCTTTTATGAACCATGATCTGGATGTTGCTTCTACCTGTATGGGTAGAAGCTGGATTTTACAGCCTTCTTTTTAAAAAAGACAGGTTGCACTGTAAACATAACAACCATACCTTAAATATACATTTCCAGTTTCCATAAAAGAACAGCACCTAGGCCAAGCACTCTACTTCCACTTCTTCATGGGGAAAAATCTTGTAAGAGAAGAGGAGGAAAGGAATTAAATTGTTTTATCACTTTTCCTAGGTGAAGGATATGGATACTTATTTGCAATATTCTAATTACAACTACAGTATGTGCAGTAAAACATTCCCGTAATAAATAGAAGCAGCAGGATATGTATTATTTATTTATTTATTTATTATTTTTCAGTGCATCTGAATTAATGAGCCTTTTTCAGCTTTTTGGTTTATATTAGCCTTTTTGTTAATATCATGCTTTTCACCTTGTAAAGATTATCCTGTGAATGGGGAAAAGGTAATAAAGTATAAAGCCTAAAACTAGCAAGAACTAGTTCAAATTATCCACCATGACCTTACCAAAATGGGCATGTTTAGCCTTGGGAAGACAAGACTGAGGGGAGACATGATAGCACTCTTCAACTACTTGAAAGGTTGTCACACACAGGAGGGCCAGGATCTCTTCTCGATCATCCCAGAGTGCAGGACATGGAATAATGGGATCAAATTACAGGAAGCCAGATCCTGGCTGGACATCAGGAAAAACTTCCTGACTGTTAGAGCACTACGACAATGGAACTAATTACCTAGGGAGGTAGTGGGCTCTCCTACAGTAGAGGCATTCAAGACGTAGCTGGACAGCCATCTGTCAGGTATGCTTTAAGGTGGATTCCTGCATTGAGCAGGGGGTTGGCGCAATGGCTTTATAGGCCTTTTCCAACTCTACTATTCTATAATTCTTAGGCTGTCCAGATGGCTCGGGGTTTCCCGGTCCTAACCGGGAATCCAGGGGCAAACCGGCCCAACCGGGGGGCCGGGGGTGCAAACCGGGGTGGCGGGGAGTCACGCGGCGGTGGCAGCAAGCAAGGAGCGGTGGTAGACCCGGCGGCGGTGGCGGCGGAGGAGCCCGGGAAGCGGCCGCCCCAGCAGGTAAGTGCCCTCCCTCGCGCCTCACGCTCCTTACCCGCAGGGGCGTCTGCTTCCCTCCGGTGCTCGAATCTACTGAGAAACAGGCTTCGCGGCCTGTCCCTCAGTAGCGTGCCGGGTGATGACGTCATCACCTGGCGCGATACTGAGAGACAGGCCGTGAAGCCTGTTTCTCAGTAGATTCGAGCACCGGAGGGAAGCGGGCAAGGAGCGCGAGGCGCGGGGCGCGGGGCACTTACCTGCTGGGGGGGCCAGGTCCGCCGCTGCGCCGCCGCCGCCAGGTCCGCCGCCGCCGCGCTGCCGCCGCCGGGTCCCCCGCCGGCTCTTAAGGCCAGCGGCCACGCGGAAGAGGCTGGGGAGGGCCGATTACGTCACTTCCGGATCTGGCCCTCCCCTGCCTCTTCCGCGCAGCCGCTGGCCTTACGAGCCGGCGGGGGACCCGGTGGCGGTGGTGGCAGCGCGGCGGAGGCGGCGGAGGCAGCAGAAGAGAACCCGCCCCGGTAGGTCCGGGCTGATGTTTTTTGGGGGTGGGTGGCTTGGTGGGGGGGTTGTTTTGGGTGGGGTGGTGGCTTGGGGGGGTTGTTTTGGGGGGTGGCTTGGTGGGGGGGGGTTGTTGGCGGGGGGGGACCAGGATTTTGGGCTCCAAAATCTGGTCATCCTAATAATTCTATGATTCTAAAATCCTCCCAGGAAACTTCTGCTTTCACTCATTCTTGAGGTCTTTTTGCCTTATAAATTCCTGGATTCTTTCTTTCTGTACTTGTTCTGAACAACACCCAGTTCAGCACCAAGTGATGCTAACTGTAGAAGTTGTTGATTTTGTAATTAATTTGTATAGATGGACACCAGAAAAGCATATAATAACCCAGACATTCCAGAAAACTTTATTCCACTCAGTGGCTGTCTAGTTTATTGCAAGTCCACGTGCCTCTTCTATTTCCTTCAGAGCTGAATACAGCACACTAGAACAGCAGTGAGAGTTCTAACAAAAATAGTTCAGACAGTCTTGTTATTCAATACGACACATGCACCAGCTCCACAGACTAACTGCCATTTTCATTAAGAAGGCATTTATTTTCTTAACTGTACAAACAATGGATATTAAAGATCATGATCCAAAACTTAAAAGGAAAAAAATTAGCTCTTTCAACATAATTTATGGTGAAGCCCTATCATCTGGCACTCAGAGTCTCTTGTAAAAACGTTTAATGGAGAATAGAAATGGTGTCTGAAATCTAGGAATCTCCCATGAAATTCTCTTGTTCCTTACTTTATCTCATTCAACATAGTGAGCGGGGCTTCCCTGTACCCCAGAGAAGTGTATGAAAACCAGCTTATAAGCGTCCACAGGTTGCTGATAGTGCATATGCTTTGCTGGTTCTGTAGGTGGACTAAAAATAAAAAAGTGAATGTGCAATGTCAGTTGTTACTGTAAAAATATTTATCAGGTGGCAAAATGGTTTGAGATTTCCCAAAATTCCCAATGCATTTTGAACATCTGTGTTGTTTCTCATGGGAAATTTTAGAAGAGTTATACAGTAGCTAATCAAAGAAAAAGATTAGATGTTTGGCTGAATCCTAGATAGCAGAGTTAGTGGATAAGAACATAAGAAAAACCATGCTAGATGAGACCAAAGGCCCATCTAGTCCAGCTTTTTGTTGGCACAGTGATTAACCAGCTGCCTGTGGGAAACCCACACAAAGCACACAAGTGCAATAGTATCCTTCAAGGGTTAGAGAACAGGTTGAACTGCATTTACCACAACTTCCAACCAACAGTCAGCAATCCTTAACCACTGATAGTAGAAGCTGCCTAGAGGCTTATCATGGGACATACACAACAGGAAAAACCTCTTTCATATGTCTGATAACTGTTGTAAATTAGAGTACACAGTACTGATCTGACCAAGTATTTAGAAGTAGATTCCCCATGTGGCATAAACATAGTCGGTGGAGTGAGGTGCCTCTATATAGGTTTAAAATTTCCACCTGACAGATCAAGCTGCATGGAAAGCTATTTTCTGTAGGCACAAGACATATGGAGTGAACAATGACTTCAAAATCTGGAAAAAGCAGAGGAGTTGGGAAATCCATGCATATTCTTGACCAGAGCCTGCAAATGACTCAGAACAAGACAGTAGTTCATACCTCTTTCTGAAATTATTTATAAACCAAATCTTAACCCTCATTTTATTGACCTTAGGTAACAGAAGGACCCTAATCCTGAGCCTGTTGTCTCAAACCAGGAGAGTGTGCATACCAGTTTAACACACTCATGAGTGTTCATGTGGTTACTTCCCCTCAAGCAGCTGTTTTTAGCCAGACAATGACATAAAGGGGGAATGGTTATATAATGGTTCATTATATAACAATGAGATTAAAAAACAAACACTTTTCAAATTTCAAACAATCACCACACTTGTCCTTAATATATAGTACATATAAATGTGTGTTTTAGATTAAAATGCTTACTGGGAATTGGATTCAAACATACCATTATTTTAAATGGTAAGACATTATCTGGGCTTCTCAATGAACACAAAGACTAATGCCAGTCTGTGTATTAATTGTTCATGCCAGAATGCCAATTAAGAGTATAAATGGCATTATGAAAGAATACTTTAAAAATATTACATCCAAATGTAGCATGTCCTATATAAAGTAAATTTGTTTTGAAGATTGTATTCAATAGATTATTTTTTGTCAAGCTTTCTATTTATCACCTCTTAGCGGTAACATAAAACATCCCTTTCTGTTGAAATACAATCACAGTAAAATGCCACGCCGGATGACTGCCATCATAATGCTTTGTGTTTAGAAATATTCATAATTTAAACAGTTCTGTTTAGTGACTTCTTGCCAATTAAGTTTGTTCATCTGAGGACTGGATTTAAATGAGAAAATGGAATAGTTTTTTGCAGATATGATCTGTTGGCAGGAACACAATCAAATGAGGGAAAGGTTTAATTGCATTTTTATTTAATTCAGTCACTTTTAATGCTCTCAACAAAAGCTCTGAACAGAAAGACTGTTGAGGAACTGTGTAAGTTGATCATTTTCTTCATTGAAATTGTAGTTGATTAACTCAAAAGTGTGGGTTTGGTGCATTTAAAAATGTAATATAATATATTTAGTGAATATTAGTATTTTGATATAACAGTATCACTGGTAAAAATACAAACTTGCAAAATACATTTCTCTCAACTTTATTATGCCTGGGTTAGTTTGTCCAGATTAGCTAGGAAGTTCTTCTTAAGAAGCAACTGCCTTCCATGGCGGCCATGTGTCCTACTTCACAGAGGGGAGTCCAGTTAAAGAAAAAGAACCATAAGAAGGTAGAACAGGAGCTGTGAAGTTGCCCAACCACAACTGGGCAGACTGAGCAGGCACACAGCTCACCTGGTCACAGTCTTCCCTGCTATGGTGAGATATATTTCTGTTTATCTATTAACAGAGATATATTTCTGCATCTCTACATATAAATTAGCACATGCAAATCTGTACCCTCGTTTTGGGTGATGCGTTTCCTCTTTTGGGTGGCATAAGTGGCCACCCTACTGGCAACTATGGGGTTTACCATGGTATGTACTGAGTCCTGGATACTGTATAACATTATGTGGTAAGTGAGCTCCCCAGGATAAATATTTTGAATTACAGCATATTTGCTGTAACTTTGGTATCAGCATCTAGCTTCGAATGAAGAAACTGCAATTCCCTTGTGTATGAAATGATATTAGCTAAATGCCTAGCAGCTGTCTCACAAGCATGAGACTAGATAAAGCAACCAAGCTGTAAATCTGTGCAAACTGCATGAAAGGCTATATAATACAAACTGATTACTTTAGGACTTGAATTAATATGACTGTGAATAAAAATAACCCAACAGCAAATCCTCTTCTAATTTTAACAACCACTGATGGGAAAATCTTAACAGATGCATCATTATGAGTTATGAGTCACCATTATAAACTAACATTGTGAGAGGGGGATCCAAATTACTAATCCCCGTGAAGTCAGACTTTTAATCTCTGTGTCAAAAGCCAAATGGTTAAGTTGTTAACATTAATTTGACAGAAGAAAAATATAGAAGAAAAATATTCTTTTGTATTTTTTAAATAAGAGTAGTATAATGTTTGCTTTTGATTTGTTTTGCACATAACACTTTTGATAATACATTTTTAGGTAAGATCCTTCATGTAGCATAGCATAATTATTGTATATACGATGTGTCCAGAGAAGTTCAGCACTGGCATTGAGACAGTCCATGCAACTGGGCTGACTCATGCCTAATTAAAATTTTGCAGAGCACCATCATGCAGAGGTAATTTTGGTGACTTCTCAGTGAAGCAAGTAATGCCTGAATTGGCCATGGACTTGCAAAATATATCTGCTGTAACTTCTAATTTCAGTTAGGAATGATCAGTTCGGTTCTGTTTTGATAATGAAAGATTGCAAAAGATTGCAAAAATTCCTTGAGTCACAAAGGCATTAAAGGCCAGTTTTCAACTTAATTCCTATATGAGTTAAATACTCTTTCACTAAACTTGTTCAGTATTCTATTTCTATATTTTAGTAAGAACTAAAATATCTTACTAAGTCTTAATGCCCCATATTAGCAATATCTGGGGACTGACTGCTTATGTAATCAGAGGCACTCTGTCCATAGAAGAGAGGAATATCGACAGGCTTGGGGCATCCTCAAGGTCTACAGAAGTAAAAACAAAACCTTTAGGAGAAAAAAATAAGGGATATTGGGGACAATCCTGGAACAAACCTGAATAGAACTGAGTGTGTTCAGTGGTTAAGGATTGTTGACTGATGGGTGGAAGTGGAGTTCAACCTGTTCTGGAACCCCTGGAAGATTAGGTTTGTTGGTTGTGGCTCCTTGTTGATCCATCTCTGTGGCATGATGTAGCTTCTAGCAACTTAGGTGGTACACCAACTATGACCCTACTTGGATAGAGATAGCCTAGTTTCAGAGATGCATGTATTGGTAATTTCTGCTTAGTTTACTGCAATGAGTTATACATGGGGTTGTCCCTGAAGATGGTCAGGCAACTTTGACCTGGTTTGCACACACGATGGGCCATGGTGAGCTGTGAGCCATGTCCATTCAGCATGGCTAGGAGGTGATTGACAAGGACATTGACAAGATCAGTCTCAAGAGGAAAGCAACAAGTGGGGAGCTGAAAGTGGTAGCTGAATCTGAAAGGAGCTTTTGGAGCAGGTGTAATGATTTTGTAAATTGCCCCAGCAGAAATCAGCTTCACAGACTCCTGCAGTAATTACACCCTTCCCAAAAACTCCTTCAGCTGCCGCTTTCAGCTGTTCCAGACCGGCAAGGGTGGCAGGTGGGTGGGTGGGAGCCAAAAGTGGGGGCTGAATGAAAATGAGCTTTTAGTGCGGGTGTAATTACTGCAGTAGTCTGTGAAGCCTATTACTGCAAATTTACAAAGCAACTGTTCTAAGCAAGCCTGTAAATAAAAAAGACAATATATACTTCAACCTGCAGACTTGTGCAAGTGGTTCAAGAGATGATGATGATGATGATGATTTAAAGGAGATTGCTATCAGGTGAAGAGCTGAGATGGAGGATATCGTTAAATTCTCAAGTGTCATTTGACGATATAGGAAAGTGAGAGGAGAATATCGGATGGGGGCTGCTTATCAGAGAGGGTGGGGTGATGAAAAGTTTCATTTGAGAAGCAGCAGCTGCAAAGGCCCCTGGGATATGTGCCATGAGTGGGGAGGGGGCTAAAGGGGAAGTAAACCACAGAGCACCTGATCATCTGTCAGGGGTAATATGGATTAGTGAGTGAACATGGTGGCTTATTTTCATCATGTCTCATCTTGACATGCAGTTACAAAGCACCTCACATTGTTGGGATCATGGTATCTGAAAGATTGCCTCTTTTCATATATATTACTATTTGAGCCCTGATACCACGAACAGAGGCCCTGCTCTGAGGGTCCTTGCATACTGAGATACAATGACTGGGTTTGAATGATCGTTGTGACTTCTCCCCCTGCCCCCATGCATGCTGTGCATGCAACCACGATTTGCATAATTAGTTGTGATGCAGCATGGGTTGCCGTGCTGTCCAAACCCAGTGTGGTGCATGGCAGGGGTGGCTTGTTACCCATGCCAACCCATGGCTTGTAGTAGAGATTGTGGTGTTGGTAAGAAGCCAACTCGGCCATATACTGCCCTGGGTTCAGACAGTAGGACAATCTGCACTGCATCATGGGAATTATGCCAATTTTGGGCAGAGGGAGAAGCCACCCAGCCAATGGGTGACCACATGAAAGACCTTCTCAGCATTAGTCCCTCAGTTATGAAATGTCAACCTCAGAAAAGTCCAACTGGTGCTTACGTTAATGTCTTTTAAGTGCTAGGCAAACAGCTTTATATATTGACTGGCCTTTTAAACCACATATGTTTTGTCATGGTATGTTTTAACTCTGTAAAATTTCTAAGATCTCTGCATTTTATTCTTGTTTTTAAATAGATTGTTTTATTGTAGTGCTGATTAAAAAAATGTGATTTTTTGGATTATGCTTGTGCCATTTTTTTTTGCATGTTGCCCTTTGAGCAATTGTTATATGGTGAATAATAATAATAATAATAATAATAATAATAATAGAAGGAATGGAATAAGTGTTATGAAAGAAATCAAGGTTGCCTGCCTGGCTAGTTCACATTTAAATTGTTTGTTCCCTTGTAAGATAACATAGGCATTGTGGAAGAATGTACATCACTTTACCATTTATATTTTATAGTAGTATATGTATTGAATATGATTCCCATGCTACCAGAGTAGCAAGATTCCCTCTTTCAGGTGGCTGAATCCATTCCTATTTCACTCTAGTAACATATGTGGAAAGAAAAAACTTGAGCTGAGTGAATAATGTAGTTCATTTCCATGCCAGCATTGCTGGTATCTAGATAGTAGTAACTTGGAATGAGAAGGTACCACATAATTCAGAAACACCATGTTGTCCCTACTTTCAGACACTACTGTAGTAGCCACATGCAGAGGTTACTATGCCACTCTGAAAAAAGATAAACTAGGCCATATATTCACTGGTGAATATGTTTGTTGTTGCCGACATCCCAGTATTTATTTATTGTCTATGTAATCTTATATCTACTTTTACCATTATTTCTGGAAATGGAATCTGCCTAGTGTGATAAAACCTCATCAGAATTTGGCACACCCATTTGCATTCAGTTAAGTGCTGCTACTTATAGCGATTTAATGGGCTCAATCCTTTTGTCCACTTCTAGCTCCCTTGATTACCTTAATAGCAGGTAGTTCTAATATCTCCTGTGGCAGTGTTCCTTAGCAACAAAGGAATTAGAACAATAACAAATGAAAGCTTAAAAAAAAATATCACAGAAAGGTTTATTCTAATTGGTGTAATCTAAATTCAGTCCTTATATCTATCCACCTAACAGCAAAAGCATACAAAAGAAAGTGTTCTTCTAAATGGAACCCAATTCAGTTTTTTCTTAAATTGCTAGCCATTTGAAAGGTGATCTGACTGCCCTGAGGAAACAAAAATAACTTATTCTGCTTCCCACCCCAAAGCTTCTAGCCCAGATATAGTACCTGCCAGATGTTTTGGACTGAAACTCCCATCAGCCTCAGCCAGCATGGCCAGTAGTCCAAAACATCTGGTAAGGAAACAGATTGTAATCCAAAACATCTGGAGGAAACTAGATTGCCCACTTTGCTCGGGCCCATGTGTGACGTATGTCTTCCAGAATATGGTGTGGCATCATAGCAGCTTAACCAATATCTGGCAGGGAAAGGGGATTATTAAGTATTTTCCTGTTCTATCCTTTTTGTTCAACTCTGTCTCTTCCATTTATCCTATCCTTCTGAATCCTGGGGAAAAGACAAAAAAAATCTTCTGTCACATCTTTTATGGACTTTCTGACCCAGTTTGCACTTAATGGCAATTAATTAAACCACAAATGGCCAAAATCTGAGTGAGTGAGCACACTCACCAGTTCCACTTTTAATTTACAGCTACAATTGCCTCATTCATAAGTTGTTAGCATGATGTCTGAACATGGACACTCTGGAAGTCTGAACACAGACACTCTGGGTTGTTTAGGGCTTAAACAAAGCAGAGTTAAACCAAAAAGAAATGGTAGGTTAATTCTGGGTTGTTTAACCCCTAAATAACTCAGAATGCCTGGGTTTGGAGGTCATGCTAACTCCTGAAGAATATAAGTTGTTAATTGAAAGCTGAAGTGATGAGTACATCAGAGGCAGCACGATGGATGGGATTGCACTCTTTCTGAAGACTCAGGCTCACAGTTTGGGTATAGTCATGAACATGGCCCTGAACCTGGATTCCCAGTTCTTGGCGGTAGCTAGGAGTGTGTTTCTTCAGCTGAGGCTGCCTTCGAAAACTATTCAGAAACTTCAGCTATTCCAGAATGTTGCAGCCTGACTGTTGACCGTGGTATGTTACAGGGAGCATGTGACTTCCACGTTACTGTAGCTTCACTGGTACCTGTCTGTTTCTAGTGGTTATGATATATAAAGTCCAATATGACCTGGGACCAGGCTGCCTGAATGACCATCTTCTCACATATGAGCCTGCCTGGTTGTTAAGATCTTCTGAGGAGGACCTTCTTTTGAGTCTGCAGCCTTCAGAGGTGCATTTGGTTGTGACCTGAGAGAGGGCCCTTTCAGTGGCCACTCCTAGGCTACGGAACAACCTCCTGCGGAACAACTTTGACCTGTGTATGGGTCTGTTGGGTTAGGTGCTGTATTATCATCATCATCATCATCTTTCTGGTTTTTAACATATTTTATTGTTTTAATTAATTTTAATTGTGCCTGTAAGTTATATGAGCACTATTTTTTGGTAGAAAGGTGGGTGTTCAAATCAATCAATCAATCAATCAATCAATCAATCAATCAAGTCTTAGAAGTCAATATCAAGATATAGTTGTTTGTGCAGAAGCCTGAGGTAGTAAAAAGATTTAACTTCTCTCAGCTGGTTTTCATAAGCAAAGATTAACATATTCCTATCATGCCCTTGAGCCATTTTGCAAATCAGTATAAGCTGTCATTTGAAAGTTGAAACTGATCTAAATAAGCAAGACAAGGGTGACCTTCCAATACCTCAAATTCTTTTGAATTTGGGAATAGGAAAGACTACTCAATGGCAGCAAGTCTGAGAGAAAATTAAGAAACCATAGATTGGATCAGAAAATGTGGTTTTGGTATTGTAGCAAGTGCCAGAAGTGAGAAAATTACTTTTCGTCCTCTGGTATTAACACTTCAGTATTTGCAAAAAATGACTGCATACATGTGGTTGTATATTTAGTGTAAATTACACATGTAGATTTAAATAACCAGTTTTCCCTGTGTTGACTGCAAAGGATCCGTATGAGACCATTTTCACAAATTCTGGATTCTTACTACCACCACATTTTGTAGTGGTTCAGGCTAGTCCTCACTCATGCCTTTTCGCTCATGTCCCGATGGGAATTATTTATCTATTTATTTCATTTCTATACTGCCCCATAGTCAAAGCTTTATGGATGGTTTACAACAATTCATAGAAATGCAAAATACAACACAATAAAAATAGTCTAAAATTTTCAACGTAGAAAAATTAAAACAATGTAAACAGCTAAAAACAATTTAAATAAAAATGTTTTTCTAATAGACCTGTTCTAAAACAGCAGGCATAGATCTCATCATACACCATTAAATGCCTAGGAGTAAAGGGTGGTCTTTTCCTGGCGCTGAAAATCCTCATCCTTTCAAGAGGGTTGAGGGTTTAGAGCTGAATGCTATGTGGAGACAGAATGTGGTAGATGATGTATTGTTCTATTCCCTGTATGCTAACTAGAACGTCACTAGAAACTAAAAGAGGTTCTATCTTATTGTAGGCCTATGGGAAGCCCACAAGCAGGAAATGAGTGCAATAGCACCTTCCTGCTCCTGTTCCCTAGCAACTGGTATTCAGAAATACTGAGACTGTTCACACATTATGTTTACCATGGTGGCATATAAGCTGTACACAGTAACTTATTTTGCAAATAGCCTACAGATGATTGGAAAAATAAGCCACACAGCATAGTTTATCTGCCTCTCCTCCCACCCCTTGCCCAAAGTCTACCTAATCACCCCTGTCTGGAAGTTTATTAACACTCTTAAAGAATTCTAATAGGTTAGCGAGACAGGACTTACCTTTGTGGAGGCGATGTTGATTCTTTTTCAGCAGGGTTTGTTTTTTGATATGCTTTCTAATTTTAACTTTAATAATGTTTTCCACCAATTCACTCAGAACAGATGTTAAACTAACTGACCTTTAATTTCCTAGGTCTCCCCTTCAACCCTTTTAAAACTGGCACTACATTGGTCAATTTTAAGTCTTCTGGCCAATCCTGCAGAAGTGTTATATAATTTTGTTAGAAGTTCAGCAATTTCTCATTTAAGCTCTGGGATGGAAACCATATGGGCCTGAAGATTTGTTGGTTTTTAGTTTCTAAGTATGGTAAAGCAGACTTTCCTAACCTGGTGTCCTCTAGATGTTAGTGTGTGTGTGTGTGTGTGTGTGACCCTTTCTCATCCACTCTCTTTCTCTCTGTATAAATTGTCATGATGTTTTTTCTCAAACAAATACATAGTGACCAGTATAGATATATTTTATGGTAGAAAAAAGCAGGAAATTAGACACAGTTTTGGCTGTAATCCTTATCTAACAATCAACATAAGATTGGCCATGCTGGATGGGCTAGTAGTAGTCCAAAGAACAGGTTGGGGAAGGCTTGTCTAAAAACTATTTTGTGCAAGCTGTGTTCCTTTTTGTTCTCATTTGGACAAAACTGTTTTGTGAAGGAAGCCTTCTTTTTCTCTAATAGCCTCCTTTGCATGCTGGGGACCTCTTGGAATTGGTGGTATCTTTTTTGTCTTGTGGTATTTCCACTCACAGCCCTTAGTCCCATTTCATTGATAGCTCATTTTCATTGCTGTGCATCTTGCAGGGGATTCTACAAGGAATTCTGTTGTTTTGGTTTATATCTTCCCCAATGCCTGGCTTGCCTAGGCGTGGGGAGGAAGTTGTAGGTATGGGATGGGTGGAAGAAGAGGCAAGGTGGGAATGCTGCCTGTGAACTCATGCAGGCAGCATCTCTAGGAGAGGAGCTTACAGGACAATACTGGCCCATGGGGCCCCTCCCCTTGGCCTCTTAGGGTGTCTCTACAAGAGTGATTTAAAGTTCTTTCAAAGCACATTACAGATTTTACCTCTGCAAGAGCGGAGCGCAAATCGGGGGTTGAGGCGCTTTTTATCTCCGCTTATGCGCATTATCAAATGTGCGTTAAATAGCGAGTTTTAATTTACCGCTGGAGTTAAAGCACCTTATGGCCATGTAAACATGTGATTCTCCATATGTAAACAACTTTAAAGCACGTTTAATACATCTCGTAATGCGCTTTGCCGCCTCTCGTGAATAGGTATTAGGAGTAAATGCGCTTATCCGTATATGCGCATAATCGGGCAACCGGGCGTCAAAGCGAAATCTTGTAGAGGGACCTTAGAAGCTTCATCCTTTTGTCCCTCCCTGTAAGTAGTGTAGGCATTGTTGGTCGTCATGTTGGCAGCCAAGTAGGATTTTTTTGATCTATTGTCTGATTGGCCAGGGCAATGTCTTTTTGCCTATTCCACACCGTATGCAGGGTTGGGTCTGTTCTG
Organism: Anniella stebbinsi; assembly: GCA_029215795.1. Classification (NCBI taxonomy): domain Eukaryota; kingdom Metazoa; phylum Chordata; class Lepidosauria; order Squamata; family Anniellidae; genus Anniella; species Anniella stebbinsi. The sequence continues at coordinate 189,249,487 of JARDYH010000002.1, forward strand.
TTCAATTACAGTTAGGCTGATTTGATCACATTCATTGGCAGGTATGTGTGGACATATTTAATGGGGGCAGAATTCGTGAACATTCTGAAGCACCTTTATGGTGATTGGTAATGCCTGAGGTTTTCCTCAGGGCTATGTCACCTAATGGGAAGATTGGGATTACCTTCGAGCATAACTCACCGCACCCACTTGGAGTTTTGTGGCCTGGGAGGGGTAACATCAGAAGGCCTCCCAACTCCAAATGGGATAGTCCTCTGGGGTGGCGATCTCCCAAGATGTCACTCAACAGGTATAGGATGGCTTGCCTGATACACTGCCTTGCTATTGGCCAGCATAGATTAGAAGCCAGCACAAGTCTTGCGCTTCGCAGATCTCTTAACAAATGTGCCCCAGGTTTTACACCATATATCTCTGACTTGTCTCTTCCCCCCCTCCTCCTCCTTTCATTCGCAAAGTATTTTTTCAGTCCAGGTGATCCATTCACCAGGTGATCTCTGCTTCCTTTGCAAGTGGCATGTATAACCCTGTGGGAAAGCCAATTATCTGAAATGTCTTACTAAGTGGTAAGGTGAATGTCATCACACATCTGTGCCCAAGCTGAAATGAAGGGAAGTAGTGGGTAGTGCAATTCTATTTGTAATTTGGCAGAACATTACAGATGACCACCTTCCCATATGTAACTCACCACTTGGTAAATGGTCATCAGTGCTCACCAATTGTGATTACTTTCATGTGATGTTAATCTTGTGTACATTCACTGGTCCCTCTCCTATTCTAAGACTAACACCCTAAAAAGAAGTGCAACTGTGGTAAAGCACTCTGTAATAGCCATCAAATAATATAATAGTTTCTAGTGATGAATAATAATTTAAACAGCGGTTTCAATCCAGGCTTAGTCATGCTTAGAGCAGACCCATTGAAATCAATGGGACAAGTAAGTCATGTCATATTTAAGTCCAATTGATTTCTGAAGGTTTACTCTAAGCATGACTATTTTTGGATCCAACCCAGTAATAATGCACTTCGATGTTGCTTTTTTTATTTGATTTTATTTGAATAAAATAAAGTCATTAGAATCCACTATGGAATAATCCTTTAGAAATCATTCAATAGCATACAGAAAGCTAAAACTCATTTCTTGAGGGTTAGCCATGTTGGTCTGTTGCAGCACAAACTACAAACCATCTTATAGCACATTAAAAATTATAAAATTATTACGGGATAGGCTAGTATTATTGTTGTTGTTGTTGTTGTTGTTGTTTATGTCCCACCTTTATCCCAGGGCTGGGACTCAAGGCAGTTGCATCTGATAAAGTGGACAGTATCCACACAAACTTATGCCATGATAAATGTCTTAGTAAATAAAATCAAATTATTTATTATGGTCACAGACCAGCAAAATCAATAAAAAACATACAAAAGATAGTTAAAAAATGACATGAAACCAAATTCCACTTCATAGAGGTCCTTCTCTCAGGAGGATTGCAACATTTTTTACCTAATTTGAATTGTGGTCATAAAAAATTTAGAGACCCTTTCAGTAATACAGGAGGACACATCCCTTAAACAAATTAATACCAAAGTTGTGGATTTACTTCCAGAAAAGACTGATAATAATGGAAAGATTAGCTTCTTTCTGCATTCCTTATACATGTTACAATGCAAAGGACACGCTCGACAGATTCTATTGTTCCAGTGCCATTCATTAACTGGGATTTTACTAAACCGTCCTTCTAGTAGTGCTGATGGCAACACATTAAAGCGAGCAAGGGTAAATGCTTTTCTGTACTTTGGAATGGTTAATGTTATAGAATAATGGAGAACAAGATTTGTTAGCAGCAGTTCTTAAATGCTGTAGATCTAGGTCTATTATTCTTTGAACAACAACAGATTGGGCCTTCTGAAGCCCATAGTTGCCCACACCTTCCACAGAGAGCTTAGCCTAAGTAACTTCTTCTCCATCTCTCTCAAAATTTCTTAGTATATGTTATAAGGTGCCACAAGACTTATTTTTCTTTTCATACACTATAGTTTACAAATTTCTGAATGCCTTGTGTGCTATCACATGTACATATTTCACATCTAACATGCATTCAATGACTTAAACGTACATATTTTTCTGCTTTATATGTATGTGGCAGTTTGCTTTCCTATAATCCACTTATGCACTACAGTTTTAACAATAAGTTGCATTATCCTGTTTAGGAGCTTAAGTGCATATACTTAGGAACACTAGAAATAAAGCCACATTAGTCTTAATTTTTTAAAATTTCCATTTATATGTCTCATTTCTTTTTTTTCTGCCTGCTGCACATATGTTATTCAGCTGACCCTTTTATAGAGTGACCAGATTTTGGAAACCAAAATCCCGGTCCCCCCCGCCACCCCCCCCAAAACAACCCCCCCCAAGCCACCCCCCCCCAAAAACACCAGCCTGGACCTACCGGGTTCTCTTCCTCCGCCACCCGCGCCGGGTCAGCCACCGCCCCCAGGTCCCCCGCCGCCGCCGGGTCTTCCTCCACCACCACCAGGTCCTTCGCCGCTGTTGTCGGGCTCGTAAGGCCAGAGGCCGCACGGAAGAGGCGGGAGAGGGCCGATTACATCGCTTCCGGATCCGGCCCTCTCCCATCTCTTCCGCGCGGCCTCTGGCCTCCTCGGGGCTCGTCGCCATCGTGACGAGCCCCAAGCCAGAGGCCACGTGGAAGAGGCGGGAGAGGGCCGGATCTGGAAGTGATGTAATAGGCCTTCTCCCGCCTCTTCCGCGTGGCCTCTGGCCTCACGAGCCCGGCAGCAGTGGCGAAGGACCTGGCGGTGGTGGAGGACCCGGCGGCGGCGGACCCGCCGGTGATGGCGGCAGAGGAGCCTGGGAAGCGGCCGCCCCAGCAGGTAAGTGCCCCCCCTCGCGCCTCGCGCTCCAGAGGGAAGCGGGCACTTACCTGCTGGGGCGGCTGCTTCCTGGGTTCTTCCGCCGCCACTGCCGCGGGGTCTACCGCCGCTCGTCGCCGCTCGCTGCCACCGCCGCGTGACCTCCCGCCACCCCGGTTTTCCCCCGCCGCCCCCCCGGTTGGCCTGGATCAGCCTAGGATTCCCGGTTAGGACCGGGAAACCCCAGGCGATCTGGACACATTACCCTTTTATTCATAAACTTAATTCGTGTGTACGCGTGCACCTCCTCCCATCCACTCTCTTTCTCTCTATATATATTGGCATGATTTGTTTTCTCCAACAAGATAGTGTATAGATATATGTTGTGTTAGAAAAAAGCAGCTTTGGCTGTAATACTTATCTAACAATCAGTGTAAGACATATATTGGACTGAAACTATGCAGAATCTCAAGAGTTGGAATGAAACTATACAGAAACTCAAAAGTTTTTCAAGATACAATTAACTGAGTTTTCTGTCACTTATTCTGAAACAATACACTACTTTGAGTGCTGATCTGGCAGGCATTCCACTTATAAATGCCTGAAATAAAAATAAATACAACATAGTTTCTCACAGACACCAAATCTTCATTAGTATATAATCATTATCTTGGCACATGCATCGGAATACTATTGTCTCCCTTGATATTGGTTGCTACTCTGAGTGTAAGCTGCTGACTTGTTTACATTACTTAATATGTAGTACAATTGAACACATTTAAATGCATGCCTATCTCCTAGCAAGTGAGAGCTTTAGCTAGTGGGTGGTATAGAAATGTAACAAATAAAATTAAGTGCTTTGTTGGGGTAAAGTCTCTTTATATAGAGATGGAAAGATTCTTTGAAAAATGGTTCAGATGTTCTTTAAATGGAAGAAAAAAAATAACTGATATATGCTGCCATGACATATCTGGTTGGAATCAGCCTCAATGTCAATGTGATTCAACACAAAAGCTATTATGGGATTTTCCTCTGGAGCTAGCCTTGCAGAGAAGGATGGTGGTGGGCCACTAGAAAGTGGGCACGTTGTTGACCTATCTGTTGTGCTTGGGCTCTACCAATGCATCTTGTTAATGTGGTGGTTATCAGCTAATGCAATCAGCTGGGGTTTTAACTGGCCCTATAAAGATCCTGGCTTGGCTCCTGAGCTTTATCATCCCTAGGGAGCACTCCAAATGTCTACCAGCCTGCATCTACCAGCTTGCCTGAGTAACTGTCTATCCAGTAGCCTCTTACAGTCTGCTTTGCCTCTTACAGTCTGCCTACTTTAATTACTAGCCTTCTTCCTTGCTAGTGCCTCCAGACTGCCATCTGAGACCCAAAGAACATTATAGTAGCGACAAGTTTTTCTTTTTTACCCTAGAGTAAGTGCAGAGGTCTCAATCCCCTTTCCCCTATTGCTGTTTCAATCCAAAATGGGCCTGCTAGGTATCTTGCCAAATACTGATTCAATAAAGTAGATGTGTGTGTGTTGTGGGGAGGGCAATCTGGATGAGGACCACGGTAGGTGGAAAAGTTTTAAACCCCCTATCCCCCCACAAGCATCCTGATCTGGGTCAGGATTCTGTGCTAATTGTAGAGCACAAATGGCCAACCCATGGCCTGCGTGCTGCATGCTGTCCATGGCTACTCTCTGTGCAGCCAGCAGAGCCATAAGGTGCCCCATTCACTTTTCTTCACTACACAGCTGATCAGCCATTAGCTAAGGGGTGGGGAACAGATTGCTGAAACAATTATTTGTATCAGTGGTGGTAGTGGTGGAGTGGTTAAAGCCTTCCCAGGGATCCTCATACAGATCACTAGAAGGGAGAGGTTAAAAGACATCTCTGTTTCTTTGCTATTATTCCTTGCTGGCAGGAAGAGAGATTTAAACCTCTGCATTCTTGCATGCTGAGATTGGGACTATTCACATAACACAACACGGAAAGGCTTCAGCACCTGCAGTGCACATGTGGCCACCATTTTTAATATGCAAGCCCCACTCACAGATTGTTGTGTCATCCAAACCTAGTGAGCATGGGTTATGCGAGGGTGAAACAGCCCTCACATAAACCATAATTAATTTTAGAGTTGTGTGCAGCTTGTTTAACCCTCTTATAACCCCCACTCATGGGGTTCACACAGCACTACAAAACCTGAATAGATTCTTGCAATTTGACACCTGTGGGCACTGTGGCTCATCATGGGTTAAATAACCCATGATGAGTTGTGGTGTGTCATCTGAACCCAGTCACAGTGTGTGTGTGTGTGTGTGTGTGTGTGTTTACACTTGTGCCTTACTATTCTTGGAATCAAAAAGCTTCTCAAATACTAATAAATATGATGTAGCTTTTAGTGCAATCTTTAAAGTTATGTGTCCTTTGGCCCCAAGATACTCCTCCTCCAATGTATAGGAGTTCAAATTAGAAGAATATTTGGGCCACTGCTTAGTCAGACTCAACCCTGAAGCTTGTATTTAATTCCTTGGTGTCTTGGTGGAATGATCTCCCCGATGAAGCCCGCCTGGTGCCAACATTGTTATCTTTTCAGCACCAGGTCAAAACTTTTCTTTTCTCCCAGGCATTTTAACAGCTTAAGTTGAGGTTTTAAGTGACTTTGTGGCTAGGCTTAACAGTTTAAAATTTTTAAATGTCAGCTGGTTTATGTTTATGGTTTTAAATTTTGTATATTGTCTTTTTAGTGTTCAATCTTTTAATTTTTGTAAACCGCCCAGACAGCTTCTGCTATGGGGTGGTATATAAATGTAATAAATAATTAAATAAGCATTTGCAGAGTGATTTCGCTTCTATACTCTGTACCTGTAACCAGCCTCTGTGCATATAAAGATAAAGACACCCAACCTCTCTAGGTATCCCATCTAAGTAAGGTTGAGCTCTTGCATTTGTTTTTAAAGAAATAAAGCCCTGAAGGGAGCAGTCTTCTGGAATGGGATATAACAAGCCTCCGGGCAAAGTAGAGCAAAGGATAGAGAAGAAAATAATGTCTGTTTCTCAGAGAAGAAAAACTGAAATTGGAATTAACCCACAAAACTAATAAGGATATAAAACAACTATAGAATTATAAATAAGCAGGGAGAGCACTCTGTCACATCTATTTGTAGAATCACTGAGGATGGGTCTGATCTTGGGTGAAGTTTAGGGTTGCAAAATTCATAGTTTTGTTTCTGTCACATTGTATCTGTTTCCGTGCCTCTGTACTTGAAGCAAATATAGTTTTATATCCTTAAAGTGTGTATGGCCTTGTGTCAAAGACACCCAGAACCAGTTTATGAGACTATTAGAGCGGTGTTCTGCCTAGAGGAAGAGCCATCTTTCTTGGACTAAGTATCCAGTGTAGACAGCTATGTAGAGTAGTACTTATAAATGTGCACATGTCCTTTTAGAGCTCTGGAGATAGGTCAACTCTAAATAGGATTCCTACAAAGCTGACAAAGAGCATCCCAGTAGTCTAGTGACAAGTAGTACAGCACAGTCATAGTTTATGTGAGGAGGCCACACTGGGACACAATTCTGCTCATGCAGTTCCAAGTAGCTCTTGCTGGACTTCACTGCTGTTATGGTTTCCAAATTCTTACCAGCTGTCATTTTGTTTTGGGTAGGGAAAGGAAGTGGAATCATTTTGTGTCAGTTTGGATAGCTCTTCAGTCCTTACTCTTGCTGTTGCTCTGCTGGGCCTGACTTTCAGGGAATAAGAAGACTGGGCCAGAAATCTGGAAGGCACAAGTAGTATCTGTGTACTTATGTGAAAGAAGGGTTGTTTGAAGTTGCAGTACTACAGTACTCTGCTATATAAGTTGCCACTGCTGAAATATTGCAGTTTTGTTCATACATTGCATTCTGTGGTAGCGCAGAATTAATAGCAGCAATACCCAACTTCATACAAAACAATGAAGATGAATATGGGCAGGAATTAAATGTCACAAGTCTGATTCAGAGCCTGCTGGATGCCTAGTACTCAAACTGTGAATGGTTGGATACACAAATGTAAGAGTATAGTTTTATTTGACAGTGAGACAATTAGGAAGGCTGACAAGAAAGCAGGCCATATTTTTGCCTGTAGAATGCCTAAAGTTATGCAAAGTGAAGATTATACGACTAGAATGAGTTCATGTAACCTAATGAGCGTAATGGAAGCACGTTTGTCCAAAAGGACATGCTACCTAGATGTGATGGATAAACTACACGATTCCCTGTGCACCTTTTTGTACTGCCAGATATATGTCACACATCCTGACACTCATCCAGCTCTGAATTATAATTCTTTTGAAAATGCAAATGAACAAACACAGAAAGAGATAGATAGAAAGAAATGTAAATTTAACATGCATTGTGGGGCCTGAGGGAAATGGATTTCCTCTTTCAGGGCAATGTGACTCAGAGCCAATCTACACCTTCAGTTGTAATGTTCCAAAAACTAGGTTATAACTATGTTAATTGCTACATTTTAAAACGTAACAAGCCACATGAAGTAGTCCCTGCCGTTCTAGACTGTTCTTTCTTCCGTTTTGAATTCGTTTAGGAAGGGCACACTATATTTTTTCTTTGTTACTTTCTTCATAGTTGCTTCTTTGCCCCATTCTTGACACGCCTACTTCCTCCTACAGCCTCCTTCCTTTCATTTCTTCTTAATTACTGAGGAGTCAGTAGAGCAGGGAACGACTAACACCATGAGGGAAGGCAAACTCAGTAATGCAGTATTTGGGCGCTGGAACAAAAGGACACGCCCCAACAACAACCATTGGATAACAGAGGTTTGATTAGAGATGCAGTGAAACGGTAAGTATGGGCACATTACCAAATTTAAAACCATTTATTTGCTAAAAAATGTTATAACAAGTAAAGAAAGGGTGCAAGAAACAACTTATATAAAATGGCCTACTACATGCGTTGTGTGCCCCAAAGCGTCTTCGAAACCTAACAAAAACGTTTCAAAGCTCATGTGTAGATCTGGCCTCAGTCTACAAAGCTAAATAATTCCTTCAGTTACCAATGCTGATTCTTTCCCCTTCATTTTCCCCCCTTTATAGATGATCTTATATGGTATGCAGAGGGTCCTAATGTGAGTCAGCTGGTGCAAAATAACACACAACATTCTGTCTGCTTCTGATCGCCTTGTCTCTCTCATGCTAACCATGATGGGTTAGCATGTTGTCTGTGGGATGTCCCCCATACACAGTGGGTTATTTCCCCCAAATAAGCTACCCTGAGAACCCATGGTCTGCAGTAAGGGCTATTTTGCCTTTGGTGGGTTAGTGTGTTGTCTGTCGCACCAGTGTGGGTTACAGAGATTGCCTACAGAGCTGCATGGCAAGAGCAGCCCAAAATGCTGCCACCACTCTCCTTCTTTCAAGCATTCTCTATTACCACCACAATACTGTCAATGCAATATTGCTGTCACTCTGCTCCTCTCAAGCTGGGATACTTTGCCCAACTGAGTGGGAGGACTATAGCAGGAGGAGGGGCAAAGAGTGTGTGAAATAAACTACTCTGTGTTGCTTGTTTGCCTGATCGTCTGATGGGAGAACAGTAGGCTGTTTGCATAACCACCTACCCAGCATAGCTTGCCACCCACCATGGGTTAGTGTGATATGTGAACCCAGCCATTGACCACTCTTGTTCCTCTCTGACAAGGGTCGCAGTGAACTTTTTGAAGTTGGGAGCCCCTTCCTTCCTCCTATACCAGCCGCCAGGCCTTCTCTGCTGGCCCTGATCCCATTGGTGAAAGAGTGCAGGAAGTGTTTTGGCCATGATGGAGCAACTAGATAGTTACTTGTGAATGCTCACTAGGTATATGACCATCTTACCTGTTTCTTTGCTGCTTCATAGAAATGTCAGTGCTCAGTTGGTTGTCAGTACCATGGAAAGTGATTACGATTGCAATCCGAAACATACTTAGGGAGTAAACCCCATTGCACACAGTGCGACTTTCATCTGTGTAAACATTAGGGGTGTGCACGGACCCCCCGGATCGGATCGGGACCCGGATCGGGACCTCCAATTTTGTCATGGATCGGTTCGGACAAAATCGGAGGCCCCTCGGACCGGATCGAGTCCGATCCCGATCCAAAAATCGGAAATTTTTGGATCGGCTGCCATTTTTTTCCCCATAGACTTGCATTGCAATGCAAGTCTATGAGGAAAAAATGGCGGCGGGTGGGTGAGGGGGGGCCTAACTCCTTCCCCCCCGGGGCTGTCCGCTGTGGACGGCCCCGGCAGGTAAGCCCCCTCCCCCGCGCTCCCTCCCCCCCTGGGGCCGTCCGCTTCCATCCGCAGGCGCCCGCGGGCGCCCGCGGATAGAAGCGGACAGCTCCGGGGGGGGTAAGCCCCCTTCCCCACCGCTGCTTACCTTCCCGGCGCGGATGGGCTGGGAAGGTAAGGGCCCCCCCTCCTCCCCTCCACGCGCCCCCTGCTTACCTTCCCGGCCCGTCCGCTCCCGTCCGGCGCCGGCGGCTACTACCAGCGGGCTCCGTGGCCTGCTCTAGAGTAGCGTGCCGGGTGATGACATCACCCGGCGCGCCACCCTGGAGTAGGCCGCGGAGCCTGCTGGTAGTAGCCGCCAGCGCCGGACGGGAGCGGATGGGCCGGGAAGGTAAGGGCCCCCCTCCTCCCCTCCGCGCGCCCCCTGCTTACCTTCCCGGCCCGTCCTCTCCCGTCCGGCGCCGGCGGCTACTACCAGCGGGCTCCGCGGCCTGCTCTAGAGTAGCGCACCGGGTGATGACATCACCCGGCGCGCCACCCTGGAGCAGGCCGCGGAGCCCGCTGGTAGTAGCCGCCGGCGCCGGACGGGAGCGGACGGGCCGGAAAGGTAAGGGCCCCCCTCCTCCCGCCCCCTCCTCCTCCCCCCCGCTGTCCACTTTCATCGGCGGGCGCCTGCTGGCGCCCGCCAATGGAAGCGGCGGTGGGCGCCAATGGGCGCCCGCCGATCCGCCGATCCACCGAACCGGTTCGGAGCCTTTTCGGACCGGTTCGGATTGGATTGGCCGATCCAGCTGTCGGATCGGAAATCGGATAATTTATCCGATTTCCCACTGGACCGGACTCGGATCGTGGATCGGGTCCGGTCCAGTGCACATCCCTAGTAAACATGGATGTCAGTGTACTGCATGTCTGGAATAGATACAGGTAACATCCTACTACACTAAGTGTTTTACAGGAAATTGTCTGATGAATATTGCTACTAAGCAAAAAGCAGAACAACAAACACCATACTATATGTAATTTTTTAATGAAAAGCTCATGCAGCTGAATCCAGAGGCTCTTCCTGGCAGAGAGCTTCAGCTGTTGAGTGGTATAGAACTGTAATAAATAAATAAATAAATAGATAAATAAATATACAGATGATTATTTTTTGTATTAGGTTATGAAGTTTGAAATCCACAGCTATGGAATTCTGTGGATGTTAATTTCTCCACCGGAGGGAGCCCATATTCCGTGAAAGCATGCTGAGAAATGCACTGGAAACTGCATGGGAAATCTATGCTTAAAATAAGATGTGACTTTAGATTAGAAAAAGTATTTTTCAGCTCATAATCATAAAAGTTTTTTAAAGTTTTATTTTTAATTAAAAATGAAATATCCAAACACCCATTTGTATATCAGAATCATGCAATATAACAATATTTGATGTTTCACATAAAAATAGTTCCCTATTACAGTTAAGAACACAACTGCATTTTTAAGATCCAATAACAATAAACAGGTAAGTGTGCAATATAAAATGAACAATTTAATGGATCATTTACCTGAGCCTGTAAGAACATCATATAGATATTCCATTTAATATATCTAATATTATTAAAACTTTAACAGGATATGAATCAGAACTTGAGAAAAGGGTTTTGTTTTTTAACCTCCTGGCTTTTTGGGTGTGTGTGTGTGTGTGTGTGTGTGAAGGAGGGGAATATGTAATGAGAAGTCTGCAATAAACCTCTTCACCACTAGTGGGAAATTACCTGGCAGCGTTTTTCCTCCCCAAAATGCTTATTAAAAACTGTTATTGCTTGTAATATTTGGCTGAACTAACCAGTATGCTGGTGAACAGATAAAGTTCCCATAGTATTACCATGATAATGGCGGAGATCTTTTTTAATATCCTAGATTTCCCATCAAATTTCGTCTTTCATGGATAGCAATGATATTGCTCTTTTTCTAATTTAGCTGGAATTACTACTGTGACCCTCGATTATAACAGCACTTTGACTCTATAGATTTGAAACAAATTAACCATCCACAAAGTGATGTTCAGACATCTGAGGATATTTCTGATATAATTCTGTTAGGCATCATCTCATAACAATCATTCAAGAAGCAAGAAGGTATTAAATCTGCCCCCTTCCCCATTCATTATTTTTTATTCTTCCTCTCTTTGTGGATTATTTGATTTGTCATTTGCCTTTCCCCCTCCCTTTCCAAACTGTGTACTCAAACCAATTTGTGATAACGTGACCAGAAAGCTAAATTCAGCTCAGAGTTCATGCTGACATTGTTATTCTGCACGAGAGGCCCTGGTGGGGACAGATAATGCCATAATTCAGATAACATGATGAAATGAGATCTTGTATCACAAAGCCTTTGGTGGGTGAAGAAATGCAAACATCTCCTCTTTTAATATAAATTAAAAGAAGATGAGGGGTCATACTGAAGTGCCAAGTGTGTTTTGTTACAATTTAATTTGGAGATATAGGAAGCTCGTTTCCTATATCATTTGTCACAGAGTTTTGCGCATGTTTCTGAAGGCGGAGATTGACTTTGACAAGTAGTTTTGCTTTCAAATGTCTGGATGGGGTCAGAAGCAAAACATGCACAGCACTATATTTATCCTGGTGAGTATTTGGATAGTAAATTTCATAAGCATAGAAGCCTTTCCAGTTCTAATTTGATAGCCCCTTAAGTATTATTTTTGGAACTCAGAAGGCAAATATAACACTCCTTGTTCATGATGATCAGGCTATGGACAAAATATAGCTTTTATTGTTTAGGACATATGCAAATTGGAATTGGACATAAGATTTTATGGCTTTTTGTATTCCTTTCCCCTATGTCACTTCAATTATTTACTAGATATTAATTCTAATAATTGAAATTTTAACTGAAATTGCTAGCCTTCTCAAAGTCAATTGAAGATGATCCACATAAGAAACATGGATGTCAGAAATGAAATATTGTATTAAATACCATTATTTTCTAATTTCTATGGTAAACATAAATATAAACATGTTTTCATGAGAGAATTCCTAACTACTTTCTGATCCTGGCTCTTGGTTGCTTCTCCCAAAATTGGGGTGTTCAAACCACACTGTTGTTGGGGCATCGGATATTCTGAAGCCCCCACACTGATTTTGGATCCCATCTGTACAGGAAATGGCCAAATAAATCCTAAGAACCTATAGGATGGTTCTACATTTAGTCACATGCAACTGGGCTAGCAGAAATGGTCTTCCACGCCCGCTCCAGTCAATGGCAGCCTCTCCAGCTCTCTGAACATTCTGCAGAGGGACATGGGGGGTGTTGAATGGGCTGGGCTCTTGTGCAGGGAGAAAGGAATCCTAGAAAATCGAGCAGAGGCACCATCTGTGAGAGCAGCCCTTCTATCAATAGAAGGTAGATTCTGGACCTAACTCCTTAAAATTTTCAGAAAGATCTATTCATGTCATATATATTTCAGGTAAACGTTTTCAGGATTTGCCATGTGTGTTCAAGAACAACTCACTGATATTTTTTCTCTCATTCTTCCACTACCTGTTCATAGATTAGTAATGTCTGTGCTCCCCACTCCTGCGGAGCACCATTTTCTCCTCCAGCTTTCACTTACAAGACACCAGAATGTCAACAAGGAGCATTGACATTCTGATTTGGATTTAGATATAATCACATTGCCAAATCACATTGTTATATAGTGTCGTTATGAAGTCAAATCAGAGTGAGACCTATTTTTCATGTCCTCACTGCATTAAGTGACAATTTATGGAGGTAACCTATCAGTGAGCAATACCAGAAAAGCAAACTACCTGTTACATATGTAATAAAACATGTATATCACCTCTGAAATGCTATAGTCCAGAATTCTACTACCTTGTTTGTGTACTATGTAGATTGGCTCAAAGCAACATGATGCCATGACTGTCAATAAAGGGATGCTGGGAAGAATGAAAAAGCTTATTTCTAAAATGTGAAATGTGGTTTAAAGTCTTCAAACATGCAAAAACTCTAGGGTCAGGAAGAACTGAGGTTCAAAAATGTGTGGCGTATTGAGGAGAATAGTTTAACCTTTGCCCCTCTGTACCATTTTCTTGCTTAAAATCACCTTCCAAAGTTCCTATTTGCCCCAAATTTAAAGTGTTGAAATCCCAACTTGGGTTGAGGTTGCCAATTGTTACTTTTTGGAAACAAAGAGAAAAGGGGTTCTTCATACAACAAGCTAACCCACACTCAGTGGTTGAGTGTGGGTTGTTTTTGAACCATGGATTAGCATGTTGAACAATCCCCAGATATTTTCTGTTGGGTAGCTTGTTAACCCTGTAGTGTGGCCTGTTAACCACTTTGAATAACCCAGCAACAAACGATGGGTTCTCAAAGTGATTTGTCAAGAAGAGTTAACCACTGAGTGTGGGTTAGCATGTTATGCTAACCCAGTCAAAGTCAGTATAGGCACATTTTTGAATCATGGTTAACTTAACATCATGTCTAGTTTGACCTTCGGTTCCTTTTATGGCCTTCTGTTCCTCTTTACATGTTCAGCCAAAGTAATGTAAAGTATTTTAAAAATAATCTCTGGGTATCTGCATTTTAAGCTTGGAATAGGAAAAGCTGTTTATAGTTCCCCTTTTCATCTTTAAAGCAGCTATAATAACACTTGTAACTTGAAAGAATGTAGTAGCTCTAGATGAGTATTCATACAATGCACTGAGATATTTTATATGAAGGAATGCAGACTGAGAACAATTTCATAAAAGTAGTGTATGTGGAAGTTTTCTAATAGCAAATGAAATACAGAAATAGACAAATTTAAAGACCACACAACTTTGAAATGGAATTAGAAATAGAAAAGCAAATTAGGCAGTCATCACAAAGATACATTTAAGTGACTAATGCTGAACTATTTTTAAAGTTTCCAAATCCTTCGCAAAGGCAGCCTATTATTTACATCTCAGCGTATTAGGTGGCAAGGGATTGGTATGGCTTTAGTATCCAGATAATTAAACAAAACAAAAATAAACAAGGTTGGTTTAAGAAATGATTCCCCCCTTTGAAATGCCATATCTGCACAAAATAGAGATGAGATTTGATCCTAACAAAGAAGAAAATGGAAGAAAAAATAAAGTATTGTTTAGATGTTCAGTTACACATGTTACTGTACTTTATCAGGAACTAGTAATCTGATTTGAATAATGCTAACAACATAATGTAGGCTTTGAACTTCACATGAAATTATTTCTTTTTTATGAAATTTTATTTTATTTCAAAATAAGGTTAACATAATAAAGGCAACAAAAAAGAAGAAAAATGTACATAATAATAATCAGAATCACTAAAGAAACAAAAAAATCACTAATTATAAATCTTAGCCTATTACTTATATGCTTATGGAACATCTATAATAAAACTACCTAAGTAGGCACTCAATACCTAATGAAAGTAAAAATACAAGTTTTTATAAAAGGAGTGTGTGCAAGTCTATGTCATTTTGTGTGTTTGTGCATATTAAGCAGAAAAACATATAGGCAACTGTATTATTTTGGAACTTTATCAAAAGTTTGAAGTGCCTCAACATAGGAAAGAAATGGAAATAATTCTTCTAGTTAGTATTCCTTGCTCACTGCACTTGCTGAGTAAGGTTATACATATGCATAGTCACCCAATTTTTTTTATCAATCCACTGCTCTAGTTGATTGCTTTGGAGACTTCCAGTTATGGAAATTACTTGTGTAAGTCTGTTTCTCTGAATACAATTCATGCTGATACGTCAACTATATGAATGTTGAATTGCTGATTTTGAACCTGATCTACTGGAAACTTTTTCCGTGCAAGACCTATTGAAAAGTATTGGGGCTGCTCCAGAGCAAAGCAAAATCTGTACGCATTGATAACTGGTTAAAGTAAAGGAATCTGAGGATAGGAGAACATGGACAGTTCTCACAATGAACGAGAGTAAGTAGTGGGGAGCATATTTTATTTAGGGAGCAATCCTATGGTCCCTAGAGGAGCAACTGAAGGACCATCAGGTATTTCGGATTCCTCAAGCCGAGGTTGGAGACAGCACTCAGAGGGGGGAATCAGAGCTCTGTACCCCCCCACCCCCAGAAGCCGAAGCAGAAAGAGCTGCGCTGGCTGCTCTCTGTGGTCAGGAACCTGACCTCGAAGAAAGGGGCATTTTGATAGGTGGGGAGAAGAGGAGGTCAGAAAAGCCAGGATAAAAGTTATTCTGAGGCCTCTCCAGCCTCCTTCCCTTCCCCTCTGATGCACCCCAGTTAGACAGGTAAAACAGCCCCGTTTAGTGAAAAATGCATGGCAGGAGGATGGGGAAGCAAAGATTGCCTCTGCTGCTCCTCCGGCACTGTATTGGATGACTGGAAGCCTCTGAGTTTGGGGGCTTCCAGTCATCAAGGGCACAATCCATAGCATTGCCCCTGTAGTTTGTGTGGAATCAAGGATGAGCAGTGAAGTTTCTTAGCAGACTGTGAAGAGCACCATTTAGGTCTTTTCAACCTGACTAATGGATGGACTCTGCATGTGGAAGGTCCTTCTGCCCAACTTTTGGGGATCCCCCCTATGCACATACTACAGCTCACCTCATTCAGCATGGTATCCTATGTAGAATTTTCAGATGCCTGGAGAAGCGGCCAAGGAAAAAAGAAGATGAGGAAATCCACTTCTGTCAGTACAGTTTATACAAAATACAATGTGTGTGTGTGTGTGTGTGTGTGTGTGTGTATATATATATATATATATATATATATATATTCATATTGAAGGTTCACTAATTTGTTTGGTGGTCTTCCCTGAGGGCTTTCTTCTTTTTCTACAGTTGATCTAGCATAAGTCTGGATTCAACCCATAGTTATGTAAGTCTAAATTTATGATGTTAGAATTTTCATAACATTATCCAATATGCATTTTCATCAGCACACTTGAATTGTATAATTTTTACTAATGCTACTGTTTCTTGGCACCTGAATGTGTTGCAGGCAAGTTTACAGGAACAAAACTCTGGATCAAGGAGTATGTAGGTCTTGTGAGTTACATTGCACAACAGTTTGAACAGTTTGAACTAGCATTTCCTTTGAGGTTTGGTATCCTTAATGGATTATAAGTCTTTACAGGAAGAAATAAGTTTTGGCCATCCTCTCCAATGATAAGGAAGGTGTAGGAGAGGCAGTTAAGGAGAGACATTAGTTTCACATAGAAGAAGTTCTCTTACAACAAAGGTGACCTGGGACCATTATCATCATACTATTCTTGCAAGGTGTTCTGAGTGACATACACGGTGGATATCCTATTTATTTATTCTTACAATAACCCTAGGAGGTAGGTTATGCTGAAAGGCAGTAGTTGGTGCACCAGTGAGTTTCATGGTGGAGTGAGGATGGCTCTCTAACTATAGAAAAGATGGTGGGTCAAGGCCTTCCACCAAGGCCTTCCCTAATTGGTTGTTTTGCCTAATTTGTTGATTGTTATTTTTTTATTTTAAAGATTTTAACTAAGGATGTGTGTATATTAATCTTGTGTTGTACATCACTTTGAGATGTCTTTTAGATATAGTAGTCTGTCCATAAATTGATTAAATAAACAAACAAAGCAGTCCTTGGTTTTGAAGTCTTATAAACACCTCCATCTGCTTTCTTCAGAATACCTTTCAGTTGCTTAACTTTCCTTTTCACAATCCTAAAAGCTTATTCTCTCTCCACCCATTTAAATCATCCCAAAATCAAAATCACTACTCAGATACCTCCTCCCCACTCTTTTCCTGCATCTCCCTACTTAGCTACATACACTTTTGCTAAGAAAACCACACATATTCTATAGAATATAATCTATATTCTTTTTCTCTTCATGGTATTTTGGTCTGGCATTTGCATCCCATTTAAGGGCTAATTTTTATTTAAATACTAGATGCTGTGTTATGCTCAGTGCTTGAATTGAAACTGCTAAATCCATCACTAACACAAAACTTTCTATGTATTTCACTGTATTAAGAT
This sequence comes from Anniella stebbinsi, assembly GCA_029215795.1. Classification (NCBI taxonomy): domain Eukaryota; kingdom Metazoa; phylum Chordata; class Lepidosauria; order Squamata; family Anniellidae; genus Anniella; species Anniella stebbinsi. The sequence goes on from JARDYH010000002.1 coordinate 189,266,606, forward strand.
GAACCACTAACTTTTAAATACTTGTTACTTTAACTTTCTCAATTTTAATGTCTTTAGGATATGTGGTTCTAATTCCCCCAATGTATTATGTAAATTCATGTTACTTCCATAAACAAATATTTGCTTTCAAGGACATTATCTATGGTTTCTGATTTCCTTAGAGTTTGGGATGTCAAGTTTTCCTCTACGTCCAAAGTTCAACTTCAGAAGAGCCTTCATATGGGTTTACATGTATGCAGTGCTTATGAATTCATATAGGTAGGCAAACATTGTAACAGATTGTAGGTCTTCTGGTACATAAGGCCATGAGAGGTGGAGACTTCTGTGTCAGGGAAGAATCTATATCTCTACCACTTTTGAATGTTAAAATCTGTGATAGTTCTCTTGCTGTTCTGTAATTAAGTAGAATAGAAAGAATATAAGAAATTTCTACAAATAAGGCAGACTATTTTTTTTTTTAAAAAAAACCTTAGATAACACAGCCAATGGGTCAGCTGGGACAGCACATTAGTCAACGGTAAACTATTTAATCAGCCATTGCTTAAATAGTCCCCATTGACTAACGTGTCATCTCTCAGGCAAAAACCATGCCACGGTTGGTTATTTCAAAAAAATAACCAATGGAGATAACCAATGGTTTGCAGAGTTGTTTTTCTGCACAACCGTTGATTATCTTGTGTGGTGGATTATTTCCCCTGCCGACAGAGTCACGAGGCAAGAGTGGCAGAAACCCTGTCCACTCTAGCCCAGCGGGGCTCTATCCTGTGCCGCAAGTTCCATCCCTGTGTGGAGTGATCCTCGGCTCCCCACGTGCTTCCTGGCACAGGCATATGCCGACCCTGGGTGGGGCGCTGCCGATCACAGTGCCCCATGTGTTCCCAAGGACATGAACATCCCTTGCCACCACCACCCGCCTCTGATCCATCTGGAGATAGGTTCGAGGGGATAGAAGGAGCCACTTCCATCCCCTCAAGCCAATCTCCAAATGGATCATGGGGCAGGGGGGTTGATGGATGCCTCTTGCAGCTAGACGTGAAACTTCCAACCATGGGAGAAATCCATCCGCTGATTTTGAGGCAGGTGTGCGTGTAAGGATCCGAGCTCCTGCTGTGATGAGCAGGATGGATTCTTCTGCATCCCGTCCTGTCCCCATTCATGAGAACAGAAGGAAAATCCTTTGCTGAGACAGGAGGGATTCTTGCACGTCCCTGTTGCTATGGAGATGATCATCAGCTCTCCCCGCTCTCTGCCTTGAAACTAGATGGGGACGGAAGAGGCGCTGCTGAGACAACTGATGCTCTCTCAGCAGATAAGTTCTCTCTGCACCGATGCGTTCTTCCCCATCGGGGCCTTGGCAACAGAGAAGGGGACAGCATTGCTATAGCTGCCCACTTCCCTGTAGCCATGTCCCAACGGGGGAGGATGTGTTGGTGCCGAGCCATGTGATTCCCTGTGGGGGGATGACGTCGCTCAGTGCTGATGTGTTCTTCACCAGAGGCTGGATCACATGCCCTGACACATGAGGAGACTGTTCCAAAGCCTCTTGCTTGTGGTGCATGTTTCTCTTGTGTCAGGGCATGCGATCCAGCCTCTGGCAAAAGATGCATCAGTGATGAGCAATGTCCCCATCGTCTGTCCCTCCACACTGGGCACAGTGACAACTGGCAGACACGTCACCTCCAATGGTGAAAGACGTGCCATGGCCATCACAGGAGAAAGAAGCCCTGGTGGAGCCATCTCTCCTCTTGACAGGAGGTGGAATTCATCCATCACGTTTGTCGCTCGGCAACAGGCACACTGCATCTCCGCACGGTGCATCTCTTCTCCCCCCTCTCAGCCCTTCCTGCGGAATGGATGTGCCCTGGTAAGGTAAGCAGTAACCAGCACCGTCTTTTGGTGGGGAGGGCCGGGGGAGGGGGGGAGACGACAACTCAGCAGCATGGAAATAGTCCACTCCACGGGGCAGCACTTCTGTGTCACCCAGTGGCGCCACGCCAATAGCCGTCCATGGAGTGGACTATTTCCACTCTGTGGACTAAAGTATCATCCGAACGCACCTAATGAGTGCTGTAAAATGCCATCAGACTGCACATGTTGATGCATAGAGTCAAGCTAGAGTAGCAGTAAATGAAAAATAGCAAATAAAATCAGTAGGAAGAAAAAAAAAAGATTGCAAGCCATCTCATTTTTTAAAAAGCAAAAATGAATCTACATTAAATAGCACCGAAGACTTTAAAAGCAATTTAGCATCTTTTCCATTGCCTAATCTTTGTTGTGCCAAACCGTTAAACAATAAATAATGGAGTTCTTGCAGAGAAGCTGTCTTGTGCTATCAAATCAGTGACATAAATCTACCCATATGGATTAGGAAGGCATCCTTATCTACTTACGGTATAATCTTCTGATGATACATGGTATGTTCTGTTGTCATTTCTTTAATATGGTAGAAGACAAAGGACTCATTACTCATTCCTGGATAGCCATCGCTAAGGCATCTGAAGTGATATTTTAATGAAGGTAATTTTTAATAGTGAATTCTGTATAAATGTTGGCAGGAACCAACAAAGGCTCAGAAATACCACTATAGAGCATCATATTAATCCCCCTATTACCTCTTATGGCAGTGTACATATACTGGATCTTGGTTGACTATATGACACAATTTGAGATGCTCATTTAGCCTACAATGCCCTTAATGTTTTGCTTTACATATCTGAAATACTACTTTCTCCCCAATGGAATATCTTTTAATTCACCAAACACTGTCCCGGTTTATACATAACAACTAACTATGGGTTTAACAACACCTAGTTAGTTGGGACTGCATGGAAGTGAGCAGGCACACTGACTCCCGTACGTTTACCACTTCCGCTTTGTACAAGTTTTCATAAACCACCCAGGAACATGGCTTGCTGTTGGGTTAAAGCTCTGGGTTGTTTGTCCCTCCATGTTCGCATATTACACCAAACAAACCAGGGACGGGGCATTCCTGGGATGTTTATGAAAGCTGATGCAAATCAGAATCGGTGAGCGCAAGGGAGAAAAAGCACTCGCTCACTCGCTTCAGCATGACTCAGCTTCCTTATGGGTTAAACAATCCTATAATCCCATATAGTGTCCTATAAAAATTCTATAATCCCATATAGTGTCCTATAATCCATATAATGTCCTATAACAATCCTATAATCCCATATAGCGTCACTAAGAGTGTCAATATATGATAAATGTACCTTGAATCTTCTTTTTTCCTTTCCTCTTCTTAAATTCTGCTGCCGCTGTCTTGTATATATAATTCAAAGACTGGAGTTAGTTGGTCATCCCTTTTTGACTACCTTCCCATTGACTGATTCTCATGAAACACACTTCATTGGAAAGCTGTTGACACACAGATTCCACGAATAACAACTGTTTTCACTGTAATTCAAAGTTGGGAGTTTGTTGGGAGTTTGTTTATGTCCATCAAACGTATGTCCATCAATTTTTTTTAAAGAATTGGGCTATGTTCTATAACAATGTATTATAAAGTTTTATTTTTAATTTTAAAAAAGTCAAGCATAATAAAACAAACATAATTAATTGCAAATTGGAGCAAAATAAAATACAAACACAAAAAAGTCTCTGTTCACCTTTATAAACACAGGTGCAGGTACAATGATATACCAGTAACATAAGGCCTGTAAACAAATCATGAAGATATTAAGAGACACCTACAGTTAAATGCAACCCAGTCAAAATAACCATCACTTGGCAACAGTAACCAAGGTCTATCTTTGCTGTCCAGCCCCCATACAATATAACATTTGCAGAGGTTTGAAGCCTAATCAAATACACATTTACCTAATATTTCAAGCTGAAATGAATTTATAACTCAGCCTTCTGTCTGGGAATTATGAGAGTTGCCGTCCTACATATCTGGAAGGTGCCAGGTTGGGGAAAGCTGTTATAACCAATAACTCTTTAAATACCTGTCATTTAACATTAATAACAAATATTTCATCACACACTGTCTTGTCATTATTTTAATTAGATTGTGACTCTGCTGGTAGAAGGAGGAGATACATTCATTGAAAACCATAACTATGTTATGGTTAGAAAATCCTTACTGTAATTAGTTGCCATCTTATTTGTCTATGGCACCTTTTTCTTGAAGTAATGGAGTGTGACAACAATAAAAGATGAAGAACCATTTTGTTTGGAAAATAACAAATTACAAATATCAGTTTATTGTGAGTTCTGGTGCAGCATTTTGTAATGTTTTGTAATCTAAAATCTATTCTCCTTGGCAATTTGCTTTAGAACACAATTCTCAACTCAAAGGCATCTACATTAGCATAAACAGAAAAGACAGAAGCAGCTGCAAATATAGCAAAGAGCATCAACATGATCATAAGAACATGAATAAATTGATCCCTTTGCTTCCTTGTCAGCGTAGGCACTGTTACTACAGTGACTCTACATTTAGGCAGAAATATTTTATGTAGCTAAACTGTTTGGTATTTTCAAGATTTTGATTTTTGCAGTGATAGATATTGAAGGCAATATAAGGGGATTTAAAAACCTTCTGGTTTTGAGAGTTTGTAAGAGTTTTGAGAGTTTGTAATCCAGACAAGACTGAGACGCTGTTGGTGGGTGGTTCCGCTGACTGGATGGAGGGTGTTCAACCTGTTCTGGATGGGGTTGCACTCCCCTTGAAGGAGCGGGTTCGTAGCTTGGGGTTTTTCCTAGAACCATCTCTGTCACTTGAGGCGCAGGTGGCCTCAGTGGCACGGAGTGCCTTCTACCAACTTCAATTGGTGGCCCAGCTACGTCCCTATCTGGACAGGGATAACCTGGCTTCAGTTGTCCATGCTCTGGTAACCTCCAAGTGAGATTACTGCAATGCACTCTACGTGGGGCTGCCTTTGAAGGTGGTTCGGAAGCTGCAGCTTGTGCAAAATGCAGCGGCCAGATTGATAACTGGAACCAGTAGGTTCGAACATATAAGACCTACTCTGGCCTGCTTGCATTGGCTGCCTGTATGTTTCCGAGCCCGGTTCAAGGTGCTGGTTTTAACCTATAAAGCCTTACACGGCTTGGGACCACAATACCTGATGGAACGCCTTTCCCGACATGAACCTACCCGAACACTACGTTCAACATCTAAGGCCCTCCTCCGAGTGCCTCCTCCGAGGGAAGCTCGGAGGTCGGCAACAAGAGAGAGGGCCTTCTCTGTGGTGGCTCCCCAATTGTGGAACAATCTCCCCGACGAGGCCCGCCTGGCGCCAACATTGTTATCTTTTCGGCGCCAGGTCAAGACTTTCCTCTTCTCTCAGGCATTTGGCAATATCTGAGGAGCCTGGGTTTGTTTTGTTTTGTTTTTGTAGTTTTTTGAAGTGTTGAAGTGGTTTTTAAATGTACAGATTGTGTGTATGTTGTATGTTTTTGCTGTTTTAATTTTTGTATATTGTTTTTAATTGTTTTTAATCCTATGTAAACCGCCCAGAGAGCGGTTTACATAGGTTTACATAGGTTTATTTATTTATTTATTACATTATGTAATAAATAAATAAATAAATAAATAAATAAATAAAAATGTGACAATTTTGACATATTTGATAACATTTAACAGATGTAGTATTTGTGCATTTTAAATACTAATCTTGATATATTCTAAAACATAATTTCCATAATGTTTCAAGTCTGTCCTAACTGAAATACATATGGCCTCATGAATTTAAGCTTTCAGGTAGACTCTAAAGTCCACCATGTTTGGAGTCACTTTCTCGTAACTAATGGGAACTGCAGTTCTAAATCAAAATAATTAAATTTAATATTAATTAATTTAAATTATATTTTGGTACTCTGCTATTTATTTATTTTTTACCTTGTTGATGTATTGTGTTTTCTATATTGGATGCTGCCTTGTGAGGGCATGGTAGTTCCAAAAGGTGAACTATAAATTTCTGAAATAAATAAAAAGAATAAATGATGATACAGAAAACATATTGGTGCCACATGTAAATACAACAGGGATTGATTGTGTATGTGATAAGGAAGAAAAACCACTTGTGATATGAAAACTTGTGTTGTGATCCTGAGAAATTGGCATTTTATAAAGTATAACTCACTTGTCATTTGAAGAAAATTCTGTTTTCTCTGCATCATACAGCATTGCTTATTGTGAACTGGTTAAAAGACAAGTGGGAAGGGAAACAATGTCAAGTTTTCAAATAGTTTCACGACTGAATAAAACTGGAAGATTTGGGATGTCGTGGAGGGAACTGTAGGACTTTTTTCTGTTTATAGAGGACTGTACCCTTAAAAGCTTTGGTAGTGAACAAATGCAATGGAAAATTCTTTACAAATTCTTGAACATCCCTGATCAAAGCTACAAGTTAGATAGGGAGAAAAGTGGAACAATGTATAACCCTGAAGAGCTTAACAGGCAGTGGGAAGAATCTTTTGAAGTTAAATAGCCTTAAGGGATGTTATTACCCAGGCTTGATCCTATGAATGAAACATTCACCCTTTTCAGCTTGCTACTCTGTGCCGTTGCCCAAACAGCAAATAAAGGCAGCATCTATACTACTGCTTTAAAGCAGTTTATAACAGTAGTGACAACTGTTGGGGCCCAGGACACACTCCATATACAGTTTTCAAAACGTTTTCAAAGTGTCATATCCTGCTTGGTGTAGATCTGGCCAAAGTTAGTTCAATCTGGGAAAGAGTTTTATTTGGGGGATAAATACTATTTTTATGCAATCTCCCTCAAGAAAACAATAAAATGCACAAGGCCTCTTAACACTTTTAGCTTGCAGTGAGGGATGGGGGAGAATTTTGTTTGGTTTACATTTGATAAGAGCTTCCCAAATTCACATTGCATGAATCAATATACAAACTTGAACACAGTTAATCTTTGGTATTTGCACTTTTCAGAATTTTGTGATGCAAACAAAAACATTTACAGAATGTGTATATTAGGGAACGGTGCACACAAAAATGCATAGATTGGTGTCGTGGAGGAAACATCCAAAACAGCATTATATTAGGGAAAACTGCTTGCAAAATATTAGGCAAAATTGCATACAATAATGGATATATTAGAAATATGCTGATGAAAATGCATACATATTTTCATGTGGACTGTTTAAAAAGTTGCAGGCTGGTGTGGAAATAGAATGGACCAAACTTAAGATTGTTAAAATGACAAAATAAAAAATGAGGGAGAAACTAACATTGACAGATTTGGTTATTGTAAACTAGGTAAAGCTGTTCCTTAACATAGCTAAAACAACAAAAGGTATTGTGTCACCTGAAAGACTGAAAACATTTATTATGATGTAACCTTTTGTGGACAGTCAGTTTCATCAGATGCATGAAAAGGTATCTATCTACCTATAGTACACATGGTTCACTGTCTCGACCTACTGTGCAACTACATAATGGACATATAAGCAGCACCTTATATTGGAAACCTACTGATGGTTACACAATCTCACATGTTTCTAGCTTCCACCCAGAACACACTACAAAATCCATTGTCCTTAGCAGGGTGAGGCAGTCGCATCAGCACCAGATGCTGGGGGGTGGCAGCATGGTGCTGGAAGAGAGAGCTGTGGATCATGCAGCCTGTCCTGCATCTCCTAAGCTTGTCTGCTGCCTTCAAAAATAAAAGTATGGTGGAGGATGCAGTCCCAGTGCCAGTGTTGAAGAAAGGTTAAACTGGCCGCCTAGTCAGCTCTTGTACATGGAATGGGAGGGGTCTTGTTCCAGCCCTGGTCTTCAGTAATATGAACATATCTGTTTAGTAGGGATGTGTATCGAATCGTTAAAATGTACGATAACGATATGATAGGGTTGTTATCGTGCATGTGTTTAACAATGACGATACGATAGAAAACCTACGATAATCATCGGAGACGATAATTTTCGGGCGATTTTATCATTTTATCGGACTGCCATATAAATATACCTATAACTTCTGTATTTTAAAAGTTAGAGGCTTGAAACTTGGTCACAGTGCTTATGGGGCATGCCTAAGTATGTGTATGAAATTTGAGATTGATCCCTCCAACCCTCAATTTTATATGACTTTATTAAAGATCGTTTCAGTTCTGACAGATCAGAATAACAGTTCGCCACATGCGTTCATTCAGACCTGTCGGAATGGAAACGATCTTTAACAATTTCATATAAAATCGAGGGTTGGAGGGATTGATCTCAAATTTCATACACATACTTAGGAATACCCCATAAGCACTGTGACCAAGTTTCAAACCTCTAACTTTTAAAATACAGAAATTATAGGCATTTTACTTTAAAAATAGGGCTGCAAAAATATTGTTTTTTCACGATAATTATCGTGAAGATGATGCGGTTCACCTACGATATGAATGAAGACGATAATTGTTTTGGTCCGAAATGACGATAACGATAATGATATTTTTTGGCGTGCACACCCCTACTGTTTAGACATTTGCCAAACAATACCCACCCAGTGTAGTGAAATCAACAACAGCAACAATAAGAAAATGATTGATAAAAACCAACTGGTCTGGTACCCAGGAATAATTTAGTACAGCACAGAACTAGAAGAGAAAATGTCAGAAAACCCTTGTAGCTTCCAGCTCAGATGGTCAGACCTTGGATGGTAGACTTGTACTTGCTTACAGAATCTTTCCAGGTACACATTGCCAATCACAGGTCACATACCAATGATGCAAATAAAGGGAACGGATGCTAGAGCAAATCCAGATGCCAGCTCTGTCTGCGTATCTACTCTGGCAAAACTATTTCATGACCTAATAATGTCAACCACAACATTAGGTTCATTCACTTGGTCTCTAACGTTATTTAGGTCTTTCTCTGTCTGCAATGATCTTCTGCATTTTACATAGGGTAAACAGGCCAGTCTCGCTGGAAAAGGAATAAATTGACACAAATCTGACAACAGAAATGGCAGCATTAAAAAAACAGTGGGAGAGCACTTCAGCCTCCTAGGGCACTCTGTCACTGACTGCAAAGTGGCTATTGTGGAGCAAAGAAACTTCAAAGAGAGATTAGAATGAGAGACTGCTGAGTTATAATTCATCAAGAGTTCCAGTTCTATCTCTAGAGGCTTGTATCGGGATTAACACTACATGTGCTAATTGGCTTATCTAGTGCCAGGATGTTCGTGTTATCAACAGCTGTATTGTAAATGGTCACTGTTAATAATATGATTGTCACTTTCAATACTTTCTGCATTTTATTTTCCTCTGATCCTATTTACAATTTCCCCTATGTGTACTGTAAATACGCTTGAAACTCTGGATAACGCTGCATGACTCTGATGAAGTGGGCTATATTCTATGAAAACTTGCCATAATACAGTCTTGGGTGCTACAAGACCCCAAATTGTAGATCGGTGATGGGCAACGTGCAGCCTGTGAGCCTCATGTGTTCCCATGCTGCCCCCCACATTGTAAAAAACAGAAAACAAAACAGCATCTGACGTGGCCATTTTGAATACTTTTTGACCCTTTTGGTACAATGTAGTCACTCTTGGATATATATAAAATTTTGGCACTGCAGTGAAAACCCCTCCCCCAGACCTGAAATTGATCTCCCCGACTATAGGTTATCTTGCTATACAAAACTGACATGTATAAAGTAATTATTATTAATTGTAAGCATGTTTGGAGTTCCTTATTATTTTGCCTAATGTTGCACCTCTTCCCTTTAAACTATGAAAAAAAAAATTTCTGTTGCATCAATCTTTACTCTAATAACTTTGTATGATGTTATTTGCTGCATTGCTATGAAGACAGCAATGACTTAAAAAAATAATCTGATAATTTTTTTGCCAAATCATATGCAAATATTTTTGCCTTGACTATATTTGTCTTTCTTTCATGTAGTACATGTTTGCTGATCTTACTGCTTTTGAATGCCATGTTTTCTCAAGTTGCCTGAACCATGACATGCAGCCGAACATTCCACCTTTACAAATAGAATCTGTCCCTGCAGGGCATTGCTTGCCTTGAGAGCGTATCTAACAAATGGATAGCATATTCTTGCTGCAGTAAAAAAGCTCTCATATAGGAGGAACAGCTATTGCAGAGCTTTTCCTATTAATTATACTGAATATATTGCTCTAATACATGTAGAGTTTTGAGAGGTAGATGATCCTAGCCAAAGAAATTTGTGCAACTAATGTTTCTGGCAAGCCTTGAAATCCCAGAATGCTCTCAGTGAAACCAGGAGAGGTGTAATAACAGCTAACAGAACAATCCAAAGTTGGAGGGTGGGCACGGATTTGTGTTGCAAAGGAATTGCCATTTCCTATGTCCTACTGGATCACTGCTGGTTTTTTCTTCTCCCCCTCCCCCATTGCATTTTTTTAAAAAATCTCCCCTTCCATTGACATGAATGGAAAGGAAAATAATTATGTTTGTTGGCATACTTTGAGGGCTTGATCTGTTAGGGGAACAAGGGAGTTTTGACTTCAATGAGTAGACTCCACCTAAATTCCTACTTACAGTAGACCCATTGAAATGAACTAATGTAAGTCCTATTCATTTCAATGGGAGGGTGCTGTTGCACTCATGTCCTGCTGTGGGTTTCCTGTCAACAGCTGGTCAGCCACTGTGTGAACAGAATGCTGGACTAGATGGATCGGTATGTTCTTAGTCCAACTAAATAGGACTTTAGTTGGATTCTACCCAATGTTTCCAAGGATGCCCCTGACATGCCACTGGACAGCCCTGTTTTGGGGCGTAACACTGATGGCAGTACAGCTACATGTACAGAATTTTTTGCAGGTGTGTCAGGGTGGGGGTGGAGTGTTCAGGAAGGAAGTGCCATCATGCTTGCAGAGCAGCATTTCCTCTATATCCAGTGGCTCCTCAGCTGGCCTTCATCAGGGGTCTGAATTTTTCTACTGAAATTTCTGTTTTTCAGTGAATGTATTGTTAAGCATATATCTTTGAAACCATTGAAGTTTCAACATTGATGGGCGTATTGTGAACAATATTGCATAGGTTGTACTTTGAAAAGAGAGTTACTATTAGTAAGAGTTATTATTAACCCAAGAGTAAAAAAATAAGAGTGAAGAATGAATCTCAAAAGTAAACTGCGGAGAGACATGATAGCACTCTTTGAGTACTTGAAAGGTTGTCACACAGAGGAGGGCCAAGATCTCTTCTCGATCTTTCCAGAAAGCAGGACACGGAATAATGGGCTCAAGTTATAGGAGGCCAGATACCAGCTAAACGTCAAGAAAACCTTCCTGACTGTTAGTGCAGTACGGCAATAGAACGAATTACCTAGTGAGGTAGTGGGCTCTCCCACACTAGAGGCATTCAAGATGCAGCTGGACAGAATTGTTTTAATGTGTATTCCTGCATTGAGCAGGGGGTTGGATTTGATGGCCTCATAGGCGCCTGCCAACTTTACATTTTTTTGAAGTGGACTATTTTATTTTCTTAACTGCAAGGAAATGTTTTTGCATCTATACTTATCAGAGAGACAATATTAGTTGCTTCATCCTTTTTCATGTACTTCAAAAATGGCACTTTGACAATATTGTGGCCTTCAAAAATGGCATTTTGATAATGTTCTGGCATTCACTGTAAAATATTTTGCTCACATTAAAAAGTTGAAATCTGGCTTTGGTGATGCATTTCTTTGTGTGTAGTGGGGAGTGAGTGAGTGAGTGAGTGAGTGAGTGAGTGAGTGATGCTTTCACGCTCCAACACTTTCCATAGCACAAATATTATTGCAAAAGTCAATATTTGCTTGCTGCTTGCAATACCTTACTAGGCTGGAAGGGCAAGTCATGTGATGGAATATATACAGTTTTGAGCCAATGAGTCAAATTAAATTGACTCTCTCTCTCTCTCTCTCTCTCTCTCTCTCTCTCATTTTTGCTTCAGTGAAGTTTATAATTTTTTAAATCTTGGATTTCCTCAGGGTCTTTGGGGGGAAATGCTTATTTTCTATTTGGGTATTAGTAGTCAAACAAGGCAGCATAGACCCCAACACTTTAATTGGTAGTCAATCAGTACATCTTGAAGCTGGCATTAGATAAAAATAAGATTAGCCAATATTGATAACACAAGTAGACATTATTTTGGCCTGCTTTGAACTTGTGTAACTTAATTTAGTCTTGTACAAATAGAGGGAGAGTAAAGTCTGTAATCCTTAATTGAGAGATAGATTGATTAGGTACTGGAATATACCCATCCCAGGTGAGACAGAATTGATGAAGAGGAATCAAGTGCTTAATGTTGAGCTGCAGTAGATCAAACACTGGAACACAGCCAACCAGAAGAGGGGAAGAGCAATTCTGGAGATGAAATTCTGGAATGTAGCCACAGAACAAAAGCAGTAGTATGAACAGACAGCACTGGAAGTGAATCAAGTAGTATATTTTTATATCTTTCTGGGGTGGTCATTACACACTAATGGAGAGAGATCATTAACAGGAACATAGCCATCCAGGAGAGACATACTGTACACTAATGGGAAGACATTAACTACTGGAGCATATCCAGCATAAAGAGAGTAACCACATCACAGCAGTGTACAGATCAAATGTTTAGCACCTGGCTTTTTCTGCTTCAAATAAAAGAGCATGGCTAATGGGCCTTTCACCTACATGGGTTTTATATCTGCATTAACTCAGTTGTCTTCAGCTTGATTGCTCCAAGTGCAGCTATGAAACAAGAGCAGTGCCTGCTTTATTCTCTTGTTCATTATCATTTTTCTTGGATTTTGCCTCCAAGATAATAGATTTCTGCTTTTTTTTAGCTATGGCCATTTCTACACCAGGCTGTTTGCCCGGGATGGCCCCCGGCTGGTCCCTGTGCACCGGTGGTGTGTATTAGGTACTTCTGGGATCGCCCTTCCTTCCTCCCTCTACACCCTATGGTGTAGAAAGGGCCTATGGCATTTTATGAGCTATGGCACTGTGATATTTCTAATTCTTCTTTCAATAACCATGTTTGGGAGCACTGGAAGTGCAAGGATAAGGGGGATGAGGGGGTGGGGCAATGGCATAAAGGGAATATTGAAGTGCAGGGATGAGGAGCAAGAGGATGATGTGAGGTGGAACAACATAGAAATACACAGAGTGGAAGGGAAGGATAAAGATAATGCAAGGAAGGAAAGGAAGAGGTAATCCATCCTAGCTGATTCCTTAAATTTTACATATGATGATCCAATAAAAAGATGTAAATATATTTCCAGCGTTTCAACAGACTCTAGCGTTAAGAAATGGGACCCAGGTAGGGCTTTGAAGATGAAGAGTTAAGAGTGATTCCCATGGAGTTCTATGCAAAAAAATTAAAGAGGCTAAAATCTGGGTTGAGAAGAAATTTAAAACCACCTTAATCCAGTCAGTTGGGTCACTACCAGAAGTAGGAGATGGTTTTAGTTCAACCGCAATCTGATTCCCAAAGGGCACTCCCTTACTTACCTCCATAACTCCCTTTCATTCATTTTGGGGGGAAATAAGCCACATTGTACAATGTGAGTAAAATTGCCAATTACTCCTGTCAGTGACGGTTTGGCCTCTATCTACAGGTCTCCTTTTGAGGAACAGTGTTAATGGATCATCTATAATAATAAAATATGTGTTTCTGTCTACCCATCAGCACCATAGTGCCAAGACCATGAAATCAAGACACATGAAGCTTGGCATGCATATTAGGTACACCTCAGTGTTATTTTGTTTTTAAAATGCACCAATCAATTTTAGTTAATTTAAAGGTGTCCATATTGTTGAGGCTTGCAGTAACATCTTCAGCCCACTAGGCACAAACTTCCCTAAATGGCACATAGCTTTGCAGTCCAAGTTTGAAGCTATTGGTGATTAGAAGGCCAAGGGACAGGTGCCAGATACCTAAAACATCTGGGGCTTAGGCCCAAACACTGCATGTTCTAATTTATATATGCAAATATATGTGCAAAATTAGACTATAATTTAAACTTTATAGAAAGCCTGCTGATTTACCTCTTTCTTGCTCTTAGGATAGAACTTTGCAATGTCCCAAATTGTGCTTGCTTAAAATTTGTAACCACACTGTTCCTTGGTCTTTCAGTCCCTAATCCAGATGGGGAGGATGTAGTGCTTGTATAGCTGTATAGCACCTTAAATAGTTAACTATTAATTGCAAACTGAACTTGGCACACTGGCAAGGGAGAGTATGGGAATGTATTGTAGCTTGTAATAACCTATTTTCTTAGGCTGCAAACTCACACAAATTTATTTATTTATTTATTGCATTTCTATACCGCTCCCTAGCCAAAGCTCTAGCCCACATCTAGCCACATCTTTCTCTAGCCTAGTGCAAACCCCTGATGCCAAGAAGGACCATTTTCCCTCCAGAATCTGGCAACATGGATCATACAAAAAGCAGGTACACTCCAGAAAGCTAAGTGCAGAGCCAAGGAACATCAGATCCACTCAAGCCAGGCAAGCTGTACACCTATACATTATCTTGCCCAAAATTTAGACATTGCTGCTCATTCAAACCCCTTTTGCAAGCAAACTCACTTCTGTTTTCCCCCAAGGTAAGGGGCCTGGGCTAGCTTGGAGGAAGCAACAGATGAGAAAGGCCTCTGGCACTCCTTTTGATATGACAGCAACCAGTCCATCTGCTCTTCCTCTTGTCAGGACCTTGCTACCTAAAATGGCCCAGGGCCCAAGTGCACTTGCCCAAGAGCAATTGCCTAGGCAGGTGTCTACAGAGTCAGGCACACTCCGAAAAAACCGGGTGACTGTGGTCTTGTGAGGCAACTGGACATAATGAAAATAATGAGCAGACAGTGAAAGGAAGAGTGGCAGTTTTCCCTCTAGTCTAAAAGTCTGGTGTCTTCATGCTACACTTCCTATTAGTCTGCCAAGGGAGTGAGACCACGGTCTCCTAGTAACTGCAAAGCTACTGCATTCAGAGGGAAGAAGTAGGCTTGTATTAAGGCAAATGATGGCAATTGGGGCAACTCTAAAGTTCCGGGGCGTTGCTAGGAAGATCTGAGGCCAATGCCCAGGTGGAGCAGCTTCTCACACTGCCCGTGATAGCAACCATGCCTAGGGGGGCCAGTGGACGTGACTTCATTCAGACAGGGTGGGCACAGTGTGTCTAACAGCTGTATACATTTGCTTGAAATCTTCCTTGTATCGGCCTAAGCATACAAGGCCTAAGGAATATTCCAAACTGTGTGAAACCGGGTCCATTCACTAGCTGTAGAGGCCCCCTAAAGATGTGTGTGTGTGCGCGCACACACAGAGAACTGTTTTTATGAGTGACCATCTAAGTGATAAAAGCCAGGCAGAAATCTTATAAATAAATAAATACAATAAAATAAAACAAAATATCATAACTTTAAGCCATAAATTATGCTTTGTGGATAAAGCAAGCAAAGAACCAGTGCTTGAAATCTTCTCCCATGTTGTTGACTCACAACTTTTTTTTATTGTTACAGTTCATAAGTTGTGTGTGTATCCTTTTAGGTTTCTGATATTTTAATCTAGCGGTTCCTTTATCATCTTCACTTCTCTTTAAAAGTAGATTTCAAGACATTTTATACATATTTAATATTGAAATATCCAATATGCAATTAATCTATATTGCTCCTCTGTCTTTTTCTTGCTTTAGATTTGTGTATTGAGTTTAAATTACCATTTAGTATGACTAAGAGAATTTTGAAAGATCCCTTATAGTTTGTCATTTTACCCAATAGTTATATTTCCCCCCCCCAAAAGAAATCAATTTTACCTGTCTTAAAAATAATCATATGTGATTGTGAAGCATATTATACAGTCCATAGATTCAGATGGACAGTTTTGTACCAATTGTGCTTATTACTGTAGCTTTTGGTTAAAAAAAAGTATTAATGGCAGATGCTGTGGATGTGAAAGGAAGACATTTTATCACGTTGGTGGATAAAAACATTCTGTTGATCATCTCACTCTATCAGTAATTGATCTCCTTATCCTGCCTTCCCCCAGAACACATATTATGTACAAAGTTATGCACAGTGTGGAGAAAGTGGAGAGGGAGACACTCTCTTCCTCTTTCATAGTACCAGAATCAGGGTCATCCCTTGAAGCTGATTGGTGGGAGATTCAGAACAGATAAAATGAAATACTTCTTCACACAGTGCATAATTAAACTATGGAATTTACTGTCACAAATTGTAGTGATGGCTACCAATTTGGATGGCTTTAAAGGGAGATTAAACCAATTCATGGAGGATAAGGCTATCAGTAACTACTACTCCTGTAGTGCCACTGATATGTCTGGTATCAGAGGCATTATGCCTATGCACACGAGTTGCTGGGGAACATGAGCAGAAAGCTGCTGTTGTACTTGTGTTTTCTGGGTTTCCCACAGGCAGCTGGTTGATCACTGTGTGAACAGATTGCTGGACTAGATGGACTTTTGGTCTGATCCAGCATGGGTCTTTGTATATTCTTACAAATTACATGAGACAACTCAAGTTCCCTTCAATCTTTCTTCAGCTGTCTTATCGTCATCTAGTTCTAAGCTGCAGCATGATTAGAATTGAATGTATTAGTAAATAATGCAATTAGTTTAATGCTTGGATTACTAGTACTTGTTTGAAGAAAAGCGTAATGGAATTAGTAAAAGGCTTTGAAGAACTAAGGGTCTTTCGGAGTTTGAAGGCTGAAAGGGAGTTATATACAATGTTGTGCTGGGCTAAAATCACAATAGATACATTCATTGGCCATTTTATACAAATGATTTGATGAATTTGGATAGTAAAAGGAGGAAAAAAGCCTTCTTGTGCTCAGAATATGTGTGAAAGGAATAATTCCTCAATTTCAATAGTTTATGGAGCATGAAATACTTTGCATTATAAGACATATAAGTTAGAAATCTGTTGAAATAATCTTTTGCTTGACAGAAAATGCAGTTGCATTACTTCAAATGAGGATGGAAAGCACACTATTTTTGCAATATTAACTTTCCTACAGTAAATTACTAATTTCAGTAATTACCAGGGATATTTAAAAATCTGCTTATCTGCCTCTTCCAGCATAGGGATTGGCAGTTTCAAGTACATAGAGAGGTTCCTCTGAAAAGTTTCAACTTCAAAGTCAAGATTTGCGGCTGAAAGACTGTATCCAGAAAGGAGCTTTTGAGTAGGTTGCCTCAAGTATCTGTCCTGGGCCGGGTACTCCAACATTTTAATCAATTATTTAGATAAATGGTTCTACCCTTCAAAGTGACATAAAATATTTTGAAATAAATACAAATATTAAATCTGCAGAGCTAGCTAATGTGTCAGGAGAAAGGAATGACATTCAAAATGAGTTTGAAAGAATTGAAAACTGGGCTGAAACTGGCAGAATGAAATTCAGTGGAGACAAATGCAAAATTCTACATTTGGATAAAAAGATCAAATCAAATATAGAGTGGGAAATACCCGGCTTGGAAATAGTACATGTGAAAAGGAGTGTAGTCGATCACTGAACATGCATCAGCAGTGTGATATGAATGCAAAAAAGCTGAATACAATTTTTGACTGCATTAATTGAACCATAGTTTCCATGTCATGAGAAATAATAGTTCCTCTTTATTCCACACTAGACAGACATCAGGCTGGTTACTGGGTCTAGTTCTTCATCCCATAGTCCTTTAAATGGATGCATATTGTGTACACTTCATGTATATTACACATTTGATTGATATTTTAGGATTATTATTTTTTATATTTCTAAAAAATATAGTATTTATACTTTCTTTCTGAATTCTTTATAAATTAATGGTTTGTATCTGTATACATCTTTTTTATATATTTGTTGTGTGAAATATATGCCATTATCCATTAAAAAACTTACCAAGCCACACATTGAAATGTACTTAGGTTAAGTTATAGCAAATAAGGATGTCTGGCACTCTTAGAGTTTATTCCCCCCCCCCCCCCCATCATCAGTGCAGTTTAAAACTTTTATTTAAACTCCATAATGGTGCTTTGAAGCAGATAAATATACGCTAAATCATAATTACTGGTAAAACACAAACATTTTTAGTCTTAAGTCATCTGTGAATAGGGCCCAGGAGGTCTCCCTCACAATTCTGTATTCTCACAAGCCGACAAATCTAATTGAATGGTGTATAAAGGCTTCTTTATATTTCTACTTCTTCTCCTTCTAAGATCAAATGGACTAAAACCACACCCTCCACCAGTTTTACCCAACCCCCACAATTCCAGCCCAAATAGAAAGTTCTTGCTATGCTTCCAAAAGTTTCTTGGACAATCCCTGATGGAATTAAATTTTCACAACTGCACATCAGCCTCAGAAGTACAGCTCTATGTGCTCATGCTGTCTAGTATTGGTGTATGGGTTACATATATAAAAGAGTTCCCTTGGCTTACTCTAGACTGTCAAAGGGGGAAAAAAAACAAGAAACCAGAGTATGTTCTAGGCTGAATAAGTGTGTTCAATCTTTTTGAGGGGCTTTCTGCCCCAGCAATTTTTGTGCAATATACTACCAATAGTGCAATTAATGTTTTATAATCTCATGTCTTACGTCTTGCTATTTGTAAAGAAGATTCCTTACCTCTTGGTATTTTTAAAGTAATTTGTAGATATTTATAAAGGTGTCCCTTACTTGTACCCACAACTGCATATATTTACTTATATTTTTGTCTCACCATTTCTCCAAATTTCTCAGAGGAGTGTACATGGCCCTTCCCCTCTCCATTTTATCATCCCAAGAACTTTGTGAGGTATGTTAGGTCGAGACAGACTAGCTAAAAATCATCCAGTAAGATAACATGGCTGGGCTGGAGGAGTCTATTCTAGCTTAACAACTTTGGAGCCTTTTTGTGGACATGATATTATTTATTTATAAATAAATATTACAACACCACACTGTCTGGAAAACTCATGTGGTTATTCCCACCCATATGTTTATATCATTCAGACACATGTCATTGGATTACCTTATTGAACAGTATTGTCCAAGCAGCTTTAGAGACATCTAAAGGATACCACAGAAACAACTGTAAGAGTTGTAAGCAGCATATCAGTATATAATTCCATATATATATATATATATATATATAATCTTAAATATATACTTTAGGTCATTCATGCATTTTCACTGAGTTTATGCATTATGTACAAAACAAATTTCTGCCTATGATTTAAAAGAGATAATGGCTTTCATTCCACAATGTAGACATTGTTCATTCCATTACTAAAATGTAATGACATACTACCTCAGATTTGCTGGTGAAACCTTTACCAATTTAGTTAGTAACTATCTTAGTGTGTGTGCGTGTAACCCACTATTTTAAAAATAGAATAGAATAGTGCTAGTATTAGACATGGTGTATTTAGAGCTCTTATGTCTGTGTTCATGCCACATCAAAGCAATTATGCTTATTATATTCCATTGCACAAGAAGTCACATCTGTGTGGAGAATATTTCTATCAGGCATAATCTATGCTTGCTTACTTTCTATCTCAGTTAATTTGTATTTCAAATAGCAATTTTGCTAACCCATTAAAACATAATCTTGGAATTCATGGGGCACGGTAGAAGAAGATACATCCAGTTTCTGTAAACTGGCAACTAGATTTTATGGGAATTCAGAAAATGATGTTTGTTTGTCACAGTACATGACAAGGTCCATAGTAGCCAGTAGCAGCAACAAAAAGATTCTTGTGAAAGTTTGCAGAATGGCCCTAACACCCAAACCAGCTATCCTTTGGGGAAAGTATCATTGTTCAGTGAAACAGCATGTGCCTTGCATGCAGGAGATACCAAGCTCTAGTTAAAAGAAACTCAGCTAGAAGGGCTGGGAAAGAACTTGGGGAAATACTGTCAGACAGAACAGACAATTGGTCTAGATGGACCAATAGGGTATTCATATATACATCATAGGGGAGGTAGAGCACATGTTTTGCATACAGAAGGTCCCATGTTCAATCCCTGGAATTTCCTGTAAGGTGGCTAGTTATGGGTTGCCAGAAAAAAGGGCATCTACCACTAAAAAAAAGGTCAAAAGAGGACACCATCTGCATAAAAATTACATGCACTAACATATACCTCTGCAGAACAAGCCTCAGAAGTTAGCATGACCGAATCTCTTAGTAGCTTCCTCCCAGCTGCCAACCCCTCTTCCTTGCAGGGAAAAGTTCTTATCTCCAATCAGCAGCTGTTTGGAGATAAAAGCTTTATTCTGCTGACTACTGAGAAAGGGATCCTTTACAGTGTAAAGGAACTGGAAACAACTTAATTCCCCTCCCTACCCAGAGGCATTTGAAGTTTCACTTCACAGTGTGCAGCAGGCAGTTTAGCTGAGCTCAGCTGCTGGATTATCTTTCACTGACTTAATTATGTTAAAATAAAAAAAGAAGGACCACCTCATCCTTTTTGTCCAATACCAGACAGATCAAAACCCGGTGCTTTCCTAGGTAGATACTGGGCAGTCCGGCAGAAAAGAGAACACCTGGCCACACTAAACTCCAATTAAAAGTAGCAGGTAGCAGGTGATGGGATCTACTGTACTTAATATCCCAGAAAACTGCTGGTAGTCAGAGGACAAAATATTAGGCTAAATGGATAGAGTCTGACCTGGTGCAGCTTCTTAGCCTGTTCTCACTAGGTTTGTACAAGTGTCTTGGCTGTACAACTGCAGACTGTAGATAGAGGCTCACATAACTGAATGATCCTTTATTAAAAAAAGAAAAGAATTTGAAATCCTTGAATGTATAAAGCTGGCACATCAGGTAGAAAACTTGGCATCTAGTTTTCTGTGTTCCAGGATTTTTTAAAATTTATTATTTTAGCATGAAGGATCATTCAAGCAAGTGAGGCCACTCATGCAATCTGGAAAGGTGCAACACAGAGTTTTACTCCCTCACTGGAAACAAGAATTTGCATACTCTATAGTCCTCATAGCTCACAGACACCATCACAGAGTGGAAAGATTTATGAATAGTACTATATTTCCCTAATGTTTACAATAAACAATTATATATGTTTAAATACATATACTTGTTAAATTACAATGTATACTACCAATCTCCATCTACAGATTGCCAGTAGAAGTCCATTTCAATATAAAGTATTTTTCAAGTTTATGTAAACTATGGCTTCTAATTCCTTGGGAGGAAATATCTATATTTAAACATCTATATGTTTTAATGTACACATTAGTATGATATAGGTATTATTCATATATCTTTGGTTATTTTCTAATCTTCTCACATCCTTGGGGGTAGGTCATTGTCATGATGAGGCTCAAATCTCCATGGTGTGGATTCTGAATGAAACTCAGAGGCTGAAGTAGAAGACCAGCTGACACAGGAAGAAAGAGACAAAATTCTCGAAGACTCTCCAGGAGTTGAGACACCTTACCAAGAGTTTATCAAACATGAGGCCCAGGCTATGAGATCGTCTTCCCTCTGTACCCCCCCCCCCAATCTGGGATCTCAGTCTTTGATGGAGGGAGAGAGAGCATTGGAATTGACAGATCCCAAAGTCTGTCACAGCATCAAACAGTTGGAGTTGAGAAGAGCTGGGAAGTCGTCCAGCGGACTAGCAACATGGCAGAAGTTGTAGCATGAAGACCCTCCCTGAAGGAGGAGTCCAGGAAAAGCTGGTCTGGCATGGCAGAAAACCATCCATTGAGTTGATAGGCAACTGCTTTGCTTTGTTATTCTAGTTAAGCTTAGTGGATAGCTCCCAGCATTCACACTCCCTTTAGGTATGAAGAGGTGTCTATCTACTGAATAAAGTTTTTTTTAAAAAAAACTGGATAAAGGTTTTGTGGATTGCATATTTCGTTAAAGCTAAGCAGGTTTAGATCACCTGAAAATACTATGTTCGTCATCTTGAGTTTCCTGATGGAAGAAAGAAGAGTCATAAATGTACTAAATAAAATAATTTGTAAATCCAATAATAAATATACAAATAATAATAATAATAATAATAACAACAACAACTTTATTTCTTACCCGCCTCTCCGTTTGGATCGAGGCGGGGAACAACAGTAAATATAAAATATGATAAAATACATAAAACTTGTTTCTTATTAAAGAAATGAAGGAAAGAAAACATAGTAGATTTGTGATCAGCCTTCCCCCCCCAAAAAAAACCCAAGATAAATTTAAACATAAGGAACATTTGTGCTGCACTTGATGTATTCATTAGATCTATTTTTAAAATATCTATATGAAACACCTGCATTTTTTAGATAACCTATTTATACAGACCCACCATTTAATTCAGAGGAGGCAAGAGGAGGAGCAAATGTATATGGAGTTATGAATGCTGACTACCTCTGTCTGAGATAGATTACTTTGCTGAGAGCTAATCTACCTTTCTACCACTTACAAATCTTATCTACCTCCTGCTAGTTCACATTGGCTGTGGAGAGAAGTTTCACAAGATGATTGATCAAACCAGAGAAACTTGGAAAATTTCAGTGCCTTGCAAGAGTTCTCTTCTAGTTAATTAAGATGAACAACTTAAGATTTGCAAGAATTCAAGATCTATTAAGATTGGAACCTATTAAGGTCAGAATGAGCTCTTTAGAGCAGAACAGAATAAATAAGTTTTAAATTCCATCCAGTGTTAACGGATTGCAAATGTAAAGAATGAAGTGTTTTGGTCCTAATCAATGATGAGGAGTATGATCTGAATGAATGAATTTTAACATACTTGAACTATATTATTTATCTAAGTTTTCACCATAGTACAGTTAGTAAGAAATGTGACCTGCAAAAGCACTTTGATCTAAAGTTTGGACGTCTAGATCAAGACAAAGGGTATTTCACTCTGTTGACTCCTTCATATTGTCAAGAGAGCATTTTATGGTTTTTTCCAGAGAGTGAGGCTGGGAAACTGTTGTCACCATGGGACTAATGTGAGGTACCACAAAGATAATTATTACTGTGTTGTTGTTTTTAAAGATAGTAGACATATGCACTGGGACAGATCATGTGGAGTTGTGCATTAAGGTGATGACAATGGGCTGGAATCAGCCATCTCGATATATCTGTGCAACAGGGTCAGCAGGGGAAGTCTAATTTTGAACTCGTGTTTTGAGCCATGGTTTCAGAGAGGGGTAAAAACAGAAAACTAAATCCAGAGAAAACAGGAATAATGTTGGTTGGGGATCTGAGTGCTCTGGGAAGAGTGGGATAATCCATCAGTGGCAGGATTGTGTTATCCTGAAGTCTGAGGACTCCCAATTATGGTGGTTCTTTTGGTTTCCCAGATGGCAGTTGTAGCCAGGAGTGCTTTTTGTTAGTTATACCTGGTATGTTCCTATGCCCTTGTCTGAAGATCATGGATCTGACTACCATGATTCACACCATTTTAACTTCTTGGTGCTCCCCATGCAGATTGTTTGGATACTTCAGCTACTGCAGATTTCTCCAGCCTGTGTTCATCCCACATTGGAGTGGAGGAGTGGCTTTCCAGGCACGGAACAACATGCTGGTTTTAATCTATGACTCCTTCATATCTGAAAGGATATTTTCCCCATCTGAGGCAGTCCTTCTTTATCATGATATGCTCACGATCTGATTCTGAAAACATGGCTAATAGTGAAGCCTGTCTGAAAGGCGCTAGAAGAGCTGGACATCCCCTCAGACAGACCTTTCAGAGATAAATATCCAATCCTGCCCTTCCGTGCAGAGAGCCCAATGCCACTTCTGTTTCACATGCACAAGCAGCCCCAGAACTTCTATGTACAAGCCCCAAAATGAGCAGAAACACAGTTCATTCTAAACTGCATTTGAATAGTGAAAGCTTCTGATTGCCTCCCAGCTTTTCTAAAAAAAGGAAAGGGGAGGGCGAGTTCATGAGCCGAAGGAATGCATAGGAAATACTATGTTTTTCTTTGTTAGCCGCTTTAAGTGGCAGAAAAGTGGAATGTAATGTATCATGTAATAAAATGCAATATAGGATGCACCAAGACAGAGAACATCACTCTGTTATCATGTGGTCGTGTTCACACACTGTATGCCGCTTTAAAATCAACTTCAGACACAAATAAGTTCTGTGTAAAAATGAGCCCTTGTAGCTCTCTGTGAGAGACACATGCTTCTCCACATTGACAGGAATTTGACAGAAGCAATATACTATTAGTCATGAGCCCCTTTCAGTTTTATGAGCTGCACACACGACTGTCCTGTGTTAGAACTAGAGGACAAGAACACCTCATTTTGTGGAGGTAATAGAATGCAATGCAATGTGGTGAGGATTGCATTTTGTCCTTCATGCGTCATTAAGCAGTTTAATAATTGAATGATTTCTCAATAAAATGACAGGTTCGCCCCCAAATTTGATGCACAGAACCATTTGTATCATCAACATAAATTGACTTTTTGACTTTTTAATAAAAATGAGCAGAGGCCTTTTCCTGAGGGCCCACAGACAGAGAAGAGTATGTACACACATACATACATACTGTACTGTGCTACCACAAAATCAGATAAACTGATTTGAGCATATGTAATTATCACTTCTATTGCATTTACTAGGGCAGTTTTTGCAAGACAAGTATTTTTGCCTTGCAAAAATTGTGATTATATTTTGCTTCACTAGTTGGGTTTTACCTTACTGAATATGTTGCTACTGAATGCAATATCATCTCCATCAACCAGAACAGTTTTCAGGACATCCAATTCATTCCACCATTTGATTTGCATCTCCAGTGTGAATGCTGAAATCCTCAAAGACAAGTGCCTTGAGGTTTTCCAACACCACACAGCCAATTCGGGCAGGTTGTTTGGCAGCGGCATGGTCAGTGCACTAGCAGAATCTAATCTATCTCTCTGGTCCAGCACCAAGTACAAGCATTTAAAGCCAGCGGCTGAGTGGACTGGTCTCCTGGTGAGGAAGCTAAATCCCTTACAGATGACAGCAGCCTTCCCACACTCACAGTCTGTGTTGGTGCTGCACTATATATGGATAACACTGGGACAGATCCACTACCACCCTAGCTTGCAAGGTTGGTCGATATGTGGATGAGAGCTGCTGTATTATAGAGCGGGACAAAAAAAAGGGGGGAGAAGCAGGTTTTCAGGATGCTAAAATACTTTATTTTAGGCTCTGAAATAAAGTATTTTAGCATCCGGAGAAGCTGCTTCTCCACTTTTTTTGTCCTGATTTGGATTCTATCCTCCATTTGGTTTTTTCATTTTTGTATCATAGGGCAACCTGGCGTTTGCAAGCATCACCCCCAGGCTGGAGGGGAAGGTAACAGCTTGTGGTGGAGGACCAGAATTGGGGATAGCTCTTAGGTGTCTTGCTCATCTTCATCCCCTCATCTGGCTAATGTAAACCTGTTGTGCCATTCTTCCCTCTGCCCTTGACTACTGGAGGTCAAGCAGCAACACAATAAACAGAGCATAAAGTAATGCATATTCCAAAAAGAAAACAATGCCTAAATTCAAATACAATGCCTAAATTCAAATATATTCACACACCTTAGCAACTTGGATTCAATGATATTGCATATGTTCATACTTTTCAATAATTAACTGAAAAATGTGCTACATTAGTTTGCTATATTAGTTTTCTAAGATTTAATACAGGCTTCAATCCTATACACATTTTCCTGGAAGCAAGTCTCATTGAATTTATTAGGACTTCTGAATGACGGTGTCAAAATCCACATTTGGGCAATCCTTTGTTCAGACCACCCAAAATGTCACAAAAAATTGAGTATGCTTTCAAGTTCTTTAGAACAGTTCATCAGGCAGGAGGGAAGATAGGGAAACAACTACTACTACTGCTACTACTACTACAGTTTAGCGTTATAGCCTGCATCTAGATTCAGCATTAATATGAAGATTCGAGACTGGATGAGATTATCCTCTGCTAAATTTCACAGGTGTCAGGTTGCAGCTAGGATTACAGGCTAACCCTCATTTTTGGAAATATAAAGTTCCCAGATCTGCCTGTGGAACTTGAAAAACTGAGTGCCATATTCCCTGAGAGAAGGTGGGTAAAAATCAAATCAATCAATCAATAAAATAAAACATAATAACTATTTTATGACATTTTGGTTGGTCCTAATAAAGGACCAACTGTGAATCTGTAATTTAATTTTTCTTAAAGACTAGTGTAACATCTTTTGCTTGTTAATTCACAAGTTTGGAGATATGTTCCTGCACATATTAGTACAAAACTGCATAGGTTAGTTTATTTCTATAAAAAGGTTCTAAACAGTAAAATAATAATAATAATAATAATAATAATAATAAATAATAGGAAAAACACACATACCTCATCAACATAGCAATACTGAATGACAAGCATGTTGTTGAAAAGGAAGAAGAAAAGAGAGACAAATATACACCACTGGCCATGGAAGTCAAAGAACTATGGCATCAGGAAAAGGTCACAATTATTCCGTTAGTCATCTCAGTCACTGGCATCACATCAAAAAACTATATAAAAAACCTTCAGAAACTGGGACTTCCAAAATACATCCATACCAGCATCCAGAAAGCAGTCATACTTAAAACATGCTCAATTGTCAGGAAATTCCTGAATCTGTAAAAGACAGCATGGCTTGGTAAAGCCCATCATGTCTGTCTAGTAAAACTGCCATTAGTAAGAAAGAGATGAAATAATAATAGAAACGAGCATAGATATACTAATGATGAATGTTTACAGAGCCTAGTAAAGAAATTAATAGGTTTTGATCATTTAAATACTTTTCAGTCAAGTTCCAAACATTTCTATTCTATATTATACAAAGTGAACATTCCCTTGACACATTTTGGAATCTGATTCACACCCACACCCACAGAAAGAATGAATTTTGAATTCATGATGAACACTTTCTTTCTTAAGCTTTTGATCCAGCAAAGCAGCAACAAATAAATACATTATATTTATTATTTGTTTTTACTGCAAAGGGGCTTAGTTTGTTGGGCCTCTCATATTGCAAAAGAGAGAGAAGAAAATTTGCTTTTAGAAAAATAGGCTTTAATTCATGAAGCCATTTCTGCGTTATGGAAAAAGAAAAATCCACATTTGAATATGTTTACTCATGCATGACTTTAGATGACTTGACCAAATTTATTTATTATTCAAGGCAAATTGGTATTTATGCCTCTAGGGCAAGTAACACAATGTTATGTCAACGTGCTGTACTGCTATATTTTGGAACTTGAATAAATTGCTCACTAATTCCAGCTCCAGTCTATCACACACCGTTATTTCTTTAACAGATAATGTCTACATTCAGGCATATATTTTAAGGGAGCACAAAGCATACTAGAAGAAATAAAACGCAAGATTATCTTGTGTTATGAACATGAACTGTACAGAAAATAAAACTTTGTGGTTCATATTATTATGTCTTCAGTGCTTCACAAGTGTTGGTTGATGATCAAGGCTGAAACGAACCTTTAACCCTTTTGCAAATGAACATCTGTGCACATATTTCCTGAGCTGGAAACAATAGTATTTGCTAAGAGGTATAAGGAAGAAAAAAAGTTGAGCTTAATTCTACACTGCTCAAGAGCCAGAGGGGTATTTCCAGGATTCTGTAAAAACACACGGCTCAATGGCAATTGTATCAGGCATCAAATCCCAGCAAAGAATCAGGCAGGAAGGGTTAGCAAATTCTTCAGAATATTATTCATTTGTTTCATCCTGCCATATTGACCTGGTTCATATGTAAAACCAATTCATGGGCTGTTTAGCCTATGAATTGGCAGAGCTATGAGCAAGGGAGTGAATGTGCTGTCTCCCATGCTGTCATGGGTTCCCAATCCCTCCAGCATTCACACATACTGGCAAACTGACACGGGACACCCAATCAGTGAGGCACCTGTTATTCAGGGAAATCTTACAGTGAAAAGGTTAATGGTTACACTGTTCCAAAAACACTTAATGGTCAAAATGATACTCACTACACATGCACTCATCAGTTCCACTTTCAATCAGCTTTAATCAATGACCCAGGAAGTCCTGTTCCTGGATTTCTTGATGTGACATCTAAACCCAGAACTTTGGGTTGCTGTAGGGTTAAGCAACCCAGAATTCAACCCAACAACAAACCAGGTAATTGTTGTGTTAAACTCTGAATTGTGTAACCCTAAGCAAACCAGAGTGCCAGGTTCTGAAGTCACATCAGACATTGAAGACTGGAGCATTCATGGGTTGATGATTAAAGCTGATTGAAAATGGAAGTGGTGAGCACATGGGAGTTAACATGCTCATTCTGTTGCTCATGCCCCCAACAAACCATGGTTTAAACAATCCATGGGTTGTCATTACGTGTGAACCAGGATCAGTGTGAAAATGAGAGAAAGTTAAAATATCTCTAGCACTATTAGAATGTTACTCCTTTGCATACATTGATTCATTTTCATCTATGCAAATGTTTAATAAGCTTGTACTGCGGCAAAATGAACACTCTACAGCCCAGAGGTCAAAGAGGTTGATGGGCTCTTTGTTAGTCTTTCTTAATTTTAATTAAATCCAATTAATTTTCTTCATTTTTCATTGAGGACGTTCACTTGTCTTCGAAAATTATACAATAGCTGTAAGCTGCTAGGTGAAGCATATCATTATTAAAACCATTGAGAGGTTTCATTATTACTGCATCAAAAGAATAGCGTTTATGGTGGTAGTTTTTTATGCTTCTTTGGCATAATCTCAATTTTCTATCTTTGGAAAAGAGCTTTTAAATATATATATATTTGTTATAGATGATGGCTCCTGTGTCATCCTAGAGAACGAGCAATGCTTAATAGGTAAGGTGTTATCAGCCATAAACCATTGTCCCATTTAAACTAGAGGTCATATATGTGTGGAAATAGAATTTTTCCTAGTTGAATGGGAAATTGGGCCATAAACAGCCACTACTCATATGATCCTGCATCCCAGTTCACCAACCGAGGCTATACGCCATGGCTAAAATCTCCAAATAATGTCCATCAACTATGTTCCTATGTAACTGAATGGGAAAGGGAGTGGGAAGGGCTGGATTTAGTTTGTTCCGCTTTCCTTTGTCAGCCAAATAGCTGACAATTGCTATTCATTATCTGTAACCTGGGTTGTGCATAAGGCTTCTACATACACCTGTTTGCCTTTAGAATTGGCCCCATTGCTTTATTTATTTATGTATTTATTTTGTTACATTTGTCTACTGCCCCATAGCCGAAGCTCTCTGGGTGGTTTACATAAGATTAAAACAATTAAAAACAATATACAAAAATTAAAACAGCAAAAACATACAATATACACACAATATACACATACATTTAAAACCACTATAATAACTTTAAAAAGCTATAAGCCTAAAAACAAAACAAACCCAGACTCATCAGATATTGCTAAATGCCTGAGAGAAGAGGAAAGTCTTGAGCTGGTGCCGAAAAGAGAACAATGTTGGCACCAGGCGCGCCTCGTCGGGGAGATCGTTCCACAATTGGGGGGCCACCACAGAGAAGGCCCTCTCCCTTGTTGCCGACCTCCAAGCTTCCCTCGGAGTAGGCACTCGGAGGAGGACCTTAGATGTTGAACGTAGTGTTCGGGTAGGTTCATATCGGGAAAGGTGTTCCGTCAGGTATTGTGGTCTCAAGCCGTGTAAGGCTTTATAGGTTAAAACCAGACCCTTGAATCAGGCTCGGAAACATACAGGCAGCCAATGCAAGAGGGCCAGAGTAGGGTTATTACAACAATGTATAATGAGACCTTGAGATTATAGGTTATGTACAGTAGTCTACAGCTGGGCTCTACCTTTATTAAGACCAACCAAAAAAAGTCATGAAATAGTGAGCAAGCTATTGAGTTCTCTGGGATGGTTTATTAGGCCGCATGTTGAACAGAAAAAGCAGGTGAGGGAGGAGAAAACATTGGTTGGATGTTGAAACACAAAGTCTGCATTTAGTTAGAGTTTAGGAGGATATTCCTGATGTAACTAGATTAGGCTTTACTAGGTGCTATGTAGATTTCAGGCTAAACTATATTTCTTGGTCTATTAAACAAGAACATAAGAACCTTGCTGGATCAGGCCAAAGGATTTACCTAATACTGCATCCTGTTTGCCACAGTGGGCAACTAGGTGCCAGTAGGAAGCCCACAAGCAAGACAGGAGATCAATAGCCCTCTACTGCCATTGTTTCTCAATGACTGCTATACTAGGGTGACCATATGAAAAGGAGGACAGGGCTCCTGTATCTTTAACAGTTGTATAGAAAAGGGAATTTGAGCAGGTGTCATTTGTATACATGCAGCACCTGGTGAAATTCCCTCTTCATCACAACAGTTAAAGCTGCAGGAGCCCTGCTCTCTTTTGTATCTGGTCACTCTAGTATTACTATGGCAGCAGCTTTAACTGTTGTGATGAAGAGGGAATTTCCCCAGGTGCTGCATGCATACAAATGACACCTGCTGCAATTCTCTTCTCTATGCAACTGTTAAAGATACAGGAGCCCTGTCCTCCTTTCTATATGGTCACCCTAGCTATACAGATGGTGCCTCTGATCCTTCAGGTAGTGTCCATCTCTCATGACAACTAGCCATTGCTAGCCTTCTCCATTAATCCCCTTTTAAGCTGTCCAAGTACAGTATCCAATGGCATAATTCCACAAACTCAAATAGCACTAGCTCTGCCAAATGTGTTGCACAGTCACTTGCACAAACATAACTTTGGTTGGATTCTCTTCCTGCGCATAGTTTGGAGCCCAGTTTCCACTAGTGCAACATAAGTTGTGCCAATGGAATGGTCCAGTTGGATAATACCCTAAGTTTTAAAGCTGACTGCTACATCTTTGGAGTAGCACATTCTACAGCTAGGTTTGGCAATGCAATGATTTGGAGATGGTCTTCTGATATGGGGAAAATAAATTTCGGGGAATTAGTTTTAGAAGAATTTATTTTGCTATGATATGGGGAAAACGCCTTGCCTTGAAATATATGTGTTTTTGGAGCTGAAAATGTTGACTTCAAAGGAATTTGTTTGACTTTGCCTTCTAGCTTCCCCAGTTAGTTTTTTTTGGGAATCGGATTGTTTGATTGCATACACCTCATGGCTATGTTTTTACTCCTTCGCCCATGGTGACCATTTTGTGACAGTACCCAGAATACTTTATCAAAAATACATATGGGCCCATAGGCCCCAAAAGATTAGAGACCTTTCTTCTATTATTTAACTATGTGCTTCTTGAAGAACTATTTCCTTTTGTATGTCTGAAAACTACCAGCATTCAGCTTTATTGGATGATCCTGGATTCTAGTATTATGAGAACAGAGGAAAAAACCCTCTCTCTCTCCATTTTCCCCTCACCATGCCTAATCTATCTACTCCATACTCACCAAAAGTAAATAGCCCAAAACGTAATCTGGAGTTCCCCTAGCCCCCTGTTCATTTTGGTTCCCCTTTTCTGCATCTTTTCGGAAGTGTGACAACCAGAACTATAGACAGTATTCTAAGTGTGATTTCATCATAAATTTGTATTAAAGGCATTATGATATTGTCCATTGTAATTGCAACTGGGTAACAGCTATCTGAATTAATTATTGACTTTTCTTAGTTGTAAACTTTGCTGTAACTATGCCTTTCCATTTTGTATGGTGGAGAATTCAGTGCAACTTGAAAGTTTGTTTAAGAACTCTACTTGCTGGAGTTTGTCAGCAACTATTTTTTTTTTTGCAGACATCTTGGGCCTAATCTACATCCACCGTTTATCCCAGGTTGGTCACGGGGTCGTCCCTGCGCATCCAAATGATGCACAACTGATCCCGGGGTGAACTGGGGATGAGCACTCAGTTCTCTTGGAATAGCTGGCACAGCTTTTTTCCTGTTTTTTTCTGCCGTCTTGGGACCATCCTGAGCTCCGTGGGTGGTGTGGCTCTCCCTCCTGGGGTCCTCCCTCTTCCCCATGAGTAGCGGGGCTCAGGAAATGGGCAAAGAGCAGTGCATGGGGGAGTCCGTGGCCATCGGGGGGGAAGAAGAGAGCATTTTTGCCATCTCTGGGACAGTGCTCGGCGTCTTTGAATGCCAAGTTTGTTTGTTTGTTTGAAATCGTTCCTTCGTGCAGGATCACGCCCACGCAATTGCGCAAATGTCTCTCTTTTTTTTTCTTTTTTTTTAAAGGTGCCTCAGAACATCCCTCCTTACTTCTGGAACAACTCACTGGTGTGTGGCCCCTGAGGGAAGATCCCGGAAGTGGAAAATTCCGTGATTGTCCCTCCCTACTCTCCAAAGGGCTTCAGGTGTAGATGAGCCCTTGGTGTGACATTTTTTGCTTTGTTCATTCCTGTGATACACTGCTTCACAGTTGACTGGGTTCTGGTTCTATGGGGCGGTGGGACCGATATGCCTTAGAGCAGTTGTTTGGATTATGACTTTCTCTTTCCTTCTAGTACTGCAGCTTTATGAATAGATATTATATTCCTCCTTAAAGATCTGTGTCATAGCTTGGTATTTTTATATGCCCAGATAGGGTATATTTTCAGGGTGTAAAGGAATACAAGCATGTATCTTCATAGCAGTCTATACACATCATATACACAGAGAGTATTTTCATAAGATAAGAGTGCCATTCCCTGAATGCTTTATGTGTCTGGGCTGTACATTAAACCTAATATACACTCTGACTCAGACCAGATACGTAACTGTAAACATTGCGTCTTCGGTGCAAACAACCCCGTGGGCTTTGAGTGCTTTGCATGATTTATTAGAAGATGTCAGTAACTGAAACACTGATTTTGATGCTATTCTTTTGAAGTGACTCGAGTCCTCTGCTTTGGTGCATCGAAAGAAGAGGGTAAACCACTTACTGTAAATTTCAAGCTCTACAATATGAAAGTGTGTCAGCAGGAATGATAGCAAATCAAGTTCGATGTGGAAGAGTTGTAATTGAATCTTCCAAACAAATGGCTGCATTTGTGCCTGTGTGCCATGTTTTCTAACCTCTACCATTTTATAAAATGAACACATAATTTGAATAGGCCACTCTCAACATAGTACGCTTAGAGAAAAAAATAATCACTTGACATTTGTCATACCCAGAAGATGATTCTGTATTTACAGTAATGGGATCTTGAATTTCACTTTCAGTTGAAATCCCTGGGCATTTGCTGTGGTGTCATGCTGTGGACAAGATAAATGATCACTGAATCCATCCTCACAGTAACTGGCATCTTTTTGTATTATTGCTACTCTCGTCTCTCTTGTTTGGTATAAATGGACTCCATAGTTTCATTTGTATGTGTCCAAGTGTTTGGTGCAAACCTAGCAGCTTGTTCAGTTTTTACTCCAAGTTACTTTTGGGAGCAAGTTTTTAGCATATGTAATATGCTGTTAAAGGAAGAGGAGGCTTGAGACATGAATGTCCAGATAGAAAGGCGACACAGCATTTTCAGGAATGCTTGACCTTTGCTGCATTTGCAAAGGGAAGGCGTTCCACTTTTACAGGAATACCACTAAGTCCTAGTGTTCACAAACAGCAGAAGAGATGGTAGTTGTTTTTTCTCACTGGATATTGACAGGGGCTTTCATGACTGAATACTTCTTGATCCAAATATGTCCCTATCCCCAAGCCTTCTTCAGGTGTTCACTTCTGAATATGTGAAGGTGCTTGCAGGAATGTGCAAGAATAGCTCCTCCCCCTCAGTGACTCCCCACGCACTGGCAACACTCCCAAGCTAACACACACTTGACTGAGTCTGAAGTGTCCTTCACTGTGCACAGAGTTTCTAACATGGACATGGGTACCCAAGCTCTTACCACCCCCATGTCTGAAACCCTTGCCACAATGAAGGTGGCCTCCCCTTCAGATGCATCCAAGTGCACATTGGCTCAGGAGCATTGCTAACACATGCGACTTCATCGAGGGGGTGGAGCTAGCCCTGCACATTCTGTCTGGCCTCTTCACATGTTCAGAAGTGAATGCCTGAAGAGGGTAACAAAAACGAGAGAAGGATTCTAGCCCAGAGCTTTCTCACATTTGTTTTCTATGTGCAGGGTGCCAGGTCTTTATGTCCCGTTGATAAGTCCTAGACATAACACCATAGCAACTTCTCTGTTAGGCAGACATGTTGCTTGCTTGTCTGCTTGATTGTTCTGCATTGATATTCAGAGTTAGCAGAAGACTCCTAGAGGCTTGATATGGAACATACATAACACAGGGTTTTTGCATTTTTATTTTTCTATTGATGAATATATGATCCTTTGAGCCCCTACCAACATCTTGAAATGGAAAAGTAAAATAAAATAAAATAAAAGAAGAGATGTAAGAACTCATCTGCTGATTATGAAAATAAGGCTTTAGAGTTCCCTAGCTTTTTGAATGTGATGCATAATTGATTCAGTTAAGGAAGGTTCCTACTCGTCATGAAGATCGTGATGCATGGCTTTCATGAAAATTGTAATAAGCCATAAGGCTAATTCTACTATTTGAGATATAGTGGTTCCTTACAGGTTGTCTTGTGCCCAAATCGGATTAGTCACAGCAGAATTATACACTTGTCTCCTCACTAAATCAGTCTAGTATGTTTGGCTCATGTTCCCATTGGGAGCATGGAGAAGAAAACAAAAAGGATGAAAGAGAATTAGCCCTGCTTAGCAAACTTCTATCCTTTTCTTCTCAATTAATCGTGCTTATGTCTGAATTAGAAATGATATGATGTTTTCCTAGGAAAACATGATATGATGTTTTCCTAGGAAAACATCATATCATGTCTGAATTAGAAATATTATGTCTGAATTAGAAATGATATGATGTGAGAAGCTGTTTACCAATGATCTTCTCATGTATCTGTTTTATAAAGTTTTTCTGAACAAGTTATATTTGCCATGTGAGAATTTATGGACACTGCCTGTTGTTTTGGTGTACCCACATTAATGTGAATTGGATGTTTAGCATTTGCATTCAGATAGCCATGAGAACAGCTGACTCTGTCCCAGGGATGCAACTGACAGGATGATCGCAGTGGTTTTATTACAGCACTTGACATTAATGATCGTAAATGTGTCAGGGAAGATGTCGTCTCGTGTTTTAATCTTCACAGCCTTAAATTTCAGTTCTGTAAAGATTGAGAGTATTTTAGTATCTATGAAAACTTAAGATCTTTGATACGTCTACACAAAGGACATCATGTAAGATCACTGGATGATCATATAAATTTTATCCATTACCTCTCCTATGGATCTGATACACAAACATTTAAAAGTGAAGTCATGTTTAGACTACAATCCTACGCATGGATGGGATTGCACTGTTAGGCTGCAACCTTATCCACAATTACCAGAATGTAAGGCCAGTTCAACACTGTAGGAATTACTTCTGAGTAAACAGGCACAGATTTGTGCTGTTAAAGAGTAGGCACAGTGGATTGTTTACTCACAGTGTGAGTGTTTGGCTTCATTCCCATTGCAATTTGCATTACTAATGTATATTCGGGTAGGCCAGAATGTTGGATCAGCCATCAGTATAACCTCTCCCCTGTTGTTTCAGATGGGCTGCCTTTTTTTTATAGGCCAGGGGTGTGTGTGTGTGTGTGTGTGTGTGTGTGTGTGTGTGTATGTATGAAAAACTGATGTGGGGAATGTGTCTGTATGTGGCAGTGATGGCATGGGCAACAACCAAGTGACACTGTTGACAGCCAATTTTTACTGAACAGTTTTTGTCCCTCCTGAGCTCAGGTTTCCTTGTAATGCATTAGGTGAGAACATTTCCAAACCAGCCCTACTGTTGTAGAAATGTTACATTTGGCTCCTCAGCTAAAAAGATTAGCCATGTTAGAAAGTAAAACTATTTTTTTTATAAGAAAAATAACCAATGAATAACTGTTTGTTTCCTTGTTAGGAATATAAACACATCTATCATAATTAGCTTAAAAACCAACAGCTACTTTTTAATGAATGTGAGATTATTATTATTTTTTTAGCCGGAACTACAAAAAGAATTGGATGTAAAAGAATACACAAGCTTGGAAAATTATATTCAGAGATTTAGTTGGGGAAAGTTGGTTCTGGTTTGAAAGATAATGTGCATTTATATTAAAAAATGGTTTAACTCATTAGCATACTTCTGTTCTTCAGTCAGTGGAAAGCTTTAATCCTTCAGAAATTACTTAGACTGTTACTTGGTTTTATGAATTACCAAGCACTGAAGATATAAATGGCCTTATTATTCCGTCACATGTCATACTATATACTTCCAAAATGTAGATATTACACAATAGAGGGCATTCTGGAGATTTTCTTTAAATAAATAGAGTTACTAGCAAAGCTTGATTGTTGAGATGATACAATGACAATAATTAGTGGGTATATAATTCTGAATACGTTTGGCAGGATTATGACATTTCAGATTAAGGTCCTATGGATGTTTCTAACTTGTCAGTATTGTATTTGATGTACTGATGTCTTTGAAAATAAGCATCTAGACCAGTCTTTCCCACCTGGTGCCCTCCAGATTTTTTGGACTTCAGCTCCCAACCAGCATGGGCAATGGTCAGGAATGCTGGGAATTGTAGCTAAAACATCTGGAGTGCACCATGTTGGGCAAAGCTGGTCAGTTTAGTGAAAATACCTTGCTTGCTGACACAGTGAAAAAATATCCAGTGACATCATTTGTCGTAGGCTATTTCAACAGGGGTCTTTTATTCCACAATCATCCTTGGGCCATCCCTGTGCGTGCAAATGATGCACAGCAACTCCCAGGAGTAGGACAGGCACAAGTTTTCTCCAGGATAAGGGATCCCTGGAAAAACCTGATTCTTCCCGCAGTCCTGGGAACATCCCAAGAAATTGGGAGGTGTGGGCACCCATTATAGCACGGTGTGGCTCCGTGCCCAACAGGGGAGGGGGGAAGCAAGTCCGCCATCCCCAGGATGGCGTGTTTTTTTTTAACTATCTTTTCGATGGGGCGCAAATGCACTCTTCTGGCCCTTTTTTAAAAAATGACTGCCACGATAGCGCAATGGCACTTCCTAATTTGGAAAGAGGGGGATGATCCCAGAAGCAAGTACATCCGGGATCGTCCCCCCTCCCTCCCTCTACACCTATAGATGTAGAAATAGCCATGGTCTGTTGAAACCTACTTCTAAATAGTCCTCAAGAAATGGTCAGCTCAACTGTTTCTCCTATAGATCAGTGACAAAAGACACTATCAGACCATATAGTCAAGCAACTTGTAATGTACTGATGTATACTAACTTGATATGTGGGAAACATATACTAACACATTTGTTTGATTCCAGTGGAGAAAACCCACATTACTTTTGAACCTGCAGCGGAGAAGCACCATAACTAGAATTACAAGACTGGCCAGTTCCTCAAATATCACAGTGCTTCTGCCCCATCTGAACCCCTGACCATTTCCCCTTGTTTGCTCAAGGAGACCATCCATAGCCTCATAGCCTCATTCTTAAGTTAGACTGTAAGCTGTTTTTTTTATTATTGTGAATATCAACAAACAGAACAACAACATTAAAAATAAATAGTGGGGAATAAAACACATTACATATGCAGAAATATCATTAATTTTTTGTCAGGTATACCATTAAAAAAAAAGAGGGAGAGAGTTATGCATAGGTTTCAAGAAAGGCAGACCATATGACCATGTATTTATCAATTCGCAAGTTGCGCCTATATATCATCCGTTCAAATGTTGATAATGTTGTTAAGTCTTCAATACATTGCATTATGGTATATGACAACGGCAGCAAGATTACTTTATGCACAGAATTGGAAGACTGAGAAAATACCAACAGAGGAGGATTGGCTGTTGAAAATTACAGAACTGGCGGAGAAGGCAAAACTTACTGCAATAATAAAAGACAAAACAACAATCAGGTTCATTGAGGAATGGAAACCTCTGGTGGATTTTCTGAAAGAGAGGGAAGGGAAGGACATTTTTGTAGATGGGTTTAATGATTAACTTGGAAGAGTAACATCTGTTAAAGTCAGAGAAACTGGGTAACTCACTCACTAATTTTGGCATACTTTGAAAATTGTTAAGAAAAAACAGAAATTCGGAAGTCCATTTTAATGTTGTATGTGGTAGTGTTGATGTATTGTGTAAATGTTGTTGTTATGTGTGAATGTAGGGTGTATATGTTAAATGTTTTTTTAATGTTTGAAAAATAAAAAAGTTTTATAAAAAAAATACATTGCATTATGGGAGGTGAGCATTTATCCTTCCAACATGATAATATAAGTCTTTTAGCTGTCATAAGGGCTCTGAAAATCCATTTGCTCTGACCACGTGTTAACTTCCAAGAAGCTGGTAGATAGTTTAGGAGGACATGCACATCATTCCATATTAAAGATTGTTTCAGTACAAAGTTTATCCTTTTTATAACCTTCTCCCAAAAGGGGGCAACTAGTGGACGTTGCCAAAACATATGAAGTAAAGAAGCATTAGGTGCATTACATCTCCAACAATTATTTCAATTAGACAGACCCTTATTGAAAAGGCATTGTGGAGTCCAATAAATCCAAAACAAGATTTTTTGGGTGAATAAGATGTAGCCTAAGATCCTTAGAAAATTCAGATACAGACTTTAAGGCAACAATCCATTGGTTAGGCAAAACAGGACACTCCAATTCTTGATTCCAATCCTGTCTTAAACCATGGGTATAATATTTTTTTACTACTACTAAATATTTATATATATATGGGTCATGGGTCGACGTGTCTGTTCAGCTTCTATAAGTGTTTCTAACAATAACGAGGCTTCGAAGCTGTAAAAGCAGCTGGACCAAATCTAGATTCCAGCAAGTGTTGCAATTGCAGTATTGCCATTCAGCTGTAGTAGGTAAATTATATTTAGCACGTAAATCAGAAAATGACAGCAACTTGTCATCTGGATCATTAATTGATCCAAAGCAAAAATCCTCTTATCTGTCCATGTTCGCCACAAAACTTATTTCTTTCAAATTCTTAAATATGGATTTCCCCATAAAGTCAATTTTGCGTGAGAGAATGGATCAAACTGTAATTGACGTGGTACTATACACCATACCTTTCTAGCAGCCAAGATTGTAAGGGGGGTTATTTATTCTAATATGTTGAGAACCAAGTGCCATCCATTAGGAAGAGGTTCTAACCATAAGGATTCTAAAACTGACCAGGGTGGCAAATCTAAGCGAACTGGAAAAGACCAAAACTTAGTACAAGTCAATAGATAGGCCCGATGGTGTAAAGTAAGGTCTGGAAATCCAAACCCTCCTCCTTTAATTGGAAGTTGCATCCGTTTCAAAGATATTCTAGGTGAGGAAGAACCACAAAAGAATTTACGAAACAAAGCATTAAGTTGTTGAAAATATTTGCCAGGTATAAGTAAAGGTATCCCACATATAACACAGATAATTCGAGGTACAATATTCATCTTAAGTGTGTTGACTTTACCCCA
The DNA here is from genome assembly GCA_029215795.1 of Anniella stebbinsi. NCBI lineage: Eukaryota > Metazoa > Chordata > Lepidosauria > Squamata > Anniellidae > Anniella > Anniella stebbinsi. Next base: position 189,305,959 of record JARDYH010000002.1, read on the forward strand.
CATACTCAACTTTAATGGTGTCCATCTATCTATATCTCGTGCAATCGCAGCAATCAGCTTATTCAGATTTATTTTAATTAATTGATATATCTCTCTGGTAAAGAGTATTCCCAGATAAGTAATAAAATCAGTGCACCATCAAAATTGAGCCAACACACTAGGAAATATGCTGTCTCCAATCGGTATCAACTCAGACTTTGGCCAATTAATTAAATAACCGGACAGATCACTGAAAGTATTTATCAGTTTCATCAAAGCAGGAATAGATGCCTGGAGTTTAGAAATAAACAATAAAAGATTATCAGCAAAAATAGTAATTTTAAATTCTAAGTCAGCATGCACAAATCCATGAATACTTCTATTCCATCTAATTGCGCAAGCCAGGGGTTCCAAACATAGATCAAATGTCAATGGAGAAAGAGGATATCCTTGTTTAGTACCTTGCCCAAGCACAAAAGAAGCTGAAAAACATCCATTGGTCATAACTCTTGTTCTTGAGGTTGAATATAAAATTCTAACCCACTTCAAAAATTCCATTGGAAAACCAAAATTACTTAATGTAGCAAAAACACACAAAAGAAAACAAAAGAAAGAATATAAGCTGTTTTCTTGAAAGTTGTATTGTCTCTTAGCATTACCTACCTCACAGGATTGTTGTGAGAATGAAATGGGAAAAATGAGAACCAGGTATGTTGTCTTGAACACTTTGGAGGAAAGATGAGATATAAATAGTATGTATGCAAATAATATCTATCTATCATCTATCTATCTATCTATCATCTATCTATCTATCTATCTATCTATCTATCTATCTATCTATCTATCTCTCTAATCATCTACATAAACAAAAGATTAGGTACCTCAGACAAGGCACAAATTCAAGGTGAATATCCCTGCTTCAGAGATACTTGGACTGCTTGTAAATCTGAAGCAACTCTGAAGTAGATGCTGAGACTTTAGACCTGCCTTGGAGGGTGCGTGTGCCCTGATTCTGGCACATGTTTCCATAAAAGGAAAATGCCAGATGGGAGGTATGGGTGAGAGAGAGAAGGATGGCAGTAGCATAGTTTTGTGCCTCACAGAACTATCTTCTAATCAGGGAAAGACTTTCCCATGTCTCTTCAATCACAGTGGTCTCGGGAGGGACTCTGAAGCACCATATCAGAAGCTGTTCACTGTTTTCATTGCTCTTTTTATGTTGACTCTCTTAGGGAGAGCAGGGCTTAAAGACTTAGAGGAGTTAACTGATGATGGTTGTGTGTAGTTTGTATGACCTTTCCATATTCCTTATTCCAATCCAGACCAATCCTTTCCCTAAAATTGCATTCCTTGCATCTTACTGCTTTCTTTTTACTCTTGCTCTATTGTGTCTGTCTTGGGTGTCAGTTATTAGGAAAGTTGGTAACTTTTGACCTCACCTGCATTCTTGCTTTATTAGCATTTGGTTTGGTTTCAGTGGTTTGTAAGTCTGTAAAAGAGTGTACTATTAGTATAGAATTTGTCTGACTGTCTCTTTCTGTGTTCTTTGTTGAATGTGTAGTGTGATTGGTATGCAAAGACACATTGAATGTTGTCATGTGCAGTGTGCATCAAGCAAAGCACTATATTGGTATGTGGTTTAATATATATTATTTCAATAAAATGTCATCATCTATCCATTCCACTAAGGATGAAGCAGCAGCATTGCAAAGCTCATATTTACCCCCAAAGTAGCTTCTGTGAGTTGCAGAAGAAGAGGCAGCAAAGATGTTGAGATCATTTTTCCTGCCCACCGCCACCGCCACCCCACCAGACACACACCCTTCACCATAGACACGAGCAGTACTACCACTATTATTGGAGGTGCTTTGATTTGGCTTCCCTTTTTTGAGTCTGCTGGTACTAATGGGAGCCACTTGGCTGTCCTCACTCTCCGTGGAAGATGTAGCAGTTTTTTAGAGGAGGAAGCAATCTCAGTAGGAAGCAGCAGCAGCAGCATGGTGCCATCATCAGATGTTCTAGAAGACAGGGAGGGCCGCTGTAGATGAATTAGTAGATGAACTAGTAGATCCCATTCACTCCTGTAACAAATTGAAATTTGGCAAATTTCATCCCCCATGAAAGGGAATAGTATCCCTGCAAATTTCATCCATAGTTGCCCCACCATATTAAAAACTAATAGAGTAGGATCCAAGGTGAGATGTGATATCAGTCTGAGCTGCCAAGCTGACGTATTCTTCTATTTGAGTGAATACATTTTCAGTGCACACAGAAAAACTGAATATATGTTTGTGTGATATTTGTTATTTGTGGAATATAGATCCTGCCCACTGATTTTTCTAGCTTTAGAGCAGCAAGAGAGGGCTGGACTAGTTAGTTAACAAATGTGAACCATTATGCATGTTAGAAGCTTTCAGTGATCTTTTTCATGCTTTGTTCTCTAGAGAACCTTTTAATGGCTAGATAGTGATACTCTTCCCTAGTGTCTATAATTAATATCATCAATATAGTCTATGAAATAGCACTTTAATTTATTTAAGATTATGTACTAGAAAACCTACTGTCAACTGGATGCTCTTTAGTAATTATTTGGGGCGAATCAAGCAGCAAATTTGACATCCATGAATTTGACAGAAAGTGAACTTGACAGAAAAGGATTTTGAAGCTCATTTTCACTTCCTTTAAAGGAGGCCCAAAGCAAACATTGGGAAACATAACCTAGCTTCTAATAATACCACATACACTGATAGTTTTCATATTTTCAAGTTTAATATGAATTGGGGAGGGAAATTATAATTAAATGTTGGTGCAGTATTTATTTGTTTAATGCATTTTATACTGCCCAATAGCCAAGGCTGTCTGGGCAGTTCACAATTAGAAACATCAAACACACCAGATGAAAACATATAAAGATTTAAAAGTTTATAAATGTCAAATAAAACAAAAAATAAACCCAAAGGCAGTTACAGCCCAGGGAAAGCCTGTGTGAAAAGATGTGTTTTCAGGAGGTGTTTAAAGGATTACATTATCCACCTCCCGAACTGCACAAGGGAGGGTTTTCCAGATGGTGGGCACTGCTATAGAGAAGACCTGCTGTCAAGGTTCATACAATCATCAAGTTGGAAGGGGCCTATAAGGCCATCAAGTCCAACCCCCTGCTCAATGCAGGAATCCGCAATAAACATACCTGACAGATGGCTATCCAGCTGTATCTTGAATGCCTCTAGTGTTGGAGATCCCAGTACTTTCCTAAGTAATTGGTTCCATTGACTTACTGCTCTAACAGTCAGGAAGATTTTCCTGATGTTCAACTGGAACCTGGCTTCCTATAACTTGAGCCCATTATTCGATGTCCTGTTCTCTGGGATGATCTAGAAGAGGTCCTGGCCCCTCTTCTTCATGGCGACATTTCGTTTGTTTTGGAATGACCAGCAAGACCTCCTCTGAAGACGTTAAATGTTGTCTGGGTGTACTTAAGGGAAGTCAGTCTTCTACGTATCCTGGTCCCAAGTTGCTTAGGGCTTTATAGGACAATAACATAACCTTTTACGTGGCTCAGTAGCTAATAGGCAGTCAGTGCAGTTATTTTACCACAGGTTTTATATAATAATAATAATAATAATAATAATTATTATTATTATTATTATTATTTTTATTTATTTATAACCAGCCTGTCCCTCTGGATCGAGGCGGGGAACAACAACAAATATAAAACACAAGAACCACAAAATAAATTAAATATGAAAACAAATAAAAACTAATACATCATTAAAAACATCTTAAAATTCAACTGGGTAGGCCTGCCGGAAGAGATCAGTCTTCACGGCTCTCTTAAATTCATGAAGACTGCAAATTTGTCGAATCTCCTCCGGCAGGCCATTCCACAGTCTGGGAGCAGCAGAAGAGAAGGTCCTCTGGGTAACACTTGTCAGCCTAATTCTGGCTGATTGGAGTAAGTTCTTCCCAGAGAACCTGAGTGTGCGGGGCGGATTATACGGGAGAAGGTGATCCCGCAGGTAACCTGGACCCAAACCATGTAGGGCTTTAAAGGTAATAACCAACACGTTATACTTTGCCTGGAAACTGTTTGGCAGCCAATGAAGTGATTTTAAAATTGGTGTAATGTGGTCACCTCTAGGTGTACCGGTGACCAACCTGGCTGCCATATTTTGAACTAGTTGAAGTTTCCAGACTAGGCTCAAAGGTAGCCCTATGTACAGCGCATTGCAGAAGTCGAGCCTCGAAGTTATCAGTGCGTGCTCTACCGACTTGAGGTCTTCCAACTCTAGGAAGGAGCCAGTGTCCCAGTGAGCACCCTAGCTTTTCTACAGCAGATGAGAACTTCCTATAGCAGAAAGATAAGCATCTGGATGAAGAAACCAATTGCTAGCTAGTTCAGTCTTGCAGTGCTGAATCCCATCACAATATCTGTAATGTTTGCTGTAAGTAATAGTGATTATTCCACAAGATTTGTCAACAATATGCATAATTTATACATACTAGATCTGCTGCAAGAAAATTGGGCATTGTGAAAAATAGTAGGTTTCTTGTAGGGATGTGCACTGGATCGGACCCGATCCACGATCCGAGTCCGGTCCAGTGGGAAATCGGATAAATTATCCGATTTCCGATCCCGCAGCTGGATCGGCCGATCCAATCCGAACCGGTCCGAAAAAGCTCCGAACCGGTTCGGCGGATCGGCGGATCGGCGGGCGCCCACTGGCGCCCACCGCCGCTTCCATTGGCGGGCGCCAGCGGGCGCCCGCCGATGAAAGTGGACAGCGGGGGGGGGAGGAGGGGGGCACTTACCTTCTCGGCCCGGTGGCTCCCGTCCGGCGCCGGCGCCTACTACTACTAGCAGGCTCCGCGGCCTGCTCTAGGGTGGCGCGCCGGGTGATGTCATCACCCGGCGCGCTACTCTAGAGCAGGCCGCGGAGCCTGCTGGTAGTAGTAGGCGCCGGCGCCGGACGGGAGCCACCGGGCCGGGAAGGTAAGGAGGGGGTGCGTGGAGGGGAGGAGGGGGCGCGCGGAGGGGGGAGGGGGGCCCTTACCTTTCCGGCCCGGCGGCTCCCGTCCGGCGCCGGCGCCTACTATTCCCAGCAGGCTCCGCGGCCTGCTCTAGGGTGGCGCGCCGGGTGATGTCATCACCCGGCGCGCTACTCTAGAGCAGGCCGCGGAGCCTGCTGGAAGTAGTAGGCGCCGGCGCCGGACGGGAGCCGCCGGGCCGGAAAGGTAAGGAGGGGGTGCGTGGAGGGGAGGAGGGGGCACGCGGAGGGGGGAGGGGGGCCCTTACCTTTCCGGCCCGGCGGCTCCCGTCCGGCACCGGCGCCTACTATTCCCAGCAGGCTCCGCGGCCTGCTCTAGGATGGCGCGCCGGGTGATGTCATCACCCGGCGCGCTACTCTAGAGCAGGCCGCGGAGCCTGCTGGAAGTAGTAGGCGCCGGCGCCGGACGGGAGCCGCCGGGCCGGAAAGGTAAGGAGGGGGTGCGTGGAGGGGAGGAGGGGGCGCGCGGAGGGGGGAGGGGGGCCCTTACCTTTCCGGCCCGGCGGCTCCCGTCCGGCGCCGGCGCCTACTATTCCCAGCAGGCTCCGCGGCCTGCTCTAGGATGGCGCGCCGGGTGATGTCATCACCCGGCGCGCTACTCTAGAGCAGGCCGCGGAGCCTGCTGGAAGTAGTAGGCGCCGGCGCCGGACGGGAGCCGCCGGGCCAGAAAGGTAAGGAGGGGGTGCGTGGAGGGGAGGAGGGGGCGCGCGGAGGGGGGAGGGGGGCCCTTACCTTTCCGGCCCGGCGGCTCCCGTCCGGCGCCGGCGCCTACTATTCCCAGCAGGCTCCGCGGCCTGCTCTAGGATGGCGCGCCGGGTGATGTCATCACCCGGCGCGCTACTCTAGAGCAGGCCGCGGAGCCTGCTGGAAGTAGTAGGCGCCGGCGCCGGACGGGAGCCGCCGGGCCGGAAAGGTAAGGAGGGGGTGCGTGGAGGGGAGGAGGGGGCGCGCGGAGGGGGGAGGGGGGAGGAGGGGGCGCGCGGAGGGGGGAGGGGGGAGGGGGGCCCTTACCTGCCCGGCCCGGCGGCTCCCGTCCGGCGCCGGCGCCTACTACTACCAGCAGGCTCCGCGGCCTGCTCCAGGGTGGCGCGCCGGGTGATGTCATCACCCGGCGCGCTACTCGAGAGTAGGCCGCGGAGCCCGCTGGTAGTAGCCGCCGGCGCCGGACGTGCCGAGAAGGTAAGTGGCAGGGAAGGGGGCTTACCCCCCCCCCCGGAGCCGTCCGCTTCTATCCGCTGGCGCCCGCGGGCGCCAGCGGATGGAAGCAGGCGGCCCCAGGGGGGGTAGGGAGCGCGGGGGAGGGGGTTTACCTGCCGGGGCCGTCCACAGCGGACGGCCCCGGGGGGGGGAGGGAGTTAGGCCCCCCCTTACCCACCCGCCGCCATTTTTTCCTCATAGACTTGCATTGCAATGCAAGTCTATGGGGAAAAAAATGGCGGCCGATCCAAAAATTTCCGATTTTTGGATCGGGATCGGACTCGATCCGGTCCGGGGGGCCTCCGATTTTGTCCGAACCGGTCCGGGACAAAATTGGAGGTCCCGATCCGGGTCCCGATCCGATCCGGGGGGTCCGTGCACACCCCTAGTTTCTTGTATGCCAGGCAGTCACTGCTACATATCAGTTTCAGAAATCAGTAAGAATACTTGATTTTATTTCAGGTTGTGAGCCTTGCCTTGAAGCATACAAACCTGTTAGCCACTGTAAGTGCATGCTCCAAATTTAATTAACGTAGGGCACAATCTTAGGATTTACACTCTCAATAGACGGAGGGCTTCGAGTTCAGAGCTCTCCACCTATCGTATGCCCAGGCTGGGTAAAGAGAGGATGGAGGTGATTTCACTTCCATTCCACTGTTTAAAATTAAAAAACCAGCTAGATGGGCCTCCAAGCCCATCTAGCTGACTTACCTTCCAGTGGGCAGAAGCCAAGTTTCCAGATTCTAGATTCTTCTAGAGGAATTCACTAGTCAGAATTAGTAAAAATTAAATGTAAACAAAACTTTCTCTCTCTCTCTCTCTCTCTCTCTCACACACACACACACACACACACACATCGGACCTGTTCAGACAACACACTAAACCATGGCTAGGCTGCTAACCCTTTTGCAGCAAGTGGTTAGTGAAAGGTTATGTAGCTACCTTGTTTAGGAATGGTTCACACAACACACTAAGTCATAGTTCACACAATGCTAAGCCATAATGTTTAGCTCAAAATGCTTAACTATTGTGGTATAGCATGTTGTCTGAACAGGGCCACAATAAAGGATAGTTTGTATGGAAGGAGTGCCACAAGCTAAAAGTATATTGTGCTCTATAATTAATTAGTATAGGTGCTCTATAAATATTAAACTAAAGTAATCTTAAAACATCCCCTCACTGTGACAGATAAAGAGCAAGCATAAAATTTTATCAGCTTGATGACCTCAAAGACTTGATAAACAACTTAGTAGTTATATTCTAGCTTATCTAATTTACAAGACCCCAGGGGTAAATTATATCATTTTAGAGCCAAATGTCTTTCTATTTTCTGAAATCCTGGTACTTCCGCACCCTCCAGTTCTTCTTTTCCTTCTCTACTTTCATTGCTTTCCCCTTTCCAAGACACTGGCTCAATTCGGACAACACAATAAACAACTGGGGTGGGGAAAACAATCGTCAGTTGTATTGACTATCGTGTCGTCCAAATGCTGCCATAGTCAACTTAGCGCTGATCCTAATCCACACCACAGTTGATTATTTATTACCATGTTGTGTGGGGAATACCCCCTAGATGATCAACTGTAAAGTTGATTATTACCCCACCATTGACTATTGTGTCGTCCGAATTGAGCCACTGTCTCTTTTCCTTTTCACTTCTGCACCCTGACAAAGAAACCCTATCTCCTCTCTTCTACCACTCATTTGTATTGCCATCTCTGGAAATGTACCAGAATCCTTCTATAAATCCAGGGGTCCCTTTCCCACCCCACATTACTGCTAAACTCATGGTAAAGCCTATACATTCAGTGCCACAGGCATTGCATTTTGGGAGAGTTTTCACTGCCTTAATGAACATCTCATTCCACTGTAGGCTTTTATACTCTTGGGAGCCCATCATAGTTGTTTACAGGTTCTTTAGATGACATTGGCTGAATTCGGATCATACAATAAGCAACTGGGGGGGGGGGAACAATCGTCAATTGTATTGACTATCATGTCGTCTGAATGCTGCCATAGTCAACTCAGCGCTGATCCTAATCCACACCACAGTTGGTTATTTATTACCATGTTGTGGGGAGTACCCCCTAGATGAACAACTGTAAAATTGATTATTTCCCCACCATTGATTATCGTGTTGTCCGAATTCAGCTATTGTAACCTGCCAGTTTTGCTTCTATAACTAACCAGCACTTTTGGTGAGTATTTTTAAGAGCAGGGAAAATGTGATATTTAATAGTAAAAGTAAAAGAAAGTGCAATTTCCTCTAATGTATTTATGATCTTCTGCTATACCATAGTGCCACCTAGAGGTTATGTGGTGGAAAAACAGGAAAGCAAATGCTTCTCATATTCTGCATCAAACCAAAAATAGATACAGCAGATTAACAGCCTAGTGCAGAAAAGTTCTATGTGCCCATTTCTGTGTGAAACATTTATAGCTCAATACAATAACCTATTTAGATACTTTATTGTTTTTATCTTTGTTTGTAATTTTCAATAAATTTACAAGAGAAAATTCAACATTTTGCTCCCCGCCCCACTTTCTATTCTATCAGTGAGAATGCTGTATCTGCTCTTAGAGTGATTCTATTCAACTGTATTTTACTGATTTATATTGTATTTTCTTAGGAAAACAGTAAGAGCAACTGTTCCAACAATAATCTCTTGGGAGCCCATCAAAGCCTTATTTTCTATAAGTGCTCTCAGGGCACAATCCTATACATATTTAGACAAAAAAGGTCCCAACATGGCTGTTGTAGGGCTTTGTTTCTGTCTGAACTCACATAGGCTGTGCCCTACAGCTTTTAAAATTGTGGCAGGCATTTGGTGGCCCTGGCTGGCATTAGACACACTGTTTCTACCTTACTTAGTTCCATGGATTTTGTTCTGTGGACCTGGCACAACTGAGCCTCTTCATACAAGTATGACTAACAAAGATGGTTGCATACAGAGCTTTTTACTTGGATTTCCATATTGCATTGTGTTTTCCTTTTTCAGCCACCAGATTATGTTTCTTTAAATTGCTTTCATTTAATTCTAGTATGAGATTGGCTCATTTAATTAATCTTTTTCAGGTATGGACAGCAGATTTAACGTGATGGTTTGATTATCATTGCAAGATCAGACATCGGACAAGGGAGAGTTAATGGGCCAGCAGGACTGCTTAAAGTTGGTCACTAGCCTGGTCTAGCCAGGCAGTCTTTTGTTAGGCAAACTACAAGCAATGTGTTATCATGGGAACTAAATGGTTGCTTTTTGAGGCTGTTTTGAGAATGATCTGAATAGGGAAAAATATGTCCTTCTCTCATTCCCGGATCAGGATGAGGTATACCAGTTGTCTTTGTATGAGGCGACAGCAGTTTGAGTAGACACAGAGAAAGAGAGATATATGTTTGGGTTTTACAAGCTGGAGGGGGTTCAGTGGAGGGCAACGAGGATGATCAGGGGTCTGGAAACAAAGAGATTGAAGAGAGACTGAAAGAACTGGGCATGTTTAGCTTTGAGAAGAGAAGACTGAAGGGAGACATGATAGCACTCTTCAAATACTTGAAAGGTTGCCATGCAGAGGATGGCCAGGATTTCTTCTCTATCATCCCAGAGTGCAGGACATGGAATAACGGGCTCAAGTTACAGGAAACCAGTTTCTGGCTGGACATCAGTAAGAATGTCCTGACTGTTACAGCAGTACGACAATGGAACCAATTACCTTGGGTGGTCATGGGCTCTCCCACCCTAGAGGCATTCAAGAGGCAGCTGGACAACCATCTGTCAGGGATGCTTTAAGGTAGATTCCTGCATTGAGCAGGGGGTTGGACTCAACGGCCTTATAGGTCCCTTCCAACTCTACTATTCCATGATTCTAATAATCTTCAGGCATTCGACAAGTGTAATCACAAAAAGGAGAATGGGATAGAGCCTCTGTCCCTGCCTCCTCCATCCTGATCACCTTGTGTTGATAGGGAATGTCTGTAGGGACACTGAAACTGCATTTGGCTGAACACAGTTACACTGCTTTGTGCAATCGGGGATTCTGATAGTACAGGGGCTCTGATAGTGTGAAGAACTGTTAGCACATTCAGCTCAATGCAGAGCTTCCAGCTCAAGATGGGGAAGTTGGGGTTGAGGGGGCAGAGTGTGTGTCCCTGTTTCTCCTCCATGATTACATTTGCTGAAAGGCTGAATGGGGCTACAGTGTGCAGGCAATCTCCCTAGAGAGATGTGGGAGCAGTGCACTTAAGCTGTCTGCTGGGATGCAACTCCTCCGTGTTTGTTGCAGAAGCAATTACCTGACGCCTTCAGAAGTTAGAGAGGTTGTTAGTTTTGTTTCCCCAGCATGTCATATTTCTGTAGATTTTGATACAAATAGATGAAGGAGAATTAATAAACATTTTTTGGAAGGGGGTGGGAGAGACATCTGTGACAGTATCGTTGAGGCTAACCTGAATGAAGAAGTATATCTGGTTTTACCTTTTTTAAGGTGCGTCCTTGCCCTTTTCAACATTTTAGGCTTACAAGTTTGAACTTTTTTGATGACTAAGGATTATGTTGCCATTTAGTAGATAACTGCAAATATATGCACACCCAATAAAAAATCAGTCGTACAAGCTTTTGACCAGATGCTTTTTAAAGGTGTTATTAATGGAGGCACAGTCGTGCCTCCATTGTTAAGGGCCGTCAGTAAAAAAACACATTCCGCCATGTTAAAGTGATAATTGGGGGGGGGCCTTCTAACAGCCATAAAATTGAAAATGTTTCACCACCCTTTCTGAAATTTACAGGTGCCAGAAAGAAATGTTTGTTTTACATTACCTGAAAATTTCAAGAAGATTGGTGAAAGATTGAGGGAAGGAGAGCAGTTTAAGGTAGAAAAGGAATGCAAACCTGTCTCCCTGCTTTTGTCAAATGACTTTCGGTTTCCGAGTTTTGTGCTCATGATTTGCATAATTTCTAGAGCCTTATTAATTAATTCAGTGGTAGGGTCTTCTTCCTCCTTCACTGTAGTTGGTGGAAAGCTTTTTGTTTTTTTTTTAAATTCCCTTTGGTTGATTTTTAAGGAATATTTTAACCTCTCATTCAAGTCAATGCTTCCCTCATAGCGCGAGGCACGCTCAGTAGCATAGCTCTCCCCCCTCCCTCCTGCCTTAGAATGTGGGGTGGGTGGGTGAAATGGCCACTGAATCTAGCACAGACCTTTTGAGTGATTAAGAAGAGGAGTTTCTTTTTTCTCTTCTGGATCATGCTTTCCTTTGGCTCTGAGAGTATTTTGGGCTATCTTCATAAGGCCAGTTTGCTCTTTTGCTCCCTGGTGAAGCAGGGTGTGGTTCCTCTGGATCCATGCTAACCTGATCTTCAGATCTCTCCTGGGAATATGTGGCTATACATCCCTTTCTATCCATCCCCACCCCAAACACACACAGTGTGCTCCTTGCCTCTTTTCTAAGAGTTTGGTCCATGCTGCTATAAAGTTGAAAGTTTCAAACACTTCATTTAATTAGTTTGGGCCGGTGTTAAGTTTTAAGTACAATGTTGAAACCTTTCAAAGTGCTTCTGGGCCTACAACGTTGGTTTCGGCCTAGTCACCCTGTTTTTTTAATAAGGTTTAGAAACAGTTGAGCTGTCGTGTATTTTGCATAGTGTACACATGCATTTTCTTTCTAATCCTTGCAGTCTACACTGGCTCCCTCCTTGATGTGCTTTTGGAGACAGACAACCCCTTTTTTGTTCCAGCAGGCCTTTGGCAAATAATCTGGACCTCTGTCTGTACCTTTGACTTTTAAATTGTTATGTATTTTAAATGTTTTAAACGCTTTAATATTGAAAAGTATTTAATTATATTTTTTATTTTTGTATATTCCTATTTATAGGTTTTAGCTGTATATGTTTTAGTTTTGTAAGGCTGCCCTGAGGCCCAGCATTGGGCAAAAGGCAGGATACTACTACTACTACTACTACTAGTAATGTTTCAGATTTCACTTCTGCATCTGATGTTCTTTTGCATTTACTTTTCTTTATAAACCATTCATATCTTAAGACTTCTTGTGTGGCATGTTTTCATTGGTTTAACAAGTTAAAAGGGGTATTCACTGTTTTCATGCTTATGTTATAAAATCTATTTTCAACAGGCCTAGTAACTTCAAGAGTAACAGAGTTGGGGAAATCCTCAATCTCTTTGCTATCAGAGGCACTGAGTAAGGGACCCCTGGAGACAATTTAGACTGACCCCAACCACAAAACACTATTCCCCCTTCTGAAGAGATCTGGACCACAGACTACTAAAGACAAACAAAGTAGCAGGCCATAATAACAGTTCTCATGTGGCCATTTGCCTTATGAGGTAGGAGCTCTGCGGGCTACCAAATGGAGGGACTAACAGGCCATAAAGTTGCCTGGCTGGGTCTGCCAGAAATCCAGCCTCGACACTCCTGGAAGGTCCATGTTCTATAGCATCTGCTGTCAGATGAACTTGAGGGAATCCCAACCTCCACCCCTGGGTTTAATTGACTGGCTTCCCCTGGCTGGACCTTGCAGGAAACTATAGGGATAGACAAAGCAGGCATTCATAACACACATAGAATGCTGAGACTGGCAAATCTAAAAGCAAGTGTGTTGCTTTTCAAGAACCAAGGAAATTCAATGGGTCTTACTTTTGAGTAAATATCTAGGGATGGAAATGCAGCCTGTGCAAGAACTGAGTAGGGTGACCATATCTGGGAAACCAAATAAGAGAACACCAAGTGGGTGGCAGGAAAATGGCTTTCTGGGGCCACCTTAAAGTCCCCAATTGGAGCAGAGGAGGGGAAAGCATGTCATTCTCACTCCCACCCCAGTGTTCCAATCAGGCCCTTTTCTATAATGTCTGGGAATGACACGTTTTTCCCTTTTAAGGCCTTGATTGGAGCAGTGGGAGAGAATGACACACCTCCAGAAAGCATGTCATTCCCCCCTGCCTCGCTAATGGTGGCCTTAAAAGGGAAAGTGTTTAATTACAGGTCATTATAGACTATTGCATAAAATCCCCCCTGACACCAAGGATAGAACAAAAACCAGGAGAAATCTGGGGAAATCCTGACAGGTTTTTTTTTATTATTTATTATTGCATTTATATCCCACCTTTTTTCTGCCAAGAAACCCAAGCGGCATACATAATCCTCATCCTCTCCATTTCATCCTCACAACAGCAACCCTGTGAGGTGGGTTGGGCTGAGAGTCTGCAACTGGCCCAAAGTCATCCAATGGGTTTCCATGGCTAAGTGGGGAGTAGAACCCGGAACTCCCAGCTCCCAGTCCAACACCTTAGCCACTACACCACACCTTAGTGGTCACCCTAGAATTGAGCCATGCCAAGTTGGAAGCAGATCGGTTCGTGCCTTAATTTTTAGGATTATTTTTTTTAAGTTTGACTTCAAAATTTTTTCTAAAATTCAAGGCATGAACCAATCTGCTTTCAACTTGGCATGGCTAAAGCCCTACTTAAGAGGTACCATGGTGCCAAGTTTCATCTCTTCATCTTTACTTTCTTTTTTATTAATGTACTGCTCAAGGCCCTAGACCCCAAAGAGGAGTATTGGGTTTGAAGTTTTAAAAATTCCTAAAACTCAAGGCATAAACAGATCTGCTTCCAACTTGGCATGGCTCAATCCCTACTTAAGAGCTACCATGCTGTCAAGTTTCATCCCTTTTACTTTAAAAATGATGGAATTGTAAGCATTTTAGTTAATTAAAAAAATTATTGAAGTTTTTTAAATTTCTAAAAATCAAGGGATGAACGGATCTGTTTCCAACTTGGCATGGCTAAATCCCTACTTCAGAGCTACCATGGTGCCAAGTTTCATCTCTTTATCTTTAATTTCATTTTTTAAACTTGTACTGCTCAAGGTCCTGGACCCCAAAGAGATTTCTGTTTGAACTTTAAAAAATTCCTACAAATCAAGGCATGAACGGAACTGCTTCATACTTGGCATAGCTATATCCCTACTTAAGAGCTACCATGATGCCAGGTTTCATCTCTTTATCTTTAAAAATGAGGGAGATGCAAGCATTTAGGTTGATTTATTAATGTTAAAAGTGAGTTCAACACATAACACTAGCTTTGATTTTATATTGGATGTCAAGATGGTATAACATGCTGGCTGACGCTGGCTTGGTTGTCAACTGTATAATATCCAGTCATCCGTTACTCAAAGTCATGAAATTCATTAAACAAAAAACCTACGGTTTACAAAAACAATGTAAAGGCTTGTGAGCCTTAACTCCACATCCTCCCTAAGGAGGCAGAAAGTGCAAGTGAAATTCTCATTCTCCCAAAGCAAATAAACCATGAGGACAGGGTGGAAAATATGATATGCAGAGGTGACTGTGGGGTTGTGGAAAACTGATCACGAACAACTTAGGGCCACCTACTTCTCTTTTTTTGTTTAGAGCAGCCCTTCCCCAACCTGGTGCCCTCCAAAGGTGTTGGACTACAACTCCCATCATCGCAAGTCAGTATGTCCCATGGTCAGGAATGCTGGGACTTGTCATCTCAAACACCTGGAGGCAGCAGGATGGGGAATGCTGTGTCATACCCTTACCAAATACAGGGTCTGCCCAATACTTTTCTCTCACACACATCTCGCATATAGCAGCACTCTTGATAACAAAAGGGGCACTATTCATTACAGATCTAGAACCAGAGCATGTGCCAGGCACTTCTAACTTTTGGTCAATATCCTGCCTTTCAAAGAACCAATGTTTTTTTCTTAAAATGTATTTATAAAAAATATACTGTTCACTTCCCACAATCCCTGCACAATACATCATCTCATCAAAGCAACAGCGGAGCAGAAGAGGTTTAGTTTGGCTGTCTTGAACACCTTTCAGATGAGATTAGTTTGCAATCCTATACCTCTTGGGAGAAAGCCCTAGTGAATTCAATGGCACTGGCTTCTGAGAAGACATGTATAGGAGTCAACCCTCTCCAGCCTGGTGCTCTCCAGATGCGTTGCACTGTAACTCCCATGTTATGTGTATTGGGGAAGACAAAAATCAATTCATACTTGATTTTAAAATAATACTTACGCATGAAAGTATTAGGTGGTAGCTCTGCCTTTTATCTCACACTGCTGAACAAGTAAGAGAAATCCTTTATCTGATATTCAAGAAACAGACATCCTATGCCATGTGTTGAAAATTAATGTTGATGTCTGAAGGGCTATCTGGATTAGGTATTCAAGATTCATTCTTTGTTGTTTCATTTGGTTTTGACAGTTTATTTAAAGTGATGCAGCTCTTTTGTAGTTCCTTGATTGATCACATATCTTAATGCTGGAAAACATCATACTTTAGTACAGATGTGGGCACAAAATAGATCTATCCTATGATTTGGACATCAACTCGCGGCATTCCTGATAATGCCCATGCTGATAGGGGCTTTTACAAGTTGAATTCCAAAACACCTGGAGATCTACATTCTGCCTTCCCTTGTTCTTGAACAACATTCCCCAACCTGGTGCCTGTCAGATGTGTTGGGTTGCAACTCTCAACATAAGGAGATGCTCTAAGAAATGAGAAGTAGCTGGTCCTAAGTTGTTCATCATCATTTTCCACAACCCCACAGTCACCTCTGCAGATCAAATTGCATATCTAGATTTTTGAGATGACAAGTCCCAGCATTCCTGACCATGGGACATACTGACTTGCAATGATGGGAGTTGTAGTCCAACACCTTTGGAGGGCACCAGGTTGGGGAAGGGCTGCTCTAAACAAAAAAAGAGAAGTAGGTGGCCCTAAGTTGTTCGTGATCAGTTTTCCACAACCCCACAGTCACCTCTGCATATCATATTCTCCACCCTGTCCTCATGGTTTATCTGCTTTGGGAGAATGAGAATTTCACTTGCACTTTCTGCCTCCTTAGGGAGGATGTGGAGTTAACGCTTGTGAGCCTTAACTCCCAATTTCCCTGCTTTTTGGTGCTTGGTTGGAAACTGTAGAGTCTTAACATTGTTCTTGTAAACCGTAGGTTTTTTGTTTAATGAATATGTAAAATAGTTCTTATCGTTTTAAATATTTTTTCAAAAAAAGGTTTGGGGAGCTGATCAGAGAGCAATGGATACCGAAATGTAATAAATAAAATAAAACAAAATAAAGCTGTGACTTCTCTTATGCATAACCTGAATATTTGTAAATAAACTGATCTATAAGATGCCAATAAACCTCCAGTGACCTTCTTTCAAAGGGAACCAATCCTAAGTAAGCGTTATGTCCTGGAACTCCCAGAGAATTGTGGTGAACGTAACATTAGGGTTTTTTTTCCTTTTAAAAGAATTGTAGACTGATGGCTGAGGTTCTTCTCCATGATGCTGTCAGTACAAAAGCTCAAGTTCCTCTTTCCTTACTTTGTAATAGATAGATAGATGACTCCAGAATCCTCCAACTTCATAGAAACTATCTCTAGCTTTTAATCAGATGTGTGTCAGCAGCACATTTCATACATGAATAAAATATGAGTTTGATAGTCATGATGTGTGTGCAAAAGCCAGTGTAGGTAATATAATTGATTTTGAACCCATGGCAAATTTTAAAAGGAGGCTTGCAAGGGCTTGTGAGTTCCACTCACTTTTCCTTACAGATGTAAGAGATCTCTCCCTCCTTCTCCTGAGACCCTTAAAAAAACAACCATATTATTTTCTGTAAACGATGGGAAGCTTTTAAAAATGGGGGCTGGCTTTTTGTGGCTATTATTGAGTTGGCTTAGAACAACGTTGTTTTTTGTTGGAGTACTTGGGTTTTCACACAAAATTATCTGTCTATCTATCCATCCATCCATCCATCTATCATCTATCTATCTATCTATCTATCTATCTATCTATCTATGTTTAAAAAACTTGTAAGCCTCCATAAATAAGACTTAGCAAGGATGATGGTGGTGGTGATCAGGACAAAATGAAGAAATATATTTTGAGATGCATGTTTTTAAATCACATTTTCTTCTTCGCTCATATAAAAGGTGACATTTGAATGTACTTGTAGGCAGTTTAAATTCCTGGTCAGTTGGCAAGAGAATAGCTTTCTAATTGACTTGTTCCATCAGGTTTTGATGTTTTATTGTTAATGATTTTTAGCTGTTTTACATTGTTTTACATTTCTGGTATGTTTTAATCCCTATGCCTTGAGCTGTTTTCTGAGAAAGGCAACTAATAAAATTATTTCTTCTTCTTCTTCTTCTTCTTCTTCTTCTTCTTCTTCTTCATCATCATCATCATCATCATCAAAAATCTATTACCCTCAGATGGCTTAGTATAATGCAGTGAATTGTGGTTCACATTACTAGCTTAAGCTGATTCTAAAGTAAGTTCAACTAGCCTCAAGGGTGTTATGTTCCCTACATACCAGGGTGCAGTGTAAACTGGAGCATAGATTGGTACATTTTCACACCTTGTTATAGATTAGGTCTCTGAAGTATAACTATTAAAAGTTTGATTCTGATCTGCTCAGTTTAGGTGAAGCTTAAAGGTTGGTTCTTCATACTTGGAAAGAAGCTGAACTATTTGGATTTGAATGTAATCTATCAGAGACATAGCAGAGTCTTGAATTTTTAAAAAATGTTCAGAATGGTATGTCCTTTGTAGGGATTGCAAAAGCATGTATGTAGGCTCTAAGAGCTGACACTTATCTATGCAAAATCACAACATGGGAAGAGATGTATTCTCTGTGGGTGTCTGTTATTTTCAGCAGCAGATTCTGACTGCAGAATTTACATAAACCTTGTTTAAGAATGTATGAGGCAGCTGATGGGTATCAGGCATCAAATAAAGGCCTGTCAAAGAGCTGACGGTTGATAAGGTATGGCAGCCATTGGCTTGGCAAATCTCAATGTGAAAACTCCTGGTAATCAATACTGTATTAATCATTTAGTCTCCTCTAGCTGAAAATACACTTCCTCCCAGGGAAAAGCTCTGGCATCTGTCAATATAGCAAATATTGTCACTTTGGAAAAGTGGGTCAAAATAATTGTAGCAGGAAGCTCTAAATTGAATTAGTAGAATGAGCTGCAGCTGCACTCTGGCAGTAGAGGAGGCTTCTTTGGGGAGCTTCCCATCAAAGAGAGGAAGAAACTCCAAAAGGAAGATACTACAGAAGATTGTAGATTCCTAAGTTCTTGGAGCCGTCCAAGGATTCTAAAAAAGAAAAAATAGACTGCAGAAAAACAAAACATGTATCTCTTCTCTACTGTTCATATGCTGTTGCAGCTCCTCCATAGGGTATCCATTCAGTTGCAGGTGCTGAGTTTTTCATGTGTTTCTTTAGATGGCTATGTTACAGAAAGCTATTCAAAGGTAGCACAGAATAGGTACTGACCTGACATGAAAAGAAGAAAAATACCTTCCATAAGTCACTCTGCAAAAGCAAAGTTTTATGGCAGATGTCGATTGCAGTTCACAGGGTGGAATGCACAAATGATTTTACTACCACAAGAATGGATCCAAAGGTTTGTTTGATCACTTCTTTTACTTGCCTTTCCCATTTTTCCTCTTCTGATATAAAAGGAAAGGGTTGCCTATTGAGGTAGTAATTGTAGTAAATTGTGGTTTCAGAGGCAGTCTTACAGATATCTCTGTTCAACATGTTGTCTAGTTTAGTGTCCCTTGGAAATAAACATGTTCAAAAAGATCTTGCCTAAGATGTCTATAGAAGATTCTCTCACCTCTGTCAGATCTGGATGTCTGGAAAAGAGACAGATTTCTGTACAGATATTCTGACTCTGATTAAGGGTGTATTAAGGAAATGGAATGCCAGTCCATGGATTTCTTTCTCATACCCGTGTGTAAATGCCATTTAAAGTCTAGGGCTAAGCAAGAAGCATCTAATGTAAGTTCCCTCTCTTCATCAAAGATAATCTGTTTCCAAGAGCAAGAAACACTGAGTTACAGGATTAGGAATTTTATAAAGACTCTCAAAGATTTTGCATACCTCTAATGTATGTGTGCAGTTTTCTCCTCTCATCAGTGACACAGGGAAAAGACAACTGGAGCCTTGCCTTCAGGTCTCTCAGTTGGAGCCTCACAATTAATATGTATTAACATATAATGGCTGCATTCGTATGCAGTGCTAAACCATATGTTAATTTGCCTCAGGCTTGTGTTTCTTCCCTGTCCTGTCCTCCTTTCTCATGGCTGTGAAAATGAGATCAGAAGTTTCTGTTCTATTTTCAACTAACCACAGCATGTCATTTTATCTGAACCAGGAGAAATTGTGGTTAGTTTTAATTACAGTTTGTCTGAACAAGCCAGCTTCATACTTATGACTTATGATCCTGGCTTGTTCAGATAAACCATAGTTAGAACAAACCACAGTTTCTGTTTCAGGCAAAATGGCAAACCATGGTTACTTGGAAATAGAAGTGACCATGCTGAAAAAATGAGGAAAGGGTGCATGTGATGCTAAGATATGGTTTAGTGGTATGCGGAATAAGCTCAGTACATAATCTTACTGTGAATGGTAGTGATGGACTAATCCCCATTGGCTCAGTTCATAATTAGGTCTTGCTAACTGATCTGTTTTCCTAAAATGCTCAGAAAGCGTTTGTTTATTTTCAGCCCAATTACATATCATTTTTGAAATGGTTCAAAATCCCACTCTCAGCATACCCATCTCATCTCTCATCTCTCCCACCAATATCTCAAGCCTCTTTGCCTAATGTAGCTGCAGAGGTACTAGGCAGGTTCTATCTCCCTCCTTCTTTTCCTTGGTGCATTGATATGGTCATTGTTATGGCAGGGACCCTGGAAAATGAAATTTCCCAGGGCTCCTGATGTAAACTTGAAAAAGGAGGGTCCCAACTGCCACTTCCATAACCAGAAAAGTGGAGGGAGTGGGTTGGAAGAAAGTGAATTTGGGATGCGAGGGATGGGTTTCTTTCCAGTTTGGATTATAAAAGAAATCACAATAAAACTCTAGGGGTTATAGTGGTTGCCTCAGGTATAATCATACTCAGATTGTACTAAATAAGAAACTGATGGCCCAGAAGCTTGCCATCTGGCCCCCCAAAAGACCTCTCTCTTATTAAGTGCTCTCAGATACTTCTCCCATGCAAGCTAAGACAGATGCCCTTTCTGCACCTAAGGGTGTAGCAGGAGGGAGGGGGAGGATCATGGTCTTACCTGCTTCCATGATCCTTCCCCAGAGTCAAAATGGAAGCGCAGTGTCCCAGAAATAAACATGGACATCATGCCCGCCATATATATATTTTAGAAGTTGGAGCTAGGAGCGCAATTGCGCTCCTCCAGAAAAGTAAGTAAAAAACAAAACAAAAGGCCCAACTCCACTCCCCCTCCCCCCTGGCATCCATGGACGTCTCTCAGACCTGCTTTTTCACTCTTGCTGACCCCCGTTACTCACAAGGAGGAGGAAAGAAGCCAGGATGGGCGCACAAACCGCCTGCGGTCCTCAGGATCATCCTGGAACCGTGGGGAAAATCGGGAAAACCGTGGTCTAGGTTATCCTGGGGAAATGGAGGGGTTGTCCCTGCCTGCTCCCGGGATCCCCAGGAACGACCCCAGGAAAAAAGGCCAGTATAGACATGGCTGGAGGCAAAAGGCTCCTTGTCTATGGTCCCCTCTAGAAGAGGTTGCTTTTACGCCTGATTCTCCAAATATTCGCATTAGCCTGCAGTCAAGTTTATGCCTAATACCTATAGATGAGAGGCATGGAAGTGAATGACGGGCTCTATGCAATGCGCTTTAAAGATGTTTATATGCAGAGAATCACATTATAAATGAAGCATATAGCGAGGCTCGAATGGGGAAATGTTGACGAAAACACCGCCCTGTTTCCTGGTGGAACTGCCCCCTCATTTTCCCGCCGTTTGTTAACCCTGCCCACCTGAATCTCCCGCCTTTGGTTAGCTGGGTTACCTGCCCTTGGTCACCTGGTTTACCTCTTCCTTTGTGCCCGATCATCATTTGTAGTAGTCCCCCCCCAACTGCTCAGGAGTAAATGGAAATGCAAGCCTATGGCTTCGGACAGGCTCATACAGGATGGGAGGGGAGAAACCTTCCGAGGGACACTCCACCCCCGTGCTTTAAACACCCTCCATTAAACAGCATTTGTAGAATAAAGATATTCCAGTCGTATCTCAGTAATAACTTGTCTTTTTGGTGATCTACAACATACACACACACACACACACACAGCTCAATGTCAGGAATGCAGCAAGGGAGGGGACGATTTAGCGGATGCTAATCATGCGCACATCCTTAATCCAACCCCCTTGCTTCCTGTGAAACCACCTCCATCTGGCCCGCGTCTCGATGGAAGAAATATTCCGGTAGGGGATTTAAAAGAAACTTTATTTTCAGTACAGGTTAGGTCAGTCATTCCTGGAGATTCCATTCTGAGGGATGACAAAGAAGAAGGAAGTGGGAGGGAGGAGACAAAACAACTGGGAGATGTTCCCAGCGAAGGGGCAGTTAGTCATGCATGACATCACCACCAAAGTCCACCCACTATCACCATTAATGCGAATGATCAGAAGTTGTTTCTGTGATAACTTCTCCTAGCCCCTTGCTGCTGCTGCCCCGTCCCGCCTTTACTATTAGGCCCCACAGCTCTATAGCCCAGCAACCTGGCCTCAGACAAGCATCTATGTTCCCACTGCCACCAGTACCTTCTTCAGGTACACCTTAAATGACCACACCAGTTGGATGAAATTAACAAGTTTTATTAACACAAAGTATATTGCGTGCACAGTAAGCATATTGGTTTCAAGTATAATTCTTCTATGTTTCAAAATGTTTCTTAAGCTAAACTGTTTCCCCTCAATATCAATCAATCAAAACACCTCACTAGATACTCACTCTTTCTCTCTCTCTCTCTACCCACAATCAACCCCCCTCCTCAATTCAACCCAAAACAACCCCCTTCAGCTCTCCCTCTGTCTGACATATATATGACATATATATATTCCATTCGCTCCCCAGCTCCTCCCACTCTCCCACACTCCACCAATTCAGGCACTCCAAACAACTAACCAATCAGCACTCACCTACCACTCATTCTATACTCACCCCGACTTGCAACTCCAAATAATACCTTTTGTAACACATTCTTCACATTTCTAAACAGTAGAACATCACAGTTTCCACTACGATAAGACACTGTAACTTCGGAGGAAATTAAAAGTCGCTATTTAATGCAAAATCGAAAATGCGCTTTAACGAGGATAAAAATCTCCTGCACGCCTGATTTAAGCTTCGTTCGTAAAGAGGTAAAACCGGTAATGCGCCATAAAGGAGGCGTAAATTGATCGTCTAGAGGAACCCTCTGCCCCTTGCCTCCAGTGACAGCGGCAGCAACCAAACCTTTCCCTTCTTATGTGCCTCAGCTGCTCACTTCTGTTTGCCCATGTTTTAAGTCACATTCAGGATTCAGCATATTAGGGAGGACTCTGCCACAGTAAGAAGGGGGGGGGGTCTTGGCTTTTGTCTCAGCATGCATAGGAGTAAATCCATGCCAATGTTGCTGGACTTATTCAGTTCAAAATGGGGCTCTATTTCAAATTGGTTGCCAACACAAGATAATACATACCCTGCTTTTGTTTCTTTATGTGTCATACATGTGGTACTGATTCTTAGCAATAAATAAACTGGTATATTATACCTATGCAATAAATAAAAAAATAGAAGACAACTCACAACTAAGGGTGAAATTCTATGCATGTTTAGACAACAAAAAGTCCTACAAATTGCAGCATGCCCCAACCAGCATGGCTGGCTGGGAAATGCTAGGAGTTATAGGACTTTTTTCTATCTAACTATGCATAGGATTGCGCCTTAAACCGTGACTGTTTGGATATTTAAAAATATGTATCAAGAAACAGCAACAGCTTCTTTGATTGTTTGAAACATGTGGGAGAATGAATAAATCTACGCTTCATAACAAAAAAATGTCAAAGCAGGAAAAATGTGCAAATCCACATAAGCAGTCTTAAAATATTTGCACTAAGATCTGTACATAGTAATATTGTCTGTCCACTTTCATCTGAGTAATTGCTCCATGTCTGAAAAGACTGCTGTATTGCAGCTAAGTGGTCCAATGCCTTTTTCTTTGAAATAGTCAGCTCTACAGCTCCAGCCACTGGAAACATAGTGTGGTTCTGTACTAAAATTGTTCATTTCTTGGCTATACCATACACCATTTTTGGACAGCAGTTGGAGCCAGAGCAGCTGGAGTGTGCAGCTGGACTCTATTTGCAGCATGGCCACATCCAGCTGATCAAAATTTCCACATTCCAGCCCAGATAATCCATCCTCTCTGCTGTTTATCTGAGGTGCAGTCTTGTTTCTGACCAGAGGCAAAAATTTAGCTGTGGGTGTCATTGTGGAACAGGCTTTGTTATCTGTGGGAAAATGGCAAACATTTTCATTGAAGGCATTGTTGATACACCTGAGCATCCTTCTTTGTTCAGAATTACTGTCAAGCACAAGATAGTTGTCCATAGACAATGCATGCCAGAAAGAAGTGATTTACTGATCTGGCGAGCATCAAGGTATATTTTGAAATGTTTCAACAACTGCTTGAGCTTCCTAGAATTTAGGAATGAGATAGGATGTGGAGAGCTATATGATTTGCTGGAAATATATAGTGCAAAGTTTCTGATGCAATTCCCTTCCGGATTCACTAATAAGAATTATTGTTCCATGGATTTCAAAGGCTGCCATTAAGTGCAGGTGAAGGCAGGTCTTCCTTGATTGGTTTCAAAATGCTTACCTGTTTATTTGAGCTATGTAAGATAAATAAGGAGGGGAGGGGAGGGAACCCATTGTTTCCAGGATGTAGCAATCATTGTCACATAGGAAAGAAAGAGAGGGAGAGAGAGAGATTTTGTTGATATGCTTTCTTGTGATAAATAGCGTTTAGTATATTTCCATCTAAAAAGGCAAATATTCTAAAAATGATTGGGATTCATTCTTGTCTTCTGGGCTTTCATTTATGAAGGCAGTGAGAATTCATGCCTCAGAAAATGTGTTTTGGAACTCTGAACAATTTCAATATCACTATCGAGCAATTGACATGAAGCAAAACAGCCAGACTACCACAAATCTGTCTTGTGTTTTACTTTCCGACTTTCTGTCTTGCATTCTTTGTAAAGCATTTCTTAAAATTTTAAATGCTATATACATAAAATGTGCCAATTCAATCGTTATGCAAAATAAAGGTAATACAGAATACTGAAAATGGGTTCCTGACAAAGATCAATGAATGCTGTGTGTAACAGAGCAAAGTTATCAAAATGCAAATATTTCAAACAAAACAGAATTTAACAATTGCCAAGATAAGCTGTTCGCTGAAAGTGTATTGTGGACATTTTCTAGTTTACATAAAGTAATTAAATTCAAGCCTGAAGAATTCAATTTTTTCCCAAAGATATTATTGGCAACATGGTTTAATGGGGTGTTAAGGCTGGAAAATGCTGCCTGCTTGAAGGCCACAGGAGTATTTATTACAAAGCTGTGTTTGAAAGCTGACAACTGTTTGCAAGCTTACTTATGAAAAAAAAATCACTAATGGCTGAAGGAACGTAATAATTTCAATTATATACCAGAGTCCTGAAATGAACAGATTGACATTTTTATCCATGAAATATCTGTATTGAGGATGTGGCAGAGTTCCACCCCCACCCCCCGGCATCTGCGCAAGAACCACGAAACAGGAGGAGAAGCGTTTGCAGAGTGGATCGAGGACTTGCTTTCCTTGTTCAGAGCCCAGCCATTCGCACAAGTTCTCTGGTGCAGAAAAAAAGTGCATATAAGTATATGAAAAAGGGTAACATAATGCACATTTGGAATAATCACATTTGGAATAATTCACATGATCTGGAAAATGACTTTATAAAAGTACACTCTGCCTCAACGTTCGTTTATTCTGCTCAGGGCACATCCCTGAACTTGATACTCACGGACTAGACAAGAGGTGGCACACCTCCCTCGTTCTCATGGCAAAGACCTTTCCACAGTCTTAAAATTTACCCCCCTGATATTTTACATAGCTCTTTTATGTCTAGATTTTGAGAAAGCCCTTGAAAGCTATTTAAAGGGGGGGGGGAGGTTTTGAAAACAGTGAATTCAAAACTCGATATTTTTGGCTCAGTATTGGTTGTGCTGTATTTACTCATAAGTGAAGCCACAATTATGTTACTTAAGGGTGCAACGTTATGCATGTTTAGATAGAAAAAAGGTCCTACAACTCCCAGCAATCCCCAGCCAGCTATGAGTACTACACACTCTGTTTTTAATTCTTACTGAATGCATTCCCTTTTCAAGTTTATTTATTTATTTATTTATTTATTACATTTGTATACCGTCCCATAGCCGAAGCTCTCTGGGCGGTTTACATAGGATTAAAAACAATTAAAAACAATATACAAAAATTTAAACAGCAAAAACATACAACATACACACAATCTGTACATTTAAAAACCACTTCAACACTTCAAAAACTACAAAAACAAAACAAAACAAACCCAGGCTCCTCAGATATTGCCAAATGCCTGAGAGAAGAGGAAAGTCTTGACCTGGCGCCGAAAAGTAAATAAATTGAATCTTCCAGATTTGGATCTATGCATTGGCATGGAAGGATGTCTTAAATGCTGAACAGAGAAGTATGGGTCTTCCAAATTAGAAGTACCCTGGAACTGGTCTGACTTTTAATTTATTCCACTTATAAAGGAACTAGAAGACCCTGCTTCTGTGTCGGAAACTAAGTGTTACTGTACCTATTGTGCTCAACTCTGCAGGCCAGTAGGATCAGCCTGCAAGTCTTTTCTTGTTTAGAATAGTTTTGGTCCATGTGATATATTAATTTAGTTCTTGTTGCTGAATCTATGTACCCTAGTCTCATAGTAAATGGGGAGCAGCACACTAGAGTACAATGAGCAAACCTATGCAGTATGAGGAGCATTGCAGTATAAGGTGAGACAAAACAGAATGATTGTTTGTTAATTTGTTTTTCCCACATTTTTTGAGTACTTACCTCTCAGTTCTGCTAAGTACCTCTGGGGCTGCCTCATTTCTACCAGATGTGCTTTAAACTGAAGTGGCCTTAAGTGAAATATTGCCTCGGTACTTAACTGCAGAATGCTTGATGTAAGGGTTCATAATATGCATTCTTATCATACAGAAAATGTCACTAAAAAGTATCTTTAAGTAGCCTAGCTTAAAAAGGTTTGTGGTTACATGCACCTGAAACCAAGATACTCATACTAAGCTTTTGAAACTATATCAGGAATTTTAATTTGTACTTCCTTTTTGAATTATTTGCCCTCCTTCAGTTAAACACTCCTCCGATTAGAATTAATAAAATATATCCATTGTTGAGTGATGTCTACTCAACTCATTTTTGCAGAGCAAGGGCCCCTTTTTGGGCTTCCTTTGTTGTCTAACACGAAATTGGCTGAACCCGTTTTCTTGCATTTTCTCATGTAAATATTTTCCTTCGGATTGATACTCTTGGGGATAGTTAATCACCAAAGAGATTTGTTTGACAAAGTTATATGCAACAAGAAGAGGATTAGAACTAAAAGTCTATTTCCACTAACTACACAGTTTGTTAATCTCAAATGTAATCACTCTTTCTGCTATGGAGTGAAATTACTTTCATAGAACAGGTGCCAGAAATTGTTCATGTCGTTCAAAAGCACACGTGTGTATACAATATAGACACAGAAGAAAGTGCATAGCAAAACCAAGGCAAGTGCACTTACCACACAGGATTCACATGGTTCCCTACAGAGAATTGCGTTCCATGTAGGAAATCTCTTCTTGTGTGAAGTATCCCAGGAGATGCCTCAGCAGCCAGGTTTCCTGCTGTGCTGTTGGAGAAGTTGGGCTGGAACCTGCTTCTGTTGGCAGTTATCATTGCTTTGCGGTCTCAAGGCTGTTGACGTTACTGCAGTCCTTGGCAAGCCACAGCTGTGTCATGACAAGTGTAGCCTGTATTATGGAAGTAGATCAGCCCCAGATGTGTTGGACTACAATTTCCAGCATCCCCCAGCTAGCCATGCTGACTGGAGATGCTGGGAATTGTAGTGGAACACATCTGGAGAGCAACAGGTTGGAGGAGGCTGAAGTAGATAAACAATCACTGGCAAGCAGAATGCTCCCGAAGAAAGCTCATTCAGAGATGCAGAGAGTAGTAGGGACCACCGCAGTTAGGGGTATCTGGTCTGAAAACAGTGTGTGGGAAGCCTGGGAAACCCCTCAGGGAGGCATGGCTGCCTATGTCTAGAAGCAGCTATTGGAAACTTTGCCCTTGGAGCTGTCCTCTATTTCTTAATGACCCTGTTCAGACGACACGCTAAGCCGTGGTGGTTAAGCATTTTGAGCTAAACATTATGGCTTAGCATGTCATGTGAACCACGACTTAGCATGTTGTCTGAACCACTCCTAACCATGGTAGCTACATAACCATGATTTAAACATGCTCACTAACCATTTGCTGCAAAAGGATTAGTGGCCTAACCATGGCTTAATGTGCTGTCTGAACAGGCCCTATATGTATTTAAAATATGTATAAGTTATCTTTAGGGCAAATGCCCTCCCAAGGTGGCTTCCATCAAAGAATTAAAAAAATAATGACATATATCAAACATTATGTCCCAAAATTATAAAACAGTATAAAAACATATATACAAAATAGTATACAACCTTTTTGCTGGTTTTATAAGGAAGAAGAAAAGATGGAAGCTACGAAGGAAGTGGAGAAGGTGTGTCTAAACCTGTTCCCCATGGGCAGGGAGAAGGACTTTCAGATGATAATTCAGAGTCAGATTCTGAGGCCTAAGAGACGGAGCTAGAGGCACACCAGCTTGTACCGGGAGTGGGGGAGGTGGTTCCCACTAGCTCTTCCCCAGCTGAGAATGAACATTCGCCAGCTCTTATCTCTGAAGGTGTAAACAACCCCCAAGCTGAGAATCAGATCTCTTCCAAGGAGGAGGGCTTGGAAAGCCTGGTGGATGAGGAGAGAGAGAAAGGCAGGCTCAGACAAAGGAAGGGGGGAGGAGGTCAGCCTGGGTGATTGCTCGGAAAAGACTGGGTCAGAAGGAGTCACCCTGAAGTTAAGGCATACTGAAAGACACAGGCTTTCCCTTTCCTTGAAAGAACAACTGGATTGCTTACTTTGCATAATCTTGCCTAGAGGAAAAGTTCCTCTGAACATTTGCACTCCTTTCAACTGGGAGAAGATGTTCATTGCCTGAAAAAAGCTTTGTGGATTACATTGCAGATCTCTTTATTGTCTCCAAATAAAGCGAGGGGTTAGAGAGACACGACAGAAGCCTATTCTGTATCGGAGTCCATCTCTTCCTTATTTCTTCTCTCCATTTTTTGTTTGTTTTTCATTAACACAGATTTGTGCCACAGCCGCAGAATGCTCTCAGAGAAAGGAGCATGTGACAGCAGAACAAGAAAAAAGGTGACTGGTGTAGTTTAGTCATTCAGAGTCTTCTCCATGCCATGCACCTCCACAATTCTGTGGCCCCCTCCATAAGACAACAGTCTCATGGAGAATGTAACATCTGATCCAGTATCTCATGAAAGCAAATACCACAGAAAGCTTCTCAACTATCTTCTCAGGATTAGCTACCATCCGACCATCCTACACTACTAGTAATCCACCTAACAAAAAGATGGCAAATTAGACAGGACAGGCAACTATGGAACATTTTGAAAAACCAGGCTTCTCACATTAGTGATTACAATGGTGTTCATTATGCATTTGGGGAGTTTTGCATTTAAGTGACAAATTGTGAAACTAAATTATCACAGGGAGCGAAAGGAAGGTAGGCAGTGTTTAAGATACACTTTTTAAAATGCTGTTCAAGCCAAACAGATAGAGCTACTAAATAGACAAAAATAGTGGCAGAGTATTTTCAGAACACATAATTAAATTTGGATGCATCAAGCTTCAACAGAGAATTGTATGAAATGATATAAGTATACAGTGCTTCACAGACATAGACCAGTGTTTTGCTATGCAAATAACTGTCAAAGTTAGAGGCCAAAAGGCACTGTTAGGTCAGAAGAAAAAGCACAAACTCTTCTTTTCATGTAAATTCTTACAAATGAGTTAGGAATGGTTTTGAAGATTATTGGCATCACACAAGATAGCCAGTCCCTTTGTACCAGAAGGTGAAAGGATTCAACTTTTTAAATAAACAAATAAATAAATAATAGTTGATCTTCAGAGTTTACAATAAATACATACATTTACTTTTGTCTATAGTAAATGCCGATAATGCCATTTACAAATTGTCTTCAACAGAATTTTGTTCTGTGTCTTTATTTGTTTTGAAGGCAGGTGTACTTGTTGTAGGCTACAGTCCATGCATACTTTCTTGGGAATAAGTCCTGTTGTAGTCAATGGAAAATTAAAAGCTGAGGTTATTTTTTAACTTGTGACTGAATGGTGGGAAAATAAAAAGAAGCCCAACAGGACAGCTGTATATGTTGAGCTCTTCTGTGTAGAACGCAGACACTAGTGGGAGGGGTCACATGACAAATATGGCATTGGAGGCAGAGCTATGTGGCATAACCCTGCTCATGAATTTGTGTAGCCAGGTTACTTGAAAGCCCGAATAGGGCTAATATAAAAGACCATTATTAAAATAACCACCACAATATATATAAAACACCAAACAGCATGAAAGCAATGTACCAAAGTTTCAAAAGCCTGGATAATTTTTTAAAGGTTTTTCTTGGTACTGGAATGATATCAAGTAGGTGCCAGACAAGCCTCCCTGAGTAGATCATTCCACAGTTGGGGTGCCACCACTGGGTAGACCATTTCTTCTATGGTCAACCTCTGCACATCAGATATTTATTTATTTATTACATTTGTATACCGCCCCATAGCCGAAGCTCTCTGGGTGGTTTACATAGGATAAAAACAATTAAAAACAATATACAAAAATTTAAACAGCAAAAACATACAACATACACACAATGCACACATACATTTAAAACCACTACAACAGCCCAAAAAAGCTACAAAAACAAAAACAAACCCAGGCTCCTCAGATATTGCCAAATGCCTGAGAGAAGAGGAAAGTCTTGATCTGGCGCCGAAAAGATAACAATGTGGGCGCCAGGCGGGCCTCATCAGGGAGATTGTTCCACAATTGGGGGGTCACCACAGAGAAGGCCCTCTCCCTTGTTGCCGACCTCTGAGCTTCCCTCGAAGTAGGTACTGGGAGGAGGGCCTTAGATGTTGAATGTAGTGTTCGGTGAAAGGATCCAAAGAAGGGACTCCATTAAAGTTCTTAATGTAGGGGCAGGCAGCTGTGGAGACTGATAGTGCAATGCTATACATGTCTACTCAAAGTTAGCTCTCATTGAGTTTAATGAGGCTTACTTTCAGGAAACTGGATGTAAGATTGCAGTCTCGATAACTTTGAAATGTGAATGTAAATTTTACATAAGTTGGAAAACTCACCTGCATTATATGCACTAATAATTTTATGTTCACATAAATAGCATGGCACGGTGAGAGTGCTCAAAGGCAACTGACGCCTCACGTATGAAAATTCCCAGTCCTTAGGTTTATTGTGTTGAGTTACAGTAGTTTTCTATGTGGAGTTTTTCTGAAGGACTTGGGAGAGTTAAATGATGGTGTAGCCTACCACTGTTTTTAATCTACTGTGTGTATCGGTCAGTCATCTGTACCACAGAGATAATGCTGCATTACCTTACAGGAGCATTGGGAAACTAAAAATCCATTAATGATTGTGAAGCCCTCCGATGCTACAGGCAGTGATGAAGGTCATATCTGACACAACAGTGTTGACAGATTATTGCATATTTGTCTTGTGTGAAATAGATGTGTGCATGTGTGCATATGGATTTAAATTCAACAGTGAGATGGACATAGAATTTGGTCTCCTTTATTTTACTTATGTGGCAATATACCTGCTACAAATTTTCTTCAGTACACATTGCTAAAGGTCTTTCTTATGAATGTTAACTGGAATGGAAGTGAGACACAACAGGCATAATGACTGAAAAGGACAATTTTAGCAGGGTTTTTAAAGGGTGGTGGGATACTTCCTGTAATGAATATTTAATTTATAGAGATTGGGGGGATGCTTTTTTTAAAAAAAAAATCCTTACATTTTTCAATATTAGTTATGTCCATAGTTCTGAAATCTTTTGTTGAAAACTCCGTATTGTTACAGATATAGTAAAGCTGCTGAATGAACTAATTGAACTGATAAAGTCTGCATGGCTAAGACTTGCAAAGACTCTGTGCATCAAAGGTGAGTCTTTGTTTACCTCTTGAAAATGACTCTGAAACAGGTTCTGGAAAGCCATTTCCAATAGAGAAAGGGCCAGTTGATCAGATAGCAGCTAAACTAATGAAAAGCATCATGGAAGTGACAGGAAGATTAATTAAGTCCCTCCAGTCGTATTCACAAGTGGCTGTACAGAGTTCCTTTGGGTACTGCTGCAGTTAAATAGTATTCATGGTGACATATATTGCAGATTTCTAGAACTGACACTTCTGATTCAAGGTAAAAAAACAAACAAAAAACACCCAGCATATTTGGTAGTTTTGTCCAGCGAGGACAAGAAAACCCTGTTAAGAGCTCTTGTGACTATTAAAAAAAATACAGCAATCAAAAGACAATGCCATTCAGGAAGCGGATCTAGTATTTGTTTCTTTTAGGTACACAAACAAACTCTTATCATGCCATTCTAAATTAGCACTGGCACAAATTATTAAGCCCAGAGTTGGTCATTATTATCTTTGGGAAGGTATGGGTGGGTTGAAATTGCCACCTGAATATTGGCTCCATCTTTGGGGATAGGCAAAGATTCTTTGGGGATGTGGGATGGAATTACCTTAAAGAGGAGGTGGATAATGGATTTAAAAAACAACCCCCCCAACCCCCCAAAGTAGCTTTGTTACCATGTTAAGCATAGCATTGAATGCTATTAGCTGTGGAGGGGAAAGCATACAAGCACAATAAGGGTACCTATATGTTTTGCCCTACACAGCTAATAGCATCTGTAGGAGGGTACATAATTTTGATCAGAGCTGTTTAGACCATTCCTTGCTCTATACTACAGAACCAATCTCAATTGGTGTTTTTTTAAAAAAAGCAAATATGAGAGGAGGTCCAATCACAGATCTCCCACTTCATGTGTAGCTTAGCACTTAACCTTAATGAACTCTCACAAGAGCCAAGTAATAACTGTAATTTTTGGAGGGCTACAAGGAGGAATGTAGCTTTAGGTGTTGCAAGTGTATGTGGGAGAGAGGAAACTAAGCGATGTCCTCTTGATGAAATTATAGTCCTAGGTGGAGAAACAGCCATCATCACAAAGATGTTTCAGAAAGGAACAAGAGTGCTCTTTCCTATTTTCCTCTGCACATCACTTTATTCATTTCTCGGTCATAGGCTTCTCAAGAGACCATAGAGTTCAGGGTATGCATTGCAGATTTCTTATTTGAAAGTGACCCCCCTTTCTACTCCATGTGGAAAACATTAAAAATCAAGGAGAAGGGTTCTAGCTTAGACTAGTGTGTCTTGTGGAATTTTTAAACATAGGTCCTGTTCAGAGGACACCTTAAACCCTGCTGATTAAGGCTTTTGTCTTGTGTGATGCATTTTGCTAAACACTGCTCACTCACTAATCACAGTCAGATCGTCTGCAGCAGGGTTAGTGGCTCTAACCATGGCTTAAAGTGTTGTGTGTGACAGCATGGCTTGTAGTTAGTGCTAACAGAGAACCACAGTTTCGCTAACTACAGAGCCTGATGTGTCGCCTGAACAGGCCCACTGGCACAGTCTGAGAGCTAATCCAAACATGCATATCTTCACAAGGTACAGTCCTGTAGTGTAACTGTAACAGTTCAAATATATGTGGGGGTGGGGATGGGGGCATTAATTTGTGAGTGATTAGTCCTCTACCAGATGGGTTAGCTTTACACATGGGGTAAGATTTTATACATGGGGCAAGATGACATCCTTTTTGAGGAGCCCCTGGCCCCCTGCCAAAGGAAACAAAGCAAATGTGTACCAGGAAGAGGGCCTTTTCTGCTGTGGAATGAGCTCCCTAGAGAAGTTTGCCTGGTGCCTACATTGCTAGGCTGACCAGATGGCTCAGGATTTCCTGGTCCTAACCAGGAATCCAGGGGCAAACCGGCCCAACCGGGGGGCGGGGGGGCAAACCGGGGTGGCGGGGGGGTCACGCGGCGGTGCAGCAAGCGAGGAGCGGCGGTAGACCCGGCGGCGGTGGCGGCGGAGGAGCCTGGGAAGCGCCCGCCCCAGCAGGTAAGTGCCCCGCGCCTCGTGCCCCGCGCCTCGCGCTCCTTACCTGTGCAGGCCGCGTCCGCTTCCCTGCAGTGCTCGAATCTACAGAGAAACAGGCTTCGCGGCCTGTCCCTCAGTAGCGTGCCGGGTGACATCACCCGGCGCGATACTGAGAGACAGGCCGTGAAGCCTGTTTCTCAGTAGATTCGAGCACTGCAGGGAAGCGGACGCGGCCTGCACAGGTAAGGAGCGTGAGGCGGGCAGGCGGCGCGAGCAGCATGGGGCGAGCGGGGCGGGCGGGCGGCGCGGGCGGGCGTGTGGGCGGCGCAGCGCGGGGGGGCGGGGGGAGTGGGTGGGCCGCGCGGGGGGCGGGCGCGCGGGCGGCGCAGCGCAGGCGGGGGGGCGGGCGGGCCGCGCGAGGGGGGCGTGCGGGCATGCGGGCACGCGGGGGGGGGTTTGTTTTAGGTGGGGGGTGGGGGGGACCGGGATTTTGGGTCTCAAAATCTGGTCACCCTATGTAACATTGCACTATTTTCGGTGCCAGGTGAAGACCTTTTTATTTCCCCAGTAATTTAGCATTTTAGCATCCTAGTGTTTTAGCTCTGCTGTTTTAAATCTGTATCTTAAATCTGTATTTAAATCTCTGCATTGCTGCTAGGTTTTATTGTGGTTGTACTTTTATATTGTCGTTTTTAGTTTTTATATTTTATATTGTATTTTGAGGTTTGTGAACCGCTCAGAGACCTTTGGCTATGGGGCAGTATAGAATGTAATAAATAAATAATACGATTTTGATGTAATATGCAGAAAAAAATTGATGTGTATGTTTTAAATATAGAAGCATTTGAAAATGAATGTTGCCCTTTGTGAAATCTGAGGTGGTACATTCATATGAGTAGATTGTATACTACAAGTACATGCATAGTACATGCTGCCAAATCCTTTACTTAGGAATATATATTTCTGCATAAAGGGATAGATTTTCCTAAACAAATTCAGGTGTATTCAGAGAATATATCTAGCCAGGGCACTTAACTGTGTTTGATTTGAGGCTCAAGATTCCTCAGACTTGGAAACACTTTCAATCGCTTTTGGCTCTTCACATTGTTGTAGATGGTTTGTTCTTTTACAGAGCTGGCTTTTTTAAAAGAAAAAAAATGTCCATGATCCATCAACACTTAAATTTTCTTAGTATTAATTTCAGTTAGCTTTTCGTGGTATTTTCACGATAGATGAGGACAGGGATTGAACGGGATAGAAAATAGCAAACACAAAGATTAAATATGATACTGCTTGTTCATCCTTGTTTGTTTTTCTGGTATAGTGCAGTACATTTTGCTTCCCAATCACCGTCTTGGGCCAAAAGATGAAAATTATTTTAAGAAAAATTGGAAACCTCTCAACTGTGCAAGATTATTTAACCTTCCACACAAGGCATCTAAACTGATAATGTTTTGTCACCCGGTGTCTTTTGTTGCACATTATTACATTTCTGCCAACAAAGGGGCCCCTGGATACACTGTTGCACACATTCACAGAAAGCCTTCTTACCAGCTTCTCAAATTGAAAATCATTATAGCCAACCAGTAAGCTACTGAGTATGGATCTATTATTGGTTGCCTCTTGATAGATTTCAGAAGTGGAGGAGAGGTTTCCAGGAAACCTCAAGAGTTTACAAGCCACATTAATTTTATTAAATATTAATCAATGGTTGTAGAAGCTATGCCTGCAAGTGACATTTTTATTCTTAGTATGGAGCAATGCATGAGCCATCAGTTGGGGTGAACTTTAGAAAGAGGATAAGATGTGAATTCATTACTAAAGTGAGTTAGGGGCCTTTTGCTTTGAGCCATCACACTGTACAAAGAACTCTAGAGCTTTTGCATTCCTAAGCCAAAAAGTGAAATCAAGTCCATGGAGAGAATAGAAATAAAAATATGATAGCTGCCTTTCTTTACAAATGGCAGGTATGTTATTACTTGTTAATATCCGCAATACCCAGAACTTGTTAATACTGATCACTACCACTACTGCTGAGTATAATTCTTCAAAAGCTCCTTTCTTGTCCAATCCATCATGTGTCTATTGCCAAAAAAAAAGGGGGGCTTCCCCATAGTGAGCTGCACATTGCACTGATACTGTGTAAATGTTATGGTTATGTGGCTCTTCCAATGCTAGTCCCAGCAGCATCCAATAGACATGCAGTATTGGCATAAGAAGTATTTATTGAAGAAGTATTTATTTATTTATTACATTTCTATACTGCCATTAGCCAAAGCTCTCTAGGCAGTTTATAAGACAAAGTTCAAAACCATAAAATACAATAACAGAATGAAACCAAAGTAGTAACCAAGATAAAAGCCAACAGCAATGCCCATTGCCAATTTCATATCTTACCAATACATTATGGGAGCTCATCTTGAAGGAACAGCTTTATAGATGTAGACGAAGAATTAATATATACTGAGACTAATTCATAGCTGAGATTCTGTTGGAACAGTGCTTGGGAACAGCACCATTTGTGTCCATACCAAAAATTGTGGGAGATACTGCAATTTTCTTGGCCAGCCATGATTTATATTTCTGCATCGTAAAATATGATGTCTAATCCATGGCTATCTGATAGGACTACTTCACACATTCCTTTCCACATGCTCTTATAATTTGTTAAATGCCAGTGTTGTGTTGTGGTTAGAACAGGGGTGAACCTCATGTCCTGGGGCCAAATCCAGCCCACCTGGGCCTCCAGTCCTGCCCTCCAAGGTACCCCAGAGGGGCAGGCAATGTTTCTCTGGCCCTCATCCTCTTTCCTCCACTTACAAGTTGTTTGACGGTTTTTCCCATTTCACCACATTCTTTAAGGTTGAAACGCCTCCCCTAAGGCTCAGCTACAGCAGTAAGGACTTTAATTACAATATGCTCTTTTAAAAATATATATTTTGGCCCCACTCACTTTTCCTTTGCCCCCTCCCACCTCTGGAATGCAGCCTCTGAGGGATTGTTTGAAAAAGAATTCTGTCCTTGGGCTGAAATAGGTTCAACATCCCTGGGTTGAAATGTCAGATTAGGTTTAGGTCCCCATTTAGCCATGAAACTCACCATGTGTCCATGAGCCAGTCACCAACTCAGCCTAACCTACCTCATAGGATTATGGTAAATATAAAATGGCAAGGGAGGAAAGAACCAGAACATTACTTTGAACTTTTTGAAGGAAACATGGAATATAAATGAAATACATTGATAATGCATGTTTAAGACCATTTTCTGGCTGCTTCCAGACATGCATTTTAAGAATGTGAACTTGGAAGCTGCTTCTTAAAGTGCCACATGTTTGGAACACACCACTGACTGATTGCTAAGGCCAAATCCTGTTTCTGCTTACATTTGTGTAACTCCATCAAGAAAACAAAACTTGGCTTGAGCGCAGTTGAACATTTAAAGCTTTTCATAAATTGATGTGGGGATGCAGAAGTGTAAACAAATATAGAATCTGGCTCAGAGTTGCATTCAATTTGTTTTGTGGGTGTTTGCCAGGAGGAGAGGCTGCTGACTTCCTTTTTCTGATGTTTCATAACTTCAGTGAAGACAGCCACCTGAAACTGTTAATGGTGATTATAGTTTTGCTTTGCTTTGTTTACATACAATATCTCTGGATGCCGTTACTGGAATTTGTTAAATTGTAAAATGGGGAGTGAGCCTTGGTAATTTCAATCCTGTTCAGGGTCTGTCATGACCCTTCTGGAGGAATTGTCTTCAAATGACGAGCTAGGCCAACTGTCCTTGGGAACAAAACTTCTGGGGATCCTGGGGCTGACCAAGAAGGTCCTGGGCCCTCAGGAGAGAGGACCTCAGACCTCTCCCCCACCTTGAAAGGTGGAAGTTCTTCTTCAGGATTGGAGGGGGAATGCCTCTGCTGTCTTCTTGCTTCAATACTCGGCAGCCTCCAAGTTCGGTGGCTGCTGACTATCCGCATGAGATTGCGCCCTTAGTCATTTGATTAGTTCTCTATCCCTCTGTTGGAGCTATAGATTTTTGTCCTTCTAAAATTCGTTGGGAATCAAATCTGTTTCTTAGTCTCTCCCCTTACCAAAACAGTTCTTTAAATGCCAAAGCAAGAAAACCTAACTCACAAAAACATTGGGCCTATTCAGACAACACACTAAACCATGGTTAGCCCACTAACCCTTTTGCAGTAAATGGCTAGTGAGAGTGTTTAAACGATCGCTATGTAGCCGCCATGGTTAGGAATGGTTCACACAGCATGCTATGTCATGATTCACACGACATGATAAGCCATAATGTTTAGCTCAAAATGCTTAACCACCGTGGCTTAGCATGTTATCTGAACAGGGCCAATACATTATATAAAATGGGCAAAGTGTGAAGAACTTTTAATTTACTTTTGTTTTAAATAAACATTTGGGCTCTCCCTTTTTATTGTGTTTTTAAAATCTGAGCTTCTAATTTTTTTTGTTCTATTGTTTATGCTATATTTTTGTTTTTAATTATTTTATATTGTATTTTAATGTGTTGATGGGTGGTCATCTAAATTTAATAAATAAACAAATACTTTGATTAATTTGACTTAGATTACAGGATTTGAATTCCCTAGCTACAGAATGATGTATACATTCTTGAGGGTAAAATGAGAACTATTTGACTAACTTTAGCAAAACTCTATCAGAGTATGCCAGACAAGGAAATGGACTTGGAAACCATATCACAAGTTTATAAAGTGCCAGAGTAAGAGTGGAAGCTCTGAGTCAGAAGGTTCCTGTTCAGATATTACATCAGCCTCAAACTGGTGTAGTATTGGAGAGGGAGTGCAGAGCCATTCCACCAGCCCTGCTGAAAGGCTTCCCTCATAAAGGCTCCTCCTCCCTCAATCCGAGCCCGATTCAAGGTGCTGGTTTTAACCTATAAAGCCTTATACGGCTTGGGACCACAATACCTGATGGAACACCTTTCCCGACATGAACCTACCCGAACACTACGTTCAACATCTAAGGCCCTCCTCCAAGTGCCTCCTCCGAGGGAAGCTCGGAAGTCGGCAACAAGAGAGAGGGCCTTCTCTGTGGTGGCCCCCCAATTGTGGAACGATCTCCCTGACGAGGCCCGCCTGGCGCTAACATTGTTATCTTTTCGGCGCCAGGTCAAGACTTTCCTCTTCTCTCAGGCATTTGGCAATATCTGAGGAGCCTGGGTTTGTTTTGTTTTGTTTTTGTAGCTTTTTTGGAGTGTTGTAGTGGTTTTTAAATGTACAGATTGTGTGTATGTTGTATGTTTTTGCTGTTTTAATTTTTGTATATTGTTTTTAATTGTTTTTAATCCTATGTAAACCGCCCAGAGAGCTTCGGCTATGGGGCGGTATACAAATGTAATAAATAAATAAATAAATAAATAAACTGCCACCAATAGCAGCCATTTCAGCAGCCATTTCATAATTAATTTCCTTCTCCTCTTCCCTCCCCATTCCTTCTTCCTCGTTTGTCATGCATTTTTAGATTGTAAGACTATGGAGAAGGACTATTGTGTTTCATTGATTATATATTAGGGTGACCACATTTAGGAAACCAAAAAAGAGGACCCTCAGTGGGGTGGGGGGTGGTAAAGTGGCTTTCCGGGGCCTCTGGAAAGCATGTCATTCACCCCCACTGCTTTAAAGGCCCCAATTGGAGTGGAGGAGGGGAAAGTGTGTCATTCCCACCCTCCACTGCTCCAATCGGGTCCTTTTCTATGATGTCCAGGAATGACATACTTTCCCCTGTAAGGTCCTGATTGGAGCATTGGGAGGGAAATAACCCACCTCCAGAAAGCTCGTCATTCCCTCCAACCACGCTAATGTGGCCTTAAAGGGGAAAGCTTGTCTTTCCAGGACATTATAGAAAATTACAGAAAATCCCCCCTGACACCCAGGATAGAACAAAAACCAGGACAAATCCGGGGAAATCCTGACAGTTGGACACCCTATATATAAGCCATTCTAGGGGTCATAAAATACTTCAAATAAATAAATATGCAAAATAGATAGATAAATAGATAGATAGATAGATAGATAGATAGATAGATAGATAACCTGGGCAAACTACCATCCCCTCAGTGCCCATTGACTTCAATGCACCCAACCCAGTGGGGATAATAATACTGGCATACTTTGCAAGGATATGAGAAAATGTATCTCACATACTTATGTAATGGGATACATAGCACATTTCAGCCTAAAATGTAATAAACTTGGGCCAATAAAGTATGATAATCAGCTCAAGAACAAGCCAGGTGCCTCACTCATTGCCACTCCATTCATGCTCCTGGTTTTGGCTCTGAGATAGTGACTTGTTTGAACCAGTTTTCTGTTACATTCAAAGTGGGGTATTATCTTTTAATCCCTGCTTTCTAACCAGGATATGAAAGCAGGGTAAAATCCTAATTCATAGCCTGGTTAGTAAACAGGGATTAAACCACAATTTCCAGGTTTGAATTGAATGTGAAACTAGTTTAAACAAGTCACAATTGCAGTATAGAACACAGACTCATGAGGGAAGAGGAGAGAGAAGAAAATGAAGAGTGCACAGGTGCTCAGCTAATTTTGGCCTGATAAACCATGGTTTGTTTGTTTGTTTGTTTGTTTGTTTGTTTAAGCTAGTGTTGGGGAACCTTTTTTCTGTTGAGGGACACATTTCCTTGGGGATAAAATGTCAGGGGCTGCATGTCAGTTGGGCTGAAGTCAGGAGAGTAGGTGGAGCCAAAGACAAAAGTGAGTTAGTCTCTGTGTGTGTGTGTGTGTGTGTGTGTGTGTGTGTGTGTGACATGCCCCTCTCCCTCCCTTATCTCTCCTTGTCCAGCAGGATGCTGGGAGCGGGACTGACTACTCTTGAGACAGGTCTGAACTGACCGCTTGCAGAATGCTTTTGAAATTAGGCTGATGGGTGTAGGTTGCCCACCCCTTGATTTAAGCCAACTTTGAAGGGTCCAGGGGCCATTTTCAGACACACTCTGCCTTCCAAGCTGCACTCCATGAGCAGTAACCTGCTGAGGAAGCCTCAAACATCCAAATCTTGATCGAAAATAATTGGGATGTGGCTGAGTTAGGTTTCCTTATCAATTTTCAGCAGCAAACTGGTGATGTTTTTGCTGCCATTACTTTTGGTGGTTAAGGGAAGTGTGGGGACTCATGCAATCCATGAGATACATGTTGCCCACCCCCTATTTAAACAATTTATTCCTCACCCTTCAAAAATATTGCCTGACATTGTGTGGTATAGCATGAAGCCTAGTCTAATAGTGGGAGTATATGGAGGAGGGGGTGGTTCTTGTTGCTAGACTTATGGTTTATATGTGCTGCATGTATGAATTCAGAGCTATTGTTGACCTACTTCAGACTGGCAGATGGGGAAGTCCCTGGACTCCCCGAATCTGGATAACTGCAGCGGCTCCCATTGAGCAGCAAGATCTCCACCGAATAATACACACAGGGATAGTTATCATGAATATAGGAAACAGACTGAAGAGAGGAGTGATGGTGAAACCAGATGCAGCATAAGGCAAGAATAATCAGAAAGTTGGACTGGACTAGTAGATGAGGCAGCTAAGCTGTGGCTCCGGCGTTGGTCAGAGCCAGAGTCTTTCTACAACCAGCAAAAGTTTTTGGGTTTTTTTTGTCTTTCACCCAAATTGCACCTTCGGGCCATGTTTAAAGGAATATAAACATCAGTATATGAGTTGAGGATTGTCATTGTTGTCTCCAAACAGTATGTTGTCTGGAACAGTATGTGCCAGACTAAATGTGCACAGATAACTCTCAGTTGTGTGTCCATGTGCATGCCTGTTCATACACCGAGACATATGTTTTGTTTTGGCTTTATTTGAACTATGAATTTGTTGAGTTCCAGAGATCTTAACTATCTTAACTATGTGTGTCACAAAAGATTACAATCAACTCATGCTTCCTTGACTGGAAGCCAGACTATAACAATGATTGGTTGGATTCCTCATTCATAGGGCTGTGAGAATCTTGTATGCAAAACAGTGCAAAGAGCTAAAGGTGTTTATTATATCAGGGTCAAAACAAGGTTGAAATCAGCCTACAGGCCCTGAATTAATACATCCATGGGTTAAAACAAATAAATCACTTTTTGGCAATGAAAATTACAGGCATGGGCCCCCAATTTGGACAGGGACCACATTGGGGGATGCAAAGAGTGAAATCCCATCTCTTTCTCCTCCTGTACTAGGGTCCTCATCCAGATTGGGGTCCCTGCACTTGTTTTAAAGTAAGAAGCTGCAAGCTCTGACTCCAAAGTATTGTTTCACTTGGCCTTTAGTAAAAGGTTTAAGGAATGCTTCTGCATATACTAATGGGGAATTCACATTTCTAGCCTAAATACCACCCCATCATAAATGTCTATTATTTCCTCTCCAGATGAAAGACAAGGTGTGGTATCAGTGGAAATTCACTGTTTGATGCTTAGATGGTGCCACTGCCTCATCTGAATTTAAAACCAATGCATTTTTATACTTCACTTGATGGATATGGTGAAGGGTGCTATATCTTCTTTTCTTTCCCTGAAATCTTTTATTCCAGCCAGGTAAATGATACATGGCAAGCTCTGTACATCTATGTTGCCCTGCTGAATTTGTAAGCCCCATGGTTGCCCTTCTCCTGGGATGTTTGTGGTCCTTTCACTGCTGAGTTAAACAACTAGACTCCTTTAAGCAGGGCTTATTTCATAGGCTTTTAAAGGCTAAGGAGTTGAGCTTTAAGTGTATTATATCTGCCATCCTCTTTCCAATGGAAAAAAGCTTTCATCCTATTAAATCCTATTTAAAAGAGGTGAACACTTCTGTGTGCTTTACTTTTAATTTTCGTGCTCTTGTTCTTTGGTCTATATCTGAAACTGATATTGCCAACCAAAGAATTTACATTGATCATAATGGAAAACAACGTCCTGTAGACATAGGCAGTGCAGTCTTCCACATGCTGTCTTGTCAATTTGTGTCAGATCTGACCTGGGGCATCTCCTCTTAGAAGTAAGAGCGTATTTTAGTATCTGTGTCTTTGATCTCTGTCCTCAGAGATTGCCTACCTCCTACTAAGATGCCAGTTGCAATAGCGTCTCAGATCATGTGTGAACTGGCCTGAGACATCACATTTGTCACATAGGAAAAACAACCATGTCATAATAATTTGTTCTCATATCAATGCTGCCTACTCTCTGTGCAAACTGAGGAACTTGTGATGAAAGGGTCCAGACCTCATTACAAAGCTCTTTCCCCTTCTCTTCATTAATTCTGAATAAAGTGATCTGGGCTTGCCAATACGAATGTATTTGTGACGGGATCTACA
This sequence comes from Anniella stebbinsi, assembly GCA_029215795.1. Classification (NCBI taxonomy): domain Eukaryota; kingdom Metazoa; phylum Chordata; class Lepidosauria; order Squamata; family Anniellidae; genus Anniella; species Anniella stebbinsi. The sequence goes on from JARDYH010000002.1 coordinate 189,348,811, forward strand.
AGTTTGTAATTCATTCAGGACTTAGATGGGAAATGTAATTATTTATTTATTCCAAATATATATATATTTAAAAAAACTTTAAAACAACATATGCTTGGGTTTAAAGTGAGCAAAGAGTTGCCAACACTGTTTCAGAATTTTTCTCCAGGGCTCGCATATTCTATATAGTAATAGCGATCTCATTCTCTGAGTGCTGAAACTGCATCCTCCACATTCAAGAAGGAGGGGCTAACAGGCCTGGTGAAACCTCAAGGTTTGCAGAATTACCAAAAATAAGGGGGGAGCCCAAGTACTCCCGAAAAGCCGAATTATGACTGAGCAGAATGCTGACTGATTGTTGGGGTGGGGGAGATGAAAAAATGTGGGGCGGAGCGGAATAGAGCACCGTGTAAGAGCGCACGGCTGGCTGGAACCCTGAATAGGAGCACTTCGCACAATTTTTTTTTGTTTCAGATACCCCTTCAGATATTATTAACTGGGGCCCCCTCCACAAGGATGCGCTTTTGCGCCCGGTTCGGGGATTATGCGCATTTTCGCGGAGGCGCATTTACGCCTAATCCCTCTGCACGGGAGGCGGCGAGAAGCGGCGAAGCGCATTAAAAGATGCCCAAAAAGCACTTTACAGGTAGTTAATGCGCATAATCGCTTGTTCACACAGCGAAAATGCGCTTTAACGGCCGGAGCAAAATAAAAGTCGCTATTTAACGCGCGTTCGAAAATGCGCATTATCGGGGAGATAACGCGCCTGTACGCCCGTTTTGCGCTCCGCTCGTGTGTAGGTAAAATTTATAATGAGCCTTCAAGGCTCATTAAACGCCCCGTGTGGAGGAGGCCTGGGATAGCTTTGGAAGAGTGTTGGAGAACAGGCAGACTCTGAGCATCAACAGAGTAGTGTCTTTCCATCGCCACTAAGTATGATCCACGGGCAGTTGTGTGCCCCCAGACCTCTTTCTTTACAGATGGAGCACTATGCACGCGATGCTTTCTCCGCTGGCATCTAGCTGGTTCTGTCGGCATCGTGCACTCAGCAACTTGCCACCCCCACCACCCCCTTAGTGAGGGGGCGGGATGCGTGTGAAGTACGTTAAACAATACCAGCTTTGTCTCTACGTCCCCCGTTCCTCCCGCCACTTTATGCAATTGAAGACATTATGTCACAGGCTATATTCGATGCCAGATTGCTTGCGTGAGGGGTGTGTGTGTGTGTGTGTAAGGGGAGGGTGTCGTTTTGTATAACGCTGTTCACAGCTTGAGTAAGAGGGGAGGGTATCTTTCTCTCGGGGCTTTAGCAAGATCCACAGACAGGAAGAGCGTTTGGGGGGGGGGAGAGGGGAGGGAGAGAGAGAGAGAGAGAGAGAGAGAAGAAATGTGCTTGTAGTACTCTTCGTCCTGATGTCACACAGGCACAGCAAGGACATCACAAGGAGGAGTCAGATTACAGTAAGAATGGGCAGAGCAGCATGCAGCGAGAGTCAATGCTAAGGCAGAGAGGGATTGTATCAAGGAGACGGCTGCCTTCCAAGCCCTGATCCCAAGGAGGCTCCACACTCGCTCGCTCGCTCGCTCGCGCTCCGAGGCTGGGAAATTTCCACAGCATGTAGAATGAACGGGGCTCGCTCTGCTCTGCCTAGCAGCCGGCGGCGGGAGCTCATGCTGAACGGCACAGCGCGGTGGGATCCCGACTGCATGATTCATGAGAAACATCATGTATTTTGGTAAGTCCGTCCTTTCCCACTCCGGCTTCTCATCTTCTCGATCTGTTTAACACTGGGATTTGGCGGCGGGGAAGGGGGTGGCGAAAGGTCTGTTCGCTGCTGTATGAACATTTTGCAGCCTGACTTACACCCGGGCAACCCACGCTACCGATGCGAAGGACCATCCCGTTGTCTTCCGAGAGCGCCGCTGCTTTCTTTGCGCGCAGCTTCGTTCGAACTGATGATGATGATGATAATAGTGATGATCGAGCCACCCCCACCCCCCCAATGAACCTGTGGGTCGCCTGCCGCCAAAGCGTGGGAAGTTGGAGGCAAACTTAATTCAATAATGTGGAAGCCCCCCTACCCCCACCCGCCGGACGGCTTCGGATTATGAAGTCTCCCTATAACTATTTTTAGCCTTCCCATTGAAAGCCGTAGGTTGGATTCCGGGTGAAGAGAAATAATGCTTCCTTTGCAAAGCTCTCTCCTGGGTACTTCCTCACCCCCCTCCACGATCTGGATCTGTGTCCCCCCCACACACACACCCAGTGGAGTTCGAAGAGCCTCCAGGGGTCCTCGGGGACAATCTAAAATCTTTGTGCAGAGTTTCGTTTTGATGGAAACCTCAGATTTACAGCCAAGGTGGCTGCATAGCCCCTAGAAACGTGTTGGAGCTGAGAAGTGTGTTCTTGGGTTTAGTAATGTAGCACCACACCACGGAGACAGCTCGCTTGGCTAGATGCAGAGCGCAGGAGACAGCCGCAACTTAGCGCTGGCCTGTGGGGAGAACTAAATGAAAAGGGGGATCTCATACCCCGGCTTGGGAACTAGGGAGCTTTGGCGAGAGTTTGAATGCAGCCTGAGTGCTATGCAGGCACACACGAGAGAGCAGGGAGCTGCTCCATCGCTTCCTCTCATTAAATATTAAATCAAGAGTTGACTTGAACTTCGATGAAGAATGCCTGGTACTCTGCTAGGCTCATGTCACTTGCAAATAAGTAGTCAGTCAATGAATGGGATCCTAATGGTTATATTTCTCCCCCATCACCCTCAAATGGAACTGTCAATATGGCCTCGATGTTGAATGCCATGTGCTGCTCATCTTCGGGAAACTTTAATTTCTGTGTAAAGACTGCCTTACTAAGGAAGGGGAGTGCTAAATTCGGATACATCTTGAAACGAGGCAGGAGGGAAGGGGAAGCAACCATTCCTTTCAATGCCTTTTGGGGGGGGGGTATGATACTGTGAGTTCTGTGATTTCAGAAGATTGTAGTCGGTTGTGTACTAGCGAAAGGCTTCTCTCATTATGCAACAAACAGTAAGGAGTTTACAGCCTAATTCTGTACATGTCTACTCAGAAGTAAGCCCCCATTGACTGGGCGGGCATATACAGGAGTGCAGCAGCCTACATTGCATTTTGTGAGACGTCCCCTTTACCAAGATGTGCTGCCAGGGGAGCTTTTAGAAATAGATTTCTCTGTAGTCGGCTTTGCAATAGTTGCGTATTTGAGCTTGGCGAGGACCTGAGGTTTACGTTATGCATGACCACAGCTGCAGCTTTTAGTAACACTGGTGCAAGTCACCTGCTCTATAACAAATAAAATGAATCTTTTGGGCTGCTTCCATTTATGCATAATAATGGTCCAGGAGCTTAATGTTTGTCCAGCGTGGCTTTACTGTTAAGAGCGTTCCAGAGTCCTCCTCTGGGTGTAATGCCCAGGCATTCAGGTATTCACTTTGATGGGCTTGCGTATCATGCTTCAAGTTTTTAATTGCTGGAGCATCACTATCTCACTGTACAGGGAATGTATTTCCTACAAGGGATCAACTAAGCCTGCAGTTAGGCAGTGTTTTTTTTTGGGGGGGGGGATATTTTCTTCAATCTGACCTTTTTGTTCAAATCCCTGTTCCTTTTGAGTAGCAGATCACATTCAGAACACACCCCAAAAATCCTACACTCCTGATTTTCTCAAGCTATTTTACAGTATCTCTTATTCATACTGTCAGAAGGCTCAAAATCTCACCTGTTCCTACTAGGAACAGAATGAAATAGACTTGGCTCAGGCACGCTCAGGCTGAGCATCATATACCACCCTTTTCTTCTGAGGAGCAAAGGTGTATAATAGGTTCACTATAGTTAGAAAAAAGGCATATTAACGTTTCTGTTTATTTTTTTAATGCAGTTTTTAAACATGCTGCTGTCTTTAGAAAACTCTTCCTTCTGTATCAGTTGAATGGCTTTATGTAAAATGTTGTTAACCTCTCTTAAAAGTTTTCCAGAAATCAGCAAAATCCTGTAGGTGAATGTTTTCCATGCTTCACTAGGCCTTTCCACTAAAATGCTTCTAATTAGGGTAGTGTTATGGTTGAGCATACCACCCACTACATTTCAAAACTTGAAAACCAAATAACTAGAAAAAGACCTCCTCTGCCCCCTCCAAAGATTTCAAAAGATTATGCGTAGTATCTCATCGCTAAAATAAGCTTCTGTTTGTGGTCACTTGCTCAAGCAAAGCACTAAATTGTCATCTGTTGGGCACCTAGTTTAGTCCCTTTAAAAATCATGGATGTATTCAGGGTGCATTAGAATTTATTTTCTCATCTATTCACTGGATGTGGATTGACTTCATATCTAAATGCATCTCTTTAAATTACTGGAGAGTATCAGTTTCATCTTCTAATGGAATTTCAGCACCATTATTAATCCCTACCTGTTGTAATTGGAGACCTGTGTGAATATTGTGTTGGTTGTTTCCATGACATTGTGAATATTTTGAGTTGGATACAAAACAGTAAATGTTATCATGTAACAGACGCGCGCGCACACACACACACACACACACACACCACCAGATAATTATAGGGCACACTCAGTCAAGATGTTTTGCTGTGTACATCCTATTGAATTAATGGGCTCCACACAGGAACACTGTGCTCTTGTGCAGCTCCAAATCCCATTTAGTCCAGTATTCAGAAGAGCATCCTTTTTAGGGAAGCTGCCTTTTGCCAGATCAGACTATTTTTCTGTCTAGCCCAGTATTGTCCATTCTGACTGGCAGCAGCTCTCCAGGGTCTCAAGCAGAAGTCATTCCCATCACAGGCTGCCTGATGTCTTATTTATAATTATTATGCCATATGTTAGTCTGGTTGGAAGAAAGCCTAAAACTTGTAAATATTGGCAAGGAATATTTGTAGCATAACTTATTTTTAGAATTAAAAAAGAATCCCAGCCCTAACATGTGCATCTGCCTAGAATAATTACATCAATCATTCAGCAGTGGGCAAAAGAATCTGCTGTGAAACTTCTCCGCATATTGAAAGAAGTCTGTGGGTAGTCATCAGTGTTATGGAAGTGGTGATAGCTAGGGACTTGCTCTGCTCCTGTGCCATAGCTACTAGCGAATACAGAGATACTGTTATGGCTGATAAATCATTTGTTTCCAGTAGGCCTGCTCTATTTGAATTGGTCCAACATGAAATGTCTACTACAGTTGGACTTGTCTTTGTAGCACCATTCATATTATAAAATATATACCATTATCTCATTGTGGGTCATCCAGAGGTTTCTGCTTCCTTATTTAGACTGTTGCAAAACCCCAGTATCATTTGTGGTGAGGGACTTTGTTGGGCTGAATGCAGTTTCTTCTTTGCGCTCAGAACATGCAACTAGAGAGGAAAGGCATTTTAAAGGGGTTTATGAGCCAGCAGTGTGCTTCAGACATGATTGTCAGTTGGAATAAATGCTTCAGTAATATTGCAATTACATGATTGTGCATGCTGTCTCAGAAAATCCTATAACCTCTGCAGCAGAATGGCGGCAGTGTATATAAATCACTCCATTTTGTAGACATGTTCATCTAAAGGGGATGCTATAAGAAGAAAAGCCTAGCTGGGTAACACTATCCTGTAATGGTTTTGCTGCAGTACTGCCATGTTCAAGGAGCTTCCATTACTCTCACTGTTAGCACTCCGTGTTTTACAGTGAAATATGTAGTAACAATGTGCTTAATCTATTGGCGCCTATCTGATTTGGGAAGTACACAACCCCTCAGTAAATGGAAGCAGCAGAGAAATCTGTCACATTGTCCATACAGTCTGGCTGTTTCTAGGGCCAGTTCTCTCTTCCTGTGAATACAATAGTGGATATGATCTTGTCAGCCTTCATATCCCTTCATTGAGTATCACTTTTTACTTCTGACATAGTTTCATGAAGGAGAGATTCATGGTGGATGAGTCATGGGGGAAAAATGTCACCCCCTAAATCTCAGAGGCACTTTAAAGAATATATATATTGGAAATATGAAATAAATCACTTGCCATTTCATGGAAAGTACTTCAGCAGTTCCAATTTGTTTAGAGGAAGCTGTAGTATGTAGTGTGGAAGATTATATACAGCAGACACCTTCTTTTTCTAGTTCTACTTATCTTTATGTAAGGAAGGAATCAGGGCAAATCTTTAAGACACCCCATTAAAAAAATAAAATGCTTTGAGACACTATTTATACTGAGCTGTTCACTGTACAGTATTTTACAATCAATGTACGTAATAAAACGGTGTAGTTAATACATAATGAATGTTGATTGCGACTGAAGAATGTTTCTTCTGAAGAATCAAGTTGTAGAATCATGAAATCCAAAAATATCTTTTAGCATGCTCATGTTCATTGTAAAGTATAACATGTGTATTCTGAAATAAGGTATGAAATACGAAAAGGGGGCAGGGGGAGTATTCTGTGGACTAATCCTCAGCATACTGGATGGAACAGTGCAGATTCCGTTTGTATCTTCTGCTTACTAAGAGCTGTAGTGTGCATATTCAATGAGGGTTATATCATGCCTGGTGTTTAGACAGTTCCCTAGTTGCAGAAATTTTATGAGGCTATGATGGATTTATTTAAGAGATAAATGAATTCTTCTGATAATGGGTGCTCCTAATAAACCTCCTTGCAGGTGCCATTACTGAAACATGTAAATCAGTGGTTCCATGGATCATGACAGAAGATATATTTCCAGTGGCTTTTAATTGAAACATTTCTGAGAAGAGAACATGTTGGTGATGAGGATATGTATTTTGCTCAAGGAAATTTCTTACTGCTGCTATAAACACTACATCAGTTCCATTGTACTGGTGTAGTATTTATAGTTCCACTCTTACTCTCTCTTCATTGTTGGTTCCAATGCAAAATATTTTGCAATTAGTATTACTACTCATACTAATATAATTCTTCATATTTTCTCTTAGGGATAAAAGATCTTCACCAGCATTATTTCATTAAACAACCTTTGTAAGGTTGACTATAAAATCCCCACCTTACAGTTGTGGCACTGAGGCTGAGGAAACTGTGACTTGCTTAAAGTCACCCAGTATACCATTCTGTTGAGGCTTGCAGGATCAGGTCTAGCCCAGTTGGGAAAATCAAAATCATAATAGGTCAGGTCATCAAAGTTAAGGCAGGTCTCTCAAAGCAGAAATCAGGACCTTGGAAAGCTTCCAATGGGCCACGCTGATTAAGCTATGTAAATATATTCTGAGCAGGGAGCTGAAGACATCTGAGGTCTTATAAAGGTAGACAAGATCTGTTTTGCATTAGGCCCCACTTTCTTGAATGAGCCAGCTGTGCTCCTTAAAGGCCCCTTGCCTGATTCTGAGTCTTAGGATTTCTGTGAGGTCTATGAGATGGTGGTGCTTTCTGGGGACTCATCCCTCCAGATCCAAGGATGGGAATAGGGTTATGTTATTGATTGGGAGGGCACAGTACTGAATGTTCACCCCCTGGAGAAAATGGTCTAACCTTGTCCTTATCTGAGTTTTCTTCAGATCATTGTAAGACCCCAGGATGAGGGGCAGCCAGTGACTTCATGACTTAAACGGGGGGTGGGGGGAATCTCAGGACTTATAGGCACTTAGTTCTTAATGTTACTTAATGCACCATTACTATGCAACAGGATAATCGGACAAAGTATATCTTACGCACAGTAATATTTATTAAAAGTGAACGCTTCTGGGTTTTGTATGTGTACACGGGTGTGTCCAGTATGTGTATTGTCTGTGATATACTTCAGGGTCCTTCCTCATTTTGGTAATCCTTTAATTGTTGCAATGTTCTTATGGCATCTCTCCTTTCATCAAAATGCAGTGAGAGAGATCGCAACCCAAATTGACTTAGATGTTTGACCTTGAGAAGAAAAACATTTGCATTTTATATTAGGTCATGAATTGCTCTTACAATTTATTGAGAACTATATTACCTTGATTTTTTAAAAGAAATGGCCCATTACATATCATTTACTGCAAAGTTTAGCATTGCAACTGAATTTCACAGATGAATGGCAGCAATAAGAGGAGAATGTGGTCTGAGAGGCTAGATAGAAATACCAAAGTCCTCAAGTCAAATTGCTAAGGTTGAGTAGAAAAGATGCTTCTCTCAGTTGCCTCATTAAGTCATTACATTGAAGGGCAGTGGAGTGTAGATCAGCCTGGTTTGAGCAAAATGATTGGCCTAGCAAATATTTGAAACTGCAATCAAGTTGTACAGAATTAGTGTGGGGCTCCACAATGTTGCTCACGATGTATTGGTTCCCTTCGTCATTTGAGACTGCTTTCATCTTTTGGGTATGTAGATCCCCCAGCTGTGGGCTTAGGTTGGTGTAAGCCATGTGCTTGCATAGAGTCCATGTGCTGAGAGGAGCTCCATGGCTTGTGCTTTATCTCTTCTATGGTACCAGTGCTGCTCAGCACTAAACATTTCTCCTGCCCAGCCAGCTTTTTCTACAGCTTTTAGCTTGATGCTAGAACACTGGCAGCCAGATACAAGCAGGTGAAGGTGCAGCTCTAGAAGTAGAGAGCAGGTTAGAACTGGCACCCATGGATAGCAAACATTGCTCCTAGAAGAGGCCAGTTGAGTTCAGTTGGAGCAGACCTTCTAGCTGCCCGAGTTCCATCCCTTAGCTGTGAACTAGCAGAAGGAAGCCTTGTACTCCAATATCGTTGAGTAGCCTCTGTCTTACTATCTTGTCAAAAGGAGCTTTCAGGGAAAGGAGGGGTTCTGAATGTGGTTGGCATGATGGCAGAGCAGATGTTTGTCTTTTTGCTTGAAGATTCTTAATCTTAGTGACAGAGTCCATTGTCAAATTTTCAGGTCAAGCCATGGCTTATTGCATTCTGATATGGCCTTGGATAGGCCTGGGAAATGTGGAGTCATTGGGAAAAACCCTTCTAGGCTTTTCAGTAGGGATATGTATTTTATCGTTCCGATGTTCGATAATGAACCGATTAACAACATCCGATTAACAATAACGATATATACTCCTGGAGGCCCTATCTGATCGGATCTGAAATCCATATGTCCGATAACTATTGGACATATCGGATATTTGGGCCACCATTTTAGTCCATCCCTCCCCCTCACTCGCACTCCTTACCTGCGGCCTTCCCCGCTGCTGCCCCATACTACTGCTAAACAGGCTTTCCAGCCTGTTCATCAATACAGAGCCACGCCGAGTGATGACAACATCACTCAGCGCTTCTCTGTACAGACGAACAGGCCGGAAAGCCTATTTAGCAGTAGTATGGGGTGGCGGCGGTGGCGGGGGGTAAGGAGCACGAGTGGGGGGAGGGAGCGCGAGTGGGGGGAGGGAGGGAGTGTTGGCCCAGTGTTTTTCCCCTAAACTTGCATTGGGGGAAAGTTTTCTTTCCCCCAATGTAAACCTATGGGGAAAACACCGTTATCGGATTGGAACTTCCGATATTTTTCGGTATCAGATCCGATCAAATCCGGGTACCCCCCCCCCCCCCCGATATGATTGGACCCGAAGTTTTTTTATATCGGAATTTCTGATTACGATACGATAATTTTGGCCATGCACATCCCTACTTTTCAGTGTAGACTCCAAATTTTTCTATTCTCTATCTTTCAAAAATTTGTGGGCATATCACGCACATGCACAAGCACATATACATGCGTGCACATGTATGCACACATAACACACACCTGCTTAAAAGGAAAAGACACAGTAAGTGGGACACCAGCTGCGATGGAGTGACTGATGATAGAGGAAGAATGATATGGGGGGGGGGGGGAGAAATTGTTCAGTTCAGAGCAGTCTTTCCTTCTTTCTACCAAAGCTCAGTAGTCCGATGGAAGATGTGTGAGTTTAAGATCTAGATGAGTGGCAGTGGGGAAACAGGAAAAGTGCATTACCTGTGCTGGAATGTCTTTTTCTATTGAGCCTTCTCCCTTTACCCCAAAAAACACCTATCCTAGCCTTCACACACGTAGGCTACATGCCCTCCCCTTCTACATGGACAGAGGAAATCTGAGTCACGTCTCTAATGTTTAATATCCACTATTCCCCTCCTCGCTTTTTTTTAAAAAAGCATATGCAATGTGCTTTTCATACTTCAAATGCATATTTGTTTTAATTTGAATTTAAATACTGTTGGAATGGGAGTTGGTGCAACTGTCTAAATTAACTCTAATTTCTGATGTACATATTTATGGAAGTCACCACAAGATGTGTCAAAATTGAATTTGCCCTTGTTATATCAGTGTGTAGATTATTTCTTATATCCAAATATTGCCCATTACGGAGAACACACACACTACTTTGAAATATTTTTCTTGAAAAGCAGTATGAATTAAAATGAATGAATGTGGGTATTGCTAACAGCAGTGGCATTATGAACTGCACAATCGTCTATAGATTTGAGAGTGATTGGAAACCATATTTAAATGGTAGGGTTTTTAGCAATCTTCAAATGAAGCTTCTGATGTGAATGTAATGGAAGTAAGTTTATTTAACAAAAGCGAACTGTATACAGTAGATTCTGAAAGAGGTGTGTTCCGCTTTCATGACTGCTAAGAAGTGAGCTTCCCTATAACAATGCAGATCATTGGTCCATTTAGCTCAGTACTGCCTAAACTAACTGGAAGTGGCTCTCTATAATTTCAGACAGGAGTTCTTCCCTGCTCTATGTGGGGATGCCAGGGATTGAACATGGGATCTTTTGCAGAGGCTCTACCACTAAGCTATGTCCCCACTCCTATATTCACAGTTGTCTGCTGCTATGAGCTGAAAGGCTTCAGAATCTGGGAAGGTTACAAGGAAGTCTTGATGGCAGTGGACAAGTAACCTGAAGTAGAAGCATTCTTACAGTGAAGATCAGTTGTGGGGAATAAAGTTTTGATGTCTTTTTTTTTTTTTAGACAAAGATAGGGTGGAGGAACACTCAGTGATGATGAGCCCCTAAAATCTAGACTAAATGGCTTTATTTAAAGAATTAGACAAATTCATAAAACATTGATCAATCAGTCATTATTAGCAATACCAGTTAAATGGAGCCTCCAAATTCAAAGGGTAGAAACAATGACTATATGTCCATTGCTATCATGAGTTCTTTATGAGCTTACCAGAAACAACTGGCTGGCCATGATTGCAAATACATGATGCTGGACTAGAGGTACCACTTGTCTAATCCATTAGGCTGTTATGTTCTTAAGCTGTAGCTAGCTCTAGGCAAGATATAGACCTGGTTGGAAAGGAAGTGGATTGGTTTGGGCAATGTTTCCCACCGGGATGAATCAAGTGACAGTTAAGAAGAATTGGGTGGAGAGAAGAAAACAATGTCCTGGCTAAACTGTTTCCTGTTCTAATCATGCCTGGATTTTGAGCATCCAGATCCTGGTCACTTCAGTTCCTGTACTGCCTCAGTCAAAAATGGACAGGTGGCAACCTAACCTGCCTCAGGATCATCGAGTAAGTTGTCCACAGATCGTATCATCATTTGTGTTGTTGTTGTTGTTGTTTTAAAAAGTTAGCAGAATTGATGCACACATGTACAGTCATCACTCAGTAATAGCAAAAGGGAGCAACTACTTGCACATGTGAAATGTGCAACACAGATCAAATACAGATCAAATGTGCAACCAGACAGAGCTTTCATGCTACCTGATACAAAGATGAAGCAATTCACAAATTTAACAGGACATTGTGCCCCCACCAATTTGGTTATACAGATGAGAACTACCACTCGTGCAATGGAGATTTAGCATTTCCCAGAACAACCGGAAATGAGAGGAAACACTAATTTGGGACAAGGCAGGTTTGCAGACCTCACATAAGTGGGTCCCGCTTGCACAATAGAATCACTGGGAGGGGCTGCTTGTGCAACAGCCCTGTTGGATACTGCCCATTGAGTGCTCTGTAATTAGCATATGGTATGTAAGGAGATGTGCATGTGTCTGTGTCAAAGCTCTCCAATCCACATCATTAGGAAAGTTTCCCTGTAGAGGAAAACATCTGAGCTTTTGTCTGAATTTCTCCCTGCCACATTCCAAACCAGATTAATCATCTCCAGTTTGTTCGATTAATTCTCTTCTACCCAATTTCCAGGACACATCTAGAGTCCTTCGAGCCCTGAATTATCCTGAGATACATCTGTTACTTCAACGATTTCTAGGTTTCAAAAGAACACCTGAAAACTTCAGATTAATACAAAGCCTTAAAAAAAATACACCCTAGTTCAATAGTGCATAGAGCAATTTAAAAATACCTTTTGTTTTTAAATTTCATTTTATTGAGTGACTTAAACACATTCAACCCTCAGAACTAAATTCTAACAATTTAAAATAGTCTTACAGGGAATTGTGTTCATTTCGGTTTATGTGTTTGTGGAAAATGGTACTGCTCACTGTGACTAATAGTATGAGAATCTGGATCTTGGCTATCAAGCATAGCTTGAACAACTCTTTGATTATTTTTACACCCTAAAGTCTTTTTTGGTTTTTAAGGGTAATGCACATCAGCTGCAATACTGAGAATGCCTTTTGGTGTCTGTTAGCAGAATGTGTAGAGCCAGTTGATATTTTAACAGAGCTCTTGAGAATCCAAATACTTTAGGATCCAAATACTTTGCTTTATTTTAAAAATGGATATTGTATGTCATTAATATGTTCTGTCTATATTAGCGTAAAATTCAGGAACCCATTTTCTGTTTCTTTTTTCTTTTTTAATTCTGGGAAGAAAACTAACACTTATTTTGTATAAGCAATCAGACCACAGGTATTTCCCCCCATTTGTTGACCTTGCTTGCTATTGAGTGTAATAACTCAGGAGGACAAGAGAAGATAAACTGGTTGTGTTTTCCAATACTGTTACCCATCCTCATAGTCAGGATCAATATTTTAAAAAGCAGAGCTTATGTGAAGGAACCTTTACCGTAACACTTATACAAGATCTTCTGTTGTACATGTACAAGGAAAACTAGGAAGCAACTTCCCTTGGCACAGCATTTGAAATCACTGCTTTTTTTGCTCAGCCGAATCATTTTTCAGTACATATCTAAGATCCTATTGTCTCTGCTGTACAATGTTTAGCAAATCGGTGTTTGTCAGCATTTGCCTATGGAAGCCAATCCAGTCACCTTCTGTCAAGAGCAGCCATTTATTAAAAGCATTTAGCCTGTCATAGATTTGACTATTATATAAAAAGCATACAACTTGAGCTATACTATTATTATTGGTAAGTGCTGCAGCTAAAAGCCTCAAATTCTTCAGCAGTGTGGCTATGTGAGCTTGCCTACAGTTAAGAAGCTTTACAACATCCAAAGTCTTACAAGTATAGCTCCTGTAGTTTTGATGTGTGTTTTTCATTTTTCTTTTTTAAAGAATCGAAGTCAGCATAACAGATCAACTGATCATGAAGATTCCAGGAAGGTAGAACATCAAGATATATAACAGACAGTTTCATGACTTTCTTGTGTGATAAAGAAAAAGAATCCAGAATAAGGCCATGTAAATGAAGGGACAGGGCTAAGACTCAGCTAAAAGGGTTTCCCCCCCACAAGTGTGCCTCTTTTATTGGAGTTTTTACCTGGGGGAAATTTCAGGGGAGGGGTTACCATTAGTGGCGATCAGTGACAATTCCTCTCCTCCCCCCCCCCCCCCCGCCCTTTAAAGTTTATAGTATACTTGAAAACAGTGGTGCAGCTAGGAACTTCTAGAACCTGGACTTGATGGTCTTATGAAGGGGTAAGGGATTGCTTTAGATGGCCATGCACACAATTAACATTTCTCTTCTCTCTTGGCCTGCATCCCCCCAACCCAGCCCCATTCCATGCTTTACAACAGCTTGTACATTCTTGTTAAGTTAGAGGAGGGGGAGGGAAGAAAAAGAAAACTCTACAAAAATCTGTTTGCTAACCCAAACCTGACTGGAAAAAAAATCTGAATATGTGCAGTTTTGCATTTAAAATTCAATTAAAGCATAGCACCATCATGACTACAGGACTCAAGAGAAACAGAAGCAGTAAGCCTTTATACACTAGTTCCTGGGGAACATGGATGCAATGGTACTGTTGCACCATGTCCTGCTTGTGGGTCCCTGGTTGACAGCTGGTTGGCCACTGTGTGAACAGAGTGCTGGACTAGATGGACCCTTGGCCTGATCCAGCATGGCTCTTCTTATGTTCTTATGTTGAATAAATGGAGGTTGCTTCTGCCGTGCTAATGCTAAATGCATTCACTCGGAAATAAGCACTGTTATTATAGAAAAGAAGCTATATTTAAAAGTGAAAATAATAATAAAATGAGCAACTGTAACCATGTACGTGTTCTGACTATAAAATGCTTTCAAACAAACAAACCAAAAAACCAAGAAAGGCAAAATTCTGTGGAGTAGCATCTTCCCTAGTGGGCTCTGGCATGTTCATGCCAGCCCAAATATAGATGCTGGGCTTATTTGCCACTGCCTCCATCACCTGCTACTCTCAGGATAGTATTATGAGAAGGGAGCCCATGGGCTGTGGAACCCTGGACTTAGACTCCAAAGTTTAGCCCTAGCTGCACCACTGCTTGAATATGGAACTACTTGTGGTATTTCAGGAAGTAGAGAAGAAACGTTTTAATTATGTCATTGATAATATTTATTCATTTCATTTCATTTCTATACCATCCAAAGCTCTCTGAGTGATTTACAACAATTCATCAGTAAATAAAATACAGCATAATATTTAGCATGAAAATATAAATATACAAATTTGTATATAAATATACAAAATTTAAAACAATTTAGACAGCTAAAAACAGTTTTAATAAAATACTGAACGTGTTTAGATGGCTGGCAGAAATGTCCCACCATCTGCCATTAAGTGCCTGGGAGTAGAGGACAGTCTTAACCTGGAGCAGAAAAGATGACAGTGTTGGTGCCAGACAATCCTGAGCAGGGAACTCATTCCACAGTTGGGGGTGACTACTGAAAAGGCCCTCTCCCTTGTCGCCACCCTCCAAGCCTCAACTTGTTTTGTGCTCAGGTTGCGGAGGCTGGTCTACAATGACTGGGAGCGGATCCAGGGTTGAAGGCAGGAGTGCATTTAGGGAACAATCCTATGCATGTTTGGACAGAAAAATGGCTGGGAAATGGCTGGGAAAGGCTGGGGGTTGTAGGGCTTCTTTCTGTCTTAACATGCGTAGGATTGCACCCATATTGCTGTACTTCACGGACCATTCATCACTGCTAAAATCCTTAATATCATTTTAGAAAATATCTATTAGTTAAGTAGCATCACTAGCCTAAACTTTTCTTCTGGAATATTTACATGCAATAATAGCACATCATTTATTTATTTATTTATTTATTTATGTATTTATTTATGTATTTATTATTTATTTATTTCATGATGACATTTATATCCCACCCTTTTTTTCTTGCAAGGTACCCAAGGTCTCCATTTTATCCTCACAACAACCCTGTGAGGAAGGTTAGGCTGTGAACCAGTGACTGGTCCTAGTCAGCCAGTGAGCTTCATGGCTGCGTTTGGACTGCAACCCGGATCTCCTGGGTCCCAGTCCAACACCACACTGGCTCTCTAGTCTTTAGTGTCAATTAGGACATCCACTTCTAAGCACTAATTTGTTGGTAGAAACAAGCAACTATTAGGATGTGGCCATAAGAACAGTCATTAGGAAACAAAGTTTTTCTGCTTATTAGTCAGGGTGAAATTTTATATATTGTTAGTACAGCTTCAGAACCTTCAGCATGATATGGCTGTTTCACAGTTCTTTCTAAGGACGTCGCAGATCAAATATGTCAATATGTTCTGCAACAAGACACTGCAGATGTCTTCATATGTCTTAGAGCAAGACCTGGAAGAATATCCATTTCATTTAGTCAGATTCATGAGTTTTTAGCAACTTAAGCTGGCAGAGTGTGAAAGCCTATTGTTCATATCAAGGTGAACTTGGCAGTTGTGAAAGAAGTGTTCTGTCGCTATGCCTATTCAGTCCTAAGCTTTTCTGTGAAAACTGCTGACTTGCATGGATTGGCAGCTCTGCTCAGTTTTTATCTTATGTGATGTGAAGGAAGAGCACAAAACAATTTGCTAGATTTTGTCAAGCAGCCACTGGCTGCTGAGCATACGGAACTGCCATATAAACTGTCAGACCATTGATCCACCTAGTTAAGGATTGTCTACACCAGCTTTACCTAACTTGCTGCCTTACAGATGTGTTGAACTGAAGATCCCACCATTACCAGTCAGCATTGTAGACCAAAACATCTGAAGGGTAACAGGTTGAGGAAAGCTGCTGTAAACAATGCTTAGTTCAGTGGACCAATAGACTGACAGATTATATGGCAATTTCCTATGCTCAAACAATTGGGGTCAAAACCCACAACCACAAAAAAGCACTATAAAACTAAATTCCAAACATTAGTTTCAGTTAATGTATGTAGTTCTCATGTAATTCTCTCACATCTGTAATTATACATCACTGTACAATCATGCATGTATAGTATGTTCAGTGAAGATGCTCAAACATACACCAAATAGGTAGCACAAATAATTACAAATTTTATCAATATGACTACTAGCATGCGATTTATTGTGCATGAATTACATACATACAAAACATATTTTAAAAAATGTATCACCACCCAGGTGACATATCTCATACTATTAGAGTTATCTTTAACACAAATATTGTAGTTATCGTTTACAAATGGTCCATGCATATAAAGGTAATCTGAAACAGTATATAGCGTGTAATAATATTTCAATTTTACAGGAATCCGGTAGACTTGAGGAAGCATCTTTTGATAAAATTTGAGTAAAATTAAGAAGTAGTCTTTCTTGGGAACACTTGGTGGTGAAGGTCAAAGAAAGTTTATATTTGTGCTTCAAAAAGTTATACTTGAGTATGAAATGTAAACGTTTCCACCAAAATTTTGATCATTCAATACCCATATTCCCCATGCCCACATTTGCAGATGGTGATGGACAAGGCTTTTATGTTCCAGGTTTCCCAATAATATCGGGGGCTCTTGAGTATGCTTGGAACATCCATTGTCCCAGAAAAGACTAGGAATTCAATTCCTTCTGTGTCAATCTAGTGAACCAGGGGAACTGGAAAAAGTACAGCTCCCATGTCCCCCAATGGAAATCTTAAGACTGATGGTCTCCACTGTTCTGAGGCCTCCACAAAGTCCATCCCGACTTCACAAGGGGGAATTTGGAAAGAGCAGGTGTTGGGGAGCTTCCAGGAATGAATGATGCTAAATTGAACTCATTAGAAAATGACCCTGAATCCTGTTGGGTGTTTGGAATTGGTTCAAGGAGTAATTCCCTGAGTTTGCCATTCTAATCCTATTCACCTTACAAGGTTTGTTTCATCATCACTACTGAAAATGGCAGCTATTTCCATGAGTGATGGTTCTTTAAAAACCATAGCACTGAATGTGTTTCTAATTGTACATTTAGTATGGGCTGATTATGAATAGCCATTTGTCATAGAGTAACATATCATCATGAATATATAATCACATGGTTAGCTGGAGCATCTGTCCACGGTGTTGGGAAGGATTCCATCACAATCCATTTCCCCAGGTTTTCTTTTAGTAGTGGGGTTGTGGTAAATTGGAGCAGATGCTACAGAACAGGTATCTATGAATGGAATATACATTTTTCTATGTTAAATAGTCCCCAATTGCCAGCAAATGTTTAAACGGGTAATGTAGGGGTGAAAACACAACTTACAAGCTTTACCTACACTCAGTGTTGCACGCTAAATAGCTGCCTACTATCTGGTAGCAGTGAAGTTTTGCTAACATTGAACTTTTTGTAATTCATCAAGCCTTTTGGATCTGGCTGATTTTGGTAATGAAAGCAATTGCGACACAGTTGGAAGAATAACTCCAGAACCCCTGAATTGATTTCAGAAAGATGCTAGAAGTATCGAGAGATGAGATTCCCCAGTCTACCCTTTTCCATTTTCTTCGCCGAATTATTTAAGGCTTGTATCTTATTAAAACTAGATGACAGTTTAGTCATCAGGCCAGAGTTTCCTAAAAGTGCCATTTTGGAACTGTCTGGAGAACAATAATGGTTTGAGGGCAAATTGGTATGAAGCAAGACAAAGTGTTGGGATGGGAGAATCCAAGACAGATGTAGTTTGAAGCAGTACTTTCCCGCACAAATGGAGAGAGTAAACCATGATTTTCCTGAGGCATTTCAAAGGAGTCTGGAAAGCACACTCAGGCTGTGTAAGGTGCCAGACAGGCAAGCAGCTTACTCACTGCTGCTACCCTGACCAGCTCTTTGTCCACTTCTCTCAGAGCCATCTTATAATTCAATTCAATAGAAGCTTTTTAAACAAATGCTCAGCATTTCTTTAAAATGTGGGGATTTTTCCTACATGTCAGTCTCCTTCTGTTTGAGAGCTGGGCTGGGCGAGAGATCGTTGTTACTAGAGCAGTGTAAAAGAGATCTTTTTTTTTTAAAAGGTAAAAACTGTCTTGACTAGGAATGGATTTTCCTGTACTGTATTACAAGGAACTAGCAGCAGTTGTTAACTAAGGATGGTTGCCTTGGTTGAATCTTAGCACATGACCTTCCCATCCTTCAAATAGTTGAAACCCATATAATTTGAGGCCCTAGACATGTGCCTAGTGTGTCTGTTGGTTAATCCAAGACTGTGTCTCCAGAGAGTTTGAGAGCTGGACCTGGGTGGAGTGCAAAGCAGCAAAGTAGGGAATGTAAACTTGAAATCTCTGAACCAGCGCCTTCACTTGTTGCAGCATTTATGCATGAGCTCACCTTTCGATGAATCACTAAGAGGCAGAAGGATATGGTTGAACAGGCTAGAAAAGACAAAGCCAAGTGTACTTATTTCTATGACCTCCTAGACCAAATCATACCGGTTCACATGCCAGCATTAGAGTGACCACTTACAAAATCAGCCAAAGGAAAAACATCACCAAAAAAGAGGACACCAATTTGCATAAAAATGGCACATGCTAAGAATAATAATAATAATAATAATAAATTTATTTATTTATTTATTTATTTATAACCCGTCTCTCCCTCCAGATCGAGGCAGGGAACAACAACAAATATAAAACACAAGAACCACAAAGTAGATTGAATATTAAAACAAATAACAGATAGATGATAGATAGATGCAAATTTAGAAATGATTGCTATAATTTAACTAGAAATACTGTACACTTCACCATAGTGAAGAAGACAGTAAAGTCTTTGGGACTGCTGTCTAGGTGCTAACTGTAGATGGTCAACTTCAAGGCCCTGCTCCCTCTTCTTACTTTTTTTAAAATCTGTAAACTTGACAGGGACAGTGTGAGGTTTTCTGGCCTACTACTGCTGCCCCTGTCTCGCCTTTAGTATTTAGTAGGCTGACCATATGAAAAGGAGGACAGGGCTCATATAACTTTAGCAGTTGTAGAGAAAAGGGAATTTCAGCCAGTGTCATTTGTATGCAATTAGTTCCTGGTGAAATTCCCTCTTCATCACAACAGTTAAAGTTGCAGGGGGCCTCCCTTCTTTTGTATATGGTCACTCTAGTATAGTGCCTGCACCTTTAACTGTTGTGATGAAGAGGGAATTTCACTAGGAACTAATTGCATACAAATGACACTGGCTGAAATTCCCTTTTCTCTACAACTGTTAAAGTTACATGAGCCCTGTCCTCCTTTTCATATGGTCAGCCTAGTATTTAGGACCCACAGCACCACAGCATAGCAACCTGGCCCTCAGTTTACCCCTTTTCCACTGCCACCAGTACCCTCCTCAGGTGCACCTCAAAGACCA
This sequence comes from Anniella stebbinsi, assembly GCA_029215795.1. Classification (NCBI taxonomy): domain Eukaryota; kingdom Metazoa; phylum Chordata; class Lepidosauria; order Squamata; family Anniellidae; genus Anniella; species Anniella stebbinsi. Next base: position 189,368,608 of record JARDYH010000002.1, read on the forward strand.
TACCAGTATGAATTAAATGGAATTTATTAACAAGATGTAATTTCAGATATGAAAGCTTAATGGTTTCCTCAGGTAAAAAGCATGGTGGTTACAAAGGCACAATGCGTAGTGGTTTCAGTTCAATACTTTTTCTTAGAACATTTCAAATATCACTTTAGTTGTTAACCTGCCTGCTCTACCCTTTTTAGTCTACTTTAGAGTGACCAGATAAAATCCAGGTCAGGGCTCATGTAACTTTAACAGTTGTAGAGAAAAGGGAATTTCAGCCAGTGTCATTTGTATGCAATTAGTTCCTGGTGAAATTCCTTCTTCATCACAACAGTTAAAGGTGCAAGCACTATACTAGAGTGACCATATACAAAAGAAGGCAGGGCCCCTGCAACTTTAACTGTTGTTTAACTTGTTTAACTAATTGCATACAAATGACACTGGCTGAAATTCCCTTTTCTCTACAACTGTTAAAGTTACATGAGCCCTGACCTGGATTTTATCTGGTCACTCTAGTAGAACACCTCCTTTGATCTATTCCACCAAAACAATAAACCATGTTGTTCTTCCTCAAACTATCCTGATAGACCTAACCCAAAATCACTCTGATCACCTCCTGATCTTACTCATCTCTCTCCCAACACTTCAATTTATCTTCACCCAATCAGCTAACTCTTCCCATTCTCTCTCTGTCAACCAATCCAGGCATCTCAAACAGCCAGCCAATCAGCACTCACCTTCCATTCAGGGACACAGACAGCCAGTCCAGGTACTTCCCCACAACTATCCAATCACTCTATACTTACCAAGACCTATAACTACAAACAGTAAGTACATTTCGGCCTAGTCATTTACCTTAACATTCTTAAATCTTTTAAAGGCATATATAAATAAATGCATACCATAAGCAACAAACCTTGCAGTACAATTGTAATATAAAGCAGTAGAACATCACAGACAGCCCTTCAAATAGAAGACTCCTTCAAGTGGAGGATTGTCATCTGATAGACCTTCTAACAGAGGAGACTCCTCTATAAACGAGGACACGTGGCCATCTTAGCTGGCATTTCAGTTTCTCTTGTCAGCCATTCATGAAACTTCACCCACTGTGTAAAATGCTCCAAGGGAACCACATATTTAGTCAGCTTAATGGTGAGATTTGAACCTTATCCTGACAAAAACAAGGGATGTCATGGCTTCAGCATTATTCTACATGGAGTTTTTGGTTTACAGAAACCTATTCTCAGCTCTTTTAGTACTGCTTATGCTTGGCCAGAGATATTGCTATTTGCTTTGCTTCTACTGATTTTGAAAATGTGTATGCTAATGTACTTAAACACCACAGCCACTTGAATGCCCTTTTTTTTTTTTGGCAGACTTAAATAGCAGGGTACACATGCTGATTTTTCTACACGTGCTAGCAACAGATTCTGCATAGCAACACTCAACAGCTGTGTGCGCTGCATATCTAAAGTGGTTCGAAGTATAATTTAGTTGTCAAAAGAATATAATAAAGAAATGGTGACGCTCCCTGTTTGGTGTCTATCTTTATCCAAGGTGAAATTCTGCAGATTTTTTGTCCAAGAATACATAGCTGCACATTAAAAGGATCTGTGTCATCAACTTCAGAACTGTAGGACTGGATCAGTACCATTCAAGAAAGCAGCTTTTTGCATGAAATAAATGTGTCTTTGGAATGTGGTGAGGACAATAGGGCAGTTCCATTGTGAAGAGTGGGCTTACACCTGAAATTCCTTTAATCTTTGGAATGTGGTGAGTGCTTGTCCTTGACACAAAATGCTGATACAGGCTGTACAAACTTCATTGGTATTTAATTTCAGCCTGTTTATGAAAAATATTCTTGTTATATTGACTCAGTCTATTTCACATGCGCTAGTTTTTAGGTTAAAGTAAATTAGGGAAACTTTCTTGCTCTTTTGCCTCATCGTCATATCCTGCTTTGACTGTGCATTTGCAAATTTGGTTAATAGTGCTTATACTAACTAAATACCTTAGTGCAAGTTCCCTGACCTGTGTCCTCTATTTTGAGCTACAACTCCTAGCATTCTTGATCATTGGTCATGTTGGGTAGTGCTAATGGGAGTTGAAGTCCAAAACATCTGGAAGGCATGAAGTTGGGGGAAACTGCTTAGACAGTGCCTTCTTCCATTTAAGCTGCAAACTTAAATGCAACTTCTAAGTAGGCACGTGTAGAACTGCACTGTTAATCTCCACATTGTTGAGATCTATAGATGCCGGTTCTAAATTTAATTCCTGTGTGAGATTAATCTTGTTCAGTGTGTTGAGTAGAATCTTCTCTGTCATGGAATCACATGAATCTAGAACTCAGGGGTGTAATTTGCGTTATGTATCAAATTTCCTGCGATTATTTCTCAGAAGCACATTTTTACTACTGGTCTTTGAAAAGATGAGATGAGCACCATGAGTTGAAAAGCATTGATCACGTGCGCTACATCTCTTCTAAGCTCTAAAAAGTAATCACAACAAAACTAATTTTTGTAATTGAAGATTGGCTATAACCAAGAGTGGGCTTTTGAACCTTGCTTTGAATTTTGCCTCCAGCCTCCAAATATATGTCTGAGCTAGAATATACACACCCACACACCCACCCCGAGGCACATCAGAGTCCACTCCATAGTTTGGGAGGTACAACTTGTTGGGCACTTTGAGATATATAGATAATATAGATATTAGTCTGTTAATTACACTGCAATATGGCAAAGTTATTTATTCACCTGGGGAAGAACTGTGCACACATCTGGAGTATCATTGATGCTTATACTGAAGTAATATGCATGGCTGAACAAGCCAGCCATTTTTTAATTTAAAACACTGATTACTGGTTTGGCCGTGCAAGTGGCTGCAGTAAAAATTTCAAAGACGTATTTGCATATTTGCACAGTTCTTATATAAATGCACACATGGCTTTGTAAAATCAAAGTCTTGGTCTTTACTGCTTCCAGCTCTATGTTTTATAGTTTTAACCACAATTTTAACTTGATTTGATGTTATTATTGTGAAACGTTTTGAGCATTTCTGGACTGGAAAGGCAAGCTATAGATGTTTCAAATAGAGTTTGCAAAAATTTGATATGGAAATATTATGCAAATTTAACAGCACTTCCTAGAAAGTAAATGCAAAGTCCATTTAATTCTATGGAGGGTGGTTTTCCCCTTCAGATCACACAAGACAGCATGCAGAACTACTGTGTGGAGTGAAGGTGTGGTAAGACCTATCTTGGAAATACAGTGGCTGAGTGGCTTGACCAAGGGACAGCCTTCACCAGCCTAGTGCCTTCCAGTTGTTTGGACTACAACTCCCATGATTACTGAGCATTGATCATGCTGTCTTGAGCTGTGGTCCAAAACATTTGGAGGGCATCAGATTGGGGAAGGTTGGTCTAGGATATAACATTCTTTTTAAAGGCACTAGGTATTTCAAAAGCAAAAATAAAGTATTCTGATGTTGCAGGAATTTAGGAGGGGGGTAACAGCTACTAATTTCTCTATTCTCTGCTGTGTTACATACCTAGTAGTGACTCTTATATATAAATGCTGGATATTCTCTTTTATCAGGATGCTTTTTTAAAACTTTACTAGCATTATTATTTGTTGCAAAGTGTTATCTGCTCACTGGTATCTCAATGAAAAAATATATATGAATGATCTCAGCATACATAACGTCTTACTACTTTACAGTAGTAGAATAGACAGAAGAGCTGTGTTTTGTTTTTGTTTTGCAAAGTCTTGCTTTGATTTTGATTCTTACAGCAGTGTAAAATCAAAAGAATAGAAATAGAAACCATCAGTTGTGGGGGAAAACAATGCCTTGTTTATTTATTTATTTAAAGGATTTTTTTTGCCCCATTCTTCTAGGGGAAAAGGCTTCCAGAGCATCTTATATAAGATCAGTCACAAGCAAGATATTCCTGCCCGCAGCCTCACAATCTAAAAGACATGAGACAAAAGGAAAAAGAGGGGCAAATAGCAAACCTGGGCACCAGTTCTTAAAGTCATACTATTTCTATAATGACCAGCTTAAATGGAAACCGTTCCAGGAGAGAAGGTGCCAAATGGAGCTGGACTTTCAGCCTATCTGATGAATGGGCCTGCTTACCATTTCTCCTTCTGCTGCAGTCAGGTGGAATTGCTGCTGCTAGGTGACAGCTAAGGGGGAGGAGGATCCAATATTTATGTTTGTATTCCCACATGCCTAAATACACATAACTCTTAATTGCAGATATTTCCCACTAGGGACATGCAGAACCTGCCTCTTTATTTCCATGGAGATGTGATGGTGTCAAATAGCCACAAAAACTTCAAGTAGAATATGTCTACTTCTGCATATTTCCCTCCCCATCCTCTAGAAAAAGCTGTTTTCCCCTGACCCTTTCTTCCTTTTTTGCTTGTGCAACAGCAAGTGCATCCAGCTGCCTGTTCTGAAGTGCTCAGCATTAATTTCACAATAATCATAATCATGGCTATGCTCTTAGATGCAGCACTTGACCAGCATGCCCAATTAGCAGCTGTTGCCCAAAACCCATTTTACCAGCTTAGGCTGATCAGTTAACAAGGCCTTTTCTGGATAGGAATAACCTAACCACAATAATTTATGACTTCAAGCACAATCCTATGCATTGTTCAGACAGGAAAAAGTCCTACATCTCCTAGCATCACTCCAGCCAGTCATGTAATATGCTCTGCCTGGGGATACTTTTGAAGGGTACTGGATAGTAAAGATGGCTCCAAATGTGGGTGCCAACTGGAGCTGGCTATATGGAGTGTAGAATGTTGCCTTTCAGTTGGTCTCTGGGCCCAATTCAAAGTGCTTTTGAAACTTTAAGAATGTTTAAGCGTTTAATATTATGTGCACTTCTTTGGAAGTTAGCCCCCATTGAACACAATGGACCTTACTTCTGAGTAAATATGCATAGGATTGCACAGTATAGCCCCCAAATACCTAGCTACGGGATATGTTAAAAGACTCCCTTTCCTCATGCAATGCATTAAGGTCAGTCTCAGAGTTTTTGATCCATGTACTCCCACTGTCAGATTTATGGTGGATAACCATGCTAGAGAGGGTGCCTTTTCAACCATGGCACCTTCATTCTTCGGAAGGTGAGCATCACTCCATCGCTATTGCTCTTTAGGACCCAGGTGAAGAATGTTTTCTTTCAGACTGCTTTTCTGAGCATGTGTATTATTAGGTGATTGCTGCTCTTGATGTTATTTATTCTGCTGCTTAAGCTAGTTAGTGTGTTTATTGGTTTTTATTAATTTTAGTTTGATTGTATATTGCAGTTTTGAATATTTTTTCTTGACTGAATTGTGGATCTATACTTTGAAAGGTGTGATATGCCAATAATTAAAAAAAATCCAATTCCTGTAGAAGGGCTGCAAACAGCAGCATGAAACCATATCTATTTTTTGGTCTCCCTGTGCACAGCATGCATAATAGTTTGCACATCCAGGTGCCACTGCTTCTTTTCTCCTGGTGGAAATTAAGTCAGCTAAAATTGAACATATGGAGAATCTGTGATATTATTTACCCACTCCAGTGGAACTTCAGTATCTAAGTCTGAAGTGGATTTTTAAAATGCAAATATGCATTTTAAAGCACAACAATTTCCTAAGTAATGCATTCAACGTTCTTCAAATATTCTCCAAATACTTATCTTTAAGGAGTCAAAGTTTGTAAAAGTTATGTATTTGACTATGTAATTTTTGTAAAACAGACTTTCAAGTCATTTCTAGGCAATGGCAATAGAGATTCCTTCATTGGCAGTACTTAATTTCGAGAGAGAGAGGTACTTTGCTATTAAATTCTCCTGGTTGAGCTATATTTATTCCTGAAAATGCACCTTCCCTTCTTTTCTGACTCCATATAAGTGTAATATACCCAGATATTGTATTGCTGTTATGCAGGAGCAAGTTAACTATTTGCTTCTTTTCACTGTTTTGTTACGAACAACAGCCCAGTTGATCAGAAAGTTTCATTCTAAATTAGTAACAATTGTTGATGTTGTTGTGACTCATTTCTTACTCCAGGAGGGAAAATGTTTTGTCATTTTGCTTTGTATGCATGTAACTTAATCATTACCATCTATTTATTTTTTAGTAGAGGACGGGGTTTGTGAGGAAACAGGAAAAATCAGTATCAGGACTGCACATAGTCTGTATTTAAGGAGGCATAGTTGTGCCTCCTTAGTTAAGGGGCAACAGGAAAAAGCATTCTACCACATTTGGGGGGGGGCATTCTAACATGCATAAAATTGAAAATGTTTCACTAATCTTCTTGAAATTTACATGTGCCAGAAAGAAATGTTGGTATTACACAACTGAAAATTTCAAGAAGATTGGTGAAAGATTGAGGAAGGAGGGCAGTTTGAAGTAGAAAAGAAAAACAAATTTTTCTGAATCAAAATGGTTCTGATAATTTTGACTGGCGATTATTTGTGCGTACGATTTTTGAAGAAATTAGACTAGGGTAACCAGATAAAATCCAGGTCAGGGCTCATGTAACTTTAACAGTTGTAGAGAAAAGGGCATTTCAGCCAGTGTCATTTGTATGCAATTAGTTCCTGGTGAAATTCCCTCTTCATCACAACAGTTAAAGTTGCAGGGGCCCTGCCTTCTTTTGTATATGGTCACTCTAGTATAGTGCCTGCAACTTTAACTGTTGTGATGAAGAGGGAATTTCACCAGGAACTAATTGCATGCAAATGACACTGGCTGAAATTCCCTTTACTCTACAACTGTTAAAGTTACATGAGCCCTGACCTGGATTTTATCTGGTCACCCTAAATTAGACCCTTACTAATTAATCCAGTGGTGGTGTCTTCTTCCTCATTCATTGTAGTTGGGTGGAATGTCTTTTTAAAAGTTCCCTTCAGTTGATCTTTAATTAATATTTGTTTGTCCCATTACAGTGCATATAGTGGCCATTTTGTCCATGATCAGTAGCATCCCTCCCCCTCCCCCTCCCTCATCAGCTAGATTAGAACCTTGAGAGAAAATGGCTGCCTCCTCTAGCAAAGATGTAATCAGTGTCTTCTCAGAAGTAAGTTCCATTGAGTGTAATGGTCTTACTCCCAGGTAAGGGTGCAGAGGATTGCAGCATTTTTAAAACTGCCTGGAACCTTGGGGAGGGGGAGAAAGGGACACCTTACTGAGTATTTCCTCCTTTCCAGCAAACAACTCTTGTGTGTGTGTGTGTGTGCTCTCTTACTCTTTGTGTAATCATTGCTCCTGCTTGATTTTTAATTCAATCCTATGCATGTTTACTCAGGAGTATGTTCCATTGGATGCAGTGGGTTTTACTCCCAGATAAGTGTGTAGCGGATTGCAGCCTTTTTTAAAAAAATGCAATGGGGGGGAGTTGGGAGGACTGAAACAAAAGCATTTCCTGATCAGCCCAATTGTCCATCTTACAATTAACAACTTGCTTGCTTGGTCTGTGTGTGTGTGTTTGTGTTCTTTTATTGTTCATTTGATCATTGCTGCTGCTTGATTTTCACTTCAATCCTAGGCAAGTCTACTCAGAAGTAAGTTCTATTCAGTGCAGTGAGTCTCACTCCCATGCACTAGCTTGAAGGGGTGTGTGGATTTTGTTGTAAATTTTCTCTGGAAGCTCTGTGTATTTAGGGGCCATGGCTTTTTGTGAGAGAATGGTTTAAGCTTCCTTCCCCTGCTTTCTTTGTCCCAAAATCCCCCCACCCCCTGGTTAAAAAATAAACAACAACAACAACCAACAACGCTTCATTGAGTCCAATGAATCCCTGATTCCTTGTTGCCTGGTTAGCCCCACTGTATTCAATGATGCTTACTCTCTTGTAAGTCTACTTCAAATCAGAGCCTTAATTTGCCTTTACTAAGTTGTAATTTCTAGGGCGATTCATTGGGATTTACTTGAGAGTATACACATGCAGAGGATTGTGCTATAAATAAATATGATTCCCAGCCTGTGGTTATCCCACTCAAGGAGGTTTCATTAGTAATTTTTGGTTCCTATATTTGTCCTGCAATCATATGTAGGTGTACTTGAAAGTAGCTCCCATTGAGTTCAATGGGATTTACTCCCAGGTAAAGCTTTGTTTTCCCTTCCCCACTACACACACACTGCTGTTGTACTCCTCTTGATCTATTTTGTGGTATTAAGGGAAATATGCAGTGAAAATATGGGAGAACTGGGCTGCCTCTACAAGAGGCATTTAAAGCTCTTTCAAGGCACATTAAAAAATTTACCTCTACAAGAACGGAGCACAAATCGGGCGTAGAGGTGCGTTTTCTCTCAGATTATGCGCATTATTGAATGCGCGTTAAATAGCGAGTTTTATTTTGCTCCTGCCGTTAAAGCGCATTTTGACTATGTGAACAAGCGATTCTCCGCATTAACTACTTGTAAAGCACATTTGAAACAACCAGTAAGGTCACCTGTTGAGTGCTCAATTACCTCCTGCATACAAGCATTTACGATAAAGCGCTTCAGCGATTATGCGCATAATCGGCTAACCAGGCGTCAAACGGAATCCATCTAGAGGGGGTCTTGGAGAGTGATAAGCAAGACTTCCCTTTTTTCATCAGTCATTCCCATCAATCACTGGCAGCATGGCTAATGGTCAGGAATGCTGTAATCCAAAACATTTGGAGGGCACCAGGTTGGGGAGGGCTGTTTTAGGAACATAATGCAGCCTTTCTGTTCCTAAAGTTGTTTTATTCATAACTTACTATGCTGATAAAGTTATCATTATACTTTAAAACTTTTAAAAGTAAACTTTGTAAGTAAATTTGTAATTGTTGTCTGAATAGATTAGAACTACATTAAATGACTGCTACAGCATCAAAAACAGGACTCAGTAGAACAAAACCCAAACTGTCAGGAGTGCACAATGGTGACTCTACTCACGTGTTGGGAAACTGAGCATAAATGTCTATCAGTAAAATATACTTTAGATCAATAATTTTAATAAGGAATGAAAGAACTAACTATGCTGGGAATCTTACACAGAAAATTGAAAGGAAAAAAAAATCCCCCATGGCTTCATTATTTCCAGACAGTTTAAATCTTTAGTCATTATTTAAAAGTGTTCTTTTAAGTCTTTAGAAATATTTTGGGGGGAGTAAAGGCTGGGTAACAATATATAAATACTTTCTCTTAAATTCTAAAAGAAAATGTTTTATAATCTAAACCTGTTCAATTTTTGACACCCCCCAAAAAGAAAACAGTCTTGGGGGAAAGGGTGGGCTTTCCCCTTTCTCTAGGACTGAGTTCCCCAACCTGGTGCCCTTCAGAGGTGTTGGGTTGCAGCTCTCAACATGAGATGCTCTAAAAAAGAGAAGTAGGTGGCTCTGAGTTGTTCATCATCAGTTTTCCACAACCCCACAGTCACCTCTGCATATCATATTGCATATCATAACCTGTTGTCCTCTAGATGCTTGAGATTACAAGTTGTCTAATGGTCTATTGACTGTCAATAAAGATTGATTGATTGACTTGCAACGATGGGAGTTGTAGTCCAACACCATTGGAGGGCATCAGGTTGGGGAAGGGCTGCTCTAAACAAAAAAATAGAAGTAGGTGGCCCTAAGTTGTTCATCATGAGTTTTCCACAACCCCATAGTCACCTCTGCATATCATATTCTCCATCCTGTCCTCATTGTTTATCTGCTTTAGGAGGATGAGAATTTCACTTGCACTTTCTGCCTCCATAGCCTTAACTCCCAATTTCAGAGACTGATTGACCACTATATTTAGGGTTTAGAAGCAATAATGATGCAAGTATTTTAAGTTCATAAGAAAAGCCCTGCTGAAGCAGACCAAAGGTCCACCTAGTTCTACACCCTGTTTCCAGTACTGGGCAACCAAATGCATCTGGTACAAGAATGACATTAAAGCAACCACCCTCTCTGCTGTTTGCTCCAAGTATTTGGAGCCATAGAGCTTCTGAATCTGGAGGTTCCATGTTTTTCATCATAGCTAATAGCCATTGATAGACCTATTCTCCATGGATTTGCCTAACTTCCTTTCAGAGTGATCAAAGCCTGTGGCATAGCCTGTGGCATTAAAGCCATAGCTTCTAAATTTCCAAGTAGGCTGTGAAGAACTTCAGAAAGACTTCTCAACAACTGTAAATTGGGAACAAAATAGTAAATTCAATGAGGAACCACAGCTCAATGATAGAGCACATACTTTGAATGACAGAAGGCCCCACGTTAAATCCTTGAATTGGGAATCTATAATATATATTGCCCAATAATGACCCATTAACACATATCATACACACGCACACACATATATACCCAATCTGAATAAATTGTTAGTTGAAGCTGCATTTAAACAAGAAGTTTGCAACTCACAATCATAGAAATGCAAATCAACATTTTGCATTACCTGCAGTTACCTCCAAGAAACACCTTTTTTCAAGAGCAGTTACCAACAAAACTTATTGCATTAGACAATCATTACCATGCACTTCTACAAATTTGGTTTATTAATTGAATGTATAAAAGGATGCCATATGCAATATGTAGAGAAAGCATTATATCAATCAAACCTCTGTTTTTTCTCTTATGGAACCTTCATGTCCAAGCATTCCAAACTGCTGCTCCTGATACTCATTTAACAGCACAGCTACTGATGAGGGCGGAAGTCAAAACGCTTAGCTTAAAAAATATTTTTTAAATACTCTGTTGTTAGTCTTTCTTTCTTACACATTTTACTTTAAGACTCACAGCATCCACAGTGGATCCACATCCTCCTTGTTGTCTTGCTGTTGTCCTGCTTTTCATCAACATCTCTGTCTCTCAATCTGTATGTATGTATGTATGTATGTGTATATATGTGTGTGTGTATTTATTTATTGTAGGCATAATACCCCCCCCCCCCCATAAAATGGATTGGGATCACAGCGGAGATAAAGTGTAAAGCTTTGGTTCCCAAGGGCAGGAGGGTGGGGACAGAGAACCAGGTGGGAGAGGGAATGAAATTGAATGTCTGGAATTCTGAACAGCAGTGCTCCACAAACAAAGCAACATTTTGTTGCAGACCCACATCTATAGTATAGTGGCTGATGGGAGTGTTTGAGGCTTATAAATATTAGCCTGTCCTCAGTTTGAGAGAGCCAAAAAATCAACTGCAGGCCTTTGATTTGGCTGATATACTCAGTAACAGAATGGCCTGACAAAGGAGCAAGCTATTTCAAAAGCCACATCAGTTGTTGACTAGCTTATGCCTGACAGCATAAATGTTTATAACACTTGTAAATGTATGCCATATCTAACTGTGAAATGTATAAATACCGAATAAATGTCCAATCCCATTGTGAAATCTACCCGGTCTTTAGTCCCATCCAATTTTTCCTTTGTAAGTTCTACTAAAAATCAAAATATCGTATCCTACCACTTCAGGAGGGAAAGTTCCCTGATGCGTCTTTGTAAACGGTTTCTTTAATATAACTTTGGTCCATATTTTCTTTGGCTCAGAATCAAAGGATAATAGAGTTGGTCCGGGTCGCAGCATGTTCCAGAGGTATATCTTTATAATGAAATAATAAGATCAGTTCTAAAAATTCAAATGCAGAATAAATATTTAATTTATATTGTGGTCTTTGTATTTTGTTACTTGCTGTGGAGTTGCTGGAGTTTTAGGATTCGATCTAGAATGAGTTACTCATGCTTTGGTCCTATTGAAATTGGTGAATAACTTAAGTCCCATTGATTTCAATCAATTGAAAGTGTCACTAACTTCATCTGGATCCAACCCTGCATTTGCACAAATGGTCAGGAGCATCTGTGATGAAGCTGTTTCCCAAAATTGATCATGAGGAGAGCTATTTATGTATCGCATTGCATTCTTTTGAAATATTTGTATTTTATTTTATATTTTTAACTGTTTGTATGCATCTTAGTATTTTAACTCTTTGTAATCTATTACATTGGTTATTGGGTAGATTAAAAATATAATAAATAAATGTTTACCTTTCTAGTAATATTTTATTAGCTGAATGTGTTAGTTGAGCCCACAAATCACAGCATACTGGCTGGTCACTTGTAGAGATGATGTTTAAACCTCTTTTGCAATTATGTGGATGTATAATTTCCCATTGAAATTAGCTTAGCATTGGCAGTGTTGTCATGAAATTCTCTCCCCCACGCCCACCCACCCTCAACTAGCATTTACAGCTTTGGAGTCTTTCCATTTTCCAATCTTATTTTCCATTTATCCACACTTCTTAATACTGGGAGCTCATTGTGTGTGTGTTACCAACAAACCTATTCTGTACTAGAGGAAGATGCAGTTCACATGACCCTTATTTTGAGGTTAAAATTGGCTTCTGATGAACACATGGTGTAGATCTGTGGTCATGATGTATCACATTTGCCAAATAAGCGGTGTTGTAGTGGAGCCAGGGCTCACAGGGTCTAAGCATTGGAATGTTTTTACAAGCATAGATGATGATGCCATCAAACTTTCCTGTTCCCTCTGAGCTTAGCTGCAGTTGACATAGTAGTTGTGTTGGGGAATGGATTTTCCCAGCAACAATATATTGTGAGCTATCTCTGTTGTAATGCAAAGTACATGGGGATGGTTTGGACTTGAATGGGCAGTTGACCCATGAGCTTTACAAAAGACTGGCTCCTGATGAAGAAGAAAACTGCTAGAACTGGTTTGTTGATATGGATCAACACATCTGGCTGCATTTTTGGAGTCTCCCTGGGGGGAATGTCTGGGGACTGTTATGATGAGCATCTGCACTTCAGAATTGACCACAGCACTTCTGTCAGATTAATTGGTTCATGTTTTTTTCATGAAAAGATATACACCCATATCCAGTGAAGGTGATGGATGCAAGAAGCTAGATTTTACACACATACTCCTATTGGGTCATCCCTCACATGTGCAAAGGGGTCCTGTGAATGTTGATGCTGGATCCAACAGTGAAAGCTCTGCTCCAGATTCCAAACACCTGGAATGGAGATTGTTCAGGCAGCACTCTCAGGAATCCCTGTTATCTCTTTGGCAAGTAGGGATGCTGGCAAAGTTCTGAGCCAGGCTGAGAAAAGCACTTCAGGAGCTCGGAAAAACTCGCCTCAAGAGATGAGCCAAGCCTGTATCAGCCAGGGATGCGAAAGAGGGGGCTGGCAACCAGATGTGACAGCATTTGGGTTGCCAAAGCCACCATGAGCCTCTTAAAATATGAGCTATGTAATGTAATGGAGTAGGATATTACATAGGGCTGAATTTAAGAAGTTCTGAACAGGAGCCAAGGAGGCTATTAGTATAGAATGAGAATGGGAAAAACACACCATGGGGCCAAATCAGAGGTGGGAAACAGCTGTTTCCCCATAAGTAATCCACATTCATATGGGTGCAGGAAAAGACTCTAAAGACAGAGAGCCTATCTACAGTACTGCTTTAAAATGGTTTATAACAGTTTTAAACCGGTTAATAACGGTTATTAACCGGTTTAAAAACGTTATAAACCAATTTAAAGCAGTAGTGTAGATAGGCTCAGGGTTAATTTTTCATATTGCCTTTGAAAAATTACCTGAGATCTTCTGTCCCCCACCCCCAAAGAACTCAATTAATTTCTGGGTTAATCCAAGGTGAGTTTGGGAAGCTGAAATCCCTTCAGGAGACAAAAAGATGCTGGAATCAGACACCCAACATATATTGATCATAGCCATAGTAGACATTTGTGTATTTGTAAATCTTGTGCTTTTCCCCCTTCTCTCTCAAACATATGCAGTGATAGTGGAAATGTATGGAGATAATGGCTATAATCTAACATGCAGCTAAGCATGTTTAAACCCATGGATTTTCAATGGGTTTAAGAATACCGATGTTCAAATGGATAGACATAATCTTTGGATGGTTAATAAATATTATGCTTCTAATTTTTTACCATTTGCATGATAAATTTGATTAGTTCCACCAAGACAGAATTTGGTTAAATATCTGTAGAGACTCTGCATTAGCAGTCTCCGCTTCATGGTATTTGTTTTAGCCATGTTTATTTTAAAATAAAGACATCATAGCTGCAGAAGGAAAACATTAATTTTATTTTCTTATCCAAGTGTGTTCTTGAAAAATGTGGCTCTTGAAATAGCATGTTCAGAAGGGGGAAATGGTGGGGGTGACTTTGAAAATCTGTTTATAATATAATGTTCCTCTGAGTAATAACACTTGCAAGTGTTTGCTTATTATACCATAAACATGACCTTTATAAAAATATTAAGAAAAACCAACTGTGGAACTTGCCAGGTCAAAGCTTTTTAAATGTCAAAAAGGTATAATGTCTTTACATTAATGTGGCATTACAGTGACTCAAGTATTGTGAGCTACATTTCCTGGGATTTAAGGTTTATTTAATACAGAGGATGATTTGTACCGATCGACATTTTGGATTATTCATTTTCAACTACTTTGTCCCAGATATAAACATCTTTATTTAATGCTAGTGAAATGGCCATCATGGAACAAAAGAGGTGGGACAGAATCACATTGCCTCCTCACCACACACACACACACCTCCTAGAGTCCCTCTCAGCTGTGTGCCAGCTGCACAATGCCAGCCAGGGATTGTTGTGGGGACACAACTTTTGCTATCACCACAAATGCGTTCACTAAGTGCAGCACTTTCAGTACAAATAAATAAAGCTTATTTCCCAGTAAAGATTCTTAGGATTGTGGTGGCCATTGTCTTGTGGGAGAGCACATGCTTTGCATGGAGAACATTCTGTATTCAACTGGCATCCCCATTTGAACAGATTAGGTAGCAGGTGATCATGGAAATGATGACTGCCTGAGACCCATTTTTACTTATTACACTTCTATCCGCACTTTAGTTCTAAGAGCTCATGGTGATGCCCACAAGTTCTTCCAGGTAGATTAATCTTGTGTGAGAGTAAAAACATCATGGCTAAGTGGGGATTTGAACCCAGGTTTCCTTGGTCCTAGTGCAGTACTCTTCTCCATTACAAAGGGTCTGGCTTCTGGAGAGCCACTGCTCATCAAAATAGACAATGCTAAGCTAGATGGGCCAATGGTCTGATTGGGGATATAATGTCAAATGTTTTAATGTATTAACATTAACAGCCATTAATACGTCTAAGGTACTGGTACTAACAATTTATTCATTAAATTTGTATCCTTTCGATCAAAAATGTATAGTGCTATCATTTTAGAACAGAGGTGTTGAACCTCAGGATCATGGGCCAAGTCCAGCCCATCCCGGTTTCACCCCCTTTTCCTGACCTTGTTGGATGGTTCCTTGGTGTTTGCACTATTTGCCCCCCACACTTAAGGGTTACTGGCAATAAGAGCTCTAAACAAAAATATGCTGGTATTTTGGCCCCATGTCTTGTATTCCCTACCCACCAGTGGGATACCAGAGACTACACTGCAAGTACAGCCTCTGGTACAGCAGAGACACGGTTTATACACATTTACAGGCGTTAATATCAGAGATGATGTAACAACAGTGGTAACTAAGTATGCTTATATTGTCCTACATATTGTCACATGCCTATATAGTAGTGGTAGGTAAAAGTACAGTCATTAAGATTGCTTGTACATTGGAGGGAAAATAAGAACTAATGGTCAAATCCCA
Organism: Anniella stebbinsi; assembly: GCA_029215795.1. NCBI lineage: Eukaryota > Metazoa > Chordata > Lepidosauria > Squamata > Anniellidae > Anniella > Anniella stebbinsi. Next base: position 189,384,227 of record JARDYH010000002.1, read on the forward strand.
GTGTTAGAACTCAGTGTTTGATTCATTACACTCACACGAATGTACATGAACTTATCTCAAATGTGTGTAATGTTTCTGTTGAAAATCTTTGTGTTTGAGCTGAGATTAGTAAATTTCATCTGTGCTGATTAATCTTTATTTTACACATACAAGTCATCTCTTGAAGTCAACAAAGTATGCATGCATATTCTGGCCCTGGGGATATAGTTCCCTGTAGTGGATTTAATTGATGCTAATTTCCCCTGATTTGAGTGTGTGTGTGTGTATATATATATATATATATATATATTACAGCTTCCGTTCAAAATTATTACACCTGTGGGAATTTTCTTATGAGCTACTGGATGGAAGTTCATTAATCTCAACTATATGTTGCTGGCTGGCCCAGTGTTTTATGCTGGCTATGTGGCTTGTAAATTGAGACATTAAGAAAAGATGATTAGGTATAACCATGCTGTATACTTTGGCACATTGGCCCTAGTTTGCTTTTTTAAAGGCTCCAGAGATGAAGTTAAGATCTTTTACTAACCCAAAGTCGTGTGTGTGTGTGAGGGTGGCAGCGGTGGGGGGATATTCCTTTTGGCTGTTTCAGGCATATAGGTCTAATGCATTTATGTATCAAAATATCAGTAACAGTCTCTCTCTCTCTCCATGTGTGTGTGTGAATGTATGGGCACGCCTAAGGATGTGCATTCATTTGAATGTGAAAACACGATTTTAGCTCCTAGCATTTCTTGCCAGTACAACATGTTTCCTCCAAACCCCATGAGAATAGCACTTCGTCAAGCAGCAAAGCAAGAGTAAGGAGCGGTGGGAAGCAATTATTGTGCAGTCCCTTTTGGCATAGCCTAAATAGCAGGGACAGGGGCCAAGATCTGTGCAGGGCAAACATAGCTATTATTTTATGTCTTTCCTCCCTGCAGTTTCCCTTAACACTTTATTTGCTGAACCACAGGTTAGGATTAGCGTAAATAACAGAGGATCAAACCTAGAACAGTTTCTCCTCACTTTCATAAAGAAAGCCACAAGTGTAGTCCTTGTTTTAAGAGCTTTATAGAGTACGTAAGAAGTTTTGAAGAAAAATATCAGGTAGTAAGTTTCTGGAAAACTTTTATATCTATATCTATATATATCTAAAAAAACCTCAAAACAAAACACATTGTTGCTTTTGTATCCAGAGAACAATGTGCTGTTTCAACAGAAACAATTACACTTTGTCACCACAACGGAACACGTTGCTCTTCTTCAGATCTTCTTTCAGAGATGATTTCACAGTCATGTGGCATAAAGAGTAGCATATATTGATGTGTCCACCTGATTCCCCCACCCTGACCCCGGAAATAAAATACATCAATTTCCAAGTCAACATCACTTGATGGGGAAGTGCGTTAACCTCTGAATTTGATGTTGTCTGGCAGTTGATGAATCTGAAACGGAAGCATTTGTTATACAAATGTTCAAAGAAGATTGCTTGCCCTGAAATCAGATCTACACTTATTTGAGAACGATGTGATCCTGCTAGATGTCAGGCCTTTTTTTCCTACCCAAAGAGGGTTGGTTTATGAAAACACAGGTGTGTGTACATACAGTCCTTTGATGTGAAGGGTTTATGTTCTTAGCATCCAGTTGTTTCAATTTTTAACATCTAATGTAATTAGATTTGCAAAATTGCAGCACTGTATGAAACAAAAGCATCAGCTCTATTGTAAACCCACTTTCATAGTAAAGTATTACCTTTAATTTAGACCCTTCATTTTTTTTACATGAAGCTGAGACAAAATCCTGCTTGCTAATACATTATGTATCAGATCTATATCAAATAAAATTCTCATTAGCAAATCTCAATAGCATGAAGAAGTGGCTTTAAGTTTCATTCCGATATACAACTACCAGGGCATAACTCCTATTGAACTGAGTGGGACTTACTTCTGAGTAGGTAAGTATAGAATTGCTTTCTTAGCCACTTTATTTTATTTGGATGTTTAAAATCGTTGGGTCCTTTTCCTTGTTGAGGGCAAGAAGTGGCAGTAATATAGGAGTTGGCCTTAATAGAATATTAAAAATATATAATAGAATGGAACTTAACAGTTGATGTCTTGGCAAATCCTAGACTCCAGTATTTTAAAAATGTAGACTTAAAATTCATGTTCTTTGGAACTGCCAACTCTTTTCAGTGTGGCGTTCATACATTTTACATTTTTCACTTTTTACATTCTTTGGAAATAAAAGTACCGTTCAGGAACAAAGCTGGAAAGCTAGTGTCTTCCCTGCTTGTCCATCATTATTAAATGTATTTTTTTTTAAAAAAAGAACTAAATTTGTTCAGACTTGTCAAAACCAATCATTTATATTCAATGATGGCAACATCCATGGCAAGTTAGAAGTTTCAGATGTTTTCAGTTTAACAAAAAGAACTTGGTTGAACTTGGTTGTTCCTATTCCATACTTTTTGTTTCTGAAGCATATTACTTCATTTCCATACTGTGTGTGTGTGGGAGGGGGATATTCTCTTGTTTCTTCTCTCAAGTGTGAATACATTCACTTGTTTGGCAATACAAACAAGAGCTTTAATATCAGCCTGATTATTTTAGAGTATTTTAGAATAAAAGTTTTTGTATATATATATATATATATATATATATTAATAACGCTTTTATATTCACGATTCCCTATGTAGTTAACAATATCTGTGATGCCTTTGGTCTGTCGACTGTAATAAAGGAATTTGATTTGATTCACTTGTAGCTGGATGTCAGGGAATAATAGCTTTTCCTATATATATATATATATATATATATATATGCCCCAATTATTATTTTTTCCCTTAGTACCATTATCCCACACAATGAAACAAGATTTTAAGTCCCCCTTTATACATTGGAATTATGTGTACTGGAGGGAGGGTAGCTTTGCTGCTGGGATATAACCTAGCTGCATAAGGGAACAGGCCCATGGTACAGTTTCTTCCCTATTCCAATTTAAAGTGTTGGATTTGCAGCTGCATCCTAAAAATGGTCCTGTGGCAGCCTTTTGAGGGCCCTTGGCAAGACACTCTCAATGGGCTCCATCCTTCAGTGATTCTACTTTCTCACCACCATTGTTTGTAGCCACTCATGCTCCTCCTCCTTTTTCTCATCATTGCTTCCCTTGGCGTGCTTGACAGGCAGAGACGGAAAGCAAGTAGGCAGTGCCATCTGCTCCTCTTCTCAGCATCACCATTGGCTGGACCAGAATGAGTGACTGGTGCACAAACAGATTTCAGTGGTGAAGAGGAGGACCAAGTCCAGGGTTTTATTGTTAATGGGTTCCTGCTGCGGTGTGGGCCCTTGGCAGGTGCCTCGTCATGCCTACCCTTGAACACCAGCCCTGGTCGGTGGTTGCTAGCAGTATCCTAAAGATGCAAGGATATTGAAAGTTCTTACTCTTAAAGAAATGGGGAGTCCAGCATAGATTGGGAGCTAAATTATAAAGAGCAGATGCTAGAAATTTAGTAGAATATTGATGTTTCGCTTCTGCAAAAATGTGACTGTTCTGAAGCTTAGGAGAGGATGTTAGGATTGAAGGAATATATTTATTGCACAAAGATGTAGTATTCTAGAGGTGGGTATTATAAAAAATGTGGTTTCCCCCCACGTATTGTTATTTTATTTATTTATTTATATCCCACCTTTTCCCCAGGGTTGGGACTCAAGGCGGTTTACAAGATTAAAACATGTACAATTAAATATATAAATATAAATTGACAAAAGATAAAATAGAATGAAACCTTCAGTAAAATTAAAAACATTAAAAAAATTAAGACAGTAACAGATTAAAACAAACAAACAAACCAATACATTTACACGGGTCCAGGGTTTTCTTTCTTTTCAGTATATGGAACTGTCTCATTACCTTAGAGAGTCCATTTTATCAAAGTGTTTACTCTGGCAAACAAAGAGCTCCAAGGGAAAACATGGAACATGGAAGCTATTCTTGGAAGAACCACATTATGGGGGTAGTTAATAAGGAGCAAAGTCAGATTGATGAACATTAAGTGGGACATAGTTGCACATGCTAGAGGCTCAGAACTTGTTCAAAGCCAAGTTTTTTCATCTGCCAGTATTAACATACTAATGTGCACACAGACAAAGGCCAGCTCCTTTCTCTGACAGCCAAGTCACACACTCAAAATAAATGTGGGAAAAGGAATTATAAAGGACTCTTTGTTTCCCTTTTCCCCACTTACACTGTAACGTGGGAAGAAGGGATATTGCACTGAAACCTTTGAGTTCTCAAAGGTATCTGGGACTTATAGACCTTTCCTTTGGCAGCTTCCCTGGTAGAAGCAGGGAAAAAAGAAGCGCAAGTAAACCCTTCACACATTTCTTTGTAATGTAGAAAGCCACTGTGAGATGGTAGGGATGTAAAGGGAACCTTTTTAGAGAAGTCATCACCCACCATTCAACAGTAGTTGATACTTCCACCGTAGTAGCATCCCACATTGCCTTGTCGTCTTCAGAGTAATGTGAGCCCGATGCCATCCAGGTGTGTTGGACTACAACTCCCAGCATCCTTGGCTGGGGGATGTTGGGACTTGTAACTGGAACACACCACGTTGAGAAAGGCTGTTGTTGAGTATATTTGTTATTCCCCTGAAAAGTTATTGATTTCATAATTGTAGAGCAGGAGGTCTTCTGTCAGCAACTAAATTTGTTTTGGGGACGTCTGTGGGATCAGATGTTAGGAACGTTGCACTTATATACAAATGAAACACTATTTAGTGATTAGTGACAGTAACATTTCAAAAAGATCACATGAGGTCTTCTAAAAATCCTATAGTTTGAAGGCTTAAAGTACTTGAGTATCCAAAGTATGGAATGGAAAGTCAATTTGAAAGAGGCATTCTGATAAAATATTTGCATCTGGAGATTGATCCTGCAATTGACAGGAAAGAGTTTAGAAATAGGTACATTCACTGTGATAGGATCAATAGATTCCCAAGAAGCAAATTCATGTTCTTATCTAGGTCACACATGCCAGAAAATGGCATCTGCAGTCACTTCTGTCTGCCAAAAAAAAAATCTATAACAGTTTTTGCAAGACTGGTGCATTGATGAACAACCATAAAAAATGATAAGTCAGTCCATTCAGAACATGTATTTTTTCTGTCAATCTTTGCTTCCAAACTGATATAGGACAATCAAAAGAGGAATTGATACAGAATAAAATATTACTAATTAGAAGAGAGTGGAAGGATGTGATTATTAATAGCAAATATATCACACATATATAAGCATATACAGTTCAACAACTGCATCTTGCAAGTGCAAGTTGTATAAGATGCAATGAAAGTTATCTGTGTAACAATTTAATCATAAGGTTGATGACCAACTTAAGACATATTGATTTCAGTGGGTCTATACTAAGCATGACTAAGGCAGGATCTACACGTCGTTCTCGATGCGCCCTCCCTGTGCCACAAGCCGCTTCGGAGCGCTTTACCCTGCCTAGTGTGGCTCAGGTCTCAAAGTCTCTGCCCGCGGCCGCCACCCTTTCATCCAGGCTGGTCCCGGGGAGGGAAGAGGAGGGGGGAGGGTTGTAAACAAAAGCCAGCAATTGGGAGAGGGATTTCCAATTGCTAGCTTTTGTTTACAACCCTCCCTCCTCCCTCCCTGGGACCGGCCGGGATGAAAGGGCGGAGGCGGCGGCGAGAGCGCGAGCAGAGCCTCCGAGGCTTGAGCCACACTAGACGAAGTGCAGCGCTCCAAAGCGGCTTGTGGCGCAGGGAGGGCGCATCGAGGACGACGTGTAGATCCAGCCTAAGACTGGATCCAATCTATACACTTGTTAATTCTTATTATACTAGTGAATATTTTACTTAGGATGAAATCCCATCATATAAAAGTGAAAAACAAATCCTGCCATCTTGTCTTAGGTTTTTAAAGTCTATTCATGTCATGAGTGGTTTAGGAGCCTCAAGTTGTCAAGGCTGTGCAAATACCTTGTGCTCCTTTTGTTCATTTGCATACTTACACACGTTTCCTTTAGGGTATAGCTAATTCCACTGTCAGAAAGTTGTCTGGAACAATAGATCTCATTTCTTCCATGTAGCATCAAACAGACATGAAGGAATCATTGGAGATTACAGGGCACCCTCAGTGTTATCAAGTCTCTAATACACTGAAGGAAAAAAAATATTTTGCTTAAAGCCACTCTGCTTTTTAAAGAGATGCATATGAATGGTGAAATCCTGTGCACAGTTTCTTGGGGGTAATACTATGGACAGAATGGGATATGCTTCTGAGTAAACATGCTTACTACTGTGCCACACAAAACAGTTTGCACATTCTGTAGCAAGGCTTGTACATAGTGGGCTTTCCAAACAATGAAAAGAGCACTTTGTTTCCTATGTTGTGAAAGAAGGGGCAATATTGCTTTAGCTAGAGCATAATGATTTTATGATCTCCAGGCACTGAAACGTCAATTTGGAATTGATAGGAAAATGGCATTCTTCTCCCAGCAAGAGAAATCTTTCCTATTTTGATCATTATGGGGAGTGTTGATCATGCATGCTTACATGCATTCAGTTCTTCCTACATGATGTTTGCATGCATGATTCTTACCTGGGAAAAGAGCTATAAAGTATGTCTTGAGGACAGGTGAGCTTTGGGAGCTTTAATTGTCTGTGCTATTATTGGGCGTGTAGATATTAAGTTCATGATATTCCAAAATAGATTTGTGAAGAAGAGTTACTCAATGACAAGGTCATTGTCAATAGGACCATGAGCCAGACTGATGTAACACATTACTTTCAGGCTGCACTTCAATAAATGAAAAGACATGTAGCTGAGTTGTATTAGCATCTGTTTGACATTAATTGAGCTCCAAAATATTAGTGGTTCAAACTGAATTTTCATCATGCCAGCATCTTCTTTGAGGTTTCTTCATTGGTTTCTTAAAGAAAACAGCCAAGGAAACACTTTGGTTTCTGTGGAAATTTCAACTTGAAATTGTCTACATTATGTAAGTGGTGGTTCTGATAAGAGAATGCTGTTGGTTTCTTAGAATGGGTAGTTGTTGGATAGGCTTCTATACCCAACCCGGATCCATGACCTCAATGTTAGAAAGCTTTGGCCTGCTGGATGCAAAAGTTATCACGGATTTCTAAAAATGGTCAAAGTGTTTTGAAACGTCTTGTTGAGAACCCTGTGGATTTATAAAAAGTTTGACTCATCTTTCTGGGAACTCTCAAGGTCATCACTGTTCATCAGATGATTGCTGACTCAGGGCAAGATTTTAAAACAATAAATGTAATAAACTCTGAAGACCTTTCTCTGTTTCTGGATTTGGAAATAGAACCTTTAGCTCTTAGATTCAAACATCTATCATTTATCACAGTCATTCATATCATCATTCCCTCTATTTCTGATGTTCAGACATGCGTGCCAATGATTATATACTAGGGATGTCGGCGATATCCTCCATGGATTTAAATGAGTTTGGATTTCTATTAATCAGGCCTGCAGATTCCACAGCAGACCAGCGTTTTCCAAGTTGTGTAGATTCTGCAGACTGTTTTTTTGTTTTTGTTTTAACTTTTGGGGGGATTTGCACAAATGCTCATTTGCACTCATGTTCAAGTGCACATTTATGCAAATGTGCATTGCAAGTACGCAGTTGAGAAAATGCACATTTGCAAACAGGAACAATATTCTCCTACAAAAATCTGATTCCGTCAATGGGTGGATGAATGAGCGAAACAAACCTGACAATCTGCAAAATATAGATGGAACAAATTTAACAAAATCTGAACAGCCCTATTATGTAGCAAGAATTCCACCAATCATGGCACAAGAGGGACGTATCAGAAGACTCAAGGGAACCTGATGTTTGCAGGAGTATGAAAATACTTTGGAACACCACACCTCCTAACAACCTAATGTGGATTGAGTGTGCTCAATGGCCATCGAGTGCTAACTGTTCTCGTTGGGGAGGATGGAAAACCAAGTGCATTGAGGAATGAAATGGAATATCATGGAGGAGGTAATGCGTGACTGGCTGAAACAGTGACCAGGAGCATTCCACATTGCAACCTTTTGTTGCAGGTCCTACTTGTTGCAGGTTCTCTTCAATTACTGTAGTGAAGTACTGGATCAAAGAAACAGTCTGTCTAGCCAAGTTTCTTGCTGCTCACAGCAGTGCCTTAAATGCTCCTGACTCCCCCAGGTCAATTTAGCCAATATTTAAGCAGCTGATAAATGACTGTCTGGTTGTCTAAGACGAGCGTTGACTTCTTGTATTATTCTTTTATTGTCTCTCCTCCCATAATGGCCTTTTCTAAAGGTCGGATTCAATTTCCACTTTCACAAGTGTCGTAAATCACAAGAGATTCCAAGGAAGTCAGTGTGAAATAAATATGAGCTATAAATTGATACACTTGATTTATAAGACTGATGCTTCCTTTTAGCTACAGTTTTTGTCAGGTGTTCTAGAGAGCGATTGAAAAGATAGTAAGAAACTGTTGTCACATAACTGGGTTGCCACCTGATTTCCTACCAAAATCTGATAATTTGATATAGGCTGCCTCTACAAGAGGCATTTAAAGCTCTTTCAAGGCGCATTAAAAAATGTACCTCTACAAGAACGGAGCGCAAATCGGGCGTAGAGGTGCGTTTTCTCTCCGATTATGCGCATTATTGAATGCGCGTTAAATAGCGAGTTTTATTTTGCTCCGGCCATTAAAGCACATTTTGACTATGTGAACAAGCGATTCTCCGCATTAACTACTTGTAAAGCGCATTTGAAACAACCGGTAAGGTCACCTGTTGAGTGCTCAATTACCTCCTGCATACAAGCATTTACGATAAAGCGCTTCAGCAAATATGCGCATAATCGGCTAACCAGGCGTCAAACGGAATCCATCTAGAGGGGGTCATAGTGATTCTATCATGTAGGGTGAGCCTTCAATTAGAAGTATTAAAATGCAGATCAAGTTAAGAGCTTTTCTGGCTGCATTTTAACATATTGCAGGTGAATCCATCCAAACACTCTATAGAAGAATTATAATGAAAAAGAACCTCTCGCCTATATGTGAAGGTATCCATTTTCTGATCTTTCAGTCATTCTTTCTTTTTCAATAGAGTATTTGCAGGGGGAGGATGAAAAATAAATCCCCATTGCATTTTGTTTGTGGGGGCATTGTGGTTTTGTTTTTTCAAATTGGACTCTCACCAGCATCTTTTTTCAGGCTGTTGCTTGCCTGTCAGATTAAAAGAATACAGGCATATTTTCAGAATTTCCTAGGATTCAAAGAATCTTAATTAGCATTGAATTGATGTTTTGGAAGTGGACCAAAACTACAGGAGCTATTGTAAGCAGAGATAGGACTTGAATACTCCCAGCTTTCAGAGAACTGAATATGTTGTGGTCTGTGACAGAGAGCAAACAACAAACAAAATTGTGGTCCATGTTAAACAGGTGCCTGCTTATCAGTATGCAAAGGAATTGCTTCATTTCCATATGGTTCCCAGAGAACTGCTCCCTAGCAGTGGAAAGGAGAGCTTGCTGCTCTTCAAGGCAATTCTTGATCACTCTAAATTGTAACAATAGTTTACAGGCTTTGCCAGTTGTTCTGAAGAACCATTCTGGCCAGAATTTCAGAGAATGGCCTTGCCTTGCCTTGATTTCCTCTTTAAACAGCTACTTTAGATAGAGCGGGTTCTTATTCAGCTTTTCAGGCTGCTTGGTAAGATTAGCCTTTGAAGTTAATTGTAAAGTCCTGTGATTACTTTGGATAAATACGTGTGTTCATTTATTAAGAGCAAAGAGAAAATCTTTAAAAATGTAACAGAGAGAAATGGCTTTTTATTACATGGAATAAATTGAAGAGATATTTCTTTCCGTTTCTAACATAATGGACTGCCTTCACTGAAAACATGGGGGGGGGGGAAGAGGGACAGTCCTCTGATCTGCTTAAGTGGCACCTCTGGTTGAATTTTCATATTAGTTTTGCTTTCAGGCATGCTTAGGATACATGGTGGATGCTGCCTGAAGTGAGTCTTGCACTGAAAAGTTCTCAAAGAATTTTCAGACCAAATCTTGGCAGAGAGACTTTGCCGCACACACACACACACACACACACAATTGGGGCAATTTCAGGGCCAAGCATTGTTTAAAAAGTTAAGAGGAACTTATTAGTTGCAATGGCAGTAATATATCAGTGTTTCTTTTTGTTTTTAAATAGCACTATTGCCTGAGGCAATGGAGTTCCTTTCAATGGGCATCATTTCTTTTTTTCTCCCAGAATTCTCGAGTACAACATCACCGTTCCAGAGGATTCGGGTGGGAGGGGGAGGAGGAATGGCTGGAAGAAATAATAATAATAATAATAATAATAATAATAATAATAAGTAAAAAAATGTTCTTGGTTGCTGAAATTGCTCTTGTCTTCATATGGAACCATGACCTTTAATTTAAGGGTCACTGAAATTCGCACAGTTGAAGACCTGGAGGGGTGTATGTGAAATGTTTCCTGCCAAGCTAATGAGACTGGTGGTTGAGGTTCCTCACTGACTTGTCTACAGGCTTCTTATCCAAACTAGACTAGATTAAAAAAAAATTATGTAAGGCATCCCTATCATTAACCAGAACAAGACGACTGCCTCAGGTAGCTGGTGTTGGATGACACAAAAGGGCAACAGAGAGTTAGTCTAATTCATTCTTATTAATTTCTACTTGCCGGGAGATGGGTGGGGAGAGGTGCTTGTGGGTGTCTCTCAGGTGCCAAAGTAACCAGGTGCCTTGACTTCGGAATGGGGATCGTGTGTGTGTGTATAGGGAAGAGGCACTATTTATGGCTCTGCCTCAGGCAGCAAAATGTCTTTGGCCAACCTCTGCCATTATAAATGATTTCATTTGTGCCTTCTTTTTCTTTATATAGGAGGTACATGCCAGAGCCCTGCTCTTCCAGCCCTGGTACGTCCTCCAGCCGCACCCTTGCAGCCTTCGCTGGATCTCAAACCTTTTCTTCCATTCCCCCTGGACACTGCAGCAGCCATCAACCTCTTCCCCAACTTCAATGCAGTAAGTACTACACAGAAGGGTGAACTAATTTCCATTAATTCTTCTTGGGGCAAAACAAAGCGTCACTGCATACAAATTGCATGCATGGGCATGCATGCACACACACACACACACATGACAATGGGGGTTTCAAATGCTGGGGGGAAATCCCAAGAAAATCTGCAAGAAGACACACCTGTACTAGAATAGTAACTTATTTCTAATTTGTATATGCCAGATTAATAATTGAAATTATCAGGACTCATGAAAGAACATGTCCATACCATTATTTTCAAGTAGCTAAATATGAATTAATATTTAGCAACATTTTTTCATGAGATCTAAGTAGTTGCTCAAAATAAGTATTTAAATTATTTTATTAACAAATAATTAACTCAGGCTGATTGATCTCAGAGTGACTGCATGCAAGCTTTTTTCTTTCAAGAAAAAAAAGCCTTCTGTAAAAGGACACCAGAAGAGGAGGAGTTCACTCAGTCCCCCAAACATTTTTTAAAATTTCCCTATTACATTTTTAAGCCACCCAACAGCAGTGCACAGATAACTTAAAGACATAAAATACAAGATAATAAAACTGCTCAAGATAAAGCCAAGATCAAACCAGAAGCAAGGATGAAAACACTGCAACAGATAATCAAAAACTAAAACCTCGGAGCAGGTATAAAACAATGCAAGGTTCTCAAAGCACTGAAACAGCTTTTAAAATGCCTGGAAAAATGAAAAGGTCTTCACTTTGCACTAAAAAGATGATAATGTAGGTGCCAGGTGAGCCTCTCTGGTAAGAGCATTTGTCAGGTGGGGTACAGGAAGGCGTGTGGGCTAACTCCCACCACCACAACTGATGTACTCAGAGACTAAACCCTTATGCAAGGTCCCCACTCTCTGAGCCTATCTACACTACTGTAGATAGGCTCTCTGTGCATTTAGAATACATTGGAAGGGGCTGTACAAACATGTGAGCTCCTCAGTGTGAGTCCCTCTTGGCTTGGAGCAGTTCTATAGGCAGACATTAGCTCAGGTGTGGAGCCCTTCCAATGCATTCTGGGTCCCCTCTACAATTATGCGCATCTCCTCACAATCGCTTTTACTTACGCCTAATATCTATATACGAGAGGCGTTGAAGTGCATTACTGGCTGTATGAAACTCGCTTTAAAGATGTTGACATGCATGTAAATGTTGCTGAAAGTAATGTGCTTTGTCCCGGGAAACTGCCCAAACAGGTTTTGCACCCTTTATTCTCCCCGCCTACCAGAATCTCCCACCTTTGGTTTCCTAGGTTACCTGTGGAATGATGTGGTTAACCTGTTTGGCTACCTCTCTCCCCTCCAAATTCGCTGCCAGCTGAATTTGTCCCCCCTCCCAGAACTGCTCAGGAGTAAATGGGAATGTGCCTCAGAAGTTTCCCCTTCCAGCAACCTTTTAAAAAGTATTTTCGGCTGCCGCTCTCTGCCCCCCACCATTTGCCAGAGAGAGAGGAAGAGAGTGAGAGACCAAAGAGAAGGAGCGAGCGAGCGAGAGAGTAGAGATCTGCACAAACGCACGCCCAAACAGACAGGAGAAGCTGCTTCGTTCTTTCCTCCTCCTCCTTATTTTCCCAGTGAGATCAATTGTTTTCCCTTCTCTCCTTCTCAATCATCAGTTGTCATTTTGGTGATGTAAAACATTCAGACGTGCACACATACACACCCAGCGAGGGGAATGAGTGTGTGTGTGTTTGTGTGTCTATGGACGGAGGCAGGCATGCAGGCAAGCATGAAAATACCCTCCCCCTGTCCGCCCCCGCTTTCCCTGCTTCCCGTCTCTCAGGAACCCAGCAAGAAGCGAGGGGACAAATTGTCTAAGCGGATCACTAATTATCCACACATACGCATGACAACAAGACCATCTGATCGTTAATGCGCCTCCTCACAAAATTGTTTACACGAATATAAGGCGCTCTTACTCTGTGGTAAATTAAAAGTCGCTATTTAATGCGCATTCGAAAATGCGAATAATCGGAGATTTAAAGCGCCTGGACCCCTGATTTGTGCTCCGCTCTCGTAGAGGTAAATTTGGTAATGCACCTTGAAAGAGCTTTAAATCGCTCTTGTAGAGGCACCCCTGAACACATGGGGGGTGGATTGTGGAGCTGCTGGGCATGTCAGTGGCAGGGGGTGGGGCTAGCCTGCATGGTCCCCACAATCCCTATACATGTTCGTTACACATATGGAGGGTGTTGTTTCAGCCCTCCCCCCCAAGGGTCACCTTTTTGCAAGGAAAAGGCCTTCAAATACATTTTAATGAACCATCAGCTTGGTAGCCTAGAAATGCAAATTAAAGCTTTAGGGAGTGCTTTTATGGTTACTGTTTGTTGTATCTCTGCTCGTGCAAGGTGCTTCTCTCTGATTTTGGCCAGTTTCCCTTTCTCACTATAGCTCTCCATGCCTCATTAGTGCAATTCTGCAGGGGTCCTCAATTGCAGATTTGGGGTGGGGGCAGGTGTCGGCGGGGCTTCTGAGCAGAGAAGGTGTTGGGAAGGTTTTTATGTTAATGATTCTCTGGATACAATCCAAAGGTTTTAAAGAAAAATGTATCAGTTTTCTTCTTAATTGAATGTTAGGACAACACAAATAAAGTACTACTGATGAGCAATTGACAGAGGGCATGTCCTGTACTATGGCATAACTGTGGTTCAAGGGCAGTTTAGATGCTTGACTCCAGCATGTTTTGGTGATCTGGTAGCACAAGGAGACTTAGGCTGTAACCCTATACACACTTATCTGTGTGTAAGCCCCACTGAACAATCAATCAATCAATCAATCAATCAAATCAATGGGGCATACTTCTGAGTAAACATAAATAGGATTGTGCTATTAGTTGATATTCCATAGCCCACCAGATGGTGGTTGTTATCAGGGACGGGATTGCACTGGTAATAAAGCAAAATTGAATGTGTATAAAACTCTTACATATTTGTGCTTAATTCATAACTGCTTTTTATGCCATGAGTACATGAATTGGACAGCTGTTATGCTCATTTCATAAACAGTTTTGTCAGCCTTTTTCCTGGTTTTAATCAAATAGCACAGTTAACTATATGATAATTATAATGATGTAAATAGACAGGTGTATTTATTTTACTTTTGACATTATAAATGCTTTTGGGTATTTTCTTCCCTGCTAATTTTCTACTTTTTGCATTACACTTGAAACTTGTGGAGGGGGGAATTCCACAATAGCGTTAACATGTTAGCACATTTTGTGTGTATGTGTAGTTTTGAATTTGCAAGGCAAGGATTAACCTCTAAAATTCTATAATTTATATTTTACATGGCTCTATTTTGCACTCCCTTCTTTAAATTCTAGCTTCTGCTTTATTACCAAAGTAATCACATATTTATCATTCATTGAAAAATGTGAAACAAATACTGAGATTAGCAGGAAAGCAGACGCTGTAAAGGTACAGAAAGGGGCATCCTGTGTGCCAGTACGTTAAAAAAAAGGCTAGAAATGTGTTGGGAATGACACAATTTGCATGACTGGTGGCTAGATCAGGGTTGTCCACGCCTTACCTATGTTAAATGCTAATATTTTTATACTATTATAATAAAGAATAGCAATAATCTAACAGGGGAAAACATAATTCAGGAATTAAGAAAACTAAGAGGGTCATCCTAAGGCCCCTAGACAGGGTCGGGTGGGAGGCATTGGCTATTTCAGATTTCTGAATCAGAGGCTGGAGACAGCTCTCTGACTTCAGGCCTAGGAGCTCACCGTCCCCTCCACCGCCCCCTTGCGGCTGGAGCAGAGAGAACCGCAGCAGCTGTCTCTGTGAGCCTGCAAACATGAGCATGGAGAGGAGTGAAATGGGGCATGCCTGTGGGTGGGGAGGGGATGCATTACATTGTATTGCCAGCCCTCCCCAACCTCCTTCCCTCCTCGATGCATCAGCTAGATGGGTAAAAACACCCATCTAGCTAAATTGCAGAGCGGGAGGCATGGCACACCTCCTGCTTTGCTTTGGTTACTTGTAAGCCTCCGAGTTCAGAGTCTTTTGAAAATCAAGGGCAGATCCAATAGGACTGGTGGCTGCTGCCCAAAATGTCGTCTCTATGTCATATTCTCTCCTTCTTTTGATTAACCTGTAATATCATTTCCCTTGTGTCATGTCATCAGTATGTGGCTGTGTTACACCCACCCCTACATTAGAGGATGCTACTGACAGGGATAGGAAATTCACAACATTATGATGTCATGACATAATGGAAATGTTGCTATATGTTACAAAGGGGGAGAAAAGGACGCATCATCGAGATGCCATTTTCATTTGCGCCAATAACGTATAGTTCTGCCCTAAGGAACAGAATTTTCTTACAAACCTTGATGAGAAGAATGGGGGGAGGGCATAAGACTGAAGTTATTCTGTCTTCTCTGCTCCCACCCTATTGTCTAATTTCTGTAGCAGAGATAACAGAACAAGCCACCTAAATTTGCTGCTTTGAAATTTAATGACTTTTTGTATGGAGGTTCAGACTTCCTGGCTTCATTATACATCCCATAATGATAATATGCTTGGCAATGTGACCTTTGCATTCTGATTCAGTTTTCTAACATCCCATATCACACTTTGAACTCCATTTGTCTCTTTGACCTATACGGTAGTCAACATAGGCTACACTGTATTTTTATGCCTGGGTTGGTTAATGGCATTCTGTAACCACATTCATTGGTTGAGAAAATCTAGCGTATTTCTAGAAGCTCCGCCTAGCCTGTCAAATCTTTGGGAACATGTCAGATTTACTAGAACATTATCAGCCAAGGGAAAGGTATCCTACAAGTTAGATTTAACTTAACAAGACATTTTGACAGGGACATACCTTTTAACGTGTCTGAAGAGAGTTCATTGTCTTCAAAAAATGCTTTTGCATGTAAAATTGCCTGTGTATAGTTCTGTCCTTTGTATTTCCTAAACAGATCTGCATGCCAAAATAAATGTAATAATCCATTCTAAGTTCCAAGTATAAATCAAAGAAATAATTTATCTAAGCGCCTCGTTCTGCAGTTCTACAAGCTCCAGTGATAAATCAATGAAACAATATGTTGAAATGCTGCATTTTGCAATTAGCAAAGTCCCTTTGTTTTCCAAAAGGAGCGTCTGTCATCATATACATGTGATTTCATACAAACAGTATTCTTGTATGTCCGGACTGTTTGCTAGGTATGCAAAGACAATATTGTACTTGTAAATTCAGTACATACCCATAAAAGTATATGGTCACCCATTCCATCATTAGTTATAAATGCCACTTCCTATGAGATACAGTGTACTCCACTTGCACTGCACATATTTGTATTATGTTTGTCCTGCATAAGAGATGGAATGTGTAATAGAGAACCATAGGGCCAAATGAGGTGTGATATTAAACACATCACTTAATGCTGTGTATTTTTTAAAGCAATTAATAGTAAGCACAGAGGGTGATTTTCATCAGGATTTAGGGATGTATAGAGGGGACATTTAACCCTTCTTTCCTACTGCAGTCCCAATGAAAATCACCTTGCCACAGCTGCTGTTGTCCCTGGGAGGATAGCTCCCATTGATGCCAATGAAAGCTTCTGTCTCAGGGCCACTGATAGCTGCAAGAGACAAGTGTTTTTTTTGTTGGGACCACAGTGGCAGGATCTACACTGCTGTTTTAAAGCGCTTTAAAGCGCTTTATAACAGTAGTGACAACTGTTGGGGCCCAGGACACACTCCAAAACAGTTGTCACTACTGTTATAATGCGCTTTAAACCACTTTAAAACAGCAGTGTAGATCCGCCCAGTGGGAGAGGAAAGTGTTACAAAACCTCCCTGTGCTGCAATAGAACAATATCCCCTAAAACACACACACACACACACAGCTGCTATTAATTGTTAAGAAATAATGATGGCACAGCAAGAGATGCATTTCGTGTCACATTTAATTTGGCTCTTCATGGCCAGTCTATGGTCATAAACAGTACCCAAAATGTATCATCCTCTTCCTACCCTGTGTTCACTACATTTGGCTCTTCAGCATTCTGTCACTCCCTTTCAAACAAAAATACTGACTCCCTATTCATGCTCGCTTGAGATTTATTTTCTTCTCTTGAGTTCTGTTATCCCTTTTGCTGTCACTGGCCAATGTGAGGTAGAGCCTGTTGCTACACCTACTCATCCAGTAGAGATACACCCTCCGATCAAACATTTATTTATTGAACTTTATTGATTCAACTTTCAGTTGAAACTATAGTGTTCTTCAGTCTACCACAATATTCTTCCTGGTAAGTGGGCTATAGAAGTTGCATGTGCCAGGTATACATTCTAGATGACTTATAGATACCACTCTGCTATTTAAAAAGTTTTTAAAAGTAAACTGATGGACTTTGGGAGCAAATAGCCTAGAGAGGAGAATATCCTTCCATCCCTCTTCATTTCCTGTGTGTGGCCTCTGGCACAATTGGAAGGCAAATGCTGCAATACAAACATTCATAGCAGAAAGAGGTTTTTTTTTCTTCCTTCCATTTAATCAATTTTCTGTTGTTACAATTAGAGCATAGATGCTCTGTTATCACTATGGTGAATGTGATTATGGAAGGACAGGTGCTTGGGCTAGAAAATTGGAGCAATTGTGGAGGTTGTGATCACTGTCTTCACCATTGTTCCCAGATTAACCAATACCAAATGAGGAATCATAGGGCTAGCAAAAAATGGGTGCTTTGATAATGTGTGCGATAAGATTCCTCACATAGCAGCAAGTGAGGTAACTTTTAATGATTGTGTCATCCGATTGCATTAAGTAGAGCTTTATGAAGCATTATATTATTATTATTATTATTATTATTATTATTATTATTTATTACATTTATATACCGCCCCATAGCCTAAGCTCTCTAGGCAGTTTACAAAAATTTAAAAATTGAACACTAAAAAGACAATATACAAAATTTAAAACCATAAACATAAAACAGCTGACATTTAAAACATTTTAAACTGTTAAGCCTGACCACAAAGCCAGTTAAAACCTCAACTTAAGCAGTTAAAATGCCTCGGAGAAAAGAAAAGTTTTGACCTGGTGCCGAAAAGATAACAGTGTTGGCACCAGGCGGGCCTCATCAGTGAGATCATTCCATAATTGGGGGGGGGCTCTCCCTTCTTGCCGTTCTCCGAGCTTCCCTTGGAGTAGGCACCCGGAGGAGGACCTTTGATGTTGAGCATTGTGTATGGATAGGTTCATGTCGGGAAAGGCGTTCCATCAGGTATTGTGGTCCCAAACCGTGTAAGGCTTTATAGGTTAAAACCAACACCTTGAATCGTGCTCGGAAACATACAGGCAGCCAATGCAAGCGGTCCAGAATCGATCTTATATGTTTGAACCTTCTAGTCCCTGTTACCAATCTGGCTGCTGCATTTTGCACAAGCTGCAGCTTCCGAACCATCTTCAAAGGCAGCCCCACGTAGAGCGCATTGCAGTAATCTAACTTAGAAGTTACCAGAGCATAGACAACTGAAACCAGGTTATCCCTGTCCAGATAGGGGCGTAGTTGGGCTACCAGTCGAAGTTGGTAGAAGGCACTCCGTGCCACTGAGGCCACCTGAGCCTCAAATGACAGAGATGGTTCTAGGAGAATCCCCAAGCTACGAACCTGCTCCTTCAGGGGGAGTGCAACCCCATCCAGAACAGGTTGAACACCCTCCATCCTAATTAGCAATCTGGTTAGCAGAACAATTGCAGGTACTATGTATTTAATTGTATAGTATATGTGTACCCCCAAGTCATATATAGAAAGAAATGTTACCGTCATTTAAGCTGAAAGAAACACACTACTGTGAAAACCCCAGAGAGGTTTTAAGTTCATGGGTTCAGTAAGATTTTATCTAGTGAAAAGAATAAACATTTTATTGATTCTACTTTGGAGTAGGATGATTTTTAAAACAACGACAACTTTTTATTTCCTAATTTTCATTGTAATACGGAAGACAATATATGATGAGGGGGGTATATTTCCCAAGTATATTTGCAAACTGCTTTAATAGCTGACATTCCATTCTGTTTACCTGCAAAATCAGATGCCTACATAAAATGCAAATGTTTTCTTAATTGTACCAGTTAAGAGATTTAGGTATCAAACACATCAATTGAAATACATTTTCAGCTGCTGCTTTCCAATATAATATTTAAGGTGGAGAAACTATCACATCCAGTAGCAGGACATGGAGGGCTGTTTTGGACATAGTTTAGCAAAAGGCCCAAGGGGTACTGGTATCTCCCAATCATCTCAAGTCTCTCTCCCTTCCTTCTCTGCAGTAGCTGTTAATTTTCAGCACCCAGTCTTGTTGTTTTCTTTAGTGGTGGACTGGCTGCTGTGGTCTTGGCTATTGGAGGAAGCATTGGGGATGGGGAGTCAGGAGACCTGCTCAGTCATCAATATTTGGAGGCTGGGGTAGGGGGAGAAGAGAACTTGGGAGATATCTTCCAATTAGCTATGGTAGAGATGAGCCCAACAAGCAAACGGCAACATCATTCACTGCAACATGGTACACTTCACAAGCATCAAGTTGCCTTGGTACCTGGAGCCAAAGTGGCTCCTGCTTGAAAAGGAGTGAAAAAGAGTGAAGATCCCTGGTTTAGTTCTATGACAAACAGTCCCAGCAATCTTTGGGCTCTCTTCCTCCCTTCCCCCCCCTCCTCCTCCAGTAGGAAACTTTCACTTCCATTTTGGATTAACTGTAGATTGATGTGTTGTCCAAGTCCAGACAAACTGTAGTCATCTTAATTATAGTTAGTTGAAAAAAGTCAGCTTCGAATTATAATTTATGAAACTGGCATGTTTCAAGTAACCATACTTAAAATTGACCACTGTTTAGAATTTGGATAACATGCTAAACTGCAGTTGACTTAAAAAGGAAGTGGGGGGGTTCTGATCTCCTCATGGACATACCATAAGATGAGAGGGGAGAGGAGAAAGTATGAGCCCAAGGCACACTTAGACTCATTCAGGTAACACTAAATTGTGGTTTTTAGCATTATGTCCTACTACAGCCCTGACTCAATTTCTTCATTGATTTCATCATGCACTGATTGGTGGGGAGTGGACAAAAATTACGTTGTATGGGAAAGATGTATTGAATTTCCCTTCACATTAAACTCTACATGATGTGGAAAGTCCATGCAAAGATATCTGATATTCTGTACTTTTGATAAGGGAAATGACATTGGGGAAGGGTGTTTAAACTTTGCCTTCAATGATATTTCCCTAATCAAAATCGTCTCCCATCCCTTGCTAATGTGCATAATTTAGGTACCTGTGTTTTAGGCAATTTAGGTGCCTGTCTTTTCTCCCCAGCAGGTATAATGGAAACCACTGTGGGACAATTTAGATTGGGAAATAGTGTTGAGAAAATAGTCAAATTAGAGCCTCCATTTCCTTTTCAAAGTAAAGAAAAAGGCAGAGAGATAAATTTTCTACATCATATTCAGCTTGGTCATTTGTAAGTTTCTTGAAAGTATAAGAAAAGACATTTTCATCTGACCATTACCATCTAAGATTATAATCATAGCAAGACTGCAATATTATACATACTTATCAAAGAATAAGCCCCATATTACTCTGTGGGGTTTGCTTTTAAGCAAGATTATGTTCTAAGAGGTAAACACACATGCCATCTCTTGGTACATACACACACACCTCCTCAAATGAGAAATCAAAGTAGAGCCAAAGACATTAGGACTTCCATTTAAATTAGACTGAAGGTTAAGGTTGGAGAATGGGGAACTTAAGTGAAGCTTCAAGGTGCTTCTATACAACGGACATGTTTAGTATATCTGCCCCATAATGTAATAGAAATAGGTGTCTGACCTCAGGCTGTGGGATAATGGAGGAAGAAAGAGGATAAAGTTGGTATATTCCAGCCATGGTTGTTGTATGTGAGGTACTTGTGGCCGTACAGAGGGTATTCCAGGAAGATGGGTGGTAGTCTAGCAACATCTGGAGGCCTACATGTTCCCTAGCTCTGCTGTAGATGAAAAGGGGAGGAACTAAAAGATTATTTTCTTTACTCATATTAGAATCGCTACGTCCTACTACTGCTGCCAAACTTCACAGCAGCAAAAAACAGAATCGCTGTTTTGCTGCTAAAAATCAGCAACAAACCACCAACTAAACCTAAAGTGTCCAAATCTTCCTTGTTTTCAAAATGGCCAAATCTTCCTTGAAAACGATCAAGGTTTGGATGCTTTAGGCTTCCTTAGTGGCTTGCAGTGAATTTTCAGCCGCAAACCAACAATGTTTTCCCAACACCCTGCAGATGTACCCTTGGGAGAGGGTAAACCGGGGTTGTGTGAAAATGGCACCTGGACCCACCTAATGTTGTCAGCATCTATTACTTGTCCCATGGATAGGATTGTAGGAAGGCAGCAGACAAACCTGGTTGTTTTCAACCATTATTGGCAGCAAGGAATATATTTAGTACCAGATTCTAGTTTAAGCAAGTTTATTTATTTTCTGAATTAACCAAAGGAAGAGCAAAGTATGGATTATTATACACACACACACACACACACACACACACACACACAGCAGATGATAGTGTCCTTCAAAGTAGAATGGTGATGACATTCTGCCAGGGTGTTCTTCTTCTAGGAGGGAATGGCCATGACAAAATGCAGCATGATGACTTCAATTTACTGTAAATCAGCACTTCATTTTTATAGGTGTAGGTGGTAATAGAAAATCATGGCCAGTGATTGTTAATGCTGCTTGGAAAGGAGAGGGGGGAAAACTATATGAGGTGAAGATCTTTGTGCCATGACTATAATTTTTCAGAGGTCCTAGACAGATCAGATCTCTCTCCTGCTGCGCCCCTCCCCCAATTTCTTTTAAGGAAAAGAGATAACTTAATAGATATCGGAGAATTGGCTGGATTTTTTTCTTCTTCTTTTTGGTTAGCAGAGAAAATCAGTTGTGACATAGGTTTGCCTCATTCATAGGCACCTTTACCGGCGGCGCATCTCTACAATTTCAGCTGAAATATATGTGCTGTAAATAGTTAGAACTTTATTTGCTGTTGGATTGTGTACACAGAGTCTTAGTTTACTTAGTTGCGGTTTACTAATTGTGGTTCATTTAATGAAAGTTTTCAGAATAAAGGAGAGAAAGAAAGAAAGAAAGCAAACTAGGAAAATAAAATGCAGTAATTTCAAACATTTTATTCAGGAGCTTCACTGTATGAATCTATATTAAAACTTAAAACTTTTTTAAAACTTTTTTTATAGAGAGCATGTTTTGGGCTAAGTACTTTGTTTTCAATGCTGAACAAAGATTAAGAGATTGAAAAGCAGCTCATGAGAATCAGACCTTTTCTAATAGAAGATGGCCATTGATTTCCTAGTGTAAATTATGTTCATTAGGCCAGAGAGAAATAGTTTTCCCATTCATTGCAAAGTTGTGGACAATATTTCTCGCAAAGGAGGAGTGGTTTATCGTGGTGTGTGGTGTGTGGGGGGGTATAAGAGAGAGAGAGAGAGAGAGAGAGAGAGAGATTCAGGTCTCAGATTCAAACCACTAAATCCACTTGAAAAAAGCAAACCAGAGAATAAAATCCCTCAGCCTCACCACAGTCTTCCTAGGACCACCTAGGCCTTATGCATGCTCAATTTATTTTATATGTATGACCTATTCCTGAAATGTTATGGGTGGTCTGAGAAAAAGACAGTGAAGAAATAAGGCAAAAGTGTAGCTAGTGAGCAAGTCTGACCTACTACTCTGGCCTATTCTTGTAATAAGACCAGTGAGGCTGGTTTTGCTGAAGCGTCATACTTTTCACTATAGTTGGGTGGTGGCACATGTATGGAATGCCTCTCTGGGCTTCACCAGGGGCTGCATCCTTGTCCTCTACTATCGTGCCACCAAATTTGCCACCAAAATGTAGCCACTTCTGGTTTAAAACAAACTGTGTATGGCGTACACACCTTGTCTTCAACAAAATCCCTGCCTTTTTTTGTAACTGCCAAATTTTTGCATAAAATTCAGTTCTCTGACAGAGGGAGGGCAAGAAAAGGCCAGGGAGCTACATGCAGCCTGCAGGCCATGTGTTGGTTAACCCTGACTTAAACACTTGTTGGCTCATATTCTGTCCAGTGGCAGTCTGCATCTATGGTGCTAGAAGTGACATGGAAAGGCTCAAGGAAAGCTCAAGAGACAATAGGAAAGTAGGAATGGATAACAGGAATAGTGGGCCAAACTTCTCCCTCAACTTGAATTCCCATATTCTCAGGTAGTAAAGGAAATAACTAATACACTAAGGGACCAGCTGCAAGTGCAACAGAAAGCTAGCAGACCCTGCATGATCAGAAATGATCAAAGCACCCATTTCTGGAATGGAACAGGTCAGTGGAGCTTTCAGAAGGGAGCTCCGCTTACCTGACCTGTTCTGGAAATGAACATTTCTGCTCATTTCTGAGTTTATTGCCAGAAGTGCTAGTTCCTGTTGTACAAACTGTGGGTCCCATTAGCACAACAGAAATGGCAGGAGCGTAGCAGATGTATTGGATGCTGCCCTGAATCCACCAATTCTCCCTCTCCAACTTATAATGCTCAATACCTAAGACCTCAACATGGTACATAATTCTTTTTGGGTTCTGGGCAAAGGTGATGCTATTAAGCTGAGGTATATAGGCAACTGTTTTAGATCGAGTCAGATCATTGGTCCATCTAGATCAGTATGGTCTATAATGACTGACCTTCTTCATGGACAGTGTTCTGTTTTGGCAAAAAGTCTTTCATGGATATCATGGTTAAAGGCTTGACTTTGTTTTGGCCATATCTACCGCCAACAGAGTAGCATGGGGAACTTTAATTACCCCAATATACAAATTTTTGCCAAACGTGGCCCCTTCAAGAAATTCCTGACATATGTTACTGATAAATTTCTCCTACACAAAGTGGATCAACTATCTTTGACTGATTCTGACCAATATAGAAAACTTAGTGGATAAAGTGTCAGTTACAGGAACTCTGGGGGAAAGTGCCCATGTCATACTTGAATTCTGGATTTTAAAGGAAGCAAAAGCTAAGATTATTATTATTATATTTTTATTTATATCCCACCTTTTCCCCAATACTGGGACTCAAGGTGGCTTAAACATGTACAGTTAAAAGTAATAGAGATATACAAAAATTAAAAATATAGTTAAACATTTTAAAATATTTAGAACATTTTTAAACATTTTAAATATAAAATAGTTTTTTAAAAACTCCAACTATAAGCAACACATCCACAGGGTCTCAACTACTCCCCAAAGACCTTCTGAAACAGAAAAGATTTAGCTTGCCCCCGAAAGCACACCAAGGAGGGAGCCAGTCTAGCTTCCCTGGGAAGGGAGTTCCAGAGCCCCGGAGCAGCCACTGAGAAGGCCCTCTCCCTCGTTCCCAACAGGCATGCCTGTGATGGTGGTGGGATGGAGAGAAGGGCCTCCCCTGAAGACCTCAGGGAATGGGCAGGCTCATGAGGAAGAAACGGTGTTTCAGATAACTTGGATCCGAGCCGTATAGGGCTTTGTAGGTCATAACCATCACTTTGAATTGTGCCTGGAAACAGGCTGGAAGCCAGTGGAGCTGTCACCAGCCCTGGTCAACAATCTGGCCGCAGCTTTTTGAACCAGCTGAAGTTTCCAAACACTGTTCAAAGGCAGCCCCACGTAGAGCGGATAACAGTAATCCAAACGGGATGTAACTAAGGCATGTGTCACCATGGTCAGGTCAGACATCTCAAGGAATGGGCGCAGCTGGCGCACAAGCTTTAACTGTGCAAATGCAGTCCTGGCCACTGCTGAAACATGGGCATCCAGGCTCAGGGCTGAATCCAGGAGTACACCCAAGCTGCAAGCCTGTGTCTTCAGGGGGAGTGTAACCCCATCCAGCACAAGCTGAGTCCCTATTCCCTGATCTGTCTTTCGACTGACCAAGAGCACCTCTGTCTTTTCTGGATTAAGCTTCAATTTGTTTGCCCTCATCCAGTCCATTTCTGCCGACAAACACCGGTTTAGGACCGAAACAGCTTCCTTGGAATTGGGTGGAAAGGAGAAGTAGAGTTGGGTGTCATCAGCGTACTGGTGCCACTGCACCCCAAAACTCCGGACAACCTCTCCCAACTGTTTCATGTATATTTTAAATAGCATGGGGGACAAAACGGAACCCTGAGGAACTCCACAGGCCAATGGCCAAGGAGTCGAACAGAAGTCCCCCTGCACCACCTTCTGGGTCCGCCCTTCCAGGAAGGAATGTAGCCACTGTAAAACAGTGCCTCCAAGTCCCATCCCAGCGAGGTGGCCCAGGAGAATACCATGGGCAATGGTATTGAACACCACTGAGAGGTCCAGCAGAACCAACAGAGACACACAACCCCTGTCCAGTTCATGCCGTAAGTCATCCACCAAGGCAACCAAAGCTGTAGCCATATACATACTCTGGATTTTAAGAAAGTCACTTTTAATAAACTCAGAACAATTATAAGTAAGGTCCCATGACATGTGAACCTAATGAGAGAAGGAGTACAAATGGGCGGGCGTTTCTAAACAAGGAAGTTTTAAAGGCACAATTATAAACAATTCCAACAAGGAAAAAAGCTAGACTACAACAGAAGAAGCCAATAAGGCTTCACAAAAAGCTTAGAGATGACCTGTAAACAGAAAAGGACACATATAGGAAGTGGAAGGAAGGCCAGGCTACAAAAGAAGAGTACAGACTGGTAGCACAGAAGTGCAGGAATGGTGTAGGGAAGGCGAAAGCTGAGAATGAGCTAAGGCTAGCAAGGGATGCCAAAAGCAACAAAAAGCTTTCTTCAGGTATGTGCACAGTAAAAGACAGACAAAAAATGGTGGTTCAACTACTCAATGAGGATGGCAAAATGATAACAGATGACAAAGAAAAGGCAGACGTACTCAATTCCTACTTTGGTTCAGTCTTCTCCTGAAAGAGGGTCTATGACCCCCCCCCCCCCCGGCAAACATGGCGGACGTGCTGAAGGGGCAGGATTGCAGTTTGAGATTGATTAGGTCAAGGAATACGTAATTGCTTTGAACAAGTTCAAATCTCTAGGGCCTGATGAACGGCATCCTAGAGTAATAAAGGAACTGGCAGAAGAACTCTCAGAACCACTGTCTATCATCTTTGCGAAATCTTGGAAGATGGGTGAAATGCTGGACGACTGGAGGAGGGCTAAAAAGGGCAAAAAGGAGGAACTTGGGAACTACAGACCAATCAATCTGACATCAATCCTTCGGAATTTTTTGGAGCAGATTATAAAGAAGTCAGTCTGTTAGCAGCTTGAAAACAATGCAGTGATTACTGGAAGCCAACATGGATTTGTCGAGAACAAATCTTGTCAGACTAATCTGATCTCATTTTTGATCGGGTAACCACTCTTGTGGACTGCAGGAATGCTGTGGACATAATATATCTTGACTACAGCAAAGCTTTTGACAAAATGCAACATGATATTCTGATTTGCAAACTAGTTAAAAGTGGGCTGGATGAAACAACTATTAGGTGGATCCACAGTTGGCTACAGAATCAGACTCCAAGAGGGCTATCAATGGGACCTTCTCAAACTGGAGGGAGGTAACGAGCAATTACTGAGGTGTCAGTCCTGGGCCCAGTGCTCTTATAAATGATTTAGACAAGGAGTGCAGGGAATGCTTATCAGATTTGCAGATGACCCAAAATTGGTGGGATAGCTAGTACCCTGGAAGATAGAAACAAAGTTCAAAGTGATTGTGATAGGTTGAAATCACTGGGCAGAAAACAACAGAATGAAATTTAATAGGGATAAATGCCTAAGAAAAAGAAACCATACGCACAGTTACAAAATGGTGGATAATTGGCTCAGCAGTACTACAAGTGAGAAGGATCTTGGAATTGTTGTAAATCACAAGCTGAATATGGGTCAACAGTGTGATGTGGCTGCAAAAAAAAGCAAAAGCTATATTGGGCTGCATTAATCGAAGCATAACTTCCAAATTGCACAAGGTACTGGTTCCCTTGATACGGTGCTGGTTAGGCCTCATCTTGAGTACTGCATCCAGTTCTGGGTACCACACGTCAAGACAGATGCAGACAAGCTAGAGGGGGGTTCAGAGGGAACAAGGATGATCAGGGGTCTGGAAACAAAGCCCTATGGAGAACTGAAAGAACTGGGCATGTTTAGCCTTGAGAAGAGAAGACTGAGGGGAGACATGATATCACTCTCCAAGTACTTGAAAGGTTGTAACACAGAGGAGGGCCAGGATCTCTTCTCGATCATCTCAGAACAGGAATAATGGAGTCAAGTACAGGAAGCCAGATTCCAGCTGAACATCAGGAAAATCTTCCTGACTGTTAGAGCAGTACAACAATGGGACCAATTACTGAGGGAGATAGTGGGCTCTCCCACACTAGAGGCATTCAAGATGCAGCTGGACAGCCATCTGTCAGATAGGCTTTAACATGGCTTCCTGCACTGAGTAGGGGGTTGGACTCAGTGGCCTTATTGGCCTCTTCCAACTCAACTATTCTATGTTCCATGATTCTTCTGATATAGCCTTTTACAATAGGGTAGGACAGAAGCTGGAAATAGTTGGCATTATGCTGATATCCAAGGATCAATGCCCCAAACTACTCCAATAACATGGAGTAACATACATGAATATTCTCCACCCACTCAAAGGAACAATTTTAGACGTTCCCTAAAGGCCTTCATAAGTTGGTTGGAGGATCCTATGGGGCTAGACTTGAACTTGAGGATGAATTGTGGTCATAATTAATGGGAGGGGGAAATTGAATTGATAGTGATGATTTATGCATAATGTTTTTCTAGTTATCGCTTCCTGCCTTCTATATGTGCTAGAAGGCATGGCACAATAGGAAGTGAGATTACCTAGCTCTCTGTAAGTTGTAGCTTCCTATATAATAATAATAGCACAATCCTTTTTGGTGCACTGAATGTCCCTTGGGCACTCATTTTGCATGTAAAACATTCTCACAGAGTTAATTAAATGAAGTGCTCTTCAGATTTGTCAAGCCTTGATGAGAAAAAATGCTTAAAAATAAATTTTAATAAAGCATTTAAGTAATATTTTAATCAGTTGAAGTTTACAGCTTTTGTTTTAATAGTTCCTGGCTGTAAAAGGATCAATGGTTATTTTATTCTGTAAAATCTTTACTGGATGGCATAATAAGCATCACTCCTAAAATCTGAGGTTAAAAATGGATGGTAGTTATTAACTTGTTCTTAAAAAGCAGCAATTAGTCAACAGTAATCACTTAAAGAAATGACTTAATTACCAGAGGCATAAAGGGTGAAAGAGTGAAAATTGGGGCGGGGGGCGGGACAGCCACAATGTAGTTTTTGATGAGAAACATTCACAGTTTATTAATAAGGAGCAAATCTTATTTAGGCTTTACAGTTTAATATGTATAAATAATTGTTTGCTGACTATAAACACCTAGAGGCAGCAAAAAAATATGTTAGGGAGCCGTAGGTTACTTAGTACTGCAAACATGATAACATAAAGGTAGTGGGGGTGTATAGGGAGTGGGGGAGAATCCACATTATTCAGAAACCTCCCAGTTAGCAAGGAACAGTGGAGAAAATCTGTTTGGGAACATCCATGGGTTTTGCAGATTTGGGATGCTCGAGAATTTAGTTTGATCCACGTTTGAGGGCAGGGGGGGAAGGTGACCTAATTCACATCTCCCAAACAATGTGCAGATCAGTATGTAGTTGTCCTTCTGATGACATTTCTCCAAATTATAGTTTGGGGCTTAAAAACCCATATACAGTTTTGTTCATATTTCTCCTGATCATTATTTTTGTATACAATATTTTGCCTACTATTCACATTTTTGCAAGCAATTTTCTTAATATAATGCAAGTTTGAATGTTATTTTTATGAATATGTGTGCAGTTGTGTGCATTTTTCCAAAATTTACATATTTTTGTAGTTTGATTAGAGAACTCGATTGTAAAATTTGAACAAATGTGAATTTCAAAGAATAACCAAGTTTCAATTTTATGCACTGGTTCAAAAGTATGGAATTAAGTGAACTGAAAGAATTTCTCTCCCATCCCTAGTTCTGAGGAAGAATCATCTTTATTCCAACTCTGATGGCTTCCTTTTCTTCAGTTAGATATAAATAGAAAAAAAGAAATAATTCTAGTTGTGATAGCTTGAATTTATATCCAGTTCCAAGGCTCTTTTGAGGCTCAGAGTCTGGGAATTAAATTCATTTAAATCAGTATTAGGGTAATTCAGGGCAGTCACACAGCTGGGTGGAAGGAAGCATCCTTCCACCTCAGTTTGGAAGAAAATGACTTATTTTATTTAGTTCGTATGCACAATTTTATTTTAGCCCTTTCACCATATCCTGTTCAGACTGATGAACTGGCAACAAATGCACGAGATTTCTGTCAGCCACTGGCAGATCTCAACCTGCTATCAGTGATTTATTACTTTCATGTGGTGGTTTCAACGGATCACAACAATGGGAAATAGGTATAGGCATTAGGGATGTGCACTGGATCGGACCCGATCCACGACCCGAGTCCGGTCCAGTGGGAAATCGGATAAATTATCCGATTTCCGATCCGACAGCTGGATCGGCCGATCCAATCCAAACCGGTCCGAAAAGGCTCCGAACCGGTTCGGCGGATCGGTGGATCGGCGGGCGCCCACTGGCGCCCACCGCCGCTTCCATTGGCGGGCGCCAGCGGGCGCCCGCCGATGAAAGTGGACAGCAGGGGGGGAGGAGGGGGGCGCTTACCTTTCTGGCCCATCCGCTCCCGTCCGGCGCCGGCGGCTACTACCAGCGGGCTCCGCGGCCTGCTCCAGGGTGGCGCGCCGGGTGATGTCATCACCCGGCGCGCTACTCTAGAGCAGGCCGCAGAGCCCGCTGGTAGTAGCCGCCGGCGCCGGACGGGAGCGGACGGGCCGGGAAGGTAAGCAGGGGGCGCGCGGAGAGGAGGAGGGGGGCCCTTACCTTCCCGGCCCGTCCGCTCCCGTCCGGCGCCAGCGGCTACTACCAGCGGGCTCCGCGGCCTACTCCAGGGTGGCGCGCCGGGTGATGTCATCACCCGGCGCGCTACTCTAGAGCAGGCCGCAGAGCCTGCTGGTAGTAGCCACCGGCGCTGGACGGGAGCGGACGGGCCGGGAAGGTAAGCAGGGGGTGCGCGGAGGGGAGGAGGGGGGCCCTTACCTTCCCAGCCCGTCCGCTCCCGTCCGGCGCCAGCGGGCTCCGTGGCCTGCTCCAGGGTGGCGCGCCGGGTGATCACCCAGCGCGCTACTCTAGAGCAAGCCGCAAAGCCTGCTGGCGGTAGCCGCCGGCGCCGGTCGGGAGCGAACGGCCCTAACAGGTAAGCAGTGGGGGGAAGGGGGCTTACCCCCCCCCCGGAGCCGTCCGCTTCTATCTGCAGGCGCCCGCGGATAGAAGCGGACGGCCCCAGGGGGGTAGGGAGCGCGGGGGAGGGGGCTTACCTGCCGGGGCCGTCCACAGCGGACGGCCCTGGGGGGGAGGGAGTTAGGCCCCCCCTCACCCACCCGCCGCCATTTTTTCCTCATAGACTTGCATTGCAATGCAAGTCTATGGGGGAAAAAATGGCGGCCGATCCAAAAATTTACGATTTTTGGATCAGGATCGGACTCGATCTGGTCCGGGGGGGCCTCCGATTTTGTCCGAACCGATCCATGACAAAATTGGAGGTCCCGATCTGGGTCCCGATCCGATCCGGGGGGTCCGTGCACATCCCTAATAGGCATATATCGGAAGAATGTCCCTTGCCGCTCACTGCTTCCTGGCTCTTTTCTTGTTCTCAACCTCATTCTCACTCAGACACACACATTCATACACGCACCAAAACATGGTGTGTTTGTCTGTCTGTCCATTTACCATCTAGAGAGAGAGAGACAGACAGTCAGAAACAGAGATTTGCTTCAAATATGTATTAGTCTGCATCAAAAGAATACATACGTCTCCCCAATGTTGTTGTTGTTGTTGTTGTTGTTGTTGTTGTTATTTATTACATTTCTATACTGCCCCATAGCCAATGCTCTCTGGGCAGTTTACATAAGATTAAAACAGTTAAAAATGATATACAAAATTTAAAACCATAAAACATGCAGCATACACAAAAATATATGTCTAAAAACAACTATCAAC
Organism: Anniella stebbinsi; assembly: GCA_029215795.1. Classification (NCBI taxonomy): domain Eukaryota; kingdom Metazoa; phylum Chordata; class Lepidosauria; order Squamata; family Anniellidae; genus Anniella; species Anniella stebbinsi. Next base: position 189,415,479 of record JARDYH010000002.1, read on the forward strand.
ATCTTTAAGCTGTCAGCCAAACCTAAAACAGATCTGGAATCGGTGAAGCTCGTTATATATTACTAAATGCCTGGTAAAAGAGAAAAGTCTTGACCTGGCACTGAAAAGATAGCAATGTTCGCACCAGACAGGCCTCGTCAGGGATATCATTCCAGAATTGGGGGGCCACCACAGAGAAGGCCCTCCCCCTTGTTGCCATCTTCCGAGCCTCCCTTAGAGTAGGCACCCGGAGGAGGACCTTAGATGTTGAACGTAGTGTTCAGGTAGGTTCATGTCGGAAGAGAAGTTCTGTTGGTTATTGTGGTCTCGAGCCACGTAAGGCTTTATAGGTTAGAACCAGCACTGTGAATTGGGCTTGGAAACGTACAGGCAGCCAATGCTAGCAGCCAGAGTCGGTCTTATATGTTTGAACCTTCTGGTTCCTGTTATCAATCTGGCCACTGCATTTTGCACAAGCTGCAGCTTCTGAACCATCTTCAAAGGCAGACCCATCGTTGTTTTGACCCATAGTTGTTTGAGTTGTCAAGTGACACGTAGTTAGAAACACATTCATCCTGACTCCCTTCCTGGTGTGAAATAAGATATTTCTGTATTACCCACCCTGTATCAAACTTACTTTATCATCCTTCATTGTTTTCCAGTAAGACAAGGTTGTCCCAGGAGATTACGGTTCAAATGTGCACAGCAGGAGATAGGCATACATGCATAATAGAAGCGAGATTTAGAATTCAAGACATCTTACAACTCGCAGTTCGCTGAAATTTCAAGTAGGAATCAGATAGTCGATATCCAAGTACAAAATGATGCTAATTGTGAAGTGTGTGTGTGTGTGTGTAAATCATTGCTCATTTCTAAATATATGGAAGTAAGGGCTGAATCCTTCCTGGATGCCACTTCTTTGTATTTAAAATAAATGAGCATTTATTTAAAATAAATGAGCAGTGCTTAAAAATGGCCCAGACAGTTGATGTTGACAATGAAGCAGTTCATAACCAATGAACATGCTTTATTAAAATTAAAATTGTATTCTAATATGACAGTTTAGAGCAATGGAGGCAGTGGATGTAATTGTGAACCCCATGTGCAGAGGGCAGGGTATGAGGCATCAAAAGTGGATGTTATTCCAGATACTACAGGATACTACAGGATAATGGACCGGCAGACATGCTGTCCATTACCAGGGATGGTTATCAAACCATGCCAGTTGCAGGGAAATCATGAAGCTGAACCATTCTGATCCCTCCATCATCTTGTGACCTCTGGAATGTTATGTGGTGTACACCAACCTTCCCCAACCAGGCACGCACCAGATGTGTTGGACTACAGCTCGTATTATCCACAGCCTGCATTAGCAATGGGCACACTGGCTTGGACGGTGGGATCTGTAGTCCAACATATCTGGAGGGTGCAAGGTTGGAGAAGACTGCTGTACATTTTCTAAGTACCTCAGCTGTTTAGAACAAAATGCAAGCAGCAATCCCAGGCACTAGATACTGGGAGCCTATCTACACAGTACCTTGGAATGTTTTAAATAGTATTTTAAAATGTTCCAAATAGGTGCGTTCTAAAACATCTTAGGCCACATTAAGGAGTACTCACGTTACAGGAGAAAAATTCTTCAGTCTTCAAAGCGGTGTGTGTGGTCTCACACCCTTCTGTCCGTCTCTTTCTCTTTCGTTTTTACAGTGAATTTAAGGCAAGGCATTGTGGGTGCTGTAGTTCACTCCCCACTTCCTCCTTAGTTCCCCTTTCATTCCCTAGCTTTCAATGAGTATAGGGCTAAGCATTGTGGGTGCTGTAGTTCACTCGGCCACTTCCTCCTTAGCCCCTCTTTCTTCCCCACCAATCAACAGCTAAGCATTTGGACGCTAGTAAATGAAGCACTGCCCCCACAAATCACAAATGGTAAGGGAGGACACATTATTTTACTTAAAACGATTTATTAAAAGTAAAAACTGTAGTATATAGCTGAAGTGAGTTTTAAAAAACCTTGGGTATACAACGTTCAAGGGAGTGCGTCATGTGACCCAAAGAGTTTTCGTAACCTTTATAAAACGTTACAAAGCTACTGTGTAGATCGGCTCTGGGAGGCCAGATACACCAGCTGTTTTATTCTGGAATAATATCGAGGTAGTCCCTACCGGGCCACATGATATTCACCTAGTCCCGTGGTGATCTCAGGATAACCACTCAGTTTTTCTGGAATATCGCTGACTGGTTTTGTAGCAGCTTTTCCCCATCTCTCGCTACAATCCTGAAGTCCCTGGCTGGTGTGCCCTCCTTCATGAGTTTCTGGCTCAGTGAACAACCAACCTTCTGTCAGGGAAGTGTGCATGGACATCACTGTGTTTCATTGCCAACTGTCTCTTTTTTTTACACAAACGTATCAATGCGCAATAGCACAATTTTGACAAAGTACTTCCCCCACCCCGGTGTTGCTGTGTGTTTGCACTTGTGTACATCTTGGAGGAGTTACTAAAATTCCATACCCCGTACCCATCTGTCTAGTCCTGCCCACTTCTGCCAATACACATCGGAACCACCATCACAGGGCACACGTCCTCCCACAATGGCTCTCATTTACTTGTGTGTGCTCTGTGAGCAACGATAGAGGAAGTGAGAAACCTCGCGATCATCCCTCCTCCCTCTCGAAGGGGTTGAAGATGTAGATGAGCCCTGGGATTGCTGTACTTAGTCTTTCTATCTTAGAGTGTAGTCTTATGCATATTTAGACAGAAAAAGTCCTGCAACTCCCAGCATTCCCTGAGCCAGGATGGCTTACTGGGGAACGCTGGGAGTTGGGAAAAAAATCTATCTAAACATGCGTAGGATTGTGCCTTCAGTTATATATTTTTAATAACCTTGGAAAAAACTTCAGAGCTCTTAACATATCTAATAGCAACTGTACAGGAACATGGGGACGAAAAATGAAACTGTCAAGTCAGCAACTTATAATTATTACACTACAGTAAGAAAGAACTGAGGCCAACCACATATTTATGTATCCTTAAAAGCACCATTTTGTTTATATATGTTTTTGAAATACATGGATTTTCATAGCAGTACACATTCCTAATCTAAATAACTTCACTCCTTTACTAATAAATTTACCAACTATATCAGATCCGTTTATATTAGCTCTGAATAGACTAATATACCACCAGATAGTATTTATGAATATCACGTATCAATAGAACCACATGTAGCATTCTGTATATGCCTCATTTATATTTTCCACTAGATGGAATGTTAAGGTTTTACCACTACAGCTTCCAAGCATACTTTCAAAAAGAAAAAGTAATCATTGCAATGACATTTATAGAAAAGCAATTTGGCTACACCTGTGAGAGAAACTGCTATGGTGGCATTTACATAAGGTCGTTCCATCTCATAGCCATGGAATACAAACAATTGGATATTCTGAAGATTTATTTATAAAGAACGATTCAGGTGTGTGCTTCCAGCAATAATATTCAAGATGTGGTTCAATATTATTTCAAGAGCTGATGACATAATTGAAATGATAGCTTTGATACTCTGTGACTTCAGAATGAAGTTACATAGTGTGCTGCTTTAAAGCAAAATGCATTCACTGATCATAAATAGCTGAACATATGGAAAGTCCCACTAGTTTCTAAGGAACTCATTTTAAAAAGGCTTGCTTCTTAATGATTATGTAACAGAATGTTTGGTTTGTTACAAAGATACACGGAGGCAACCTGTGAAGAAATATTCAGTTTCTTAAAACTGATAAAGATAGAAACTGCTAATAGAACACAAAACTGTTGTAATAATAATTAGATACAAGGAGAGCCAGTGTAGTGTAATGGCTGAAGTGTTGAATAATGATTGGGAAGACCTGTGTTCAAACCTCTACTTAGCCCTGAAGCACATGCATGAACTAAAGGAAGTCTCTCTCTTTCTCTCTGTTTCTCAGGCTAACATACTTCACAGAGTTTTTGTGAGGATAAAAGAGGATGGGCCATGTAAGCCACTCTCAGCTCCATGGAGAATAAAAATGTAATAAATAAAATAAAAGGTCTTCATTATAGCTGTAGAACTATGAGATTCAAAGGAACTGCACTGGTCATTGCTAAGATTCTAACATGACAAGAATAAGCCAAAGGAACACTGCCAGATTGAATCATAGCTGTGGTATCCAACAAGCTATAGCAAAAGAACAGAGTGGCACTGGAGATGTCAGGTAACATGAAAGAGATACTCCCAAAGGATGGAAAAAAGGAAACATTACTTTGAAGTACAATAGATAAGATCCAGAGAGATACAGAGATAGGGTGACCGTATGAAAAGGAGGACAGGCCTCCTGTATCTTTAACAGTTGTGTAGAAAAGGGAATTTCAGCAGGTGCCATTTGTATACATGCATCAACTGGTGAAATTCGCTCTTCATCACAACAGTTAAAGCTGCTCTAGTGACCAGATAGAAAAGAGGGCAGGGCTCCTGCAGCTTTAACTGCTGTGATGAAGAGGGAATTTCACCAGGTGCTGCATGCATACGAATGACACCGGCTGAAATTCCCTTTTCTACACAACTGTTAAAGAAACAGGAGGCCTGTCCTCCTTTAATACAGTCACCTTACACAGAGGCTGAATTCGGACAACACATTAGTCAATGGAGGGTTGAGTAGCCAACTCAGTTGGTTATTTTGTGGGTACTCCCCACACAACACATTCCTACACAACTGTGGGTGGTTGGGGCTGGCGCTGAGTGCACTAATAGTCAACCCAGCATTTGACTGATACAGCCCCTGCCCCTTTCCCCACCCTCCCTCCTCCCTAAGTCCTCCCAGTTCTATCCCAGCAGCCTCTGCAAGTTGCACCAGTTGTAGCAGAGTGGCAGCCGCCACTTTGGTCACTCTTGCCTCCTGCCTCTATGGGCTTATGTTTTAACCCACTCACCACACGTCATTAACACACTCGCCCCTCCACACAACACCTTAAACAACTGGCTTCAAGCTAAACAACTTGCAAGCCAGTTATTTCTCTCAGTTGCTTATTTGGGCGGAATAGCATAATGTCAGTAGTTTGTGAGCAGTGTGTTACCCTCCACACAACACAATAAGCAACACAACTGACGATTGTCCCCCCCCCCCCCAGTTGCTTAATGTGTTGTCCGAATTCAGCCAGTGAGAACGAACGTAGGATCAGCAGACATGCTATAGTGTAGTGGATATAGTTTGAACCTGCATTTTCCTGGTTTAGATATAATGATCTTGGTCTGATTAATCTTGTCTTAGCAAACTGAAAATTAACATTGTGCCCATGTATGTGCTCCTTTCCTTTCTTCGTCTTCTCACATGCCTAACTTTGAAGAAGATATTGCAGTTTGTTAAACCATAGTTTTCTTTGACATCCAGACTGGAAAATTGTGGTTTAAAGGCTGGTTACAAAGTAAGGTATCAAATCACAATTAGATCTGATTTATAACCAACATTTAAACTGCAGTATTATAGTTTCCCCATAATGGGAAACTATGGTTTAACCACCATATATTCCTCAAAAGATGGCTTTGTTGGAGGTAGAGGAAAGGGTAGGAATGAGGAGGGAGCACCTGGGCATATGAGGCTCATGAACTGAGGTTGATGCACCTGAATCAGATCGTTCACTGCATTCAGTTGCATTTACTGTTTTCAGGGCAGAATATGTCTTCCTCCACACTGTATGCCTGTCTTTACCCATAGACTCTGGTTATTTCTGAGTTACTGAGAAGATTCAAAAGTGTTTGTATTACTTTTTCCCTTGTACATTATTATTAGAATATCTTAGGTATCTTCCCCTCCCCCAAAAGAATCAAGGTGACTTACAACAGAATTAAAACATATTCAATTTAAACTGGTTAAAACACAGTGATAGAGTGATCATTGTTTTCCTTTCTGCAGTATTTTATATGGATGATTTGGCATAGCTCCCTGCTTTGGCTAGTGGTGGATATCAAGGGGTAGAATCCAACTAAGGTCCTACTTAGAGTAGACCCATTGAAACATGGGACTTGTTAGTCATGACTACCTTAACTTCCATTTATTTCAATGGGTCTACTCTAAGTAGGACATTGGTTGAATTTTATCCCAGAGGTACTCATAAAGCTAGTTGCTGATCTAGTCAGATTGGAAAAATAGTTTTCATTAGTTTGACCTCAAAATGTGGCTAGGAATCCAGGGGAGGGGGGAATATATAAATACAGGACCAGGAGAAAGGCTTTCAGATGTCTTGCAGGCCACAACCTTGGCCAAAGTAAGTAACCCATATCTATTTAGAAGAAGGTTCTAGTATCAGAGTATGGCTCCAAAGCCTACAGAACACTCAAATCATCAATCTGCTTCTTTTTCAGTTTGTGGACCACCTAAGGGCCCACCTAAATTCTCCTGTGGCTTCAACATTTGTGGCAAACTAGAGAGCCTCCAATGCTTTTATTCCCCCCCCCCCCGGTTTCTGTTATATTTCTACCTGATACTCTGCCACCTCTTTCTGTCAGCCTACTGATTCTTGTTTTGCAGAAAAGGGCAACTACAATGATCAAGAGAAGGTTACAACAGCTGGGATTGCTTAGCTTGGAAAAAAGGAGGGTAAAAGGAGACATGATAGAGGTGTACAAAATTATGCGTAATGTGGAGAATGGTGGATAGGGAGACATTTTTCTCCCTCTCCCATAATACTAGAACCCAGGGTCATCCCATGAAGCTGATTGGTGGGAGAATCAGGACAGATAAAAGGAAGTACTTTGTCACATAGTATATAGTTAAACTGTAGAATTTGCCACCACAAGATGTAGTGATGCCACCAGTTTGGATGCCTTTAAAAGGGGCTTGGACAAATTCCTGGAGGAGAAGGCTATCAATGGCTACTAGTCCTGATAGTTTTATACTAGCTCCAGAAGCAGAGGCTGTAAGATTGCATACTCCAGTTGCTGCGGTACATGGGTGGGAGGATGCTGTGGCACTCATGTCCTGCTTATGGGTTCTTGGTTGCTACCGTGTGAACCAAATGCTGGACTAGAGGGATCCTTAGTCTGATCCAGCATGGCTGTTCTTATATGTCCACTAGATACCTTTACAAACCAGGTCAGTCACGTCAGCATACACTGTGGACCTCACCTTTCCCAGACAGGATAGTAATTATGCGCAAGTTTTTAAATCAGCCCAATCAGTTCTTGATATATTTACATGCATTTTGACATATGTAAATATATGAGTTTTTGCTCTGTCAGAAATATGGCAACCCTAGTTATACCTGTTAAGGAGACTGAATCACTCAAAGGCATCAAGACATGCCTCCTGACACTGAAGATTAAAGGGGTGGTTGTAAATACTATGTCAACTGAAAAAGTGCTCTAAGGTTATTTATACTGGTTTAACAAATGCTTGAGTAACATATGTCATATTTATGAATGCATAGATAATAAATTATACCATTCCTTACAAAACCATAAAATGAGTTGCAAATGAGCTCAGCCATAGTTTAGGAGAGTAAAGGAGAAAACTTGAGGAAACTTAAGCCAAACTATTTGGTATTGCAGGGAAGTGAATGCAATGTGACACATTTGGAAGAAACTTTTCTCCTCCTCCTTCTATCCAATATCTTCATTGTTTTTGTTGGAGGAATGTTGGCTTTAAACCTAATTCCATTTTTTGTCTCATCTCCAGTGGCAAAAATATGAAATTATTCGATTTGTTGTTGAACTTATCTCAAAATTGCACAAATAGAGCCCTGGATATTTTTGTAAAGTTTTTGCTTTCAAAAGAGAGTTACATTTACAAAGAGAATGAAAAAAAATCTTGAAAAGGATAATAAAAACAGTTTCTCAGGAAGTTGCTGTTCTATACTCCAGCACAAAGGAGCAAGCAACTGATGTGGTCTTGAATGTATTGACTTTAGGAAAAGTGAATATACCTAAAGAAATAAATATGAAATTCCTAATAAACAGCGCAGAGTAAACGTTCAAAGTGTGTAAGTGCCTAGCAATTATAAGCATTGATGAAAACCAGTGGGACTTTAGGGTACTGAGTACTGGCAACTCACTTTAAAAATGCTATTTAGGTTGCTGCTAACATTGCCACTTTTAAACTACTTCAGCAATGCAAGCTCTTATTAAATTAAATGGATGTTGTGCTAGCCAAACTTTCTAAATATTACCATCTCCAACAGTGTAATCTACTTTGTGAACAAGAGCTAAATTTATAAAGGAAAAAATGTACTTACTAAGAACAGGAGCTAAGGTTACATGCATATCAAGCAAATTTGAAAATTTCCGCCTCCAAATAATAAATAAAAATTGAGGACCAAAAACTACTATGAATCTGTTTCCAGGGTTTCAACTAATGATGGTTAAACTCACTCCATTATTTTGAGATATTGCTGAGCCTAATCCAAAGTGCAGGTTTTGACCTTTAAAGCCCTAAACAGTTTGGGACCAAGTTACTTGAAGGACTACCTTGAAGGACTGCCTTCACCCATATCACCCACACTTTAAGTTCAGGAAGAGAGGCCCTTCTCATTTGCCCACCTGTGAGAGCAATTAGGTGGGTTTCCACACGGGAGAGAGCCTTCTCTGCAGTGGCCTCCACACCTTTGGAGCAAACTCCTACCAGAGGTCTGCCATGTACCATCTTTGTAGGCTTTTAAGAAAACATTTTATTTTACCGTGGCCTTCTCATGTTCTGAGTACTGTTGTTGCTGCTATTGCCATTGTTGTTCTTGCTGGTTTTTATTGTTGGTTTTTATTGTTTTTAATTGCTATTTTATTGTGTTTTATGTTTTTTTTATTGCTTTAAATATTTTAACTGTTTTTATGTATTGTTGTAAGCTGCCTTGTGGGGGCTTCTATCCTGAAAGGCGGCCAAGAAATGTTTTCAATCAGTCAATGAAATTGTTGCATATGTGTTTCAACAAAGTGCATCTTGGAAACTATAGTACGGCATCATGCTATGCATCATGATGTCATGTGTCACTACATTAAGTCCCCCCTCTCTGATTGGCTGTTTACACTACAGTCAGTATTAAGCCATAAGAGCCCATGTGAGCAGCTCTGGTGCAAGCAACATGAATAAGAACTGAGGATACACCTCCATCTGCCAAAGCCAAGATCTGTCATCCTATTGCCAGCCCGCCTGGGATGCACTACACCCTCCCATCTTCCTCCTCCTTAGATTCCCTTTCCAGTATCCCCTCACAGTGCCACCAACTAACACCCAGATCTAAAGTAAACTTTTCTTACCAAACAAGACTTTTTTTTGAGGGGTGGGGGGTTGATATGAAGAAGAAATTGTCTCAGTTGATTAGCCGAATACAGAAAGGAACCCAAGCCACAAGTGAAAAAGAAATGTTGAACAAGGAGTGGATACTAACCTAAATGGTTGTTATTTCAAATGTGATTGGGTTGTTGGAGGATTTCAGAGCCAAACATTTACATTGATTGTTTTGGAAAACTATAACTAAAGGGTTAGAGTGACATAATTCCAACCAACCAATGTGCAAAAATAGTAGAGATTAGATGCTTTAGTCATGCAGACTGCCCAAGCACTTGTAAACAACCTCAGTTTGAATTAAAAAATTGCTAAAGTTCATTAGATAGCATCTGAGTTTGTTACACATACAGGCATTACAAACATAATAGATGGCTGGATTCGGACAACACGATAGTCAATGGTGGGGTAATAATCAACTTTACAGTTGTTCATCTAGGGGGTACTCCCCACACAACATGGTAATAAATAATCAACTGTGGTGTGGATTAGGCTCAGCGCTGAGTTGACTATGGCAGCATTCGGACGACACGATAGTCAATACAACTGACGATTGTTCTCCTCCCCCACCCCCCCAGTTGCTTATTGTGTCGTCCGAATTCAGCCGATGTCAACAACAAATCATCTAATTTCAAGTTTCAATGGTATCCCTAATTTCAGTGCAATGTCTGTAATGAGATCTTGGTTTTGGGCTCTCTATAGAGCATAGAGGTTCTTCCCTGATCTTTTCCTAGGAGCAGGATGCGTGTTCAAAAAAATCGCTTGCAATTCTTTGAAAATGGTAGAAACTAGAAAAGCAGAAATCCACACTTACCCTTGTCTGATGAACTAGATAATGCCTCCCATCTCTTGCCAGTAAAGGTTGGAAATGTTCATCAATTTCAATGTAATGCCAAAAGTAGTGTGATCCTTCATTATTGGGTTCTGCAGGGGTCCCCAACCCTTTTAGGCCAGTGGGCACATTTGGAATTTTGTGCTATGGATGTTCTCACAAAATGGACACCATGGTGGGTGTGTTCAGTCACAAAACACCCTTTTCCCAAAGGCTAAAAAAATGCAATGTTCCCAAAAACCTTTGTTTAAGCTCCAAAACACAAAAGGTGAACAAAAGGCATACCGATGAGGCTCAGAGAAAAGGCACTTGGCCAAGACACTAAGCTTGGATGGCACCATGGAACGTGTCTGTGAGCACATTGGTTTCTACAAATACCACGTTGGGGACCCTGTAATTTAGACAACACTTAATGTTATATCAAGGAAAGGTGTGTGTGTGTGCGAATGAAAAAAAACCCTCTAACATAATGAAGAAACAATTGTGGAATCTGAATGCACATAGACGACAGACAATCACACTTCATTATTATACATTTTGAGAACCAGTAGAAACGCTTAACTACAGTCTTCAGTATTTCCACCCCTGACAGTTCTACAATGCATAATAGCAAATTTGAAGGAGGGATATGTGTGCTGCTTCATTTGCATGCAGCATGCAATACACTTTTCAGTGCATAGAATGTGTGGTTCTTCCTTTTATTTCCAACTAAGGTATTTGAAGTATTTTTTCCCAAGGTAGGGATGGTGAATATTTCACTGTTAATCTATTTGCCACTTACATCCAGAGTTCAAACCCAACCTCAAACTAAACACCGTCTCCAAATTTAAATCCTGTTTTTTTAAAAATTTCAGATTTTAAAATTGTTGTGTTCAAATGCTAAGCTCTCTCGAATTCATTTTATTTCAGCTATTAAGCCTTTTTCTATCTATTGGGAACTTGTTAACTGAAAACTAAGGAGAAGGGAAGTAATGTGGGTGTGTCTGTGATAATTATGGTGCTCAACAAAGGAAGATGCTACTATTACTACTACTTCTACTACTACTAAAGGAACAAATGAAGGCTAATGAAGTTCAGGTGTTGAACTAGCACTGGGTATAGAACACAGTCAAAAATGTATTTGGAACATGGTTTGCAATTCTGATCACGCATGTTTAAAGACAATAAATTTAAAGCAATTGTTTCAAGTGCAAGCAATTTCAATTATTGTAAAACTGGACACCCTTTTCATGAAATGTATCTGCTTGAGACTATTATGTATTTATAGGAAACAGACATCTGTTGCAGAATGTGGTATAAAGAGAATTGGCCTAATTATTGAAATAGAGCCAGTTTCAAGTGAATGTGTGAGAGTGTGCGTTATTTGTTCAACATATTTTATTTTTATAGATAGGGTTGTGTTTATCCCTCTCAACTACAGCTTTGCTGTACAACTGCTGAATGTGCCAGTCCAAGCAACTCAATTTTCATTGAAGACAAAGCAGTGTTCTGACTCTCCTTTCTCTGGGGTGAAGTAGAGGGGAGAGGAAAGCTTAGATATGGGTAGATGCAGAAATTTGTATTTTCAAAAATGGGCTCACAAAATGGTTCTTTTCACTATTTAACATCATTAATTAAAAGGGAGATGTGCAAAACAGATACATAGTTCCAGTGTAGCTCCTTATCCATTATAAATGGTGGGCATCAAGTTTTGAGGTGAAAGAGAGCTTCTGAAGTCTACCAACAGACTCCCCAAACAGACCTTTCTTGCTGTTGTTCACTGTCTCAGGCCCAACCTATACCAAGCAGGATATAGCAATATGAAAGTAGTATATAAAAGGCAGGAGCCACACTACTGCATTATAGTGCACTGACAACTGTTGAGGCCCATTGAGACATACCATATACCACTTTCATATTGCTATATCCTGCTTGGTGTGGCTCGTGCCGTTTATATACTGGTTTCATACTGGTTTCATAGTGCAATATCCTGCTTGGTGTAGATTAGGCCTCAGTCAGCAGCTTCTGTCATAACATTCCAAAATTATTGAGCTTTGTTGAAAAATCAGAATTTTAAAAGAGTTATGTTTTTTTCAAACTCCTGGTAGTTATAGTCTTTTGCTGCCTTTTGGTTTGTCATTGTTACGAAGGTTATTGATTTATTCTATCTCTGTGTTGCTTAAATAATGTTTATGTTTATCGTGCTGGAATCCCTTTGATGATGGGTAGTTTTTAAATTTTTAATAAATGAATGAATAAATAAATAAATAAATAAATGCTTCAGCATCAAGGGCTTCTCTAATAGATATGGTGTTAGCCACAGACTGTCGAAGCTGACCCTGAGAATGCACTGAATAGTTCAGCTGAAAATACAGAGAAACAATTGGCGAATGTGATTCTCTGTAATGTCCACAATTAACCTTAATGTTCTGCATTTATATGAGTGCATTTAAATAGTCGGTGAGCCATATTGGTTCAGTTGTTATCATATAAATCAAAGTTATGTTCTATAGTCCTTTAAACCTAGGCATATAGTTTCACCTTTAATTTTTAAGACAACTGTAGCTAGCTATGTTCCAGTATAGTTGGGTGGCGGAAGGGTTTGTCAAAGAAGAATGCCATTTTTAAGTCTAGTGTTTGAAATTATCTTGACACCGAATCACATAGTAGGCTATTAGAGTGCTCTTCAGATATTAAATGCAGAAAACTATCTCTCTTTTCTCTGCCCTGGCACTCCCTCACCCCCCTGCATCTTCACAGGATGAACTGAGTAAGGACGGCGGGGGGCAGGGGAGCCTGTTCACAGTCACATAACAGAAATGAATAACTCTCAGTTTTAAGTTACTCTTCTTCAAACAATCATTAAAAGAGAGGGAGATAAATGGCATGTTTCTGACATTCTCCTGGAAGTGCATTTCAAGCATGGTGTGGTATATTTTAGTCATATGTTATTGTCAAAACAAAGCTTTGTTAGAGTGCTTCTTTCAGAGAAAGAAATACTTATAAAAGAAGGGAATATTTTGGAGGCGACAAAGGGAGCATCCCAAACAAAAGATTACCGGATGGTTTTAATTCCAAGAAATAATCTGGAGCATGCTACAGCATTGAAGAAAGGATTGTGGAAATGCCATATAAGATGTATGTCATACAAGATGTGCTATGCTTTCTAAATGCAGGTACAGTTCATCAGGCAGTACATCCTATTTTGTTCAGATACTTTTCATATAATAATTCATAGGAGTAAACCTAAATTCTCATGACATAGATTTTTCATTTCACTGTGTTGCAAGGTTTTGGGAATTTGTGTTCCAACTTTTTCTTCCTTTTCTGTGTAGTTTCAGAACAAGAACATGCACATCTCTTGGCCACAGTTCTGCAACTCAGTTATGTCCAAAAAAGTGCCAGGGCTGGCGCTGGGTAGAGAAGATTCAAAAGAGGTAGGGACTAACTTTGGAAGTCTACTGATTGGAGAAGTAAGTCTGCTGCCTCTGAACAATTCTTAGCTATTGTTAAGTGTAATAGCCATTGATAGACTCATTTTCCATCAACTTGTTTAACCCTTTTTAAAAGCCTTCTGTGATAGTGGCCATCACATCCTGTGGTGATGAATTCCTACAAGTTCATTATTTTCTCCATGAAAAAAGTATAATTCCTGATAAATAAACCTACTGACCTGTCAATTGAAGTGGGAAAATATTGGTGGTGCCATTCCTTTATCCCTGGTAGCATTTTGTCTGCATAAGAGACTAGGAAGCTACACTTCTGCAGAGCTTTCAATAGCCTGTAACATTTACATTTGAGGACTTCTAGAGACAATGGGGGTTCTTGCTTTGTTGAAAGCACCACTGTTTCGATCAAAAGAAACTAGGCTGGAAAGACTCTGTGGACCTGCTTGAAACTGAATACTCCAGAGGAAGCTGCCCTTTTAATGGAATATATCTGCTGACAATTTACTGCTAATATATTTTATAATGCATTTTAGAATGATTTATTAATGCAAGGTTCTTTGCATAAGCAGCTGCCATGGTTTATGTCCTGAACTCATCTGTGTCGAAATAGCTGAAGTACAAGGCCAATGTAAGTCACAAAAATAGAGGGGGGGGAAAGGTCCATAATGCATATTCAGGGCTGATTTGATGCCTATCTTATTATTATAGCATAATATAATTAATGATGTGCAGAGAGAATTAATGTAAGGAAATTTTCTCTTTCCCTCAAAACACTAGAACTATGGAGAACCAGAGAAATTCAAGCCAAACTAAATTTCTGTTTCAGAAGAGATTAAAAAGTACCATTCGAGAGGACTAGCTCTTTATGATAAACATGAGTAGGATTACAGTTTTTAAAAGAATCCAAGGAACACATTGTAGACTTGCCTGACATTGCTGTCGTTAGTCATTATCTAAAAAGAGCAAAAAAAAAGAAAAAAGAAAAAAAAGGTGATACAGCAAAAACAAAACAAAACAAAAAAACATATTAGGAATCTTCCATTCTTTCTCATTTTCTCTATCGTAAGAAAGACCAAAAGAGCCCTTCCATCACTATACTGCAGGAGCCAACATGAGTAGCACCATGTGCTATGTAGATCCTCCACATTGTCTACAGAGACACCCCACAAAATTCACATGCTATGGGTTGCTACCACTTGCAGAACAGTGATTATGCACTCCTGGAGGCAAGCTCCCAAATGAGCAGAAAGACTCATTTCTGGAAGGGGGCAAGTCAGTGGACCTCTCTTACACAAGCTCTGCTGACCTGCCTGCTTTCAAAAATGAGAACTTTTGCTCAATGTAGCTTGCCTCTGAAGCACTAAATCGCTATTCCGCAAGCGGTAGGGGCCACTTATGGTCTAAAAGTGACAAGGCTGGCCCAGTGCAAGGGCAGCATTGGATTCTGCCCAGAAATTGTTTACATGGTAACGCCCCTAACAATGAAGTGAATGAAATAGTACTTGGTTATGCTTACATTTGATAGCTCCTTTGCACACCAGAATTGCTGAGTAGGAGCTAGTATGTCTTACTATGAAATGCTAAAGAAGGAGACAATTAAATAGGTACTTTTGATGTCATTTACCATCTCTTCACATCTGCAGATTAAAAGCAAAAACAAAATTGTGTATGGAGAAGAAGAAAGAATGTGTGGAAACTTTTCTTTACAGTGAAAGGTTTTACTGAATTATTCTCACTTCTAGTCAGTTGTTAGGGTTAGGCACCTATGTTATCTAATCATTCTAGATACATTTAGCACAATGTGCTGCTAAAGTTCAATGGTGGAAATGCTTATGCATTTGCAGCCAAATCAAGCTACTGCCCTGATTTTGTTTTCAACACAAGGAAGCTGTCCACCAGTCACCTCATACAAATAATTGTGATTTAATATCACTGTTTGATATCTGATATTTATTTACATTACAATTGATTTCAGTATTTGACATCAATTGATATCTCATAATAGATGGGTATAAATAGTGAGGTCTCCAAAGGATCTCTGTTGTGAACAATTCCCCCCACCCCTTGTTCATAATTTATCCATAGTTAAGGGGTTAGCAATGAAGTGGCCAAGTTTGCTGATGACAACAAGTTATTTTGGGTGGTTAAAAGAAAAAGGTACAGCAAAGAACCCAAAAAGGATATCTCCAAACTGGGGGAGTGGGCATCAAAATGACAAATGTGGTTCAATGTAAGCAAATATGAAAGGAACCACGTTGGGACAAAAACAAATCCCAATTTCATGTATACTCTGATGAGATCTGAGCAGACAGTGACTAACCAGTATCTTTTAGTGTGGTTTTTCAGTTAAGTCTCAGTTTTTCGTGTATTATGTTTTTGACTGCTCCTAGTTCTTATTGTATTTTATTGATTTTATTGTGGCTTATTTTGTATTTATATATATTGGTCAGGAGGGTGCTGTTACACCCATGTCCTGCTTGTGGGTTTCCTGTTTGCAGCTGCTTGGCCACTTTGTGAACAGAATGTAAGATTTGATAGGCCTAGGTCTAATCCATCATGGCACTTCTTATGTTCTTATTGCTCTGAGAGCTTTGGCTATAGGGCAATTTGCAAGATGAATGAATGAAATAGGCATTTGGTTGCCCCCTGTGGAAACAAAATGCTGGACCAGATAGGCCTTAGTTGTAATCCTGCATGGCTTTTTTATGTTATGTTCTAATGTTATGTTAACCCAGCATTTGAATAAGTTAAATTTACAATCCCTAGTTAAGTTAGTGATAAGCATGGTAGACCCAATTTTAAACCCCCATATACCATGAAGCTCGCTGAGTAATCTTGGACCAATCACTAACACTCAGGATTTTTGTAAGAATACAAAGGAGAAGGAAGAACTATGGGTTGGATTTAGACCAAGAAAGTCACACCTATATCTCATTGGAATTAATTCCCTATGATTTTAATGGGACCTAAGAGCAGTTATCTTGCTCTGGACCCTGATCTGGGTATGCAACCCTAAACTCCTTGGAGGCAGAATGTAATAAAAGTATATTGCTAAGTATTAATGAAACAAAATAGTAAACTTTGACAAGCGAAAGAAGGAATTCACATCAGAGAGGGAAGGAAGGTGGTGAGAGAGTGTGCATTTCTGAGGTCTGCTATTTGTTTGTAAATCATGGTAAGCAGGCAGGCACTATCATGTCTCCACTGGGCCAATGTGGGGGAAGACGCCTCTAACCGCTACTTATACTGGCGTTTTGTGCAAATCCATTAAATTGAAGGCAATCTATTAGATTTAGATTCAGTAATTACGCCCCTGGTTACTACTCTGACATCTCTATGACATCTGTACCATGTGTGCTACCTTTGCAAAGTAAGCAGTGTCGAAATAATAATTCTGGCCATTTTTAACTGCGTGACAAGTGACATTTTTCAGGCAATGATTGGATGGGCCCCTCCAAACCCTCCAAGCTGATTTCATAGAAGTTACATTTTTGCCTTTTGTGAACGGCAAATGTTTTAAGGTATAGAAAAAGAATTTCTTGCCAAGCCAATTCCTGACATTTATATTTCAAACATGCAAGTTCCACCTCAAGTGAAAAATTATGGCATGAAAATAACCTACATGTCTGACTTATTACCTTCAAGTTTGCTAGATGGACTGCCCAGGGATTTGGTCTGATGTTAAATCTCTAGGCACAGAGCGAGAGATAACGGGATGAGGAGCAGGAGCTGGTATATCAGCTGCTGTCACTGTTTATGTTTGCTTGCCAAAGAGGGCCCCCCCCAAAATCTCTTTAAACATTACATCAAATCCATACCTAGCAGCTTTGTTTTCTACCTTTTTTCATTTTTACTCAGTAGTTGCAGGGGCCCAATCCAGATTTTAAAAGCCCACCCCCACCCCATGCAATGGTCCTAATCCAGATCGACACACACACCCGGCCCCGTGCCTTCTCTAGAGCTTTTTTGCTTTTTTTTTTTTAAAGGAGATGGCTGCAGATTTCGGATTTAAATTAATATCTGTTTTGCCCAACAGATGATACCTCTTAGCCTAACATTAACCCATTAAAATTATTTTAAAAAACATGGCAGGGCTATAGGTGCACTTGAAACTAACATTACACCATTACACTCTGCAGATAGAATAGAATCCAACATTTCAGAACCATGAAATTTCTCATCCTCCATACATAATTTAAAATTATTTAAATAAAATAGGAGTCAAAGGGTATCTTTGATAGAGTGCTGACTTAATTTTAATACTGACAGTATTCATGATATACTAAAAAGTTTTCTATTTTACGTTTTAGTTTAATAAGAACTAATTAAGGGCACAATCCTGTGTATGTTTAGATAGAAAAAAGTTGTACAACTCCCAGTATTCCCAAACAATGCTGGGAGTTGTAGGACTTTTTATGTTTAAATATACACAGGATTGAACCCTAAGTGTCCTATCTAAGTTTTTCTAAAAATCACATTTTTTCATTATAATACTTGCATTTTTAGCAATTATTGTATATAGGAGTTTTTATATTTTATATTTATATAGTATCATTTAACTTGATAGGAAATAGTGTTGCAAGCAGCACCCATAGTATTCCCTCTCAGGTTCAATTCCTTTGATTAGGAATTCCTTTGTTTATTTTGTAAGGGGGGAAAACAGTCTTTTCTGTATCCCTTCATCCAAAAGAACTATATATATATATATATATATATATATATATATACACACACACATTCTTTTGGATGAAGGGATACAGAAAAGACTGTTCCCCCCCTACAAAATACTTTAGTATTCCCTCTCAAGTTCAATTCCTTTGATTAGGAAGTTAGATGTTGAACAGGAACTAACCACTTACATATTTCTATTGTTCTTGAAGAAAACTGTTGAGAAATTATCCTTAGCACTTTCACTTGTTTATTTTTGTCTAGTACAGATTATTTGTATTTCTAGTGTAGGGGGAAGCAGAACATTTTTTTTGTTTCAGTGCTCCTTTGTATGGGATTATTTGATACTGAAAAGCAGATATTTACGAACAGAACATTTTAAATTGACTGTTAAATTAGAGGTTTTAACTTCCATGAAGACACTTTTATAAAGTTCATACATATTGGGTTGGAATCAGAGGTTCCCTTTCTTGGACAGAAGGAGTCTTCCTTAAATCTGGATCCAACCCATTGAGTATCACATGCAGGGTTTTGAGTGCCCTTGGGGCAAGACACCCTCCATGGACCCCCTCCCTAAGTGAGTCTTTCTTTTCACCACCACTATCACCAGCTCTGATTGCTCCTCACCTTCTTTCCCATCATTGCTACCACTTGCTTGTTTGACAGGCAGAGAGCCAGTGAGCAAGTAGCCAGTAGTATCTATTGCCCCTCCTTCTCACTACCCCTTCTCACTCTGGGCCAGAGCAAGAGGCATGTGAACAAGCAGGTTACAATGGTGAAGAGGAGGAGCAAGTCCAAGATGCTCTTGACAGTATCCATGCAAGTTCAGTTCTGAATCTGCCTCCCAGAATATGTACATGGCACCATCTTTGCCTTCCCTTCAAGAAAGAGTGTGCCACCACCCTTTGGGGCAAAATCGTTTGCAACTAGAAATCGTAAGTCATTTTTCAGGGGGACAGGGAAAGCTTAGGTTTAGACAATACATCATGGGTTTTTGTTTTGTTTTGTTTTTTTACCGTTCTAAGATTGTAATGTTTTAGACTGAAATTATTGTATCGAGTTATGTAAACTTTCATTTCTTGTATGAAGTTATGTATGCTTCGGAGACTTTCAGATAAATGCAAGATCTAAACTGTTAGTAGATGAACCCTTCTCAAAAAAGATTCCTTCTAGGAAGCTTTTCTCTTAACCCATTAAATATCACCTCTAGCTGCAATGAACTCTACGTTTAGTTGCATTTGCTCATATGCAGTCTTTCTTGGCTTTTTTTTTCTTCCTTTGCTGCATTCTCTGCTGTCTTTCACATTCTTGAACTTTAGATTGTAAGCTTGTTATGTGTAGAATGATAGGAATGCTCACTACCTGTAAAAATGGTAGAGAGATGAGAATGGAATGCACCTGCGCTCTATTATTAACTAGGTCCAAGTCTCATTACCAGATTACATGACCATGTGTTCTATTTTACAGAGAACAGTCCTCTGTTTGAAAGCATCCTCTATTTGAAGGGCTGCCCAGTCCAAGCCCAGTTTAAAGATAAAGAACCATATTAAGAAAGGAGAGCAGGGACTTTGAAGTTTCCCACCAACTGTTAGAACCTGGACAACAGACTTAGCAGGCACATAGGCCACCTTCCTTCCCCACAATGCTGGGATATGTTGAATTTCTATGGCAATTATAGTAATTTATTTCTACATTTTATCCAGATCTGTGCCTTCTTTTGTCTCTTTTTTTGTGTGATTATTAAGTGGCCACCTTACTCTGAAAATACATTTTTTTAGTTCAGTAAAATTAGGGATGTCCGGATTTTGGGAAAACCATCCGTGTATGCTTTGTGAATTTTGCAGTGTCATTTGTTCCAGTGTTAATTCACAGATGGATGTGATGTGGAAAAATATGCAAATAATTCCATAAGAAAGTTCACAACAATTTACACAATTTATGATAGTATGTAACATTTTGCATATTGTCCCAGTTCCATTTGAATTTTTCCCCATGTGTATTTTCCAGCATGGCATCGTAAATTTTGGGAAAGTAAAAGAACCAAACAAATCCTGTGTAGGTCAGTCCACAGTGGATTCCACTGTTCAGATTCTTAGGAATCCGAACTTAGTTTTGTCCATCTCAAATTTCTCCAGCATCCCTAATAAAATGCATACTATATGAATGCACATGGTACAAATGGACTGTAGTATAACTAATAAGAACATAAGAAGTGCCTGCTGGATCAGACCAAGGGTTATCTAATCCAGCATTCTGTTCACACACAGTGGTCAACCAGCCATTCAAAGAAATCCACAGGCAGAACATGAGTGCAAAAGCATCCTCCCATCCATGTTCCTGAGCAACTGGCATCCATAGGCACACTACCTCTGATACTGGAAGTAACATATATCCATTGATAGCCTTATCCTCCATGAATTTATCTAACCCTCTTTTAAAGCCTCCAAACTGATGGCCATCACTACATTTTGTGGAAGTAAATTTCATAGTTCAGTTATGCACTGTGTGAAGAAGTACTTCTGTTTATCTGTCTTGAATTTCCCACCGATCAGCTTCATAGGATGACTGAACCCCCCAGCTGGGTTCTAGTATTATGAGAGAAAGAGAAATGTGTCTTTAAAACTAGTCTTTAATCCATTCTTTTACTCTCAGCAGCTTGAACATGGGGCAAATGTAAGTAGGGATGAAGTTCATATGTGAATTGCTGCTTTTAATTAAGCCTTGACATAATTCTCCACTGGGTACATAGAAATTGCCTTCCCATCAAAAAGCAGCAGCACTTTTCAATAAATTAAAGTTTTATGTTGGCTTCAAATTAAGGAGCCATTTCCAAGAGTGTGGTGCCTTGAAGGCATGAGAGATTGCAGACTGTTTAGATATGATACTTTGAACTTCACACAGTTACTTGAGCAGAACATATGCTTGTTGCGTGCTTCAATTAAATCGGCCAAAATCCAGTTTGGAAAAGTTTACACTGAAGGAGAAAGTCAGAATTAGCACCAAGAGACATTACTGCATTACACAGAGTTTAAAACATCTGCTGCTACTGTTAAAATCTATGGGTAGCCCTCTAAAATTATGTAAGCCACATCTAATTTGGATGGATGTTTCTATAACTTAATGATGCATTGAACAAATTAGAATTTCTTTGATAATTGTTTTAGTATCGGGAAATAAAATGCTGAAGCTGAGTAACTAACAATTATTCTTCAGCCATAGTTGCCTTGGTAGGATAGGATAGGATAGGGTGCCACCTTTTTCTTTCTTCTTTTCTCTTTTCAAGAAAAAAGCTTCGTTCCTTCAATAAAAGCTTTGAAACCAGATCTGTGTCTCTCCTTGTCTGTAAAATACATAAAAACAGTTAAAATATTATTAGCAATAAAAACATACAACATAATAAAATAGCAATTAAAAGCAATAAAAGCCAACAATAAAACCCAGCAAGAACAATGGTGGCAATAGCAGCAACAACAGTCCTCATGTCATATCCTGAGAATGTTTTCTTAAAAAGCCTGCAAGGAGGGTACATGGCGGACTTCTGGTGGGAGTTTGTTCCAAAGGTGTGGGGCCACTTACTTTAACAAGGCAGATCACTGGTCCTCCTAGCCTAGTACTTTCAACTCTACTATGACCAGCTGTGTCTGGTACCTGTAACTGGAAATACCTGTAACTGAAGGTGATGAAAATGGAATATGGGAGCTTCTGCATGCAAAGTGTGTGTTCCACCACTAGGTTATGGCATCTGTACCAAAATATATTTTGTTAAGTCTGAAAATAACTTAATAACAACAATTCAACTTATAAACACAGTACATCATTAAAAAGATACATATTTAAAAGTATAATGTATATAAGAGGGAATTCACATTGCATTAAAAGAGGAGCCAGAAATTTAGGAAATTGTTCAGTTTTCCTTACACAATGCCCATTATTTATTGTCTTACATTTTCACATGCTTTAGTCAATTACAGAAAGACATAAAGGGGTGCCAATGTTCCATTAAAGTCTATTATAAGGTGGGATATACATTTTTTCCAATAATTGTAAAAAAATATAAGTGAACTTATTCAAAACAACATATCTGGACGATAAGGATATCTGATGGACTGTCTTCTCCCATATGAATCTGTCAGGTCATTAATATAACCCTCTAAGGCCTTTTTTATGTATTCTAACCACCCCTCATTGGTCCCAGGAATAGGGCTTTCTCAGTTGTTGCAACCAGGCTCTGAAACGACTTCCTGAAGATAGTTTGGCTTTTCCCCTCCATTATGACATTTTGCTGGATTATTTTCGGAAATGTCCTTGTGCTGTAACATCTTGCTTTATTTTTAATCTCTTGGTAATTTTATTTATATTGTTTTGTGCTGCTTTTTATAAGGTTCTGCTTCACGTTGGTGTTTGGCCTTTTGCTGCTGTAGATCATGTTTTATCTTGCTGATTTATGTGTTCTGGTTTTATAATTGAATGTTTATTATTATTAATTTATGTTCTTAGCCACCTTGAACTACTTTTGGGCAAGGTTGGATATTCATTTTTATTTTTTCCATAATAATAAAAAATACGGCCTAAATCCAGTGTATGTGAACAAATTTCCACTTGCACAGCTAGTGTCTCTCTTCCTCCCTGGAGCCCCCAAAAGCTCCCAAATCTACTGCTGGGGTTTCCCCAACTTTCCAGCACATATTTAGGGCCACACAAGGAACTGCAGCAGGGAGGAGGAATTTGATCCACCAGTGGGGTTTGTTCTACTAGTGGAAGGGACACCATTGGAAACAAACACCTGCATTTTTCTCCACTACCATTCATTAAGTGAATGCTTCTTCTAATATTTTGCAAATAATACATGAGCAGGTTTTAGACTAACCATTTTTTTCTTTTTATTAAATTTTTTCTTTTTATTAAATTTCTTCTTAATTTTTTTCTTCTTTATTAAATTTACTTTTCTTAGTATACCCTTAATTTTTTTTAACAAACCCAAGGAAATCTAATGGCAAGACATATAGGGTTCAGAAACTCCCTTGTGCTGGAGGAAGAGACCTTCTGCAAGAAGAGCTTTGCTTTCAGTATGTCTGTGCACCCTATTTTTGGAATCCCCCCCATACCACATCTAACCCCATTCAGCAGGGTCTCCTGAGTCTCTGTGTAGCATTTTCAGGGGGCTGGTAGGGCTGCCGTGGGAAAGAGGAAGCAGGGAATTCCAATCCATCAAACTAATTGATCCAGCATAAATTTGGATGCAACCCATCCAGTGATATTACATATGTAGTCTGTTTACAGCACAGTTTATATCTTGCTGTATCCACTCTTTCAACTCTATATGTTGAAAATCATTATCAGTTTCATTACATCATCACCAATGTGTTTAGTTAGAAGGGATAAGCTTAACAAGGCTAACATTTTTCTTTGGAGGACAAATCAATGCAAGGATTAAGAAAAATCATGATCTGGTGAGAAATGATGAGTTTCTTTACATGCATAGAAGCTATCAATGCAAGGATTAAGAAAAATCATGATCTGGTGAGAAATGATGAGTTTCTTTACATGCATAGAAGCTATTTTGTGCACATATAAGGTTCTGTTCTGAACAGCAACCCCCACGTTACCACAGATATAACAAGATTCTTTTGGAGTGTGGGATGCACCGCTGCTCAGAAACAGAACACAAGAACCCGTAACTTATACAGACACCTAACACTCCCCAACTTCTCCACAGTCAGAATGTTCACTACAAGAAGTCAGTGTTTATGAAGAAGTAATGCAAAATATTATACTTGTTCTAAACATATTTTCGGTATAAGAACTGTGGGCTGTCAGGTACTGTTGGATGGCTCCTTTGTCTTTGTCTTTTATTGATGGAAGTCTTCTATAATTATATAGGAGACTTATGAGTCTTGTGCCTTTTTTGTTTTGTTCTGTTTTGTTTACCTCATCAAATACCTATCAAAGATACTCTGGAAAGCCAAGTTTTGTCACACTCAAGAAGAAAAAGGTGTGCATCTTAGGAACGAAGCACATGTTATGTTGAACATGTTATTTGGCATTATGTGATCCTTTTAGAAAGAAAGAAAGAAAGAAAGAAAGAAAGACTGCAAGGGAGGCCCAATCAGGATTTGGTCCCTGATCCCTTTTAACCATTTGATCCTTATGCCATAAGCTTGATGGAAATTCTCCTCCCCCGCAATTTGCCAGTTGTATGACAGGAAAGGTGCCAATGGAACCAATAGTAGTTTTCCTTCTGGCTAAATAGCAGTGAGGATGGGGATTTTATTGAGACCAGGGCAGTGGAGGCTAGTGGCTCAGATTTTGGTGGAGCTATGAATCCATTCTGGGTTTCAGTCAGAACCAACCAGAACTCTAAAGGAGTTAGAGTTCTGAACCTATTTTGGAGCTAGGACAACTCTTTTAGATTTCTGGTTGGTTCTGACTGAAACCCAGAATGGATTCACAGCCCCACTGAAATTAGAGCCACCAGCCTCCGCTGGACCATGCCATGGGAGAAAATAGCTAAATCCACTTCCCTATGTACTTTGGTCCTGATTCTTATTCCCCCTTTCCTTCTGGTAGCTATTTAAAGTTAAACTTAAAGTCTGGTTTGGGCTCCAATGTAATAGTGTTCACAGGTTCACCCTTTACTTGCCTATAGGCCTATGGGCAAGTAAATGGCATCCATTAATTCCTGTGCATAAAAGTGAAGTGCTGCACCTGAAGATAATGTTGCCTTCAAGGTACTTGACACCTACAGTAGGTGGGCCACCCATGATAGATAGGGACACCAGGGCAAGGGAGACAAAGTCCCTCATTCTTATCCTACAGGCAGTGCTGGGCTTGCAGGAAAAGGGACAATATACTTCTGACACATGGGATCAGTCACAGCATCCACACATTTGGGCAAGGTTGGCAAACTTTGCATTCGTTGAGTTGACTGCTTATGAGCAGCTCTAGATCCTGTTCTTTTTTTTCTGTCAAACATGTGGTTGTGTTAATAAAGTCTGAATCCCAGAATTTACAGAGGTAATCTTGAGTGTATTTATGAGGAGTGGATAGTTTTGGTCCCTGATGCTTACCAAAACTAAATACTTGTCATCTGATTATATATATATATATATATATATATATATATATATATATCACACATACACACATACATATTTTGTGGTTGTGAAAGTATATATATATAGGATAGGATCGTAGATTTTTCCCTGAGTAACAAATTATGTTCAACTAAAAAAAAATCTTTATCTGTTAATTATCTACAGTGTAGACCCAAAATAGCTGTTCACATTGAGTTCTATTTTCTTTCATCATTGGCAACTTAAAGACAAGTTAGGAAACTGCGTCAGTATTTTAAACTTTTTTATTTTACATTTTTAATTGAATAAACTTGAAACAGAACTGCTGCTCAACCCGCATCTGAAATGTAAATAGAAAGTCAGCGTGTCACTAAAATGTAAGATAGTGTACTTAGCGACTTAAATAATGAGTTTCATTTTTAACAGAATTGAATAATATGTCTCAAATTTTAATCACTCTAGAGTGTTTGTATTCTCTGTCCAGCCATTTTCCAAGTACCGAATAAAAATAACTGTGGAGAGAATACACTACTCCCCTGTGTGAAACAATATGCTTACACAGCTCTGTGTTCAAGTGGGAAGGAGCACTAGCAGGGCCAAAGGGGCAATGTTTGGGGAGAGCTTCATTATTATTATTATTATTAATAATAATAATAATAATCCATTTATATACCGCCCCATAGCCAAAGCTCTCTGGGCAGTTTACAAAAATCAAAAACATTGAACATTAAAAAAAACCCGATATACAAAATTTAAAACCAAAAAAAGCATAAAAACAAGTTATAATTACAATATCCTTTAAAACAACAATTCCCCCATATTTGTGCTCCCTTCATGTCTGTAAAGAGACCTAAAAAACCTGAGACATGATGGGAGTTGTAAGACTTCTTTCTGTCTAAATGGATATAGGATTGTGTCCTTAATCAGCCTTTTCCCGATCTGTGTTGTACTGCAGTTCTCAGTCTTCACAGCCAGCATGGCTATTGACCATGTTGGCTGACAATGATGGGAGTTTACAGTCCAGCACATCTAGAGGTTTCCAGGTTGGGAAAGCCTAGTTTAAATTATGTTCTCTGTGTATGCCAATGGATGGATCTAAGGATAGAGCTGAATCCTGTGTGTGTTCCAATGGGGTTGTTCTGTTCTGAGTCTTCCTGGATGCTCTCCTGTAGAAAACAAATATTTTAAAATAAATAAATAAATAAATAAAGGTATTTGGCTTACATTGTACTCATATAATTATATCAGCGTATCTTTTACTTTTTTTAACCTCTCCCAACTTTGGATTTATCATAAATCAGTGTACATTCTGGTTTGTACATTCTGAATACAGCCACCTTTGAGGCAAGGCAGAGATGACGTTATACTGTAGCATTCAAAGGCAAATGTAACTACAGATCCTATAAAAATGTTAGTGATGATAGGACTCAAATTTGATTTCTGGTGACTGTTGTGTATATGTCAGGATGACAGAAAATAAGCAGATAGGTATCCGTTGCTGCAGCATTAGATGTATCATACACACACACACACACACACACACACATATTTGAAATTATTTACTGATGTCTCTTCACACATTTGTGGGGTCTGCATTTGAGACTGTATCTGTTCTTTGCAATGTAGAGTAATTACCATTGAAACCAAAAGGTATTATTCAGATGAAGAATTGACATAATTTGAGTTCAATTTACTACTACTAATTTTGAGTTATATCCAAAAGACCAGCATGTCATTCCACAGTCAATTATCCAATCCATAAGCCAGATAAAGTACTATATTTGGATTTTAAATGGCTAAGACATTGTTTCAGATTTATTTTCACTTGAGTCTAGTGGGAATACACTGAGAACAGCCCTTGGCTTGTGCACTCATTTTTCTGATGCTCCTTTATGTTTCATGACTGCACTGGTTGATCCTGCAGTTATTTGAATGCAGGATTTCCCCTCAAACTTTGAAGATATTGAACCATCTTTATAAATATCCTAAATTCTACATTCAGATAACTGCAGAATCTCCTGATTCAGATATTCACAACTCTGCACAGTAACTGAAGCGAAGGATGGATATAGAGAGATTGCACAAGCTTACACAATCTGGGCTTCTCCTTGAATTCTAGGTTGGGGAGAGAGATAAGATCCAACAAGCCCCTATTCAGACTTAATCAAGTGAATGCAGATAGAATAAAGCCACTGAAATCAATAGAGCTTTAGTTACTCATGACTAATCTAAGTCTCATTGATTTAAATGGTTTTACTGTAAGGCTGATTAAAACTTGATCCAACCCAATATTATTATATTGGAATGGATTGACATACTTTGGTTTAATACTGATATGTGAATTTAAATCCTGATCCACTATAAATACTGAATAGTTTCACAATTAAAAATGCCATTAAAATATTGTATGGTCAACTTGAGATGAAAACCAAAAGAGAATTAAACAAACAACTGTATCAGAGTAGGCTTGATGGAAAGTACTAAAATCATAAATGTGCTAAGTTGTCTACAAAGATAACACACAGCATTCGTTTTTCTTTCTTAATTTAACTATCACCTTTTATAGCCGCCTACTTGGTCCTTCAATTATCAGCTGAAGATGACATTTCCCACAAAAGTTCATCCATGGTGGAGATAATAACTTGCTGCCATAATAAATTTCATAAAAGATTTTTGCTGATTTCAGTGCTAGTCGGCAGTTTCTTGTAAAGTGGCAAAGTAAAACTATCGCATCATCTACTACTGCCTGTAGGACAATCTGTTAGCAACATTGTCCAAGGCAAGTTCAGCCTAGTTGCGTTTCTATATTTTTCTCACCACAAATTATTCTTTACAGAATAATGTTAATTAGTAAGTGATAGATATAAAGATTGCCAGGGACAGCCCATTAATTCCATTTACCTTAATAGCACTTAGATCTTAGCTTGCTGTACAGCTGTATTCAGGCTGGATTATAAATGTAATTTTTTGCATCATTAACTTACCTGATTAATCTTAGACAGCAAAAGCATAATTATAGAAATCCAAGACTTTCAGCATGCTGGTTTAAAGATGTAGATTTACTCTTTTCTGTTTGCACCATTGTGAGTACAGTAAATGAGAAGAGAAGGCTGATAGCCTCCCTTTCTTAATAATTAACCTGCATCATGTACCAGTCATTTTCCTTTCTGTTTTCCCCCCTTCAAATGGCGGAATACCATGCCTAGTTTTTAACAAGTTCAATTAAAGGGTATTTGCATAGTAATTGACCACCATTAATAGTATGTTCATGCTGTTCAAGGAGCAGTAATGAAATAGCTTGTTGTACATTTCTTAGGACATCACCTGTTCCATAATTGTCACTTTCTGGTCAGTAGGATGAGAGGGATATAACTTGGGGATATTCTGTCTTTGAGGCATGTGTACATTGGTGATCATTTGACATGCCTCAGTTGAACACCTAGGCCAGGAGTGATCCAAAGACCTGCTCCAGCTTAGCACAGTGGAATCTTTCCCTTTTTTCAACCTGTTGGCCTGAAAGTCTCCTCAGTTTCAAAAGCTGTTTGCTATACAGCCTGGTGAAGTTTCTGTTTGACTCTGTAAAGCCAGGATTGGGAACGTTTTTCTATGAAGGGTGGTTGACCCATGGGAAAGCCAACCAGGGACAGAACCATTCGTGGGCAGAGCCGCAGTCTCTTTATTTGTTTTAATTTATTGATTAACATTTATACCACTTTATCTGCTAAAAAGCCGTCAAGGCAGTGTACAACCATTTCTGCCATCCCTTCTCCCTGGCCTGGTTCAGGCATTTGCTCAAATACTTAAGGGCTTAAGGTTTCTACTGGGATGATGCCAAGCATGCTGTCCCCACCTCCTACATCCCTGGGCATGCCACCCTCATTAGTTGACATGGCACCCTGAAGCCTGAGTGAACAGGACTTGCTGGCACACCAGACTAATCACACCTTTTCCAAGTGGATAGCCTCCAGAGAGCTCAGAGCGGACCCAGCATGGGATCAGGCTGCAGGTCCCCCACCCAAGCTGTAAGAAGTCTCTTCAGGCTCAAAAATGTGATCCACCATTCTCTGGATCCTGGCCCTGATAAGTGAGTCATCATATTTCATCAAGCAGGAGAACAAATTCATGTAGAAGTTTCAGAGGGATTCCCGTAAGGTCTGTGTGTTAAGCTTGTGAATATCCTGGAAATGTAGTGATTGAGTTAATATCACCTTTACCTGTTAATAATGAATAGGAAACTTGATCTGTGTTGTATCAGTAAAATCATTTTTCAACTATCTGTCAGTGAAATAAATTAAGAACTTGTACTGCCAAAGGACTGTTTGGCTTTTGCTCAAACATTGTTTCACTGGGCATTAAATAAAACGGATGAGCATGGTAAATCCTATTCTGCACATCACAGGCAAGACTGTGCTAAGTGCAACAATCCAAAGTACAGGAGTGTTTGAAATCATTGGCTTGATTCAGATGTAATGGGAAACCATAATTTCCCACTACAGGAATGAGCTGAGTCTCAGGGTGCATGTACTATCTCTCCTCTGCATTTCTTATGCACCCACAAGGAAATATAAAATCCCCCATGTGTGTCCAAATGTGCAGAACTCTGGCTAATTTAAACTATGCCCCGGAAATAAGCAAGATACAAAACCACAGTTTGATCCCGGCTTACCATAGTAGCAATTAAATGGATGCTGGAAACTCAGCTGGCAGCTACAGTGAAATTATTGATGTTAATTGCAGTTCTCTTAGTGGCTATTGTGCACTGCTTTTCCAATCAAGTAGCTCTTCGGTTATGTAAGCGTTTTCTAGATTCTGCATTCAGATCCCATGAGTTGCTCATTCTTAGTGAGAATAGAATGGAAAATCCATATAATGATGGTGTCTCATGCCCAGACCGGAACTGCCAGCTCCAACTTGCAGTATAGAGAACACTTATGGACTCATCATTTGCTGTCATGAACCATGCATGTTGCACATATGCAGAATTCCCACATGGTAGAACGTAGCTGGTTTTTTTTCCAAAAGTGAATCCTAATATGTTACTACTTTATAAAATGCACATCAATAAGATAGAAACACGTGGTTAGTTAAGTGGCTGTAGTAGCCAAGGTCTCTTATTGACCTCATATCCTAGCATTTATAAACAGAGTAATAATTATGGAAAGAGCAGGCTGACGACATAGAGCAGAGTATGCCAAAAGAACTTGTATGAAATTTCAAGAATCTTCCATTCTAATCATTTATTTTGGAATACAAAAACAGATACAGTTCCCCCCCCCCCCCCCAAAAAAAAACTATTTTTGTCTGGCCCTGTTAACATTATTGTGTTTAGTTTTTTAGTTTTTTTTTCTTTAAAGTTTTTTTTTTTTTTAAGGTCATGGCTGGGGACTGGTTTAATAGAACTTTTTGTGTTGAATAACTCTTGGATGGTTTTATTTCTATCTTGAACCTCCTAGTGGTTCAGATGAGTTTGTGTCTCCAGGAAACTGTATGCTCTTAACAGCATTAGAAACGCTGCAAACTCATCCCCAGGGTTTCACGATAGATTTTGCTTGTTTGCATTATTGCTGTCCTTGGCTTCAGGCAACAAAAGTATACTTCACCTTCAACCATGAAAACATCACAACCAAGGCACGAACAAGCAGATTTATTTTCCAACTGATTGTAAAACATGATGCAATTATATGATGTATTACATTTAAATGATGGGTACCATTGCTTTAGGAAAGTGATGAGAAATCTTAGGCCCGGGTGCCATGTTTGGCCTTCCTGGAGTCCGAGTTCTGTGGCCACGCTCATTTCATGGCTTTTGTGCAGTTTTTTCCCCATTCTAAAAAGTTGAAATTACTCTTCTAAGGCTTAGTTACTGGCAGCAAAAGCTTTAAGCTGGAATACACTGGGGTGTTGTTGTTTTGGATTTTTGGCCGCAACTCTTTGCCTCTGCCCCCCCTTTGCATTTGGCCCCTTCCACCACTGGAGTGCAGCCCCCAGAGCTTCTCCAAAATGGAATTTGGCCCTGAGGCTGAAAGATGTTCCCCACCCCTGTTTTAAGGTAGAGCAGACAAAGAAGAAAGGACAGAAATGCAGCTGGTACTAAGAATTGCTCAGGCCAGAGAACAACAGGATTTGAAAGATAAATGTATGATGTATGTGAGCATGTATGGTCAACTCTGTGTTCACTCTTTTCCCTGCTGTTGTTGATGCAGTCATCACTCCCAAAATTGTGCCAAAGCATAAGAGACTCTGCCTTAGACAGAAGAAAGTAATTAGAGGAAGAATGTTTCTGCAGTAGAATTGGGGTTCTAGGATGGAGTACCTGGTGTTTGGATCTGGGGAAATGTTGTACTAATAGTGAATCGAAGCTGGCTAGAGGAGTATTGATTATGACCAATGCAGCCCACATCCATTTCTGAGCCCGTACAGTTCCCACTCTGCTCTGATCCCTCCCTCCTCATCAGTCCCATCTCTGATTCTGACACCCTATCAGCTCAGC
The DNA here is from genome assembly GCA_029215795.1 of Anniella stebbinsi. NCBI lineage: Eukaryota > Metazoa > Chordata > Lepidosauria > Squamata > Anniellidae > Anniella > Anniella stebbinsi. The sequence continues at coordinate 189,447,229 of JARDYH010000002.1, forward strand.
TCATTTTTCTTCTTTCCATCCTTTCGTGGCACCTTCCACATATTACATGGTGATCGTAATTGTTTGGTCACAAAGAAAACCTAAGACTGTAACTTAGTTGCAGATCAAACATCTTTTAGTTCAGCAGTAGGTTTCCACACTTAGTTCACCTTTTTGGTGAGACTGTTATTTAGAGCACACATGTGATCATCTTCCCCTTCAGGTTTTCCAAAACTAGAATTGCTTCATATGTTCATATTCTGTATTTGTTCTCCCAAAACTTTGTTTGGTATGCCAACTATGCCCGTTCCTGGATAGGGATAGCCTAGCCACGGTCATTCATGCACTGGTAACCTCACGATTAGACTACTGTATTGCGCTCTATGTGGGGCTACCCATGTGTGGGGTTCGGAAGTTGCAGCTAGTGCAGAATGCAGCAGCTAGGGTGTTCACGGGGGCACCTAGCTCTGCTCATATAAAACCTGTATTAAAAGAATTGTACTGGCTGCCTATTAGCTACCGAGCCACATACAAGGTTATGCTGTTATCCTACAAAGCCCTAAACAGTTTGGGACCAGCATACCTAGCAGACCACCTTCCCTTATATACACCTGGATGACAACTACGATCCTCAGAGGAGGTCCTGCTGGCCATTCCGAAAATAACAGAATGCTGCCATGAAGAACCTTCTCTGTAGTGGCACCCACCCTCTGGAAAACCCTCCCTCGTGCGGTTCGGGAAGCGGAAAACGTAACATCTTTTAAACGCCTCCTGAAAACATACCTTTTTACACAGGCTTTCCCTGGTTTTAAGCTTAGCTAGTTTTTTTATCGCTTTTTAAACTTCTAATGTTTTAAATTTATCTATACGTGTTTTATGGTTTTTAATTGTGCACTGCCCAGAGAACTTCGGCTGATGTAATAAATGTAATAGTAAATAAATAAATAAAATCTTGCTTGTAAAAAATTATGCCCTTTCCTAATGTCATTCCTGCTGGGTGATCATCCATTGTTAAAGTAATTGCTTGCTAATATTCAGGGATGATTGGTTGATGTTCCCTGAATGGAAGCTAATGACTGGAACTCTCTCTCCCCTGCCTTTGGAAATTGACACCCATCAAGTTAGTGGGAGTGGCAAAGAAATGATGGTGTTGCGGTTTGAACTAAGAGAAGGAAAAATGTCAGAAAGAGAGCTTTAGTTTAGCTGCTGGACAAAAAACAGGGTAGTTTATTCTCTTTGGAAAGCTGATGCCGGATCAGTAGTTTACAGCCTGCTGTAGGAGTTTGTGGCTTTTAACATATTCTGTTTTTATGTCTGTAAAGAACATAAATATTACAATGCTAGAGATGGAATGAGAATTTGATGCAGGGTACTTAATTCTCTGACCACTCTTGTCCTAACCAGGGTATGGTTATCAACACAGTCTCAGGCTGCCTCTACAAGAGGCATTTAAAGCTCTTTCAAGGCGCATTAAAAAAATTTCCTCTACAAGAACGGAGCACAAATCGGGCGTAGAGGTGCGTTTTCTCTCAGATTATGCGCATTATCGAATGCGTGTTAAATAGCAAGTTTTAATTTGCTGCTGCCGTTAAAGCGCATTTTGCCTATGTGAACAAGCGATTCTCTGCATTAACTACTTGTAAAGTGCATTTGAAACAACCGGTAAGGTCACCAGTTGAGTGCTCAATTACCTCCTGCATACAAGCATTTACGATAAAGCGCTTCAGCGATTATGCGCATAATCGGCTAACCAGGCGTCAAACGGAATCCATCTAGAGGGGGGTCTCACTTTGCACAGGAGGGGCTCTGGAAGGCTGCACATAGAAAACTGTTGCTAGGAGGGAAAAGCCCACCCAGCCACTGGAGGGGTAAAGGGACCCCTCTGGGAGCAGCAAGAGCACTAACTTGGTGGGGCGCTCATTTGGTATTTTCTGGCATTCTTTTTGTGTACTCACAAAAGCCCTCAAGGTTTTGTGATTACTCAAAGGGGATGCAGCTGATCATTTTCAAGGTGAATAGGAGTATCTTTTCCCATCCCTAAAAGAAGATGGCATAGGATTCCAGTAGTCTCTTCCAAAATAAACTAATTGCAGAATGTCTACTCAGAAGTGAGTATGTGTGTATACTGTATATTTATTCATCCATTCGAGCTACTCTATATCTGGAGCTCTCCGGACAACATACATAACAAAAGCAGAAGCAATGCAATCAAGAATAAAACTCATTAAAAGTATTACTTCAAAAATAGCAACAAGAATGCAGCATTTAGGAGAAGTAAATAACTGAATAACTAAGGCAGAGAAGATGGTTGAATGCAGCAATACACATATATTAAAAATAAAGGAAACAGAAGTTTAAAAGGCCTGGAATAATAAAAAGGTCTTTGCCTGGTTCTGAAAATTCAACAAAGTGGGTGCCAAGTGGACCTTTCTAGGAAGTACATTCTGCAGTTTGGGGACCACCACAGAAAGGCCCCTCATGAGTAGCTACCCACCGAATCTCAGTGTGTGGGGGCACTCGGAGCAGGGACTTGGATGACAATATTAGGGAAAGGAAGGAACATATGGAAAGAGGCAGTCCTTTGGATATCATGATCCCAAACCATGGAATACTTTATAGGTTAACACCAGCACCTTAAATGTGGCCAGGGAACAAACTGGGAGTCAGAGTACAATAGTGGCATAATCATGCCTAGTTCCAATAAGCACCGTAGCTGTCATATTTTGTACCCACAAACAGTGTAATGCAGTAATCCAACCAGGAAGTTGCTAGGGCTTGGATCACTGAAGCCAAGCTGTCACTATCCAGATAGGGTCATAGTTGGTAAACCAGCTCCAACTTATACAAGACATTTGTGCCTCTGGTGACAAAGTTGGAACTACAAGCACCCCCAAACTATGAACTTTATCTTTTTTATGGACTTGGTTATATCCAAAGCCTGAAATGCTGGTTCTCACCACTTGGGGAAGTGGGGTTCACTTATCAATATTTTCCCCTTCTTTTGTCAGCCTCATCCATTCATCAAATCTATTTTTGATCTTATTTAATGATATAAGAATTACAAGGAAGATCCTTCATCACCTTTTACAGCTACATGGCTCATACAAATAACAATCTATGGTGAAAATTATATGATTGCAAACATTGATTTTATTTCCTTTCTCATCATGGAAGAGATTGGGGTGGCATCATGGCAAAACATCCAATAAAGAAAACAAAACAAAACAATTTCTTTTCTGAATTGGGAAGGGTAGAGGGATGAATATTAGCTTTATATGCACATTTTTTTTAGTTGTTTGCATTGCAGTTGAGCTGAGTATTTTAATTACTCATTTTAATTATTTTTACCCCACCTTTTAATAACTATCTCAGTTGGGGAATTTATCATATATCAGCATGCTAAAAGTATCCCACACTGTGCCTATGCTGCTTCCTATACGCGACTGTAGATAAGGCAAGGTATATAGTATAACTGCCTTAAATTGATGCAGATACAGTACATTCCTGATCCTTTGGCCATATCAAGGTTGCTAATTGATCTACTGTGACTCTGTATCTTTCCTCTCTGATTCATTGCCACAACCCCATTATTGATTCTATGGATTATTAGGGCTAACTGAAAAGTTATGGCTGCCATGTGGCCACTGAATGCAGGCAGGGATATCTTTTATTTATTTATTTATTTATTGGTGTGGTTGGCTGCATCTTACCATTTTAATCCCTTTCCAAGACTATAAACCTTGTTCTTCCTTTTCAGTATGGGTGTGGCCAAGTACCTTTGTCAACTATCCCTGTAGCTAATAGGGTTTTTTTAAAAAAAATATTAGTTTTGCTAAGGCACTATTTTCTGAAGTAATATTGGCTGGCTCTGTAAATGTCCTTTGGGTAATAGGTTAGTTCAGATTTCTGTTACTTTAGTTTACGATGCTCTCTGTGTTTCAATTGTGTTTTGAAACTGAAATTATGAGTCCCAAAAGCTTTTGTTCTGATCCTCCAACAGAAGTAGACCTTGCATATTGGCTTTTCTCATGTACCTCTGGTCATTCTTGGCTTTTAACTACATTGCTTCGAGAACAACTGCTGGGAAGTGACTCAGTATGTAGGATTTCAAGAGACGTTGCTCTTCATCAGTTTCTTCAAAGGTGTATATGTTTTGCACAGCAATATCTCATACTTTGATGCAGGCAGGTTTACAGTTTTAAGCATATGTATGCTAAAACGGTATTGGCTGTTTATACAACCTGAAGTAGATTGCAAAGACCAGGATCTAGCAGTGACATTGAGCAGAATGTTCTTCCATGTGTGGTGCAGAGCAGGAGCAATTATAAGAGCAGACTTTCCTTCCTTTCCTTCCTGATGCCTGCCCCACCTTAACACCATTCAGATGGGGTGTAATATTTGAATGGGACCTACAAGCATACAATCTATTTCACGTGGCCCATTTCACATGATCAATTTCCCAGATGATCTGACCCTATGTGCATTGAGTTATATACAAACAGACTCCATCCACCGCCATTAGAATAGAAGGTGACATCAGAAATGATGCCGGCATGCCGGCGGTAAGGTGTGCTTCCACTCTGCACCACATGTTGGGCAATGATCAGACAAAGTATAGTCCATCTGGCCCAATGATCAACATCGTTGTTCAGCTCTATATTATAATCATTCTTGGAATAGCTGTATAGTATTGAATGAGTGTTTTAAACCAAGAAAGGAGTGGGTGCTGGTAGAACCCCTTACAATCAAGTTTCTAGTACATATTTATACAATAACGTATCTGAAATTGTTGTGTATGTAATACTATTTAATGTTCTCTTAAGTTTTTCACTCATTCTTAAGAATGTTGTCTGTAGGGTAGCTTTGTAGAAATTAATGAAGTCCATATAGCAAGTTCTGTGTCTGGCAAAGATGCTGTATCAGTTTGCCATGAATGATTAAAGGCAGTACTGTCATTAAAAAACAATTACTACATTTGGTCTTGCTTTCCAAAGATCTTTCACATGTGAAATACCCTACTAGAAATATGTAACGCTCATTACCCTTCTTAGCTTTTTGTTCAGATATTCACAATCATGCTTGGAAATGCTCTAGGAATTTTAACTGTTATTTCAATCTCTAATTTTGCCAACTTGGGTAAGCAAAGTAAGTGACCATTTGAAGTAAGCAGCTAAAAAAACCAAACATATGTAAGGCAATTAACTAAAAGAATGGTCTGGGAAATAAATCTGTACAATTACAATCACACTGGTTGATATTTTCCTATGGGTAGTTATTCCATCTACATTATATCACTTTTATATGTCATTCTAAAACATGAGTTTTCAGATTTATTTTGACATGAATCAAATGATAGGGGATGTTAGTTTTCTGGCTTTCATAGTTTACCCATGAAACTGGCTTTCTTCTTAACATCATTTCTAAAACTGAAGCAAGATAGATGTGCAGTGCAGTCCTATGCATGTTTACTCAGTCATAAACCCCACTAAGCCCAGTGGGACTTATTCCCAAGTAAGTGTGCATCGGATTACAGCCTGAGATATAATCTCAATTTTGATTCTCACATACAGAGATATGTAGGTCAGAAATATTAACTTATGAGACCTTGATGCCAACAGACGTGGATAAGTTGATTGGTTCAACTTCAGTGCTGAACTTTCAAGTCCTGTGATGTGTTGATAAGATTGGATTAGACAATTAATGCAATGTCAACAGGACTGAAACCTGGCTGTGGAGATATACAAAAAGTGCAGTTCTCATTTGAAGACATAGTTGATCCTGTCGATGAAGATGTGTTGTGTGAAGACATGTTGCTTCCTGTAGCATTTCTAAAATGTGTTGGTTGTTTGACCTCTTTCTACTTAATGTTGTGTGACTGCGGGTCTGTGTGTGTGGATATGCATCACCACATATGTGTTCATATATTTATAAAGTTGCTATGAAAATGCCTTTATCCATCAAATTATCTACCTTCTCTTTATTGTAATTTCATTCATAGCTTTTAGTATACATTTCCATTTTACATTTTTTAAAAATGAAGCAAAGCAGTGACAATAAGTAAACCCCCTGTTCTGCTCATAACAATGTCAACGTTTTCAAAGATTTCAGTCTTCCAGGTTTTCCCTCTTTTAAAACAGACTAGGGATGCCTGTGAAGTTCTCTGAGGTCAGGTTCAGACATGAACTATGGGGGCTAAAAATGTTCACTTTACTTGCAATAGCTCTTAGGACAACTGCATCTCCTGTGGGTCACCAGGACATGCAATGTATAGGATGCCAGGAGGGAGAAGGACAGACCTTCCTCTTTCCTTCTCCACATGTGTCAGCACTGTCTGATAAGGTAAGGGCTTAAGGGAAAGGATGACAAGAAGTGGGGGTTGTTTTCCAAGCCTTAACTCGGCTCAGAAAGCAACTGAGTTAATTCGGAGTCTGGGGTGGTAATTCAGTTCATTTAAAAATCAGCCCAAAGCGAACACAGGTAAGCTTTCCTTTCTCTAAAACAGAGTATGATGCTCTATGAATGCTATATGATATGTGCTAATCTACTGATTCAATTTTCATTGCCCTCTGGAATTCTCTTAATGAGAAATGGAAGAGCCTATCTTTCTTAAATGGCTGTAGCCCCATGGTAAGACACTTGTTCTTGCATAAATGCTCAGATTGAGGCTTACCAACTGTAGCTTTTTGAGAATTCTGCCTGGAAAGTATATCTATGAATAGTAGTGTTAGGGAGGAAATCTGCCTGGGCCCATGAGGGCAGTGGATGTCCTCACGTCTGGCCCTCATGGACCCAGGCAGTTACGCCTGGTGGAATTTTGCCCCAATGCTGCATTCCACCCTCTTTTTCCTCCCCCCCCCCAGGCTGGGGAAATTGCTTATGTTCTGCCTCCACTCTAATGCCTTGGGGAAATTGCATTTCTCTCTTCCCCTCACACCAGTGGGGGCCTTAAAGGCCCTATTAACAGGGCCTTTAAAGCGTCATCAGTGGGAGGGATAAACGCGACCCCCTGCACCAATCGTGGCTTTAAAGGCTCTCTTAAAACTTTGCATTAGCGTGGCTGGGGGAATTACTCACTTTGCAGAGGCCCTAGAAAGCACACTTTGCCTCCCCCATACGCCAATCAGGCCTTAAAGGCCCTCTTAATGCAAGGGTTTAAGAGGGCCTTTAAGGCCATGATTGGCACAGGGGTGAAGACAAAGCACACTTTCCAGGGCCTCCAGAAAGTGTGCAGTTCCCCCGACCGCACTAATGGCATGCTGGGGGAATTGTGTACTTTACGGGGGTACCGGAAAGTGCGCTTCGCCAAGCGCTTGACTGGGCCGGCCAAGCAGGGCTTGACAAACTCATGGGACAAGCACCCCGTGAGTTCTCTAGTCCCTAATTAAAAGAGAAAAAACAATGGAAAACTTGGTTTAATTAGAACACTTTTTTTCTGAGAAGAAATTCAGATTAGCCTGAATGTAGTTAGCCCATGGTTCAGTGAGGCCAACCAACTGTAAGCTAATTTGTTATTAAGAACAGACACTAGATCAAAATAAAACCATAGTCTTTTTATTCTTTATAATTTTTGTTTTAAAAAGCATCCTTTAATTTTAGCATTATGATATATTAGAATTTTTTAAAGACAAATAGTATTCAGCTAGAATGCTCTAAGTAAAAAAGCAAAGGAGTGTTGGGACAAACAGGATTGGAGTATGTCTTCCGGTCCTGTTTGTTCCAAAATAATAATAATAATAATAATTTAAAGGCCATTAAAATAAATAAACTTAAAATAAAAGATCAGACTTTAAATAATAATAATAATAATAATAATAATAATATTATAATAATAATAATAAGCATTTATATTTCATTTTTTGAGTGCTCAAACTTTTTCATGTGCATTATCTCACACTGGTCTATACATGGAGCAGAATGAGATGGTAACGCGATCGTGGAAAGCTGAGGTGGCTGAATAAATTGTATCAATCAAACTACTGATCGTACCGTGTCAGACTGCAGGAGGCCAATACAGTACTGAATCTCCTCCTCATTTTTTTAAAAAAATCACTGCAGTTGGAATGTATTAGTGCAACAGGAAGAAAGTTTCTAGCCGGACCCTTTGCCTGCTGCACTGGTTTTTGTTTGCAAAGACTTTTTGAAGGTAGGGGAGCATTCAAAAATAGTGCTCAGCAAAATGGTGTCTCCATCTGAAGTTCTACAATCAGCAAAATCTCATTTTGCTGTATGTGTAGGTCACAGAATCACAGAATGGTAGAGTTGGAAGGGGGCTATAAGGCCATCGAGTACAATCCCCTGCTCAGTGCAGGAATCCATCTTAAAGCATACTTAACAAATGGCTGTCCAGCTGCCTCTTGAATGCCTCTAGTGTAGGAGAGCCCACAACCTCCCTAGATAATTGATTCCATCGTCGTACTGCTCTAACAGTCAGGAAGTTTCTCTTGATGTCCAGCAGGAATCTGGCTTCCTGTATCTTGAGCCCATTATTCTGTGTCCTGCACTCTGGGATGATTGAGAAGAGATCCTGGTCCTCCTCTGTGTGACAACCTTTCAAGTAGTTGAAGAGTGCTATCATGTCTCCCCTCAGTATTCTCTTCTCCAGGCTAACATGCCCAGTTCTTTCAGTCTCTTGCAGACCCCAGATCATCATCCTCTGAACCCCCTCCAGCTTGTCTGCATTCTTCTTGAAGTGTGGTGCCCAGAATTGGACACAATACTCAAGATGAGGCCTAACCAGTGCCGAGTAGAGGGAACCAGTACCTCGTGCAATTTGGGAGCTATACTTCTATTCGTGCATCCCAAAATAGCAGCCACATCACATTGTTGGCTCATATTCAGTTTGTGATCTACAACAATCCCAAAATCCTTCTCACTTATAGTATTGCTGAGCCAAGTATTTTCTATCTTGTAACTGCATTTGGTTTCTTTTTCCTAGGTGTGGAACTTTGCATTTATCCCTATTAAATGTCATCCTGTTGTTTTTAGTGCAGTGCTCCAGCCTATCAAGATCACTTTGAAGTTTGTTTCTGTCTCCCAGCGTATTAGTTATCCCAACCAATTTTGTGTCATCTGCAAATCTGATAAGCATTCCCTGCACCTCCTCGTCCAAATCATTAATACAAATTTTGAAGAGCACTGGGACAGGACTGAGCCCTGCTGTACCCCACTCATTACCTCCCCCCAGTTTGAGAAAGTACCATTGATAAGCACTCTTTGAGTCTGATTCTGTAGCCAACTGTGGATCCACCTAATAATTGTAACATCTAACCCACTCTTATAGTTCACTAATCAGAATGTCATGGGGCACTTTGTTAAAACTTTGCTGAAGTCAAGATATATGTCCACAGCATTCCCACAGTCCACAAGGGAGGTTACCCGGTCAAAAAAAAAGATCAGATTAGTCTGGCAGGATTTATTCTTGACAAATCCATGCTGGCTTCCAGATCACCGCATTGTTTTCAAGGTGTTTACAGATTGACTTCTTTATCAGCTGCTTCAAAAATTTCCCAGGGGTGGATGTCAGACTGACTGGTCTGTAGGTGAGATCTAGACTATATTAGCCATGCTTTAGTCCAGGGGTGGGCATCATGCACCCCAAAGGCCATATGAAGACCTTTGGCTTTTTATATGGCCGACACTGCCTCACCACCATCCCACCGAAATTCGTTCACATGGCAGTGGTGGTGGGGAAACCCATTAAAAGCAAAAAGCAACTGAAATTTTGTGGCATTATAGTTGGTAAAAAGGGCCTACTTTAAAGCAAAATAGCTCTTATCCCCACCCACCCAGGCTTCCCAGTTTTAGTAGCAAGTCACTCCTTTTTGCTTTAAAGGGGGCATTTTTTTTTCCTGCAACCGCACCATTTCATTGGCAAAATTCAGCAGCGTGGCAGAGGCAGCAATGTCTCTGGGTGGTAATGTGGCCTTCTGACCACTGGACATTACCTGCTTCTGTTTAATCCCATTGAAATCTATTGGACAAGATTGTCATGACTACACTAAGTCCCAGAAACATCAAGGGGACTAAAGCATGACTAACTTAGACTAGATCCAATGCAATATTTCTCTCAGTAAATTCATTTATTTATTTTCTCCACTTTCCACATGTTGAGGCAGGGATACAATAAACATTCTTAAAGTTGAGAGTATGGTGATTATAGCTGTGTTATCCAAATTGTAAGATGTTAAAACTTAATAACAATTTAAACAGAGAGTAAATTGAATGAATAAATTACTTTAGAAGATTACAAGTGGGCCCCGTCAACAAGTGCTTCTCTTCAGTGTTCCAGCCATTCTATTCCATTCCTTTTCCCCCTGATTTTCAAAAACCCCCCATATAAAATCAGTCAGCATTATGTGTGTACTGAGTCATGCTCACTATTTATTGGACTATTTTTGCAGGTTTTATGGGGGTGGGGTGGCCAGTGCCAGCCGTACTGGTGCCCAATCCCAGCTATACTATAATTCAGATTTCTTCATTCTAAGGGCAGTTCTCACTTCCATACTGAGGACATTTAAAATTAGCTTCTCAGTGTGAAACAGGAAATGACCTATCCAGACAGTGAGAGGATTTCTCTACTCGTTTTATATCTATGTGCCTCGTCCTCCACCCTTCCTTTATAGTCACTTCATTCCATTTTCTGTCCCACCTGGTTTTCAGTTTCCCTCTCAATAGCATTCCATGACTATTTAGCACACCCAGTTCTCATTTGGCTGTTTGAGGGGAATGGTTTCACCCACTTACAGAGCAATTATATGCATGTTTACTTAGTAGTACATCCCACTGTATTCCATAGGATTTACTCCAAGGTGCATTTACATAGGATTGCAGTCGTAGGGTTTTCCTTTTAAATATTTTGAACTTCTGCAAACCTTGGGGTTTCCCTGAATCTGCTGATGCCTCCTTCCTGTTTGTGGCTTTTGCCATTTTGATTTTTCAAGTGGCAACACTCAAAAAATTCAAGCATAGGATTTTAGATGATATAATATTTAATATGGTTATTTAATGTCTTCAAAATGAAGAATATTGTCTTCTATTTCAAATATATATCGTCAGATATAAGCAGGTTAAGATTTGAATAAGTTGAACTGCGTTGGGTTTGAGATGGCTTCTGTATAGTAGGGGAGAGGGAGAGCCTTCAGAAAGAGAGACAGTCGATTATGTTCAGCATTTGCTCATTATACTGAGTTATCTACAGTTGAAAGCTATTTCTAGTGGAATTGTACGGCCTCAAATTCAAGTGAACTGTGTTTCTGTTTCAGATGTGTGAAAAAGCAGCACATCATAGCAGTATGAAATAGTACTAGGTCTCATTGATAAGACCAGAGGCAACACTTCACACACACACACACACACACACACACACACATTTGAAGTTGTGATGTTGAATTTCAAATCACTGACTAATTATTCACCTTAATTATTGAGGCAACACTGAATAAATTAGCTGTAAAAGGATGAACCATGCATGATTGCACATCTAGAACATGCATTTTAAGTACTTAGCATCATTGGCTTTCAATTGTACTTAAAAGCAAGTTCATACTCTGGTTTCCCTTCAGATTGTATAAATCCTTTGCCTTTTACTAAAGATTTCCATGGAAAAGCAAATTCTATGAGTTTCTTTTTTCTCTCCATTATTTAGATATTTTGATGAGTAAGTTCCCTTGGTTCACTCCTTTGTTTATTCCCAATGTTAATTATTTATCTGGCTGACTAGAATACTGAGAAAAATGGTACATTATTATTATTATTATTATTATTATTATTATTATTTACATTTGTATACCACCCCATAGCCAAAGCTCTCTTCATCACAATAGTTAAAGGTGCAGGCACTATACTAGAGTGACCATACAAAAGAAGGCAGGGCCCCTGCAACTTTAACTGTTGTGATGAAGAGGGAATTTCACCAAGAACTAATTGCATACAAATGACACTGGCTGAAATTCCCTTTTCTCTACAACTGTTAAAGTTACATGAGCCCTGACCTGGTTTTTATCTGGTCACTCTAGCTTTTCTAATATTTATTTAGAACTTTATGGATTGGCAGCCATTCCCAAAAGAAAACTCTAGGAAAAAATGCTACAGCCAAATATAATTCCAGTGCTCTGACTCTCGCTTGTCTGCCTTGACTTCATTAGAAACTGGGATTTATGGAGTTATATTTGGAAAAGTAATTCTGACTTGCTGTATCAAAGAGCAATTGGCAGAATAGAGATTTCTGCATTTGAACTAGCTTTTCTTAATCACCTTGGCTACCATCCAAACCTCTTTGCATGCACAAATCATGAGGTTCACATTTTAGAAACACATTTTGTAGCCAGTTAAAATCCACATCTATTTAAAAAAAACACTGTTTTCTCAATATAGGCAGTATGTATGTGTGTCTGCTTGAGTTGATTTAGGTAAACTCAGTGGATTATTTTTTATGGCTGCTAGTCATGGTGGCTATGTACTACCTCCATTATGCCTCTGTATACCAGTTGCCAGAGGATGCTATTGCACTTGTGGCCTGATTGTTGTTTCCCACTGTGTGAACAGAGTTCTGTGTGAACAGAGTGCAGCATTAGATGAGCTGATTCAGTTTTTAGAGTTTATAAAAGTAGGCTTTGTTTCAGAGTGTTTGGATTAATGTGTAGATCTCCACTAGGCTGACCATATGAAAAGGAGGACAGGGCTCATGTTACTTTAACAGTTGTAGAGAAAAGGCAGTTTCAGCCAGTGTCATTTGTATGCAATTAGTTCCTGGTGAAATCCCCTCTTCATCACAACAGTTAAAGTTGCACGGGCTCTGCCCTCTTTTGTATCTGGTCACTCTCATATAGTGCCTGCAACTTTAACTGTTGTGATGAAGAGGGAATTTCACCAGGAACTAATTGCATACAAATGACACCAGCTGAAATTCCCTTTTCTCTACAAAGTTATATGAGCCCTGTCCTCCTTTTCATATGGTCAGCCTATCTCCACTGCACATTGACAATGCACATGGAAGTAACTGCCTACCTTTCATTTGTTGGATAAATCCACCAGTTGTGGGGTGCCAAGGTTTGTATTCGTAGGGTGTACGAAGATTGCAGAAAGTTAGTGGGGGAAATAACCTTATCAGTGGAGCCACATTTATAACAACACCTTCACCTGATTACAGAAAGTCAGTGGTTACATTGGGCCTGTTGAGACAACACAGTAAGCCATAGTTAGGGCCGCTAACTCTTTTGCAGCAAGTGGTTAGTGAGCATGGTTAAACCGTGATTATGTAGCCACCATGGTTAGGAAAAATGTCATTCACATGGCATGCTAAGCCATCATGGTTAACTCAAAATGCTTAACCATGATGGCTTAACGTGTTGTCTGAACCAGGCCCATAGTGCTATGGAAACCCCCAAATTTTAAACCCGGCATGGCAAAAAAAAATTTTTTTCATCCACCATGCCTAAAGTTCAGGAAAATTTGAAATCTAAAGTCGTGGCATCTTCAAGCTTGCCCTTGGCAATGGAGTCCCCAAAACTAGAAGGATAAACTAGAAGGATAAAGAGAAGTCCGGTATCAGCTTTTTCAACAGTAAATATTAAACATTAATAATAATAATAACAATTTATTTCTTACCCGCCTCTCCGTCTGGATCGAGGCGGGGAACAACAACATGATAAAATACATAAAACTGATTAAAACATGACATTTGGAAGTATCATAAAGCAAGTGAGATCTAAAAGCAACAGCATACTGAGTTCTTGACACAATCCTTCCCACTTCACTTCCCCCACCCCTATTTTCTCTGGAGTCTTCTACCTTAATTTCTGTTATTGCACATTTCTTTCACCATATTCTTTCCATTTGGCACTTGCTGCACTGAAGAAGAAGAACCAAGGAGGATGAATGATCCCAATTCATGTGCCACAAAGACAGAAAACATGCCAGTGTTTCAAGGAGTAATTTGACATTACAGCAAGAGAGAATACATTTAGGTGCAGAGTATTAACTAACTCTGTTGCTAAAGTTAAGAAAGAACACTTTGACAGGTCAGAACGTTCAACACTTTTTTTTTAGAATACAGCAATTGACAGTGATGAGATTTTTCAGAATTGTAGACAAAATTGTAGCTTTCAGAGCTGTTAATTTCGCTTTCTCCCAATTTTGGATTTTCACTCTAAAAATGAAGATCCCCCCCCCCCCACATACCTCTTAATGTACAAAAATGACTTTTGCAGTGTATTGATTCCATTGAACATTGTTAACAGAACTGGAGAACTTCCAAGAGAATAGAAAAGCTTTTATTTCTCCTCCTTTTGTTGCAGATGGACCCAATTCAAAAAGCTGTAATAAATCATACGTTTGGGGTTCCTCTTCCTCACAGAAGAAAACAAATCATATCGTGCAACATTTGCCAGTTGAGATTTAATTCCGATGTAAGTAGATAATTTTATATCTTCTTAAAAATATGTCTGCATTAGATAATGTTGTGTGGGTGTGGTTCCAATGGAATCTGTATATTGTTTCACATTAGGCTTGTGGTTAAAGAACAATAATGTATGTGATTCCTTGATACCCATTGACCCACCTTTCTATTTTGGAGTTTCTCTTCTGCAATTTCAGTCCCATCAGTCAATTTGCGCACGCACGCACACACACACACACACACACACACTTGAGTATTTATTTGTGTGTGTGGTGGAATGGTTGATGCATCATCGCTTCAAGCTGTAAAACAATAAATGTTTCACTCATTTACAAACCTTGAACATTGCAGCTTCTATTGTAAGAGCACTAGAAGTTTCTGCCTCTAGTTATTCATCCTGTCCTAAAGGTGACTTTTTATGTGTTATTTTCAATAATTGTAGTTTTGTGATCACCATGTTACGTGACTCTATATTTCTCAAACTCAATTCAAATGATAGAAGAGCACTTAGCACAGCAATTCTTGGAATATTGTACTTCAAAAATTGCATAGAAAACAAATATGCCAAGAGAAGAGGTTTAAGTTTAAAACGCAATCACCTGCCTGTAGTCTGAAGCGATGCAATCCTATACCACATAGTTATTTTGCACCTTTTCGTCTGCTATGATGTACATAAAATATGTGTGTAGAGCAAAAAGTGGTAGAAAAATGGATATCAACAAGTGGGATTTTCTGGTGCACTTCTCCCCATCACAAGACAAAAAATTCCAGATATCTGTTCCTACAACAAATAATAAATCAATGTGTTTGTTGTTGCTGCTGCTGTTGTTATTACCTTGCTGTGAACTGCTTTAAATATTCTAAAGCATGAAACTTATTATTATTATTATTATTATTATTATTATTATTTATTCCAGTGTAAGTTTTCTGAAAGTTGTTTTCAAGAAAACAAAACGTTTATTTCAGTATTTGCCTATTTTTCTTGTTCTCAATGAATATGTTGGCCAACAACACAATATACCCTTGTAAAAGAACCAGGAAGGAACCATCTGAAAAAAATATATATACAAAAGGCAGTCCTAAAATGAAGCAGTCATACTATATTGAAACACTAATTTGATAAGTGATAGACCTGAAGGGAAAATTCAGTTACTAGAATTAATCCAAACTTTAATTCAGAAAATGTTCCTAAAGATTAGGGGCACACAAATTTCTGAGAAGTGTGGGGTGTAGGATGGTTTACCTTCATTTTAGAAGACAAGGTGGCTGAGGATGTTTCCCCCCCCCACACACACACACTTTTTACACTCTAAAAAAAGCCTTGTTGCTACTGATATGGACAGACATATTACTTTACCCAAAATGGCTTTAGGAATGACAGTATGTCATGACGTAGTATCATTCCCAGTGGCATTCTGATCCTGGAAACATGGGTGTGGGGAGAGCCTCATTGCCACTACAAGTGGATGCAGGGCTTTAAAAAAGTGTAAAATAAAGAGGGGGAAAACCTTGGTCATTTCATTAAAACTAAGGTAAGCCAAAACCCCATCCAAGAAAATGCCTGTGAAATCTGCCCACCTCGCAAAAACAGACATATATCTTATCAGTTTCAGAGATTCCTTGCAAAAGTAGTGGGGCCCAGCACTAATAAAAACACAATAAATAAGGCAAGCATAAGTAAACTATATTTGTTTTGTTGCTCCTTAAGTGAAGATTGAGATGATCAAGAGGCAACACACCGTGAGAAGTGAGTGTTTTTTTTTTAAAAAAACTAGCTACACCTAAACCAGAAGGACATTTTGCTAGACCTGAACCAGAAGGACATGGAGTGAGGTCGTTTTACACAGCAATGTTTAGATATTAGGGGTGTGCATTGGATCGAGTCCGATCCACGATCTGGAGCCAATACGACCGAAATTGGATAAAATTATCCAATTCTGGATCGTCCAATCTCATCCAAACCGGTCCAAAAGGACCTGATCCAGTTCGGATAAGATCGGAGGATCGGACCTCCTCCACCACCTTGTGCTCCTTCCAGCCGGGGCTGTCCGCTGGCACCTGCGGGCACCAGTGGATGGCAGTGGACGGCCCTGGCAAGTAAGGAGCATGAGGGGGAGGAGGGAGGGCCCCCCCACTTACCTGCTGGGCATCCGCTTCCTTCACCTGCCGTAGATCTACTGAGAACTAGGCTTCACGGCCTAGTTCTCAGTAGAGCGCCAGGTGATGGTGTCATCACCTGGCGCTCTACTGAGGACTAGGCCGCGAAGCCTAGTTCTCAGTAGATCTATGGCAGGTGAAGGAAGCAGACACCCTGGCAGGTAAGGAGCACGAGGGGGGAGGGGGCTTACATGCTGGGGCCATCCGCTGGACGGCAGCGGATGGCCCCGGCAAGTAAGGAGCATGAGGGGGAGGAGGGGGCTTTCCTGCTGGGGCTGTCCGCAGCTGACAGCCCCGGGAGGTAAGGGGCGTAAGGGAGGAGGAGGGAGGAGGAGGGAGGAGGAGGGAGGGCCCTCCCACTTACCTGCCGGGCATCCACTTCCTTCACCTGGAGTAGATCTACTGAGAACTAGGCTTCGTGGCCTAGTTTTCAGTAGAGCGGCATCACCTGGCGCTCTACTGAGGACTAGGCCACGAAGCCTAGTTCTTAGTAGATCTACGGCAGGTGAGGGAAGCAGACGCCCCGGCAGGTAAAGAGTGTGAGGGGGGAGGGGGCTTAACTGCCAGGGCCGTTCGCTGCCATCCGTGGGCGCTTGCGGGTGCCAGCGGACGGCAGCGGACAGCCCCGGCAAATAAGGAGTGCGAGGAGGGATGGGGGGCCCACTTACCTGCCGGGGCATCCGCTTCCTTCACGTGCTGTTGATCTACTGAGAACTAGGCTTCGCGGCCTAGTTCTCAGTAGAGCGCCACGTAATGACGTCATCACCTGGCACTCTACTGAGGACTAGGCCGCGAAGCCTAGTTCTCAGTAGATCTATGGCAGGTGAAGGAAGTGGATGCCCTGGCAGGTAAGGAGCACGAGGGGTGAGGGGGCTTACATGCTGGGGCCGTCTGCTGCCATCCACTGGCGCCAGCGGACAGCACCGGACGGCCCCGGCAAGTAAGAAGCACGAGGGGGGGAGGGACAGGGAGTGGGGTTAGGCCCCACTCACCCCCCCCACCACCATTTTTCCACACAGACTTGCATTGAGGGAAAGCTTTCTTTCCCCCATGCAAGCCTATGGCGAAAATGGCAGCCGATCCGAAAATCAGACATCCGATTTTTGGATCGGGATCGGGTCCGATCTGATCCAGGGGACCTCCGATTTTGTTCCGATCCGATCTGTAACAAAATTGGAGGTCCCAATCTGGTCCTGATCCGATCCGGGCAGTCCGTGCACATCCCTATTAGATACCTTTCCAAGTGTTAAAAAAAAGTACTCTGTATGGTTTTTCTATCCCTGAAGAAAATGAAATGATAAACAGGTAGTAGATCATGGGATATGGGCTTGTTTGAAAACCAAGTGTCCTTTCAGGCAGCAATTGCTCATAAAAAATATGGAAGTGAGAAAGGGTAAAACAAAACGATTCAGGGGACCGCTTTACCTTTACTTGGGCAGAATGGCTATATGGATACATCTGCTGTGAACCTTGCCTGTCTTCTACTCTTTTGCCATAACACTAAATTTGATCAGAGAATAAAACTTGCAGGGCACTGATCTTGCCCTATGTGGTCAGCTCCTTCCATTGGTACAGCATGTAGATTGTACGCAGCAAGAGATGTGGCTCTCAGGATTTATGTTAGTCGAAGAATGATTTGAACAAGTAATGAAATTGCAGAAATTCCCCATCCCCATCCCACCATGTACACATACAGGAGCCAGTAAAAATGGAAAGGACATATGTATGTTTGCACATGTGGGTTTGGTGAAAATAAAATGATCAGGTAACTTTTTTATTTATTTTTGTAGTCACACTAGATTTATCTACATTACAAGCCTTGCTTCTCTTTTTTACAAATCAAACATGAAAAATAACAAAAGACAGTGCAGCAGTCCAAAACCATTTATTATTCTTTCTATAGATGTTATCTGTGAATCTTCACAGCAGTTGTATGTCCAGTATTTCTTTCTTCTGGGAAAAGAAGAATCAGTAATTAAGTTGCAATCCTGTCCATGCTGGTAGAGAACAGTTGAGATGGGTTCTGTTGACCAGCTTTAAGCATGAACATCTTGTCTACAAAGTGAGATCTGCACTTCGTCTCTGAATTCAGTACAGTCCCATTTGGGCAGTTAGTGCTTAATGGTGAAATAAATACACGAGCCGTCTAAAGCCCTGCAAAAACTCTGCTCTGCATCATCAAGAAAAACACTTAAACTATCTGTTTCATTTTGACTATGAGAATCAAGCCTATGAAAGAAACAAATCTGAACCTACAGAGGGATGTGAGAATCAGCAAAACTCAACCTTGCCAAAGATCTTTCAATTCCATCTCGAAGCTCATTCCGATTTGAGCCCACATCAGATTACAAGCTTTAGTGTGTTTTTCTCCTTTGTTGACTCTGGTGAGTGGCTAATCTTGCAGAGCATCTCAATTCCCTCATATGCTCCGCCCTCTTTGAATGATGGCAGGCTCTTGCGGCTGTCCTCTCTTGCCCCTCCCGCTCTGTGAGTTGCTGCTTTACCACAGAAGGTAGAAACAGCATCTTTGCATAGCCCAAGTGATTATCATGACTGTGGGAAGATTCTTACCTGAGTCCTGGAGTCTCTTGGGGAATTTCCTCCCCCACTCTCTGACCTATCTCTTCTCCTTCTAACTCCACCTCTGAACCTGATTCAGAATCTTCAGTCTCCACAGGAAACCTAGGTCTAATCTTGACAGAGTCTCTTCTCCATGCATAGTGGAGCATTCTTCCACAGCCAGTGGAACTTTTCTACTGTTGCTCTGCATGGAGGAGAGGAACCACCTGCATTGTGGAGCAGCAGATTGGAAATGATGCCACTTTAGTTGGACTTGTACTTAGCATTCAAACATGGGTGTTTGCCCAGTTGAACAAGTTTATTTATTTATTTATTTATTTATTACATTTACATCCCAACTTTTTTCCATTGTGGACCTTAACGTGGTTCCCAAGTGGCTTGACTTCCAAGCACTAGCCAAATCCAGACCTGCTCTGCTTCATGAAAGCATGTGACATCATGTGCCTTAAATGCTTACAATACTTCAAAAAGTTTGCTATAAATTAATAAAAAATAATAATAACAATATTTATGTGAGAAGCATAGTTTTAACTAGGTGAAACAATCTCAATATCCTAGTCAAGAATAAAAGTTCACATGGATAGCTACAAAAAAAAAAAAAAACTCCAACGTGGTCCCATAACATTCAATGAACCTAAGACTCTTGGGCATCCCATTATCCCTAAGCATCCTTCCTGGAATATTAAATGGGTATAACATGCAACTTTCTTCCAGAGCTGTTGTGAGTCTAAAAATGATGGAATGCTTTGCAAGCTAAGCATGCTATGGGTTAGGTCCATGTTCTGCCTTCCACGAGAGGAAGGCCTCCACTCAATGAAGGTCTCTTTGCCCAGTTTTGAGGGAACCCAAAGCTTACCCCATTCGGCAGGGTCTTCTGATTCTCAGTGCCACATTTTCACGGGGCTGAAGGGCTTCTCTGGGAAGGAAGGGGCAGGAAACTCCACTTCCACCACCAGCACTGTAGTTGATCCAGCATGAATCTGGATCCAACCCTATATAAATACCTAGTCATAAGACAGAGAACTCCCTCTTGTGCTTTTTGCTCACTGACTCACTCATATGCCATATATATATATATATATATATTGCCACCTGTTCAGACCCTGATTTAATATGAAGCCCAGACAAGTGCAAGTCCATCTTCCATGCAGAATTATTATTATTATTATTATTATTATTATTATTATTATTATATCCCACCTTTTCCCCAATAGTGGGACTCAAGGCAGTTTACAAATTAAAACATGTACAGTTAAAAACAGGTAGCGCTAAACAAAAATTAAAAAATATAATTTAACATAGTGCAATATTAAAATATTTAAAACATTTTTAAACATTTTAAATACCATTTTTTTTTTAAAAAAAAAATCAAAGATATAACCAATACATCAACAGAGGGGTCCAAACTGCTCCCCAACAGGAGTAGTGCCTTCCCAACAGGGCTTTCTGCACTTTAGGTTTCCATGGTTCCTGTGAATGAGCTTAGCTGTATGGCGCTACACACAGTTCCGTGCTAGAAAGGGGGAATATGCTACAGAAGTGGAAAGTGTGAATATGCGTACCCTAGCATTCCCCAACATGGGTCCTTCTCGATATATTGGACTACAGCTCCCATCATTTCTGACCATCAAAAGGGTTGAATTTCAAAGTAACCAAACAGTGAAATCTAATGGATAGTTAATACTTAAAAACCCTATCTTAGTTCTCATAACTTCCATGCATGTCAATCTGCATAGCAAGGCATGGATCTACTAGGGCATCTGCAAAGTTTCCCCAGGTGAAATCAAAGTAGCCTCAAAAACTCTTGTTTTTAATGGGGTGAGTCTCAGAAAAGGGGGAAAGACAGAATGATTGACAGTGAAAAAAAGACACTGGCAAATGAAGCGAGTCATAGTAGCTAAGGGATGTTGAGAAAAGGGCAATCAAAGCTAGCAATCAGTTTTTGAAAGTGAAAAATAGCAAGAGCTGGATTTAACCTGTCAGATGTGGATTCAAGTGGTGGTGGTGGATTAATGTCCACATGATGGGGTACTTTGGGGATAGACTGTTACAAATCCCTTTTCCCCATGATTATGTTTTCACAATGTTAAAATTGTGTCACCTTTACATCTGCGTGATGAAAATACTCCCCCCCCAGTGTAAAAAAATACTTTCCCCCCTTGAGTGTAAAATATAACATTTCTAAAATACAAACATGTTATAATATAAACATTGTTAAAATATAACATTTCTAATTGATATTTTATCACATGCCTAATATATTGATGAGTAAAATATGGTCATATTCAAAATGCTCTTTTATTGCCTTGCTTCTCTAAAAAAAAAATCTAGTTTATATTGTCAAATGGAAAACAGTGGAAAAAATGAAGACATTAGGAAGTAGTGCATGTAAGAAGTCCAATATAATTTCTAGCATTCCTATCTGTATAACCCAGAAGCTCTAGAGAACATCGAAACATCTTGAGATTCTGCATTAGGAACGCTGATCAAGTAGCAAAATATGTCATGCATTTATATAGCATATATGACTAATTTAAGAAACCCAATATTTTCAGTCTGACATGTGGTGGCTTCTGTTTTATAGGGATATGCTGCACACTTTGAAACATTACCATATCTTTCTTAAGAAACAGTTTTTAAAATTAGAAATAATACAAGAACACACATTGTGAAATTGGATGGCCTTAACGTTGAGCTGTAAAAATTATTGCCTACTTTAGCTTTCTCCTTTTCTCACTCACCTCCTACATTTAGAACCAAGTTGAAAGATCTCAGAGGAGAACTTTTGGCCCAGTTGGTGGAAAGTTGATACCAAGAGACACATAACTGCCTTTCTTTTTTCTCTTTCTTTCTTTTCTTTTTTCCTTTTTTCCTTTTTTATTTTTTTATTTCCATGGTTTGTACTCAAATTTCAGGTGCCCAGTGGTGCTACAGAGCACCGAAAGGGTAAAAAAAAAAGGGGGCGGGGTCGCTCCCTGTTATAATCTTTCAATTATTGAAAATATAACCACCACTGTACTCTGCTGGAGTTGACTGGAGAAGGTGTGGGGTGGGAATGAAGATAGTTTGTTGAAGACAGAAAAGGGCACCTTCAAGATGAACAAGTTGTTAAAATCCTCATGTTCTTAGTTTACTTGACCTTAACTCATTGGATTTCTTCCACTAATGAAGGGTATTTATCTTAATGATCAGTAATATCTCCATAAAATTATTCTGAAGACATTAATCTCCATTGCCGACCATCCATTATCATAACAGTATTCAAGAGGAAGGGTACCTTTTAGTTTTTAACTGTAAAGGGCAAGATTCACAGCAGGGTTGAAAGATATGATCTATGTAAGATGAAGTTGGATGTAGGAAGGAGGAGGGTTTATTTAAACCATTAGGAGCATTTGTTGTATTTTCTTTTTTTATACCCCCAAATCATTATACTAGTAATATTATTAGCACAAGTAACTTGTTTATAATAGTAGTCATTTGCTGACTTGGCCAACAATATAGGTACTCTTGTGGTATAAGTACTCCTGTGGCATAATCACATATGAAAAGTGCAGCTCTAATTGGCCTCACTTAAATGGCATATCTGAGTTGAAAGTTATTATTATTACTGATGCACATGAGCAAACTGCATCATGCTCCTTCTTTAAGATGCCACCACATAAGAGCTGCTTCGTGCAGAAAGCTGTTAATGTGCAGTGTCATATATATATATATATATATATATATATATATATATATATGCCACAGCACATGTTTTGGGATGGTACAAAGAAAATCACTGGATTCACCTTGTGAGTATTGTGCACGTTAATGGCTTTCAGTGCAGAGGACCTTTTTATGGCAGGTGCCAAGTATAGCTTATTTATGTATGTGCAGCTACGTTTCACTGTATGTTGTATGAAACAAACTATAAATTAGCAGTCTTCATGAATTTAAGAGATTCATGAAGACTGCTCTCTTCTGGCAAGCCTATGCGGATGAATTTTAAGATGTTTTAATGATGTATTTTTTCTTATTTTTAAAATTTGTTTGTGATTCTTATGTTTTATATTGTTGTTGTTCCCCGCCTCGCTCCGAAGGGAGAGGCGGGTTATAAATAAATAAATATTATTATTATTATTATTATTATTATCATCATCTAAGAATCTATGGCATTGATTCTTTATGGTTAACTATATTGTATTGGAAATAATGTCTGAGTACAATTTGGAAATGGGACTAAATGCCCAAGGTAAAGTTATGTTTGTTTTTAATTTCTTATATTTTTATTCACATTGGAACCATATTTCAGTGTGAACAATATTCACAATATTTTCATTATTCACAATATTCACATTGAAATCATGTAGGCTACCTCCAATTAAATTTCCGGTTTGGTCTGAATTGAAAATGAAATATTTAAAGATCTAACATTGCTATCAGGGACTCACAACTTCTCTGAGTAGAATCTAAAAAGGCAGTAACAAATGAGTCCCCCAAGCTGTCAAAAATATGAGTTTTCTGCAAGAACCAACGTACGGGTGTATTCATAATATTGACCAGCATTTTTGAATAGCAGACAGATCTTTGAAAGATGACTTTTAAGTGAAACGATTTACAAATCTTGTTCTACTAGCTTTCTATAGGTTTAAGTGTGCAGTGGGGTAGGGGATAAACTATAGCTGCATAAATATATTTCATTTGTACTAGATCACTTTGTTATAACCATAAAATGGCTTCTTATACACTTTACAAAGAAGCCTTCAGGGATATTCTGGGAACAGATTTATCCTTTCTCCAGCACTGCTTATTTTCTCTACATCAGTGGTCTTGTCATGATAATCAACTTTTTTTTGTCCCAACCATCAATCATTCTTGATTACAGCTGGGTAAGAAGTTCTGTACTGTTGATCAGCTCATCAACATGCATAATATTATACCTGGAGACTAGTGAAAATCATCCCTCAGTGTAAACTCACTTCACAGCTTCTGTCAAAAAATTCTTTCTTCTACCTTTTGTCCCCTTTGCAGTTGTCATTGCTAACTTTGATTGTAGGTCTTGCGAATTCAGATTGCTCGTGTTTAGATTATTTTGAATTCTGAAATGTCCTCCTAGTTTGCAGCTTCTATCATTTCACTGTACAAATATAAGAACAATTATTATTACATGAATTACAATTTAAAAGATTACACAATTCTTTTGCTCAAGAGATAGAGTAAATCACTAGTTTAGAACTTATTCAAGGATAACCTTTGATTCGGATAAGTCAACATGTTATCATTAATGTTCAGGTTAAATAGCTGGGCCACTAACTTGGAATTAATTTCGTTAATATACAATCTTAGGGTCCCTGGAGGGTGTCCCAAGGGTTATAGGATACTGCAGGCTTCCCCTCCATGGGTAGAGAGGAGGTCTGTTTGTGGAGACGGAGGTCCTTTACAGAGGTTCTCCCTTTGACTAGAGGTGGAAAGCTCTCCTGCCATGGCTGAGCCTCTTTCATTGCTCCAGTGGCACCAAGGGGAAACTCGGGCATTTTGGAGGGTGGGGTGTATAAGGGATTAATTGAAGGGAGATTTACTCCACCTTAGACAGTCCCCAGAACAGGGCAGAAACTACGCCACTGGACCTGGCTTAATTATTTCCCCTCTGATTTGGAATTAATGGGGACGGGCAAGATAAAACTGGAAAAGAAAGAGGAAGGGAAGAAAAGTAAAATACTGCAGGGCTCCCCTCCCCCTTCACCCAGGCCAAGCTTGGTTCCTCCGCCATGGATTCTCTCTCCACCACAGGATTGCATTATTAAAGCAATATTGAATTAGAATGTTGACATCTGTATTGCATACTAACATTTGAGTAATAGGCAGCCAGATAAAAGATGACAATGGTTTGTTTACACAAGATTCAGAAAGCTGTGGTATTGATTTACTATTATTACTAGTAGTAAAAACACACCTGGAAAATGTATGACTGTTTGGAGGCAACTAGCTAATAGTAATAATAATTAATAATAATAATAATAATAATAATAATAATATTTATTTATTACCCGCCTCTGCCAATGGATCAAGGCGGGGAACAACATTAAACATAAAATACAAAACTGATTAAAATACCAATAAAACACCAATAAAACACTTTAAAATTCATCTGGGTAGGCCTGCCGGAAGAGATCAGTCTTTATAGATCTTTTAAATTCCTGAAGACTGGTGAGTTGGTGAATCTCTCCCGGCAGGTCATTCCACAATCTGGGAGCAGCAGAAAAGAAGGTCCTCTGGGTAACGGTTGTCAGTCTAGTTCTTATTGACTGTAGTAAATTCTTCCCAGAGGACCTGAGCGTGCGGGGCAGATTGTATGGGAGAAGGCGATCCCGTAGGTAACCTGGACCCAAACCATGTAGGGCTTTAAAGGTAATAACCAACACTTTGTACTTCGCCCAGAAACTGATTGGCACCCAGTGAAGAGATTTTAAAACTGGTGTAATGTGGTCACCCCTAGATGTACCGGTGACCAACCTGGCTGCCATATTTTGAACTAGTTGAAGTTTCCAGACTAGGCACAGAGGTAGCCCTATGTACAGCGCATTGCAGAAGTCGAGCCTCGAAGTTACCAGCGCGTGCACTACTGATTTTAGGTCTTCCAACTCTAGGAAGGGGCGCAGCTGGCGTATCAGCCGAAGCTGATAGTAGGCACTCCTGGCAGTCGCATCTATCTGAGCTGTCATTTGGAGTGACGGATCCAGGAGCACCCCCAAGCTGTGAACACAGCCTTTCAGGGGGAGTGTAACCCCATCCAGAACTGGTTGACACACCTCCAACCCCAGGTTGTGGCCCTTGACAGTAAGCACCTCCGTCTTGTCTGGATTCAGCTTCAGTTTGTTTTTCCTCATCCAGCCCATTATCTCCTCCAAGCATTCACTCAGAGGAGACACACTATCCTTAGCTGACGCTGTTGTCAAAGGCATAGAGAAATATATTTGGGTGTCATCAGCGTATTGATAGCACCCCACCCCATGCCTCCGGATGATCTCTCCCAGCGGTTTCATGTAGATGTTAAACAGCATTGGGGACAGGATTGCACCTTGTGGTACACCACGTAGCTGCTCCTTCTTTGAAGAGCAACTATCCCCAAGCATCACCATCTGGAACCTGCCCGAGAGGTAGGACCGGAACCACTGAAGCACAGTGCCCCCGAGTCCCAATCCCCTCAGGCGTTCCAGAAGGATACCATGGTCGATGGTATCGAAAGCCGCTGAGAGGTCCAAGAGTACCAACAGGGACACACTCCCCCTGTCAATACTTAAGCGTAGATCATCCACTAAGGCGACCATAGCAGACTCAACTCCATATCCTGCTCTGAAGCCAGTTTGAAATGGGTCTAGAAAATCTGTATCATCCAAAACTGCTTGCAGTTGGAAGGCAACCGCCCTCTCGATCACCTTGCCCAAAAATGGAAGATTTGATACTGGCCTGTAGTTATTAAAGTCCAGGGGATCCAGGGAGGGCTTTTTTAGAAGCGGCTGTACTACCGCTTCTTTTAAACATGATGGAAAACTCCCCTCCCTGAGAGATGCATTAATAATATATTGTAATTGTAATCTAACTGCATCTTCTCCCAGGGCGACCAGCCAAGAAGGACAGGGATCCGAGGGCAAGTCGTCCTCCTCACTCGACCAAGCAGCTTGTCCACGTCCTTGGTACTCACCAACTGAAACTGATCCAGCGTAATTCTACTCGCGGAGTTGCTGGACACTCCATTGTCAGCCTCTGCTATAACGATGGCATCTAAGTCGGCTCTTATCCAAGAGATTTTATCTGTGAAATGATTGTTAAAGGCATCACAGCGAACTACCAAAGGCTCTAAAATTGGGTTCAGGGGAGAGGGTGCCCGGGTTAGACCCCTCACCACCCTGAACAGTTCTGCTGGACGCGAATTCACAGACGCAAAGCGTGCAGAGAAGAAAGCTTTCTTCGCTGCACATATTGCCACCCCATAGGAACGAAGATGTTCTCTATGTCGTGTCTTATCGGATATAAGTTGAGTTTTCCGCCATCGGCGCTCCAGTCGTCGTCCTTTCCGCTTCAATTTCCTGAGATCTTCTGTATACCAGGGCGCCCGATTAGAAGCGGGTCTGAAAGGACATTTGGGGGCGATTGTGTCGATAGCCCTAGTTAGGTCTTGATTCCATCTATTGGCCAGGGCTTCTACAGGATCGTCGACGATACCAGCCATAGATCCCTCCAAGGCCTTCTGGAATCCAGAAGGATCCATCAGCCTTTGAGGGTGGACCATCTTAATAGGTCCACCACCCCTGCAGGGGTGGGTGGTAGCCTTGATACTAACCCTGACCAGAAAATAGTCTGTCCATGACAATGCAGAGGTATTTGTTACCTCCGCCCACAGATCTGTGTGTTCGGAGATGAAGACAGCATCGAGGGTGTGACCTGCTGAATGTGTAGGTCCAGAGACCAACTGGATAGGCCCATGGTTATCTTGGATGCCATGAACTCCCGAGCTGCACCTGACAAACCAGCCTTGAATGGGATGTTGAAATCGCCCAGGACCAAAAGCTTGGGTGAATCCAACACCAACTCCGAGACCAGTTCCGTGAGCTCGGCCAGGGAGCCTGATAGGCAGCGGGGTGGCCGGTACACTAACAGAATCCCTAGTCTATCCCTGGCCTTCAGACTCAGGTACACACACTCGATGTGATTCAATTGGCGGACAGGCAGTCTGGTCAGGTTAAGACTGTCCTTGTAGACCACAGCTACTCCACCCACCCACCCCGCCCACTTTCCCTCACCTGCTCACTAACACAGTATCCAGCTGGGAGAGCCTGAGCCCATGTCGGCCCACTATCATCTCCCAGCCAGGTTTCTGTGGAACATGCCAGGTCGGCCTTCTCATCTATAAGGAGGTCATAGATGATGTTTGTTTTATTTTTAACCGACCTGGCATTGCATAGGAGCAAGGAGAGGTTCTGTGGGTGGCCTGGTTCGTTCTCCAAGATCCCTGGGGTAGCAGGGCGACTGGAAGCTAAGATGGGTGTTAAATATCTATCTCTCCTTCCCCTATAATGGCAAATCGCCCTGCTATTGCCATATCTCCCGTTGCCCTGCACAACAGATATTGCCACTCCCAGACACATTTCAGTTCAGCTGCACTCCCAGCCACCTCGAGCGTGTCAGAGGGGTGGACTGGGCCAGTGTTCTAAGCCTCTCCACAGGCGGGCTGGGGGCTGGGCTGGAGGAGGCGCAGGGAGCCCTTACGCGCACCTCTCTCTCTCCCGCCAGTGTTCTCCACCTCTCCGCAGGTGGGCTGGGGCTGCGCTGGAGGAGACGCAGGGAGCCCCTACGCACAGCTCTCTCTCCCTGTCCCGCCGGTGTTCTCCGCCTCTCCGCAGGTGGGCTGGGGCTGCGCTGGAGGAGACGCAGGGAGCCCATATGCACAGCTCTCTGTCTCTCTCTCCCGCCAGTGTTCTCCGCCTCTCCGCAGGTGGGCTGGGGCTGTGCTGGAGGAGATGCAGGGAGCCCTTACGTGCACCTCTCTCTCTCCCGCCGGTGTTCTCTGCCTCTCTGCAGGTGGGATGGGGCTGCGCTGGAGGAGACGCAGGGAGCTCCTACGCACACCTCTCTCTCTCTCTCTCTCTCTCTCTCTCCCGCCAGTGTTCTCCACCTCTCCTTTGGGCAGATGAATTGCAAGAAGCCTATACAGCTGCATGAGAACCCAAGTGTTTCCATGTTGGGATTCCTATTCCAACTTTTGCTGGCTGCTGGCAATGCAGGAAACAGCAAGAGAGGTCAGAGGTAATATCTGGGCTTGTTTGGCTATTGCTCTGGGCATTGCCAGAACCATATGGGAGCTTGGCAGCTGGCTGTCCATTGTGTGAGCAGAATGCTGGACTAGATGAACCCTTGGTCTGATTCAGCTAGGGATGTACAGATTTTGTTGAAGTCATTCCATCTTGTTTTGCGATTGTCCGGCGTCTTTCATTCTGTCATCTGCTCGTTGACAAAATTGGATTTTTTTAGGGATGTACGTGAATTTTCTTCCTGTTTGCAAGTGTACATTTGCTCAAGTGCAAATCTCCCCCACCCCAACTAAAAAACTGATCTGGAAGTCTGCGGAATCCTCATGACTCAGAACAAGCTGGTCTGCTGTGAAATCACAGTTCGGATTCATAGAAATCCAAACTCATTTGAATCCGTTGTAGATTTGTCCAACATCCCTTGATTCAGCATTGCTCTTCTTATGTTCCTTAAGCATGCCCAAGTGACCTGACTCACCACTGATGCATCTGCTCACCATGTCTATGATCTGACACTTCTACTCAGCAATATGGTGGGGAAAGAGAGGCAAAGGCTATGGTGGAGAAGCTGTTGCTGCAGTGTCTAAAGATCATTCTTTCATTGCCTTCTCCCTGCCACTTGATTTTATTCATTTATTTGTGACATTTTATACCACTGAGTATAAAAAAATATTTCCAGTTCACAATATTAATATACAATATTTAAAAACACCATATTAAAACACCATATTCAACCACAGCATTAAAAACCTTTGCGTGGGCCCCCTTCCCTTCCCCGTACACTTCATTTCACCAGTTTTCCACCATGAAATGTTGGAGAATTCACTTTACACTCAGTGCATCCCAATGAGTGAAAGTTGTACAACAATTTTACAGCAGTTGCAGAGCATTATTCTTTGCATTGCAACCAAATTGTTTTGCCACAGGTGGCCTCTCCACAAGACCCTTGTTTGCAAAAACCCTATAGCATGTTACACATCCAAGAATCTGAATTAATGCCTATTACGTTCAGTTTAGATGATACTGTAGTTCTGATCTAGTATGAGTTCATGAGCAATGTTTGGCAGACTCTAGTGTGTAAGTACATTGATGCTTCAATGCAATTTGGGAGCCTCTCTTAAAAGTCACATGGAAACCGTTGTGGACTATTCTATAAATATATTTTAGCAGGTGTTGTACGAATGTATTAACTATAATGCAGAGCTTAGTTTAATTAAATGCTTTAGATTGCAATCCAGTACACTTACCTGGGAGTAAACCCATTGAACTCAAAAGGGCTTACTGCTGGGCAGGTGAGTATAGGATTTGTCTGTTATTCTATGTTAAGCCTTACAGTACTTTTAATTAGGTATCACACTAGCTAAATATAATATAATGCTGATACAAGCCCTGTTCAAGCATTCATGAAAATGTGCAAAAGCTCAAAAGTGGGTACTGGAATGGCCATGCATGCAGGCCTCACCTCCTACATCTCCAGAACGCCCCACCCCATTTTAGACCTTGTTGTTTAGAACCAGCAATGTTTGAAAGGGAGTTTTACTCACGTGAACTCTCTATGGCATTGTGGACGCTGTATTACAGAATCTGGAATTGCCTGCCGGAGGAGATTCGTCAATTTAACACTCTCTTTGAGTTTAAGGTTTGAGTTACCCAGAGGACCTTCTCTTCTGCCGCTCCCAGACTGTGGAATGACCTGCCGGAGGAGACTCGTCAACTTAACAGTCTTTTAGAATTTAAGAAAGCTATAAAGACTGTTCTCTTCCGGCAGGCATATCCAGTGGAATTTTAGAATGTTTTAAGGATGTTTTTAGGATGTTTTAGGATTTTTTATGCAGTTTTAATAATATGTGTCATGTTTTAATCAGTTTTATGTATTTTATCATTTTGTTGTTCCCCGCCTCGATCCAGACGGAGAGGCGGGTAAGAAATAAATTGTTATTATTATTATTATTATTATTATTATTATTATTATAAAAACTAGCCTCTTCCGGCAGGCCCACCCAGATGAACTTTAAACCAAGAATTTTAAAATGTGTTGATTGTTTTATATGCTCTTTTAATTAACTTATGTAGTTGATCTGTATTGTTATTGTACTAATGTTCCCAACCTCGATCCAAAGGGAGAGACGGGTAAGAACTAAATTTATTGTTGTTGTTATTATTATTATTATTATTATTATTAGGATTTCTGATCATATTGAGAATTTTACTCATGTTCAAGCAAGGTTTGAACTAAGGGGAGAGGCATACCCAGAGATGTAAGAGGCACAGCCACTATGAGTCCTCATGTGTTCACTTGAATGCCTGAACAGAGCTGCTGTTTTCTATGTATTCATATTATAACGAGATATTTCTGTACAACATAATTTATCCTATAAATAGGGCACTAAAAAAGCCATACAGCATCAAGTAGACATGAAAAACAAAGTAGAATATTAAAGAAGTATAAAGAGGGACTTGATAAGAACTCAGGGTGTTTTTTTCTGTAAAAGGTTTAATTACAAAGCTAGTTTTCCTGTTCCCACAGGCCATAGTTTAGGACAGTGATGAATGGTTTTATTACCTTAAGCAATACCAACAAACAAAAGGTATTATATTTCCATTAGCACTTTTTGGTCTCGATTCTTGTCTTTCAGAATATATTACAAAATCACTGGTAAATGTCTTATAACCAGCCACTAATTACATATCATTCAATTGATATTAAAATTTATAATCAGTTTAGAATTCACCCCAAACAAGATCTCAAACTAGATATGCTGTAGAATTATAAACTGATTGTATTTTTTAAAATATAAATTGAATGATGTCAGAAAAGTAACTATGTTCTATTTACTTGAATAGATCTTCTCCTTGAACCAGATTTTTCACCACTTCCACACAAACTTTTTTCTTTATAACACTTTTTTAATGTTATGGTCTAATAATCAATATGAGCATGTTGTCATATTAAAAGTTTATAGCCATCTCTGTTACTTTCCCAAAGAATTGCCAGTTCTTATTGCTCTTTAAGTGACAAAAGCAAACAAAGAAACCACCCAGTTCTATTGATGCTGAATACGCGTATCTCTTTTCCAATGTAATGTATGATATCTCTTTTCTAATATAATTCTAGTTGTCATAATGTATCTGTCATTATTTGTCAATTGTCAATTTATCCTCTAATATGTTTGTATCAAAATTGTATGTGGTGATAAATGCTTACAATAAAGTCTATTGTAATGATAAATAGGCGCAAAGCAACAGCAATAAGTGAGTATCAGTATCTGGAGATGCAATGAAACACGAAGTACTGAAAATGAAATTTTAATCTACTTTGATATAGCTTATTGAAGGTTACTTAAAAATGACAGGTCATTTTGTGTTTATTATTCAGGTTCTGCATGGCCAAAATCATGACACATAAATGGGGATAATTATTGCTTTTTGAGTCGCTTTTTAGAGATTAAAACTGCAATTTTATGCTGAGTTTTTTGTGAATAAGCCACATTGTAGGATTTACTTCTCAGTAAACATGAGTAGCATTTTGCTAGGTTCACTGCTCCAAGATTCGGGTTGATTTAATTTTAAGATAATAATCGGATTCATGCACTTGTCCCACCCCCTTGTCCTCTGCCACAGCCGTGAGCAGAATATCAGAAGCTTTTAGTTCCAGTTTAGATTAACCAGAGTTATGTGTCATCTGAATATAACAAACTGTAATTAATTATAACTATGGTTTGTTAACACAACTCAACTTTAAACCATAGTTTAAGAAACTAGCTTGTTTCAACAAACCATAGTGAAGATTAAGCATGGTTTGGGGTTCAGACATAACAGTAATTTGTAGTTAATCTAAAACTGAAGCAGGAGTTTCCAGTGTCTCTTTGTGACTGCACCAGAGAAGGACAGGGGAAGGAGAAGAGCATGTGAATCTGAGGCTCACTGTAGATCATTCTCATAATGCCAAAACATGGATTAGCATTACATGTAACTTTGAGCCTTGTGTATTTTGATACACATGCAACACGTGTGGAAGTTTAATTTGTTCTCACTTTATCATGTTTGTTTTCATTGTTGGATATCAGTAAGACCCAACCTTTGAGAAAGTCTCAGCTGGCAACTTGGCTCTGAATTAGTTCTGTGTATATTCAGAATATTTTCCCAAGCCATAAATTGTATCTGTCTAAATTCATAATCATTCCCCGAAACTAATATGGTAATTTTCAACTTTTCCAACGCTCATGGGATGTTAACGTGAACAAAATGCAGAAAAACAATAATAGTTATACTGTTTGAATTAGGGATGTGCACGGACCCCCTGGATCAGATTGGGACCCAGATCGGGACCTCCAATTTTGTTCCGGATCAGATCGGAACAAAATCGGAGGTCCCCTGGATCGGATCAAACCTGATCCGAAAATCGGATGTCCGATTTTCGGATCGGCTGCCATTTTTCCCCCTAGACTTGCTTGCAAGTCTACGGGGGAAATGGTGGCGGGGGGTGAGTGGGGGCCTAATTCCCCCCTCCCTGTCCCCCACCCCCTGCGGTTACCTCCCAGGGCCGTCCGCTGGCGCCCGCAGACGGCAGCAGGCAGCCCCGGGAGGTAAGTGGGGGGCCCTCCCTCCTCCCCCCTCGCATTCCTCCTTACCTGCCCTGCCTGTTTGCTGCCATCTGCTGCTGCCTGAGCAGCACCAGATGGCAGTGGATGGGCCCAGCAGGTAAGCCCCCCACCGCACTCCTCCTTACCTGCCAGGGTGTCCGCTGCCTTCACCTACTCGAATCTACTGAGAACTAGGCTTCGCGGCTTAGTCCTCAGTAGAACGCCAGGTGATGACCACTTGGGGTTCTACTGAGGACTAGGCCGCGAAGCCTAGTTCTCAGGAGATTCGAGACGGTGAAGGAAGAAGATGCCCCGGAAGGTAAGTGGGGGGCCCTCCCTCCCTCCTCCTCCCTCCCCCTCGTGCTCCTCCTTACCACCCGGGGCCATCCGCTGGTGCCCATGGGCGCCAGCGGACGGCCCCAGTAGGTAAGCCCCTCCCGCGGTTCTTACCTCCCGAGGCCGTCTACTGTGGGTGCCAACGGATGGCAGTGGACGGCCCCGGCAGGTAAGAGGGGCCCCTCCCTCCTCCCCCCTTGCGCCACGAAGTCTAGTTCTCAGTAGATTCGAGCAGGTAAAGGAAGACGACGCCCCGGCAGGTAAGTGCCCCCTCCCTCCTCCCCCTCGTGCTCCTCCTTACCTGCCGGGCCCATCCGTTTCCATCCACTGTTGCCCGCGGATGGCAGCGGATGGCCGCGGCAGGTAAGGCCCCCCTCGCGCTCCTCCTCAACTGCCGGGCCCGTCCATTTCCATCCGCTGCCGCCCGCGGATGGCAGCGGATGGCCGTGGCAGGTAAGGCCCCCCTCGTGCTCCTCCTCACCTGCCGGGCCCGTCCATTTCCATCCGCTGCCGCCCATGGATGGCAGCGGATGGCCGCGGCAGGTAAGGCCCCCCTCGCGCTCCTCCTCACCTGCCGGGCCCGTCCATTTCCATCCGCTGCCGCCCGTGGATGGCAGTGGACGGCCGCGGCAGGTAAGCCCCCCCTCACGCTCCTCTTTACCTGCCGGGGCTGTCCGCAGACGGCCCCGGCAGGTGAGGAGTGCGAATGGGGGGAGGGGGTCCAATCCTCCGATCCAGCATGATCTGGATCAGGTCCTTTTCTGATCAGATTGTATTGGATCGGCCGATCCAGGTGCTGGGAATCAGATTGGATAATTTTATCCGATTTCCCCCAGATCGGGTCCGGATTGTGGATCGGGCCTAATCCGTTGCACACCCCTAGTTTGAATTACAGTGATAATAAAGGTAGGTACCAAGAGACAAATGATCTCATCAGACTGCAGTCTCTAGCTTTTCCCACCTGAATGCTATGAAATGATAGCCATTTTTGTATGCTTTGTTCTAGAAAGGGCACACCAAACATCCACATTTAGGCTCTAAGGTATCAGCACCATAGAGTAGCAGTTTGATCCAAATGCACCTTATGAACATATCTTATATTGGTCACATATACGATCCTTTTTGACCCTGTGCCCTCTAGCATGGGAATCATGTCCTTTACTATTGAACTATTCGCCGATCCCAATGTATTTTTGAGCTCTGATATTTACTTGTGGCTCCTGTGCAATCAGCCTCATTGATGTGTGCATTAGGTGAAGATTTGTATTTTGTTTGGTTGGGTTTTCTTCATCTTGTGCCCAGTTTTTAAAATGTGACTGACAGTTATCAAGGCCGAATATTGTTTGCATATCCCACAATGTACATAGAGCTACACCTTATCTTAATGGCAATGGGAAGCCATTGTATATGCTATAGACTAGTCTTCCCCAACCTGGTGCTTTCGAAATGTTTCAGAGTTCAGCTCTCATCAGCTCCAGCCAACATGATCAATAGTCAGGAATACTGGGAGTCATAGTTCAAAACACCTGGTGGGCACCCAGTTAGGGAAGGCTGCTATAGACAATACTGAGCTGTGGTCTGACTCAGATTAAAGCAGTTTCATCTTTTCCATATATTATCAGGTAGGAAACAATCCTGACCATCTTATTTTCGGAAGGACAATGTTTCCCCTAGGCTGAATTTGCTGCAAAAAAACGTTAGATAAAAATTGATGAAAATACATAAGGAGAGACAAATATATGATAGTGTCTCATAAGACCACAATAGTCAAACACTCATATTGTTTACTTGCAGGTTCCAGCTTCTGTGGCCATTTTTAAGACCATGTTTGGGGGGGGGGGGGGATGCACATGTAAATAGCAAAGTATAGCCATACAACCAGCCTGCTAATTCTGATCTGTAAATATGGTTGTAAGCAGGCATATTGTGAGTTTCCATAATATTAAAATTGTTGAACCAATATGTTGCTGAAGTGATAAGAGGTGATGATGTTTAATATGATAACCATTTTACACATTACACAAACTCAGTTTTTCCACCAAGTGTACGGAGCTGTAGCCAATCATTGATCCTTGGTGACAGTATGTTTATGGACCTATGTTTGCAAATACGTGTCAATCTTTATCTTTTAGTGTGCATTTAACACATTTTAATTGTTTACACTTAAAAATGTATGTGGAGTGTCATTAGTTATAACAGCTTCACACATTCATAGTATTTACTGACAACCTCAAAAATGATTGAGTCACAATGAAATGCAGGATGTTATCTTCAGACCTCCACTTCAGCAATCCCCACCCTGTTAAGTCAGGGTGATCCTGTGCCATAGAATATATGGATGTGATAAACACAGAGGCTTCTTCACTGACCATTGTGAGTTTCTCCCTGTTTTCCAGAGCCAGGTCAACAACTAGTCAAGGTGTAACCATGGTTTTATTTGAAAATACATTCATCTGGTTTTCAAAGCAGCTAACAAAACTGCTACACACGACACATATATACTATATTATACTAAGATAATATCTCAATAGTTTTAGCTAATCTTGTAAATACCATTTTTAAAGAATATTAATAAGGAAAACAAGGTTCCTTTATTAAGTACTAGATGGCCTAAGCCAGGAATCCCCAACTTTTTTGGACCTGTGGGCACATTTGTGAATTTGAGAAATTACTGTGGGCACCACAACACAATGGCTTTCACAGAGAATAATGGCTGCCATGGGGGGCTGGCTGGTCAAAAGTGAGCTAAAGAGGGGTGGGTGGGAATAGTGAGGTTAGAGGCCTGAAGGGAGAGGGAAGTAGAAATAGCAAGGCAAAGGGGTAGAGGGGAGAGAAAGACCATGGCTAGAGGCTGAGAGGAGGGAGAAAGAACAAACTAAAGAGAAAGAAATAACAAAGCTAGTGGCTGGGATAGAGGGGAAAACAGCAAAGCAATGGGTAGAGGGGAGAATAAGAACAAGGCTAGGGGCTAGAAAGGGAGAGGAGGAAGACTACCCAAACATTTTCCAAAGTTTGTATTGAAAAACAGTTTTTAAGGCAGCAGGGAGTGGAGAGCTTCGTGGGTGCTGCTGGAGGTCCATAAGGGTGCCATGGCACCCATGGACGCTGCATTGTATACCCCTGCGGTTGTTCAGTCTTATAATAATAATAATAATAATAATAATAATAATAATAATATATTTATTTATTACCCTCCTCTCCCAATGGATCGAGGCGGGGAACAGCATCAAGCATAAAATACAAAACTGATTAAAACACTTAAAACCAATACATCATTAAAATACCAATAAAACACCAATAAAACATCCAAAGTCTCCCCAGATTTCCCCTCCCCTCCTCCCTCCCCGAGACCGGCCATATCATTGGCGGGGTAGCCACAGCAACAGAGAGCTCCGTCTTCCTTGAGGTCAGTCTGCAAGATCAAATAGCCCTGGGATAGGGAACCAGGACCCTCCAGATGTTCTGGATTACAACTCCCATCAGCCAGTTATGAATTATGGGCACCAGTCCAAAAGAGCACCAGGTTACCTACCTGTCTTATAGCCCCAGGGATGTCTTCCTAATGCCACATGGTAAATTTCAGAAAAAGGTGGAAGGAGGCCATGAGTTTGTTCCTGCGCTGGGATGT
Organism: Anniella stebbinsi; assembly: GCA_029215795.1. Taxonomy (NCBI): domain Eukaryota; kingdom Metazoa; phylum Chordata; class Lepidosauria; order Squamata; family Anniellidae; genus Anniella; species Anniella stebbinsi. Next base: position 189,484,672 of record JARDYH010000002.1, read on the forward strand.
TCTCCGGCAGGGACGGCGTCAAAGGCAGGTATGGCCAGGCACCTGCCAAGGGCCCACATTCCAGCAGGGGCCCACTGTCAAGAGTTCCCTGGAGTCAGTGGTGTAGCTAGGTAATTCTAGACACTAGGCATAACGGACTTACGGGATCGCCCTTTAGATGGCCATGGCTTAAATTTTAATGTGGGTTGAGGGTTCTTAATCGAAATTGTTTTGTGTATCATTGTAAAGTGCCACGATGCCAGAAATGGCGAGGTGGCGCTATAATTTTTTTTAAAATAAAATAAATAAATAAATAACGTCAAAAGAGAACACCTCAAAGAGAGAATAGTCACTAGTTATTGAATGTATGGTTTAGCATATTTTTAGTGGATGGTTCCCATCTGCAGGCAAACTGTATTGTCAGCACCAGCTACTATCTGTTTTTTTAGGCATAGTGTAATCAGATTTGCCCAGGCATTTTTAAGATTTTGTGACCTACGCCCTGCTCCACTCCCCTGAGTCCTCTCCCTCCCACCAGGCTCCACTGCTTACCACATTCTCCTTCCAGTCCTCTTTACATATTTCCATCTACCGAAGCCAGCAAGGGCACGGCTGCCATTAGCACTGCACCACTCTGTATTTTTTTTCATGGCTCTACATCAATGGCACCTACTATTTATCTCTTTCTTGGGTTTATTCTTTAGTAAGTGCTTGGAAACTGGCAAAAACGGTTGGCTTCTCACGTTTTGTTTTCCTCCAAGCAAGTATCTGTTTTCACATGTAGGCAAATGTAAATACCTGTATTACAGATAATTGCACAAGTGTCTGCTCTCCCCTGTATGCATGTGTAACTTATGGATAGTGACTTATATATGCCTATCATTCAGGGAAGTATACCTGCCCCATGGTATGAATCCTCTTCCAGAGTATATTAATCCTTAGGAAAAATGTAACATGAGAAGCAACTCTGTTAAAAAAAAATCCCAGAGAATTCTGTAAGCATTTATTCAAGTGTGTGTGTGTGTGTGTGTATGACTTGTGTTCAGATTCATGGAAACTGATATGAGTGATTTGCAGGCATGACCTCTCTTACAAAAGGTTCAACCAATTTATGCTACATGGACTATAATGCAAACACCTTAATTTTCAAGCAGAAGGAGTGGTTATCGCTAGGGCTACTGTGTTACGTTCCCTCCTAGCAGATTTTGTGTTGAATTGCTGGACTAACAGAGGATGACTGCATTTTAATGTGCTGTGTATTGAAACATAAATTGCCTGCAGGAGAAGACTGGCCTTTAGTTTCACCACAGGGTATATTCAGCATGTGCAAAAGTGCATTTTCAAAGTGATGAGTGATGAATTGGCACTTGGAGTCCTTTGAATTGGGAGGGATGCAATGTCTGCTTGTATAATTATCTTCTAACAGCACCTTAATATTGAGCTCATAGGGTTTAGCATACTTTTAGTGGCCTGCTCCTTCCTGCAGGCAAACTATGAACAGGATAATGTTATACTTTTATTTAAGACCTAATCTTAATCCATTTTGTTGTTCTTTTTGTGTTGCTCATGCACAGCTGTCAGTAAAGATACACCAAAACCATCCCCATAATCAATCAAAGACACATTATTATTATTATTATTATTATTATTGTTGTTGTTGTTGTTATTATATCCCGCATTTTCCCCAATACTGGGACTCAAGGCGGCTTTACAAATTAAAACATGTACAGTTAAAAACAGATAGAGATTTACAAAAATAAAAAAATATAATTAAACATGGTACAATATTACAGTGTTTAAACATTTTAAAATGTTTAAAATATGAATAATTAAAAATATTAATTAATTAATAAATAACTTTAAAATATTATGGGACACAGAAGTCCCATCCCTATTTTTCTGTTCAACATGCTGGTTAAATTAACGCCTTGTTTTTTAAAAAAGAAAAATAGGTAGTGGCTGCAGTGTTTGCAAATCTTACGCAAGCATACAAATTCAAGTCAATTCCTTCTGTAGGATAGAATAGATATTCACAAAGCAATGGGTCTGAGCCAAGGGTGTGCCGCTGATGTAACTGCATCTGTCTGAAGAACCAGAAGAGGGATCATTCTCCATCTCCCCACAGCCCCCTGGCTCTGGAGAATATTTTTGGGTTGCATGGAGGGCTGCAGTGAGGACAAGAGAGGGAGAAAAGCTTGTGGACTTCTCCTAGTGTGATGTTGAAATTAAACCAGTTAAATTATTCCAGGTATTTGGAATAATAACCAGTTAAGTAAAATGATGGCAAGGCCTTAAGCTAAAGACATATTGGGTCAGGCTTGTCTTACTTATCATACTAAGTAAGTTATAGACTGGGCCTTGTTGATAATGCAGCAGGAGCAAGCAAGTGTGCCCCCGCTCCCACTGCAATATACAACCATGCGTTTCAAACTCCATGGGTTCATCCCCCAACAACCCAGAGTTCAAGTTTCAGACATCATGATTAGGCTGACCATATGAAAAGGAGGACAGGGCTCCTGTATCTTTAACAGTTGTACAGAAAAGGGAATTTCAGCCAGTGTCATTTGTATGCAATTAGTTCCTGGTGAAATTCCTTCTTCATCACAACAGTTAAAGTTGCAGGGGCCCTGTCTCTTGACCATGTACAAAAGAAGGCAGGGCTTCTGCAGCTTTAACTTTGTGATGAAGAGGGAATTTCACCAGGTTCTGCATATATACCAATGACACCTGCTGAAATTCCCTTTTCTATGAAACTGTTAAAGATACAGGAGCCCTGTCCTCCTTTTCATATGGTCAGCCTAATCATGATAAACAATCAAAGAATGGGGTATCCCTGGGCTATTTAGCTCCATCAAGTGGTTAGCCAGGAACCAACACACTTGCTCGCTCCTGCTGCATTTTCAACAACCCATGGTTTGTTAACTGTGACTGGTTTCAGACGACACATTAAGCAACGGAGGGGGGGAAACAATCGTCAGCTGTGTTGCTTATTGTGTCGTGTGGAGGGTTACACACCACGCACTCACAACTGACAGTACGCTATTCCGCCCAATTAAGCAATGAAGAGAAACAACGGGCATGCACGTTGTTTAGCCTGAAGTCCCATTGTTTAAAGTGTCATCCAAAACTAACCCCCCCTCTCTCCGTGGACTATTCCGTTTGGGAATAGAGTTCTGCCGTCCGGAGCAGCCAAAACCCCCCGGCTGCTCTATACAGCCAGCAGAACTCGCGGTGCTTGCTGGAATATGGCTGGGGGACTGAGGGAGGGAGAGGGAGGAGACGTAGCAACCAAGATGGCTGTCGGAACTTTCAGCTGCACAAGCACTGGAGTTGCAGCATGTCGTGTGTGGAGCACCGCCTACCTAACGCACGGTCAGTATGCTATTTCCTCCTCCATTGCCTAATGTGTCATCCGAAACCAGCCTGTGAGTTGTTGCGACATGCTAACTGGGCCAATGAAACAAAGGTAGGACTAAGGCCAGCAAGAATGGATGTGTACTTCTCCTGAAAAAGTAATTGCTTCGCATTGTGGAATGCCATTTTCTGAACAGTTCACATTTACAAAACCTGGTTCCTCTCTCTAGAGATTAGAGTCTAAACCAGCCTTCCGTAACCTGATTCCATCCCAATGTTTTGGACTTCAACTCCCAATGATACGAAATGCTGGGAGTTGTAGTCCGTAACATTTTCAGGGCACCAGGATGGAGAAGGCTGGCCTAAACCGTCTTTATAGTTCAACCCTAGTGTTACAACACTAATGTACTCCTAGAACCTGCATGAATTGGCACATGTACATTAGGCTGGATGAAAGGAATGTTTTCTATGAGCTCAGTACTGTTCAGCTGTAGATTTTAATTCATCCCCAGTAGACAGCTCTTTGCCCTATTGGCAAATTCACACTAGAAAGCCCCTGGCTTTGCTTGCCTGCTTTAAGGCTTTTTCCCTGATTGGTTATGTACCTGAAGAAGTCCATCAGTTTCACCATCAACTATAAGAAACCTGAAGGTGATAATACATCTTAAATCTGTGAGCTGGAAAGGAAAATATCTGGTTCATATGGGGAATATAATATAGTTTCATCACTTAGTTGGGAACACATGTGGCAGTAACCCTGAGAAATAACTGGAGAAGTTACTGTGAGAAGACTGGTGGAGGTGGGGAGAACTGACGGAGTTAAGAACGAAAGCAACCTTCCCCAGCCTGGGTCGGGAATGCTGGTTGGGAATGATGGGAGTTGCAGCCGAACACAACTGGAAAGCACCAGGTTGTGGCCCTAAGACATGAATGGAAAAAAATGTTGTAAGATTGTGACCTTCATGGAAAAGTATTTAAATTGTTGCAGAAGGAGTGCATAAACATCTGGTATTCTAATGAATGTTTATGTTGCTTGGCAGAACTATTGTACTACTGCAAGTGGACCCAAGTGCTGCTGAGCCATTCTTTGCCCCGTAAAATGGCTTTTCACCACTGATATAGTCCTGTTGAATGCCACACGTGTTAAGGGAAAACACATGGGAGCTAAATAGGCACAGAAGCCATGGATCTGAAATAAATCTGGGGCTTTTTACTGAGCATTGTAAAAAGTGTTTATTTAAGAGTTATTTTAGCACAATATTGTTACAGCTTGTGCTGACAAGGAACGTTAGTTCACCACTTAAATGTGTCAGAACCTCAGGAAGATGTGTTTTTATGTAGCTAAATTACTTGAAAATAAGGGTGCCTTTAAAACCCTTAATGAAAAGGGTAATTAATAGGCCCACCCACTAAAGCTAATGGGAGAAATCTGGGAATATTTGCAATTATCAAAGTGCTTTTCTAGAACGCTGTCACAGGGCTGACATTTAGCCTTCTGCGTTCTTATAGGTTTGTGGTAAGCAGGCATAATTCAGCAGGGTTAGGCACTGCACTGTCCATGAAAAGAAGTCCTATGGAATATGTTCAGTGTAGAAAATGGAAAACCTTTCAAGGGATAAAATCGACCTTTTTCAAACACAAGCTGTACTTAGTGGGATATAGAAAGCCTTTGGTCATGGTTGGTTGACCACTTCACTCAGTCTGAATTTGCACCGTAAGCACTGCTCAAAGTGGGGTGAGGTGCCACCCCACTTTTTTCAAAACTATCCAGCTTCCTTTTTTCTTCAGGCACTGACCGTAAATGCTTGACATACTTCAGTCTTTGGCTTGATCACACTTTCGGAACATAGGAAACTGCCTCCTACCAGGTCAAGCCGTTGCCCTGACTATTGTCCTAGCCTTTTCCAAGCTAGTGCCATCCAGATGTTTTCGACTACAACTTCCATCAGCCACAGTCAGCATAGTCAACACTGATTGACTGGGGCTCTCCAGGATTTCAGACTAGTCTTTCCCAGCCCTACGTTTAAATACAGGGAGTGACTTGGAATCTTCTGCATATAAAACATGTGCTTTTCCACCAAGCTATCGTCTCTCCCCAATGCTACACTCCGTATGAAGAAAGCGGGATGTAGTAAGTCAATCTTGTCAATGTAAAAAGTGAAACAATCATAAATAACATAATGCATCTCTGTAATTTCTTCCCAATAGCCATTTTCTCAGTGATTTTCAAATCCCTTGTGTGCTTCCTAGATTCAAGTTGGTTGTGTGCATCCAGGAGGCTCTTACAAAGGTTGAACGATTTGACAATCAGTAAAGTGACATCAACATTTTAGATTTAGATAAGCTCTGATCAAATGTTCAGAAACAGTGTTTGAAAAATTGGTCAAATAATTGACAGGTCAAATAGCTGATGATGGAAAGTTGTGTAGCATTTTTACAAAAGTCCCAATTTTGAATCAGAAGAAATTTGGGCATGGCTCGTTTTCACAACAGATTTCTAGGGAGTTTAAAATATTCACAGGAATAGCTCATTCTTGAAGTTCCTTTGTTTTTAGCACATTAAATTAGCTCATTTACTGCTGAATATATAGTGGAAAATAGCATCTGTTTACACTGTAATAATATAAAAATTACTTACAAGTAACAGAATAAGCAGCAATTTGCAAAAGCTAATCATATTTATGCACCAGTCTGCAAAAAGTAAACTGTTAATACATGCCCACAAGGGAAAACATTTTCTGGCTGAGGCAATTTGGTTTAGCATTAACGGTACTATATTGAGCACAGAATGTCACAAAGGGAGAGAAAGAGGGCAAAATTGTAATCATTTTCTCTCTGGTAGTGAATGACATGAATGCTTTAAAGCATTCAGAAGGTCGGTTGCTTACCCTAGTTTTATGTGAATCAGATCTCTTGAATTGCCCAAACTGTGTTTGAAAGTTTGCAATTTGTAGTGCTGCTATTTTGTCCTTTCATAGTCAGGTAAGATGTAACATTTGAAAACCTTGTATAATTTCAGCACCTTAGGCTACAATCGAGACAGAGAATTCTAAATATTGATTGGTAAATGGTGGAAACAGCAAGAGCTAGGAGATCTTGTTAATTATCAGCCAAAGCTCATAAATTGGCTTTTGATTGTACATCTGAGGGCAGTTTGGGATGTGATCAGATTCTCCAGTAACCAGATATGCAAGTGTCTTATGTGTCTGCTTCCATTGTAAGGTTTTAAATGCCACACAGTGCGATCCAATGCATTTCTACTAAGTAAGTTCCATAGTCTTTGGGAGTTTGGCTTGATGTATAAAGCAAAAAACATCAGAGTGTATTCATAACAGACATGAAGAAATTCTCTTCATAAAAGTGTTTGTGAATGTGAGATAGAATTAGAGATCCAAAGCTTCCATTAATATTAGGGAAGTTGAAACACAGTATCCTTCTGAATATCAGGTGCTGATTTGCAATAATGGGAAAAGGCTTGTGCATCCATGTCCTTCTTGGGGCTTTCCAGAGGAATCTGGTTGGTCAATACAGGGATCAAGGATACTTACTGAGTTAGATAGATCTTTGGCTTGAACCGACAGGTCTCTGCTTCTATTCTTATGTAGGATGGTGAACTCATTTGTTTTATTGGGCTTTATCTGTGAGAAGAATACTGCAATCAGATTGATTGCAGAAGAAATATTCTGAAGCTGTTCTAGACCTGGGCATGAAATTTGATCAACCTGGTCAATTGAGCCATCTTAGAAGGGTGATCCTTAAAAACTTCCATGGGCCAGGATTTCATCAGATGCTTTCCTCCACAATCAGTGATTTATTAAGATGTGTCATTATCTGTAACAATACATAGTAGACATAAGTGATACAAAATATAACTAACATTAAAAAACACTTTAAGTTTGGAAAATCAGATATCCCTGTGGATTGTACAAAGTATCAAGAGAAAAGAAGCTTCTAATAATTTTGTAACATTTTTAATCCCCTGCAGAATTTTTCAGATCTGCCTTTCTGTTTTCAATTAGACAGGATAACGAATGAGATAGAACAAGGTAAAATGGGAATCAGGGAGGAGATGGGAACATAGGAAGCTGTCTTATACTGAGTCAGGTCAGTGATCCACCTAGCCCAATATTGTCTCCACTGACTGACAGTGGCTGTCCAGGATTTTAGGCAAATAATAATAATAATAATAATAATAATAATAATAATAATAATAATAATGTCCTATGTGGTGATGCTATGGATTTCACTTGGGATCTTCTGCATGCAAAGCATGTCCTTTACCACTGAACCACAGCCCATGGATGATGGTGGGTAAGTTCTTGTGTTGACTGGGTAAAGATTCAGAGTATTAGGTCATAAGAACATAAAAAGAGCCATGCTGGATCAAACCAAGGGTCCATCTAGTTCAGCACTCTGTTCACACAGTGGTCAACCAGCTGTTGGCCACTTTGCCCACAAACAGGGCATGAATGCAACAGCACCCTCCCACCCATGTTCCCCAGCAACTGGTATATATATAGGTTTACTGCAGGTGGAGCAGTTGCATTTTGAAGGCAATAGTTTCTATGAAAATCACTGCATGAAGCCATTATGCCCATATGCCATTAATTTTCTGCAAAGTAAATTATTTCACGAGTGTCATTTGCTTTTCACTTGCCAATTCTGAGAGTTCTTCAACCCAGTCATCATTGTGAGGTGGAAGGCAGGATTTCAAAACCTACAAAACACAGTCACTAAGCAAATAAAACAGCATGTCTAATCCAGGGTCCGTGCATCTTATTAAAGGGCCTTTAGGCTAGAATGGCCCCATCAGAAGACCTTAAACCACGGCTTTAACCGTGGTGAATAAGTCTTTTTGCCTTATTTACTATGGTTAAAACTGTGGTTTGCGGTGTCTTCTGAACAGGGCCAAAGTAACGAGGGGCCAACTCAACAAAAGAGAATTCATAGAGTGTGCCTAGTGTGTGTTTGATTATTGAGATAACGTGACCATTTGATCTACCTGACTAAGTAGTCTCTGGCTGGCAAAAGGTTTTGCCACAATAAATGACTCTTTTATTGCTAGCATTAAATGCTAGCATTTTAATGCTAACATTAAAAGCACAGGACTCTTTAGATGTGTAGAATTCCTGCCTTAAGATGGCCAAAGGTAGACAATCTGGCCATCCCACCTTGAGTGTATCATCCCTTTATTTCCACACTTAATGAAGCAAGGAGGCAAAAGATAATTGACTTAATGTGGTGGTTTTTGTTCAGTGATCCTACATGATTTTAAATACTATTTTTGGAGTCTTCATGTCCTCCCCATCGTTTTGGTTTAGAGCCCTGACCCAATCATAGCTTTTTAATTCAAAGTTCAGCAAAGCTCTTGTTTTGATTGTGTACAGACAAAAGAAATGGTTTCCCTAGCAACAGGTACCAGATAAAAACACTTCAGTTAGCAGCACTACTCTCATCCACTCAGGTTTCTTTTAGTTATTCTGCTCACATGATTAAGACGCCAATAATATCCAGTCAATAGGAAGATTTCAGCTGATATGAGCAGAGAGGCTAAGGGTAGATAAGTGTGTTTGCACATAGCTCCAGCTGGAGTTGTTGAAAAGATTTCCACTTTAAACTGAGATTCATGAAGTCATTGGCTTTATATCAGGGGTTATGATACTCTCCTTAGCTGAAATCATGAAGGATAAACTGCTCTCCCTTTTCCTGCACTTTCTCTTTTGATTCTCTTGTTCTTTTTACTCTGATGCTGCTTCTCCAATAGCAGTACTTCAGTGGCAATATCTGAAACGTTAGATACATAAATAGAAATCATATAACAACCTTCACCAACCTGGTGCCCTCCATAAGTTTTGGTCTTTACCTTCCATCAGCTCTAGACAGTGTTTCTAAAGGTCAGGAATTCTGGGAGTTATAGTTCAAAACAACTGGAGTGCACCAGGTTGGGGAAGGCTGGCATATAAAACATTTAAGCACCTTTAGGTGATGAAATCTTATTCTCAAGAAATGTGACATATGATAGTCTTGTGTCATAGGAATATAAAGTTTTTTTTAATGAGTTTGTTGCTTCATTGGCTGCTTGCTTCCCTTAACTAACACATTGTTTTCAACAACACATTAGCTATATTTTGTGATATGTGTAATAGTAAAGAAGTACAACATATGCCATTATCTCTATATATACAAGTACATCTCTACAGTACCTAATTTGCAGATCTAGGTCTTCCTTCAGAATGTGCAATTCAAACATGACAGTTTTCTTTAAATAAAAGAAATGAAGATACCATTGAATAATGTTTATAACTCATGGATTGTATCCAAAGCCATCACTCCACTGATGGAAGCAGTTCTGGCAGTTGGGAAAATAAGGGGGGGGCGATTTCCCTCCCTACTCACAAACACCCCTCTGCACCCTCAAATCTGCTCCGGAGAGTCTGGGAAAAACTCTAGAACAGATTTTTGGGCACACAGAGGGGATGCAGGGAGAAGAGAAAAGGAGAAAGTCCCATTGTGCTAGGGAACTCTGCTTTTGTGATGTTGGATTTAACCCCATGCCTCTTCCTTGCCAGTGAAATCATGGATTTTTTTTCATTTGATTGGCAATTCAGGGTGGGTGGCAATTTATCCAGTTTTTAATAAACTCACCACAGGAGAACTATTCTTCTACTGGAACAGGTACAGATTTACTTGTTGAACAAGCTATCAGAGAAACCTAATATTATGGAAGGTTGAACAAATCAGCTAAGCAAATGATAATTGCAGTTGCTATGTGAAAAAGAAAACCTGACCCTGTGATCCACCCCCAGATCAGTTTGATTTTTTTAGGGGTGCAGGCATTAGGCTTTAACAAAAATATGAGTGGGAGAATATACATAAAGTATAGTAATCCATTATGGGCTAGATTAGAGGGTCTGCTATATTAAGTTTATACATTTAATTTTGAGAATAGCGGAGGATTTAAAATTTCAAATATATATATTTTTGCTAGCATTAAAAGCACAATGTCAAACCAAATGTAATTACTGTCAATTTAAAAGTCTGGAGGCTGGATATACCAAATTTTTGAACCTTCATAATTGAATAAGAGAGGCACACAATAAGAGAGGCACACAATGACATGTCGAATCTCTGCATAGCAGTCTGTGCTGATGACTGTAAAATGGCAAAACACTGATTCCACAGTGCAAATAATTGCATATCAAAGTGCGTGTAGGAAGACTTTTTTGTTGTGGCCTTGCTGCTTCTATTTAGACACAAAAAGGAAGGCTGAAGTTAGGAAAACCTAGATTTCAAAATGTAACATTCATTTCCCCTTTGTTTTGTCTGATATTAAAGATGTCTTTTTAACTCAGAACACAGTAGTCTTTCCAACATAAATTGCTCCAATATAAGTTCCTCAAATCTGTTGTTGCTGTAGTAGTAGTAATATCTTTAGTTCATCGACTTATATGGCAATAACTGTACAATTAGTTACATCTCTTCTCTTTAAGATAGGTGGCTGTTGAAACATATTAGATACGCTCCCATCACACTCACCAATGTCATGAAAAAATAATGCACCATTTTCTTCTAAATGTAGTGTGAGAATTGGTCCTTGATTTTCTCTTCTTTGAGTTGTTGATTCAATGAATTTTGTTGCTTAGAGTTAATGCTATTGAGTTCTTTTTGTTGAGCAATCCTATGTGTGACAAGCAAGCATAAGTCACTTGTTTGTCTTTGTATAAGCCTTAGCCACAGTTTGGTGGGAGCCACCAGTGTGCCTGGGGTGAGTGTGGTAAGGCCTATGGGCAAGCTATTGCTAAGTGTCTTGCATGACCTGATGAAGTCAATTTCAGCCATCAGAAGCCATATCATAGCACAGAGACTGCCTACCTGACCAATCAAATTGGCTGGGATGGCCTCCCTTTCCCATTTAGTGGGTGGGGCTTTGGCAAACATCTGAGTGAGATCCTCTTTCCTTTGGTCTGTAGAGGCCTTATATTATATTATTATATTATTATATTATTTTATTTTCTATTCTATTCTATTGAGGACTTATATTAGGGGGCAACTCAGGAGTTAGCCAGTGCCAGGGTTCTGTGGAGCTGGGTCATTGGGCAGGATGTATAGTTCATGGTAAGTGTGGATGAGCTCCCCATTTCCTAATGGAATTTGGTAGCATTCTCAGAAACCAACCCAGCACAGGGGCTGGCATGGAAGCCCCCAGCTTGATAGTAGCATCTTTTCTTTTGGTTGGCCTAACCTACCTTTCACCCTCTAGATTCTCCCCAGCTGGGTGAGTTTCCTTGGCTAAAAGTCAGGTAGGGTGGCTCCTGATATATTGCCCCATATTATAAAATGCATTGCCAAAACAGAAGACACATATTTTCATGAAAGCTGCATAAGTGAATTTATATCTATATATGCAAATAAAATACATATCACCAGAGTGGAGGAGACTGTGACCAGATGCTCTGTGTGCCTACTCAGTCTACTGTCTAGATGTTAACTGTTGATGCACAACTTCAAGGCACAGCTCTTCCTTCTGATGGCTCTTTAACATTAAGGGACCATCTTCTGTAAAGTAAGGCACTTCAGCCACCCTACAAATAGGTTATCTGAGAACTTGTCCGTCCTTCACCAAAAAATTATGTAAGCAGTAGCCAATAAAGTCATGGCCAGTTTTAACCCGGGCTATTGTCTCTAGGTGGTTTCTTACTCTCCTGTTCAGACCTGCTATGGGCATATATATCAGTACATAATTAAAAATATATTATCTATGTATAATATATTAATATAGCATACATATGTTAATGTAATGTGCAAAATGCAAGCATTTTCCCATGAAATATTAATTGATCTAACCAAATGTTTCAGATCTTATTCATTAATCACAGACAGTTCTGGGTACCACACTTCAAGAAGGATGCAGACAATCCGGAGCGTGTTCAGAGGAGGGCAACAAGGATGATTAGGGGTCTGGAAACAAAGCCCTATGAGGAGAGATTGAAAGAACTAGGCATGTTTAGCCTGGAGAAGAGAAGGTTGAGGGGAAACATGATAGCACTCTTCAAATACTTGAAAGGTTGTCACACAGAGGAGGGCCAGGATCTCTTCTCAATCAACCCAGAATGTAGCACACAGAATAATGGGCTCAAGTTACAGGAAGCCAGATTCCGGCTGGACATCAGGAAAAACTTCCTGACTGTTAGAGCAATACAACAATGGAACCAATTGCCTAAGGAGATGGTGGGCTGTCCCACATTAGAGGCATTCAAGAGGCAACTGGACAACCATCTGTCAAGGATGCTTTAAGGTAGACTCCTGCATTGAGCAGGGGGTTGGACTCGATAGCCTTATAGGCCCCTTCCAACTCTACTATTCTATGATTCTATGAAGAACCCAGAAGTTATCTGGACATCCTCAGACACTTGGAAGCTTCTTCCAGAGTTCAGGACATCACATTTTATTTTCCTCACAACCCTGTGAGGTAGGTTAAGCTGTGAGATGGTTACTGTCCCAAGGACTAGCAGTGAGCTTCATGGCTAAATGATTTTTCTTAAAATCATCATCAACGTCATCATCATCATCATCATCATTTCTGTGCTTCTATTCAAAGACTCTATCTACTGCACCACACCTAACCCTACCAGAAGGCCATATCAACCACTTTTTCTACATAGATCAAGTAAAACCCCTGTGCATAACAACCAGAGCAGGTAACTACAAAGCCAAACTTTTCAGAGAATTCAAGCCAAAAAAATAAAATAAAATTGGGGGTTCACTATGGGTGGATTTAGACTTTATTATACTTAGAATACACCAATTGGAATCAATGGAACTTAAGTCATGACTCCTACTCATTTCAATGCGACTAAGTATGATTAAATATGGATCCATGTGTATGGTTTTGTTTTGCTGAGGTATGGGGACATTTGCATGCTATAATGGAATGTTGGAAACTCATCCCTACAGGATTGCTACACCAAGTGTATGTATAGGGAACGCTGTCTACTCTAGTCTCTTAGCAGAGTGACCAGAAATGGAGGGAAGTAACATCTCTTTCATGTGTGCCATATCATTTGAGCGAAGGAACATCATATGTTTTGATTTTACATGTTGCAAGTTGGAAAAAGTGTTTTTAGGGTGCTAAATCATTGGGGGAAATCCTGAACTTTGCAGATTTCCATAAAATGAGCGCCTCTGTATTACAGCGACACAGTAATAAATGGTTTCTGTGAAATCTGAAAATTATAGGCATGAAATAAAAAGTAATCTACAATGTAAACTACCTGTGTTGTTGTTGTTTGTCTGATGATTAGATAGTAGTCCAAAAATATTCAGGGACAAGAAGCCACCAAGTGTTCTGTGAAGATTTTTTATTTATTTTTTGAGCAGGAAAAATGAAACAATATATTCCTGACTCATAGTGACAAAAGGTTCCCTTAAAGACTGCCAAATAAATGCAATCACTGTTAAACTTCCTACATAACACAAGTCTTTCTAGGAGATTATTATAGATGATTTTTAAACTCCCTTTTCCAATGGACTTTACATTTTCTGCCACTATTATCTTTAGGAATGTCCCAGTATGTGTGTTTCCTTCCTACCCTGGATAAAATAGTGCAATCAGTCATTCGGTGTCCTTTCACAGTTCTGCATCATGGTTCCCACTTCAGTTCAGGCTGTGGCTCCATTTTTCCTTTTCTGCATGACATTCTGGCATAATTACATTTTTCAGTCTGTCTAATTTTAGTCCTTATGCTTCAAGGAGATGCTATTATATGGTGAAACTTACTTTCTTTTGTAGTTCTCTATAACTCTGCAAAGAAATTATTTAGCCAAGTACTAGTATTGTATATTGCATATATGCAAAAGAAAAAAAATACTTTCCACTCATCTTCTGTTCTGTACAATTTACTTTACAGGAAAAAACAGTGACAGATTTTCAGTTCTAAAGGTTCAGGAAGGGATCACCAGTGTAGTCTAATTTAGGTCTGGTTAAATTGTTGGCAAGCAATTTATTTTTCCCACATAGAAGTACCATTAAACTGCCAACACTAGTTACCTTGAAACAACTTTGAACACCTGCATATCCCTATGGAAAATGAAGATTTATATTCTGACATGTTAATACAACACATTGATATGATTCTGTGGGTAGAGAAGCTAGCAGTACTCCATGAGAAGTTTGCAATTCACCATTTTATCTATTCAGTTTCACTTTATATTTCAATGACTGGAATATTACAAATTGTGATCCAGGCACTGTGATTTATCTTTATACACTGCATATTCTTATTTGTGTGTACCTCTCAGGGAAAATGTGGGAATTTCGTAATTTATCTGGAAAAAGGATATATGTGAAGAAATTGAAGTAATAAAATAACACTGAAATTAACATGGGCAAGAGAATTACTAAATTTATATTTGGATGAAATAAGGTTCTGAGTCAATACATAGTATCAAAAACTTGTTCCTGTTAAAGAACAACTTTTAAAAATGTGGTTGGACCACATGAACTGACACATGGCATAAATGTGTATGATATGCTACCATTTTTATGCCATTGGTTTTTAATTTAATAGTAATTAACACCTCTGAACTGTTCCCATTTGGCTTATAGTATGTCTCCTAATGTTATGTGTTGTTTGAAAATGGTAAAGGTGCATGATTGTGCTATTTCTGTTCAAGTTGTTTCTAATGCCTATCTTCAACGTCCAGTGTTCTTTCAATAAGGGTACCTACCATAATACCTAAGTAGTTTCAGCAAATGGGAAATTTATATGTTTGGCTACAAATACAGTTGAATAATTCTCAATTTTGAAGCTGCACAACTTTTGGAATATTTTTTAAATAAGTAGAGTGAACCCTTTTCTCTTTAGCTATGTTAGTCACTCTTAAAAAGGTTTGGTTTCTTTTGTGCTTAGAAATGTGCGACTTACCTTTCAGTTTGGAACTTGTAGAACAATTTCTGTAGATCAACCTAAGTTCCAATTGTTAGTAAAAAGAAACACTACGTGGCAGAAAAAGGCTCAATGATTTTGACATAATCCCAAATCCATGTGAGCACTAATGCATAGCTCTCCATATCACAGGGCTCATCCACTCTTTTTGATCTAAGGAATACTTTGCAAATGTAGTGGAAACTGCCTATTGTCCACAAAATGTTATCTCCACTCATGGAAGAATAATACATCACCCATGCCTATGTTAGAGCACATTGTGTATACCAGAGCTGATAGATCATGATATACTTTTAAGAAAACATGGGCCCAGTGTAGACAATGCTCTTCCCCATGCATTCCACCTTCCTTTCATGCCCATTTGGTGTGCCTGTTCCACCTCCAAGGATGCTATGCCAACGATACATCTCCAGATCAATATGGGTATACCTGAACAGCATGATTGATATGCCAGATAAAATATGGAAATTGATGAAGTGATCTGGGACCTTACACATTACTTTCATGTACGGATGCCCAGCGGCCTCAGAGGTGAGAGAGATGCATTGGATGGGCAGTATGAGAAGGCACACATTTGCTTCCCAAACACAGGAGATTGGTAATGGTGCCACTTGATCTGGATAATAAATCAGTAAAATGCCTGTCAATGTGAAGCAGGGTGTTTGTGAAAGGAGGGCTCATGTCTTGCAAATATATTGTAAGAGACTGTGGCCAAATTTACACCAAGCAGGATATAGCACTATGAAAGCGGTATGAAAGCAGTATATGGCATGTGCCATGGGCTCCAACAGTTGTCAGTGCACTTCAATACCGCTATAAAGCAGTAGTGTGGCTCCTGCCTCTTATCGACTGCTTTCATACCACTTTCTTAGTGCTATATCCTGTTTGGTGCGGATTAGGCCTGTAACTCTGTGTGTTTATTTATTTATTTATTTATTACATTTGTATATCGCCCCATAGCCGAAGCTCTCTGGGCGGTTTACATAGGATTAAAAACAATTAAAAACAATATACAAAAATTAAAACAGCAAAAACATACAACATACACACAATCTGTACATTTAAAAACCACTTCAACACTTCAAAACACTACAAAAACAAAACAAAACAAACCCAGGCTCCTCAGATATTGCCAAATGCCTGAGAGAAGAGGAAAGTCTTGACCTGGCGCCGAAAAGATAACAATGTTGGCGCCAGGCGGGCCCCGTCGGGGAGATCGTTCCACAATTGGGGAGCCACCACAGAGAAGGCCCTCTCTCTTGTTGCTGACCTCCGAGCTTCCCTTGGAGGAGGCACTCGGAGGAGGGCCTTAGATGTTGAACGTAGTGTTCGGGTAGGTTCATGTCGGGAAAGGCGTTCCATCAGGTATTGTGGTCCCAAGCAGTGTAAGGCTTTATAGGTTAAAACCAGCACCTTGAACCGGGCTCGGAAACATACAGGCAGCCAATGCAAGCGGGCCAGAGTAGGTCTTATATGTTCGAACCTACTGGTTCCAGTTATCAATCTGGCCGCTGCATTTTGCACAAGCTGCAGCTTCCGAACCACCTTCAAAGGCAGCCCCACGTAGAGTGCATTGCAGTAATCTAACTTGGAGGTTACCAGAGCATGGACAACTGAAGCCAGGTTATCCCTGTCCAGATAGGGACGTAGCTGGGCCACCAACCGAAGTTGGTAGAAGGCACTCCGTGCCACTGAGGCCACCTGCGCCTCAAGTGACAGAGATGGTTCTAGGAGAACCCCCAAGCTACGAACCCGCTCCTTCAAGGGGAGTGCAACCCCATCCAGAACAGGTTGAACACCCTCCATCCGGTCAGCGGAACCACCCACCAACAGCGTCTCAGTCTTGTCTGGATTGAGTTTCAGTTTATTAGCCCTCATCCAGTCCATTGTCGCAGCCAGGCACTGGTTCAGCACATCCACAGCCTCACCTGATGAAGATGAAAAGGAGAAATAGAGCTGCGTGTCATCAGCGTACTGATGACAACGCACTCCAAAACTCCGGATGACTGTTCACAGAAACATGTTGCAAACACACACCCATGGGAACTCTGTCAGAGGGGCAAGCTTTGCTCCCATCACAACAGTACTATGCCTGTCAGGTGTACCAGACAATGCTCTGCTTTTTCTCCTATACAAATAAGTGGCTGCCATAGACTTTCTACGGGAGAAAGTAAAGGAGTGCATTCAGGGACACCTGTGGGATGGGATGCTAAACCTAATACTTTACACCAGTTAATCCAGTCATTCAAAATTGGGCCAATGCCTATCTTCAGAGTGCCATCCTGGACTCTGTTTTTTGTTGTTGTTGTTTTGATCATGCTAGACTGTGACAAAATATCAGGGATTTGTTTTTTTTTAATGCAGTTTAATATGGTTGTTTTTCACAAACAGATGACCTATGAAAGGAAATGTCTTACACTAGTTAGGACAATTTGAGCAAAGTAATAAGAGTTTTAGGTCCGTGTTGTACTTGGACAGTTGGATCCGGACTTTGTATTATGTGAATGGAATTGCTCCTTCAGTCCACATCAAAGGATCCTCTGGAGAGATCTCACAGGCAGAAGGAGGCAGGTTTTCAGAGGGCACAAGCAGTTGCAGGGGGAAGAGGAATTGGAAGAAGTCATCTCCCCCTCTTCCCCTGGCAGGAACATTCCACTTAGCAGAAATCCACTTGGTGGATGCTTCTGCTGGCAGGAGTGAAGATTCCATCCAACCTAGTGATTGCAAGTATTGACAGAGTTGGATTGAAACCATACCTAATTGGTATTAGTATTGTATGTCAGTACTGGAATGAAGTGGATGCACATTCATGCTCATGTTTTAACCTATCAACAGAAAAGAAAGCCCGCATGCAATAAGCTTACTCCTTGACAATCACCATTCTATGTGGTCATGTATATCCACTTTGTTCTAGTGTTGGCATACATGTAGGCCCTGAAAATTAATCACAGTCTTACTCTAACTTCACCAAAAGGCTTCAGTAACTGCTATTGTTCCAAGTTTCAACACTGCACTTCAAAATGATGCCCCCATTCTGCAAAATGACCTTTGGTAGAGGCTGAGTGACGTTTACATAGAAAAGACAATCATAATTTCCCTCTTGTCTACTTGATACATTTCCACACCTGCAGTTACAGTTAAATTCCCTCTTAATCTATATTTAAGTAAGAATTAACTTCAAAGGGAAAAGTATCCTTGCTCCTTCCCTTATCAAAGGAAAAATCCTTAATTGACAAACAAAAGGGAATGTATTTTATTATGTGAGGTGAGAAAGCGAAGTAGGCCTACATAATATTCCTAATATTGGTGATGTTAGACAATTATATTTCACTGTTTCGGAACTACAATTCTAAGAAGAATTCTGCATTGCCTTGGTATGGCAAGTGGTACCCATTATTGAAAGGTGGTCTGTATTTGTACTAATACAGAGAATGCCAGTTTAGAAATGAGCCTGATTGCATGGTTCATTTTGTTCTCCTTTGTAGAGCCAGGCTGCGGCCCACTACAAAGGCACTAAACATGCCAAGAAGCTCAAAGCACTGGAAGCCATGAAAAATAAGCAGAAATCTGTAACTACCAAGGACAGCGCAAAGACTACCTTCACTTCCATCACTACCAATGCCATCAATACCAGCTCTGACAAAACAGGTTAAGCGATAATCTCTGTTGTGGTTTCTTTCTTTTTTTAATTTTTCTTGTTTACCGCTATGTCCGTTTGGTTATGTGCTTGCCACCTTGATCCATGCTTGATCCATCATGCTATGTAATATTGATTTCTTTCGTCTTCGCAGTACAGTTATGAGAGTAAGGTAATCATGATGAGTTGTGTAACTGATTTCTCTTCTGCACAAAGAGGCTTGTCGTCATTTCAGGCATGAATGCATACATTTAAGATGAGTAATATCTATTGCAAGCAAACAATTAGAAACTGCTCAGAACCTTGTAGTCTATATGCAGTGCTTGTCTCTCTGCAGTTGCCTATGACACATTTTTACCTTTAAAAAAATAAAAACCAACACAGCAAAATAGGACTAATTGAGACTGGAAGCCTCTGATAAAGGCATTGTTTGTCAAAGATTTATTGTTGCAAATTGTAAGCACTGCATTATTATTATTATTATTACTATTTCAAATGGGTGTTGCATGATTTCAAGCTGGATAACAGCCACATAATCACCACTTCTCATAAACAGGTAAGTGTGACTGGTATCTATTATTTGGCTTACCTTTCTCTGAACAATATCTTTTTAAATTGCGGTTTGAGAACAGATTGTGGGTCCCCCTCTCCTGATAATTAAAAGCATTGCAAGGTAGCTGGTGAAAGTGATGGGATTTGAGTAACCTGGTATTTAAAATCTGAGCCACTGTCTGGAAAACTTCAAAGGCAGAGGGTTGCAGCATCTTCCATGAAAGGATTGATCTTGTCACTTTTTGCAATGTATTTGGAGTATGCAAAGTCATGAGGTGCATACATAACAGACTTGCTGAAAAGAGTGATGCAAAACGAGTAAAGTAATTTGTTTTTGATATGGCCACTGCTGCTGACAGGTCATTTGATTACAAAGGGGGTTTGCACACTGAAGTTAGCACACCTCATGCTGGCATGGCAATGGTTAGGAGGACTTGGTCTGCTTTTGTTTATGACCATCTGCTCTTTTGAATGCAGTGTTTACATGGCAGTGACTTGATCCTTGCCAAATTGATTGCTCCTACATCAGATCGCTTTTGTATTGTATTGCTATCTAGTTTCTTTTGTTAAATGTTTGTTTTGTGACGGTCTGATGATATGATCTAACTGTCAGTAGGCTTTGTGGGTGTGACTTCCCCCCCACCCCATCAACTGGAAAGTGTTTTTGCTTGTTTAACATCTATAACAAGAAAGGCTTCAACCACAAGTCATCCATTCTTATTAATTTGATCCGTGCTTATAACGGTGATGTCTGGTGGTTTACAATTGTCATTATTAATGTAACTTTGTTTGGAGGTTGAGAGTGATTTGCTCAATAAATCTGTAGTAGTAATTGGTTTTGGACCCAGATTTTGCTGACAACTGGGTGATGTTGTCTCAAAATATTTGTAAATTGTTCTACATAGCAAATTGTACAGAAATGCTGAATGGTTGTAATTGCATGCATTGCAAACTTGTGGCAGTTGCATAAAAAATGTAAAATGAAGAAAAAAGAATTCCATGTTGGTATAGGACTGAGAAGAGAAGCAAGGGAAAATGAAAGAGAAACATAAGGAAACACTAGCTTTTCCAGTACATCATTTTTTTAAAAAAGTGCACAGCCCTCCTATAAGCTAAAACATGAAAAATGCATTTTCTTTTCTTTTCCTCTTCTTCTTCTTCCTCCTTTTTTTTTTTGAAAAAATTACATTTTTAAGTGCACGCTTTTTGACTGCAGACGCAAGTTTGAGAAAATGCAAGCATTTGGAGGTGCGAATATGTCAAATTCTAGTCCAAACCAAACCAAAATGGAATTCTCATACATCCCTATTGAAACATGGAAGGCCTCTGTCCTGGCAGATCGGGAACTTTCAGGTGATCATAATTACCTGTGGAATCCAGGCAGTGATATGGGAAAACAGGCAGTTTTCCAGAAAATTATCCTTTAACTTTATTTTTCCACATTGATGGGTTCATTTTCCGTTTTATAGGTTCATTAGTAAAAATGAATGTATGCCAATTGCAAATACAGTATTAGGTAACCCTGACAGTTTCAAAGTTGTAATTAATGTTTTTCAGGTAATTATCCCTAGGATACAGATATGCCATTGAAATATATGTCTCAAAGTGAAATGGAATTAATAAATAGTGACAGCAAAACTGAAGGTGCCCCCAACAACCTTAGTGGAAAAGAAATGAACCGTTGAAATAGATGAGTGGTTGTTGGCATATCATGCACAATTCTTTGACTTGCTAAAATTGACTAGTTTGTCAACAGGCTTCAGTGCCTTTGTTTCTGAAATTTAAACAATGTAAGGGAAGTACTGTATTTAAATTTTTACAAGTATTCCAATAAAAATCTCTACCTAATATAACATTTAAATCACATTAAGTGTGCTTTAATTTTTGTCCCACAAATATTTCAGGTCAAATACTTGTGGTGTATTGGAACAAAATATTAGCAAGGTGTACTTTTAAAAAAACTTTGTTGTTTAGAAAATACAAGTAAAATAAATATGCTAAGTTAGAACTCTCTAGGACAGGGGTGGGCAACTTGTGGCCCTCCAGAAGTTTTGTCCTTTGGCTCCCATCAGCTCTAGCTAGCATAGCCAATGGTGAGGGATGATGGGAGTTGTATTCCAAAACATCTGGAGTTGCCCACTCCTTCATTGGGAGATCAGAACATTTTCAAATGGGGAAAATGTTCCTATGCAAGACATCCTATGCAAATGAACCTAATTTATTTTGGATTTTTTTCCCAGAAAACCTGCATCACTGGTTACTGCCCTGCCATATCCATAGTTTTGGAGATCACTGGAGTTCCTCCTACTGAGTCTTTAAGAGAGCATCTGTATATGTGTTCAATGTTCCAAAATCTGTACAATAGAGATTGTACAGGAAGCATAATAAAGATATCAAAGACTAACCATTTTTTCTCTGCTATGAATGATTATATAGAATGATGTAAAGCTGTCAATTATATCATGAAAAGGATTGACTACTTTAGCAGTTTTATAAAACAAGAGTCTAGGTGGTCTTGCAACTTATCTGCTTTAGATTTTTTTAAAAGTCTAGCTGCTAGGCAATTAACAATGCAAATTTATTTAATACATCAAATAAATTAGCCTGTACAAACAATGAAGAATAGTAGTTTACCTCTAGGAGAGGTGCAAATATTAGTGATGTGAAGATTTGGGGGATTTTTAAGCACAGCAGTGTAAAATGATGGTGGTTTCGTAAGACCTTATGATTAATAGGGTTTTGCAGTATTTTTGTGTCATTTGGAACAATGAGACTTTTTCAAGCCTTCTAGTTTGGCTTTAAATTCTAAAAACCGTGTACCTTAAAGGTTCTACGAAATGCACAAATATTCCAGTTTTCCATTATTGTGACCTGATAAAAATAATTCTTGATTGGGTGGGTGGTGGTGGCAATTTTCCTTAAGAAATAATTGTTTCACACACACACACACACACACACACACACACAACCTTGTCCCACCATAACTCAGTGGGACAACCAATATGTTTGATGCTTCAGGTCTTGGGTTCCCTTTTGGTCCCAGGCATCTCTAATTAAACAATTAAGGTAACAATATTGAGGAATGAATTTTCAGCCAGAAACCCTGGAAAGCCAGTGACAGCAATGAGGTAGGAAGACTATTTCTCTGATCAAGTAGATACCATCTCTTTAAACGGAATCATTTCCCTTTCAGCTGTCCTTCATCCTCTATATTAGGGGTAGGCAACCTGATGCTCTCCAGATGTTTTGGACTACAACTCCCATTAGCTCCAGCCAACATGGCCAATGAAAAGGGATTATAAGAGTTGTACTCCAAAACATCTGGAAGGCACCAGGGTGCCCACCTCTGCTCTACATACTATACTGAGCTGCTAAAAGAAATCATGTTTTTGCATTGCTTCTAAAAGGCTTCATACAATATGGATGTAATAGAAACTTGAGAAAATTGGCCAAGAAAAACAAGTATTTAGAAACCGATATCAGTGTTCAAAAGCATATCTGTTATTGTGGAACCTGGCTTACTAAGCTCTCTGCATTTTCCTTAGAAAATACATCCGTATTTCCACCTTTGTCTTTGGAAGGATTTTTTTAAAAGAAAAAAACAGCTTTATAACATTGTGTTTCGAAGATTAATGTGTGATCTGAAGCAAGCTGAGAGAAAGTCATATTGCCATCACAATCACTATATCATGTACAAACAGTGGTTAAATGGTAGATAATATGTCAGCAACAGCACATTGGTCAAGATTTCAGTTGGCTGGCTCCACAGACAAACAAAATGTCATCAGAAAACCTTCAGTACCTAGTCATGAAGATTATGGCAAGGACCACTCAATATGCAACCTGAAGCAGGAAGTGAAACAGCCATTTGTTATCTTGCTTATCCCATTAGCTGTTGGCAGAGAATGATTCCAGCAGGAAGCTGTAGGCAAATCTGAGGCAGTCTGAAGCAAGAACAGAGTGCCAGTTGAACCAGGAAATTAACATCTTCTGGTGTGCATTCACATGGCACTTTTAAAAGTGTTTTAAACTTTAGCATTTTAAATAATACAACCATCCCAGTCCTATGCATAATTACTCAGAAGTAAAACCTGATGTATTTGGAATGAATGGAATGCTTACATGATGTTGTAGAACAAAAACCATGTCTACAAGGAACCCAAAAAAGTAAACCTGGTGCCACCACAAAGTCAGTATCGACAAGAGTGAGCTAAAAGCACTTATGCTCTCTCTCCATGTAAGGCAGTTTCCCATATTCCCATGTTCATCAGTTGAAAAGCATTGGGCATGTTATTGTTTATAAGAACTATTACTGATAAATATTCATTTTTTCTCGGTACATTTTTGACAGTTTGCCTTTTCTTTTGCTTCCTTTGGTTTTTGTGCTGCCCCCTTTTTTCCTTAGTTCTCTGAGGGAACTGATTTAAAGTACTGTGTGCAATTAAACTACACTTATAGGGCACTGACCTGCAAAGGTGAATCACTTCTGAGTCCCATTAGTTTCTTTTTTGTGGCACCACAATTATGAAACTCACTTCCTGGAAAGTACTACAAGACAACATCTCTTTGTTGTTGGGCAAAACAATCCTATCCTTATTAATGGGCATGTGATTCCAAAGTGAAGCAAGTGCCATATCC
This sequence comes from Anniella stebbinsi, assembly GCA_029215795.1. Classification (NCBI taxonomy): domain Eukaryota; kingdom Metazoa; phylum Chordata; class Lepidosauria; order Squamata; family Anniellidae; genus Anniella; species Anniella stebbinsi. The sequence continues at coordinate 189,508,777 of JARDYH010000002.1, forward strand.
ATATACCTGCTGGCTTGTTGTATCTATTTTGTGGGCTTGTTGGGATTAAAGGGGTCTTGACATGCCCCCGGAATGCCCCATTTTGCCCCCCACTGCCACTGGAATCCTATCAGTGGGACATCTACACTGACAGAAATTTCTGTAACATTTTAGGTGGACTTTGGCGTTGCAGGTGATATATCAGTATACTTTCCTCTCCATTGGTGGAGCAGCACTTATGCTACTTCCTGTGACCCTCCAGCTGGCCTTTTGATGAAGATAGGATTGCTGCCTTAAAAGTGTTTTTTAAAATTTGACCAAGGCTTTGAGGAAGGGTGAGGTAGGGCTAGATCACCCTTCCCCACTCTGGTGCTCTCCAGATGTTTTGGACTACAACTCCAAGAATTCTGAACCCTTGGTCATCCTGGCTGAGGCTGGTGAGAGTTGATGTCCAAAACATCTGGAGGGCATCAAGTTGTGGAAGTCTGGTTTAGATGAAGGGTTTTAAACTTTAAGTGAATATTTTTCATCTACCTCCAGGTCTTTGAATGAAGCCTTTTATACGACGTATTTCATGCATTTCTTGTTGCTGTTTTCATATTTGTTTATTTGTATTTGTGTGTCTGTATTGCATTATTGTTTATTTATTGTTTATTTTCTCTTCACTGGTTTGTGCATTTCTTGAAGAAGCACTGTGACATCTTAATATAAATTAAATGAAAATTATTTATGCTTTTAGGCAAGATTTAATATCTTCATTGATATCAAAGTCTCTGCCTCCAAACTAATGTCACCCAAGTGGGACATTACACCCAAGCATGGCCAATGGGAATGCTTGGACTTGTAGTCCAAAACATTTGAAGAGCACCAGATTGGGGAAGGTTGATCAAGGGCTAAATAGTCAAACTGTCACCCTTAGTGTGTGTGTGTGTGTGTGTGTGATAAATTGTATATCGGCAACAGTCCAGTAGGAAAGCCACAGCCCTTGACAGTTACTGAACTATGATCACTAGCTCTGATATTGTTTTTAAGTTTTATATAGTACATTTTTAGAACCAGATCAAACTGCAATATATGTAATAGATACTTAACAAAGAGGAAAATAAAATATATCTTTAGAGACCATATATGCAATTGCATAGAACATCCATCCCACCCCCATCCCCCTCTACAGCATATAAGTATGATCTGGAAATACATTTCTGCTAAAACAACTGTGCCTTGACAAATGATCTTCTGACAAGGAAAGTGTTGATATGTTTGTTGTTTTGCCAGAGGGTGCTGATGGGGAAAGAATGAAATGCAGTAATAGATGAAGTTGAAACAATAGACAAGATTGGAAAACATTAGGGAGAATCATGGTGTTCTGCAAAAGAAACAGATCGTCGTTTAAAATAAATTAAGATCGGAGTAGAAGAAAGAAGCTGTCAGTGCCAAACAGACATATTTTCTTGTTCTTTTTTACACCATTATTTCATACATTTCCACTCAAAGCTTCTCTCCTAAACCTATAACTGGCCACTGATGGTGAGCAGATGGTGAACAGGCTGAGATGGCACATGCTACTAATTTGGCAGGCTCACTCCCTAAATGAAGTTCAGGTGACATGGGCAATTGCAACAGCTGTTGCCACAAAGCAGTAGACTGAAAAGGAGCAATAGAGGAAAGGATAACAGTGGACAGAAATTGAATTAGAAGATCAAAAGGAAATATTCAAAGAATATATAAGACAATGCTCATATTATCAATGAGTAATTATTTGTGGCTCTTATGGATGTTACACTCAAACCATAGCCCTTAGTTTTATTAATGTGTTTATTTACTTAGGTGACAAAGCCTTCCAAAGTAATATCAAAATATTTTTTTTTTGAAAACCACGACAAATCAATATCAACACATTGATCCTTCCCACAGGGCAGTTTGTGGTAGATAGCACTCTGTGGGACCATTCAACTTGACCAAAGCAGGTGCTTTGCCTACCTCCCTCTCTCTCCTGGGATCCTTCCTACAAGGCATCTGATGATAATGACTATGGAGGAAAGAAGGGACCACATGTTAGAGAAGGTATCGTCAGTCTATCGAGGTGACACACAGAAGAAAGAATCAGGGGTGGCCCGCTTTGATTTATTTGCTCTGCATTTTGAAGTTAAACTCACTTGCACCTGTCAGGACCTTGACTCCACGGATCAATCTCATGAGGTGTCCAGAGCGCTGTCTGGTCCAGTATTACTGAACGAGTTTCAGTTGGTATGGCTCCCTTTCCTGGGCAAGGTGGTTGCTGACCAGATCCAGGCACTCTTGGATGAGACTGATTTTCTGGATCCATTTCAATCAGGGTTCAAGCCTGCTTCAAGCCTGAGACTGACTTGGTTGCACTGTATGGAGAAGAGTGGGGAAGTGTGTCCGGCTTGATACCCAATCTGTCAGTGATGTTTGAGCTTATTGATCATGCTGTCCTTCTGGAGCAGCTGTAAGTTGGGAGATGGGGACGCTGCTCCTACCTGGAAGGTCATATCAAGAGAATCATGTTTGGGGTTCCATGGGGATGGATTGTATCCCCCATGATGTTTAACATCTACTACAGGGTCTCCAGCTTGTGGGTTTTGCCTACAATTCCAATAATCCCTCACCATTAGGTATGCTGGCTAGGGCTGATGAGAGTTGTAGGTCAAAATATCTGGAAGACTAAAAGTTGCCCACCTCTGATCTACATGAAACCACTGAGTGACATCATCTGGAGTTTGGAGTGTGTTGTCAGCAGTATACTTTTTATATTAATCTCAGGCAGGTTTGGCAGTGGATGTGCTGAATGAGTGTCTGGACTCTTAAATGGACTGGATGAGAGTCAATAAACTGAGGCTCCTAATGGGTGTTCCCTCTGTCCAGAATGGGGAAGTGCAACTGGCTCTGGATAGGATCATACTCTTCCTGGAGGAGCAGGTGTGCAGCTTGGAGGCTCAGGTGGCCTTCATTATGTGGAGTGTGCTCTACCAGCTTTGTCTGGTAGCCCAGCTGCAACCTTATCAGGATGGGGATAATCTATCCAGGATGGTGTCAGTAATCTGTGCTCTGGTAACCTCTAGGTTAGATTACTGCAGTGCATTATATGTTGGGCTACCTTTGAAGATAGTTCAGAAACTGCAGCTAGTGCAGAATTTGTGGCCAGATTGATGTCTAGGGCTAGGCAATCTGAAAATATAAGTCTGGTCTTGGCTCACCTACTTGTTCTGGTTTTAACCTCTAAAGTCCTACATGATTCAGGACCCCAAATCCTCAAGCAGAAACTCTTCCCATATGAATCTATCTAGTCTCTGAGGTTGACTTCAGTGGCCCTTCTCTGTGTGCTCCCTCTGAGAGAAGCTTGCAGGAGTGGAAGTTTGGGAAAAGCTGTTTCCTGTAATTAGGCTGACCATATGAAAAGGAGGACAGGGCTCATGTAACTTTAACAGTTGTAGAGAAAAGGGAATTTCAGCTGGTGCCATTTGTATGCAATTAGTTCCCTCTTCATCACAACAGTTAAAGTTGCAGGCACTATACTAGAGTGACCATATACAAAAGAAGGCAGGGCCCCTGCAACTTTAACTGTTGTGATGAAGAGGGAATTTCACCAGGAACTAATTGCATACAAATAACACCGGCTGAAATTTCCTTTTCTCTACAACTGTTAAAGTTACATGAGCCCTGTCCTCCTTTTCATATGGTCAGCCTACTCTGTATGATGATCTGTGTTGGGAGAGACACAGGGGTAGTGGGACTCTTGATTCTTCTTTATCTCTTGGTGGCTTTTGAGACCATTGACCATGGTATCCTTCTGTGGTGACTGTCTGAGTTGGAAGTGGGGGTACTGCATTGTAATGGTTCTACTCGTATTTGGATGGCCAGCTCAGAAGATGGTGCTTAGGGAATATTGTTTCGCCCTGTGGATTCTCCAGGACCCATGGGGTAGTAGGGTCATCCATAGTTTTGGAGTGTATTGCCATCAGTATGCTGATGACAAGTACCTCTACTTCTCCTTTTCATCTTCATCAGCTGAGGTTGTGGTGTTGCTAGATCAGTACCTGGCTGGACTGGATGAGGACTAATAATCTGAAGCTCGATCCAGACAAGACGCTAGATCCAGATGCTGTGGGTCGTCCTTCCGACTAGATAGATGGTGTTCATCCTGTTCTGGATGGAGTTGCACTCCCCCTGAAGGAGCAGGCTCGTAGCTAGTTTGGGGGTTCTTCTACAGCCATTTTTGTCACATGAGGCTCAGGTGGCCTCAGTGGCACAGAGTGCCTTTTATCAGCTTTGGCTGGTGGCCTAGCTATGCCCCTATCTGGACAGTGATAACTTGGCTTCAGTAGTCTGTGGTCTAGTAACCTCTATGTTAGATTACTGCGATGTAATCTGCATGGTGCTGGCCTTGAAGACTGTTCAGAAGCTGCAGCTTGTGTGAAATGCAGCAGCCAGATTCATATCAGGGACCAGAAGGTATGAACATATAACACCAATTCTAGCCTGCTTGCATTGGCTGTGTGTGTATGTTTCCAAGCTGGTTTTAACCTATGAAGTCTTACGCAGCTCGGACTGCAAAACTTGATGGAGCACCTCTTGAGATGAACTTACCTGGACACTACAATCAACATCTGAGGCCTTCTTCCAAGTGCCTTCTCCAATGGAGGCTCGGAAGGTGGCATCAAGAGAAGGGACCTTCTCAGTGGGGGCTTCCAATTATGGAATGCTCTCCCACTGAGATCCACCTAGCGCCAACATTGTCATTGTTCTGGCACCAGATTAAGGCTGTTCTCTATTCCCAGACATTTATGTCAGTTGTTTTATCAGTTCCAGTAACGTACAATAACTCTTTTTAGCTGTTTTAAATTGTTTTTAAAATTTGGATGTCAAAGATTTTATGTTATGTTTTTATTATCTTCTATCTGTTGCTTATTTTTTTTAACTGCCTAAATAACTCCAGCTATTGGGCAGTATAGAAATGAAAATAGTAAAAGAAAAAAGAAAAAAATAAATTAAAATAGTAGTCGTCGTCGTCGTAGTAGTAGTAATAATAGGCCAAGGCTTCAATCCTATACATGTCTACCTAGGAGTAAATCCCATTGAACTCAATGAGGCATACTTCTAAGTGGCCATGTGTGAGATTGCACATTACAGGTGCAGTTCTATGCATATTTAAACAGAAAAAGCCCTACAATTCCCAGCATGCCCCAGCCATCCATGCTGGCTGGAGAATGCTGGAAGTTGTAGGACTTTTCTGTCTAAACATGCATGCAATAGTGCTTTATGTCTCTTTTCATGATGAAAGTAGAACTAGCTTTAGTACTGATAACACAATACTTCTTAATTTGCTGATGAAAAACAGTCAATTCAGTCCTCTGACTTGTTTCCTACAGCTAAAAATGAGTTAAGAACATAGTATTTTAACAATAACAACACTACCTTATATATATGAAAATTCAGAATATTTCATGTGTGCATAAGTTGAATGAACTGCATCATACTGACAGGCCCAATACTTGACCACATAATGCATGTTTTTGCATTGTGAACAACTACTCTTCCTAATCCAAAGGGAATTGTTTATGATGCAAATATGACTGAACAAACACTTTGATTTAAGATTTACATCAAGTGAAAGGTGGCCATTGTAACCACATGGCTTTATTCCTAAATACATTAATAGGAAGGCAGCAATACTAATTTCCAGGTAAACAGAATAGAGTTGTTTGCTGCCTAGCCTATTCTGTTCCTTGTGTGACCTCCTCTTTTACAAGCCCCCCTTTTTTTGTTAGTGTAGCCTCTTTGAATAGTTTTGCTAATGCCAGTGGTCAATATGCCTTCCTCTTTTGCAAGCCCTTTTTTTGCTAGTGTAGTCTCTTGTTGAATACAGTTTTGCTAATACCAGTGGTCTATATTTCATACTATCTGTGAAATGATAAATGATAAGGGAAGCAAGCAGAATTCCAAGAACATGACATGTCTGTGGGGGCACAGTCCACTCTTCCTTCTCACTATGTGGCACCCTCTCCATTGTCTTTCACTCTCCAAGGATGTTAGTGAGGACCAAACTACACTAACATCCTTGGAGAGAGAAAGACAATGGAGAGGGTGCCACATAGTGAGAAGGAAGAGTGGAATGTGCCTCCACAGACATGTCATGTCCTTGGAATCCTGCTTGTTTCCCTTATCATAGAATCATAGAATAGTAGAGTTGGAAGGAGCCTATAAGGCTATCGAGTCCAACCCCCTGCTCAATGCAGGAATCTACCTTAAAGCATCCCTGACAGATGGTTGTCCAGCTGCCTCTTGAATGCCTCTAATGTGGGAGAGCCCACCACCTCCATAGGTAATTGGTTCCATTGTCGTATTGCTCTAACAGTCAGGAAGTTTTTCCTGATGTCCATCCGGAATCTGGCTTCCTGTAACTTGAGCCCATTATTCCGTGCTCTGCATTCTGGGTTGATCGAGAAGAGATCCTGGCCCTCCTCATTTACCATTTCACAGATTGTCTATTCCTAGCCACACAGATGGGCCATTTTGGGGAGGAACAGCTGGGGAGGGAAAGGATACCCCTGTCAAAATCCCACAGCACCTGATTTAATTGAAGAAATGTGTAGCCTAGCCCTGAGAAAGAGAGTCAAGGTGAACATGTAGAGCTAACTTTACTGTCCCTGAAAAGAAAATGGGTAGACTTTTCAGAAGGGAAAGGAACTGATTTTATTACATTCCCCAAGGCACAAACTTTGTTTCAAGGGCCTGCATCTTACCTATTCCCTACATATCCACAGTGAGAATGATTAGGTAGCAATCAAAGTCAGCCCAATTAGTCATAGTGCATAATTTATCTCTGAATAGAGCTATCTCATCTCTCTCTCTCTCTCTCTCTCTCTCTCTCTCTCCAATGCAGTAACTTCAATTAGTCTTGATTTTGTCTTGAAATTTCTTTGCTGAAATATATTTGACAAATTTAACCTAATTTCACCTCTTGCCCCAATTTATTCTCTTAGTATTTGGATAACTAAAATGTGACCTTAGCTTAATGTTTTGGGGTAATCTGAAGTTCTTGCTTGACTTTAGGAATGCTGGTGAAGTTCACCTGAGACAGGCTCAGAAACAAACATGGTTGACTTTAAAAAAACCAGCCTCACAGGAGAGACAATTGCTTAAAAAGCTGAACTACTCTTGAGACTCAGATCAATTTCCAAGCCTATCCATACCACCCTCCACTATTCCCAGAAGCACTCTTTGCTAGCCCCCAGCTTCCAAACCAAATGCCTCCCATCTTATACTTTTAGCATGGGCAGTGGCAGAGCAGTGGCAGAGATATGTGAGGTGTCTCCTTCTTCCAAACTTCAGGGTGCTGATCCGCAGTGCACTATGCCAGCAGAGACCTGTGGCCCATTGGACATGTAGTTTTCCCAAGGGCTAGTGGAATTACAGAAGGTCTTGGGAGAATTTCATCTTCCAGTTTCACTAGGTCATGTCATCCTGTTGCACTAGTAGTCAGCATGTTGCAATGTCAGAGGAAAGGAGAAGGGAAAACCCTGTTCTCATAGTGTGCACCACGGATGCTGATTCCACCACCCTGCCTATCCTTGGGGATTGGAAAGGAGTATTTCTGGGGTTTGCAGTGAGTGCCCCTTGGAATGATTTGAAAAAAAATATATGCATTTTTTTGTGATTCCTCACCCCAGGAAAAATCAGATAATGGCTATTAACAATCTGAGGCAAGCTTTGCAGAGGTCACCCATGGGACTTTCCTGTAACCTTCCCCATTCATTTCAGTGGTGGGTCCATCTGCCATCGCCATTTAAGTGATCAGGGTAGACCTTGGGCATGAAAACCCTATTCACCCAAATAATAATATATGTGCAAGGAGCTACTGGATCAAAATACATAATAAGCATCTTTATGGTTCTTCTTCGTGGTCTCTGTGCATCACACATATGGGCTCTGCGCCGGCGCCGAGCCCCAATCGGGAAACTTCCTAGCTAGCTTAGTGCTATTTTTGGCGGGAACCCCTCCCCCACCATCCACTGCGCATGCTCCGGGTCCCGCCTTACCTCAGTTCTTCTTCGACCGCTTAGCTGATAGCCTCGCGGGAGACTTCTTCTTGAAGACTCGTTCGTATTCTGAAAGTCAGAGAAAATAGTTGTTAGCTTAGTGTTAGTTTAGTTGATAAGTTACATTTATATAGCTTTTTAAAAAAAAAAAAAAAAAAAAAAAGGAATTTATATAGTTAGGTTAGTTTGTGAGGCCTTTGGCCTAGGAAATTATGGCGCAATCAGCGCTGTTCAAGCACTGCTCCCGATGCAGCGCAAAATTGACCCTCACGGATGGCCATTCATTATGCCTCGTGTGTTTGGGGGAAGGGCATGTAGTCGACTCTTGCCCCCACTGTATGACTTTTTCACGCCAGACCCGGCGTAATAGAGCCGATAGGCTCCGTAGTTTGCTGTGGAGCAAGGCTTTGTCTGCCGTTGACCGACCGCCTCAAAAACGTCGCCAAAGAGACCAATCGCCACTGTCTATGGACTCGGATGCCGGGCGGAGGGCCTCCGGAGAGCGTGGGCAGACGCCTGTAAATCGCTCAAATCCGGCATCACCTCGCTCATTCCCTCACGGGGAAGCAGCAGAGGACCCGTTACAGCTAATGGTGGAGGACCCCATTGAAAAGCCAACGGTACCGACCAAGAAGTCGGGCAAGACTAAGTCTAAGGTCACCAAATCGAAATCTTCAATGAAGCTCGCCTCGGCATCGAAATCGTCGGTCACGAAGCCGAGCAAAGCAGTGGCGCCGGCGAAACACGCTCTATCGGTCTCTAGGCGGCCATCGACATCGAAGGAACCGTCGACTTCGAGACATCCTTCGGCGTCGGGAGAACAACGAGTGTCGACCCCGAAGCGCCCGTCGACATCGAAGTTGGATCCGCCTTCGGTGCCGAAGCGGCTCTCGACGTCGACAAAACAAAAAACTCCATCGACACCAAGACTGTCGACATCGACCCCACCGATTCCAGTATGCCAGCCTTCGGCACCGGCCAGGAAACAGTCGACCCCGACACCGTCTCGTCCAGCGTCGTCGCCGATCCTATCCCAGCGTTCCACTTCGTTAGCCCATAGAGCGACGTCGTTGCCTCCGCGACCAGTTTTGCCATCATTGAGCCTGGAGGGGTGCTCCTCGGATGTGGAGCTCGTCGACGTCATCCAATCGGATGTTTCAATGGGCATCGATACCGACGCCAATTTAGAGGTAGACGCGGCGCAGCAGACATTGCCGGTACCGTCGCCGATGTCGAGGGCATCTCGGACGGCGAGCTATCGGTCTCGATCCCGATCGCGGTCACATTCACAGTCTCGTCGTTGGGATTCTTATTCAGACAGGTCTCGTAGTAGGTCTAGGCACCGTGGTGAACCACGCTACCTGTTTGATCCCTATACGGGACGAAGGATTGGACGCTCACCATCACGGATCAAGGAACGTCGTGCAGCCAGTCAGGCACAACGACCATCGGTGGCGCACAAGCACGCTTCTGCGACAGTAAGCCGGAGGCCTCTCTCCCCTACATCGGGGGATGGCTACGCTTCTGACACCTCCTCAGTACGCTCTCTAGCTCCATCAATGCCGTCACCACCTGAAGATGTTGGGTCCACAGACAGACCTTCGCCATCTTTAGAACTTGGCTCATTTTCCGACCAGATGCAGAGAATGGCTCAGTCTCTTGGTCTGGATATTCACCAACCACAGGATGACTTAGAGGATAAAATTTACGATGTCATGTACTCGGAACCAGCGCCTCAGCTAACTTTGCCCTTGGTACCCACACTCCTTAAAACTTTCAAAGGTCCATGGGAAAACCCAGCCACAGCAGCCATGACATCTAAGAGACTGGAGACGCTATATAAAGTTAAGGACGGGGACGCGCCATACCTATGCTGTCATCCACGGCCAAACTCCATTGTCGTTGAGTCATCTCAAGGGCGTCCAGGCAGGAGTCATTCAACGCCAATAGACAAAGAAGGAAGGAAGTTGGATGCGTTTGGGCGTCGCGTTTATTCATCAGCGACGTTGGGATTCAAGATAGCAAACTATCAGGCAACCATGGCAAGGTACCAGCTCTTTCTCTGGGAGAAGATTTCTACGCTGACAGATTATCTCCCAGACGATCAGCGGGAGTTAGCCCGTGTTTTCCAGACTGAAGCTACTAGGCTGTCGAGACAACAACTTACGACGGCTAGTCACCAAACAGACTGCTCAGCAAAAGCACTGGTTGGGGCGGTAGCCCTACGTCGCCATGCATGGTTACGCACCTCCACATTGCCTACTGAAACCAAGACTCGCATTGAGGACCTCCCGTTCGACGGGGAGGGGTTATTTCATGCAACCACCGATACGGCTATGGATGTCATCCATAAAGCTAAGATGACAGCGAGAAAAATGGGCGCAACAGGGCAGCAACCTCAGCAACAGACTCGCCAGCGGCGTTGGTACCGTCCTTTTCAATATCAGCCACGACGTCAGCAAGAGCGCACTCAGCGTTTCCAGGCGCAACAGCCACAATCTTCCTTCCAATCCAGAAAGGCAGCGCCCAGATACTCCAAAGCGCGCAGGCAGGACCAGACGTCAAAACGGCGTCTTTGACTCCGTTCCTATTGTCCTCCCCAAATCTCGGACAAACAGACTACAACCGTTTATACAGCGCTGGGCGTCCATAACGAGCGACAGATGGGTGCTCGCCACGATATCCGAAGGGTACCGCATAGAATTTCACACCTTCCCTCCTCTCGGCACAGTGAAGTACACCCAATCATCGATCACGCTTCTACAGGAGACAATAACCCTGTTAGAAAAAAATGCCATCTTGCGCGTCCCATCGCGTCTTTTAAAAGCGGGTTTTTACTCGCGCTACTTCACGGTTCCGAAAAGGGACGGAGGGCTGCGGCCCATAATGGACCTCAGACACTTGAACAAATTCATCAAACCAAAAAAATTTCGCATGATCACATTGGCGCAAGTACTACCGCTCCTCAGACGAAATCGTTGGTTCACACTGGTGGACCTCAAGGACGCTTATTTTCACATTCCCATACACCCTGCTCATCAAAAATATTTGAGATTCCTGATAGGGAACAAAGCCTATCAATTTTCGGTCCTACCCTTTGGCCTGCGAACGGCACCAAGGGTCTTCACCAAATGCATGGCGGTGGTATGTGCCCATCTAAGGGCACAGAACATCGAACTATACCCTTACCTCGACGATTGGCTGATCGTGTCCTCTTCCCAGTCGCGAGCTCTCTCCGATGTCCACCTCGTCACCTCCTGTCTCACCAGCCTAGGCCTGCAAATAAACAGAGAAAAGTCCATTTTTCAACCGGCACAGAGGATCCAATTTATAGGGGTGATCTTAGACTCCACCGTAGGGCGAGCATTCCTACCAGTGGCGCGCAGACAAGCCATCGCATCTCTCGCATCGCGGCTCCAACGACGATCACGTGTGACAGCGTATACAGTGCTACGCCTATTGGGCTTCATGGCCTCTGCGGTGTTCGTTGTCCGCTGGGCTCGTCTCTACATGCGCCCGTTACAGCAGGTCCTCCTCAGACGTTACCGTCCGTACCTAAATCCAAGAAACATAATACTTACGATTCCGCCATCCGTTCTTCCCTCTCTCCGTTGGTGGGCGACCATGGCGCATCTATCACACGGCATGCCCTTTCACCAGACAGAACCCACCCGAATCGTCACAACGGATGCATCTCTGGAAGGGTGGGGAGCGCATTTCAACGGCCTAAAAATTCAGGAAAAATGGTCGCCGTCAGAGTCTCGGCTCCATATCAACCTCCTAGAGTTTCTAGCAGTGAAAAGAGCCCTCCGTGCATTCTTACCGCACATTCAAGGTCATCACGTTCGCATAATGTCAGACAACACCACCGTGGTGTGGTACATAAACAAAGAGGGCGGAACGCGATCTCCGCGCATTCTCAGTATGGCATTAGACATTCTGCATTGGGCTGTTCGCAGGGACATCTACCTGTCTGCCCTTCACATTGCGGGTGCAGACAATGCGGAGGCAGACGCGCTCAGCAGAGAATTCACCGATACCCACGAATGGGAATTATCACCGGATGTCCTGGCTCGCCTTTTTACGAGATGGGGCACGCCAACGATAGACTTGTTTGCTACTTCTGCAAACACCGTTTGCCAAGACTACTGTTCTCGAGCGGGGATTGGACCTGCATCGCTAGGAGATGCATTCCAATGGGACTGGTCCAACGGCTTCCTTTATATGTTCCCACCTTTCCCGCTTATTGCGAGGGCGGTGGCAAAGGCCGACAGATGCAAGTTGGACGCGATAATGGTTACCCCATGGTGGCCGAGGCAACACTGGTTCACCACTCTCGCCCGCCTGTCACATCAACAATGGTGGCGCCTGCCCAGGATACCGAACCTCCTGTCCAGGTATGCGGGAGCTGTCCTGCACCCCAACCTCCAGTCTCTACACCTAACAGCATGGAGGATCAAACCAGGTGGCAATCTCTAAAGATATCACTGGCTCTGCGTTCCATTTTTGAAGCCTCTACCAAACCGTCTACTAGAGCTTCTTACGCTAGAAAATGGAACCGTTTCCTGCGATTTGCTGAGGAAAAGAAATTCCCTCCTCGCGATGGCCCCATAACGGGGATCATCGACTTTTTGTACTATCTTCATACAGTAGGCTTAAAACCCGCCTCCATCAAAGTGTATTTAGCGGCCATTTCAGGACAACACACTAAGATAAATGGCTTCACGGTGTTTACACACCCAGTGGCAAAGACTTTTATGAAAGGCTTACGAAACATGTTTCCACCGTTGCGCCAGATTGTTCCTCAATGGAGCTTATCAGTTGTATTAACTGCTTTAACGACAAAGCCGTTTGAGCCTTTAGCTACGATTGACCTCCGGCTACTAACTTTTAAAGCAGTATTTTTAGTAGCTATAACATCTGCTAGACGTGCCTCAGAATTAGCGGCACTAATGGTGGAGCCTCCCTATACCCAGTTTTTTAAGGACAAGGTTGTGTTGCGTCCTGGGCCTTCGTTTGTACCCAAAGTTTCTTCAATGTTTCACATTAACCAGGATATCGTTCTTCCTACGTTTTTCAAGGCGTCTACGGACCCGCTTTGTACAGCATTGCACGCGTTGGATGTAAGGCGTACGTTAGCGTTTTATAAGAAAAGGACAGAATCAATCCGTAAATCCGATAGATTGTTTGTATGTTACGGGGGTAGGATGAAAGGGTCGGCAGTTTCCCCTCAACGTCTCTCCCGTTGGATCGTTGACACTATCGTTTTAGCTTACCAAGTTCTGGGCAAGCAGCCCCCTGTTTCGTTCACAGCGCATTCAACCAGGGGACAAGCCACATCGACGGCTCTGCTCCATGGAGCAGCGGTTCCAGATATTTGCAGAGCGGCAACATGGTCGAACGCTTCAACCTTTGTGAAACACTACAGGTTGGACGTGAGAGCAGCACGGGACGCTTCGTTTGGCCGGGCAGTCCTGTCTTCTATTTGTCAGTGATCCACCAGCGTGCATACCCTCCTCCGGTAAGTGTGGCTAATTACTCGCCCATATGTGTGATGCACAGAGACCACGAAGAAGAAATGCAGGTTGCTTACCTGTAACTGTAGTTCTTCGAGTGGTCATCTGTGCATTCACACAACCCACCCACCATCCCCTCTATGCTACGCTAGTGTGTGTGCAAGAGGTTTAGGGCGCATATGCTTCCTATGTATTACCTTAGTGCGAGGCCATACGCGGTCTCAGAGAACTGAGGTAAGGCGGGACCCGGAGCATGCGCAGTGGATGGTGGGGGAGGGGTTCCCGCCAAAAATAGCACTAAGCTAGCTAGGAAGTTTCCCGATTGGGGCTCGGCGCCGGCGCAGAGCCCATATGTGTGAATGCACAGATGACCACTCGAAGAACTACAGTTACAGGTAAGCAACCTGCATTTTTTACCATAGATTTATAACTCACCAGGTGCTACAAGTTATACTGTTCCCTTTGTTTGGTGACCCATGTATATGTACACTCACATTCACAGGGGAGGGGGGAATAATATTAATTGTGCCACAAAGCTGAAATTTGATAAAAAAAAATTTGATCTGGAACAAAATTATGTTCCTCTGTTCCTAAGACTAAGACTTAAAAGAAACAATTAAAAATTGTTTTCCTATTACCATAGGTGTGTATTTTCAAGCTTTGCAGGCTTTTTGCTTTTGTGCATTCTACCAATTTTATTTGCTTTCTTTCCTACCCATTAGTTTTTTAACACTGGAAACCACAACCATACTGATGAGCTTCTGATGTCATTTTTCATCTGAACTCATGATGTCTTATAAGGCAGATCTAAAGAATGATACATGCTTTGCCCTCTTTAGTACCAAAAAGCTTTATCATATCTTCTTGCTGTATTTCCCAATCTATCTCATTTATGCATGCAATAAGCCACTTGCCTTCAGAATGAAGTTTTTTTTAGTTCATTCACCTTGTCATGGGAGTCCTGAGACATCTGTTGTACAGTTTTAATCCTTAGTACAACCAGCTTTTCCAATTTGTCATCCAAATATGTCTATTTTCTACTCTGCTGGCTTAATAGCTACAAGAAAAATTTAAAACAGCAGGCGCAAATTCATCTGAAACATCTACCAGTTGATTGTTCTTTTAACAACCCCCTCCCCACAATTATCTCATATACTCAACATCAGCCTACACATATATGGGGGATTTCCTTTCCCCAGCCTTGCCACCCCCTATGCGGTTACTGCTTCTTCACTGGACAATCCCCCCTACAGGGTTTCCTGTTTATAGAAAATGCTTATTTTTCTGGGCCCAAGCAACTCTCTGCCACTATAGTTCCCCAAGCTGACCCTTTTCTGCTATCACTAATTCTGTTAGAATACTTTAAAACTTCATAGCAGCTGCTATAAGAGGCTTAGGCATGAGATGGGAACCAACACCAGAGGCAAGATGAAATATTAGACAAGTAATTTATTAAAGGGATATTTTGTACATGAGGAATTGCTAATGCTTACTTTGGGGTTTTCAAAAGACTGCTTAGTGACAATTCTTAGGGACTCAAGAGAAATTGTTGCTGTTACAAACCTCTTAATGACTTCTTTTACCTCAGGCCAAATTCCCTAAACCTCCATCCCAGATAATACTCTTACCACCAGGTCCAGCTCTTGGGTACAGTCTTCCTCTGAGACCAACGCTCCTCCTGTTGTGCTACTGGGTATATAGACAGTTTGTCTGTTGTTTGTTTATTTGTTTGTTTGTTTTTACTGTCTGCTTGTTTATCCTTATTCTGATACTTTCTTAGGGCAGCCTCCTGGCATAACACAACCACTTGCTCCCTAGAGAAGGAATAGCTTATATTCAGTCTTTAGCTATTCACTTTCTCCTCAGCTTTCTCCTCCTTCTAACACACCCCACACCAACCGGCAGACTCCCTGCTCAATCTCCACAGACCGACTGATTTAACTGCCAACTGTCAAGCCATAACTGTCATTTCCCAACTGCTCTTTTCCACCTAGCAAGAATTCCTAGCCAATCAAAACTGAATTTACCTGATCCAGGCACTATCGAACAATATTCAATGGGATTTCTCTCTCTCTCCCCCTTCCGAATATCACCAAGCAACTACTACACAAACTTTTGATAGTAACAAACCAAGGCCTCAAGCCTACTCAGATACATTATTGCCTCACAGAGGCCACATTACAGAACAATAATAGTTATATAATGGCATCTCTTCACAACTTACCAGTTAAATATCTACTGACAATTAAATCTTTCAGCAATTTTTATCACAAGGTCATTAAAGGGCTGGACACATTGTGATGCAATCTTTTTTTCTAATTATTCTTTCAGACTAAGCCAAAGCAACCTACCCATTTCTACCAAACCAGTGTACATATCAGACTGATATATAGTGGAAAAAATGAGTTGAAGGAAGATATTTAGAAAGTTGTTTGGTTTTAAGACCACCAGTTTCAGTCTATATAAATCTATCCAAAAATGGAATTCAAAAGGAATGTTAGTAAAATAGTTTTCTTTATACTTCTAATCTTACCAAACCAAAGGAACACCATAGTGACAAGCTGTATGAACCATATAACTCAGATAGTGATGGTCATACACAGTTAATGTTGAATTCCTAATACAAATCTTTTTATGTTATAAAAAGATCTCTCTAATTCCAACCCTTATAGCTTTAGGTGCCTTTTTTTAGTCTTTTGTTTTCTGATAGCATCCTTCATAACCCATCATGATTTAGCTTTAGAGCTCAATCCTAAAGGACTGATGTTCTATAGACAGAGGGCTCTGATCTCAGAGCCTTGCATCTATTTTATGCTCTGCCAGCTAGAACCAGGCAGAGCTGTTAGAGTGGCAGATACTTTAACAGCCTCCTATTCTCCATTTCTCTATTTACAGTTAACCCATCCAGTTTATTCACCCACCTGGGATGGAGAAGGAGATAGGGCTTATGGATCTTGCATTTCCCTCCATCCCCCTCCCCTCCACTTCCACCAGAATGCCCCCTTTTCACACACACCTGACCTCTTCCAAGGATGCTAGCCAACCCTTATGGTCTTTCTGCAGCTTTCTGGAGAGGGTTAGGGAAAATCTCCACTCAGATTTCACCTCCAAGGTTGTGAAATCTGCTGTATCCTATGGTTCCTGAGACGTTCTCTCAGAAATCATAGGATTGCCCTGATAATTGTTTTTCCAACTTCTGTTTTCTTTCTTCCTGGTTCTTTTCCTACCTTGAACTATTTGGCTAATTTTATAAAACAAGACGGTTGTTAAGGTTGTTCACACCTTCTTACAAATTTTTTTTGCTTATTTATTTACTTATTTGGGGAATTTCTGTGATACCCTTTTATACAGCTCTAAGGGTGGCATACATTACAATAATAAAACATTTTTTGAAGAAATCACTATGGCCTCTAGGCTCAAGACTAGCTTTAGCCAATTCTATGCTTTCTTTACATAGGCATCTAGTATAATGAGTAGAAAAAACAGAGAGGTTCCCAGAGCCATCTCTTTTTCAAAAACTAAACCTATCAGGATTTGATTAAACATGTCAACCCAACTGTGGTGACATGAACTAATCAATATCTTAGAGACAGTCTGCCAGAGGCAGGGCTTATGAAAAGTCAATCAGGGAAGTTATGCTAATACAAGGTTTCCATTCACCTTGCTAATAAAGGTTGACGTGAGGTACCAGGAAAAATCAAATTTCTACTTGACACCCCAAGGGGCAGTCTAGCCAGGAATTTAAAAAATCCCCAATGGCAGACAAGGGTAAGTGGACAACAATTAATTAGGCAGAAAGAAGAGATTGAAGGGGAATCTACACGAAGTGTTGTTGCGTTAAAAACCGGTCAGATAAGAGTTTTAAATATTGTCGTAGTAAAACGTCTTAGGCCACATTACTGAGTACTCACGTTACAGGAGAAAACTTCTTCAGTCTTTAAAGCGGTGTGTGCGGTCACACACTCTTCTGTCCTGTCTCTTTCTCTTTCATTTTTACAGTGAGTTTAGGGCAAGGCATTGTGGGCGTTGTAGTTAAGTCACCACTTCCTCCTTTGTTCCTCTGTCATACCCTAGCGCGTATAGGGCTAGGCATTGTGGGTGTTGTAGTTCACTCACCCACTTCCTCTTTCTTCCCCACCAATCAACTGCTAAGCATTTGGGCTCCGGTCAACGAAGCACTGCCCCCACGAATCACAAATGGTAAGGAAGGACACATTATTTTACTTAAAACGATTTATTAAAAGTGAAACAGTTGTATATAACTGGAGTTTTAAAAAAACCTCAGATATACAATGTTATAGGGAGTGCGTCATGTGGCCCAAAGAGTTTTCATAACCCTTATAAAACGTTAAAAACCTAGCGTGTAGATCGGCCCAGAGACAACCAGAATGTATTGCTGGGGATGACAGACAGGGACAAAATAGAACTGACAACACTGTGGCCCCATCTACATGGGAGATTTACTCTAGTGCTACTGCACCTCATAGATGTTCATAGCACATGACATCCCCCCTATCTTCAGCAACTGGGGGTTTTCATGCCATAAAACTTGCATTTTTGCAAAGTTATTTTGTGATGGATTTTCCCATTGCACTGAGGTCACACAGACTCCCATTGTGAGTCTGTGTGACCTCAGCCAGCAATACTAGCTTTCATGCTGGCTGGGGAAAGCAGTGCTGATAGGAGAAAGGGAAAGCTGTATCATCTGTGCCTATCCGGAGGAGTGCACGTTCACAAAATGTTAATGACATTAAAGAGTGCTTTGTTTCTCTCCAAATAACCTTCAGCAGAGTGCTATGGGATGTTCTTTTGAAATCTCTACTTCTGCCTTGCTAAACATTACTCAGAAGTAATTCACATTGACTTCTACTACACTTTCTCAGCATGGAAACAGAGAGAGAGAGATGTAGAATCCTAATGTTTTAAATCTGCATATCCGCAGGAGCACACATTCACAAATGGGTTAATTACTTTTTTAAAAAAGGAAGCTATGCCCAAACACAATGACATTTCTCATGCAGTCTGCCATATATATATATATATATATATATATGTGCGCCACTTTCATTGGCTGCATGTAACATGAAAGGAGGAAATCCAATCCAATTCGAAGCGGAACTTCACCGCTTTGATTTTTGGAGCAGCTCCCTTGCTCTGCTTGTTGGATTCTCCATAGAAGAACCGCTCCATTTTTGGATAACCACTCTATGTAGTCAATAGAAATTGACCAAAATGCTTACAGCTCTGTCATTTTTAAAGATAAAGAGATGAAACTTGGCATTGTGATAGTTCTTAAGTAGGGCTTTACCCATGCCAAATTGGAAGCAGATCCTTTCATCCCTTGATTTTTAGGAATTTTTTAAAGTTGGAATAACTACTCTATTGTAGTCTATGAAAAGTAACAAAAATCATGCTTTCTTCTCTGTAATTGTTAAATATAAAGAGATGAAACTTGGCATCATGGTAGAACCAACAACTAAAACAACGCACACGTACTAGAAGACTGACAGAACAACAATAACACAGAACTTACAAAGGATTATTTTTCTTGGTATTTTTAAAGATTTTTTAGTGGGGGTAGTAGACTTTAAACACCCACACCCACACCCACACCCACACCCACTAAGAGCAGGTACTGGGGTGGGGGTGAAATATAAGGTAAAAGATTTAAAGAAGGTTTGGAATTGAAAGATTTTTTTAGTAGGGGTAACAGTAAAACACACACACTCACTCAATAACAACAAAGGGGAGTATGGGTGGGTAAAGTGCTTGGAAAGAACTTGGATTTTAGATAGATAGATAGATAGATAGATAGCCACAAGAAGAAGAAACTAATACTACGCTCAGACAGACTGGGATTTAAAAAAGGATTGGAAAGATAAAGGGAGATCTATCTATCTATCTATCTATCTATCTATCTATCTATCTATCTATCTATCATCAAATTAGTGGAGGTAATAGGATAGAACAAGAACACACACAATGACTTGGAGGGCAAGGACAAATAGTTATATCATTTGTAATCCCTCCTCCTAAACACTGTGATTGGAGGAGGGAACAGGGAGGACACTATGGCTATTGGTTAGCCACTATTGTCAATCTCAAAACTACCCCTCCCCCCCTCAGTGTCTTCCTAATATTATATTATTATTATATAATATAATATTATAATAATATAAGTAATATAATATAATATTATATTATAATAATATAAGTAATATAAGTATACCGCTCTCTGGGCGGTATACTTATATACCGCCCAGAGAGCTTCGGCTATGGGGTGGTATATAAGTGTAATAAATCATAATCATAATAATCATAATAATATGGAGAAGCATTCAGTTAGTCCATCAACATTGTAACAAGTTAAAATGTCCCCCACGAAGCCTAAAAGAAGTTGGATACCTTCAAAGCACTTTGCTTTGTGGATATCCGACAGTTTTGAAACTGTACCTGCTCCACTCCGCAAGTTTGGAGCTTCAATGGAGCTTTGTTGAACCTTTGAATTTTCAGAGCGGAGTGCACAGCCCTAGTTGCTGCTGGAGTCTATGTTCTCCCTCCCTTCATAAGCTGCCATTGGACAACTCTTTGAATGCCAGTCCTATGAAAGAGCTAGAAATGTTAAGACCTAACATATCTCTCCATCAGCCTTCCCCAGAACTACAACTCCCAGTGTTTCTGACCATTGGCCATGCTGGCAGGTTCTGTTGGGAGTTGGTCCCCAAAAAACCCTGGACAGCACCAGGCTGGGGAAGGCTGATATAGATTAATAAGTTCCTTCTTCACATTTAGAATGTAAACATGAAGAAGGAAGCGTAAGGCAGTTCTACTTCCTCTTCCTTTGCTTTCTGTAATATGTGAAAAATACAACAGTTTGTAATACTTTTACTTATTTATGAAATTTGTGCATAATTTTCACATATACTTAACTCCAAAATTTTGGGAGGATGAAAACAAATAGAAAAGGCCAACCTTTGTGTTTACGTAACTGTAATTACCATGGATTCTGCTTGTATTAATATTATGTGAGTGCATTATAAAGCATTTGTCGTAGCTAATGCATTCCTGTCAAATCAAGTAATATTAGAAGAGGGCTTTCATGATGAATATTAATATAGGAGACAGTCTAAGTGAAGTAAATTATAGAGGCATGTAAATGTAGTGTTAGCTGCTACAGCAAAGTAGTCTTTCACTGTAAATTAATTTGTTCCTATGAAGTTAATAAAAATTAGGCCACTCAGTATTCATATGAAGCTGGAGAACTCTAGTTTGAAGTAATATGTTCATGTACCTGGCTATAAATTAAAGGTCTTATTCACAAAAATTTGTTCACAGTATATGCACTCAAATAATTAACTGTGCAATTATTTTGCATAGGTCTGACATTCTTGCTCAGTCATCTGCAAGTCAGGCATCACAGGGATTTTAGACCAGCTAACAGACATAGGGAAGGAAAGAATGCCACATATAATAAACAAGCTGGATGAATTTAAATATTTAAGTTGATCAAGCCTGTCTCTGACTCTTCTTTATTTAAAACTGCTGAGCTAGAAATGCAAGGTTACAGTGCGCAAGGAACTTTATTAATGAAACTGTATAACGTTGCTGTGGTCATAGTGACGTTTGACTTGCAGATGTCTGAGCAAGAATTTCAGACTCATGCAAAATAATTGCACAGTTGATTATGTGAGTGCACCTGTCCCCACCCTACAAAATAAAGAATGAGGCAACGTCACCTGCAAGCACCTCCTGAATGGAGGTGGTGCAACTATTCAGCGAATGCTGCTTCTCTGGGCAGTGAAAAAGGTTGGGAACCTTTTCCTTGTTTCTGCACTCGCTAAGCAACTGACAGGTGGACTAGAGTGCTTTGTGCCAGGTTGCAATTGTTGCTACAATCATGGCAAGGGGTTGCTCTTTCTATAAACACAGTCTAGCATGTCTGAAGTATTTAGTCTTGGCTCTCCAAAGCATCAGATTAAAGGGATGCTTTGTGCCTTTAGGTATTTTTTCCTGTCTTTTTAGCCTTAAGTATCTAAGTTAGGACACTGCATTAATGAGTATCTACTGTGTGTTTCTTTTATTTCCTTGTATTGCCTTAATTTGTGATCAACCCTGAAAATATTTATGTTGAGAAAAGACATCTTTTCCCTTTATAAACTTGTTTTTTGTTTAAGAATTTCCCCAAGTTTTACCTTGGGATTTAAAATCCACCTTCATAAGCAGCAACCTGCTAGGTTCTATACTACTTCAATAATATGTTTAAGTAGGGTTAACACTGAGATCAAGTAAGCCAATATTAAACAAAAAGGGATGTGTAAACTATGCTGGTTTGGGTCCTGTTAATGTTAACCAGATCTCTTTACCAAATTGGAGATAAATATGTGGTAAAGTGGGGGTATGACCATGCATTAGTTGATCTATTATGAAAACTGGTTTGAATATTCCTGTTGATGTTGTTGTTTGTGTTTGTATTTACATTTGTATTGGGTTGGATCCGGATTAAGGTGCATGCTACTTTTCCTCCTTCTCCTCTTCCTCCTCCTCATGTCAAACCCTTCAGCCCCTGAAATGGAACCTGCTGAATAGGGTGAACTTTGGTGTATGTGTGTGTGTGTGGGGGGGGGGGGGAAATCCCTGAAAATCAGGTAGAAGTATCTTCTTTGAGCAGAGCTGTTCTGTCAATGAATGCCAGATCCTGGATCCAATCTATTCTATTATGCTGTATTATGCTATTTTGGGGCACTTCAGAGGGAGAGGGAAGGAGCCTTGGGAGACCTTGGGATAGCTCATATCCTGGCCTTTCCAGTCTCCTCCCCACCCTGCCTACCAAAAGAGCCCCCTTTTCCCCTTCTCCAAGGTAGCTTTTCCTGACCAAGGAGGGCAACCGGTGTGGTTCCTTCTTTACCAGCTGTGAAGGGAGGGGGCATATTTCATGTTAGTCTATTTTATTGTAACTTTGACGTAAAAATACAAAGAAGTACCAACCAAACCAAGGGCACAGTTTTCTCCTATAGACATTATCGAGCTATAATCTGTTAGTTGCTGTAGCGAATTGAAGTCCTATCTTGCTGCTTTAGCATTCCTACTCCTCTACTGCTCTAGTCCTTTACTATTATGTGTGTAAGGATATTTAAAGTAATAGGCATCAGTCATTTTCATGAGTATCCTTTAAAACACAGGCATGTTCATGAGAAATCTTTTAAATACACACACAAAAACACACGGATGAGTTACACAAGCAACAGGCTATAGTAGTAGTAGCAGCAGTATTTTTTTTTTGCATGCTTCAAGAAAAAGAAAGTACTTTGCTAATTGTCCAAAAGTACTTGTTTAAGAATTTCCCCGTGTCCAAAGACATCACTGAATGCTATTTCTTCCCATAGGTGATAAGGCACAAATGGAGCCCCATGTGGTGTAGTGGGACTGGAATGTGGAAACTTGGGTTCAAGCTCCTTTATGGACATATTGTTATCTTACAGCCTAGCCAACATCAGATGTTGTTGTCAGCATAAAAAGGGGAAAGCCTATGTATCTTGGCCTGAGCTCCTTGGAGGCTCCAAATGAGAAAGGCTGATGGCAAAGCAGCAGGTCTCCTTGTGAAACACACAGGGCATGAGTTCCTTTTGCTTCTAGGAGAAAGATGAAAATGTCTTGTACAGGTATTTGTTCTCATTTTTGACAGTTTTAGAATAAATGGACCGCTCTTCAGGTCAGTTATTGCAATGAAGGGTAATATTGGTTACGTCAACTTTAAGAGCACATTACATAAAATCTTGTTGATGAATCAAACATTTTTCTCTTACTGGCTACAAATTTAGAAAACATGACACTTAGAATACCAGTGATAATTATTCTTTGGAGTCCTAGTGAACAGAAAAGAGGATTACTGGTCCTTCTGCCTCCATGAACTTTATCCTGATAGTTCCTCTGACAAACTATGCTAATTCAGCAGAAATAATACTTTTACTAATTCTGTCACTAGTAATTCTCATGTCCAAAATGGTAAAGTATGAAAGCTAGATTCTCAGATCCCATGAAATTCTCATCAATAGCTTCATAATTTTACACAAGGGTGTAAATCTGGGAGAACTCCGAAGACAAACGGCAACATAAGATGTGGTCCTGTGCCTTGTCTCTCCATTTCATTGCCTCTTTGCTTGCAGAATCATGCAGTCTTTACATTCTTCCCCAGGTGCTTACATGGCTTTTCCTGTTCTTCATAATTCACAGCTCTGAATCTGGCTGCCAGATGCCTACTTCTGTCTTAGCACTGGCAGCACTATCATATTTTAATTTGTGTACTTAATCAAATAAACCAAACCAAGGGATTTTAAAACTTCAGAGTTATTTATTTTTATTACTTAAAACTACTAATTAAAACCTATAGTCATCCACCCATAAACCCATTAGAAAGTGGTGACCAGATGGCAAATAAAAGTTAAAACTT
The DNA here is from genome assembly GCA_029215795.1 of Anniella stebbinsi. Classification (NCBI taxonomy): domain Eukaryota; kingdom Metazoa; phylum Chordata; class Lepidosauria; order Squamata; family Anniellidae; genus Anniella; species Anniella stebbinsi. Next base: position 189,532,779 of record JARDYH010000002.1, read on the forward strand.
TTCATAAATGGTCTCTTATTTTATTGATATTACACATGTTACTGGTTTTGAGATGCCTATTGCCTCATGGAAATCATGCTATATGACAATAAAACAAAGTATTTTTTAGGGTTTCTGAGAATGCTCTAAGGAATGATTCTTTGCTTTTAGAATGAAATTAGTAGACGTGAGATAATTCCATTCCATCACCAATGTTTGAAGTTCTGTGAACTGTTGGGCGCTTTTTCTGTAACAAATACATACTTTTTCAGCCTAAACGTGTGCATGAAATGGTTCTTATGGTTGTCATGGCCATTTGTGTTTGTGCTTAATCAAGAGAGAGCACTAAAAATAGTCCTGGCTGTTGGAATGAAGTTACTAAAATGAGCACTGCTAAAACATTCCACAATAGTTGCATAAATACCAAGATTTTCATTCTTCAGATGCAACAATTAAATCAATTAGCTGGCTGATGTCATTGTCACTAAATTTAAATCAAGGAACATTTTGCCCATGCCTGGTGTCGCCTGGTGTCTTTGCAAGCTGCATTCTCACCCTCCCCTAAAACCTTTCAAGTATAAATTAAATCATTAGTGAGGATGGATGGGGGAACGAGGGAGGCCTCTTCTACTCTATTACATTTCATTGAGTGGCTTAACTCATGGTGGTTAAGTGTACCAAGAGCAATGCCCACAGTGCATATTAATTGCATTCTTATATTACATTTCAATCCTGTAGAGCTTAATTTTAATGGCGGCTCACCTCTTTCTTACCCTGGAATCTGTTTTTGAAGCTGGACACTAAATTAACCATATGGTGCATTAGTCTGTATCTGAAGAAGAGCTGGAATCCGCACATCCCAGAGTGCACATCCTTCACTACTTAGTTACTAAAAACAACTTCGAAACCTCTGGTCTTCTGAGATTGGGTTTCCATGCATACATGAGTTCTATCTGTTAACAGAATAGCCACTACTAATATATTGATCTCATAACTATGGCATGCAAACAACAGCTGAACCTTTTCCAGATGCAGACAAAGATATGGTTACTTTAGATTCCAGCTTCTAAAACAGATTTCAGGACAAGGTAGAGGTGATCACCATTAAAATGAAGCACAGCCACATTGCTCATAACCCAAAATTCAGTTTATGTTGTGCTTTCCTGGAGGAGAACCTATAGGATGGGTGATTTAATACTATACAAAAAGATACTTCTCTGCCACCATTGCTCAGTGTGACATCCAAAATAGCTCTGCCAAGTGATGCAGGACGAGTCCAGCTTGCACCCCAGGATGATGTAAAAGCACTCTTGATTGCCTGCTGTGACCTTTTTGCTAAGTATCTTGAGAACAATGCCATTTTGATCTCTTTCCTGGATACGGATTGCCTGGAGACATTTATTCATGCACTGGTAATTTCTTAATTTCACTACTGTAGACTTCCTCAACTTGCTATTCTCTAGACTATGAACCGCAGCCAGCACAGTCAATGGTAAGAGTTGATGGGAGTTGTAATTTGAAACATCTGGATGGCATAAGGTTGGGAAAAACAGAGGTAGAGCAACGTCTGCTTCCTTTCACAGGATCCAATTTCTGATCCTCACAAGGTTTAATATACAAGTTCAGAATAGGCATGTGAGATAACCCTCCATGGTAGGCACACAAAGTAGACATGGGACGGAAATTATATGCTTGCAACAACGATCAAAGCAAACATACAAAGAGCAAGGAGGGTGGGGGACAGATTTATATAATGATGATGATAATGCTAGGGAGGCAGAACAGAACATTAGGAATTGGAAGATACTATGGAGGAAAGTGGTGTAAAATTTAGAAGAAAATTATGTTCACAAGCTTCACTTCACTTGTTACACTGTTTGTACAGCTGCTTCTAATCTGGAGCACATCTAATTTGGGTTTGTTAGAAGGACACTTGAGAAGGCTGAAAAATTCCAAAGCAGTGAATACCAATAGACATAAAAGTTATCTTATGTACAAAAAAATGGATTAAAGAATGTAGGTGGATATACTACAATACTAAGGGCAGTGAGGATTGATGTAAACCACTAGACAATTTGAAATGCAGGAATGTTAAATTCTAGAACAAAAAAAAAGGTTTATATGGAGAAAATGTCTATCCTACTATTTTCTTTCATGCTCATGAAAATATTCTATATAGTCAACCCCATAGTCTGTGTGTGGTATTTTAGTAAGATAAAATATGTAGGTGCATGAGGTAATTGAGGAGCAGTCTTTTTTTTTTTTACTTACTTTTTCAGAGGATCAGGGCTGCACAATTGCATGACTAGATGTCGTGCTGGCATTTGGACACTGGGGAAGGATCTTGGAAACCGGAAAACCCGAGATCCTCCCCCTCGTCCCGGAAGGCTTATAAGTATAGATGAGCCCTATGAGAGAAAGTTATTCAAGTGAGTAGTTAATGTCTCATCATGTTTTCCCTATTCAAGGGTCAAAATGGGTAGAGGAGCAAAGGGACTCAAAAAGAGACTAGGAATAGCAGTTTTATTTCTTGCCTTCTTTCCAGTTATCACAGACCTGTCTGGGTTGTGAACAATACATTTCGGAGGGGGGAAGGGTGAAAAGGGCACTTGAGGAGGGAATCTATTTGAGTGTACTGTGAAAGGCCACAGAATGGGTGAAATGGACACTTTTAGGAGCAATGAGACCCATCTCAGGCTGAAGAAAGAGGGAGAGTGAATTGAAAAGGGCACTTTATTGATGAGGAAGTTTGAATTCACTGAGTCACTGGTGGGAAATTCATGAGGGCTGGTAGAGCAGGGAGAGATTACCCCATATCTTTATATGTTAGAAATACTATTCACAGGGGGTGATTTGAAGCGCTGTCCATAGAAAAACGGTTGCTAAAGGGCAGGGAGTGTCTTGTGAGGGGGACCATTGGGACAGGAGGGTCCTACATTTGGGATATGCAGGTCCCTTCTCCCCCGCCCTCAGCAGATATTTCCCCAGGAACAGCCCTTCAGATCATCCCATATGAAAGTTAGTGGTAAAAAGGGATCTGGATTAGTTTAATTTAGGTGTGATCTGAAGAGCTGCTAGGAACCCTGGGAAAACTGCTGCTGGAGGGCAAAGGCCTCTTTCAGGCTTAGGGCTGAATGCAACTTCAGAGAGGCTCTTGGAGCTGCATTCCTGTGGTGGGCAGGGGTGAAGGCAAAAATGGGCAGCACCAAAGGCCAAAGGGGGTGGGGCCAAAATACCAAAAAATACCAGCATATTTTAGCTTAAGGTCTTACTACTGTAGCTTACTGAGCTGAATGTTGTTATCAGTAGAATTATTTCACTTTGGCTGCAGTTTTGCAAAAGGTCAAATTAGATTGACATTTTTCTCCGCTTCAGATTTTTAAAACTATGCATGGGATCATGTTGTATCTCCATTCCAGATGAACTTATAGAGAGGAAGTCTCACTATGAGAATTATCTTGGATGTTAGCTTTGAAAAGAGGAACTCACAGCTGTGGCCCATTAGAAAGTTGAAGGGCAGAGCTAACATCTGGGATCCATTAAAGGCAAAATGGAAGACAGGAGCGCCTTCTCCACTTACAGTTTAAAACATTCACCACTTAACATGTACATTTTGTTTAATAAAAGCCCTGCAATCCATTAACTCAGTTTTCTAGTTATTGTTTCGTGTTCCTTGAATAATATGTATATTATTGTGGCCCCATTAAAGGGTTTTCCACTTTGTCTTTATATTGTTCTGCTTGAAAACAAGTACACACTGTACATAAATATGCACTTGTCTGATACTCAGAGTACATGTTCATGATAGCTTAATGTGGATAAACTCTTCCTTAACGCCTTTTAACTACCTATGGTACCCACTGTTAGGAATGGATGAATCTATCCATTTTGGTTTCGATCAGTTTCTCATGTTTCCAAACCTCTGTTTACTTCATTCTGTTTCCGCATCAGTTTGCAATTTTTTAATCTGCACAAAAATTTGTATGCAATTCATACATGTATTTCTGTACTCAGTTTTGCCAAATATATGCATTTTCTGGCAGCCATTTCCCATAATATGGTGTGTTTTTATACATTTGTTTTCCCTAACACACATTTTTGATCAGAGAAGTGCATCACAAAATTCACAATGTGTAGATATTGAAGTACAACTGTATTTTGGTTTGGGAAGTGTAGATTAGGTAAGTTCACATTAAAATATGTAGCGAATGAATTTCTCTTCCATCCCTACTCAGAATTAGAGCTGGTAAAGGATGAATTTATCATTCACTGCATATTGCTGAGGATTATAATCTGCTTTATACTCAGTTCACACCACCAAGAAGCTATCCTTTAAGGGTGCAATATTATGCAAGTTTAAACAGAAAAAATGTCCTACACTCGTGCTAGTAGGGGTAAGTTGGGAGTTGGGTGACTTTTTTCTGTTCAGACATGCATAGTATCGCACCCTAAATCAACTTTGTGCAAAATTATCATGGCAAATTGGACTTGCTCTGCATCATGGCAAACTATTTTGCAGGTCAGTTTGGAAGGTTTCTTCCTCTTGTAAAAGGCAGATCCTGGATCCAACCCCTAGTATATAAATGATATATTTTAATGGCTCTGAAGAAAAGTATAGTAAGAGAAACAAGGAAGCACTTCTACAGAGCAATCCTTAGCACCAGATCTAGATTTCTGGAGAGCGTTAGGATTGTGAAGAGATATACCTCTGCTGGGGGAGAGGAACTGCCCAGTCAGAAAGTTCCATGGACATAGCTATACTGCCTGAAGCTGGCCGAGGAATTTTTTCTCCCACAGAAACAAATAGGAGGGGAAATAAATGAAAACTCACATTGCTGTGGGAAAAGAAAGAAAAGCACCACCTCCCTTGTGCCCTGGCTGACATGAGCTGGCAGGGCTTTGGATGAGGCCTTAGCTATGCTCCTTCACTCCCCTCCCTGCCCCCACAGCACTTTGCTTTGCACTGCTAATTAGATGTTAAGTCACAACACATATCCAGGCCATAAATTCTGCTCAGCCCATTTTTGGACAGTTTCTTTTTTGTAGCTATTTTGCTTCCATACTTGGGAAAGTCTTCATTTTAGTATATGAAATATCTCCTCAAGCCAGAATACTTCCTCCTTAAGAGAAGGAGATTCAATTGCAGCTGAGTTGCACCGAAATCCACATAGAGATGAGATTTGTGAACGTGCGCTAGTCCAGGACAATATATGAACTAGGGAATGGACAAAATAAATACCACATAATCTGATGCTCAGTTCATGCCTGGATCAATAGCATATTACATTCCATGATAGAGATTTCTCAAATGAATCAAACCACCCTGTTCTTGGGGTAAAAATGAGACTGAAGTGCACTGGCCAGTAACTAGAACTAATATTTCCAAAAACAAACAAACATTTTTTAAAAAAAATCATGAACTTTGGTTACACTCATCATGGTATTTCAAAATAATGTCCTTGTCATCCCAACCATTATGAATATTTCAAAAGGGGAATGTAGTTGGAAGATGGAAATATCAAAGTCAGGCAGATCTAATGTCAACAACCATCTTGAGAGCATTGAATCTGCACTTCCTGTACCGCAAAATCTAAGCCCAGAGAGTTTAAGAAGCAAATTCTGCCATTGCTCTGAATGTGATGTGGAACTCCATGCCTGCGTTCAGTGGCATTACATCACTCAAGAGAAAGTCATCTGGCATCAGCTTACATGAATATTGTGTGAGTTTGTATATTTCTCATAAATTTAATGGATTCTCATAAGGATTTGTCTGAACATTGTTGTAATTGACAACTTAATATTTCGGATGGGAATCCTTGGAACATATCGTAAATCACTCTCATAAAGGTATTGATGCCCTGTATAAGTATGGCAAAGAAAGGATTATGAAATTGCTTTCACTTAATCATCTCTGTGTGCTCAGTTTTCCATGTCTACTTGTTGTTGTTTTTTAATATATATATAATTACTGAGAATGATCTTTTAGTTGGTAAATATAAATGAATTACAGTTTCATAGGCTCATGGAAATGAAAGACATCAGCATACATTTGGAAATAATTTTGCTTTGTACTGCATGGCAAAAAAAGACTATTGCTACTTTAGGATGTACAAAAACATGGGGAAAATGCAAGTCTGACATTCAGCTGTGTGGATTTACAGGTGGTTTAACAGCAGCTGCTGATACTATCTATACAAAGTATTTTAAGTAAAAAAAATCGTTCAGAAGCAACACCCTGCAAGATACTTGTGACACACGAAAGGAGGAAGAGAATTTCAAAGGGCAATTTGCTATATATTCTGCATAGGAAACAAACTGAAGATCCATTAGTAGGCTGTCCATAACTTCAGATATCAAACCCTGGAAATGCGTTTTTTTAAAAAGTTACAGTAAACTCAAAAGTGAAGCCACAATCCAACCAAGGTTAAGCACTTTTAAATAACATTGATTCCAATGGGAGAGATTTAAGAACCTCACATTGAAATCATGTGGGCTGCTTGATTTTTGATAGATCATTCCTTAACAGTACAATCCTGTGCATGTCTACTCAGATTTAAGTCCCATTGAATTCAATGAGATTTACTCTCTGGTACGTGTGTATGGAATTGCAGCCTAAGTGCATTGGTTTTACGATAAAAATGTTTCAATTAATTTAATTTATTGATCTATTTTAATATTTTTATTTTTATTTTGCTAAATAAACATGATCTCTTGCAAACTTGAAGTAGAAATTGCATTCCTGACCACTTATACTTCAAAAGCTGCCATCATAATCTTGCAAACTTGAAACTAAATTCCCAAAAACAACTGACAAGAGTGCTGCTACTTAAAAATCCTCCTCCGCAACTTCTTTATTCATAGGGAGAAAAACAGTTGAGGAAGGACTTTTAAGTTGAAAAAGAGCCAGAGGTGAAATAGTTAAGCAGTCATTCATAACATTCTCCACATCAAACTCACAACTACTTGAGGCTTGGTTTGGTTGTTTTCAAAAAAAATCATGGGAAAGATAGAATCAATTGTATGTCAGGTCTAGTTTTCACCTTGAGTAAACATGATAAGTAAACAGGTTGTAAATCATGTACATAAAATTGTTGACAACTGTATAAATTCTGGCATTAGATACTTTCTAGTCTAAGGAAAGGCAACAACATTGCAGCATTTGTTTCAGGCAGAGAATTACATATACAGAATTCCATGGACTTAGCCAGCAGGTAACATTATTTGAAAAGAAAAAGTACAACGTAGCCTAGCCTTCCCCAATGTGGTCTCCAAGTGTTTTGGACCTGAACTCCCATAATCCACAACTGGTATGGCCAATGGTCAGGAATGCTGGGAGATGCAGTTCAAAACTTCTGAAGGTTTGGGAAGATTTACAGTGCTGACTTAAGCACACTATGGACACAATCCTCTGCAAGTTTAGACAGAAAGAAGTCCTCAATTTCCAGCATTCCCCAGCCAGTCATGACTTTCATGCCATCGTTAAAACTACAGGAGTCCTGCCAAAAAGGAATGAGAGGACCTACTAATTCATTTTCTGCATTTCTGAATTTTGTGCTATTGACTGGTTGTTCTGCAACATCCAGTGGCAGTACTTCCACGATTTATTCTTTATGAAACCTATTGCTCCCAAATTAATGAATGAAAATTAGCGAGCTACTTTTGAAAATATCAAAGGAGCTAAAAAAAATTACTTGCTACAGAGTCGATGAACTGACTCTTGTAAAAGCCATGAGCCGCCTGCAGAAAAGAACAGCATCTTGCTTAGCATGTCTGGCAACTTAAAAATTTGGGCAATTTTTTTAAAAAGAAGAATTTCTCCTTCACAAACTATACCTCCTTCCTGTAGAAATTTTCACACTGGCTGCATATAGGTTAGTTTTCATGGTTCACATTATATATCCTTTTAGTTCTGCCCTTCTATCTGCTTGACATTTGAAACAGCTGTCGCCGCTTCAAACCCACAGTATGAGAATTGATGCCAAATATGGATATCTTCCAGTTCATTCATAATTACTGATGTAGAACGCAGTAAATATCTAGGGTATCTGGAGGGGTGCATTGATCACTTAGTGAAACTTTGATTAAACATCAGACATTATGCTAGCATCTCTGAAGTTCACATGCCAAACGATTTTACATCCATGTCTCGGCAAGATGACGGCTAAAAGAAAATCCAAAATCATAAGCCAGTCAAGGAGAGGACATTGTGAAACTGAACTGTCCAGTCAATGTGCAATAAGAGAAGCTGATAAGAGTGCAATAAGAGTCCTGCCAGGAATCATAACCACTCCTAATATAGAAAGTTGGTGTTTCTAATGACTGGTGAGGAGGGCTGTTCTAGCATTTGTGGCAAAGATGTGCTTTATGGTATGGACTGTAAGGGTTGGATCCAGATTGACAGTGGCAAGTTCTCTTGGAACTGTCTCCATGGAAATGGATCCCTGAGTGGCTTACAGGCTTCTGTTAAAATGACTTGATTCAAGCCACAGAATCGTCTACTTTGTGCAGTGGTGACAGGAGATCTTCCCAAAGGTTCAGGGGAAGCCCTTGAACCCTGCGGATAACTTTGCTAAGTCAAGCCTCTCTGTTTTGGGCAGCCACTGTAGCACTATAATGCAACAGTGGCTAGCCACTAAAACAAAGGTGAAGCCACAAACGGGATTATAGTCAGAAAAGTGGCAGGGGAATGGTGGGATGAAGGGGGGCAGTGACAGCCCCTCCAAGGTACCATTTTGGCAGAGTTGGAGAAGCTGTAGCTGGCAAGGGGAAAGGGGCACTGGAAGCAGCTTAACTACGATCATGAAGAGCGACCGCAGTCACGCTCGGCAAAAGCAGCAGGGGGGGTTGCCGCTGTTGCCGAGAGACGTCCTGCCTGATGCACTATACCCATGATGGACAGGGTTTCCAGGTTCAGACAACATACCAAACCTTCACAGGTACACAGCCCACTGGCTGTTATCGAGGGTTGTTTTAAAAAATTGACTCACACCATGGAAAGTTGTCCGGGTTTGCATGATGCGCTCACCCATCATGGGTAGTCACCCATGATGGGCTACCATGTCATGCAAACCCAGTCAATGTCTCAGTGGAAGTGGAAAGGAAATGAGCACAATCCGAGTCTTATGCTCAAGCTTAATGGCTTAGTTAATGACTATCTTTTGCGGGTTTGGGTGACCAATAGTGAGATATATGGCACAAAGCAGGGACTTCACCTGGACTTCATTAGAGTCCTTTTGCCCTGACAACAGTCGAAACAACATCTGGAGTGATGAGAACTCCTTTAACATTATCTTCGAATATCTCACACCTCCAATATTTGCAATTGCAAATGCAACCAGGGTAAAAAAAAAAAGCTATACTAGTTATTGCAACCTGTTTATGACACTGAGTAAAGCTAAGGACAATGTATACTTTCAACATGAAAAAAAACCAAAGCAGAAAATCAATAAATGCATGATATGAACTACTATTAGAATCTCACAGCTGAAGAACTGTTGATCGGCCACCAAGCAATGAGAATGGGGAAAATGGCAGGAGTTTGCATTCGGTAGCTTTGCTGCAGTTATTTGTTTTTGTCTGATGCCCCATTCAGAGATGCCTCTTGTTATGATTTATGATCAAACATTACAGCTTTCTTTTAGCATATAATGAATAGCCAATTTGACAGCCTGGTCACAACACTTCAATATGCGCCCACTGCAAGAGAATTGAATATTTGACGTTGAACATGTTAAAACGCACTTTTCTTGAAATTAAATCCCATCAATTACTTTTCATTTTTCTGATAAAAACAAACTTTGGACTATTTGACTTGAAGTTACAGGAACAAATGTAAAATCCAACTCCTATCAATTATCAGATGTCCTATTAAAATTACAATCTGAGAATGTATCTTAGAATACTAACAAGGCAATGCTATATATGTCCAGTCAGAACTAAGTCCCATTGAGTTCTATGGGACTTGTATCCAAGATTGTAGCCTAAGATACTAATACCTGCAGCCCACCTGAACCCAAGCATTCAATTATGCTCGTTGTCCTACACATATTTAAAGTTCTCATTATACATCTAATCAGTCTCTATATATCAGCACAAGAAAATCATTTTTAAAATCCTCTTTAATTAACTATGCTATAAAATGGTTACTCAAGTACTACATAGTTAGGTTTTTACTAGCTATTGCCGAATTTGAAATAACAGCTTGATAAGAGGGCTTTTAAAAGATGAGTGTTTTTGACTGCGTGGGGTTGCAATCCTATGCACACTTGCCTCAGAGAAAGGCCCATTGAACACAATGGGGGTTATTTTTCAGTAAAACATACATAGTTGCATTGTAAATTAGCAAATCTCATGCTTTAAATGGTCCGAGAGTGTTTGAAAATGTGGCTCCTTGTAAGCATTTACAATTGTACACCCAAAAATGGAAGCAACAAAGAACTGAATCTTTGGGTTTGCTCCAGCATTATATGGCTTCTAGGATATGAGAGACAGACCCAGTTCACATGTTACATCAGCCAGGGCCATGCAGAGCTGGTAAAATGCCCAGGCCATATGGGAAGTGTGTGCCCCCCCCCCCATTTCAAACTGCTCATTAAGTATTTTAATGTTTTTTTAATGCCCACCAACATGTCCGTTCTACATAACACCTTCGTATTTAACCTGTTCTACAACACCTCAATGTTGAATCAGAAATTAACATTTATTTTTAGTTGCTGTACAAATACAAGCAACAACAATAGAACAGTCCTTCATCATTATCAAACATTATCATCATCATCACCCTCACAGCATCAGCATCATTATTATCATTAATAACTATCATCATCATTACCTCACCCTCCGCTCCAGAGATTATATGCCATGGAGAAGATTGAGGAAAAAGACGCAGTAAGGACAACCATCGCAACTTAGGCACATATATCCCCGCCCCGCATGCGGCATGGCCCTGTGGAGCTTGTAGTCTGACCGTGGTATTCACGACGGATGGCTTCTGCACTGTTTCCGCAAGGCGGGCTCCTCACTTCTCGATGAGTCGCTTACGCTACAGAAGCAGTAGTGTAAGCTAGAGGGAGACCTTGGCAGAGCGCCCCCTCAAAATCGTGGGTCCCGGGCCAACTGGCCCCACTGCCCCCCCCCCCCCCCGGCACGGTCTTGACATCAGCAATTCTGGGATTGTTTAACCCAGGAACTGTGGGGACAACAGAGCATGTGAGCAATTTCCATTTTCACTGAACAACCCAGGAATGCCTGGACTGTTTCATGAAGTCTGAATCTGGAAACTCTTGATTGTTTCATGATTAAACAGCCCAGAATTAACCCAACGATAAGCCATGGATTTTTTTTATTAACTCTGCATTGTTTAAGCCCCAAACAAGCCAGAATTTCTGGGATTGCACATCATGAAATTACCCAGGAAGGGGCATTTCTGGGTTGTTAATTGAAAACAGAAATGGCTCATACACTCTGCCCAACCCCACAATTCCTAGGTTAAGCATCCAAACAACCCAGGAATCCTACCATGACATGTGAACCAGGCCTGTGAAAGCAAGTGCACAGAAAACCTATGTGCCTACACGTCTCATGCATTTGGGAATCCCAACCATGCAAGGTTCCAGAATACATGAAAATGGCCAATGCACATTGAGGACTACATCCATAGTACTTCTGTTTCTTTTGCAAATGTCAAGCTTAATGCATAAATGCGGCTTGCAGCACCCTGTGGTGTAGGACACATGGGAAGAGATCAGAGCCTGCCCCAAATCATTGCCTCTGAGCATCTCTCATCTTTATATCCATTTGAGAACATTTTCCTGCTAGCTTTCTTATGTCAAATAGTAGCTATAATGAACGTGATTGACACAATCTTTGATATCACAGCTAAACACTGGAAGAGCTTACTAGGGTATAAGAATTGTGTATTTCCTGTGAAGTCCTTGTAGTACCTATTGCACTAATAAATGAAACAAACAAACAGAGGTTTATTTTTGCCAGCTAAGGAAGGAGAATGTGTCCTGTGCATTTGCAAAACTGCATCAACTATACCTGCAAATCGTGGTGTTGAGTGGATGTGACTCTTGATTATGGTCTTGCTCCATATCACATTATCCTTGTTAGAGATATGATCCTGTCCTCTGTAGAATGCTGGACCACGACCTGATACAGCACAAAAAAACCCACACCGGCTCCTTCTTTCAGATGGAAAGATATTATTTACAGATTTACATTCAGCTCACTCCATTTCCCTTTTCAGATTTCATGAATGAAATCCCTTATTTTCTCTTTCTGTTTTGCAGATGCTGTGTTCTTTTGATTATTGAGTTCTGCTTCTTCCTTCCATCCTGTCTACCCCAACTCATGTCCTTTGTAAAGGCATCTTTGCTAGAATTTCTAGCATGTTACCTTCCTATCAGCACTTCATATTTCTGATGGGCTCTGTATGTAATGCCATTCAATAACTACAGCTATAAGAGAAGTTCCCAACCTATAGTGGAATGGGGGGTGTTATTGTTTTGATAACTCAGGTTGTCTACAAGAATCATAGAGTTGGAAGGGACTCAGATATCATCTAGTCCAACCCACTGCTCAATTCAAGTTCTTTCCAGAGATCCAACCAAGTTCAGTGTATGAATCATGGAGAGGGTAGGCAGATGGGCCCTTTACCATTTGTGATTTCATAGAATCATAGAATAGAACAGTTGGAAGGGGCCTATAAGGCCATCGAGTCCAACCCCCTGCTCAATGCAGGAATCCACTTTAAAGCATATCTGACAGGTGGCTGACTAGCTGCCTCTTGAAGGCCTCTAGTGTGGGAGAGCCCACAACCATTTTTCCTGATGTCCAGCCAGAATCTGGCTTCCTGTAACTTGAGCCCATTATTCGTGTCCTGCATATTGGGATGATTGAGGTTAGTTACTCTTTTTAGAAAGCTACTTTGGCTAAACTTGGGGTGGGGGGGGGCATTTCAAGCACTGTATGAGAATCTGTTGGTTCTTTGTAGGACCTGTTTATTGACAATTATAATCTAGCCTTTGAAGGCTCAATTATGTCAAATCCCATTTCGCATAACAGATAGAACAGACAGACAGTACTTTTATGTTTTTGTGCAGTAGTAGATGCAGCAATGAAACCAACTCCTACAGAGATATTTTTTTCTTCTCTCATTGCCAAGGAATGCCTGTGAAGCTTTTGGTTGTGTTTGTGTTTTTAATTTTTTTAAGATTGCGCACTCCTGCTTTACACACACATAGCTTTCGGAGGGGGGAGAATGCTGTCCGTGATTTTTTTGATACTACAATTTGAATGCTGAGATGGTTTAGCACAGCTCTGATATTAATTTAGGCCTTTTTAAACGTTTAGCCTTCTGTATGTATAAATTTACAGGTACACAGGTGACACTGGAAACTAGATGCAGCCATTAGCAATTCTTTTTCTTGTTCCATGCTAGAACAGATGGGTATCCTAGATATACATGACAATCACACTAAGGTATGATCAAAACACCAATTGGAGGTTTTTTGTTCCTTCCCTTAAAAGCAACACTTTACATGATTAATCTTGCACCGCAGCCTCTGAAATAACAAGGCTGCTATGAAATCTCAACCCGGTACTTAACCTTGTGTTTAACCTTGAAGTCGGAGTCCAAATTGAAAATGTGTTACCTTCACAGAACAGCTGGAAAGAAAATCAGTATGATCCTCTCTGCTCTTGATTGTAAGCTCTACTTTTAAAGCTCAAATCATTGTCCTTTGTCCTGATTTTAAAATTGATTTTTTTTCTTCACTACACAAGTCTCATTAATTAAATGGCAAGAGCAGCAGCTAGCGCCAGCCACACTTTTCCCCAAAGCTCCTTGAGAAGAGGACCTTTCATTCATAGTTTCTGAAAGCGGTTTCTATTTCTGCCTCATTGAGGAGAAATCTATATTATAGTTTTGAAAGGACAGCTTCCAAATCTAGTCAAAACCAGGGTTACTTAAAATAGATCCAGAATAAATTGCTTCTCCTCTCCTCTCCTCACTCGTTTGCACCTATCTTTCCTTAAACATTTATCAGAAAGTCCCCAAATACAGAAATTGCCTCTGACTTCCCTGCCTCGCTCTTTTTCTCACCTGCTCTTCACCTCCGAATGTTGCTCCTGCCAGTGTCGTTCAATTAAGTTCAGCAAGTATGCTGGCACCCCATTTATGCAGTTCATTTCTTTCAGCATTGATGAACTGTGCATTGAGCTGGAGGGACGGATGGCAGCAACAGAATGCAGATTTCATTACAAAGCTGTGTATCGCTAATTAATAAAAACAAGTCACTTCAGGACACAGTCAAATCAGGTTTAACTGGAGAGCACAAGGCCCTGGAACTGAAGCTGTAGGTGGATTCTCTCCCCCCCCCCCCCCGCGCACCTCCTCTTCTTCCTATCAAAACTCTTTCCATTATTAAGCACATAGCTGCACTTGTTTCCTTGCTTTTTTCCATCACAGCGATCGGATACAGAGGCCAAAATAAAGTGGCCAGTCAGAAACCTAAATCATTTTATTCTAATTCTTCTTGTTCTGAATGGTTTTTCATGCAATATTTTTACCTGCCTGTACCCTAAGATCATCTCCAGAGGTCCTCCTCTGCAGCTCTTACAAAAAGAGGTGAGGTGAGCGGCTACTGAGGAAAGGGCCTTTTCAGTGGTGGCACCCTGATTGTGGCATACGTGCCCTCCTCAGAGAGGCTGACTTGTCGCCTCCTACATTGTGGTCTTTTCAGTGCCAGTTGAATAGGATGATCATATGGAAAGGAGGACATGGCTCCTGTATTTTAACCGTTGTATAGAAAAGGGAGTTTCAGCAGGTACAGCGGCAGCTTCCTGCTAACCTTCCACTTCTACCAGTCCTCTACCATCATTTTTCCCCTTGCCAAACGTATCTTGTGAAAGGAGGACAAACACCAGCTGCAAGCAAAGCTAGCAATGCTGGATGCCTTATCTTTAACTTCCCAGTTAACTGGAAACTGTTTTTGAGCAGCAAGGAATTGAAAGCAACAGTTTCTACGTTCCCAGTAATGGCCTTGGGACATCTCTGGATTTCAACATTCTGAACCCTGCAATTACAAGTCTCTTCAGTTGTTCTATGCAAAACAGTCCATGTGACCCTCTCCCTCCCTCTCTCCCTCCCTCCCTTGTTTTGCTATCCCTGATGGAAGGAGCTTTGGTCCCACAAACCAAAACAAATGAATGGGCTCAGAGATGTTCATTGTAACCAAGGCCCGAGCGTTCATTTAGGGGGTGTAGTACAAACTTGTAACACAAGTCCTTTCCCACACACATAACATGATCCCATCCCATACATACAGTCTTAAGAGAAAAGTTTCTATTTCAATTCTGAAATTATGTTTCCTTCATGGCCCATACAGATGTTTCCCCACCATATTGTAGTTGTAGCCCCAAAGATGTGGAGGACACCAGGTCAGGGCAGTACTAATCAAAACATTGGCAAACTAGTTTTTGAAAGCATTATTCTTCATCAATTGCTACAGGAACCATCTGTATATTCAACTCACTTTGATCTTGTCTGTTTGGGGTGGATACTTAGGTCTGGAGGTTTTATTGGTGTCTTTTTGCTTCTTTTAGTCTCCTTACGTTTCTGGCTGCCTAGTCTGTATTTAGCTTAGGGTAACCAGATAAAATCCAGGTCAGGGCTCATGTAACTTTAACAGTTGTAGAGCAAAGGGATTTTCAGCCAGTGTCATTTGTATGCAATTAGTTCCTGGTGAAATTCCCTCTTCATCACAACAGTTAAAGTTGCAGGGACCCTGCCTTCTTTTGTATCTGGTCACTCTAGTATAGTGCCTGCAACTTTAACTGTTGTGATGAAGAGGGAATATCACCAGGAACTAATTGCATACAAATGACACTGGCTGAAATTCCCTTTGCTCTACAACTGTTAAAGTTACATGAGCCCTGACCTGGATTTTATCTGGTCAGCCTAATTTAGCTATTTTCTTGGTAGAAAAGTGAGCTAAAAATCAATCAATCAAATGAATATAACCAGGTTGGTTAGTGTTCTGTGTATATAAATTAGATATTTACTCATATATATGTTGGACTTGAACAATCTACAAGCAGAACTCTCTCTAATTGTCCCTAGGGTCAGTATCCTTGATATTTATGGTGCTTTGTCCCTTCTTCCTGCCTATGCACAAGGAATTCTGGGATGAATAGTTTTTAAGAAAGCACGTCACATACTGAAGCACAAATCTCTCTGTCTCTCTAATGACAAGTCCTAGTTTAAGTGTACAAGGAACTCTCTCTGTTCAAATAAGGCCTTTGGCTGGCAATTTACTACAAAATTGCTTGTCCTGCTGCAACATTGCTTCTGATTGGCTCCAGCAAATCTTACAAGATCTGGGCAATAGGTATATAGATTCAAGGAATTAAGTTGGCATAAATATCTTCAAACGTGCTCTAATTGTTGTTGTTTTCCTCTTGGGAATAGGGTTACAGCCTGGGTTGGGTCTCCATGGTTCTCCAGGCCCTGGAAAGTGTAGCTTCCCTCTCCTAATACCTGGACCCTGAATGCAACACTGCACAGCATCTTCAGTTTTCCCGGTCAGAATTGATTTACGCAAAGCAAGATTCTACGTGCAAAACCACAGAAAGAATTTGTGTCCATAGCCTAGTAAAAATTCAGAAAAGGATGTTTGGGTTACAAAGTTAATCCTTTAAATAATTCACTTGCAGTTTCCCACTTTAGTAGGTGGTTTGCACTTTAAGGAGAAAATTCATATCCACAAATGCTATTTTTGTACATTCCATCATTTTAGTATGAAAATAAAGGTTTGGATTTATGTTTGCCACTCCATTCAAGGTTTTCTCTTTTATAGACTTCCTAAGCTCCTAAACACTCTGTATTAAGATTAAGAACACAAAGAGAAGTGTTGTGAATTCTAAGCATTCCTCTCTATTGGATGCTGCCATCCCATTCCTTGCAGTATTAGCAGCTGTGGCAGTGCCAAAGCAGAGCAATGACACTTGCAAGAATGAATAATCACTGCAGGCCATTTGAATGAAAATAGCACAACACAGCTTGCCCGCATCATGAAAAAACAATTCCTTTCACGTGTGCCGCACTGAATGCGTTTCTGACTTGGCCCCCACAGCTTTGCGTCACTACAGTAGTTCTTCAAAGGCCAAGATGACCCTGTGAACAAATGCTGATAACACATCTTTAGAACATCCAAGTGAAATTGACTTGGGATTTGAGAACTTGTTTTTGTTTACAGGGCTGCACCCTGCATTAGGAACACATGTTTGCACATGTGTGAAGAAAGTACTTCTTTATATAGTGCACAATTAAACTGTGGTATTCACTACCACAAGATGTTGTTGATGGTCACCAATTTTCATGGCTTTAAAAAGGGGGGGGGTGGATAAATTTCTGGAGGAGAAGGCTATCAATGGCTACTAATCCTGATGGCTAAGTGCAATGTCCAGTATCAGAGGCAGTGAGCCTGTATACGCTAGTTGCTGTGGAACATGGGTGGGAGGGTGCTACACCATATCCTGCTTGTTGGCCACTGTGAACAGTGTGCTGGACTAGATGGACTCTTGGCCTGATCCAGCATAGCTCTTATGTTTTTATGTTGTTGTTATTGTTATTATTATTTCTATATTTATTTCTATATTTTTCCCAAGGCTGGAAATCAAGGTGGTCTGTAAGAGGCAAAAGTATAGAGTTTTAAAATTGCAGAATGGGCAAGTATATGGTGTCCATTCTGTAGGGTGCCAGCTCTCACCCTATGCAACACCCTTCCAGTTGAGATCAGGCATGCATCTTCTATAATAAATAAATAAAGTATTAAGTTAGTAGCTAGGCTTGGATGGTAGGCAGCAGCAACAGGTGAAGTGGTGCTCTCGTGAGAACTGCTATCTGCCCATGGAGAGGAAAGTAAAATCCGACTCTTACCTATAACCATTGGGAGTTGGAGGAGGAAGCATGGGGCACCTTAGTCAGCACTTCGAAAGTGCTGACTAGCTAGTTGCTCTTATTGACATCAGCAACCTGCACCTATGCAGTGGGAAGCCATCCATCCATAAAGGCATAATTGCATGGTGCTAACTTCAGTTCCTGGTAAGGGAGGTTAATCCACTCTTTCCTGGATAACACCACAGTGTTGGATGGTAGTTCTTACTAGTCAACTTAACTGAGGATTGTTGCTGCTGCTGAAGGCAATCTTGTTATTCTTTTCTGAATGTTCACTGCAATGTTTTATTGCTATTTTAATAATGTGTACCATGTTTTAATCAGTTTTATGTATTTTATCGTATTTTATATTCACTGCTGTTCCCTACCTCGATCCAAACAGAGAAGAAATAAATTTATTCTTATTATTAATTGGGGGGGGGAATATATTTTAGCGTCATATTTATCAAGTATGGGATGAGCTTCCCTCAGGCAGGCAGTTATGAGGGCCTACACTAGGTTCCTCCCCAGTCCGTTCAAGTTTTCATGTTCAGCTTGCAGAAACCACATAGAACATGTGCTTCTCCACAGCTTTCAACTTTAGATGAGATTTGACTGTTGCAACCTCCATATGAAGACCTCCAAAACCATCTTTTGCATAGAGACATTACACAGAAGGTATAATGTTTGAAAGCTCCTTTCTGTGTGCACCTGCTCAGTCATATGTAGCATTTCCATCCCAGTGCACATACTTAGGGTGCTGTATGCAGTAGGGAGATTTAAAACATCATACGTCTTGAATGGAATGCCATCACTCGGACCAATTTTTAATTTGTTTTTACCTGGCGGCTTTAACATTGGCCTTTAACAGGAGTAGAATTCTAATTCAAGAAGAAGGGAATCTCACAATGATACATCACTATCAATCTATCATAATCCAGAATAGTACATTGTGCCACAAGCACAAAACAAGAACTAGAAATACGTGCACAGCCAATAACTCAAACAATAATCTAATCCATAGACTACAGATCAAGTCATATATATATATATATATATATATATGAAATTCTCAAAGAATTAAGCATTTGTAAATATGGGCAGGATCTACACTACGGCTTTATAATGGTTTATAACGGCATTGAAAACTGTTGGGGTCCATGACACACTCCAGATACAGTTTTCAGACCTCTTTCAAAGTGTTATATCCTGCTTAGTGTAGATCTGGCTATGGACACATTTTTCTAATGCAGAAAACATGTTTTCTAAAACATGTCTTCTAAGACAAAGTAGAAATATTTTTGTTTCAATTTTTCAGATGGCGTGCACAAGAAAAATGTAATTTTCTAAATATGAGTTTTGTTTTCTGTTAACCTAATGCAAGTAAAAGATTAAATACAGAGACCCCAAGAAAATAACAGGCTGAACCTACTCTTTAATTGACTAGGTAGGCCAGACCTCTCCAGACCACACTGAATTCCACACCCCTGACCCTGAGGTTGTAATGTTGAGGCCCTCCTGGATACCAACCTAAAGTTCACAGGTTTTCCCTGAGAGTCTAACTGATGGATCCTCTCAAAGTTCTCATCAAGGTATAACTATGAAACAACAAAATATACATCACTTGTATGTGGTGTACCTGAGTTTCAGATACTTTTGATTTTAAAGACACTGAATCAGCAACCAAGAAAGGGTTAGCAATTTAATTATTTTCTTCTTCAACACACAATGTAATGTGACATGCTGTCCTTATTTATTGTTTTATTTATTTGTAACATTTATATACCACAGAATATAATAGACTCTCTCAGCAGTTCACAACATTAAAACACAATATTAAAACCAAAACACAGCCAAAAAAAAAAAAAACCCACACACACAACACCTCACTTCCAACTACAATAAAGGAGCAGTAAAATGGAGCAGTAAAATGAAGTGCATAATTAGTTTACTTACGGCCCAGGGAAAGCCTGCGGCAGTAAGTCTTTCATCTGCTGGGTTTTAGACTGTGGTAATATTGGCCACTTCCTACTCCTGACATGCCAATCATGACTTTATCTTTGCTAATGTGAAGAGGTACTAAAAGGTTTTATTGAAGTGGGGAGTTTACATGGGCAGACTTTGAGATCCCTTGTTTTATACAATTTCTAATCTGGCAGGAGCGACAGGGTTTTAACAGTGTAGCATTTGGCAAATCTTTCTCAATGAAAACGTTCTGAATACATTTTCCCCCCTTTTTGGTTTTGGCTCCTGTAAGGGAATAAGAATTTTCAAAATGATTTAATACAGCATGTACGTTTGTATATGTGTGGTGTACTTTATTAAGACTGCAATTTAGAATGCAATCCTATACCCACTTTCCTGGGGAAAGCTCCATTGAACTCAATGGGACTTATACAAAATTGTGCTGTTATTTGAATTAATTTGTAGGGAAGTCATTAAAGATTTAGAGCACAACCCCATACATGTCTGTTCAGAAGTAACTCCCATTGAGTTCAGTGTGACTTGTTCCCAGCCAAGAGGGTATAGGATTGCACTGTTAGTTACTAAATTGGAGGGCACAGAATTTAATTGATGGGTCTGAGCATGGGAGGGGTGCTTATTTTGTTAACTGCTCTCTTGTGCTCCTGTAATAGGGAATGAAATAAGTAATAAAAATTTATGGTAGGGTTGTTGACTGAAGTATCATACACCTCCTTCAATATTCTAAAAAGATCACCTGTACCTTGACTTTAGGGTGACTATATGAAAAGGAAGACAGGGCTCCTGCATTTTTAACAGTTGCATAGAAAAGGGAATTTCAGTAGGTGTCATTCATGCTTAGCTATGAATCTCAGGGATGGCCTTGGAAAGTCACTGTCAGCCTCATCTTACCTTCTAGAGTTGTCAAGATGCTCAGTGATTGCTCCGCATTTCTTGGAGGAAAATTGGAATACAAACTGTTGTCATGAAAAAGAGGAATGAAAAGACACCATAACCAGGTCATAGGAACATAAGATAGGCTGACCATATGAAAAGGAGGACAGGGCTCATGCAACTTTAACAGTTGTAGAGAAAAGGGAATTTCAGCCAGTGTCATTTGCATGCAATTAGTTCCTGGTGGAATTCCCTCTTCATCACAACAGTTAAAGTTGCAGGGGCCCTGCCTTCTTTTGTATATGGTCACGCTAGTACAGTGCCTGCAACTTTAACTGTTGTGATGAAGTGGGGATTTCACCAGGAGCTAATTGCATACAAATGACACTGGCTGAAGTTCCCTTTTCGCTACAACTGTTAAAGTTACATGAGCCCTGTCCTCCTTTTCATATGGTCAGCCTACATAAGAGCCATGCTATTTAGTCCAATCCTTGCCAGTGGTGAACTGTACTTGTGAGAACTTGTTGAAGAATTTCTCCTCCCCCTGGAGAAATTGGTGAAATTGTCACCTCAATTTCTCTGCCCACAAATAGGGTGGAGAATTTTGAGAGCCACAGCTATAGTCTTGGCCCTTTCCCATGCACCATTCTGTTGTACAATGGTCTTTTGTGACCCTTTCCCAATGTCATGAGAACTAGTTATGAAAAGTATAATTTATCCCACTAATATTAATAGACCAATAATAAGGGGTTTTGTTATTTGCCTTGAAATACAAAGAACGAGAAACTGAACCCCAAGTTATAAGAATACCCAAATCTATTGAAACAAATGGTCTGGTCAAAGTATACATTGAACATACGTCAAAATTAGAAGAGAAACACATTCAGATAATGGATACTTGGATGCTGCTTCTCCTTTTTTGAAATCTGGTCTTTCTTAAGGCCGTTGCATGATACCAAAAGTTGTGGATCATGACTTCCCCCCTTTTTATGCATGTTTGACAAAATTGTTTCTTCATGTGACAGGTGATTCTAATTGTCAAATTATGTTAACCGGACGAATTAATCAAGCAACACAAGGATGGAAAAGGGCAGGAGGAGATTTTAAGAGAGGAATAAACGATCTATTCTTTCTCCTTTTGCTATACTTCACACCTTTCCCCCAGAGATCATGACTGACTACTCTAATTATACTGCATGATTATATCTCCCGCCTATAGAGGCAATTTTTGTTTCACCTCTAGGGTTGTTAGAGCTGATTGTCTCCCTGCATGGAGAGATGACTTACACTTTAATCATGTTGAAACTGTAGGATTAAAAATTTCAAAAGGAAGATCACAGAATGAGGAAAAGAAAGAGAACCTGAAGACATTCCTAGACATGCACAATGAAATGCAGGAAACTATTTTGTTCTAGGCGTTGCAGAAAGCTTCCTATGGCAAATATTGAAGCTAATTTTAAAAGCCCTGGATGATTATTGTCCATTTTGTTTCTTTCCCACAGAATCTCATTTTACAAACTTAGAGGGTCTTGGGCCAGCTCCACACCACGCGGGATATAACACTATGAAAGTGGTATATAAGAGGCAGGATCTACACTACTGCTTCGTAGCGGTATTGAAGTGTACTGACAAATGTTGGGGCCCATGACACATATACCACATTCATACCATTTTCATAGGGGGAATCTACACAGTCCTTTGGAACGTTTTAAAAAGTATTTTAAAACGTTCCAAATAGGTGCGTTCTAAAACGTCTTAGGCCACATTACTGAGTACTCACGTTACAGGAGAACAGTCTTCCATCTTTAAAGCGGTGTGTGCGGTCACACGCTGTTCTGCCCTGTCTCTTTCTCTTTCATTTTTCAATGAATTTAGGGCAAGGCATTGTGGGGGTTGTAGTTCAGTTACACACTTCCTTCTTAGTTCCTCTGTCATTCCCTAGCGAGTATAGGGCTAAGAATTGTGGGTGTTGTAGTTCACTGGTCCACTTCCTTTTTCTTCCCCACCAATCAGCTGCTAAGCATTTGGGCACCAGTAAAGGAAGCACTGCCCCCATGAATCCCAAATGGTAAGGAAGGACACATTCTTTTACTTAAAACGATTTATTAAAAGTGAAACCGTTGTATATAACTGAAGTGAGTTTTAAGAAACCTCAGATATACAACGTTATAGGGAGTGTGTCATGTGGCCCAAAGAGTTTTCATAACCCTTATAAAACGTCAACAAACTCGTGTGTAGATAGGCTCATAGTGTTATATCCTGCTTGGTGTAGATGTGTCAATGGGCCCCAACAGTTGTCTGTGCGCTTCAATACCACTATAAAGCAGCCAAGCCAAGCAGGGGCTTGGCTGAATTGAGTGTAGGGCAACATTTGGGCTAAATCGCCAAAGGAAAATAAAGGGGAAAGGGCAAAACGACTCAGAAAGTGGGCTGGAACAATTCAGGAGGAGGGGAATTACAATTCATTAACTTTATTATCCTTTTCCTTATTATCCTTTTAACAGTCTCCCTCTACCCTCCACGGAAATGGCATTTCCAGTACATTTATTTGTTAACTGAAAATTATTACATTTTAAAGTCAAAATTTTAAATTTTAAATTTTTTAAAAGTCACTTTAAATTTTTTACTTTAAAATGTAATAATTTTCAGTTAACAAATAAATGTACTGGAAATGCCATTTCCGTGGAGGGTAGAGGGAGACTTAAAAGTCCACCAATCCCCTGGTCTGATTTCTTTCCTGCCCCTGCTGTGGCTTCTGGTTTGAACAACACTACCAACAAAGCCATTCAATCACAGATCTCACAGTGTCTTGACTAATTTTGCTTTGTTAAGCCTATGAGATACTACACTGAGGCAGCAGTTATAAGATCTACCATAAAGATCTCTTTGCCAGCGCAATGGAATGTCTAGGATACAGACCCAGCTGTGCCACTAAAAGGGAGAGGTGAAGCAGAAGACCATCCTGCTTTGATATTTTGTTCTAAGTCTAAACCATGGCTTGGGCTGATCGATGAAATTTAGGCATCCTTGTCTCTTCTTATAGGATCACACTTGTACTGTCATGGTGCATTTACCAACCAAGCCACTGAAACTTAAGCTAATTCGTAGGATAAAGCAGAAACTTATCTTTCACCTAATTGGGGTCTCTTATACATGGCAAAATGTCTTTCCAGCATGATCATTACTTTTCTCCTTTTCTGTGTGTATTTCTCATCGATGAATAGATTCTTCCTCCTTATGTATGATGGGTTGGATCCAGATTTAGATGCATGAAATGGGGCTGGTGGAAGTTGAATTCACTGGACCCTCCTCCCCACGGCAGCCCCTCTAGACTGCTGAAGGTGCCACACAGAGGGTCAGAGGAGCTTGCTAACTGGGGTTGACTGTAAGGCTCCCTGAAAATTGAGTGGGAGCACCTTCTGCAAGTAGGAGCTTCACTCATGGAAGATATACACATATGGGCATTACAATCATAATGAGTTCTTCCAAAGAATCACCTAATTTTGATTTTCAGCAGCGTCCCTCTTAATTATTATTATTATTATTATTATTATTATTATTATTTGTAACCCGCCTCTCCCTCCGGATTGAGGCGGGGAACAGCAACAATATAAACATAAAAATCACAACAGTTAAAATTTTTAAAAAGCAAGAGAACAATACAACATTAAAAACATCTTAAAATTCATCTGGCTAGGCCTGTCGGAAGAGGACAGTCTTCATGACTCTCTTAAATTCATGAAGACTGTCAATTTGTCTAACCTCCTCCGACAGACCATTCCATAGTCTGGAAGCGATGGAAGAACAGGTCCTCTGGGTAACACTCGCCAGCCTAGTTCTGGCTGGCTTGAGTAAGTTCTTCCCAGAGGACCTAAGTGTGCGGGGCGGATTGTACGGGAGAAGGCGATCCCGCAGGTACCCTGGACCCAAACCATGTAGGGCTTTAAAGGTAATAACCAACACTTTATACTTTGCCCGGAAACTGATTAGCAGCCAATGAAGCGATTTTAAAACTGGTGTGATGTGATCACCCCTAGGTGTACCGGTGACCAACCTGGCTGCCGTATTTTGAACAAGTTGAAGTTTCCAGACTAGGCACAAAGGTAGCCCTATGTACAGCGCATTGCAGAAGTCGAGCCTCAAAGTTACCTGCGAGTGCACTACCATCTTTAGGTCTTCTAACTCTAGGAAGGGGCGCAGCTGGTGTATCAGCCGAATCTGATAGTAGGCACTCATGGCCGTCGCATCAATCTGGGCTGTCATCTGGAGCGACGGATCCAGGAGTACCCCCAAGCTGCGAACACAATCTTTCAGGGGGGATGTAACCCCATCCAGAACTGGTTGACACACCTCCAGACCCAAGTTGGGGCCTTTGACAGCAAGCACCTCCGTCTTGTCTGGATTCAGCTTCAGTTTGTTTTTCCTCATCCAGCCCATTACTGCCTCCAAGCATTCATTCATAGGAGACACACTATCCTCAGCTGACGATGTTGTCGAAGGCATAGAGAAATATATTTGGGTGTCATCAGCATATTGATAGCACCCCACCCCATGCCTCCGGATGATCTCTCCCAGCAGTTTCATGTAAATGTTAAACAGCATTGGGGAAAGGATGGCACCTTGTGGTATACCACAAAGCAGCTCCTTTTTTGAGGAGCAGCTATCCACGAGCATCACCAACTGAAACCTGCCCGAGAGATAGGACCAGAACCACTGAAGCACAGTGCCCCCGATCCCCAATTCCCCCAGGCGCTCCAGAAGGATACCATAGTCGATGGTATCGAAAGCCGCTGAGAGGTCCAGGGGTACCAGCAGGGACACACTCCCCCTGTCGATACTAAGGCGTAGATCATCCACTAAGGTGACCAAAGCGGTCTCAACTCCGTATCCCGCCCTGAAGCCGGCTTGAAATGGGTCTGGAAAATCAGTGTCATCCAAGACTACCTGGAGTTGAAAAGCAACTGCCCTCTCGATCACCTTGCCCAGAAATGGAAGATTTGATACAGGCCTGTAGTTATTAAGGTCCAGGGGATCCAGGGAGGGCTTTTTTAGAAGCGGCCTTACCACCGCCTCTTTTAAACATGATGGAAAGCTCCCCTCCCTGAGAGATGCATTAATGATATGCTGTAGATGTGATCTAACTGCATCTCCTCCCTGGACGACCAGCCAGGAAGGACAGGGGTCGAGAGGGCAAGTCATCTTCCTCACACATCCAAGTACCTTGTCCACATCCTCGGTACTCACTAACTGAAACTGATCAAGTGTAATCCTAATCGCAGAGTTACTGGACACTCCACTGTCAACCTCTGCTATAACAATGGCATCTAAGTCGGCTCTTATCCGAGAGATTTTATCTGAGAAATGATCGTTAAAGGCATCACAGCGAACTGCCGAAGGCTCTAAAATCGGATTCAGGGGAGAAGGAGCCTGAGTTAGACCCCTCACCACCCTGAACAGTTCTGCTGGATGTGAATTCGCAGACGCAATGCGTGCAGAGAAGAAAGCTTTCTTCGCTGCACGTATTGCCACTCCATAGAAACGAAGATGTTCTCTATGTCGTGTCTTGTCAGATATAAGTTGAGTTTTCCGCCATCGGCGCTCCAGTCATCGTCCTTTCCGCTTCAACTCCCTGAGGTCTTCTATATACCAGGGCGCCCTATTAGAAGCGGGCCGGAGAGGACGTTTGGGGGCGATCGTGTCGATAGCCCTAGTTAGGTCTTGATTCCATCTATTGACCAGGGCTTCTACAGGATCGTCGACGATACCAGCCATGGAACCCTCCAAGGCTTTCTGGAATCCAGAAGGATCCATCAGCCTTCGAGGGCGGACCATCTTAATAGGTCCGCCACCCCTGCAGGGACGGGTGGTAGCCGTGATACTAACTCTGACCAGAAAATGGTCTGTCCATGACAATTCGGAGGTATTCAGTACCTCCGCCCACAGATCTGTCTGTTCGGAACTGAAAACAGCATCAAGGGTGTGACCTGCTGAATGTGTGGGTCCAGAGACCAATTGGGATAGGCCCATGGTTGTCATGGATGCCATGAACTCCCGAGCTCCACCTGACAAACCGGCCTCGAATGGGATGTTGAAATCGCCCAGGACCAAGAGCCTGGGCGAATCCAACACCAGCTCCGAGACCAGTTCCGTGAGCTCGGCCAGGGAGTCTGATAGGCAGCGGGGTGGCCGGTACACTAACAGAATCCCTAGTCTATCCCTGGTCTTCAGACTCAGGTACACACACTGGATGTGATTCAGTTGCCGAACAGGATGTCTGGTCAGGTTAAGATGGTTTTTGTAGACCACAGCTACTCCGCCCCCCTGCCCACTTTCCCTCACCTGCTCACTAACACAGTTCCCAGCTGGGAGAGCCTGAGCCCATGTCGGGCCACTGTAATTTCCCAGCCAGGTCTCCGTGAAGCATGCCAGGTCGGCCTCCTCTTCTGTGAGGAACTGGTTGCATTTCTATTGTTCAATAAACTTCTGTGCAAGTTGTTGGTTTTTCTTTCTGTGTGCTTTTGTTAAGTGGTCTTTGGTTGAACTCTGGATAACTTCACTCAAAACTAATAGCAACCTTTTTCCCCCCCTGTGAGCCCTCTGAGTAGAACAGGCCTGCACCTTGTGGAAACTCCCTCTTCTCATGGAAGGCAAATCCTGGATTCAAAACTATCATACAAAGCTATCATTGTAAACCTCCTTCTTAAAATGTAGTTCAGGGAATTTATATGTTTAGATTGAACTCAATAACTCTATCTTCTCACAGGGTGCAGCCAAACAATCACCATAACACTTCATTTTTTAATGTATGTATTTTGGCCTGGCCCTGAGGGCATGCACACATTCGGAAATCTTCTTTAGTTCTTAGTAAGACCATCCATTAAGGATTCAGTAGGAGGCACTTTGCAACTCTACAAGGTTTTGGCCGGGGCGGTTTTTCAGATTATAAAGACAGAATGCAATCGTGTGTAGCAAAGAAAGTATATCCTTATTGTGAAGCTGACATAACATTGCTTCTGCAATGAACTCCTTTCTCTAGAAATGTGTTCTTTCCACTTTAAATCACTTCTCATTACAAATGTCAAATTCTGCACTTTATTAAAAGTAGATTGCATTTATATCCTCTTCATTTTGATCTCTAAAGCAGACAATGCAACAGAGGCACCAGCAATATCAACAACCACAACGGTTGAAATTCGGAAGAGCAGCATCCTGACAACTGAAATCACCTCTAAAGTGGAAAAGCCTCCCACCATAGCCCCTAGCAGCAACGCGTGCGCCCTGGGAGAGACAGAGGAAGAGAAGGCCAAACGGCTGCTTTACTGTTCACTATGCAAGGTTGCTGTCAACTCCGCCTCACAGTTGGAGGCGCACAACAGTGGTGAGATATAGCAGTTTCTTTCCTGACTAAAGAGCCCTGCAATTATCTTCCCTTGAATAGATTAGATTGCTTGCAGCAGGGGGAAAAAGGTGGCAGAAAACCAGCCATTACATGGAATTCATTAACTATTAAAGCATGCAAATGACAAGGGGGGGAGTCCTTCATAAAAGAGGAAAGGAGAACTTCTCTTTCATGCAAGCAATCCGATTCCTCAAATTTCAATTTTTATGGTTCCAAATATTGCACTATAGAGGGGTGTGAGTGCTTATGCTTTCTCACCCTAGTTTGCATACTTCCATTTATTCCCACTAGCAAACTGAATTGCTAATTGGCATTGTTGGATATATAAGGAAAAGCAGCAGCTAGTATGGATGGTCTCAAAGAGTTAGGCAGTTTTCATAAGTGACAGTGAAATTGCTTTTTGCGTTTTGCATTTCCCACATTGGAAAAGCAAATGAAAACATTAATTGGCTAAAATATATATTTGATTTAAAAATGGCTATTTTCCATTTATTATTCAACATTAACAGCATTCACCAAGTGACATATCCCAGACTAAATGTTTTCTGTGTCACTTTTAAAAACAAATTCTGAAGAGAGCTCACGAGCCATTTAACTGTACACGTTCCATAACGAAAGGTAAGATACCCTATGTCTAAAACGAAATTGGCAAATGCTCTCCAAATTTCCTTTAAAAACTCTTAGAAAGGATGTGCCACAGTATTCCAAACCAAGGTTTCCCCTTCTATTGTAGGGTGACCAGATAAAATCCAGGTCAGGGCTCATGTAATTTTAACAGTTGTAAAGAAAAGGGAATTTCAGCCAGTGTCATTTGTATGCAATTAGTTCCTGGTGAAATTTCCTCTTCATCACAACTGTTAAAGTTGCAGACACTATACTGGAGTGACCATATACAAAAGAAGGCAGGGCCCCTGCAACTTTAACAGTTGTGATGAAGAGGGAATTCCACCAGGAACTAATTGCATACAAATGACACTGGCTGAAATCCCCTTTTCTCTACAACTGTTAAAGTTACATGAGCCCTGACCTGGATTTTATCTGGTCAGCCTGTTCTATTGCTCAATCTGCCTTGTACTTGAAGAGTTCCTCCCTCTACTTATTGATTTGTAATCTAACCCAAACGTCTTGATGAAACCAATACACAGTGTGTAAAATATTGTCCATTGTTTTGTTTTTGAGGTATTATCATTTGGATTATTTTAAAGCCTTCAGTTTCAGTAACAAAACTAAAATAGCCATAATCCAATTCAGTGTAGAACTCCCTGAATTTACATGTATTCCATCAAATTATTTTGCTTAATCCAAATATTTAAGCCAATAATAAAGTGTAACTAGCAAATGTTGATATTTCTCTGTATATTTGAATCTACTGTGTTTGTTCAATCATTCTCTAAACGTGTAATCCAAAACCATATTTTTATTGGAAAATTGTGCCATTTTCTAAATTTAGAATGGATATTAAAACGTCTCACGATATATGCGTCCAATCCACCTTTCTCCGTGGTCATGTTGACTTACATTGTTGCACTATAATCATCATGAAGCAAACAGCATCTAGTGAATCAATATTTTTAATAGAAAAAGTGCACTGCTCATATCAATATGCCCAGCAACATGGTTATCGCTTCTAATTCCAACAAAAATCCTTTGATTTCCATAGTTTTGTGGATGCGTACAGGTCCAAAATGATTCAATAATAAGAAAAATGTTTATATATGTATATTTATAATCATCATCAACAGTATTGTATCCTTTCCAGCATTTGCTGTATGCAGGGGTGTGGGTGTGCCTGCACGCACATGTGTATTCAGTTATCAAATATCAACAACTCATACTTTTAAAATAATGTTCCATATATCCTATGGACGTAGGATGGGAAGTGTCCAAGGCAGAAGAACTACAATATCCAAGCCCTGCTGGGCTCACGCTGGCCAGGGTGGGAGGTGTGGAGATTGGCATTTTCCCTTTTCACTACACCTACTCCAAGGTTGGCATAGTTTCTTTCCCATTTTGGTGGCATGCTGAGGGGATGAAAGAGCTTTGGATCCTATGGATCCAAAGTTTTCCTCAATCTGCTCCAACATGCCTTTTTTTTCTTTGGATCACCATTGGACCACTGATGGTGGAGGGGCAATGGTGGCAGAGGTTTCCACCGCTGCAACAGGGAGACCTCCAGAAGTGATTCTCCTCTCCATCCACAGAAAAGGAGGTCTGCAAAATGCTATGGCCCCTGGGATACCCCCAATGCAATATGAGGGCTAACATAAATTAAAGGGACTTTTAATGTACTGCCACTAGTATTAACTGGTGCATACAGCAGCTTTTCAGAGGAATCCTATCGCAGCTGCTATACTACTATTGGTATTGTGCTAGAGATCCCTTACGCTAGTGCAATGTTATTTATGTTAGTGGTCATGTCACATTGGATACTGCCCAATAGAACTGGGCAGTAAAAATAAGAATAGACAGCAGTTTTATACCACCTATTAGCAATACATTCACTGTATGCAGAAAAAAGTTAACATACAAGATAAATCAAGTGGGCCTGTCCATACCATAACTCATATTCTATGTGAAATATCTTGTTCTAAAAGTAGATTTCATTTTTTTGAACATTTTGTTACAGTTCCTTGACCAAGTTCAATAATAATAATAATAATAATAATTATTATTATTATTATTTATAACCCGCCTCTCCCTACGGATCGAGGCGGGGAACACAATGCAAATACAAGCATGTCAAAGTTAAAAATTTTAAAAACAAAAGAAACACATCATTAAAACATTTAAAATTCATCCGGATAGGCCTGCCGGAAGAGAACAGTCTTCATGACTCTCTTGAATTCATGAAGACTGCCAATTTGTCTAACCTCCTCCGGCAGACCATTCCATAGTCTGGGAGCCATAGAAGAGAAGGTCCTCTGGGTAACGCTCGCCAGCCTAGTTCTGCCTAGCTTGAGTATGTTCTTCCCAGAGGACCTAAGTGTGCGGGGCGGATTGTACGGGAGAAGGCGATCCCGTAGGTAGCCTGGGCCCAAACCATGTTGGGCTTTAAAAGTAATAACCAACACTTTATACTTTGCCCGGAAACTGATCGGCAGCCAGTGAAGTGATTTTAAAACTGGTGTAATGTGGTCACCCCTAGGTGTACCGGTGACCAACCTGGCTGCCATATTTTGAACTAGTTGAAGTTTCAGGACTAGGCACAAAGGTAGCCCTATGTACAGCGCATTGCAGAAGTCGAGCCTCGAAGTTACCAGCGCGTGCACTACCGTCTTTAAGTCTTCCAACTCTAGGAAGGGGCGCAGCTGGCGTATCAGCCGAAGCTGATAGTAGGCACTCCTGGCCGTCGCATCAAACGGAGCTGTCATCTGGAGCGACGGCCAAGCTGCGAACACAGTCTTTCAGGGGGGGTGTAACCCCATCCAGAACTGGTTGACACACCTCCAAACCCAGGTTGGGGCCTTTGACAGCAAGCACCTCCGTCTTGTCTGGATTCAGCTTCAGTTTGTTTTTCCTCATCCAGCCCATTACCGCCTCCAAACATTTGTTCAGAGGAGACACACTATCCTTAGCTGACGAAGTTGTTGAAGGCATAGAGAAATATATTTGGGTGTCATCAGCATATTGATAGCACCCCGCCCCATGCCTCCGGATGATCTCTCCCAGCGGTTTCATGTAAATGTTAAACAGCATTGGGGAAAGGATGGCACCTTGTGGTACACCACATAGCAACTCCTTTTTTGAGGAGCAGCTATCCCCAAGCATCACCATCTGGAACATGCCCAAGAGATAGGTTCGGAACCACTGAAGCACAGTGCCCCCGATTCCCAATTCCCTCAGGCGCTCCAGAAGGATACCATGGTCGATGGTATTGAAAGCCGCTGAGAGGTCCAGGAGTACCAGCAGGGACACACTCTCCATGTCGATACTAAGGTGTAGATCATCTACTAAGGCGACCAAAGCGGTCTCAACTCCGTATCCTGCTCTGAAGCCGGTTTGAAATGGGTCTAGAAAATCAGTGTCATCCCAGACTGCCTGGAGTTGAAAAGCAACCGCTCTCTCGATCACTTTGCCCAAAAATGGAAGATTTGATATTGGCCTGTAGTTATTAAGGTCCAGGGGATCCAGGGAGGGCTTTTTTAGAAGCGGCCTTACCACCGCCTCTTTTAAACATGATGGAAAGCTCCCCTCCCTGAGAGATGCATTAATAATATGTTGTAGATGTGATCTAATTGCATCTCCTCCCTGGACGACCAGCCAGGAAGGACGGGTCGAGAGGGCAAGTCGTCTTCCTCACACATCCAAGTACCTTGTCCACATCCTCGGTACTCACCAACTGAAACTGATCAAGTGTAATCCTACTCGCGGAGTCATTGGACACTCCACTGTCAGCCTCTGCTATAACAATGGCATCTAAGTCGGCTCTTATCCGAGAGATTTTATCTGAGAAATGATCGTTAAAAGCATCACAGCGAACTACCGAAGGCTCTAAAATCGGATTCAGGGGAGAAGGAGCCTGAGTTAGACCCCTCACCACCCTGAACAGTTCTGCTGGATGTGAATTCGCAGACGCAATGCATGCAGAGAAGAAAGCTTTCTTCGCTGCACGTATTGCCACTCCATAGAAACGAAGATGTTCTCTATGTCGTGTCTTGTCGGATATAAGTCGAGTTTTCCGCCATCGGCGCTCCAGTCGTCGTCCTTTCCGCTTTAACTCCCTGAGGTCTTCTGTATACCAGGGCGCCCTATTAGAAGCGGGCCGGAGAGGACGTTTGGGGGCGATCGTGTCGATAGCCCTAGTTAGGTCTTGATTCCATCTATTGACCAGGGCTTCTACAGGATCGTCGACGATACCAGCCATGGAACCCTCCAAGGCTTTCTGGAATCCAGAAGGATCCATCAGCCTTCGAGGGCGGACCATCTTAATAGGTCCGCCACCCCTGCAGGGACGGGTGGTAGCCGTGATACTAACCCTGACCAGAAAATGGTCTGTCCATGACAATTTGGAGGTATTCAATGTCATGAGGAATTATAATGCTTGCCTTCATAGGACCATGCCCCATTTAGCTGGATATTTTCTAATGCTAGTATTAAAGTCGTTATTTTGGCAACTATGCGAATACTAGGGATGTGCACTGGATCGGACCCGATCCACGATCCGAGTCCGGTCCAGTGGGAAATCGGATAAATTATCCGATTTCCGATCCCGCAGCTGGATCGGCCGATCCAATCCGAACCGGTCCGAAAAAGCTCCGAACCGGTTCGGCGGATCGGCGGGCGCCCACTGGCGCCCACCGCCGCTTCCATTGGCGGGCGCCAGCGGGCGCCCGCCGATGAAAGTGGACAGCGGGGGGGGGAGGAGGGGGGCACTTACCTTCTCGGCCCGGTGGCTCCCGTCCGGCGCCGGCGCCTACTACTCCCAGCAGGCTCCGCGGCCTGCTCTAGGATGGCGCGCCGGGTGATGTCATCACCCGGCGCGCTACTCTAGAGCAGGCCGCGGAGCCTGCTGGAAGTAGTAGGCGCCGGCGCCGGACGGGAGCCGCCAGGCCGGAAAGGTAAGGAGGGGGTGCGTGGAGGGGAGGAGGGGGCGCGCGGAGGGGGGAGGGGGGAGGGGGGCCCTTACCTGCCCGGCCCGGCGGCTCCCGTCCGGCGCCGGCGCCTACTACTACCAGCAGGCTCCGCGGCCTGCTCCAGGGTGGCGCGCCGGGTGATGTCATCACCCGGCGCGCTACTCGAGAGTAGGCCGCGGAGCCCGCTGGTAGTAGCCGCCGGCGCCGGACGGGCCGAGAAGGTAAGTGGCGGGGAAGGGGGCTTACCCCCCCCCCCGGAGCCGTCCGCTTCTATCCGCTGGCGCCCGCGGGCGCCAGCGGATGGAAGCAGGCGGCCCCAGGGGAGGTAGGGAGCGCGGGGGAGGGGGTTTACCTGCCGGGGCCGTCCACAGCGGACGGCCCCGGGGGGGGAGGGAGTTAGGCCCCCCCTTACCCACCCGCCGCCATTTTTTCCTCATAGACTTGCATTGCAATGCAAGTCTATGGGGAAAAAAATGGCGGCCGATCCAAAAATGTACGATTTTTGGGTCGGGATCGGACTCGATCCGGTCCGGGGGGCCTCCGATTTTGTCCGAACCGGTCCGGGACAAAATTGGAGGTCCCGATCCGGGTCCCGATCCGATCTGGGGGGTCCGTGCACACCCCTAGCGAATACCATGTTGCTGTCAAATTTTTGGGTTGTGTTTCATGGCATTTTTTAAAAAATTATTGTCTGGAATCTGATGTGCTTTGCTTTTATGGTTTTAAGTATTTTTAGAATCTGTTTTAAGGCATATTCCTACGCATGTTTAAACATAAAACAGTCCTACAACTCCCATCGTTTCCCAGCAAGCATTCATTTTTAATGCTCTTAATTTTTTTAATATGTCCTGTTTCTCATGGCTTAGTGAATGCTAAGTAATGGGCAAGCAATGTAAAGGATCATCAGTGCCAATTGTATGCCTAGCTCACACTTACTTACAGGATAGGTGGGGACTCGCTTCTCAATCTGATTGTTAGCTGCAGACTAAGAGACCAGAAAAAGAAAACTGTTTGAGATTTGGAGCTTGCTAAAATGTTTCCTACAGATTTCCAACTGGCAGACGAGTCTTTGGGGATTTCAGAAGGCTGACGTTGCTTTGGATTCATACTGATTCTGTTCGCTTACTTAGGCTGACCATATGAAAAGGAGGACAGGGCTCATGTAACTTTAACTGTTGTAGAGAAAAGGGAAATTCAGCCAATGTCATTTGTATGCAGTTAGTTCCTGGTGAAATTCCCTCTTCATCACAACAGTTAAAAGTTGCAGGGGCCCTGCCTTCTTTTGTATCTGGTCACTCTAGTATAGTGCCTGCAACTTTAGCTGTTGTGATGAAGAAGGAATTTCACCAGGAACTAATTGCATACAAATGACACTGGCTGAAATTCCCCTTTCTCTACAACTGTTAAAGTTACATAAGCCCTGTCCTCCTTTTCATATGGTCAGCCTAGCTTATTTCTTAACCCCAATAATATATTTCGAAAATACATTTGTATATGAAAAGACCATGGCAAACACTGTCTGTCTTTCCTCTTCAAAAAGGAAACTGACAGTGTAAAGGTACCCTGGATTGCCAGGAACTTTCTGCCTTTGAAGGAACAGGGACTTGAAACGATACCATTCGAGCTGATGCTCCTTGTTGAAGTCTCTGAGTGCAATCCACCGGGATTTCCCCCCCAGTGAAACAGCCATAGAAACAAAAGGATCTTAGAAAAGGACAACTGTGCTGTTGTGTTGTTTCATTTCCATGGCCCTGCGCAGCCAAAGTTTCCTTTGAAAGGACCCTTTGAGAGACTGCCCATTATTTTCTGCAGCTGCAGCAAGATTTCAACTCTCTGCTAATAAGCTGATCTGAAAAGTGTGGCAATCACTCATACCAACACCTTAAACGGCTATCATGGTTTTATCTTTCAGTGGCAGCAAATGTTTCATTAACAGCAGGCGGCCATAAAAATAAGACATCCACTTAACTTCACCTCAGGCCTCCCTTACCCTGTCACTACATATTGATGGCAGCCCGTGTCAGTACATCATTTAATAATCAGGTGTGAGGTAATGAAATATTATGGATTACTTCGTTATTATCACAGTAACATGGAGAATACAGACTAATGTTTATGATGCCACGTGGGAGAAAACCTGATATATGTCTAGAGAGATGGATTAATATGCACAACTTGCTGAAATTGTTTTTTTTCTTTCCCATGTCTAATTTCTCCAGGCACAAAGCACAAAACTATGCTAGAAGCTCGAAACGGGAGTGGAACCATCAAAGCCTTTCCCAGGGCAGGCGTCAAAGGGAAAGGACCCGTTAATAAAGGAAATACAGGACTTCAGAACAAAACATTTCACTGTGAAATTTGCGATGTGCATGTAAACTCTGAGACACAACTTAAACAGGTACTTCACTCTAGAGGCACATGTGTTTCATAGCTCCTGATTTCCAGAAGCCTGAGGCTTGGTTCCCACACCATGCTAGCCCCCAAACATGAGGAGTGTATGGGGCCACTGATAACATTTGTGCCATGTGTCTAAGAACCATTTGTAAAAACTGCTACATTCGGATTGCTCTGTAATTTCTGAGGCAGTGCTGCGGCTCCAGAAAGTTGTTTCACTATCACAGAAGTAACAGTATTTGCACATTTAGAGTGATACGTGTGGCATACCTGCTTGAGTGCAGGCTTACTGTGGGGTTCAGCAATGGCTCCATTTGCTCTTGAGGTAATTGTGTTGGTGTGAAGCAGGCCTTCTGATGCTATGATTTTTCATCTACACCCTTCATGTTACTTTTGGTTTGGTTTGGTTTTGGTACATGTAGGGTGACCAGATAAAATCCAGGTCAGGGCTCATGTAACTTTAACAGTTGTAGAGCAAAGGGAATTTCAGCCAGTGTCATTTGTATGCAATTAGTTCCTGGTGATATTCCCTCTTCATCACAACAGTTAAAGTTTCAGGGGCCCTGCCTTCTTTTGTATATGGTCACTCTAGTATAGTGCATGCACCTTTAACTGTTGTGATGAAGAGGGAATTTCACCAGGAACTAATTGCATACAATTGACACTGGCTGAAATTCCCTTTTCTCTACAACTGTTAAAGTTACATGAGCCCTGACCTGGATTTTATCTGGTCAGCCTAGGTACATGTCCCCATCCTGCTGAAGCACATTTTCTCAAAACTGCTGTATGTAGAAAATTGCTCAAAGTTACATGCTTTGAGAACACCATAATGCACCTTGCGGCTTGCATTCTACCATTTTATTTGTTGTGCAGTACTGTGGATGCAACTATGTGGGGGCATGAAGAGGTGTGTACTTTCTG
This sequence comes from Anniella stebbinsi, assembly GCA_029215795.1. Taxonomy (NCBI): domain Eukaryota; kingdom Metazoa; phylum Chordata; class Lepidosauria; order Squamata; family Anniellidae; genus Anniella; species Anniella stebbinsi. Next base: position 189,569,842 of record JARDYH010000002.1, read on the forward strand.
AATAATTGTGTCTGAGGAATGTGGGTTGTTCTCATAAATTGATCATCTCAGAGAAGAAATGCCTCCAAATTGGGCTCAGTAGTCCAAACTATTCCCCTCAAAAACTGGAAATCTCCTAATGACATTCTCAGGAGCAAAATGGAGTTTCTGAATGTCCTTGGAATTTCCTACACTGCTTCACAGCTCACTTCATCTTCATTTATTTAGGCAGTGGCAGCTACAGTGATGGCAGCAGAGCAGGAGATGTGGAAGTCTGAAACACTTTATCCCTTTCTGGTACTGAAACATTAGGTGGCCAGGGCCTTAGGACATGTAATTTTGCATGGGTTAAACCCAATGGTATGCTAGCGAAAGTCTGCTGACACAACAGAACTTTCTCCCTAGTGCCTCATGTGCCACCTGAAAATCTGCTTGAGAAGGTTTCCCATCCCCCTGGGACAGATTTGGAGGGCCTGCAGGGGATCACCCCATCCCGGTTCTGCTGCTGGAAGCAGTTCCGTGAGCAGAATGACACCATTAGATCCAACCCAATAGCTCCAGCATCTTTTGCACAGGGGATCTCCATGTTCCAAGTGCCAGAGCATTATGAGGAAGGAGGGATGAGGACTTCTCAAGCCAGATCGCCTCTCCCAGGTGCTATTGCTGCAGCCAATGCCACCAGGCCGAATCAACTGGAAGAGAGCAGTGAAACAGGGCTGAAGAATTTTTCTCTGGCTCATCTTATCCTCTGAACCAGAAAAGAATTCAAGCAATGGAGATGTCTCTCAGTTCAGAATGTAGCTGAGCATTATGAGCTAGGCAGATTAGTACTCCGAACTGCTCCATTCCAGAATTTTGATAGCTTCACTAAAAACAAAAACAAAATTAAAAAACCACGTTCCTGATGCAACCTACTATGGACAGACTGCCAGTCCCTGTGTATGTTTGCCCAATTGCCCATGTGGCAGGTCACTTCAGACAAATGGCTTAGTCCATGGAGGCAGCTGCCAAGTGGAGCAATAGAAAGAAGCATCCACATGGCGCCTGGTCAAAAGGCGCCAGCTTTCTAAGCATGAAATGCCTCCAACAAAGCTTCCAAATTGTGGGTTTGTGTGGTTGTGAACCAGCAGGATGCTCCTCCGCAGGAGGAGCTGCAGCAAGGCAAATTGATGGCCATATGGAGACCGCTGCCAAAGGGAGCAATTTAAGGCAGCTGCCAGACAGCCACTTATTCACGTGGATGGGCTCTGACAAAACCGATAGATGAAACCAAGGCAGTTCACAGCCCAGTCCATAAGTGCTTGTGGTGGGAAGAATGAATTGTCTCACCTAGGGTGATTGGATGCAAAGGGGCACAGGGCCCTGGTGACTAAATTTGAACAGATGGGTAAAAGGGGGAACATAAGCAGGCTCAGCTGGGAGAATGGGAAGAGACCATTACTTGTTGAAACATCCTCTTTTACACCACAGTTAAAGGTACAAGATCTCTGTGTGTCATTGCCTATAGACATCCTAGGAATATTAACACAGCTTAGGAGCTATAGCTTTATTTCCTTATTTATTACATTTCTACCCTGCTTAGGGTGGTGTTATTTTTGCCCTCACAAAAGGCTTACAAAACTAGTTATGGAAGGGATTGCCTCTCTTTGTATGCATTGGCCCAAGTATTACAATCTGCCAAGGGGGCTTTCCTCTTTGTTACACTTTTGGGAGCGGAGGGACTCCTTGGCTCTGCCACCCCAGTTATGGAAAGCTTCTCTTTAATTTGGTGCCAAATTAAAGCCTGGCTATTTACCCAAGTGTTTGGGTCTCAGTGAACATAGTTTGGTTCTGTTCTACCACTGCTGCTTATATATTGTGGGTTGTGGATTACTGTTTTATGTTTTGTTGTGATTGTTGAATTGTTTTTATTGATGTTATCATGTTTATTGATATGGGATGGGTTAAAATATTGTAATAAATTAAATAAACAAATAGGTCAATTAGGATTAAATCATTACAGTGCAATAAGGGTCCCATCCTATGCATGCTTAGACAGAAAAAAGTTGGACGATTCTCAGTATGTCCCAGCCACCATGGCTGGCATGAAGGATTCATAGGATGGAGCTTGCAAAGGATGGCACCCTGAAGTTCAAAATGAGCCACACAAGTGCATCATATTCAAATCAGGTGAGCTCTTTGGAAGAAGAGGTTTACATGCAATTCCCCAGATGGTCTCTCATTCAGGCAGTTTACAGAAGTAAACCTGGTTAACTTAAGTAGAATGCATCATATGCTTTCATCTTTACTAAAGATAACTCCCCTCACCGATATGATGTATGTATTAGAAAAAAGAAATCTCTTCTTTTTATAAATATATGACTGTGAAAATGCAATAGATTTATTGTTGTGAATAGTAAGTGTGGTATTGTAACAGGTCAAACCAACTGTGTTAGTTATGGTGGCCAGAAATGCTCAGTGTTGAAGACAACTGAAGGCATATTATTTGTATCTTCAGAATCATAATTTTAAAAACTTGCTTTCAAACAGCACATAAGCAGTAGAAGGCACAAAGACAGAGCTGCTGGGAAGCCCCCCAAACCCAAATACAGTCCCTACAACAAACTCCAGAAGGGAACACACCCACTTGGGGTAAGGAAATGGCTATTCCAAGTAGCATGTTTTTGATTATATTGTTGGAAATATAATAGAAGAATGGTTCAGTTGTGTCCTGGCAAGCACAATATTTCCTATGGCTGGGTGTGAGAACAATTCTGGCTAAGTTGCTTGGCAGAGTTGTCATGGCACCCACTTCCATCACCCTTCCCTTATACATCCCCAGGTAAAAAAAACAGAAATCCTTACCTTGGAGAGGGGGCATTCCTGGGTGGAAGAGAGAGCTTGCATACAGACGGGAAAGGTCCAGGATGGCTCTCCTTGGTTGCAAATGTTGCATGTAGTATTATCTGCAGCTAGGGATCATGGGTCTATGATCACCACAATCCTAGGCTATAAATGCTTGCCACAGGCCAAGAGAAACCCTGGGACATCTCCTGCCTGAAAAGAAGCCACCTGTTCCCCTATTCCCCCAAGATAAAGGTTCTGCTTGTGGAATGGGGAGATTAACTGGGAAAGGGAAGCAGCAGCTTAACCGTGCTGTTCAAGTGTCCAACCAAATGCTCGATCCTTCTGTCGAGGTTGGTCAGGTTGTTTGATTAGAACCCTAAAAAAGCCCAGTTAATTTTCAGGATGAGCTGCAGGAAACTCATCCATCGCTTATGTGGCTAGTGCAAGAAAAAGAGAGCGAAAGAGAGAGCCAGGATGGATCAGCACCCAGGGTGTTGACTTTGGATGTGAGAACTCCAAGTTCTGTTCAGCTGTGGGGCTAACCGTGAAATCCCGTGCATGTCTACACAAAATGAAGAACACTGAAATCAATGGGGCCTACTGCCAGGAAAGTGGTTGTAGGACAGCAGCTTCAGTGAATCTGGGCTCATCTACATTTATGAGCCTTCCAAGATGGGGGTGGGTCTCATGTTTTCCGGCTTCTGGGATCTTCCCCCAGCATCCAAACGCCAGCGTGACATCCCAGAAGAAAAGAGGGATTTTGGGGGTGACAGAGTAACTGGTCACACAGTTACGCAGCCCTGATCCTCCAAAAACGTAAGCAAAATAACAACAACCTTAAAGCAAAAGCACCGGCAGCCATCCTGGGGATGGCGAAATTGCTCCCCCCACCCCCAATGGGCACGGAGTTTCCCTGTGCAGCTCCATGCCTGTTTAAAGAGCCCTGCTACTCGTGGGGAAGACAGAGGATCCGGGAGCACGGGCCACACCGCCCGCAGTCCTCGGGGTTGTCCCGGGACCGTGGGAGAAACCAGGATAAAAGTAGTCCATCTTATCCTGGGGAAAGTCCCTGGTTGACCCCTGATCCCCAGTGCATCATGTGGATGCATAGGGACGACCTCGAGCTGACCCCGGGATAAATGGATGGTGTAGACATAGCCTCTGCTACTGTCTCTCCACCTCATATATCTTGTTATAAGGTTACAACTAATAAGCTGCTTGTAAGAAGGGTGAAATCAAAATCGAATGAATAAGGAGACAATGGGTTTAGGATCATAAAACTGGGCTAGTACAAGTAGGCTTCTCTGCCCCCTCTTCCTCATAGGACCTCCCCCATCTCCCTGAAAGACAGTGACGAGACACTGCTGAATTGGGTGTGCTGAGGTGATCAGAGTGGGGCCCTTCTGTCAATGCAAGGGAGATCCTGAATCCAACCCAATGTAAATAATGATAACCAATGAAACAGGAGATTGCTCTAGTACACAACAGAACAAATGACAGGAATAGGGCATGTTTTTTTTTTAAAAAAAATTGACTATGGAAATTTTGTAGCATCTGAAAACTTTCCAATGTAAAAAAGCAAAGAAACAGACCTTTCTCAACAAAATGTCATACACCATTTTGCCTAGTGCAAAATAATTTTATACTACTACTTTTTATTATCTGAGTATGTAAATGTAAATTATTGCTTCCACTCTACCATATATATATATATATATATATATATATATATATATATTGTCCTTTAAAACCTTTGACCCATCTTTCTGCCTGGAACGTCACTCGTGTATTTTATGCATTATCGAAAAAACACTCTCTTGAGTGGGGATGATCAGAACAAATCACACTTTTTGTTGCTTTTTTCCCTTCTCCCGCAGGTAAAACTAGTATTTTCAAAGGAACCCTCCAAGCCAATGGCTCCACAGATCCTCCCAAACCCGCTTGCGGCAGCTGCTGCAGCTGCTGCTGTGGCTGTAAATGCCCCTTTTAGTCTTCGAACAGCCCCACCAGCCACCCTCTTTCAGACTTCTGCACTTCCTCCGGCACTTCTCCGACCGGCCCCGGGGCCTATACGGACCACCCACACGCCCGTCCTCTTTGCTCCATACTGAACTTCACCAAGGAAACGACTTGTACTGCAATAATTTTTCAGAGCAAAAGCAAAACCAGAACAATGAACTATGCAGTGTTAATTTATAGTTTAACGTAAAAATAAAATTATAAATAAATATATATATAAATATATAAATATAAATGAAGAGCTAGGACTTTTGATAGAGACCTGAACAAATTCTAAAGAGGGGAAAGAGGCAGTATTTTCTCCAAATGGGTATTCTTCTTGAATACTGACCATTTTAGAAGTGATCCTGCAACAACTGATTCACAGTGTGTGTATGATATATATACACACACACAAAATATATGAAGTCAGCTTTCTCGCACATATCTCCCCTGCAATGTTTTTCCTGCTTATCAAACAACTGAACATAATTGTCTAAAGGGCATTAACTAGTTCCAATGTACATAAAACACTTAATTCTGTAGAATAAAAGGAAAAGAAAAAAACAGAAACACTGTGAATAGTAGTACTCTTAACAATGCTCCTGCCAAGTCAGCACTTCCTGGGTATTTATCTGAGTAAAAGTAGATACAATAGATGTCTTGTTAAATGCAGTATTGTGTCTCTATGTATGCCACCAGGTTCATAAACGGAGAAGTCGTAAAAGCATCGTCTCGCTTTGGTAAGTTGCCACAATGATCACAAGCCTAGCTAGCAATCGGAAACGGCAATCCTATGTACATTTACCCAGAAATAAGGCCCACTGAACATTGTGGATTCCCACTTCAGATTAAATGTGTGTAGGATTGTCATGTTAGCCTCGATCTTGTATTTATTTTTTTCCCCAGTCACATTCAGACGAGAAAGTAAGAGATTATGATTTCAGTGCATGCGTTGAAGGAGCTGCACTGGAACCGAAATCCAGAATACACGTGGCAAGGCTTCTTAATTTTTTCCCAGTGGTAGCCCCTCCACCCTGTCCTGGTTGCCACATTGCAAGCTGCTCTTAAAATTTCCCTGTACTTTAAATGTATATTCTAGCATCATTTAAAAAAGGCTGGGGACTTCTTGTACAGGAAATTAGAAAATGTTCTCATGCACATGTATTTTCTTGCATACTTGTCTGGATTTGGGCCAGAATAGGACCATGATAATGACTACTGAAAATATCCAGTGTGTGTGAATTGCAAGGTGTTAATTACAGACTTTGACCCTAGTTGCACTGCTAACTTCCATTGGTGTTGCCAATCAGCAGCATCTGGTAAGGTGATGGACAGAAGCAATCGGTCCTGGCTTTGCAGCCAAGTGGGAGAGAAATCCTGTGCCCTTAGGAGGAGGTGTTATGTGGCAGTGTGGAGGAAGGGGGCAGCTAAATCATCATAATGTTATCCGCCAGTCAGCAGCAATGCACCTACTCACTGACCTTTGCCTCCATCATACAATGGTCACCAGTCAGGGCGTGGGACCTGCCATTTTCCCCTGGTCACTTGTCAGTAGCGATATGCAGATTTTGTAAAATCTGTTCTGTCTGTGTTTCGTGGATTGTCAGGTGCCTTTCATTCCATTGTCCGCTCATTGATGGAATCTGATTTTTTCCAATTTCCCAAATTTGCGCAAATTCACACTTGCGGAAATGTGCAAGTCCCCCACCCCCACCCCAAAATGTGCATTCTCATGCTTTAGCCTATGGTGGAAATGCCAGTATTTTTTAAAAAAATTACATATTTTTTTACAACTAAGTTTCCATAAAATTCCAGAAAGTAATACAAACAAAAACAAAACAATAGTCTGCAAGTCCACAGAATCCGTGCGACTCAGGAAAAGTCAGTCCACTGCAGAATCCATGAGTCAAATTCATAGAATTCATTTGATTCTGTTACGGAGTTTTCTGACATCCCTACCTGTCAAGTGGTGGCAGCCAGTTCCTTTTTTGTCAACTTCCACCAGTTTTTATGCCACTTGAATGTCATGGCTTTCCTCCAAGGTTTCTAGGAATATTGTTTGGTGAGGTGCTGAGAATTTTCTCTTAAGAATCCCTAGTTATTCTCTAACAGAACTTTAGGTTTTGTGGGGAAGAGAAAATTCCTTTTAAATGACTTTAAGCCTGTAGAGTGGATAACTTCTACCTGATGTGATAGGAAATATACTATATATTCCAGCAGCTAGTGCTAAGATATATCTCTTAGACACCAAGAAACCCTAGTCTTGGGCCTAATCCACACCAAGCAGGCTATTGCACTATGAAGTTGTGTCTTATGAGAGAGCCACACCACCTTTGTGTGGAAACCCTTGAACTGTAAACCCTGCATCTGGCCTGTATGTAATAACCTCTTAAAGACTGATGTTCACTGTGAGGCTTCTAAAATGAAGTACTGGAGAACTATAGAATTATATTGTATATACACAAGAGTTAAAATAACTTATGCAGAGAAAAATATATAAAATAACTATATATAGCCATTCAGTTTTAGATATGGGTCATGGCAACAAACAGCAGAGAGGATGGAAGAGAACCGACATGTTCTGAATCTCTGATGTTTGCTGCTGACATTTCCCAGAGAGAGTTGAAAAGGATATTCTCCTAAAATGAGGTGGTCTGCTCAGCCAGATTCAGCCATACTGATATGCAGCTGCGATGCCTGCAAATAGATTTTAGCTACAAAAACGAAAGTATATTTTCAGTCAAGTGGGGAGCAGTAGTTTAAAAGTTATTCATAAAATGCTAGTGATGCAAAATGTTGGCCATAGATTTGCTACATTCACTTTTTTTTTTTTTAAGAAAATTATATTGGCATTTTGGGATTATTATGCTTAAGAGTATATTTACCAAGGGTTTTCATTGATACTTTTTGTTTGGTTTTTAAGAAAAAGCTATATCCATTTAAAGTTTTTAAGTGTGTGTCTGCGTCTGCATGCGCACATCCGTATAAATAATGCTACAATAAATGCAGGGAGAAGGGGGGATGACCCTGTGGAAGATGCTTTGAAAGGATGTTGGCCAGGGAGATGGTTCTCACCAATCTACCTTTCCCTCTGCAGCCCACCCCCACCCCGCATGCACACACCAACTCACACACTGTTATGGAGGGTCTCCCATCCCTCTGGAGCAGGTTTTCTTCAGGCATAGGAACTGCAGGAGAAAGGAGGAGCTGAGATCTGAGCGTGCCCCATTCCATAAGCAGAATTCCGCTCACAGAACTCTTGGTCCAACCAAATATGTGCCTCCAAAATCCAAAGAGATGCATTTGTCTTTAACGTGTTAATTTGAAAAGATAGCTCTTTATGAATTATTTAGAAATATTTTGTCCATTTTACTTGCAAATGTTTGTGCCTTGAAGTTAAAGTACCTTTCTTTTCTCCCCCCTCCACCCCCCCCCCCCAGGTCTGGCAATCTTAATCTTAAACCAGATATAGGATGTCAATCAAGGATATTTTTTTTATTTTCATGCTCTTTCATTAGGCAAATTGCTCAAGACCTTTAATAATAGGAGCCTAAAGTTAAATTTCAAAATTCGTACTTTAGGATATTAATATTCATGAGCTCTTTGCAAGCTGCTGAACAGATTTATTCCTAAAGAATTGGGACGTTGCAACATGGCACTTTTGGAAAGAAAACCACTAGATAGCCCATGAAAGTGAACACAAATATCTCCCTTTGACCAATAATTGTTTCTGAAATAAATCGTAAAGCTATAGCCTTAGAGCCTCACCATGTTACATGTTGGATCCAGATTTAATTATTCTTTGAGTAGGCCCAGTGAAGACTAAAGTTAGCATGATTCTAATCATACTGTACTGCAAGTATTATTAAATCTGGATCTAACCTATTACTGGAATAGCCTTTCCATGAGGAATCACCTCTGCCAAGGCCATAAACTCAACACACAGCCTGGAGTTACTACATTCTTAGTCCCAAAATCCATTCCAGCAGTCACTGGGGTCATGGAGTGGGAGAAACTCCTTGCATAATCTGCATTGGGAGTACACAATATGACCAGTGCAGGGATGATTTATATATGGAGATGTATTTTGGTGGCATCTCTGGGACCATTGTAAGATGTGCTCCAGCAATCTGTCTTGGTTTTTTATGATGTAACTGCAATAAGGACAATATCCTCAGTGGTCTGGCATGTGCATATATGTCAGTGGTTTCTGAAGAATGGTTATGGCTCCTTAGAGACTTTGTTTGTGGTCACAAAAGGAAACCAACTGAGAATCAAGCCATAGAGTATTGAGGCTACTCCAAAAGCAGGCAGTCCTGGAAATAATTCTTCACACATAATATGCAGAACTGTAAAGTGAAGAAAAGCAAACATAGGAGGAAATCTTGCATCTGGCCTACTGGAACCTGGGGACTCTGTCAAAATGCCATTCAAACGAATAGATTTGTTCATATAATATTGTGACCTGTGGCATGTATGGAGGCACAGTACAAATGGCACAGATAATCAGAGTTTTGCTAGAAATAAAGTGTCATTCCTACTCTTCTCACCTGCTGGTCCATCTTCTTTTAAGTTGCCTGAACCTCTTTTTTTATCATCACTGTGCCGTATGTGATTATTTCTCTCTCACGCCCACATCTCTCTTAGACTTCAGCTGTAAGCAACCAACAACCCTTTTATGTCTCTTACTCACTACCTAATAAAGGACGAAGCCTAAATGTTCCGAACGTGTGGAAGATTTTCTGTGCATTGCAGTCCCACCACATGCTGACCCCTGACCTTCTGTTAGTGCTGGACCAAACAGCAGCCATTGGGGAAATCATTTATTCTAGCACCAAACATCACACCTATCAGTTTGGAAGCGAAATAGGGTCACTAGAAAATAAGGTAGCGGTTTCTGCACCTTTGGAGGGCACTCAAGGTTTGTAGAAATGCATTGGTTTGCACATTTAAAGGGACACAAAACGACACACCCGCAAAATTGGCCAAGGACTTATTTTGGTTACTGTGAATGATGAGGGCAACTAAGCAAAAGAATAATGAGGGGATCATTTGGAGGGAGAAGGGAGGGCAGGGCTTTCTTGGTCCCTAACAGCATACTGAATTGGGGTTAGGGTCAGGGTGCCTGCCATGAGCTAACCCCTCCCCACCTTTTCCCTTTCACACTCTCTAGAACCCCCACCCCAAATATAGACCATTAGAGTGTTCAGGTTTTGGGCTGGCAGCCAGCTCCAAACCTGAACCATTTGGCATTATGCAGAAGAGTAGGCGGTTTGGTGCTAGAATTAATAATTAGAGTCGACAGAAGCAGAAACAACATATGTGCTTTGTCACTGACTGGGAACCTCATCCCCATTAGCTCCTGTCAAACATCAGACCTGATTTTAAGAGAGGTTGTTTGCCACAAAAGTTATTAAATAGGCTCATAAGTCTCTCTTGTTCCCGGGCCTTGCATTCAAGTGTACTGCTAGATGATGGATTAATGTGATTCAGAGCTAGGGTAACCATATCAAAAGGAGGACAGGGCTCCTGTAACTTTAACAGTTGGATTGAAAAGGGAATTTCAGCAGGAGTCATTTGTATGCATGCAGCACCTGGTGAAATTCCCTCTTCATCACAGCAATTAAAGTTGCAGGAGCCCTGCCCTCTGTTGTATCTGGTCAATCTAGCTACACTAGAGCTTCGGCTATTGAGTGGTATAGAAATGCAGTAATTAAAATAAAATACTAGAGTGAACAGGTACAAAAGAGGGCAGGGCTCCTGCAGCTTTAACTGTTGGGATGAAAAATGAATTTCACCAGGTGCTGCATGCATACAAATAATACCTGCTGAAATTCCCTTTTCAATCCAACTGTTAAAGATACAGGAGCCCTGTACTCCTTTTCATATGGTCACCCTATTCAGAGGGACCTCTGAAAACTATTGCCAGCATGGCTCCTGACTGTGAACATACTTCTCTTCTTACTCTAGCCCAGCAATTGCTCTTCCTAACCTATCACATGTGGATGAATGAAAGAGCAGAGTGACACATACATGGTGGGATGTGGTGCTTGGCTGTACCCTGAATGTGCATCCAACCCTTCGCCCATGGGGACAGAGCTAACCATCTATTGGGGTGGAAGAGAGGAAAGGGGATACACAATCTGAACCCTCGTCCTACAGATGACTGGCACATTTGCTGTGTGTGCTGTGCTGTGCAGTAACACACTTGCACCCTGGCCACTGGATGTGATTTTATTCCCACCACAACCAAAATGGACTTGTATGCCCTGAGCAATGGTGTAGTCAAGCTGTGGCTCTCAGGGATGTAGAATTGGTACTTTTTCTTTCTTTTTTTAGCAGTGACACTGGCATCATCTGTCACCACCCTTAGAAATCCCTGTTCCTTTCTAGCTTAGCCGCAATCTTCATAGTAGCTGGGAACAAATGAATTCCCCCAGCAACAATATAATGTAATGCAAAGTGGCTTAGGGTGTAATTCTATGCATGTTTAGATGGGAAAAAAACTACAACTCCCAGTATGCTGGCTGGGGAATGCTGGGAGTTGTGGGATTGTGTCTGTCTAAACATAAACATAAGATTGCACCCTTAGTGGCTTAGCGTCGCACAGGTAATTAAGACCTATTAGCTTTACAAAAGGCCTGCTTTTAGTAGATGAAAACTCCAATAACTGGTTTGTTGATACAGATCAACAGAACTGCCTGCAAGTTTGGACTGTCCTTGAGGACCTGGCTATGAGGACCGTCATGCTAAGTGCCTGCACTGCAAAATTTTCCACACCACTGACTCCGAGCATGTCATAGCAGGATTTTGTGTTTCTGAGAGAATGTGTAACCTTGCAGAAACCTCTTTCTGCATGCAGATGTCATCAATTAAATTGCAACTAACGATGCCCATTTGTTTCAGAACAACTGGAAATTTTGAACCCAGTGGGTCCCATTGAGGAATGAATGAGCATGAATGGAGATGCTTTCTGTTACTCCCATTTGTCTCTCGTTCATATACATTCCAGGCTGAAGTCAAAGTGTTTTCCAGCAGGGGCAGGAGAGCAGAATTTGGTGGTGTGTCCAGGCAGCTGTAATTTTATTTCCCCAGAACTCCCTGGACACTGCATGATTCCAGGAAATTATGGGGGAAATGGCAACCACCAATGGAGGTACCGTGTGTGTGTGTGTGTGTGTGTGTGTGTGTGGTTCCACCATTCCTCACACAACTGCCCAGCATGTTGCAATTTCTAGGGCATCCTGGAAGAACAAATGGTGACCACCAAGAATAGCCACTGAAATCCTCTCTCCTGCTGCCACTACCATAGATGGAAATAAAGAAGTCAGCGGGCATGTCTACACCAGCCAGTTATCTCGGGGTCAGCTCGATGTCATCCCTGTGCGTCCAAATGACGTACGGGATCCCAGGGTCAACCAGGGATGACCTCTCAGTTGTCCCGGGATAACAGGGACCTCGATTTTCCTGATTTTCCCCATGGTCCCGGGACAACCCCAAGGACCACTGGTGTTGTGGGGATCGCTCCCAGGTCCTCCCTCCTCCTCGCAAGTAGCGGGGCTCTTCAAATGAGCACAGAGCTGCTTGTGGAAACTCAGGGGTGAGGGGGCAGCATTTTTGCCAGGATGGCTGTAGGTGTATTGGGGTACTAAGTTTTAAGTTTTTTTGGTTTTTTAAAAAAAACTACTTACTTTTCCCCGGGATTGCTGCCCCACACATCCAAAATGTGTGTGTGTGGGGAAACCAAACGCCAGGCAAGGAACATCCTTCTTGACTTCCAGGATGACGTGCTGGCGTTTAGACTCAGGGGGACAATCCCGGAAGCAGGTAAGCCCGGGATCCTTCCCCCCCCCCATCCCAAAAGGCCTCAAGGTGTAGATGAGTCCAAAGAAAGAAAAGCACATACAAAATCACTGACAATGAATCTGAGTCTTGAAATTAATGCGATTCTAAGTGTATAAATAACAAAATGAATGTGATTCTTACCTACAAAGAGTGAAATGAAGAAGTCTTCATGTGAAAGCAAATGTAATGCTCAAGTGAAGGGGGAAACCCTCATTGAGGCAAGTGTGTTTTATTCATGGCATTGTTTTCTTCTCTATATCTCTTGAGATTGAGCTGAATCCTGAACTGAATTGGGCTGATTTAGATAGATTTGGGAGATCCATCCCCCCCCCCCCCCCCGTTCTATTGCACTTTCTGTTACCTTCGGTGTCATTTGAACAGAAACCCAAAATAGTTTTAAACTGCTTTTCGTTCATCATAACTGTTTTCCTAATTGGGATCTGAACCAAATCTTGTGGTTGGTGCATACTGCTCCTAAGCTACTTCTAATATTTTGTGCAACCAGACCAGCCCTGATATGGCAAGTCACCGTAAACAAGAGATGAGTTACTGACTTAACTGCTGCAGTAGGATAGATCATCTAAGGTCAATTTGACAGATGCTGCATTTCAAAAAGATATAAAATGAAATGGAAAAGGCCATCTCAGAGTTATTCATGCTAAAAAAGGGATGTTATTTGGAAAATGGCCATCTCATTTTTGTTTTATTTATTTATTTTATTACATTCATATCCCACCTTTTTTTTTCATCCAAGGAACTCAAGGTGGCATGCATAATCCTCCTCCTCTCCATTTTATTCTCACAGCAACAACCCTTTGAGGTACATCAGGCTGTGAGCCTGTGACTGGCCCAAAATCACCCAGTGAACTTCCATGGCTGAGTAAGGACTATAACCCAGATCCCCTGACTCCCAGTCCAATACTCTAACCACTACATCACATTGGCTCTCCAGTTTTATATGTATTGGCCTAAAATTGACATCTTGATAATATCCTGTGCTCACACAAAACCCGTCAGGTCTTGCAGAAGCAGAAATTATGGGTAGTATCCAATGTTAGAGCTACTTGGAGTAGACCTATTGAAATGAATAGGACTTCAGTTAGTCATGACTAACTGAAATCTCATTCATATCAATAGGTCTCATATCAATATGTATCATCAATATATTATGGGTTGAATCCAGGATCTGCCTTCCACAAGAGGAAGGTCTCCGTTTACAGAAGGTCCCTCTGCCCAATGTTTGGGGATCCCCCTCTCCCCACAACATGGCTTATCCCATTCAGCATGGACTCCTGACTCTCTGTCTAGCATTTTCAGGAGGCTGGAGAGGCTATATTATTATTATTATAGAAGGAGATAAATGAGCATTTGAAAACATCAGTATTAAATATACTCTGCAATGCTTCAGGTCTCCCTTTATTACTGCAAGCCTAACGCTATCCAACAATTTCCTTACAGCCCTTAGATCCATGACCGTAAATGCATCTGGAAGAGCTCAAGCTTTTCCTCTTCTCTCTTTCATTTTTTTAGACAATTAATTTTCCAGCCATCAGTTCTATGGAGAATAGGCTTGAAGGCTTCAAGTCTCTTGGCTGAAATCCCAGCAGGCCAATAGAAAGAACAAAGAGTTTATTATTTTATAAATTGTCGTAATTATTGAAAGCCTGGTTCATGAATGCTGCATGCTAGTGGATGTTAATGTGGGCTCCCTTATCAGTCATTTACATAGGAAGCACACTACAGCTCCTGCAGGAATATGAAATGGTATGGATGATATAAAATAATAACCTAGTTATGAAAATTGAGTGGAATATGTAGGCCATATAATTTTAGGCTAAACTTCATTTGTTATTTTGTGTGAAGCCCAATAAGTGTGACTCAGCTGCTCTGAATTCAACAGTACCATTGCCCCGATGGGCACATTGCAGAACGAAAAACAATACAGCTCCACTCATTCAGTTCTAGCCATCCAGGTGACACTTGGACCAGGTCTAACATACACAGTTGGCCAAAGTAGACGATAATTGTTTCCTGGCTGAACAGCCTGTTTGGTCCTAGACACCATAAAAGAGGCAGGCAAGACTCCAGAATGTATCTGCAATTGACTATGATTTATTAAACACAACCATTCTAAAACAAATGGGATTACAACGCATCCAAATGCCATTTACTTTTTAAAAGTAACATTGCAGGCCACTGTGCACTGTTAATATACTGCTGAATATATGACTTTATGTTCTCAATGCAGTCTTGGTTGTGTCTATAGGGGCAAAAAGTACTTAACTCAATTCTTCCATCAAAGGTTCATTGCAGAAGTGATTATGCATGGAAAATGAATGCTTTTAGGACTGGAGAGTGAGACTTGATCAAAGTGCCAGGTTCCACCCTAACCTGCCCACCTTTATTGACAAAGCTTGCACACTTAAAGCCGTTCATAGAGATGTTTGAACATGCATAGGTCAGGGTGAGCATGCCACATCTCCCATGTATGTTCATCCCATGTGACCAACATACATACTTGTTTTTTTTAAGTATTAAATATTCTATACCAACACTGAATCCATATTTCCAGGGCAGATTACAAAAAGAAAAGTTACAACATCTGAAAAAGGCTTTTGTGACACTCTCCAGAGGCAATTTGTTTGACAAGGTGCAACCAATGACTGTGTGTGCATGTGTCCTACATCTGTGTTTATGCATGTGTCTCTCCAGAGGGTCCAAAGATTATAAGGTGCACGGAAAGGCAGATGTGTTATACCTGGAATAAATGTGGGAATTGTTGAGCCCAAACTGTGGCCCTTGCTGCACCTAAGGGTGTAGAAGGAGAGAGGAGGGAGGAACGCAGACTTACCTGCTTCTGCGATCCTCCCCCAGTGTCTAAATGGAAGTGTGACGACCCAGAAACAAACAGGGACATTGCGCTGGCCATTTTTAAAAGAAGAAACCGGAGCCGGGAACCCTATTACGCTCCTCCAAAAATGTAAGTTAAAAAAAAAAAGCCCCGATCCTGCTCCCCCCACTCTCGATGCCCCTGGACTCCCCCCTGACCAGCTCCTTCCCTCTTGCTGACCCCCGCTACTCATGGGGAGGAGGGAAGAAACTGGGACGGGCAACCACACCGCCTGCAGTCCTCAGGATCGTCCCAGGATTGCGGGGGAAATTGGAGGGGTCATCCCTGCCTGCTCTCAGGATCCCCTGTGCATCATTTGGATGTACAGGGACAAGCCCGAGGAAAATCATTGGTGTAAACATGGCCTGTGTCTGCAGTACACCTGCGGTATTCTGACAGGACAAGTTGCGACTGCAACTTCTACTTCAACATAATTGTTATGAAAGGTACATGAGCCCTTTACGTGTGCATACAGAAACACACACACGCACGCACACACTTTTTTTGAAATGCCAAGTAGCATTGTTGTCTGGAACTGCAGCACATCATTCAGGTAATGAAAAGGACACATGCAGGCCCAGAAATGGACATCAAACGCTTGCTGCATATGCACTTCTTCTGTTATGCCATTGATGTGGGAGCCGCTGCCATTGAATGGCCATGTAGGAAGAACTGCTGTCCAGCCGAGTAGACAACAGTGGGCTAGATGGACAAAGAATCTTACTGAGTATAAAGCAACTGTCTTTGTACCTTTCCTAAACTTAGCTTTTTAAACAGTGAAGGGCAGGCTGTTGCCAAGTCAATGAACAGAGGCAGCACACAGCATGGGCAATGATCCTTCATATGAAAAATCCCATGCTGACTGGAGAGGCTGAGAGTTGCAGTACCACACATCTGGAGGCCATCAGGTTGGGGAAGGCTGATCTACCCTGACTGGCAGCGGTCCTCCAGGGTTTCTGAAATGAGGCAGTAGGGCTTGAGCCTGGGACCGTTTGCATACAAAGCAGGTGCTCAACCACTCAATGAGCTTCCCATCAGTTTCTGTTTATTAATCAGCAGCAGCAGGACTGGAATCCTGAAATCTGCATAAGGGAACTGCCATCTGTCTCCCCCACAGTGCAATGATACAAGATGATATTTCCCCCTCTAACTAAATGAACTCTTAGCCTCATAGTTTTAGAGGGCAACCCTATGGTCCTGGGAGAGCTTCCCAGGGACTATAGGATTTTTCAGAGACCTCCCCTCCCCTGAGATCAGAGGCTTCCATGTAATGAGGGCACAACCCATAGGACTGCACACTTACTCTCCTTTGGGAGTGTATGGGGCGGGGTGGGGGTGTACTTCACCAGCTGAAAATAGAGCCCTTAATGGTCCAAGAGCCTCTTTTTGTCCCTTTGCTCTTACATCTGATGTATTATTTATAATATTGTACTATTCTGTAACTAATTGCTCAACTGACCTTATGTAACTGAATTGCTTAGATTGCCAGATGAGTCCCAGTGGACTATATAAATGTCTTCGAGGACAATTTGCCAAATGAAAATGCATTATTTGAAACTCTGAGGCAAACAACAAAGTAAAGGATGGGTTTTTTGTTTTGTTTTGTTAACAAGTGCTGAGTTATCCCAAAATTTGCCAGAAGCACATATGTCATAGATGCATACTAACTTCAAATAAACACTAGATGAAACTCTTTTAGCAGGCCAGCTCTTCATGGTGTGCATTTTCAACATATACTGCCAGCTTTGATTTCATTTCAGCTTTGGGGGAAACAATAAATACAAACGTTCAGGAAAGTATTTCCCTAGTTTAAAACAGCCCATATCTCT
The DNA here is from genome assembly GCA_029215795.1 of Anniella stebbinsi. NCBI lineage: Eukaryota > Metazoa > Chordata > Lepidosauria > Squamata > Anniellidae > Anniella > Anniella stebbinsi. Next base: position 189,587,212 of record JARDYH010000002.1, read on the forward strand.
CTGAGAAATAACTTTTTAAACAAACGAAGACTGGTCTCAACCTTGGGTACGTATGTAAACTGCACATTTAATCAAATTTGAAACTGGTTTAGTTTTCATGGCTCCCTCTCTCCACACAAAAGGCCTGAGAATTCTTATTTCGTGAGCGTGATGAACATCATGGCGTTGCTGTTGCTGTTGTTCTGCAAGTAGAAAAGATAACATGAAAAGAAGGATCACATCTCAGTGGTGGACTGCCTGCTTTGAATGCAGATGGGTCTTGGTTTAATTGCAGGCATCTACAGAGAGGGCTTGGAATGATTCCATCTGAAACTCTGGAAAATTGCTGCCAGTCAGTGTAGACAACACTGAGCTCGATGGACCAATGGTCTGACTAAGAATTCATAAGAGTGAGAAAATACAAAGATAATGTAAAGAAATGTAATGGCTTTTTTCCCCTTTTGCCTCCTTCTTTATATTCTTTTTCTGTGTTTTATCAAAAGATGAAATAAATCATTTTTAAAATATGTTGTCAGCACTGTTGCTGTAAGATTGACAGAATTTCTAAACGTATATATCCTGTTATTCCAAAATATCACAAATTTATCCCAGCACTTTTAATATAACAATAGTGCTTTGTCTTGACCAGCTCAAGCTTTCAGAAGTGCTGACAGTTTCACCATAATAATAACAAAGCCATTTTCCATGTATTTACAGCTTTGGGTTTTTCTAAGATGTAGTTATTAATATTCATACTCCAGCGAGAAGATGACTCACCAAAACCTTATTGTCTATCTTTACTGAGTTTTCCTGAATATTCCCCTGTCATTCCTATGGTTTCATAGGGATCTCTTGAAATTATTAGGATCATTTCTAACACTTGGCACGAGAATTCTCAATTTGGCTTCTAATATGACAAAATCTTTAAAAATTTGCATTGGGCTAACAACGGCAATATTGGCTAAATCAACCTCCCTCAACCTGGTGCCTCAGATAGGTTGGCCTGCAACTGCCATGATCCCCAGCTAGCATGGCCAATGTCCATGAAGCCCCCCACCTTGACATGATCCCTAGAGGTTGTCCTCCCCTGCCATTGGGGGAAAAGATATAGGAAGTCAACCTTTCTCTTCCAAAAGTAGTACAGCAACTTTGGGAAGGGTTTGGGGAGAAAGAAAAGAATCAAGCAGCTCCTCACACCCAACTGTAGCCTCTGAACTACTTTTGAGGGTTGGGGTTGGCAAAGGGTTGATTCTGTTCACACGGGGTTTCCCTCTCCCTATCGGTGGAAGCAGACTTCCCTTTCAACCAGGGCCATCATCAAATGTAGGCATGACTGGACCCCTGCTGAGGGCCCACACTCCAGGAGGGGCCCATTGACAAGAGACTTTGGAGTTGCTCCTCCACTTCACCCTTGCAACCTGCCTATTCACCTGCCTCTCACTCTGGCCCAGACAATGGTGGTGGTAAGGAGGAGGAGCAATAGATGCTGATGCCTACTTGCTCACTGGCTTTCTGACTGTCAAGCAAGCAAGTCATAGAGATGATGAGAAAGAGAATGAGGAACAATAACAGTTTGTGACAACAGTTGTGAGGAGGAAGACTCACCGAGGGAGGAGATCTATTGAGGGTGTCTTGACCAAAGCCCCTGAAAAACCTGGAGTTCATACTGCCTTCATCTCATACTCATAGCAACCTCTCCATGCTACACAGAGGGTTGGGAGACCCTACTGAATGAGGTGAGCTGTAGTATGGGGAAAAGAGGATCTCCAAAACTCAGATAGAGGCACTTTGTGCGAGCAAAGCCCTTCTGTCAATAGAAGTAGATCCTGGATCCAACCCAATATCTACTTTGACTCTTAGTCAAACTCCCTTTGGTGCATTGGGACCACTATTTCCATAGTACCTTATGCAAGGTATCAGTGGTCAGAAGTCAAAGCCATGATATAAATCTTGCAAAGTATATGGGAGAGCTATAGCAGGCATACTGTTGATGCAATTCATATGATTGCTGATTTGCTAACTTGCAAAGTACTCCTCTTAATGGTAGCCATCCCTGATCCAAAGGCCTATGTGTGTTCTGATGCTCATAATTGGAATGGCTTCCCCATTGATTTCAATGGAGGGGGCAGTTATGCATTATATCTATTCCTGTACACAGGTTGCATCCTTCACTGAAATAGATGGAGAAACCCAATAAGTCAAGATACTCTGTGTGCACACACCAGGGTATCTGCATTTGTACTGCGGCAATTTTGGATGGAATTCAAATTTGTGATATATGGAATAGTCATAGCTATTGCTATCCAGGAAAAAAAATTACATACCAGGCATTGGGGCTGCTGCTGCTGCTGACTATTGGCCATGCTAGCCAGGGCCAATGGAAATTGAAGTCCAAAACATCTGAAGGGCGGGTTGGAGAAAGCCAAGCTAGAACTTTGTTCTAAAAATCTTAGAAATATGCAAGAGTTTTAAAATTTTCATCTGCATTATATTTGTAGACATCTCTTATGCTTCTATTCTCCATGTACTGGATTCCATGCCCTACATGGCTGCTCAAATGTAGTTCATGAATGGGTACAAATTCATCTTGGTTATTGTTAGATATCTCCAATATTTTACAGGACTGTTCTTTATAAATAATGAAACTCATTATTTCTCATATGTGACTAGCAATAGCCATATAAATTAGAAGTGCTTTAAAATGGGAGAAGCGTAGACAGAATCCAACGGAAGGATTCCTTTCTTGCTTGATGAAATAAGATGATGCATTATTTGCCTGACAATCAGCTGTCAAAATATAACTATCATGCTCAGTTGCTAAGTGGCCTTTTACTTAGAGAGGCAGCTTAAGAAGTGAAGAATTTTAATAGCAATGAATCTCTAAAATATACACCTCATTTTAAAAAGAAAAATAGTCTGACCACCGGGTGCCATTACCACCCATTCCACTGTACAATGCCTCCAACTGCACTGAATGAATGTAACCCTCCCCTATCTCCATAAAATAGCACTGTAAGTCAAACCAGTATGATTATCCCTATCTTGGAGACAGGGAGTTGAGTCCAGTTTTATGCTGGATCAACTGTACTGGCAGAAACGGACTTCTCTGCTTCTTCATTCCTGTGGCAGCTTCTCAAGCCCCTTGAAAATGCTACACAGAGAGTCAGGAGAATTTGCTGAATGGGGTGAGCTGTGGTGATGGGATGGGGGATCAGGTCCCTTCCTCTTGCAGAAATCAGATCCAGATCCAGCAGTCGGGGTAGGGTGAGTGTAAACAGAAGGAACAAGAGGCCTGCCTAGGTAGTTTATGTGTAAAATAATGATAAACTGGAAACTTCCCAAATTCATTAATCCCAGTCTTAGTCACTATTGTATGTTATTTCTCCAACAGCTCAGTCCTGTGTACATTTGCTTGGAAGGACATTCCACTTTGTTCAATGGGGCTTACTCCCTAGCAAGTGCATTTAGGATTGCAACCTTAACCATTGGTCCAAAACATCTCTCTATGCTGTTGCTGTCTCTTGGACAAGCCGTCTGCTGTAATTCTGCAGTTTGGGGCAATCTCACTCCCTTGCCACACGACTTCCAGCAATAAAACTGGTTATCAACCCAGGATCCAGAAAGAAGAATAGGGAGCTAGTGAAAAGGATGTGGCCAAAAGGCATTGTAGAAGGCAAACTTTCAAGCTGGAAAATTCCACAGGAATTGGTGTCTGGACTTATTAGGAGCCTCACTGAAACACTTGCCCTGCAGAGAACACCACCGCTCTGTTGGCATTGCCGGGTGCAGCCGGTATGCAGCTGGGTCAGCCTTACAGCTCTCCAGTTCACCTGATGATATTCTGTCAAACTTTGACAGCTCATCTGGCACTTCCAGACCATGGGGCCTGTACAGTCGAGTGGCCATATACAAAAAGAGAACAAGGTTCTTGTAACTTCACCAGTTGTGTAAAAGAGAATATTTGTCTTGTGATAGATATATTGCTGGGCTAGGAAGGGTTTTGGGTTTTTATTGTTGTTTTTTTGTCCTGCTTCTACACCTTTCACAGCAGCCTGGCATAAATATTTAACAGGCCAAAAGTTTCTGTGTCAGCTTTCTGTTAATCACAGAAGCTGGACTAACAACAAAAAAGTTACTTAGCTATGTTATACAGGGGCAAACAACAGTTGGGCCTTCTGCAATTCTTCTATCCAACTATCATAAGTATAAGAGCAATGTCTTTCTGTCGTCTGTCCACTCTAATATATAGTTCTCTGTGGAGAATGATAAGGGACTGTCAGTACAACTCTCTACATGACTACTCAGAAGTAAGCTTCTGGTTTACTCTGTCTAGGATTGCAGCCTATTAGGCAAACTAAGAGAGCTATCTCAGGCAGCTGTTTTGGGATGTCATGGATAGCCAGCAAATTATTTATGATTACTTTATTATTATGGTGTTTTTACTGCCCGAAAGGTTAGCTTAGGCTGACCAGATAAAATCCAGGTCAGGGCTCATGTAATTTTTAACAGTTGTAGAGAAAGGGGAATTTCAGCCAGTGTTATTTGTATGGAATTAGTTCCTGGTGATATTCTCCCTTCATCACAACAGTTAAAGGTGCAGGCACTATACTAGAGTGACCATATACAAAAGAAGGCAGGGCCCCTGCAACTTTAACAGTTGTGATGAAGAGGGAATTTCACCCGGAACTAATTGCATACAAATGACACTGGCTGAAATTCCCTTTTCTCTACAACTGTTAAAGTTACATGAGCCCTGACCTGGATTTTATCTGGTCACCCTAGGTTAGCTGGGATTTTTTACCTCACATAATAACTTGACTGAGAGGGTGGGGGAGGCACGAAATTTGAGGCAGCAAAATGTGTCTGGACAGCCCTGGCTTTCGTGCTATTTGAGGCTCTGACAAAATAAGTCAGATTAGAAATTCTTAAGCCTTGGTTTACTGCACAAATGCACCCAAAGAGATGAAAGGCCCCAAATGCACAGTTGTCCCATTTGATGGTATTCTCAGTATATTGCCACTTGAATTGAAATAGCAGCTTTGATGCAAACTGTGTTTCACAACGGTTTGCAGAACTAAAAGCTTTGTGGGACCACAGTAGGTTTCCAAATGCTTTGGCTAAAAAAGGAAACCTTCTGTTTTCCTTGCATCTGAGGCCAGAGCCGTTTTTATTCTTGGCTTCTTTAATTAACATCAAGCTCAGCGAGTAGACAGAGTTGCCTTATCAAATAAATAGTGTGTTTGTAAATATGCAGTTGCTCTCATCTTCAAAATAGTTGTAATTTGGATATCCCAACAGAGAGAATAATTATTGTTGAAGTCTTTCTAGACTCTTGGGAGTTGTTGGTTGTGCTGTATTAACTGGAAAATTTATAGTCTTTAGATAAAAATTAATTAAAGCAGTATTTTTCCTGATTTGCCTAAGCTTGTTTTGGGAGAGATTCCCAGCTCTGTTGATAGTTCAGCAAATAGCCTCCACAGTCTTACGTGGATAGAACCAAGCTGTACCTGTCAGTTTATGCTACTACTATTTGTAGGGAGGAGATGGCTAAGACATCTCTCGTTCTATGTTTTGTTGTGTTATTTCCAAGAATTAATGAAATACATTTCCTCAGTTTCTGAAAGACCTTACATACTTGATTAAAGGAGCAATATAGCTGAAAACAAGAAGATTACTTAAACATTAACCATCTGTGCTTTGGTGGCTGCAAAATAATAGAAAATCTATTCTGCTTCACATATAGTATATTGGCCACTGATTATATAACTCCAACTATCCTATATAGATACTTCTTGGTTGCCTTACTTGGGTTTACATATTGCTTATGTTCTCTGATATTTTGCTATGTTATTCTTTTGTTATAGCCGAAAGCTGAAATAACCATATTAACTCCTTTTCCTGCTTCTGCTCTTTCCCCTTCGATATGTAAATTGACCTTTTTGGGAGCACTCTGTGAGGATAGCTGAGGGGCCACAGGATGTTGCAGAGAGGGAAATCCACCAGAGGCTTCCTCAGTGTGGGGCGGAAAACTCAACTGTAGTTACTGTACCATTGGTGGAGTTCCACTATTGATTGGGCCAGAAATGGGGTTTCTGGAAACATGTTGGGGGGTGTTATTGGGAGGCAATAGATCTATAGGATCATTTTCCTGACCCCCCACCCCAGCCATGGGCGTGAAGCTATGCAACACTGGAGCATAGTAAATTCCTTTCCACTGGAGTCAAGTGAAGTCCCACCCTGACTTCAGAAAGCCAGCAGGGCTTTGAATATGATAGATCAACCACCGGCATCAGGATCTAAGTTCCTCAGAATCCAATAACTGAATCATAATATAATCCGAGTTCCAGTGTTTCCATCCTAATAATGTTTGAGATCATAAATGAAAGCCAACAGTCTGAAGTACACAATAAGAGAAAGCCCCTGGTCCACAAAGTGTAAAGTTGACAATAAACTGGAAGGGCAAATTCATGAGCAAATTTGCTTTTAACAATTCAAATTAGATTCTCCTCACTTGAATTTTCTGCAATATTTCCAAATACACGTACTGGTAGGATTAAAGGATTTTACTAAAAAGACAAGGTGCACATGTATTTCCTCAAGAGCTTTATGTAATCCTGAAAGTTGTATCAGGACATTAAAGAACCCCACCAAGTTGAATTTTATTTAAAAATATGTTTGAAATCCAGAGACCAAAATTAAATTTGTTTCCTCCACATACTGCGAATCCAAAGTCTGGCTGGGAAATAAACAGGATTATCTACCTTCCTCAACTTGGAGCCCACCATGGCCATGCTGACTGGGGATGACAGGCCAACACATCTGGAAGGTGCCAAGCTGGGAAGGCTTGGCACCTTCCAGTTAACCATGTGACCAGTTCCCCCTTTTCTAAATGTCTCGGCTCCTATGTGTTTAAGAGCAGCTGTGATTATCAGTACTATCAAAACTACATTGTAGGGGATTCCCCCCCCCCCCCCAGATCTAAGTCCTTTAAGGTTAGCCCAAGTTGTGATTGAAGAAACAATAAACAGATCAAGTAAAATCCCCTCATTAAACACAATCCTGAACTAAATAGTTTACTGGGCAGTTGCAAACAATGGCCTTCAGAATATGGGCACACCAGAAGTTCAGCATCGCTTGTGCCTAGGCCATAGCCCCTGTCCAATGTCAGATTGGATAGTTGTGTGACAATGGAAAAGCAGAGAATCATAGTCCAAAATACATGGGATATAATTTCTCTTGCTGTGAAGCTGCTTGTCAAACTGGGGACATGGTAACAGTTTTTCTCAACTATGGTCCATAGCAAGTGAATTATACCTATCAGACAATCTTTTCCAGATGTTTGCATCATCCCTGACAATTTGCCATGCTGGCTGGAGATGGTGGGGTTTTTTGCACCAATAGACCATGATGGATAGTCAAAGTTACAACTACACAGCTTCCAGAAGCTGTGCCCTGAAATAAACTGGGGAAGACCAGAGTGAAGTAGTCATCACTCTGGCCTTTTCGTGCAAGCACTGGTCCAGTCAGGCTGAACTCATTGGACAAGGTGCAGGGCAACATAGGAAGCAATATGGGCAATGGACAAGCCACCACAGCAAATCACCATTGGCCACAATGCCTTCCAGATGACTGAAGGACCTGTTCTTCCCATCCCAACCAAGTGAGGCAGGGGGTCTACTACCTGCTTAGGTGAGTGGGCACATTTGAAGTTTTGAGATGTTGTCATGGGTGCTCTCACAAAATGGCTACCATGGTAGGTGTGGCCAGTCACAAAACACCCATTTCCCAGAAGACAAACTGGTGAGACCAAGAAAAGTAACATGCCCATGAACGTAAGTACAAGACAGGGTGGGGGAGGGGGGCTGAGCGCCCAACTACTCTTTTGAACCCACAGGTGGTTTTGTTGTTATTGTTTTTGTTGTTGTTTTTGTTCCCACTTTCATTTTTCAGATGGTGCGCAGAGACAAGGCTACGAAACTGAGCACCAGGCACAAATAAAGGCTTAATATTTCCCCATCCCTTCTCTAGGAGAGTTGATTATCCTATCACAAACACACAATAGGAATTTTTAAAAAGTAAAGTTAGATAAGTTGCATGGCCAAATAGAACCTTATGCAGGTTGAAACATTTGTGCATATCAGTCAGACCGAAGCTAATGAAGGTGGATGTTTATAGTTCGGTGAACACTGACCTTGTCACTTCCTATGTAACTCCAATTAGTATATTAGAACAGAGCATCGTGGAAGAGCTATTGACTTGGAAAAACCATACAATTTTTTTTATCTACCCGTGCCTGCCTCTCCCTCCCACAAACAACCTAAGGATGTCTACATTGAAGCAACCATATAGTGGCAACTTGAAAGAAAACCACAAGGGTGGGGGATGGGGAGCAGCTTTATGCAGGAATTCACATGAACAGCCCAATGAGAAGCCACTGAAGCCATTCTGGGTTTCAGTCAGAACTGGCTAGGACTCTAAAAAGTGCTATCCAAGAGGCTGAACCATAGCCCCCAAATCGGTTCAGCACCTTGGGTAGTTCCTTCAGAGTTGTGGCTGGTTCTGACTGAAACTCAGCAGGGATTCAGAGCCCCACTGAAATCAGAGCCACCAGCCTCTACTGGCTCCTGACATCTTTAGATTTGAGCATAGCTCAGTGATAGAGCTGATGCTTTGGGCACCAAAGGGTCCCAGGCTCAGTCGTTTGGATGGACTAACGGGAGGTTGGACATTTATATTTCATCCCAAAAGAGAAAATGCATCAGCCAAAAGAGAGAGTATCAATTTGCATAATATTTGCATATGCAAATGTGTCTGTGTAGCTGTAAATGTAGAAACAATTTTTATTATTTAAATAGAAATACAAGACATCTCACCATAGTGGAGAAGACTGACGAGGTGACCTTTGTGCCTGCTCAGTCGGCCATTTAGTTGCTAACTGATGTTGGGCCACTTGAAGGTCCCTGGTCTCCCTCCTTATGGTCTTCTGTAAAGGACAACACCTAGATACCTTAACCAATGGACTGCTTTGAGGCAGCTTCATATGTCACAACTTGTGCCATGAATGTCTAGTGCTCATAACACACTTCCAGGGCAGAAGGGCTGTTCTCCTGTAGCCATTGCAGGCCTGGCCAAGCATTAAGAGCAATTTGAGGGCTAGGGAGAAGACGGTGTACTGGTGCAATCCGATGCACATTTAGACATGCATTTTGCTGTCTAAACATGCATAAGATTATGCCCTAAATCACTGTTCCCACAGCCAGGAGCTGCTGCGACCATCAGCATGACGAACTGTGTAAGACTCAAGTGTAAACTCTAGAAGACATTTTAAGGTGTTTTAACTGGTGCCCAATTTTACTATAAATAGGAAAAGATGAATAGGGAGGTCCACAGTAGACAAGCCAGAATGGAACAGAAATGGGGTAAACAAAAGGTCAAAATGGAGAGGAGGCTGAAGAGTTTTCTTTAAATTGCATATATTTGCCCCATTGCGACTCCCTCCCCTCCCCATCCCATTTTTGCTCGACAATTTTATTGTGTGAACTGCTTTGAAAACCGTTTTGTGAAAAGGTGGAATATAGATATGCCAAAGAAATAGGTAAGTAAGTAAAATCTAACCCAAAAGGCAGTTCCCCAAACAATTTGGATGATTTGAACTGGACCGTCACAAGGCCACTTTGATGGTGGAGGAGGAGATTGGGAAAGGGAGCGCTGTGATGTCGTGGCTGAAATTGACCAATGGGTTGTCTGAATGTAGGAATTGCAGCAGCTTCCCTTCAGTCATTTTGGCACTCATGCTAAAACTTTCTAGTCAGTTGTATTTTGGAGTATAAAGAATCCAGGAAACCTTCGATACAATCCATGTGATTTTGAAGACAGAGAGCAGTGAGATAGCTGCTCATCTGCCACTAATGTGGCATTAAATGTTCACATTAAGACTGATGATGCCATCATTAGGGGACTCACAGCTTTGACAGTTGCGAACAACTCTTACTGGATGTGTTTGCTGGCATCAAGCCTTTTAAGGAAAGTAAGTGATCACAAGTTACCAAGGAAACTGAAATGTCATATGCAAAGGAGAACTATGCAATCCTACTTGGGAGTTAGTGAGATGCTATTTTAATATACAATTTCCCCATGTTTATTAATGTCGGAGCAAACATTGTGCCAGTTCTGAAAGACACAATTCAGTCCATTTCCTAAATGAATGTTGTGTCAAACTATCCTACATAGAGGCTCATTTCCCCGAGAGATCTGGATATACATATTGAAATATGCAAGGTGAGCTAGAATGCAAGGGATACTTTCCTGGCCCCCCTATACAGGATGGCATCTTCCCTGAAGTTCACTGCAGAGAGTATCATTGGGAAGGAAGAAATGCTGAGATGTTGTTTCTTTTAGAGTGCCCATTTTCATTTCCCACTTTGACAGGCCATGTGTTTCTCAATGTTGTGTGGCAGATTTACGTCAATCCATAATTCCACATGTGGATCTTTCCTCAGCATTGTCCTGATAACCTCTGCCTTCCTTGGGTCCAAACTACAGTTTACTCTAACAGTGTGCTTAATTCTGCCACTTTTATTTTGATGAAAAAGCAGCTCTGTGGGGCCCTGATCTTGTATCATGTCCTGGTCAAGCCCCTTACACCAGTTTCCCACCCCAATTCACCCCTTTCCATCTGTTATTTGCCCCTGAAGGTATTGCTGCAGTTAGCAGCACCTTCAAGGACAAAAAGCAGCTTCAAAGGGGTGATTTTTGGCAAGAAACTGGTATGTGGCTGCTTTTCCTTCAAAATAAAAGTGGCAGTGTTAAGCTTGCTTTAAAAAAAAAATTAAGATGTGTTTTGGCCCCCAGCTGCTAAAGGCACTAAGCTTCTGTCAGGAAAAACTAGTAGTGCTCCAAAGGGCTTTTCCCCTTAGACCTCCAGAGAGATTGATACACTGAGGAGGACACATATGAACAGTTCAGACACTTTATGAGGGTGAATAGGTTGGGGTCAGGATCTGACACCAGAATCTGGCTCTTTTCCTGTCAACTTTACACACTTCAAATATCTGGACAGAGCCCTTGTGTTTTAGAAATATGAAAAGCACAAATTTCCTTCATGTATCATGATGAAGCGGAGAAAAAAGCTATTTGGGGAAAAAAGGCAATAATGCAACATTTTCCTGGGCTCATAGGGTATAATTTGAATTTAGGCAGTGTCCCTGTACCTTTTATCTTCACCTGGTTTGGCATAGACAGTGGTAGGGATGAATAATCTATCACTTTAGGTTTCCTCAGTTTCATTCCATTGCTGCAACAGATTGCAGGTTTTTTTTTTAACAGAACCAATCTGCATAAACATTTGTATGCCTATTTGTATATTTTCTAGTAATATATGTACTAATGTATGCCATTTTACCTAATATACATATTTTTTGCAAGCTGTTTCCCCTAATATAATGTATTTTTGTACACTATTTCATGTCATAAACATATTTTATATGCATTTTTAATTGGAAAATTGCATCACAAAATTCTGGAAAGTGCAAATATTGAAGTATAACAGTTTCATTTTGCATATAGGTTCAAGAAGTGTGAATTAGGTAATTCTGCATTAAAATATGATCTGAATGAAATCCTCTAACCCCCCCCCCCCATCCCTAGACGGGGGTTGTCACAATATAATACAAAATTTAAAAAACAAAGAACCTTTACTACACCATTTTCTGCTTGGTGTAGGAATATGCCAGATGTGAAGTTTGACATCTCTTCACTATTTCCAAAAAGGAACTTGACTATGGGGTGAGATTGTCTGTATAAATCAAAACTTTGCATATTCCTACATCATTCGTTCTTTGAAAAGTTCAGTTTTGGGCATCCCAACCATCTCCAGCCTCACAATGTATCCTGAATAGATGGTGCTTTTATCTGTCACCTTGTTTAGTTCAGGTCAAGATGAACTGTGCTGTAGTACAAGATATTTAGAGCTCCAGAACCTATCAAGCAGGTTTCTGACATGTAATTGCTCTGGGAAGCACTGGTCCCAGCTGAAGAAGGCAGAGGTCAACCCTGGCTATTACAATCAACATTCTGATCAGTTGTGGGGCTGTGGTCCGTTTTCATGTTTTAGAATTACCTAGTTTGACCTGGGGCTCGAATTGACATCTGTGAAAGTTCCCTGTACAGTGTACTTCTTTCATACAGCCACATAGGTATTACTTCCACACTACTGTCTGTGGAAGCTATCAGGCCTCCCTGTCCTGTTTTCAAGTTCAATTATATGAAGTATTTTGTTCAAAGGCCTACATCCTTGTCAAAGTTAAAGATGAATTTCCAACTTCTCTTCCCTGTTCCTTCTCTACAGGTTGTGTAAACATCATCACAGACTTGCTGTTGCAGTATTTCATTACTGATTAGCACCTCAGCTCCTGGTACATTTTCTGTTCCCACTTTCATCCTCACTCTCGCTCATACACAGCATCAGTAAGTCAAGTGGAAAATAAAAGAAATGCTGCCAACCAATACCAATATACTATATTGAATAACAATAGACATCATATGCTTGGAGTTGAAGTGTATCTTAACCCCTATGGACACAGCCCTGTGAATAGCACACCTCTACAGAACACGGAACAGGAAAAAGAACAAGAATATATCCTTCCCATATTCCTTACAAGGCAAATGCTGGCATGTTTTGGTGGGACACCTGGGATTCTCTGTTTTTAATTCATCATTGCTTTCTTTATGAAGCATACCTCTGTAGTATCCAGCTACCCTAGGCTGGTCTAAAGAAATGCGTTCATCTGCAAACTGCCTGAAACCAGTTGATGTCTGGTAGCCCCCCAAGTTGATCTTAGAATGTGACACAGTGATTCTCATGATTATCAGTAGAAACAAATTGGGTTGGGTGGGCAACAAATAAATATTTCCCTAATTTGTACAGGACTAAAAATGCCTTGTCTTGAAAGGAGCATTTGTGCCTATATTAGATATCTAAAAGGCAGAAGTAGTTGTGGGAAAAGTTGCACCTTTTCTTTTATTTATTTTTGTCCCCGAACCGCTAAAGGCAAAAAAGCATTTCTCTTTGGTCCAGGATATGTAAACCCTAAGACTGACTTTAAGCTGCTGCCATGCAGGAATACATTAGGTTGGATCTGGACTGAGTTAATTGAACTTTGGCCCCATTGAAATCAATGGTATATGTGTTATGACTTAAGTAAAAAACTATAAGAGCCCTGCTGGATCAGGTCAAAGGCCTCTCTAGCCTAGCATTCTGTTCCCACAGTAGCCAATCAGAAGCCCACAGGAAACCCACAGGGAGGACATGACTGCAACAGCACCCTCCTGCTTGTGTTTCTACTTGGCTTTCCTTACAAATATGAGCTATTAATTGAGAACTTGATTAAGAAACAACTCTTCATCAACTCTTTTCTTTCTTTCCTCCTCTTTCCTCCTCAGCCCTCATTAACTCCTACCCCTTTGCTATTGGCTCCTATGCAGGACAAACGTCTAGATAACCAAACTCATTAACTGGCAGGTGAGGGTGGTGGATAGGTGGGAATTGCATGGAGTGTGGTTTGCAGTCTTTAATAGACATCATTATATCTGTAGGATATGCACTCTGTGTGATGACAGCAAGTAGAAATGCAATATAAGTTGTACTTTCAGTAGGGCTTGTCTGAACACTTCTTTGCTTCAGTCTCCTTAGGAATCTATCTGTTTATTCATTGAGGTGAGAGTTGCATTCAAGTAATATAAAATAAACCAGGGGATTTACTAAGGAGTAGTAAAATATATTGGAACCCATCACCTTTGTGAAGGAACAGAACTGGCTTCGATTTTTGTATTTAGTTTGGCTTTTGGATACTATGGGGTTAAGACTCTGTGTGTGTGTATGCGTGCGTGTGTGGACAGTTTCAGCCAAAAGGTCAAATTTTAGTTCAATGGTTTTCAGTATTTTTCAAGTGGGAGCCACTTTGGTAACAACAACAGCAATATAACTTACTAATAAAGGTAAGAATAATAAAATGCAAAATGCAATGATTTAATGCAAAATACAATGTACACAAATGCCTTCAGGAAACTCCCATTGTTCCTAATGGGAACTTTTGTCATTTCTTTCTACATCCCATAATTAAAATACAACTGAAGAAGCTGCACAATGTAGAGGACATGAGAAACGCTGTGCTGGATCTGACCAAAGGCTTCTCCTCTAGCATTCTGTCGCCGCAGTGGCCAATCAGATGCCTAATAATAATAATAATAATAATAATAATATATTTATTTATTTATCACCCGCCTCTCCCAACGGATCGAAGCGGGGAACAACACCAAACACAAGACACAAAAACCGACTAAAAGCAGACAAAACCAGTAATGCTTCTGTTTCCACAAACTCTGGACATCCTTAAATAAAACACCCAACCAAATGAGCTTGCCTTACAAATCTGCTTTTATCAGCATATAACTATTGAAACAAATTAATTTATGGAACCAGCCTTCTCTAGAAACTCACACTGACCTATGATTTGCCATACCAACAGAGGTATACTCCTCCATAACTAAAACAATTAATAAAAGCAAACATAGCCTAGCCTTCTTGTTACTGTGCCCAATGAAGGCTACATTTTATTTAAAAAAGAATACAGCCTGCAACTGCGAAGGTTGTACGTGTCTGCCAAAGTCCATTAAGGCAAGCCCCAGTTCCGTCAGCATTTCGTAGATTGTCAGGTGTTTTTAGTTCCATCATCCACTCATTGACAAAATTTTGATTTTTTCCGATATCCCGAATTTGTGCAAATTTGCATTTGTAAAAAATGTGTGCTTGCAAAAAAACACAACCCCTCCCAAATGAGCAAATCCTCCCCAAAAAGTGCATTTTCATGCTTTAGGCCATGGAGGAAATGCACATTTTCAGCCACTGTTTTTTAATTTTGCATATTTTTCTATGATTACATTTGGGTAAAATTCCAGACAGTTATTTTTAAAAAAATACGAAATAAAAAAACCTGTCCATTAGTCTGCAGAATCTGTGCAACTTGGAATCTGTGGGTCGTATTAATAGAAATCTGAATCATTTGGTTCCACTGTGATTTTCTCTAACAGCCCTACCATCTACTTCCCTCAAAACAAAAACAAAAAAAGGAGGGGGAATGTAAAAAAATACTTGGAAGGCAAAATGCCCCCTATACATGTTGTGTGTCTTCCCTCAAATGAGTGTCTACCTTTGCTCCACCCGACCCCTCCCCACGCAAGTGAATAAAGTACAAGGGAGCCCACTAGGGCTAAAATCCTGTACATAGTTACTTGGGCGGAAGACTCATTGAACTCAGTGGGATTTTCTTCTTAGTAGTCATGCATAGACTTGCACTGTCATAGCATTTTAAGGAAGAAGGAAGAGAAAGGAGCCTGGGAAGGTGCTAATCTTGAGTCTCTCACACGACACTGTGGACACAAAACGGGGGAAACAATTGTAACCCTGGGTGGCAGCTCCTGGGTACTGAGGGCCTCTTCACCCTGCAGTAGATTTCTCTCAGGAGCAGGGTGGATGGTAGCAAAGGATGCAGCTCAGTAGCTGGCCTGCGAGGCAGGTGGGAGCGGGTGAAACAATGAGGCCGGATAGCAGCAGCAGCAGCACATCTAACCACTGCAGTGAGTGTTGCCTCACGTACCATGACTGTTGGGACAGGAAGGCTCTCTGTCAAATCAAGCAAGGAGAGAAAGAGTCCAGAGACGGGGAGGGAGAGATTTGGGAGACTTGGGAGCCACCAATAGCCTGTAGTGAAGACCATGGTTTAGTTGCAGATTACAGGAGTAGGATGTTTGCTCAGGAAGTCAAAGTTTTACAGGAGGCTCGATTCAAAAGCTGAATTAGATATAGGTGTCTGTGGAAGGGGAAACTGAGTTTACAGGTGGTTCAACAGAGTCCAGAGGAAGAGCTTAGGAAAAGGAATTTAGGATGAAGTTGAATAAGAAACTATCCTCCTGGATGGTTGTATTTGAGGAGGGAAAGTAACTCATTTTAAGATAAAAACCTAAGACAGGAGAGAGAGAGAGAGAGAGAGAGAGAGAGAGGGAACAAAAGAAAGAAAGCCAGGAAGAGTCAGAGCTGTTGGAACTGGAGAACTAATTGAAAAACTGCTAGACTTAAGATAATAAGAAACCACTTGGATAAAATAAGGACACTGTTTAGCTAGGTCAGCTGGATGCATTTTATCCCTGGTTATTTTTTTCATCCTATTGCTCATATGTTTGTGTGTGTCTATCCATTCAGATTTTAAAACGTCCCCATTCTTCTTCAGCAAAGTCATAATCACCATCTGTTTTGTTTTTTGGTGACCCACCCTGCACCTAACAGCCAACAACCCTCACACTAATTAAAGGAGATACATGAGACCCAGAGAAAAGACCACAGGAAGGACAAAAGGGGTGTGGGCACACTCTTTTGCCCTTTCTGCTCTCTGTTCATGGAACAGGGATTGCTGGTGCACAATAACCTCACAGAAATAGATTTACTGTGACATGAAGTATATTCAGTACAAAATATTTGCTTTAATAACCTATTATTCCAGTATTCCGTCCAAAGCATTTTCTTTCAATGCATACAGAGAATTAGTTGTCAAGGTGTTTTAAAACCTTGCTAGTTCAATGGTCAAGAGGTTTTGAAAATTGGCATCCCTATTGTACAATGGTACAATAGTTTGCATTAATGTAGCTAGAGCAAGATCCTGTTTGTGATCAGGATTATATATACTAGTCTGTGCTTTAAAAGAATATCTAGATTCTGCAACAAAGTCAAATTCTTTATCATAAAACAATAGAGCTTGGAACTGAAATAACTTATGCATAAACATTTTGCATGTGTTAAAGTCATGCAAAGAGACATGGATCACATGGCATATTGTGATTTTTTTTTGGTGTCCAGTAAAGACCTTTTTAAAAAAAAAAAAAAAAATTGCCAGGCCTTTTAATAAACCAGTTTTTACAATTGTATTAGTGCATTTTAGATTTTTGCACTGCTATGGTTTTTATTTTGATTGTTTTAGTTTTTTTACTTTGTTTTTAGTTTGCTTAAGACTTATTATTATTATTATTATTATTATTATTATTTCTACATTTATATACTGCCCCATAGCCGAAGCTTTCTGGGCGGTTTACAAAAATTTAAACTTTGGATATTAAAAATCAATATACAAAATTTAAAACCATAAAAGCATAAAAACCTAAATTTAGTTTTGGTTATGATTTTTATAATGTTTTACTATGTTGTTATATGATTTTAAGTTTTGTCATGTTAACCAACTAGAGAGCTTCAGCTAATGGGTGGTATAGAAACATATATATATATATATATATATAATCAAAATAACAAAAAGGATGTAGAAAGAACAGCAGAGGATGCAAAGAACAGTTAATAATAGACAGTATCATCATGAAGCAAACAGAAAAACAGAAAAGAAGCCTCCACACATGCTACATAGACTATAAAAAGGCTTTCGACTCCGTCCCACACAGTTGGCTGAAAAAAGTATACTGGAAATATACAAAATACATCCCTCAATTCAAAACTTTCTGACAAGAATCATGGAGACATGGAGAACAACAATACACCTAACAACAGACAAGGACCATATTCAGACAGAAAAAATAAATATCAAACGTGGCATATTCCAAGGAGACGCATTCAGTGCCCTGTGGTTTTGCCTATGTCTGAATCCACTATCCAACACCCTTAACAACACCATGTACGGCATCGACATAAAACACCAAAAACAAGCAAAGCACAGAATCAATCACCTCCTGTACATGGATGACATCAAAATCTATGCTTCAACTTTAACACAGATAAAAGGCCTCCTGCAAATCACTGAAGAACTGACGACAGACATGAAAATGGAATTTGGGATAGGAAAATGCAAGATGCTACACATAGAAAGAGGAAAATGGAAAGAAGCAACATCAGAAACACTAAACAACGAAATATTAGATAACATGGAAGAAAATGAAACATACAAATAGGATTCCAGCAAAACACAAAAATCAATCACTCCAAAGTAAAAACTGAACAAAGAATGCAATATAAAACTCGCCTATCACAAATCCTAAAATCTAAACTCAACTCAAAAAACATTTTCAAAGCCATCAACACCTATGCAATACCCATCCTCACATACTCATTCGGAATCATACACTGGTCACATAATACAGAACCCACAAATAAACAAAGAACAATCGTACAAATGGCTCAGGAAGGGTGAGCTATTTCCAGAAACTGAAGGATTCCTAATAGCTATACAGGATCAAGTTATAGCAACCAAGAACTACCAAAAATACATCATCAAAGATAACAGTATAACAACAGACCTATGCAGGAAATGCCATCAATTCCAAGAAACAATAGACCAAATAACAGGAGAATGTAAAATTCTGGCAGGAATGGACTATACAGACAAACGCAATACAGCTGCAAAAATAATTCACCAGCAACTGGCCATCAAATTCAACCTTATCAAACAACCTACACCATACTATACATATTCACCCGAAACAATCTTAGAATATGCAGATCATAATATATACTGGGACAAAACAATTCATACAGACAAGACAATACCTTGCAACCGACCAGACATAATGTTCATAGACAAAAAAGACAAGTACACATATCTTATCGACATAGCAATACCAAATGACAAAAATGTTGTTGGAAAGAAAGAAGAAAAGAGAGACAAATATACACCACTGGCCATGGAAGTCAAAGAACTATGGCAACAGGAAAAGGTCACAATTATTCCATTCGTCACATCAGTCACCGGCATCACATCAAAAAAATATATGGAAAACCTCCAGAAACTGGGATTACCAGAATACATCCACACCAACATCCAGAAAGAAGTCATAATTAAAACATGCTCAAGCATCAGGAAATTCCTGAATCAATAAAAGACAGCATGACCTGGCAAAGCCCGTCATGTCTGTCTAGAAAAAACACCACAAGCGAGAAAGAGATAAATGATTAATAATAATAATAATAATAATAATAATAATAATAGAGAAACCCCATAGTCCAGCTACAGTGCAACAAAACTGCCTAGCTATCACTGCTCAGAGAAGTTTCAACAGACCCTAGTGTGAGAATAGGGTGCTATAGGTTTATGATTCATTGTAGGGAGTTTTCAATTTCTCCTCCTGGTCAAAGAAACATTGCCAGCTGATCCATGTGGTCTTCTAAGCCCAGATATGTTTGGATACTGCTGGGCCTGAGGAAGAAGATGCTCCTATCATTTCTCCTCTCCACCCACTTTTGTTGCTGTTCTAGCAACATCCATCCATTCTACTGCAGAATTGCAAGCTTCCTAGGTCAGCTTGTCAGGACACAGAGGGATATGCTATGCTGATGCAGCACTTGGTGTTTCCCATACCAAACAATATGCAGCAACTCGCAGGATTTAGGACCCAGGATTTAGCTCTTATCAGAGGAAAAATACATTAAATACACCAAGAAACAGATAAAAATCATGCAATGACACTGTGGAATAATATACTAGGTATCAACCTTGATAGGAGACTCAAATGGATTAGGTATTACAAGCAGGTATCTTTTATAACTAATGTAAATGTCACGGTGTTAAAAATAATTGTGGATCCAGTAGGTTAAGCAAGGGAGCTACTTTCTAACTAAACATTATAATGAGGTTCCAATGTGGTCTGCTGTGCTGTGGAAAATGATATCTCCGGCTGAAATAATCATAGCTGCAAAAGTCAAAAATCAATTATGGGAAGACAAAATGGAACTGCAAATACTAAAAGAATTAATCAAAGTCAATAGTTATGGGGTGATTTTATAACTGTCAATCAAACTGTCAAGCAAATGCAGATAGAAACATTTAAGTTTATATTCAAATTCAAGAATTGAATTAAATAGTAACTTGGAAGCCCATTTCTGGATTGCATCAGAAGAATCCAGTCCATAATTCTCCCCTTTAGAATAGAGATGAAAATTTCAAAGGATTCCTTCAGGGTGAGTGTATTTTACATAAATGCATAATGCACTACTATGAGCTATAGGAGAATACATTCTGGCGATGCACAAAGTAAAAAATTATGACATTTTAGGATATAATTTAAAATGTTTGTCTAAAGATCATAGTTTGTTTATAGTTTTTGGACTCACATCAACGGCAAATTGCTTTCATGGCAGTAACTCTGTGCAAAGGCTTGAGGCCACGGAAGGGCTTAACAAACAGCTCTGCTATCACAAAACCCACAGCGGCAAGGGGAATGAGTTCCCCTTAATCTTGGAATCCCTTGGCATTCGGGAGATTTACTCTTCTGTGGCTGTCAACAACAAGTAATTCCATCAAAGATCCATAAAGAACAGACTGAAAACAACTCTCTATACTTCACGATATACTTTATTCCATTTGAAAGTGCATTGCAATGTGGAAATTATAGGGCTGTAGAACCTAGTGAACTTTTACTCCCAAAGTTGGGAAGACAAAAGCAGCCACACACAAGTTCACACATCCATTGCATATTTTTCCCGGATATGCTGGCTTTTCTTGACCTCTGCTGTCTCTTTTGTAAATCTTCTATTTCTGGATTGAAAATAGATTTTGTCAATAACTTTTTGAGGGTGTTGTTTGGTGGTGGAATAGCGAGGCTAACCAACTAACTTCTAAATGAGTGGAAAACTTTCCAATGATCCATGATGGTCCAATCCAAATAGTACAGAGCTATTAACGGAATAAAGTAGTCCTCATAACCTTCTCTTCTTGGTGTTTTCTTTTTCTCTTTTTTCTTTCTTTCTCAAAATCAAAGCCAGAACGGAAGGGCATGTAGGGGAAGGATTTTTTTTACTTAAGTTGGTTGTTGTATCTTGAGGAGCATCTACATCTATCTATCTATCTATCTATCTATCTATCTATCTATCATCTATCTATCTATCTATCTATCTATCTATCTGTCATCTATCTGTCATCTATCTGTCATCTATCTGTCATCTATCTGTCATCTGTCATCTGTCATCTGTCATCTGTCTATCATCTATCTATCTATGTCTTGAGTACTCAGAACTAGTTGGATTTAGAGGAGAATGCTCTTCTATGATATTCCCTTGGAATTTTGCATTGCCAGGACCTGATTCTGCAACAGTTGTAATTTATTTATCTATGTCACTTTTTACCTTATCATTAATATTCTTCTTAAGTTAGCAGAACTAGTAACAACTGTAGGATGATTTTAAACACACCCTTTCCTTTTTGCTGGAAATTGATATCCTATGGTACAGATGATAACAAGAAGGTTATTCTTGGAAGCTAAAAGTATATTGGGCAACTCAACCCAGGATACCCAATTTATACTGGTTAAATATTTTTGAAGGACCCTACATTGTACCTGTGAGGTTTCTCTGACCCACTTGCTGCTGCTCCTGTATTGTCTTTATTATTAGGCCCCATAGCTCTACAGCCCAACAACCTGGCCTCAGACAAACCGCTTTGTTCCTGCTGCCACCAGTACCTTCCTCAGGTACACCACACCAGTTAGTATAATACAACAAGATTTTATTAACAAGAAATATATTGCATGAGCAAGCCTATTGGTTTCTTTTGTATAAAATGCAATGGTTTCAAATACAAAGCGTAGTGGTTTCTGTCACAGTTCTTATACATTTTTAAACTGTTTCTTCTTTAACCAACTGTACTTAAAACTATACCTCACTCCCAATATTTACTCAATCAAACACTCTTCACATCTCTTCAAATACTCTACTCTCCAGTACTCTCCAGTACTCTCCAGTACTCTCCAGTACTCTCCAGTACTCTCCAGTACTCTCCAGTACTCTCCAGTACTCTCCAGTACTCCCCTCTCAGCAATCCTCCAAAACAACCCTGTCAGCTCTCTGTCTCACACATATATACTTCACTCGCTCTCTAGCTCCTCCCACTCTTACACAACTCTCCAATCCAGGCACTCTAAACAACTAGCCAATTAGCACTCACCATTCAGACACACAATCAGCCAATCATTCTATACTTACCCAGACCTATAACTGCAAACAGTAAGTACATTCTGGCCTAGTTATTTATTTTACTTGTTATAATCTTTACTTTTTAAAGATATATAACTAAATGCATATTATAACAATAAACTTTGCAACATATTTACATCATTCAACAGTAGAACATCACAGTACCAAAGAAGAAAAAAAGGTTCAAATAGAGAAAGGAGAGGGTACCTGTTGATGGTCAGGAAGGTTTACTTACGCCAATGAGTCACAATTAGGGAATGGTGACTGTTTTGTTTGGTTCAATTTTTTTTTAAAATATAAGAACACACTAAAGTTCCCAAATGGCTTCATAATCCAGATGGAAAGTCCTTGAGAAGTAGGAGAAAATGAAACTGACAGATTCAGTTGTGCCGACTCAAAGTACTTTCACCTCTTTAATTAAGAACATTGCTTGGGTACCCATCCTGGTTCTAAACCTCAAGCACAATTGCTACTCATAGCCTACACAACTTAATGGAATGCGACCAGAGCCCTTACCTCTGAGCTCTGAAATGATGAACACTGGGATGGTGAATATAATAGTCTCCAGTGATGTTCCTGATACACTTACCTACTCAAGTGAAGTCAGGAGACCTACCTTTTACCCATTAGAAGCCTCTGATCCCCAAATCTTTCTCCTCTAACCTGGCATTGGGGCCACCTGTTTTGACCTAAGAATTAGCTATTTACCCAAATTTTTAAACTGGAAACTAGAGATGTTCTATATAATCCCTTTCCCTCTTAGTAGTCCCAGTCTGAGAGTGTGGAGTAGTTTTTTAAATAAGTGACAAGGTGTTCATTCCAAGATCCACCTTCTGCAAGAAGAAGGGATCTTCCACAAGAGTTGTTGTATCTCCCTTTCCCTAAACTATAGCTGAACCCATTCAGCAGAGCCTTCTGCCTCTCTGTGTAGCATTTTCAGGGGGCTGGAGGGGCTGCAGTGGAAAGGAGGGGGCAGGGAAGTCCCCTTCCACCATCACAGCTGATCCAGCGTAAATCTTGATCCAACTCCAGTTTATTGCGCATTGGCATAATCTGGGACAGAAGGCATATTGGCATGCTTTAGTGGAAGTTTACAAAAGGAAGAGAACCAGCTTTCCTAACTGGCTGTTCCATTGGCTGGTTTGTAAGGGGCAGGCTGATGTTGTGAAGGGACACTTGTCCCTTGCTTCTCTTCATGTGCTTGCATGTCTTGCAGCCAAAGCTACTCTCACTTTAACAGAAGGCAATGGAACAGAGCTCTGTGAATAGAACACATGAAAAACTGCTGGTGTAGACAGCCTGAGTGGATACTTAACCTTGGGTGGAATAATTAATCTTCCTTTGTTTGCTGGAGAAAATAACTAGTCAATGAATTGGAATGTCTGCAGCTGTGCACCTTCTTTTCTCTAGTAATTCTTCTTTCACCAAAGGTTATAATGCAATTGTTAGTGTTGGCGATATGTCTGTCTTCTCAAAGCTAGGCTTCCAGCTTTGGTACAGGAGGCAATATAGGCTGCTATTGGAATTGATGGACTCTACATATAAGGTTTATTTAAGCAGCCACCATAAGGGAGAAAAATTCTCTGGGATATGATTCACAATTCTCAATGAATGGTCAACATCTCATTTTGATAAACAAGATGCAGTGATGGGCCATTTTCAACAGGGTTATATCCCAAAAGCCCCTTCCCAGGCTCCATCAGTGGAACAGGGCAATTCACCCTCCCCCATGCAACCTCCCCCATGCCTGAAAAATCTACTCTGGGGGGTTGGGGAACCCTCAAGAGGAGATGGGTGTGTGCGGAAGGCTGCAGGAGAGAGGAAAAGAGGGGAATGTCCTCTTAATGAGCAGAGGATGGTTCATGCAACATTGGATTTTGCCCATTGTACCTGTTGGGTACAGCTGGACTGAATTTTCACTTATGTAAATTATGGGAGTCTGAAGGAGACTTTAGAGAGGTCCTGAGGAACCCCCCCCCCCATAATTTATGGGATCTGTTCATGGCTGTTCACATATTTGGTGGCACAACCATTTTAAAGATTGGACTGTTAGGCTTAATTTTAATTAGGCTTAAATCAAAACAGGTGAGGTGATTCAGTAGGGTTGTTGGAATACTTAGTGAGTAGAGCCACTTATCAAGAGTCCTATATATCAGTTGGTGAGCCTACATCTTGACATCCATTTTTGGACTGCATTAATATCAGCTGCATTTTTTTAAAAAAATGTGTTTCATTCTTTTGGAATTACCAGTTGTCTAAGCAGAAACAGCATAACCCTGACATATTAGAATATATCTCTGTGGAAGTTTTAAAATACATGTTCAATGCCAGAAGTTGTCAAGTTATTTCAGATTTGAAAAATATGTTTGCACATTCAATAGTTTCCTACTTTCTGCCATATGGAAAAATATGGAATTGTACAAGGAGGCAAAAGAATTATTAATGTTATAGGAAACTATGAACTTGAGAAAAAAGTTGAACAAAATTGAGAATTTGAAGTTTTGCCAAGTTTCCAACATGATGTCCGAGAAGAAGAGTGCTCAAATCTGAAACATCCATGGGGGTGGGGGTTATTCTGGGAAGCAGTAAGACACATGATAGAATATTTTTCTGCTCTCACAGTCTAGATTGCAACAGAATAGGTGTCTCTCCTGGAAGATCGGTGGCTCTTTAAATATGGAGGGTTGGATACTGATTTAGTCTGAATACACACATTAAAAACTAAGTATGACTTAACCTGAATCCAATCCATTTAATATAAAACAGACCTACTGCAAGGAGTAATATGATGGAATTTGAGCACCGCCTTGTGTGCCATTTTTTGGGGATGTGGCATACACCAAATAAACAAATAATAAATAAATATACTTATTGAAAGGGCAGCTTGAAATTGTGCCTTTAATTTGCTTGAGGTATGCGTACTGTGTGCTACTGTGCAGGGCAGTCCCCCCCCCCTGCCCCCACAAACAAATGACGTGCCTGCTTTCTTATATATCCTTTTAGTAAAATGTATTTTATAATCCGCACCAGTTATGTGTTTTTGTCTAAAATGCCTGCAAGTGCATTGCAATAGTAAAGGCATCGAACAGACGGGGGCGGTGGGCAGGTTGGGAGATCAGGAAAAAACAGAGTGGTGGGCACTTTGATGTGCTGGGGCGGTGGAAAAAGGGAGGAGGAGGGATGGAGGGATGCATCACAACAGGGGGAGAGAACACAGTTGAATGAAAGGCGCTTGACCAGCCAGCAAAAAGGCAGAGGGGTGGGGTGGAAAAGAGGTGGAATGGGGATTGTATGGCCAGCACAGTAATCGAGTCCAGTGGTGGCAAAGTTGTTTTACTGCTCACACAAGGCTTCAGCAGGAATCAGGCAGCAGGGGAGGGGAAGGGTTTCATCGGCACAGGATGAGCACTCCCAGGAACAGATGAAGATAAACACAAGAGTGGACCAATGGCAAAAAGGTTGCTGACATACTGGAGCCTTGTCAGCAATTCCCATCCTTCCACACTGTAAAGGCTCTAGGGATAAGTGCTGGGAGCGGGTGAGGAGGGTGAAGGGAAAACCATGACCTATGAAAACAAGCCACACAGTACTCAGTCATCTAGTGGTGGTACCGTGGCTTAGTTATGAGTTAAAAACAACCCATCGTGGCTGAGTTAGTCCATGGGCCATCATGTCCTGTGAACTGGCCCGATATGTCTCAGACTTCACATGAAATACTATTAGTGAAGAATGCTTCACATCTGAAAGACAGAGTCTGTCTACACTACTGCTTTTAAATGGTTTAAAATTATTTATAACAGTTTTGAGAAATGTTGGGGCCCAGGACACACTCCATATACAGTTTTCAAAACGTTTTCAAAGTGTTTTAGCCTGTGTGTGTAGATAGGCTCACACAGATGGATACCACTCACTTACTAGGATGCTGTACAAATCCTGGAAGGTCTTTCAGGCACTTGTTTTCCTCACTCAGTTTTTAGTTAGGGTTGTAGATTGTAGTACTGTATCACAGTGAAAGAGCTCATTATTTGAGAGTATTAAAATTTTGAAACCATTCTCATACCTCACATCCAAAAATAAAGAGTAGGTTTTCAAAAGAATGAAAAGAACAAAGGAGGGTATTATTAAATTCACGAAGTGTTTGTGGAAATTGCTTTAGCACTCAGAGTCAGATACTACCCTTCTTCAGACCCACATTAAAACTAATTGGAGCAGACTACGACTTGAGAGAATTCAAAATTATGCATTTCCATTCATTTCTTCTTCAAATAAGTTTCCCCAACCATCATTCATTGCCCTTTAACCCCTGAGGGACTTAGAATTAGTTTAATTTATGGTCATGAGTTAGAATTCTGAGATTTCTTCTCCCTCTCATTTAGTGTCATATAGGTGAGATTTTTCTCATCAGATCATTAAAGATAGGGAAAGTCCTGTCAGACTTGTTATATCAGAGATGATGCAATTGATTTTAAAAAACAGTGTTATTAAAAGGGGTATGGGAATTTGGCTTACTCAGATACATAAGGAATACTGAAGGAGCTCAAGATCATATTCTTGAATGTAGTCTATTGGAGAATATGCTTGTTTATTTTCTCAGTCTCTGCATTGTTGTGATTTTGGTGCCTTAGCACTAAAATGCAGTGAGGTGGGCGGAAGCAGTGCAATTAACCGTGATGTATTACACTCTATACTGTGTGGGGTGTGTGGGGTGTGGGAAAAGAAAAGAAAGAAGAACTGTGGCTGCAGAGGCCTGTTCTCTGCGGTTTCCCCCCCCCCCCCCCCCCGGGAGACCAGATAAAATCCAGGTCAGGGCTCACGTAACTTTAACAGTTGTAGAGCAAAGGGAATTTCAGCCAGTGTCATTTGTATGCAATTAGTTCCTGGTGAAATTCCCTCTTTATCACAACTGTTAAAGTTGCAGGGGCCCTGCCTTCTTTTGTATATGGTCACTCTAGTATAGCGCCTGCACCTTTAACTGTTGTGATGAAGAGAGAATTTCACCAGGAACTAATTGCATACAAATGACACCGTCTGAAATTCCCTTTTCTCTACAACTGTTAAAGTTACGTGAGCCCTGACCTGGATTTTATCTGGTCAGCCTACCCCCACCACCTGTTTTCAACATCAGCTTACCATCTGCTGACCAGGTTTTTAAGGCAAGGCTGCCTGAGGCAGGGCCTCAGCATAGCGCATCACACTTTGTGTCATACAAAGGAGCCACAACAGACCTGCCCTATTGCCTGTGCCTATTTGTCATCTCCAACCAGCTCTACACATCAACCAGCAGCAAATTGCAGCATTTTAATTCTACGTTTTAAATATGTGCCTGGGGAGCTCGGGGGGGCAAGGGGGTGCCCACATAACTGTGGTCATGGGTAGGGGGAGGTATGGCAATGGGCCAGATGAGGAGAAGAGGGGCTAGATTTCTACAGCTATCTCCTCTTCTGGTTCTTCCCCCAATCTGATAGTTCCTGGCGGCCTTCCCAGCTTGCCCTTGGGTTTGGTGGTGCTTCTGCTGAATGCCAGGTTGGTCCAAAATAAGATCTCCCTCATCCATGATCTGATTGTGGATGAGGGGGCTGACCTGGTATGTATCGCTGAGATCTGGGTGGGTGAACTGGGAGGGGTTACTCTCTCACACAGCTTTGCCCTCCTGGGTACTCGGTGCAGCACCAGCATCAACTTGAGGGCCAGGGTTGGGGGTTGCCGTGGTCTATAGAAATACGATCTCCCTCTCTAGGCTTCTTGTTCATTCAAGTGCTGGTCTTAAGTGTCTCTACTTTGTGTTGGGTACTTGAGGCAGATTAGGCATTCTGCTGGTGCATCATCCACCCCACTGCCCGACACTCTCCTTGCCTGAGGTGATGGAGGTTGTCTCGGACTTGGTGGTGAGGATCCCCAGGATGATGGTACTTGGGGATCTCAACTTCCATGCCAAGGCTCCTGCATCTGAGGCGGCGCACGACTTCATGGCTGCCATGACAACCATGGAGCTGTTTCAACATGTCAGCGGCCCAACACATGCAAAAGGACACACACTTGATTTGGTTTTCTCAACTAGGCAGGAAGATGGTGATCGGAAAGTGGGGGAATTAACATCTACCCCTTTGTCATGGTCAGATCACTTTCTATTGAGGTTTAGATTCTTGGCAACCTTTCCCCTCTGCAAGGGTGGGGGTCTATTAAAATGGTCCGCCCCCGGAGGCTAATGGACTCCAATGGATTCCAGAGGGCTCTGGGGGATTTTCCTGCTGGTGTGGCTAGTGCTCCTGTCGAAGCCCAGGTTGCTCTGTGGAATGTAGAGATGATTCAGGCGGTTGATATGATCATGCCCAAGTGCCCTCTCCCTCTAAGCAGAGCCCGGCCAGCACCTTGGTATACACCTGAGCTGAGGGCAATGAAGCAAGAGGGGAGATGGCTAGAACACAGGTGAGGGAAAACTCATGCTGTGTCTGATCAAACACGGGTTAGAGCTCACTATCGAGCCTATTCTGTGGCAGTGAGGGTGGCAAAGAGACAGTTCTTTTCCACCAGCATTGCACCTTCTCAGTGTCGTCTAGCAGAGCTTTTCTGGGTGGTTTGTGGCCTGCTACATTCTGGGCCAGGGCGAGATATGTTGGAACCCTCGGTAGCATGCTGTGACGAGTTTACACGACCCTTTGAAGGTAAGTCACTCAGATTCATCATGAATTGAACACCACACTAGTAGAGGCATTCAGAGCACCGTCTGGTCCAGTCTTATTGGATAAGTTTCAGTTACTGAGGCCCGAGGATGTGGACAAGGTGCTTGGCCAAGTCGGGTCAACCACCTGTGTGCTTGACCCTTGCCCTTCATGGCTTATTACATCAAATAAAGATGGGATTGCCAGCTGGGTCCCGGAGGCTGTAAATGCCTCCCTGAGTGAGGGAATGGTGCCAGCCTCTTTACTCCTAAAAAAAGCTTAACCTGGACCTGGAGGACGTTAACAATTATAGGCTGGCGGCTAGCATCCCATTTCTGGGCAAGGTTGCAGGACAACTTCAGGAACTCTTGAATGAAACGAATTATCTAGATCCATTTCAATCGGGCTTCAGGCCTGGTTTTGGAATGGAAACTGCCTTGGTTGCTCTTTGGGATGACCTTTGCCGGGAGAGGGACAGGGGCAGTGCGACTCTGTTGATTCTCTTGGGCCCCTTAGCGGCTTTTGATACCATCAACCATGGTCTCCTTCTGGATAGGTTGTCTGGGCCAGGAGTTGGAGGCACTGTATTGCAGTAGTTCTGCTCCTACGTGGATGGCTGATTCCAGAAGGAGGTGCTGGGGGATTAGTGCTCTGTGCCATGGCACCTTGGCCATGGAGTTCCACAGGGTTCTATTTTATCCCCTACAACATTTACATGAAACCACTGGGAGAGGTTATCCGGAGATGTGGGCTGAGATGTCATCAATATGTGGAGCTCTGCCTCTCCTTTTCATCAAACCCAGGTGAGGCAGTGGCTGTTCTGAATCAGTGCCTGGGCATGGTAATGGACTGGATGAGGGCCAATAAACTGAGACTCAATCCAGACAAGTCAGAGGTACTGTTTGTGGATGGTTTGTCTGTCCGGTTAGGTGATGTTCATCCTGTTCTTGATGGGGTTGCACTCCCCCTAAAGGATCAGGTCCATTGTTTGGGGGTGCTCCTGGATCCAGAACTGTCACTTGAGGCACAGGTGAACTCAGTGGCATGGAGCACCTTTTATCAGCTTAGTCTGATATACAAACTGTGCCATTATCTGGACAGAGATAGCCTAGCTACAGTTATCCACGCTCTGATAACCTCTTGTCTGGATTACTGCAATGTGTTATACATGGGGCTGCCTTTGAAGACGGTCCAGAAACTTCAACTGGTACAAAACAGGGCAGCCAGACTGTTAATGGGGACTGGCCAATGAGACCACATTATGCAGTACTTTTCCAGCGTCACTGGCTGCTGGTCCAGATCTGGTCCCGATTCAAAGTCTTGGTATTAACATTCAAATCCCTAAACTGCTTGGGGCAAGATTACCTGAAGGAACGCCTCTTCCCATATGTACCTGCCTGGACCCTAAGATAATCCTCAGGGGTCCTTCTCCGTGAGCCCCTGCCAAAGGAAGTGAGACAGGTGGCTACTAGGAGGAGGGCCATTTCTACTGTGGCACTCCGGCTGTGGAATGAGCTCCCCAGAGAGGTTCGCCTGGCATCTACATTATACTCCTTTAGACACCAGGTGAAGACCTTTTTATTTTCACAGTGTTTTAGCAGTTCTTCAGTTTGATTTATAAGCTTGTTGTTTAAATTTGTATTTTAAATCCCTATCAATTTCTGCATGGCTGCTCAGGTTTTACCCTGGTTGTGCTTTTATACTGTATTTTAAATTATGTTTTTTATACTGTTGTTTTATATTTTGAATGGTTTTAATGGTTTTAATTTTTGTAAACCGCCCAGAGAGCGGTATAGAAATGCAGTAAATAAATAAATAAATAAATATACAGTATACACTGAATACCCATGCTAACTCCACCATTACTCATGATCTCATGGGGTTGGCAGATTAAAGCCATTTTCATATGGTCAGTGCATGTAAAGAGCAGGAATTAGCATCATGGAAGCAGGTGCTTTCCCCAATGTACATATGTTCACCTGACTGTCTATACAGCCCCCATATGTATACAAAATCTATGCAGGTGAAGAACTTGGTGTTTACAGAAGATGAGATTCTGTTTGACAGGGCTCTGGCTGTAAGGGATGCACAGTCTATCAAAACCATTTCATACACGTTGTGGCAAAAAGCCTTCATCTGCAAATCAGAGCCTATATCGAGATGAACATCTTCTGTGATGGGACAAATATGTATAACTTCACTGCTGATTACATTGGCAAGGGCCATGGACATGAGCATGAAGGCAATGCCTGAAAAAGATAGTCCCTGAGTCCCTAATAGTCCCTGGACCTTAATACCTACAGTCCAGTATCAAACCTTCTGTTTTCGGGCAAGGTGATCGAGAGGGCAGTTGCCTTTCAACTCCAAGCAGTTTTGGGTGATACAGATTTTCTAGACCTATTTCAAACCAGCTTCAGGGCAGGATATGGAGTTGAGACTGCTATGGTCGCCTTAGTGGATGATCTACGCATGAGTGTTGACAGGGGGAGTGTGTCCCTGCTGGTACTTCTGGACCTCTCAGCGGCTTTCGATACCATTGACCATGGTATCCTTCTGGAACGCCTGAGGGGTTTGGGACTCGGGGGCACTGTGCTTCAGTGGTTCCGGTCCTACCTCTCAGGCAGGTTCCAGATAGTGATGTTTGGAGATAGTTGCTCCTCAAAGAAGGAGCTCTTGTATGGCGTACCACAAGGTGCCATCCTATCCCCAATGCTGTTTAACATCTACATGAAACTGCTGTGAAAGTTCATCCAGAGGCATGGGGTGGGGTGCCCTCAGTATGCTGATGACACCCAAATATATTTCTCTATGCCTTCAACAACATCGTCAACTAAGGATAGCATGTCTCCTCTGAATGAATGCTTGGAGGCGGTAATAGGCCGGATGAGGAAAAACAAACTGAAGCTGAATCCAGACAAGACGGAGGTTCCTCATGTCAAAGGCCCCAACCTGGGTTTGGAGGTGGGTCAACCAGTTCTGGATGGGGTTACACCCCCCGAAAGACTGTGTTAACAGCTTGGGGGTACTCCTGGATCCGTCACTCCAAATGACAGCCCAGATAGATGCGAAGGCCAGGACTGCCTACTATCAGCTTTGGCGGATATGTCAGCTATGCTGCTTCCTAGAGTTGGAAGACCTAAAGACGGTAGTGCACGCACTGGTAATTTCGAGGCTCGACTTCTGCAATGTGCTGTACATAGGGCTACCTTTGTGCCTAGTCCTGAAACTTCAACTAGTTCAAAATATGGCAGCCAGGTTGGTCACTGGTACACCTAGGGGTGACCACATTACACCAATCCTAAAATCACTTCACTGGCTGCCAATTAGTTTCCGGGCAAAGTATAAAGTGTTGTTTATTATCTTCAAAGCCCTACATGGTTTGGGTCCAGGTTACCTGCAGGATCACCTTCTCATGTATTATCCACCCTGCACGCTCAGGTCCTCTGGGAAGAATTTACTCCAATCAGCTAGAACTAGGCTGAGTGTTACCCAGAGGACCTTCTCTTCTGCCGCTCCCAGACTGTGGAATGGCCTGCCGGAGGAGATTCGACAAATTAGCAGTCTCCTTGAATTTAAGAGAGCCATGAAGACTGATCTCTTCCGGCAGGCCTACCCAGTTGAATTTTAAGATGTTTTAATAATGTATTTGTTTTTATTTGTTTTTACTGTTTTATCTATTTTATGTCCTTGTATTTATATCTATTGTTGTTCCCCGCCTCGATCCAGAGGGAGAGGCGAGTTAGAAATAAATAAATAAATAAATATATTATTATTATTATTATTATTATTATTATTATTATTATTATTGGGGCAGAAGTGGTTTAACACATTGCTTGAGACCTAATAGAATCACAATCACAGGACATGTTGCTGAATTTTTGTGAACTCATTGACTAGGATTCATACACTGTTCTGCTGAAGTTATTTCATGGAACTTACTTCTGAGTAAACCTGTATAGGCTGGCACTCTAAGGCCATGTCTACACCATGCAGTTATACCGGGGTGTTGCACAGGATAACTGAAAATGAGGATATCCCAGTTTTTCTACAGTCCCAGGTTAACACCTGTGGAGTGCAGTTAGTGTGGTGCAGGCTCCCAGGTCCTCGAACGGGCACGGAGCTGCACAGAGTGGCTCCATGCCCATGGGGGTGGGCCCCCAAGCAATTTTGCCATTCCTGGGATGGCAGGGGATGGGCAGGGGTGGGTTTTTATTTTACTTACTTTTTCCCCAGATCAGGGCTGCATGACTGGCTCTTCTTCCTCCCCCCCAAAAAAGTGGCACCCGTAATGTCCCTCTTCCCTTCCGGGACATTGCACGGCCGTATAGATGCTGGGGGAGGATCGCGGAAGCAGGTAAGTTCGCGATCCTCCCCTCTCCCTCCCGCCTTAGGTGTAGAGCCCTAAGTGAGAAAAATAATAAGATTGCTTAGCAGCAAATAAAGCTGCAGCATCCATGCCCATCCTATTTCCCTGCATGGCTACTAGTCCTGATGGCTATGTGTTCCTTCCAGTATCAGAGGCAGTATGCCTATGAACACTAGTTGCTGGAAACCACAACCAGGTTGAAGGGGATAAGATTGTACTTAACACCCTGTCTGCGGGTTTCCCATAGGGAGTTGGTTGGCCACTGTGTGAACAGAATGCTGAACTAGATGGACTGTTTGTCTGATCCATCATGGCTCTTCTTATGTTCTTATGATATATGAACCAGTGCCTGTAACATCCATACAGTGAGATGCTTTAGAAAGGGGCACCAGATTCTTGTCTTGGAGTAATCTGATTAGTCACATGATTCTAGGTTTGGCTGCTCTTTGATCCCACTGGCGGAACCTGCTTTTCCTTCTGTGCTTGGGTTGTTGCAGGAGTAGATGGGGGGGGGGCGCTCAGTCGTTAGTTTTTAAAAAGTCAAGTCACTGTACATTTCTCCCCTGCAACTTTGAAATGGGAACAGCAACATTTATGTTAGATTCCATCTGAAGAACGAATCTCTGGACAGCATGGAATATGATTGCCTCTTAAACAATACCTCTGGGCTCCATTATATTCAATGACTAGCCAATATTTCCCCCCCAGGATAACTTTAAAGCCCTAAATAGTATTTATTCTTGTTGGTAGCACTGGAAAGTGCACTGTGAAATACTATGAAGGCTTAGAGAAGTGAACATCATAGAAAGTGGTATAATGGGAAATAAGGCAAAACGACAGGATTGATCAATGCGATAGAAAGCCTTAAAGGTAAGGACAAAGAGTTTGAAATGGCTGCAGAAGGGGATGTACCTAGGGTGATAGGTACTCAAGGTTTTCTAGATGAAAATGTATATCGGTTCCCCATTTTCTTTATTCCAGCTTGTGTTCTTTTTTTAATGTATTATACTTAGAACATTGCATTTTAAAAAAATATGTTTTAAAAATCCACAAATTGACATGGAGGGTCAGAGTTGGATAAGTCTCACTACGTTGTATTATCCCACTACATCTATAAATATTTAGTGTGTTATCAAGGTGATTGTGCTGAGATTGCTGAAAGCACATGCCCTCCCATTGACAGCATAAACCTCAAAGGCAGACAAAGAATGGAAAGGATACTCAAGGGGATGTCTTCACAGCACCAAGTTGGTGCCGCCTTCCCCCCAAACCCCATGGTTTTACTTACCCAGGATGGTGTCAGGTAATCCCCACACGAAGGAGGGAGCGTGAGGTTTCTGTCATCTGGGTACTGGAGCTGCCCCCTGCCTTCTTCCTGGTTTCCAGTGACCAATCGCCAGTCACCTCCACTAGGACTGCCCCCGGATCGGCCACGGAGTGAGGTCAGACAGCAAAAGAGCCGGGGTGACCTCACTCCCACTGAAAGAGTTGGGGTAAATCTTTGACTTTTTTTTCTGCACTACTTCACAGGAACTCCCCTCGGTGGCTGCCAGTCTGTGGCTGCGTCATATAACTGATGCAGTGCAGATTTACAGCTACCACATACAGACAGAAGAGCGATTTGTTAATGAGGATTAACTCTACAGCTGCAGGAGCCTAGCAAAAATAATTTTTGCTGGCATTAAAAAAAGGGGCATGTGGTTGCAACATTTAATATATATATACTGAGAAGTTCATGATGGATGATACTGTCTGTATTCTAGACAAACTTAGAATACTAATATGGCTAAAACCAAGGAACACAGCAGGGCATCTAGTAATCTAGTTCAGAACTGAGAAGCATATGCACAATCTTAAAATGGTCTCCTTTTGTTACTGAGGTTCTGGATGAAATCCTCTAAGATTTTAGAAGGAAAATAAATATGTATGTGACACTTGCAGAGACACCGATTATAAACCTCATCAAAGCTTCTTCTTTTTTTCCCAGGGAGATACAACAGAAAGTTAGACATCATGTTTGTACAAGCCATTACACATGCCGTCTGCTGTACAGCACAAAGAGAAAAGAGAGAAAGTGTTTTGAAACTATGGCATAATTTAGGTTTGTGTATGTGATCATGTTTCAAGATCAGCATGAATGCTGACAAGCTGAACACCTCCTATTTGGTTCAGAGCATTGAAATGCAGTTGATAATGTTTCCCATCATGAGAGAAGGATGAGAAAAAGAGCTCACTGTATTTTGTTTTTGTTTTTTTGGAAGTGACGGTGATATAATGGATACAACAGAATAAGCCACACTGAAAGTAATGGAGTGAGGCTGTCCATGCCATTACTTTTCCATACATCCTCTCTCCTCCCACCTCTCAGAGAAGCCAAAGTCAATGTATCACTTATTCTGTCAAAAGAAAGAAAGAAAAGAAAATTTACAGAAAAACAATTCCTTCTGTCTTTGAGAGTCATCAGGTGGGGGGAAATTCGTGTTTCCCTACTGTCGCTTCCACCTGCTGCCGCCGCCTGCTTCTGTCCCACAATACTTCCTCTTTCTTCACATGGGAAAGAAATAGAAGTAAACAGTGACCACATGGCTCATTCAGTGGGCATTTTTATCATGCTGCTTTTCCTGCACACAGCAGGAAATGGTGGCACATTTCACTTCCCCCCAAAATTGGATTTACTGGGGCCTTATTTTGTCATGTGGGAGATGGACGGTGTTGTCAAAATGACCCGCGAAAAACATGTGAGTGGCATGCTTTTCTGATGATGCTCTTTATCTTGGTAAATACTTTGGGACAATATTAATGGGCTGTATCCAGATTTATGCTGTATCAATTGCACTCTCCTCCCCTCTCCTCCCCATATGAGCCCCTGCAGCTCCCCGAAAAGACTACACAGAGAGTTAGGAGACCCTGCTGGATAGGGTGAGCTAAGGACTATTCAGATTAAGCCTATTGAGTAAATCCCATTAATTTCAAGGGGCTACTCTTAAGTATGATAAAACCTGGATACAATCCATTATTTATTTCCTCCATACTTAAAGAATGACCAGAGGGTAGACAGGTGTGCAGCATTGTCATATCCCTCTGCTAAGGGCCTTATGAGCAAGAAGGGATTACACATAAGACATCATAATATGGCCCAACAATACCATATAATTTGACTAGACAAATAGATAAAAAATATTTGCTTAGTACACACAATTCATTAACCCACACTCAGTGGTTTAGTGTGGGGTGTTGTTGAACTGTGGGTTATCATGTTGTCTGAGCACAACACGTTTTCCATAAGGTGGCTTGTTAACCATGCAGTGTGGCTTATTATTATTATTATTATTATTATTATTATTTACACTTATATACCGCCCCATAGCCGAAGCTCTCTTGAACCACCCTGAACAACACAACAACAAATCATGGGTTCTCAAGGTGGCTTGTTCAAGAAAAATAAGCCACACTGCATGGTTAACAAGCTATCCTGCAGAAAATGTGCTGTGTTCACAAATACTATGATAATCCAGGGTACAACAACAACTCATGGTTCAACAATAACCCACACTCAACCACTGAACCCAGCTGCTGTGTTTCATCACAACCCATTTACACCTTGCTATTTCAGTTCAGTGCTGCTCTTTTTCTAAAACTTAAGTAGGTGGAGACTGGCACCACACTTCAAGAAGGATGTAGACAATCTGGACCGTGTTCAGAGGAGGGCAACGAGGATGATCAGGGGTCTGGAAACAAAGCCCTAAGAGGAGAGATTGAAAGAACTAGGCATGTTTAGCCTGAAGAAGAGAAGATTGAGGGGGGACATGATAGCACTCTCAAATACTTGAAAGGTTGTCACACAGAGGAGGGCCAGGATCTCTTCTCAATCAACCCAGAGTGCAGGACACGGAATAATGGGCTCAAGTTACAGGAAGCCAGATTCCGGCTGGACATCAGGAAAAACTTCCTGACAGTTAGAGCAGTACGACAATGGAACCAATTGCCTAGGGAGGTTGCGGGCTCTCCAACACTAAAGGCAATCAAGAGGCAGCTGGACAACCATCTGTCAGGGATGCTTGTAGGGTGACCATCGGTCTGGATTTGCCAGGACATGTCCTCTTTTTTCTGGCCTTGGGGCCATCCAGACGGATTTCTTAAGTTTTCTTTAAAAGTCCGGAAAAGGTGCGGTGGGGGGAGCAAGCCAAGCATTCTCTGAAGCTCCGGTAAGTGTGCAGATGACCTATACTAACAGCGTAGGCCACCCACGCACTTTCCAGAGCTCCGAAGAACGTGCGTCCTGCTCCGCCCCACACCTTCCCCGGAAGAAAGAGTCTCTTAATGCTTGAATTAAGAGGCTCTTTCATCCTAGGAAAGGTGTGTGTGTGTGTGTGGGGGGCACAGAGCAGGCTGCGCATTCTCCAGTGCTCTGGAAATTATGTAGATCTCCTACCGCCATTAGCATTGCTGCTGGGATCTTCCCAGCCACGCTAATGGCGGTAGGCAATCTCCATGCTTTCTGGGGCCCTGGAGAATGTGCAGCCTGCTCCCCCCATCTTTCCCAGGATGAAAGGGCCTCTTATTCAAATGTTAAGAGACCTTTTCCTCCCGGGAAATGTGCCGGTGGGGGGGGGGGGACAGAGCAGTCAGAGCTTACCTGCTCCAGCTCCCAGCTCTCTCCCTGTCTTGCAGCAACACTTACTGTCTGGATCTTCTCCCACAAGTCTCATGAAACCCGGATGAGATGTTGGAAGTCTCATCCCAGTCTCGTGAGACTTGTGGAAGAGAACCAGATCGTGGAGGCAGCAATAGGAGCAGTAGCATCGGCCCGTGATGAAGGGGTAAGTGTGGGCGGGGTGCGGGCGGGTGGCGGGGCACGTGGTGCTGGGCAGGCAAGCATGGGGTGGGTTGTGTGGGTGGCGAGCGGGTGAGTGGAATGCGGGACGGGTGGACGCAGGGCGGGCAAGTGTGCAGGGCAGGCACACAAGGGCAGCGCGGGGGGCGGGCAGCATGGGGCTTCTTTGCCAGCATGAGCACAAGGAGTGCAAGCTGAGAGGGATGGAAAAATAGACTGTGTTGGATGACGGTCAACCTTTCACCTGGGAGAATTTCCTGTGGTAAGCATGTGTGAGATGTGTGTGGATTATTATTATTATTAATATTTTACCTTGGCTGTGTGTGTGTGAATGATTTTTTATTTTTGCCTTAGGTAGGTGGATTCCCCACCATCAACAGCACAATTGGTTTGTTTCTGTAATAAAAAATTGTGACTCCAAAATTGCTTTTGTGCTGATGCAGATGATGATGATGATGATGATTACTACTACATGCAAGGGGGTACACACTCTCACAAATTTCAGCTCGGTTCCAAACATTGCTTTTCTGTATGGCTTTGAGATTATGATTATTTACAGTGTGGCTTTGTGGATTCCCCCCCCCCCCCAACAACCTGGTGAAAGGTTAACAATTAAAGTTGCAGAAGCCCTGCTCTCTTATGTATCTGATCATGTTGAGAATTGTCCTGTCCCAGCAAGATAATATGTGAGTGCATAGTCTGTGTGTAGATTTATTATGTTTTATTATGTGGCTTGTCTGAGTGAATTTGGATCTCCTAGGCTCTGAAATCATCTTTTTGTAGAGCACCTTCTGGTTGCATGATCCACGAGGCCAGGCTCTGGTGATTGCATAGTTCTCCTTGACAGGAGGGGCTTTCACTTGCATGTGATAATGAGCATCTGTTCTGGCCTTTCTTTGTATCACTAGTACTGACCATGGTCTTGTTTACATGGCTAAGAAACCAGAGATATAATGACACTGTTTTAGATTAGTTTCTCACTGATAAACCAGAAGTTGAAATAAGCTAAGAGGTGCTAGTGAGAAATAACTGCTACAAGCCTTTAGTCCATTTTGTTCCATGGCTGTTTGCAGGGTCATAGAATTTTATACTCTTTCTGAATGCTACGTTACTCATTTATTGTACTAGATTTTCCTGTACTAGATTTTTCTTCACATGTCAACTGCTTCATTTGTTCAGTGGTAGCAGTATGCTGAATCTGTGAGTATGGATATGAGACAGGTGATAGGGAAAGGGTGGTAAATGTTAGGAAAGGTAAGACTATGGTCATCCAGTGAAGGATTTGCAGTCAGAAAATATATTTGAGGGAAAGGGAGACTGTATCACACAAAGTATAGCAAAAGCTTTAAAGTACAGCAAAAGCTACAAAAGTAGGAGTGAAGTTAATTTCAGATAAACCAGTGATTTTAACATTAAGTTGTTATGTAGAACAGGTTTGTCTTAATTGTGTGACCAAGGCCATCTTTGGGTGTGCATGTCCCTTTGGGGGCCGGCCATGTTTGTGGGCATGCCCTATTGGAGGCCAGCCATGTTGGTGGGCACGCCTCCTTGGGGCAGCCATGTTGTCCTCCTTTTTGGTTTCCAAAATATGGTCACCCTACTTTAAGGTAGATTCCTGCATTAAGCAGGGGGTTAGACTCGACGGACTTATAGGCCCTTTCCAACTCTACTACTCTATGATTCTATAATGAGTGAAGGACAGCAGGTGCCTAGCTATGGCTAAGGGTCAGCACTTGTACTGCCATCATTTCATTCAGAAAACAACATACACCTTCTGTATCCATAGACAGTCCCACAGAACAGCACCCTCACATAACTGGACAACTGGGGCATGGCTATGTAATAGCTTGTGATAGCACAGCACCAGGCATATATAAGCTGCAGCATGTATAAGATTCAGTGGCTCCATTTTGCATGCACGCCATGCACAGGACTTCCCCATTCATGTAAACTGAGCATCAGGAAGTGATAGCAACCTCTGGATTGTCTAGAGTACTCTGAAAACAATTGGGTGCTCTATCATTTAGAATTGAAATGGAGCTCGCACCCTCCTCAATTATTGAACAGAGAAAATCCAAGATATCAGTCCTGACTATGCATTAAGTTTGATCACCTTTCCTCTGCAGAGAAACTACACACAGTTTCTTATCCAGCTTACATCTATTGTCCTGATGTTGTGGGTTGTTCTAGTCTTCAAATATTGTAAATTTGCTAATATCTCATTCCCTTTCTGCATTTTCTGGATCCTGAGATGGTGGAGGAAGGAAATTTGTGGAAGCTGACTTCCCTGACTCTCCTTCCCCAAAAAGTCTATCCTGGGTGTCTGGAGACCCTCCTGAATTGGGTGGGTTGTGTCACAGGCAGCTGAGGAGAAATTGGGGATCTGTGAAAATTGGATGGAGGCACTTTCTGCAAGCAGGAGCTATTCCCACAGAAGATGCCTGCACTTGATTTTCACTGATCCCTCTTCCCATTCAGCTCCTCTGCATATTTTCCTTTCAGAGGGGTACCCCAATCCTTGGGAAAGGCTTTAGGTGGGATGGGGTTCTGGGTGCTGTCAGGGGGAAAGGTGTGGGGAAGTTGACTTCTATGAAATTCCTTCTTCCAGCATGACAATGGAGACTCTAAATTCCTATCTTCTCATATTCTTCTCTATAGGCATCTCAGGACATGTCTAGTTCATGATTTTAAAATCTAATATAAACCTATTGCAGGGCAACTGTGTTTGTTTTATATATCATATGTGATTATAACAGTTCCAAATTGGTAACCATTTGTTCTAGCTGACAGTGATGAACACCATTACTGTGCCATCTACTTGCTCAAAGTAAGTGTTCACAGATGTATCTAGTATGAGTTCAATATGTTGCATTGGGTATGGGGGAAAGCAAATACAACTGCTTTTTTTTTTTAAAAGGCAAAAGCAAAACATTGATCTTAAGCTAATTGCATATTACAAAGGTCAACTATAAATCTAGAGTTATGCATTTGGGAACAGCTTTTAAACATGGCCAAAGGGCCATTCCTTATGAGTGAAAGTTGATTAGAAATGCAGAGCAAATGTTGAAGAATACTTAATATAATGTGATTGGCAGAGGTTATGAAGAGTGTAAATAATAGGAACTGGCTTATGTTTTACATCAAAAATATATCTGCAAAGAGGGTTTTTGAAAGATAGTTATGGAATTGCTATTATCCTGAGAAATTAAGTCTCAGCTAAATTTTGGTGGAATTGGTTTTTCTAAGCTTATCGAGTTGGATCCAGATTTACGGAGTAATGCTATGGCCCATAGACAGAGTCTGTGCGGGACATAGGATATTTTGGATGCCTGGATCTAAGAAAGAGATCTAAATCTGACCTCCCAACCCCTCCCTCTCACAGTTGCTGCAGAGAGAACCACCTTGATTGCCTCTCAGAAGTCACAAGTGACCTCAGAGGTAAAGGGGGGCATTTCCATGGGTGGGAAGGGGAAGGAACTGGGGAGACTGACATACACTGTATCCAAAGTCCCCTCCAGCCTCCTTCCCTCCGCCTCCGTGACGCTTCAAGTAGATGGATAAAAAAGCCCACCTAAGTGAAATACAGAGCAGGAGGTACAGCAAAGGTTCACCTCCACCATGCCTCCCACTCTGCACTGGATACTCTTAAACCTCTGGGTGGGTTTGGAAGCTTATGAGTATCAAGGGCAGATCCCATAAGATTGCACCCTTAGTCATACTTAGAGTAGAGTCACTAAAATCAATGGGACTTATGTTAGTCATGACTAACTTAAGTTCTACTGATGTTAATTGGTAAATAGTAAATCTGGATACAACCCATTAACCTGAAATCAGAACTTGGCGATGGGGTGACTCCTTATGTTCTCCCTAAGATGTGATTCTTAGAATGATTGACTTCATATGGAAAGAAGTATAAAATTCTATTCAAATCCCCCTTTTGTTGTTCTCTTTTGCTATTTTAGTTTATTTTGGGAGTTAGTGGATAATAATTTGAATGTAAGTGAACAATGTATTGCATAGAAAAAAGGAAAATCTTCCTCTAGATTGTTTCATGTCGGTTGTTACCAAAACAACGAATCTTACAATCCTATGCATATCTACTTAGAACTAAGTCCAATTGAGATAAATACAGATTATTCTCAGGAAAATATGTATAGGATTGCAACCACAGGTTCTCATGGGCTCTAGCCCATGAATGTTTCTGTTATATTTCTGTCTTTAAGATACCACCAGATCCTTTGGTGCTTTTACAGACTTCATTAGGAGAGTAAAAAGTGTTGCTGCATCAGGTTAGATTTCTCATAGTAAATAAAGGTCTTTGAACTTTATGGGCACAGACCCATTTCTTAATAAGCTTGAGCATCATTTCATACTAGGATTCTAAGTGCACTAGGGATTGTGAATAGGGAACAACTAGTCGACAACCAAACCTAGGTCAACGGGCGTGATCTCATGTGCACTTACAAAGTGTTAGACTGCAATTATCTATTTTTTAAATATTTGGGTTTGCAGCTCTGTCAATACTTGTTAAACATATAGCTTTACTTTAGACAATGGATGGATGCCACAAAATGTATTATGCAGTTTGGCAGATAGAACCATCCATTATCGATGGCCATCTCAGATTAGCTAGTACACAGCAAGAGAGTGGTAGGACCATGGTTAGGACAGATGTGATCTGGCAGAGCAGTGTCAGAAGCATGCCCAATATCTCCCCATAACATCCTTGGCTGCTTAGATTTTATCAATTTTAATTTTTATTGATTTTATTTAAAAACATTTTAATGCTCATTTTAATGTGCATGAATTTATTAACAAAAAGAAAAAATCAGTAATGTCCCATGATATTTCACAGTATTAACGTGCTAAGCAGGGATATGGCACTTGAATAAATATCAAAACTAGTGTACAATTGAGAACAAATCCTTTAGACAGCATAAGAAAGCTTTCAGTATTCTTTCCAATATGGAGGAACTTTCATAATAATGCACTGAATTTATATCATGTAATACTTCTTTAAAAAGTAAATGTAGGCGAACTGAGATCATAAGATGTAGGATGTGTGAATCTAGCAATTTCTCACCAGCCTTAAGAATGAATGAGTCCCCATTGCGGGGGAAAGGCATGCATTGTAAGCAGAAATTTCCAAGTTCAGACCCTGGCATCTCCATTTAAATTATCAGGTAGCAGGTGAAGGAGAAGGCTTCTGCCTAAAACCTTGGGGGAGCCACATCCAATTGGAGAAGACAACACTAGGCTAAATGGACCATTCTGATTCAGTGTAAGGCTGTTCGTGTTTGCTCAACACCCCTCCCCCTCAAAAAATCTCTAAGAGCTCCTTCAGATGGGGGGAAGTTGCGTTCCCTTCCCGTGGCTCTGCTTCCTGCACCTCTTCCACTTCTGCAACGAGCTGTAATTACATGAGGAAAAGAGCTGGAAGAGAGCAGCAACTGTGTGGCTTGTACAGACTCAGTGCAAATGGGACAGTGCCCTCTAGAGGGCATTTTATAGTGCAACTTTGCCTGCACGTGGCAGGAAAAACCGACAAATATTGATTTATCCCAGAAGAATTGGTTTTTTTGAGGTTTTATTTTAGCGCTAGAATGGGAAATGGAGCAGGAGATGCACAGGAGGCTGACAGCATCATTAGAATGACCCGCGAACATCTGTGAGTGGCCAGTAATGAGCATGCTATAAAACACTCATTTCAGGAAACTCTAATACAACAGCCAAATAGAGGGAAGGGTCAATGGTCTATACAATGATTATTCTGGAGTAAACACCATTACATTAGAATATGACCAATGATATCATGAAATACTTGATGTTCACT
Organism: Anniella stebbinsi; assembly: GCA_029215795.1. NCBI lineage: Eukaryota > Metazoa > Chordata > Lepidosauria > Squamata > Anniellidae > Anniella > Anniella stebbinsi. The sequence continues at coordinate 189,630,895 of JARDYH010000002.1, forward strand.
TGAAGCTGTGAAACATGTTCTGATACTGTTATGACTGATTTGCCCTTCTGGATCACAGGGCATATTATCTACATGGTTTGGATCCTTTTGGAAGATGGGGCATTGTTTCTTTTGAGTCATTTTTACATATTTCTTATTGTGAAATAATATACTGGGGTTGGATTTGCAAATAATCTATGCAAGGCAGCACACACATACACACACACACATATCTGTGTGAAGGGATATTGAAACCTGTTATGCCCATTTAGTAGGATTTCTATGCATATGTAGTCTTCTAATATTGTAGTAAGTTGTGGTTAATATGTCCATCTCAAAATTGGCATGATATTGCATGGATGGAGCATGTGCATCCTCTGATGTGATCCAAACTGAAAATCTTCCAGCCGGAATTATGGTCTGAGGGCCAAAGCAGGTATTATATTGCAGGTGTAGCAAGCAGCTACTGTTTTTGTTCTTTTTTACTTGAACCTCACTCCTTGCTCACGTGTAGAGGTAAGTGGGTTTTTCATCAGTGCAGGGGCTCTGATCTGGATCAAGACCTCAGCATGGGGATGGGGGGGCTTCAACCTTTCTCCCCTGGCTGCCGTCCCAATTTGGATCGGGGGCCCTGCACCTGCAATTTATACTGCAAAATAACAACCCATTTGCTTTAACAGAATATATTGAACACGATATCTGCTTTGGCCCTGGGAGGCTCCCTTTATCGATGAGCCATTCTCAACAATGCCAGAGTATTTATGAGAGTGAAGAGCCACAGAGATGGAGGACCAAGTCTTCACGAACTAAGTTCCCTTGCAAGATCTTATCTGGAAACTTTTAGCAACTGCTAAAGATGATACTGAGATGCTGCCTGCTCCAGTCCAAGATTATGCCATGGCTTGGCCCTATTATGCAGCACATTTTCAAGACCCAAGTACAAAAAGAAATGGTTCTCAGTTTGATGGCTAAAGTTCTGGATGTAACCTGGATAAGGATGACACTGTAGTCAATTGATACTTCCACTTATCTCTACATGTGAGCAGCGAGCAGGTCTGTGCTATGCAGTCCCACCTCCTGATATCACACATGGGATATAAAGCCTCCCCCAACCAGGCATTCACATATGTAGTGCCACCATTTGCAGAAGGGAAGCTTACTTGTTTACAGCTGTATGCAGGCAAACCTGCCCGCTCCCTGCTCACATGTAGAGGTAAGTGGGTTTTGAATAAGCAGAGCCAGGGCAGCATAGTAACATCATGAATATAAGCACATCCCATATCTTGGTTGGGCATGGCACAAGACCAATGGATACTGCAGGTCCCTCAGGTCACCAAGAAGGAGCTTTACATATGGCATGCTGCCATGCCTGAAGATTCCAGTGAGACCGACAGCTGAATTTGCCTTAGAATGAGCTGCTTCTGCTAAGATTATGGCATGGTACAAGGTTGTGACAAACCTGAAAGGTGGTTTTTTGGGGGGGGGGGGATTGCTAGCCTCCTGCTGTGGCTAATTTCCATAAATCAATGATCACAAGAGCTTTCCAAACATTTCCAGAAGAAAATTGGTCTAGTTGAAAGTACTGAGTGGTTGCCATTGTAAGCTGGCCAGGTGCCCATTTGCCACCTCCTATCACAATTATTTCCTGACAGCACAGGGATGAATCCAGTTATCATTTTAATTTAGCCTGAGTGCTTGATAAAGAAAAACTAGAGGCACTTTTTTTAAAGGAGCCATAAATGCTATTTTAGTTGCCGGCATGGCACACTTATGAATGGTATAGCTCACACTTTAATTCATAAAAGGATTAAGAAGACAGTCTGAGCAGGTAGCTGATAGTCAAATTCATTCTAACCACAGCACTAAGTGGAAGATATTAGCAGTTCCTACATCCTATGGGACCTCTTCCCTTTGATTAGCCTTGTTGGCCAAGGAAGGTCATCTTTTTGTTCTACAGGAGAAACAGCTGCAAATTCCTTTATCTGGCTATAAATAGAGAGCAGCTGAATGCAGGAAGATCCTAAGGGGATAGAGATTGTACGTTCAGTGTTTTCCTTAAATATTGAAGCAATACTAAATAATATTTTATGTTCTCCGTACAAGAAAAGGGCAGATTGCCTGCATTCATTGTTTATCTCTGACATAAATATCCATACTAAAGATGTCTCTTTTGTATTCAGTTCTTTTCTAGACAAGCTCCTAAAAGTGAAAAATGAGCCAAATTCTGAGTTATCTTTTTGTACATGGAAAAGGTTCTTCAAATGAACTCGAGGATATGGCTCTCCATCGGTCATCTCAGGCCTAATTCAGCATTGGTACATTCTTAAATAAGCTGCTATTCCCAACTGACCTAGGCAGGATCTACACTACTGCTTTGTAATGCTTTATAATGGTTTTGACAACTGTTCGGGCCCAGGACACATCACACCTACCATTTTCAAAGTGTTATATCCTGCTTGGTGTAGATCTGGCCCTGGTCACCATTCGCTCTGCATTCAGGATCAAGATGCATCTTTTTAATTTAGTTGTTTAAATTATCATGTTTTAAAAGATTTCTATATTGTTTTCAATATTTTAAAATATTTTATTTATTCTTGGTTTTTTTTAAAAAAATATTCTTGTGAATAAATAAATAGCATGTTTTAGCATAATTTATAGTGTGAGCCACCCTTAGAACATTTTGTGATGGGGCCACTTATAAATCCAATAGATAAATAATATAATATCAACCTTTCCCCTGCCACACCCCTGAAGTTTACCGTGTAGGACCAACTATTTTAATGCATGTCTCCGGGCTGATTGATCTGATGTGTGGTATCTTTGAAAGTTTTGGTACTGTGCTCTGTTTGGGTTTGAATGAACTGTCCTGGGGAAATTGGATCCCTCCTGACTGATAAAGCATCATATGTACTCACGTGGCAGGTTTTGATTACACACTAAGAATATACAAAACTATCCTGATCTTTCCATTTTCTTCACTGGAATGAGACTGACCCAAATTTTGAAGGTGCTGCATAAGTCATTTTAATATGATTGCATCTGGTCAATGTGCCAGGGTTCTTCTGTGGCGCAACTCAGGGAGATTAAGGTTTGCCACTTAGTCCCTTTATTTAATCTATATGAAAGTTATTTACAGTACAATGTCATACAACTTTATTCACAAGTAAGTCCTACTATATTCAATGGGCTTACTACTCCCCTAAGAAGTATGCAGTTCTATTTCCACTAAATTTGAAGTAAATCCCAGTTAACACAGTGGGACTTATTTCTGAATGTCATGCTTAGGGTTGTGCTATTTGTATTACAATCATCATCGTCATCATCCCTGATAATTTTCCAGTACTAACACTGGCAAGTTGAGATAGTCTTGCTTTCAACTCCCCATGTTATTATGAACCTTTGGTTGATATAATTGACAACTCAATGTCAGCTGTACTAAAACAAAGATTATTGTCTTTGAAAAGTACCACACTCACTATAAATGGCTTCTTCTAACTATTTGGGGGTCACTTTGTCAGAAAGAAATAATTGGACCTTCCATCTATCCCTTGCTCAAAGTTTATGCAGCAAAAGTCCTCCCATAGTTGTTATATGTGGCTAAGATTTGGGGATCAACAAAAGAGTCCAGTTTGAAAGTTAAAAAAAAAAAAATCAATGTCTGACCCTGTCTAGTACAGAACTGCTTGTACTAGGGAAGAGGTCTGATTCTCTATTCTCATGTTTCCTTTATGTATTATTTAAGTGTCTCAAAATGGATGCTGGTAATACGTATGAATAACATTTAGGAAAATATTGTTAGGAACAAAGAAGAATCAAATCCCAAACTAAATGGACATTTCATTGCAGACAGAAAATGCTAAAATTGAATATCAACCTTCAGAATCTAAACAACTGGTGAACAGAACTGAACTGAAAGAACTTGTGCTTGGGCCATGTACAAAACCCCAAAAACTTGTCAAAACTATTTTTTTTTAAAAAAAATGCTCTAATCAAGTTATGGAACAATTCTCTCTTCTCAATTCCTTCATATCTGTTTCTTCAAAATCAAACACATTCTTGAAAGCTACTTCCATGATTTAATAGCTCTTCCCCCAAGCAATGCTATTTTCTCATTGAAATTCCTAGTCAGTTCAACTCAAGTGCTTACAGAACAAGATCAGACAATCACTTCTCAATGTCTTTATACATGTGGAATGCAGGTGGTTGAGTACCTTTGTCATGAGGTACTTCATTGTGGTATTTGTTTGGAACCCAGAAGAAAACTCAATGAACCACTGAGCTTCTTTACATTAAGGGAAAATTGTGATGCCTTACCAGAACTGTGTGCTTCCTGCTTCTTTTGCATGATTGTTATGGGCTGTATTACATGGATGGAGAGGGACAACCACATGGTTTGAGTTGAACATTTCTTCTCTAAGTTTGCTCCATTCATTTCCATTGAGACAGCACTGGAGATCCCAATTTTTTGCAGTTATTACCACCAGGCAAATGTCCTGGTCATTGACAACATCATGTAATGGACCTGCAAACTTCCATGAGTGGCCAATCATGAGAGTGCAATAAATGGCTCGTTTAGAGGAGCCCACTGTTGGATGGTTTGGACAGTTTTGATAATTCAATTAAAATCATTTACTTCCTTTCTAAACAAGAGAAATCCATCACATAGGCAGAACAATCTTACTGGTGAGGGGGATCCAAAAGCAGAGGACCTGTCTTATCCAAACTCCTGCTGAGCTCTAACTGGCAGGGCAGAAGGCAGGGAGGAGTGGCATTTTCCCCCTACCCCCTACACACACCCTTTTCTTCTTTTTATTCACTCTTATGATTTCCCTCTCATTGGTTGTAATGGGAGAAACATTATGTGTGTCATGTCCAGGGCTGGTATACATTTCCCCCAATTCCAGGAGCACGTTGAGGAAAATGGGAAGGTGATAGGTCCTGTTGATCCAAACATTTCCATGATCCACTTCTGACATGCCCATGCAACATTCCCTTTTTGCTTCCACCAACTTCAGAGATTCAATGTTAGGCAGGCAAGAACTGCAGACATTTCCATGGTGGCTGAGAATGGGTTTGCAAGGTCAGGTTTCCACCTTTAAGGTTGGACCACTCTCCCTAAGCTAGGCTGACCAGATAAAATCCAGGTCAGGCCTCATGTAACTTTAACAGTTGTAGAGAAAAGGGAATTTCAGCCAGTGTCATTTGTATGCAATTAGTTCCTGGTGATATTCCCTCTTCATCACAACAGTTAAAGGTGCAGGCACTATACTAGAGTGACCATATACAAAAGAAGGCAGGGCCCCTGCACCTTTAACTGTTGTGATGAAGAGGGGATTTCACCAGGAACTAATTGCATACAAATGACACCGGCTGAAATTCCCTTTTCTCTACAACTGTTAAAGTTACATGACCCCTGACCTGGATTTTATCTGGTCAGCCTACCCTAAGCCTGCAGAGGGGGAGATATGGATTATTCTATGGCCCCTGAAAGGCCTCCCAAAGAACATAGGAGCTCAGCCTTCGTGTATGATTATTTGCTGAACTCATGGAGCCACTAAGATCAAAATGGATTGCCATGAATTGTCAGAAGGTGCATATATCTTCAAATGCACTTTTAAACCTGTGTTGTGCCTACTAGCTCCTTGTTTGCATTTACTTTAAGTGTAGTTTTAGTCTCCATTTTTATTTACTTGATAAGAATGTTTTGCAGTAACCTAAACTTAAACCATCCATCTTTCCCTGACTTCTTGCAACTACAGGGGGAAGGCAGGCAACAAAAAGGCAACGTAAATATATTTGAAATGGAAATATGGAAAGAAAACAAACATCTTTCCACCATTCCCTTTTGTTCAAACTATTTTTGAAAGCAGAGCTGCTCTTTAAGGAGAAATGGTGATTATGTACAGCAGCAGGAAGCAGATCAGCTTCACTGGTCCCAAGAGGAAGCTCTGTGCTAATCTGAGTGGATGGCGAGTGATTTATGTTAACGTGCTTAGAAAGAGAAATTAGGTTAGGATGTTTTAGGACCAGCACTCCCTGTCACATTTCATTCATGTTTTTGTCCCACTATGGATTTCTGTAGTCCCCCCCCCATTGATATGCACATTCCCTCCTAGATAGATAACTATAATTTAATATGATGAATTTGAACAATTGAACCCATGCAACCCCCACATATAATTGATGTATGGTGCCCAAAAAGCATTGTGTCTTGAGAAAGGATCGTGAAATATCCTTATCTGGCAAAATATCTATGAGGAATGGGCATGGTTATACGAATTTACCTTTACAGGGGTGGGAAAGTACATCCTAGAAAATGAATGAAAGAACAATGGTCAGGAAGAAAGACACGCTAAGACATGAGTCTTGACATTGGGTGAAGAACCTATTTTGACCTGAGGGTCAAATTGGCTCAGGGCAATTGTGTCAGGGACCACATACTATTGGTGTATGTGAACCCACCGCCCAAAATGAGCGGGGGCACCCTACTGCAATAATGCACCTCTGACGTGTTTGCCCCCCTCGCATAATGGAAACACTCATATGAGACACAGCTGGCACCTTGAGAAGCAACGCCTTGAGGTACTAGCTGAGTCCCAAGCCAGCATAATTCATGCCATCCCTTCAGGGAAGGAGAAAGAGTAGGGAGAATAGATAAAATCCAGATCAGAGCTCATGTAACTTTAACAGTTGAAGAGAAAAGGGAATTTCAGCCAGTGTCATTTGTATGCAATTAGTTCCTGGTGAAATTCCCTCTTTCTTCATCACAACTGTTAAAGTTGCAGGGGCCCTCCCTCCTTTTGTATATGGTCACTCTAGTATAGTGCATGCAACTTTAACTGTTGTGATGAAGAGGGAATTTTACCAGGAACTAATTGCATACAAATGACACTGGCTGAAATTCCCTTTTCTCTACAACTGTTAAAGTTACATGAGCCTTGACCTGGATTTTATCTGGTCAGCCTAAGAAAGAGGACAGAAGCCAACTGAGTTGTGGCTCTCCTACAGGCTGTGCCTCAGTCACTCTCCCACTTCTCTCCTTGATTTGATATATAAAGGCCTCTGTGGGCTAGATGGGGTGGCTGCCCAGGCAGAATTTAGCCCATGATGGTTCCTTACCCCTGATATGGCTGAATCGCACAAAAGCTTTTTTCTTCTTCTAGATAGAAGCACAGCCTTTTGTGTGAGGAAATAGCTTCTCAGAGTAGAGCACAAGCAGTGACTGAGTGGTATTAACTGAATGAGAGGGCATGGACTGGCCCACATCTTCTGCAACTCCCTGGAATGGATTGCACAAAAAACGGATGTATGGTATTGCCTGCTTGACTCATTGTGTTCTTTTCCCATGTCATTAAAGCCATACTTTACAAGACAACAAAGATTCTAAAGCTATGAAACAACAATTCAGAACGTTTTCTCCTCGGAATGAAGAATGGCATTTTGCCATCCCTTCAAAGTGAAGAATGGCAAAACATTCCTCTAAAATATCTCAACTCTTCATTTTAAGACATCTTCAGAGAATTCCCATCACCTAGAATAGTCTACCCACACAATCATCTGACCTCATGGCAGCTACTGCATAGTCATCCACACTCTGAGATCATTGTGCGATATGTGACTGCATGAGTACAGCCACTCAGACAACAACATTTGCTGATAGTTTCTATCCCTTCGGGAACATGGTGCCAGAAGAACACGGATATTTTAGTTGGTATCTAGGAATTAGATCCAGCATCTGGCCATGGACGGAAATGCTCTGCTCACAGAAAGTCCTTCTCCCTGATTTTTTGGAAATCCCTCCTCTCTCTTGCACCACAGATCACCCTATTTAGCCGGGTGCCCTGACCTTCTGTGTTGCATCTTCAGTGGGCTGGACGGACTGCAATGGAGTGGAGGGATGGGATGGGGAAGTCCACTCCCGTCATCCTAGTTGCATGCACCCAAATCTGGATCCAACCCTATTACATTAAGGGTACTATTCACACAATAATATGTCCTCTTCAATATACTACAATCTCTTACCTGGGAGTTGAACATGCATCGGACGCCATTATAAGAGTGCCATTTGCACAAATGGCAGTCTTGAGGGAGCTACTTTTTTCTTGTATCTGTGGCAGATATTTGCATGTGGCAAGTGCATTGAGTGCCTCTTTCAGAACAAACACAAGATGGGTGATTGAATTACGAGAGAGGAGGGGTTGTGCCTACTTATCTGATGTAATGGATAATTAGCATCTGTACTTAGAAGACATGGGGGATGATTTAGCTAAAAGTAGTGTGCAGGAATCAATGCTGAGGATGAAAATTTATTAAGGATGAAAATTTATTAAATTTATTAATTTATTATTTATTTATCCCCTCCAATTTGAGCAACCAGTGTGACCAATGGTCAGGAATGTTGGGACTTACAGTACAATCTGGAGGGCAGAAGGTTGGGGAAGGCTGACCTAGTTTTTCTGGGTAGGTTCCTATCCGTGACTAGTGCATGCTTTTCACTGCTTTGCTTTAAGTGAGATTGTTTCATCTAGGGCTGTGCAAGCCTTGGGCCTCAGATTCAGAAATCTGAATCACGTAGGCCATTTTATGGCAGATCCAAGGCCATGGTGTCACATCACACCATTCAGGATAGGCTTAGCTCCTGCAAATTCCCATATTCTGTCTGTAGTAGAACACATGGTCTTGAGTAAAGGAAGGTGAAATGCTCTCAAAAGTATTCCATACTTCAGAAGGTTTGTTTCATTGTTTTAAAAATAAAAGCTAGTCATGTGATTAACTTGAAGTCCCTTTGATTTCTGTGGGAACTAGGTGTAAGTCACTTAGCTTGGACCCACTCCATTATTTTTAAACAGTGAAACAAAGCTACTTGAAATAATGAATTCTTTTCAGGTTATTTCAATTTCACCAATCTTTCACATTTGTATTGTCTCCTTTCCTTTCTAAATCCTCCCTTTCCATATTTTCACTTAATTCTCCACCATGCTCTCTGCACCATGATCTTCATTCTCCACCCTTTCCCTCCTACTTCAAAAAAAATCATTTTCTTTATATTTCTCCTGATATTATAATAATAATAATAATAATAATAATAATAATAATAATAATATTTATTTGTAGCCCGCCTCTCCCTCCGGATCGAGGCGGGGAACAACAACAATATAAAACATAAAAATCACAACAGTTAAAAAAAAATTAAAAAACAAGAGAAAAATACAACATTAAAAACATCTTAAAATTCATCTGGATAGGCCTGTCGGAAGAGGACAGTCTTCATGACTCTCTTAAATTCATGAAGACTGTCAATTTGTCTAACCTCCTCCGACAGACCATTCCATAGTCTGGGAGCGATGGAAGAGAAGGTCCTCTGGGTAACACCCGCCAGCTTAGTTCTGACTGGCTTGAGGAAGTTCTTCCCAGAGGACCTAAGTGTGCGGGGCGGATTGTACAGGAGAAGGCGATCCCGTAGGTACCCTGGACCCAAACCATGTAGGGCTTTAAAGGTAATAACCAACACTTTATACTTCGCCCGGAAACTGATTGGCAGCCAGTGAAGCGATTTTAAAACTGGTTATTTGTCTGGTTATTATCTCTTTCCTAATATTTAATATGTCCCCACAATACATACATGTATTTCTTACATGAGTATTTCCAAAAGTTTTTGAAAACAGGAATTATATTATAATGAAAATCGCCAGTTCAAAATGTTCATACAAAGTGGCCGTTGAGTTTTTAGGTTGAAAAGTCTTCTGTTTCAACTGTTGTTATGAAGGGCACAGTCCCTTCATGGGTGGCTGTAGGCTTTTTTTCTGTCTGAAACGGTCATAGAGTTGCACCTTTAGACTATTTTAAAAAAGTACTCAAAGTTTGAAACTCTTATGGATCAAGACAAACTGGGAATATCTGTACAAAGAATTATTGCCGAATAATATTATTCTCATGATGCACTATAAATCTATGCATATGAAATGTTCAAAATCTTTGAAAGCACAGCAAAGGAAGCAGGTTGGGGTTCTCTAACAGAAAGTTAATGGTTTCTCATAAGATGTTGTTGAGTTGGTTCAGGTAACATTGAGTTTTGAAGTCATCTATCTTTAATAGTGATGGTAACTTTTCTTTGACGCTTATGACTTTTTGAATGTAAGAAGACCTGACTGCATCCTAGGGAAATATTTTCACTGGAAGAAAAGCATGTGAAAGAGAAAAGAGCAGCCCATTTATCAACAAAGTTGCCACTCTTCTAAACCCTAATTAGGATTAATCTTTATCTCAGGCTGACTTTCGGGTCCATGATTTTTCCTACCCCTTCAGCCTGATGAAGAAAAATCTCTTTGATGTGGTTTCAGATTAAACATTTATCCCATTCTTCTAAACTATTTTGGTGTCATTTAAGTTTAGGGGAGAAAGCAGCTCTTGGATCAGACCAATTCCTTTTCCTACACACACACACACACACACACACACACACACACACACACACAGAGAGAGAGAGAGAGAGAGAGAGAGAGAGAGAGAGAGAGAGAGAAGAAAAAGTAAGTAGCGTTAGTTATTCTGAAGAGAAAGTGCAAGTGCTCAGATGAGCCTGCTGTGAAAATGGCAGCTTGATATTTCCACATCAGAGCTGCAAGAATTCTGAATCCTACAGAAGACACACATCCTTCTGCATCAGATCACTGGGGTTAGATGGAGATTTCAACCAGTGATATTGAGTTGGGATGGGGGCAAGGTTAAAGCTCTTTCCCCAAATTGCAGAACCACTGTGGAACGCTGTGCTGGAAGGAGGCTTTCGTCTCTCTCCCATCATCATGTTTTTCCAGGGGAAAAGAGCATGTGTGGATGGGATATTTTAGAGTTGGAAAACGTCCAGAAAGGGGCAACTAAAATGATCAAGGGGCAGGAGCAACTCCCTTATGAGGAAGCGTTACAACATCCAGGACTGTTTAGCTTGGAAAAGATTGAGGTGTACAAATTATGCATGGTGTCGAGAAAGTGGATAGGGAGACATTTTCCTCCCTCTTTCATAGTGCTAGAACCTGGGGTCATTCAGGACAGATACATGGAAGGACTTCTTCACACCGCACATAGTTAGAATAAAATTTGCTGCCACCAGATGTAGTGATGGCCATCAATTTGGATGGCTTTAAAAGGGGATTAGACAAATTCTTGGAGGATAAGGCTATCAGTGGCTACTAGTCCTGATGGCTACGTGTTACCTCCAGTATCAGAGGCAGTATGTCTATGTACAACAGTTGTTGGAGGGTGCTGTTGCACTCTTGTCCTTCCTTTGGGTTTCTGATAGGTAGCTGGTTGGCCACTGTTTAAATAGAATGCTAGACTAGATAGACCTTTGTCTGATCCAGCATGACTCTTCTTATGTCCTTATGTCCTTTCCTTGGAAAATCACTAAAGTGGGGACAGGGTTTAAGCTCATCTCTATTGCAGTGGTTCTCCAGGGAAAGAGGGAAATCATCCCTGCATACCCTGTTTCCCTGCTGCATTGGGCTTCAGGGTGGCACAACAGGATGCTCGTGGCAGGGGAAGAGCTTCACAAATGGCCCTGCACAAATGGCCATATGCGGCCCACAGGATGCATGCTGCCCTCCCCTGGGGCTAGATACTGGCACAGAGCATCCAGGGTGTCAAAAACCATAGGAAAGAAATGTCCAATGGAACAAAAAAAAATGTACATTGCCCATTGTCTTCCATGTCCTGGACATTGGACACCAGTGTCTAGGGCAGGGTGTTGAAACTCTTTTCACCCAAGGGCTGAATTCCATTTCAGAGAAGCTCTCAGGGAACACCTTCCAATGGTGAGTTGGACTGAACACAAAAGGGGTGGGGTGCAACATACAACCCAATTGTAGCCTGAAGTTCTTACTGCCAGTAACTAAGCCTTAGGAGGGGCATTTCAACCTTTCAGAATGGGGAAAAAACTGAAGAGATTCCAGGAAAGCACCCAATGATCAGTGGTCAGGGGAAAGGGGTGGGCCCAGGGGAAGGAAGTGTGGCCCTGGAGGGTCAGATTTGGCCCCTGGGCCCCTGGCTCTGCACCACTGATGCAAGCATGCACTCTGTTTCCATCAATTAACTTTTGCTTGGAAAGGAACCACACAGAGACCTGTTAGTAAACAGATGATTCAGATGGTAATCAAGATGTAATTTATATTCTACCCACCAGAGCTGGCCCATTTCATATTTGTTTACTTAGAACTGAAGTGCCCAGAGCAACAAAGAACCTTACAGTAGAAGGGTGATTCTGAATGTTTGTTTTCTTCTTCTTATGAAACCAAAAAGAAGTCAACAGTTCTAAAGCCGAATACTGAGCACACTTCATGGGAAGTAAATGTTATTGAAATCTGTGTATGTTGTTTATGAGTTAATGGCTGCAGTACTGGAATGTTAGGATTTTATATCATGGCCAAATAAAACAAGGCTAATATATAAACACCAAGATGTCATACCCCAAATCCAGTGTTCGTGCAAAAATGAAATATTTTGTTGTGACCGCATTCACGTTGGATTGGATCAAGACTGAATTCATAGCGCAGAAGTCCCATTGCAATCATTGTGAGAAGTAAGTCATGGCTTAAGTCATATCCCATTGATTTCAACAGGAAATAGGTGTCACTCTGAATCCAACTCATTATAAAACAGTGATTCTTAAGTCAGAACAGCAGAGACACAGTTGATGGGTTGAACTCCCGCTCTCTGGAAGAACAACAAAGCCGGACAGTTTCAGAGTCTGCAGCAAAAGCATAAAACCAGTCGGCAACTAATCAGGGATATATTTTAAATTGAGCAAGGGCTTCAGGTCCAGCAAAATTGGCTTCCCCATTAACACAGTGGCTAAAGGACTCTTTCAATCAGCGATGTGAAAATCGGTGGCTCTCCAGATATCACGAGACTCCAATTTCCATCAGCCGTAGTCAACTCATTATAAATACGTAAATACTCACTTTTGCATGTTTATGTTCATCCAGCATTTATGTGTGTGCTTTGTCTCCCCACCCCTTCTGAAATTAATGTGCCTGTCAGACTAGTCATGTACAGTAGTGGGGAAGGGGGAAAGAGAGAACAAGGAGATCAAACTGTAATGGACTGTGAACAATCTATTGAAATTGAAATCACCCTCTGCCATTGGACTAGCCAAAATTATTTTGCCATTGTTAAGGAGCAGAGAGAAATGGAGAGGCAACGCCGGCTTGAGGAGAACTGTAGAATTCAATCCAGTGATGGGAATTGAGGTATTTTGAGAAATGCAAAAAGATATGAGTGGAGCAAAACTAAGGTGATCCTTGGCTACAAAGGCCTCTTACTGGATTACCTATAGCTAATATTTTCCCTAAGGATGTATGGATTTTGTTAAATACGTTCCATCTGTGTTTCATGGATCGCCAGGCATCTTTCATTCTGCCATCCCCTCATTGATGGAATCGCTTTTGTTTGTTTGTTTAGGGATGTACGAGAATTTCATAATGATTTGCAAATGTACATTATGTTCCCTTGTGCAAATCCCCCCCCCCCCCCGGTGAAATATTGGTTCCCAAATCTGAACCATTGGGGAAAAAAAGTCAGATTCATAGTAATCTGAAGTCATCTGAATGTGTTACGGATTTGTTGGGCATCTCTAATTTCCCACAATCGAGTATATTTGCCCAGTTGCATGGTGCCTCTACAGGGCAACAACATGCACAAGGCCTTCACCACTCATTTCTATGGAAGGGGCAGCAAAGCCTTCTCCTTTGAAATAAATGGAAAGGTTTGTTCATGCAGGAGCTCCATGTGCCTTTGGAGATTTTATGGAGACTGTGGCAATGATTCTATATTTTCATCAGTTTATTTTGGAAAAGAAAAGAGGCAAAATGTGGCATTAAAAAATCAGGCTCCGTGCTGCGTAACAAGATTTGGTATTGATTTTAAAATTGAAAGAAAAAAGACATCTATAAAGATCTGTCTTAAATACATAATATTAATAGTTTGTAATGGTTTAGAATCCATCTATCTCAGGTAGGGGAGAAATATTTTTGGTTCACATATTTCTGAAAGCTTAACTAAATTTAACATTGCAAAACAATATGTGAACCGAAATTCAAATTATCCTCTGGAATTCGCACTTCTCTGAATTTTGCAACGGAGTGATCCAATTAAAAAATTCATACCAAAATGTGTAAATTAGGGGAAAGTGTACATAAAAATATGTATATTCATGAAAATAACATTCAGAACTGCATTATCTAGGGAAATTGTGTAAAAAAGAAGAAGTGTATATTAGCCAAAAGTTAATTGACCTGGAGATCTGACTGGTTGCAGTATTCCAGGATTGTCAGCTACTCTGCACTGAACCTAGGGAAGGTTGGTAAATTTGGCCAAATGGCACCATGGCTTAAGTAGAGCAGTTACAATGGCAGGGTTGGGTAGGAAAGGCTATTCCCCCAAAGAGTCACCATTATAGTGAAAATTGAAAAAGCATTCCATAGACTTTGGCCCTGGGGGCACTTTGAAGCTTTCTCTAGAGCACATACCCAGTTTGGTGACCTTCCTCAACACTTAAGGCAGTGGAGACAACACATAGCTGTCCAGATATTTTGGCCTACAAGTACCTTCAGCTCTGGCTACTATGGCTGATGGTATGAGATGATGGGAGTTGTTGGACAGAACATCTGGATGACTACATGTTGCCCATCCCTGACCAAAGTCATGGTTTGCAGAAGAGGAAGCAGGTAAGATACAACTCCTGTCCTGGGCTGGGGTAGGCCCACCTTTTACTGAGCTGGTGAGAAGGAGGCCACAAGTTGGCTCCTGCCTCACTACTTCCTGGGCAGCTGATAGTTTTGCTACAGATCTCCTGTATTAATGTATGTATTCATATGAGGCCCTAATGTAGGCTGACCATATGAAAAGGAGGACAGGGCTCATGTAACTTTAACAGTTGTAGAGAAAAGGGAATTTCAGCCAGGGTCATGTGTATGCAATCAGTTCCTGGTGATATTCCCTCTTCATCACAACTGTTAAAGTTGCAGGGGCCCTGCCTTCTTTTGTATATGGTCACTCTAGTATAGTGCCTGCAACTTTAACTGTTGTGATGAAGAGGGAATATCACCAGGAACTAATTGCATACAAATGACACTGGCTGAAATTCCCTTTTCTCTACAACTGTTTAAGTTACATGAGCCCCATCCTCCTTTTCATATGGTCAGCCTACCCTAATGTGCAAGAATCTGTGTGTCTCCTCTGCCTTCTTGGTATTGGATCCTGGTTTGGTCCATCTATGTGAAGCCTGGTGGTTTGAGAGACACCTTTGCTAGAGATCCTGATAGAGTCATGTCATGGAATTCAAATAGTCTAACTCAGCCTCCCACAACTTGGTGCCCTCTAAATGTGTTGGACAACAACTCCCATCAGCCGCAGATCTATGCTGGTTGGTATTATGGGACTTCTTGTCCATCACATTAGGAAGGCACCAGGCTGGGGAAGGCTGGTCTAATTCCTGAAAACTAATCAGACTACTTTCAAGAGAGTAACTTTCCTCCTTCCATTGTTCCCATTATTCCTTAGTGAAGAACATCTTGGCTTGGAATGCATCCAAATCTGAGATATTATAATTAAAAGATATTGAATACCCACTTGCTGAAAAAGGTACTCCTCCTTCTTGTTTTGATAAAAGCCACTCATTGGCATTTCACTGTTGATTCATCTACAACCAAGGTGCAGTTTGCCAATGAAAATGAAGGGCGAGCAGAAAAAGACATAATGACTCATTTCTTAATATTTGCTTTGAGAAGAGCACTATATTTGCCATGTCCTGCATTTGCACTGCAAAAGCCTTATATATGTTTTAACAGAAATAAATATTGATGTCATGAAGGAGGTTTTCCAAAAAAAGAAAAGAAGAAACTATTTATAGCCCATTTTATTTTACACAAACTTCTAGAGTTTTAACTACTCTGTGCATATCAGGATTAAGACAAATGCTATTTCCCCCCTCTTAGCTCTTGCCCTATAAAGTCTGATTGTGGGTTTGTGTAGGGAAGCAGTGCTGTGCCAAGAAAAACAAGCCTTCATCTTCCAGGCATAATCCCGCTATGATTTATGGGTCATGGCCCTTATTTGGCCTTTCATCACTTGTAAGTATTCATAGCGTACAAGAAAAAACACAACCCTTAACGCCCAGTGAAAGACTTGAAAGCTCATATTGAGGCTTTTGGCTGGATTCTGAAAGCTCTGAAGGGAAACATCCATTTTAACTTTCAGTTGATAAGTGGGAAGACTAGAAACAGGTAAAATGTGAGCCATACCTTGATGTGGGAGAGTTCATCTAAGCTCTATCTTGGTCGATGGAAAGGAAACAAAGAGCAAGCATGTTTTTTCTCCCTAAAGTTATAATGATCTCTTCCCAGGGCTAGCAAGTTCTACATGCATGGCAGTTTGGTCCCAGAATTTCAGAATACAGACCCAGGGTTACATGAGAAATCCATGGCAGCAATTCCATTTTCCTGGGCCAGCTCAGCAAATATTCTTGGGAAAATTGGAAGTTGGACAGTAAACAGCTGTGCTTCAGTTGATTCACTGTTAATAAGTGTTTTAATTAATGGTCCTGGCTTTCTTGCGTGTGCATAGACTTTCATAGATGATAACCCTGAATCATGGGGTTCGTAGTCTTAAATTTGCATAAACTACCATGTTTATTCACATACCTTTCACTCATGAGAATTGGCATTTTAAAAAATCCATTAATTCATTTGTTCAGATTTATAATACTAAGCCTGATATTTATTTATTAATTTATTGCTTTAAGGATGTTTTTTAGGATGTTTTAGGATTTTTATGCAGTTTTAATAATATGTGTCATGTTTTAATCAGTTTTATGTATTTTATCATGTTGTTGTTCCCCGCCTCGATCCAGACGGAGAGGCGGGTAAGAAATAAATTATTATTATTATTATTATTATTATTATTATTATACCGCCCCATAGCCAAAGCTCTCTGGGCGGTTCACAAAAATTAAAACCATGAAATAATTTTAAAAATATAAAACAAGCCACAATCTAAAAATGCAAAATAACATACAATATAAAAACACAACCAGAATAAAACCAAGCAGCAGGAATTAATACAGATTAAAATACAAATTTAAAACAGCAAGGATTAAAATTGAGTTAATTTAACTGTTAAAATACTGGGAGAATAAAAAGGTCTTCACCTGGTGACGAAAAGAGTACAAAGTAGGTGCCAGGCGAACCTCTCTGGGGAGCTCATTCCACAGCCGGAGTGCCACAGCAGAGAAAGCCCTCCTCCTAGTGGCCACCTGCCTCACTTCCTTTGGCAGGGGCTCATGGAGAGGGACCCCTGTAGTTGATCTTAGGGTCTGGGCAGGTACATATGGGAGGAGGCGTTCCTTTAGATAACCTGGCCCCAAGCCGTTTAGGGCTTTAAATGTTAGTACCAGCACTTTGAATTGGGCCCGGACCTGGATTGGCAGCCAGTGATAGAGAGCCTTCTCCCGGAGTGGGAAAAAGGTAAGAGTATCGTTTCCCCACCAGGGATGCTGGGGCTGGCAGGTGGAAAAGATGCTGTGGTGAGTTCCTGGGAGCACCTGCTACCACCTCTTTCTTTGTTACTTTCCCCTTCTCTCCAACTAGGTTCTTGAGCTTAGGGGCAGGGGGAGGCAATGGTGGCGGCAGCTGAAACACCTTGCAAGATCAAAGCAAGCACATCCCTACTAGCCTCTTCTGCAAGTGTGACAAGAAGGGTGGCACTCGCCCTGATCCTGTGACCAAGCCTTGGAGTAGGAACACTCATCAATTTCAAGTGCACCTGCTCAAACGTGTACGATAGCCAACCATTCAGGATTCCTGAGGACCTGAAGCACCTATGTGCACAAAGGGACCCTTTGAAGTTGTTTTGCTGAATGTGAGGGCCTCAGAATGGGGAGAAGGTTGGGGCTAGCAGGCATGGAAGACATACCTGAAAAGGGCACCCTTTCCTGGGGTTTCAGAGGAGACATGCCATCACTAAAAGGACCTTGCAATTTCCTCTAGCCAAACAGAATGTGCTTATGGACCTGCCCTTGCCTTTTTGTATTATAGTGACCAGGATGGTGAGGGGTCTGGGACCCATTCCCTATGAGGAACTGTTGTTAGAGCTGGGCCGATTTAGCCTGGAATAGAGAAGGTGGAAGGGTGATGTGTAACTGCCTTGAAATACCTGAAGGGTATCTGAAGACAGCTATGTCAGACGATGGAGCAGGCCTTCTCTGTTGTTCCAGAGGCCAGGACTAGAACACATAGATGGAATTTGCAGGGAAGCAGGTTTCAGGCAAACGTAAGAGAAACTTCCTACAGGTAAGACCTGTTTGACATCAGAACAGGCTGGCTCAGGAGGTGTTGGCCTGCCCTTCCCAAGAGATATATAAGCAGTGGCTGGGCAACCATCCATCAGGGATGCTGTAGGCACATTGGACATCTTGCACTGAGCGGAATGGGTGGGTGGACTAGATGTGCAAGGGCCCTTTCAGCTCTGTGATTCCATGACTCCTATTAAAGTCTTACTGAAGGAAGAATTTTGTTTTTACTTTCCTCATTCTACTGTTTTGCACATGTCGGTCTAATTGGCCACAGCTGTGCAGCGGGGCAAAACCTACGAGAGTTTTGTTCATTTCCCCATTTCCAAATCACCTCTTAAATGTCTCGTGTGAAAATTCCATCCATAATACCTTTAGAGTTTAATGGCATGGGACTAGATTTATTGTACTGAGCTGTCTTCTGGAGGCCTTTAGAACAATCTACTTGCAGGAAGCGTCGACGAGAATGCCATTACCCACAACTTCTCTGAAACATAAAGAAAATGCACAGAAATAGTGATAAACTCAAACAAAACAACGCAAAAAACACTAGTAGGCTTAATAGTACTATTAGTTTACCAATGGAGGATTTTTTTATAACTCCCCTCCCTCAAAAGTTTTCTGCTTTAGCTCTTCACTAGGCTTGTGGCCAACAGAATTAGATACACTGTTCGGCAGTATCCTAAAGTACCTCATTATCTACTGTCTTTTATCAACGTCCTGTTGTCAATTCTCAGTCCCACTTTATGAGCCAATGTCTCCATGATATTCTTTGGGACTAATCCCCAGGTTGTGTAAATTTGTGGATTTACAGTGTCTCTAAATATGACTTATTTTCCTCCCACCTCCTGAAAGATTTGTGTAAAGTTCTAAAATCCTGTTATTGGAGATTAGCTTCAAAAGGCCGATACTGTGTTTCTGATCTGTGTGGTTGCCATATTGAGGCACTTGGCAAGCACTACAACACTCAGTTCCTGTATTGTTTGATAGTTCAGAGTTTACAGATTGCAAGTTCACACCAGGGGCCCAAATCCACATCCAGGACACTGTACTACCCTTGCACATACATCCCCTCCTGCCACACACACAGAGAGCATCTTCTTTCCACTCATTAAGTCTCCACAGGGTGGAATTTGAGGCGTCGTGTCCGATAACACAAACCTCTTTACATAGTAGATCACTTGATATACATTAAAGTAGTTCTACTCTCCTGCTGCTTCAGCATTCAGCATTGTAAAATGTAGAATACTTGAAATTACCAATAAAAATTGTTGTTTATTGACTCATTAAGGGCCAGTATCCTCAACTGAATTCATACACTACCATTAGAGCTGTAGTTCTCTCTCCTTCCCTCCATCCCTCCCTCACACACACTTGTATGTATGATCATTTATTTTGAATTAGACATTTGAAGATTGCTAAGTCATGAATAAGGCATATGTCAGGATGAATATTTATGTTTATTTCAGGATAAATCATACCTATTAACAGCAAACCATATTCTCTGAGTGCCAATCCTTAAGAAGTCAAAGCAGTGTCATCCATACACAAGTGGGAGGTATCAGCAGGCTCAGGGAAATCCCCCCTCCCAAAAAAACTTTTAGGGGGGAAATATACTGGAGTGGAAGGGAGGCCAAACTAGCCTGAATGAGGACCAAGCATAATTTGTGTATACAGTATGCTGACTGGTGTTGCGGAAACAAAAAAACTGGGAGGGACAGAAAATGGAATTGGTTGTCTTAATTCGGCTGACCAGATAAAATCCAGGTCAGGGCTTGTGTAACTTTAACAGTTATAGAGAAAAGGGAATTTCAGCCAGTGTCATTTGTATGCAATTAGTTCCTGGTGAAATTCCCTCTTAAAGTTGCAGGGGCCCTGCCTTCTTTTGTATATGGTCACTCTAGTATAGTGCCTGCACCTTTAACTGTTGTAATGAAGAGGGAATATCACCAGAAACTAATTGCATACAAATGACCCTGGCTGAAATTCCCTTTTCTCTACAACTGTTAAAGTTACATGAGCCCTGACCTGGATTTTATCTGGTCACCCTATCCTTAATAGGAGCACTCAACATGGCAAAATTTTGTAGCAAGTTCCAGTTGTCTTAATAGAAGGGTCTCTAACCTTTGGGGGTCAGTGAGCTCATTTGGAATTTTGAGAGAATGCACTCTCACAAAATGGTTGCCATGGAGTCGGGGACTTGCCCTTTTGTGAAATGGCTGCCATGGTGGGCATAGAGGATAACAAAATACTCATTTCTCAGGTCAGACTGGTAAGACTAAACGAAAAATAATTTGCTCAAGAACCTAAGTACAAGGCAGAGATGGGATCTGTGCTCCAAAGCACAATGCATCTCTTTTGAACCCAAATAAAGAAGGGCTGCATCATCATCATCATCATCATCATCATCATCATCATCATTATTTTATTTTAAAAAATCTTAAGAAATAAAATAAAAGTCAGGAGGGGCAGGGAGCTGGTAGGCACCAAGAAATGTGTCAACAAACACCACATCAGAAACTTCAGTCTTTACATATATAGTTGCATTCAGTGCTTTTCATTCTGTGAAATCCTGGATAACTACAACACAGTCAGCAACTGTTGTGGGCTTAGCTGTCCCACTTACAACATCTTTCCCAGTCATTTTAATGCATGGAGCTACCATTTCCAATTGAAGGAAACAGGAAAGAGTGCATGCACAGGAGTTCCATCTTTGCATCAAAGCACACATGGAGCTCCGGTTTGAGGTAATTGTCTACAGAATGCTATTGGGGTGGTGTGTTTTCAATAACACTGCAGTCTGCTTACTACTAAGAAATCAAATAATGTTGTTGTTTTCAATAAAGACATACGGTGTTTATCCAATATGTATCTTCCTTGTTCGTGTTACAGCTGTTTTCATAAAGGTTGATCTAACAGGCACCCTGGAGCAGTATATTGCTTTTCTAAGTTGTATTTGAAAGTGTACTTTGTTCAACATAATACAACAGGGTCTATGCTTTGTTTTCTTTCAAGAAGAAATACACATACACACCCCAAACCATATGTACACAATCTCTTCCCAAAGGTTTAGATATTTGCATTGTATATTCTGGAAGAGTTTCCTCTGAACGTCTATGCATATTACTTCCAAGAATTTTTGGGGGGAAACATTTTACAGAATAGCTTGTCTCAAATGTTACAAAATGCAAACAGTATTTCTGACATCATTATCCTAGCTTCATATATAATAATTACTTTTGCATGTGTTGAGTGGTGTGGGGGACCAAGCTGAATTATTCTTTGCTACTTATAACAGGGTGGAAACACGAAGCTGTTTAGCAGGTTAGTTTGACATGGGAAAATGCATTCAGCCAAGCTGAGTTGGAATGGGTTGAAGTTGCAGCAGTGAATATCTGGAATCTAAAGTTGCTGGAGCTGAATCTTTAGGTAGGAATGAATCACTTATATGTTTATAGAATTGGAAGATAACACAAAAGCATCTAATCCAACCTATAGCTCTTCAAGCTTTCCAGATCTACCTATACAATGCAGACCATAAGCCAAAAGCAAAAACTTTGTGAAAATGTACTTGCAAAGCAAATAGCAGTGGATGATTCAAGCAAATGAAATAAGTTACAAGGCAAAACAAAACAAAACTCATACAAAATCCTTTGCCAGTCTTATGGGGGAAAATGTTGCTTTTCTTGAAACTTGTCACGTGTTTTGGTCATGGAGGAACCTTCAGATGTGCCATGCAATTGGGTAGGAATTAGGGATGTGCACGCCCAAAAATATCATATTTTATCGTTATCGGAATTTCGGACCAAAATAATTATCATCTCCAATAATATCGTAGGCTAATCATATCGTCTTCACGATAATTATCGGAAATCCGATATTTAATTTGCAGGCTCACTGTGCCCTATAGAGCTGATTTTATTTTTAGAAAAAAATGCCTATAACTTCTGTATTTTCACAGTTACATGCTTGAAACTTGGTCACAATGCTTATGGGGTATACCTAAGTATGTGTATGAAATTTGAGATTGATCCCTCCAACCCTCGATTTTATATGAATTTATTAAAGAACGTTTAAGTTCTGACAGGTCAGAATGACAGCTCACCATGTGCGTTCATTCAGACCTGTCAAAAAGTTGCACAATCTTTCAAAAATTCATATAAAATCGAGGGTTGGAGGGATCGATCTCAAATTTCATACACGTACTTAGGCATACCCCATAAGCACTGTGACCAAGTTTCAAGTCTCTAACTTTTAAAATACAGAAGTTATAGGTTTATTTATATGGCAGCCTGATAATCCGATATAATCGGGCTGAAAAATTTCAGATCAGATATTTATCGGAGGTTTTTCTATCGTATCATTATCGTTAATCAAGATGTCTGATAATGACCTTATCATATTGTTATTGGACATTTTAATGATACGATACACATCCCTAGTAGGAATGCTAGCCAAGAGCAAATTCCCAAGCTCAACAAACAAACAAACAAACAAACACACATGGAACAATTAATCTGACCTTGAGTGGGAGAGGAATCTAGCTATCCCATTCTCCAGTTTGGACTTTGCTAGCTCCCTCAGTTTTAGAGTTGAAAGGTGGGATAAACATGATAGTAAATAAAATATTTTCATTATTGAAGAAAATAGTCAGACTTATGTATATCTTCAATGTCAGGGAGTTCTGTAATGTTCTTAGATCTAGAAACATTTACAAAACATAATATAACATAAATGACACCAACTCAAGCATAGAACTGTTCAAAAACAGCTATCCTAGGGTAACCTTCCAGAAACGATCTTTGAAAATCAGAGAACTTGGCCCTTTCCGAACCATAGGGGCGGAGAGCGCAGGAAGCGGGGAAACCCGGAAGTTGCCACTTCCGGGTTCAGCGCGATAAGGCTGCACCATAATGCGGCAGCCCGGGCTTCTTGTGGGTTGCCGCAAGTTACGCCGGCCATTTTTTTTTTAAAAAAAAAGATCCATGGAGGTGTGCACGAGTGCTTGTGTGCAAAAGGTTAGTTTATTTTTTAAAAAACCCACACGCGCCCCCCCCCTTTCTGCCATTCTGGGGATAGCGATTTTGTTGTCACCCCCTCCTGATGGCCTCAGAACCGTGCGGTGCGGCTCCATGGCTATCGGTGCAGCCACGCTTACTTGCTGGTAAGCGCAGCTGTGCCCGGGATGGGCGGCCACACCAGCCACCCATCTTGCTTCCCTCCCGGAAACAGGGAATGAACCAGGATAATAGCATTCCCTGAACTCCCAGAAAAATGGAGGGCTAGCCCCTGCCTGCTTGCAGGAGGCTCTGTGCATCATGCAGACTCTCTGTGAGCAGGCAGGGGCAGCCCCTCAGAAAATGGCTGGTGCGGAAAGGGCCATAGTTGCTTCCATGTTCTCACATTGATGGTATAACCTCTGGACTGTGGGCCTGATCCAGCTTGTGCTTGGGCCCAATCTGGCCTGAGGAGAGTGGAGCACACTCCAGAGGCCTTGTCTCCTGCCCGGCCCATGTCTCTTCCCTAGCTCCATTCCTGGCAGGAGAGGAAACCCTGTAGTCTTTGATCAGAGAGTGGAGATACGCTGTTGATTCTGAGCACCACTCAGCTAGGGCTTGCAGGATTTGGCTGCTGCAAGTCTTGGCTGAGTCTGGTACCGCTCATCCATATTCGACCAATGTCTCACACTCATTACAAGAGAGACAATGGCAACTAAAAGTTCCAGTTTAAGCCATGGGCTCTTCCTAATTTCCTATCTCTTTAAAATGTCATCCACAAAACAGTACGGAGACATTTTCACATACCGCAATGCTGCTGTGAATATGGAACTGTATACAAACTAATACAGGATGGGAATTTTGAATATGGAGCTGGAATAAGACAAATTGTACATAACTGTTTCCATCTTGATGTGATTTTGTTTTATTTTCCGGCTGAAGCATCAATGTTAAATACAGTAAGCTTGTACTGGGGGCTTGGAAAATACATTCAGGAATTTGCTTTAATACTTGGCATACCATATATGAAGGCATGGAGGAAATTGTATTCTCAGGTCTAGCTGACTTTTTTCTTAACACCCCTCATCTTTTGGTAGCATTTTCCAGTTCTGGGCAGTTGAACTAAATGTATGTATAATCCTATAATCTTACACCTTAAATCATAGGTGGGGAACCTAAGGCTCTAATTGGCCAATCTGGCCCTGTAGCAATACTCCAGATGACCACACCCTTTTTTCTGGCCACACCCCCTTTCACCTGCCTGCCAATCATTGGGTGGTTTTCCAGCTTTTGCATGTTCTCTGCTCCCCCCCTAATTCTAAAATGTTCAAATGCCTCGACTAAGGCTTAAGTAATGACAGTAAGACCTTTAAGGCACAATGCTATGCAAGTTTAGATCGAAAAAAGGCCTACAACTCCCAGCATGCCCTAGCCAGTTGGGAGTTATAGCATAGTTGGCTGCAGCATGCTGAGAGTTGTAGGCCTTTGTTCTGTCTATACCAGCATAGGATTTCACCCTTAAACTAATATGCTGGTATTTGGGGAATTTTGTTTCCATCCATTTGACTTTGGACCCACCCACCAAGAGCTTCTCTGAAATTGAATTTGGCCCTCAGGCTAAAAGAGGTTCCCCATGCCTGCCTTGAATATATTACAGCGTCCATTACACACACAGAGCTTGGAATTGTAGATGGGGAATGTGCAGCTGACATGCTAAAGAACACACAAGATTATTCATATTGTCAGTAATAAGCTTGAACAGTGGCGCTTTCATCTTTGCGCCATCGGCTCTTCAACAGAAGGAATTTAACATTTGAAAATAGAAGCCGATTAATATAATTTATATCATTTTTTCCTTTCCTAAAAGCAATAAGCTGTGTCTGAGGTCTAAAGTTCATTAACCATTCTGCGCTACACTGCGATTTTATTGAGTTGATGGCAGAAATCTCATTTCATTTTCTTTCACTGCCTTCATTTTTATCAGATGCCATTTACCTTGCAGCTTACAATGTTCTTGCACGACAGTTTCTCTCTGACCTCCAGTGGGCTGGCTTTGTGAACAGGATAATGGGGAGATAATTTCTGTTTGCAGAATAAATTACATTTGTATTTTTATCTGTTCGGGAATGTTAGTGACTGACAAATTTCAGAATGATTCAAAGGCTTGATTCAGATAAGTATCTTTAAATTTTTCCCCATCAGAACCTTCTGGCAAGGTGAGGAAAATGTAGGTATGTGCACCTGCGCACGAATGCATATGTGTCTTCATGTTCCTGTTTAAGAATAGACCCATCCCAAATGCAAGTGCAGCTTAAACATTTTTGTTGACCTAGCAAAACATTAAAACAGTACCTCTGTTGTCCTCAAAACCTTGAAAGTCTAAGATCTCATAGCAGGGTTCCTTTATTATCCATCACTTCATTCTGTGGTGCTTGCTCCAATAGTAAGCTGGCCACTAATGCATTGCCAAAGAAAAGGAAATGCATCATCAAAAAAAGAGGGGGAAAGAGGGTTAATTAGCATGCGTGCACACACACACAAACACACACAATGCATTTATTACATTTCTATACCACCCAGTAGTCAAAGCCCTCTGGGCAGCTCACAACAATTGAAACCATAAAATATAAAATGATAAAATACCATATAAAAAAATTCAAATTTAAAACTACAGTGTAAAAAATAATAATAAAGCAACCAAAGAGAACTCAGCAACAGTGTAAAGATTTAAAACACAGCAACAGATTTTAAACAGAACCTGAAAAACTAAAATGTCTGGAAAAATGAAAAAGTTTTTTACCTGGTGCTGAAAAGAAAACAAAGTAGGCGCTAGGTGAGCCTGTTGGGGAAGTTCATTCCACAACTGGGGTGCCACAGCAGAAAAGGCCCTCTTCTTTGTAGCCACCCAGGTCACTCCCTTCAATGGGAGCTTACAGAGGGCCGCTGAAGATGACCTCAGGGTCCAGGCAGGTGTATATACAAATTTAGAACTTGGGCTGGATCCAGATTCATGCTGCATCAACTGTGTTGGTGGAAGTGGACTTCTCTGACCTCTTCTTCTCATAGCGGCCTTCCAGGCACCTGAAATTCTATACTGAAAGCCAAAAGACCCTGCTGAATGGGATGAGTTGTGGTGTTTGGGGGGAATCCCCAGAATTGGGCAGAGGGCTTTCCACAAGTAGAGCCCTTCCTCTTGGACATTCCCTTCCTTTCATGAAAGGCAGTGCCTAGATGCAACCCTTAATTACTATTTAAATAGAAATACAATACATCACACCAAATAGTGGGTAAGACTGTGACCAGGTGACCTATGTAACCTGTGTGCCAGTCCAGCTGCTAACTGCTGATGGGCAACTTCAGGGCCCTTTTCCACTTCTTAAGCTTTTCTAACTTCGAACTGGACTTGGGCTGGACAGCCCTTCAAAAAAAGGATGGTTCTCTGTAAAGCAGGACACAGGGCCTACTTATCCAATATACTTTGCTACAATCGCACCCTCAGTGTAATTTCTGTGCAAAGTTCCTTCCAGGATTTCTGAGTCATCCTATATCCTAAGTGCTTCTCAGTGACATTGCAGCCTGATTGGCTATTGTTGCTTAGCCAGCCACTCCTCAAAGAGCCCGGTCACATTAGACTGCCCTTCGGCTTCCTTCTCGTTTTGAAAGTTCACTCGATCTAAACTCCAACTGAGCTTTCATATTTCTCCACATTGCCAGGTGACTCGTAGCCCATATAGGGGTATATGTTACATGTTTAGCCTGCTACTTGTAACTGGCAATGATGAAGAAGGAAAGAGTTTTCCAACAGCTGGCTTCCACAGTGACCAAGAATGGAGAAGGCCAACCACCTGAGATACATGCTATGTAGATGCTTCAGTACATCACCTCTGATGTCTTTAACAGATGTTGCCCACTCTTGATATGAAAGTGTTGGTGTCTTGACAGGGCCTTGGGGCCTAAACTGCAGTGGGTCTGTGATGGAGCCCAGCAGTTTCTGGCGTGTCCTGGTTGTTGGGCAATTCAAGTCTGGAGGTGGAGCTCAGCGGTTTTTTAGGAGTTCAGAAAGATGAAGACAGGAATTTTTGACAGATCAGGGCAAAACCTGTCAATCCACCTCCCCCCCCCCACACAAATGTACAGCTGGGGAGTGGGGGAGGAGGAGGGTCTTTTCAGGCAACTTGTATGAAAGCAAGAACATCTTTATCTGGCCAGTTGGGAACCCTAGTTGGAGAGACCAACACAATCAGCAATTTGCACCTAGTAGGAGTGTCTGCAGAAGTGCAGCTGAACAATTCTGACAGGATTTTTTGTCTGCCGTTCCTAGTTGCCATTCAGTGACAGCAGTCTGGGAGTGGAGTATACAACAGCACATGTGCCACAATTGCATCAGCTGCCTGTTTCATTTTGGGCATTCTGTGTTTTTTAGTTCTCTCTCTCTCTCTCTCTCTCTCTTTTGTGTGTCCATCTCCTGCTGTTTTGCTATCTTCATGATTTCCACAGTGGCAGTACTGGCATGTCTGATTTATTTGTTGGCTGTAAAGTGTTTCCCACTGGATTTATGCTTGAAATGAATTATCTTACTTGGAAGCATGGTGTATCCTGAGCCAGACCTACACCACAAGAGGTAAGCAAATGCTAGGAGAAAGTGATGGGAAGGGCAATTGTGTAGAAAGTAATATAATAGCCCATTTGATTATCAAATGGATCAAGTCACAATAAACACAAAAAGCAAAGGAATCCATGTTGGTCCTGAAGAAAAATGCCAAAGCCATAGTTGGACAATAGAAACCAAAATGTTAGCAAAATATCAAGTAAGCTTTTGAGTTCCACAGTGGTCTTCATCATGCCAGATGTTAAACAAACTGAGATGGGAGTGTTTGTGAGGGGCTGGGAGAGAAAAATGCTGGTTTGATGTTGAAGCCACAAATCCTGCATTTTGTCACAGTCTTAAGATGGAATGTAGGAGGAGATGGCAGACTTAAACGTAATTGGATGAGGGCTCTGTCACACACCACAAAGGTTTCATGTCGCATATGCATCTAGGACTGCTGTGACAAAGAAACACAGGATGGCGGTCCCTCATTTTTGAAAATATAAAGTCCAGCAGTTGCCTTGATCTGCCTCCAGCCTGTGTTTCTGTCATTTTATTGACCTCATTTTCTTGAAGGATTCCATCCAGCGTGATGAAGAGCTCTGAGGAACTTGAAAGCTTGCTTGCTATTTTGCAACAGTTTGGCTTTTATTGACCAATTGTGGCTTGGGCATTTTTCTTCAGGACCAACATGGATTGCTTTGCTTTTTGCAGGATTCCATATTTAATGATATAATTTAACACTACATACTTGGTCCATTCAGAAGTGTGGAATAAGCTAAGAACATTGACTTGACTCTGTGATTTGGAATCAAGGTTAATGCCATCATTTTGTGAAATGGTTTAACATTAATTCCAGGATGTACTTTTGAAAGGTTCCAATAGGCATGTGCCAATCAAAACAAATTGGGGTGATGCCACTCCCTAGGTGTATAGTTTTCCCCTGCAAATTTATTCAAAGGAGGAGATAATGTCTGGACCAAGTTCAGAAAAATCTAAATCTCTCCAGGAGAAGCTGCATGCAGGCAGCTGAGGAAATAATTATGTATATGAAATTTGTTTTTAAAAAAAGCATGGCTGAGGTCAATATCTATTCCAGTGTTTTAACCCTGGAGAATTACAGCAGTTCCAGATAATTCGGGAAACTCATTAAGAGCCTAAAGGATTTCTCTCCCTCTCAGTTGAATTTCTGTATGGAAATTATAAACCAACAAAGTGAAATGCGGTCAGAGTAAAACTTACCACAACCCACCAACTACACAGCCTCGGTCAGAAGACTTTGTAATCCAGAGCTATAGAGGTGGTAGGCTAAAGTTCTGTTGCTGTAGGGTGGAAGCCCATACCTTACCTGGGTGTTCAAAATGTATGCCTGGAACAAGGAACATAACATAACATAACCAATGTGCAATTGCCCAAATCCTAGAAACTGATGCAGAAGCTAACCCGCAGACAAAAATGCACCTGATCTTCTTGCACTTGTAGTAACTTTCATAATCAGTGGATGATGTTACCTACATGTCAAAGGCAAGCTCAGTTTGGTGGTGCTGTCACGAAATGGTGATTGAAACGAGGGATGCTTGTTTGCCCAATATTCTTGAGCAGGAAAGGGGAACCACTTTCAGTTGAGGTCCTGGTTAAGCTCTCAGGGGTTGCATTCCATTAGTGGGGAGGGCAGAAGGCAAAAGGGGTGGGGCCAAAGGTAAAAGAAACATACCAATATGTTGTAGCTTAAAGCTCGTACTGCCAGTATCTAAGCCTTAGGAAAGGTATTTCAATCTTTTAGAATGGGGGAAATTGCACAAAAGCCATGAAAACACAAAATCCTCAGTGGTTGAAGAAAAAGGTGTGTGACTGTCTGGGGGACATCAGAGGGCTGGATTGGGACCCCACTTCAGAACATATTGCAAGGTGCTGGGCCCTTCCTATAAAGCTTAGGACCCAGGTACTTGAAGGAACATATGCTTCCATATCAACCTGCCTGTATACTAGGGTGACCAGATAAAATCCAGGTCAGGGCTCATGTAACTTTAACAGTTGTAGAGAAAAGGGAATTTCAGCCAGTGTCATTTGTATGCAATTAGTTCCTGGTGAAATTCCTTCTTCATCACAACTGTTAAAGTTGCAGGGGCCCTGCCTTCTTTTGTATATGGTCACTCTAGTATAGTGCCTGCAACTTTAACTGTTGTGATGAAGAGGGAATATCACCAGGGACTAATTGCATACAAATGAAACTGGCTGAAATTCCCTTTTCTCTACAACTGTTAAAGTTACATGAACCCTGACCTGGATTTTATCTGGTCAGCCTACTGTATACCCCACTGTTTGAGGTGAGGCAGGCAGTGGCCATAGAGCAGGCATTTTCAGTTGTGGTACCCCATTTGTGGAGCTCACTTCCCAAGAAAGATTGTCTGGATCCTACACTGCTGTTGCTTCAGTGCCAGGCAAAGATCTCTCTCTCTCTCTCTCTCTCTCTCTCTCTCTCTCTCTCTCTCTCTCTTTCTCTCTTCCTTTTTACAGTGCAATCCTACGTATATGTACTCAAAAGTAAGCCCCAATGGGACTTTCTAGCAGGTAAGCATGTATAGCACAGTTGGGCAATACTTGGCATGTGCCCCAGCACCATTTTTGTGGCCCCCTGCCACCACCCCTGCTCCTGCCACCACCAAATTTGCCTATACCCTGTATAGGATTGCAGCCTTATTCTCCATAGCCTTTAAAAGTGTTTAAGTGTTAAATGTTTTAATGGTGTTGTTTTTCTGCTGCTTGTATGAACTGCCATGACTATTAGAGGGGTTTCTTTTTAATGTTTAATGTCATTTTCTATATTGTTTTAACATTATAACCCACCCGAAATCCACCAATGAGCAATTAATGCACTTGAATGTCCTGGGTTTGGAGCAACACCAAACTTCCCCATGGGCACAGGAATGCAGAGCAAGACTGCTAAACTGCCCAAGTGTAGAAAACATTCCTGGTGGACAATGTGGAAGAAGAGATAAGACACAGGACTAGAAGTAAACATTTAAATAGGATTCCCACTCACCCCTCCTCCTCTATGAGAAAGGGCATTATGTCAAATACCAGCTAACGGCATGCAAGAGCTCCTAAGCACTGGCTGTGCTCTGGAAGGGCTGTCTTTTGAGTGAAATACTTTTCTTCATTTCATTCAAAGTAATGGCCTTGTACACTGGCAGCCAGCTGGCTGCCCTTTCCATTAACAACAACAGAGAAATCCAGCTTATTATATGTTAGCACTTGTTAATACCAATAGATCTCAAGGTGTTCCCAAAGGATCCACAATAGTTCAATAAAGCAATCTGTTATTATGCCAAGTTAATTATTGAACGCAAAGGAGAAAGCAAGCATACGGTCTCTGTTGACCCCAAACTGTGGTGGCAGAGTTGACTTTTCATGGTAAGGACTTTGAAATAGACAATGTTTAAAAATGCTTATAGATCTTGAAGGACGTGTTTGGTGCATGGTTCACTTCCATGCAAAGTGCACCATTGTGCTAGCAGGGGTGGAGTGTAAACACCTAGAGGTTGATTTGTGTAATAGGTTGCAGTTTATGCAGGGGTACAAGAGTCGGGGAACCAGGGATGCTGTAGAAAATCATAGCAGACTAAAATGAGTTCAGATTTCTAAGAATCCGACCTGTGGAATCTACTGCGGACAGGCCTCCCCCAGAGTCCACGGATCTCTGGATTTATGAGGTTTTTTTTTTAAACTTTCTTGAAATTTACGCAAATTCATTCACAGGAAAAAGCACGTTTCTTCTGAGACACATGCCATGCAGGAAAATACACGTGGAGAAAAGTCGAATGGAAAGGGGGACGATATGCTAAATGTGACATAGTACATAAATTATGTAAATAATTGCAAAACAATCAATTCCATCAGTGAATGGATGCTGGAATGAATGACACTGCAGAATTGATGAAACACATGTGGAACGGAGTTCACAAAATCCGGACATCCCTACTGAGAACTGATGTCAACAGTGCAACATCATCTTTGTGACTAAATTGGTGATGATAATCATGTAAGCTATCCTCATTGGCTGAGAATTCATGTGTGATATTGTTACATATCTGATAAAGAAGGAATAATAATAATAATAATAATACATTTATTTCTTACCCACCTCTCTGTCTGGATCGAGGCGGGGAACAACAGTAAATATAAAATATGATAAAATACATAAACCTGATTAAAAACATGGGGCACATATTAAAATATCAATAAAACACCATAAAAAACATCCTAAAAACATCCTAAAATTCCACTGGATATGCCTGCTGGAAGAGACCAGTCTTTATAGTTTTCTTAAATTCTAAAAGACTGTTAAGTTGACGAGTCTCCTCCGGCCGGTTATTCCACAGTCTGGGAGCGGCAGAAGGAAAGGTCCTCTAGGTAACAGTTGTCAGCCTAGTCTTGGCCAACTGTAGTAAGTGCTTCCCAGAGGACCTGAGCGTGTGGGGTGGATTGTATGGGAGAAGGCAATCCCGCAGGTAACCTGAACCCAAACCATGTAGGGCTTTAAAGGTAATAACCAACACTTTGTACTTCACCCGGAAAGTAATTGGCAGCCAGTGGAGCGATTTTAAAGCTGGCGTAATATGGTCACCTCTAGGTGTACCAGTGACCAATCTGGCTGCCATATTTTGAACTAGTTGAAGTTTCTGGACTAGGCACAGAGGTAGCCCTATGTACAGTGCATTGCAGAAGTCGAGCCTCGAAGTTACCAGCGTGTGCACTACCGTCTTTAGGTCTTCCAACTCTAGAAAGGGACACAGCTGATGTATCAGCCAAAGCTGATAGTAGGCACTCCTGGCCGTCACATCTATCTGTGCTGTCATTTGGAGCGATGGATCCAGGAGCACCCCCAAGCTGTGAACACAGTCTTTCAGGGGGAGTGTAGCCCCATCCAGAACTGGTTGGCACACCTCCAAAACCAGATTGTGGCCTTTGACAGCAAGCACCTCCATCTTGTCTGGATTCAGCTTTAGTTTGTTTCTCCTCATCCAGCCCATTACCATGTCTAAGCATTCATTCAGAGGACACACACTATCCTTAGCTGATGCTGTTATCAAAGACATAGAGAAATATATTTGGGTGTCATCAGCATACCGATAGCACCCTGCCCCATGCCTCCGGATGATCTCTCCCAGCGAATACGAATACCGTATTTTTTCGATTCTAAGACGCCATCGATTGTAAGTCGCACCTTAATTTCAGTACCACTAACAGAAAAAAAGCTTTGATTCTAAGAAAATAAAATAAAATAAAATAAAACCTTTGCCTGGTGCAAAGTGTGGGAAAATTCAAAAACTGTGATTCTAAGATGCCATCGATTCCAAGACACACCTTGTTTTTAGAGACGTTTACCTCAAGCAGCAAAGTGTTTTGTGTTGGTTCTTAAAGTGGCAGTACAGAACAGATGGAATTCATCCTTTCCTAAAACACAGAAAATGACCTAGATGATTCATTCAGAATGAACCAGATTTTACCAAAAACCACAAAACAGATTTCTGTTTTGCCTTTGCCACAGATACTTTTCCGGGCCCTACTCAGGGTAACACAGAGCAGAAAGAATAATTAAAAATATAGAATTTATAGCATGGCAATGCTTGCATTTTGTAATGCCATCAGAGTGTGTTTGCAATTAGAATGTGTGATGAAATTTCCTCAGGCAACACAAATTTTACTTAGCCATTTGTAACTTCTTCAAACCCAGAGAGGTACTAACAATGATAGTGCTGCGCTATAGCTTTGCAAACAAAAGTCAGTCGAATGAACTGTAGGTGTTAGAGACAATGACCAGGGCTAGATCTACACTACTGCTTTATAGCATTATTGAAGTGCACTGATAACTGTTGGGGCACATAACACATTCCATATACTGCTTCCATAAGTGTTATTTCCTGCTTTTTATTTCACAATATCCAAAATACCACAATAAATATCACTGTGTATCCTACGAGGTATAAACATGCAAGAGGGATATAGTGTCACCAATGTGGGATCATAATGATTTGACCTAAGGTGTAGATCTGGCCCAGGTTTGTATGACACGAGGGTGGTTAATTAGCCAAGTGTGCAGATCATATGCCAGTTGATTTCCTTAATTACCCTTACTAGGTGTGAGTTTTCATGACATCCAAAACTGGCGAGGCTGGCTGGGGTGGGTAATGAACCACACAACAACAGACCATAGGTTCTGGGTGGTATGTTAACCATGCCAGCCACCCTCACCAGGTTCAGACATCCTGACAACCCATGCCCAGCAAGGGTAATTAGGGAAATCAGCTGGCACAGGACCAGCAGGTGTGGCGGTGGTTAACAAGCCATAGTAGCTTATTAAGCTCCCTTATGTTGTGTGAACTGTCTCATTGTTCAATTTCCATGTCCACTTGTAGAGATGGTGAAATCTAATGGTGATGGTTAATTATTCAAGGTTGGATCCAGATTTAGTCATATTTAGAGCAGACCCAGTTAAAATCAATAGGACTAAATTAGTCCAGGTGCTGGTATTAACATTTAAAGCCCAATGACTTTGGGCAAGGTTACCTGAAGGATCATCTCCTCTAGTATGTACCTGCCTGGACCTACGATCAGCTTCAGTGGTTTTTCTCTGAGAGCCCCCGGCAAAGGAATGGAGATGGGTTGCTACCAAGAAGAGGCCCTTTTCTGTTGTGGCATCCTAGTTATGGAATGAGCTTTCCAGAGACACTCACCTGGCAGCTACATTGTGCTCTTTTCCCAGGTATTTTAGTCTTCCAGCTTCTGTGGTTTTAAATCTGTTACTGTATTTTAAATTTTTGCACTGCGTTGCTGCTAGAATTTTTATTTTGGTTTTAGTTTTGATTTCATACTGTAGTTTCAAACTTTTACATTGTATTTCATAATGTTGTATTTTATGGTTTTAATTGTTGTGAACCGCCCAGAGAGCTTCGCCTATTGCACCGTATAGAAATGTAGTACATAACTAAATAAAATAAGTTGCCTTGATGAACAAGGGCCAAGTTCCGTGGGTCCAAAAATTCTGCTCCGGCAGTGGGCAGCCATATTCTCCTGGGAAATTCACAAGGAAGACCTAATGGAGACAGTTGGTTCTTGCTGTTTATCCCCAGCATCTGACACGCATAGATCTACTGTACCTGAACACATAGCTTCTGTTCTTAGCGATTGTGCCATTGATAGACCAATCCTCCATGAGCGTATTTAATTAAAAAGCCATCAGAGCTAGTGGCAATTACAGCCTCCGAGATATAATTTCTTAAGTTAATTATGTGTTGCATGAAGAAACAATTCCTTTTGACAATTAATTTCATTAGATGAACCATTTTGTAGTTTTTGAAAGACAAAGAGAATATTTATTCTCTCCACTGTGCTCCCGGTAGTTGTCTTCTGTCTAAACGAAACGTTTTGAACTTTTTCTAAGTCTTTATAAAATATATATTCCTCACCTAGGAATGGGTGACCTATTTCTGGTCCATGTCACTTTTGTATATGTTCACAGATACGTCTGATGTTTCCTGTTTCAATATACATTTGCAAGAGGTGGGAGGGGAATTAAAATCTGCGCAAAAATTACATTTAATTATGCATTTTTGATAGGGACAGGGGGAAATGTCATTTTCAAGCAAATGTCATTTTCAAGCGAACCAATCTAATTTGTACTTCCCCGACTCATATGTGGATAAGGACACAGTTATCCTTCAGATTGTGCAGTTCTCTGAATTCTGAAATGCAGTTTTCAGCCCAAAAAATGCATACCAAATGTGTACGTTAGATAAACATGTTTATGAAAGTAAGCACAAATTTGCATGCAATAATAATAATAATAATAATAATAATAATATAGTTATTTCAGACTTAATGGACAAATGATTGAATACTAGCAGCATATGTGTTCCACTCCACACGCTAACAAGGAGTTTTTAAAGATGCTGCTCTGTTGTTTCAACATAATCCACAACAAGCTACAGTTGTCTTTCAGGACCTCTCGACTACAGCACCACAAATCTTGTCCAGCACTTTCCAATAGTTTAGTTCAGCCTTCCAACCTGGTGCCCTCCAGAATTTGTGGGCTACAATTCCTTGCCTTCCTGACCATTGGCCATGCTGGGTGAATAGGACTTGAAGTCCAAAACATTTGGAGGGCACCAGGAGGCCTCACATTAGACATGCAAGTCAACACGTTCAGGGGCTAACTCCACATTACTTTCAATGTGTCTCTTGGAGCAATGTCAGGGTGTGCAGGGTTTTTTTGTTTTTGTTTTAATGAAAATTATGTGGGGGGGGAGGTTCTGATCTGGATTGAGACCACAGTACAAGGGGAGCGGAAGTTTCACCCTTCCCTCCCCCACCTCAATCCTGAAAACATGCAGTAAAAAACATTGGCACCAATGTTTTTTGTTTGTTTGTTTTTGCTGATTGTTACATGGGGCAATTCCCCCCCCCCCCAGAATTGTGTTCAAAGCCCCATGGACTGTGGTTCTAATCCAGATCAGCCTCCCTACTCTGCACACTTGATTTTAATGTGTATATATATATATATATATATATACCAATAAACCTTGACATTGCTTCAAGCAAAACATTTAAAGTAATGAAAAGCTAGGCTGAGATTCTACACACACACACATCTGGGAATAAGGCCAACCAATGGGATTTACTTCAGTGCAGACATGCATCGGATTTCACATTCAGTTTTGCCATAGGAAGCCTATTCCTAATTCTACATGAGAAGATGCTAGATGGCACACACACACACACACACACACACCACTCCCCAAATGTGGGTCTAGTTTGAAGTACACCTCATTCTCTCACCAAGATGCTATTCTGCTCCAAGAACAGCCTCTGTATCCACTGTACCATAGGACAGCAGCTTTGGACTATGAAAGTGCATTTTTTTGTGTGTACATCTTTCTCCTAATACATGCATTTTATATGTCTTTTTGCCTAATAGGCATATTTTTGCAAGCAGATTTCCTGATATATTTTGGACATTATTGTCTCTAATATGCACATTTTTGTACACTTTTTTATTGGAGCTCAACTGAAAAATTTGGTGAAGTGTGGATTTTAAAGGATAACTGAGTATCAGTTCATGTAGCTGTGTAAAATTAGTGTAAAGTGTAAAATTAGGTAAGTCCACATTAAAATGCAAACTCAACACATTTCCCCCCATCCTTACCTCCGGACAATGAGAAAACAGGAAGCAGAGGCTTGGTTGCCTGGTGACAGTGTTGCTTGTGTATACACATTCGATTCCCACCGAGAACTAAAAATAAAAATCAGAGTTATCCACCACCAAGCACCTATACATGATACAACAGGCAAGGCATAAGCAATTCTCTACAGCACGGGGACCAAGTTAGGATTCTGGTTTCCTATACTATACTTTTGGACTAAATGATACTGAAGATCTTTGCTGCAATATCCTGCAAACAGTATCTAAGTGTTCACAATTTCCTCCGGCCTCACACATTGGATGTCAATGATCAGTTTTGGGTTTACTCCATTTCCCATGCCTCATTTGGAGTCTTAGTCACCCATTCCTCCCTGCTTTATGAATTTCTCAGAAGAAGTAGAATGTTCAGCCAAAATGTGGTTTCAACACCATTACACACTGAAAAGTCAACTCAGCTCTCATGTTAAGGGCTTCCTCACACATTATGCTTTAACATGTGTATGTACAATACATACTCATACAATTTCAAAATATGCATGCAATAGATGTGCATTTGCTGCTGCATATATCACACATATATGCCCACCAAGGCATATGTCCATCCCCCATACATCTGGATCTAGTTTGGGCATCTGCACTTTGGTGTATAAGTCACACACATCAGTGCCAACCCACCTGTACCTTAAGGCCATCCATTAGGCCCTTCTCCAGGTTTTTCTCATGCTGAGTAAGGGTGTTGTTTTTGGTTTTTTGCCAATGGTTCCTCAATTTTGGAATGCTTTCCCAAGTGAAGCTCACTTGGTATCCACATCTAGGGGTGTGCACGCCAAAAAATATCATAGTTTATTGTTATCGTCATTTCGGAACAAAATGATTATCATCTTCATTCATATCGTAGGTGAACCGTATCATCTTCACGATAATTATCATGAAAAAACAATATTTTTGCAGCCCTATTTTTAAAGAAAAATGCCTATAACTTCTGTATTTTAAAAGTTAGAGGCTTGAAACTCAGTCACAGTGCTTATGGGGTATGCCTAAGTATGTGTATGAAATTTGAGATCAATTCCTCCAACCCTCAATTTTATATGAATTTATTAAAGATTGTTTCAGTTCTGACAGATCAGAATGACAACTCGCCAAGTGCGTTCACTCAGACCTGTCAGAACGTAAACGATCTTTTAAAAATTCATATAAAATCGAGGGTTGGAGGGATCGATCTCAAATTGCATACACATACTTAGGCATACCCCATGAGCACTGTGATCGAGTTTCAAGCGTCTAACTTTTAAAATACAGAAGTTATAGGTATATTTATATGGCAGTCCAATAAAACGATAAAATTGCCCAAAAATTATCGTCTCCGATGATTATCGTAGGTTTTTCTATCGTATTGTCATCGTTAAACACATGCACGATAACGACCTTATTGTATCGTTATCGTACATTTTAAAGATGCAATACACATCCCTAGCCATATCACTATCTTTTCAGTAGGGATGCCCATCTCTGGGAAATCTAGTTCTTTTTTTACTCAATGGAGTTCCACAGCATGTACAATTTGATTTGTGTTTGTGAGCCGGGCTGCAGACTTTTCCTTGAACCATGGGAACTATTTTTTGCACACACCCTGCAGCTTTCTGAGGAATTTGTGTAAATTTCTGAGCAATTGGTGCAAATGGCCACATTTGTGCACATTTGGCTGCAATTTGCACCAATTGCTCAGAAATTTGCAAAAATTGAAGAACATGTGGAAAAAATGTGCAAAACGTCTGGAAAATCCATCAACTAGCCCAACTCACTGCAGACCAAGGGCTCATCTACACCTAATGGTGTAGGGGGAGGGAGGGAGAGGGGAGGATCATGGATTTACCTGCTTCTTTGATCCTACCCAGTGTCTAGAAGGCTGCGCAACATGCTGGAAGGGAAGAGGGATATTGCAGGCACCGTTTTTTTTTAGAAGAGGAGCCGCATGTGGGAAAAGGAGTGACATACGGTGAAAAAGTGAGTACCCCCTGCCAAACCCCATGCCTAACCCCCACACCATCCCAGGGATGGTGAAATTGCTGTCCCCACCCCACCCACATGGGCACGGAGCCACCCCGTGCAGCTCCATGCCCATCTGAGGAACCGGGTGCCATGCTACACCATCCACAGTCGTTGGGATTGTCCTGGGACTGTGGAAAAACTGGGATATCTCCAGTTTCCATTATCCCATGTTCATCTCTTGGTCATCCCCGATTGATCCCGGGATCGCCTGTGTGTCATGTGGATGCACGGGGATGACCTAGAGATGACCACGGGATAAATGGCTGGTGTAGACATGGCCCAAGTCAGGTACTGCAATGGGAACCAGAACAAAGTCTAGGGAACCTAGGTAAAGTTGTTGAATTCAATCCCCTACATATTTTCCCAACTTCCCTACTTTTCAGCAATATTTGTTGTTGTTGTTGTTCTCCTGGGCTTTTGAAGTATTTTAGTATTTTTAAGTGTTTAAGTATTGTTATTTTAGACCCTGTGATTTGGTTTCAACTTTTACACCTGATGATGGTTATTTTAGTTGCTTTTATTCATAGTATATTTTCTGTTGTGTTGGCATGTTTATTAGTTTTATATTTTTGATTGTTTTTATTGGGGTCTTTTTTGTGTAGTCTTATGTTTTGTACAGCACCTAGAGAAATGTATTTATGAAACATTTAATAACTAGATCAAATAAATAAATAAATGCAGATTCTAATTTTGAACTTTTGAAGTTCTAAGATATGAAACAAGCATAGAAAGGAAAATAAACACCATGCTATTTACTAGCAGAGCAATCTTAGGTAATTGTATTCATAAGTCCCGCTAGGTTCAATGGGGCTTACTTCCAAGAAAGTATGTTTAGGATCACAGCCTAGGTATTATTTTAGGATTGCAAATGTTCAAATACAATTTACAAAATGACTTTCCGGAATAACAAGGCAGATTACTAAAAGCAACTAGAAAGATCAATTGAAAACATTAATCCAGCAGATGGATTGCAACCTCAAGTGTACGAACTCATTCAAGCGTCCGCTGGCTCAGATGGTGCCGCCTCTTCTTGAGTTGATACGATTCTCTCGTGGGCCAGCAGCAGATTTTCCACGGGAGTCTCTGTAGTAGAGCGGGTGGCACAAAACTTTTCACCACATTTTTCCATTGAGATGTTTAATAAAGTCCACATGAGTGAAGGGCTGCTTGTTGGAAAACATTGCCTGTCCTTTAGCATACAGAACAGTTGCAAAGAATGTGGGAATAACAGAGAACAGCTGTAGAGTCACTTTCTTGTTTCAAGCAACTGAAATTTGCAAAGAGAGGAAAGGTGGGGAGACATCCGGCACAGTATGTCTCCCCTATTTTATTCATCTTAATCCCCACTCCCTGCTTTCTCTCCATAGGATTCAATCCCCTGTTCCACAAAGAAAGATGATGCCTCTGTCTTGAAATGTATTACTAGTGTGTATCTCCATTTACAATAATGGGACGGCTCTTGAGGCATTAGCTTGAGAATTGTTGTTTGCGTATCTCTTGGATTCATTCACACTATGATGAAAATTTCTGCTGCTTATGTATTCCATACGTGTATTATTGTTCCATATTTGTGAAATAGTTCTGCTGGAACTGCTAGAGTTCTCATTCTGTATGTCTTTAAGAAAATATTTCTGCCTCCAGTGGTATTAAGAAAAGCCCTGGCATTTTGTTCATCTGTGTGTCATATTTACCTAAACAGAAAAGATGTGTTTATTGTGAAAAGGAAAGAAATGTTCCAAGAGACACAAACTGAGGTGATATAAATAATGACTGAGGCCTAAATCGTAAAAATCTGACTTATTCTTTGGCTATGCAAAATTTTTGTAAGATATTTTCTTTTCTTTTCTTTTTCCTTTCCTTTCCTTTTTCTTTTTTCTTTACAGTGGAAATAATCATTTAAGAAAGAGCCACACTTCTTCTAGGGGTGGGGTGAGGGGGAGAGAATCACCTTTCCTTGAAAAGTTTCAATCGCTTCCATTCTTAATTCTAACTATTTTCAACAGGGCATCTGGAGAGTGACAGATGTACAGTACTCCTCCTAATCTCACCAAAGGGCCCAAAAAAGAGAGAGAAGGGATGGATTCATTTAAAGTGGCAGTTAAATTTTGAAAGATTTTTTGCCCTGTTTCATGTCTTCCCTCCCACTGCCCCAGTACCAGATTACCAGAATTGTGTGTGAGGGTCTTTTGTAGAGGGCAAAAGGTTTTGCTGCTGTTAGCCATGGAGGTCTGTTCTCTACATACAACAGAATGAGACAGCAGAACCACTTCATCTTGTGGGTAAAAGATAATATTTTTCAATGCTTTCCTACATTAAACACCACTACTATAGACAAGTCAAAGGGGTTCATCAGACGAGCATTTTATCGCATGCTTGCTACTGCCCACTCACATTTTTTTGCACGTTCTTTAGGCGACGCAATCCGCCTCCCATCCGCCTCCTGCTCCTTCTTGCCTTTTTCCGTCACAAAATG
Organism: Anniella stebbinsi; assembly: GCA_029215795.1. Taxonomy (NCBI): domain Eukaryota; kingdom Metazoa; phylum Chordata; class Lepidosauria; order Squamata; family Anniellidae; genus Anniella; species Anniella stebbinsi. The sequence goes on from JARDYH010000002.1 coordinate 189,672,517, forward strand.
GACCCCTTTTAATCTAATTTTTTTTTGGAAAATGAATGTGCCGCTATTTCCTGCTGTGTGTGGGAAAAGCGGAGTGATAAAATTGCCCCCTGAATGGGCCAAGTGGTCTTTGTTTACTTTCTCTTTCTTCTCTGGGAAGAAAGAGGAAGTAATGTGGGACAGGAGCAGAGGTGGAGAAACAATGGTAGGAATAGTAGGGAACTACAATTTTCCCTCCGTCTGATGATGCTCATATAGTTGGAAGGGGCTTCAAAGGACCTTTAGTCCAGGGTTGGCCAGAACGTAGATCTCCAGACTTCAACTCTCAGATATTTGGCCATGCTTGCAACAGCTTCTGGGACTGGTTCAAAACATCTAGATATTTACCTATTTAGTCGATCCCCCCAGCCAGTGCAGGAAAGCTACCATTACAGCATCCATGCTAGGTGGCCATTCAGCCAATGCTTAGAAATTTCCAACAAAGGAAAGTCCATCAGTCTGCTCCATACATTTCCCCCTAACGTTTAATTGAATTTCCCTTTCTTGTAACTTGAACTCATTGGCTTGTCCCCTTCCCTCTGAAGCAATGGAATCAAATTGGCTCCATCATCTATGTGACATCCCTACAAATATTTCTACATGGTCATTCTATTGCCTTTTAATCATCTCTCCTCCCAGCTAAACAGACCCAACTCCTTCAAGCTTTCTTCATAGGAGCTGGACTCCAGGCAAGCTTCATTGTCATCAACTGGACCTATTTCAGATTGCTGATTGCTTCTTTGACTCTTGTGGCCAGAACTGGACAGAGTATTCTGGTTGAAGTTTGACAAAAGCAGACTATAGGGGTAGGATTAGTTCTTGTGATCTGGCCATAATACTTCGCACCTCACCAGGGCTTTGGTCAGGTGGGATCTCTTTGGTCAGGTGGGAAACTTTCCTTGCCAGAAAAGTTCTTTGTCAGATTGCCAGCCATTGCCAGTTGTATGAACTGCCAGGAAAAAAGATGCAATACAGGCAGAGGCGTGTTTGATACTCCATGTTCCCTCATTCAGAGTTCAACATGTTTATCAGCCCAGCTGAGCAGCTCATTCATTGCTCCTTTAGTATGGGGAACAAGTAATCTTTATTAATGGGAAAGAAGAGTGCATATGGTACATTTACTATCCACTCCATTTTCAGATTATTTTCCAAGACGGGCTAATGCTGCATACACTGAAGTTTGTAGTACTGCCTAAGGATTACTATATCAGTTCTGTATTAGCATGGGAGAGTGATTTTTTCACAAACATGCACATCACCGAGAAGCACCTGTCCCATTGAAAATAAATGGACTGTGCCCCTAAATCACTCAGGCATATATGAAAAAGCAACCAAGGTTCAATTTAATCAGGCATTTAAATTTAAGCTTAAATACGGATGGTCTTAATTGCTTTCTGAGTGGATGCTTAATTAGCATAAGAAAAGGGCAAGGGGGTGGAAAGGGAATGATAGCTTTGTTTTAAAAATGAAAGTCTGAAACAGTTAGATTAAGTAATTTGGTTAGTTAGCAGTAGAAGACCTGTTCACTACTTTGGAGATCACATAAATTCCCACAGCTGGAATCCATGAGCTCACATATGGATTCACATATCATACATTAAGAAAATACATTAGCATACATGTTAATGGGACTTAAGCAGTTTTCCACAGACAAAGGGTATTTCTGTATGAAGCTTTTCTCCCTGGAACTGTAACCCTGATCCCTCTTCAGTCATGGGCCCTTTACATTGACTGGTTTTATCCCCGAACTTCCCATTTCTTTTCTTTACATGGAGAGGCAGCACCTCTTCTGAGCAACAACATTGTTGTGAGTCAAGTCTTTGAGCACCATCAGGAAGGGTGAAATCATGCTTCCTTACCGTTGCTTCTCTGCCCCGCTTTTGTTGCTCAATACCTCCTCTTTAGGAAAGAGGAAGTAAACAACGTTCACGTGGCCCATTCAGTGGGCTGTTTTTATCGCTCCACTTCTCCTGCATACAGCAGGAGATAACAGCAAGTTCCATCGCTAAAAATAAATTGGACTTACTGGGATGTTTTTTGTTTTTGGCATGGGAAGAAGGCTAGAAGGGGCAGGAGATGCACAGGAGGCAGACAAAATTGTGAATAGGACCCGTGAGAATCCGTGAGTGCCCAGTAACGAGCGTGCAATAAAATGCTCATCAGATGATGCTCTTTATATGATGGTTTGACTCTCTCATCATCCTCTGTGGTACATGCCCATTTCCCTCCCCTTAGCCAGTTACTGGTCCCCCTGTCGTGATTGGCTCACCCTTCCAGTATGGGCAACTGGGTAGCTAAGCCCCACTGTAAAGAGCAACAACTGGGGGCGTGGCTATGAATGCGACGGGGTGAAGTCGTAGATCTTCGGAGCTCCTTAAAAAAGCTTTGAATTAAGCACTAATTCCTTATAGAAGAGTCTCAAGAGAGTTATAAAGGCATGTTATGTTGACTGGAAGTGATTGATTACCCGAGCGGGAGCTGATAAGAGGCAAGAGCCTGCTGGCCGTAAAAACGAAACCAGACGCTTCGAGCTGACAACAAAGAAGGACGCCATTGTGGAGGTAATTTATGGACTTTTAATGGATGATATAAGGCAGACTACTTGATTACCTTACTGGGAGTGAGTTTGGACTTGAAATAGAACAATATCAAGCCCCAGTAAACTTGAAGTCTAGGCTGACTGGCTGTGGCATAAGGAAGAGGATCCAGGCGGACGGAGGGAGGGGATAATTTACGAGCAACAAGGAGAGATGTTATAAGAAGTTTTTATTCCCACCCCCGCCTGGGTTAAACTCTCAAAAGAGTGTGTTATAGTGTCTGGAAGTGATTAAGTATCGGAGGGTCAGCGGAGCAGCAGCAAGAATCTTTGATTCTAAAAGCGAAACTAACGCGATTAGACTGTAAGCATTGAAGCGGCGCCATTATTAAGGTGATTTATGGACTTATAATTGAGGATTTAAGGCAGACTGGCTGATTAGGTTACTGGGAGAGAGACTGAGGGAAAGAGAACTGAATATTGAGAAGATGATCAATGTCAATCCCTGGTGAACTTGTAGTCTAGTCTGACTGGCTTAGGTAAACAAGAGCACCAGGCTGACAGGGGGGGGGGGGATAATTCATGAGAAAGAAGGAGGGACGACAGAAGAAATCTTCTGCTCCCACCCCTGCCTGGGTTAGATCCTCAAAAGAGCGTGGTTCGGATCGTACTTGGCAGAGATTGACGCGCTTGGAGGAGCAAAATATGCCAGACATTCCAGATAAGAAGCCAGCAAAGAAATCTCCTGTAAAAAGCTCTACGTTACCAACTGCAGACCCGGTTGTAATTCCAAAGACTACCAGAGGAGGTCAGCCAGATCCAATGGATGAGTTAAAGGCTGATATCAATAAAATGCTCGTTGGTCTTGAAGAGCGCTTGGCTAAGCGCATTAACGATACGCAAAAGGAGCTTATGATGGGTTTAACGCAAGTGGTGAAGGATGTTGGGGTGCTGCAGACAGATACGAGAGCACTGGCTGAAGTATGCAAGAAGCAGGATGACCAGCTGTCTCAACATGAACAACGCCTTATCGCTATGGAGGATCGGGATAGACGAGCAAATATCCGCATAAGAAAATATCCGGAACAAGAAAGAGAGAATTTAAAAGATTTAAGAGATACAATTCTGTCATGGATAAAAATACAACTTCCAGATTTGGCTTGGGACGAAGCTGATCTCGAACGGGTGCATAGAGTTGGTTTCAAAGGTAAAGGAGTGCTTCCAAGAGACATAATAGTTAAATTTGCAAATTATTATAAAAAAGAAAAATTTATGCAAGCAATCAGAAAACAACCTCAACCAAAGATTCAAGCAACAGCAATTGAGATTTATCAGGATCTTTCCCCGCAGACCGTCCAGTGGAGGAAGAGCGTTAAGATCTGCACAGCAGCATTGAGGAAGAAATCGATAACTTACAATTGGGGATATCCAGTATTTTTGAGATTTGTTTGGTGTGGGAAGCAAGAAAGAATAACATCGTGTGAGCAGGGAATCGAGCTGTTGGAGAAGTTGGGCATAATCGATGCCAACGATCCGGGAGAAGTAGTCCAAGAAGAAGGAGCGGTTGGAGGTTCTAGTCAATGAAAAGGGATTAGTGGGGAAAGGGGAAAGGAGAGGAGGGTCGGACTTCGCTCAGAGGGTTGGGCCGGGTTCCCCCCCCCTGAAGAGTTCTAAAATAATTGGGACCAGCGCCCAGAGGTCTGGTGAGCAGGGGGGTAAAAATGAGGGTATGTGTGGGGGGAGGGAAGGGAGGGGGGGTATGGGGTTCACTGACCGAGATCAATGTATTCATATGGCTGAAACTAAGAAATGGAAAATAAATTGAGTTGTGCAACTTTAAATGTTAAGGGGCTAGGAACGGTGGTAAAAAGACGAAGAATTGAAACAATGTTGAAAAGAGAAAAAATTGATATAATTTTTTTGCAGGAAACTCATCAGATAAAGGAGGGGGTTAATGAGTTACGAATGAGGGAAATAGGAGTGTATGAAAAGCCATGTGGTACTTCTAAAGCTAGAGGGGTGGCAACCATAATATCGAAGAAATGTGGTATTAATATTCAAAGTGTAAAGAAAGATAAGAATGGAAGGATCCTTATAATTTACTGTACGATGGAAGGGGAAGAATTCGTGCTGATTAATGTCTACGCTCCAAATGGGAATCAAATTGAATTCTTTAAAGAAGTGTTTGATATGGTGGGAGATTTAGGGAAAAAAAATATTGTGATGGCAGGAGATTTCAATATGGTACTTCATAAAGGGAAAGATAGGGATAACATTATTAGAGATGCTAGAGGTGGGGGGAAGACGGAACTAGCTAAACTAATGGAGAGGAAAGAATTAATGGATGTATGGAGAGCATTAAAAGGAGAAGAGAGGAAATATACCTTTTACTCACCTAGATTTAAGAGTTATTCAAGGATTGATTATATATTTATATCAAAGAATATGCTATCAAACTTAATAGATTGTGATATAGGAGTAATAAAGATCACTGACCATGCATTAATGATGATGGAGATGAAGAGGAAGAAGGATTATAAACAAGCAAAGAGATGGAGAATGGATGGAAGAATTTTTAAAAATAAAAGTATAGTAGAGAAACTAAAAAAGGAAGTGCAGGAAATTTGGCAGATAAATGAAAAAGGAGTTAATTCGCAAGGATTATTATGGGATACAATGAAAGCAGTAATAAGAGGGATGTGTATTAGGGAAATGTCCACACTTAAAAAGCAACAGGAAGTACTTAATAAAAACGCTGAAGAAGAGATAAGGAGACTAGAGGAGAGATTAAGAGAGACAAAAGATAAGCGGTTATATGCCCTAATTCAAGCAAAGAAAAAGGAATTGGAGAAAGAAGAAATAGAACAGGTTCAAAAGAACTTGTTGTATTTAAAGAGAGATTTTTTTGAATACAATAATAGAAATTCCAAAATGCTGGCTAGATCCACGCGGTCAGAGAAGGCTAAGAATATGATAGGGACAATTAGAGATAAATTAGGGAATAGATGTAATTTAATGAAAGATAAATTAACAATTTTTCAGGAATTTTATAAAGAATTATATGCTTCAGAGGTGGTTTCAAAAGATAAGATACAGGAATATGTAGAAAGAAATTGGAAAATAAGACTAGATGATCAAGATAAAGAGAGTATGGAACCCTTGGTGACTGAGAAAGAAATTGAGGGAATTATTGCAAAACTAAAAGGAGGTAAGTCTCCGGGGATTGATGGATTGGGGCCGGAATTTTATAAGATATTTAAGGATATTTTAATACCTAGATTATTAAAATTATATAATAATATAATAGAAGGAGGAATGACTCCGCCATCATGGGATCAGTCCATGGTTATCTTAATACAGAAGCCAGGCAAGGATTTGACGGATCCAGCATCTTATAGACCAATATCTTTAATAAATCAGGATGCAAAAATATTTTCAGCAATAATGGCTAAAAGAATGGGTTCATTTATTTTTAAATATATAAAAAATGATCAATGTGGATTTATTGTAGGTAGGAAAATGCCGAATTTAATTGGAAGAGTTATAAATATAATAAATATTATAAAAAAAAGGAATTTAAAAGCAGGATTAGTAGCTTTAGATATTTTCAAAGCCTTTGATTGCGTGGAATGGCCAGCGTTAAAAATAATATTAAAAACATTTGGGTTTGGACATAAATTTATGGGAGTGATTAATCAAATGTATAAAAATAACAAAGCGGAAATAATGGTTAATGATGGGTTAACGCAACAAATAAGACTAGCTCGAGGAACTAGGCAAGGATGTCCACTTTCGCCGATCTTATTTGCAGTAGTTATAGAAATTTTAGCAAATGTAATTAGGGAAGATGAAAGATTAAAGGGGATAGGTAGTAAGGATAAGATTAAAGTGAATATGTTTGCGGATGATACGTTATTGACATTAGAAGATCCCCTAGAAAGCGGGGAGTTGATTCAGAAACATTTGAGAGAATTTGGGGAAATTACAGGATTACAAGTTAACTGGGGGAAGTCAGAAATGATGTTGTATAATTATAACAAGGAAGAGATGGAGAAATGTAAAGCTAATTTAGGATTAGGATATAAAAACATAATACGATATTTAGGAGTTAATATAGACAGAGAATCAGATAGATTAGAGGAACTTAATTTTGTGAGGTTAAGAAAAGAGGTAGGGGAGAAACTACAGATATATAGAAAATTAAAATATTCTTGGTTTGGTAGAATAGCGGTTATTAAAATGAAGATATTACCTAAGATTAATTTTTTGTTTAGAATGTTACCTATTAGAATATCAGTAGCTGAGATTAAAAGTTGGCAAAATATGATTAATGCTTATTGTAATGGGGATAAAAGAGCTAGGATAAATAAGGGGTTATGGTATAAGGCTCAAAAGAAAGGAGGTTTAGGACTTCCGAATATTAAGAATTATTATATTGCTAATCAGTTAAGATATGTTATTTATGCTATTATAGGGGAACAAGACTTGGAATGGTTAGAATCGCAAACAGTAGAGATTGAATGTAAACTGCGAAATATATTTTTTACTAAAATGCAAAAGAAAGAATTGAAAGTACTGGACAACCCATTGTTGGAAAATATATTAATGATCTGGGAGAAGTATAGAGGGAAGTTGATACCAGGGGATTCTCCGCTTGCCCCAGTTGTAGTAGTGGGGAACTTCCCAAGAGTATTAAAACCTGAGATAGAAGCGAGTCTGAAAGAACAAGACATTATTAAATTAAGGAACTGGATGGAAAAGATGAAGGATAGTGAGCATATTAAAGACTTATTTAAAGGACAAAAGATAGCGTGGTTCAAGTGTTTGCAATTGTTAAAATGGACACAGGAATGGAGGACAAAGAATAAGGAATGTAGAAATAATACTAGATTTGAAGATTTAATTGAACAATTGTGGGGAAAAGAAGAAGCTAGAGCTAAGAAAGGACTCACTAGTGAGATATATAAAATATTAATAGAGGAAGAATTTCAGGACTCACTTAAGGTTATAAAAGAGGTATGGGAAGAAGATATAAGGGGGAAAATCAATGAAGATAATTGGGGGAGGATATGGAATGGAAGAATGTTAAAGTTATTGTCGCTTAGAATTAAGGAGAACTATTATAAGACAGTTTGGAGATGGTATTTAACACCTGTTAGATTTCACCAGATTGATAAAAAATTGCCCAAGAATTGTTGGAGGGGGTGTCAGGAGGTTGGGACATATTTTCATATGTGGTGGAGCTGTGAACAAGTACAAAAATTTTGGGTAAGGGTTTGTAAAGAAATAAGCGATATAATTGGAAGTAGTTTGGAATTAAACCCGAAGTTAGCTCTACTAGCAATATGGGATAGTAGGAACAAGCATATAATAAATAAAGAACTGGTAAACAACCTCCTGGCACCTGTTAGAATACTGATTGCTAAAAATTGGAAAGGGCAACGAAGTTATACAATAGAAGAGTGGTATAAAGAAATTTGGGATTTAGCTTTGAATGATATGTTGACTTGTAAAATGAAAATAAAGAGGGGAATGTCCAGGAAGAGTGATTTTGGGGAAATATGGACTCCCTTGTTGAATTATGTTTTAAGATCGGGAAAGGGACAATTGCCTTCAAAAGAATCATTAAAATTTTGGAAAGAGGATGAAGGATTATGAGATGGTCTCGGATGGGGGGGGTGCACAGGGGGTAGTCGAGGGGGGAAGTTGTTTTATTTTATATTATTGTTTATATTATGTGTATGTGTATGTTAAAATCAATAAAAAAATATTAAAAAAAAAAAAAAGAGCAACAACTACCCACCTGTCTACAGGCAGGAGGGAAATCTCATGAACCCAGAGATCAAACAAGTGGAAGGAAAGTAAATTCCTATTCAAGATCTAAATGGTGTGCGTGTGGGAGGGAGACATAAAAGGGATAAGATGGAGGAGGGGCTAATCATTACATCTGTATACAAGCATTTTTTTACTTTTTACTTTGGGGAGCAGGTCTCTGTCCTCCCTTTCCCCTATCTGAGCCCAGGATTGCAGCAGGACCTCTGGTGGATGCCTCAATGGACATGTGAAATGCATCTTCCTCAGTGGAGGAGGCAGCTGAGGGCTCCTTTCTACCTTTCACAGGGCCACCTGGCGTTGTGCCGGTATGTAGTCCTGACAGCAACCCCTGTTCAGCAATGGCCAACCTGCTGATGCAAATGCAAATGGTGGAGGAGGAAGTGCGGGGGATGGGGAAGCGACAGATGCCCCATCGTTGCCACAGCCTGATAACCACACCCCTCAATAACACCCACATAAAGTGATAAGGCAACAATACACAGGCAGGCAATGGCAGCATAATGGCTTGACTAGAAAAATATGTGTTTTCCCCAGCTTAAAATAAAATAAGTTTCTGCACTTTTTCCAACTCTACAAAATACTTTTTAGGTGCGGTAACCAAAAGTGAACCTAGTATTCCAAGTGTGGTTGCAGCATAGATTTGTGTAAGGGGCGTATGATTTGGGCAGTGTTATTTTTGATTCCTTTCCTGATTATGCCTGTTAGAAATGCCCATTCTGTTTTAGAAAGGACAACACAATCTGGAAAGTTGAAAGCGAGTTTCTTTATTGCAAAGCCTTTTGCAAAAGGGGTGTGGCTATACAAGCTTGGCACACACCGAAAATCATAAATCACACAGCATTTATTCCCTGTTCCTGGCCGGAAAAGGTCCCTTACAGCCTATCCAATACGCCTGATTATAATACTAAAATCCCCTCTCCTCCACACTTTTACACCCACACATATCATCTGTTTCCTCTATAATTGCAAGCAATCTTAGCGAAGCTTGACCTACTGTCATGGTCTAGTTATTTCTACCTGTGTTCCTTGCCATCACGCATCCGCTTCCAACTGCAGCCACCTGTGTTCCTACTTGCATTAGCTAAGTTCCATCTACTAAATGAAGTCTTATGACTAAAACAGTGAGTGGAACAATTTCCCCATGGTGTCTCCTGCCCTTCTTCACGCTTCAAAGGCCACAGACACCTGACAATCTTGCTCCACTGTATGTTCCTATCTTTAGCTCATGCTCCTCTGCTTCTTTGCTGACTACTGTGCATTTGGCATCTTATATGTGCCTCCTAAATTAAAATTGCTTTAGCTTATTGATTATTGGACTAAATATATGTGCCTAGGCTTTATATGTGCTTACTGGATTATATATATATTTGCTTTGCCCTGTATGTTACCTGATGGAAAAGCAACATTTCCTACATGCCTAACATAGAATTTCCCTTTTTCAGAGCAGCCACATTCTGGATCCACATTGTCATTGAGCTGTCCACCACAACTCTAAGATCTCTTTCTTGGCCAGTCAGTGCTAGCTCAGATCCTATCAGCTTATATGTGACTTGGAGATTTTTTTGTCCCAACGTGTGTCACTTTACACTTGCTTACTTTGAACCACATTTGCCATTTTTATGCCTGTTCTCCTAGTTTGGAGAGATTGTTTTGGAGCTCTTCACAATCCCTTTTTCGTTTTAACCGTCTGCCAAGGTTCCACCTTTACCTGGACACTTGATCAACTCCTTAAAGATATTTTGCCTCTTTAAGAGCCCTTCCTTCCATCTTTTACCTTTCCTTCTCATTAACTTGGGGTTTTGGCCTTAGACATGATGTGATTGACATGCCAGACAACAAGGTTTTAACAACTATTTACTATGTTAAATAATAAGATAAGGCAAAATCACATAAACTTCAGGTATTTACCCAAATAGAGCTGTTAGATTTCAAAAGGCATTTACAACAAAAATAAAAGATGTAAAACCATCGTTTCCTCTACCCTAGCTACACTTGCATCTGTAGTTTTAGCTTAGAATCCCCTCCAGCCTTCTCCTGGCTGTCCTCCTTCAGAGCTCTCTCTCTGGCTCTCTCTCAGTAGCTCTCTGCAGCTCTCTCTGTAGTTCCAACTGCTCCTTGTACAGTTAACTCCACACCTTTCTATACACTCACACAGGAACTGAAAAACACAATCTGGTGACCTAAAAGTGGGGAAATGAAACTTAACTAGTTTTGGGGGAAATGAAACTTAGGAATGCCCCCCTCCCATCAGAAGATTCCCAGGCCTTCAGGCTTAAATCAAAACCAAGCTTGTGTAGGCCTAAAACCTTCACGCCATCTTAAATAATTTATTGTCACCAGCAAACATGGCCACCTCACTGCTCACTCTCAATTCTAGATCATTTATGAACAAGTTGAAAATCATTGGTCCCAATATAGATGAATGTGGGACCCCACTTTTATATCCCTCTATTGGGTTTACCATTTATTTCCATTCTCTTTCTCTGTTCTTTAATCAGTTAATGATCCATAAGAGGTCCTCTCTCTTATTTGTTCAGAACTCTTTGGCGAGGGACTTTGTCAAAAGCCTTTTGAAAGTCCAAGAAAACAATGTCTACCAGATCACCCAGTCCACATATTTATTGACACTCTCAAATAACTCTAAAAGGTTAGAGAGACATGATTTACTTTTGCAGAAGTCATGTTTATTCTTTTTCAGCAGGGCTTGTTCTTCTATATGCTTACCAACTTTACTAATGCTTTCAGCCAATTTACAAAGATCATGTTCAATTAGATTTTCAAAAAACACAACACCTATACGGTAACAAAATTTGTTCTGTTATTCATTATTTTTCTGAGACCTAGTGCCCAGAATGATTGGTATTCACTTTGTTTTACTGTTATGTTAGTAAATGCTGGTTTCCCCTGAAGAACATAAGTCACGAGCTGTGGAATTCAGCTATGGTTCATCCCAGCATTTTTGCTGAAAGGTAGAAAGAGACCTAGTGGAACCATTAATCCAATCCATTGGCTTATGTTTCACATGTCAAATGTAACTCAGCATGCCACTAACATAATATCTATGAAAACTGGACCTCATGATAAATGCACCTCACCAGCATTAAAATTCACTGTTCATAGAAATAAAACTTACACCGTATAAAATACTGCCCTAAAATATTGATGCAGCTCAGTTGGTGTCCCAAAGCTGGATTTTCCATTCTGTCCATATTTCTGTAGAAATACAAAATAATGGGTTGAATCGAGATGGAGTCATATTTAGAGTAAACCCACAGAAACCAATGGGACAATTAAATTGCATTCATTTCAATACGTCTAAGTATGGCAAAATCTGACTCTAATCTGCTATATCTAGTAATTTCTTTCTTCTCTTTCTTCTCCGGATAACACCAAACATCCAGTTTAGGTAAACTCTAACTATGGCCAACTTGACATTCACAGGAAACACACAAGCATGGCATGAAGATGTGTCATTTTGTATCCTTACCATCTAGTAGTCACAGGTAGACTGCTTCTAGATATTGAGGTTTCATTTTCAGCTATCATGGCTAATAACTACTGTAGACCTATTCCCTGTTAATGGCGGCATATTCCAGTTACATCTCTGGAGTCCCATTAAGATCTCAAGAATTCCAGCTTTCCATAAAACAAATAGATTTTTTTAACACCTTTAAAGATCTGTCCTTGGTGGATCTGGAAACTAACTTAAAAGCCAGCAGCAATGTGTGCCAAGTTATTTATAATTAATTGATTAAATACATTTATTTAATTAAATAATTATTTATTTATAATAATATAAAATTAAAAATGCAAAGGTAAGAACTTTAATATTTTAAGCACTTCAGCCATTTAAATGGAGAAGCTTTCATGATTTCATGATAAGGGTCGTGTTATATTTCCCTGGGGCTTTCTAAACGGCGTCTTTGCCCTGCAGTGACTGCGAATTGACACCGTTTTGGTTACATGATGCAGCTGTCGGTTCGCTGCCAATGCAGGGTAAAGAGACGAAGAAGTGTATGGGAAAGGCGGGGACTTACCCCAACTCTTCCTGCTGGAGCGAGGTCAGCATGGCTCTTCTGCCATCTGTCCTTGCTCCAGCCCTGCAGCAGGGGCATTACTGGGTGGAAGGCAACCTTCCTTTGGTTGCCAGAAGCCGGGTGAGGGGAAGGGCCCAGTGAGCCAAATGTTTGCCGGAAACCTCACGCTGCTTCCTGCATGAGGTTTACCTGACGCCACCCTGCAGCTGCAAAAGCACGGTTTTTTTTTTTCTAAAGTGGGGGCAAACCAGCACTGTCAAGGCAGTCCCCTGGTGAAATCTCAGGGGATGCTACAGATATCACAGAAATATATCATATCCCAGCAGCACTTTGGCATCCATGACATTGGAGCACATGCTATTGACATTATGCTCACAGCATCTTATCTTACTGGAATACTTGAACTGTCAGCAACTCACATAACATGACCCCATAAGAGACTCCTTAGTGCTGAACAATTTACCAATCCATGCTGTGGTGTAGTGAAACCAAGGTACTCAAGGACACAGTGCTGGCACTTTTTGATGAGCAGGGATGCTAACATCATCTGCCACCCACCTCAGAAATCTCTATTTCCCCTGAGCTTAGCTACAATTCATGCAGTAGTGGGAAAAAATGAATTTTCCCAGCAACAATAGGGTGTTCCCTTTGTAATGGAAAGTATTTGATGGTGCTTGGTTATAAACAGGTAATTATGGCACATAAGTTTTCCAACAGACCTGCTCCTGGTGGAGACAAAATGGCTATAACTAGTTTGTTGCTATGAATCAACACAGCTGCCTGCATTTTTGGACTTTCCTTAGGGATATGGATGTGTGGTGTCTGCACATCAAAACATACCACTACACTACTGCATCCATGGGATAAAGTGAAGTGTTTTGGGGGTCTCATTATCAGAAAGAAACCTGAAGAACAAGTGATTTGCCATGCCAATGGTGGAGAAACTCAATGGCTCAATTCGGATGACACAATAAACAACTGGTGTGGGGAAAACAATCGTCATTTGTTTTGACTATTGTGTCATTCCAATGCTGCCATAGTCAACTCAGCGCTGATCCTAATCCACACCACAGTTGATTATTTATTACCATGTTGTTTGAGGAGTACCCCCTAGGGTTAGGGTTAGGGTTAGTCAACCCACCATTGACTATCGTGTCGTCCAAATTGAGCCATTGTGTTGGAACCAGACCTCATTATGCTTAAAGTATTCCCATTGCATTCAATAGAACTTAAGTCAATCATGACTAACTAAACCTGCCAAGCCTGGTGTCATCCCTGAATTGATCCTTTGGTAATTGTGAGAATGTGCTTCCATCCAGAAACTTTGAGATATTGAAGTGTCTTAATAATGCTCACAGATGCTTCTCTCCCAGTGCAAAATAACTGACTCATGAAATATTGGTAGCATAATGCTATGAAGAATATTTTCTGACACATGGTGTTCACATGGTTAAAGAATGTGAAGTTTTAACTGGCGACTGCTAAATGGTTTCTCCTACCAGGTTGTAGTTTCCCCATCATATCAGGGGACGTATGTTGCAATATGATATAAAAAAGCAAAAGTGTTTTAAGATGTGTCATGTCATACTTTAAGGCTGAACAGGAGATGTAAGTTTGCATTATTTTATTCTCTTTGCAAATTTTAACCATCTCTTGCAAATTCTGCCTGCTACTCTTACATCTAAGCAACCTAAACACTCCAGATTTAGCACATTTATCTTAATTAACCTGAGGGCTTATAAAAAGCACTGACATTTAACTGCGGCTTTAGCTTTACAATGTTGAGGTCTTTACATTTGAATTTAGTTTTACAAGACTGAGGTTTTTTCATTTGACTTTAAATTCACAAGATTTAGTGGTTCTGCTCCTGCAATGCTTAATAAGACAAACTGATCAAGAGCTTAGCTTGCTAGAGCAAAACACATCATTTGCCCAGTGTAATTCAGCTCCTTTGCAGAACGATTTGCTTAGCAAAAGAGCTGAGCTGTGTTGCAAAATACTGATGAGCTTGCAAAGCAGCTACATAGAGTTCCTCTAGATGATCGATTTAAGGCTCATGCACGGCGCATTAATGGTTTTACCTCTATAAGAACGAAGTGCAAATCAGGCTTGCAGTCGATTTTTATCCTCGTTAATGCGCTGTTTCAATTTTGCATTAAATAGCGACTTTTAATTTCCTTCGAAGTTACAGCACCTTATCTTAGTGTAAACAACTTCTGAGCAGTCGCATTAACAGTGATAGTGGGCAGACTGTGGTGGTGATGTCATGCATGAAGAACTGCCCCTTTGGCGGGAACACCTCCCATCATTGTGTTTTGTCATTTCCTGTCTCCTCCCTCCCTCCTTCCTTCTTCTTCTTCTTCTTCCCTTCTGTCCTGATGGACTGTTTAGTAATGTCTGACTGTACCAGTATTTACAGTAAAGTTTCTTTTAAAACCCCTCTGGAATATTTCTTTCGTCAAGACGCGGGACTACTCGCATGGAGCTGGTTCTACAGGAAGCAAGGGGGGTTGAAATAAGGATGAGCGCATAATTTGAGATCCGCTAAGACAAATCCTCCCCCCCCCCCCCGCTCCCTTGCTGTGATCCTGGCTGGAAAAAGGCAGTGAAACTTGTCTCCGTGCAGTGCAAATGAGGTTTTGCCAATGAGTTGTCATCTTGTGCACTGTTACTTGGGAGTAAGGCGCATTGAGTTACCTCCCCCCTTCTCTCATTGTTTTACCGGGAAGTTGTGTGTGTGTGTGTGTGTGTCTGTCTGGTGTATCGGACCAAAACGACCATTTAGTACTGAGATACCACTGCAATATCTTTATTCTACAAATGGTTACAGGTGGGCACAAGCCCATTGCAAAGCATGGGTGGAGTAATCAGAAAGGCACAGCACATGTTGGAAACACACAGGAATGGGGTCCCTTCCCTATCATTCTAATGACACTGGTGGTTGGCACACCAGACAATACGCTCGAGTCTCCTCATTCGATGCTGAAGGACATGCAATGAGTGCTCCGTACTGCAGATGCGCAGCTGCAACCGACCATTCTGTCTCTTGAGTACAGCTAGGTGGAATAACTGCAGCCGCACTGTTGTGTGGAAGAGGGGACAGGGGAAGAGGGAACAAAGAGACATCAGTGCCAGCCAGGTTTTTTTGGGGGGGGGACAGCGCACAGTCCTCCCGCCTAGCCCAGTAACCCACCTCTGTGGCGCAAAGACCTGCTGGGATGGCAAGGTTGCCCTCTGGACCACTCAGCATTGGGCATTCCAGAACTGAACTGTGCTGGCATCTTGGTGTCCGGAGACAGGCAGAATAATGGGAAGTTTGAATGGAACTGGGACATCAGTGCAAAATGCAACATTGTAACAGAAAGGCTACACAAAAATTTGCCCTTGAAGCAGAAGATGTACCTAGTAGGAGGTTGCGAAGCAGGGGAGATAAGGGGTGTTTGGAGCTAGCATTGGGGGGGAGTGTCCTGTACGAGCCTGACCCAAGTGCCGCCGGTCGTGGGTACTGCTGCTCCAGCATATTTCCATAGGCTTGCATTTCCATTTACTCCTGAGCAATTGGGGGGGGGGACTCCCTGGGAAGTATGTGTATGTATGTATGTTTTGTGTGTATGTTGCTGATTGCAAAGGAAAACGTTGCCAGAGGAATCAGTAAGGGGTGAGCAAGACATCCCGTAAGAGCCTGTCCAAAGCCATAGCCTTGCATTTCCATTTACTCCTGAGCAGTTGGGGGGGGGGGGACTACTACAAATGGCGATCAGGCAAAAAGGAAGAGCTAAACCAGGTGACCAATGGCAGGTAACCCAGGTAACCAAAGGTGGGAGATTCAGGTGGGCAGGGTTAACAAACGGCGGGAAACTGAGGGGGCAGTTCCACCAGGAAACAGGGCGGTGCTTTCGTCAACATTTCCCCATTCGAGCATCGCTAAATGCTTAATTGATAATGCGATGAAACGCATGTAAACAACTTTAAAGTGCATTGTATGGAGCCCATAATTCGCTTCCACATCTCTCATCTATAGGTATTGGGAGTAAATCGACTGTAAGTTAAGGCGCATATTCAGAGAATCAGCCGTAAAAGCGACCTCTTCTAGAGGGGGCCATAGTATAATAATCGCAATGCTGGTATCATTTACCTTAACTGCCAATAACATTATTTAGGAAACTTTGAAGTTAAGGCCAGAACAAAGGCAAAGTCAAGACAACAGCTTACACTGTGAAGTAAGTCCCATTGTGCTGAAAGGGGCTTTTCCCCAAAGACGTATGTTTAAGATTACAGTCCTACAAATAGGGTTGGGTGTTGTTGTTTTTTAAGAGGAAGGATTAGCTAATCTCAAAGCAGAAGGAAAGCTATGTCCTATTGGTGCACTCATGGGTGTATCTGAAGCCTTTGCCACCCTCCAGTCCCTTTCCTGATTGCTTTTAAGTATTAAAGACAAATTTGTTCCTTTCTGAAAATGAAAAATGTCTAATTTGTTTAATATCCACTTATCCTCACCACTCCAAGATTTTAGTGGTATCATGTATGCATGTAGCTCAGCACACAGACAAAGAATACTTTATATCAGTCACCTCTTTTTCCCCATTTTTACTCTAGAATAGATGCAGGGTGTGTGATCCAGATCGGGACATTAGTATGGGGTACAGCGGTAGGAAGACTTTTAAAATCTGGATCAACCCTCCCCCGCACCTACTTCCCCCCCATATTTTTCTCTAGACATAGCTATTATACCCAGATTTAAAGGAATGTCTCTGTTTCGACCCTTAGTGATTTTCTCCTTTATATACCATAAGAGACCATGGCATTCATACCAGGGAGTATAAGCAAAGTCAGTATTTTCTATCCTGAAATATATCTGTTGGGATTTTTAATTTTCACTTATAAAATTTGACAAAGCTTTCTTCTCCTAAAGAAGATTTACATTTCAGAAGATTTCTAACATAATAATTGCAAACAAACTATTGGAACGGAGTACTTTGATGCCAACTGATCTTGCTCAGTCAAATGTAGATTCTCCCTTCAAACTTCTTTTTTCTTCATAGTTCTTCACTGTTATTTCCAGCTGTGTGTGTTCTGCACAGACCACGCTGAGTTTTCGTGGTGGAAATAATGGCCCAGCTTCTTCCTTCACATTCAGCGCACGTACAAACATAAATAAAGCCATTACATTTGGAACTCATTAAATTAAGTAAGTTAAATAACAGCAGCATTGAAGGAATAGCAACATCGACTGTTCCATGTCATTTTACAAATTTGCCTAAACTACACCCAAGGATGCAAGGTTTTTATGTGTTTGTTCTAAGTCAGTATAGCGTTATTTACCCTGATCCAACAAAACATGTACACAGCGGCTGGGATTGTGCATCTTTAGCCCTAGTTGGGCTAATAGGAACTAGGGGTGTTGGAGGAATCCATCCAGAGTTTGCTGAGCTTTTGTCAGTTTAGCAATATGGACTTCGGCTCATTTCGATCTGCATCAAGTTGGTCCAGCTCACAAATTTCCGCTTTATTTTTATTGGCGTAAATAGACATTTGCCCAATTTTTGGGCATAATTTGCATAAAGTGCAGCCACAGTTTGCACAAATTACATGCACCGTGGCTGCAATGTGTGCAGATAAATGCACATAAACACACTTTAATTAATGGGAGAAAAATGTGTCCATTTCAAAGATGCACACAACTGATGCATAGATTTGGGGAAAAAATATACATGAAAATATTCACAAATGTTCATGAAACTCTCCCCTCCCCCCAAAGCTTGCAATCACATATGGACACAAGATGGAACGAGCTCCAAGGTGGAATTTACAGGACTTTGATGAGGTCGAGTTTTTCTGATTTCAACATCCTTAGTTTGCAGCTATGTCTGGCTGCATTTTGTAAATAAATAATAAAAAAATGGACACAAACTACCTATGACTGAGCATCACACATGCAGTTTGGCCCTGACTAACTGATCGCAGTAGCTCCGTTTTGGATTTTAGCCGAAATATTTTATGCACAGTTTACCAAAAAAGTAACCACATGGGATTTATTAATTCAAATAAATAAAATGCAGGAACTATGAAACTAGACTCTAATATTTGAAAGCAGTAACATTCAAATGCACATTGAATATACAGCATCTGCAATCTATTTCTCCATTCTTTTACATATTACAAAATCAGTTCCAATGGAGCCAACACAAGATTTTCCAAAGCCCATTTCATGGTGAGGAAAAGCAGTAATTGAGCAAGATGGCAAACAGATTAGATGATTAACTTTATCCTGGTTCTTGCGTTTTGATTTCCCTTACTGCCTGGGAAGCCTAAAATTGCTTAAAAACTGAACACTTAACAATCAAAGTTGTTCTCTCTCTCTCTCTCTCTCTCTCTCTCTCTCTCTCTCTCTCTCATGGTTTTCTGTTTTGTTTTATTTTTTTTACAAGTGAGATATGTAATAGAAAAATGTATGAAATGTGTCAAGAGACTATTCAGCTGCTTTTGTCAGGACCAAAGAATACACAAAATAATAAAGCTCTCCAACCACATCATTTTCTGTTGAAAATTTTAGATTTTCCCCACTTAATTTTAAACAGTGCAATGTCAGAGAGCTTTACTGGCCATAACTATTACTTTTTTTAAGAAAGCACACACACACACACACACACACACACAGCCGTATATGCAAAATCAGCTGCGAGCAATACAGTGCATAATGCAGTAAGAATGTTATGCGATGACAGCAAAAGACAGTGTTCCCCTCCTTGTCATTTCTCTAATACTGAAGCCATCAACAGTGATGTGATGTCTGTGAAAGGGTTACCTCTCATCTCCTAGAATGCATAATTGGCTTGCAGTAGCATTTTGTGGGTACTGTTCACCCTGTTGCCATTTATAGCAGAACACCCTACGCCTGAGTGACAGATTGTATCTGACATTGTCAAGCACTTGTCCTACTGGCTGTTTTAAAAGCTCACTCTAAAATGCATCATTCCAGAATCCTGTGCTGGCTGCAGTCACCTCTGCATCAATCAGGGAGCACTATGTTTGAAATGTTGCCCCAGATGACCCAGGAGGGGTTGGAATGACACATTTGGGAAGAGCTCTTGAAATGGGGTCTCTCCAGAAATGTTGTGGTCAAGCTAAAGCAGGTCAGCTGGGGCCCAAATTGTTCCCATTTTTTAAAGACTTTTTACCTCAGAAGATGCTATTACCTAACTAAATGGCAATTTGGGGGTATTCCATGGGAGCAGTTTAATTCTTTTTTGACTGTATGCATGCACATGAATGGTGGAAAGGAAGGAGAATGTGTAGCTTTCCAAAATACCCTGAAGTGCCATTTGAGGTTATAAATAGTTTGAAATGGAACTATTTGTGAATTTAATGTGCATTTTGTGGGACTGACAACAGCCTTCATCTTATGACTGGAAGACCATGCATAATGGGCTAATACATCTATTTTAATTCAATACTTTGGAGCAATTGCTATTCTATAACTATTGGCCTTGTGTGATTTCCTCATCAAAATGAAATGCGGCTAGGGAAGCTGTGCTTAGAATGCATATTTATTTTGTCAAACCTGCATTTAAGTTTGCATATAAACTCACTTATTGCACCAAATGATTGCTTAAAGAGTCTTTGATGAGCTGTAATAAATATATAAAAGATACACCATTTTCAGTATAATTTTCACTATATTGGCAATAAAGGGTGAGTTGTGCTTTTATACAGATTCATTATACTCACAGTGTTTAATTTACTTGTAAGGCAAAGTTTGTATAGAATATAAAAAGATACTGTACTACAGCTATAGGATATTGGATTTTAATTACCTTTCTGATAAAATATAAATTAATATGGTTAGCACTTCACTTGAAATCTAATTAACTTGCCTCAGCTATCTTGTCAGATGTCGCCAATATAGAAACATTCCTCACAAGGCTAACGTATTAATAAGAGTGTGGTTATGCAATTTTGCTCATTTAGTTACATTACAAAAGTTGGTTAGTCTTCTAGATGAGTATCAAACATCAATTCAATAAGCCCTCGTTTAACAAACCATTTGATCATTGACTTATAGAATATGGTGCATTCATTCCCTATTAATTATTAATTGCTTTTTGGACTTAATGCCCAATTTGCATTTTACTGTCACATTATATAAAGACTTCTAAAGACTTTTCAGGAGACGTTTTTCTTCTTCTTTCAAAACCCACACATCAAATTCTTAGATACAAAAAAGGAAACATGCTTTAATATCCTACTCGTGTGTACTAGAAACTGTGCCAACTCCTCAATGCCCAGATGGTGGCAAGTACCTGGAGCACTGAGGCAGGCAACAAGCAACCTAGCTTAGTGGTCTTTCAGCAATAGGTTGCCCAAATTGAGGAGAACAGTGGATCTTTTAAAAACATGGGGTGGGGGGAATCCAGTGCTGGCCTTATACCAGCAGAACAGAAACTACTGGTCAATTTCCCCTCCCCAGTTCCCATGCACCTAGAAAATATCTTCCAAAGATTTGGAGGACCCTCTGAAGCTGATATTTTAGTCATGTGTGGGGCTGCAGTGGATAAGAGAGTGAGGGGAAGTCCTGTTATATTATTAGAAAAGGAACTGAGAATAAAACTGCCAGTATCACATTGCCTTTATGCAAATCGATGGTACGACCACACTTCTGGTCACCACACCTAATATATATATATATATATATATATATATATATATATATATAATAGAACTGGAAAGGGCTGGAGCATCTCCCCTATGAGGGAAGGTGACAACAGCTGGGGAAAAGGAGGCTAAGGAGAGACATGATCAAGGTGTCAAAATTATGCATGGTGTGGACAATGTGGATAGGCAGACATTTTTCTCCTCCCACAGTACTAGAACCCGGGATCATCCCATGAAGCTGATTGGTGGGAGATTCAGGACAAATAAAAGGAAGTACTCCTTCACACAGCGCTTAAACTATGGAATTCACTACCACAAGATGTAGTGATGGCCACCAATTTGGATGGCTTTAAGAGGGGTTTGGATAAATTCCTGGGGAAGAAGGCTATCAATAGCTACTAGCCCTAATGGATATGTGCTACCTCCAGTATCTGAGGCAGTAAGCCTATATGCACCAGTTGCTGGAGACATGGGTGGTATGGTGCTGTTGCACCTGCTTTGTTGGTCTCTGGCCAACAGCTGATTGGCCACTGTGTGAACAGAATCCTGGACTAGATGGACCCTCATTCAGCATGGCACTTCTTATGTTTTTAACAGGCATCTACACAAATGACATTGGATCTGAGCCACACAAGAAAAGCTGTTTGCTAATATATTTGAAATTAGAGCTGTGCGGAAATGACTGTCAAAAATCTCCACCCTGTTTGTAGGCAGAAACATTGGGTGAACAGTTTCTCACAGGTAGGGCTCACCATTACCAGATGTGGTAGCACAGCTTCTTTCTTTTCCTAAAGGTTTTGGGGTTTTCTTGTGGCAAGTGGCAACAGCATTAACTGTGTTGTGAGCCCACCCTCTGTTTTGCATCCTCCACAATGGAGGTGTGAGGAGGGCAGTGTTATGTGCAGTTCCAGGGAAGAGGTAAAGCTAGTGCTGTGTCAAAATCTGCCCTCCAATTTCCTGACAGTTTTCTTCTCCAATGAAAGCGGTTTCCTTTTTTCGCCTCGTTCTCAGGGCATTTTATAATTTATTTAGAATTTATTTTGTTGGTGTTTTTGAGCTTACCTATCATTGAAAGATGGCCAAGGGTGATGGGGTGTTTTATCTTTCTTTTACACATCTCTGCATTGCTCTGCAGCTGCCCAGGCTGCCTGCACTTCTTGATCTGAAGGTATTACCTCATTATTGTCTTACCCTGGGCCTGAATTGAAGTGTGGAAGGCTGAAAAGACTACAGGCTGCCAGAGAGATGATGGTACAATGAAAGACATTATCATTTCTCAGCCACCTTATAGATAAGACAACCACTAGAATTTCATACACAACCTATGGAAATTTATCCAAATTTTTCATCTCCTTTGACTTTCTTTACAAAAGCCATTTTTCTTCTATCACATTGAATGAGAATGGTAAAATAAAATGTGGAATAAATTTTCAGCACAACAATATTTAAAATAACACAACTATTATTATTTTTTTAAATCAGAAGAGGGGCAGATCTAGAACCTTTAACAGGGAGTAGCATAGGATTTTTCTCTTGTACCATCTGATTCTCAGGATTAGGAAAATTCAACTCCCAGTAAAAGTGCATGTTAAGATCTCTGCAAGTTTCTCCTTTAGCTTGTGGTCTCCAAGACTGGTGTCTGCATGATGGGGCAAATGTCAGCATGCTGCATCCTCCACTGTAGTCACCAGGCTGCCAAGGCCACTACTGTAGCAGACGTAGTTCATCTAGTCGGTGCTCATGCTGAGAAGAGTGTGTGTCTCATGACTGGTGGTGCCACCATGTTAATGGTGCTGGCCCTGCCCCAACATAATGCCATTGGGGGTGATGCAGGAACTGTTCACATAGTGGTATTGGCCACTACACATGTACCATGTGGGCCTAGAATTCTGCTCTGGGCCTCCACCAGGTGACAGAGGGGCAAGGGCTGCTGGTGGTGGTGGGCTCACAATGCCACTGGGGTGTTCATTAAGGGTGGCTTGTCCAGGTCCACCCCCAAGCTTGGAGCTGGGATTGGTAGTCCAGTTGTGTACTGCCTTACACCTACTTTGCTTGGATGAGTGGTTCCATTTTCTTGCTATCCTGTCCTCAATGCTTGTGGAGGGCACTGTCCCATTGACAGCACTGAAGCAAGACTCAACTATCACTCCAGTTGGCTTCTGTATGTGGAATGGGACAGAACACTATTTCCCCCTTCGCCTTGGGCAGCTAAACATCGTGGGCCAGTCTTGTTCCATTTTCCTACAGGATAGCTGCTACTGGACAGCTGGAAAAACCAGCCATACCTTTAAATGGCTCGTTTAATTTGTAGTATTGGGTTTTTCCTCTCTCCCCAGTTTCTACTTCCTTTGCAGAAGGGGATTTACTTTGTGTCCCCTCATCAAGTTCCCTGATTAATAAGCATCATTAATCACTAAAATAAAAAATTAGCTTATTATTTCCATGCACAATAGGACACGTGGTTGTTAATACTGCAAAGCAACCGGAGGTTTTCATATAAGCTTGTTGACAATGATTTTAATTAAAGGGAAGCAGCCTCCACTCAGGGTCATTGATTTGCTTATTACTGCTGAACTTATGCAGTCGTAAGTCTGCTTTTATTAATTTAATCTGCATAAGGGCATGTCTCTTCTTCAGCATTACCATAGGGATTTCCTTACTAGAGAGAGTTACATTAACTTAGTATTGAATGAGCATAAAAAATAATTAGGTAGTTGGGTAAGGTGCAGACAACACAAGTATTCTGTGAATTACTACATCCTTTTTCATAGTATAAACATGCAATTCACCGATAGTTCATAAATTAGATGTCAAGATTCTTAAATTAGGACATATAAGTTAACTAGTAGTCCATAGGCTATATTTATGTACTGGTTCATACATGGCTATAGTATGCAGGATGCACATGGGGCAAAGTGCGAAAGTGGGCCTTGTGCTCTCTCCTTCTGTTCCTTCAATGGGGACTAGTGTTTATGAATGCAAATCTGAATAGTACTTGAGTAGGCAAACACCCATCACAATAGTGTTTGTGTACTCAACTACTGGAGGATTTAATGGCTGAAGTGCATTTGTGTTGGCATTTGTGCATATAGGCCTCAATGGATATGAAAGCTTCCATTCACAATGGCGCCAAGACACCTTCCATGTTCCTCTTATCAAAACAAAAGCTGACTTCCATCATGGGTACTGATGGGTACAAAGCAATTTCAATATAGACTGGGGTGGGGCAGGGCTGCACCCTACTTTACCAAGTGCAGGTCCTGTATTTGAAGGTCTGTGCAGTTCAAGTCCATTTTCAAGGCAAAGAACCATACGAGGGAGACTTTGAGGTTGTCCATCAACAGTTAGCACCTGGACAGTGGACTGAGCACACACGATTATGATTTGATTTACTAATATTGTTGTTTTATATGATGATTTGTGCAAGGACTAGATAATTTGTTTCATGAGGCATTTAATAAATGTGACTAAAAATAAATAAACAAATACATAAATATATACATACATACAGATAACCTGGACACAGTCATCCCCACTGTGGTGTGATGTACTGTATTCCCATTTAAATTAGCTTAATTATTTCTACATTTGCATCTATACATACCAGTTAGAATATGCAAATAAGCTAATCTGTGTCTGGGTTGGGGTTTTTTTGCCCTTATTTTGAGGGATACATTTCCTTGCAATGTGTAAGTGGCAGTCTGACATATCTTTAAAAAGTGGGCTGACAGACAATCACTGCAATTGTCATGGAATGTGGTTGTTGTTGTTAGAGTAGCCCAGGGATCGGGAAATATGGCCCTCCGGATATTGTTGGATTCCAGCTCCCATCATCTTTCACCACTGGCTGTGCTAACTTAGGGCTGATGGGAGTTGTAGTCCAACAACAATCCGAGTGCCACACATTCCCCACCCTTAGTAGCTCTACACTTTCTGCAATGAAAATTGATGAAGAACATCAATTCTCTGCAATTGCTTTCCTGTGATCTTCTTTCATCTTTAGCTGGATATGGAAGTTTTAGGTTCTTCATCCATTCCCTAATCTAAAATAAGCTTAAAATGGTAAAAGTGTCTCATATTGACATAGTACATCAGGGATGGGGAACTTGTGGCCTTCCAGATGTGGCTGGACTACAGTTCCCATCATCCATGGCCACTAGCCATGCTGGCTGGGGCCAATGGGAGCTGGAGTCCAACAATATATGGAGGACCACAGGTTTCCCGCCCTTGTTGTGCATGAAAGAAGGATAACATTGCTGTGACCTTGACTCTTTGGAAATAAAGATTTTTTTATTTGTTTTCCCCCCAACTACTGCTAGCAAAATGGTTTTCTTTTCTGGTTCACACATCACATTGGTGGATTTGGGAAGAGTGCCAAAGTGAAAAGAATTCAGCTGCTAATGGGCTATCACTGATGATCAGTGAACGCTGATAAATTGCAGATAACAGAGAGACTTTTACTGTTGCTCAGCGCTACCACTGCTCCAGACATCTCTGAAAATTCAGAGATGTTAAATCTTCTGTCTCAAGAGGAATAAGCACTTAAACCCCAGCGATGATTATTATTTTACTTGGGTTCTCTTGAAAAGTGTTAAAAGGCAGAAGTCATTTTAGACAGTTTTCTTACCTGTGAATTCTACAAAGATCCACACAGGGATGGGTGAACAAGCGATGTTCGCATTTGCCCAGATTCTCCAACCATCACATCAACTGGATGCTCGTCTCTCCTTCCATTTCTACAAGTGCTTGCAATTGTTCAAAATGTTGAGTCTTTTTCGAAGTTGCGCAACTTCCCCATGTCGACTAAAGAATGAAATTGCACATTTTTTAAAAAAATTGTGCACTTTCAGATTTCTTTTTCTCTGAAATTTGCACAATTTTTGAAAACGAGCACGTTTGAGAATTTGAGAACATTTTCGGAGAACACTTTGTCCTGCTCACTCTTGCATTTGAGATTGTGAATGAGGCATGCTCGACATTCCTAGAGCCACCACTGTGGAAGAAACCCATGATCTTCTTTAGTGTCTGAAGCTTAGATTTGTTGCTAGCACTGGTAGTTACAAAATAGTGACTTGCCCTAAGGGGCTATAAAAGTTGCCATTTTTTAAAAAATGGCACTATAACCAAAATTCCTCATTTTCTGATGGGACCAGATCTTTTTGCACTGACAATGGTGAGGCAGCACAGAGGACAGTGTGTGTGTGTGTGTGTGTGTGTGTGTGTGTGGCTTCTTCTTTCCTAGGGGTGGACAACCTGTTGTTGTTGTTCTTGGGCTACAACTCCCATCACCCCTGTCCATTAGTCATGATGTTTGGCCAAATGGGAGTCCAACAACATTGGAGAGCTGAAGGCCTCCAAGTTGTTGTTGGCTTACAACTCCCATCATCCCTGCCCATTAAACATGATGGTTGTCCAGATGGGAGTTGGAGTCCAACAACATCTGGAGACCTGACGGTTACCTACCCTGCTTTATCCTCTTAAAGTGGGCATATTTGGTGTGAAAATATCAGTGTGCCTGGAACAAAAACATTGCTTCGGAGCAAGGAAAGGCCAGGAAGTAGGAAATAAAGAAAAGGATGGCTCCATGCTACCTCCAGTATCAGAGGCAGTAAGCCTATATGCATCAGTTGCTGGGGAACATGGGTGGGAGGGTGCTGTTGCACCATGTCCTGCTTGTGGGTCCCTGGCCGAAAGCTGGTTGGCCACTGTGTGAACTGAATGCTGGACTACTTGTTTGTTAAATATATGCAATGGAAATTTCTGGGCCCATTGAAAAAACCAGCAGTAGTGGAGCATCTCATAAGACTAGCTTCTCTAGGAAACCATCTTGAATGTTCCTTTTTTCCACAGCTCTACCACTGTTGCACAGATTGAAGTTTTGGATGTATGTCTACAAGAGAAATTTCCAAGATATTGGGCAGTATCCTACATTGCCCATGTGCTAGTGGGATTCAACATTAGTGCATAGGCTATTAGGGTGACCATAATGAAAGGAGGACAGGGCTCATATAAATTTAACAGTTGTAGAGAAAAGGGAATTTCAGCCAGTGTCATTTGTATGGAATTAGTTCCTGGTGAAATTCCCTCTTCATCACAACTGTTAAAGTTGCAGGCGCTATACTAGAGTGACCAGATACAAAAGAAGGCAGGGCCTCTGCAACTTTAACTGTTGTGATGAAGAGGGAATTTCACCAGGAACTAATTGCATACAAATGACACTAGCTAAAATTCCCTTTTCTCTACAACTGTTAAAGTTACATGAGCCCTGTCCTCCTTTTCATATGGTCAGCCTAGGGAAGCCAGCAGTTCCTGAAGCATCTAGAAAAAGCAGAAATGTTTGTTCCATGGAGTGGGGCAGGTCAGTAGAGCTTGCAGAAGGGAGTTCTGCTGAGCTGTCCCAATCCAAAAAAGCATTCTGCTCATTTCTGGAGTTGCTAGTTTCTGTTGTGCTAGAGGTGAGTCCACAGGCACAACAGAACTATTGGAGGTTCAGTAGCAGTATAGGATATTGTGCAATGTCTGAGCTATTGAAACTCTGGAATCAAACAGATCTAAACAACCTGCAGACATTTCTCTGCAGGAATGTTACTGTATCCCCTTCTCAAGCTGTTTATGGTCCCCTCTACAAGATTTCAGTTTGACGCCCGGTCGGCTGATTATGCGTATCTTCTCTCAATCGCTTTTATGCCTAATCTCTATACATGGGAGATGGAAAAGCGCATTACCGGTTGTATGAAATGCATGTTAAAGTTGTTTCATGCACAGCATCGCTTGTTTACATGGTCATAAGGTGCTTTAACTCCCGCGGTAAATTAAAACTCACTATTTAACGCGCATCCGATAATGCGCATAATTGGACAGAAAAAGCGCCTCAACCCCCGATTTGCACTCTGTTCATGTGGAGATAAAATCAGTAATGCGCTTTGAAAGAGCTTTAAATCACTCTTGTAGAGGCACCCTATGTCACTCTGAGTTTTATTTGTGAACGATGAATTCATCCAGCATAGTAGGATTTTAAGCTGGTATGCCTAGTTCAACATGTTATTTTTTCTGCTCTTTTACAATGATGCAAATGCAAGTATGAAAAAGAATTATACAGTGAAAGAAACATTAAGGTGATCCAGTTCTGGACCGGGCCATTGCTACCAATTTGAGATACCATTGATTTCCATGGATAAAGGTTTATGCATCAAATCTGATCTGTGTCTCCTGCAATTGCACTTTCAAGAAAAAAAAAAGCACCAATGTTTCCTCATAGCTAATCAACACATATTGGCAATAATGATATATCAAGCTCATCCAGCCATGGCAGTAACAAAGTTATAAATGTGCAGTGTGAGTGAAAGTGTCAAAAAATGATATCTGTGTTTATGGGATTATTTTTCAGCATCCTACTTTAGCTTTCTCCAAAGATGAATGCCCACACGTTTACAGGCACGATCCCAAACAGCTAATGCAATGAAACTGGGTTTTTAAAAGCTTTTAGTGGCTGCTGCTTTAGATATGTGAGTGGTTTCAGTAATCTTTAGAAAAAACAAATGTGGTATGGCAGACTTTAAGACTAGGCAAACAATGTCTCTGAACATTAAAACATTGTTGATTCAGGCTGTTTTGCGTTATATGCTAATTCCACTGGGAATGCCATCCTTCCAGAAAAAAATCATTTGGAAAAATAATTCTTCCCACAGTGACCACTGATATTTTGAATATAGTGTCAAGAACTCAAACCACTACCCGTTCTTTCACTTGTAATTCTGCTTCTAAATATTCACATTCAAAAATTTTGTTCTGTAATCTGTCACCATAGATATATAATACTATAAGTGTTTTGAAAATGGCAAAGTACATGGAAGCTGAGTGCATGTACACCCGGTGATTCCTTGTGCATGGAGTGACTCCAGTTCACACATTGAGCTCTGGTAGACACTGAAAAATGTATAATAGAATTATCTCATAGATTTACTGTCTATCCCCATAAGATTTAGGTAGATGTCCCCCTTACTTGGAATAAATACATGTAGTCATTAGAGTAGTATTTTACAAACATTTGATGTATGGAATATAGTTGCTGGTTTAAACTCTGGACTCTTTAAACTCTGGAGTTGGGGAAACTAGTCTAAAATATGATATGGTCTAGACCAGCCTTCCCCAACTTGGTGCCGTCCAGATGTTTTGGATACAATTGCCATCATTCCTGACTATTGGCCATGCTGGCTGGGGCTAAAGATGTGAAGGGCCAGAAAACAAAATGGAAACATTGGGGTGAAATTGGGGTTTTCCCATTTTCCCCTCCTGAGGACTGTTTTGTTTTTTTTTCTGAAAAATTGCAAATATTGAACAGGTTTAGATTATGAAATATTTTCTTTTAGAATTTAAGAGAAAGTATTTATATATTGTTACCCAGCCTTTATTCCTCCCAAAATGATTTCTAAAGACTAAATAATAAGATCAATTTTGTAGAAAGACTAGAGATGTAGAATGTCTGGAAATAAAGAAGCCATGGTGGGGAAATGTTTTTTGTAAGATTCCCAGAATAGTTATTTCTTTTATTCCTTATTAAAATTATTGATCTAAAGTATATTCATTAAACAAAAAACCTACGGTTTACAAAAACAACGTTAAGGCTCTACAGTTTCCAATCAAGCACCAAAAAGCAGGGAAATTGGGAGTTAAGGCTCCCAAGCCTTAATGCCACATCCTCCCTAAGGAGGCAGAAAGTGCAAGTGAAATTCTCATTCTCCCAAAGCAGATAAACCATGAGGACAGCATGGAGAATATGATATGCAGAGGTGACTGTGGGGTTGTGGAAAACTCATGATGAACAACTTAGGGCCACCTGCTTCTCTTTTTTTGTTTAGAGCAGCCCTTCCCCAACCTGGTGCCCTCCAAAGGTGTTGGACTACAATTTCCATCATTGCAAATCAGTATGTCCCATGTCCCATGTAAGGAATGCAACACATGCAACTTCTGATCAAAGATGGGGGGCTTGGATTTCCAGACCTAGCTTTGTATCATCAGACCTATTTATTGACCTGTACTAAGTTATGGTTTTCTCCAACTTGCTTAGATATGCCACCCTGGTCAGTTTTGGAATCCTTATGGTTAGAACCGCTTCCTAAATGGATGGCACTCGGTTCTCAACATGTTAGATTAAATAATCCTCCTCCTACAATCTTGGCTGCTAAAGAGGTATGGTGCATAGTATCGCGTCAATTGCAATTTGACCCATTTTCTCATGCAAAATTGACTTTATGGGGAAATCCAAATTTAAAAATTGGAAAAAAATGTTTTTGTGGAGGACATGGACAGATAAGGCAGTCTTTACTTTGGATCAATTAATAGGTTCAGATGATGAGTTTATGCCATTTTCTGATTTGTGTGTTGAATATAATTTACCTGCTACCGCTGAATGGCAATATTTACAATTGCAACATTTGCTGAAATCTAGGTTTGGGCCAGCTGCTTTTACCACCTCAGAGCCTCCATTATTGTTAGAAACACATATAGTACTTAAGCAGACATATCGATCCACAACCCATATATAAAAATATTTAATAGTTGTAAATAAATACAATACTCATAGTTTAAGACAAGATTGGAATCAAGAATTGGAGTGTTCTATTTTCCTAATCAATGGACTGTTGCCTTAGAGAGTGTATCTGAAGTTTCTATGGCACTTCGGCTACACCTTATTCAACAAAAAATCCTTTTTCGGTTCTACTGGACCCCACAATGTCTTTTCAACAAGGGTCTATCTAATTTACAAAATTGTTGGAGATGTAATGCACCTAATGCTTCTTTAACTCATATGTTTTGGCAGTGCTCAGTAATCTCCTCCTTTTGGGAGGTTAAAATAAGGAAAAATCTTGTCCTGAATCAATCTTTAATATGGAAGGATGCTCATGCCCTTCTAAACTCCCTACTGGTTTCTTGGAAACTAACACAGGGTCAGCGCAAATGGATTTTCAGAGCCCTCATGACAGCTAAAAGTCTTATATATTGGAAGGATAAATGCTCACCTCCCATAATGCAATGGATTGAGAAATTAATAACCTTATCAACATTTCAACGGGTAATATACAGGCACAACTTGTGAATGGATAAATATATGGCTATGTGGTCTGATTTTTTAAGAAAAATCTATGTATAATTCTCTTTCTCTCTTTTTTAACATTCAATGAAAAATGATGACATCGCTGTATATGTAAAGTTTTTTTTTCACTATTTGTTTTTGTTTTATTGTTCTGTATTTTTTGAAATTCACAATAAAAAAGGAAAAAAATACTTGAGGAGAGAGCACATAATTGTATCTCCTCCTCCTCCTTTCAAAGTCATTCCTCTGCTTTCCAAAGACAGCAAGAATTCCATCACTAACAAAATATCTCCCAAGTTTTCCCAGATTGATATTTTCTTCTTGCTAGCTTCTCCCTTCTTGTCTGATCCAAATGATGTTATACCCTTGGGTTGTCAGATTAATCTTTATCAAAAGATGAGATGCCTGTGCAAGATGCACATTCCCAATATTATTATAAGATTTTAAGGAGAAACTGGGTGGTCTTCAGGAATGCTGCATAAGGGCATCTCCTCCATGAGCAGGGGGTTGGGCTAGATGACCTTTGAGGTATATTCCACTTCCAGAATTCTATGAGGAGTTACTGTTCCTAACACCATCTTAACTTACTAGATGTTTCTTCCTGATTCAGCCTGTAAAAAATATCAGATTAGAAATGTGAACTTCATTAAGCACACTTTCACTGAAAATCATGTTCTTCCTTACCATTAGGCAGAGTGAGGAGACTGCCTCAGGTGACAGATGTTGGGGGCAGTGATTGCATCCTCCCAGTTGTTCTACCTGAACTCCCCATCTGTCTGAAGACAGAGCTGTCTGTATGCCACATAACCATTCCTGGGGCCATTAAACTACTTTTGCTACCGGAGATGTATATGACATGCAGATGGAGCTCCATCTTGTCTTTTGCCTCAGGCAACAAAATATCTTGGGCAGGCCCTGTCAGATGCCTTTTAGATATTTCTCCACTCAAGTGAAAGCCACTCTTCCAGGGTAGACTTCGCATGACACAACCATGCAGGTGGGGAGTAATAACTGGTCGTGTACTGGCAGGATGCTGATTCCATGCATCATTCAGGTGCAATCACCAGGCATGTGGGATAGACTTGTGCAAGAGCTGCTCTCATATGCCAGGAGGCACATCTACAGGGTATTGTTGTGTAACTCTAAATTAGAATAAGTATCCCTCAATGTCTGAATGAAGTCAACTACATCATTGTCTCCTTGCTTTAAACATGCTGTGTTTATTAAATGGGGGATGGCCTAAGGGATTTTGTTCTTCTTGGTAACTTACATCTGCTTTATTGTTTCGAGATGTGGATTTTTCTGCTAAAGAATCTCTCTGCAGCCCACAAAATCATAATTCGTTTGGAAGATGTTTTTGGTTTTATATGCTCTTTGGGGTTTTAAGGCTGTGATCTTATGGTCCTTGGGAGTGCAACCCAGAAGTAATAGGATCTTTGGGATTTCTCTCTTCTAAGGTGAAGAGAGAGATCTGCCTTTTGAGAGGTAGTTCCATACC
Source organism: Anniella stebbinsi (assembly GCA_029215795.1). Taxonomy (NCBI): domain Eukaryota; kingdom Metazoa; phylum Chordata; class Lepidosauria; order Squamata; family Anniellidae; genus Anniella; species Anniella stebbinsi. The sequence continues at coordinate 189,705,186 of JARDYH010000002.1, forward strand.
CAAATGCCTCCTCCATGAGGCTATGGCAAGAGCCAAAGCATGTGCTCCTCCAATGTCAGGACTCTGACATCAGAGGGGGAAAGTAAATGTTCTGGGGTGTTCCAGGAGAGGCTGCAAGGGATTTTCTTTAATGCTTCCCACAATTAGGGATTCCAATCGGCTCAATTGGAGGAGCATCAATGGCTATGATTTCTGATGGCTATGTGCTAACTCTAGTATCAGAGGCAGTAAGCTTATATGGACCAGTGGCTGGGGAACATGGGTGGGAGGGTGCTGTTGCATCCTCCCACCCATGGGATAAGGGGGGGGATAGGGCAGGAGATGTCCTAGCTGTTTACGACATCATGTAATCAACCTGCAAGCTTTCATGACTGGCCAGTCACGAGCATGCTATAAATTGCTCATTTAGAGAAGCCCTGTCTCTGCCTTGGATTCTCCCATTCCTGTCCTGCCTCCTAGGATTGCTCTGCCAAGTTGCTTTTGGTACGCTTTGGGAAATAGACAGCTTTCCCCACCCCTCTCAGTCCAATTTATGCCGAACAGCTTTTTCCTTCTCCATCACCGCTGCTTTTTCCCCTGAAGGCTTTTAAGCCTCTCCGGAGGCAGCCTTTTAATTATGTCATTAGTTGTTTGCCGCTCCTTTTTATTGTTTGTTTAAATGTTACTGTTTTTGCTATGAATTGATTGTTCCCTGTACAGTCCAAAGCTGAGCCTTTGGTATGGCTCTGATCAAATTTCGCCCACTGTTATTGCCTTCAGGACATTCCTGGAGAACAAGATGTTGCTGTTGATAAGGATTCTTTTGTGATTAAAAAGAAATCAACACTGATCATATTAATGAGCTTTTTCTTTAAAAGAAAAGGTGTTGGAAAGACCCGTATCACTAGCTGATGCATGTTCTCTGCATGTGGGTTTCAGTTTCGAGTCTGACTTAGAAACACAGATTTCTTACATTTAGTTGGAAATGTTCTAAGCTTCCTTTTTTCTTTTCTTTACCCCTTTCTTGTTGTGATTTGTGAAAATAATAATAAAACGGAATTTAAAAATAAATAAAAAAGGAACACAGATTTTAATTTACAGCACAATCCTATGCATGCCTACTCAGAAGCAAAGCCCACTGAATTCAATGGAGCTTACTCCCAACTTAACATAAGGAATCTGTGTTTCTAGGACCCCCTCTACAAGAATTCGGTTTGACGCCTGGTTCTCTGATTATACACATCTTCTCGGAAGCGCTTTATGGCAAAAGACTGTACGCGGGAGGTAACTGAGCGCACAACTGGTGGCCTTACCAGTTGTTTGAAATGCGCTTTAGAAGTAGTTAATGTGGAGAATCGCTTGTTCACACAGTCAAAATGCTCTTTAACGGCCGCAGCAAAATAAAACTCGCTATTTAACGTGCATTCGATAATGCGCATAATCGGATAGATAACACGCCTCAACTCCCGATTTGCGCTCCGCTCATGTAGAGGTAAAATTTTTAATGAGACTTGAAAGAGCTTTAAACCTCTCATGTAGAGGCAGCCTAAGTCAGACTTGAAATTGAAAATCACATGTAGAGAACGTCGGCCCTTTCCACACCAGGCGTTTTGCCTGGAATTGCCCCTGGGTAATCCCTGTGAGTCTAAATGACGCACAGGGAGTCCCGCGGGGGTGTGTGTGTGTGTGTGCCATGGGATTTTCAAGATTTAAGGGAAACCTGGAAAATCCTGATTTTTCCGTAGTCACAGGAAGTTCCCGGGACCACGGAAGATGTGTCTGCCTGTCCTGGGTGCTGCCGCGCTTACATGTGAATAAGCGCAGAAGCAAACTGGGCACAGAGCTGCACCACATAACTCCATGCCCAGCAGGGGAGGGAGTGGCACCAGTTTCACCACCCCCAGGAGGGCAGGGAGGGGGTGGGGGCCAGTGCAGGCACGTTTTTTAAAAAAAACCCTACCTTTTGTGGAGGAGCGCTCATGCGCTCTCCTTGGATCAACAGCAACAACAACAAAATGGCGGCTGCAACATGCAACAGCCCGGGAGGAACCCAGGCTGTCACACTTGTGATGTAAATAGAGAGCGCCAATCCCAGAAGCAGCTATGTCCGGGATCGCTCACTCTCCGCCTTCTACACCCCTATGGTGTAGAAAGGGCCATAAAATGCAGCTTACTCCCAGGAAAGTGTGCATTGGATCACAGCCTTAAGCAAAATGATTGTGAAAAATGGTCAGGCATAGAGCAGTGAAGTTCAGAAAAGCAAATGTTGCCGGATTTCTATGGCTTCTTTCTGTAGCTATCTTAGAGAGCCATAACTGCGTGCTTAAGTCAAATGCTGCTATTTTAGTCCCAGAACAATTTTCTTCCTCCTGCAAAGAAACACACTTTGCTATTCAGTTAAAAGAAAATTGATACTTTCAGCCGCTCTTGTAGTGTGAGGCCTATTCCTTTCGAGGCTACTCGGTTATATGGCGTTCAGATCTTACAGAATTCTCAAAGAAATTATTCTCTCAAATTTTGCTACAGCATCTCCCCTCCCCCAGGCCACCATTTCTGGAATGTTTTCAGTTCAGTGCTAAGCCAAGACATTTTTCTGCCTCAAGCAGTCCAAATACCCCACCCCTGCACTAGGGCCAACACCTTAAAAAGGCTTGCTGCACCATTCAGACACCAATTTCTCCCATCGTCTATGCCTCCTCTCATGGTGTGCTTGGTGGCCAAGTGTCCTCTTTTATAGAGGAAAGTCCTCTATTTGAAGAGCTGGAAAAGACTGCCCTCTATTTTGAAGGTGTCCTCCATTTGGAGGGCTATCCAGTCCAAGTCCGGTTTAAAGATATATTTATTATATTTATTTGCGGCCATAGTTGAGAGCGCACCTCATCCCTTGCTTTAAAAAGGGGTTTCTGCTGGTTACAGGCACTTCTGGCTACTAAGAGAGAGTCACTCCTGCACAGTTTAATCCTCAAGGAACCCCCAGTGTCATAGAAAGTCTCTCCATAGACAAGGGACCGTTGTAAACGCTTCCCTCTTCTGGTAATTCTCAGTATATTTTCTCCTGATATTCCTGCCTATTCAAAGGCTGGATGGGAACTCTGTAACTAGAGTAGGGTCGCCATTTGTTCACACTTGAGATTATAATGATAGGTTTGGCGGAGTGGGATTCAGGCAGATTCTTATTCAAAGGTTAGTAGGGTGATTACTTCTGCATTGCCAAAAGGAAAAAGAAAAAAAAAAGAGGAAATGCATTTTCCCCCAAATAGGACAAAAAGAACACCAATCATTTGCATAATATTTGCACATGCCAATTTCTATGCATAGCTGCAAATTTAGAAATAATAACTACAAATAAAAATACAGCACATCTCATAATAGCAGAGAAGCCTGAATTGGTGACCAGTGTGCTTCCCCTGTAGGGATCCCCATCACTTGGAAATCTGGCCTTTTAGGGCTCGACGGACTTCCAACGCCTACGTGACTCGGCTTGCATTTGCGAGACAAGCTTTGGGTTTTCCCCAAACTTTGGGGACTTTGTGCGTGTGTGCCTTGGGATGAAATTTGTGCAAATTTATGTATGCAAATTGCAGTCATACTTTGCACAAATTTAAAAAATCATGGATAATCCACTAACTAGCTGACTCGCTCCAGACTGACTCGGGCTAGTTAGTGGGAAATGGACCAAAGTCCAGGGGCCAAGCCAACAAAAGCTCATTGAGCTCCCTCCCCCATGGATTCCCCCAACATCCCTTCTCTTCTACTGTCCAGTCCAGGTAGTAAGTGTTGATGGTACACCCAAAGACCTATGCTGCCCTCCCTCTTAATGGTTCTTTGACTTTAAACGAGCCTTGGACTGGACACCTCTTCAAGGAGAGGACACTTTCCAATACATGACTGTCCCCTGCCAGCTCTCCAAAACAGAGAACTGGCCTCTGTAAAGTAGGATACCTGGCCACCCTGTTAGCCACTATGAAACTGGTGTTTTCTTTCTTGCAAATGTATAGGAATAAAGCAGAAGGTTTTAGTTCCTATGATTGTTAGCTGCTTTGAGTACCATTTGCTTAGTGAAAATTGTAGTATAAATCTAATTAATTAATTAATTAATTAACAAGGCTACAATCCTAGACACACTTACCATTTATTTCAGTGAGTCCTACATCTAAGTAGACATGCATAGGACTGTACTGTGAGCGATTTACAAGTGACTCTGTGCTAATCAGGTTGCATCTGGAGTACTCGGACCAGTTCTGCATGCCTCAGTTTAAGGAGGACATTTGACAAACAAGGGCATATCCAGTGGAAGGTGACTAGGCTAGTAAGACATCTGGAAAATAGTTGAAAGGCAGTGGAGGCTGGTGACTCCAGGAGCATTTAAGCAGAGACTGGATGTTTACTTGAGACAGATCAACTGATATGAAAGTATAACACGGTGCAGTTACAAGAGTAGTGGTACGTGCAACTCATTTATTATGGGGTGGGGGAGAAAAATCAAAATGAAACCTTATCTGTATTTTGCAGTTAACATATCCTGTTTTAAATGTTAGCCTGAAATAGCTAGGGCACACGCTGGAAGTTGCTGGATATTTGGTCACTCTAAACATTCATCACCATTATGTCTCAATTCATCTCAAATTTTACAGATCCTTTGCCATAGTGGTAAGCACAGACTGGCACAAATACATATTAGCAAGCAACCCAGCTGCCTGCAATGGAAGCGTTGCTGCGGGAATCAAAGAATGACAGGTTTACGGAGGAAAGAATAGAAATAACAGGTCAATTGGTTCAAGTCTGTAGTAGGAAAGTGCTGCTTTTTACGCTGCTGTATATTTTCTGTTCTTTCCTCTAGTCTACTTTTATATGTGTCCAGAGTAACACTCCCCATGGAAAACCATTCTGCAGTTCATTAGATCTTACCGTTAGGAAGCTTTCCCTGATGCTCTGTCCAATTGCTCAATTTCTGAGGCAGTGGCTGAACCCCACCAAATTAGACCTATGTCTTTCCCAGAGTGCCGTGAAATCTTCCAAACGCATGCCCTCTTTTTAAACTTGTTCAGATCAGCTCCCAGTAATGAAAAGATTGCTTTACTATATTCTTTCCATTAAGTACTCACCAGCAGACAAAGTGAAGTAACAGGTAAGCTGTATCTTATTACACTTGTGAGATGAAAAATTGGTGCACTTCTTTTATTTCATCCCAGGCTAACTCCCTAATGTAAGGTAGAGAGCAAGCATCCCATCCAGGCTTCTTCCATGTGGTCTGGGATGCTTCCAGATGAAGACTCTATGGGTGCCTCGACAAGAGCGATTTAAAGCTCTTTCAAGGCGCATTACTGATTTTCCCTCTACAAGAGCGGAGCGCAAATGAGGAGTACAGGCACTTTTTATCTCTGATTATGCGCATTATTGAATGTGCGTTAAATAGCGAGTTTTACTTACCGTGGGAGTAAGAGCGCCTTATGTCAGTGTAAACAATTGCTGTTCAAGCACATTAACAATCAGAGTGGGTGGACTGCCCCTTTGCTGGGAAAACTTCCCACTTTTTCATTTAGTTTTATTTCCTGTCTCCTCCTGGCAACTTCCTCCTTGTTCTCTGTCTCTCTGGATGGAAGCTCCAGGAAGAGGAGACCCAACGTGAACCAAAAATAAAGTTTCTTTGAAGTACCCTGATGGAATATATTTTACATGGAGACACGGGGCCAGATGGAGGTGGTTTCACAAGAAGCAAAGGGGTTAGGAAGGATGTGCGGATGTGCACATAATTTGCAATCAGCTTAGACATATTGTCCCCTCACTTCTTGCTGGGTTCCTGACATGAGCTCTGTGTGTGTGTGTGTGTGTGTGTGTATGTTTTACAACAGTTGAGCTTGCTGGAAAGAGGAGGGGGAAGGAACGAAGTAGCATACCCCTGTCTGTTTTGGTGTGCGTGTGTGTGAGGCATATCGCCATTTACTCCTGAGCAGGTCACTTGAAATGGCAATCGGGTGAACGGGGGGGGGGGGGGGGAGAGGCAGCCCTGACTAAAAATAAGTTTTCAAAGGGTGCTGGAGGGGGAAACTTATGAGGCACATTCCCATTTATTCCTGAGCAGTTCACTTGAAATGGCAATCAGGCGAAAGGGGAGGGGAGAGAGGTAGCTGAACAGATTAACCAGGTCATTACTGGATAAAGCACATTACTTTCAGCAACATTTGCATGCGATTCTCAGCATGTAAACAACTTTAAAGTGCATTTTATACAGCCCGTAATGCGCTTCAATGCCTCTCGTGTATAGGTATTAGGCGTAAACACGCTTATCAGGAAATGCACATAATCGGGGACCAGGTGTCAAAGCAAACTCTTGTAGAGGGGGCCTATGGCTCATTCATGGAATTTTATTGGGGGGTGGGGGAGTTCTCGGCATTGACTTCTTCAAATTGTAACTCTCCCATATTTTCCTACTTCTTCCATCTTTTCTCTTGCTGCCAAAAATATCCACTATGAAAGAAAATATGAAATAGCTGTACAACGCCTTCTCATTGGTAGAGCTAGGAGCTACCAATGAGAAGCAACGCCATTGGGAAGCATAGTTAGGGATGACAGAGAAATCTGAGGGGGTGACATTCAATGAGTTTTCCTCTGTTTGGCTCACTGGACTTTGTACTGGTTCCTACTATGGCACCTGACTTAGTCTGCAGGGAGTTGGGCTGGTTTGAGGATTTTAAAAGCATTTTGTGCATTTATTTTTGGCAGGTTTTGCAATGTATGCAAATTTCTGAGCAATTTGGACAAATTGCAGAACCTGCAAAAAATGCGGGGGGGGGGGGAGTTCCTGGAGTTCTGGGGAAAGCCCACAGCTTGGCTCGCAAACATGAATTGAGTCATACACACCTTGGAGTTGTTTCGAGTCAAAAAAAGAACCGGATTTCCCAGCGATGGGCATCCCTATGCATAGCACACCCCATTAAAAGAAAGTAAGTCTCAAATATCTATTTCCTTAAATAAATGTCCACAGGCCTCTACATTAGGAGGTGAATATAACATGTGATCTAGGCCATCCATAGATCAAGGCCTTCATCACACCTACATTCCCCCCCCCCCCCCCCGGTTTGCTTCTATGGATTCCCCCTCCATTTCCTATGCGACTAGTGTTTTGAATTACACCTGATCGGTATTGCTGCGATACCTGCAATAACTGCCTGTGCCTTTCAGACTTTGCCCGTTCAAGGATACATCAAAACAGAAACTAAAAACCCCAACCTCAGGGCGAGAGAACAGCAAAATGGGGATGACATCATGCGAGTCCAGCGCTGAAGAAGTGAAGCAAAGTCGAGGTGGGTGTGCATCAAACCGCACGTGTGATGACGGTCACAGCTATATCTTGCTAGCAGCAATTCCCACGATTGCTGCAACAGTGTTCTCTAGGTTATCACCTCTAGGTGTGGCTGTCTCCCTGAACAGTTAGAACCATGTGTTATGAATTCATCCCAGGAGAACATCATGCAGATCTAGTTCCTAAATACAAAGGGTTGGATCCAGACTAAGTAATTCATGCTTTAGTCTCACTGACATCTACTGGGCAAGTTAGACATAACTAACTTAAGTTGATTTCAATGGGACTGAAATGTGACTAAATCTGGCTGGATCCAACCCATTTTTTTTTTTTAAGTTTAGAATTCAGTAGGTAGATTCATGCTACTTTTGGCTGTACAGCTTGGGAGGGCAACTAATAAGATAATGGGTGGTGTTTTACATTAGGGTGACCAAATAAAATCCAGGTCAGGGCTCATGTAACTTTAACAGTTGTAGAGAAAAGGGAATTTCAGCCGGTGTCATTTGTATGCAATTAGTTCCTGGTGAAATTCCCTCTTCATCACAACAGTTAAAGTTGCAGGAGCCCTGCCTTCTTTTGTATATGGTCACTCTTGTATAGTGCATGCACCTTTAACTGTTGTGATGAAGAGGGAATATCACCAGGAACTAATTGCATACAAATGACACTGGCTGAAATTCCCTTTTCTCTACAACTGTTAAAGTTACATGAGCCCTGACCTGGATTTTATCTGGTCAGCCTATTTTACATGGCACATGGAGCTGAACTTGTGTTTCTTTGGACAATGGTTAAAGAATATCTGATTTCTAAAGCATCTAAATTAAGAGGTTGGGATTCAACTGCTACTTAGGAAGGGGATACACTTACCTAGTGGAACTGCAAACTTTTCTGTTTTAATAACTGACTCCCATACTGTAAGGATTGGGCCTAAGGATTTGGCCCAACAGAAGCTATCCAAGAAGGCGCGAGAACAGATTCAGTGACGCTGTTCAGATGACCCACTACACCATGCTGTTCAACCATTTTGGGTTAACCATTTCCTGTGTAAGGCAGTTTTCTTAACCATGGTTGCTACATAAAAATGTTCTAACCATTTCCACTAACTATGTGCTGCAACAGGGTTAGTGGCCTTAACTGCATTTTAGTGTGTTGTCTATATGGCTCCTGTGGTTAACTCACCGAGACCATGGAGCTCAGTGGCAAAAGTTGCCAAAATCAGCCGGGCCGCTTTGTCCAAGCTGCGGGATCTTTGCTGCCAAGATGTGCATAGCAGTTCTGAACATGGCAGCTGCCATTTCACCTTTTTTCCCATATTCCCCACTCACCAACTAATGGCGGTCGCTACCATAATTCAATGAGCCGGGAGACGCGGCAGCTCTCACCATGATTGCCGGGAGGAAATGGACACCTCAGGAAATGGACACCGGCTCTACTTATGAGCACAGCACCTCTCATCATGGGTGCCACAGCCTCAATATGGCCACCAGCCTCAGCCTGGAAATGTTTGCCCAGGGCTGTGTGTGCTGCAAGGGATGCTGGGATGCAGAATAGACCAATCAGAGGACTGAAGAGATCAGTGGAGAGGCATGTGGTTTGGGTGTGGTTAGGCCACGGTTTTGCAGTCGGGTGGCAGCAGCATTAGGCATGGCTAGGGTTAACCACAGTGAGACATTGAACAGATCTACACCACACAAGATATAACACATTGGAAGTAGTTTGAAAATGGTATATGGAATGTGTCACGTGCCCCAACATTTATCAATATTTTTACAAACCATTATATAGCAATAGTGTAGATCCGGACATGGTTAGCATAACTACGCTCCCCAAAATGCCATCTGAACAGGGTCACAGTCAGGTGAGGAAGAGGTGGTGGAGCCTCCAAGGTCACAGGAGAGAGGGCAGAGTAACAGTGACAGAGAGGAGTTTTTCCAGATGCTAATCAGTTGGATCAAAGTCAGTCAAAGACCACTCCACCTGTGGGAATGCAAGATATTATGGCGGGGGAAGAGGAAGTGACGGACCCAATAATCAGATGTCAGGCTTAGGGGGAGGCACAATTTCGAGAAGTGAGGCATTCTAGAAGGATGGCTGTTCAAAAGAGGTCCCTAAGGGAAGACTCTCCATGATGGTGGGACTGGTAAAGCTAGTCAGGTTTCATACTGTCAGTTGGCGCCATTTTTCAATGCAACTTTTTGTCATAGTGCATTCATCACAGGTAGCTTCTTGTAGTCTAATTAGTATTGTGCAATGCTGACTAGGGAATTGAGCTCCGTGTTGCTGTATGTGGATTATATCTGTAATCTGAGGTGCTGTTGATCTGTCTGTGGTTTGCATAATAAAAGCTATTTACTAAGTGTCTGTCTTCGCTGTGTGACTACCAAGACTACTGGAGGCTTGGTGCTCAGCACATACTATACCAAAAATGTATTTGATGTTTATCTCTGTTTGCTATGCAGCATTAGGGCCACTAATTCAAGAAATACAAATCTATTTCTTGCCCCCACCCTTTAGGCTCACGGAACTACTTTCAGGGTTCTTTGCATCCTGGCTCAAGGTTACAGTCAATAACCAAGTCACTGCAGAGGACAAATGGCCCAAGTGTTGGCTAGCTGAACAATTTCCTCAGTAACATACCTGCAGGGAATGGGCACTGAGGACACTGGTATAAAATGCACAGACATATTCCCTGTTCAGGGCACTCACTGCTCCTCCTCCTCCTTGCTGTCACTGTCCATTCACGTCTATCCTCTGGAAGAAAGGGGAAGGAGCAGCAGCCTCTGCTTATCTTACCTTGCTTATGAGTAGCTTTGCAGATGGCCCCAAAGGCATGGCGGCAAAGGAACGTGTGGCAGTGGCAGAAGTGCAGAGGAGGTGCGTCTACTCAAGAATGGGGCCCACTGAAGTCATCTTGCCCAAGGCCCCTGCAAAACCTAGAGCCTGCACTGGTCATGGATATAATACATTACATTGTGATGAATGCTGGTCATCCATTGAACTCATTTGGTGACTAGCTTTCCTTTAAACCTATTGTAGCCACTGGAACCTGTTTTCAACTAATTGTAACTTTACATGAGACAATGCTTGCCTTGAGGGGCCAATCCACAATCTATGAGCTCCATCAGATGAGTGTTTTATTGCACGCTTGTTACTGGGCACTCATAGTTTTTCACAGGTCCCTCTCACAACTTCATCTGCCTCTTGTATGCCTCCGCCCCTTCTAGCCTTCTTCGAGGCTCAAAAAAACCACCCCAGTAAATCCGACTTATTTTTAAAGATGGAAGTTGCCACTATCTCCTGCTATGTGAAGGAGAAGCAGTGTAATGAAACAGCCCACTGAATGGGCCACGTGCACATTGTTTACTTCCTCTTTCAAAAGTGGAAGTAATGGGGGACAAACGCGTGGGGAGAGAAGCAATGGTAAGGAAACAATATTTCCCCCCATGTGATGACGCTGTATTACATCTCACTATTAGCATGCTGTTTTACCTGAGAGAACATCTGAAGCAATTGTCTGGAAAGAGGTAGCTAGTTTTATCCTTAATATTCTTCTTTATAGTAACTGCATTTGGGTTTAAACAACTTGCTGTCCTTCCTGGAAGATTTGAAGAAACCTTAGCACTAGGGCAGGATTTCAAAGTTCTAAGGAAGAGTACTTTTATTACAGTGGCACATGGCTTCCCTGGGTGCTTCCCTGCTAGTTGTTTGGTGCTGAATCACCATCCTTTGTTCGCTAAGGATGCAATCCTATGCATGTTTAGACAGAAAAAAGGCCTACAATCAGGGGCATGCTGGGACTTGTAAGCCTTTTTTGGCATCTAAACATGCATAGGATTGTGACTTAACTGTTTTTAACAGATTATCAGGATAAAAGTAATCAAATCATTGTCCTCTCTGCCCCAATTCTTTTTCTGTTCTTTTTTAGTAGCTCAGTTATTCCCATCCTCTCTGAAATTTTTCAGCACCAGTTTTCCCATTGCATTTTTTTTAAAAATATTTATTTATTTATTTATATTTCATTTCATTTCGTTTCTATGCTACCCAATAGCCAAAGCTCATAAATTAATAAATACAATAGAAAAAAGCAGCATAAAATTTACTCATATAAAATTTAAAATAATTTAGATAGATAGAAACAGTTTCAATAAAATAGTAGGCCTGTTTAACTGACTGGCATAAATGTCCCGTCATATGCCACTAAATGCCATTAAGTGCCTGGTGGGAGAGGGCAGTCTTAACCTAGCACTGAAAAGTTAGTTGGGGGCCACCACAGAGAAGACCCTCTCTCTTGCTGCTACCCTCTGAGCCTCCCTTGGAGAAGGCACTTGGAGGCCTCCCCCAACTTATTTTACATTCTTAATATAATAGAAATACTATGAAATGAAAGTTTCAAGACCAACATCACATGTTTGGTTATTTAGGCCAGTGAATCTGCATAAGGTTGTATCCAATGTTAGTCCTACTTTGAGAAGACCCATTGAAATGAATGGAAAAAGTTCATTTCTAACTTAAATCCAATTTATTTCAATGGATCTATTCCTCCAAGTAGGACTAACTTTGGATACAGTCCAGTGGTTATAATTACCTGCCTAACAAAGCAGCATAGACTTAGCTCAAGAAGCATAACTCTTAAGTTGTAAGGAGTGAATGTGCCCATCTGTTAGAAAGCTCCAGCTAATGGGTGGCATAGAAATGTAATAAATCTAGAAATAAATAAGTCTGATGTCTAAAAACAGACTCTGCAGATTCATGTGAAGTGTTCTTAGAATCCCTTTCTAAATTTGTGGAAGAAAAAGTAAGCAGTTGATCAGAAAATGAGCATCCATTTGTATACCATTCCCTTTCCCCCTTTTTAAAATCACATATTATATTTTATGACAGGTTATTGGAAAACAATAAGGTATGAATACATTATGGCTAATCACAGTATAATATATACTGTATCTTATTTACATACCTAATCTGCTAGCAACTTGCATTTAATTAACTTCCCATCAATGTTCTAGTCAAACTGTAATTTAGTGTAATAAATTGAAAAAGTTGTCAAATGCTATGCTTAGTCATGCAGCTATGAGTGAAGATTAAGGGCTTTACCATTAAGAGGATGGATTTAATCTATGGATTCACCATGCCTGCTTAAACTGTTTCCTTTCTCATCTGAGTTGTGATGAAAACAGGAACACCATCATAAACATAATAAAGACTGTTGTATAAAAATGGAAAATCCAAATGTATCTTTTATTTATTTAGTAGAGAAAGAAACAGAAAATTATGATAATTTGAGAATGAATGTCCTGAATGTTGAAGATGACAAATCTACCAAATAAGCATAACTGGTTGAATCCAGATTATTAGAATTGACCATCAAAATCAAGGGGACAAACTTGTTCCATTGATTTCAATGGGTCTACTTTATGTATGATTAAATCTGTATTCAACCCAAGTTGTTGAGTTCATCGAGCTCTTAAACTCAACTAGAGCAAGATTAGGATCACCATCTGAATGAGTCCCCAGTTCATGCACTGGCAAATCTCCCATGCAAACTGGACTCCTTACTGCAGCTACATAGGATGTATTGTATTACTGCAGCTAAATGTTTTCAAATGATATTGTATTTATAACCTGTTTTTATGCTTTTTATGCTTTTAAATTTTGTATATTGGTGGGTTTTTTTAATGTTCAATGTTTTTAATTTTTGTAAACCGCCCCAAGAGCTTTGGCTATGGGGTGGTATATAAATGGAATAAATAATAATAATAATAAATAATAATAATAATAATAATACATAAGAAATAGTTTGCAGAACATGAATGGTATGTCTGTAAAATGGTATCTTTTTTTATATGCATATCCTGCAAGAAGGAAGGAAGAATGGGAGGAAAGGCGGGGAGAGAATAAAGTTATCTTATATGATTGTTCTGCTGTGTAAGGTTGCTCCTAGCACTTTAACAAAGTGGCTCCTACTAGCTAGAATTCCCTACAGATGATGAGCCACATGGGAGCCTCACAACAAAATTTCCACTGAGTGGTAAAAGTATATTTGAAGAAAAAGCCTTCTTTCTATAGCTTCTGATGATTTGTTTCTTGTACTTTGATCATTCTGCTGCAGTTTTCAAGCGCTTTTAATTGCTGAATAATATTGGGGGGGTGTTGATTTACAGAATAGAAAAAAAAGAATTAACTATTACTTGAGGATTACGGTGCTCGCTATTGACTTTCTACCTGGCACCTCAGGGGTAAGCAAAATGTTTTTAAATGGCATCTGGAGGTACTAGAGAACACTAAAAGGGTCAACGTTAGCTTGTTTGCAAACTAATTTTGACCCTTTGGGCACTCCATAGCAGCTTCAGATGCCATTTTCATTTATTAATGTTATTGTTTTTATTCTTTCCCCCAGTTTTACTACCCACAAGGAGGTACAGCCCCTGGGGGATGGGAGGCAAAAGATAAAAATTGCCTCCAGACCTTTCTATGTTGCCCTTCTCTGGTATAACTGGCCATTATGGCAGAAACAGATCTGTTACTACGCTTTGTCTCCTCCTTATAACATCTAGCTGATCACAACACCATTTTTGATGTGACATCATTGCAGCGTATGTTGCTCCACCAGAATCAGCAATGTGAGGTGGAACAGGGCAATCTGCTGTTTAATAACATCCAAAATCCAGAGGAAGGTGAAAAAGTCTCAAAGTGCTGGAGCTGCCACAAAGAAGGCCCTGCACCCTCTAGAGATGAATTTAGATCAGAAGCAATCAGGAGCAGGATCTTCCTATCTCCCTAAATGCTAAGACAGACAAGGAGTATTTGATCTTCTGTTTATACTGCCTTTCTCATTGAAATAAAACAGGCAGAAATAAAATAGGCAGACCAACTGCTCATTTTCTGTGTTTTAATTTCTGGGCCTTACCCAAAAGTGTACTTTTTGTGTCACTATCGTTATTTGAATAAGTTCATAACTGGTTCTAAAGGAGCATGCACTTTCAAAAATAGGTGCACAGTGCAATCTAGCCATATAAGTAGCTCTTATTGAGTTATAGGGTTTACTTCCAAGTAAGGGAAGTATTTATCTACTCAGAAGCAAGTCAATTTACTCCTCAGTAGATGTGTATAGGATTGCAGCCTGAGGCGTGCATACAGGATTGTTAGCATTTACTCAGAAGTAAGGTCCACTGAGTTCAGGGAGCGCTTTAAGTCAAGGTGATTATGGTCCTTGCTAGACTCTCTTGTAAAGCTTTGATTGACCTGCACATCACCTCATTCTGTTGCTGTGTGTAATATGAGATAATGTCTCACAACAAGACATGTCAGTCTATTGGAACTGGAAGTATCATTTGCTTAAGAGGAGACCTATGCAAACATTTCCATTCTGCATTTGTCCCAAATAATGAACTAACTGCTGCATGAACATTTAGGAGAATAGGGTACCATTAGCACCCTAATGTGAGAGTACTAGATAGAGTGGAGTGTTATTTATTTAGATGGCTATTATGTACACGCAGAGCAGGATAATACACTATTGTAGTTAAATACAATTTGATTCTTAAAGTACCATGGAGCCCAGACTGGATTGCACACAAACAATATAATTGGAGAAGAATACCATTTTACTTGTGAGGGCTCCACTTTAGAAAACATTCCTGTGTAATCCGGACAGATTTCTTCAAACAAGGTGTCTGGCTGCAACAATGGCAAATAATAATTTATTTTCAGTCATCCTCATGTTATGCATGTGTGGACAGTATTTAAAAACTAGCTATTTAGGGCACAATCCTATGCAGGTTTAGATAGAAATAAGTCCGACAACTCTCAACATCCCCCAGCCAGCATGGCTGGCTGAAGGATGCTGGCAGTTGTCAGACTTATTTCTGTCTAAATGTGCGCAGGACTGCACTTTTAGTGAAGGAAAAAGCTCTTGAGATAGAAAGCTCAAGGATGCTATAGCAGGAGAAAGGCAAATTGAGTGTCAGAATGTTATGGCCATTGAGCATGCTCAGTCCTCATTGGACTTTTTTTTGAGATGTCATCCTCCCTTAGGGTTCTTTTCCTGAATACTTTTTGTGTTTCTGCAAAGCTTGTGGTTTTCCCAAGCTGGTTAAGGTCTCCCCTTGTGCATGAATGGTGCTTGTTTGGTTACATAAGCAATGGTGTTCACCACTGAACATTCAAATGTTTGAGATTACAAGTCCTAGCATTTCTGACCATGGGACATACTGACTTGCAATGATTGGAGTTGTAGTGCAACACCTTTAGAAGGCTGCTCTAAACAAAAAAAGAGAAGTAGGTGGCCCCAAATTGTTCATGATCAGTTTTCCACAACCCCACAGTCACCTCTGCATATCATATTCTTCATCCTGTCCTCATAATTTATGTGCTTTGGGAGAATAAGCGCTCCTCTTTTTCTCCATTCCATTTGGTGAAGCTTGGTTTGTCTTTATTTCTCATCTATAGTCCTACAGTTAATTTGTTTCCTTTTCTGCCCTTGCTTGTCAAAGTGGATAGCTGTGGTTCTGAACACAGGGGGTAGGAGTCCCTTGCCCTCAGTTCTTCAGGAAGCTGTTTGGCATTTATCTGAAGAGAACCTAGCCATTTGTAAGAAATATGCATGTGACCTGTACTCATTTGGGGGAAAACAGAACTTCATTATGAAGTCTTTTCTGGTCCCATACACATTTACCATAAGCCAGTGTCTTAGTTCCTTATTCATCAAGGCATAGTCTGTCAACCTCACAGCATCCAGTGCCCCCCTGCTGCAAATATAGTAAAATGGAATGAGAATTGGGAGAAAAGAGGAGGTAGGGAACACAAGCTAGAGACCTCCTGCTTTGGAATAATTACATTTTTTTCTTAACCTACTCTCGTCCCCCAGTAATGAGCAGGAAGAGTTGTAATGAGAATGGATTAAGTTGGTCACTTCAGCTATAGAAATTTGTCCAGTATGAAATAGCTTACATGGAATCCATGAAGAGAAAATTACCACTGAGCTGAACTTCATTCTAGAATTAGATATAGATTTTGCAGGTTTTTAGACATCTATTTAACAAGATCATTTATAGCAAGTTTGCCATAGTTGTCCCCTTTCCCCTTGAGCTGATGAAAAAAGTTATAAATACTGAATCCGCTAAGTAGATTTTTTTTAAGCCTGCACACATTTGTACACCATGCAAGTGAATTTCATATTATTTTTACCACTCGTGTTATTATGTTTATCTTGAGAAGGCAAACAATTCACACCATTTTCTAATTTATTTATGTTCCTTCTCCTGAGGCCGCAGGAATGGTATATCACCAATTTTTTGCAGTGCATCTGATTCATTTTAAGTAAGAGTAATGGGCTGCAGCAACAATGTAAGAATGACCTTCTCTAAGTCCACAAAGAAATGACAAATGACAACATCTGTAGGAAATTCTCTTATGCAGACCCCATTGAAATGAACTGAAGCAGCACATGAAAAGTTTCTGGGGGGTTGTTGCCATACTTTATTATAACAACAGAAGAAAAACATTCTGCAAAAACAGGCTCACTGCAAAGGACCACTGTAACCAGAATTACCAAAGCAGGAATAAAATACATCTATTCCACAGCTCTGGTTTTGAACCCCACCGTCTCCACTCTTACAATGAATAGAATGTTGCCGTTAGCCATGGTAAACTTCTCCCAACTTGGCTATGATTTCATGAACGAATCCTGGCCACAGTCACACATGCCTTAATTACATCCTATTTGGACTACGATAATGTGCTCTATGTGGCACATTTGAAAACTCTTCAGAAGCTTCATCTGGTCCAGAATGCTGTGGCCAAACTGTTGACTGGGGCCGGTTACAAGGAGCATACAACACCCATGATACAACAGCTTCACTGGCTAACGGTTGGTTTCTGGCTAGGTTTGCTCCATTGGTTGACATTTTTATTCAAACAGACTTTGGGCATTTATACTGGTCTATTGGGTTGGCTACTGTTTTTATTATTGTATTGTTGTGCCTTTTAATTGTGTTCAGTGTATTTGCTTTACGATTGTTTTAACCAAGGTTCTATTTTAACATTTTGGTTTTTATTATTATTAGACACGTTGAGCACCATGTTTTGTTTTGTATTTTGGAAAGTCAGAGTATAAATCAAATAGGGTAAGTGGAAAGCAAGTTACTGGCTATCTATTTTAAAATATATAAACCCACCATCTTAAACTTAAATTCAATGCCTTATAAAATTAAAACACTGTACAACAGATAAAAGGATGAAGTGTTAGCATAGCAAGCCAAGGATAACTTTTTCATAAAACAGTGAATTAAAGGGAATGGTCTCAACGCTCAGACAAATGCCATCTTAAAGAGCCATGCTTTAATTGAATGCCTTAGAGTATTGGGGTCTGATATGGCTGTACAGCACTTACTTCTACATCAATTGCAGCCATAAGGTGCTTTACAGCCACAATTTATGTAGAAGCAAGTATTTGCAGCTGTAAGTGCTGTAAAATACACAATTTATCCACAATAGGCTAATGGGAACCACCATTAGCATTACACAGCACATTTCATTAGGGTGTGCACTCAGGTGTGTATATATATATATATATATATATATATATATGAACATGTATTGAATATTCAGTCATAAAGGACATTTTTAATTCATTTATTTATTAAATACTGTAGACACTGATGCCCAACTCCATGTTCGGCTTGCCTGACTGCAGGAGGGCCATTATTAGGGTGGGGGAATGAGGAGATGCTCCTCAAGCCCCAGCGTTGGTGAAGCTTTGTGGTGATGTTGGCAGAGAAGGCATTTATGAGGCAATATTAGCCATCGGGGGGCTTCTCCTGGCCTCTTGAAACGTGGTTCCTGGCAGAGCAATTCCTTTTCTTTCCTGCTGTTGGAAGCAATGGTGAGCTGTCAGGGGTGGGTGGCAGCGGAGCAGCTGGAGGGCAGCTGGAGGACCGTTCCCACAGTATCTGGATCTCCCCTCTGGATCCCTACCCAATTGCTTCCTCAATTCGGGGCTTATTGCTTGAGACATTAGGGCACACCACTTGTGCACACCTATGGCATCTCTTGCCTTTCTTTAACCTGGAAAACCACACCCTGCAATATCCGGAGAATGGCAGGTAAGTGGGAAGCAGTCTGCTGCAGATACTGCAGGTTGCATTCTTGCAAATCTGATCTCATTGGAGTCTGCAGCAGATTTCTCCAGTATCCCTACTTCTGAATAGGATCTACTGTTAACTGCAAATAGTATAATGAAACACAGAGCCTATCTATACACGCAGGATAAAACACTTTGAAAACGTATTAAAAACTGTATATGAAGTGTTATAAACTATTTTAAACTGTTTTAAAGCAGTAGTGTAGATAGGCTGACTGTCAAGCGTTCAGTCGTTCTATTTGTAATGTAGCTAAGAGCAGAATTGAAGGCATATTTTTCATGTGAGAGAACAAAACTAACAAACTGCCACTGCAGGGGCCATCAGAGGATGGGGAAGCGGTGGTCGGGGATCACACCCTCATTGTGCCTGGATTCATCCCTTCTTCCTGCAACCAACTGCCACTGCTAAGGACTTCAGAGGAAAAGGAAGCAGCATCCCTTTCCACTGTATTTAAGAGCTGTCCACGAACTGCTGACCCCCATAAGATAGTGGCTAAACAGATTTAATGTATTGTTTGTGTTTGAAGGTCAAGTGCAGTTTAAAGATAAAGAACTACCAGAAGGAAAATGGCCCTTGAAGTTGCCCATCAACAGCACCTGGACTGCAGACTGAGCAAGGAATACAGGTCTCCTGGTTAGTCTTCCTCATTGTGGTGGAACATACTGTATCCCGATTTAAGTTAGAGTAATTATGTCTAAAATTAAAGTCATTATGCATATACATTAGAATATGTAAATGTTATGCAAATCAGTGCCCTGTTTTTTCCCCCTTTTGTGATTGATGCATTTCTTCCATTTTGACGATGAATAGATGGCCACCCTGGCAGGGACACAAGTGGAAGCAACTATCCCTTCTTTCCTTCTGCATCCTTTTCTATATCTAAATTTTCCTCCGCAAAGCTGCTTTGAGCCTCAGAGTGAAAAGAAATACAGGTACCTGTATTATGTGGGTACAGATTTTGTGTGTGTGTTGTAAGCCTCATAGCAAGTATGGTGGGGGGGAGTTGACTTTGAAAAATACACCCACTCCCGCAATGTCATTGCTCCAATTGGAATACCCACCCACCCCAGGTCTCTGAATAAAGGCGAAAAAAAGTATTCTTAGATCACATCTGTTTGTGACCTTAGTCCAGCCTTTTTATTTGGTAGAAGTAATTATTAGCCACAGTGTGCCTTTGAATACCTGGAACACACAATCTCTTGCATTGTGTTTTCCAAGAAATTATAGAGAGACAATTTTTATTTGTGTATGTGCATGCTCATCTGCATTCATAATACCCCTTTCATTTCTACTTTCCTGCATATTGTCTTCCAACACTCCTAGTGCTGGATGGATGAATACAACTATCACAGAATCTCTGTGAGAAGGTTTTTGACTGTTTGAAATAATTACCTCAGATTCCACCGAACATTGAGATGATTATTATTTATAATGCTTATCTTGAAGACTTCTGGTCATAGGAAATATGAATGCATACAGCTTGGCTTTCAGTTTTTGAGAAGGTACTAGCCATATCCACACATTAGTCATGTCATCAGGATGAGGAAAAAGTGCCTTTACTTTGTAAATCTATTTTATCAAATCCATTTCCCCTGACAATTAGTAAAAAATAATTGGCTGTTAATGGAATTTGGTTGCATTGTTCTTATACTGTGGATTCAGGCATGGGCAGATACTTTGAAATGCCCACAACATGTCTAATTACAACAGCTGTCCCATTCTGCTAACATCTGCTACATAGCAATAAGCCCATCAAGATCCCTGATGCATCTGCTGACTGTTTCTAATAGACAAAGATGGTTACTACCCTATAAATGACAAGCATTGGTGGTTTTCCATAATTGTAGAACTGCACTGAAGATGTGGCCCTGGTCTCAATACAATCAGCTAAATATTCTGCTCATGAGTTACTTTCTGCAAAAAAGAGTTATTCATCGCAGATGACAGACACTTTGAGAATATAAATTCCAGCTTTACATATTGAAGTCACCCACACTACCTAAGTGCAGTAATGAGGAAGGCTAAAGGAAATTGCTGCTCTATAAAATGAACATGCAATTGGAAGCTTTTGTAAAGATTGCTACACAGTTGGGAATTAGTATGACAATTTGAACTAAGGCTCCCAATGTCATTTATTCTCCCCCAGCAAGAAGAGAATGTGAGTAAAGATAAGCTGCAATGTTATGAAGGTGGAAAATATAAGGAAGAATGCAAAAATATATCTGTGCAAGAAGGACAGGGGTCTTATTCCAGTTTCACTGGTAGGACTCCATGTAACTATTTGAGGAGTCTTATGCAACATTCTAAGCAATCTTCATCTCCATGTTGTGGTGAAAAACATTGTTTGCCTAACCAGCACACAAGTCCCTTGTTGATATTTGGCATAGTTTTTGATCATTTTAGAGTCTATGGCTGGCTTGAAATATTATATATTGGTCTTTTTGTTTCATTATTTAAAATGCTGATACTGATGCTGTTTTAAAATGATTTTCTGTATTTGGAAACATTTGGAAGAAACCAAAGCATCATGTAAGCAGGTGATTTTTTATTAAATTCTTTTCTGAGTTTCTTTGTTATTTTCTGTCTAAGACTGGAAGTGTACTTCCCAGCTTCTATATTTGAACGCATCCTACCTCTATCAATTTTCTCCAGATACTTCAAACAAACTCCAGTTTCAAAGTATTTCCTTGGAAGCACGTGGAATGAGTGAGTGAGAGAGAGAGAGAGAGAGAGAGAGAGAGAAGTTTTTATAAGGAAAGCTGGTATTGGTTCATGATGCACATAGTATACCTACTTCAATCCAAGTACAAGCCACTACTACCCCTGCAAAAGGGCCAGCAAGACAAATCTGCCACTTCATTCTTTGAATACAGGACCTGCCTCCCTTGACAGGAAGGGCTCTACTTACAGAAGGTTCCTCTTCCCACTTTTGGAGGATCCACACACACACCACAGCTCACATCATTCAGCAGGTTGTCGTGACTGGCCAGACCTACACCAAGCAAGATATGACACTTTGAAAACGGTTTGAAAACTGTATATGGAGTGTGTCCTGGGCCCCAACAGTTGTCACTACTGTTATAAACCGTTTTAAAGCAGTAGTGCAGATCCTGCCTCTCTGTGTAATCCTGCCTCTCTGTCCAAGGTGGGCTAAACATTCCACCTTGGACAGCGCAGTGGATAAATCTGTATCCACCCCTGCATCTTTACCACATTTTCCTCTAGTGAATATATATTATCTCCCCCCATCCCACTTTAATATGAGTTTACCAACACAAACCTTGCTGTTGTCATTAGTCTGTAACAAATCGATTCTGAAATGTCAGCTGTAATGAAAAGTTATGGCAACATAAAGGGAAGTTGTTTGCAGTTGCCAAATAGTCTTATACGTACACAAACTTTATGTATTCCATTGGTTCATCATCATGGCTGCATTAAAAAGGTGTCATGATCAAGATTTGTGTTAGGAGGTGGAT
This sequence comes from Anniella stebbinsi, assembly GCA_029215795.1. Taxonomy (NCBI): domain Eukaryota; kingdom Metazoa; phylum Chordata; class Lepidosauria; order Squamata; family Anniellidae; genus Anniella; species Anniella stebbinsi. The sequence goes on from JARDYH010000002.1 coordinate 189,727,085, forward strand.
CTTACTTCACAGTATAGGTATGGATCAAAAGTTGATCTATACCTATAAAATGGCATTATATATATATATATATATATATATATATATATATTCCATCCTATCACCTGGGTTCAGTGCCAGTTTTAATCCCAAATATAAAACTAAAGCTTTAATTGCCTCTATTATTAAAAAAACGAACTGCTGATAATGGTGAATTTTTGAGGGTTTCGGAAAATACCTTCCCGATTTTAACACTGGTCCATAGCAAACCCGGTTCAGATGCTGCAACTAGTGCAGAATGCAGCAGCTAGGGTAAGATCTGTGTTAAAAGAACTGCACTGGCTGACTATTAGCTACTGAGCCATGTTCAAGGTTATGTTATGTCATACAAAATCCTAAACAACTTGGAACCAGGATATCTAGCAGTCTGCCTTCCCTTACGTATACCCAGACAATCTTTAAAGTTGTCAGAGGAGGCCTTGCTGGTCATTCTGAAATTAATGGAATATTGCCACTCAATACCTCAGTGGCAGCAGCACCCACTTTGGAAAACACTCCATGCAGTTTGGGAGGCAGAAAATGTGGCATCTTCCCAATTCCTCCTGAAAATGCACGTGTTCACTCAGGCTCTCCCAGGCTTGTAATTTATCATGCTGCTCCATCTTACTGCATTACTTATTGTCATTGGAATTGTTTTTAATATTGCATTTTAAATGTAAACCACTTAGAAATTTTAATATATTTAGCAGTATCTCAATATCACAAATAAATAAAGAACGAATCTATGGAATATGTGAAATTAAATTCCTATTGGTTTTTTTTTAAGTACTAATGATTACTAGTCACACTTCTTAATTGATACAGAACTAGTTCTGGGGTAGATGTGTTCAAACCCTTCCACTCTCAAGAGGGGATCACCTTTGCTAGCACTTTGGGTAAGCTACCAGCTTGAAGAAAGGGATGCTCTGACGGCTGCATAAAGGTAGGACATCACCTATTTTCAGTTCACTTGGATTAAAACCAAGGACCAAAACTAGACTATGAGATTTATCAGACAGCGGGAAATCACAGTTCCCTACCATCACTTCTCTGCCCCCGCTTCTGTCGCACAATACTTCCTCTTTCTCACAGAGAAGAAAGAGGAAGTAAACGATGTCCACATGACCTATTCATTGGGTGTTTTTGTCACGCCGCTTCTCCTGCACACAGGAGGAGATCATAGGAAATTCCATTTCTAAAAATAAATTAGTCTTGCTGTGGTCTTTTTTTTTGTCATGGGAAGAAGGCCAGAAAGAGCAGGAGATGCATGGGAGGAAGATAGTGTCGTGAATAGGACCTACGAAAATCCATGAGTGCCCAGTAACGAGCGTGTGATAAAATGCTCATCTGATAATCCTCGTAATATTAACAGTGTCTTTACATGATGGGCTGGTTATAGGCACTACCTTCCATGAGAGGAGGGCTTTCACTCACAGAAAGTCCTTCCACCCAACTTTTTAGGATCCCCATAACACAGCTCACCACATTCAGCAGTGATCCCTGGCTCTCAGTATAGCTGGAGGCTGGAGGGGCTGCCATGGGAAGGAGGCATCAAGGATGTCTACTCTCACCAGTGCAGTTAATTCATGTCGCGTAAATCTGGATCCAACCCCTAATTTGCAGGGATGTTTCAAATGGAAATTGCATCATCAAGTAGGTGTGTGTAATAATGAATGGGATCCGAGCAGCCGTGGTTATTCTTTTTCACACCTGCTATGGTCCTAATAAAAAAAACCCTTTTTTGAAGCTAGTATTTGTTTTGAGGGGAAATCTCCCATTGCCACCAAATGTCATGTGTAATCTGGTTCTAATATTTCTGGTGCCAGAAATGATCAATTATATAGATATGTTGGGGGTAAATAATAATATCTGTACTATCAAAAATTAAAAGAATAGTATTTGGGGGGGGGGGGGGTTCAGTCCGGCAGTATATACTGAGCCTACTGAGCTTTCTTGAAAGGTCTTCGAGTTCAATGTCTTCCCATTACAATGCAATAATTGGCACCTCTTGTAAATGTTCAAATTATGCTGTGGTATTTACATGAGTAAGCATCCTATTAATAGTAGTAGTAATTAGGGATGTGCACTGACCCCCCGGATCGGATCGGATCGCGGATTGGAATTGGACCTGGTGGACCGGATTGGATTGGATCAGAGGTTGGGCAGATTGGATCCAATCCAATTCCAATCTGAAAATCGGATGTCCGATTTTCGGATCGGACGCCATTTTGAATGCATTTCCCCATAGCCTAGTATTGTGTTACAAAAACGCCTATAACTTTTTCATTTTTAAAGGTAGAAGGATGGAACTTGGGCACTTTGTAGATGGGTTAGGAGTAGTTATCTGTGAGAAATTTCAGAAAGATTGGTACAGACATTTAGTGGCAATTAATTTTTTAATAACAAACCAGGAATGCTTATAACTTTTTCATTTTTAATGTTCCACACATGAAACTTTGCCACATTGCAGGTGGTAAGTTGGGACTCATGTGCGTGAAATTTCAGAAACACAGGTGCTTGCTTTGTGTGGCAATTAATTTTAGAAAAATGGGTAGTAGTTATGCCTTCAACTTTTTTTATTTTTAAAGATACAAACAGGAAACTTGGGCACATTACAGGTACCACTTTGCTTGATATGTGTGTGAAATTTCAGAAAGATAGGTCCAGGCATGTAGTGGCAAGGTATTTTTGAAACAATGAGGAAAGAAACGCCTATAACTTTTTTATTTTAAAAGTTAGAAGTCTGAAAGTTGCTCACTTTGTAGATGGGTTAGGGGTAGTTATCTGTCAGAAATTTCAGAATGATAGGTCCAGGCATTTGATGGCTATGGATTTTTAAGATTAAACGTTACAAAAGTTTTTCCACAGAGGCTTGGGCTGTCAATTGCACCCTGCTGCCCCGCCTCCCCCTCCCTCTTTTATCTGTCAAAACTCCGTGTTGTTGTAACTTTTAATCTAAAAAAATCATAGCCACCAAATACCTGGACCTATCTTTCTGAAATTTCTGAGAGATAACTACCCCTAACCCATCTACAAAGTGAGCAACTTTCAGACTTCTAACTTTTAAAAATAAAATTGTTATAGGCGTTCCCTTCCTCATTTTTCAAAAAATCCTTGCCACTACATGCTTGAAGCTATTCTTCTGAAATTTATCACACATGTGAACCAAAGTGGTATGTCTAATGTGGAGAAATTTCAGAAGCATAGCTTCAAGCGTGTAGTGGCAAGGTATTTTTGAAAAATGAGGAAGGGAACGCCTATGACATCACCTGGCGCGCTACTCAGGAGCAGGCCGTGAAGCCTGCTCGCAGTTGTGGCCAGTGGCGGACGGGAGCGGACGGCCACGGAAGATAAGCAGGAGGCAGGGGGGAGGAGGGGCAGGGGGGTGGGGGATCCGCGGCGCGCTTACCTTCTGTGGCTGTCCGCTCCCATCTGCCACTGGCCGCTACTGCAAGCAGGCTTCGCGGCCTGCCCCTAGGTAGCGCGCCAGGTGATCATCACCTGACGATGATCAGGTGATGATCACCTGGTGCGCTACCTAGGGGCAAGCCGCGAAGCCTGCTCACAGTAGCGGCCAGTGGCGGACAGGAGCGGACGGCCACAGAAGGTAAGCAGGGGGAGGGGGAGGACACTTACCCCCCCGGGGCCATCCGCTTCCATCCGCTGGTGCCCGCGAGTGCCAGCGGATGGAAGCGGATGGCCCCGGGGGGGGTAAGGAGCACAGGGGAGGGGGCTTACCTGCCGGGGCCATCCACAGTGGGGCCGCCATTTTTTCCTCATAGACTTGCATTGGGGGAAAGCTTTCTTTCCCCCAATGCAAGACTATGGGGGGTGGGTGGGAATGGCGACCGATCCAAAAATCGAATGTCCAATTTTTGGATCGCGATTAGTCCGGGGGGCCTCTGATTTTGTCCAATCCATTTCGGGACAAAATTGGAGGTCCCGATCTGGGTCCCGATCCGATCCGGGTGGGTCCATGCACACCCCTAGTGGAAACCACCTTTCTTGTCATTTGAGCCTTCTGGGTCCTTCCTGCTGAAGCAACAGAAAACAAATGTTAATCCACCTATCTCAGTCTAATCTATCTCATAGGATTGTTGTGAGACTATAACAAGGGGCTCTGGATTGCTTGGAAGCTGGGTAAATGGGACACAAATTCACCAACACAAAATAAAAAAAAATATTGCCAAGTCATAAGATCTCAGCAGATCACCACCAGAAAACAATTTAAGTATCTGGATGGATATATAACGAATGGTGTAATAGAATTTATCCACTGTGTATTTCATTTTCAAGTCATTAAAAAAAATCAAGAAATTTAATATATTCTTTTTTATTGTTTCTTGTTTAAACACACAAAAAGAAATTAGGACCTCTGCTAGGCCGATCGCCAATCAGCAGAGGCATGCTACTGTCTGCAGCTGTATAGCCTCACCAAAAATTTCAGGCGTGCATGTTTCACTCCCTGGAACCTTGTAAACTCAGCAGCCAAAGAGGTAATCTGACTGTTCAGAAACTCTGAATTGCACATGAAATGTGTTTGTACAGAAATACCAGCTATTTCAAACTTTTGACTTCCTATTAAGACGTGTTCTAACCCTTATTAATCAGAAGCTAACATTTCTAACATGAAAAACTAATGTAAGCTTAACTTTCAAAAATGTATCTCCGTTGACCTTTGCTTCCATTATTATGCTGACTTGCACCAGGAAAGGATCATGTCCAATGATGTATAACCTTAAGTCTCTCGCCTACAAAGTTTAATGGTAACCTCCTAGCCTTTCATTGCTATTGCATAGCATAATGGTATGGTGTTTGACTTTCAAGCCCTTCTTAAAATGAATTCTGTTCCCACATAATGTCAACTTGTAGGCTATAAAAGCAGAATGTTGTGAGAGGAAAAGAAAAAGAACATCCATTGTCTTGGGCCAACAAAATGTCTGGCAGTTGAAATCCCTATTATTCCCCTTAGGATAAAACATGATAATAATAAATGAAATAATGGCTGGTGGTTGCAACCCTTACATGGCAATCCAAAATGTGTGACTGGAGACAGTCTGCCTCCTTCATGATAGGCCCTGCCTAATCAGATGGGTTGGATTCAAACAAAGGGCTGTATCCAATGTTAGTGTTACTTAGAGTAGACTCATTGAAATGAATGGGATTTGTTAGTCATGACTAACTTAAGTTGCATTGTTTTATTTATTTATTTATTTATAGTATTATATATCGCACCATATCTAAAATAGATTCCAGAGTGGTGAACATAGGAATAGATAAAAATGTAGGGGTGTGCACGGACCCCCCGGATCGGATCGGGACCCGGATCGGGACCTCCAATTTTGTCCCGGACCGGTTCGGACAAAATCGGAGGCCCCCCGGACCGGATCGAGTCCGATCCCGACCCAAAAATCGTTAATTTTTGGATCGGCCGCCATTTTTTTCCCCATAGACTTGCATTGCAATGCAAGTCTATGAGAAAAAAATGGCGGCGGGTGGGTGAGGGGGGGGCCTAACTCCCTCCCCCCCCCGGGGCCGTCCGCTGTGGACGGCCCCAGCAGGTAAGCCCCCTCCCCCGCGCTCCCTACCCCCCCTGGGGCTGCCTGCTTCCATCCGCTGGCGCCCGCGGGTGCCAGCGGATAGAAGCGGACGGCTCCGGGGGGGGGGTAAGCCCCCTTCCCCGCCACTGCTTACCTTCTCGGCCCGTTCGCTCCCGTCCGGCGCCGGTGGCTACTACCAGCGGGCTCCGCGGCCTACTCTCGAGTAGCGCGCCGGGTGATGACATCACACGGCGCGCCACCCTAGAGCAGGCCGCGGAGCCTGCTGGTAGTAGTAGGCGCCGGCGCCGGACGGGAGCCGCCGGGCCGGGAAGGTAAGGGCCCCCCTCCCCCCTCCGCGCGCCCCCTCCTCCCCTCCACGCACCCCCTCCTTACCTTCCCGGCCCGGCGGCTCCCGTCCGGCGCCGGCGCCTACTACTTCCAGCAGGCTCCGCGGCCTGCTCTAGAGTAGCGCGCCGGGTGATGACATCACCCGGCGCGCCACCCTAGAGCAGGCCGCGGAGCCTGCTGGGAGTAGTAGGCGCCGGCGCCGGACGGGAGCCGCCGGGCCGGGAAGGTAAGGGCCCCCCTCCCCCCTCCGCGCGCCCCCTCCTCCCCTCCACGCACCCCCTCCTTACCTTCTCGGCCCGTCCGCTCCCGTCCGGGGCCGGCGGCTACCACCAGCAGGCTCCGCGGCCTGCTCTAGAGTAGCGCGCCGGGTGATGACATCACCCGGCGCGCCACCCTAGAGCAGGCCGCGGAGCCCGCTGGGAGTAGCTGCTAGTGCCGGACGGGAGCAGACGGGCCGAGAAGGTAAGCGCCCCCCTCCTCCCTCCCCCCCGCTGTCCACTTTCATCGGCAGGCGCCCGCTGGCGCCCGCCAATGGAAGCGGCGGTGGGCGCCAGTGGGCACCCGCCGATCCGCCGATCCTCCGAACCGGTTCGGAGCCTTTTCGGACCGGTTCGGATTGGATCGGCCGATCCAGCTGCGGGATCGGAAATCGGATAATTTATCCGATTTCCCACTGGACCGGACTCGGATCGTGGATCGGGTCCGATCCAGTGCACATCCCTATAAAAATATTAAAACAGCTTATTAAAATTGTTCAATTTAAAACAGAATGCCAATAAAAATGGTGGCTGGTCAGTTGAGAAATGCTTCTTGAAAAAGAGTTGTTTTCAGGAGGTGCTGGAAGCACAGTGTTGGTGCCTGCCTGATTTCCAGGGGCAGGGAATTCCAAAGAGAAGGGCTACCACACTAAAGGCTCTTCTCCTGGTGGACTCCAATCAGGCACTAGGTCCATGTGGAACCACCAGTAGTATACCCTTTAATGACCTCAGTGACCAGACAGGTTGGTAAGGGAGAAGGTGCTCTCTCAGATATCCTGGTCCCAAGTTGTTTTCAATGGGCATACTTTAAGTACAACTATGTCTGGATTCAACCCAATGTTAGCATTACCAATTCTAAAGCAAAGCCTTATGACAAATGCCCTGTTTACAATAAAGGTATATGGAATTAACAGTGTGGGTAGACAAGCTAACTAGCTAACTTGATTTTAGAGCTGGCTAAGGCACTAGTTCCCTTAACAATGCAGCCAGCGTTTCATGCCAAAAGTGATTACCTGAGAATGAGTGGCTGGGGGCACTCATCAGCATTCAGTGCCACTCATATAACTTGAAGGAGGAACGGCAGCAGGGGAGGGGGGAAACCTAACTAAAACATGAGAAGGAGAAGAGATAAAACGAGATCACTGAGGCAGAAAATAAGGACACTGCCAAATAGCTAAGGAACAAAAAAAAAAAAACATACCTTAGAAGTTGTACATTTGAGTAGTACCACATGTCCTCCCTATTCATCTGATGCTTCTCTTTGAACTCAACACTGCAGCAATGAATCACTAGAAACAGAGGCAGGAATCACGTGCACAGATGCACATCTAGGGCCTACAGATAGTAATCCTGTCCCCACAATATACCCCGTAAAAATATTTAGGTCCAGAAATTTTCTCTGCTGATATGTGATCTTGAAGTATTGGATTAACATAATAATTTGGATAGACAGTCTGATTCTTGTGCGAAACATTTTTAGGTGCTATTTTCAAAATGGCAGACAGTTTTCTTTAGGTCGCTAGTTTTCGTCAACCACAGAAGTTACTATCTTGTCTTTGGTATCAAATTATAGGTTTTTGGGGTCAAGGAGTTCAAAGAATATGCTATTTTAATTGTTGGAGTACTTCTTCCACCATTTTCCAAGATGGCGCTGAAATGTCTCATTTTCTCATTTACTTGACAAATCAACATATAAATGTGATTTTTGGTTTTAAAATATAAGGTTTTTGGGTCAAGGAGGTCAACATGGCATTAATTTTGATGGAAAGAATGTCCTTCCACCATTTTTAAAAATGGCATCCAAACACTTATCTCTACAATAGGCCATTTAATGAAAATATGTAGCTTATATGGTCATTTTTTCATGATGTATGCTAAAATATTATGGTTTATTACATCATTAATTAAAAAAGGAATTAAATTTGAGTATATTTTATTTTAAATACGAGTCAGCTACTACTATTGGTTCACATTCTTATCTTTTTTCTCAGTATGAGCGTACAGATGACACTTCAGGCTCTGTGTTTAAGGTGGCTTCTGAACTGGCCCATTATGGCTTAGCGTGTCGTGTGAACCATTCCTAACCATGGGGCTACATAACCATGATTTAAACTTGCTCACTAGCCATTCACTGCAAAAGGGTTGGAGGCCTAACAATGGCTTAACACATCATCTAAACAGGCCCAATATTAGCAACAGGCATAGAGAAACGGAGCTGCAAACTTGTTTCAGACTTGCCGTGCCAGAAGGTGAAAAATTACTACAGTCCAGTCATTTGACCTAGTCTTCCAGAGGCCTTAATTGTCTCAGATGATGTGGATAGCATGTCTTCTGATGATGTCGTTGCAAAAGCATCTACAAATGATTTTTTCATAATGCTTTTTAGGTGTGGTCTGTCAAATGAAGAAAAAAAAAGAAAGTTCTTACATGGTGTGGAATTTGTGCCATAATCTCCAAGGATACAGTTCCATTGCCAAGGGTTGTGCAACTGTGTATACAGCTCTAAAAAACATTCAAAATGTTTTTTTTAATTTTTATTGATTTTATTTACTATACATATACATTTTAAAAAAAACATCACTTACAAATCATATATCCCCATACAGTGCACCCCCACACCGGGATCAGCTACAAGAGCTGTTTTTTTTTTTATATGTTCTTTTACTCTTTTTCCCAAAATTGCATAGATTCCCTTGATGGTCTGCACCCCTTCCCTTTTTCTAATACACAGTCCACAAATAATCTCCATATATTCCCAAAATCATTTTTCTTTATTATCCCTCTTTTAACTTTAATATTACTTGTTAATTTATCATTTATGGCAATATTCCATACTTCTTTATACCATTCTTCTATTTGGTAGTTGCCTTGCATTTTCCATTGTCTAGATATCATTAGTCTCGCTGCTGTCATTAAATTCGTAATCAAATCTTTAACATTCTGTTCTCCTTCTTCTTTATCATATATTGATAACAATGCTATCCTAGAACATATCTCAAGCTTTAAACCTGTTATTCTTATCACTTCTTTAAATACTTTTAACCAAAATATCTGTACAAATTTACAAGTCCACCACATATGAAAATAGGTTCCCACTTCTTGACAGCCTCTCCAACACAACTTTGAATATTTCTTATCAATTTGATTTAATTTCACCGGTGTTAAATACCACCTCCAAACTATTTTATAATAATTTTCTTTTATTCTTACTGACATGGTTTTCAAAATATGCAAATCCCATATTTTCCCCCATTTTTGATCATTAATTTGTTCTTTCAAATCTTCTTCCCATAATGCTTTCAAATGATCGTATTTCTCCTCCCCTTCCATCAACAATTTATAAATTTCACTCACTACTCCTCTAATATTCTTATTTATATCCTCCTCTTCTCTCTTAATGATCATCCTTTCAAAGTTTGTGGCAAGGGAAAATTGTAATGATTTTGTTATGGCGCTGATTTATGTTGATGATCTTCTGATAACATCTAAATCGACAAGCCAAATACAGAAAGTTACAAAATGTTTGGAGGAAAAATTCAAACTGAAGTCCCTGGGAGAAGTGAGCAATTATTTAGGTGTTCAGATCATCAAACGGAGGAATGGAGGATATTTTCTGAGTCAGAAACAGAAAATTGTTAATCTGCTAGAGTCCTGTGGCATGAATGACTGTAATGGTGTACAAAGTCCAATGTTACCTGAATTCAGATCAAACATGGATGGAGAAAGTTTCAATGATCCAGAATTGTATCAATCTGTGATTGGAAGTCTTTTGTACATAAGTCAGTGGACACGGGCAGACATTGCTTGAGCAGTAGGAATTTTAAGTCAGCAAGTTGTGAAGCCCACAAATGCTGCTTGGTTAGGAGTTAAGAGAGTGTTACGTTATTTGAAAAATACTCTAAATCTCTGTCTAACGTTGCCATCTTTTGAAAATGAGTCCTTAGAATGCTATGTGGACAGTGATTGGGCAGGAAACCCCACAGACTGGAAGTCTACAAGTGGAATGGCTATTATGCTTGGAATGTCGTTAATACACTGGAAATCCAAGAAGCAAGGTTGTGTAGCTACATCGTCATGCGTGGCTGAATATGCATCTTTATCAGAAGCATGTGGAGAACTTGAATGGTTTATGCAATTGTTAAAGGACATGAATGTGAAATGTGATTTACCTGTTAAAGTGTATGAGGATTCACAATCTTGTATAGCTTTAGCCAATTCACAGATGTTAAAAGCCAGAACAAAGCATGTAGCAATAAGATTCTTTAATGTGAAACAGCATGTAGAGAATGGGTTTATAAAGTTATTCTATTGTGAGTCAAGGCAGAATATAGCAGATCTTTTTACCAAGCCTTTAGTAGTATATCAGCATGACAAATTAAATGAGAAATTAGGTTTTGAAATGCTTGATATGTAAGGACAGCTTTATTCATCTTAAGTATTCAATTTTGAAGGGGTGTCAGGGAAAAATTCTATTAAGATGAATAAAGGACTGGACAGTTTAGAGTGTCCAGGAGAACTGAACAGTGCAGCTGCAGTCAATTATCTGATAGAATAGTTTTTTCTATTCACTGTTAAAAAGGTCAGTGAGATAGTGGACTCTTTCTGGAAGGTTGCTTAATTGACTGAGTGCTGAGTCAGGGTATAGCCAATATGTATATAAGTGAGGGACATGAGAATGGCTGTTTGTTAGGCTGAATGATTATGTGGAGGAGGAAGGCTGGTGGAATGAGAAATATGATGGATGGAAAATATGCTTTGTAAAATCTTCCTGGAAACCTGAATTATTTGGAGAAACCAGTTTGCTGTATATACTTATATTGGAATCACAGTAAAGGACTTGTATTATACACTATATTGCTGGAGTGTGAGTATTTCTTTACTGCCTGGACTTGGCTGGAAACACGCTTGCTCTGCTTAAAGCGAATGGGGTGCGCTTCTTTCCCTAACATGGTTAAGCTGTCAGCAATGAAAAACTTTGGAGAAGTTGTTAACAATGTAGTCAAGGGATCAACATCCATATGTTCTCGTCAAGAACTTCATTTTGTTTTCGACAGCTATTTGCAGCTGTCAGTAAAGGAATGCAGGAGGATTCCAATACCTGTCAGCTTGAAAAATTCTGGTCATCTACCTTAAATGAGACAAATCTGCAGAAATCAGCATGAACAAGAGTGAAAGAGGAAGCAGGAAAAGCTATAGGTCCACTGGTATCTAGCGGTTCAGTCATTGATGATGAGTTGGAACCTGAAGTTCAATTCACAAGAGAAGGGACTCGTGTTCTTGAGCAACTAAAGAATACATTGGAAGAGGCTGACCTTAGAATTGTTCCACATGTAAACTGGGCAGTTCACAATGGTACAGAGAGAGTTGTTGTGCTTTCAAATGATACTGATGTCGGCTTGCTTCTTTGATTTATGTCCAGTTGGGTTTCCAGGGGTATATCTCAGTTATGGGTATGTTTTGGAACAGGGTAGAATCATCGCTCCATTCCAGTTCATGAACTCTTCAAAAAGTTAGGTCCACAGATGTCAAGAGTGGTCATAAAGGCTCATATTCTAACACGAGATGATGAAATGAGCAAAATTGGGATGAAGTTAGAGCTCTAAGTGCCAAACCAACAAAATACCTCACCAAATTTAGGGAAACACCTGATAGCTGTCATTTTGAGGAGGTGGAGAAGTACCTTGTACGCATCTGGAAACTTCAATCAAAATGTGACACTTTTGACAGTCTGCGTTTCAGTGAGTAAGCTTCCTCCCACATCATGCTCTATAAGAGAGCACATCACAAGAGCATTTTATCTGGTAAGAAGATATATTTGCTCCTTAGACAGTGTTCATCCAAAAGTAGACACATGTGATTGTGGAAAATGATAATGATAATGATGTTCTATGACCAAAAAAGTTTTTGAACTTCCTGCCAAGTGAACTTTTATGTGCATGTAACTGTAAGGTTTGTGGTACAATGAGATGTCCGTGTCGAAACACAGTGGTCAAATGCACAGATTTTTGTAAATGTTTGGAAAATAACTGCAAAAACACTTATGTTAAACTGCTTTAATATTTCTGTATATTTTTTATGTTTTAATAAGTCTTTCGATACTATGGGCCTGTTCAGAAGACACCTTAAACCCTGCTGGTTAAGGCTTTTGGTTAAGCAGCAGGGTTTAAGGTGTCTTGTGCGATGTGTTTTGCTAAACCCTGCTCACTCACTAACCACAGTCAGACCATCTGCAGCAGGGTTAGCGGCTCTAACCATGGCTTAAAGTGTTGTGTGTGACAGCATGGCTTGTGGTTAGTGCTAACCACAGAGAACCACAGTTTCGCTAACCACAGGGCCTGAAGTGTCATCTGAACAGGCTCATTGTTTAGCTCAACATGCTTAACCATCATGGTTTAACGTGTTGTCTGAATAGGGTTATTGTTGGCTTGTCAGGCCCTACTCTACAACAGCAATTCTGAAAGAGCCCAAGAGCTGTATCATGAGTGCCATGTGTCCCTGATAATGAAGAGTTATCCTGGAAATCAAAATTATCAAGAGAACACTAGTTCCAGCCTTATCAGTCATAGTTTCATTTTCATTTCATCAAATCTGAAAAGAGAAGAACCCATTAAATATGATTGCGTATATCAATAAATATCAATAAATGTTTGGACGCCATTTTTAAAAATGGTGGAAGGACAGTCCTTGACAAAGTGGATTTGTCAAGTAAATGAGAAAATGAGACAACATTTCAGTGCCATCTTGTAAAATGGCAGAAGGAGTACTCTGACAATTAAAATAACACATCCTTTGAACTCCTTGACTCCAAAAACCTATAATTTGATATCACACACAAGATACTAACTTCTGTGGTTGACAAAAACTAGAGACCTAAAGAAAACTGTCTGCCATTTTGAAAATAGCACCTAAAACGTTTTGCACAAGAATCAGTATGTCTACCCAAATTATTATGTAAATCCAATACTTCAAGATCACATATCAGCAGAGAAAATCTCTGGACCTCAAAAATTTTACGGGGGTATATTGTGGGGACTGGATCATAACAGGCATCTGCAGCGTTGCCATGGAAGAAAAGACACCTTTTTCCAATTTCCCTTCCATTAAAGAAAACAGAGTCCCGAAGGAAAGAAATGGATTCTGCTGTGCACATTGCTACCTTATTGATGATAGAACAGCTGTCGGTATTTAAGACTACTGTTGTCATTCAACCCAGAGATCAGATGAGAAATACACAATTGATAAGAGAAAATTGGCATTCAAGGTCACCTCTGATATGACAATTTTCAGTCAAGGAAGTGCTGTAAGGTACAGGTGTATTAGTGGCTTTTAGTTTAAGCTAAAGCCCAGGTCATATCTGGTTGAAAGTCCAAACAAGACTTCTCTCCTTGCTGTTTATTTCTTGACCTTTATCCTGAAAGCATAGATTAGTAACAAAGAGATCTTTTATACATTCATCCATTTTTCTGATGGAGGTAGTAATTTCTTACGACCTTCAAAATCTCTATTTGAAAGGTAGGATGAGTTGTTTCTTCCCATAGAAGTGAGCGAAAACATCAGCTGCACATCCCAGTCAAGAAGTGCCTTCAACTCAAGCATCTGAAAACTAACCTAGGATGTGGGAGCTCATTGTTTATCATTGTATGCATCCCTGACACATCTGTGCAGCAAGAAAATGGAGAATTGTTCAGGTTTTGAGAATTAGGTAAGCCTTTTTAACCTTGCTTAAATTGCATTGTATATTGTATTTTTAACCTGTTTATAAATACCTGCATCTGAAAAATATAATCTGTGAATTTATCCTAAAACTGGATGATCACAACTAGTGCTCAGCTCAAACTTGGAGGGGGGGGGTGTATAGGGTGAGGGGGGAGAACATTGCTGGGTTGTTCCGGCAGCTCCACTTCTGTTTCAAGCAGCAGCAGAGCTGTCTGTCTGTGTGTTTTTGTTTGAAAGAATGAACCTTTGGCCACTTCATTACCAATCAGAAGAATCCTGTCACCAAATACCACCCCCACTTTCACAGGGGACAACAGCCCTGTAAAAGTGGAAGGGAGCATTTGGTCCAGCTGTCATCCTCTCCAAAATAATCTTTCTGTTATCATCCATGTGCATTAATATCTTTTTTCTAGAACTTCAAAAATATTCAAACTGTTGGCACTAGCCTTCTTCAACTAACCAGAAACAAAGGCCTGTGCATTTCACGGTGCCATGATTTGCAAAAAACAATCAAATGAAGCCTTTCGTAGCAGCAAGGTAACCATTATCATCATCATCTATAAATGCCTGAGTATCAAGCAGATGTCACCAAAATGCTTTCTGCTGCAGAATCATCCAACCTTGCCTGTAACATACAGAAATACTCTTTACATCAGACATTCTTCACACCATCCCAGCAGCTGCTAGGAAGGTGAAGTGAGGTGAGTCACAATTTGATGGTCACAATCTATGTATTCCCACATGTTGCAAATGGTTGGGATTACCATGGGAATGTTGCTAGCCACAGTCTTTTTGTGGAGATAATGCCCCACAGAAAGACCATTGCTAGCAGCATACCCAGAGTCATTGTAATGTGTTTCCTGGCTCTGATTCTGATGGAAGATATAAACTGGGCCTTTGATCTGCCCTGCAAAACCCAGTCCATTGAGCTCCTTGTGCACTCATGAGCTGTTGCTGGACAATGGGAAGCCTATTTGTGAGCCTGAATTGATGGATATCTGCAGAAATCACTCATTCATTATCCATAAAGTATCACAGACAGCCAGGTTTTGCTGTAAATGCATTTGATAGATGGTGTGTGTGTGTGTGTGTGTGTGTGTTACAGTTCCTGATCGTTTGATCTCAATGGCTTCTTGTTGTTTTCCCTTTGCTAATATTATTTCAGTATTTGGAAAGCTCAATTGCATTGTCCTTTGTCTGTTCTTCCTTATGCTTTACAACCCGCAGTCCTCAAACTGGAAAGACAACATTGGGTTCTCTTAGGGTGACCATATGAAAAGGAGGACAGGGTTCCTGTATCTTTAACGGTTGTATAGAAAAGGGGATTTCAGCAGTTGTCATTTGTATGCATGCAGCACCTGGTGAAATTCCCTCTTCATCACAACCGTTAAAGTAGCAGGAGCTATACTAGAGTGACCAAATACAAAAGAGGGCAGGGCTCCTGCAGCTTTAATGGTTGTGATGAAGAGGGTATTTCACCAGATGCTGCACACATACAAATGACATCTGCTGAAATTCCCTTTTCTATGCAACTGTTAAAGCTGCAGGACCCCTGTCCCCCTTTTCACATGGACATCCTTGTTCTCTTGGGAGTTCTTATGATATGCTCCCCCCATCTTAATTTCCTATGGTTCCCTAGCATTTTGTTTGCTTGTGTTGTTGGGTGCCACTTCACTTAAATCCAAAACATTGGCTTTGTCAGATATGGCAAACTTGTGAACTTCTTTTTTTTAATGCATCGAATATGCTTCTCTTATGATGGAAATTTAAAGAAAACAAAATACATTTAATGGGGGGCAATCAACAATAAAGCACTTTAAAGTTATCAAAATGAATATAGCTTTCATTAATCCCCAGCAATGTATCTTAATGTGTCTGTGAATCATAGCTGCAAGCATACTGTAAACAGTGCCATTTTAGCATGAAGCACTTAGAATAAAGTCTTAACAGTACAGGAATAAAGTTTCCATTTTACAAGGTCTCAAATCTCCAGCCAACTGTTTCTTCATGATTACTGTTTCTTAATGATTTTTAGAGATAGCTACATAACAGGTTGGATACAGTTGACTGTACTTTCCAATTGTGCAGTAACTCTTTACACTCATCTCATGGTGGTGGTGGGGGGAGCAGAATACATGGGAATGGTATTATCTGAAGGGGAACATAGGATCAGTTCTGATTCTACCCTATTGTTGAAAAGCTGGAGTTCCCACTTCCAATGCCTTTCCCAACCTGGTTCTCTCTAAAAGTTGTTGGACTACAACCCATCCCGAACTAATAACCAGGGGAGTTATACCTTCCAGAGCTCTTGAACTACACTGGAGGCTACACTGGCCCTTTCTACTCCTAAAGGTGTAGGGGGGGGGGGCGATCTCGGACTTACCTCCATCCAGGATCGTCCCCCACCTTCTAAACAGGAAACACGACATCCCAGGAGGAAAGGGACATTGCACCTACCATTTTGTTTGTTTTAAAGAGACAGTGGAGCTGGGAGCATAGCTTCCCCATCCCCACCTCCATGGACACTGAGCCACCCTGCACAGCTCCGTGCCTGTTTTAGGACGGCAGAAAAATTGGGATGTTCCTGGTTTCTGCTATACCAGGGCTTTCCTGGGGTCATCCCTAGGTCATCCCCGGTTGCCCCCAGGAACCTCCGTGCATCAGTTAGATGCACAGGGACAACCCAGGGATGACCCAGGGGAAAAATGCATGGTGTGGAAAGGACTGGAAAAAGGGTAGACTAAATGGCAAAATTGTATGTGGTTTTTAATCCTGCTCAGGGCCATGTAGAGCTGGTAATATGCCCAGGCCAGATGGGAAGTGTGTGCCCCCCATTTCAAAAAAAGAGGACAACATGGCCACCCCAAGGGGGCATACCCACCAACATGTCCATTCTACATAACACCTTCATATTAAACCTGTTCTACAACACCTCAAGGCACATATATCCATGCCCCATATGTGGCATGGCCCTCTAGAGCTTGTAGTCTGACTGTGGTATTCATGACGGATGGCTTCTGTGCTGTTTCCGCAAGGCGGGCTCCTCGCTTCTCGATGGGCCACTTATGCTACGGAAGCAGTAAAGTAAGCTGGGGGGACCTCCTCAAAATTGTGGGCCCCGAGCCAACTAGCCCCACTGCCCCCCCCCCCCTCTGCACAGCCCTGGTCCTTCATGAATCAGATTGCTGAGGATGAAATCAAGGGACTGAACTCAAATCATACATTTGTACTGCAACCTATACATGTCTATTCAGAATAGGGTGTCCAGATCGCCCGGGGTTTTCCAGTCCTAACCGGGAAACCTAAGCTGATCTGGGCCAACCGGGGGGCAGCGGGGGGAAACTGGGGTGGTGGGTGGTCACACGGTGGTGGCAGCGAGCGGCGACAAGCGGCGACAGACCCGGTGGCGGGGGAGGAGCCCGGGAAGTGTCCGCCCCAGCAGGTAAGTGCCCCCCTCGCGCCTCGCGCTCCTTACCTGCTGGGGCGGCCGCTTCCCGGGCTCCTCCGCCGCCACCGCTGCCACCAGGTCCTCCACCACCACCAGGTCCTTCGTCGCCACTACCGGGCTCATGAGGCCAGAGGCCATGCGGAAGAGGCGGGAGAGGGCCGATTACATCACTTCCGGATCCAGCCCTCTCCCGTCTCTTCCGCATGGACTCTGGCCTCTGGCCGCTACCCCCACCCCACCCCCATGCATGGCTGCAGCCACCAGGGGCTGACAATGCAGTGGAAATGGGTGTTGCCCACCTGCGCACAAGGGCTTCTTCTCCGGCGCGCTCCCGCTCGCTCGCTCGCTCTGCCTCCTGGTGCCGCAGGATGAAGCGGTGACGGCTGCTCTTTGCAGTTCTCTGGGCTTCCCCCCTCCCCTGGCTCAGCCCACTCTAAACAGCCAGGGGGAGCCTCACACTGTGGGTGCCGCTCCTTCGCCGCTTGGGATTCCTAGGGAGGGGCGGGCGGGCAGTTCTTCCTCTCACACTCCAATACACCGCTATTCTCTCCCCAGATGGGCGACGCACTCTTTCCGAGACACGTTTCTCCCGCCAGCAGCCCTTGCTAGCGCCCAGAAGCCAGCAAAGTCCTGGCTCATCTATAGGCGATGCCTTCCTCTCTTTCCTCCTCCTCCCCCCCTCCCCACCTTCTCACTTTTTATCACATGCCCAAATCTCCAGGTGCCTCTGGCGCCGCTTGCTGCGCGTAGCCCTCTCGCCAGCCTGCCTCCTGCCTACACGCAGCCAGTCCGCCCACTCCGCCCACCTGCACCACAACCGGACTGAGGCACACAACACACACACACAGTACAGAGCGAGTCAGTCACCTGACTGCACTGCCTTCCCCCCCGCCCCCTTCCTTTTCCTTTCGTCCCCAACCATGCTCGCCTGAAACACTCGGGCCAGCCCACCTGTCTGCGCCCCCTCCCAACCACCCACCGACCCACCCAGCTCTTCCTGCCAGCTAGCCACCCACCCACACAGCCTCGCAGAGAGAGTAGCCGGCGGCAGAAACGCGCACAGCGGCACACTGAGACCCTTCCCCTTCCATGGCGTGCGCCACTAGGAACGCGCGCACGCGTCTGCACACTTTGGCAGATAAACTTCGACTGCCCCCACTGAGGAAGAGAGAGATGTGCGGGGGGGGGGGGGGAGAGGTAAAGGAAGTTGAGCTGTGCACTCTCACGTTGTCTGCCTCCTTTGCTGTGGTCTCAAATCTGTTGCACAGCAGAGGTAAACATCTATATGTATATATTGGTGATGAACAGAAGTATTGGGATTTTAAACTGTTTCTCCCAACCACAAATCATAACTTATTTACTTGAAAGTGCAATTTGAATTAGGGGTGTGCACAGACCCCCCGGATTGGATCGGGACCCGGATCGGGACCTCCAATTTTGTCACGGACCGGTTCGGACAAAATCGGAGGCCCCCCGGACCGGATCGAGTCCAATCCCGACCCAAAAATCGTAAATTTTTGGATCGGCCGCCATTTTTTTCCCCATAGACTTGCATTGCAATGCAAGTCTATGAGGAAAAATGGCGGCGGGTGGGTGAGGGGGGGCCTAACTCCCTCCCCCCCGGGGCCGTCCGCTGTGGACGGCCCCGGCAGGTAAGCCCCCTCCCCCGCGCTCCCTACCCCCCCTGGGGCCGTCCGCTTCCATCCGCTGGCGCCCGCGGGCGCCAGCGGATAGAAGCGGACGGCTCCGGGGGGGGTAAGCCCCCTTCCCCGCCACTGCTTACCTTCTCGGCCCATCCGCTCCCGTCCGGCGCCGGCGGCTACTACCAGCGGGCTCCGCGGCCTAATCTCGAGTAGCGCGCCGGGTGATGACATCACCCGGCGCGCCACCCTGGAGTAGGCCGCAGAGCCTGCTGGTAGTAGTCGCCGCCGCCAGACGGGAGCGGCCGGGCCGGCAAGGTAAGAGCCCCCTCCCCCCTCCACGCGCCCCCTCCTCCCCTCCACGCACCCCCTGCTTACCTTCTCGGCCCGTCCGCTCCCGTCCGGGGCCGGCGGCTACTACCAGCGGGCTCCGCGGCCTACTCTCGAGAAGCACGCCGGGTGATGACATCACCCGGCGCACCACCCTGGAGTAGGCCGCAGAGCCTGCTGGTAGTAGTCGCCGCCGCCGGACGGGAGCGGCCGGGCCGGCAAGGTAAGGGCCCCCTCCCCCCCTCCGCGCGCCCCCTCCTCCCCTCCACGCACCCTCTGCTTACCTTCTCGGCCCGTCCGCTCCCGTCCGGGGCCAGCGGCTACTACCAGCGGGCTCCGCGGCCTGCTCTAGAGTAGCGCGCCGGGTGATGACATCACCCGGCGCGCCACCCTGGAACAGGCCGCGGAGCCCGCTGGTAGTAGCTGCCGCCGCCGGACGGGAGCGGCCGGGCCGGGAAGGTAAGCGCCCCCCTCCTCCCCCCCTCCTCCCCCCCCGCTGTCCACTTTCATCGGCAGGCGCCCGCTGGCGCCCGCCAATGGAAGTGGCGGTGGGCGCCAGTGGGCGCCCGCCGATCCGCCGATCCGCCGAACCGGTTCGGAGCCTTTTTGGACCGGTTCGGATTGGATCGGCCGATCCAGCTGTCAGATCGGAAATCGGATAATTTATCCGATTTCCCACTGGACCGGACTCGGATCGTGGATCGGGTCCGATCCAGTGCACATCCCTAATTTGAATCCCTTCCAAAGAGCAGGGTGCCTTCAATAGTCCTCTTGGGCTGTAAACCTGTTCACACGTACCTGGGAGAAAGACCCATTGAACTCAATGGGACTTATGTGGATATGTATAGGCCGTGCGGAAGAGACGGGAGAGGGCCGATTACATCACTTCCGGATCCGGCCCTCTCCCGTCTCTTCTGCGCGACCTCTGGCCTTATGAGCCCGGCAGTGGTGGCGGAGGACCTGGCGGTGGTGGAGGAAGACCCGGTGGTGGCGGGGGACCTGGGGGGGGCGGCTGACCTGGCGGGGGCAGCAGCGGAGGACCAGGCGTGGGCGGCGGAGGAAGAGAACCCGGTAGGTCCAGGCTGGTGTTTTTTGGGGGGGTGGCTTGGTGGGGGGGTGTTGTGGGGGGTGGCGGGGGGGACCGGGATTTTGGTTTCCAAAATCTGGTCACCCTAATTCAGGAGCAAACTCCATTGGGTTCAATGGGATTTATTCCCAGTCCCAGGTAAGTGTGAATAGGGTTACAGTCTTAATGAACTAGGCTAGGATGACAAATGTGAGAAAAAGTTAAGGGGCAGTGGCTCGGAGCGTTGACTATAATGGCATGTCGTAATATATACATTGTCTCCAAATCTTCCATTCAGCAGAGTCTTAAGTGAAAACATTGCCCAGATCCATTCTACAGTGGATAAAATAATAATACAGGTGTGTGTGTGTGTGTGTGTGTGTGTTAAATCTTACATCATGACCACTACACCACCACCACCATTTTTTCATGGAAAACCTCCATTGACTCCAACTGGAATCAAGGCTGCACACCTGTACAAGAGAGTAGGAAAAGCTACCTGAACATTTAGTTTGGCTCTCTGATGCTGCATAAGTAAAGCTTAAGCTTCATTTGTGCATCTTAACACTGTGGGAAGCACTCTATCCTTCCCGTTTGTTAAAAGCAGGCAAAATTGAAGGCCATTGGTCTGATTTACAGTGAACTGCTCATTGACTTGCAGAAGTACTATAAAGTGCCATGCAACCCATTTGCTGGAAAGAAATCTGTGCAAGTGTTTTTAAGGCCTTTAACTATTGAAAAGATTCACATTGTCAGGAAGTAATTTATTCTGCAAACGATTACAATAAAAATTGCTAATACGATGCCCCCCTCCCCCATTCAAGCATGCGCTGAAGTATGAATGGATGGATGGGAATTACAGGAAATGCCATTTAAGAACCTGAGATAGTAACAATTTCAGAGACTGGGGCCAGATCCACACTAAGCAGGTTATAGCACTATGAAAATGGTATGAAAGCGGTTTATAAAAGGCAGGAGACACACCAAGCAGGATATAGCCCTATGCAAGCACTATATGGTATGTGTCATGGGCCCCAACAGTGGTCAGCACATATGTATTTTTCACATTGATGATGTAAGCCATCTTTGTTCTTTGGATGGGCAGGAAAGAGCATCAGTATAGCACAACAGTGCTTAACCTGAGGCCCAAATTCCATTCCAGAGAAGATCTCAGTGGCTATATTCCAATGGTGGGCAGGGCCAAAGGTAAAAGGGGCAGGGTCAAAAATACCAGCCTATTTTACCTGCCAGTAACTAAGCTTCAAGGGAGGCAGGTGGACTGCACAAGCCTTGGAAGCCACTGTATAATCAGTGGGAGAGGGTGTGAATGGGGCTTGGGGAAGAGCCATCACCATCTGGGGAAGCCCAGATGGCCAGATTTCTGCACCCTTGGTATAGATGGACCATCACTACTATCTCATGTCATAGGGACTGAAGATTACACCTATCTGATCCCTGCAACAAGCATTATGTAGATGTGCTGTCCTGTTCTCAGACTGGAGTGGGCATGGACATTGCCAGCTGAGATACCCATAATTTGTTCTTCATTGTACTGGGGAGGCACAAGCCATTGTTTACGTGACTCAAGTTTGACTCACCTACCTATTCCCTTAAATTAAATAGTTACTCTACTTATCCTATTGGTTTTTAAAGTATAGCTGTGGTATTTCAGGACATTCGATGATAATTACACTCAGTGCAACAACTCTTAGGATTAGGAACATCACTAAACAAATGAACTCAAACAACTCTGTTTCTCTGAATCCTGTTATCTGTGCCTATTGGGGAACATGTAGGAGAGATAATCCTGTAGAACAAATTACCTATTCCTTAAAAAAAAAAAAAAACCTGCATCTTACTCAGTCCATTAATTATAACCTCTGATGGTTGGCATGCCAGATAGTGTTTATTCTCTTGGAGACAAAATGAAGCTTGGTTCAGAGTGCCACTGACTTCTAATTGATAGGGAAATTCAATAATATTATGAAATTATGTAGAAATTGTCCATCAACAATTGGCGCATGGACTACAAAGCAGGCACACAGGTCATAATCTTTCTCACTATAGTGAGATGTATTGTATTTCTATTTAAATTGTAGTAATTATTTCTAAATTTGCACAAATACATATTAATTAGCCTGTACAAAATGTTATGCAGACTTTATGCAAACTAGTACCTTCTTTTGGCTATTATTATTATTATTATTATTATTATTATTATTATTTTGGGGATGCATTTCCTATCTTTTGGCAATGCGTATTTTTTCTCACTGATGGAGAAAATATATATAACTATGGATATCCATATATAACTATGGATGGGTTATATATTTATTAACTCTTCTTACCACCACCTACCACCAAATATAAGGTAAGAAGAATTTAAGAAAATAAGAATATAGAAATTGACATGCTGGGCCAGACCAAAAGTCCATTTATTTCAGCAAAGCAGCTATCTATCTATCGATCTTTCTATCGGCTACTTTTAGGATATTGTCCTTAAAATATAGTTCACATAAAAATAAAACACAATGAAACCAAACAGCAGCACAAGGATCATTTTGAATATAGGTCAATTAAAATATAACAAATAACATACCTAAAAAATAAAAATGCCAACCCATTCAGTGCCTCATTAATTTTAAAACTGCAAATAGAAAACACCTAATTCACAAAAGGGCAACACAAAATAGTTTTTAAAACCTGCTTGAACACTGACAGAGTTGAAGCTGTATGCACCTCAATGGCTATGGAATTCCAAAACCTGGGAGACACTACAAAAAGGGCCCTATCTCTCATGCTTGCTGAACCAATCTTACAGGCAAACTTATGAGCATGGCCTCTGAAGCAGATCTGAATGCCCAGGCCAATTTTTGTATGAATGTAGGCAGTCCTTCAGGTAACCTAGTCCCAAACCATGTAGGGCTTTATAGGTCAAAACCAGCCTTTTGAATTGAGCTGGAACTGTACAGACAACCAGTGGAACTAATATAGAATTCATGTCACATATCCAAGATGGCCAAAAGAGCTACCATAGTTGATGATATCGAAAAATCACAATGAGATCCAAGAGAACCAATATCTCCATAGATACGTTATCCACCAGGGTTACCAAGGCTGTCTGGATAAGGGTCTCTGGATGCTCACAGGCCGGTATGAAGATGGTGGACTTCCTGTCTTACCTATCCCCTACATGTAGCAATCCCACATATACTAACTCAGAGTAAGTCTGTTCCATGTTTTAATTACTGTGGGATGTACTGTGTATTAATTTAGTGGCAGTATATACATTAATTATGCAAGTTGTTGCTATTATATTATTATTATTATTATTATTATTATTAGGCTTGTTCTGAACATACTGTGCATCAATTTCATTGTATGACCCACATTTTAATGTTATGAGAAAGAATGAATCATTTCTCTATCTTGACTCTGTCTGAGCCATTCACGATTCTATGAACCAGATCATATTGTCCAAGTCCCCTTAGTTGTACTTTGCTTTTCCTAAACTAAACAGCCACAACTTCTTAAGTCTTTCTATGTAGTACTGATTATCCTTCTACTCCCTCATTGTTTGATTTGTCTTTTTCTGCACCATCTCTAGGTCTATGATGTCCTTCTTAAAAAAGGATGACCAGGACTGCTGAAAGTATCTAGAGACATGGGCACAGCATCATGGGATTATGATACTTGCTGCTCTATTTCCCTAATCATACTTTCTACTCATTAAACAAAAAACCTACGGTTTACAAAAACAACGTTAAGGCTCTACAGTTTTCAACAAAGCACCAAAAAGCAGGGAAATCGGGAGTTAAGGTTCACAAGCCTTAACTCCACATCCTCCCTAAGGAGGCAGAAAGTGCAAGTGAAATTCTTATTTCCTAGGGGTGGGAATCACAGACAGAGATAGAAAACATTTGGAGTACATGGCACTGGAATATGAATTACTTCCTCTCCACAAAAAGTGTAGTTGCGCTTTTATCTATGGCGCAGAGGCAGCTGAAGACTTGGGCAGGATCTACACTACTGCTTTATAATGGTTTTGACAACTGTTCGGGCCCAGGACACATTCCAAATACTGTTTTCAAGATGTTTTCAAGTGTTATATCCTGCTTGGTGTAGATCTGGCCTAAACCAGTGAATAGACTGCTTCCTTGCATCATTCCTGTATACCATGGTGTCCAGATCGCCCGGGGTTTCCCGGTCTAACCGGGAAACCTAGGCCGATCCGGGCCAACCGGAGGGTGGCGGGGGAAAACCGGGGTGGCGGGGGGTCACGCGGCGGTGGCAGTGAACGGCAGTAGACCCGGCGGTGGTGGCAGCGGAGGAGCCCGGGAAACGGCCATTTCAACCGGTGTCGCGCCTCACGCTCCTTACCTGTAGGGGCATCTGCTTCCCTCCTGAGCACGAGGCGTGAGGGGGGGCACTTACCTGCTGGGGCGGCCGCTTCCCGGGCTCCGCCGCTGCCACCGCCGCCGGGTCCGCCGCCGCTGGGTCCTCCACCGCCAGGTCCTCCACCACCGCCAGGTCCTTCACCGCCGCTGCTGGGCTCGTGAGGCCAGAGGCCGCGCGGAAGAGACGGGAGAGGGCTGGATCTGGAAGTGATATAATCGGCCCTCTCCCGTCTCTTCTGCACAGCCTCTGGCCTCCTTGGGGCTCGTCGCGATGGTGACGAGCCCCGAGGAGCCCGGACGCCCACGCGGAAGAGGCGGGGGAGCTCCACCTCTTCCGCGCGGGCATCTGGGCTCCTCAGGGCTCGTTGCCATTGCGACGAGCCCCAAGGAGGCCAGGGGCCACGCGGAAGAGGCGGGAGAGGGCCGATTGCATCACTTCCGGATCCGGCCCCGTGTGGAAGAGATGGGAGAGGTCTGGATCCGGAAGTGATGTAATCGGCCCTCTCCCGCCTCTTCCGTGCGGCCTCTGGCCTTACGAGCCCGGCAGCGGCGGCGAAGGACCTGGCAATGGTGGAGGATGACCTGGCGGCGGCGGGGGACCTGGGGGCGGCGGCTGACCCGGTGGGGGCGGCAGCAGAAGACCCGGTGCGGGCGGCGGAGGAAGAGAACCTGGTAGGTCCAGGCTGGTGTTTTTTGGGGGGGTGGCTTGGTGGCGGGGGTTGTTTGGGGGGTGGCGGGGAGGACCAGGATTTTGGTTTCCAAAATCTGGTCACCCTACTGTATACTGTGGAATATAAACTGTCTCAGCACTCAGCACAATTGTGAATATAGTAAGCAGAAATTCCCCTAATTGCAATAATTGGGGAAGGAGTGAAGGAAACATTGCCATGATCTTGGGAATTGCTACTATGGGTTGGATCCAGATTAGAGTCGACCTATTGAAATCAATGGGACTTAAGTTAGTCATGTCTAAGTTAAGCCCCATTGAGTTCAATAGGTCAACTCTAAATGTGACTAAACCTCCATCCAACCCTATATTTGTTAATTATCTAGTTCACTTCGGTGAACATAAAATGTGTATATCACTCCTGATAATTTTGTCCAATTCATTTCAGTGAAACTTATTCCATTCTAAATGCAAGTGCTACAATTTATGTAGCTTGTTGATGGGACAAACCAAAAGGAGGAGAGCACCCACTCAGGGCAAAAAAAGGAGAGAAGCAGGTTCTCAGAATGCTAAGATACTTTATTTCCAAGCCCAGAGTGTTTTGGCCTATGTTGTTTTTTTAATAACATAGGCCGAGATTGGTCAGAGATGTCTGCAGAAAACTCTTAGCAGGATGATAGTCTCCTATGATATTCACTGGTGACTGAGGACAGTTGTTGATGGGACAGCCCACTGGAAAAAACTCTTTGTTGTAGTTGTAAAATTTGGTGAATGTCTTCACTGTGTGTTCTGTCCCTGAGCATATCAGAAAAGCGTTTTTTGTTCTTTGAATCATAACTGACTCCAAAGGGAAGGAGGGCTTGAGGGATGCCAATAGCCTCTTACCTGCTGCATGAAATTAGTGTTGGGATTGGTCTCCAGAAAATATACTGCAGAGAAAACTGACACAACGGTCACTAAATATCCACATTTCAGCGTCTCTTGCAGGTCAATTAGGTGAGATGTTACTGAAGCAGAGTGTTCCATCTGCTATTTTTTAACATAAAATGTTGCCAAAACCAAGAACAAAAAAATAAACAAATGAAAAGTTACTCACACATGCGGATGCAAATCAGTGAGACAAGCAGCTATTAACACCTGACAGACTTTTAAAAGTTAGCCTTTCTTTTTTATCCTTGATCCTTAAAAAGAATTTGGGGATAGTAGTGGAAGGAAGATATTCTATATACCCTGCAGAGAATCTGTATTTTCAAATCAATAAATCATAATAATTGGTTTGGTCAACCCCCCCAGACGTCAGTCCAAACTCAAAATTATTCTGCACTAGCACTTGCCTGTGGTTCAGAAACCCACAATTAGCAGTGAGCGTATCTATTTGGAAATAGGTTGGCTCTGAAAGGACTTTACAACCATCATATTGCACTATGATTGATACATACACCTACGCATAGCTTTGACATGGGGGAGCCTGAATCCTTGCCAAATGCAGACAGCAAATTGTTCTGTGGTGGTTGTTGGGATGAAACTCACAAAGCTGTTTTCCCTTTAAGGGACCAAGAGATACTGGGAGTTAGCAGGGTGGAATTTAAACTAGCCTTTAAGCCATTGAAAATTGCCAGGCTATAGAATGGATCTGATCAGATTACCTGCCGTAAATAATGACTCCTCCTGAGTTTCTAAAAGAGGAATGATTTATGCTTTCCTATGTTAGAGGAAACATTGCCTGTGTCTTTTCTTTCTTTCTTTCTTTCTTTTTAAAAAAATCCAGTTTACTCAGACTGAAATCCCAATGTAGATATGCTTACTTGGCTATAAAACTGATTGCATTTTGTTGAAGTTAAATGTACACACACACACACACACACACACACACCCTTTTATCCCAGGGTCATTTTTTGGTTGTCCCTATGCATCCAGCAGAGGCACAAACATGGAGTGTTATTGGAATTTCCCATGAATTTTTCATGAAAAGCATATACACTGGATATTGTGTAACTTCTGCTCCGTTATCTTCCATAAGAGTCATAGGATGGACCTACACAATACAGACAAACCTAAAAGAATCATTCTAAGAACCTTACTATGAAAAAAAATGTCAGATGAATTTGGTCAAAATCATAATTATGCACCATTGACTCTTGTCAGTGAAGATTCCATGATAGGGAATCTAGTGTAAATCTGGTTTAACTATACATGTTGACTTCCTTGTGGTATGAATTGTGGCTATATATAATCATATATATACCTATGCATGTTTGTCTAGGATTTTTATTGAACTGAGTAGAATGTATTTCTAAATAAAACTCTATAGGCTGGGGGTTGGATCCAGAATCTGCCTTCCATGAGAGCAAGAGACCTTCTGCGAAAGAAAGGGCTCCACTTGTGGAAGGTCCTTCCACCCAAATTTTGGGGATTCCTCCCCCCAAAAGCATCCCCATTCAGCTCTTAAAACGGGCACAGATCTCCTGGCTCTTTGTGTAGCGATTTCAGGGGCTGTGGGGGGCTGCTGTGGGGGAAGGAGAGGGTGGGGAAGTCCACTTCCACCAGCATAGTTGATCCCACATAAATCTGGATCTAATATGGTCTGTATGTGTCCCTTTGTTTGGAATTCTTATTGGTTTATTTCCTTTTTAAAAAAACTTCTTAAAATCCAACTTGGATCCATAAAGTGGCTTATTAAAAAACTCCCCAAATAAATAAATCAAACCATCATTAAAATAGATGGAAAACAAACAATGAAACCAAAGAATGAAACACAAAATCCATAGCGCAGTTGATCCCCTAAGTCCTCTGAAATAAAACTGATTTGACCCCATATCTAAACAAAGTGACTGAAGTAGGAGCTCTGCAAGTAGCTCCCGGGGGGGGGGGGGGGTGATTCAGACTAACATAGGGATGGAGGTTAGATCTGTTCCCAGCACCATGGTCCCAATCTGAATTTCATCCTCCTCCCTCAATGTATTTCCTCTTTGGAAGACCCATCCGGCACAACACACACACACATGCACACACTCAAGAGATCAAAACACGAATCTCCTGCTATCACATCCAATTTGGCCCTTGGAAAAGATACAATTGATTTTTTACACTTGCTTTCAATCAGGAAGGGCAGAACAGATCCTTTGCTGTCCAGGTCTGAAACACCGCTAAAGAGGCATGAAATGTTAGCTTTGCAGAAGATGAAATAGTACACATTCAAAATATAATTTCCTTTGTGTCTCCTTAGCTCTAACATAAAAAATAAAGATAAGAATCACAGACTGTCAGGATATACCATACATTTTCTGCCTTCATTTCGGATCAAAACCACACATGCACACACCCTAGTAAAGACAACACTAAGCATCCAACTCTGAGGTCATTGCTCTGAAATTTGTTGTAGTGACAGCTCTAATATTGTGCTAAGGAAATAGTGAGGATGGGTGGTAAATGCACAATTACAGACACTGTTGGGGAACTGGCTGATCCCCATTTTACTGGGGTGGGGGACAGAGCTTATTATACAGGTCTAGAAGGAAAGGCATACATTGTGGCTGATGAGATAGAAGAACATGACATTTTATGATTGATTTTTGAAGTAACAGTTCCCTGCCCCAATTAAGCTGAAAATCAGCCGTAATATTAAATTTGTTTTATTCAGAAACCTTTCATTTAATTGCTCTCAAACCTCACAACCTGCCTCTCTTGTTCCCCTGTGTTAGGTGGCATTTACTCAGTAGCTTTCATAAACCTTTAGTGTTCTTGATCTGAAACTTGGCTTGGTGGAATCTGGATTGGGCTCCAGGTGTGTGTGCACACGGGGCTTTAACCTTTTCCTCCCTATTGTGGTCCCAGTCCAGATTGAGACCCCTGAAAGTTTATTCCATTAGATCCAACAGCTCCATGCTGATGTTGGTTTTCTTGGGTAATCATTTTTTCAATGGCATGAATTACCCATTACTGGAAAACAACACCCTGACACTACATGTGTATTAGATTAATGAACCTTGTGTGTCTACTTAGCAGGCAAAAGGCAAAGTCATTTACTCTGACGAATAATTTGGAAACAGCTCTGACCCATGAAATTATCCATTCAACTAACATTCCATCCTCACTATTTTGCCACAATATTTTGTTTGCCATTTAATTTTCATTAAATTGAGTGTAACGTTTTGCTGTTATACACACACAGAGACACACACACTTCATTAGAACCAAAGAATGAGAGAAGTCTTTGTTTACTTGTTTAGTTAGGGTGGTAATTATTGCCCCTATGCCCCAAGAATGAAGTCGTGAGACATTAAATGGGGTGAACTAGGGTCCACCATTTTACTAATTTACATGTCTAATCTGTAGCATTCTTAATTAGTTAAAGCAAAGTTTCCCAAAACTCTATTATTATTATTATTATTATTATTATTATTATTATTACTATTATTATTGCCATCAATACACATAGCACTGTACAGAACACTTGCTATCCAGGTAAGGGCTACGAAGTGCATTCCCACTAGTCACCTTGGATGAACAGACCTACCTTGGTCCATGAAAGAATTAGAAACTGGGAACTTGGAGCCAAGACCACAGAGCAACAAGAATCAGAGGACAAACCAGAAGGCAGGACATGAGAACAAGCCAGGGGTCAAGCCTGAAGAGCAAGACAAATACAAAAAGCACCAGAACTCTGGGCAGAGCTTGTTGCTGGAGCAGAGTTCCCCTGAGAGAGGAAGCTCTCTTATACTCTTTCCTGCCCAGGATGAGCTACTGACAAAGCCAATCCAGAAAGTTTTTCACTGAGTAGCTGATACAACTCATCATGTGGGGCATTGGTCAGCAGTTCCTGACCCCCTGGCTCCAAGCCAGGGTGCTGTAACCGGTGCTATAACCAGTCTTTACTTTGCACTGCTCTCACACATCTTTAAGGTGTGCAGAGGAGGACACATCCTCCTCATCCTCAGGAGCTCCTTCGTTGGTAAGCCTTAACAGTCAGTGAAACTGTCAGAGCTGGAAAGACACACTATTTTAAATAATCATCCTTTCATAGCTTTGGTAGTTCAAACTGCTTACAACTGGCTACTATGTATCTGCATGTTTTTAACATATGGGGGCACAACCTTTTCAGTCCTGAGGGAGATGTATGATGCTGCCTCAGGGTTGGGGGCTGCAGGCATGCACACACATACAGACATGCATCCACCCAGCCTTCCCTCTCTCAGTGATCCTGATACAGATTGCTCTGTCTTCACTGGTAGTGTTGACTCTCCATCTTTTCCCCCAGAGAAGAAAGAAGCCTCACATGTGCATGCAAACTCCTGGATAGTGCTTGTGTCTCAGCTGAATCTAATTCATAAGATAAAATGCCACATGTTCCTTGGAAAAGGCATGTGGTGGGGGGCATAGCTCAGAAGCAGAGCACTTGCTGTGCCTGCAGAAGGTCCCGGGTTTGATCCCTGGCATCTCCAAATAAAGCAGGAAAAACTCCTGCCTGAGGGCTTTATCACACCTACTATTCCCCCCCCCCCCAGGGTTGCTTCTGCGGGTTCCCCTCCGTTTCCTATGCAAGTCTAGCGTTTTGAATCACACATGGTCGGCATTGCTGCGATACCTCAGCTTGGCCTGTTGAACTTTGCCTGTTTCGGACTTTGCCCATTCAAGGATAAAATGAAACAGGAACTAAATACTGCAACCTTGGGGCGGGAGAGCAGCTGGATGGGGACGATGTCATGCGAGTCCAGCGCTGAAGAAGTGGAGCAAACTCACGGCAGGTGTGCTTAAAACCGCCCATATGATAACAACCTATAACTCTGGAGAATCAATATTGGGCTACATGGACCAAAGTGCTGGCTCAGTATTCCTCGGTTCTTCTCTCTCTGTGTTGGGGGGGGGGGTGGCGTGGGGTGGAGAGAATGCAACACTACTGGCACTTCTTTCTAGGAAAATAGGAGTATATAACATGGATGGGGAAA
This sequence comes from Anniella stebbinsi, assembly GCA_029215795.1. Taxonomy (NCBI): domain Eukaryota; kingdom Metazoa; phylum Chordata; class Lepidosauria; order Squamata; family Anniellidae; genus Anniella; species Anniella stebbinsi. The sequence continues at coordinate 189,758,457 of JARDYH010000002.1, forward strand.
TCCCCTACACAATTAGAACCAACAATGCTTTTCATTTCGGTGGTGCAGTGCAGTCAAACCACAGCAGAGCCCCCTGGTGGGAAATGTTCTCCATTTGTTTCAGAAACTGATTATCCCAAGGGACTCTCTACTATTGACTTTTATTTTACTATTGGCTTTTATTTTTTCAGAACCTGAGGTTATGCATACCTCTAAAAGTGTAGCTGTAGATGGAACACTTTGAAGGTAAGCTGGAAATGCTCTGCACATTTGTTCCACACACTTTTTATGAATGTTTGAACAGCAAATAATCATGCTTAGACCAAACATAAAAATAGACTCTCCACCTTGAAGCAATGTAGGGAAAGGAAATCACATCATATATGGGTCATCATCCAAAGAGTTTTGGGCTGCAAGCCTAAACCCATTTACCTATAAATGAGCCCCATCAAACTCAGTTGGACTTACCTCCAGGTAGACACATATAGGACCATCCTATTAAGCATGTGTAATTGTTTCCATGGATGCATGGAAATGTTCCAACTTGTTCCATATTGATGCTGCCCCAAAGTCCTTCAGATCCTTGGCACAGATTGTCAGCTGGTGTAGGTAGTGCTGTGTTCAAAAGGAGGCAGATGTGTGCCTTGCTGTGTGCAGCATGGAAGTCTGTCTGGCCAGTTGATTATGCACAAATTATAGATGTTCAATTATCTTGCAAACTTCTGTGGGATCTAATAACCTGTGCATAAAGCAGGATTTTCTCCATCAATCCAGCCAGGGGGCTGTCTTCATGGCATGGGTTGGCACCGCCTCCCTCTGAAGCCCTGCATTTACCTTTTGTGTAAGGGTGTGTATCCCCCTCCCCCTAGGGTGACTAAATAATTGGGGGAAGCCCTCTATTGGCTCCATTTTCTTTTTCTTTTTTCCCCTACGGGAGGCCCGGTGTGAATTTTGCAGGGAAAGTGGGTGGGTATACATGCACGTATATGTTTTTTGTACCAGGCTCCCGTTGGTGGACCTTGGGGTTCTAGTAAAAAATAAATACAACCTGCAACCCTGAAGTCTGCCCAGCCTGGCATTACAGTGCCAGTTCCAAACTGGGCAGGCTTCAGGCTTTCAGGTTCTACTCAATTTTTTATCTTGTTATAAAACTGTACTACCTATTATGGAGTGGATAGGCTTGTGGCAGCACAAATGCTCCCTTGCTGGACAATCTGCCTGACATTCCCAGTGCTGGCCCTGTTGGCCCTCCTCCTCCTCCTCCCCCTCCCCCTCCCCCTCCTCCTCCTCCTCCTCCTCCTCCATTCCCTGCTGCTTCCTTCCATGATTGTTCTGCACAGTCGCTTTGTCTGTTGACATTTTATGTGTTTCCACCAGCTATTTACTTGTCCATTTTACATAGTAGCATACTCACGAGGGACGCTGTCATTTGGACAAAAGGCATTTCCTTCATATATACTTTTGCAATGGCCAAGAAAGAAAGGCTATTCTGGGGCAAGTGAAGTAGTCTTGGTGGGTCTCATAACAAAAATGAACTGGGCAGCCTGTGTGACTGCATTCCTGTTATAAATTAGGAAGGGAAGATAGACACTCGCCATACTACTCCTTGTGCTTTACCAGACAATTGTCACTTAAAGAGGGGAGGGACTCCTTGGTGGCCTTTCATCACACTGCAAAGCCTGTATTTTAAATTCTTTTTTTACAAAAGTACATATACACATACTTACTTTTTGGCTCTTGAAATTGGCAATGCTGAACACACCTGCCTGCCGTCTTGCTTCCTGGTACAAATCACATAACAGTCTAACTTGCTTTGCGGAGTAAAATACTTTTATCTTTTCTGTGCACAACAGATCGGAATTCATAGGTCACAAAGCCCGAAGCAACTCCAAAATTGAGTGCATTCCTTCGGTTAACAACGCCAGGCACAACTTTATTGACATGACAAAGGACGAGCGAGTACAAATGCTTTCAAAACCCAGGAGAGGGGCTACTGTGCTGAGCGATTCAGCCATAACTTTCCTCTCACTGGGGGGGAAAAGCAGCTCGGGGGAGTGATTTTCCCCCCCAGTTGGAAACATGCCAGGGTTCTGCTACCCAATTCAGCATCTGATGCTGCATTTTCTAAACACACACACACACACACACACATATATATATCTATATCTATATCTATATATATATATATCATGTGCAGTTCAAGTAGTTCCGGTGCTACAGAATTGCCAGTGATGTTTTTCATGGTTTGAGTGGAAAGAAGAGGGTAGGATATATAACAGGCAAATGGTTTAAGTCATGGGATCTTTGGGAGGTAGGCTGAGAATTTCTGTATCAAGAAGAGGTGGATTGCCGGCTGCACAGATGGTGCCCAGCAATGACAGGTAAGCCAGGCATGTAGAGCCAAATTATGATGCCTAATGTATCATGGCTTTAGACTTTCATGCATTACCAATCCCCTGTTTAGAGATAGAGGTATAATTTGACACCTGTGAATATCAGTTTGATTGGAGTTAGATGCAAACTATGAATTACCTTATGCTCGATCGGGTCTCAGCCAGGTGTCAGTAGCCCCCCAAGCCTTGTTTATGATTATAAACTTCATTCAGAGACCTTCTCGATGAAATCTAGTGGATATAAGAAAAGGGTGTTGTTGTTTGTTGTTGTTTGTTGTTGTTTTTATATGTTCTTCTAATTCCCCCCCCCAATACTGACAGCCAAACCCAACCTGATGTTAAACATATTTGAGAAGGGAGGGGTCCTAGCTCAGTGGTAGAGCACTGACTTTGCGTACAGAAGGTCCCAGGTTCAATCCCTGGTATCTCCCTGCAAGGCAGGGAAACGTTCCTGCTTGAGCAGCTGCCAGTTAGAGTTGCCAATACAGAGATAGATGGAATGCCCGACTCAATATAAGATTGGTCCTTGGGTGCTTGGTTTTTGATTTCGATGTAGGAGCTGCAGGGAGCTGGTGATTTCAAATGGGACCGTGGTGTTTGATTTTAGGAGGCAGGATGAAACAGATGGTACTGCAGTGTGTGGGGAGAGGGATTAAACTAGAACTGTGCTGAAAATTTCTCCCACATTTCCCCCCCGACCGTTCTCATTAAATTTGATAAGAAAGAAATTGCTTCTGAAAAGAAATTCAAAGAAGAAAATTTAGGAGAGATTCTCATGAGTTGGATTTGGAATTCTTGTGCTTACCTTACTGCTGAGGTGACTGAGAAGAGTGTCCTGCCTTTCACTGTGCAATAATCTCTCTAGCAACTTGAAGCCTCCTCAGCTTCCCAGACTTCAATGAAAGCCCAGGGGAAGACAACAGTAGGGAATTCCTCCCATAAGGCTCTTTTTCAGATCAGGAAGTGCAGGCAGCCTGGGAGGCTCCTGAAGAATAGAGAGCTGTGTAATCGGAGGAAGAAACATACACAACACTCTCAACCACCTCACAGTGATTAAGTGAGCTCAAAAGCACAACCAAGAAAATTTGAGAGAAATTATAAAATGCCCTGAGAATGAGACAAAAAAGGGAGGCCTCTTTCATGGAAGAAGAAAGCTTTCAGGCTATTGGAGGACAGGTTTGAGCACAGCAGTTACTCCCCATCTTCCCTGGAGGTGGGCAGAATACTACCCCCTCACTCCTCCTATAGCGCTGTGTATCCACAATCACCCCACAGGAATTTAACATTTGGAAGACCCTCAGGAAAGTGCTGAACCCTGAAGAATGATAATTAGAGCTGAACCAAAATTTCTGCAAAGAAAGTTCAGAGATTTTTCTTTTCTTACCACCCAGTTGCCCCAAGAAATCAAAGGCAACTTTTATTTTTGACAATTACGGTTCTTCTACATCATTTTGTTTCCCTCTCCCCCATTCCCTATGAACCAGAATTTATTTTATTTTTTGCCCCAAAATGATACTAGGTATGAGGCATAGTGGAATATGCAAAATGGGTGGTGACTGCCAACACAGTTGCTGCTTATGCTACTTCTAGCAACAGTGCAAACAGAGAGAGAGAGAGAGAGAGAGAGAGAGAGAGAGAGAGAGGAAGCGCTACAAGCCGTGTCAATGGTGAGCCTGATCTATTAGACTCCATTGGAGAATTTCTCCCCTCCACCCGGAGTAATTTGGGAAATTATTCCCCATTTTCTCTACCCACAAATAGGCTGGAGAATTTTGAGATGCCATTTGCACACAGCTTTGGATTTTAACGCTTTGCTCCAATGTGATCTTGTTTTAGACTGGGTCCCCTCACAGCTGCTATTTGCCCCCAGAGAAAAGCTGTTTTTGGCAGTAAGGTCAGGTTTTCCACTGGGGCAAATAGTGGCCATGTAAGGGGCTATCTACATTATAGCTTTAAAACATTTTAAAAGGGTTACGAAGACTCTTTGGGGCACACGACGCACATACTGAACCATTGTATATGAGTTGCTTTTACCTTCATGTCTAACAGATTCAAAATGTATTTTAGCTTAGAAAACCTGTTGTTTGTAAAAGAATGTGTCCTAGCTTACCGTTCTGTAGTTGCAGAGATCAGTTGTTGATTATCCAATAGCTGACGTGGAGGCAGAGGTACTGTTTCAGGCGAAATAATTCTTCGTTTAGCCTTAACTGCCCATGAGTTTTGCTGGGTTCTTGGCTCTGCTCTCCAACTGTTTCCAATTGCATTTTTGAAGTTAAGCTGTGCTTTCACTTTAAGAGCTGAATTGGCAGCTACGGAAAGGAGGAAATGCTTTACAGGAAGTGGGTGGGTTTAAAACAGTATCCAGAACAAATGAGGCAAGAACAGAATACTAGGTGTGACCTCGGGAACCGCTAGAAGGACTGCAAAAAGTTAGTTCTTTACCATTTTTGGACAGTAGTGTGTCCTAGCACGTAACACAATGGTGTAATTTACACCCTTTGTAAATTTTTGTTTTGAAACATTCCAAGCAACAGTGTAGATCCCTTCTCAATCTCATCCAGATTTTATTTACTGATTTTTAGTTTATTTTTAAAATTCACAAGCCATCCTTCATCCACGAGCGATCCCACAGCAGTAAATATAGTATTATATTTTTAAAAAGCCACACACAAATGGCATATAACAATAATAAAATGATAAAAAAAGATGCAAAGACACTATTCAAACAAATAAATTAATTCATTAAAAACATTTACAATTTAAAATGCCTGGGCAAAAGGGGATGTTTTGATTTGGCACCGAAAAGAAAGCAAGGTCAGTGCCAATCACATCTCATTCAGGAAGGCTTTCCAAAGTTGGGGAGCCATCACGGACTTTGATCAGGAGCCATTGAGCTCCTTCGGATGGCGGGAAATCATGTTCCCTTACCATTGGCTCTGAAGTGCCATCTCCTCCGCTTCTGCAAAGAAGTGCAATTACATGGAGGAAGAGACCATGAAGAGAAGCCACCATGTGGCCCATTCAGTTTAGTGGGACACAGCCCTCTAGTGGGCATTTTATAGTGAAACCTCTCCTGCACATGGCAGGAAATCTCGGCAAATAACATTATAACTCAGAAGAGTCATGTTGAATAAAGATTATTTTTTAACCAAAAAAAAAAAGTGGAAGGAGTACAGGAGGAACACATCATCATCAAAATGACCCACGAAGATCCATGAGTGGCAGTCATGAGGGTGCCTTAAAACGCTCGTCTGAAGAAGTTCATTGAGATTGGGGCCGTGGCAGGGACAAAAGGTTAACTCTCCTATGCCCCCACCCCCCACTGCCACCCTAATCCAGATCATCCCACCCTGCAGGTTCCAGTAAAAATGTGGTTAGTCTTACAGGCACTGCCTTTCCCATCTAGCATTTTACGAATGGCAATCAATTGCACTTTAATCCTCCCACTTAAAATCAATGGGAAAGTTTACAGCAATGTAGATTTTTAGTGCTGCACACAGTTTGCCTCATTGCCTCTTTAAAGGCACCTGTGCCTCGGGGCATAATTATGCATTTCCCTAAGATTTCATGCCGTTTTTTGTTCATCAAGAGGAGACACATTTAAGCAATGGTGTCTGTGCCACCCAAACGATCCCACGTTCATTATCGTCAGCACCACTTTGGTAGCAAGAAGGTGCAGAGCATGCTGAGCGAGGCAATTTTCAAACAGGTGAGAAAGGTGGGTGGCTGTGCCTGCAAGAGCAAACTTGAACCACAAATTGCTGCAGGCACTAGGAGGGATTGTGGGAGGCTGCGACATTAGAAAGTTCAAAGTGGTGGTGTTCCTCGCCAGCTGGCAATGGGAAGGTGATAAAAGTGAGGTTTGGGAGGGAGTACTTCTGAAACGTCTTCTTCATCATTTGTATTTAACCTGGAAATGGGTTGAAAGTAGGGCCTCTCAAAGAACATAAGAATAACCATGCTGGATCAGACCAAGGGTCCATCTAGTCCAGCACTCTGTTCACACAGTGGCCAGCCAGCTGTCAACCAGGGATCCACAAGCAGGACATGGTGCAACAGCACCTTCACACCCATGTTCCCCAGCAACTAGTGTATATAGGCTTACTGCCTCTGATACTGGAGATAGCCCATAGCCATCGGGACTGGAAGCCATTGATAGCCTTCTCTTCCAGGAATTTATCCAACACCCCTTTAAAGCCATCCAAACTGGTGGCCTTCACTACATCTTGTGGTAGTGAATTCCATAGTTTAACTATGCACTGTGTGAAGAAGGATTGCCTTTTATCTGTCCTCAATCTCCCACCAATCAGATTCCCTGGGTTCTAGTATTATGGGAAAGGGAGAAAAATGTCTCTCTATCCACTTCTCCACAACATGCTTAATTTTGTACACCTCTATCGCATCTCCCCTTAGCCTCCTTTTTTTCCAAGCTAAGCAATCCCAAATGTTGTAACCTTCCCTCATTTGGGAGATGCTCCAGCCCCTTGATAATTTTAGTTGCTCTTTCCTGCACTTTTTCCAACTCTATATCCTTTTTTAGGTGTGGTGACCAGAATTGTACACAGTATTCCAAGTGTGGTTGCACCATAGATTTGTATAAAAGCAGTATGATACTGGCAGTTTTATTCTCAATTCCTCTTCTTATGCACTGAGTGGGTTGCCTGCCAATTCCTTCAGCCTAAGGATAGGGCAAAGTCACAGCTCCAGCTCTGAAAAAGGTTGGTACTTAATGAGAAGTGTCCTGGAGAATCCTCCTGTTTCCCACAGTGATGAACCAGATGCCTCCATTTTGCTCACACTCAGGCCTCTTCCGCAAACATGGTGACCCTCTCTCCTTCTGTTGCTCTATGGACATAAAAATCCATATGGAAAAAGGGGGAAGTTGTGCTACTGCAAATGATGAGATCAACCCCCCCCCCCCGAGAAACTGCTGGAGAATTTTTCTTTCCTGGGAGAAATTTGAAGAAATGCCCCCGCCAGCCCCCAGTTACTCTGACACAAATAGGGTGGAGTATTTTAAGATGTCCTTTGCACACAATCCAGTATCCATCCTAAAAACACAAAAATGCCCCATTTCAGCAACAATTGCATTCTGTTCCAATAAGGAAAACACAAGGTAACTTTGGCCATAATGCTCCATAGTTCTGGCCAATCATTCAAAAAGCATGTATGGGTTACTGCCTATTTTCCCTCTCAGACATCACACCATAGTGAGCCTATCTACACACGCAGGATACAACACTTTGAAAACATTTTGAAAACTGTATATGGAGTGTGTCCTGGGCCCCAACAGTTCTCAAAACTATTATAAACCGTTTAAACCATTCTAGACTGTTTTAAAGCAGTAGTGTAGATAGGCTCAGTGTCTCTAATGGATTGAAGGATTCCTATTTAAGTGAAGCTCAATCAAGCCTGTCACAGCAGAATGTCTTAGGCATTACTTTCTGATGCTGATGTGAAAAGGAAGTATATTGCATTGTAATTCAGATCAGCTTCCATTGCTGTATCTTCAATTAATTGAATTTTAATTATTCTGTCAATTTTCATGTTGAAGTAGAAAGCCCATTCTTTCAAATTTGTTCTTGGTTGTTGTACTCATTTTAGCGTGTACCTGATATACCAGAAGACAAGATACATAAGAAAGGAAACAATTACAGGGCTGATAGCTTCCTACTTCCCTTATGGTGTTTACTGTAAAGTATATGGGAGTTTTGCTGTCAATGCAGTCTGCTGAAGTGTGAATTGAGTAGACAATGCTAGCTTGAACTCAAGGTAGTAAACTCAGCAAGATCCACAGGCAACCTTCAGGTGTTTTTGTACTACTACTCCCATCAGTCCCAGTCAACATGACCAGTGGTCAGGGATGATGGGAGATGTCCAAAATATTTGGAGGTTGCCTACTCCTCCTCTAGATTCTACTACTCTACTAATCTACTCTATTACTCTAGATTCCAAGTCTAGATTCCAGACCCCCTCTGGGCACTTTATTGTTTGCAAAAACACAAAAACAAAAATAAAACCAAACACCTATAAACACCTGAATCCAAATAAATGTGATGAATTAAGCAAATGCTTAATAATATCAGATATAAAATCACAGAACAAGAATAATAAAATAGCACAAAATAAAATAACACAAAGTGAAATCAGAAAAAGAGATAAGAATCCCTGCCCTCCTCCCCAGTGAGAAAATTCTTCAAAATTCACCCGCTCCCTGCAAAAAAAAAAAAAAAAAAGCAGAACTCCCCCACCGAGGCGCTTTTGCGGGGGGGGGGGAAGTAGGGGGCACAGTTCAGCACAGCACTAGCTGAGCTATACTAACAACGTGTAAATTAGCATTCAGAAATTTGCATAGGTGGACATTTGGCAACCTGGAAGGAGAAACAAGAGGCATTTTCTATCAGTTCTTTACCAGTTTCTTCTTAGCATGCTGCAGTTCGCTGAAGTTAACGGACTTTCTTATGACTTTGCATATTGACGACCTATGTAATCCCCAGATTGGTCAAATCTGCCCACATTTCTAAAATAAAAAATAAAAAATTGATTGTCTCCCAGTAGGGATGGATTATTCACTTTCCACCTTGTTCCATTAATTGTACCTTGTTGCACCACCACAAAAACATTTGAATATATGGATTACTTTTTGGCAATGTAAATTGCATGCACAGGTGGGGGAATCTGGATTGAGGTAAAGGGTTAAACCCTCCTAACACCTGCACCCCATGCTAGTTTCCCCATCAAGATTTAACTCCCTGAACTTACTTCTGAGTAAATAAAAAAGGCTCTTTCTGTAGCTGTACTGAGGCATTTACAAAAGCTACAGAGTTCCTTACAAACCCTCTAAAAAGAAATTGCATATTGTCCTCTGTTCTTAATGGCAAGCCAGCCACAGTTTTCATAATAAACTTACCCCATAGGCAACCAATGATAAAAAAAATGCCTCCCTTTATCTCTAGTGGGAAAGCAATTACTTTTTCTTACATTACAACTCCCAAGGTATTCTCCATTAAGGCTTATGCCATTGGATTCAAGTTGATCCCTTAGCGCAAACAGAAGAATCCATTTAGCAGGCAATAATGCGTTTCGGCTTTTAATACTCCACTGGCTGAAGGTACTCTAATGAATCTCTCACAAGCTTCACGACGAGCCCATGAACCTGCTAATCAATGGTTCAGAGAAATGTGGTGGGCAGGCCAGGGGAAGGGAAGGGAAGGAGATGGAAGGTCAAGTACAGTGTTATCATGGTACCACAGTCAATTTTATTCCTGGTAATGCAGCATTTCTTCAGTTTTCCTTTATTTCCACCTTCAACTTGCAGTTGCCTTTGTGTGAACCAAGAAATACTGTTTGTTTCCTACAGTTAACATTAAATATTTGTAGTTCTATTTTTTTAGGCTTGTAGTTCAAGATTAGAAGTAAATTCATGGGCATTCTAACATCGCCTTCCCCCTTTGTTTGCTCTTGTTTTTAATTTGGTCCCATAATGCCTTTATCTCATTTTGTGGGGCAGAGACAACCCTAACAGGTCATACCCAATGTTATTCTAGTGAAAAAATTACAAGATTTGGCACTGATCTGCTATGAGGTGCACAACTACTAGCAGAACACCAAGCCTTGTGCAACAATTTGCAGAACAGCTTGCACAAGCGGAATCAAAATATTGCATTTGTTACTTGTCCGAGAATAACAATGGGGGTTCAATTAGCGATCGAAGGGTTGTGCTTGTAAAATGACAGCATTGGATACTACCCAAATGTCTGCTCCAGAGATCCCTATGTGCAGCCACTTCCTTTGTGCACGCTACAGCATGCAAGGAATGTTGTCTGCAAACCCACTCAACAACCATCAGGATCTGCATTGTCAGCTTTAACATTTACAGCCACCTGTTGGGAGGTTGAGAAAAGAGACCTGACTCCATTCCTCATAGTCTCCAAACAGTTGATCAGATGTTGCTTCATGCTGAATGTGCAATACTATTCCAGCAATAAGCAGCATGCTAGATCAGGGTAAATTCCAGCCGCTAGAAGTCATAATAGATGAGGACAAACAAATGTGCTTTGAGTCTATGCTAGTCGGTGCTGTGCGTTTCACTTCAGTGCTTGAGAATATTGCGTGTATACACATGATGCTTTGAAATGAAGCTGTCTGTTTTCATCTTAAATTCCGTCCTTGATTCAAAGCTCCAGCATGCATACAAAAGCTCCTGGATTGAAGCCAGTGTTGCATTACCAGGATGAGTACAGCAAGCTGCAAAACACTTAGCATTTTTAAGACTGACCGTGAGACTGCTGCAAATAATGAGAATTCAGTATGTTCAGTATGTTGGTGTTTTGTTTTTGTTTTTTTAAAAAGTAGAAACCAGACTCTCTCTTAACACATCTTCTCAGACACACAGGAGGAAGGCAAAGCTAGGTTACTTCACCAAAACTTCTATGGGATTAGAGTGAAATCCCCTATAGCTTCATAATAAATCTCACAGTTTAATGTTTGGAGCAGATTTTAACTTATGCTGATCACAGCTGCTGCTTGATTTTTATAGGTGTTTGGGGGTTTGGGGGTTTGAGGACACAGTATTTTGGTTTTTTTTTAAACAAAACATAACAAAAAAAACTTCCAAAGCTGTGCATATTTAAAAAAAGTTGCAAAAGATAGTAATATGTCTGACTTGTAACAGTAACCAGTGTCTCTAAAAATTAGACTGTGATCAGCATAAGTTAAAATCTGCTTCAAACATTAAATAGTACCATAGTAAAGTATAGTATGGTAGTGTAGTATTGTATCATAGGCATGCGCATGGGGCGTGCTGGGTGTACCCAGGCACACCCTATAGTCTCAAGCAATAAGCATTGAGTGGAGGGTGTCATTGAGTAGGGATCCAGAGAGGGATCCAAATGTGGCAGGAACAGTCCTCTGGCTGCCCCCTGGTTGCTCTGCCACTGTGCTGAAAAACACTCCGAGAGAGTGCCAATGCTCCCAGCAGCAAGAGCAAAAGGGAATCGCTCTGCTGGGAGCCTCTCTGCTGGGAGCCATGCTTCAAAGATGCCAGAAGGAGGGCCCCCAAAAGTTAATACCGCCTTATAAGTTCCTCCTCCTGCCAGTGTCACCACAAAGCCCCATCAATGGGGCTTGAGGAGCATCTCCTCATCCCCCCCCCACCACCTGCAATGGCCCTCCCACCATCAGGCAAGCCAAATGCTTGTGTCTTGAGTATTCAAGAAACTTTCACCTTTAAAACAATAATAGCAATACCGAATGACAAAAATGTTGTTGAAAAGGAAGAAGAAAAGAGAGACAAATATACACCACTGGCCATGGAAGTCAAAGAACTATGGCAACAGGAAAAGGTCACAATTATTCTGTTAGTCACATCAGTCACCAGCAACACATCAAAGAATTATACAGAAAACCTTTAGAAACTGGGCCTACCAAAATACATACACACCAACATCCAGAAAGCAATCATACTTAAAACATGCTCAACTGTCAGGAAATTCCTGAATCTGTAAAAGACAGCATGACTTGGCAAAGCCCATCATGTCCATCTAGAAAAACCACCAAGAGCAAGAAAGAAATACATAATAATAATAAATTCCCTGGGTGCACACCCTAAAGAAATGTGCTATGCACACCTATGAATAGTATATTGACCATGCTGGGTGGGGTTGATGGGAGTTGCAGTCCAAGACATCTGCAGGATACCAGGTTGGGCAAGCTGCTAGCACTTATCATAATAGATGTGGATACCAAAAATTGAATTATTTCTGGAAGAACTTCTAAATCAACATTCTTTACCTTTATTCCAACCTAGACTAATTAAGAATATGTCTGTAAGTTTTTGGGAGGAAAAAAAATCCACAACAGTTTTATGTAGTATAGGGTGGGGTGACAGATTATAAACTATGTCTCAAATGGGGGGGGCAGGGGTCCCATTGCTTGCTTGCCATTTGGAAATCTTACATGCCTCTTGGATCAAAACCTTACATGCATAGATCTACTGCATAGATCTATGCATGTCTTTATGAACACTTGGGGATGGACACTTCATATTGTATTGTTTTTAGATTATGTTTTTAATGGTATTTATTTTATTTGAATTATTGTTCTCATTATGGTTTATATTGATCTTATTTTCCCCCTGTTATATTAATCACAGGTTTCTGTATTGCTTTGTACGTTGCTTTAAGACTGCTGTTTTGGTGAGAAGTAATGCATACAATAATAATAATAATAATAATAATAATAATAATAATAATAATATTTAATCACATCAGTCACCAGCAACACATCAAAAAATTATACAGAAAACCTTCAGAAACTGGGCAGTCATACTTAAAACATGCACAATAGTCAGGAAATTCCTGGATCAGTAAAAGACAGAATTTCTTGGCAAAGCCTGTCATGTTCATTTAGAAAAACTGCCACAAGTGCGAAAAGAGATAATAATAATAATAATAATAATAATAATAATAATAATAATAATAATGACTCAGAAGTGAGACCCATTGATTCTCTGTAGGCATTGATAGGATTGCAGCTTTAGACTGATTCATAAGGCTTACAGCCTTTGTGGTTTAAATCAGTTTGGCTCAAAAGCAACTTGCACCGCCCACTTTCCTCTCCTTCTCTCTCTCGCACGCACGAGAGAGACTCCGGGACAGGACAGGACAATGACAGCAGCCGAAGGAATGACGGCGCGTGTGGAGAAGTCGGTGCAGCAGCCATCATTGCACCGCCCACTTCCTTCCTCTCCTTCTCTCTCTCACGCGCCAGAGAGAGATAAACAACTTAAGGTGACTGAAATGTGTCAGGGAGCACCAATATCTGTTGTGTGGGGCAGAGGGAGATATGGCGATAGCAGGGCGAAATGCCGTTACAGGGGAAGGAGAGATGGATATCTAATACCCATCTTACCTTCCTGTCGCCCTGCTACCCCGGGGATCTTGGGGAACGATCCAGGCCACCCACAGAACCTCTCCTTGCTCCTATGTAATGCCAGGTCGGTTAAAAACAAAACAAACATAATCTATGACCTCCTCAAAGAAGAGGAGGCCGACCTGGCATGTTTCACAGAGACCTGGCTGGGAGATGACAGTGCCCCAACATGGGCTCAGGCTCTCCCAGCTGGGTACTGTGTTAGTGAGCAGGTGAGGGAAAGTGGGCAGGGGGGCGGAGTAGCTGTGGTCTACAAAAACCATCTTAACCTGACCAGACATCCTGTCTGGGAACTGAATCACATCGAGTGTGTGTACCTGAGTCTGAAGGCCAGGGATAGACTAGGGATTCTGTTAGTGTACCGGCCACCCCGCTGCCTATCAGACTCCCTGGCCGAGCTCACGGAACTGGTCTCGGAGCTGGTGTTGGATTCGCCCAGGCTCTTGGTCCTGGGCGATTTCAACATCCCATTTGAGGCCGGTTTGTCAGGTGGAGCTTGGGAGTTCATGGCATCCATGACAAACATGGGCCTATCCCAATTGGTCTCTGGACCCACACATTCAGCAGGTCACACCCTTGATGCTGTTTTCAGTTCCGAACAGACAGATCTGTGGGCGGAGGTATTGAATACCTCTGAATTCTCATGGAGAGATCATTTTCTGGTCAGGGTTAGTATCATGGCTACCACCCGTCCCTGCAGGGGTGGCGGACCTATTAAGATGGTCCACCCTCGAAGGCTGATGGATCCTTCTGGATTCTAGAAAGGCTTGGAGGGTTTCATGGCTGGTATCGTCGACGATCCTGTAGAAGCCCTGGTCAATAGATGGAATCAAGACCTAACTAGGGCTATCGACATGATCGCCCCCAAACGTCCTCTCCGGCCCGCTTCTAATAGGGTGCCCTGGTATACAGAAGACCTCAGGGAGTTGAAGCGGAAAGGACGACGACTGGAGCGCCGATGGCGGAAAACTCAACTTATATCCGACAAGACACGACATAGAGAACATCTTCGTTTCTATGGAGTGGTAATACGTGCAGCGAAGAAAGCTTTCTTCTCTGCACGCATTGCGTCTGCGAATTCACGTCCAGCAGAACGGTTCAGGGTGGTAAGGGGTCTAATTCAGGCTCCTTCTCCCCTGAATCTGATTTTAGAGCCTTCAGTAGTTCGCTGTGATGCCTTTAACGATCATTTCTCATATAAAATCTCTCGGATAAGAGCCAACTTAGATGCCATTGTTATAGCAGAAGCTGATGGTGGAGTGTCCAGTGACTCCGCGAGTAAGATTACACTTGATCAGTTTCATTTGGTGAGTACTGAGGATGTGGACAAGGTACTTGGATGTGTGAGGAAGACTACTTGCCCTCTCGATCCCTGTCCTTCCTGGCTGGTCGTCCAGGGAGGAGATGCAGTTAGATCACATTTACAACATATTATTAATGCATCTCTCAGGGAGGGCAGCTTTCCATCATGTTTAAAAGAGGCGGTGGTAAGGCCGCTTCTAAAAAAGCCCTCCCTGGATCCCATGGACCTTAATAACTACAGGCCAATATCAAATCTTCCATTTTTGGGCAAAGTATCGAGAGAGCGGTTGCCTTTCAACTCCAGGCAGTCTTGGATGACACTGATTTTCTAGACCCATTTCAAACCAGCTTCAGAGCAGGATACGGAGTTGAGACCGCTTTGGTCGCCTTAGTAGATGATCTACGCCTTAGTATCGACAGGGGGAGTGTGTCCCTGCTGGTACTCCTGGACCTCTCAGCGGCTTTCGATACCATCGACCATGGTATCCTTCTGGAGCGCCTGGGGGAATTGGGAATCGGGGGCACTGTGCTTCAGTGGTTCCGATCCTATCTCTTGGGCAGGTTCCAGATGGTGATGCTTGGGGATAGCTGCTCTTCAAAAAAGGAGTTGCTATGTGGTGTACCGCAAGGTGCCATCCTTTCCCCAATGCTGTTTAACATTTACATGAAACCGCTGGGAGAGATCATCCGGAGGCATGGGGCGGGGTGCTATCAATATGCTGATGACACCCAAATATATTTCTCTATGCCTTCAACAACTTCGTCAGCTAAGGATAGTGTGTCTCCTCTGAACGAATGTTTGGAGGCGCTAATGGGCTGGATGAGGAAAAACAAACTGAAGCTGAATCCAGACAAGACGGAGGTGCTTGCTGTCAAAGGCTCCAACCTGGGTTTGGAGGTGTGTCAACCAGTTCTGGATGGGGTTACACCTCCCTTGAAAGACTGTGTTCGCAGCTTGGGGGTACTCCTGGATCCGTCGCTCCAGATGACAGCTCAGATTGATGCGACGGCCAGGAGTGCCTACTATCAGCTTTGGCTGATACGCCAGCTGCGCCCCTTCCTAGAGTTGGAAGACCTAAAGACGGTAGTGCACACGCTGGTAACTTCGAGGCTCGACTTCTGCAATGCGCTGTACATTGGGCTAGCTTTGTGCCTAGTCCGGAAACTTCAACTTGTTCAAAATATGGCAGCCAGGTTGGTCATCGGTACATCTAGGGGTGACCATATTACACCAGTTTTAAAATCACTTCACTGGCTGCCGGTCAGTTTCTGGGCAAAGTATAAAGTGTTGGTTATTACCTTTAAAGCCCTACATGGTTTGGGCCCAGGCTACCTACGGGATCGCCTTCTCCCGTACAATCCGCCCCGCACTCTTAGGTCCTCTGGGAAGAACGTACTCAAGGCAGCTGGAACTAGGC
This sequence comes from Anniella stebbinsi, assembly GCA_029215795.1. Taxonomy (NCBI): domain Eukaryota; kingdom Metazoa; phylum Chordata; class Lepidosauria; order Squamata; family Anniellidae; genus Anniella; species Anniella stebbinsi. The sequence continues at coordinate 189,774,481 of JARDYH010000002.1, forward strand.
TGCTGAGTGTTACCCAGAGGACCTTCTCTTCTATGGCTCCCAAACTATGGAATGGTCTGCCGGAGGAGGTTAGACAAATTGACAGTCTTCATGAATTCAAGAGAGTCATGAAGACTGTTCTCTTCCGGCAGGCCTATCCGGATGAATTTTAAATGTTTTAATCATGTGTTTCTCTTGTTTTACAATTTTTAACTTTGTCATGTTTGTATCTGTATTGTGTTCCCCGCCTCGATCCGTAGGGAGAGGCGGGTTATAAATAATAATAATAATAATAATAATAATTTCTAATAACTATTAGAAAAAGGTAGGGCATTTCTAATTCCAAGATAATAATAATAATGATAATAATAATAATAATAATTATCATTATTATTATTATTATTATTATCTTGGAATTAGAAATGCCCTACCTTTTTCTAATAGTTCCATATGCATTTATTTTTATTTATTTATTTATTTTATTTCTAACCCGCCTCTCCATCCAGATCGAGGCGGGGAACAACAATAAATATAATATAAAAATAATAAAATAGATAAACCATTAAAACAGATAAAAACAAATACATTATTAAAAACATCTTAAAATTCAACTGGGTAGGCCTGCCGGAAGAGAGCAGTCTTCACGGCTCTCTTAAATTCCAGAAGACTGCTAATTTGTCGAATCTCCTCCAGCAGGCCATTCCACAGTCCGGGAGTGGCAGAAGAGAAGGTTCTCTGGGTAACACTCGTCAGCCTAGTTCTTGCTGACTGGAGTAAGTTCTTCCCAGAGGACCTGAGTGTGCGAGGCGGATTATACGGGAGAAGGCGATCCCGCAGGTAACCTGGACACAAACCATGTAGGGCTTTAAAGGTACTAACCAACACTTTGTACTTCGCTCGGAAACTAATTGGCAGCCAGTGGAGTGATTTTAAGATTGGTGTTATGTAGTCACCTCTAGGTGTACCGGTGACCAACCTGGCTGCCAAATTTGAACTAATTGAAGTTTCCGGACTAGGCATAAAGGTAGCCCTATGTACAGCGCATTGCAGAAGTCGAGCCTCGAAGTTACCAGTGCAACATGTAAATAGTGCAAAAGAAACTCAGAGATGATTTAAACTAGGGATGTGTATCATATCGTATCACTCCGATGTCCGATAACGATCCGATAATGGCGTTATTGGACATCCGATTAACAATAACGATAATTTTCTAAGGAGGCCCTATCTGATCGGATCCGAAATCCATATGTCCGATAACTATTGGATATATCGGATTTTCGGACCGCCAGTTTAGGGCCGGCTCTCCCTTCCCCCCCACTCGCACTCCTTACCTGTGGCCTTCCCCGCGGCCTCCGCTGCCTCCGCTGGCCTCCGCTGCTTCTGGACTACTGAGAACTAGGCTTTGCGGCCTAGTTCTCAGTAGAGCGACGACGTGCTAGGCCAGCAGAGGCAGCAGGGGATGGCAGCAGGTAAGGAGCTCGAGTGGGGGGGAGGGAGGGCCGACCCAGTGTTTTCCCCATAGACTTGCACTGGGGGAAAGCTTTCTTTCCCCCAATGCAAGCCTATGGGGAAAACACCTGAAATGGCGGTCCATAATCAGATTGGAACTTCCGATATTTGTCGGATATCGGATCTGATCAAATATGGGTACCCCCCCCCCCCGATATGATCCGATATTTTTAATATCTGAAATTCTGATCCAATTCCGATATTTCTGGCTGTGCACATCCCTAATTTAAACCTCTTGTGTGCCATCAAGGTTTCGTCATTGGCCTAGTAAGAGAATCAAATTTGAAATGGGCAGCTAGCCTAGAATTTGTGGTGTCTACAATTAAACAATTACAGTGAGTTGGGTGAAGATGGAAATGAGGAGAAAGTGAAATAAGGAACATGAAAAAATGGGCGCAATTCATCCCAACTGCTATAAATAATGGGGAATGTTTAATAATGACTTCTTTACATGATTAGTAGCCCTTTGACTTGTACTATCCATTAATTATAGCCTGTAAAAACATGAATTGACTGTCGAGAGACAGTGTATGTCTTCCTTCCTTCTTCAGCTCAGCTTGCTATTATTCATTTTTCATTTCAGAAAGCTGCCTTTTGGAAACCCATTGGAGAGGAATTGTTAAAGGAAATGATGTTGCTATACAGCATTACTTTAATACACTGAAAATAACTGGGAAGACATGAAAAGATGTTTCCAGACACAATGGGGATGAGTTCTATTTCATTACTATTTTTTCACTATATGCCAGATAAAGTAAAATAAAATAAAAATAAAACACAATGTATTGTGTACTAAACCTTTCCTTCCCCTCCCCTCAGATCAGTATGCAGTACTGCCTGTTATCTCAAAATATGTATCCAGGATTCTGGCTGAAATTAGAGTGGCTCTTGGTAGCACACAGAAGAAGATGCTGTCCTTTGTGGTCCTTAATAACATTAGGGATGTGAATGTGTTGCCAAAAGGACTTACACAAAGCAATCAGGAAATACGGTATTGCCTTTCTGCTAGTGGATAACTTCTGTGGGTGACCTGAATTTAATAACAAGCTTTTGCTATGAACTGTTTGATCAAGCTGGAATTAGTGGGAAAGGTTTAATTTACTGCCACTGGGAAGAAGGAGGCCTGTTTCTACAAAATAAAGAACAGGAAATTATCCCACTTGAAGTTTATCAGTACTTAAGGCAGCTCACAATAAAACCATATATACAAATAACAGCAAGGTACACAATATGATAGAGCTAGGGTGACCATATGAAGGACAGGGCTCCTGTATCTTTAACAGTTGTGCAGAAAAGGGCATTTCAGCAAGTGTCATTTGTACACATGCAACACCTGGTGAAATTCCCTCTTCATCACAACAGTTAAAGCTGCGGGAGCTAGATGTAATAAATGCACTGGGCGTGGAGGGAAATCTCCATGTTTCTTCATGTTCGTGTCATCATTCTGTGTGTGCCTTAAGTGCTGAGGCAAAAGTGGATGGTGCGCAGAATTCATTCTGTCTGGTCCTGAAAGAGATACCTAATGTTTCATTCTGTCTTATAATTACTGGTTAGGCAAAAGCCATATTGATTTAACACCCAAGCTCATTCTATTTCCTAGCTGCATTCTAACAAAGCTGAAACCAGGGCAGGATCTACACTACTGCTTTAAAAATGCTTTAAAACGGTTTATAACAGAAGTGACAACGGTTGGGGCCCAGGACACACTTCATATACAGTTTTCAAAACGTTTTCAAAGTGTTCTATCCTGCTTGGTGTAGATTGATATGTTATGCTTATTTACTAGGTATTGGAGGAGATGGTTCTTTGTTTCAGGAGGGATTTTTTTCTGAGGGGGTGTGTGGGGGGGGGAAATAAAGTAAAGCCAAAAAATAATTTAGGATCCAGTTTACAGTTTATCCATTTCCATTAAGTTTATGACAAAGTTACTGATTCTCATGTTCAAACAAACCAGGAAACATGAACCAAGCAGTGGATCACATCAAGGTAAAACTGAAATTTGGCCCCATGCTGGAGAATGATTTTGTTGGGAAGGCAGCTGTTCCTTTGTGGGGTTTCTGCCTGTTTGTTGTAGCAGGGCTCCTATGTTGTTTCATAATATATGGCGGCCACAGTAACGTAAGGTGCATTGTTAGCTTCTAGGAAGATGCAATGATGGGGTCAGCTGTGAATTTAGAAATTATTATAATTTAAATAGAAATACACTACATCTCACCGTAGTGTGGAAGGCTGTGACCAGGTGACTTGTGTGCATGCGCAGTCTACTAACCACTGTTGATGTGCAACCTCAAGACCTGTTCTCCCTTCTGATCTTTTTTTTTTTTCATTTTAAACTGGACTTGGACCGGGCAGCTTTTCAAAGAGAAGACCTCTTCAAATTAGAAGGCAATCATCTGGCAGCCCTTCAAAGAGAGGCCTGTCCTCTGTAAAAGAGGACATATAGCCACTCTACATCTATAAGAGCAGAACATTCTTCACCAAAGCATCCCACCAAGGATGAGGGTCTGCATCCTGTGCTTGGCCTTGCCCCTGGAGGAAATGTGAAAGGAGTTCTAATCACTTCGTGTCCTCCTTTCCCTTCCAGGTACAACTGGTGTGATTATAAATCCAGCAGTTGGGCTCTGTGAAATGTAAGGTGGGACTCTGGTGGAGTGCAGTCACATGGCATTGTCTCAGCAATGGGCTCATTTGTTTATTCCTCTTGGAAGAGCCCCAGGATTAAATACACATGCCAAGCCTGGGCTTCTTTACTGAGGTATGACTCCATATGGGTCTCCTTCAGTTTGGCTATATGGAGATTGGGTCAGAAAGAGCCATGACATGGGATAGATTCCCTACAGACAATAAACGTTCCACCAGGACCATCTACTTTCTTTGTTCTGTGGCTATTTGGTTACTTTCTGCAGCAGGGATCCCTTCTTTTCCAACAAAAATTATTGCATCTAATCATTTCCATCTAAATGATTGTTTCTTCTTTCTTACTGCATTGTCACCTGAATGAATCGGCAGCTCATGCATTGCTTGCTGTGAATTTACTGATGTAGCTTACATTCTTCCCAATGCATGCAGTCTACATCCCTCAACCTCATGAAATGCATGAAGTGCAATGGGAATTGCCTGCAGGGGACCTTGTTCCTCAAACTGGGTCAAATGAAGCTGCTTCAGGAAGAGTGCTGTAGCCTCTTTCTAGCTGTCCAGTTGAGTGTAGAGTATGTCAGGTATGAGAATTCTTGGTTGGCTGTTCATCATAGGGCTGTTCAGTTCTCACAATGTGCTTTGTTTGGCGCTTTCCATGCATGGCTAATATGGGGTTATCAATGAGCAATTTTGTGCTGCATGATTGGTGGCAAGAGTTTCCAAGGATGCTCTGGATGTGTAATGGTGTTATGTCATTGTTAATTTCATGCAGATATTGTTATGCTATTGACTCTTGCCCAGGCTCCGGATAGGATCAGGACTACATTATGCCAGCATTAGCCCTAGGATAGCAGTTGTTGATGTGAGGCACTCTACCCCAACCTGGTGCCCTCCAGTTGTTTTGAACATCAACTCCCATCAGCCCCAGCCAGCATGGCCAGTGGTCAGGAGTACTGGGAGTTGTAGTACCAAACACTTGGAGGGTACCAGGTTGGGAAAAAGCTGATATAGTGTGGCCAGAGGAACTGGCTGCCCATCTGCCAATATCATCCATATGGGAAATCATTTTAAAAAAGGAGCTCAGAGTGACCAAAGTCATGATAATAATTTCCATGATTTAAAATGGATGGTTTTGTAAGTTCTGTATTGTGCTTATGAATTTATTCCTGGCAAAAGTCAGCCTTTCCAGACAGTACAGCCCCAACTCCAAGTGTTAAAAATAGCTGAATTTGATTCAACTCGGAAAAATTATATAGACATTTATTGGCAACAGATTTTAGAACTTTCTTTCCACAGGTTTAATCATTAATACGCACATAACAACTGTTAGCAATGTGTCTTTTGCAAAAGCCTCTGAGGCTGCAATGAAAATGATCCATTTCTCCACATATAGCTACAAACCTCTTATTTGTTCTCTCTACAGGTTAAGCTGGTATGAGATAGTACATTGATAAGGAATTTTAATTTTGCTTGGATTTGGGACATTTTATCATATTATTTCAGAAATGATAGCTTTATAATTTACTGTTAGTCTTTTCAACTGCAATCCATCCTCCAATTATGCCCACTGAAAGCCTATTGATTTCAATGTGACAAGATTGCATTTTTTGGTAGGAGGGACTGGATTGCCTGGGAGAGGGGTGGGGCCAGCAGTGTATGAGATGGGGCCCAAATGCAAACCTCTGCAGGCTGATTTTGGCCTTCAGGCTGGAGGTTCCCCATTGCTGCTCTAGCATGTCGAAGAAACAGAACCCAGGTTAGGGATGTGTAGACAGCAGCTTTCTTGGTTCTGATTATCTTCTTTAAGCAAATTCTAGGGGGCAAAAGGCAGAGACTATGGCTCAGTGGTAGAATGTATGCTTTTCATGCAGGAAGTGCCAGGGTTCAATCCCTGGCATTTCCAATTAAAAGTAGAGCTGGGGTGGTGTCTATATGCTCAGTTAACCCCGTAGTAACTGCACAGTGGCGCTGCATTGTTTATATGATGGCACTGCATTGTTTATATGATGGCGCTGCAAACTTGCAGCCACATCGGGCTTTTACCCCCAAAACTGAACTTTTTCGTGGTGTCATTTTACCACGACTTTTCTAATTGCTCTGATGCCACCCTGTGTTTTCTTTTGTCTGTCTCTGGTGGCTTCAGTTCAGGGGCATTGCTAGGGGCAGATCCCAGTACAGGATAAGTGCAGGAATACAGGGCAGGGGGCGGGCATGGCAAGCCAAATGGCTACCAGCACTGAGGTTTTTCCAGGCTGGATAGCCCCCGCTCCCTCCTGCCATCTAACATCCTTGATTCCATCTCTCAGCAGCGATGCTGCGGTGTTTTGAGGGAATTGGTGTACAAAGCAGCATCGTATAGACACCCCCTGTGACCTGTTATAGTTGGCTAACCATCATTCAGCAATTTCAAGTGTGGGGGCAGCAGGGGGGCAGGGGGGCAGGGAACCCACCCCTGAAGATTGATTATTTCTGGCATTCAGATGTAATTGAACAGAAGAGCTTTGGGAATTTAGTCCCATTTCTTCAAAAGGGAAAACCTTGGGTTATTGCTGCAATATGCACGCTCTCGCCATTAAGCCAATGGAATCTGTCCAACGGAATTGGCAAGTCATTCATATATTACAATAAATGCCCTACACCCCATTTCCCTAAACTGGGTCTCCCCCAGGGGCGTTGTGCTCTGTCACTGATCCTTACCCTTCTCCATTGCCCTCCTGGTGCCTATGGACTGTTATGTTCTTGGTTTGGATATGTAAACCAATTAAGAACTGCTTTGGTCCTGCCTCCCCCTTACCCAATGGTGCTGTCTTGGTTCAAGGGTTTAGAGCACTTTCCCTATGAAGAAATACTGAAGACAGCAGCTCCAGGACAGAAAAACACAAAATGAAATACTTCTTCTGCAATGCATATTTAACTTCTGTTGTTCAAGCTGCAATCCTATTCACAATTACCAAGGAATAAGTCCCACAGAGTTCAAATTTGACTCACTTCTGTCATGTATAGGAATGCATAGTCTCTGCAATTTGTAATAATTTTAGATGTATTTCAGTGGCTACTAACCATGATAACTAAATGGAACTGCTATGTTCAGAGTCTGGAAGAAATTAGTTCATTTGATATTTTAATGTGAATTTACCTAATTTTGCACTTTAACACTAATATGAGAACTGAGACCCAGTTAATCTTCAAAAATTGCACTTTTTGAGCTTTGCAATGGAATACCCCAATTAACAAAAAAGAATACAAAAATCCATATATTAAGGGAAAATACACACAAAAATGCATACGTAGGGAATATAACCTTCAAAAATGCCTTATATTAGGAAATTTACTTACCAAAACTGTGTATATTAGGCGAAAGGGCATACAACATGCCTGCATTAGGAATAATGGGCAGAAAAATGTGTACACATTTTCACATGAACTTAAAAAAAAATCTTCACATTTAGGAGGAACCAATCTTAACATAAGAAAATGAGAAACTAAGGGTATAATCCTATGTATGTGGGGGGGGGGGGAGGAATCCTGTTTTTTTCTGTCTAAGCATTGTGCCCTAAGAAAAACCAACATTGACAAATGTATAATCCACTAGCCTTCCCCAACCTGTTGCCCTCCAGATGTTTTGGACTTCAACTTCCATCAGCATGGCCAATGGTCACAAATACTGGAAGTTGTAATCCAAATCATCTGGAGACAACCCGGTTGAAAAAAGCTATAATACACCATAAGCTGCTTTGAACTTAAACAAAACTCATACATACACACACCAGTTAGCAGGCAGGTACTGTGATTTCCATTCACGTGCTTTCTAGCTCCCATCTGATTCACCATTATCTACTTGCTTCAAATAATAACTTGTATTATTCCTATCTTGTATTTACGTATCTAAGGATACATTTATTGTCTCCCTCTTAAAGGACTCACACAAAAAATCACAAACATCAGAGATATTTAAGGATTACTGTTGGTCAAATCTATTGGAGTGTGGAATAGCATTTCCTGGACAAGAATCACAAAACTGGAAGCCCAATGTTCTGATATATGGCCTCGAATAATAACAGCGGATGTTATCTATTTCACCTCTTGCGGGAAGGCATGAATGAAATAGTACACATCGCCTGGACAAGACAGACAATATCGTTGCACTTTTCAAATACAGAATCAGTGGACACCCAAGAAAAGAAGAGGGAAATGCTGAACCCTTGCTGATTTTCTGCATGAGTTAAATTTGTTCTGTTTTCAGACCTGTGCAATGTTTCTGCCTAAATTGATATTCATAAATACCTGGCCTTATGTACATTTCTGCTATAGCTGTTTAGATGAGCTGGTTACTCGGGGATTAATATCATCAGCAAAGGAAGACTGAACATCATGCCAATATTTGGTTTTTTTCTTCTCCTATACAAGAAATAATCCTAGGCCACCTCCTAAAGGTCAATAATGGATCATTTGCTTTGGCTTTGGGAAGAGATGCTATAGAAAAAGGATTAACTTTGGAATAAAACATATAATGCCCCCTGCCCCCAAAGGCCTACCTCCCACTTCTAAAGTCAGGTTATGTTTTCGGATAGCTACTAATTACAATTAATTTCCCCCTGATGACACATTCAAATGGTATCTCATCCAGATGATGGGAGCGGTATTCGGATAGCCTTCGGAAATTAGCCAAAGATGCATTCAAAGTACATTACCATAATGGTTAAAGAGAGAGAGAGAGAGAGAGAGACTTCAAGGCAAATTGAATTGCAAACTAAAGCAAATGCTCCATTATACAGAGAAAGTCAGGAATGCCTTGTGAGCAGAATGGGTTATATCCAATGTTATTCTAACTTCAGTCCCATTCATTTCAATGAATCTACTCTAAGTAGAAGTAACATCACAGAGCTTTTCCTACACAAGGCTGTTAATCCACTGCATCTGCTTGTGATTTCATCATAGATCTAAGCACAAGACGAGGAGTGTTTCCTTTCCTAATTTTTTGCTACATAACCTGTAGGTGGCATTGTGGTATAGTGGAATTATGTAAATACAAAACAGGAGATCACACTTTCTTTCACTTTCGCAATGCGCTGCATTTTCCCAGCTCCAGAAAAAACCACCCGAAGTACTGGTTAAAACAGAAGCTAAACAACCGTGATAGGGAATGAGTACATGATAAATGCCTTATGCAGGAAAGTCCCTAGTGTTACATTCTGTAATGTTGAAATCTACATTCTCATGTCACATACTTACCTGCCACTTGGTTACTTGGACACGTCTATGGGTTACATTTTTTTCATCCAATTCCAAGGAGCTCAGGATGGCATATATGTTTTCAAATAGTCACTAATTATAATGAATTTTCCCTTAAGACCTATTTAAATGGTTGTGAACTGCCCAGAATTGTTGCAAACCACCCAGAGAGCTTCAGCTGTTGGGCGATATAGGGTTGTTATTATTATTATTATTATTATTATTATTATTATTATTATCATTACTACTAATAATAATTGGCATCCAGATGGCGGGCCAGTGGCACAATGCGTTTGACTATAGATCAAAAGATTCTCAGTTTGACTCCTGGTTGGCACAGCTGGGAATTTAAAGAAGGACCAGTGGTAGAGCACCTGCTTTGGATGCAGAAGGTCAGTGGTTCAATTCTCAGCATCTCCAGGTAGGCCTTGAAAAACTGCTGTCTGAAACCCTTGAGAGGCACTGCTAGTAAGTGTTGAAAATACTGGGCTAGATGGACCAATGATCTAACTCAATATAAGGCCTAACCTTTTTTTTTAAAAAAACCTTTAGCTTAAGCATGTGGGGCCCTAATATGGATTGGGATAATTGCACATGGGTCGATGGATGGGTTAAACCTTCTTGTCCAGCTACTTCCCCCGTAAATTTGCTTCTCCTATGTGTGGAGGCCAATGGAAGTTTTTCTTTCTTTCTTTAACCTCCGCATGGGGGTATTTTGGGGAAGAAACAGCTAGTGGGAAGGTTTACTCCCCTGGACCCACATGTGGTGGGCCCAATCTGGATCAGGGGCCCATGTGCTTAACTAAAGTAATAAAAAAAAAAGTTGGTTTCAGCTATGCATTTAACATAGCATATACGTTTCTTTAAGCAACTGCCCTGTTCGTGGGCTTGAGAACTATGCATATACAGGCATTCACACAACTTATTTGCAGCTGGATTTAGAGATGAAGGTGAGCTCAGCAGCATTGAACTCTCTCCTCAACTAGAATGATCTGTCAGAAGTCGCAACAAAATAATGCCCGAGACAAGGAAGAAGGAAGATTTTTTTTTTGTCAAGTAGTCATGCATCTGTGGCCAAGAAGTCATTTTTCTTCCAAAATAGTCACTTATTAAAATGTCAAATGACAAAATATCATCATTGGGGTCTGGAGGTAAATGGTAGCCCATAGATCCACACACAAAAGAGGGGAATGGATTTCAGGTGCTTCGTTCTCTAATGATGGAATAAAGTGGTAAAAATTGGCAGAACAGCTAAAATTTCTGTTCTGTCTAGTACATTTAAATGTGTCAATTTAGGGCAGATTAAAAGTTTAGAAAATCAGGGGCACTTGTAACCTGAAGAACAAAATGTGAACGTAAACCTTACTGGTTTAACTCTGATGCTCTCTTGGGAAATTGCTGAAACATATAATTGAATCTTGCTCTCCTGGGAAGGAACCCTAATAAACTGGAGAACAGCTTGTCAGCAAGTGCTTGGACTGACTTTGCAGTGCTCAAGGCTTGGTAAAATTACAATAAAAGGATTCACTTACAACACCAATTACTCCACATTCTCCCCTCATTGTCAGTTCCCAATATGCAAAGGAAAATGTTCTTGCACATCACCAGTCTCCCTTCTTAACCCCAAAATCTGTTTTTCCCATTAACTCCTATCCATGAGCTGTCACAGGGAGTTTCCTACTGCCTAAGGGGCTGAACTTGACGTGGTGTTAATTGCATGAATGCAAGTAAGATGCATGTTTGTTTATTTAGAGAGAGAGAGAGAGAGAGAGCAACCACAGGACATCTGAGCACTATTGGGACCACAGGAGGTGGGTGGGAGAATTTAAACCTTTCCTCCCACCAAGCTCCTGATGAAAATCCCTCACAACAAGCTGCTAATGGCATGAAGAAGGAAGTCTCCAGGGGTGGTGAGTTTTCATTTGGGACATGGCTTGGGGGGAGGGGCAGTGGACTCTCCCTCCTCGGCTCTGTGGTCCGGAAGTTTCTCCCCCCACCCCCTGCATGGCTATTTACATTTTTAGCCTTCATTAAGCATGGGAAATCCATCTGTCACTTCCTCACGCATTCCAATTGTTTAAGAGCTCCATCAGATGAATGTTTTATTGCACACTCGTTACTGGGCACCCACAGATTTTCGCAGGTCCCTCTCATGACATTATCTGCCTCCCGCCCCTTTTAGCCTTCTTCGCGCCACAAAAAAACACCCCAGGAAGTCCAACTTAAAATAGAGATGGAAGTTGCTGCTAACTCCTGCTGTGGGCAGGAGAACCAGTGTGATCAAAATATCCCACTGAATGGGCCACATGCATGTTGTTTACTTCCTCTTTCAAAAGAGGAAGCAATGAGGGACAAACGCGCGGGCAATGAGGCGACAATAAACAAACACAATTTCCACCTGCGTGATTACATTCTTGATCTCAAGTTCTTTCATTCCCAAACATGTAGAACATTGTGAATTTTGGTACATTCTTATCAAAAACAAAGTGAAATGAAATTCTAACCCACCTGCACCAGTTGAATTCAATTGGTACAGCTATTTCCAGTATGGAGGTGACCATGATGTACCTGCCTGCCATATAGGTTTTAAACACAAGGAGCCTGTCAGGAAAAACAAACAAACAAACGATGGCCACACTAAGTCAGCGTTAACATGGTTGAATACAGAGAGGTTCAAATCCAGACTTTTAAGAGCAACACAGTCAAAACCCTGACAAATATGTCCATTTTGGTTCCTCCCACAATTATTTTTTTAAAAATAAATAAATTTCAAGTTCTTTTTGTCTCAAATATGGAGAACTTTGTAAATTTTGGCAAATATTTTATTGAAACCAGATAGAAATGACATCCTCAGCCATCCCTAATCTTCATAAACAGAAACAAGGAAACTGACAACAATGGGTTTGAGGGTATTTACTTCAGGGCATAATTCTATGGGGATGGCCGTAGCTCTCCAAACTCATCCATCTAAAGCAGAGCAGAAGGTGTGTCAGAGGCGCTCCTTCCACTCTGTATTTTTGCTTAGACTGGCTTTTTCGCTAAGGCATCAGGGAAAAGGAGGGAAGGAGTTTGGGGAGGCCCGGGGACATGGTGTTAGCCATTACCTCCCCTCTCCACCCATTGGCACAATTCCTTTCCCTGGGAGTGGCAGCTAGTGTGGTTCTCTGCACACCAGCTGCCGGGGGACAAGGAAAGGGTGGAGAGCTTGGGCGTCTGGGGTCGAGGTTGGAGTGCAGTCTCTGACCATGGATCAAGGAATCTGAGCTTTCCTGTGGAACGAGGGCACCACATAGGCCTCATTTTCATGGTGCCGGGAGCACTGTGCCCTGACACCTCCCCGGCATCATACGGCGCATTTATGCCCCTTCCACCAGTCTTGACGTAAAGGGTGCGACAGAGCCTTTTCTTTTGTTGCTGCCTGCGCCGCTGAGCATTCGGAGGCACGGCAGCTGCTTGAGGGGGGACTGGGAGCCTCGGCTCCCCTACTCCCAGGTAAGTGGTTTTTTTAAAATTTTGTTTACAAATCGGGGGGGAGGACAGCGGAGGCACGTGGGTTTTTTTTTTAACAACTTTAAATGGGGATGGTGTTTAATGGCTGACTTTTTTAGTTCGCGGCAAAGGGCCTTTGCCCCTACATTAGGCTGACCATATGAAAAGGAGGACAGGGCTCATGTAACTTTTACAGTTGTAGAAAAAAGGGAATTTCAGCCGGTGTCATTAGTATGCAATTAGTTCCTGGTGAAATTCCCTCTTCATCATAACAGTTAAAGTTGCAGGGGCCCTGCCTTCTTTTGTATATGGTCACTCTAGTATAGTGCCTGCACCTTTAACTGTTGTGATGAAGAGGGAATTTCACCAGGAACTAATTGCAGACAAATGACACTGGTTGAAATTCCCTTTTCTCTACAACTGTTAAAGTTACATGAGCCCTGTCCTCCTTTTCATATGGTCAGCCTACCCTACATGTCTTCGCACTGGCAGCTGCGTCATATAACACAACTGCCGCCAGTGCGAAGACATGTCAACAGAAACTCTCTATCTAGAGGTACCCACAGACTCTCTCTAGGGGGCATAGGATTGCTCTCCCCTGCACATTAAAATGTATCTTGAGAGAATAAAAAATACCCAAATTCCAAAGGAAAGGGGCATCTTCAGAAGATGTCTCCTTCCCTTGTCTGGTTTTGTTTGCCCAAAGGACATGCTTTATCCTAAGATGTGGACATTGGCCGGGACAAAAAACAAACAAACAAAAAACACCCCAATGGCATGTTGGGGTATTTTTTTTTGTCCCAGTTTCTTTTTGGGTTTCAAAATAAACCCCCCTCATTGGCATTCCAATCTGGGTCCGTTCTTGTTAGAAAAAATTACTCCAATATGTTACTCTTGCTGAGACTTCCCCCGCCCCCAAAACTTTTGGTTGAGGGGTATTGTTATTCCCAGCTAATGTAACGTTCTGGGGTAAAAAAAATTCTAATGAAAACTGATTTGAGGGAACTGAATTTCTCTGCTTTTTTCTCCCAGGCACTTCTTTGCATGCAGAAAGAGACATAAGAGCCTGAAATTTGGAAACATTGTTTACCACCATGTAGCTGATATTCTTCCACATTATTATTCTACTTCTGGGTAAAGCCTGCAATGAAAGTGCACCTGGGGAATGATTTACCCCTCGTTATGGGATTTAAAACATGCATGTTAATTGCATTTATGTAGCTATCATCATACCAATTTTGGCCCTAAGGTGAAACTTGAATGTGGTATCTTTGAGGTAAGCTAGCCCAAAAATGGTCAATTATTCCTCTCTGTTCCACACATTTTTAAGGCATATATATAAGGGGTTGAGTGCAAATTTAGGTATATTTATGTGGATTACCCTGCCCTCTCCTGCCCACAGCAGCCGCTCCAGTACCCTGAAAATCATACATAGAGGATTGGGGGACTCTGCTGAATGGGCTGAGCTGTGGGGATCCCTGGAAAATCAGGCAGAGGGACCTTCCCTGTATGGAGCCCTTCCAACAATGGAAGGCAGATCTGGATCCAATCCACCATGTTTAAGTGTACATATAAAATGTAAAGTGTGAATATGGCAAACAAGAGCTTATACACATCTGAATCACCAACATACAGCTAAACTAATCTGGTGAGTCATAACTGGCTGCAGCTTTCCAGGGCCAAATTTGTTTATGATCATGCAAGAAACAGCAGCAAGATGGCAAGAATAGTGGTCGTATGTGATAGTGTCAACACTTCTTTGGAATTCAGAGTGGAATCTCTGGGGGGGGGGGTGTTCACTGAACCAGGCTGGTGCTGCATCTCTCAAAACCCCCACGCTTCCCCCCCAGGGTGACATTGGATAATCCCGACGCTGAGGAGGGAGCTCAGGATTTCTGGGCAGCCATCCAGGGACCAGAGCTGCCCCTGCCATCTTCCTGGTGGAAGGCGACCCATCGCAAGTCACTTTTTACCAGGCACCACCTGGTCACACCTCCGGTGCAACTCCAGAGCAAGGTGAGGGGCTGTTTTGATGCTGTCTTGCACATGCTGACCTCGCTCCAGAGAAAAAAGTCAGGGTAAGGCCACCTCTTCACGGTGCCTCTTCCAGTGTGCAGCGGCAGGCAACGCGCCGGCTCATTGATGCTCCTGCTGCCAGCTGGAGTGGCGGCTGGAGTGGAAGTCCATCTACGCATGCATAATTTTTTTATTTGAAATGATGATGACATATTTCAAATTAAAAAGTTATAAAGGGTCCCCCAAAAGCCCCACCCCCCACTGTAACTTCTTCATTTTTAAAGATAAAAACTTGAAACTTGTGGGACATTGAAGATGGGATCTGGCTGGTCATTTGTGAAAAAAGTCAGAGCAATTGCTCAAACCCTCGATTTTCTATGAATTTTTTAAAGATCGTGCTCCTTCTGAAAGCTTCATGTCATTATCATTTCAAATAAAAAAAGTTATGCATGTGTTTCCCCCAATGCAAGCCTATGGAATAAAAAGCAGACAACAAGATGACAGCATGGAGGCCCAGTCAACCCGCTGTGTCAATAAAGTTCCACAAACTTTAATAAATTCATATAAAATCAAGGGCTGGAGGGATCGATCTCAAATTTCATACACATGTCTAGTACATGTTGCTACACATATGTGCCAAATTTCAGATCAATCCCTCCACCCCTGTATTTTATATGATTTTTTTTTAAGACAGTGCAACTTTTTGACAGGTCTGAATGAACACACATGGCGAGCTGTCATTCTGAACTTAAACAATCTTTAATAAATTCATATAAAATCGAGGGTTGGAGGAATTGATCTCAAATTTCATACACATACTTAGGCATACCCCATAAGCACTGTGACCAAGTTTCAAGTCTCTATCTTTGAAAATACAGAAGTTATAGGTTTATTTATATGGCGGTCTGGTAATCCGAAAAAAATCCGATATAATCGGGCTGAAAATTTTCAGATCGGATATTTATCGGAGGTTTTTCCTATCATATTGTTATCGTTAATCGGATGTCTGATAACGAGCTTATCATATCATTATCGGACATTTTAACGATACGATACACATCCCTAATTTCTTGTATGCCCATTGTCATATTTGGAATCGTTTCTTTGAGCAATGTAAATGATGAAGTGAGTTCATTGTTTTATTTTAATTGCTAATGTTTCTTGGCAACACTGTGTTTGGACGTTTCAGCAGTAATGTTCAGAAGATTCAGTATGTTGTTGTGTGGGATCACTACGCTTGTGAATGGAAAGAACAGATTGGAGGACCTTTTGCAAGATTCCAAGGCTAGGGTATTCTGGGAGTGAAGGTGTCAAGGCATGCAGACAAATGCAATGTTATGGCATTAAGAAACCTATTTTCTCATGAGTGCTACTGAAATGTCCCTCCTGATTTGAAGACTACTCTATATGTCCTGTTATTGTTATGAAATAATGGTCAGATCTACACCAGGCAGGATATAACACTTTGATAGCAGTTTGAAAATGGTATATGAAATGTGTCTGGGCCCCAACAGTTCTCAGTACCATTATGAACTGTTATAAAGCAGTAGTTAGCTTCTGCCAAAGAAACTATAAGCCTTGGGATGAAGATGGGAATGATGCACAATCACTGGTTGTACTGGATACAACCAGTGATTGTGCATGATACAGAGGCATGATTATGCTTTCATCCTCTTTAATAATTTCTGTTCAGTAACTGCATGTCATGCATTAAGCCATTTTGCCTGGAGTTGAAGCTTTGTTTTGAATTCTCTCCAGTGAAATATTTGCCAATGGCAGTCACTTTAATACAATATTAGCATAGCCAAGTCTTCCCGTGTGGCATGTTTCAGCATATAATATTAATTTGCCAGTTGGTAATGCACTAGTTTTAGCAATCTCCTGAGATCTCTTTAATTACAGATCAGCCTGGAATGATCACTCATCATCTTTAAACCCCCTCCCCCATTTCCTTACTTCCTCAGCTGATTTTGCATGTTTGGCTGTTCATCCATCATACCATAACATTGGTTTTCAATGGCCAAAATAAAAAGGTTCTTTCTTTTTTTACACAAGCACAACAGTCACATGGTACATGTGGTCCAATAAATAGCGTTTTCAGACAGATTTTGGTGGGGGGGGGATCATATTTTCCTACAGTCACTTTGCTTCCTGGGCAGGATCTACACTGCTGCTATAAAAAAGTTTATAACAATTTTGACAACTGTTGGGGCTTTCAAAGTGTTTTATCCTGCTTGCTGTAGATCTGGCCCTGCTTCTGTCCAACAATAGGGATGAGCAGCTTCCTCTTTCTTCACACGGGGAAGAAAGAGGAGGCAAGTAGCGACTATGTGGCCCTTTCCGTGGGCATTTTGGTAGTGCAGCTTCTCCTGCACACAGCAGGAAATGGCGCCAATTATTGTCAGAGCCAAGAAGAAATAGATTTTTCCAGGTCTTATTTTGTATCGTGAAAAACAACAGAAGAAGCGGGAGGATCGCTGCGTCATCAAAATGACCTGTGAAGCTCTGTGACTGGCCAGTCATGAGCATGTGATAAAACACTCATCTAAAGACGCTCAAAATCAGTTTCATTCTGGCTTTAGGACTGGCTTCAGGACAGAAGCTCCCTGGGTCACCTTGTGAGATTACCCCTGCTGAGAGAGAGATGGGAAGGGGGGATTGCAACTCTGTTGGTTTTTTTGGACCTCTCATTGACTTTGGATATCATCAACCAGGGTATCCTTCTGGATCAGCTGTCTGGGTTGGGAGTTGGGGCCACTGTTTTATGGCAACTTCATTCCTACCTGGATGGCTGTTTGCAGAGTGTGGTGCAGGGGGATTATTGCTCTGTTCCATGGCAATTACGTGATGAGGTTCTGTAGGGCTTGATTTTATCCCATCCACTATTCAACATCTACATGAAACCTCTAAGAGAGGTTATCCAGGAATGTGGGTTCAGGTGTCATCAATATACAGGTGACACTCAGCTTTACCTCTCCTTTTCATCTAATTTAGGTGAGGCAGTGGATGTCCTGAATCACTGCTTGAGTAAGGTAATGGACTGGATGAGGGCCAATAAACTGAAGCCTGATCCGGACAGAATGGAGGTACTGTTAGTGGGTGGCTCATCTGCCCAGCTGAGTAGTATTCAACCTGTTCTGGAAGGGGCTGTATTTCCCCCTTTAAGATCAGGTGCCCAGCATGGGGTGCTCCTGGATCCATCATTGTCACTTGATGCATAGGTGGCCTTGGTGGCTAGAAGCACCTTTTATTGACTTAGGCTGATATACCAGCTGTGACCCTACCTGGACATGCTGGTAACGTCTTGATAGGATTACAATGTGTTGTGTGGGGGGTACCTTTGAAGGTGGTTTGGAAATAGAGCTCCTAGGCTACTTATTCGGACTGGCTAACATGATCATGTGATGCCACTGCTTCTTCAGCTGCTTTGGTTCCTTGTCTGTTTCCAAGTCCAATTCAAAGTGTTGGTATTTCCCTTTAACGCCCTCAATGGCTTGGTACCGGAGCAGCTAAAAGAATGTCTCCTTCATATGTACCTGCACGGATCCTGAGCTCATCTTTGGAGGCCCTTTTCCAGGTGTGTTGCCAAAGGAAGCTAGACAGGTGGCTACAAGAGAGGGCCTTTTCATTTGTGATGCTCCAGTTATGGAATGCCCTTCCCAGAGAAGCTTGTCTAGTGCCTATATTGTTATCTATCTGGCACCAGGCAGAGACCTTTCTTTTCTCCCAGGCATTTTAGAGACTTACTTCTTAGATTTTATGGCTGCTCTTAGGTATCTGTATATTTATATATTCCTATGCTGTTTCTGATTTTAATTGTTTGTAATCTATCCCAAGAATATTTGCTATTGGCCTGATTATATATATATATATATATATATATATATATTAAATAATAAAATCAAGGAATGAAACAGCAAAGATATTCCAGATTACTTTATTCAGTTTTGATGCAGAAACCATAAATGCATCAAAGTCCTCAAAAGTGTTCACACACACAAATAACCTTGAATGGATTTATTGGCCCTGGACCAATTTCAGTGTGCTTTATAATGCCTATAGTCTCAATGTAGTCTTGCAACAAGATGAGCATGTTAGGTGTACAATGCATTCGTAACACATGACTCAGAACTAAGGGCTGTTTTATTTTGTGGTACTCAGTCCCTATGCTTCTATCCTGAGACGACACTATAAACAACTGGTGTGGGGGAAACAATCGTCAGTTGTTTTGACTATTGTGTCATCCGAATGCTGCCATAGTCAACTCAGCGCTGATCCTAATCCACACCACAATTGATTATTTATTACCATGTTGTGTGGGGAGTACCCCCTAAATGAACAACTGTAAAGTTGATTATTACCCCACCATTGACTATCGTGTCGTCCGAATTGAGCCACTGTGTTCACCTACTTCCTCTCTCTCTCCCTCCTCCCATCAAATATTTCACTTTAACCACTGACTTCTGGTTTTGTGAAAACCAACTGTGGGGGCTGGCATGGGGGAGCCAATTATGGTTTGTGAAAATCTTCCAAAGTAGGACTTGGTGTGTGCAAACCACAATATGGCTTTACATGCTAAGTTGGTTCCCATTTCTCCCCATGATTAATGCATGAATTGGGCTGTGGTGACTGAATCTTCAAGGAAAAAACTATCAGAAATCTAACACTATAGTTCATCCAAAAGTAACATGAATCCATTCCTACATTCAATTGTGAGTTATCAAGGGATGCTTATGCCTGTGTGAATAGCCTCCAAAGAGCATTTATGACTAAACAGGATTTATTATTTTTTATTTATTTATTACATTTACATTCCACCTTTTTTCCCTCCTCCTCCTCCTCCTCCTCCTCTTCTTACCCTGACAACAGCCCTGTGAGATAGGTTAGGCTGAGAGTCAGTGACTGGCTCAAAGTCACCCAGTCAGCTTCATGGCTGAATGCCAACTAGAACCCAGATCTCCTGAGTCCCAGTCCAACACTCAGACCATCACACTACACTGGTTCTCATGTGCAGAGTTCTCACATGTTAGAGCAGGAGTAGGGCTGCACTCCTGAGCCCACCTGGCATCCCATCACCCAGGCTAGCCCACCCTCTGACATTTGTACCTGTGTCTTTTATATCCAAACCTACAAGGCAAATGCACTGATCGGAGAATCTTAGAAAAAGCTCAAGTGAATGCAATGTACAGATTGAAACTAGAGAATCCAGGCTGGCTGTCTCTTAGACAGCAGTTGTCATCCTTAAGTGCTAGTCAGTTATACTGCAATGGGGCTGGGGGGAACACAATTGTTGAATAACATAAGAACTTCCGCCACAGGATTTTTGGCCATATTTTAGAGATTTATATTTTTTATTATTATTATTAATCTATTTTCTTGCTCATGGCGTTTTTTCTAGATGAACATGACAGGCTTTGCCAAGTCACATTGACTTTTATTGATTCAGAAATTTCCTGACTGTTGAACATGTTTTAAATATGACTGCTTGCTGGATGTTGGTGTGGATGTATTTTAGTAGGCCCAGTTTCTGAAGGTTTTCTGTAAATATTTTTTGATATGATGCTGGTTTCTGATGTGACTAATGGAATAATTGTAACTCTTTCTTGTTGCCATAATATTTCTTCTATGATGCCCTTGCTCCTCTATGTGATATGAAGCAAACACTGTAAATAATAATAGGGGGAAACAACTAGCAGAACATTAAATGAGCTAAGAGCTGTATCTGTTGAAAAAAAAACTACAATGTGTCAGGAGTTACGTGAAATGATACAGTAAATGGCTTATGGTGATGGAGCTGACAGCCCTAGAACTCTTCCCCCAACCTCTCAGGAAATAAAGCATTTAATGTGATTTGGAAGACGTTAAAGTTAGTCTAATTGGAACCTAATACGAATCTTACATTTTGCATATGGTGCTTCCTGTTTTTCTTATTTAAGATTTGGTTTATTCTATTTCATTCATGTTCTCTCTTGGAGTCTTCCTGTCAAGGATCTTTTGTTCAGTTATTACTTGTCTCTGGATGTGATATCAAGCCAGCTTGCAGGGATGCAGAGCTGTCAGTATAAGGTGATACCAATGTACACTCATTGAAAAAATAAATAAATGGCAAGAGCTGTGCGCTGAAGAAATTTATGATTTTATCATCCCTCCAGTACTCATTAAGCTCAACAGTTTCAGCCATTTGAAAACCTGATGTGTCATCTCTGAAGCACTTAAGTGTTTTATTGACCATAATAATGAAAAAACTTCCACCACTTCAACTGATCACTGTTCAACTCGTTCCGATATGGAATCTGTCTAAATCAACATTTTAGAGAAATTTCTGCACATATCAGCTGCAAATTTCTAATAAGAACTATTATTGTGTCATTTATGGGTTCTCCCCATGTACATTTGTATGATTATTTATTTATTTCTAGAATGTCTACCCTTCCTCTCTCAGAAGAAAACAATAATAAAACAGCAAACATAGCAAAATCTAAAATAAAAACCAAGTTCATTCATAAAAGCAACAACAATGGGAATAATGCATCCTGTAAAGCAAGAACCCACTGAAATATAAAAACATGTTTGCGTTCTTCTAAAAGCAGGCAGTAATGGAACTGTGTGCATATTTAGGGAGGCTGCTCCATTTTCTGGGTGCCACAACCAAAATGGCCATGCCTCTGGTGCCTACCCAAAGAAGGATCTTTGAAATCGAATGGAAGCTCTTATCACTAGAAGCCATTTTAAAGGTTTTCATACCTTAAAGCCTTAAATGGCCTGGGTCTAAGGCTAGCATATTGAACTAAGAACATAAGAAGAGCCCTGCTGTATCAGGCCAGGTCTAGCATTCTCTTCACACAGTGGCCAACCAGATACCTATGAGAAGCCCACAAGTAGGACATGAGTGCAACAGCACTCTTCTCTTCATGTTACCCAGCAACTGGTATTCCAGAGACATTTTGCCTCTGATACTCGAGGTAGCAATTGTTAGCCCTTAACTGCATTAATTTGCGAATCCTCTTCTAAAGTTGTCTAAGTTGGTGGCCAACACCACATCTTGTGGATGTAAATTGCATAATTTAACTACATGTGAAAAAATACTTCCTTTTGTCTGAATCACTCTCCATTCAACTCCATTGGATGATCTTGAATTCTAGTATTATGAGAGGAGAAAAACATTTCCCTACCCACTTTCTCCACACCATGCATAATTGCACATACATCTCTCATGTCGTTCCCCACAACCCATGGTGACTCACCTTTTTTCCAAGCTAAAAAGCCTCAAAGGTTGCAACCTCTAATAGTAGGGCAGTTGCTCCAACACCTCAATCATTTTGGTAACAACAAGAATAATAATAATAATAATAATAATAATAATAATAATAATAATAATAATTTATTTCTTACCCGCCTCTCCATTTGGATCGAGGCGGGGAACAACAATATGATAAAATACATAAAACTGATTAAAACATAGCACACATTATTAAAACTGCATTAAAACATCTGTGCCTTCTCTAACTCTACAATATCAATGTCTAGATATGGTGATCAGAACTATTCCAGGGGTGGTTGCCAATATGTATAAAGCCATATTGGAAGATTTATTTTCAGTCCCTTTCTTTGTAAGCACTAGCATGGAATAGACTGCATGGGATGCTGCATGAGATGTTTTATTTTATCCACAAAGCAACCCTGTGAGGTAGTTTAGGCCATTTAACAGTGACTTTCTCAAGACCAACTAGTGGACTTTCCGACTGAGCAGGAATTTGAACCAGAATTATTCAGATTTCAACACAATTTTCAAGTTCTATTCAGAAGTTTGGTACCCATGGGTACTAAATGCATGAACAGGCTAACACGACCACATGGGGTTAGCCCCACCCCAATGACACTTCTGCATGGACTCCCTAGCATCAGTTCAAAGGGGGCCACATCTACATACTTAGGGTGTCCTCCATGGGAACCAACCCTGGTCATTCAGGAATGCTGTCTTCATGGGGAAAAGTAAACCCTATATGCATAGAACTTTCCACCTCCAGATTGCTACAATTCATACATCATCCAGCAGTTGAGCTGATAGTATTGCAACATCAAGGATACAGGACTGGTCATGCATGTTTCTATTGGCCACTTCACTCATTCAATACCCGCAGGAACCAAACGTCTGAACAGAGCTTCTATCACTATTAGGGGTGTGCACGGACCCCCCGGATCGGATCGGGACCCGGATCGGGACCTCCAATTTTGTCCCGGACCGGTTCGGACAAAATCGGAGGCCCCCTGGACCGGATCGAGTCCGATCCCGATCCAAAAATCGGAAATTTTTGGATCGGCCGCCATTTTTTTCCCCATAGACTTGCATTGCAATGCAAGTCTATGAGGAAAAAATGGCGGCGGGTGGGTAAGGGGGGGCCTAACTCCCTCCCCCCCCCGGGGCCGTCCGCTGTGGACGGCCCCGGCAGGTAAACCCCCTCCCCCGCGCTCCCTACCCCCCCTGGGGCCGCCTGCTTCCATCCGCTGGCGCCCGCGGGCGCCAGCGGATAGAAGCGGACGGCTCCGGGGGGGGGGTAAGCCCCCTTCCCCGCCACTTACCTTCTCGGCACGTCCGGCGCCGGCGGCTACTACCAGCGGGCTCCGCGGCCTACTCTCGAGTAGCGCGCCGGGTGATGACATCACCCGGCGCGCCACCCTGGAGCAGGCCGCGGAGCCTGCTGGTAGTAGTAGGCGCCGGCGCCGGACGGGAGCCGCCGGGCCGGGCAGGTAAGGGCCCCCCTCCCCCCTCCCCCCTCCGCGCGCCCCCTCCTCCCCCCTCCCCCCTCTGCGCGCCCCCTCCTCCCCTCCACGCACCCCCTCCTTACCTTTCCGGCCCGGCGGCTCCCGTCCGGCGCCGGCGCCTACTACTTCCAGCAGGCTCCGCGGCCTGCTCTAGAGTAGCGCGCCGGGTGATGACATCACCCGGCGCGCCATCCTAGAGCAGGCCGCGGAGCCTGCTGGGAATAGTAGGCGCCGGCGCCGGACGGGAGCCGCCGGGCCGGAAAGGTAAGGGCCCCCCTCCCCCCTCCGCGCGCCCCCTCCTCCCCTCCACGCACCCCCTCCTTACCTTTCCGGCCCGGCGGCTCCCGTCCGGCGCCGGCGCCTACTACTACCAGCAGGCTCCGCGGCCTGCTCTAGAGTAGCGCGCCGGGTGATGACATCACCCGGCGCGCCACCCTAGAGCAGGCCGCGGAGCCTGCTGGGAATAGTAGGCGCCGGCGCCGGACGGGAGCCGCCGGGCCGGAAAGGTAAGGGCCCCCCTCCCCCCTCCCCCCTCCGCGCGCCCCCTCCTCCCCTCCACGCACCCCCTCCTTACCTTCCTGGCCCGGCGGCTTCCGTCCGGCGCCGGCGCCTACTACTTCCAGCAGGCTCCGCGGCCTGCTCTAGAGTAGCACGCCGGGTGATGACATCACCCGGCGCGCCACCCTAGAGCAGGCCGCGGAGCCTGCTAGTAGTAGTAGGCGCCGGCGCCGGACGGGAGCCACCGGGCCGAGAAGGTAAGTGCCCCCCTCCTCCCCCCCCCCGCTGTCCACTTTCATCGGCGGGCGCCCGCTGGCGCCCGCCAATGGAAGCGGCGGTGGGCGCCAGTGGGCGCCCGCCGATCCGCCGATCCGCCGAACCGGTTCGGAGCTTTTTCGGACCGGTTCGGATTGGATCGGCCGATCCAGCTGCGGGATCGGAAATCGGATAATTTATCCGATTTCCCACTGGACCGGACTCGGATCGTGGATCGGGTCCGATCCAGTGCACATCCCTAATCACTATATTGCATTGGTACAGGCAAACTATAGAAAGAAAACAACTCCAGTCTTGAGGCTCCAAAGGTGAGCATATGGAGTTCAATATCAGCAAGGACCAGACCATTGTGTGTTGGAAACCTTTTGTGTATTCAGAGGAAAACACATGGAGAACATTTCCTGATAACAAAGGGAATTGAGCCAGTCCCTATTCTTTAGGTGTTGTTCCAGATTTCTGCTGGATCATCTGTGCTGGCAGAAGTGGACATCATTTCCCCCTTGCATCCCATGGCAGCCGCTCCAACCTCCTGAAATATGATACACAGAGAGTCAGGAGACCTTACTGCATGGGGTGGGCTGTGGGGATGAGGGAGAGGAGAAATAATTCTCAAATATTAGGCAGAAGGACATTCTGTGAGCCAAGCTCTTCCTCACACTGAAGGTCCCTTCCTTTCACAGACGACAGATCCAGGTTCCAACACACAAAGTTCCAGATTTACACCAAATTAGACTTGGGATTGTAAAAATGAAGAAATGAGAGAGAAAGAGAGAGGTTCTAATATGCAATTATTAGCACAGCTCATTTTGAAATCCTAAGATTAGTGATGGAGTTGTGCAGTGTGTCACTTTCCCTTGTGACATGTGCAGTCTTTTGCTTTCAACACTGTCGGAATTCATGGAGTGGACTTGGTAGCAAAGCTTTTTAAGGCATTGGATAAGCAAATATTTCACTGCTGGAAATTTGTCATATATATAGTATTACTAATGAGTATTACATTAAGTTAATGGAAGAACCTAAGACTGTAATAATGTCCAGGAATTAATAACTTGTTTTTTCCCTAAAGATATATACGTTTTTAATTAATTAATTTACATGTCTATATTGCCCAGTAGCCGAAGCTCTCTGGGTGGTTCACAACAATTAAAACCATAAAATACAAGACACTAAAATGCATTATAAACGTGTGAAACTATAGTGTAAAAATTAGGGGTGTGCATCGGATCGGCTCCGATCCACGATCCGAATCCGATCCGCCCCAAAATCGGGAAAATCCGATCCGATCCGATCCGATCCGATCAACCTCCGATCCGATCCGATCCGATCCGACGAGGTCCGATCCGGATCGGACGCCATTTTGAATGCTTTTTCCCATAGCCAAGTATTGTTTTACAAAAACGCCTATAACTTTTTCATTTTTAAAGATAGAAGGATGAAACTTGGGCACATTATACACTGGTTAGGGATAGTTATCTGTGAGAAATTTCAGAAAGATTGGTGCATGCGTTTTGTGGCAATTAATTGTTTAATAAATACCCAGAAATGCCTATAACTTTGTCATTTTTAAAGTTACAAACATAAAACTTTGCCACATTGTAGGTGGTACCTTGGGACCTATCTGTGAGAAATTTCAGAAACTTAGGTGCTTGCCTTGTGTGACAATTAATTTTAGAAAAATGGGTAGTAGTGGGGTAAATACATTTACGCCTCCCATTTTTTTATTTTTGAAGATACAAACAGGAAACTTGGGCACATTACAGGTACCACTTGCCTTGATATGTGTGTGAAATGTCAGAAACATTGGAGCTTGCCTTGTGTGGCAATTAATTTTTGAAACAATGAGGAAAGAAACACCTATAACTTTGTCATTTTTAAAGTTACACACATGAAACTTTGCCACATTGTAGGTGGTACCTTGGGACCTATGTGTGTGAAATTTCAGAAACATAGGTGCTTGCCTTGTGTGGCAATTAATTTTTTAATAAATACCCAGGAATGCCTATAACTTTGTCATTTGTAAAGTTACACACATGAAACTTTGCCACATTGTAGGCGGTACCTTGGGACCCATGTGTGTAAAATTTCAGAAACGTAGGTGCTTGTATTGTGTGGCAATTAATTTTTGAAACAATGAGGGATTCATTGGACAGCACTTGCCCATAGGGATTCATTGGACAGTACTTTCCTATAGGAAATCATTGGAAAGCACTTGCCCATAGAAAATCATTGGAAAGCACTTGCCCATTGAGAAATACAGTTATGCCTCCCACTTTTTTATTTTTGAAGATACAATCAGGAAACTTGGGCACATTGTAGACTGGTTAGGGATAGTTATCTGTCAGAAATTTCAGAAAGATTGGTGCATGCGTTTTGTGGCAATTAATTTTTTAATAAATACCCAGGAATGCCTATAACTTTGTCATTTTTAAAGTTACATACATGAAACTTTGCCACATTGTAGGTGGTACCTTGGGACCCATGTGTGTAAAATTTCAAAAACGTAGGTGCTTGCCTTGTATGGCAATTAATTTTAGAAAAATGGGTAGTAGTGGGGTAAATACATTTACGCCTCCCATTTTTTTATTTTTAAAGATACAAACAGGAAACATGGGCACATTACAGGGAACACTTCACTTGATATGTGTGTAAAATTTCAGAATGATAGGTCCAGGCATTTGGTGGCTACGAATTTTTTAGATTAAAAGTTATTAACCTTTTTTACACAGAGGCTGGGGCTGTCAATTGCACCCTCCCGCCTCCCGGGAAGAAGAAGGAAACACTTTCTCTCATCTCTTTGATCCTTGCACGCTTGGCTGCAACTGAGCTAGTATCCATTACAAAAGGAGAAACAAAGTAGCACTTGGCTCGTGTCTGCTTTGATACTTTCACTCAAGCAGAACGGCTGAGCCTAGGATCACTCTCTCTCGCTGGGATCGTTACAGGAGAAATTTTCTACAGTCTTCAAAGTGGTGTGTGCAGACACCTTGCCACCACATGCCTGGACCTATCATTCTGAAATTTTACACACATATCAAGTGAAGTGTTCCCTGTAATGTGCCCATGTTTCCTGTTTGTATCTTTAAAAATAAAAAAATGGGAGGCGTAAATGTATTTACCCCACTACTACCCATTTTTCTAAAATTAATTGCCATACAAGGCAAGCACCTACGTTTTTGAAATTTTACACACATAGATCCCAAGGTACCACCTACAATGTGGCAAAGTTTCATGTATGTAACTTTAAAAATGACAAAGTTATAGGCATTCCTGGGTATTTATTAAAAAATTAATTGCCACAAAACGCATGCACCAATCTTTCTGAAATTTCTCACAGATAACTATCCCTAACCAGTCTACAATGTGCCCAAGTTTCCTGTTTGTATCTTCAAAAATAAAAAAGTGGGAGGCATAACTGTATTTCTCAATGGGCAAGTGCTTTCCAATGATTTTCTATGGGCAAGTGCTTTCCAATGATTTCCTATAGGAAAGTACTGTCCAATGAATCCCTATGGGCAAGTACTGTCCAATGAATCCCTATGGGCAAGTGCTGTCCAATGAATCCCTCATTGTTTCAAAAATTAATTGCCACACAATACAAGCACCTACGTTTCTGAAATTTTACACACATAGGTCCCAAGGTACCGCCTACAATCTGGCAAAGTTTCATGTGTGTAACTTTACAAATGACAAAGTTATAGGCATTCCTGGGTATTTATTAAAAAATTAATTGCCACACAAGGCAAGCACCTATGTTTCTGAAATTTCACACACATAGGTCCCAAGGTACCACCTACAATGTGGCAAAGTTTCATGTGTGTAACTTTAAAAATGACAAAGTTATAGGTGTTTCTTTCCTCATTGTTTCAAAAATTAATTGCCACACAAGGCAAGCTCCAATGTTTCTGAAATTTCACACACATATCAAGGCAAGTGGTACCTGTAATGTGCCCAAGTTTCCTGTTTGTATCTTCAAAAATAAAAAAATGGGAGGCGTAAATGTATTTACCCCACTACTACCCATTTTTCTAAAATTAATTGCCACACAAGGCAAGCACCTAAATTTCTGAAATTTCTCACAGATAGGTCCCAAGGTACCACCTACAATATGGCAAAGTTTCATGTTTGTATCTTTAAAAATGACAAAGTTATAGGCATTTCTGGGTATTTATTAAACAATTAATTGCCACATAACTCATGCACCAATCTTTCTGAAATTTCTCACAGATAACTATCCCTAACCAGTGTATAATGTGCCCAAGTTTCATCCTTCTATCTTTAAAAATGAAAAAGTTATAGGCGTTTTTGTAAAACAATACTTGGCTATGGGAAAAAGCATTCAAAATGGCGTCCGATCCGGATCGGACATCCGGTCCGATCCGATCCGACCATCCTCCGATCCGATCCGATCCGATCCAACCCCCCAGGTCCGATTCCGATCCGCTATCCGATCCGATCCGGGGGGTCAGTGCACATCCCTAGTAAAAATAAAAACAACAACCAAATAGAACCTAGCTGCAGTGCAAAGATTTAAAATACAATTCATTAAACAAAAAACCTATGGTTTACAAAAACAATGTTAAGGCTCTACAGATTCCAACCAAGCACTAAAAAGCAGGGAAATTGGGAGTTAAGGCTCACAAGCCTTAATGCCACATCCTCCCTAAGGAGGCAGAAAGTGCAAGTGAAATTCTCATTCTCCCAAAGCAGATAAACCATGAGGACAGGGTGGAGAATATGATATGCAGAGGTGACTGTGGGGTTGTGGAAAACTGATCACGAACAACTTAGGGCCACCTACTTCTCTTTTTTTGTTTAGAGCAGCCCTTCCCCAACCTGGTGCCCTCCAAAGGTGTTGGACTACAACTCCCATCATTGCAAGTCAGTATGTCCCATGGTCAGGAATGCTGGGACTTGTCATCTCAAAAATCTAGATATGCAATTTGATATGCAGAGGTGACTGTGGGGTTGTGAGAAATGATGATGAACAACTTAGGACCAGCTACTTCTAATTTCTCAGAGCATCTCCTTATGTTGAGAGTTGCAACCCAACACATCTGACAGGCACCAGGTTGGGGAATGTTGTTCAAGAACAAAGGAAGGCAGAATGTAGATCTCCAGATGTTTTGGAATTCAACTTGTAAAAGCCCCTATCAGCATGGGCAGTTATCAGGAATGCCACGAGTTGATGTCCAAATCATCAGGATAGATCTATTTTCTGCCCACATCTGTACTAAAGTATTATGTTTTCCAGCATTAAGATATGTGATCAATCAAGGAACTACAAAAGAGCTGCATCACTTTAAATAAACTGTCAAAACCAAATGAAACAACAATGAATGAAGCTTGAATACCTAATCCAGATAGCCCTTCAGACATCAACATTAGTTTTCAACACATGGCATAGGATGTCTGTTTCTTGAATATCAGATAAAGGATTTCTCTTACTTCTTCAGCAGTGTGAGATCAAAGACAGAGCTACCACCTAATACTTTCATGCGTAAGTATTATTTTAAAATTAAGTATGAATTGAGTTTTGTCTTCCCCATAACACATAACATGGGAGTTACAGTGCAACACATCTGGAGAGCACCAGGCTGGAGAAGGTTGACTCCTATACATGTCTTCTCAGAAGCCAGTGCCACTGAATTCACTAGGGCTTTCTCCCAAGAGATTGCAAACTAATCTCATCTGAAAGGTATTCAAGACAGCCAAACTAAACCTCTTCTGCTCCACTGTTGCTTTGATGAGATGATGTATTGTGCAGGGATTGTGGGGAGTGAACAGTATATGTTTTATAACTACATTAAAAAAAACATTGGTTCTTTGAAAGGCAGGGTACTGACCAAAAGTTGGAAGTGCCTGGCACATGCTCTGGTTCTAGATCTGTAATGAACAGTGCCCCTTTTGTTATCAAGAGTGCTGCTATATGCGAGATGTGTGTGAGAGAAAAGTATTGGGCAGACCCTGTATTTGGTAAGGGTATGGAACAGCATTCCCCATCCTGCTGCCCTCCAGGTGTTTGAGATGACAAGTCCCAGCATTCCTGACCATGGGACATACTGACTTGCGATGATGGGAGTTGTAGTCCAACACCTTTGGAGGGCACCAGGTTGGGGAAGGGCTGCTCTAAACAAAAAAAGAGAAGTAGGTGGCCCTAAGTTGTTCGTGATCAGTTTTCCACAACCCCACAGTCACCTCTGCATATCATATTCTCCACCCTGTCCTCATGGTTTATCTGCTTTGGGAGAATGAGAATTTCACTTGCACTTTCTGCCTCCTTAGGGAGGATGTGGCGTTAAGGCTTGGGAGCCTTAACTTCGAATTTCCCTGCTTTTTGGTGCTTGGTTGGAATCTGTAGAGCCTTAACATTGTTTTTGTAAACCGTAGGTTTTTTGTTTAATGAATTTCATGGCTTTGTGTAACAGATGACTGGATATTATACAGTTGACAACCAAGCCAGCGTCAGCCAGAATGTTATACCATCTTGACATCCAATATAAAATCAAAGCTAGTGTTATGTGTTGAACTCACTTTTAACATTAATAAATCAACCAAAATGCTTGCATCTCCCTCATTTTTAAAGATAAAGAGATGAAACCTGGCATCATGGTAGCTCTTAAGTAGGGATATAGCTATGCCAAGTATGAAGCAGGTCCATTTGTGCCTTGATTTTTAGGAATTTTTTAAAGTTCAAACAGAAATCTCTTTGGGGTCCAGGACCTTGAGCAGTACAAGTTTAAAAAATGAAATTAAAGATAAAGAGATGAAACTTGGCACCATGGTAGCTCTGAAGTAGGGATTTAGCCATGCCAACTTGGAAGCAGATCCGTTCATCCCTTGATTTTTATACATTTTTAAAACTTCAATTTAATTTTTTTAATTAACTAAAATGCTTACAATTCCATCATTTTTAAAGATAAAGGGATGAAACTTGACAGCATGGTAGCTCTTAAGTAGGAATTGAGCCATGCCAAGTTGGAAGCAGATCTGTTTATGCCTTGAGTTTTAGGAATTTTTTAAACTTCAAACCCAATACTCCTCTTTGGGGTCTAGGGCCTTGAGCAGTACATTAAAAAAAAAGAAAGTAAAGATGAAGAGATGAAACTTGGCACCATGGTACCTCTTAAGTAAGGCTTTAGCCATACCAAGTTGAAAGCAGATTGGTTCATGCCTTGAATTTTAGAAAAAAAATTGAAGTCAAACTTTTTTTAAAAATATCCTAAAAAATCAAGGCACGAACCGATCTGCTTCCAACTTGGCATGGCTCAATTCTAGGGTGACCACTAGGGTGTGGCCTAGTGGCTAAAGTGTTGGACTGGGAGCTGGGAGTTCTGGGTTCTACTCCCCACTTAGCCATGAAAACCCATTGGGTGACTTTGGACCAGTTGCAGACTCTCAGCCCAACCCATCTCACAGGGTTGCTGTTGTGAGGACAAAATGGAGAGGAGGAGGATTATGTATGCCGCCTTGGGTTTCTTGGCGGAAAAAAGGTGCGATATAAATGCAATAATAATAAATAATAATAATAATAATAACAATAATAATAATAATAAACTGTCAGGATTTCCCCAGATTTCTCCTGGTTTTTGTTCTGTCCTCAGTGTCAGGGGGGATTTTATGCAATAGTCTATAATGACCTGTAATTAAACACTTTCCCTTTTAAGGCCACCATTAGTGTGGCGGGGGGAATGGCATGCTTTCTGGAGGTGTGTCATTCTCTCCCACTGCTCCAATCAAGGCCTTAAAAGGGAAAAACATGTCATTCCCAGACATTATAGAAAAGGGCCTGATTGGAACACTGGGGTGGGGGTGAGAATGACATGCTTTCCCCTCCTCCGCTCCAATTGGGGACTTTAAGGTGGCCCCAGAAAGCCATTTTCCTCCCCCCCCCACTAGGTGTCCTCTTTTTTGGTTTCCCAAATATGATCACCCTACTCAGTTCTTGCACAGGCTGCATTTCCATCCCTAGATATTTACTCAAAAGTAAGACCCATTGAATTTCCTTGGTTCTTGAAAAGCAACACACTTGCTTTTAGATTTGCCAGTCTCAGCATTCTATGTGTGCTATGAACGCCTGCTCTGTCTGTCCCTATAGTTTCCTGCAAGGTCCAGCCAAGGGAAGCCAGTAAATTAAACCCGGGGTGGAGGGTGGGATTCCCTCAAGTTTCTCTGACAGCAGGTGCTATAGAACATGGACCTTCCAGGAGTGTTGAGGCTGGATTTCTGGCAGACCCAGCCAGGCAACTTTATGGCCTGTTAGTCCCTCCATTTGGTAGCCTGCAGAGCACCTGCCTCATAAGGCAAATGGCCACATGAGAACTGTTATTATGGCCTGCTACTTTGTTTGTCTTTAGTAGTCTGTGGTCCAGATCTCTTCAGAAGGGGGAATAGTGTTTTGTGGTTGAGGTCAGTCTAAATTATCTCTAGGGGTCCCTTACTCAGTGCCTCTGAAAGCAAAGAGATTGAGGATTTTCCCCAACTCTGTTACTCTTGAAGTTACTAGGCCTGTTGAAAATAGATTTTATAACATAAGCATGATAACAGTGAATACTCCTTTTAACTTGTTAAACCAATGAAAACATGCCACACAAGAAGTCTTAAGATATGAATGGTTTATAAAGAAAAGTAAATGCAAAAGAACATCAGATGCAGAAGTGAAATCTGAAACATTACTACTAGTAGTAGTATCCTGCCTTTTTCCCAATGCTGTGTAAAACATACACAGCTAAAACCTATAAATAGGAATATACTAGGCTGACCATATGAAAAGGAGGACAAGGCTCATATAACTTTAACAGTTGAAGAGAAAGGGGGATTTCAGCCAGTGTCATTTGTATGCAATTAGTTCCTGGTGATATTCCCTCTTCATTGCAACAGTTAAAGTTGCAGAGCCCTGTCTTCTTTTGTATATGGTCACTCTAGTATAGTGCCTGCACCTTTAACTGTTGTGATGAAGAGGGAATTTCACCAGGGACTAATTGCATACAAAAGACACTGGCTGAAATCCCCTTTTCTCTACAACTGTTAAAGTTACATGAGCCCTGTCCTCCTTTTCATATGGTCAGCCTAAATATACAAAAGTTAAAAATATAATTAAATACTTTTCAATATTAAAGCATTTAAAACATTTTAAATGCATAACAATTTAAAAGTCAAAGGTATAGACAGAGGTCCAGATGATTTGCCAAAGGCCTGCTGGAACAAAAAAGGGTTTTTCTGCATCCAAAAACACATCAAGGAGGGAGCCAGTGTAGACTGCAAGGATTAGAAAGAAAATCCATGTGTGTACACTATGCAAAATAAACGACAGCTCAACTGTTTCTAAACCTTATTAGAAAAACAGGGTGACTAGGCCGAAACCAACGTTGTAGGCCCTGAAGCACTTTGAAAGGTTTCAACCTTGTACTTAAAACTTAACACCGGCCCAAACTAATTAAATGAAGTGTTTGAAGCTTTCAACTTTATAGCAGCATGAACCAAACTCTTAGAAAAGAGGGGAGGAGCACACTGTGTGTGTGTTTGGGGTGGGGATGGATAAAAAGGGATGTATAGAGCTCCCTATTCCCAGGAGAGATCTGAAGACCAGGTTATCATGGATCCAGAGGAACCACACCCTGTTTCACCAGGGATCAAAAGAGCAAACTGGCCTTATGAAGATAGCCCAAATTACTCTCAGAGCCAAAGGAATGCATGTTCCAGAAGAGAAAAGAGAAACTCCTTCTTCTTCTTCTTCTTCTTCTTCTTCTTCTTCTTCTTCTTCTTCACTCAAAAGGTCTGTGCTATAGAGGCAGCGGCCATTTCACTCACCCACCCTACATTCTAAGGCAGGAGGGAGGGGGGAGAGCGGCGCTACTGAGCGTGTGTCAGTGTCGCGTTATGAGGGAAGATGGCTGCCTCATTGACTTGAATGAGAGGTTAAAATAGTCCTTAAACGTCAACCGAAGGGAATTTTAAAAAAATGAAAAGCTTTCCATCAACTACAGTTAAGGAGGAAGAAGACCCCAGCACTGGATTAATTAATAAGGCTCTAGAAATTATGCAAATTGTGAGCACAAAAAGTAGCAACCCGGAAGTAAATTTACAAAAGCAGGGAGACAGGTTTGTATTCCTTTTCTACCTTAAACTGCTCTCCTTCCCTCAATCTTTCACCAATCTTCTTGAAATTTTCAGGTAATGTAAAACAAACATTTCTTTCTGGCACCTGTAAATTTCAGAAAGGTTGATGAAACATTTTCGATTTTATGGCTGTTAGAATTACCCCCCCCCCAATTATCACTTTAACATGGCGCAATGTGTTTTTTACTGACAGCCCTTAACAATGGAGGCACGACTGTGCCTCCATTAATATCAGGTACAAAACAGAAATTAAAAAACTAAAATGGCTGGGAAAATTAAAATGTCTTCACCTGGCACTGAAAGTAGCATAATGTAGATGCCAGGCAAGCCTCCCTGGGAAACTCATTCCACAACTGAGATGTCACAGCAGAAAAGGCCCTCTTCTTAGTAGCCACTCACCTCACTTCCTTTAGTGGGGGCTCCTGGAGAAGGATCGTGAAGATGATTTTAACGTCTGGGCAGGACTATGTAAGTACTTACAATATATACACAATTCAACTGATTAATATTTGGAGATTAAAATTGCCTGCATGGCATACAGCTGGACTCCATTAGACTGAGGTTACTTTGGGGTCTCTGGGCAAGGGACATCCTCTGTCTTTTGTTGGGGTTGTCAGTCTATCTCTGATCTTTCTTTAAAATTACAGCTGATCATTAAAAAGGAGGAGGAGGAGGAGGAGGAGGAGGAGGAGGAGGAGGAGGAGGAGGAGAAGAAGCAGCAGCAGCAGCAGCTTACAGCACAATCCTATCATGTTTGCTCAGAAGTAGGGCTGCTGAGTGCAATAGGGCTTTCTCCTAAGTAAGAGTGTAAGTGTGTGGATAATCCCATTATATGGTTTAGTCCAGGAATGGAGAACCTCCAGGCCAGATGCAGCCTGGTAGGCTTCCCCATCTAGCCAGCTACCTCTCACCAAGCCCCACCTATTCCTCTTGGCCCCACCCAATCCAGAGCTCCATTTCCTCCCCACCCTCATTTTCTAGTTACCTGCAGATCAGCTGAACAATACTGTGGGGGGAGAGAAAGAGAGAAAGCCAGATTGCAGGGAATGGGTGAATTTCAACTTCCCTTCCCACTGATTTGTGGCAAACAGCTCAGAAGCAGGAGAAACAGGGCTATGGAGGAAACAGAACTGTAGGAGGAAGAGAGTGAGTCAGTAACAGACAGATTGCTTGCTTTCTCCATCTCCAGCTCACTGTGCTGTATTTCTGTGCTGTTCATGGAGGGGGAAACAGGTTCCCCTTCTCAGCACACAGCACAGAAGCCGTGCGAGCTGGCGATGCAGGAAGAGATTGCTTGCATGGAGACCTTTGGAAATAATATTATGAAGCGCAAAGTGATGTGGAGGAAATGTCCCAGATGACTGACACAATGCAAGTGGGAGATTTAGCAGCTCTTTGTCTGAACAACTGATCTAGCATGGCAGCATTTCAGAGGGCTGCCAATCCTTTTTATATCTTTATTGCTGACTGCAGCGGCAGCACCACTACCACACGAGGGCTAAACCCTTAACTCTCTTGGATATATAATTTATATAGACAGATGAAACAACACAAGCAGCTGCTGTTCATCATATGCCAACAAACATCTGAAACATTGTCATCTTGTGGCTGGTGAGAGGTATAACAGACAAATGTCAAATTGTCTAACTGCTTTAGCACAGACAACAGGGTATATTTACCATCGTAGGCCCCAGGAAACTGATCACTCCCTGTTTTCCAGTTCGCTCTTATTTAGGAAAATGCTGCCTGTCCCACATAGATGCCAAGGTCAGTATCCAGTGCAAGCAGATGGGGGCAATTATATATATGCCTAGCTCAATGTTTTATTTTAGACACCCGCACATTACATTTTCACTTGACAGATGAAGAAGCGAAGGCAGAGAGATCCAATGAGCTGCCTACCATCGCATGGGAAATCTATGGCAAAGCCAGGTTGATAATGCACATGCCTAGTTTTCTGTCTTCACTATGAAACCATCACTCCTTCATATTAAAGTAGCTGCAAAGACCAAATCAGTCTATTTCAGATGGCCCTTAATGGTGCTTAGTTTCATTCATTTCAGTGGTGCTTGTAGCTATCAGAATGGTTCCAATTTAATGACTGCTAAATGATATGCTGTACTAAGCACATCCTTTCTAGAAATTACACTGCCCATAGTGATTATCCAGGAGGACGCTCTTTTAAAAAACAAAAACACCAACAACTCATGAGTCATTTATGAATCACAGTTTTGCGTCATTGTAAACTTCTGGACTTGGTTCCAATTCCCTTCAGCCCCTCCCCTCCTACCTCCACCAAAACAATCCATGAGGACTGCAATAGAGTCATTTGCTTTAGTCACTTCATTTGGGAGCATATCCCCAGGTGTTTTCTAGCTTGCAGCTATTTACTCTGCAGCATGGAGTGCCACTTTTGGAGACACTAGCAAATGAGGACCTGGATTTGATATACTACTCCGCAGCTCAAATTCCATGCAGAACCAGGTGGCATACAGAGGTGTAGTGGGTTCAGGGCTCACAGGGTTGAAGTGCCAGGACCTTTTAAACAGCAGGGATGCTGATATCATCTTTCACCCCCTCAGACTTCCTTGTTTTCCCCTGAGCTTAGATGCAATGCTCACAGTAGCTGGGGTGTGGGGAATGATTTTTCCAGCAACAATATATTGTTGTGAGCTATCCATGTTCTAATGAAAAAGTATTTTGGTATGAGTTGGTCTTGAATGGGTAATTAAGACCCATTAGCTTTATAAAGTACCTACAAAAGACATTACATAGATATAGATGATTCAGATATAGAAAGAGATGGATCAATACAACTGCCTGCATTTTTGGATTCTCCTTGGGATGTAGCTATAAGGACTATCATGGTGTGTGCCTGCACTTCAAACATTATCACTGCCACAGGTGATAAAAGCTATTTGTGCGATGTTGTCAGGGCACCCTATGGTCTCTACCCATAGAAGAGCTCCTGTAGGCTTGCCCCCAAATATTTGGGGGACAGCTGATCCACTGACTCTTTAATATACATCCAGGTCAAAGCACAAGTGTTACAGATCTGGGAGAGGGGATGGCTTTCCCCACTGATAGGTTGTTGCCATAGGCTAATCCTCACCTGAACATCCTAGTCTGTTCATCTGGGGACTTCTATGACCTTCGCCAAGGACTCCTTTCTTCAATCTAGCTCTAGGAAAAACAAAGAAAAGACAGACCCTTTGGAGTGTCTTGCCCAAACCCCATGGAACACAGAACTTTCACAGAAGTATGCGATGGATAACTCTGCAAATGTGCAGTCCTGCATGTGGGGAAGATTTTAGCAGGAAATGTCCTTTAAAAGAATAGAGTTGAAGCCTAGATATTTTTTTAAAAAGTTTAAGCCATGGGGTTCCACAGTGCTCTATTTTATCCCCTAAGATGTTTAACATATACATGAAGCCGCTGGGAGAGGTTATCTGGAGATGTGAGCTGAGATGTCATCAATATGCGGATGACACCCAGCTCTACCTCTACCTTTTCATCAAATCCAGGTGAGGCAGTGGCTGTTCTGAATCAGTGCCTGGGCATGGTAATGGACTGGATGAGGGCTAACAAACTGAGACTCAATCCAGACAAGATGGAGGTACTGTTAGCGGGTGGTTCGTCTGTCCGGCGAGGTGATGTTCACCCTGTTCTGGAGGGGGTTGCACTCCCCCTAAAGGATCGGGTCTGTAGTTTGGGGGTGCTCTTGGATCCAGAACTGTCACTTGAGGCACAGGTGAACTCGGTGGCAAAGAGCACCTTTTACCAGCTTAGGCTGATATACCAACTGCGCCCTTATCTGGACAGAGATAGCCTAGTTACAGTTATCCATGCTCTCATAACCTCTTGCTTGGATTACTGCAATGCGTTATTATACATGGGGCTGCCTTTGAAAACAGTCCAGAAACTTCAGCTGGTACAAAACAGGGCAGCCAGACTGTTAATGGGGACTGGCCAATGAGACCACATTACGCCAGTCCTTTTCCAACTTCACTGGCTGCCGGTCCAGGTCCGGGCCCAATTCAAAGTGCTGGTACTTACATTTAAAGCCCTAAACGGCTTGGGGCCAGGTTATCTAAAGGAACGCCTCCTCCCATATGTACCTGCCTGGACCCTAAGATCATCTACAGGAGTCCTTTTCCGTGAGCCCCTGCCAAAGGAAGTGAGGCAGGTGCCCACTAGGAGGAGGGCTTTCTCCGCTGTGGCACCCCGGCTGTGGAATGAGCTCCCCAGAGAGGTTCGCCTGGTGCCTACTTTGCACTCTTTTCGTCGCCAGGTGAAGACCTTTTTATTCTCCCAGTATTTTAACAGTTAAATTAACTTAATTTTAATCCTTGCTGTTTTAAATTTGTATTTTAATCTGTATTAATTCCTGCTGCTTGGTTTTATTCTGGTTGTGTTTTTATATTGTATGTTATTTTGCATTTTTAGATTGTGGTTTGTTTTATATTTTTCAAAATGATTTCATGGTTTTAATTTTTATGAACCATCCAGAGAGCTTCAGCTATAGGGCATTATAAAAATGCAATAAATAAATAAATAAATATTTTTTTGGAATGGGGAAAATAGGAAGAACAAGGGAACACAATCGAATTCCAAATAAAAACCAGTAAAATCAATCTAACGTAATTAGTTACATGTTACCTATTTGAATAGTCTTGGGTTTCAGAGCACATGCAGGGTTCCTTGCAGAAAGGATGGACTAAGAGAAAACATATTTAGCCTCCTGATTGGATGTTATTAGGAAGACCCATACTGGGACCAAAGCCACATATTTATGGGAATCTGAGATAGTGAAAGCTGGCCTCTCAGCAGAGACTGACTGTTTTGTCAGTGTGTTACCTTCAATTTTTGATGTCATTGCCCTAGCCAGCAAATCAGAATAGTATTTAGTGTCTAGTAGATCCACCTTCTTAATAACACTACACTTGATTTATAAAAGAACTAGCCAATTCCAGATGAATAAACAACTGAGCAAAAGTGCTTAAGTTTTCAATGTAGGTTGGAAAACAAAAGGTAAGATTTGATTTATTCAGCTTTCCTGAATACATTCAGCTGAAATGTAGACACTGAAGGGGGCACCGTTGAGCTGCATCAGAATATAGGAGTTTGTCACATTAGTACTTTATTTATTTATTTATTTATTTATTTATTTATAGCATTTTTATCCTACCCTTTAGCCAAAAAAGGCTCCCAGAGCGGCTTGCACAATAAGAAATGAGACCAGCTCACAATCCCAAAGAAGTGACATGAAAGGAAAGGGGGTTGGGAGAAAGGAAGAAAGCACATGCATCCTATCTTCAGCCCCTGGGTCTCCCCCAGTGTCTGAGGCTATTCCACATATTCTAGAAATGGGCCTAGTTAAGACGAGAGTGTCTAGGATACGTTAGGCTAATCAAAGCTCCTGCAATCTGTTCATGGGCTGGGGTCAGCGGTACTGAATGCAGCAAGCACAGCGGCTAAAGAGCATTAGTGCTCCACAAGCACGACCCCTGAAGCCCTTTCTCTCAGCCAATGAAAAGCCCCAGGTCCTCTGCTGGCCATCTCTTCTTCCAATGCTGCCTGGGCTGCTGAATCAAGCCCAGTCCTTTCACCAGCAAGGTTGTGTTGATTTGCATTATTGACTGAATGGGTTTTTTTCTGTGAGTTTCCTTTATGAGGGCAGATTATAGAAGAAACTGCAAGTGGGTGTGAAGACCCTGAGATGCATCAGAGCAAAAGGAGAGATGGAGAATCTTCTCCATTGCCGTTTCCCATTAGTCTCATTGTAGGCTGATCAGGTGGCTCGGGATTTCCCGGTCCTAACCGGGAATCCAGGGGTGAACCGGCCCAACCGGGGGGCGGGGGGGGGGCAAACCGGGGTGGCGGGGGTTCACGCCACGGTGGCAGCAAGCAAGGAGCGGCAGTAGACCCGGCAGCCGCCCCAGCAGGTAAGTGCCCTCCCTCGCGCCTCACACTCCTTACCCGCAGGGGCGTCCGCTTCCCTCCGGTGCTTGAATCTACTGAGAAACAGGCTTTGTGGCCTGTCCCTCAGTAGCGCGCCGGGTGATGACGTCACTTCTGGATCCGGCCCTCCCCTGCCTCTTCTGCGCGGCCACTGGCCTTACGAGCCGGCGGGGGACCCGGCGGCGGTGGTGGTGGCGGCGGCGGCGGAGGCAGCAGAAGAGAACCCGGTAGGTCTGGGCTGATGTTTTGGGGGTTGGGTGGCTTGGTGGGGGGTTTGTTTTGGGTGGCGGGGGGGGGACCGGGATTTTGGGTTCCAAAATCTGGTCACCCTATCTCATTGCATCTTACTATAGGCCCCGACTGGTAAAAGGGAATGTAATGGCTTAGATCCAGATTGAGGAGCACTGCACCTGGGCTCGTTGAAGATGACTTCCCTGTCCCCTCCTCCCCACCGCAGCTGCTCCAGCCTTGTGAAACTGAGGGGGTTGGGGGACTCTGTACTCACATACCCCTGACACCGTTGTGGGTGATTCCAAAAAATTAGGATGGGTGAGGCACCTTCAATAAGTGGAACCCCTCTGTCCACATAAGGCAGATACTGGGTGCAAAGCGATGAAATAACGTATAAAAAGTTAAAGCAGTAAATGTATCCAGTTATGGTACCAGGGCAGTCTTTATCTTCTTCTTCTTCTTCTTCTGAAAAAGGAAATAGTGACTGCGGCCTAATTTTATTATGAGAGAAGGGTTTTAGCCGGAACATTTTGCTTGATATTTAGTTTTCTATGTAGAGGGAAATGCATTTTTAATTTATTTTTATTTTTAGAATAGAGAAGTGGTTTCAAACCTTGGCTCCCCAGATATCGTTGGACTACAACTCCCATCACCCACAATTAGGGATATCGGAGAAATCCACAACAGTTTCAAATGACTTCAGATACCTATGAGTCTGACCTGCAGATTCTGCAGTGGACCAGATTTTTCCAAGTTGTGTGGATCCCGTGTATTTGCAGACTACTTTTTTTTACTTTTGGGGAGATTTGACAATTTCATTTGCTTGCAAATGTGCATTAGCGTACATGTTCATTTGCAAACAAATGAAATTCTTGTACACAAGATCAGAGATTCTGTCAGTGAGTGGACAATGGAATGAAAGATGTCTGACAATCCATGAAACATTGACAGAATGGATTCAACAGAATCCATACATCCGTATCCACAACCAGAATGCTCAATGGTCAGGGTTTATGGAAGTTCTGGTCCTACAACATTTGAGGGTCCAAGACTGGAATCCACTGTTATAGAGGGACATTTAATCATGTGATCCTGCAGTGGTAGAACCCAGACACAGGTTTACCAGCTCAGTGAGAACTAGACCTGAGGCGCAGTTTTATTCACACTTATTTGAGAGTAAATTCCATGAACTTGGTGGAACTTACTTCAGGGTAGACATGCACAGCTTTGCACTATTCCATCACAACCCTATACATGTCTATTCAGAAGTAAATCTCACTGCATGCAATGGAGTTTATGCCTAGGTAAGTGAGTAGGATTGTAGCCTTCATCTCAGAGAACTAGGCAAAGCATTTTACGGAACACCCCGTGGGAAATTAGTAACTAAATTGGAAACTATAAATAAAAAAAATTAATGTTGAATGTTCTGCAAGGAGCTATTTAAAGGAAAGATAAGGATCAGTTGAACTGGAATTTTCTCTTCCCAATATTTTCTATTAGCAAGCTTGGTAAGGGAAATAGGTATTTCTTTATGAAATTGCGCTAACACCGTTATATTGGGAAAAATTGCACCTACAGACAAAAATCATAATGTTATAAAGGACAAATGCTGTGCTCAACACACAGACTGAAGAAAAAGTATAACAGTAATGTAACAGTATAAATTGGAAGGCCATTGAGCTGGGAGTTCATAGGAATGACTTTTAGCTGCCGTCTAGTTTTGCTTTGAGGATACTTCTCCACTAGTGGTAGTGGCAGAGAGTGGAACACAGTCTTGGGGTATTTGTTGATGGCAAATGACTATGAGAAACCAGAGTGGGAAACCAGATTATGAAAAAAAAATGCAACTAATAACCTGTATCTGTTCAGCCTTTGTGCACCAGACACAAGATTCAGTTTAGATCTTGTTTTGGTAAGCAGGTTGATGTAACTCAGTCAAGATCTATACTACTGCTTTATGAGTGCATTGACAACTGTTGAGGCCCAGGCCACATTCCATACACCGTTTTCAAACTGCTTTCAAAGTGTTATATCTTGCTTGGTGTAGATCTGGCTTTGGACTGCTTTAGGCACAGCCTGATTTACCTCTGGTCCAAAGCAGAGCCTTGACTTGGACTGCTTCAGGCATGGCCCCCTTTGCCTCTGGTCTGAAGCAGAACCTCACTGGAAATCCAAGGCCTCATACGTCTCCCCATTGACTTACATGGGGAAATGAACAAATGTCTATAATTTCTAACAGGATTTACTGAACTTCGTAGGTATAATTACCACATCTGAGTAGATGAAATGGGTGCCACCAGCCAGGCGGAAAAGTACCTGGATGGGCAAGTGTGGCTGGGTAGGAGGGGACTCCAGAGAGACCCAGCACAATGGGAGCCTGAAGCTGACAGGATTCTCCGGAACTACCACCTGGCAGCACTGGAGTGGGTGCAGCAGATACCGCTGGGGGAGAGCAACCAGCAGGACTCTCTGGAGCAGCCACCCACCCTCTGCCTCTTGGGAAGATCCAGAGGGCGGGTGAGTTCTCTGAAAAAATGGCTGGTACAAAGCCATTTCAGAGCTTGGCTAACTACCTGAGGGAGGGGGGCTTCTTCAAAGCCAGACATTATGGGAGAAGTGTCCCAGGAGATTGCCTGTTCAGGATGTACAGTATATGTTCCTCACACATGATGGTGTACATCAGGGTTATTGAACTCCAGGCCTGGATGCCATATCTGACTCTCTGGACTTCCCTAGAAGGACATACACCCTTTACCTGGCCCCACCTCCTTTCTCTGTCTGGAGCTAACCTGGATCATCCACCCGTAGCTCATGGCACTGGGAAACAGTGATTCAGGAAGTCTACCCTCCATATTTGAAGGTGTGGCTGAAGGAGTAGGAATATCTGATCTGCTTTTGTCTCAAGGCAAGGGGTACTGCCCTAATTACTCATAGGCTGTTGCCTGACCTGAATGGAGGTAGCCTCCTGCCAATCAATTTCCCAACTTCTGCAGATTAATATTAATAAATGTGGCCCATTTTCCATCCAATACAATTGTCTCATCTCTTTATTTCTGCCACCACCGCAATGACTTTCTTACATGGAAA
The DNA here is from genome assembly GCA_029215795.1 of Anniella stebbinsi. NCBI lineage: Eukaryota > Metazoa > Chordata > Lepidosauria > Squamata > Anniellidae > Anniella > Anniella stebbinsi. Next base: position 189,818,275 of record JARDYH010000002.1, read on the forward strand.
TGAGTTCTGCAAGGGGAAATGCACATGAAGTGGACTGACCAGTGCAAATCAAAGGATTTGGGTGGGGAATAATGTGTTTATCTGTCAGAGCCACTCCCTATCTCCTTCATTCCACAGAATCACACTTCTTGAACTACTGCATCATCCATTTTGCAATGTGAAGGTGACTGTTTTCTACTTAAGTGCAAGGGGAGGAAGCAAAAGTATTCAATTCTAATTTGGTTAAAGAACAAGATAACTGATCAACATTGTTTTTTTTACTGAGAAACAGAGCCAGCTAATCCATATCCTGAAATACTTTCACCTTATAATTTTATCTGCTGTTTACCCAGTTATCTAACAGATCAAATGCCAAAATTTTGGACTGGCACTTATTCAAGCAACTTAAGCAAATTTTGCTGCAACCAAGGGGAAACACTTAAGATGATGCTACAGTGAACAGCAGATGTGTGTACTTTATTTTCCATTATTGGATTTTAATAGAATTTGCATGAGGTCTTATTTATGTTCAAAATATCATGTTAGGGACCCGAGGCTGTCCAACTTGATATATGTTTCAAGAAGCTAGAAAAATCTTGTTTACTATCCTTAGCAGTAAGAACAGTGAAGAAGCCTTTAAAAATAAGAGAAGAATCTGTCATAAATTCCCTCCAGTTTGACCCCTCTCTTGAATAGTTTTGCTGAATGAGGCAAAGGAGAAGATATTGATGGTCACAGTCAATCACTATGCCTATTGTCTTCAGACCACTAACTGATAAGAGAGAATGGTGTACTACCAATCCTGAGAAGAGAAAGGCCAGGACCACATTGACCATAGTAGAATCATTGGCATATTTTATTTTGTTTGTCACCACATAATACATCACTTTCATGGTTGATGGAAAGGCTCCTGGGAAACTGGTGGATTTGGAGAGGCTCTGCACATCATTTTAGCTGTGAGTCAATTGGTTTCAGGTAATAATAAATACGTGCCATTACACTAAGGCTTAAATATAGAGAGCGGACAAGTTGACATAAAATCTCGGACTGGTTGAATATTTTCTAGACTGTTGGTCAAAGAGCAATATAACAATCTTTGGCAGCCTAAGGCTGTTGTATTTAAATGTGGTATTCTTCAATTCTTTTTCTTTGCTACTTGAAGCATCATTACTCACTCAATTGTCAAGTTGGATCCAGATTTATGATGGGTCAGCTGTGTTAATGGAAGTGGACTTCCCACCCCTTCCCTCCCACGGCAGCCACTCAGATCTCTGAAAAATGCTAACAGAGAGTCAAGAGACCTTCCTGAATAGGGTGAACTATGATGTGGGGGGAGAGGGATCCCCCAAAGGTCCTTCGGTGGGTGGAGCCCTTCCTCGTGCAGAAGACAGATCATAGATCCAACCTTTATGTTCTCCTGGCATGGCATCAATTATGGTGAGTGGGCTGCACTGGGACAGACCAAAGTGTGTCTATATGGTTCTGTTTCCCTGTGTAAAGCTGGGCTTTGTAGTAAGCACAGAGATACTTTTTTGGTTCCTGTTATCTGTCCCCTGAGGATTATAGTACAGCACTAATTGCCTTTTGAATTCGTGGGTGTTTTTTTTAAAAAAAATGTGTTAAAAATGTTCAAAAAGAAGGCTAACAAAATCTATAGTTAGAATAAATTATTGAACTCACATTACATTTAAAAGTATGCATACATTTAGGCCTTGTTTCAAAAGCTGAGCTCAGCACTTTCTGGCATTTTATCGTAGTGCCAATACATTTATATGGGTTGACACTGATATTTGCATCATTAGATTATCTTGGTAAAGATTGGAGGTGCCATCTTTGCCCTCCAGAGCCGGAGGACAACATTGTCTTCTAAATTCAGCCTGCTCAGTGTGTTAATACCCTGTCAAATTTTAGATCCTGCCTGCCTGCCTGATGTAAAGTTTGCTTTGTCATATTTTGCTCCTAGAAAAATATTAAATTTGAATGATAAGCTTCCTCCCAAACAAGCTGATTCCATATATTAAATCGTAAGCTCTTTTTGACCTCCAGTTACCTTACAAAAAAGTACGTTTTCCTAAGGCAACTTTTCCCATGTGATCCTCCTTGCTTTGTCTGGATGATCACATTCAGTTGTGTCTAAACAAGAATGCTATGATCAAGGCCCTCTCTCTGGTCACCAACCACCTTAAGTCAGATGTGGTAACACTTAAGCTAGGCCTTCCAAAGATGATCTCAATGCCAGTTGATATAGGAACAATCATTTCTTCAATAGAAGATGTTGGCTAAAACAGACTCCGCCAACCTGGTACCCTCCATGTATTTTAGACTACAGTTTCCAGAATTCCTGTCATAGTCTCCACAAAGGAAATTACCTTGCAATCAGGCCTGATTGCAAGTTTGGGAATGGGACTTGTCAAGCTCATTTTAGAGGGGTCTATGTGGTACTGTGCCTCTTGCCTTCGCAAACTGGTAGACAGGCAGCAGCTCCATGTCCTCATGGTGCATGTGTAGTGGTTGATCAAGTTTTTAATGTGGAGGTGCTAACTGCTACACATACACAGGACAGTAATGTCATTCAGCAGCAGTACCATGCTGATCCCATCATCTCTACTGGGTTGCTAGTAGGGGCTGGGAACTAATTCAGTAGCACCACCAAGCAGAGCTCCTGGTTTACATTCATATAATGGTTAGCACTGCAGTGTTCATGAGGCTAGCCCTGACCCTGATGTGGATACATTGCAGGCAGAGTCGGCAACATTAAATGGTGATGACACCCCTATGAGGTCAGAATATGAAAATGAAAACAAGGCTCCTGTATCTTTAGCAGTTGCATAGAAAAGGCAATTTCAGCAGGTGTCGTTTGTATGCATGCAGCACCTGGTGAAATTCCCTCTTCATCACAGTAGTAAAGCTGAAGGAGCCCTACCCTCTTTTGTATCTGGTCACTCTAGTATAGCTCCTGCATCTTTAACTGTTGTGATGAAGAGGGAATTTCACCAGGTGCTGCATCCATACAAATAGCACCTGCTGACATTCCCTTTTCAATACAACTGTTAAAAATACAGGAGCCCTGTCCTCCTTTTCATATGGTCACCCTACACAATATATACTGCATAGGCCCCGAGCTCCGTTTGTACCACTGTCACCCACCTGACCTGCATCATCTTTGGTGGTGGAACCAGCCTCAGACCCTGCTTCGGCTCAGGGCACCAGCATTTGCCCCACCATGCCAGATGTTGGCACCAAGTCTGCTTGCAATGGTGTGGTTTACATACTTCAATAATTCTTCAGATTTGTATTTTGTTGAGGACCAATCTATCCTGAATATTCCCCTTCAAAGGAATAATTGGCTTTTTATATTCTGGGATGTCTTCCAGCAAATACCATTATCAATGAACGCTCTTCTGCAGAGATGTGCTAGTATGATCAAATGTTAGAATATATATTCAAATGGTTGAACCAGTTCAAAGTTTGAGAACTTTCTCTATATGATGCCTCCAGGCAACCACTGAGGAAACCTTCAGGTGAGATTCTAATGCATTACTTAGGACTTCTATGAGTACAGCCATAGGCTCCTAGAAAGGAGAAAAGATTTCCATGAGCACAGTGGCACATATTTTAGGAGGCCACGGCAGAATCAGAGCATCCCCGGGGACAATTATGATGGTTCATGCAGATTAAATTCCTTTATTCCCCTTTTTTGTAAGTGCAATGTGATCTTAATATTAATATGTACTACTGAGTTAGCAGACTCACTGGTACCACCATTTGATTAACTTTAAATTTATTATCTGTATCTACTCTGGGAGAATCACTACAAATTATTCCAAAAAGAAAGAAAAGTGTGTTAAATTAGAGTCTCTTTCATGTAGAAGTGCTTCTAATATTAAAGATGGATGACACAATTTAATAATTTGATTCATTTGAATTGAAATTTACAATGCCTGGATGGTGTCTGCTGAGATGATAAATAAAAGCCTTGAAAGGGCTTGTGACAAAAGGAAAAATGGGCTATAAGAATAACACATATACTGAATGTACTGGGGAAATGTACAATATTAATTAGGTTTATGTGGAATATACAGATATGATGACCTCAATAGAAAAACCACATTATTTACCGTGCAACTGTATAATATCCACTCAGAAATATGTCCCTTTGAGTTCCATGGGACTCTGGCAGGATCTACACTACTGCTTTAAAATTATTTATAACAGTAGTGATAACTGTTCGGGCCCAGGACACACTCCACATACAGTTTTCAACCCATTTTCAACTTGTTGTATCCTGCGTGTTGTAGATCTGGCCCTAACCCCAGTAAATTCTATTCAGGATCACACCCTTAAGCTGTTGAAAACAGATCTGCTGATCCCTCAATATCTACTAAGAACTGTGATTTCCCTGTCCTGACAGCAAGGCCTTTTCCTGCTTTATTTGTTTTTAATACTCCATTAATGCTAACTTGAATATAAGGATAATTATTAGGGGTGTGCACCGGATTGGGTCCAATCCACGATCTGGACCTGATCCGGGGGAAATCAGATACAATTATCCGATTTCCAATCCCTGCATCTGGATCGTTCGATCTGATCCAAACCGGTCTGGAAGGATCTGATCTGGTTCAGATAAGATCGGAGGATCGGACCTCCTCCCACCTCTCATGTTCCTTACCTGCTGGGGCCATCTGCTGCCATCTGCTGCCACCTACGGGCAGCAGCAGACAGCAGTGGACGGCCCTGGCAGGTAAGGAGCGCGAGGGGCAGGAGGTGGGAGGCCCCCCCAACTTGCCTGCCGGGGCGGCCGCTTCCTTTCGGTGTGTAGATCTACTGAGAAACATGCTTCGCGGCCTGCCTCTCAGTAGCACGCCAGGTGATGATGTCATCACCTGGCGCGCTACTGAGAGGCAGGCTGCGAAGCCAGTTTCTCAGTAGATCTGCGCACTGGAGAAGCAGCCGCCCCAGCAGGTAAGGAGGGTGACGGGAAAGCGGGAGGAGGTTTACCTGCTGAGGCACCCACTGCCATCCGCTGCAGCCCGCTGGTCGAATCTACTGAGAAACAGGCTTTGTGGCCTGGTTCTCAGTAGAGTGCCAGGTAAGATGGCATCACCTGGCGTTCTACTGAGAACTAGGCCGCGAAGCCTGTTTCTCAGTAGATTGGACCAGCAGACGGCAGCAGACGGCAGCGGGAGCCCCGGCAGGTAAGGAGCATGAGTGGGGGGAGGGACAGGGAGGGGGGAGTTAGGCCCCCACTCACCTGCCCCCATGTTTTCGCCATAGGCTTGCATTGGGGGAAAGCTTTCTTTCCCCCAATGTAAGCCTATGGTGAAAACAGCTAAAATGGCATCCGATTTTTGGATTGGAATCAGGTCCGAACTGAACCGGGAAGCCTCCGATCTGATCCGATGCCTTGGTTCCAGTTCCAGTTCCGATCCTGGTTCTGATCCGATCTGAGGGGGATGCACATCCCTAATAATTATTAATAAAATGACTCTGGTGTTCCTGTGAAAGAGGATTTTGTGCTTGAATACTAAAGATGAGTATCTGAGGTTCATACAGTATGTTAGGGCTGTGCACGGACCCCCTGATCTGATCTGGATCCTGATCTGGGAGGTTCGGATCAGGCCCGATCTGATCCACCTCGGATCTGGATCCGGATTCAATCCAGAACCATGCAGAACCCTCCCTCCCACTCTCCCCGCTCCCCCTCCCTCCAATCGCCCTGCTTACCTGCAACCTCCTCCGCGGCATCCTCTGCAGCAGCCGACCTCCTCAATGTCAGCCGGCCGCTTTCCCACTCACGCTGGGTGATGATGTCACCCACACTGACCGGCAAATGCAGCGCTCTAACAGTGCCACATTTGCCGGTCACGGCGGGTGATGTCATCACCCGGTGCAAGCAGGAAAGCGGCTGGCTGACATTGCGGAGGCTGGCAGCCATGGAGGACGCCATAGAGGAGGCTGCAGGTAAGGAGGGAGATTGTGGGGAGGGAGAGAGGGAGAGGGGAGAGCGGGAGGGAGGGCTCTGCATGGATCCGGATTGCGGAACTGATCTGGCCCAATCCTGGCCCGATCCGATCCAGTTCAGATCAGGCCCAGATCAGTTCAGATTGGCCCGATCTGCTCTGGATTTGGGATCCGGATCCATGCACAGCCCTAATATATGTTCGATCTACCATGGACATCAGGGTTGTTCACATGCTGATGGTTAATTAAAACCTTCAGAATGGCTTCTACTGAATATCTGTGTAGAACATTCATCCATTTCAATTTTCGGTCAAAAATAGAGCTTTTGGAATGGGGTGGCAAATATTTTCAGGGGGATTCATTATTGAGAACATTCACCTTTTTCCTTTGTTCACTGCCCTTGGGACCATGACTTTTCTTAGAGCTTCTTTCTTCATAATAAAGTAATGCCAGCTAATCAAGAATCCTGTAGAGAATGTGATGTCTTCACAATGTTATGTAGCAAATCAGATTTGTTGATATGGTGACACTGAGGTTAGATACTGCTCCTTTTGGGCAGTATCTAACCGCATCATTCTACTGGCGCAAATGATATTGCACTAGTGGGAACTAGGTTCCAAACTATGCACAAGAGGAGAATCCAACTAAAGTTATATTTGTGTAAGTGCAGTTGTGCAAATGTAATGTGCAACTGCTGCAGCAACAAAGATTTGGAGACGCTCCGCTAGCTCTATTTGAGTTTGTGGAATGTCACAGTTGGATATTGCCCATTGAATGTGAGGATTGCTTGAATACTAAAGCAGAATATGTGAGTTTCATATAGTAAATAAATATTAGGGATGTGCACTGGATCGGACCCGATCCACGATCCGAGTCCGGTCCAGTGGGAAATCGGATAAATTATCCGATTTCCGATCCCGCAGCTGGATCGGCCGATCCAATCCGAACCGGTCCGAAAAAGCTCCGAACCGGTTCGGCGGATCGGCGGATCAGCGGGCGCCCACTGGCGCCCACCGCCGCTTCCATTGGCGGGCGCCAGCGGGCGCCCGCCGATGAAAGTGGACAGCGGGGGGGGGAGGAGGGGGGCACTTACCTTCTCGGCCCGGTGGCTCCCGTCCGGCGCCGGCGCCTACTACTACTAGCAGGCTCCGCGGCCTGCTCTAGGGTGGCGCGCCGGGTGATGTCATCACCCGGCGCGCTACTCTAGAGCAGGCCGCGGAGCCTGCTGGAAGTAGTAGGCGCCGGTGCCGGACGGGAGCCGCCGGGCCAGAAAGGTAAGGAGGGGGTGCGTGGAGGGGAGGAGGGGGCGCGCGGAGGGGGGAGGGGGGAGGGGGGCCCTTACCTTTCCGGCCCGGCGGCTCCCGTCCGGCGCCGGCGCCTACTAATCCCAGCAGGCTCCGCGGCCTGCTCTAGGATGGCGCGCCGGGTGATGTCATCACCCGGCGCGCTACTCTAGAGCAGGCCGCGGAGCCTGCTGGAAGTAGTAGGCGCCGGCGCCGGACGGGAGCCGCCGGGCCGGAAAGGTAAGGAGGGGGTGCGTGGAGGGGAGGAGGGGGCGCACGGAGGGGGGAGGGGGGAGGGGGGCCCTTACCTTTCCGGCCCGGCGGCTCCCGTCCGGCGCCGGCGCCTACTACTCCCAGCAGGCTCCGCGGCCTGCTCTAGGATGGCGCGCCGGGTGATGTCATCACCCGGCGCGCTACTCTAGAGCAGGCCGCGGAGCCTGCTGGAAGTAGTAGGCGCCGGCGCCGGACGGGAGCCGCCGGGCCGGAAAGGTAAGGAGGGGGTGCGTGGAGGGGAGGAGGGGGCGCACGGAGGGGGGAGGGGGGAGGGGGGCCCTTACCTGCCCGGCCCGGCGGCTCCCGTCCGGCGCCGGCGCCTACTACTCCCAGCAGGCTCCGCGGCCTGCTCTAGGATGGCGCGCCGGGTGATGTCATCACCCGGCGCGCTACTCGAGAGTAGGCCGCGGAGCCCGCTGGTAGTAGCCGCCGGCGCCGGACGGGCCGAGAAGGTAAGCAGTGGCGGGGAAGGGGGCTTACCCCCCCCGGAGCCGTCCGCTTCTATCCGCTGGCGCCCGCGGGCGCCAGCGGATGGAAGCGGGCGGCCCCAGGGGGGGGTAGGGAGCGCGGGGGAGGGGGTTTACCTGCCGGGGCCGTCCACAGCGGACGGCCCCGGGGGGGGGAGGGAGTTAGGCCCCCCCTTACCCACCCGCCGCCATTTTTTCCTCATAGACTTGCATTGCAATGCAAGTCTATGGGGAAAAAAATGGCGGCCGATCCAAAAATGTACGATTTTTGGGTCGGGATCGGACTCGATCCGGTCCGGGGGGCCTCCGATTTTGTCCGAACCGGTCCGGGACAAAATTGGAGGTCCCGATCCGGGTCCCGATCCGATCTGGGGGGTCCGTGCACACCCCTAATAAATATGTTCCAGCTACCATGGGCATTTGGATTGTTCAAATCCTAATCAATCACAAATTTGAAACCGGTACTGAAAGCAAATGAACAAAAACTTTCCAAATAGGTGAAAACTGTTTTCCCTTTTTGCAACAACCCTCCAAAATTACCAAAAAGAAGGATGCTTTTGATACTGACTCATACTTTCAAACCCTAAACTGTGGCTCCTCTTACTTAAAGGTACAGCCCTTGTCCATGGTAGATGTTGTAGCAGGATTCAAATGACCAATCCTGCTGATAGAAAGCAATGAGGGATTTTCTCCTACATCACAGAGGTTGCTCCGAAGTGTATGTGGAAGTTATGCATCTGTCCTCATTTATTTTTCTTATGCAGCCCCCACAACTATCCAGTGCCATAGGGCTCAAACCCAGAGCCCTACGGGTCAGGCATTGATTCTCTAAGCTGGTTTCTTTTTGTATAAGAGACATGTGTCATGAACATTCTATAGAGTGTTCTACCACTAGGAAAACATACGTGGCAAGCAAAAAAATTGTCAGGTCCAAAGCTTAACCTTGCCTGGTCAACACACATTTTCATGGAAAACAATCATGTGCACTTCTCTTCATGCATTATTTAGACTTGCACACATCATAAAGTACAGATGTGCACATCTGTGACTTGAAACAAAAACCCTTAATAGGGATTAGCAGTTCTGAGGCATGTGCCGGCGAACTAAGCCACCAGATTTGAAAAGCATTTTGCTACTTTTTAACCTAGTAGCAGAATATGCTGAGGGATTAAAACATGTGCTAACAATTGGGTAGGAGGTTGTCTTGGAAAATACAGTGCTTTTTTCCTGAGATACTGAGGCTTATACTCTGTTTTAGTCTTTTTAAAATGAATCTCCTGAGTCTTTTTATAACCTGTACTGGTATGTTTTTATGGGCCACAACTGCTTGCGTGCTTGCAGAGTCTCCATGGAGATTGCGTCCAAACAGTTACTGACAACGTTAAGACTTAAGTGCAAATGTCTACAACTAGCTCCATGTTGTGGGCCCAATTCTGTCAAGTTCATTTACTCTCACTAATAGGCTTTTCTATCAAACTGTTCTTTGCAATGCAATAGAGGGAAAGGGCTGAGCAGCTTCCAAAATAACATGCACACACATACACAAACATATTGAGGCTTTTCACACAACATACTAACTCACACTCAGTGGTTCAGTGTGGGATGTTTTGAAAGACGGGTTAGCATGTTGTCTCTGAATATTAACCCTGCAGAGCGGCTTATTTTCTTGAACAAGACACCTTGAGAACCCATGGTTTGTTGATGGGTTGCTCAGGCTGGTTAGCAAGCCACACTGCAAGTTAACAAGCTACTCTGGCTGCATTCAAACATCATGTTAGCCCATGGTTCAACAAACAACCCACAGTTCAAAACAACAACCACTGAGTATAAGGTTAGCGTGTGTAGGGTGACCATATGAAAAGGAGGACAGGGCTCCTGTATCTTTAACAGTTGTCTGGAAAAGGAAATTTCAGCACTTGTCATTTGTATTAGCGATGTGCAGGGACCCCCCGGATCGGATTGAGACCCGGATCGGGACCTCCAATTTTGTCCTGGATCGGATCGGACAAAATCGGAGGCCCCCTGGACCGGCTCACGCCCAATCCCAATCCAAAAATCGGACATCCGATTTTCAGATCGGCCGCCATTTTTGTTTTCCCCATAGACTTGCATTGGGGGAAAGAAAGCTTTCCCCCAATGCAAGTCTATGGGGAAAACATGGCAGCGGGTGTGTGAGTGGGGGCCTAATTCCCCCCCTCCCCCCTCGTACTTCTTACCTGGCGGGGCCGTCCGTTGCGGACAGCCCCGGCAGGTAAGCCCCTCCCCCGCTATCCGCTTCCATCGGCGGGTGCCCGTTGGTGCCCGCCGATGGAAGCGGACAGCCCCACCAGGTAAGCCCCGTCCCGCTCCTTACCTGGCAGGGTGTCCTCCTTCTTCCATTGCTGGCTCTAAACTACTGCATACTAGGCCTCACGACCTAGTTTACAGTAGAGCGCCAGGTGTTCATCACCTGGCACTCTCATGTAAACTAGGCCACAAGGCCTAGTTCGCAGTAGGTTAGAGCTAGCAACAGAAGGAGGAGAACGCCCTGGCAGGTAAGCCCCCCCCGCGATCCTTACCTGGCGGGGCTGTCCGCTTCCATCGGCAGGTGCCTGCTGGCACCCGCTGATGGAAGCAGACAGCCCCGGCAGGTAAGCCCCCCCCCTGCTCCTTACCTGGTGGGGCGTCCTCCTCCTTCCATTGCCGGCTCTAAACTACTGTGAAATAGGCCTCGCGGCCTAGTTTACAGTACAGCACCAGGTGATGACATCATCACCTGGCACTCTCCTGTAAAGAGCCAGCAATGGAAAGAGGAGGACGCCCCACCAGGTAAGCCCCCCCACACAATCCTTACCTGGCAGGGCTGTCCGCTTCCATCGGCGGGCGCCCATTGGCACCCGCCGATGGAAGCAGACAGCCCCGGCTGTTAAGCCCCCCCTTTCCTGCTGTATGCTTCCATCAGCGGGTGCCCGCCGACCCTTCCGATTTTTTCCGAACTGGATCGGGTCCTTCCGGACTGGTTCGGGAAAGATTGGAAGATCCAGAGGGGTGATCGGAAATCAGATAATTGTATCCGATTTCCCCTGGATCAGCTCCGGATCGTGGATCGGACCCGATCCAGTGCACACCCCTAATTTGTATGCATGCAGCACCTGATGAAATTCCTCTTCATCACAACTGCAGGAGCTATACTAGACTGACAAGCTACAAAAGAGGGCAGAGCTCCTGCAGCTTTAACTTTGACATATGCTAAAATTCCCTTTTCTATCCAACTATTAAAGATACAGGAGTCCTGTCCTCCTTTTCATACGGCCACCCTATCTTAATCATGTGGATATGTGACATTGTATCATATGTCACAGGGCATGGTCTGAAGGCACAAAAAAGACCCCCTTGCTGAAGCTAAGCAGGTCTGGGTCTGATCAGTGCATGGAGGTGAGAGTACCTGGGACCACATGTAGCCACCTTGAGTTCCCTGGTGGAACAAAGGTGGGATATAAATGAAATAAATAAATATAGGCTTTTCAAACATTTCCCTCAAATGTTTAAAAATATTGCCATCATAGCAAATCTATGGAGGAAACCATTTTGATTGGAGCTAATGTAATATACTGTCAACAAAGGAAAATGTCAAGGATATTTGCTGACAGATTCTTCCAAGTCGCAGGTGCTGCATAACTGATCAATGTGCTCCTTTGCTTGATGACTCATGCAGGTTGCATTAAATTACAGCTGAGTCTCAGCATGCACAATGTTAAAACCTTTAGATCCCATTGTAAAAACACATTTGAAATCAAGGTGCCTAAATGCTAAGCATTAAAATCCAAATCCTACCATTAAAGACACTGACAACTGATCTAAAAACAAAACAAAACATAAAAGTGTCAAAGAAGCTCATGCATGCCCAGTTTGCAAGCCTGAGCTTGGTTCCCTGGTCCCCATTCTCAGCTCAATTGAATCATGGGCGATTATTCATTTTCTTAAACCTCATTTGGGGTTGTGGAAAACTTGGAAATTTAGTTTTGCTGCTTTATAGATGTGAAGAAGTTCCAAAACAGCTAAACAGAAGGACTGGGAGATTAGGGAGACAGACTGTTGCCTTTCCCTGTTGTATGTACATATTTTTATTTGTTCATTTACTATTTATTTTTATATAGCTTAAGCTTCTGGACAGTTCATCAAAGTTAAAACCATAAAATACAACAACATGATAAACCCTATAAGATCTTTAAAAATGTAAAATAGCAAAATAAGCCATAGTAAAAGCCAGCAGCACTGTGAAGATCTCAAACAAACAAATAAACAAACAACATTTAAAGAAATATATTTTAAAAGGGCAAAAACTGAAAGGCTAAAATTTCTGGGAAAATAAAAAAGAGCTTTACCTGGAGCAGAAAAGATCTCAACCTATGTACATGAACATACACCAACAAGATTTTCCAATTATACAGATACTAAAATATTGATAAAGCCATGATACTGAGATGAATGCTGTTTAACTTTTTTTGAATACTGAATTTACCTAATACATGGTTTTTTTATAGGGATGTGCAGGGACCCCTCGGATCGGGACCCAGATTGGGACCTCCAATTTTGTCCCGGATCGGATCGGACAAAATCGGAGGCCCCCCAGACCGGATCAGGCCTGATCCCAATCTGAAAATCGGACATCCAATTTTCGGATCGGCTGCCATTTTTGTTTTCCCCATAGACTTGCATTGGGGGAAAGAAAGCTTCCCCCAATGCAAGTCTATGGGGAAAACATGGTGGCGGGTGGGTGAGTGGGGGCCTAACTCCCCCCTCCCCCCCACGATCCTTACCTGGCGGGGCTGTCCGCTTCCATCAGCAGGTGCCCGCCGATGGAAACGGATAGCCCCGAAAAGTAAGCCCTCCCCCTGCTGTCCACTTCCATTGGCGGGTGCCCACTGGCACCCACCGATGGAAGCAGACAGCCCCGCCAGGTAAGCCCCCCCGCTCCTTACCTGGCGGGGCATCCTCCTCCTTCCGTTGCTGGCTTTAATCCACTGCGAACTAGGCCTCACAGCCTAGTTTACCTGGCGGGGCTGTCCGCTTCCATCGGCGGGCGCCTGCTGGTGCTCACCAATGGAAGTGGACAGCCCCGGCAGGTAAGCCCTCCCCCTGCTCCTTACCTGGTGGGGCATCCTCCTCCTTTCGATGCCGGCTCTAAACTACTGCGAACTAGGCCTTGCGGCCTAGTTTACAGTACAGCGCCAAGTGAGGTCCCACACAGTCATAAAATAGGTTGGAGTTCCTCTTACACTTAAAGTTCATGACATTGTGGCCCGAACTGACCCAGTGCCAAGTGTCTCATCTCTTTATTCCAGGTACAAGCACAAGAAGGTTCATTCATGTCTCACCAGCCTGATCCAGAGTCCTGGTTGCCCTCAGATTTTTTCTCATGAAGGTGGCAGGTTGATGTTGGCAACAGAGCACTTATACGGACCTCCTGTCTTCCACTAAAACGAATGGGCAGCTCTGTGGCTACAGATGCTTCATGTGTCCATTGGGACTTTAGCATTCAAAAGAGAACCCTATTGTATGCGGTCAAGCTATATTAGGGTGACCAGATTTTGAGGTTCAAAATCCTGGAACCCCCCCCCCCCGCCACCCCACCCACCCAAAACAACCCCCCCGCGCCGCCCCCCCTGCCCCGCGCTGCCCGCACGCACGCACGCGCGCTCCTTACCGGCTGGGGCATCCGCTTCCCTCCAGTGCTCGGAATCTACTGAGAAACAGGCTTCCTGGCCTGTCTCTCAGTACCGCGCCGGGTGATGACATCATCACCCGGCGTGCTACTGAGGGACAGGCCGCGAAGCCTGTTTCTCAGTAGATTCCGAGCACCAGAGGGAAGCGGACGCCCGAGCAGGTAAGTGCCTCGCGCCGCCGCCCGCCCCGTGCAGGCCGCCCGCCCCCCCGCGCCGCGCCGCCCCCCCTCCTCGCGGGAGGAGCTGACTGTTTCCCGGAGGTTGCCCCCTGGGGCCCGGTCGGCCCGGTTTGGCCCATTTTTCCCGTTTAGGACCGGGAAACCCCGGGGGGTCTGGTCATCTTAAGCTATATCATCATAGAATAATGCAACACAAACTTCTGCATGTGTGTTTAAATGATAAGCCCCATTTAAATAATTTAAATATTCTTCAGTAGCTTGAAATTTATTTAATATAAACTCTCATAACACCAACTCAATACTTGTATGACAATCCTGTAGACAGGCAGGTCTGGACATTATGGGCCATACTTCACAGATTACACAACCCCAGCCATGTTCCCAACCTACTGCTGCACTTTAATTATTTGGATCTTTCCTAGGTGGAAAAGTGTGCCCAGGAGGTGGGAGCGGGGGGAGAACACATATAGAATATAGAGCAACCTTTTGAGGTAGAAGTGGTTTAATTTTGTTGAAACTCAGGAGATTTCTATATTTGGAACATTCTGTCTTTTCACAAAAGGCCCTAACAGATAAACCACAGGGACAACTGTGAGAGGAAGAAATAGAGACATGGCACAAATGAGACTCAGTTGTAGCCAAAGAGTAAACAAAGCCATTATTTGAAGATTACTTATGTTTGCTGCATTACTTTTTTTTCTTCATTTGAAGGGTCAAGGCATTAACTTACACATTGTTTCCTATCAAAAATTAGAGATCCGTTTTATGTGTGTGTAGGCGCAATGGCCTCTCCACATGTGTGTCTCTTCTCCCCTTCTCTGTTAAGTAAGTAGCTCTCCACTTAGGCCTTTTATTAGGCCTTGGTAATGTGGGATGATTACTAGAGTTGCAATTCACTAAATCCAGCTGTGGTAAAACCCATATCCATATCAGTAGAACACTGTGGAGAGGAAATGCTGCTCCTTACGTCAACACAAATAGGTTCGGGAGGAGGGGGGGGGAATTTGTGGCAGGCTAGGGATGGGGCAGGACACATCCAGAAGGCAACATGCAGTTGCACATTCCTCCTGGTGCTGGCAGAGACAGAGATAAGGCAAGCAATATTTTAGCCACTCCTAGACGGGCCTCTGTTGGCTGCAATCTTGGCACCCCACTTTCCCTGTGTAGGACTAGCTGGTCACTCTGGGGCTGAGTAGGTGTTGTTGTTGTTTTGGTATGTGTTGCCTATTTCCCAGATTGGCATAGGGGATTGGAAGCGAGTTTCCACATCCCCAAAACGATCCACTTGGTTGGGAGTGACAATGACTCTGTTCAGATGACACTTTAAGCCAAAGTGATTAAGCATTTTGAGCTAAACATTATGGCTTAGCATGTCGAGTGAACCATTCCTAACCATGGTGGCTACATAACCACGATTTAACATGCTCACTAACCATTTGCTGCAAAAGGGTTAGTGGCCTAACCATGGCTTAGCATGTCATCTGAACTGGGTCAATGTGTGATTAGAGGGTGTCTAAGTTTGCTTGTAACTTATTTGGCAACAGTGTCAGGCCAGTGCGGGAAAAGTAACATAGACAAGTAAGAACATTGGTGAGCACTCTTGAGGTACCTTTAATGTGAAGGGATATTCCCAAGACTTGCCACTCAGGGCTTTGGAATGCAAGTGGGTGCGGTACAGAACCCTGTTGGGAACAATCTGCATCACCCACCTAGAGTTCTTCATCTCACAGAAGGAGTGACTCAGGAAAGACTCCCGCATGGCCAGTGGGGAGAAGGAAGTAGTTATGATCCTAATTCCAACAGCTTGCCCTAATTTAAAGGATAGATGTCAAAAGTCTCCTGCATTAGTATAACCTGCATACTGTCATGATAGTTGCAGATTCAGAGAGGTTAAGAATAAACAAACTTCTGGCCCTAGTTGAGAGCCAGTGTGGGGTAGTGGCTAGAGTGTTGGAGTGGGAATTGGGAGATCTGGGTTCTAGTTCCGTCTCAGCCATGGAGGCCCATTGAGTGACTTTGGGCCAACCTACCTCAACCTACCGATTGCCTGTACTGGAAGGCTATGTCAGTCACGAGAGGGTGACCAATAACCGGCTAGGGGGAGAGAAATGGGCATGAACCACAGAGGTAGATGTAAGAGTCAAACCTTCATATAAAGGCTTGACTCACAAGAGGGAGCAAAAACAGTGGTATGGTTCCAGGAAGAAAAGCCTCATGTACAGATGCCCTTATAGTTGCCTGCTACCTCAGTTTGCCTGTGTGTGTAATGATTTCTACTGCTCCCTTTTTTGTAATCTGCTGTGCTTAACTTAATTTGTGAATCAAAGTAAGCCACTCAGATCTTGCAAAAGAGGAGGTTTTTGTAGCAAAACAGGTGGCATTGGCTCTGCCTCCAGTGACCCCTTAGCTACACCTCCAGTGACCCCTTGGCTCAGCTTCTGCTGACCCGCTTTCCACCCCACCAGTTAAACTCCACTATGGAGTTAAACTGTGGAATTTACTACCACAAGATGTTGTGGTGGCCACCGGTTTGGTTGGCTTTAAAAGAGGGTTAGACAAATTTCTGGAGGAGAAGGCTTTCAATTCCTACTAGTCCTGCTGGCTCTATGCTTCCTCTAATATCAGAGGCAGCATGCCTATGTACACCAGTTACTGGGAAACACAAGTAGGAGGTTGCAATTGCACTCATATCCTACAGGCAGCCACTATGTGAACAGGATGCTGGACTAGATGGACCGTTAGTCTGATCCAGCATGGCTCTTCTTATGTTCTGATGAAAAAACACCACAGTGTGACTTACTGCAGTGCAGCCAAAGGCAGGCAAGCAAGGCAAATACTTCTCCTTTTTCTCCTCGTGAATTTCTGCTTTCACTCACTTGTATCCTCCCCCTTTCTCCCTCATGGGGAGAGTCAGGCAGGATCTACACTACTGCTTTATAACGGTTTATAATGGTATTGACAACAGTTGGGGTCCAAGACACATTCCGTATACTGTTTTCAAACTCCTTTCAAAGTGTTATATCTTGCTTTGTGTAGATCAGACAGCAGACTTTGAGAAAGGCTTAGCAACTGTAACCACAGATATGTGCCGGCTGCTTCACATAACACTGCCCATATAGAATAATACACACGTTGTTCCATTTGGGGAGGGTCCCTCACTACAACTGTATCAATGAGGACTAATGTTACCGGGCACATTACGCCATATCATATTTTCAACGAGAGAAGCGATTTGAAGAAAGAGCAATATGCGATAACCCTACACAGGGTCATCAAAGAAAAGACTAGGTATGTCTATTGGTAGGGAGAAAAGATGGAGGCAAGTGGAATCATATGATTAACAATGGCCTTCTTAAAACCTGGCCAGAAGATATCAGAGACGCCTAAGCTCTTCTTAATCATACTAGGGCTGTGGGAATATTTGGAGGGATTTCATAAGTTTGGGAGTTTATTTGCTGTAGCTCATTTCCCTTTGGTTGGGATTTTTAAATACTATTTACAGCTATTTGCTTTGCCTTTACTTTAAGCTTCACTGCTTTTTAATAAAGATATGTGCTTGTAAAAAGTTTTAGAAAATCCTTGGCTGCATACAAATGTTTTTCGAGTTCCAGAGGCTTCTATTCCCAGGAAAAGATGTAAACTACCATGCAGCTATGGCAGGCTCCTACTGAGGCCCTGTTGTCACCAAATTCTTCCGCCTATTCGTTGGTTTTATGAGACTGCAAACCTACAGATTATCAGCTGGCCTCCAATGAGCTGTAGGAAGTTGTGGAAATGCTGCTTCACTGGCAGAGGGACGTACTATCAGAGGGGCAGAACTTATGTCCCTGGAGGAATCCCCAGGAGACCCCATCATATCAGTGGAAAGGTCTACTGACTAGTGAAACCAGCTGGGCTTAGTAGGAAGTGACAGTTCCTCTGTCATGGATTTTCTCCCTGGACCCATAGGGTTCCTCTGCCCATTTTAATCAGCCTCTGGGTCCTAATTAACCCCCCATCACGCAAACAACATTGAAACAGCCGTAAAGTTACAATAAAAACTCATAATTATACAATAAAGATATTCACTCTTTTTTTTAATGAAATACACAAAGCACAAAATATAGTATCTTACTATAAGTATTTGAATAAAGAAATGAGAATACATGGAAATAAATATGATCTGATAACGTCTGCATATCAAACTGCTTTTAAAGGCATTGGACATGTGCTCGTTGAAAAGGTGGCAACTCTACATACTGTGAAATCAACATCACGGTATCATATGATAATTCTCTGCACCCAGAATTCCTAGCAATTTACAGCTGCTATGATTTGGCTGTGCAGGCCATATTTA
Organism: Anniella stebbinsi; assembly: GCA_029215795.1. Lineage (NCBI taxonomy): Eukaryota > Metazoa > Chordata > Lepidosauria > Squamata > Anniellidae > Anniella > Anniella stebbinsi. Next base: position 189,836,458 of record JARDYH010000002.1, read on the forward strand.
TCAGAGTAGTGGTTTCATTTTGCTAAATAGTAAACTAAATCCCTAAATTCCAGAATATTCCATTCTCCCACCCCCAATATATATATTAGAAGATATGGGTTCTTGGTGAGTTCTTAAGAGCTGCTTAAGTCTGTCATGGTAAAAGGAATTTAGCACAACAGCCCCACAAAAAATGGCACGGGCTGCACCGCTCAGAATGGCAAGCTAGGATTCCAAGAAAACTGCTCCACTGCAAATGTGTTGGTTCATACAGGCAGCCATGCTCACCTCAACCCTGTAAACAAAGCAACAAATCAGGAATGGTCTACCCAGCATGCCATCTGAACTGGGTACCTTGGCCTGCTGTATTCTTTATAAACCAGAATTGTAACCCAGGATTTGTTCTTTGCTCAGAAATCCTGGCCTCCTTGGAAGCAATGAGCCAGGATCCCCAGATGATTTATCAAACAAATCACTCCTGACCTGCCCAACCAATTGCACCATAGGAGGAGCCAAGCAGGAGTGAACAGGATGAATGCACCAACATGCCCACAGCAAGTCAGGACTCCCCCAGAACCCCAAATGGAGAACACAATGTCTTGAATCCAGATGGGTTGAATCCATAATGGGTTCCACCAGATTTTCAAAGTTCCTCTTCTCCACCCTGCACTATAGCTTCTCTCCATTTTATCCTCACAACAACCCTGTGAGGTAGGCTGGGCTGAGAGTGTATGACTGGCCCAAAGTCACTCAGTGAGCTTCCATGGTTGAGTAGGGACTAGAACCAGATCTCCCAACTGTCAGTCCAACACTACCCAGAGAGACAGTAGACCTTGCTGAATGGGGTGAGCTATGGTTTGAGGGATTCAAGTGGAGGGGTTCTTGCCCTCTGGCAGAAGGCTGATTCTAGATCCAACGCATTATGTTTTCCTCTGAATGAATCTAGAAATGAACTGAGTTGTTCTGTTCTAATGTCAGCATTATATTATTACAGTGCACAGATCCTTAGACTGCTACAATTATGTGCAAACAACCTGCTGCTAAGATCTCTGAAAATGCACCAGTGGAACAGACATATAGTGCTGGGAGCTCCAGGTGGTACTGTAATTTCAGAAGGTGAGGCAGGGGTGAGGGGAGAGGCTCAATTTCAATAAAGATGGAAGAAACAGTGTACTAATGAGAAGGAAATTAAGCATCCAGCATGAAGATGCCTTGTAGAGATTCCTAATACACAAACTTATCTAGAGGGAGATGCTGTATGGCAAGGGAAGAAAGAGAGCTTTCTCGTACTTGAGGTTTCAATCTAAAGTTTGATCCTCTTTCTTGCTTTTTGTGTTTGCTCATTGTTCATGGGGAAAAGAAAGCGGATGAAGGTGTTTGCATAGGAGTGCACAGCTCATTTCATTAGGGTGTGCACCTTAATGGCCCTGTTTAAACTGGAGGATGGGAAAGTGCATTTTCTTGCCCCTCCACTGCTCCAGTCGGCAGTGGGGGTGAGGAAGTGCACTTTCCAGGGCCTCCGGAAAGTGCGTAGTTCCCCCAAGGATGCTAATGGCAGATTTCCGTAGGCTCTCCTGTCCTATTTAAAAGCCCCAATTCGAGCAGGGGGGGGGGCAGGAAAGTGGAGGTGTCCCTGGGAAATTAGTGTGCCCATGGGTGTTTGTTATGCAAATTAGCATTCTGGCCATTTTATAGATATAGATTGTGCATTCGGGCCAATGTTTCTAGTGATTGAAGCAAGAACAGTTTTAAGGCCCAATGCATGAAACTATCCAGTGACTCACGCATCTCGTGCTCTGAAATCATTCACAATCTGTTGCAATTGCTTCAGGGGAGGGAAGGGGAGGAGGAAGTGTTTGCTGAGAAAACAAAGCTAAAGCGTTGTGGTTCCTTGTGGGCTTGTTTCCATTAATTTTGTACCAAGAAGTTGCTGTAGAATGGTTTGGAGCTGACAAATGGTGATGTTGTGTGTGGTAATACAACGTCATTTGTTAACAGAGGTATACTCAAAACAGCAACACAGCCTATTTTAACTATTTGGCACATCGCTTTCATATTAACTAAAGCCCCAAAGCCTTCATCAACTTAAAATGTGGAACCACGGGCCCTGGTAATATAAATACCAATAGAGGGAAATGTTGTGAGCAAAGGGAGAAAAGATAAGCATTTACAAATTGTTGTATATTGTACACCACCCGGAGAACTTTGGTTATTGGGCATTTTAAAAGCGCAGTAAGTAAATATATAAATCTAGGTGAGCTTCTAAAAGAAGGCAGAAAGTCAGGTAGGCAGAAAGGTAGTGGAGTTAAAGGCGATGTATGCTACTCACTTCCAGGAAAGACAACATACCTCGGGGAACAGGGTTTTTTTTTTCATGTGAGTCATCTTACTTCACAGCTTATTTAATTTAGTAACATAAGTTCCTAGGTACTTTAAAGAAGGAACCAATCCTGAAATCATATACTGCTGTCTTTGATCTGTTTTAAATTCCATTCTATTTCAAGGACTTAAAGTAGGTTCCACTTTCCCCAAGTAGCATTCCACAGGTGCAGTGCTTAGATGGGTTTGATTTCCTTTGGAAGGAGACCACTGGGGGCTTAAGGGCTTTTTGTAAGAGTTGGGTTCATTTACAAGTGTTACAGGTTGAGCATAAATGGAAGCACATTAACCAAATCCACTGCTCCTACATCAGATCTCCAGAGAATGACACTCCTGCATCCCCTGATACAAACACAGACACAAGCCCAGTAAAAATGCAATGTGAGCTCAATCTAGGAATGGGCCCGTGTGCAATGGCTGGTATATTGCTAAAATGGAGATTTACAGCCCAAACTAGCTCCGGATTTGTCCAGTCCATGGCCAGATTGGAATCATATTCAGTAAAGATAGAGATAGAGATAGAGATATTTTAAAGTGGGATGGGTAGTAAACTTGGCTTGAAATTCACCGTTCCAGTGAACTGGGTAGATGTGCACGCAAATTTCTGACAAATGAAATATTATTAGGTACTGTAAAGGTTTAGACAGGATTTGCTTCTTCCCCACAGAATCCAGACTGTTTAATAGTTTCAGTCAAGCACAAATGGAAGTCATGGCAATTTCCCCTTGTTCTATATGATTTTTCTAATTTGGCTGTTAATCAAAATATACTGCCCTACATTTCTGCTTTTAATGGAAGCCTGTGAAGCCCTTTTTGGTGGTCTGATTAATCAAGCAGTAAAGGAATTAGGGGAAATGGAAGCACAGCTGCCTTGCAAAACTCTCAAACTCTGGTCTTGTTCAGCCAAGGCAGAAAAATCACCATATGGAATTTTATTTATTTAACCAAGGGTACACTGCCTAGTGTGACTAAAAGTGTTAATGACCCTCTCTTTCTATGTAATAAATAAAATGGGCTTCCTTTTTGCCTACAATTTGTTGTTGTTCTTGCTGTTTTCTGTTGAGCATCAGAGCCCTTCTTTCCTTGTCTTACCCCACCCCACCAGCCCCACAAATGCTAATAAAGCGGGGGGGGGGAGGGTGCTGTGTTTCAAGAAGCACCATGAGGTGGATGAGCTGAAGGGTGGGACTGGCCTCTGAATGGTGCAGCAAGACTTTTCAAACCGCTGGACCCTTGGCAGTGAGGGGGAAGGGCCATTTGAGCTCCACATAGGGCAGAAAAGGGTATTGAGCTGGATCTGGCTTTCTGTGTAATTAGTTGTCATAGAGTCCAATAGGAAATCTAGTATTTCAAATACCCTTCAGGCAATTTTTGTGCCCACGGTCCTTAGTAGTTGAGACGTGACATTGTGGAGAGGTGGAATGGTGTAGTGGTTAGGGTATTGGACTCAGACTAGAGAGGCTTAGGTTCAAGTCCCCACTTGGCCATGAAGCTCCCTGGGTGACTTTGGGCCAGTCACAGACTCTCAGCTTGTTCTACCTCACAGGGTAGTTGTGAATACTGAATGGGGAGGAGGAGAATCATGTGAACCATGTCGGGCTCCTTGGAAGAAAAGGAAGGATATAAATGTAACAAATAAATAAATAGTCAACCAAAAGCACAATCTTTTTTAAAAATCACCTGTGCATGTATTTATGTCCTGAGGATATGTAGAAAGAGGCCTTTTCCATGGTTGCTGACATACAATTCCAATTTATTGGAGATTTGCCCAACATTTATTTGGATGTTGCCTGACCATTTGATGATGTGCAATAGAACTTTGGGGCTGAGTGCAGTTGTATTCTTAGGGGCCTAGGAGCTGGTCGTCCTATGCATGTACCTGGCAAGAAGGATGTTAGAGGAACCTGCAATAGATTCAAATGAGTTTGGATTTCCTTGAATACAACCAGTGGATTCCACTGTGAACCAGCCTTGCCATCCCTGAAACACAGATGGAATGGATTAACACAATCCAGATGTCCCTGCCTGGCAATGCTTCATTTAATGATGCTTATTTGGGATCATATGCTGACATCATCATCCTTTTTAGCACAGGAAAATGGCAAGCTTAGAAAACGCAGGAAGTTGTCAGACATCAAGTCAGACCATGGGCCCATCTAGTTCAATATTATCTACACCAGGAGAGGGCAGGCACTTTTTGGGCCAGGCTCTGGATTACCCGCACCCCCTGGACCAAGCCTGCAAACCCAATGATGTGAGACATGTGGGGACCCACCCCTAAGACTTGCCCCTTCCCATGATATCATCCACCCTACCACCCAACTTACGAAAACTCATCCATGCAGAGAGAGGCACAGAGAAAGGGACATGCCTGGGGCTTGCAGGGGCTGTTCCTGCAAGCCCTGACCAATTCAGGCTCCTCCTATCTATGCCACTTGCTTTCCAATCAGGGCATAAGTGGCACAGGAAGGAACTCAGCCAGGGTTTGCTGACTTCTGCAAGCCCAGGCTGAGTGGTGCAACAGAATCCCTGTCTTATCTCTTTGTGCCACTCACCCTCTGATTCTCTAGAATTTCATACAGAAGTCTTTTTTCAGCCAGAGACTGAACCCGGAACCCGAAGCTTATTTTGGATTTGCTTTGGTTTGATCCCAGAGAGCAGAAGTTAAAACCCTCCATGAAGTATTTCTACACTCTTGTGATCAAGGGCACTTACATAATGACTTACAAATAGAAAAGAGAGGGAAAAGGGGAGGGGAAACAGAAATTCTTAAGAAAATATTATAGCTTGCAAATTAAAAGGTTATTGCCTAGAAGATTGAAGGGTCTTTTAAAAAAAATGAATGCTGCAGTGGCAGAAATAAAATGGATATTCAGTAAAGGGGGGGGGAGAGAGAGAGAGAGAGATTGGAGTCAGAAACTTAATGATGAAGCATGAAGCTGGCGGGAAGCCAGTGTTGTCCATTTCATTCTTTTGAGTAGGAAGGCTTTTGTAAGGGATGCTGGCAGCTTGAAAAGGTTAGGAAATGGATAGCAACTTAAACTCACCACCATTTAGCAGTCAATATAAAGCCTTTTGCAATGATCTGCCCTATTATTTTATCTACTGGGGCTCAGGGTAGTTCAAATTAGTAGAGTATCTACCTGCCAAGGAAACCATGGGAGGAAAGGGCAATCATGTCAGCAAAAATTACATTAGGTAAGATTTTTTTAAAAAGAATGTGTCAGCACGGAGGCCGTACACTGATATCAGCCATGCTATGCTTCTGACATCCACCACCATCAGAGGTATTGTTAAAAACTAATTCAGCAGGTGGCCGAATGAGAATAATAATTGCATTCTTTTATAGATAGAGAAAACATGCCCTTCTGTGCTCTTATTGGCAGTTTTTTCAAGGTTCCAAATGTTTCATGTAAGACCCTCGATTGGAAGTCCAGCATGGGTTTCACTTGACACCCTTTCCACACCAGGCAAAATGCCTGGGATGGAACCCGGCTGCTCCCTGTGAGTCCACATGACTCACAGGGAGTACTGGGGGCAGGGTGGAGTACCTTCACGGGATTTTTCCTGGTTCCCTGGAACCAGAAAAATCCCGACTTCTTCCGTGGTCCTGGGAAGTTCCCAGGACCGGGGAAGATGTAGCCGGCCACACTGGTGCTGCTGCGCTTACATGCACATAAGCGCAACAGCACCGATGGCTACAGAGCTGTACCATGCGGCTCCAAGGCCATCAGGAGAGGGAGGGACCAAAATCACCATTCCCAGGATGGCGGGGGGAGGGGGCACAATCGCACACAGTGTGTTTTTTTTTAAAAAAAATACTTTTGCGAAGGAGTCCTCATGCGCTCTCTGTGGATCATTAAAAAATTATCGCTGCGACTTGCGACGGCCCGGGAGAAGCCCAGGCCGTCGCATTTGTGATGTGTTTTGCGTGTGCCAAACCCGGAAGTGGCTACTTCTGGGTTCGCTCACGCTGGGCCCTCTACACCCCTGTGGTGTAGAAAGGGCCACAGTAGAGAAGGGACTGAGCTCAGTAGTCAAGCACAGGCTTTCCATGCAGAAGGTCCCATGTTCGCCTCAGTTAAATGGTCAGAGAATAGGGTATGCAGGAAGTCCTCTTCAAGAGGCCTTAGAGAGCTGCTGCCAGTCAACATGTGGGGAAACTTTTTTCCTAAGAGAGGCAAGTGAAAAGCCAATGGTGGTCGGGGCCAGAGCCAAATGTGGGTGAAGCCAGATTCAAAAGCGGGCAAAGTTTGCGTTGTTACAGGATTACATAGTTCTCTCTGAGCGTCATCAGATGGGGGGATCACCGCTTCTCTGCCCCCGCTCCTGTCCCACGATACTTCCTCTTTGTACCCCGAGAAGAAAGAGGAAGTAAACAAAGACTACATGGCCCATTCAGGAGGCTTTTTAGCACACCGCTTTTCCTGCACACATCAGGAAATGGTGGCACATTCCGTTTCCTAAAAAAAGTTGGATTAAAAAGGCAAGAAGAAGCGGGAGGCGCGTGGGAGAAAGATGGCAGCATCTAAAAACTGTGAGTGGGCAGTAGCAAGCTTGTGATAAAACTCTCTCTCTCTCTCTCTCTCTCTCTCTCTCTCTCTCTCTCTCTCCCCCCCTTCCTCCCCTCATCCTTTTCCCTTTCTCTTTCTGTGCCACCCCACATGAAATTAGGTTGAGGACTGCATGAAAGTAGGTTGAAGGCTGGATGCGGCCCAAGCGCTGCAGATCTCTTACAGTAAAAGGTCAGTTAAAAAAACCCAGCACTGTATGATCCAGGCAGTGGGAGTTGGTGGCTCTGATTTTGATGGGGCTGTGAATCCATTCTGGGTTTCAGTCAAAACCAGCCTGAACTCTTTTAGAGATATTCAAGGTACTGAATCTATTTGGAGGATGGGTTTCAGCATTTTGGATAGCTCCTTTAGAGTTCTGGCTGGTTCTGGCTGAAATCCAGAATGGATTCACAGCCCTTCTGAACTCAGAACCACCAGCCTCCAGTATATCCGGGTAACATTTTCATGCTAGGCCAATACACAAAGTGCAAAGAAATTGAGGATTTGCCTCAGATTTTGCTACAGAAGATGATGAGGGCAGGAAAAGGGGGGACAGACGGAGTGCATATAAGGTTGACCCTTAGGGTGCAATCTATGCATATTTAAACAGAAAAAGTCCTAAACCTACCAGCATTCTCCATTCACCCCATGCTGGTTGGGGAATACTAGGAGTTGTAGGATTTTTTTCTATCTAAATATGCAGAGGATTGTGCTTTTAATGTTATTATTTAGATCTGAAATATTGCAGAGAGGAATTTCCCAAGCATGTCCCACTGAATCAAATTTGCCTGCCTTAATTTGAATTTCTATTCTCTTACATGGAATTGTCCTTTTCAAACTTTCCCCAATCATGCAAGATGTTGTAGAAATAAACTTCCTTGCCCGGAAACATTATTGCAGCTTGTGGGGTTGCTCTGCATGCAAGTTCTCCATTCATAATCTATTACAGGATCTCAGCGCTGGCAGGAAAAGAAGGGTGTGGACATATGCTTTCCTGCCGGTGGCATGGCTCTGGGTTTCACAAAGTCCTTTGGAACAGGGAGGGAGATTCGAAATACAAAAGGCATCGCATTGACAAAAGCAGCACTCTGACATGGCTATATAGTTTTAAGTCCCAATCAGTCACCACTAATTGGAACCCAAAACTATATAGCCATGTTATCACAGTGCTTCTGTAAAGGTTAATCTTGACTGTCCCCATAGCCGTGACCCCAAGGAGAGTCCAAAAATATAGGATTGCAGCGTTAGTGTAGTTAGCATGGGCTGTATCTATATGATGCCTCTTGATTCCCCCCAAACCCCGCAACATCGCTCCTGCGAAGTGGCAGTAAAAGACTTACAAGGGTGAGTGTGGGCTACCCAGCCCAATCACAGCGCTGATTAAAAAACAGCTCCATTCTTGCTAAATTCAGGCTGGAGTGGTCTTGAGAAGGAAAGAAGTCGGCCACGCTGCCAAACTTCCCCCTCTTTCCCCCCACCTCAAAATACTATAGTGTGGTATTAACAGATGCTTCTGTATCGTCTATAGATCCTAGGCACCATCGCAACCCATGTGATCCCATCAAGGTGATAATGGTGCCAAGGCTCTATAGCCCACCCAAAGATCTGCAGAAGATACATTGTATGAAATATTGATCATTTTGTTTTACTTCCCTCAACCATCGGATTATATCCTTACATGGGGCTTTTTGTATTGCATTTCCCCCCATAGGTTCCAATACGTTCTGCCAACTAATGCTTACATCACTATTTATTTATTTTCTTTATTTACTGCATTTCTATACCGCCCAATAACCAAATCTCTCTGGGCGGTTTATGAAAATTTAAACCATAAAAACCATTCAAAATATAAAACAACAACAGTATAAAAACAAAATTTAAAATACAGTATAAAAGCACAACCAGGATAAAAACTGAGCAGCCATGTAGAAATTGATATGGATTTAAAATACAAATTTAAACAGCAAGGTTAAAAATCAAACTGAAGAACTGTGAAAATACTGTGAAAATAAAAAGGTCTTCACCAGGCATCTAAAGGAGCTCTCTGGGGAGCTCATTCCACAGCCGGGGTGCCATAGCAGAGAAGGCCCTCCTCCTGGTAGCCACCTGTCTCACTTCCTTTGGCAGGGGCTCACAGAGAAGGACCCCCGAGGATGATTTTAGGGTCTGGGCAGGTACATATGGGAGGAGCTGTTCCTTCAGATAACCTGGCCCCAAGCTGTTTAGGGCTTTGAATATTAATACCAGCACTTTGAATCAGGCTCGGACCTTGACCGGCAGCCAGTGAAGCTGGAAAAGGACTGGCGTAATGTGGTCTTGTTGGCCAGTTCTCATTAACAGTCTGGCTGCCCTGTTTTGTACCAGTTGAAGTTTCCGGACCATTTTCAAAGGCAGCCCCACATATAACGCATTGCAGTAATCCAGATGAGAGGTTATCAGAGTGTGGATAACTGTAGCTAGGCTATCTCTGTCCAGATAAGGGTGCAGTTGGTATATCAGCCTAAGCTGATAAAAGGTGCTCCTTACCACTGAGTTCACTTGTGCCTCAAGTGACAGTTCTGAATCCAGGAGCACCCTCAAACGATGAACCCAATCCTTTAGGGGGAGTGCAACCCCATCCAGAACAGGGTGAACTTCACCTAGCCGGACAGACGAACCACTCACAAACAGTACCTCCATCTTGTCTGGATTGAATCTCAGTTTCTTGGCCCTCATCCAGTCCATTACCATGCCCAGGCACTGATTCACTTGGGTTTGATGAAAAGGAGAGGTAGAGCTGGGTGTCATCCACATATTGATGACACCTCAACCCACATCTCCAGATAACCTCTCCCAGCGGTTTCATGTAAATGTTGAACAGCATAGGGGATAAAATAGAACTCTGGCGCAGAGCAACATTCCCCCAGCACCACCTTCTGGAATCGGCCATCCACATAGGAGAGGAACCACTGCAACACAGTGGCTCAATTCGGACGACACAATAAACAACTGGTGGTGGTGGGGAAACAATCGTCAGTTGTATTGACTATCGTGTCGTCCGAATGCTGCCATAGTCAACTCAGCGCTGATCCTCATCCACACCACAGTTGATTATTTATTACCATGTTGTGTGGGGAGTGCCCCCTAGGTTAGCGTGAGGGTTAGGGTTAGTCAACCCACCATTGACTATCGTGTCGTCCGAATTGAGCCAGTGCCTCCAACTCCCAGCCCAGACAGCCTATCCAGAAGGATACCATGGTTGATGGTATCAAAAGCCGCTGAGAGGTCCAAGAGAATCAACAGGGTCGTACTCCCCTGTCCCTCTCCTGGCAAAGGTCATCCCACAGGGCAACCAAGGCAGTTTCCATTCCAAAACCAGTCCTGAAGCACAGTTGAAATGAATCTAGATAATCTGTTTCATTCAAGAGTAACTGGAGTTGTCCTGCAACCACCCACTCAAGCATCTTGCCCAAAAAGGGGATGTTAGCCACCGACGTATAATTGTTAACGCCCTCCAAGTTCAGGTTAGGCTTTTTTAGGAGTGGTCTAATTACTACCTCTTTCAAAGAGGCCTGCACCACTCCCTCTCACAGGGAGGCATTTACAACCTCCTGGACCCAGCCGGCGATCCCCTCCTTATTTGATGTAATAAACATGAAGGGCAAGGGTCAAGCACACAGGTGGTCGACCCGACTTGGCCAAGTACCTTGTCCACATCATCAGACCTCAGTAACTGAAACTCATCCAATAAGACTGGACGAGATGGTGCTCTGAACGCCTCTATTAGTGGAACTGCATTAAGCATGGTTTCCAATTCATGGCGAAACTGAGCGACATTATCTTCAAAGTGCCGTGCAAACTCATCACAGCATGCTACCGAGGGTTCCACCATCTCTCACCCTGGCCCAGAGTGTAACAGGCCACGAACCTCCTGGAACAGCTTCGCTGGATGACACTGAGAAGACGCAATGCTGGTGGAAAAGAACTGTCTCTTTGCCACCCTCACCTCCACAAAGTAGGCTCAATAGTAAGCTTTAACCCATGTTCGATGAGACTCAGCACGAGTTTTTCTCCACCTGCATTCGTGTCGTCTCCCCTCTTGCTTCATTGCCCTCAGTTCAGGTGTATACCAAGGTGCTAGCCGGGCTCTGCTCAGAGGGAGAGGACGCTTGGGCACAATAGTGTCAACCGCCTGAGTCATCTCTGCATTCCACAGAGCAACCTGGGCTTAGACAGGAGCACCAGCCATAACAGCAGGAAAATCCCCCAGCTCTCAACTACAACTGCGATTAGGCTACATTCTAACAGATCTGGTAGACTATCTAGTGACTACATCGTTTCAAGGTTATGTACATTAATCATGAGTGATTTGTTGTTACATACACCTGGTATCCCTGATTAGTTCATCTGTTAATCCTGGCGATCTTACCCTAAACATCTTCCCTAAACTCTGGGGTATTAGGAGAAAATTCAGGCACAGAGAATGAAGTGAAGATTTAGGAATGGGGATAGTCTTCTGGATTGGGTACGACTACGGCAGCAGGTCCTGGCTTTGCTTTGAAGTGATCCCAGCTGTTTGTAAGAAAAAGTGTTAATCAAAAGATTTGGGATGAATAAGGCAGCTCAGTGGGCACCAAGAAAGGTGTCCAGGGGCACATTAGGGCCGACAGGCCCCCTTGCTGCCTACTCCTCGTTTAAATAGTTAAAAATATTACTGCAACAATAATAGTCAAGCTCTGAGAAATTCAGATGAGATGTGCATATGTGTGTGCCTTCTGTGATGCTACTGAACCTTAATATGTTGTAATATTTTAATCTATTATACAAATATGTTGTGCAAAATTAATTGCCCTGTGTAAATTATCTGTTTGCAAACATTATTCATCCTTTTTTAAATTAAATCTTCATATTAAGCTGTCAAAAATAAAATTGCTTTCTTTGAAATATTGGATTCGAGTTTGAGTATAAAGCAAAAGAACCCACCTTTGGAAAACTACAGTCTTCCTTGCTTTCAGTAGGATTCATACAGACTGATTGACTGATGTGATCCCCCTGGATTTTTGTTCTATTTTATTTGCTTTTGGCTGCAGAAGGTCGTCTATTTAGGAAATAAAATTACCCTCTTTTAAAAAGTATTACGGTACCTGAAAATGGTGTGGCATGCAGCTCAAACGATACACTTCCTCGAGCTATGTAAGGTCATAACGTCCTTCAACAAGAAGTAAAATTATGATTCACTGTTACCAATAATGTGTAACTGATTAAAATGAAATTATTGGATTCATAGCATGTTATGCATCACAGTGACATTTCGCATTAATCCTTTTTTTAAGCTTTGAAAATTAAACTGAGAAGGAGTCTTCTGATCTCAGATAACTGCATTGACACTCCCATTTAGCATGAAGACAAACTACTATTGAAACAGAAGGCCAGCACACACGTAACACTGACCCTGTTCAGAAGACATGCTAAGCCACAGTAGTTAAGCATTCTGAGCTAAACATTATGGCTTACCGTGTCATGTGAATCATGACTTAGTGTGTCATGTGAACCATTCCTAACCACGGAGGCTACATAACCATGGTTTAAACATGTGCAACCATTTTCTGCACAGGGGTTAGCAGCCTAACCATGCCTTGGCATGTTGTCTGAACAGGCTCACTGGCTCCTACGAAACAATGGTTTGTACATTGGGAGCCAGGCTCAGGAATGTGTACTCCTCCATTGCTTTCTTCACTTGTCCACAGCAATTTCCTTTGACTTTCTCTGTATAGTCTCTGTAAGCAGACTACAGGATACGTGTTGTTTGTTTTTTACTAGAACCTTGAGATTGACCTACCAGAACCTGGTGCAACAGACATACACCAAGAATTAATGAATTCTAGGCACACCAATTGGCCTTGAATACCAGAATTGAATGGCACTTCGTACATCCGATTGTTGTGAAACTTTCAGGATTTGTTCTATCTCTAACTGGGATAGATTTAGGCATAGTGAAAATTTCATCCCCCATCTTGAAAGAAAATGGTGACCAATTATTCCTGCATTGATCAGGGAGTTGGACTCGATGGCCTTATAGGCCCCTTCCAACTCTACTATTCTATGATTCTATGATTCTTTTTGTACTGCTTCAATGTAACTGATTGTTTGTTTGGCCTCCAAGAAACCTAGATGCCTAAAGCTCCAAGACTATGAAACCTAGACACCTGAAACTTGCCATGCAGACTAAGGGGGGAGGGTTGTATAGAAAGCACCAAATGGAATGTCTCAATCAAGAAAGAGAAAAAGACTGAGGGAATAGGATGAAACATGCCAGTGGCAATGGGCAGAATGGAATAATGGGTGGAGCTGGCATCAGTTGGAAATGTCAGTTAGTGAGTAGGAGCTGAGGCGGTTGTTTGGTTAGAAGAAAGAGGGAATTTGTTGAGTTAGAGGTGGGTTCTGAGAGATAGCAGCTAGTGAGATATTAGTTAGCTAATACTGAAAGAAAAGTATGAAAAAAAGAACATAGTTTGAAGCCAAGGAAGATTAGTAGGCCAAGTTAAAGGCCTTCCCCCCTCCCCTCTGCAATGCAGCAGATCTCTAATGGGGATGGACTGGACAGACCTACCACAGGAAGCATAGGGGTGGACCATGGCAAGGGCCATGCGGTTTGGTGCCAGTGCCTAGGGGTGCTTCACTCTGCTGGGTGAGTGGCACAATGGTTCCAATTTTGACAGCTGTGTAAGTTTACTGGAATGCTTCTGTGTAGCAAACTAAAGGTAATTACAACCCATGCAATGCTGGGTCCTTCCGCTAAAATTATATATATATATATATATATATATATATATGAAATAATTTGGTTCTGTATGTGTATACACACACACACACACACACACACACTGAAATTCTTTCCTACATATTATATTGGGATCAGATTTTTGTTTGGACAACAAACACTATGACCGTGGGCTTGCTAATTTTGAGAAGTACACATTGTTAAGATCAATATTTTCCCACAAAGCCTCTGAGTCAATTGTTCAGAAAAACAAAAAGGCAAGTGCTGGCATGACCATCAGTATAATTAAAACAACATTGATTCTATGGGAGAGTTCTTACCACTACCAAAAATGTTAGCAGCCTCAGATGGTACATTTGTGCAGTAATGGAATACTTCAGAAGGAAACATTTGACAGGCTAGAGTCAAATCTACACCAAGCAGGATATGACACTTTGAAAGCGGTTTGAAAACTGTATATGCAGCGTGTCCTGGGCCCAACAGTTTAAAACCATTTTAAAGTAGCAGTGTAGATCCTGCCTAGCTGGCTGCATCATGGATCCATTTGTGGGATAGAGTTGTTTACTTCAAACTGTTGAATAAAATTTATGTATAATAATATTATACATAATGTTATGTATATTATGTACAGAATATACCTTTCCTGGACAGGGATACCCTAGCCACAGTAGTGCATGCACTGGTAACTTCCCGATTGGACTACTGCAATGCACTCTACATGGGGCTGCCCTTGAAGACGACTTGGAGGTTGCAGCTAGTGCAAAATGCAGCAGCTAGACTGCTGACAGGTACATTCCAAAAAGACCATATAACACTGGTCTTAAAGGAATTGCACTGGCTGCCTATACACTTCCGGTCAGAATTCAAGGTTTTCATAATGACATTTAAAGGCCTAAATGGCTTGGGACGCGATACTTGAGTGAGCACCTCTCCCTGTATCTGCCTGCCTGAGACTTGAGATCAGTTGGAGGAGTCCTCCGCCATGTCCCACCAACACAAGTCGTATGCTATGGTGGGACGTAGGAGAAGGCTTTCTCCGTTGTGGCACCCCAGCTGTGGAATGCCCTCCCCTTGGAGACCCGACTGGTGCTAGCGCTGAATTCATTCCAGTGCCAAGTAAAGACATGGCTTTTTAACAAAGCCTTTGATGGCTAAATTCACCAAGCCTGCACATTGTTTTAACTGTTTTAATTGGTTTTTACTGCTTTTAAACTTTGTACTGGTTTTAGCTTAATTAATGGTTTAATTTGTTTTTAGCTGTGTATATTTATTGTTTAATATTGTATAAATTTATCTGTATGCCGTCCTGAGATCCTAGTGATATAGGGCAGGATACAAATGTTTTAATAATAATAAATAAATAAATAAATAAATAAATAGAGTTATGTTAAGTTAAAAGATTAAAGATTGGCATCAGTAAATATCTTGCTTCAGATATTTACTGATATATCTCAGTTAGTAACAAATAAATAATAATAATCTTCACTTTGAGAAATAATGTGTCCTTTATCATTAACTGTGCAATTAATTACTTCTATGAGTATCATGTCACTCAGTTACAGCACAGTAATGGAAATAATTTAGACGTCATGGGAAATCTTAGGGGAAAGCAACATGTGTTTTCAGAGCAGGCCCTGAGATTGAAGTTGACTCCTCTACCCAACTTCCTTCCTTCCTTTGAACATTGTCAACATGCCCGGTGAGTTCATTGCTGGCATTGAGCAGGCTAATTCACTGTACCTCTCACTCAAAAAACCTTTTATTTGGAAGTACTCTAAGATTGGCATGGCGGTCACAAGTATGGCAGAACCAGCTATTTCCAAGTTCGCCTAAATTATCCTATGGATGTCAAAGGAATCCATTTGGGGGGGAGGGGGGGAGCTTGGCACATATTCTCCTGCTTGCCCCCCTCCCCAACTTCATTCTGTTCCCCTGCTGCAGAGCACAACGTGGGTGGACTTCTGCACTGCTTTTTAATGGCTCCATTTTGCGCATTTTGTTCTGCCGCAAAACACGACTCTGTGTGTGTGCCAAGTCAGGCTGGTCAGCAGACTTTGGGTTTGTTTGTTTTTTAACTGCGCAATTTTGTACATTTGGGGGGGGCACAGTCTACAATTTGCACAAATTCATATTTGGGAAAGGGTATCTAGTTTTTATGCATGGCCCCCGGTTTTGTGTGATATCCGCATTACATTGTAAGCCTGGATCTGACAATGGATGCTCTAACCCACTCTCATAGGCATGTCCCCTGCCACTCCACAATATCTTTCTCAGTTTCATCATACAATTGCTTCATTTGCCCCCAGAGCGAAACTTTACTGCAGTAGTTCTGAACAATTTGCACTGTATTTATTCATTTATATTTCTGGAACACCTTGATCCTGCAATTTTATAATAGAATGATGTTCTGCTCCCCAGAAACTGTATGCCTGCATGGGAGGGGGTGGGTGGGCTGTGTGGCAGATTTCCATACCTTTCAGATTTAGTCTTCTGTCTTAAATTGTTTTGGCACACATGGCAGTACATTTATTATGGGTGTTTGGTGAATTTGCACAGATTTTTCCAAGCGTGAATGTGGGGGGAAATCCTCCTAGTGTGATCTCAGTAGCACTGCTTACATTCTGAAATAATTTCTACATTATTAGAGAGCATGACTTTAGTAACAATATCCCATATATATATATATATATATATATATATATATATATCCCTCCACTTCTTCATAACTGAAACTGAGGTGTTGCCTTTGGGGATAGGGTATGGATTTTCATTAATTTCAGTTTTCCAATATTGGCTGGCTAGGGAAGTAAATCCTAAGGTTTGTGTTAATTTCCTGCAGGAACAGGAGCAGAGTAACCTTTTTCTCTCTCCACCCCCCCCCCCAAACATCTGACAGGGGTTGATTTTCTACTTCACCTCAGTCCTCCTGCCTGCTCCCACCCTGTACATCTGGTGAGTTTTGTGACTGAACCCTACTTTCTCATGGAGAAAAAAACTGTCTCCTCTCCTCTCCCCCCTCCCTCAGTAAAGTATTTACAACCCGTTTTGCAGCTATTTGTCATTGTTTTTCTTTAGTTTGTTACTGCTACATTTCTTTCCCTCCCTTTTTCCCCTTTCAAGGAACCAAGGCAGCTTACACTATCCTCCTCTCCACTTTTACCCTGTCAACAACCCTGGGAATTGGTTAGGCTGAGAGTCACTGAGAGGGACCGCTATCTAAAATATGTGTATACCATAAAGACTGCTGCGTGTATTCTGAAAGCAGCCCTCCCAACCTGGTTCCCAGATGGACTTCAGTCCCCAGCCTTCCTTCCTATTAGCCATGCTGCTTGAGGCTGAGGGGTACCTGAAATCCAAAACACGTGGACTGGAATGCAGCAGCAGGTTATGGTGGTGGAATCTGTGCTATAGTAGCAAAGCAAATGAGTGATTGACTTAGGGTTGCCTAGACAGTTCTGAAAGCCCTGTGGTGGGTGGGTGGTGGTGCTGTGTCAGTTATATGATGCAGCAGCAGCCTCGCAACCACTGTGGGGCTTTCCTACAAAGCTGCAACTTTAAAAAGTCAGGGACTTACCCCAACGTTTTCCCTCTGGAGTGAGGCAAGTTCAGTGCATCCGCCATCTATCCTCTCTCTGGAGGCGTAATGGAGGCTTTTTCAGGCAGAAGGCGACCCTTGATTGGTTGCTGTCTGCCTGGGCATGCCAATGGCCACTGGAAACCCCACACCCTCCCTCTGCATCGGGATTGGACACAGCCACCCCAGTGCAGAGAAAATGTAGGGTTTTTGCTTAAGGTGGCGACAACCCAGTGCCGTATAGGCAGCCCCATACACTATGAAGCGATGCAAGTATTGCTTATTTTTCAAAGCTTCCTGAAAGTTCCATTTCTTACATAAAGAGAACAGTCACAAGTTTTCAGCATGGCCATGGAGTTGGGTGCAGCAGAAAAGGGTCATCTTGTTTAAAAAAAAAAGTGAGATGGCCAAGAGTTTCTCACTATAAACTGTTTGTATACATTTGAAAGCTCATCAGTTGGATTGCCACATAAATGAGCAGTTCCCTCACCCCATGATGGGTTCTGCACTGGGGAGAAGAGATATCCTAGAGTGACTAAGGGGCAATCCACACATAAGGTTGTTACGTTTTAAAGTGGTCATCATAACGTCAGGTATTACTGCATTTTAAAACGTCCTGGGTCACATGAAGTTAATACTACGTTACCTCAGTAAATTTCTCCCGTCGTTACAGCGTTAAGGCAGGTCTCACTATTTCTTTTCAGCGTCGTTTCTTCTGCCGTGACTTCCTCATTACCTAGTTTCCACGCCCACTTCCCCATAAACCCTTCTTTCTTTCCCTTGCTTCCAAGAGAGCATTAAGTCTTAAAGGGGAAGCGCAGAATTTTAGCCAACGGCAATACTAACGATTTCGGAGCCGAAACACGCCCACCATTCTTTGATTGGATTACATGGATATGAACTTAGCGACGCGATGACGATCAGGAAGGACACATGCTCCTTCTTGCAACGCTTCTTATGAAAATACAATGGCATATATCGCAGAAGAAGGGGGTAAAATATCACGAAGAAAAAACGTCATAGTAAGTGCGTCATGTGGCCCAAGGAGTGGTCATTACCCTTTCTTAATGTAGCATAACTAAAGTGTAGTTCCCCTCTGAGCCAAGCTTACATCACCCTGATGCTGACCCGTGTAGTCATTCTCATTTCATAACCAAATGCACAAATGAAAGACAACATTAGTAGCATTTATATATTAATTATTAACAAAAGCAAAAAAGAACTGTAATATACACTCTCAGGAATAGCCTTCATTGGCTGAATTTGGACAACATGATAGTCAATAGTGGGGTAATAATCAACTTTACAGTTGTTCATCTAGCGGGTACTCACCACACAACATGGTAATAAATAATCAACTGTGGTGTGGATTAGGATCAGCGCTGAGTTGAGTATGGCAGCATTCGGACAACACGATAGTCAATACAACTGACAATTGTTCCCCCCCCCCCCCGCAGTTGCTTATTGTGTTGTCCGAATTCAGCCATTGTGTTCCAATGGGCATCCCCATCTGGGCATCCAATGAGCTGCATACTAAACAATACTGAAAGAGCAGACGGCTGTACTTGAGAGAAGCATTCCCTAGCTGCTGGTAACCTAGCTATTGCACTGCGGCTGCCTTTGACAGGAGTTGCACTCCTGCTGTTCCAAGCAATGTTTCAGGTCATCGCCTGCATTTGGAATAGAAACAATCCATAAGTAATACAAAACCGCAACACCTGCTTCTTGTAGGATGCTGGGGTTTCCTGTCTTTTATTACTGATTTCAACTCCCATCAGCCCGTCATCATGGCCAATGATCAGGAATGCTGGGAGTTAAAGTACGAAGCCAGTTAATTCTACTTTCTGCTGCTGTGGCCTATTAGGTAACCTGTAGAAGATGAACCTACAGGAAAAAAAGCCTCTTGGGTGGTAGGGGGAACAGGCTGGCTATTTCCAGTTCAGGTACATAGACTATGAAACGGCTAAGAAAAGGTTGTTATTGACCTAGTAACTTATGCTCTTTCTGTAGAGCATTAATTTCTTGCAGCAGACTCAATTGTGTCTTTTGCTGATGCACTCTTGAAATGCTGCTGAACCATCCTGGCATGCTCTATTTCTGCATTTGAGCTTGAACCAGAACATGGACTCCCATCAGCTGCTCCTGCTTCGTTCTCCTCCACATCCTCTTCCTCTGGCCCAACATGCCCTCACTCTTCCGCCTATACCTGCTGCAGAAGGGCATGATGTGCTATTGGAGACATAAAGGTGATAGCTTCCTCTTTTGGGGGCTGCTGTTCACAATCCTAACAGGCCTCTGAAAAAAGCACACCACAATATCCCCATAATTGTAGCCCAATACAACCATACACCTTGTACAAAAACTGCTTAAGAACTAGGGATGTGCACTGACCCCCCGTATCGGATCGGATAGCGGATCGGAATCGGACCTGGGGGGTCGGATCGGATCGGATCGGATCGGAGGCTGGTCGGATCGGATCGGACCAGATGTCCGATCCGGATCGGACGCCATTTTGAATGCTTTTTCCCATAGCCAAGTATTGTTTTACAAAAACGCCTATAACTTTTTCATTTTTAAAGATAGAAGGATGAAACTTGGGCACATTGTAGACTGGTTAGGGGTAGTTATCTGTGAGAAATTTCAGAAAGATTGGTGCATGCATTTTGTGGCAATTAATTTTTTAATAAATACCCAGGAATGCCTATAACTTTGTCATTTTTAAAGTTACACACATGAAACTTTGCCACATTGTAGGGGGTACCTTGGGACCTATGTGTGTGAAATTTCAGAAACGTAGATGCTTGTCTTGTGTGGCAATTAATTTTTAGAAAAATGGGTAGTAGTGGGGTAAATACAGTTACACCTCCCATTTTTTTATTTTTGAAGATACAAACAGGAAACTTGGGCACATTACAGGTACCACTTGCCTTGATATGTGTGTGAAATTTCAGAAACATTGGAGCTTTCCTTGTGTGGCAATTAATTTTTGAAACAATGAGGAAAGAAACACCTATAACTTTGTCATTTTTAAAGTTACACACATGAAACTTTGCCACATTGTAGGTGGTACCTTGGGACCCATGTGTGTGAAATTTCGGAAACGTAGGTGCTTGCCTTGTGTGGCAATTAATTTTTTAATAAATACCCAGGAATGCCTATAACTTTGTCATTTTTAAAGTTACACACATGAAACTTTGCCACATTGTAGGCGGTACCTTGGGACCTATGTGTGTGAAATTTCGGAAACGTAGGTGCTTGCCTTGTGTGGCAATTAATTTTAGAAAAATGGGTAGTGGTGGGGTAAATACAGTTACGCCTCCCACTTTTTTATTTTTGAAGATACAAACAGGAAACATGGGCACATTACAGGTACCACTTGGCTTGATATGTGTGTAAAATTTCAGACAGCTGGGTCCAGGCATGTGGTGGCAAGGTATTTTTGAAACAATGAGGAAAGAAACGCCTATAACTTTTTTATTTTAAAAGTTAGAAGTCTGAACATTGCTCACTTTGTAGATGGGTTAGGGGTAGATATGTGTCAGAAATTTCAGAATTATAGGTCCAGGCATTTGATGGCTATGGAATTTTTAAATTACATGTTTCAAAAAAATTTCTACAGAGGCCAGGTCTTCCCCTCCCGCTTCCCGCAAAGAAAAGGAAACACTCTCTCGTCTCGATCCCTTTGATCCTTGCTAGTAGTATCCATTACAGGGCTCGTGTTTCCTTTCCTACTTTCACTTTTCAAGCAGAACGGCTGAGCCTAGCTGAGTTTTGCAGCCATGCGTGCAAGGAAGGATCACTCTGGTCTCGATCCCTTTGATCCTTGGTAGTATCCATTACAGGGCTCGTGTCTGCTTTCACTTTGTACTCAAGCAGACACGAGCCCTGTAATGGATACTACTAGCAAGGATCAAAGGGATCGAGACCAGAGTGATCCTTCCTTGCACGCATGGCTGCAAAACTCAGCTAGGCTCAGCCGTTCTGCTTGAAAAGTGAAAGTAGGAAAGGAAACACGAGCCCTGTAATGGATACTACTAGCAAGGATCAAAGGGATCGAGACGAGAGAGTGTTTCCTTTTCTTCGCGGGAAGCGGGAGGGGAAGACCTGGCCTCTGTAGAAATTTTTTTGAAACATGTAATTTAAAAATTCCATAGCCATCAAATGCCTGGACCTATAATTCTGAAATTTCTGACACATATCTACCCCTAACCCATCTACAAAGTGAGCAATGTTCAGACTTCTAACTTTTAAAATAAAAAAGTTATAGGCGTTTCTTTCCTCATTGTTTCAAAAATACCTTGCCACCACATGCCTGGACCCAGCTGTCTGAAATTTTACACACATATCAAGCCAAGTGGTACCTGTAATGTGCCCATGTTTCCTGTTTGTATCTTCAAAAATAAAAAAGTGGGAGGCGTAACTGTATTTACCCCACCACTACCCATTTTTCTAAAATTAATTGCCACACAAGGCAAGCACCTACGTTTCCGAAATTTCACACACATAGGTCCCAAGGTACCGCCTACAATGTGGCAAAGTTTCATGTGTGTAACTTTAAAAATGACAAAGTTATAGGCATTCCTGGGTATTTATTAAAAAATTAATTGCCACACAAGGCAAGCACCTACGTTTCCGAAATTTCACACACATGGGTCCCAAGGTACCACCTACAATGTGGCAAAGTTTCATGTGTGTAACTTTAAAAATGACAAAGTTATAGGTGTTTCTTTCCTCATTGTTTCAAAAATTAATTGCCACACAAGGAAAGCTCCAATGTTTCTGAAATTTCACACACATATCAAGGCAAGTGGTACCTGTAATGTGCCCAAGTTTCCTGTTTGTATCTTCAAAAATAAAAAAATGGGAGGCGTAACTGTATTTACCCCACTACTACCCATTTTTCTAAAAATTAATTGCCACACAAGACAAGCACCTACGTTTCTGAAATTTCACACACATAGGTCCCAAGATACCCCCTACAATGTGGCAAAGTTTCATGTGTGTAACTTTAAAAATGACAAAGTTATAGGCATTCCTGGGTATTTATTAAAAAATTAATTGCCACAAAATGCATGCACCAATCTTTCTGAAATTTTTCACAGATAACTACCCCTAACCAGTCTACAATGTGCCCAAGTTTCATCCTTCTATCTTTAAAAATGAAAAAGTTATAGGCGTTTTTGTAAAACAATACTTGGCTATGGGAAAAAGCATTCAAAATGGCGTCCGATCCGGATCGGACCTCATCGGATCGGATCGGATCGGATCGGAGGTTGTCCGGATCGGATCGGATCAGATTTTCCCGATTTTGGGTCGGATCGGATTCGGATCGTGGATCGGATCCGATCCGATGCACACCCCTATTAAGAACATAAACAGAGCCATGCTGGATCAGACAAAGGGTCTCTCTAGACCTACATTCCATTCATATAGCAGCCAACCAGCTGCCCACTGAAAACCCACAAGAGGACATGAGTGCAACAGCACCCTCCCTATCCACATTCTCCACACTATGCATAATTATGTACACTTCTATACTGACTCCCCTTGGTCTGCTGTTGTCCAAGGTAAATAATCCCCACTGTTGTAATCTCCCCTCATAGGGGAACTCCAACCCCTTGGTCAGTTTCAGTGCTTTTTTTCTCCTTTTAAAAAAAAGCAAAATGTACTGGACCCTACCACAACTTTTTCTGCATTTTTGCTTTTGCGCAAAAATCATCACAGCAAGGGTAAAATGACTGTAAGTATTGCTCATATTTCTGAGAAGCTAAAAAGTGTTCCATACTTACCAGGCATGTGCTAAGCGAGGAACACAGGTCATCTGGCTCCTTCCGAGACTGCCCTGACTCTGCAGTAGAATGATGGTACCTTGTGCTACCTCCAATCCCATTTTGAAGAAGGATGACTGATTTCCTTTCCTTTTAGAATGAAATTGCCATTTGATGGTGGTTTGGATGACCCTTGGCAACCATCTTCTGCCAAATTTCTTCCATATATATATATATATATATATAGCACAGGAACTGCTTCCCATAAAGAGGCTGACTACCTCACTATGTCGAATAAATATCAGCAATGTCTCTACCTCTTCTTTGGTCCAGTGTGCCCATACTTGAGCCCACTCATTGCTGTTATCTCTGGATGACCATGGGAGACACAAAGAAATGCCGGCTCACACTTTCTTCCTCCTCACAAAGCCTACCTTGCTGTTTTGGTAAAGAAAGGAAGGAACAGAGAGTCTCTAGGTGCTGCTGCACCAAAATTCCTTTGCTACAATCACAGAGAAAATCTAGGCGTTGAGGGGGAATTAGCAAACGAGCAACAACAGGTAGCTTTTAGCTGAAAATGACTATCCTTCTTCTAAAGTGGACCATTAGCATCTCCCAAACAAACTACTAAGTTCTCATAATCACGGCATAACAAAAGATCATTCTTTGGACAGGGCTCTGAAAATCATGATGATACAATCTCTGTTGAATGTTTTTCAAGGTACTGGAAAGTTCCCTTCAGGCAGGCACTTGGCAGGAGCTATCTTTCCTCTCTCAGCATCAGCAATCGACTCAGACATAAGAATAGATTAAAAAATGCACAATAAGCAATTTTGCATAAATCTAATTCGGTGCACAAATATCCTTTTGAACCCACTCACACTATTTATTTATAAAAATTTGTATACCGCTCCATATCTGAAACAGATCCCAGAGCAGTGAACATAAAAAGTAAAACAGTAAAAGGTACAAAGATTAAAACACCATTAAAATTATACTTTTTAAAAAGTAGAATGCCAATAAAAACTATGGCTGTCACTTAAGGGATGTTTCCTGGAATAGAGCTTTTTTTCAGGAGGTGCCGGAAGCAGCACAGTGTTGGCACCTGCCTGACTTCCAAGGGCAAGGAGTTCCACAGAAAGGGGGCAACCATGCTGAAGGCTCTTCTCCTGGTGGACTAAAACTATGTTTTTCCAGTCTTAGGCTGTGCCGCATGATCCTGCTAGGTTGGAGGAGTGTGGTATGTGTGTGTGTGTGTGTTTCTGTGTGTGCATCTACCACCAACAATACTTCCAAAGGCACCAAATGAGAGCACAACTGAGGGCACTGGTGGCCGGGTGGATGGACAAGGACAGAAAATCACAGGCAAATATAGGGCCAGAGAAGTCTTAACATCATGGAGATAAAATGTCACACTGAGGCCGTTTCTATACCAATCATTTATCCTGTAATCGTCCTTGGGTCATCTCTGTGTGTCCGAATAATGCACAGGGACTCCCAGGGGTGGTTGGGAAGGTTACGGGTTTTCCCCGGGATAAGAGATCCCTGGGAAAACCTGATTCTTCCTGCGGTCCCAGGAATATCCCAAGACTGTGGAGGTGTGGGCACCCATCCCGCATGGTGCCTGTTTACTCACGAGTAAGCGGGCATCAGAAATGTGCACAGAGCTGCACGGCGCGGCTCTGTGCCCATCAGGGGATGGGGTGGCAGCAATTTTGTCACCCCTGGGATGGCAAGGAGGGGGGTTCGGGCCCCGTTCGGTTCTTTTTTAAAAAAATACATACTTTTGCGATGGAGTGCAAGAGTGCTTTTTGGATCCTTCATAAAAAAAGAAAATGGCGGGCGCAACAGCGTGACTGCCTGAGAGGAAGCCGGGATGTCGTGCTCTGATTTGGAAAGGGTAGGATGATCCTGGAAACAGGCACATCTGGGATTGCCCCCCTCCCTCCTTCTACACCCATGTAGGCATAGAAAGGTCCTGAGCTTTGAAGCTCATTTCAGTTTGCTCCTATTTTCATGTTTTCCACCTCATTTAAATGCAAAAAGGGCACATTCCTGTGCATGTTTTTCAAAAGTGTGCACATTACCTCATTGTCTAAATGTGAAAATGCAAGTTTTAAAGTGTGCACTCTAAAAAAACACAGTTTTTTTAATGTGACCACAAATTTGGTAATTTGCAAACATTTCTTGTTCATGTTTGCATTTGGAATTGTGAATGGCAGCGGATGGCAGCGGATGGGCCCAGCAGGTAAGGAAGACTGTGAGGGGGAGGGGGGGCCACTTACCTGCTGGGGCATCCTCTTCCTTCACCTGTTGTAGATCTACTGAGAACTAGGCTTCACGGCCTAGTTCCCAGTAGAGCGCCAGATGATGGTGGACATGAAGCCTAGTTCTCAGAAGTTCTCTGGCAGGTGAAGGAAGAAGATGCCCCAGCAGGTAAGTGGGCTTCCCTCCCCCCTCCCCCTCGCAGTCCACCTTACCTGCTGGGCCCATCCGCTGCCACCCGCTGCCGCCCGGGCAGCAGTAGATGGCAGCGGACGGCCCCGGGAGGTAAGCCCCCCTTCGCAGTTCTTACCTGCTGGGGCCATCTGCTGGCGCCCGTGGCAGCAGATGGCCCATGCAGGTTAGAACCGTAAGGGGGGAGGGGGTCCGATCCTCCAATCCAATCCAATCTAGATCGGGTCCTTTTCGGATCGGATCAGATTGGATCGGCTGATCCAGTTGCAGGTGATCAGATCGGATAATTTTATCCGATTTCCCCTGGATCAGATCCGGATTGTGGATCGGACCCATCCGTTGCACACCCCTAGCTTACATTGCAATGGATGTGCATAGGCTTGTACTGTTAGTCTGTTTCCACATGTGTTAAAGATTTACATCTCCCATCTCTGGGTTTAAAATGGAAGACATACATCAGTATGATGTACACCTTCCATTTGACTCCCAGACATCCCAGTTTTACTTTTCTTAAGTTGCACATTAACCCATGACACATTCTGGCTAAGTGGAAGTCTTAGCACCACTAGCAAAAAGTATTCTCTGTTTCATACATATTTCCAGTTTGAAAATCTCTGCCTTTACTCACCATAAATTAGGATGCCCTAAGAGGATTTTCTTCTTTTCTCATCTGTACAGGATAGCATCATAGGGCTAAATCCAACACTTGTGGAATGGACATTTCCCTTTGTGTCTTCCCTCCTGTATCCCCCTAAATCTGCTCTGGTGGTCTCATAACCCTCTAGAGAAAATGTGGAGGATATGTAGGGGTCTGTGCATGGGGGGAAGGGAGAATTTGACCCACCAGCGGTGCCTGTCCCATTGGCAGAAAGACACCTTTGAGATGTTAGAGTTGGAAGGTCCAACTCCCTACTCAATGCAGGATCTACAAGGCAGGAAGTAACTACAGCATCCCTGAAAGAGGGCCATCGAGTCTCTATTGAATACCTCCAGTGAAGGAGAGATCACCACCTGAGCCAGTCTATTCCCCACTTAATTAGATCATAGAATTAAGATGCTCTTAATGCTTAGCTGAAACCTTCTTCCATGCAAACTTCAGCTCCATTCTCTGTATTACAACCCTTCACATATTTGAAAACTACTGTCATGTCTCCCCATACCCAACCCTTTCAATGGTTCCACATAGGATTCGATTTCCAGACTACCAGCCATCTTAGCTGCCCACCTCTGGAAACACTCCAGTTTGTCCACAGCCCTCTTAAAAATGCAGCAGCCAGAATTGGGCACCCATTATATGTTATATAAGAAGTACAGATGTTAGCAAAATATAACTGGCATCTCTCTGCTATTTGTTTTGTTCATTGGTGGAGCATGTGAGTGCAGCAAAAGCCAAGTACTGATTTTTGTTTTCTGTGCAAGGCTGTGTGCATTCCAGAGGCTTATTACCACACAATTAGTCCTTCCTCTTTAAACAGCTCCATAAAGTTAGCAGCTGGTTTGACATTTGACTTTGCACTTGTGTAAACAATATGGTTACTTAGCTTGCCACTGACACACATTTAAAGGCATATTGTCAAGGCAGGGGCTATGCGGTAGCCACATACCTTACATAACATGGGTAGATGGTGGCAAAAGAAGGATTTCCACATTTTTAACAAGGTGCACATGAATAAGCAATACTAGACTAGATCACAAACATCAATTGCCTTCATAGATTATATTAGCAGAAATAGTGCTGTATGAAAGAGCCAACAGACTATGGTAGTTCTCTATTTTGCCCTTGCATGTGCTTGACCTGACATGGCTGGATGGCCTCAGACTCAGTGCTAGAATAAATTAAGGCACAATCCAAAAGGCAAACAACAAAGCAGGCAAATGAACATGCACAAATGTTCCAGTCCAGTATGGGATCAGGCAAAGGCAGGGATGATCCAGATATAAGCAAAGGTCAAAGCACAGTTAAGCAGTAAGTTACTATACATGGCCCAGAAACAGAGTCAAATTGGAGGCCAAAGATCAGTAGTATAAAAGGTCAATAGCAAGGTACAAGAGCTGGTGAACAATGTTGTTCCAACAATGGCTAGGCTAAAACTGAAGGCTTATATAGCCAGAGCTTTCTGAGCCTCAACCATAGCTCAGCTACAGTCCATTGCAGGTCCTCTGGCAAAAGTCCTCCTTGAGAGGAGAGCCTTTCTCCCAAGTAGTCATCTTTGTAATTGAGCACTCCTTCTTAGAGGAGCCCTGTTGGCCTGCCTCTTGAGGCAGTGACATTCTCAGGGGCTAGGTGGTTGTCCAGCCTCTGCCTCAGAGGTGGAATGTCCCTCCTCCTGCAGGGATGGACTAGTGGTGACCTCTTCTGAGGGCCCAGACTCCTCCAGGTCTCCTGACATAGGTGGCTCCTTGGCATTGTCTATGGGAGTTTTAGCTTCTCCTCAGAAGAGGATTCCTCCAGCAGGAGCATGGCAGTGCCTAAATTTCTCCCAGGGGGCCCAGATGGACAATCCTATTGCTGCTGTTTTCTCTGGGCTGCTGCCATTTTAAAAGCACTGCACCAGACTTATTCCTAGGAAGTCAACAGGGAGCAGTAATGCGGATCAGTTGGACCCATAGGCACAGTAGATCCATTTTACCCATAGGCACAGGCCAAGGTGGCAGGGACACAAAGAGAAGCAAACCCCTTTTCTGCCTGAACTACTGCATGAATCCAGAGTTCTCGAAACTACTGAATTCCTATCCCAACCCATCACAAAGATATTGCCTTAAAGTAGGCTGACGATATGAAAAGGAGGACAGGGCTCATGTCACTTTAACAGTTGTAGAGAAAAGGGAATTTCAGCCAGTGTCATTTGTATGCAATTAGTTCCTGGTGATATTCCCTCTTCATCACAACAGTTAAAGTTGCAGGCACTATACTGGAGTGACCATATACAAAAGAAGGCAGGGCCCCTGCAACTTTAACTGTTGTGATGAAGAGGGAATTTCACCAGGAACTAATTGCATACAAATGACACTGGCTGAATTTCCCTTTTCTCTACAACTGTTAAAGTTACAGGAGCCCTGTCCTCCTTTTCACATGGTCAGCCTACTTAAAGGAAATCAGGTGGTATAAAGATGGATACAACCACAAAAATACCCAGCTCTCCTGTTTGGAATACTTTTAAACTTAAAGCTAGTTTCCCACTGATTAAATCTATTGTTTAATTGTCCTGTTGGCTCTTTGGTACAGTCCTATTTGATTCCAATACATTCTATTCTGAATAATTTAGTTTAAGAACAGATGAGGAAAATCCATTATAGTCCCCAGGCACTCCTCTCTGCTAAGCAGAGGTGTAAACCTAATGAATAATGCTGACAATGGAGGTGGGCAAACATTTCCCTGGGCTAAAATTACCTTTGGAAGACAAGGTCCTCATTCTTTATATTGTCCTCAAGGAGGATGAAGAACTGAGAGATAAAACAGCATCTGAAGTGGCGTTGTCATCAGTCACATTTAAATTAGGTTGTGGGTTGTTTTTTAAAACTAAACTACAGACGGTTCATAATGGTGATTGGAAAGGCAGAGGGGATTAACAAAGGATTCTTAGAATTAGTCAAAATAATGGATATTTGCTGGGGTATTTATGGCCAGAAGCCTGTCAGCACTGGGCTTGTGCTGACAGCTGCTCTGAGGAAAAAAGGTGAGCACAAAAGGGAGCTGTCAATCTTTCTCTTTCTGAACAGGGCCTTAGAAGGACATTTTCACTGCCAGCATGAATGAGAGCATCATTAACTTTCTCCTAGCAGTTGGAGAAGTGGACTGGATTACAGAGCCAAATCCCTTTACTGTATTCATTCCATAGACTTAATAATAATGAGATATAATGAGCCAGCAATGCAAGGCAAAAGAGCAAATCAGTCCCCTTCAGGTTCTATACAATTGAAAGCATGGAGGAGACAGGGACACCCACCCTCTCCCTTCCTGTATCCATCCCCTCCATGCCCCCTCCACCCCTGACCCACAGGGAGGACTGAAGAGAAATTTGGCTGGATGCAGTTAAAATCTTTTGGGCAATCGGCACCCCTGATTGTGCAGGGCTCGTTCCATTTCCAGCCAAATGCGGTGACAGACTCTCTTCAGACCTTCCCTATCTCCTTGACCCAACCACGCTTCCAATTTTGTAATGCCTGGGTGGCGGGGGGGCTCCTACAATCATAAAATGGCAATACATTTAAAAATCCAGTGCTGAGATTTCCTATTAAGGATCACTTCATACTCAGGGACCTATAACAAAAACCCCATGCAAAGAGAGTAATTTGAAAAGGGCTTCTTTCTTTATAAATTACAGCTTTTGCCAAACTGGGCCCCAATTGTTACTGGGCAATGTGCATTTTGCCAGCCAATAGTACACTTTCCATGATTGCCATACATAAAGTGTGTGTGTGTGTGTGTGTGTGTGTGTGTGTGTGTGTGTGTGAAAGAGAGAGAGAAAGAGAGTATTTTTCCTGTCAGGAATTAGTTCCCAAGTACCACTTGGTTCAGATGTACCACTGAAACATCTGAAGAGTGCCTGGGAGCACATCTAAATAAGATGCTATAAGCCAAAAAAATCTTCAAAGGGACATGCATAATTTGTCCACTGGAAAACGACAAAAAATGTGTCTGGAATCAAAGCAGAACCATCAGAGCATAGGAGATTGGTATGATCTAGCCTGTTATTGATCAGACCTTTTCCATATATACAGTACACAAGGCCTTTATGCTTAATTTCTATAGCACTTTCCCCACACACAGTGTTTTCACAGGAATCCTTACAATAATTTCATGGGGTAGTTAATAATTTTTCCCAATTCTACAGATAGGAAATTGAGGCTGAGAAATTGCAAATTGCCCCTAAGAACCCATAGCTGATGGCTATACAGGTCTATGAGGCTCATACCATTCCATCCAGTAGACTTCACTAGCTCTTGAGAGTCACACGTAGCTTTTTTTAAAAAAATGCAAAATCTGATGTCATGAGGTAATGCTACTTATTGCTACTTCTCCTATAGTCATTCCTACTAGGCTAGATCCTATCTATCTATCTATCTATCTATCACTATTATTTTTTAAAATTATCAATTTTTATTGTGAATTTGTAAACAAACAAAAAATCATAGAGAAAATTAAAATAATAATAATAATAAAAAGCATATACAGCTACATACTTCAAAAGCCTCAGTTTAAAATATCACAATTTCTAAATAAGTACAAAAGAGGGGGGAAAGGTAGCATAAATTACACATAAACGTCCGTAAAGGCAGACCAAATGTCTGAGTAAATGTCCATTTGTAAATGACGCCTGTATGCCACTCTTTCAAATGTTGCTAATGTTGTTAAGTCTTCAATCCATTGCATTATAGAGAGTATGGTTTTATCTTTCCAATGTTGTAAAATAATTATTTTGGCAGTCAAAAGGGCGCGAAAAATCCATTTCCGTTGACCGTGTGTTAGTTTCCAAGCAGCCAGTCCGTAATTTAAAATGACATGTACATCTGAAAATATTAAAGAGCTTTCTAATACAAAATTTATGCGACTGATAATTTCCTCCCAAAAGGCGGCAACTATTGGACATTTCCAGAACATATGAACAAAAGAAGCATTAGCTGTGTGACACTTCCAACAATTAGTTGATTTAGACAAACCTTTATTAGACAGATGCTGTGGTGTCCAGTATACCCAAAACAGTCATTTTTACTGCATCAGACATAACTGGAGATCCATTGACATATCTCATGCGGATGCCGAAACAATGGTCCATTGTTTCAATAAAATAGGACGCTCCAATTCCCTATTTAATTCCTGTTGAAGCCCCACTGTATCATATTTATTCACTGATAATAAGAATTTATAAACATGAATTGTGAGCCAATTTACCCGGTCAGCCTCAATAAGTGCTTCCAATAGCAAAGGAGATTCTGAAGCAGTGAACACTGCTAAGCCAAATACAGATTCTAACAAATGTTGCAGTTGCAGATACTGCCATTCCGCTGCGGCAGGTAATTTAAATTTATCACGCAGAGCTGAGAATGCCAAGAACTCATAATCTGCACCCACCAATTGGTCCAGGGTAAAAACCATTCTATCTGTCCAAATCCACCATAAAAACATTTTCTTTCCTATTTTTAGGTCTGGATTTCCCCATATGGTTAGTTTGGCATGACAAAATGAATCAAACTTTAATTGGTGTGACATTATATGCCACACATCTCCAACTGCTAAGATTGTGGGTGGGGCTCTTTCCACTTTAATATGCCGAGAACCTAATGCGATCCATTTGGAAAGAGGCTCCAGACAGGATGATTCCAAAACTGACCAAGGTGGAAAAACGAATCTAAGGGCGGATCTACACATGAGGTTTTTGACATTTTATAAGGGTTATGAAAACACTTTGGGCCACATGACGCACTCCCTATAACGTTGTATATCTGAGGTTTTTTAAAACTCACTTCAGTTATATACAACGGTTTCACTTTTAATAAATCGTTTTAAGTAAAATAATGTGTCCTTCCTTACCGTTTGTGATTCATGGGGGCAGTGCTTCCTTTACTGGTGCCCAAATGCTTAGCAGTTGATTGGTGGGGAAGAAAGAGGAAGTGGACCAGTGAACTACAACACCCACAATTCTTAGCCCTATACTCACTAGGGAATGACAGAGGAACGAAGAAGGAAGTGTGTAACTGAACTACAACCCCCACAATGCCTTGCCCTAAACTCATTGAAAAACGAAAGAGGAAGAGACAGGGCAGAACAGCGTGTGATCGCACACACCGCTTTAAAGACAGAAGACTGTTCTCCTGTAACGTGAGTACTCAGTAATGTGGCCTAAGACGTTTTAGAACGCACCTATTTGGAACGTTTTAAAATACTATTTAAAACGTTCCAAAGGACTGTGTAGATTCCCCCTTAGTGGAAAGGACTAAAATTTAGTGCAGGTGAGCGAGTAAGCCCAATGGTATGTAGCAAGGTCTGGAAAGCCAAACCCACCCTCTTTAATTGAAAGTTGCATCCTTTTCAGGGATATTCTTGCTGGAGAGGAACCCAAATTTTTTTTTCATAACAAAGTATTAAGTTTTTGAAAATACTTGCTGAGTATAAGTATTTATCTATTATAGGTATTGAAGTGCACTGATAACTGTTGGGGCAGGTTACATATTCCATATGATGCTTTTCTATCAGTATTTCCCACGTTTTATTCTGTATTATCCAAAATATCACAACAGATGTCATTGTGTGTGCTACGAGGTACAACTGCACAAGAGGGATAGAGTGTCACGATGATGGGATCATAACGATATGACATGAGGTGTAGATCTGGCCTTAGTCGGAGAGCTCCATCACACCAGCGATTTACTGCACACTCGCCTTGCCTTGTATGTGTTTTTGCCACGAGGTACTCGCATTACATCATCCTGCTCTCATTGCGCCCCTTCCACCCCTTGTTGCAAAGTATTTTGGCACAGAAGAAGTCAGGAATCTCCCCCCTCTTGCTTTTTCCTTAATTGGGGGCATGTTTGTTGATGAGGAAAGGGGAGGACAGAGCAGTTCTCTTCCTCCAGCACGCACAAGGGATTCCTCCCTCTTCATCTTTTCCTGCCTGCCCCTTCCCTTCCTGCTGCCAGGAACAACCCCCCACCCATAAGAGCCCATAAGTGAAAAGAGAGGCTCCAATATGGCTGCAATCGCGAAAGAGAAACGGATATCAAAACTGCGGGTACAAACCAATAATAAAAAAGTAGGTGTGATGAAGTTCTGAGGGTCAGCCAAATGAGGGCTTCCATCAATAGGCCATTTATATCACTCCACATAGCAGCTGCTTACATGTGGCCACAGCTCTTGCTCTCGTGTGAAGTGGCGCACAGTGCCAGTGTGGATTATTTTCTCTATCAGAAAAGACTTGTCATGCTGGTATGGAGAAAATTGCCCCAATGAGCTAAAGAAAAGAAAAAGAAAAGAAAAACCTATCCACCCCTGTCTCTCTCTCTCACACACACATTGCTTATCATGGGATAACATCTGCCTTGTGTTTCCCACTACTCCCATCATCCCCTGCAATCAAACATTCAAATTTGATTTAAATATAGGTTTGTTTCTATACTGCCAGCTGGCATCAGAAATGATTTCAAGGCCAAATGGGGTTATGTTCAACATTATAGATACTATAATCTGACTTAATTAGACGTTCTTTGCTCACTTTGTGTCATTTTAACTGTGATCTTTCAAAACTGCTGAAATTGAGTTTGTAATGTACTTCCGACATTTCAAACTATTGTCTCCTAATCAAAGAGCTAAGAGGAGAAAATGAACATTTATGTTGACATCTCAGGTTCAAAAATTGATTTCTCTTGCCTCTCTTTTCCTATCCCTCATAGCATACATGCCCTCTGTTTGATTAATGCTACTGCTGAATTTACTTCCATCATAAGATTTTTTAAGGTGTCTAAAACTGAATGTGAGTTTCTTTGAAATACAGTTTGCTTGATCTCCATTCCCAAGTCGCCTCTTTATAGATGTCAGGAAGATGAGGAAGATGTGAGCAAAGTGGCATTAGAGAGACAAAGAAAGAGCAACAGTACTTTAATTTCTGCTGCTTGTATTTAGTAGTTCTGCTTTATATGATGAGTGACAGCTGTCACTACTGATGTCAAGGGGCAGGAATACTCCTAAAATTAAGACAATGTTGCAATATCAGATGAGTATACAGAAATTTAAAAGAGTGTGAAAGATTAGTTATTTGTTATCACGCCTTCGTTCATGTGATCAAGGCAACTGAAAAGTAATGTGTGGGATTTCACCCCTTCTGCATTTCAAAAGAGCATTAAAAGCCAAAGATATAATTCTGATTTCCAATGAAGACTCTGAGAATGCTCTGTGAATGACATCTGATATGAAAGATGTAAAGCAGTGGAAATCCTCTCATAAGCAGCCCTTTGGAGAGTTGCAAATAAAATGTACCCTTTTAACATGTTTTACCTCAGTTTTACCTCAAAAGTTAGTCAAGGACACGTTCCTAACTCAGGAAAGCCACAGTTTACCAGACCATAACATCAAGATACCAGTTATACCTGTTGGGGAGAGAAAAGCGCTCCCTGTTTGCTTAGTAAGCGTAAAGTCCAGAAAAGTGTCCAAGCAATTGAAGGAATATTCACACTCAGCAGAATGGTGTATAATACAAGTCCTTTACTGTGTTCCAATAATATAAATATATATAAGGTAACTGGTTCCTCCAGATAATACAGGCTTTTTTCCTTATAGCTATAGCATAGCACAGACCTCCATCAATCTCTCATTCACCAGCCTCCGTTCCACAAAATCTCCAGCCTGACCCACACCAGCCATTTCTATAAGCTGACTTAAATACATATTTCTGAACCCTGGCTCAGCACAGTCAATTACCTTATCCTTCCAGAAGGATTCTCACTATCTGCTTGACCTTTTCAGCAGCATAGAAAAAACCTACTTCATCTGATTATTAACTTCAGCTGGCTGTTCAGTCCTTCTGGACACTCAAACTCTTGTCCAGTTCTTTAAACAACTTAAACTGAAATTTTCCCTGACAATACCTGGGAAGGCTCAGCTGCTTCAAGCCTCTACTGGTATAACTGGCATCTTCACTCTGTCAAGTGCAAGCGAGGTTTTCGATGGCCCGTGGGCACCCTCAGAGGCTCCCCTCCCTCTGTGATTCTACCTTCTCACTGCCATTGTCACCAGCTACAATTGCTCCTCATCATATCCTTCATCATTGCTGCCATTTGCTTGCTTGACAGGCAAAGAGCTAGAGAGGAAATAGGCCGTGGCATCTAGTGCTCCTCCTCCTCACCACCACTATTGCCTGGGCCAGAGTGAGAATGAGATGAACAAGTTGGTTGCAAGGGTGAAGAGGAGGAGTGACTCCAGGAGACTCTTGCCAATGGGCCCCTACTGAGGTGTAGGCTCTTGGCAGATGTTGGCCTTGAGTGCAGCAGGTCGAAAGTTGACATGACACTGAAAATCCATAATCAGCTCTCTCAGTTGCCCCCACCACCACCACCACCCACACAGACACTATTTTATTGCAGCTGTACGAATTTCCCAACTGGTACATGCATTCTGCCTTTTACATTTTGCCATGGGGTAAGTAGCAACTCAGAATATTTTTTATTGGAAAATCTCCTGCATCACATCTGTTTTGATTCTTAATCTCTAGTATCAATGACTTAGGCTGATAATGCACATTAAACTGAGTACATGGTCTTTTCTGAAAATAGCAAGTATGGGTTAGATCAAGGCTTAGTCGTACTTGAAACAGACCCATTGCATTTAGGGATGCACAAATCTGACAATGTTTGTTTCTCTCACTTTCCCATTTTTTCCAATCATAAATTCAGTTCATCTCAAACTTTGGGAATTTGTCCAATCTTAAATTCAAATCATCCCAAAAGCTGATTTTTTAAAAATTCGCCTGAAAATTCGTAAGCATTTTGTGCACATTTCTCCTAATGAATGCATTTTAATGCATTTTGCCTAATATACAAATTCTGGAGCATTTTTCCTAATATGATGCATTTTAATGCCATTTCCTGTAATATATGCATATTTGTATGCATTTTTTATTGCAGAATTCCTTTTCAAAATTCGCAGAAGATCAAATGTCAAAGGATAATTGCGTTTTGATTTGCATAGTGGTTTGAAAGTTCCAGATCATGTTTTAGTGTCTCAAATGCAAACTGAATGAATTTCCCCCCCATCCCTAATTGAAATTAATAGATTTAAGTTAGGCATGACTTACTTGTCCCACTGATTTCAGTGGGTCTATTCTTGCAGTGACTAAGCCTGGATCCAACCCAAAGTATTTTCACATTTCTCTCTGCTTCTCTAATGTCTTGGGTCTCCAGATGTTGTTGGATTCTCATCACCTCTGGCAATTGGCCATGCTGGCTGGGGATGGTGGGAATTGTAATCCAATAGCACCTAGGGACCCAAGGTTGGGAAAGGCTGGTCTAGGGCAACTTACTTGAGCTCTGAAATCACAAAATTGTTCCCCTTCCATCCTTTCCCCACACCATCAACTTCCACTCTGTGTGTGAGAAAGAAAGAGGGGATGTACACTGAGTTTGGGATACAGGTAGGTTGTCCTAAATAGTACAGAATGGAATGGTGAAATTAAATGCACACCCTTGCCAATGTTGGCAGTAGCCACGCAATTACTGTAACATGCAGTTCTAGCCTTGCACTACTGCAGCTGAAGTATGATCTAATGCCTGGCAAGAGCAGAATTAATTGGCTGGCTGTCAAACACAAGTCCCATCATGCTGGGGTGAGGCAAGGCACAAAGACAGTACATCCCAGGGAACAGAAGCCTGGATCGAAAGACAGAGGCTTTGTCTTATGAGAATATGGTATCATCAACGGGGGGGGGGGGGGAAGCTGAGACTTGATAAATGTATGACTAAGTAATTACCACTTGGTAATATGAATTGGCCTTTCATAGACAAAAAAAATGCTCTAAGCAGTGGTAAAAACTAAATAGTTTGAGCGGAGGGAGGAGAGGGAGCACTCTAAGAAATATGTTAGCTGTTAACTCAAAAAGGAGGCTTACACAGGAACTTTGTAACCAGGAAGTGTCTCCAGGCTTTAAAGGAGAATTAACTGTTACCTCCGCATTCTAGTGATAGGAAACATCTTTTACCTCTGGCACAAAAGAGGTTATTTTCAGCGTGTTTTACACAACACCCTGCACACACTCTATTTAAACTGTTGGGAGGGAGGTTAAAAGAATACTGACAAATTACTCTTCATGCCATTTGGAATGAATGTAAAGATGTCTCCTGGCATGGTTGCAGAGGAGTTTTCCAGGTCTCCATATGGTTATTCTCCTGGCTGGAGTCTGCATAGGACAGATGCACAACATATGGAAAATCATATTTCAAAAGGGGGGAAAGCAATAAAGGAGGAAGCTCTGGGAATCACTGATATCAGTGCTTATGCAAATGTACTGTTAGACTTCTAGAACTATGAAGCCTGAACACACAGCTTTTTGATTTCTTCTAAAATAATCATAATGGCTACTTGCTGGAGATAAACAGGCTGCCAAAGTCCTGCTGCTTCACATATATTTGTTCATAAAGTGAACGAAAGACAGACACATTGCTGATTCTGCTTGTCTTTTCTTTTCCCTCTCCACTCAGATGAGGCAGGAGGAATACAGATTGCATTTCCCATTCAAAGTATATTTAATCTTCATTTAGGGATAGTATGGAACAGTCACAAAGAGGAAGGCTTCTCGGGAAATGGTGCTTCTTTATGGCCCTTCGACAATGAGTCTGCATTTGACAAGGGTACTTGATAGCAAAAAAAACAAACAAAAAAAAACAGGTTTTCCAGCTGATCAGAAGTTCCAGTGACTGCAGCCACTGTGACCTTCCAAAGTTAGTTACCTACATGTCTCATCTTTTGCAGGCCTTTGGTCCAGGTGACATCTGCACCGTGAACCACCTAGTTCTGTTGGAGCATCTGTGGATTTCAAGTGATCCCTACCCATTTCAGAAATGCAAAGCTAACGATGACAATGAGAGGATTTCATGAGCCCTTTCACGGCTGGTGCTTCAGAATGTTTTTGAGTTGCTGAATTCCATCCCTTTGCAAAAAGGATCAGACAGAACTCTCCTGTGCCTTGCTGAACAGGATCCTGTAGGGGTAATTAAATCTTCTCATTCATTAGCAGTTGGTAATTTCTAGGAACGGTAACAGAGCATAGGCATGTGCAACACATTTCCTTAGGGTGTACGCCCAGGGGATTTTTTTTAAAAGGTGAATTGAATACTCAGTCATATAGGACATTATTTTTATTCATGTATTTATTAAACACTGTAGGCACTGATGCCTTACTCCTCATTTGGCTTGCCTGACCACAGGAGGGCTGTTGCAGGTGAGGGTGGGGGAATGAAGAAACGCTCCTCAAACCCCAGCATTGGTGGGGCTTTGTGGTGACACTGGCTGGAGGAGGGGCTTACGAGGTGATATTAGCCTTCGGGTCCCTCCTCCTGGCCTCTTTGAAGTGAAGCTTCTGGCAGAGAGGCTCCCAGTGGAGTAATTCCTTTTCACTCCTGCTTCCGAGAGCAACGGTGCTCTCTCGGACACAGCAGTTCTTTGGTGCAATGACAGAGCAGCCAGAGGACCATTCCTGCTGCAGCTAGACCCCCCTCTGGATCCCTATTCAGTGGCCCCCTCAATTTGCATGAGACATTAGGATGTGTCTGGGCACACTTGGCACACCCCTTGTGCATGCCTATGCAGCAGAGTGAAGTGACTTTCTTCAGGTGGCACTGTGCAGTGTATGGGAGATAAATGAAAGCGGGGATGAGTATCTGAATGGTGCAAGAAAAGTTTGTCCTAGCTGGCTTGTGGGCGACATTTGAGCTCTGTTTCAGGTAACAAAATCTCTTGGTCCAGCACTACCAATTTCATCTGCTACTTGAAGCTAAAACTTTGGTTACTTCACAATCCCATCCATGAATGTTGGCATTTCTGGACTATTTGTGTGTGGACATGATTGTATGTGTGCATGGATGTTGTTGTTGGTTTCTGGAGTTGTCTTGCATCAGAACACTAAAGAGAGAATGGAGAAGATCTCCTGGAGGGATGTTTTCTAGATTGGGGCAGTGAATCTACTCTGCATCTCAGTCCTGTCAGGGCCCAAAGAAGTAAACAAAATACAACATAGTCCATCTATTCAGCTTCAACATGGCTTGAACCAATGCTAAATAATGGGGAAGCTAGGCCAGATACCCTGAGATTTGAAACATTTGATCCAATGAGTAAAAAAGAAACAACTTTTATGATAAGCAAAGAGAAAAATAGTTTGAGTTTGGGATCTAGCTGACCAGAAGCAGTATTGGAGAATATGCTGTTATGTAGCCTATGCTGCTTTAGGATTAGCACTGCTTGTCTTTGTCTTTAAGTTATTGCAAAAATAGCACTAATCTCCAGTACTTTCTCCTTACAATGAGACTGAATGTGTTAAATTGGAACTTCCAACCACTAAGGGGAATGGGTGAATTGCAGAACATGAAATAATATGTAATGGATCAAGAGCTAAAGCTATCTGCAATTCCACCAGCTTCATTAATAGTACTGGAGGATTTGAACAAGATCAGGAAGAAGAAATCCTGGTCAATACTTTAGAAGTTGAGATACATCTTTGGAAATGCAGGAAGGGGAGAGACCAAATGTGCTATAGGGCAAAAGCTAAACTAATGAAATAACAGGGACTATTGCTGCTTTTAGTGTATTGGCAATGATTCCACAACTAATACATAATTTCAGTGTACTGTGAATACAGTTGCTCAGAGAGTGCAATGTAACATAGAAACAGGTTAAAGCAATGGAAATAATTACAGATAATTTTTTATCAGGATGTGCT
The DNA here is from genome assembly GCA_029215795.1 of Anniella stebbinsi. Taxonomy (NCBI): domain Eukaryota; kingdom Metazoa; phylum Chordata; class Lepidosauria; order Squamata; family Anniellidae; genus Anniella; species Anniella stebbinsi. The sequence continues at coordinate 189,876,345 of JARDYH010000002.1, forward strand.
AGAATGCAGCAGCCCTTTTTTAAAAAAAGAAAAAAGTCTCTGTAGATGTATCAAAACTGTTAAAAAATACATAATTTCAAAAGTGATTAAATTGGGTTTAATAAAATGTAGGTTAAGGCAATCTCCTCTTTCATTTTTGGAGGTCTAGATTTAAAGTAGGCTTCAGGTAAAAGAACTTTGGTTAATTTCAAGTTAGAATCTAATGATGATTATTCTGCTTCACAAAACCACCTTCATTTAATTAGATAATGCCTCACTTTGGAAGAGGAATTATGAGAGTGGATATTGTCTGAAGTGCCTTTAGGACAAATTTGTAATGGAATGGCTGGTTTTTTCCTGTAGTGACACTTTAAAACAATTCTATGTTGTTGTTTCAGCACAAGAAAGGGAATGGAAGGTGATTTACATGAATAAAAAAGGGAGTTACAAAGCTTATTAAAACCTTTACCATCAGATACACGTATGGCGACTTTGGATATGGGACTGTAGCATATTTTGTGCAATATCACATGTTTTTAATGGTGATGGTACCCAATGATAGCTGACTGTATCAACAGTAATACAAGAAGATGCTAACCAAAAATCCAGCAATTATTTGTCAATGAATAGACATGTTACTCTTCTGTGACATATCCTTGGAAAATACCAATACTCTAGCTGTGCATCCCTAACATTTATTCTTGATTCAATATGCAAATTATTTCTGTTTGGGCCAGCCCATGAGCAATCAAATGTTCTAAGGTTGCAGTCCGAAGCACAGTTACTGAGGAGGAAGCCCCACTGAACACAATGGAATTTATTTCTAAGTAAGCTTGTGTGGAATGAAACTGTAACCCTTTGGCCAATTACACATTACAGTCACCAAACAGAGGCTGCTTTAAAATATTCAGTCTGGCTTCTAAAAGAGAGGGAAAAAAGCTGTTTTGATTCATTCTAATAATAATAATAATAATTATTATTATTATTATTATTTATAACCCGCCTCTCCCTACGGATCGAGGCGGGGAACACAATGCAATACAAGCATGACAAAGTTAAAAAATTTAAAACAAGAGAAACACATCATTAAAACATTTAAAATTCATCCGGATAGGCCTGCCGGAAGAGAACAGTCTTCATGACTCTCTTGAATTCATGAAGACTGTCAATTTGTCTAACCTCCCCCGGCAGACCATCCCATAGTCTGGGAGCCATAGAAGAGAAGGTCCTCTGGGTAACACTCGCCAGCCTAGTTCTGGCTGGCTTGAGTACGTTCTTCCCAGAGGACCTAAGAGTGCGGGGCAGATTGTACAGGAGAAGGCGATCCCGTAGGTAGCCTGGGCCCAAACCATGTAGGGCTTTAAAGGTAATAACCAACACTTTATACTTTGCCCGGAAACTGACCGGCAGCCAGTGAAGTGATTTTAAAACTGGTGTAATGTGGTCACCCCTAGGTGTACCAGTGACCAACCTGGCTGCCATATTTTGAACAAGTTGAAGTTTCCGGACTAGGCACAAAGGTAGCCCTATGTACAGCGCATTGCAGAAGTCAAGTCTCGAAGTTACCAGCGCGTGCACTACCGTCTTTAGGTCTTCCAACTCTAGGAAAGGGCGCAGCTGGCGTATCAGCCGAAGCTGATAGTAGGCACTCCTGGCCGTCACATCAATCTGAGCTGTCATCTGGAGCGACGGATCCAGGAGTACCCCCAAGCTGCAAAAACAGTCTTTCAGGGGGGGTGTAAACCCATCCAGAACTGGTTGACACACCTCCAAACCCAGGTTGGGGCCTTTGACAGCAAGCACCTCCGTCTTGTCTGGATTCAGCTTCAGTTTGTTTTTCCTCATCCAGCCCATTACCGCCTCCAAGCATTCGTTCAGAGGAGACACACTATCCTTAGCTGACGATGTTGTTGCAGGCATAGAGAAATATATTTGGGTGTCATCAGCATATTGATAGCACCCCGCCCCATGCCTCCGGATGATCTCTCCCAGCGGTTTCATGTAAATGTTAAACAGCATTGGGGAAAGGATGGCACCTTGCGGTACACCACATAGCAACTCCTTTTTTGAAGAGCAGCTATCCCCAAGCATCACCATCTGGAACCTGCCCAAGAGATAGGATCGGAACCACTGAAGCACAGTGCCCCCGATTCCCAATTCCCCCAAGTGCTCCAGAAGGATACCATGGTCGATGGTATCGAAAGCCGCTGAGAGGTCCAGGAGTACCAGCAGGGACACACTCCCCCTGTCGATACTAAGATGTAGATCATCTACTAAGGTGACCAAAGTGGTCTCAACTCCGTATCCTGCTCTGAAGCTGGTTTGAAATGGGTCTAGAAAATCAGTGTCATCCAAGACTGCCTGGAGTTGAAAGGCAACCGCTCTCTCGATCACCTTGCCCAAAAATGGAAGATTTGATACTGGCCTGTAGTTATTAAGGTCCATGGGATCCAGGGAGGGCTTTTTTAGAAGCGGCCTTACCACCGCCTCTTTTAAACATGATGGAAAGCTGCCCTCCCTGAGAGATGCATTAATAATATGTTGTAAATGTGATTTAACTGCATCTCCTCCCTGGACGACCAGCCAGGAAGGACAGGGATCGAGAGGGCAAGTCGTCTTCCTCACACATCCAAGCACCTTGTCCACATCCTCGGTACTCACCAACTGAAACTGATCAAGTGTAATCCTGCTTGCGGAGTCACTGGACACTCCACTGTCAGCCTCTGCTATAACAATGGCATCTAAGTCGGCTCTTATCCGAGAGATTTTATCTGAGAAATGATCGTTAAAAGCATCACAGCGAACTACCGAAGGCTCTAAAATCGGATTCAGGGGAGAAGGAGCCTGAGTTAGATCCCTCACCACCCTGAACAGTTCTGCTGGACGTGAATTCGCAGACGCAATGCGTGCAGAGAAGAAAGCTTTCTTCGCTGCACGTATTGCCACTCCATAGAAATGAAGATATTCTCTATGTCGTGTCTTGTCAGATATAAGTAGAGTTTTCCGCCATCGGCGCTTCAGTCGTCGTCCTTTCCGCTTCAACTCCCTGAGGTCTTCTGTATACCAGGGCGCCCTATTAGAAGCGGGCCGGAGAAGACGTTTGGGGCGATCGTGTCGATAGCCCTAGTTAGGTCTTGATTCCATCTATTGACCAGGGCTTCTACAGGATCGTCGACGATACCAGCCATGGAACCCTCCAAGGCTTTCTGGAATCCAGAAGGATCCATCAGCCTTCAAGGGCGGACCATCTTAATAGGTCCGCCACCCCTGCAGGAACGGGTGGTAGCCGTGATACTAACCCTGACCAGAAAATGATCTGTCCATGACAATTCGGAGGTATTCAATACCTCCGCCCACAGATCCGTCTGTTCGGAACTGAAAACAGCATCGAGGGTGTGACCTGCTGAATGTGTGGGTCCAGAGACCAATTGGGATAGACCCATGTTTGTCATGGATGCCATGAACTCCCGAGCTCCACCTGACAAACTGGCCTCGAATGGGATGTTGAAATCGCCCAGGACCAAGAGCCTGGGCAAATCCAACACCAGCTCCGAGACCAGTTCCGTGAGCTCGGCCAGGGAGTCTGATAGGCAGCGGGGTGGCCGGTACACTAACAGAATCCCTAGTCTATCCCTGGCCTTCAGACTCAGGTATACACACTCGATGTAATTCAATTCCCGGACAGGATGTCTGGTCAGGTTAAGATTGCTTTTGTAGACCACAGCTACTCCACCCCCCCGCCCACTTTCCCTCACCTGCTCACTAACACAGTACCCAGCTGGGAGAGCCTGAGCCCATGTTGAGGCACTGTCATCTCCCAGCCAGCAAACTCTAATATAAGCTGCTACATATGCAGAGAAACCAATGGATTGGGGCAAAATATCAGTTCCTCTAGGTAGAGGAGCTTAAATGGGCAACAATATATAACCCTGTCAAAAAATATACACATTCTGATGGGCTTATATATTATATATTAAACATATTAAATAACCCTATCTATTGCATAGGAAAGGGGAGAATATCTCTATATCTCTATCATCTTCCTTTAATTCATAATTCATAATGCCCCTTTCATGATAGGGGCATTATGAATTATTTTGTTCTAATCTACAAACTGTGCTGTGCCTGGGGCTCGCTGTTTTTGTGAGTCATTGTATGTTGCACAACCTTCTTGCCTTACATTGATTTCTAGAGCATACAGTTGGGATGTGCAAAAAAAGTAAAAGAATGGCAGGAGGAGGAACATAAATGGAAATGGGGCTGAGAGAAGCTATCCTAGAGCAGAATGCCTCTAAATGGTAGGAATAATGCTTCTGAATGGTAGGAATTACAACAATCATTCTGAAGAAAGTGCAAGGGCAGTGTGGACTGGGCAGAGCTTTGGCCTTCTCCTGGGATAAAGGGCATCAACAGGCTCTCTATGCCTTTTATTTATTCATTACATTTATCTTCCATCCTCCACCTTTGAAAAGGTGCCCAAGGCAGCTAACAATCCGTAAAATCATCAAAGAACATAAACATAATCCAATCCACCATAAAACCAACAAGAGTCATAATAACAAAACCGAGCAGCAGATAAAAATAAGCTGCAGCACTATAAAATGCTATGCCCACCCTACCCTCCTGCGCATGCCTTAAAAGCTCTCTGCAACTTGCCTTTAAAGCACTTCTAGGCAACCCTTTTTGTAGATGACTGCTAATCAATTTGCTCTTTGTTTACTATGGATTGCTCTGCACAACCTGTACATTGAAAATACTACTGCTGGTCCAAGTAGACTATTAAGAGTGGCATCAACCATCAACATGGGTAGCACAGCAACCATAGCAGCCAAACCAAGCCACCAAGCTATTTGGCCTCTCTTCTGCAACATAGTTGCTCACCAGTTCCTTATGAATGGTATTATCTCTATGGAATTCTGTTGTCTGGAGATGTCTCAAATGTTTGTGGCTCCTGTTGTAAGTAATCTAGTTAAGACCACAAAAAAAAAAAGATGTTGGCAGAACTGAGTATTGAACACAGATGGCCTGTGTCCTAGCCACCCAATTCTGTCTTTCGAAGACAACTTTGCCATTTGTTTTCAGCAGTGTTTATCCCTGTAAAATATACCAGCTGAAGGGCTTTCTGAAAACAAACTAATCAGAGAATGCCACACATCCCATTTATTTAATTTAAAAGTATACTTTATTATGCCAATAAAAATATGCCATACAAATATTACTGCTTAATCTTTGACTAACCAACTTTATTAAAACCGCAGTATTTTCAGCTGTGTTTTATTATTTCTGCTGTGGGATATTATTTAGGATCAAAATCAAGCCCAAGTGGCAAAAAACAGAGCTAGAATGAAGTCCATATGTGAATTTGGAAGGAGGGTGAAGCAGATCATGTTCAAAGTTTGCCATCACTCTCATGATACCAATGATGCATGCTGAAATACGGGATATGTGGCTGAGGAATTCTCATGACCTAGAATATCGGTACAGGCCCAGCAAATCTATACATCTCTACCCAGGAAAAAGTCAGTTGAGTTCAAGGGGGCTTACTCCTACATAACTGGGTAGAGAATTGCAGTCTAAAATATATAAAATGTACTCTGCATTTAGAATCTTTTGAGTGTGCATGATCCATCTATGGTTTTTATTTAATTTCCTTTTTTTAATTTTGGCCGCTCAGTATATTGTTATTATACAAGATTTTGGGTTTTTTTTATACTTTGTTGAAAGTTACAGCCTGTTCAGCAAGACTCTCAGTCCTTTGGTTGAGAAAAATGAAAATACCCCACCTGAAGCAGAAAATGCTAACATTCAGAAGGGAAAACAGTGGCCTTGATGCAAAGACCCTCCTACACAATTGCTGGCCTTACACATCCAACATTTGAAACAATCCCTGTAGCTGTTAGTACAGAGATGCTCAGCCATGATGGCTTTTACATGTGTGTTTTGGGGAGGAGGCATCACTGTAGAACCAGATTTAAAAGTTTATTACCTGTGTGTCTTCTACCCTAATTGAATTAACAGGAGTTGCTTTCTGAAACTTTGCAAAGGATGGGAGCTCCAGATATATACAGATGCCTTCCTACCAGTCAAGCCTCCATCCTAGTTAAGCAACTCATGAGGTAACCTAAAGCTGGCTAGAGGCTGGCAGATGGTAGATGGGGATCTCCGAGTTGATCTCTAATAGATCTTTGGGTAGATTGACAAAGGTTTCTGACTCCCAATTCTTTAACCCTAGCAACATCAATATGGCTTTTCCCACCCAGGTTGCTGGATGAAGAAAGTGTGGTGTAACCAGGAGTGGACTGTTCTTTGAAAATACTGTGAGCTCAGTGCAGTTTTGGTGCTGAAAACAAATTCCTAGGCTCAGAGGCAACCTATTCTTTAATTCTAAGTGTATCCCTTTTGCATCTGGCTCTGATCCAGACCCCTGATCATCCTCGTTGCCCTCTTCTGAACTCGCTCCAGCCTGTCTGCATCCTTCTTGAAGTGTGATGCCTTTTTCTTCCTCTTCTCAGGCCTTTTTATAATTTGTTTTGAATGTCTTTTGTAGGTATTTTTAGCTCACCTAATCATTACAAAGTAGCCAAGGGTGATGGGGTGTTTTATCTTTCTTTTATACATCTCTCCATTGCTCTGCAGCCTCCCAGGCTGCCTGTACTTCCTGCAGGAGGAATTACCTCATGATTGTCTTCCCGTGGACTTGAATTGAAGTGTGGAAAGCTGAGGAGGCTACAGGCTGCCAGAGAGATGATTGTACAATGAAAGACAGGACACTCATACACACTTCTTGACCACCTCATAAGTAAGATAAGCACAAAAACCTTGAACCCAACCCATGAGAATTTATCCAAATTTTTCTTCTCCTCTGAATTTCTTTTTGAAATCAATTTATTTTCTGAGGCCCAGCATTGGGCAAAAGGCGGGATATAAATAAAGATAATAATAATAATAATAATAATAATAATAATAATAATAATAACAACAATAATAATAATATCAAAGTGAATGAAAATAGTTGAAAAAATGTGGAAGAAATTTTTGGAACAGCACTAACAGAAAACACACCAGGCAAGGTTCCAACAAAAACTTGGTTTATTTATTAATTTTTAATTTCTTTCAATACACCTTGTCCTTCTCTGTCATTTCTTTCTCCTGTCCTCTCCTTCATCTTCGGTATTTTTTTTGTTTTCCATTGAGCATAAATTGAAGAGTCCTTTGAGGCAAACAGAAACTCTCAAGAGTCAAACCCACACACAAAAGGAAGAGAATGGCCTTCAGCTCATAGACCATGACCAGCAGATTTCTGCAGAGACAAACTAGATGCTGACATGCCCGATCCCCTCCTAGCTGGAACGGCTTGGGGGGGGTCGGTTGTTGCGGGCGGGGAGAGGAGGGCGAAATAAGCCTATACGCGTGCTGCACGCGTATAGGCTGGCGCGGGGTGGGCGGGCTAGCCTATAAAAGCCCACCCGCGCAGCCAAACGGCCTCTCTTTTCTTCTTGCTGCAGGGAGGAGAGCCAGAGCGTGTGTGCAGCAGGGAGGCTGCGGCTGAGCGAGTGCGCGCTCGCACGGAGAGAGTCAGGGGGTTTTGGTTCCCCCTCGTCAGGGTTTGGAGTCGCTGGGCGGGTTGGGCAAGGCGGTCTTGCTTTTTTTTTTTTTTTTTTTCGTGCCCACCTTGGGGACATTGCTGGGGCTGCCCAGGACGGGGCGAGGGGGTCATTTCCACCAAGGCTCCTTCTGAGCCGCGTGGTGACCAGGCGAGGCCTCCCTCCTCCCTCGGCTGAGGGACGGAGGAGCCGTTTTGGCCCCGGTAGGCTTGCGAGGCACAGCCTGCAGGAACGGGCAGGGGAGTGGCTGAGACTCAGGGTTCTCTGCCTTGTTGTATAGTTAAGTAGGGTCAGCCCTGGTCAGGTTTTGGATGGGAGACTGCATTGGATAAAGCAGCTTTTTAGTTTAGCTTTTCCTCATAGGGGCTTGGCTTTTCTCTGGGCATACCAGCAGGAGCCTTCCGGGGGGGGGGGGGGGACTTACATACCCAGCTCCTAGAAGACTGCAGTGTGGCTGAGAGCCAGCTGAAAAAGCCAAGTTGCTGTAGTGAAGCGAGATTAAGCCTGCCTTTAAAGCCCAGGTTTCCTAATAAAATTTAAATAGGCCTTCCCCCATTTTACCCGCTCAGTTCAGTCAGCGGCGGCCATTTTGTGGACTATAAGGGTGTGTTGCAGGCGGCCATTTTGCGATCTTTAGTGGTGGGGTTCATTTTGTGTGAGAGCTGTGTGGTATAGTGGTTAGAGTGACAGACGGGGATTGGGAGTCTTGGGGTTCATATACACACGCAGCTGCAGAGTTCACTTGATCGCTTCCTTTTGACATCATGCCCACTAAGAAAGGTGCGGGGGGGGCGAAGGGAAAGGGGAGGGCACAGCGCCCGCTGGCTAAACGCCCCACACTCCCGCTTCATTCGTCTTCTGATGAGGAGGTGTCTGATATGGCGGCAATATTGAAGCGTATCACGGCTTTGGAGCAGGATAACGCCAAGCTTAAGCAGGAATTGGCGAAGGCTAAGGGTACCACCTCAAGTAGGGGGCGTGCGCATGGGAGAGCGTTGGATAAATCTCGGGTTCCTCTTGCAGAAACGGTGGTGTCGGCAGGGGATATTGGAGCACCCATGGAGCAAACGGCCCCTTCTGGCGAATCGGTATTAGGAGCACATGACAGGGAAGCAGAAACGGGTGCAGTTTCTCATGCGATCGTCCCGGGTGAGTACAACAATGCACACACTTCAGGCTGGCCAGGCTGGCTACCATATGGTCCTTGGGCTATGCCTGCCTGGGGCGTAGAACGCCCGTGGCCGTTTTCGCAGCCCATGGAAGAGGAAAGTAACAGCGGGGCAGGGAATGCAGGGCGGGAGTCCTCCTCGTTGGCTTGCGCACCAGTTTGGCAGCCTTCGACAAGCACTCCGCAGCATTCTTCAACGCAGACGGCCGATGGCAGTGAGGGTGTTAGTACCCTGGTTTTGGCTAAAGTTTCACAAGGGTCACAAACAGATGGGGAATTAACATTGGCAAACAGGATGGCTGACCCATACGCTTCTGCGGATGAGTCTAAGGTGCCCTACGGGGCAGTTTCGACCCCATTAGGCTACCATCTGCTGCCAGCGACTAAGGAGAAGATTTGGAAGGGAGAATTCATAGATGTTTTCTCCCTGCTGTTTCGGGAAGATGAGAAGAAGGATAAAGACAAGGACAAGGATAGGGAAAGGGAACAGGAGAGAACTAGGAAAAAGAAAGTGGAGCGCACCTGGTCAAATTGGTTGGCGGGGTATATAATATTTATGGGGGTGGTTCAGCAGAAGCACCCGGAGAAAGGTGTGGTACTTACCAAGTACTTGGATATTATTTTCCGATGTTATACGGAATATTTGGGCCCGGCGTGGATCGGTTATGATGAGGCTTTTAGGCTTAAAGCGGCATTTAATCCTGAGCTGCATTGGGACCTTAGGGAGCCGGAATTGTGGATGCAATTCATGACTCTGGCCAAGTCGGTAGTGGGGGACAGGGCAGACAGTGGCCACATCTTATCTCGCCCAGCTGGGACCGCGCCAGGTCGCTGTATTGCCGTGCAGGTGGTTCAACCCCGCCTGTTGTGCTGGGAATTCAGTTCAAAAGGCATTTGCACACGAAACCCTTGCAGGTTTCGCCATGAATGCTCAGGGTGCAGAGGGGGACATCCTTTTACCGGATGTCCCAGGTTCAGGGGAGCAAGGGTTTTCCGTGAGCCCAATCAGGGTCGGAAACCCAACGCTCCAGGCCCTACGCCAAAAGGGCCCCAGCCCAATTAAATTGGACGTGTTAGCTTCCCTCTTGCGTATATACCCACGCAAGGAGGATGCATTGTTTTTGTTTGAGGGTTTTACACAGGGTTTTCGAATACCGTATGTAGGGGTGCACGAACATAGCTTTGCTAGGAACCAGGCTTCTGTTTTCAGGTTTGAGGCGGTGGTCTTGGATAAGATAAACAAGGAAGTGGGAGCCGGAAGAGTGTTGGGCCCTTTCTGGCACCTTCCGCTGCCATCTCTAAGGGTCTCTCCTTTGGGTGTTGTACCAAAGAAGGCTCCTGGAGAATACCGCCTTATTCACAATTTATCGCATCCACGGGGTAGCTCAGTTAATGATGCCATCCCGCATGAGCTGTGCACGGTGAGATATGCATCATTCGACAGCGCGGTGAGGATGGTCAGGCGCTGTGGAAAGGGGGCATTGATGGGGAAGTGCGATATTAAGTCAGCCTTCCGCCTTCTTCTAGTGCACCCTGAAGATTTTGATTTGTTAGGGTTTGCTTTTCAGGAGCAGTTCTACGTCGATCGAGCCTTACCCATGGGGTGCTCTATCTCATGCTCGGTGTTCGAGCGGTTCAGCACCTTTTTAGAGTGGGCTTGGCGTCGTCGGACTGGTTCCATTAACTCTTGTCACTATTTGGATGACTTCCTGTTTGCGGCGGCTCCACCTTCTGATCAGTGTCAATTGGCGCTGGATGAATTTGAGGCTCTGACTGGGGAGCTGGGGGTTCCGCTTGCCAGGGAGAAGACAGAGGGTCCAGCAACTGTATTAACGTTCTTGGGCATACAATTGGATTCTACTGGCCAATATTGCAGTCTTCCTGGGGAGAAATTGGAAACTCTTAGCAAATTAATTTCCCAGACACGGTTATCTCGGAAGATTACCTTCCGGAAGCTGCAGGAACTTGTAGGGCATTTGAACTTTGCCTGCAGGGTGATAGCTCCAGGTAGGGCCTTTGTAAGGCGGCTGTGTGATGCAATGAAGGGAGCTCGGCATCCCCTTCATCGTATCTGGGTATCGGGGGAAATTAGAGCTGATTTGGAGGTTTGGGAGACCTTCTTAGCCAGGTACGACGGCATATCCTTCTGGCGACAGGAGTTATTGCTGGAAGCTCAATTGCAAATACATTCCGATGCCTCGGGTTCTCAGGGATTTGGGGTGATATTCCGTGACCGTTGGTGTGCACAGCAGTGGCCGCGAAGTTGGAGGAAGGGCCCGATTTGCCGGGACTTAACATTTCTGGAATTTTTTCCAATTGTAGTGTCAGTGTGGCTTTGGGCAGAGTACCTTGCCAACTCCGCGGTGCATTTCTGGTGCGACAACATGGCCACGGTGCAGATTGTTAATTCCATGATGTCTAGGAATCTTCGGGTAATGCGGTTAGTCAGGGTTCTGACTTCCCGCTGCCTGCAATATAATATTACCTTTGGGGCAAGACATGTTCCGGGGCTGGATAATGGAATTGCTGACGCTTTGTCGCGTAACCAGATGTCCAGGTTCCGGAAATTAGTCCCTACGGCCAGATTGCACCCAGATCCCATGCCCACGTTTCTATGGGATCTTGGAGAGCTGAAGCGGCAGACGCCATCATGACATCTGTGGCTCCCAGTACATGCGCAGCCTACGAGAGGGCAGGTAGGGAGTTCGGCGTGTTCAGGGCAGGGCAGCAGCTTCCGGGTCTCTGGCCTATCCCTATCGAGCATCTGATTGAATTCTGTGTGGCCTTGCACCAAAACGGCCTGTCCACCCGCACTATTAGAGGTAAGCTGGCTGGACTCGCATTTATGTTAAAAGCGAATGGGTGGCCGGATGTCACGTCGGATTTTCGTATCCGAAAGATGCTGGAGGGATGGGCCAGGATGGCTCCGCCTGTTCCTGATTTACGTCGTCCTATTACCCCCGACTTGTTAGTCGGTTTGAAGGCGCAATGGACGGCCCTATGTTTCTCTTCTTTTGAACAGACCCTATTCCATGCTGTGGCTGTCACTACATTTTTTGGCGCGTTTAGAATTGGGGAGGTACTGGCAGGCTCTAAGTCTGATTTATCTAACAGGGCACTGCAGTTTGGAGATGTACAGTGGGCAGCGGACAAGGTGGTCCTAAGGCTGAGAAAGTCAAAGACGGATCAGAGAGGCAAGGGATCATGTATCACACTAGCTGAGGCCCCACTTAGGGAGATTTGCCCAGTCGTAGCCTTGAATTCCTATCTAGCTGTCAGGGGAAGCGAGCCTGGCTTCCTCTTCTGTCATTTGAACAGATCTCCATTAACCAGATATCAATTTTGGTCAGTGGCAAAGAAAGCGTTAAGGGCATTGGGATTGGGCAATGTCCAATTTGGCACCCACTCCTTCAGGATTGGGGCTGCATCCACTGCGGCGACAATAGGGATTGGCGATACTGGAATACGCGCCATAGGGCGATGGCGGTCGGGTGCCTTCAAGGCTTATGTTCGCAAATAGTCACTCAGGAGCTATGGTAAATGGTTATGTTTGGTTTGCAGATCCTTGGAGGAGACCAGAGCCTCAGAAGGTCCTCATCTGTGGGCACAGTATGGTGTTTTGGGCCAGCCGTAGAGCGACGCGAGCAGCTGCAGGCACACAGCTGGGTCTCGGTCCATCAGCCTCTGTCCAGTGGTTGGGGAGGTGCGGCTTGCGCTGGGGAGGTCTTCTCCATCTGCTGTTTGGATCTGGTAATGTGCCCGTGCCGCCCAGGGTGTTGGTGCTACACTTGGGTGGGAATGACCTGGGCCTTCTAAAGGGGAAGGCCCTAATCATGCAGGCTAAGTTAGATTTTGAGTTCATCTGGAGCCGGTGGCCGGACACTTGGATAGTGTGGTCAAACATGCTCCCTAGATGTCAATGGCGTGAAGGTTGGAACGCCCATGGTTTAAATAGGGCAGTTAAACTGGTTAATAGGGAAATTAGATTATTTTTTCAGGACCGGCGGGGAGTAGTTATCCCGCACCTGGTCATTGTAAGTGCCAGAAGGGATTTGTATAGGGCTGACGGAGTGCACCTCTCCGATGCAGGGAATGATATTTTCCTGCATGATCTCAGCGTGTCCTTGCTGGAATTCTTCCAGTTCAGGTGGGGGTAGGTCACCAAAGCTGAGGCTTGGCCTCCTTCTTTGGCGGATAGTGCGGGAATTTGGGGGGGATGAGGATAGGAATGGTGAGCACTCAGGCACCTTTAAGGTGATTGGTAAGTCAGAGGCCTGCTCCTCGGGGGCTGTGCAGCTCCCGTGTCAGGATATGGCTTGCCTTTGGGGACCGGCTTGTCTCATCTACCCGAGCTGTGCAGCCCGGGCTGTGGATGACGCAGATGGTCTCACCAAACACTCAAGTGTTGTTTGAATAGGGGGCCGGGTATTCCCGACCCCTGGGTTCAATGGAGTGGCTCGCCCTAAAACGGCAGGCTAGCGCCTGAGATAAATAAGTGAAATTCCCGCACGTCACGCTCAGAATCAAGGAGGGGAGCATCCCCAATGTAAATAAAGAGGCCCTAGTTTATCCCAAGCTCTGGTGTCTGAGTCTTATTTCGTGTGTTTCTCTTCTCCGTTCGCAACACACACACAAAACAAAACACACACAAAAGGAAGAGAATGGCCTTCAGCTCATAGACCATGACCAGCATATTTCTGCAGAGACAAACTAGATGCTGACATCTCCTTCAAGGGATGCTGAATACCTAGCAACATGCCATAACATGGAAAAAACAGGTTAGGGATATCCTTTTTTTTAAAAAAATGTTGGTAATAAAGGACACTTTCATACAAAATTACAAAGCAGTTATGTGTTTCTTCTGCATTTATTTTTCACACATGTATGTGAGAAGATGGCACAATGTAAATGGAACAATGTAGACATTAAAGGTGTGATCCTATGCATGGCTGGCTGGGGAATGCTGGGTGTTGTAGGACTTTTCTTTCTGTCCAAACATGCATGAGGTTTCACCCTAACAGATTTGCACTGATGTGCACCCAGTGTTGTGCTGGCAGTGAGCAACATGCTGTCCTGCACTGATGATGAACAACAGCAAATACTATTTTGTACATTTCCTCCAGTGTTCAATAAAAGTGGATAACTATATATTTAAAGCAGCTGTGGGGGTTTTTTTTTGCCACCTTACATCACAAAATCAAGAGAATGAACTGGGATATGGATGCTCAACCTGGTGAAGCAGACTCAGGGTCTGTCTATACATGGGGAAAGCCCTGGGGTGGCTCTGTGGTGTTGCTGTATCACTTATACAATGCAGCAGCCACTGCGGAATCATCCTGAGGCTTTACCCCGAAGCTCTGAAGTAAAAAAAGTCAGGGACGTAACGGAGCAAGGCAAGGAAAACACATCCACCATCTATCGCTGCTCTGGAGCAAGGCAGACATGTGGCCTGGCTGATGGCAACCCCTGATTGGTCACTGTCCACCTGGGCAGGTGGGCAGGGGCTGGCCAGTGAACTGAATGGTCGCCAGAACACCCCCTCACTGCCTCCGGCATGGGGCGTAGAATCTCCCTTTTGCTGGGGGGAAAGTTCTCTGTTCCCTTGGCTTCAATTCCCACAAGGTAAGGGGGGGAAAGCCAGGGAGAGATTGGCAGTGGCAGCAGCAAAGAACCATATAAACCCTGCACTCGCTCCTTGGCATGGGGACAACGTGGTGCAACCCTGCAGGAATGAAACCACAGGGTTTGGGGGGTTTGGGGGGGCTTGTGGTGCCAATGAGCTGTCGTCAAGACAGGCCCTAGATCTGGTGTTCTATCGTTATGAAATTCCATGTGGATTCTTTCTTTGCCAGATTTCAGGAATGTCCTATGAAAAATGTTTGGGACATAGCAGAATATATATTTTAATGCAGTGGTCCTGTTGTTGACCATTTTGGTCCTCACCTGAAATGTATCTTCAGCAGTTTAAATTGTGTTTTAAAAAAAAAATCAGGAACACTGCACCAGGGTTTGTTGGTTGGGAGGAAATCCATTGTTCATTCCTAAAATTTTAAGGTTTGACAGTTCCTATTTTAAAAATGGCAGTGAAGTCAGGACAACATTATACCACACATATCAACTAAGTCTTCTGAGGGCAGAAACGGAAGAGGAAAGTGTAAGCAAATGCAGTACGAATTAATTTCCTACAGATAAGCCCTGCTGCCCAGGAAAAATGGCTGTTGCCAAGATGAGTGGAAGCCATTGGTGGGAGGAAGAAGAGGGTTAGAAGGGACCTGTCTAACAGAAACAGAGCTGGCAGAAGTGGGGTGATGCTGGTGGCTGATAACAATAAAGAGAGCTACCACAACACTTCAAGAGATGTGTTGCTCACCATGGTCAGTAGTCTGTACTAAGGAAGAAGCCAGGAACCAGGAGTCTGGGTTGCCAAGTAGTCAAGTTCACAGGACAAACAAGGAGTCGGGACTGGAGAACAAGCCATGAGTCAAGATCTAAGAGCACTCTGGATCAGATGGAAAACCAGAAGACAGGACTGGAGAACAAGTCAAGAATCAGGATCAAAGAGCAAGGCTAGAAGCACAGCAGAACACAAGTGGACCTTGTTGCTCAAGCAAGGCTCAGCTGCAACCGGAAACCCTTTCTACTACTTCCTACCCAAAAGGATCCAGTGGCTAGCCTTGGTGGGCAGTACCTGCCCAGGTCCGGAAGGTGCTTTGTTGAGAGGTTGCATCTATGCACTTCACTACATGGGGCAGGTGAGCAGTTTCTGACACATGCTTAACGTCATGTTTAGGGTGTGTGTAAGGATGGGCCTTCTATTATGCAGAGTGAAGCATCTGGCTCAGGCACAGATTTGGGGTGTCATGAAAGGGCAGCAAATAGCTAATTATTTACTTCAATGTTGTATTTTTATGGCCAGAAATGGGGAGAGCTGTTTGTGGGAACTTTTGCCTCTTATGTCAAAATGACCTCACTTGTTTGATACTATTGAGGGGTGAGGGGTGACCATTTGCTGTTCTGCCTGGGGCAACAAAATGTATTGGGCAATTTGGTCCGTGTGTGTGTGTGTGTGTGTGTGTGAGAGAGAGAGAGAGAGAGAGAGAGAGAGGGACAGAGGGAGAGACAGAGAGAGAGAGAGAGAGAGAGAGAGAGAGAGAGAATTCATTTAGATCAAGTTATTTTTGTTTCTATTCCCTAATGGTAAATTCTACATGCTTCATTCTTTGATTATATATAAACCATGTTGTAACTTGCGTTGTAGTCTGTGGTTTTGCTCATTTCCTCGAGTAATCAACTTTGTGTGTATTTTGAGAGCTCACCATGATTTTTTAAAATTTCAGTCCCTGTTTTAGGTTACTTGTTTGAGAGATCTCAGCATTTGATTGAGATTTCTGCTATGGATTCACTTGATAACAACATGGTTGTATTCCAGGGTTCATATAATCATAGAATCATAGAATAGAAGAGTTGGAAGGGCCTATAAGGCCATTGAGTCCAAACCCCTGCTCAATGCAGGAATCCACCTTAAAGCATACCTGACAGATGGTTGTCCAGCTGCCTCTTGAATGCCTCTAATGTGGGAGAGCCCACGACCTCCCTAGATAATTGATTCCATTGTCATACTGCTCTAACAGTCAGGAAGTTTTTCCTGATGTCCAGCCAGAATCTGGCTTCCTGTAACTTGAGCCCATTATTCCATGTCCTGCACTCTGGGTTGATTGAGAAGTGATCCTGACCCTCCTTTGTGTGACAACTTTTCAAGTATTTGAAGAGTGCTATCATGTCTCCCCTCAATCTTCTCTTCTCCAGGCTAAACATGCCCAATTCTTTCACTCTCCTCATAGGGCTTTGTTTCCAGACCTCTGATCATCCTTGTTGCCCTCCTCTGAACACACTCCAGTTTGTCTTTATCCTCCTTGAAGTGTGGTGCCCAGAACTGGATACAAAACTCAAGATGAAGCCTAACCCATGCCGAATAGAGGGGAACCAGTACCTTGCGCGATTTGGAAGCTATACTTCTATTAATGCAGCCCAAAATAGCATTTGCATTTTTTGCAGCCACATCACATGGTTGGCTCATATTCAGCTTGTGGTATACAACAATTCCAAGATCCTTCTCACTTGTAGTATTGTTGAGCCAAGTATCACCCATCTTGTAACTGTGCATTTGGTTTCTTTTTCCTAGGTGTAGAACTTGGCATTTATACCTATTAAATTTCATTCTGTTGTTTTCAGCCCAGCACTCCAGCCTATCAAGATAACTTTGAAGTTTGTTTCTGTCTTCCAGGGTATAAGTTTTCCACCTAATTTTGTGTCATTTGCAAATTTGATAAGCATTCCCTGCACCTCCTCATCCAAATCATTAATAAAAATGTTGAAGAGCTCTGGGCCCAGGACTGAGTCATGTGATACCCCACTCATTATCTCTCCCCAGTTTGAGAAGGTACCATTGATAAGCACTCTTTGAGTCTGATTCTGTAGCCAACTGTGGATCCACCTAATAGTTGTTCCATCTAGCCCACTTTTAGCTAGTTTGTGAATCAGAATGTCATGGGGCACTTTGTCAAAAGCTTTGCTGAAGTCAAGATATATTATGTCAACAGCATTCCCACATTTCACAAGGGAGGTTACCCAATCAAAAAATGAGATCAGATTAGTCTGACAGGATTTGTTCTTGTCATAACCCACTCTGTCATATATATAAATTTAGAAAGACCTCTAGATAATATGATGGTGGCAACAGATGAATACCTTGGAGCTTTAGTACAGGCACAATCTCTGGTCTAATATCTGGCAGCTCAGAGCGTCATCAGACACATATTTGATCACAACGCTCATTGCTGTACACTCATGGATTTTCGCGGGTCCTTTTGACGGCGACATCCACCTCACATGCATCTCCTGCTCCTTCTGGACTTCTTTCTATCATAAATAAGACTCCAGTAAATCCGATTTTTAAAAAGTGAAATGTGCCGCTAGTTCCTGCTGTGTGTAGTGTGATAAAAATGCCCACTGAATGGGCCACGTGGACATTGTTTACTTCCTCTTTCTTCCCTTGTGTGAAGGAAGAGCAAGTATTGTGGGACAAAAGCAGGGGGAAAGTGATGGTAAGTAAACACAATTTTTCCCCATCTGATGACGCTCTCAATTGGCATCACCCAACTGTGAATGCACGGTGTGACCTGGGAAGAGCAGACATTCTTTATTTTATTTTTAGTTAGGCAGAATATTATTTAAACATGTAATTCTGTTCCCAAAAATTCATATATGTTTTTTATTTCAGGTCACACAAATAGGCACCTTTCCAGGTTCACTTTTTTTTTGTTTAAAGAACTTCTAGAAGGATCCATATGTAAAGCTGGTCTTGTGTGCATTAAATCATAGGCCAAGGCTGTGATGAGTCATTTTGTACATTTTTACATCATACGTTCCTTGATTAAATTTAAATGGATTTCAGAAATGTTCTCCTACTCTTTCCTCCTTTAACTGAAAAAAGGGGCTGGGT
The DNA here is from genome assembly GCA_029215795.1 of Anniella stebbinsi. NCBI lineage: Eukaryota > Metazoa > Chordata > Lepidosauria > Squamata > Anniellidae > Anniella > Anniella stebbinsi. Next base: position 189,894,598 of record JARDYH010000002.1, read on the forward strand.
TTTTTTCACAGCCAAAAAATAGCTTTTTTCTAGATAGAGCTATTCCTTTCAAAGTTCTGAGAAAGAATATTATTCATTCATTCATCCATACATTCCACGGTATTTCTTTGGGATGTGCAGGGACCCCCGGATCAGATCGGGACCCAGATCAGGACCTCTGATGTTGTCCTGGATCGGTTTGGACAAAATCTGAGGTGCCTTGGATCAGTTCGTATTCGATCCCGATCCGAAAATCGGACGTCCGATTTTCAGATCAGCCACCATTTTTGGTGTTTTCGCCATAGGCTTGCATTGGGGTAAAGAAAGCTTTCCCTCAGTGCAAGTCTATGGGGAAAACATGGCGGTGGGTGGGTGAGTGGGGGCCTAACTCCCCCCTCCCTGTCCCTCCACCCCACTCACACTCCTTATCTGTCAGGGCAGCCGCTTCCCTCCAGTGCTCGGAACTACTGAGAAACAGGCTTCGTGGCCTGCCTCTCAGTAATGCGGCATGTGATCACCTGGTGCGCTACTGAGAGGCAGGCCGTGAACCCTGTTTCTCAGTAGATCCGAGCACCGGAGGGAAGCGGCCGCCTCAGCAGGTAAGTGGGGGGGGGCCTCCCACCTCCCCACCTCCCCACCTCCCGCTCCTTACCTGCCCGGGCGGCCGCTTCCCTCTGGTGCTCAGATCTACTGAGAAACAGGCTTCGTGGCCTGCCCCTCAGTAGCGCACCACGTGATCATCACCTGGTGTGCTACTGAGAGGCAGGCCGTGAAGCCTGTTTCTCAGTAGATCCGAGCACCAGAGGGAAGCAGCCGCCTGGGCAGGTTAGTGGGGGGCCTTCCCCCCTCCCCTCTCCCCTCTCACCCTCCTTACCTGCCGGGGCAGCTGCTTCCCTCCAGTGCTCGGATCTACTGAGAAACAGGCTTTGCAGCCTGCCTCTCAGTAGTGCACCAGGTGATGACATCATCACTTGGTGTGCTACTGAGAGGCAGGCCATGAAGCCTGTTTCTCAGTAGATCCGAGCACCGAAGGGAAGCGGCCGCCCCGGCAGATAAGTGGGGGGCCCTCCCACCTCCCCATCTCACGCTCCTTACCTGCCGGGGCCACCCGCTGCTGCCCGCTGCCACCAGCGGATGGCAGCGGACGGCACCGGGAGGTAAGCCCCATCCCACCCCTCATGCTCCTTACCTGCCAGGGCCGTCCGCTGCCACGGATGGCAGTGGATGGCCCCGGCAGGTAAGGAGTGCGAGGTGCAGGAGGAGTTTCAATCCTCTGATCTTATCCGAACTGGATTGGGTCCTTTCAGACCAGTTCGAATCAGATCAGACGATCCAGTTGCAAGGATCGGAAATCGGATAATTGTATCTGATTTCCCCTGGATTGGGTCCAGATCGTGGATCAGACCCGATCCGGTGCACACCCCTAGTATTTATAAACCACTTTTTAGGGTTATACACTCACAAAGCAGTGTACAAAGCAAGGAGTGATATAAGAAATAATTGATATAATAAACAACAGCAGTTAGTTAATGTCAGAAAGCTGTTTTGAAGCATACAAGCTATTTATAATCTTAGTCAAAGGCAGTGGTAAAAAGTCTTCAGCCCTATTTAACTGATTGTACTGAAGGAGTGAGATATAGTTCAGTTGGAAAGGATCTCCATAACTGAGGAGCCACCACTGAGATGTCCCTGTCCCTTGAGCATGCCAGCCTAAGTTCCCACAGTTGTAGCTTCTCCCCTATCCCCAAATTGCTATAAGGAGAACCACATGCTCCAATTGTAATAATACAAATTAATTTATACTAGTGAATTCTTTGACTATTTCTATTCAAGCTTTGAGACAGAATGACAATGTCAAAATGATGACAGAGCTCCTAGGGCCCATGGTGAGAGCCACTCGCATCAATATTCACAAACCAGTTTTACTTCATACATTTTAAATCTACAAAACTATCCAGAGGAAGTCATATTCTCATCTTCCAAATCCACACCTGCAAGTGCCTTGCAATTCAATTTCCGTAGACTAGAAGTTGTACTGATTGCCAAAACAGCCACTATTTATAGATAAAGTAATTACTTTTGCTAGGACAAACTATTCCCAGTCAACAATTAATAATTTAGGTTTAAATCCTTATTCACTTCAGGCTCCATTAATTTCATTGAAAGCTAATGGAAGTTTTGTCATTGACCTTCAGCGGATTAAGCATGTATTCCTTGATCATGGGCCAATTACCGTGAACTTGGGCTACACTCTTTTTGGTTTTATTTTTAGGTCTTGAAGATTTTTGGAGTTTTGTTACAGACTGTTCATGAATTGGTCCCTGTAATTGCTGCTCATAATTGTCTTTCTTTGGAATTCATGGTATAGACTATGAGTACTGAGATCCTTAGATGAAACTCTGTAAGTCACTGCATAGGAAACCCATCCTTGATCTTAGGAGTAGCAGTGTCAGGGCACTAACTCACATTAAATCAGTTGTATTGTGGTGTACAAATGATTTCCAATACTTTTCTTATCAAATTTTGTACTGTATAAACAACCTCTTGAGCAGTATCCAACTGCGACATTCCACTAGTGTAAATATCATTATGCTAGTGGAAACTAGGTCCTGAACTATGTGCAAGAGGAGAATCTAACAAATTTACATCTGCGCAGCTATGGTTGCACAAGTATAATGCTCAAGTGCATGTGCAGTGGAAAGATTCGACAGAGCTCTGTTAGTGCTATTGGAGTTTGTGACTGACACCATTGGATACTGCCCATTGGATGGAAGTCTAAATAAATTCCCAAATAAAATCAGTGGTGCATTTAAATGCCTATACATTTTAATCTGCCATGTTCCTCAAAATACATTGTGTTGTGATTAAGTTCGATCCATGATCTGCCTTCCGCAAGAGGAAGATACCTTCTGCAAGAGGAAGGGCTCTGCTCATAGAAAGTTCCTCCACCTGATTTGGGGGGATCACCCCTTCCCCACACACCACAGATCACCCCATTCAGCTGAACCTCTTCAGGGGGCTGGAGGGGCCCAAGGGGTCCAGGGAGGAGGAGGTGGGGAAGTCCACTTCTGTAAGCACAGCTGATCAGTATGAATCTGAATCTGGATCCAATCTTTTATGTAATAATTAAGAAATGATGATTTCCCTCAGGCCATAAGATGTTATTTAAGCCATATTGATAAGATTCCTCTCGTATTGCTTGGAAATGGTATATTTTCGACAGATGTATGTTGATGATCAGAGAAGAATCACTAACATATTTCTGTCATAGGTGAGGTTATATTTTGCAGCCACAATACAACAAACATGTTGTATTGTTAAGCCTATTGAAATCAGTAAGCTTGAGTGCACCTAATGTGGGTTTGGATCCAGATTTAGGTGCATACAACTGGAGGATTCTTGACTCCCCACAGCAGCCCTTCCAGCCCTCTGAAAATGCTGCACAGAGGGTCAGGAGATCCAGTGAATGGGGTGAGCTGTGATGCAGAGGGGAAGGGTGACTCCCCCAAAATGGGACAGAGGCACCTTCCATGATTAGAGCTCTTCCATCAACAGAAAGCAGATCCTGGATCCAATCCTCCATCCTTATTAATATTTATTGTGCAGCATCAGTGCATTACAGAGTTACGTTGCATTATTCATTACAGAAAAACAGGTTCCTGCTCTCAAGAAAATTGCAGGGGGGGAGGCCGGGAAAACAGCAGTGGAAGAATGGGAGAGACCTAGAAGTGAATCCCAAGGGGGCGCAATATGGTGGGAAAAGGCAGTGGGTGTGCTTTCCCCCCTGGGAATTGTAAATGAGCAATTTGACACATAGGAGAAGAACTAGTTAAGAACAAAGTCACAAATGCCATGGACAGAATCAAGCAAGAAAGGCAGCAAGCAGGTCATGGACAAAGAAAAGGGACCTTCGGATTTGTCAGTAGGAAGAAAATATATAAACTTAGAAAGGGTAGTTTTAGTGGAGAGCAAGGCCTAGGGTTTACTGGGATATACATTTTGGTATGACAGTGGGACAAACAAATAAAGAGTTGAGGATAAAGAAACTAAAAGAAGTTACTGCAGATCATGCACATTGCAGAGCTACATAATGGCTGCATTCAGAGGCCTTCAAGAGGCAGCTGGACATCCATCTTGCCAGGGATGCTTTCAGGTGGATTCCTGCATTGAGCAGGGGGTTGAACTCGATTGAGTTTCAGGTGGATTCCTGCATTGAGCAGGGGGTTCCAACTCTACTATTTTATGATTCTATGATAAGAAATCATGGTTTGCATTAAGAGATTGAGCTGTAGAAAGCCATGCACCTCATCCTCTCCTTTCCTGCTGCTTCATGAACAAGGGGAGATTTGAAGCTTCCGCTTCCAATTTGTAGCAAGCCATTCTTTGCTTATTTTGTCCAAATGTGGGAAATGATGGCTTATGCATATCATAGTTTGTAAACAAACCAGGATCCCAAACCATGTTTTGATCCCAAATTGATTGCAAATTCTAGTTTGCACAAACCATAATTTACCACATTTGGACAAAATGAGCAAAGTATTAGAAGTGGAAGCTTATCATCTCCCCCACTTGTGCATGAAAGAGAGCAGAAGCAGAGGAGGGAGTGTGTGAGCTTCACTGCAGCTATTTCTTGAAACAACAAACATAGTTTGTTGATACGTCTGAATGCAGATACCAAGTCCCCATTGAATTACTGCCTGTTTTGTTGCTGCTGCTGCTGCTATGTGGAAACCTGACTCATCTTGATTCAGGACATACAGAATGTTGGTGTTGTTTATATGATTTGATGGTATTTCTAACTGATTCTTTATGGATAAAAAAATTATGGAATGTTACCAATCATGCTGAGCACATAAGCCAAAAATTCAATTACACTATGCAGAAGATAAATGAAGGCAAAGGTACCTTTAAAAAAATACAGTCCATATGTTAGCTGAACATACTTTTTGAAATCCAATATTCTTCAGAATTACTGAGCAAAAATTAAATCTTTTTTCACCTTCAATAGACTTGGAGAAAATATAACCTTGGAACTGGACCCATTCTCATGAAGAGAGATTAGAAGGGAGGGAATACGATATTTCCCTGAGGAGGTATAAACAAAATAAACCCTTAAATCAGACACTAGATAGGAAAAAATGAAATAAGCAAGTGAGAATTAATTTCTTCTAGCCTTTTACACACATTATTTTATTTTGCTGAGATTTTCTCCAAATCTGAAGCATTAAACCTTTTAAACATGTATTTCTATGAGCTTTTCTGTACATAATTCAATGATGTCATATTACTGAAAATGTGAGACCACATCCAAATTGGCAGCAATTTTTAAACAAGTTAGATTGAATCCATACAGCTAATATATATATATATATATATATATATATATATATATATATTCTCTTCTCTTTCCATTGGCATCTGAAAGATTGTAACATGTGAGAAATCCATTAATGCCTATATGTAAGATAATACAGGTTTAACATTCCTCAGTATATGTGCTGGGGGTAAATGTTATATTTTTGGAGTTAGATTAAATAGCTGTAAAATAAAATAAAATAAAAATCTAAACCACCGAAGAGCCGCAAATGTTGTTTCCCCCTTGGAGGTACAAACCAATTGTTAGCTCTTCGCTGAACATTTTGGCTGAGTCTTTTCCAGCCTGAAATGTACTCAATTTAATTAAGTATTCAATACACATTATTTGCAGATTTAGTAGAAAATGGGTCGGTTCAAGCTGTTCCAGAGCTCAACTGTTGTCTTAGTGACAAGAAGACTTATGCTTCTGTGAGTGCCTAATGCAGTGAAGGGTTGACAGTTAAACTCAGCACATCTGGTAAGGCAGTTGAAATGGCTGCGCCTTATCTCCAGGAAAGCAACAACCGCCTGCAAAAAGAGTCGGAGACTGCATTAAAGTTGCATGCTGCGGAAAGCTGCACACAATTAAAGCAAAACCCTCACCAAATGAAAGTCATTTCAAGTTCCATTGCAGAGTCAACTCTCTGGGAAGCTTAAGGAGAAACATTGCCTCGGCCTTCACAATGCCTGTGAGTACAGCCAGCTTTGGTTTCAGTTGAATAGCAGGAGGTTGGTGTTGTGGAATTACAGCTATCTGACTGCAGCAAAGGAGTCTGGATTTGGACCGAAAAACATTAGTAGGACCATGGGGACTGCTTAAAAGTTCCTCAAATGTCAGTGGCCAAGTTGCCAGCCCCATATATTGTTGGGGAAATTACAGGCAAATGGCACAGAAAGGCTAGGATATAGATGTCTCCCCATAACCTGGTGCTGTCCAGATGTTTTCAATGACAACTCCCAATATCCCTGACCATGACTCATCTTCTCCCCACAGCTGAGGAGAGGAACTGACTAAATTGTCTGTGTGTGAGGAAGAAGTGTGTGTCAGAGTAGACAGAGACAGACTGGGAATGAGGGAGGGAGTGAATCATGAATTCTGCAAGCCCTAAAGGATGTGGGGAGCCTTTTTCTGGGCATCAGATGTAAGGCAGAGGTTGATTTGTAGGAGCTCCATGCTGTCTGCCTCTTCCTATACTCCATTTCAGGGGTGGGCAACCAACCCTCCAGATGTTTTTGGACTACAACTCCCATAAGCTCCAGCTAGCGTGGCTAATAGTCAGGAATGGGGGGAGTTGATTTAGGACTGTGCTTCTCTAGGAGCCGCAAATGGCACCTTCAGGGGCAAATAATAGTGTGTAGACTAGTGTGTAGCAGCCAAATAGTATGGGAAATCAGATTCTTTTCCTCGTGCAGCTCCTATTTCAGAGCAGGGGGCAGGGGGAAGAGCCCAGCTGGGCAATCATGTGACAAACATACAACCTATTCTAGGTATTCATTGTGAACGGTAAAAGGGCCTATGAGGGATTCCTTCCATAACAGAAAAGCCTACACTATGAGCTTTACTACACGTGGCATTTATCGTGCATTCATGATTCCTTACTCATGGTTGTTTACAGGCTCTTTAGACATCGTCCAGTTTTGCTTCAGTTTTTAAGAGCACTTTTCCAGGGTGTTTTTTTTTAGAGCTGGGGAAATGAGGTACTATTTCTGAAAGCCAAGGAACTACTTGTGTATTTGCGCTATTCTGCTATAGCACAGCACCACCTAGAGGTTATGTAGTGGGAAAGCAGGAAAGAAAAAGCTCTTTGTTTGGAGCTCGGATTTCAATTCTGTGATGTTTCAAGTAGATACAATGATGAACAGTCTTGCGTAGAAAAACTGTACATGCTATGAATAATATAACTACTAATGCTTTGTAAGATATTTAAATACATTAAGGGGTGGATGGATTCAGATTTATGGTGGATCAACTGTGCTGACAGAAGTGGACTTCCTTGCCCCTCCTTCCCATGACAGCCGTTCAGCTCCCTCTAGGAGACTGTTCTGAATAGTGTGAGTGGCTGATCCCCCAAAATAGGGTGCATGGATCTTCCATAAGTTATTTCCTCTTGTGGAAGGTAGGTCCAGAATTCAACGCCATGGCTGCAATCTGATACACACTTATCCAGTAGTAATCCTCATTGATCAGAGTGGGACTTACTTCTTAGAAAACATGTATAGGATTGTGCTTGAATTGTCTATATATTAAATGCTTCTCTACTTAGAACTATGCCCCAATGAATTGAATGGGACTTACTCCTAGGTGAGCATGTATAGTATTGCAGTCTTAGTAGATGTTAGAGTTGTACACCCCATTGAGTTCAATGGCACTTCCAAATAATATCCCTAGGATTTTCTGATGCTCTAATATTGACTTGAATCTCGTTTCCTACCAAGTAGATCTTCCTTATCAGAATTAATTTTCAAAACTTCTAAATCCTTGCAAGTACTTTTGGCATGAACTTGCAGCCTGCTATTTTCAAAGCATATTTTGCTTATCTTAGGCACAATACTGTGCATGCTCAGACAGAAAAAAGTCCTACAACTCGCAGCATGCCCCCACCAGTGATACTGGCTGGAGACTTACATCTTGCTTCTGGGAGTTGTAGGACTTTTTTCTGTTTAGATATGCATAGGATTGCACCCTTAATAGTCCACAGTTTCATTGAGCAAACCCCAATTAAAACATAAACACTTATTGTATAATCAGAAATAACCACTGATCACATGTGAAAAACTTGAATCATTCTTTGAAAATTTTTGATATATGGATTTAGAATGTAAGTGTCACAAACCCTATTACAAGTGCCAAAAATGTCAAAAAGTATGTAAAGAATCATACTGATGAGAAAGGTGATGACAGGCTTTTGAAAATGCATTACTCTTCATGACTACTAAAATTAATGGGAATATGCTGGTTGAATGAATTCCAGTTGCCAAGGAAACTAAAGCAGTCTACATCCCAGAAAGTTTTTGTCATCCAATGTAATTATTTTATATGTTGGTTTTCTTTGTGTCGTATAAACTATATCATTTGCAAAATATACTCTCCATTAAACAATGTTCCAGGGCATTTAAACAATTTTTCCCTTCTTCAATTTCTTAATATGAGCTTCTCTAAATTTAATGAGGTGTGTTAATCTCACAATGTGTGCAACATCTCATATTTTCGCTAATCAAGATGGTACTGGCTTCGGTTTTCAAAACATCATGATTCACACTTTTTCTGCTGCTAACAAAGTAAACACACAATTCTGTTATTGTTTCTTACAAAGGGTCTTCAAATTAGTGTTTCAAACCAGAGTATGCAGAAAAAAACTGGGTGGGAGGGGGGAACTTAATGAAACTGACAACCTGAATGCCTTACACTATTAGCCAAATCATGTCTCTATCCTTCTAAAAATGGTAACTAAAAGTTTGCTGTCACAAAGAGTAAGGAGGACAAGCCTACCCAGAGCCTCCTGCTTTAAGGGATCCAATAATATATCTTGGGTTTATGATTTACCATTTCCAAGCACTAATTGTGGGTTTTGGTGCTTTAGTGATAACCAAGCCCCTCTACAAATGTGGAAAAATAATAAAGACCTCCTTTTATGTATTTTATTGCTGTAAGGCACCTTGGGAGGGGTTCTGCCCAGAAAGGCAGCCAAGAAATATTTTAAATAAGTAAAAATACTGGAGAAATAAAACATAAAGTCACTTGATGTGAGCTGGTGAAGATTAAGAATAAAATTCAGATCCAGATAACACACTAAGCCACAATGGGTAAGCATTTTGAGCTAAACATTATGGCTAAGCATGTTGTGTGAACCATTCCTAACCATGGTGGCTACATAACCACAATTTAAATACGCTCACTAAGCATTTGCTGCAAATGAGTTAGCGGCCTAACCATGGCTTAGTTTGTTGTCTGAACAGGCCCAAAGGTTACAATCCTATATCTCATGAGTGGAGAAACTCAGGCCTGGGCTCCCCATTCAGCCCCCTCGGGTTAATCAGATGACCAACCCACCCCTTCCTCTGGCCCCTCCCCCTTTCCCCTGGCCTCCAATTATTCTCAGTTTTTGTACCGTTTTTCCCCATTCTAAAAATTGAAATGCCTTTCCCTAGGCTTAGTTGTTAGCAGTCAGAGCTTTAAGCTAAAACATGCTAGAATGTTTTGCATTTTTGCCCCCCCCCCTTTGCCTTCACCCTTGCCCACCACTGGACTGCGGCTACTGAGAGCTTCTCCAAAATTGAATTTGGCCCTCAGGCTAAAAGAGGTCCTGCATCCCTGTTATATGCCCCTGCAACCTGGAAGTAAGCCCCATAGAACATTCAATGGGACTTAGTTCAGATTGAGAGACATATAGGATTGCGCTGTAAAAGACTAGCCAAAAGCAGAGCTGTATAAGGTAACCCTATTGAGCCTCTGTACAATACTAGTATGCTATCATAGCTAATGCGGAAACCCTGTACACATTTACTTAAGGGTAAGTCCTACTGACCTCCTTTGGACTACCTTCTAAGTACATGTGCATAGAAGCGAAAGAGAATTCCCTTATACATAAGAGTGTAAGGGAATCCCCTGATTCAAACATCCACCAGATCTCAGATTCACCCACCCATTTTTTCAACATGGGGATAACAAAATTGACCCACCTTAATGTAGAGTTTGCTGTAAGATAATGTATGCGAAGTCCTTTGAACACCCGACGTACTATGTGCTTTGATGTGCTTTTAGGGTCCTATTTTGGGCATGAGTTATTATCAGTATGCAATTTACCACACTATCAGTTAACCAGACTCTGGTAACACCCTGTTTAGTTTACTGCAACGCATTGTATGTGAGACTGCTTTTAAAAAACATTTCAGGTAGTTCAAAATACAGAACCCAGATTATTGACTGGGACTGGGTATATGAAACACATCTTGCCATGTTTAAGATAACAATACTTGCTTCAGGTACAGTTCTTTTTTTTCACTTTTAATAATTTTATTTCAACTCTTAACTACAATTATATCATTCTTTTCCATTCTTTATACACCAAGTGCACCCCTCACCAGGACCAATTCTTCTTCATTACATTTTCCAAAATTGTGATACTTCTTGCACAGGTTTGTGTCCTTTCCCTCTCAACAATACATGCTCTAAAAATAATTTCCATATATTTTCAAATTCATTTCTATTACTTTTCTATCCTTTTCTACTTTAATATTACATGTTAGTTTGTCATTAATAGCAATATCCCATACCTCTTTATACCACTCAACCATTTGATAGTTATCCTTCATCTTCCATTTCCTTGCTATTATTAATCTTGCTGCAGTTAGTAACATAGTAATTAAATCCTTAGTATTCTGATTACATTTCATCCCCTCATATATTGATAATAATGCAATCTTTGGGGATGACTCCAAATCAATTCCCGTTATCTCTTTTATCTCTTTATATACCATTTGCCAAAACTTTTGTACATATTTACATGACCACCACATATGAACATACGTGCCAGTTTGTTGACATCCTCTCCAACATAATACCGAATATTTTTTATCTATTTGATTCAATCTAATTGGTGTTAAATACCATCGCCATATTAATTTGTAATAATTTTCTTTTATCCTTACTGATAAAGTTTTCAAATTCCTTGCTCCACATAACTTCGCCCAATTCTGATTACTTATTAAAATTTTCATGTCATTTTCCCACACCAATTTGCAACCATCCCCTTGTTCTTTTTACCATCAATATTGTATAAATTTCACTTGTTATACCTTTTAATACCATATTTTGTTCCTTCTCTCGTCTTTGTGTTATCATTTTTTCAAATATCGTATATTCTCTACATTTTTTATTTTCTTTCACCCACTTCTTTATCCACTGTTCCAACTGCATACAATTAATCCATGAAACTTTCTCTTCCCTTAATGTTTCTTTTATTTGATTTAAATTGTCCATCTTTATCACTCCTTCTAATCTATGTACGTTTTGTTTCCTTAATATTTTCTAGGGATGTGCACTGGATCGGACCCGATCCACGATCCGAGTCCGGTCCAGTGGGAAATCGGATAAATTATCCGATTTCCGATCCCGCAGCTGGATCGGCCGATCCAATCCGAACCGGTCCGAAAAGGCTCCGAACCGGTTCGGCGGATCGGCGGATCGGCGGGCGCCCACTGGCGCCCACCGCCGCTTCCATTGGCGGGCGCCAGCGGGCGCCCGCCGATGAAAGTGGACAGCGGGGGGGGGGAGGAGGGGGGCACTTACCTTCTCGGCCCGGTGGCTCCCGTCCGGCGCCGGCGCCTACTACTACTAGCAGGCTCCGCGGCCTGCTCTAGGGTGGCGCGCCGGGTGATGTCATCACCCGGCGCGCTACTCTAGAGCAGGCCGCGGAGCCTGCTGGTAGTAGTAGGCGCCGGCGCCGGACGGGAGCCACCGGGCCGGGAAGGTAAGGAGGGGGTGCGTGGAGGGGAGGAGGGGGCGCGCGGAGGGGGGAGGGGGGAGGGGGGCCCTTACCTTTCCGGCCCGGCGGCTCCCGTCCGGCGCCGGCGCCTACTATTCCCAGCAGGCTCCGCGGCCTGCTCTAGGGTGGCGCGCCGGGTGATGTCATCACCCGGCGCGCTACTCTAGAGCAGGCCGCGGAGCCTGCTGGTAGTAGTAGGCGCCGGCGCCGGACGGGAGCCGCCGGGCCGGAAAGGTAAGGAGGGGGTGCGTGGAGGGGAGGAGGGGGCGCGCGGAGGGGGGAGGGGGGCCCTTACCTTTCCGGCCCGGCGGCTCCCGTCCGGCGCCGGCGCCTACTATTCCCAGCAGGCTCCGCGGCCTGCTCTAGGGTGGCGCGCCGGGTGATGTCATCACCCGGCGCGCTACTCTAGAGCAGGCCGCGGAGCCTGCTGGTAGTAGTAGGCGCCGGCGCCGGACGGGAGCCGCCGGGCCGGAAAGGTAAGGAGGGGGTGCGTGGAGGGGAGGAGGGGGCGCGCGGAGGGGGGAGGGGGGCCCTTACCTTTCCGGCCCGGCGGCTCCCGTCCGGCGCCGGCGCCTACTATTCCCAGCAGGCTCCGCGGCCTGCTCTAGGATGGCGCGCCGGGTGATGTCATCACCCGGCACGCTACTCTAGAGCAGGCCGCGGAGCCTGCTGGAAGTAGTAGGCGCCGGCGCCGGACGGGAGCCGCCGGGCCGGAAAGGTAAGGAGGGGGTGCGTGGAGGGGAGGAGGGGGCGCGCGGAGGGGGGAGGGGGGCCCTTACCTTTCCGGCCCGGCGGCTCCCGTCCGGCGCCGGCGCCTACTATTCCCAGCAGGCTCCGCGGCCTGCTCTAGGATGGCGCGCCGGGTGATGTCATCACCCGGCGCACTACTCTAGAGCAGGCCGCGGAGCCTGCTGGAAGTAGTAGGCGCCGGCGCCGGACGGGAGCCGCCGGGCTGGAAAGGTAAGGAGGGGGTGCGTGGAGGGGAGGAGGGGGCGCGCGGAGGGGGGAGGGGGGAGGGGGGCCCTTACCTGCCCGGCCCGGCGGCTCCCGTCCGGCGCCGGCGCCTACTACTACCAGCAGGCTCCGCGGCCTGCTCCAGGGTGGCGCGCCGGGTGATGTCATCACCCGGCGCGCTACTCGAGAGTAGGCCGCGGAGCCCGCTGGTAGTAGCCGCCGGCGCCGGACGTGCCGAGAAGGTAAGTGGCGGGGAAGGGGGCTTACCCCCCCCCGGAGCCGTCCGCTTCTATCCGCTGGCGCCCGCGGGCGCCAGCGGATGGAAGCAGGCGGCCCCAGGGGGGGTAGGGAGCGCGGGGGAGGGGGCTTACCTGCCGGGGCCGTCCACAGCGGACGGCCCCGGGGGGGGGGAGGGAGTTAGGCCCCCCCTTACCCACCCGCCGCCATTTTTTCCTCATAGACTTGCATTGCAATGCAAGTCTATGGGGAAAAAAATGGCGGCCGATCCAAAAATTTCCGATTTTTGGATCGGGATCGGACTCGATCCGGTCCGGGGGGCCTCCGATTTTGTCCGAACCGGTCCGGGACAAAATTGGAGGTCCCGATCCGGGTCCCGATCCGATCCGGGGGGTCCGTGCACACCCCTAATATTTTCCCCATTACTTCTTTTAGATTTTCTGGGAAGCTCTCCATCATCTCTACCGGAGTTAATGGGGAGACGGCGGGTATTAATTTAATCTTATTCTTAGCCCAAATCTCCAAAATATTCTTCAATATTGGATTCCTAACCCTTTGTAAAAATTTCTTATTAATTTTATTAAAGTATATATTTTCCATTTCCATTTCTACTTCTTTGGATTCCAATTCTAACCAACACTTTTCTCCCAAACCTAGAATACCTTCCACTACATATCTTAATTGGTTAGCCAAATAATATCCCTTCAAATTAGGAAGGCCTAACCCTCCTGTTCCCTGTTGTTTATACCACATTTTCTTATTTATTCTAGTTTTCTTATCTCCATTACTAAAATTGTTAAACATTGTTTGCCATTTCTCCAACTCTATTTCTGATATTTTAATTGGCAACATTCTAAATAAGAAATTAATTTTAGGTAATATTTTCATTTTTAATAATGCTATTCTACCAAACCATGAAAGATTTATCTTCTGGTATTCCTCCAATTTCTTTTTAACCTCCTGCCTTAATCTATTATAGTTTTCCTCTTCCAATTTATCCAAATTCTCTGTTATATATATTCCTAAATATTTTATTTTTCCTTTTAATTTAATATACATTTCCCTTTTAACTAGTTCTTGCTTCCCTTCTTCTTTGTAATTAAACATCATCATCTCTGATTTGGGCCAGTTTATTTGTAATCCCGTCATCTCTCCAAACTCCTCCAGATAATGCCGTAGTCTCCCCATCTTCTCAATCAGTTCTTGAATTGAAAGTAATGTATCGTCTGCAAATAAACTTATTTTAATTTCTTCTTTTTTCCCTATCCCCTTTATAGTCATATCTTCTCTAATTGCATTCGCCAAAAGCTCTATAACCATTGCAAATAAAATTGGGGAAAGGGGACAACCTTGCCTAGTTCCTCGGGCTAGCAACAATTGTTCTGTAATACCATCATTGACCATTACCTCCGCTACATTTTCCGAATATAACTGATCTATTAATCCCTTAAATTTTCCTCCAAATCCCATAGTATCTATTAATATTTTTAATGTTGGCCACTCCACACAGTCAAAGGCCTTAAAGATGTCTAGGGCTATTATACCCGCTTGTAATTTATCATTCCTTATAATATTTATCATAGTCAATACCCTACTTATTAAACTTGACATCTGTCTACCTGCTACAAATCCACATTGATCCTTATTAATATATTTATGCATAAATTTATTCAATCTTTTTGCCATTATCGCTGTCAATATCTTAGCATCCTGATTTAGCAATGATATAGGTCTGTAAGATCCCGGATCTGTTAGTTCTTTATCCGGTTTTGGAATTAAGACAATTAAAGACTGCTTCCACGATGGTGGGGCCTTCTCCCCATTTATTATTTGATTATATAATATTTTTAATTTAGGCACCAACATATTCTTAAGATTTTTGTAATATTCCGGACCCAATCCATCCATTCCTGGGGATTTCCCCATTTTAATCCATCTATTACTCCTCCAATTTCTTCCTCTGTTACCGGTTGTTCCATCGCTTCCCTATCCAGTTCTTGTATTTTTATTTTCCAGTATTTCTCAATATATTCCCTAATCTTTCCCAATGACTTGTTATTTGATGTATATAACTCTTGATAGAATTCTTGAAAAACTTGTAATTTATCCTTCATTAAATTATTAATCTTACCTAATTTATCTTTTATAGCTCCAATTGGCTTTCCCATTTTCCTTGACTCTGTGGATCTGGCCAACATTTTAGAATTCCTATTGCTATACTCAAAATATTCTCTTTTTAAGTATATCAAGTTTCTCTGTATTTTCCCAATTTTTATACCCTCTAGTTCCTAATTTTTTACTTGTAATTGGGCCCCAATAATTTTATCTTTATTCTTTATATATTCATCCTCCAGTTCCCTAATAGTCTTTTCCAATCTTACCCTCTCCTCTCCTTGTTGTCTCTTTAATTTAGACGATTCCCTAATGCATATTCCTCTCATCACAGCCTTTATTGTATCCCAAATTATAGCCTGAGTGGATTCCCCATTGTTATTTATTTGCCATATATCCTCCATTTCTTTCTGAATATTTTCTATCATTTGTTTATGTTTAAATATTCTTGTGTCCACTCTCCATCTTTTAGCTTCCTTATAATCTTTCCGAATCTTCATCTCCATATTTATTAATGCATGATCTGAAACTTTAATAAGCCCTATTCCTACTTCTAATACTTTTGTTAATAAACTCTTAGAAATAAAAAGGTAATCTATTCTAGTATAGCTCTTATGTACTGCTGAATAGAAAGTATATTTCCTTTCCTCCCCTTTGTTTAACCTCCAAACGTCAAACATCACCTTTGCTTTCATTAATACATTTAAACTTGTTACATTTCGCCACCTATCATTCATATTGGGATTAGATTTATCTTTATTTTTATCTATTACCATATTAAAATCTCCTCCCATTATAATGTGGCCTTTTTGAATTCCTTGCATTTCCTTGAACACTTTATTATAAAAAAATTCTTGCTTTTCATTCGGGGCATATATATTCACCAATGCATAATCTTCATTAGCTATCTTCCCCTGTATAATTATATACCTCCCCTGTTCATCTTTTATTCCTTTCATATCAGTAAAACCACATTTCTTTGAAATTATAATTGCTACCCCTCTAGCTTTAGATGTTCCATATGCTTTCTCGTAGATGTTCGCCCATCTTAATTTAATTTCATTAGCCCCTTCTTTAACTTGATGTGTTTCCTGTAAGAATACAATATCAGCTTTATCTCTATTCAATAAATTTTCTATTCTCTTTCGTTTTATCATAGTTCCCAGCCCTTTAACATTTAATGATGTTACTTTCAATTTATTACCCATGATTTTTTTACATAACAAATTGTCTTTTCTATTGGTCCTTATTAGTGCTCTACCTTCTCCCCACCCTCTTCCCACCCCACTTCCTCCCCCCACCCCCATTCCTCCCTCCCCCCTCCCTTCCCCTCCCCCAATTATTCATCCCCCCTCATGCCCAAGGAGTTAACCTCATCCAAAGACCCAAGATCAATCTGGGGGGGGGGGGGGAGATGCCCTTCCAGGATTCCCAGCGACAGCCGCCCTCACTCCCCGGTCAGTTTATGTATCTCTCGTCATCCGCTAGCTTATATTTAATTCTCTGTCTTAATAAGAAAAACTTTCTTCTATTTTCTGCTTCCAACTGCTCCTTCCTCCAGCTTGCTTCCAGCTGCTCCTTCTTCCGGCTTGCTTCCAGCTGCTCCTTCGTCCGGATCCATTATTCCCAACTCTTGTAGTAATTGTATGCCTTGTTCCGATGATGTAATCCTGTACTTTCGATCCTTCCACTGAAACTTCAAAAACACTGGATAGCCCCACGTGTATCTCACATTCTTCTTCATCAAGACTGCTGTACAAACTTTCACAGTTTTTCTCCAATTGATTGTCTCCGAACATAAATCTTGATATATTTGTACTGGAGTTGATTGATACTTCTTTCCCTCTGGGGCTTGTCTCGCAACTTTCATAAATTCCTCTTTTTTATAATAATTCGCAAACTTTAAGATGATATCTCTAGGCATTACTCCTCTTCTTCTGCCTCCAATTCTATGTATTCTTTCCATGTCCCATTCTTCCCATGCAATATCTGGAGTTATATCCTTAATCCACCCCATAACTCAATCTCTCAAAATTCTGGGGTTTTCACCCGATGATTCTGGAAAGAATCTGAGACGAAGGTTAGAGCGTCTTGCCCAATCCTCCAAATCAATCATTTTCAGCTGCATTGAATCAAATTGTTCCGTCTGGTTCTGTATGGCTATTTCATTTGCCATAACTTTTCTCTCCACCTTTTCAATCCTCGAATTGGCCTCCTTCATTTGCCTTTTCATTTCTGAAATACTTCTATCTATTTGAACCGTAACTCCCATCAACACCTCTTTTTTCAGGGATTCATTGCTTTCTTCCATCATTTTTTGCATCTTTTCATTATTATGTGTCATCATCTGCTGCATCATGTCTTTAATGCTCTCAACCAGCTCTGTCTGCTGCGTTGTAGCATCTGGTGTTTTAGATCTAGCTGCAGCTGCCTTTGGGTCAACTCCTCCCTCCATCCCTTCCTTCTCCCTTCCAGTTTTCTGGGAGTCTTTGTTATTATTATTGTTCTTTTTGCCACTTGAGGTCGGCATCTGAGATTCCACTCTAGCCAATCTGGCTGCTGTATTATCCGACGGTCTCCCAATAGACTTATTTCTCAGCCAAAGTGGAATTTTCTGTTGTTTTCTAGAGTCTTTCTTTGACATTGGATCTGATCCAACCCAGACGCTGTAGAGGTTAAAAGCGAAAGTAGCCTGCTCCGGCTATAGCAGTTTTCAAAAATAGTTCTTTCAAAGCCTTTTAACCTCTCTTATCTCTCCCACACAATATTTTTTTCCTTTCTACTCACATTTGACGAGACTATTAGCTTTACATTTTATTTACAACCGGAGTTCGAGAAATCGCCGCTCGCCCGTCAGCCCCGGAAGTCCATCCCTCCCTTCAGGTACAGTTCAAAGTGTTGTTTTAAGTTGTAATCTTTAAAGTCCTAAATCCAGTGTACTATTAAAGGCCACCTGCTCCCTTGGGAATGCCCCTGGATGTGAAGATAGTCCTCTACGACCCTTCTTCAGGTCTTCTCCTGTTTCTGAAGGTGAGATTTGTGGTACCCTGAGAAAAGGAATTTCAGTGTTGTCCAGTGAAGGTTTCCTGGGCACCAATTCTGAAGTCTTTAGAGACCAAAACAGACATTACTTGAAATCTATGCCTAGCTGCATTTTTACTCTAGGCACAGGGCCTCCAATCCCAATTTTAAAAGTCTCCCTTCCCAACCACTCTAGGGTCCCAATCCAAATCGGATGGCCTGCATCCACTGTTTTATCCTGTTTGGTGTAGAATTGGCCAAGGTGGGTTTGCATTATAATGTGAACCTATTTATCTTATGTGAACTGCCCAGAGAGCTTCGGCTGTGGAGCAGTATAGAAATGTAATAAATAAATAAATTTCTCCCCTATCCCTACTTAACACAAAGATTATTCAACTAATTTATCTTAAATAAGCTGAATGGTGATAGCCCGGAGCAATTGCTGAGCAGGTTGCCTCTTTTTGTTGCACTGGGCACTTATAGTTAATTAGAAGAAAGCAGGAATGCAGTTCTATTGAAGGGTCTATTGAATGTTCCAAAGTATGTCTCCTTGATCAACTAAGCCTTGTCCAGATTCAGAAAAGAAATTACTGGAATTGCAATCAGTTTCACTAACCCTGGTCCAGTGGGGAAATCATGTTAGCAGCTATGGGAGTTCTCATGTGGACAGTCTCCTGAATGCCAGCACTATTTTATTTTCAGCGCAGTATTGATTGGGCTTGTTCCCAGCAGAGAAGGACAGCATAGAATTGAAACCATATCTGCAGCTGGCACCCTATCTACACTATAATACTGTCAGAATTACAACAACCAAGAGTGTTTAAATAGAATTTTTAAAAAGCCTTTTGGAAATGAAAGCCTAGGAATCCTGAATTGTGCTACATAAAAAATAAAACAGCAATGTAGCGAGCAAGAAATATTGCTTTTCTAATCCTATTGGGGTGAGGAACTTTATGCAACCAGCATAAATAGCTAAATCCCAAGGTAAAAATGGTAACATTCACATTCCTTCAGCTAGAGGATTGGAACAAGAACATATTTCTCTCTTTGCACCACTTGCTAAGTTGATTTAGCAAAACAAAATGTCCATTGCCACTGAGCCAGTCTTCCAAATAATCTGTGCAACTTTACCTGCCATATTTTTAAAGTACCTTATTTTATATTGCATTTGTCTTCCAGGTTGTCATAGAAGCAGGTTTCATTCAGCAAATACAGCTGTGGGGAAAGTGCTGTTGTGCCAAGAAGGATCATCCCTAAGCTTTCGTTTAACTAACACTGAAAGAGGTTTCTCTAATGCTGGCCAAGAGGGCAGGGCTCCTGCAGCTTTAACTGTTGTGATGAAGAGGAAATTTCATCAGGTGCTGCACGCATACAAATGACACCTGCTGAAATTCCCTTTTCTATGCAATAGTTAAAGATACAGGAGCCCTATCCTCCTTTTCATATGATGGTTATTACCCCATAATGAGCACTGATGGTCAATGGATGGGAATGCAGGGTTGCTGCCCCACTAGAGCCCTGTAGCAGTGCTGAGGCATTTCCCCCCCTGCAGTTATCTCTCCATGGCCAAGATCTTGGTGTCACAAACTACAACTAAGTCCCTTTCAGGAATGGATCTCAGCAATATTAAGTAATAGTGCTCCTTTTAGGTTCAAATGATTTTACTGCTTCCCGTTGTTTTCAGCTAGAAGTTTAGAGACAAAAAAAGGTCCTCATCATCACCCTATGAATTGCTCCTTGAATAGCCTCTTTTGTTGCCCCAATGTCAGTTTTTGTCCAGAGAGTGGGTAGGGTTTTAATTACCTATTTCCTCTTACAAATCTAGTTTTTTAAAGCCAGTCCACCCAAATCAGCAAGTGTACTCAGATCAATCCATTTAGCCATTGTAATGAGAGGGGTGGGGGTAGAAAATGATAGGAAATCAGTAATGAAAGGCAACTCCTTCCCCCCACCACCACACACACCCCTTCTGCAGGAATGGAAACAAACACTTGGGCAATTAAGAGAGGGTATTCAAAGACTAATGAATATCTGATTCATCACCAGCCCTCCATTTGCAATTAGCATGATGAAATAAAACTGGCAGGCCCCACGAACAGAAAACATTTAAATTAAAAGGCTGAGCAGATTGTAAAAGCTTCACTAGTGTTTTTGTCTGTCCATCCATACCAAGCAGGTTGGACTTGCAATTACATGTCATTACCAAATATCACCACAAATCAGGTCTTGGGGGGGGGGGGAGGAATCGGGAGATGGGAGGAAAGTGGAAAACACTAGAATGGTGAATAGAAGGCAGTTTAAAAATCACTAGTCTGGAAAATAAGTACATTTGTAATTATGTATTAATACCGGGAATAGTCTTGCTGTCCTGTCCTTTACCATCTAGAAAGCATGGCCAGCAGCACCCAAGACAGTCATATGTGCACAGAAATTCTGCCTTTCGGAAAGCCCATATGAGCTATTAGGGGCCATTAGAAGTCCACTATAGAACACAGAAACCTCTTAAGGCATCATTTGGGCTGTTAATGGTCCAAGAATCAGAACACCTCCTGGGTGGATAGATTAAAAGAGTTGGACTAAGAAGAAGAAATGATACTCATGACCAGCCACATGGGGATCCTTTGGGAGCGTAAGAATAATTCATTGGAGGCATAGCCCAGCTTTTGAAAGTAGCTAATAGAACCCTAAGGAGCTCATCCTTTTGTAGCTTTCCCAAGGAAAAGCTGTCTAAGTGATGCTTTGTTTCCTTGAAAACAATCTTTTATCTTCTTACTTCTTACTTGAATTTTGAGTATATTGGCAAATGTGTATATATTTTTTAATGTTGGTACATTGGGATGTTTTATCTGTGGATTTGTGTTCATATTTTCGTGCATTTCCAGTGCAAGAGATGGTCAATACGGGGACACATCACTAAAAGAGGGTAGAAGCTTTAACTGCTTAATTAATGAAACATAGGGTCAGCAATAATCTAACTAAAAGAAACCAAGGCAGCTGTGATCAAGGATTTGAAATGCAGGCAGGCACAGGTTTAATGATCTAGAGAGACTACGTTCAACTCTGACTGCCAAAATTGATTGACTGTATGCATAAGTAAGGTTCCAAGGAATGCCTAATAAAGTAAAACCCAGGTCTCTATAGAATGGATTGTCCAAGACAATCTTCTAACAGAACAATCCTTTGCTCTGATTACATGGGTAGTGGGAAACATACATCACTGCTACACCAGTAGAATGACCACTGTATCCTATATGTGCTCAGCCCATACAGGGTATGAGAAAGCCCATTGCTGCAAAAATCCCAAAATGGTAGACAACCTTCCAACGACTTTATAAATAACACCAAAGCCTGTCAGTCAAGGACTACGCAGGTAGTGATACTGATGTGATCAGTGATACTGATACTCACAAATGCTGTTGCAATTAGGTTATTTTAGACCATGAACTAAGTGGTCTTATCCCCCACCCCACTGTTGGGCTATGTCAGTTGTGAATCATAAAACTAAGATTTCTCTTTCCCACCCCCAGTTGCCATTCCATGCTTTGAAACAGACCTGATGTGTTAGAACAACAACAAAACGATTTGCCAACCCTAATAATAATTTTAAACATGTGAAGTTTTGCATTTTAAAATAGTGCTGTGCAAAACAAAACAAAAAATTTACCAACGATTCTCGTTCAATTTGATAAAAAAGAAATAGCTTTCGAAAAGGCATTCCAAGGAGAAGAATTTTTGGAGAAATTCTCATGGGTTGGGTTTGACTTTGGGGCAAACAAGGCCCTCACTCCACATACCCCATAACTTAATATGTCCCTGGTAGTCTATCTACCATTGGCATCCTACAATGGTTTCTACCCAGTTTCCCATTCAGCCAGACCCTTAGGAAACCTTACCCTTCCAGATGTTCTAGTCACAACCTCCCTTGAGAAAGCCCACTTGGCTGGCTCCAATTTCCAGCTACAGATGTATGAGAATTTTGTTTTTGCTTGCAATAAATGTGAGCATGCTCTGTTTGAAGCCTCAAATGCGATTGCAAGTGTAAGCAGGTGTCCATCGAAATGTTTAATAAATTGCCAAACATGTGCTCACATTCAATTTGCACAACTTTCCCAGTTTCATTTGTGCAGATTTCCTAACTTGCGCAAAGCTAATGGACTGCCAGATTAAGACTGCTATATGTCCTGCTATCTGACTGACTTTGCTTCTAGCATGTTTTTGCATTAATCTTTGTCCAGTTTATTAATTCCATTGTCCCTGCCTTGCTTTTACTGGAAATAGTGAGATATTAGCTCCTTTTCTTTTTAGTATTTGAAGTCTGCTTCCCACTTTTAATCCTTTTATAGATTAATGTCCCTTCTCTTCTCAGCTATCCTATATCCCACAAGCTGTTTATAGTTCAAATTTTTTGATGCTGCTACAATAATTTTCCTGTACATGTAATTCTCTGCAAAATTGAAGCCACAATTATTACTGCTTCGCATTTTCCTTGATGTGCTTAAAAGCTTTAAAGACATTAGAAGCAGCAAAAATAAAAATAACATTTCACGCCTGATCTACAATTGTTATTTACATTAAGCATCCATAAAAGAATATGGTAGTGTAAGGCTTATTACTCGAGATCTACCAGACCAATTTTGCTTTAAACTGATGCTTGAGCAGTGTAGATGTGCAGAAAATTTCAACAGTTTGAAAAAGTTCAAAGCTTGGAGTTTAATAGCCAAACTTTTTGTTTCCATGCCCTAGCCAGGTACCTGAGGCAATCAGGGAATTACTGCTCCCACATAGCTCCAGGTATGCAGGAAGGATACCACACAAAAGCACAAACAGAGGGAGGGCCTTGGATTTTGTGAGTTCAGCCTGTGCTCGGAGTTGCCACATTGGGGGTGGCAAAAACTCTGAGGCACTTGTGGAGGAAAAGAAGTGGCCCTTGGAAAAGCTGGGTTTTAAAATGTGGGGGAAGAGGGAAGGAGACGTGACTGAGAAAACCACAAAGATAGCAATGGAGGCAAGGCCTTGGGCTTCACAAGTCAGGCCTGCTCTCGACAAGATCATTTTGGCAGCAGGGATGGAAGTGGAACCGGCGGCAAATGCTCTAAAATGGCAGCAGAGGATGAAAAGAAGTGGCCCTAAGAAAAGCTGGGATTTAAAATGTGGGGGAAGAGGTGGGGTTGAGGCCTGAGGGGAAGAAGCAAATGTCTTTTAGCAGTGACTCCCACCAGGTTTCATTTCAGGCACAACCTAAATGTGCCTAAATGTCACTTCCTGCAGGTGATAGAACCTTTCCTAGAAAGCAAACTCATAGTAATGCATGTGTGTGTGTGTGTGTGTGTGTGAGTGAGTGTGTGGAGAGAGAGAGAGAGAATTATAACTGCATGATTTAATATCTCACAATACACAGAAGATATATAAAATGAAACAAGAATCAGCTCCTTGTAAAGCAGCTGGAGACATCTTTGTCACTTAATAAAAAGTAACTGCAGTGGGAAAATGTCACTTCCTGGAGGTCATTGTGATCTGAAAAGATGCAGTGGTCGATTCAACATGATGTACATCAATCCAATAACTAAACAGCTTATCATGCTATTTTTTGTGGATATGATCACCCCCAAAGATAGCTAGATTTGCTGGTTCAGCAAACTTAAGCCTAAAAATATTTTTAATGTGATTTAAATGATGATGCCAGGGCGAGGCTGAATCTTGATGAAGTGACAGGCAGGCAATTGTACCTTGAATGACTCATCTGATGTGTGATTTCCTATCATCCTGCTCAGTGAACCACTAAGGTGACTGCAATCAAGAACAGTGACTTGCATGGGGAGTTTACAGCAGAATAATTGTAGGGAATGAATACAAATTAAAGTCTTTAACAAACAGACCCTCTGCAGGTCTCTGTACCTGACATATTACATGCATATTTTTTTAAAGATGGGAAACATCAAACAGGATGTGAAAAAGCAGCGTCTGCTCCTTTCAGATAACAAAAAACCATGTATCATAATCCAGAAGCAGGTTGGCTAAAGAATTCTGATTTATGGCAGTTTTTACCATACTGAAACTAACTGACTCTGGGTTCTTTGTCATCCATTCACTGAGAACACTGAATTGGGACCATGAAATGCCTATGGGCCATTGTTTCCCCGTGGTATACTTTATCACATTTCCTTGAATTTGAATGCAATGACAGGAGTTTATGCTTAGGGGCAAAAACAAATAAACATCTGACACTGTACTTTTGAGAAAGTCGGACGTTTCTTTTATAGGACGATCAAATCAGTTGTTTCAAGGGTACCACATTTCAGATTTTGTTGAGTTGAAAAGGCTTCAGTTTTAGGGTAAGTGAAAGTCTCTCCAACTCTCCTTGAGCAGATGCTGAAGACACCTAGCATCTGTATGATTAAGATATGCCATGCAAAGGGCCTTTTCTTGGACTCCGTCCATGTCTACATCAGCTATTTATCCTGGGGTCATCTCGAGGTCATCCCTGTACATCCAAATGACACACAGGGGATCCCAGGGTCAACCAGGGAGGACCTCTCAGATGTCCTGGGATAACTGGGACTACTTTTATCTCAATTTTTCACATGGTCCTGGGACAACCCTGAGGACTGCGGGTGGTGTGGCGTGCACTCCCAGGTCCTCCCTCCTCCCCGTGAGTAGCACGGCACAGCAAATGGGCATGGAGCTCTGCGGGGGGGCTCCATGCCCATCAAGGGGAAGGGGGTTAACTTTTTTGCCATCCCTGGGATGGCTGTCAGCATTTTACGGCACCGACTTTAGATTTTGTTTTTCTTTTTAAAACTTACTTTGGCACTGGATTGCACCCTCACACTTGCGCAAAAGTCTCCTTCTGGAAAACACACACATGCCACGCAGAATGTCCCTCTTTTCTTCTGGGATGTCATGCTGGAGTTTGCATGCTGGGGGAAGATCCCAGAAGCTGGAAAGCCTGAGATCCTCCCTCCCATCCCAGAAAGCTCATAGATGTAGATGAGTCCTCCATTTCTCCAATGCTGGGGAACAAGTCAACCTTTGCAGTCCAATGAGAAACCTACTTGAGAGCCCTACTTACCTCTCAAATCCCCCTCTATTGCCATCCAAAGTCCCTTTCATTGGCATATTTCAGATGTTAAACACCGTCCTCAGAGCAGCTCATTGTGTGCACGCTTTGCCTGATCTGGCTAGCTCGTGGCTAAAACCTGGCTGCTTAGGGGAGCTTTCAAGGATGTGGTTCTCTGATTGTTAGGGTGTGCCATAAAATATATTTTTGGGCTACTGGATTTAGGGGAATATGCAAGAATATTTGTGAGTAAAACTGTTTTCTTCTCTCCAGTAAAGAAAAGTGTAGCCTCCTTTGATCATGCTAAGATAGCCTATGTGCATGTGGGACTGATAAACACTCATTCTGTTTTTGCCTCTTTGTTTTTTCTCTGCTAATTGCCTTTCTAACAGGAGGATTCATTATTAAATAAACTCATCAAGAATAAGATGACTTTTCAATTGCAAGGAGAAACATAGGGCTGTGACCTGCTTATTATGCTTAGGATATTGCTGCAGCTATATCCGCACAAGCATTGGGTTGAGCCCCTGCAGCATGGCTGTATATTACTAAGGCCTTCTCCCTGGTGTTGAGAATTTTCTCTTTTCAAAGGCTTCATATCAACTGCTTTGTTTTCCAAGCATGCATTATAAGCAGTTGAGTTTCAGCAACTTCCATTGTACATCTCTATTGGGCTCAAAAAGACTTATCTTGTATACCCATCCACATCTACACTGTGATTCTCCTTATTGCTGAAAATTGCTGATTTGTTTACAACTGGGTCTTCCCAATCATGTATTAAGCAAGGCTGAGGGACTACTTAAAATAACAAAAAGGATTTGGAGGTGAGATAGCGGAACCCAACCCCTTCCTATGGCTCATCTTCTGCACTCCATCACCTCAATCGCTTTTCCCAGCTGCATTCAGTTCTAGAGATTAGAGATTGGCTAGCAGAAAGGAAATCTGAGTCTGTGGGGTAGGAGCGTATCTTCATTTCATAATGAATGGAAAATGGAACTGAACAGGGCACATCCAATTTAATTTTATTTCATTTATTTAACTTCTATAGTATGCAATAGCCAAAGCTCTCTCGGTGGTTCACAAAAATTATAATTCAGATATACAACATAACAAAAATGTAATATAAAACTTTCAACACACCAAATTTAAAGCTATT
Organism: Anniella stebbinsi; assembly: GCA_029215795.1. Classification (NCBI taxonomy): domain Eukaryota; kingdom Metazoa; phylum Chordata; class Lepidosauria; order Squamata; family Anniellidae; genus Anniella; species Anniella stebbinsi. Next base: position 189,920,954 of record JARDYH010000002.1, read on the forward strand.
TAAAACAGCTAAACATAGTTACAATAAAATATCAGGACCTGATAAAACACCTAAAAGCCGCCAAATGCCTAGGAGTAGAGGGAAGTCTTAACCTGGTGCCGAAAAGATGACAGGTGGATCTCAGTGAAGAGAGCATTCCACAATCCTGGTCCTACCACCAAGATGACTGGACCAGATGATCAGAGCAGGCACTCAGTAGAGTGTCTCTTTGTTTCATAATTCAAGGCTGCAAATGCCTACAGATGGGGTTTGTATTTGTTATCCCATCTATCATTTATCGAAGGGAATGGGCTCACTTTCCCAAGTGGCAAATTTTCTCTCAGTGGCTGCCATTTTTTACCCCAGAATGTTCTGGAACAATGCAATGTCCAGAGCTTTCTGGGGAAATAAAATAGCAGCTGCCAGATCTGCAGCAGCAGCAACGAAAGCAAATTCCAAAAAGCCAAACAAGAATGAGTCACTTTGTCTTCCTTTTACTTTATTAAATGTGGATGGAACAAACGAATAACTAAACGAATGTAATTTTGAAAAATTCCCTTACCAATAAAAGCCAATTTAGCATCCCTGCAATTGGTGAGAGAGTTAAATATCTCCCAGTGTTGACCGGGCTTCCTAGCTCAAACACCCTCTCCCAATCTACAGGAAAACAAGGCTTGCCTTAGTCCTTGGCAGTCCTCACAGCATGGACTTCCAGTTTTCGCTCCTCTTTGCCTCTCCGCCTGCCCATCTCTCCCGTATAGCAGCTCGGATTCACTGTCCATCTCTGGTCTCCTGTCCAAACTAATTTCTGGAATGCCATAATCATCTTCAGATGAAGCGATATCAGCAGGAGGCCCGGGCTGCTACGGCAGAGAGCCTATCTACACTACTGCTTTAAAACAGTTTATTACAGTTTTAAACCAGTTAACAACCATTATTAACCAGTTTAAAATGGTTATAAACTGTTTTAAAGCAGTAGTGTAGATAGGCTCAGAGTTTCCATCCTCACAGTGATGTCAATGAATGAATAAATAAATAATTTTAAAATGAAGTCTTTAATAACAAAAGTTACAATTGCAAAACAAAATTTAAAAAAACAAATATCTCGCACCCACCTGATTGTGTGAGGGGAGAGACGCCCTTCGCACACCCACCCCTTTTGCTTTTATAATCAGTTTATACGGAAGTGGAGCAGACGTGAGTTCAAACAAATCGGTCTGGCATCATCAGATCTAGTTTTAGCCTCAAATTCACACCGTCTGGAGAGTATTCTCAGTGATACTATTTTAAGAACTCCAGCAGAAGGAAATTCAATCTTGGCAAAAAGAAAGCATGCAATCAAGGGAGGAATAAATGAGCACTCGGAAAACATACTAGTCAGGGTGAACTAGCATGAGTAAGTGGAATGATGATCCATCACTAATGAGTCTATTTTAAACATGTTGTTAACCATTCCTGCCATGTAATGTTTCAGCAGAGAGAATCCTATTAACACTCCACACCTGAATTTGTTCAGCTGGAAAATGATCACCCTTGTTCACAAGATATTTTCAAGTCATTTGGCACTTTTGGTAGGAAAATTGATGTAGAGTCCACTTATCCTGCAAGTTTCAGATGGTTTATTCTGTTAGGTTGTTGTAGAAAACAAAACACAACGCAAAGACAGACAGACATTCTAAGGCTGCAATGCTACATGCCTGGGGTAACAATCCTTATTCAAGCTGGGGACCAGAAACAATTTTGGAAAATCTCTCAGGGCCACATTCCAATGGCACATGGAACTTAAGGCAAAAGGAGGTGTGGCCAAAATCCCAAATATACTACAAATAGAAGCATAATTTAGCTTAAAGCTCTTACTCCCAGTTACTAAGCCTTAGGAGAGGCATTTAATTGTTATTATTATTATTTATTAATTAATTTCTTACCCTCCTCTCTCTTAGGATCGAGGCGGGGAACAACATCAATACTAGGGGTGTGCATCGGATCGGATCCGATCCACGATCCGAATCCGATCCGCCCCAAAATCGGGAAAATCCGATCCGATCCGATCCGATCAACCTCCGATCCGATCCGATCCGATCCGACGAGGTCCGATCCGGATCGGACGCCATTTTGAATGCTTTTTCCCATAGCCAAGTATTGTTTTACAAAAACGCCTATAACTTTTTCATTTTTAAAGATAGAAGGATGAAACTTGGGCACATTATACACTGGTTAGGGATAGTTATCTGTGAGAAATTTCAGAAAGATTGGTGCATGCGTTTTGTGGCAATTAATTGTTTAATAAATACCCAGAAATGCCTATAACTTTGTCATTTTTAAAGTTACAAACATGAAACTTTGCCACATTGTAGGTGGTACCTTGGGACCTATCTGTGAGAAATTTCAGAAACTTAGGTGCTTGCCTTGTGTGGCAATTAATTTTAGAAAAATGGGTAGTAGTGGGGTAAATACATTTACGCCTCCCATTTTTTTATTTTTGAAGATACAAACAGGAAACTTGGGCACATTACAGGTACCACTTGCCTTGATATGTGTGTGAAATTTCAGAAACATTGGAGCTTGCCTTGTGTGGCAATTAATTTTTGAAACAATGAGGAAAGAAACACCTATAACTTTGTCATTTTTAAAGTTACACACATGAAACTTTGCCACATTGTAGGCGGTACCTTGGGACCCATGTGTGTAAAATTTCAGAAACGTAGGTGCTTGTATTGTGTGGCAATTAATTTTTGAAACAATGAGGGATTCATTGGACAGCACTTGCCCATAGGGATTCATTGGACAGTACTTGCCCATAGGGATTCATTGGACAGTACTTTCCTATAGGAAATCATTGGAAAGCACTTGCCCATAGAAAATCATTGGAAAGCACTTGCCCATTGAGAAATACAGTTATGCCTCCCACTTTTTTATTTTTGAAGATACAAACAGGAAACTTGGGCACATTGTAGACTGGTTAGGGATAGTTATCTGTGAGAAATTTCAGAAAGATTGGTGCATGCGTTTTGTGGCAATTAATTTTTTAATAAATACCCAGGAATGCCTATAACTTTGTCATTTTTAAAGTTACATACATGAAACTTTGCCACATTGTAGGTGGTACCTTGGGACCTATGTGTGTGAAATTTCAGAAACATAGGTGCTTGCCTTGTGTGGCAATTAATTTTTTAATAAATACCCAGGAATGCCTATAACTTTGTCATTTGTAAAGTTACACACATGAAACTTTGCCACATTGTAGGTGGTACCTTGGGACCCATGTGTGTAAAATTTCAGAAACGTAGGTGCTTGTATTGTGTGGCAATTAATTTTTGAAACAATGAGGGATTCATTGGACAGCACTTGCCCATAGGGATTCATTGGACAGTACTTGCCCATAGGGATTCATTGGACAGTACTTTCCTATAGGAAATCATTGGAAAGCACTTGCCCATAGAAAATCATTGGAAAGCACTTGCCCATTGAGAAATACAGTTATGCCTCCCACTTTTTTATTTTTGAAGATACAAACAGGAAACTTGGGCACATTGTAGACTGGTTAGGGATAGTTATCTGTGAGAAAATTCAGAAAGATTGGTGCATGCGTTTTGTGGCAATTAATTTTTTAATAAATACCCAGGAATGCCTATACCTTTGTCATTTTTAAAGTTACATACATGAAACTTTGCCACATTGTAGGTGGTACCTTGGGACCTATGTGTGTGAAATTTCAAAAACGTAGGTGCTTGCCTTGTATGGCAATTAATTTTAGAAAAATGGGTAGTAGTGGGGTAAATACATTTACGCCTCCCATTTTTTTATTTTTAAAGATACAAACAGGAAACATGGGCACATTACAGGGAACACTTCACTTGATATGTGTGTAAAATTTCAGAATGATAGGTCCAGGCATTTGGTGGCTACGAATTTTTTAGATTAAAAGTTATTAACCTTTTTTACACAGAGGCTGGGGCTGTCAATTGCACCCTCCCGCCTCCCGGGAAGAAGAAGGAAACACTTTCTCTCATCTCTTTGATCCTTGCACGCTTGGCTGCAACTGAGCTAGTATCCATTACAAAAGGAGAAACAAAGTAGCACTTGGCTCGTGTCTGCTTTGATACTTTCACTCAAGCAGAACGGCTGAGCCTAGGATCACTCTCTCTCGCTGGGATCGTTACAGGAGAAATTTTCTACAGTCTTCAAAGTGGTGTGTGCAGACACCTTGCCACCACATGCCTGGACCTATCATTCTGAAATTTTACACACATATCAAGTGAAGTGTTCCCTGTAATGTGCCCATGTTTCCTGTTTGTATCTTTAAAAATAAAAAAATGGGAGGCGTAAATGTATTTACCCCACTACTACCCATTTTTCTAAAATTAATTGCCATACAAGGCAAGCACCTACGTTTTTGAAATTTTACACACATAGATCCCAAGGTACCACCTACAATGTGGCAAAGTTTCATGTATGTAACTTTAAAAATGACAAAGTTATAGGCATTCCTGGGTATTTATTAAAAAATTAATTGCCACAAAACGCATGCACCAATCTTTCTGAAATTTCTCACAGATAACTATCCCTAACCAGTCTACAATGTGCCCAAGTTTCCTGTTTGTATCTTCAAAAATAAAAAAGTGGGAGGCATAACTGTATTTCTCAATGGGCAAGTGCTTTCCAATGATTTCCTATAGGAAAGTACTGTCCAATGAATCCCTATGGGCAAGTACTGTCCAATGAATCCCTATGGGCAAGTGCTGTCCAATGAATCCCTCATTGTTTCAAAAATTAATTGCCACACAATACAAGCACCTACGTTTCTGAAATTTTACACACATAGGTCCCAAGGTACCGCCTACAATGTGGCAAAGTTTCATGTGTGTAACTTTACAAATGACAAAGTTATAGGCATTCCTGGGTATTTATTAAAAAATTAATTGCCACACAAGGCAAGCACCTATGTTTCTGAAATTTCACACACATAGGTCCCAAGGTACCACCTACAATGTGGCAAAGTTTCATGTGTGTAACTTTAAAAATGACAAAGTTATAGGTGTTTCTTTCCTCATTGTTTCAAAAATTAATTGCCACACAAGGCAAGCTCCAATGTTTCTGAAATTTCACACACATATCAAGGCAAGTGGTACCTGTAATGTGCCCAAGTTTCCTGTTTGTATCTTCAAAAATAAAAAAATGGGAGGCGTAAATGTATTTACCCCACTACTACCCATTTTTCTAAAATTAATTGCCACACAAGGCAAGCACCTAAATTTCTGAAATTTCTCACAGATAGGTCCCAAGGTACCACCTACAATATGGCAAAGTTTCATGTTTGTATCTTTAAAAATGACAAAGTTATAGGCATTTCTGGGTATTTATTAAACAATTAATTGCCACAAAACGCATGCACCAATCTTTCTGAAATTTCTCACAGATAACTATCCCTAACCAGTGTATAATGTGCCCAAGTTTCATCCTTCTATCTTTAAAAATGAAAAAGTTATAGGCGTTTTTGTAAAACAATACTTGGCTATGGGAAAAAGCATTCAAAATGGCGTCCGATCCGGATCGGACATCCGGTCCGATCCGATCCGACCATCCTCCGATCCGATCCGATCCGATCCGACCCCCCAGGTCCGATTCCGATCCGCTATCCGATCCGATCCGGGGGGTCAGTGCACATCCCTAATCAATACAAATGGCATAAAAATCATTAAATCTTTTAGAATAGGGGGGAACAAACCTGCAAAAGCCAGGAAACCACAAAACTATTGGTGGTTGGGGGAAGGGGGTGGGTCCATTTGAAGAATCTTAGAGGGCCAGATTCGGATCACAGACAGGCCAGATTTGGCCCACAGGCCTGGGGTTCAACACCCCTGCTATACCCAGGAGTAGGTCCCATTGAACACAGTGTCACTCACTCTTGAAGAAACATGTATACAATTTCACAGCAAGTGGAGTCAAAGTGGTTTGAATTCACATTCTTTGCATGTACATGGCACAGAATGTGGCACATGCGTTAGCTGCTTCCACACACACTTTAGAATGTATGTATGTCTTCAGCCATAGAGTCCTTAAAAATGAATGAATCTACGATCTCACAAAACTTTCATAAACATGTTTCTCCCTCTCCGAATGGATAGAATGAACTGTGAAGGAGATTTGGTGAAAACCCCATATTCATTGGACACTTTAAAAAAGTGAAAAATACCATCACTGTCCATCTCCAACACAATTTCTGTCCACTTCATGCATCTGACGAAATATGTTCTTGCCTACAGAAGCTCATGTTAGTCTTTTTGATGCCACGGGATTTTTGTTTGTTATTTATTCTGCATAATGTAAAGGGCAATTAAACTAGATATGATATTATGTGATTCCCTTAGGGGTTCTGGAAGACATACATATTGGGATTTTAGAAGACTTTGAACATTGGTATTTCTGTATCCAGTTTTTACTGATGTATTTTGATTTTAAACAATTATGTTTGTGCATTTATCTGCACAACAAATCAAAAACTTAGATCCAGATTTTATTATACTCTAGACTAAACCCAAGTTAATCGTGATTAACTTGAGCCCCATTGATTTCTATGGGTCTATTCTAAGGCTCTTTCCAGATGAGACTTTATCACACCATCTCCCAGCTTCATTCACAGAATCCTATGGCGGTCCAGACAATTACATCTTCCACTCACGACCCTCCTGTGTTTTCCTACTTCTTCTTCCATCTTTTTTCATACTGTGGAAAATCCATTGAGGAAAAAAAGACAGAATAGCAACCTTGGGTGTGACAACCTTCAAGAAAGAAGCTGGCTACAATAAAAGACAAGGGACTTCCAGAACTGTTGGAAGCGTTCTGTTGAGGGAACTCCAGCAACACACTGTTGCTTAGGTAGAAGCGTTTATTTTCTACAAAGCTGAGCCAATCTGAAGTGAAGTTTGCCAGTAGCTAAAGTCTCTGGTAAACAGTTTATGTGGTGCATGAAAACCCAGTGTCAATCCTAAATGAATTTGCCAGCTGCTGGATTTTCATGGTAAGTAGCCAAAGAACAGGAACATGGTTTAAAGGTATACGCTACAGGCAAAGGTCCCAATCCAAAGGAAGTTTGGAACTGAAGTGCCACTGAAATCAATTCAGCAAGTCACTAACTTAGGTCCTTTTTCCTTTTCAAAAAGTTGTAAATTGCATCAATAATATGCATATATACCCAAATATATCCAGAATATAGAGAATTAGAATCATAGAATAGTCGAGTTGGAAGGGGCCTATAAAGCCATCATGTCTAACTCCCTGCTCAATGCAGGAATCCACATTAAAGCATACCTGACAGATGGCTGTCCAGCTGCCTCTTGAATGCCTCTAGTGTGGGAGAGCCCATGACCTCCTTAGGTCATTGGTTCCATCATCACAACAGTCAGGAAGTTTTCCTGATGTCCAGCCGGAATCTGGCTTCCTGTAACTTGAGTTCATTATTCCGTGTCCTGCACTCTGGGGATGATCGAGAAGAGATCCTGGCTCTCCTCTGTGTGAACCATTTAAGAACTTAAAAAGTGCTATCATGTCTCCCCTCAGTCATCTCTTCTCAAGACTAAACATGCCCAGTTCTTTCAGTCTCTCCTCATACAATCAGAGCAGAACATTGGCCTTGAACACCAATATTACATATATCCAAAAAAAAAAAAAAAAAAGTCTGCCACCACTATATTAAATCCATGTCAGACCAAGAGATTTTCACTTCCTTTGAAATGCCCAATGATTTCAGTGAAGCTTAAATGTGATTAATTTTCTCTGATTCAGGGCCAAAGCGTACAAGTAATATGACCTTAATAGGGCTATGATTCAATAAAAGGTGTGATTATTGCTGGTTAAGGGCTTAAATCCTGAAATTGTTACTTCAGCTGCGACCCTGCCTGGATGGAGATATCTTGGCCACAATCTCCCCACGCTCTCATAAGCTCCTGCTATGGCTTAGCATGTTGTGTGAACCATTCCTAACCATGGTTTAAACATGCTCACTAACTATTTGCTACAAAAGGGTTAGTGACCTAACCATGGTTTAGCATGTTGTCTGAACAGGCCCAATATAAATTATAAGCATTATTTCTAAATTTGCATATATCTATTCACAAATGCACATTTTTGCAAATGTATGTTACTCTTTGGGGGTGATGTATTTCCTTGTTTTGGGGGATTTATAAGCAGCCACCCCAGTTTTGCATAGCCTTGGAGATATCCACCCTGCTGCTTTAGGCCCCTGATATACAATTTTGTACTGCACTGTCCTCAGTGCTTTTAAATACAACAGTATCAATAGCTGGTCATTTAACTTTGAACATTGCATCACTAGTGACCAGTCTGGGCCAGAATTCCAGCTGATTTAGCACAAACAAGGCCGAGATTATTTAAGTTCCATTAGAACAATGACAGCATGCATATGCCCCCAAAGTAACTGTTGCCCAAAAGTAACAGGCTCGTTTTCCTAGGAGATATGCCAATTCCCACTAAGAAGCACAGACTCCAAAGATCTGATCCAACGCACTTTATTACGTTCAGCTGAGCAGGTGCACTCTAGCAAGCTGCCAGCTTACCAGAGTCACACCTAGGAGCAAGCAAGCCCCCTCTTTTATACTATACAGCATAAGATCTACGTCGTTGCTTTATACAGTGCAAGCGCAAGCAAAACCCCATGCATTCCAACGAGAGAGTCACTGCCCTTTGACACACTGTTGAAAGCTACTGCGCATGTTTCAATTGTTACCGGGGTAGATTCTGTAGCTTCAGATAAGGTGTGCTGATGGCCTTGCATTAGGACAAATGCTATAACCAGATGAAGCCAGGCTTGTGGCAAGGCCTTCCGCATACGCACTTTGAATTTTCCTTCAGCCTTGAGCAAGCATTTCCAGCATTCTGTACTTATAAGCAAAGATGGCTACACTTTGGCTATCAGAACTGGCAGGTGATGTGATGATAATCATTCTCTGGAGGAAGAAACCATAACAGCTCTTGAAAAGTGAATCCAGCATACATGGAGCAGAGGTTCCAGTGCTATCATGCTGGCAATGTTCCAGCAGTCTGGTTTGCATCATAACAGATTGTGCTCCACTGAATGTTTGCATCGCTAATCCCAGGTTCTTAAATTACAGCCGTATGGCAGCCTTAAAAGAGGCATGCCATTGAATTAGACTCTAGAATTCAATGCAGGGACACAGAGTGTCATCAGACGGGGGGAAATTGCATTTCCTTGCTGTTGCTTTCTCTCTCCCCCACACACACTTCTGTCCCACGATACTGCCTCGTTCTTCACACGTGGCCGATTCAGTGGCCATTTCTATTGCACTGCTTTTCCTGCACACAGCAGGAAATGGTGGCACATTTTGTTTTGTTTTGTTAAATTGCATTTACCAGGGTCTATTTTGTGACAGAAAGAAGGCCAGAAAGAGCAGGAGATGCATGGGAGATGGACGTCATTGTCAAAAGGACCCACAAACATCCATAAGTGGGCAGTAACGACTGTGCGATAAAACGCTTGTCTGATGATGCTCATAGTTTCCTCATTAAGCCTGGATAGACATTAAGTTAAGTAATACTAATAATTGCCTCGATTCTGATTTTCACTTCTTGTACAATTCAGACTTGGTGACAGTTAGGCATGGGTTATTTAGGAACAATTAAAAGAATTAAAATACGTACAGCATCCCCAAAGCGTTCTGATGCTGAAGCAGAATGCTATATTTCTCTTTTTAAATTAAGCTTTATGGAACTTGCAAAACTTAAATAAGGACTTATCTAAGAACATAAGAAGAGCCATGCTGAATCAGACCAAAGGCCTATCTAGACCAGCATTCTGTCCACCCAATGGTCAATGAGCTGACTGTGGGAAGCCCACTATTGGGACACAAGCACAACAGCATTCTGCCATCATTTTCCAGCAACTAATTTAGAGAGCCGTATTGCCTAAGTCAGCATTGCATGACTTCTGAGTCTGCCCACCTGTTATTGGGCTGTTTGAGGGGTGCTCTTCCTTAGAGCTCCTCCCCAACTTTTGGGGGTACTTCCTTAAGCCCCAAACGTGCTGTTATCCCTCTTCTGTATGTGTGGTGCACTCAGAGAATTGAGATCAGCATGACATTATATGAGATGATACAACTTCCCAACCACTTGGGTAAGGGTATGAGTGAACTGAATTAAATGACGCTGTGTTCTTAAAGACTCCTTGGCGTGCAAATATTCCTGTATCACTTTATAGAATTAGTTTTGTAATTATAACATTACTCATCAGGCATTGATTATGCCAGCAGGAGATGCTTTTTAGCTTTACAAGACTAACAAAGGAGGCCAATTTTGTTTTTAAAGCAAACATTCCCGTTCACCTATAAAGTTTTTAGTGGGCTATTTTAATATCACGCTGAATGGAAGGACAGAAGGTCACCTTGTAGTCGATATGCCATAAGCAGATCTCGGAGCTGCAATTCACATGCTTATTGCACAAATCAAATAAAGGCTGTTTCTTGAGCATTAGACAATAGGCGAGATTTACACAAGCTTTAAATGGACTGTGGCGATACCCTCATTTCTGTCTCCTTAGGTATGTCTGGTATAGTGTGTTTGGAGAGTGCAGAATGTTGGACTGAGTGGGTGTGGCTGGTGATGCTGGAAAAGGGAGGGGGAGGAGTATATATTGTGTGAGGGAGTGGTTTGTAGTTAGTTGGATGGGTGGAGGGTAGTTAGGTGGAAGATAGATGTGTTTAGCTGTGTGTTCTTGTCAGGAGTGTGTGAAGAGAAAAGAAATGTAAGATTTTAAGGACTTAGGATGTTGGCAACAAGAGAGAGGCCCTTTTCTGTGGTGGCCCCCTAATTATGGAATGATCTCCCCGACGAGGCTCGCCTGGCACCAACATTCTTATCTTTTCAGTGCCAGGTCAAGACTTTCCTCTTCTCCCAGGCATTTAAAAGCATATGATGAGGGTTTTGTGTTGTTGTTGTGCTTTGACCCAGAATTGTTGTTTTAAAGAATATTGTAATTATAACTTGTTTTTATGCTTTATTGTTTTAAATTTTGTATATCGGTGTTTTTAATGTTCAATGTTTTTAATTTTTGTAAACCACCCAGAGAGCTTCGGCTATGGGGCGGTATATAAATGGAATAAAATAAATAAATAAATAAATAAATAAATAAATAAATACTAGAATTATTAGGAATAAGCAGGTTTTAAAGTGAATTTGAATGAACTAAGAACTGTAAACAACAATAAACATTTTCTGTTATGTTTTGCTACCACAAACCACGTGTCAACTTGGCTTTGTTACCTGCTCTATTTCATAAGAAAACACATTCCATTAAAACCTTCAGCTCAATATAATCGCAGAAGAACCTTTCAAAACCTCAGTACCTTTTCCCTCTGCTATAAGGGAAAGTGGTGCATCTTTTACCCTTCTTTCAGGTGTTTAAGTGGTGGTGCTTAGCCTGAGAGGGGTGTGCTCATCTAGGCCTAGTGTTTAAGGCTGTGGCGACACAGAGATTTTGAGCCTATCTACACTACTGCTTGAAAATGGTTTATAACAGTTTTAAAGCTGTAGTGTGGATAGGCTCTTTGTCAGTTAAGGCGGCATTCAGTGGAAGGGATCAATGCTGCATTTTATTAGAAATAGACTGCTTTCCAGAGAAACTTACAGATGGAAATAAGTTTGCGTAACCTGACCATATTTGGGAAACCAAAAAAGAGGACACCTGGCAGGGGAAGCGGCTTTCCAGGGCCTCAGGAAAGCATGTCATCCCCCCGCTACTTTAAAGCCCCCAATTGGAGCAGAGGAGGGGAAAGCGTGTCATCCCCCAGCTCCAATCAGGGCCTTTTCTATAATGTCCGGGAATGACATGCTTTCCCCTTTAAGGCACCCATTGGAGCAGTGTGGGGGATGGCACACCTCCAGAAAGTTCGTCATTCCCCGCTGCCACGCTAATGTTGGCCTTAAAGGGAAAAGTATGTCATTCCAGGACATCATAGAACATTACAGAAAAAAAAACCTGACACTCAGGATAGAACAAAAACCTAGCACAGCCTCAGAGCGTTATCACATGGGGGGGAAATAGCGTTTGCTTACTGTTGCTTCTCTGCCCACGCGTTTGTCCCTCATTACTTCCTCTTTTGAAAGAGGAAGTAAACAATGGGCACATGGCCCATTCAGTGGGTTGTTTTGATCGCACTGCTTCTCCTGCACACAGCAATGGAGGTGATGGTTGCCCAATCTATATATTTGCAGGGCAAAACCCTCTGTACTTCACATATTACAGCAAATTTACATTTCCCTGCACAAATCTTTGCACAATCCCTCTGTTGGCAAATTATAATGTGCTAAGCGTTTTGCATTATAAGTGGTACAAGTTTGTGTTCTGAAAGTCGGATTGTTTTTGTTTTTTTAGCAGTACTCCATCAAATCAAAGTCATACATTTTTATTTGGTTTTCTGAGAATAATTCATAGCCTAATTGGTTATGCTGGTTCCAAAATCTAGAAATGCATATAGGCAATTGTGCAGTTTAATTATATGCCTTCCTGGCTTATGGAATCCTTTTGATTGCCCATGAAATCAGATAACTAGTGCAGTTATAATTGACAGAGTGGGAATGCAAAATACCTACACAAATTACTGAATACTTGAATGTTAAGATACCAAGAGGAGGTAGGTAACATCATAAAATAAAAACCTAAATTAAGCAATCCAACAAACCAGCCATAACTGGCTGCTTAGCATAAATGATCTTTATATAAAAGGTGAAGCAGAAAGTATTTGAGCATCCATCTGGAAAAATGACTAGTTTCACAATTACACCTAGGAAATCTGGAAAGGAAAGGAAATCATACTGCAAAGCAAATTTCTACTCACGTTTCAATGTTGAAAAGAATTGTTAGGAAAAACACACACACAGAGTCATCCAGAGGAAAGGTTTAGTATGGAGATCTAAATTCTAAGCCACTGAAGGTTGGAAGCAATTGTATTAGCGATGGCATATAGAGAAAGGCAAGGGGTTCCAGAAGCCCCAGGAATGGGGACGGAGGTGAGGGTCCATGCAAGGAAGTACATAGTCACTGACAACAGAGAGGGACAGATCACTCCAAGGCCCATATCCTCCCAAACCTCCAAGACTTAAAGGCTCATACCCAACAGGGCATCTATGTTTGGACTTCAGCCAAAGTCATCCAGAGAGAGGCAGGTGATGGAGGCAGAAGCAAACAGGCCTGTAGTCAACATTTGGACATGCCAGGGCTAATGCTACTTGCTACCACATACTTTCTTCTTCTTTTAAAACATACATTTTACGATTGGAGTAGCTGGCCAGGCCAGTACATGGCTACAGAAGCTCTTCTTGTTACCTTTGCTGTAAAAACATATGATCCTTTTCTACAATTAAATGCTGCTTATTCTGAAGTAAATCTGTTTGGCATCAGGGCAGTAGACGCAAACTCCACTTTGTGGTTTCAGTAAGTGGACACTTATGAATAACCAAGGCCAAATCTACACCAAGCAGGATATAACACTTTGAAAGCAGTTTGAAAATGGTATACGGAGTGTGTCCTGGGCCCCAACAGTTGTCAATACCATTATAGACTGTTATAAAGCAGTAATGTAGAGCCTGCCCAAAAAGAGAAAAGAAAAGATAATGCATATCACAAAAGCAGATAGAGGGCAGTGATTTACACAGGTACACGTATATGCAAATTTAGAAGTAATAATCTAAATAGAAATATAGTACATCCCATCACAATGTGGAAGAGTGTAAACAGACTACCTCTATTATTATTATTATTATTATTATTTATTTATTTATTTATTTATTTATTTATATCCCACCTTTTTCCCAATAATGGGACCCAATGTGGCTTACAAATTAAAACATGTACAGTTAAAACAAATAGTGATATACAAAAATTTAAAATATAATTAAACATAGTACAATTTTAAAATATTTAAAACATTTTAAAACATTTTAAATACACATAATTATAAAATCCAACTATAAGCAGTATATCCACAAAGGTCTGAACTACTCCCCAAAGGCCTGCTGAAACAGAAAAGTTTTAGCCTGCCTCCGAAAGCACACCAAGGAGGGAGACAGTCTAGCTTCCCTGGGAAGGGAGTTCCAGAGCCCAGGGGCAACCACCGAGAAGGCTCTCTCCCTCGTTCCCACCAGGCGTGCCTGTGATGGTGGTGGGACAGATAGAAGGGCCTTCCCTGAAGACCTCAGGGGACAGGCAGGCTCATAAGGGAGAACACAATCTTTCAGATATCCTGGACCCGAGCAGTATAGGGCTTTGTAGGTCATAATCAGCACTTTGAATTGTGCACGGAAACAGACTGGAAGCCAGTGGAGTTGTTTTAACAGAGGAGTTGTATACTCCCTGTAACCAGCCCCGGTCAACAATCTGGCCACAGCTCTTTGAACCAACTGAAGTTTCCGAACACTCTTCAAAGGCAGCCCCACATAGAGTGCATCACAGTAATCCAAACGGGATGTAACTAAGGCATGTGTCATCGTAGCCAAGTCCGACATCTCAAAGAACGGGCGCAGCTGGTGCACAAGCTTTAACTGTGCAAATGCACTCCTGGCCACTGCTGAAACCTGGGCATCCAATTGGCTGCCAATTCAGTCTGCTGTCCAGATACTAACTGTTGATGGGCAACAGTTCTTAGGGTTCATTATCTTTAAACTAGATATACATGGGTGAGTGGGGGAACTACACTGCGAGGAGGGATAGGAAAACCATGACGCACACTCTCCTGACATGACTGGAGCCACACAGCACATGGTGCTTGACTCATCAATCCCTGCTCCCTACATAAATCCCCACCCTCCCACCACTGCTGCTGCTTATCCAAATGACCACCACAGCCTGATTGCCCGCCATTGTGGCTGCTGAGATAAGCAGCGGCAGCAGTGGGAGGATGTCACTATGCAGTGGTCACAATAGAGTCAGTTGCACTGCCTAGAGTGTCAGTGGAAGTTCCAGATGCTCTAGGTGGCCATCTCCATGGTTACCCTCTTTTTCCACGGAGTGGCCAGATTTAACCCCAGGGCCCCTTACTTCCAGTGCAGGGGATGAATATAGTACCCATCGTGGGGGAGGAACACCCCAACAACATGCTAACACTGTGAGTCTCAAACATGACTCACAGTGGGTTAGTGTGATGTCTGAAGCCAGCTGACGCCTTCAAATAGATGGAAGTCCTCAGACACTTCTTTAAACAGTGGGCTCTCCTCTGTTAAAGGGGATTCCTGGCCACCCTAGATTTAAGTTTAAAACGTGAAACTGCACACATGCTCAGAGTGTTTCTTTATTTTATCCAGGTGAGCAAACAGGCTTCAGTTTTCATTGTTCTTTTCCTCTAACATATAACAAATGTAGAAGCAGTTGTAACGTGAAGTATGGGATGGCAGTGAGGAGACAGGGACAAGAATAATGTCAGTTGTATGCTGAACGTCAGCTGAAGTAATACATATGACTTTATGAAGGATCTCCCAAGTAAGACCATTAAGCTCAAGGTCTAAAATTACCTAACTGCATTACTGCTCATACTCAAAAAAATTCCCTGACATAAGCCTGCAAAACATATGGGGTGTGCACTGTACTATGAATGTGCTTGAATGGCTAAATGGAAATATATATATATTAATAGGAACCTCTAGAGAAAATGTGTTCATGGCCCATAGTGAAATCTATAATGAATTTGGTCAATGCAAGCCCAAGACATTTTTAAAACCCATTCCATGCCAGCGAAAAAGACAGTGGGAACCAAAGGAATTACTTGGCAGTGTATGTGTACAGACTGAAAGACCCCAGTAAAACAGCCAGGCACTGAAAGCTACGCCCAGACACAAATGATCTCAGCTCATTTTAAAATTTAATTTGAAAGTCAATGTCATGAAGCCATCTCAAATGAACAGCTGAAATATAGGCCTTCTAGGGCGTTTCACTACCACGGAGCCCCAGTGTTGAATCATGAACCGCTGCTGCCTCCTCCTCCATTTGGTAATAACATTGATTCATTCTTTTCCTTTACCACATCTGAAAGGGAAGCAGAGGAAGAAAAAAAAGAGGAGGCTCAATTCATCCACATCACAGCTCCCAGGAAAGCTCCACCAGAGACCTCTCTGGCCTTTACCCCTCCTGCGTCTGGACCTATCCAGAGCCATATAATCACCTAATTGACTTCCAGATGTTGTAATTAGATTCGCCGTAATGGGGAAAACACTTAGTTTTACATCATTTGCTTAATTAGTTTCTTTTTTCCGGTTGCTACAATAGAAGCTCAAGTGCAAAGCCTGTCCAGGAGGTCTGGACTGCCAAAAACATGAAACGGAGGATGCCAAGACTGTGTCACCTTTGCTAGAATACAAAAACACCAGTCACACATGGACGGACGGACAGACACACACCCCTCCATAAAACTCCTTGTGTTTGCCCAGGACATTCCGAAATCATTTGGTGTCTTTAAGCTGTTTATTAGTATCAGTGTCAGGCTGCAAATGTGTGCAGGCAGACAGATCAATCACATATAGTAAGAATGACACTAGCTGCAAATCAAGGGAAACTGCATTAGTGCCCAAGGCCTCCCACACTTAGAAAAAAGAAGAAGGGGAAAAAACAATGTTTAACAAAGATAGGTGATTAACTCTTTCCCTCATCGCCTGTGCTACAGGGTGCAGTGAAAGAGTGATTTCCATGGCTATAATAAACTTCCTGGATTACTTGTTAAGAGGGGTAGCTCAGAGATGGTTTGTCACATCCCTGCCTAGAGATGATGCTGGTATCTTTAGATGCCCTGAGCCACCTCCCACCATGAACTCCAAAGCCAAAGGGAGGCACAATCTGGCCTCTTCCAGGAGATGGCTGGGAGGCTTTGCCACGCCCTCTCATCTCCCCATCTCCCAAGAGCATTACAGCAAGGGGAAGAGCACTGGTCTCTTATCCACTGGTCTGAGAAGAAGCAGCTGCAGGGAACTTTGCTTCCCCCTTTCTGCTACAAAGAAGACACAATATAGATACTACTTTAAATGTGTGTCCAGGAATACATCTTTTCTCATTTTTACTCCACAGTAGGAGCAGCCCCTTCCCTCTATATTGGATCTCTAACTCTCCAGTTCAGTTCGGACGACACATTAGGCAACGGAGGAGGGGAGAACAATCGTCAGTTGTGTTGCTTATTGTGTCATCTGGAGGGCAACACACAACGCACACACAACTGACAGTACATTAATCAGGCACTTTAAACAACGGAGCGAAACAACGGGCTTGCACGTTGTTTAGCCCGAAGCCCCGTTGTTTAAAGTGTCGTCCGAATTCAGCCCTCCCTCTCTCTGTGGACTATTCCATTTCGGAATAGAGTTCTGCTGCCTAGAGCAGCCAAAAACACCCAGCTGCTCTATGCAGCCGGCAGAACTCATGGTGCATGCTGGGATACGGCTGGGGGACACACGGAGGAGAGGCTGCAACCAAAATGGCCACCGCAAGTTCCTAGCAGCAGAGGCGTTTGCTGGTTCCAAGCAGTGCTGGCTGCAGCATGTCGTCTGTGGAGCTCCTCCTGCCTAACGCACAGTCAGTACATTATTTACCCCTCCGTTGCTTAATATGTCATCCGAACTGAGCCTCTGTGTGTGTGTGTGAAAGAGAGAGGACTTTTTATGATCTGGATTGGGCCCTCTGTTCCTACTCTAGAGTAAAAGTGAAACAAAAACACAGCTGCTAGACACACGTTTAAAGTACTGTCTCTTTTGGCCTTCATCTCCAAGTGTGGCCGATTGACCTGTGACTGCAGAGCAGAAGGGCGGCAGACCCTAGCCTCTGCCACTGACCAGGAAACCAAAGGCCATTGGAAGGCTGTATCCCTTGGCTCCCAGAAAGAACATTGTGGCAAGGGAGACAGCAATTTGCCCCCATGCATCAACTGGAGAAGGAGCTCCAGTGCTTCTTCTGATCCAGTGCTGCCATTTCTCTTCCCTCCCCATTCCTTTTTCCTTTCGTATCACTTCAATTAGATTGTCAGCCTGTGGGCAGGGACTGAGTTTTCTTTTAAAATCTGTTCAGTACCTTGAAAGTATTAAATTATTATTATTATCATCTCTTTTTTTCGCTCGTGGCGGTTTTTCTAGACGGACATGATGGGCTTTGCCAAGTCATGCTGTCTTCTATTGATTCAGGAATTTCCTGACGATTGAGCAGGTTTTAAGTATGACTGCTTTCTGGATGTTGGTGTGGATGTATTCTGATAGGCCCAATTTCTGTAGGTTTTCTGTATATTTTTTTGATGTGATGCTGGTGACTGATGTGACTAACGGAATAATTGTGACCTTTTCCTGTTGCCATAGTTCTTTGACTTCCATGGCCAGTGGTGTATATTTGTCTCTCTTTTCTTCTTCCTTTTCAACAACATTTTTGTCATTCGGTATTGCTATGTCGATGAGGTATGTGTGTTTTTCTTTTTGTCTATGACCGTTATGTCTGGTCGGTTGCAAGGTATTGTCTTGTCCGTATGAATTATTCTGTCCCAGTATATTTTATGATCTGCATTTTCCTAGATTGTTTCAGGTGAATATGTATAGTATGGTGTAGGTTGTTTGGTAAGGCTGAATTTGATGGCCAGTTGTTGGTGAATTATTTTTGCAGCAGTGTTGTGTCTGTCCGTATAAGCCATTCCTGCCAGAATTTTACATCCTCCTGTTATATGGTCTATTGTTTCTTAGAATTGATGGCATTTCCTGCATAGGTCTGTTGTTACACTGTTATCTTTTGTGATGTATTTTTGGTAGTTCTTGGTTGCTATAACTTGATCCTGTATAGGTATTAGGAATCCTTCTGATTCTGGAAATAGTTCACCCTTCCTGAGCCATTTGTATGATTGTTCTTTGTTTATTCGTGGGTTCTGTATTATGTTGTAGTGCTTCCCATGGAGTGCTTTTTGTGCCCATTTCTCTTTTTTCTCTGCAAGTGTAAGTGGTTGTGTTTGATCTTTGTTTTGTAGTGCTAGTGGGGTGTAGTTTTTATCTGCTTTTACTATGGCTTTATGAATGAAGGTGTTTTTGGTGTAGAAGAATTCTCTGAGTGATTTTTTCTGTTTCGCATGAATTCTGTTAATGTCCAGCAGACCTCTTCCTCCTTCTTTACTGCTGATTGTTATTCTTACAGTTCATGAGTTGGGATGGAGCATGCAGTGTTTTGTGAGTTTGGTGTGATTGAGTCTGTTTAGTTCTTCAAGTTCAGTGTGTGACCAGTGTATGATTCCGAATGAGTATGTGAGGATGGGTATTGCGTAGGTGTTGATGGCTTTGAAAATGTTTTTCAAGTTGAGTTTAGATTTTAGAATTTGTGATAGGTGAGTTTTATATTGCATTCTTAGTTGAGTTTTTACTGTGGAGTGATTGATTTTTGTGTTTTGTTGGAATCCTAAGTATTTGTATGTTTCATTTTCTTCCATGTTATCTAATATTTTGTTATTTAGTATTTCTGATGTTGCTTCTTCTTTCCATTTTCCTCTTTCTATGTGTAGCATCTTGCATTTTCCTATCCCAAATTCCATTTTCATGTCTGTCGTCAGTTCTTCAGTGATTCGCAGGAGGCCTTTTATCTGTGTTGAAGTTGAAGCATAGATTTTGATGTCATCCATGTACAGGAGGTGATTGATTCTGTGCTTTGCTTGTTTTTGGTTTTTTACGTCGATGCTGTCTGTGATGTTGTTAATAGGGATGTGCACTGACCCCCCGGATCGGATCGGATAGCGGATCGGAATCGGACCTGGGGGGTCGGATCGGATCGGATCGGATCGGAGGATGGTCGGATCGGATCGGACCGGATGTCCGATCCGGATCGGACGCCATTTTGAATGCTTTTTCCCATAGCCAAGTATTGTTTTACAAAAACGCCTATAACTTTTTCATTTTTAAAGATAGAAGGATGAAACTTGGGCACATTATACACTGGTTAGGGATAGTTATCTGTGAGAAATTTCAGAAAGATTGGTGCATGCGTTTTGTGGCAATTAATTGTTTAATAAATACCCAGAAATGCCTATAACTTTTTCATTTTTAAAGTTACAAACATGAAACTTTGCCACATTGTAGGTGGTACCTTGGGACCTATCTGTGAGAAATTTCAGAAACATAGGTGCTTGCCTTGTGTGGCAATTAATTTTAGAAAAATGGGTAGTAGTGGGGTAAATACATTTACGTCTCCCATTTTTTTATTTTTGAAGATACAAACAGGAAACTTGGGCACATTACAGGTACCACTTGCCTTGATATGTGTGTGAAATTTCAGAAACATTGGAGCTTGCCTTGTGTGGCAATTAATTTTTGAAACAATGAGGAAAGAAACACCTATAACTTTGTCATTTTTAAAGTTACACACATGAAACTTTGCCACATTGTAGGTGGTACCTTGGGACCTATGTGTGTGAAATTTCAGAAACATAGGAGCTTGCCTTGTGTGGCAATTAATTTTTTAATAAATACCCAGGAATGCCTATAACTTTGTCATTTGTAAAGTTACACACATGAAACTTTGCCACATTGTAGGCGGTACCTTGGGACCTATGTGTGTAAAATTTCAGAAACGTAGGTGCTTGTATTGTGTGGCAATTAATTTTTGAAACAATGAGGGATTCATTGGACAGCACTTGCCCATAGGGATTCATTGGACAGTACTTGCCCATAGGGATTCATTGGACAGTACTTTCCTATAGGAAATCATTGGAAAGCACTTGCCCATAGAAAATCATTGGAAAGCACTTGCCCATTGAGAAATACAGTTATGCCTCCCACTTTTTTATTTTTGAAGATACAAACAGGAAACTTGGGCACATTGTAGACTGGTTAGGGATAGTTATCTGTGAGAAATTTCAGAAAGATTGGTGCATGCGTTTTGTGGCAATTAATTTTTTAATAAATACCCAGGAATGCCTATAACTTTGTCATTTTTAAAGTTACATACATGAAACTTTGCCACATTGTAGGTGGTACCTTGGCATCTATGTGTGTAAAATTTCAAAAACGTAGGTGCTTGCCTTGTATGGCAATTAATTTTAGAAAAATGGGTAGTAGTGGGGTAAATACATTTACGCCTCCCATTTTTTTATTTTTAAAGATACAAACAG
Organism: Anniella stebbinsi; assembly: GCA_029215795.1. Classification (NCBI taxonomy): domain Eukaryota; kingdom Metazoa; phylum Chordata; class Lepidosauria; order Squamata; family Anniellidae; genus Anniella; species Anniella stebbinsi. Next base: position 189,942,058 of record JARDYH010000002.1, read on the forward strand.
GAAACATGGGCACATTACAGGGAACACTTCACTTGATATGTGTGTAAAATTTCAGAATGATAGGTCCAGGCATGTGGTGGCAAGGTGTCTGCACACACCACTTTGAAGACTGTAGAAAATTTCTCCTGTAACGATCCCAGCGAGAGAGAGTGATCCTAGGCTCAGCCGTTCTGCTTGAGTGAAAGTATCAAAGCAGACACGAGCCAAGTGCTACTTTGTTTCTCCTTTTGTAATGGATACTAGCTCAGTTGCAGCCAAGCGTGCAAGGATCAAAGAGATGAGAGAAAGTGTTTCCTTCTTCTTCCCGGGAGGCGGGAGGGTGCAATTGACAGCCCCAGCCTCTGTGTAAAAAAGGTTAATAACTTTTAATCTAAAAAATTCGTAGCCACCAAATGCCTGGACCTATCATTCTGAAATTTTACACACATATCAAGTGAAGTGTTCCCTGTAATGTGCCCATGTTTCCTGTTTGTATCTTTAAAAATAAAAAAATGGGAGGCGTAAATGTATTTACCCCACTACTACCCATTTTTCTAAAATTAATTGCCATACAAGGCAAGCACCTACGTTTTTGAAATTTCACACACATAGGTCCCAAGGTACCACCTACAATGTGGCAAAGTTTCATGTATGTAACTTTAAAAATGACAAAGTTATAGGCATTCCTGGGTATTTATTAAAAAATTAATTGCCACAAAACGCATGCACCAATCTTTCTGAAATTTCTCACAGATAACTATCCCTAACCAGTCTACAATGTGCCCAAGTTTCCTGTTTGTATCTTCAAAAATAAAAAAGTGGGAGGCATAACTGTATTTCTCAATGGGCAAGTGCTTTCCAATGATTTTCTATGGGCAAGTGCTTTCCAATGATTTCCTATAGGAAAGTACTGTCCAATGAATCCCTATGGGCAAGTACTGTCCAATGAATCCCTATGGGCAAGTGCTGTCCAATGAATCCCTCATTGTTTCAAAAATTAATTGCCACACAATACAAGCACCTACGTTTCTGAAATTTTACACACATGGGTCCCAAGGTACCGCCTACAATGTGGCAAAGTTTCATGTGTGTAACTTTAAAAATGACAAAGTTATAGGTGTTTCTTTCCTCATTGTTTCAAAAATTAATTGCCACACAAGGCAAGCTCCAATGTTTCTGAAATTTCACACACATATCAAGGCAAGTGGTACCTGTAATGTGCCCAAGTTTCCTGTTTGTATCTTCAAAAATAAAAAAATGGGAGGCGTAAATGTATTTACCCCACTACTACCCATTTTTCTAAAATTAATTGCCACACAAGGCAAGCACCTAAGTTTCTGAAATTTCTCACAGATAGGTCCCAAGGTACCACCTACAATGTGGCAAAGTTTCATGTTTGTAACTTTAAAAATGACAAAGTTATAGGCATTTCTGGGTATTTATTAAACAATTAATTGCCACAAAACGCATGCACCAATCTTTCTGAAATTTCTCACAGATAACTATCCCTAACCAGTGTATAATGTGCCCAAGTTTCATCCTTCTATCTTTAAAAATGAAAAAGTTATAGGCGTTTTTGTAAAACAATACTTGGCTATGGGAAAAAGCATTCAAAATGGCGTCCGATCCGGATCGGACCTCGTCGGATCGGATCGGATCGGATCGGAGGTTGATCGGATCGGATCGGATCGGATTTTCCCGATTTTGGGGCGGATCGGATTCGGATCGTGGATCGGATCCGATCCGATGCACACCCCTAGTTGTTAAGGGTGTTGGATAGTGGATTCAGACATAGGCAAAACCATAGGGCGCTACATGCATCACCTTGGAATATGTCACATTAGATATGTGGTTTTTTCTGTCTGTATATGGTCCTTGTCTGTTGTTAGGTGTATTGTCATTCTCCATGTCTCCATGATTCTTGTCAGAAAGTTTTGGATCAAGGGATGTATTTTGTATATTTCCAGTATACTTTTTTCAGCCAACTGTGTGGGACAGAGTCGAAAGCCTTTTTATACTTTATGTAGCATGTGTGGAGGCTTCTTTTATCTTTTTCTGTTTGCTTCATGATTATACTGACTATTATTAACTGTTCTTTGCATCCTCTGCTATTATGTTATTATTATTATTATTATTATTATTATTATTATTATTATTATTTTCCCACTGGTCCTCTGATCAACCGTCTACTGAGGCGATCCAAGATGGTCTCAAAGTACATGGGATGGTGAACAAAAGGACTATAGAAAATGGGCAGCTGCTGCCTTGATCAGTGCCTTATTGCACAGTCTTCAACTGGATTTACATCTTGGTAAGTGTGTATAGAATTGCAGCCTCAATTTATTTAAAGATACAAGCACTTTCTCTTAGCCCAGACCATGGATCCCCTAGTGCCAACAAAAGGACAACATTATTGTCTGCATTCTCCAGATCAGTTTCTTGGTGTGCTTACATAAGCTTACGGTTCTTCATCAGAGATGATGGCCAGAGATGATGCATCACAGATGATTCCTTTGAAGCTCCAGATCATTGAGTAGCTGCTACACTGCCCATCCTGCTGCTCCATCAATCTCTCCTGCTGGCTGTAACAAACCAGACTCCCACAGCGGGTAGAAGATGAGAATGGATTTAAACATATGGGACTGTCCTCCAACTTTGAATCCAGCAATTGAAATTGAGATGGTGATGGTGATGAGTGGATGAAAGGAAGTTAAGTCCATAACTTCAGCTGTAATCTAATGGTTGAATTCGGACAACACAATAGTCAACTGGGGGAAACTGGTGGGGAAACAATCGTCAGTTGTATTGACTATCATGTCATCCGAATGCTGCCATAGTCAACTCAGCGCTGATTCTAATCCACACCATGGTTGATTATTTATTACCATGTTTGTGTGGGGAGTACCCCCTAGATGAACAACTGTAAAGTTGATTATTACCCCACCATTGACTATTGTGTTGTCCAAATTCAGCCATTGAGTTGGATTCAGATTTACTCATGCTTAGATTACAGTCCCATTGAAATCAATGGGATTACTGTAAATATGACTAAATCAGGATCCAACCCATGTTTTGAAAGGGTAATGTAATATCTCAATCATATAAGATCCAGTGTCTGCAATGGAGCATCTATGGTCGGAATGGGCAACTTGTGGCCCTCCAGATGTTTGGGCCTACTAATCCTTTCACCCCTACCAATGATGAAGGTGATGGGACTTGTAGGCCAAAACATCTGGAGGACCACAAGTTGACTACCCTTGATCTATGAGTTCATCTTGATTGCATAAGTGACCCTGGAGTGAAAAGCAAATCATCTTGTCCTCTCATGCTTACACAGTCCTACCTCAGTGCTAGCACAGAGGAAGCCACAAACACTTGCATGCCATTCCAGTCCTCACCTGGCCCAGCAATGGAAGTCTCTACCTCACTTTCCTGGCATAAGTTGTCTGAATGGAAGCAGCTTTTTCCTTTTTTCCTTTTTTGGAAGCATACATGGTGAGTGTAGAGTCCACTTTAGTTTAATGTGTCTGTCCTTTTGAGAATAAATTAATTCATAAACCAGGATTTAAAAAATCCAAGGTGAAAGGATGTAATATGCAGACCAGGACTTAATTTGATTTGAACAGTGTATCATAAACAAATCCTTAGAACAGGGATCCAAAAAGTGTGGCCCATGTGCCGCATACAGCCAGCCAAGCCATTTCTGGCAGCCCGCCAGACACCACCATCCCACAGCATCTGCTGCTCCTGCCACCAAAAAAAATCACAGCAGCACTGCCCGGAACTTTCCTTGCTAGCACCAGGGGAAGTCCAAAGGATTTCTGTGGGGAGTTCCTAAGGGTTTCCCTAGACTCATGGCTTACCATAGCTAGCTACTGCTAACAAGAGAATCTTTCCATTATCTCTGATCTCTCATCCTCTCATCTGAGGAAGCTCCTCTACGCAATGGGGAACCCTGGCCTAATCAGATCCCTCCCTCAAGGAGAGGAGCTCTAAGTGCATACACAAGGATACACATAGAGCCCCTTCATGTGCTGTCTGAATTCATGGATGGGGGGAGGAACATGGCTACAAGGATAGGGCTAGCCCATGTAGCCTTGTGATCACCTCACACATTATTTCAATGCACAGGGGTGTTGTCTCTAACCCTGTCATGACGCAAGCTCACCCCAGGCTTCTGCTCACGAACTTTAGGCAAACTGACACACTCCAAAAAGAGTGAGACTTCTTTTATTGTAAAATCACATGGAATTCAAGCACAACGGTTTCATTTCTGCATACACACACTTGAAGCTGAAGACGGACCAGATAGCTTTCAGGTACAATGGCTTAATGCGAACAGCAAATCACTCAGGGGGAGACATTTAGAGTTAGCCCCTGTCTCATGAGGTCCGGAGTGGCCACACACACTGACTCATCAGGAACATGAGCAAAAACTCAAAGGAGAAACCCCAGCACAGCAGTGCATGAAGTCTGACAGTAGACAAGGTCATCTTGAACCAAATCAAACTCAGCCTGCCAGGGACACTGAGCTGATCACGTAAGGAAGATGTCAGGGGACGAACCTCTTAGATCTAGGAAACCTTCCCTGCTCGTAGCTTTGGCTCTGAGGAAGGCTCTCTCGCAGGTCACACACACACACAATTCCATAACAGCAACGATCAGCCTCAGAGTTCCCCTGTGCCCGTACTTTGGCTCCATGCAGGGAAAAACAGGCTATAGAACACGAATCCAGAACAGTAATCTGCAAGTCCAAATCTATGAAAAGCCACAGAGCACTTTTTATGGCATAGTTCTTAGAAATTCCAAGTCCAAATAGCAACAGAACATGTACAGAGTGCATCCAACATCTCCAGATAGAATCCCAAACACGAGTTTCTTGGCAAGCATAGAACCAGATGAACAGGCAAACAGATGAATTCCTAGCAAAGGGCCTCCCCTCTGCTCGTAGCTATATAGGATGGAGGCTGGCTAATTCCAAGCCACTTTGACAGACAGGGCTTCAGGCCTGTAATCCAAACTCATGTGCCAACAGGGCAGCATGGTTCAACCTCCTCTTGATGACGACACTATGTGAGAGACAGCTTGCAAGATAGCCCCCCACCTTTTCAAAACATCTCTTTGTTCTCAAGGAAACTCAAGGCCTCGGCCAGCAGCCACAGATAAGCACAGAACAGAGACAGACTTTCTCACAACAATTGCCAAGCTATCAACTCACAATTCACTAGGCCAGCCTAGTGAATTGTTCATGAAGCACCTGACATCCGACAAACCCCTTAGTTAATTGTATTATAGCTTTTTAATTGGATATCTTTATTTATTTGCCACATTTGTATCCTTGCTTTCCACCTACCGAGTTCACACACGAGGATTTCCCATTTTAGCCCTGCCCCAGGACACCCAGGGGGTTTCATGGTTGAGCAATAATTTGAATCTGGTCCTTTCCATTCCAAATTTTTTGTGGATCCTTTATCTTTATATTCTGCTGCTGTGAGACATTTACAGTAGGCCCCACTTCTAATTAACCCCAAGCTTTGGCAACTAGTATTCATTTAACTTGAAATTCTGATTGGATTTGCTAATCCATTCAAGTTCTCACTAATGATGGGCTTAATATATCATACTGCCTTGGCTTGTTTCCATGATGTTCTGATGTGTAATTGTCCTTTCCCGATGTGACTGATTCCTCTTGGCACCACTGATCATCAACACTGAGTATATCTCACACTGAGGGAAGGTCCACTGCTCAAGGAATTCTCCTTCATTTCTTCCATTTTCTTGGGCAGACATTTGTGCTGGCTACATCCATCCTTGGCTTTCTCCATGCAGTTTCTCTCTAGAGGTATCTGTTCTCTACAGTATTGTGCAGTTTAGACTGTGATCCATCTCTGTCTGCTACACAGGGTCACTTCTTCTGCCTGCTGTGAACAATGTGTTTTCACCCTTTCATCCCGTATTGTAACCATCCTGCTTGACTTTCATGATTAATGTCCTCTGGTAGTCATTAGAGGTCAGGCCTTCTGTGTAACCCACTTCATTACTTGCCTCATTATGTAACCTTCCCTTATCTCAAATCTTTATCTGTTTTGATTATATAAAATGTCCTTCAGAACTTGCAAAGCTGTATAAGAACTTCAAAAAAAAAAAAAGCAAAAAGCTTTCCCCTCCATATTCATCTCTTCCCTCCTTTGGGCCAAATACGTATGTTTTGAGAGATACATCATCAGCTCTTCTGACATCTCTTTCTTTGGTTAAAAGAAACTACAAGGGTATCAAATGCCACAACCTTCTTCTCAAGACAACTTTGGAACTGGAGGTGGCCTTCAAGGAAGAGGAGGATTCTGTCATTAGTCCTAGTGGTTGTAAGGAACTGGGACAGGGGGAAGCTGGTAGCCCTCCTGATACCACCATCAAGAGCAATGCCCCACTCAAGGTGGCTATGGCATTGGAAGAACCAAAGCACCTGGTCCCATCCCCCTGCTCCAGGCCCACCAAGATCATCTTCAGGAATCCACAAACAAAGGTGGCAGCACGTCTGGTCAGAAACCTAGAGAATGAGGTGCAATGTGTCTGTCAGCATGTCACATATTCTTGAGCCAGATTCATAAGGAGGAAGCATGCCCTGGATCAGGACCTAATGATAAGTCAGGAAGGGATGGGGCAACAGCATCCCCTAAGAAGTTGTTCAACTGGAGATGTATCTGTCTTACCATACTGTCTGCTAGACAGCGCCCCTGCTAACCAGACCTTCCTGATCCGTGAACCACAGACTGCTCCTGTTAAAGATCAAATTGACCTTTGTCTTCATGAATTTAAGAGAGTCATGAAGACTGTTTTCTTCTGGCAGGCCTATCTGGATGGATTTTAAAATGTTTTAATGATGTGTTTTCTCTGGGTTTTTTTTTTAAAAAAAATTAACTTTGTGATGCTTGTATTTTGCATTGTGTTCCCCGCCTCGATCCGAAGGGAGAGACGGGTTATAAATAATAATAATAATAATAATAATAATAATAATAATAATTATTATTATTATTATTATTATTATTCATGGCACTGATGGTGGAAACTGGAAAATGGGTCCTAATTTGGAGTTTGGGCAATGGTGCTGGAGAAGCAGAATTTAACCCTTTTTCCTGAGCCTAAACTTAATACACTATCCTCCAACTGCAATTAATAACAAAGGTTGGGAAGGCAAGTACTCACATTATTTTATTAATATTTATTTATTTGATTTGTACACTGCCTTTCTGCTAAAACTGACACTAAGTTCATTTATAATGATTAATAATAATATTAATTAATGTACTTTAGGTTTGTTTGGGGGGAGGGGTTCTCCATGTCTAATAGCAGCTCAAATCTTCCACAACACATCTAACTTAGTTCTCTCTCATTAAAGAAAAGTCTGACATTGGAAACAGATTTCCCATTATCTGCGTACACAGTTAAGTACACAGTTGGTGAGTGTGTAGTTGCTTCAGCGAGGGCACAAGCTGCAGATGCCAACAGGAGTGATGGTCTACTTGACAACTGTGCTGAGGCACTACCACTTCTACCACCACCTCCTGGCAATGATGAAAGGCAAAGGAAGGAATTCCTCTCCCTCCTCTATGGATATGCAATGGCTGAAAACCTCCTCGCCATCCATCACTGGACATGGAAATCATTTGCCCTGCTCCATACAAAAACACACAAATGCTCCTCCAAAACAAACACACATATGACCACCCAACAAAGACGACCAACATCCAAACTGTCAAAAGATACCAAACCCAGTGTATTACCTGCCACATGTGTGGGGCGATACACTCTGGGACAGCTCCATAGGTGTCATGGTGGCCATGAAATCCTTAGCTGCACATGATTACAGGGCATTGACATGGATGCTGAAATCCCCAAGAACTAACACTTAATTATGTGCTACATTTTCTTTCTTATATTGTAAATGTCCCCCAAACCTTAAAAATAAGGAAGGATTTTCTAAAATAGAATTTTCTCATTCACTTTCCATCAAGTTCTTTACACAAATACAGTCCCAATGCTGTTCAGAGTCTTAGCACCAAATTACACATGAAACTAAATAGTATTTGAATGACTTGATTGGAATTTTTCTTTCTTTCCTCCTTCCTTTTTTTAAAAAAAAATTGTAACAGGTTGGCCTGATACAGATTGGAACCATAGTGCAAAGGGAAGAAAATTTAACCCTTTTACCCATGTCATTTTTCTGCTGAAAATTGCCACTGGAGCTCCAATTTGCCCATCAAGCTACTGGTTTCAACAGGAAAACTCCCCCTCCCCCCACTCCATGATTCCATATATTATTTAGTGATAATATTAAACCTTGTGTGTGTGTCTAGATAAATAGATATAGATAGATAGATTTATGTGTATAGATGTATGTATGTGTAGATAGATATACCTTTTGTTTAGTAAAAATACCCATACTTTAGGCTATTAAGAAGATTAGTAGAACGATCCTGTGGAGGTTAGGTGGTGAGTCATGTGGATTCCGTGGACGTCCGGACTGTTTTTTTTTTAAAAAAATGTGTAAATTTTGTAGTACAAAAGTATGTAAAATATAAGAACACTTGCCAAAAATGCACATTTACCCCATAGGCTAAAGCATGAAAATGTGCATTTGGGATGGATTTGTGCATTTTGGGGGGATTTGCACATTTTGGGGGATTTGCGCATTTTTGCAAGTTTGAATTTGCAGAAGTACGAATTTGTGCGAATTTGGGAACTTGAAAAAAATCTGATTCTGTCAATAAGCATACCACAGAACAAAAGGTGCCTGACAATCCATGAAATGCAGACGGAACAGATTTTACCCAATCTATACATCCCTAGTATATTCTATTTGGAAAATCCTAAAAGCAGTAAACCAATTTGCTGCCACAAGTTAGCATTCCAAAGTGCAATAACGAAAGTATGAATGATTGAAATTCTATAATATTTTATTCCACAAACATTGCTCATTAATTTTAGAATTCAGATGTCTTGATGCTTTTGTGTTGACTGATCTACTCTGATGGAACTGAGAACTCTGATAGCTGGTTCTTTATGGCACTAAAATGCCAGTCACTTGTTGTCTGTAACAATCCCTGCTCTGCTTGGTTAATGATGATATCAGAATCCTTTGTCAATTCCAAGCAGATCAGCTAAAGGCAGCAAGAGAAATGAAACAGTCTTGGAGGTCAGAGGTTGAGGAAGATATTTTATGGAAGAAAGCAAATGCTGCCGATTACATTTAGAAAACTAATGACGGTTGTTTTATAAGTGTAATCTTTCAAACAAACGAAAATTCTGCAAAAGTGCTGTATTAAGGGAAATTGTAATAGCCTATTGACTGTGGTATAGTCAATGATCCATTCATTATTGTGTCTTGAAGGCTTTTGGAGTTTGTGAAATGATGTATTTGATTTTTTGAAAAGTCGATAGAAACACAAACAGGTGATCGTGAGAAGCCAAAACAATAAGATGAATTTGTATATGCTGGGCACAGCCACAATTTTCATTTGGAATGTTTTATAGAGTGAAATGGTGAAAATAACTAGTATTAATCTCCTTCAATGAGATAGAATGGAGGAAGGACAGTGATCATGATACTGCCCTCTTGCCATGCCATGCAAAGAGACAATCCCCATTTCTGTGGAGATTACACACTTGATTTGAAAATCTGGTTATAATCCTTCTGAGAACACTGAAGAAATGAATTGTTTCTAGATGCAGGGTAGTTACTGTTGATTCAAAAAGCCTAACTGGAACAGAATGGAGGAGCATGTCCATACCAAGGTTGCATTCTCTACTTTGTTTCATTTGGTCTGTCTCCAGATTAATTTACATGCTTGTGTCTCTCAGTTAGGACAGTGCCTGAACCTGTTTGCTGGTGCTGGATTTGTGAGCAGAAAATGACACCAAAGTGAAGACAGGGCCAAATTTAGTAGGACTTCTAGGAATGAGACTAATAACTGTATGCGTTAATCCCAGGAAGAGGATGGATGGATGTCCCAACTTTGTATGTATTGTGTACCTGATCCCTCCCTTTCATGGATTATCAGAAAATAAATGTAACTAATAACAAGATTGTACTTGGTCAAAAGAAATACATAAAAACTACCCACCACAAACCTTTAGTTATTCAAATGTTCCACAAATGATGCACTAGGAAAAGTTTAAGTGTTAAACTAGACTTCTGTCTAGTTTTGTTTCCTTACTTCTTTTTCTCAGTTCCCCAAACCATCATTTCACTTCCTTATAAAGAGGACAAAGATTATCCACATAAAATGGTTCCTATTCTATTTACATTGAAATAAATGTGTTAACTTTTCAATGGAGAACAGCAGGCCTGCGGCATTTAAAAAGAAATATGCAAACTGCTTGCTTCTTATTTCAGTAAAATGAAGTGCTTTGGAAATTGAAAGAAATCAGGATATAATAACAGTATTACTTTAATAATATTTTCTTTGCACTTGAAAAAAAATATTTCTTCTGACCTACACAGCTTTTTTCAAATCTACTCAGCTATATCCAGGTTTTGTCTTTTCAGCTAGAATGAAATGGATTTATTTATTTATTTATTTGGGCATCCATGCAGTTCAATAATATTTAATAACACCACATTTTCCCCTATAAAAGCCTCTTCCGATAATATTTGAAAAATATTCATGACTGGAGAGCCTATTTTCATTTTTTTTAAACTTTATTCAGGTATCCAAATTGCATTTTCTGCAATTGAAAATTGACTGTTTTTCTGAATTATGGGTAGAAAATCATGAAAAAACTGTGCTGAATCTATTTTGATCCCGTGGAAATTTATCTGCTACTGAATGGATATAAGTCACAATTACAGGGTCAGCTCTTCTGAAAGATGTGGTCTTCTAGATGACAGGTTACAAACACTTCCTCATCCAGGGATGATTTTGTGCTTTTCAAACTCAATTATCAACATATAAAAATGGAAATTGCCATCAGCTCCTAAAGAGACCACCTATGCCTTTTTTCTATCTTTCCCAGGGCTACCTGAAGATGTGTGTGCCTGGAAGGGGGAAAGGGGAGGCAGAAGAGCCTGCTGGCTATGGAGAGCACACTGTCAGCTCTTGAAGCATTAGATAATTGTCATGTTTTATGATTTTGTCTTTTACTTTTTGTTTGGTTTTTGTATTTTAAATTATGAGCCACCTTAAATATTTTGGTAGAAAGGCAGCATATAAATGCATCCTCTTCCTCTCCCCCCCCCCCCCGCATTGGATGATCAGATGCCTCCGACTTCAGGGCCTTCTCATCACTGAGGGTGCAATCAGTAAGATTGTGCCTAAATAGATTTCCCTTCAGACCAGATCTCCCTAAACTCCACCCGAACCAATTCCTCACCAAACAGGAACAGATGTTGTACATCAGGCTTCCTTTGCTTCCAGCTCTTCCTACGTCTTCTGATGTTTAGGAAGATTCAGGGAGCAATCATATTGATTGTGCCCTCAGTGATCACAAGCCCCTGAATTCGGAGGCTTCTGATCATCTAATGCAGGGCAGGAAGAGTGGCAAAGGTGATCTTCATTTCCTCATCTTCTTTCCCAGCATATTGTGCAGGATAACTTGGAGGGGGGGGGGAATCTCCAATATCCTGTGACCTCTCAGAAATGTTTAGCAGCCGTAGGCTTGCTCCCTCCAGTGTTTTAAGAACTTCTTGCTGACGTTCCCCCTGGAACCTAAAATGTATTGTGTATTGGTTTGCTCATACAATTATCATGTTTGGTAAATTTAATTTAAAAGTATAGCTTATCAGACAATAATTACAAATTTACTAATTGAGTTTACTTTAAAATGTTTTAATTTTAATGATAATTTTATGAGTAAACCAAGGCCAGATCCACACCAAGCAGGATATGACACTTTGAAAACATTTTGAAAAAACTGTATAAGGATTGTGCCCTAGGCCCCAACAGTTGTCACTACTGTTATAAAGCATTAGTGTAGATCCTGCCCAAGCTATGCATAATATATTTTATGTTCCTAAAGTAACTAAGTGGCTTTAGATCTGTAAAGAGTAGAATAGTAAGTATTGCATTTTTTTCTATTTTCCCAAAAGTTATTTGGGGGGGGGGGTATTTTAAAAAATCATCTGGGGATGTGTGTGTATTTTCCCCATAGCTTCGACATTTATAGAAACGTTACATCTCTATGTTGGGGAATGCTGGTGTATAATAGGGTGACCGGATAAAATCCAGGTCAGGGCTCATGTAACTTTAACAGTTGTAGAGAAAAGGGAATTTCAGCCAGTGTCATTTGTATGCAATTAGTTCCTGGTGAAATTCCCTCTTCATCACAACAGTTAAAGGTGCAGGCACTATACTAGAGTGACCATATACAAAAGAAGGCAGGGACCCTGCCACTTTAACAATTGGAATGAAGAGGGAATTTCACCAGGAACTAATTGCATACAAATGACACTGGCTGAAATTCCCTTTCCTCTACACCTGTTAAAGTTACATGAGCCCTGACCTGGATTTTATCTGGTCACCTTATTGTATAAGTGCTGGAGCTGTGAACTGTTTATAAAAATTTGAACCAAACAATTTCTCATCTATGCCTAGTTAAGAGTATTTTCACATCCACTCCATCAGTGTCTGGGGTTACATGATTGCCTTGTTTTGCAGCTCTCTTTTTGCAGAAATTAACTGTTGTTATTATTATTATTATTATTATTATTATTATTAAAACATTTGTATCCCACCTTATATCACAGGATCTCAGGGCAGTGTAGAGATAAAATCATACAAACAATATAAAACAAGCTAAAAGCAGTGTAGAATTTAATTTCCATTCTCCTCTTTTTTCTCTTGAGTCTAGAAGACTGTCCCAATATGTTGCTCAGGGCTGAAATGTGCAATGTGAGATGCAACCATCTCACCCTCTTATTTAGAAGTACCACACTAGTGCCAGAGACCTTTCAAAGGTAGAAAAATCTCACTGTATGATTTCTATGAAGAATATTATTCTCAACATGGATGCTGAATATAAAAACACTATAATTTCATTTTCAATGGGAATGTTCATTCTGCTAAGACTGCAGATAAATCACCAAGGGCTTTCTAATCCATGAATTCACATCATTTCTGAGATTTATGATCCATTAGAAAGACAGTTTCAATTTCTCTTGCCCTCACAATATTTTAATGTATAGCTAGCCGAAAATGCATTCACTCTGCATGCTTTTCACAGCAATAATATCATTTATTGATAAGCTGTTTTAAAGCTTTTTTTCTTGATACAGATGTAGTTGGTTTCTTTATAAAGATGTAGTTGGTTATGTCCTTTGTTTATACATAAGTGGTAAATATGCAGAGAAGAACATTATCCTGCAGAGAACAAAAAAGGTGCTAGCATTTCTATTGAATAACAAAATAGGAAAGAAATCCCTAGCAGAAAAATAGTTGTATACCCAATCAGAACTAGAATATGTAAAATATGCAAGATTGTATTCTCTGTGGCATGTGATGTGCAAACAGAAGTTGCAGTATGTTTGTAATATATACTGTCATGGATCCAGAGAAAATTATTTCTTTGGAGAAGGGGAAAAGCCCTTCATTAATGATTGAACACAAGCGCCAGTTTAACACCCAGCTGCTCCAGTTAAATGTTCTCAGCTGAGAGCTCCTCAACCCCTGCCACCAATTAGAGTAGACAGTACTGGGATACATAGGCCAATTGTTCTCCCTCAGTATAAGGCAGCTTCTGAAATCCTTTCTGATAGCCTTTTGCACCTGCTATACACTAAAGTCTTTCAGTCATCAAAGAATCAATGATACAAGCACAGTTGATACACGGTTCTGGTGGCACAGAAAATATCGCACAAGGCACTTGTGCACTGGGGCAGAGCTGACACAGAGGACAACAAACTCAGGTTTATGAAGTCACTCACCTGGGGGACTTCATAAACCTCTTTCATATATGTTTTTGTGCATTATGACTAAATTTCCCTCTTCTCAGATATCACACCCTGCCTCCGGAGCTCTAAATGGCTCTTTCTTCTTCAAGGGGTCCACCTTGAGGAGACCGCTAAGGAGGTCATACACTGGGAGTCAAGTTGACTCCCCCCAAATGTGATCTTTCCAATATAACTCTCTCATTCATCTTCAGGCCAGTCATATTACTTGAGCATCTGGACATAAGGGGTTATATCTGAACTTGTAGAGTACACCAGCCTTTCAAACACAATAGGGCTGGAACTGTGTTGAATAGCTTTTTTCTCCAGGCTGGTGATTTTTTAAAAAACTCTCTCTACCTTCCCCAGGAAAACCTTTCTTTTTCAAAAGGACAGTTTTGTAGACAGTAGTACAGTGGTAAATTTTGAATTGTGGGCACTCCTCATCACAACCTCCACAGCCATGTACCCCACAGAGAGTCCAACAATTCAGGCAGCTGTGTTGACCCATGTCAACAAACCAATTCCATCCATTTTCATCTCCACCAGGAGCAGATATTTTGTAAAGTTAATGGGTCTTAATTGTCCATTCAAGACCAAGCCACCCCAAATACCTTGTATTACAACAGGGATATCTCACAATATATTATTGCTTAGATGATCCATTTCCCCTCAGCTATTGTGAGGATTGCAGCTAAGCTCAGAGGGAACAGGGAAGTCGGGGTGTGTGTGTGTGTGTAACAGATGACATCCTGCTTATATAAAAGTGCCTGTGTGGTGTCCCTGCGAGTTCATATTCCACGATACCACTGTTTGTAGATGGAATTGTCTTTTGGGAGCCTTCACCAATCAGGGCCAGGGGTCAGGCTGAATGTCATTTGCAGATTTAGGCCCTGCTAATGGGGAGGGTAGCTTTGCAGTTGCCCTTCAGGTGTTGTGTTAAATACAGATGGCACATGGGAAATTTGGATGGGGAAACTTCCCTATCTTGGCTACAAAAGCTCATGGATTGCACAGTTCTCTTCATCTGTACTCTGTGCAATGGCTCAGTGTGAGTAGTTATTGAGGTCAACATACAATCCGTCAGGTTTCCTTCTTTGCTCAGCAACAGTAGTGAGCCACAGGTAGGGCTTAGTAAACAGAAGGATGAGGAATCAGGAGAAGAGTTCTTTAAATGGCTCAAAGGCTCTGAGGGAGAAGCAGGAAGTGGGACGGAAGCACAGGATAAAAGCCTGAATGCAGGATATACAGGGAGGAACGAAGGTCAAAGAAAGAGCAAAGAGGCTCAGGTGGTGTAGCTGGAAAAAGCAGCAGGCAAGGAACAAAGACCAGAAGATACAAAAAAGGGGAGCAGAAAAGAAAGTGACCAATGAGCTTGTTAGAAGGCCGAGGAGCTGAAGGAGAAGATTGGTGGCTAAGAACAATACAAAATACCTTCCAATACAGACAGCAGCTGACAGGAAATACAAGAACAATGGGCCAAGAAAAGACTTTCCCACTTCCACAGCAAACTCAGTACCACGTCATCCGAATCCCACAACTATTTACCTATGGCTTGCACCATAGATATTCTTGCTTATCTTGCAGATACTTCCCTGTGTTTCTGCATTGGTATTCACCCTGATCCTGCAGCTATTTACCATTATCACTCTGTGGGCATCCTCCCATGGTTCTGCAGTTACTCCCATGCTCTGTGGACATTCCTTTTGTTCCTGCAGATATATAGCCATATTGCCCTGCAAACATTCATCTGGTCCTGCAGCTAGTTACTAGTATTACTCTTGGAGCATTCCACCTTATCCTGCAGCAATTTAGTTCAATCCCTGAGAAGGGATTCTGTTCCTGCAACTACTAACTTGAATGATCCTGTGCTGTAATGAGGGTTAATAAAGTCTAGATTTGCAGCTATATATGTTATTCCTTTTGGTGGAAAACATGAGAAGTGGCATGTTCCCCTGATGGAGGGCGTAGCTCTTCTGACACTTGTGGACTACAGTGTGGAACCTTAAAAAAACAGGCTTTTTGCGGGAGGTGCACATGTCAGGTTTCCAGGACTTAGACAGAAACCCCCCCAATATAGATGCCTTTTTTAAAGCAATAATGAAACTAAAGAGACTGTTTTGGCTAGCTTTCCCATGGACAAAGCCCTAAGTGAATGTGTGGGTCCCATCAATGCCCAGACAAAGGACAGGAGACTTCAGCCTAGGCCTTTAATAGTTATGAAGTCCTTAGAATATGGATCATTTGCTGGCGCAGACAACTTCATTCTAGAAACTAAGTGAAAGATGATGAAATCATATGCAGGAAGAACACCTAATCAGGCAGCATCTGGAACTGATTGGATTCAGTGATGCTGATAAATCCAGGCTCATGCTCCACAGTAAATAAAGGTCCATGGCACGAATCCAAGGTGAAAGCATCCAAAAGCTGTGCTGGTTGCTCAAATGCCTTCTGCAGCCATAAAGTAGAGAATAGCACAACAGCACAAATCAAGTTCATTGTCAGAGCATAGACTATGGAGTGCTGACACCTCTGTAGCAACATCCAGTGAGAGGGAAGTGAGAGAAATTTCTCCCACTATGCAATGTGTCAATTGTAATCCCATTAAACCTGCTGGCTACTATAGTTTAGATTTGTAGCTTCTGCCTGCCTGCTGACTCTATGCTAGCTCTCCCATGAACAAAGCCCTAAGTGAATGTGTGGGTCTCATCTATACCCAGGCAAAGGACAGGAAACTTCAGCCCAGATCTTTCATAGTTATGAAGTCCCTTGAACATGCACTATTTGCGGGATCAGATAACTTCATTCTAGAGACTAAGTGAAAGATGATGAAATCATATGTCAGCTCTATGGTGACAGA
The DNA here is from genome assembly GCA_029215795.1 of Anniella stebbinsi. Classification (NCBI taxonomy): domain Eukaryota; kingdom Metazoa; phylum Chordata; class Lepidosauria; order Squamata; family Anniellidae; genus Anniella; species Anniella stebbinsi. Next base: position 189,958,818 of record JARDYH010000002.1, read on the forward strand.
GATACCACACTCACACCATCATCTCATCCCAATGGCCATGAAAGTCATCAAGACCAAGAAAAAGATCTTGGGGTTGTGGTGGACAGCTCAATAAAAATGGCAACCCAGTGTGCTTCTGCTTTAAAAAAGGTCAATTCCGTGTTAGGCATAATTAGAAAAGAAATTGAAAATAAAACTCCCAATATCATACTACCCACATACAAACCCATGATGCGATCACACTTGGAATACTGTGTATAGTTTTGGTCACCACAACTCAAAAGGGATATTGTAGAGTTGGAAAAGGCACAGAAAACAGTAACCAAAATAACCAAGGGGCTGGAACCAAGTCTCCTACAAGGAAAGGTTACAACAGCTGGAACTGTTAACTTAGAAAAAAGATGAGTAAGGGGTGTGTGATAGAAGTGAATGTAATTATGCAAGGTGTGGAGAAAGTGGATAATAGGACATTTCCCCCTCTCTTATAATACTAAAACCTGGTGTCATCCCATGAACCTGATTGGTAGGAGATTTCAGACAAATCAAAGGAAGTACTACTTCACACAATGCATAGCTACACCATGGAATTTGGTAAAACAAGATGTAGTGATGACCACCAATTTGAATGGCTTTAAAGGGAGATTTGACAAATTCCTAGACGAGAAGGCTATCAATGGCTATTACTTATGATGGCAATATATTATCTCCAGTGTCAAGGGCAGCATGCCTCTGTATTTCAGTTGCTGCAGAACATGAGTGGGATAGTGCTATTGAACTTATGTCATATTTGTGGCTTTGCACAGGCAGCTAGTTGGCCACTGTGTGAACAGAATGCTGAACTAGATGGAACCTGGGTCTGATTCAGTATGGCTCTTCTTAGGTCCTTAGCTCCAATTCCACTTTTGCATGACACTACGCTGCCACATCTGAATAACAGTGCCAAGAGCAATGGGTTGCTTCATGCTGCCTGCACAACATCACAGGTCATGGTGCTATACCACAATAGCTAATGCTATAGGACAGCAGATATAACTTAAAACTTTTTTTGCAAATGTAGCAAATTGGTAAGATCTGAACTGTTATAGCTGATTTAAGATCACTCTACACTATTCTTGCAAATTAGTTTTTCCCATAGTGATGAATGTGCATTGAATGATTCTTTTAAACATTGAACTATGTGAGAAAGAGAAGAGGGATAATAATACACATTTCTTAAGGAGCCCATAATTTAGTCAAAGAGAAACACCACCTTTACAAAAGTCCCAGGTTCAGCTCATAACATTTCTAACTAAAAAGATCTCAGAACAGGGTCTGACATCTTTGAGTTACTACCTGTCGGAGCTAGATAGGTTAATGGTTTGACTAGATACTAGGGATGTGCACTGGATCGGACCCGATCCACGATCCGAGTCCGGTCCAGTGGGAAATCGGATAAATTATCCGATTTCCGATCCCGCAGCTGGATCGGCCGATCCAATCCGAACCGGTCCGAAAAGGCTCCGAACCGGTTCGGCGGATCGGCGGATCGGCGGGCGCCCATGGCGCCCACCGCCGCTTCCATTGGCGGGCGCCAGCGGGCGCCCGCCGATGAAAGTGGACAGCGAGGGGGGGGGAGGGGGGCGCTTACCTTCTCGGCCCGTCCGTTCCCGTCTGGCACTAGCAGCTACTACCAGCGGGCTCCGCGGCCTGCTCTAGGGTGGCGCGCCGGGTGATGTCATCACCCAGCGCGCTACTCTAGAGCAGGCCGCGGAGCCTGCTGGGAGTAGTAGGCGCCGGCGCCGGACGGGAGCCGCCGGGCCGGGAAGGTAAGGAGGGGGTGCGTGGAGGGGAGGAGGGGGCGCGCGGAGGGGGGAGGGGGGCCCTTACCTTCCCGGCCCGGCGGCTCCCGTCCGGCGCCGGCGCCTACTACTCCCAGCAGGCTCCGCGGCCTGCTCCAGGGTGGCGCGCCGGGTGATGTCATCACCCGGCACGCTACTCGAGAGTAGGCCGCGGAGCCCGCTGGTAGTAGCCGCCGGCGCCGGACGGGAGCGGACGGGCCGAGAAGGTAAGCAGTGGTGGGGAATGGGGCTTACCCCCCCCGGAGCCGTCCGCTTCTATCCGCTGACGCCCGCGGGCGCCAGCGGATGGAAGCGGGCGGCCCCAGGGGGGGTAGGGAGCGTGGGGGAGGGGGCTTACCTGCCGGGGCCGTCCACAGCGGATGGCCCCGGGGGGGGAGGGAGTTAGGCCCCCCCTCACCCACCCGCCGCCATTTTTTCCTCATAGACTTGCATTGCAATGCAAGTCTATGGGGAAAAAAATGGCGGCCGATCCAAAAATTTACGATTTTTGGGTCGGGATCGGACTCGATCCGGTCCGGGGGGCCTCCGATTTTGTCCGAACCGGTCCGGGACAAAATTGGAGGTCCCGATCCGGGTCCCGATCCGATCCGGGGGGTCCGTGCACACCCCTACTAGATACAAGGCAGCCTCAAATGCTCAACCTTATTTTGGAGCATTTCAATCAGGAGTGTCAAAGCTCAGGCCCACCAGCCAAATCTTGTCCACCTCAGGCCCCAATCCTGCACTCTGTGTTTCTCCAGGTGGCCTCACACTTTTCTGTTGTCCATCGTTTTAGTGGTTTCCACGCTTTTGTGCAGTTTTTCCCATTCTAAAATGTTGAAATGCTTCTTCTAATGCTAAGTTACCAGCAGGAAGAGCTTTAAGCTGCAATATGCTAGGTTTTGGAGTATTTCCCCCCCCCCTTTTTATTGTGAATATTAACAAAACAGAACAAAAAATAAATCGTGAAAAAAAATACATATATAGGAATATCATAACATTTCCCATCAGGTATACCATTTGTTTAAAAAAGAGAGGAGAGTTATGCATAGGTTTCAAGAAAAGCAGACCACTTGCAAGTCGTGCCTATATAACTCCTGTTCAAATGTTGGTAACATTGTTAAGTCCTCAATCCATTGCATTATGAGAGGTGAGCATTTGTCCTTCCAATGTATTTTGATCCGGCCCCCTTTTGCCTTTGGCCATCCCCTAGAATGTGACCCATTAGAGGTTCTCTGAAATTGAATCTGGCCCTCGGGCTTAAGGAGGTTTGATACCCTGATTTAAATCGAGGACTAACATGCATACATACCACAAACCAACAAGTTTGGCATGTTTATTCCATTGATTCCATTGGCTTCAATGGGCCAGAATGCTGGCCTCTGATTTCAAACAGTGGCTATACTGTTTCTCTGCATTCCAAAATGTCTTCCCTTTGTCCTCTTTTAAAGGAAGGTACAGAGAGCATATCCAGAAAAATACCCCAATAAGCTTTACAGATAAAAATGAATTGTTAGATTTCCTTTATTTATTCAGTCTCTATAGAAGGATACTCATTTTTCACTATAGCCATTTCTGGCTGCTTAGCAGTCTTCAGTTCAGCCCTCTCACAATTCCAAGACAGAATTATATTGCCATTCAGGTACAGCATAGTCAGACAGGATATGACCATTTTTGTTTGTATTCCAGATTTATATATGTTTACATCCCTGTGTTATTTGATGTAGACTATAAAACAAGGCTTTATGTGCCTGTTCTTACAAGAAGAGCTGTAACGAGGCAATTTGGTACCAAGTCACCATGAACAGGGTAGGTTTCGACAGTGCTCTTATTCAGTCCCTTGGAAGAAGGCGTTGTACCAACTATGTTTATATCCTATGGAAGTTAGTTGCTGAAGTATTTGTATTAAATTGGTCCGCTGTAGATTAGAGACAAATTAGTTGATATTTACTCTCCTCCTCCCACACTCACTCATCTTTTTTTTCACTTTGGGTCTCTTGAGCAATTTGTTTTGTGAAGGAAAGGACCAAAATAGTGGAGGTTAGAATGAATAAAAGAGAAAAGGGCAAGAAAACCTATGGTGTCTTGGTTGCATAGTCTAGAGAAAGACAGCTTAAACAAATAGCAGGGGTTACTAGCCACTCCAGAGCCAATGTTATAATGACCCAAGAGGCAGAGGACATCACATCAGTCTTTCCATAGGAACTAACCCCTCACCCACTCCAACACAGTGCTTGTCAGCCCAAAACACTTTGCTTCCTGAGGCAAATGACAAAATGCCATCCTCCCCATTCCATGTAGAGAAGCTGACCAAATTGGCAGTTGAATTTTACTTCAACACTGGTAACAGGACAACATCCTCCAATGGACTTGAGGGCACCTGACTGGGTTAGGGGGTGCAAGGCAGGTGGTATAGTAAACACAGTCCTTGGTGAGGGGGTTGGATTTCACCCCCATCTCACCCCTGATTTTTGGCATGGGGTGTCTTTCGATTCCAGTGCAACCATATGGAACTAGCTCCAAAGGAACCCTATGGAGCCAGCTCCATGGAGTTGTGTTGGAACTCCAGGCACAGGGGAAAAATTATCCACTTCTCCGCGCCTGGAGGAATGTGTGCATTTTTTTTTTTAAAAAAAAATTAAAACATTTGTGCACATTTCCCAGACATGGGGAAGCGTGGAAAAAAAAATCCAGCCCCATTTTTGTGCACATTGTGGGTTGTTTGTCCGATTGCCTATGAGTGTACTAACCATGCAGTGTGGATTGTTAGCAAAACAATCCACAGTGCGTAGCTAGTCACCCATCATAGGCTAGCATGTCATGTGAAGCCACCGAGAGAGAGATTGGCCCATAACAGGAACTTCCTGACTCCACTCAGACACAGCTAAGTCCAGTGTCATCTAGTGATGAAACTATATATGACACTCCCTCATGGTTTGGCTCCTTTGACCTTGACCCATGTAGTCCAGTCTAAATGGAAAAAGGCTATTGACGGGATACTGCGTAACATGGGTCTCTCGCGAAATGCCATTCTGGTCTTAGGTCTGTTAAAAGTCAAAGAGGTTATATGCCAGCGTATTGGGGATATTGAGTTACAAGACCATATAAGAGCAGCAACCCCATATCCTGAATTTAGAGATAGAGGGCAGGCTTTTCTACCTGCAACCTATTTAACTCTTGTAACTATTCCAAAATACAGGAAAGCGTTTATGCTGACTAAGTTTAATGTGCTTCCCTCTGTATTTTTGGAGGGTAAAATACAAATAACACTCCATACTCTGATCGCCTATGCCCCTGCAAAGCTGGTATGATAGAAACTGTGGGCCATGTATTGCTGTACTGCTCTTTTTAATATCTTCATAACTCCTATTTTACAAGGAATACCTGGGAGATCTGATGTGTTCTATATAGACTATCTTTTGGCTGACCAGAATTCTCAGATAACATTTAAGGTGGCTAGATTTTGTGCTGCTGCAATTGTTTGTTGGCGTGGAATGATAACACCTGATTGTGATAATGTTTTAATCTCTTAAAATGTGTGGGACATGTATGATGTTCACTCAATTAATCAATTTCTATATGCTATTATACTTAAAGTCCTATTATATTCTGCTGGTTTTGGGAATATTATATGTGCCTCAAGTGTTGTTTTCTATCTGCTGGTCTTGTGACCGTAATAAATTCATTTGTTTTGATATATGACACTATCTACACAAATACTTTGCTGTTTGTTTGCAGACCCAAACTTTCTTCTCAAACGGTACCAGATGTAGCTGAACAAAGATGCCAAGTTGGCTGCCTCTATTGGTTATTTCAACATCTCTTAGTAGTTTTATCATTGCTAACTTTTTATCCTAAAATAGAAATAGGCTTAGTAGCCTATTTATTTTATCAGCAGAAAAATAATACACAATACACTTTGTGCATATGCAAACTGACCACTTTCATCTTCTGTTTTCAAATTGAATGGTGGGGCTTGGAAAATAAACTCAGAAAAATCCGAGTTCATCCACTAGCAGCTGCAGTGGTAACAACACAAACCTTGAGGGGGGGAATCAATTTCAAGAGTTCATTTATATGCAGTTACATGGAAGCCCCCCCCCCCCCGCCCAAATTAGGCCCTCTCACTTTTCTACATCCCTTCCCACCAAGACTACTGCAATTGGGCCCCGTGCAAGACTTTTTTCTTTTTAACTCCACGACATCAACCTATAGAAATTAATCCAACCATTGGTGTTGGATCTCACAATCAGGCAGATTTCCAACCATCCGTGTCTCTGTCTTGAGATCTTTGCTTGTTTTCTCTGTAAATATTGGACCTGTGGGAACTTCACATAGTACACATGTTCTCTATTTCTGATACATATCAGTCTGGGATTGGCTAGAATAGGGTGATACATGTAGAGGGCTGAGAGTCTGAGCCAAGAAATGCCCGTCTTTTGGTACTGATGGCTGTGTGCTAGCACTTTTGCACACTAGACCAGTTCTATAAGTTTGATCCTTTATTTCCTGCTTTGACTGCAGAGGACTCTGAATACAAGGCTAACACAGAAGAAATGCAATGAAGCCAGCAAACATTCAATCATATAGGTTTCTATCCAATGGGGTTCAGGCTTAAGACAGGAGTGGTCCAAATAACAGGCAGAGGTCAAAACACAGGCAATCAGTCATATGCATTACACAGTCCAGAGGCAGTTCAATAGGGAATCCAAAGTTCAGTACCACTTATCACAGGGCAAGGTCCAGGAGGCAAGGTCCAGGAGCAGGAAGAACAATGTTGTTCCAACACTGGATAGGTGTCCCAACACTCCAAAGCCTGCTGAGCCCTAGCCGGAGCTCCCTGTTCAGAGTTCTACTCATGGGGAGTCACTTTCTCCTGAGGAGCCCTTGTCTGCAAGCAAGCACTCCTTTTCATGGGGGCCTTACTGGACTGTCACTTGAGGTGATGATGCTCCTAGGGGAATCCTGATCTGGGAAGCTTTGAGTCTCTGATGTCCTCAGCTCCTCCTCTGAGGAGGACTCCACCAGTGTAGTCATGACACTTTATGTCTAGGGTTTCCCAGCATGCTACCTGTGGACACCAATATGCCCACTACCAGGCTCTCTGCCTCTCCTGCTTTTTGTTTTATTTCTTAAGGTGTTTGTTTGTTTGTTTTTTACTGCGATGCTGACATGCTGTAAAGCAAAGCGCTGCCCTCCAACACCATCTTTATATGGGTTCAAAAGAGTGGTTTTGTGTTTTTGAGCTTAGACTTCACCTCTGCCTTATACTTAGTTCCTTGTGCAAGTTACTTGCCCGCAGCCATGCCCACTATGGCTGTATGTTTGGTGTCCCAACCATTTTATGACTGGGCAAGCCCCCTCCCATGGCAGCCATTTTTTGAGAGTGTCCTCGACACTCTCAAAATTCCAACTATGCTCACTGACCCAAAAAGGTTGGAGACCCCAACTTTATGGTGTCTCCATCAACTACATTGGTTTCTATTCCATCCTTAGAGTTTCATTTTGATTGAAACTCATTTGTTACTTTATAGCAAAAACCTATGCATACCAACTCAGAAGTAAGCCCCATTGACTTCGACTGGATTAACCCCCAGGAAAATGTGTGAAGGATTGCAGCCTTTATAGAATTTCTCTGGTTTACCCAACTGTTATATCATCTAACCAAAAAAAACTCCTCAAAACAAAGCACACCCACACAAAAATACCCCCCAGATGATACACAGAATGCTTAAATTTGAATCATGATATATAATTTTTAATTAGATTGGATTCAGCAGGGGAGATCAAGATACAGGGTTTGATACGGCAGATGCACAAACAATAAGAATCAAATGGAGGTTAACCAGGGTACTCATTGAAATTCTTGTTTGCTCTGGTTTTGCTCTCTTTCACTGTTTTGCATTTCAATATCTGAACTGTAGTCTTCCAGAAACAACACAAATACAATTAAAAATTGTTTAAAAAACCTAATGCAGGACTCTGGCAATCATTTCATGTCAAGTATTCCTTAGAACCGAATATCGCCACAGTCAATGTGTCTTTAATTTGTGCATAATTATGAAAGCGGACCTCTATTTGTATAAGTAGAAGCCAGGCTTATTATAATTGTCAATGTGTCCTTTTGAAAGATAAAAGTAAATGTCAGCAAGCAGAAGTGACTTCACCTCTGAAACTCAGCAGTATCTAAAGATTGCTGTACAAAAATATGAACTTTCCATCCAGCTTATGCGTACTGACTGGAGCTAACCCCTAAGAGAAGGCAAGGAGTTCCTGGGGCAGTCCAGAGCCCTGTCTATACGAGGTCGCATTGGCGCCTCGTGATCCAACATCCCGTACTTACGCTCCTCCTGAGTAATCCCCAAGAAAAGGGATTCCTCCTCCCTGTTGTTTCCCCCTCCTCCTCCCACTGCCAAAGAGAACGCAGTCATGGAGGGGGAAGTCCATGCCTTGCTTCATTTTAATTTTTTTTTTTCATTTTTCTTTTAATGCGAAGCTCCACAGAGGCAGCCCAACAGCCATTCAGCTTGCCGAGCCATCCCTTTCCCCTATCCTGGTGCACCAGTGCCTTGCTACAGTTCTTTATTTTTAAAAAAACATTTTTCTTTGACTATGATGCTCCGCTGGTCCATGGAGGCGCGGAGGTGGTCCAGCAGCTTTCAGCTCACTGGCCGCCCCCTCCCTGTACCGCCTCCATGCCTCGCTGGACCTGCAAAGTCACACGGTAAAAGAAAAAGATCTTTAAAAAGAAACTGGAGTTAGGCCCACGCCTAGCTCGTGTTTCTTTTTGTTTTGTTTTTCGTTTCTCTGTTCTTTTTACTGCATAATTTCGCAGGTCCAGCAAGGCGCGGAGGTGGTCCAGTAGCTTTCAGCTCGCTGGCCTGCCCCCTCCCCAGCTGAGAGCAACCAATCAGGGGTCACCATTGGCTGGGACACGCCTCCGCTGCAAATCTGGAGGAAGGCAACAGATGGCAAATGCACATCAGCGTCTTGCTCACAGCAAAAAGTTGCGCTAAGTCAGCAACTTTTTTAATTCAGAGCTTAGGGGGAATGCCTCAGGATGGCCTAGGGTGACCAGATAAAATCCAGGTCAGGGCTCCTGTAACTTTAACAGTTGTAGAGCAAAGGTAATTTCAGCCAATGTCATTTGTATGCAATTAGTTCCTGGCGAAATTCCCTCTTCATCACAACTGTTAAAGTTGCGGGGGCCTGCCTTTTGTATAGTGCCTGCAACTTTAACTGTTGTGATGAAGAGGGAATTTCACCAGGAACTAATTGCATACAAATGACACTGGCTGAAATTCCTTTTTCTCTACAACTGTTAAAGTTACAGGAGCCCTGACCTGGACTTTATCTGGTCAGCCTAGTAACTCCTGCACTTGTGTGGAAGCTGTAACTGGTGCAGAATGTGGTGGCCAGGACGCTGGTGAGGCACTTGGACATGCACGTATTACACTGGTGTTGAAGCAACTGTACTGGCTACATATTAGCTGCTGAGCCAAGTTCAAGGTCTTGCTGTGGGCATATAAAGTAGGGTGACCAGATAAAATCCAGGTCAGGGCTCATATAACTTTAACAGTTGTAGAGAAAAGGGAATTTCAGCCAGTGTCATTTGTATGCAATTAGTTCCTGTGAAATTCCCTCTTCATCACAACAGTTAAAGTTGCATGCACTATACTAGAGTGACCATATACAAAAGAAGGCAGGGCCCCTGCAACTTTAACAGTTGTGATGAAGAGGGAATTTCACCAGGAACTAATTGCATACAAATGACACTGACTGAAATTCCCTTTTCTCTACAACTGTTAAAGTTACATGAGCCCTTACCTGGATTTTATCTGGTCAGCCTAATATAAAGCTCAGAAGAGCTTGAGATCAGCTTGGTGACTTCCCCCAATAGAGACCTGTGGATCCTTAAGGTTATCAAAGGAGGCTTTATTAGTTGTGTTGCGGCCTGCAAATTGCCATCTTGCACCAACCTGGAAGTGGGCTTTCTCTATGGTGGCACCCATCTTATGGAATGCCCCCCGGTATTCAAGTGGCACCTACTAAAGCATATTTTAGGTACAATTAAAGACCCATCTCTTCATACAGGCCTTCCCTGATTGGTTGTGCTGCCTAGATTGTTAATTATTGTGTTTTTAATATTTGCTTTTTAAAAAAAATTATAAATGTAATTTTTTTATTTTGCTTTTTATTTATATGCCACTTTTCCACAAAATTATGCCCAAAGCAGCACACAACATAACAAACAAACAACAGTGAATATAATTTACAAGATATCAAAGAGCAATAAATATAACAATATTTTAAAAAATACAATAGAAACAATTACAAATGACCATAATCTTGGCTTCAGGCAGCAGGTTTATTCAGGCTCCAAGGTGATAGGTGAGGCGAGGCAGGTGGAAATGCTCAATCTTTGATGTTAGATCCCTCTCCAGCAAACACCCATAGAATCAGACCACTAAAGATTAGACCTCAAAAACCCATAGCAAAAAAAAAAAAAGCTTACATTACTCTAATACAGCAAAAGCGTGGGGATCATCTTCCAGATGAGGCCTTCCTGAAAAAAGATGGCACATGAAGAGGCTGTGTCTAGCAACTGCTGGACCACTCTACACTGTCAGACCAGATTAGGGATGGAACCAGAAAGTATTTGGTTATCTGTGTAGTGTTTTAAGGGGCTAGAGGGGCTACCATGGGAAGGAAGGGGTGGGGAAGTCAATTTCTGGCTTAAGTCTGGATCCAACCCACAATTATTTTGGTAGGGTGACCAGATAAAATCCAGGTCAGGGGTCATGTAACTTTAACAGTTGTAGAGAAAAGGGAATTTCAGCCAGTGACATTTGTATGCAATTAGTTCCTGGTGAAATTCCCTCTTCATCACAACAGTTAAAGTTGCAGGGGCCCTGCCTTCTTTTGTATATGGTCACTCTAGTATAATGCCTGCACCTTTAACTGTTGTAATGAAGAGGGAATTTCACCAGGAACTAATTGCATACAAATGACACCAGCTGAAATTCCCTTTTCTCTACAACTGTTAAAGTTACATGAGCCCTGACCTGGATTTTCTCTGGTCACCCTAATTTTGGACACTGGAACCATACTCTCAAATGTCCAGGGGCACTGCTGCTTTAAAGCGCTTTAAAATGGTTTATAACAGTAGTGACAACTGTTTTTGGAGTGTGTCCTGGGCGCCAACAGTTGTCAGTACTGTTAAAACTGCTTTAAAGTGCTTTAAAGCAGCAGTGTAGATCCTGCCCACATCAGTCACAAAATGGAAGCCACCTAGAGAAATGTGTTCTTCCATGAGTGGTTACCCAATTATGTTTGTGAACATTTCTTCCAAAATCGCTATGGATTCAGTGGTATACTTCTTTCAACAGAGGATATTCAGGAATTTTGATATCCTAATAAAAACTGATATAAGAGTAAAGTTTAGAAATTGGCTTGTGATATTGCTATCCAGGTAATTATGGTAATCTGTTTCCATTATTCCTTCTAGGTATGTTATTGAATAGTGCAATATTGATGGAACACTAATGGTAACACATTTCAGAGAGTGTCAAGGAACCTCTCCCTGATTAATGCAGAAGGTATTTCTTCCCTTCAGTGTTAATGTTAAATGATCATCCCTTATGGTTTTAGAGAGACTTGCTTTCTTACCTATCAACAGAAGAAAGAAAAAGGAAGCAAATATCACACTCCTGTAGTCTCATTTAATAGTTTCTTGTATGGCACCACTCTGACCCAAGGCATTCTTAGACTTGATGGGCTTCAATTGGCTCAACACAAGCTGACCCTAGGTTAATGTCAGTCAGTTCAATACCAGGGGATACAAGCACTGCCTTTTTCAGCATCTGGTCTACATATGTGAGTACCACCACTGTACTTCACTTACAGAGAATAAATTTGCTTCAACCCAACCCTACATTTGGCTGATCAAGAATCAGATTTAACATTTATTTCTTTATTTATTTAGCACCATCATTATATAGCACTATGCGAAAGTTCTGCTGTTATATGTGTAGGAGAAATCGGTCTGTCCATGTATATGGGCTTACAGAAAATCACTATCATCATTTACGGTGCTTGCAAATCTTCAGGTTTTCAGAGCAATTCACATATGTTATCTCAGTCATCCTTACAATAACACTGAAAGGTAGATCAGTGTTGTTATGCTCATATTGCAGGAGGGAGGCCTCAAGCGGAGAAGTTGCAGCTTGCCTAAGGACACTCAGGTGAGTTGTCATGGCAGAGACAAATATTGCAGTGGGGACTTACTGCTTCATACTTGAACCACTGCATTCTGAGTTTGTGAAGTGAGTTAGCTTGTGCATTACAAGAAATGAATATTCTACAATAAATCTATAGCTAAATATTAGGGATGTGCACTGGATCGGACCCGATCCACGATCCGAGTCCGGTCCAGTGGGAAATCGGATAAATTATCCGATTTCCGATCCCGCAGCTGGATCGGCCGATCCAATCCGAACCGGTCCGAAAAAGCTCCGAACCGGTTCGGCGGATCGGCGGATCGGCGGGCGCCCACTGGCGCCCACCGCCGCTTCCATTGGCGGGCGCCAGCGGGCGCCCGCCGATGAAAGTGGACAGCGGGGGGGGGAGGAGGGGGGCACTTACCTTCTCGGCCCGGTGGCTCCCGTCCGGCGCCGGCGCCTACTACTACTAGCAGGCTCCGCGGCCTGCTCTAGGGTGGCGCGCCGGGTGATGTCATCACCCGGCGCGCTACTCTAGAGCAGGCCGCGGAGCCTGCTGGTAGTAGTAGGCGCCGGCGCCGGACGGGAGCCACCGGGCCGGGAAGGTAAGGAGGGGGTGCGTGGAGGGGAGGAGGGGGCGCGCGGAGGGGGGAGGGGGGAGGGGGGCCCTTACCTTTCCGGCCCGGCGGCTCCCGTCCGGCGCCGGCGCCTACTATTCCCAGCAGGCTCCGCGGCCTGCTCTAGGGTGGCGCGCCGGGTGATGTCATCACCCGGCGCGCTACTCTAGAGCAGGCCGCGGAGCCTGCTGGTAGTAGTAGGCGCCGGCGCCGGACGGGAGCCGCCGGGCCGGAAAGGTAAGGAGGGGGTGCGTGGAGGGGAGGAGGGGGCGCGCGGAGGGGGGAGGGGGGCCCTTACCTTTCCGGCCCGGCGGCTCCCGTCCGGCGCCGGCGCCTACTATTCCCAGCAGGCTCCGCGGCCTGCTCTAGGATGGCGCGCCGGGTGATGTCATCACCCGGCGCGCTACTCTAGAGCAGGCCGCGGAGCCTGCTGGAAGTAGTAGGCGCCGGCGCCGGACGGGAGCCGCCGGGCCGGAAAGGTAAGGAGGGGGTGCGTGGAGGGGAGGAGGGGGCGCGCGGAGGGGGGAGGGGGGCCCTTACCTTTCCGGCCCGGCGGCTCCCGTCCGGCGCCGGCGCCTACTATTCCCAGCAGGCTCCGCGGCCTGCTCTAGGATGGCGCGCCGGGTGATGTCATCACCCGGCGCACTACTCTAGAGCAGGCCGCGGAGCCTGCTGGAAGTAGTAGGCGCCGGCGCCGGACGGGAGCCGCCGGGCCGGAAAGGTAAGGAGGGGGTGCGTGGAGGGGAGGAGGGGGCGCGCGGAGGGGGGAGGGGGGCCCTTACCTTTCCGGCCCGGCGGCTCCCGTCCGGCGCCGGCGCCTACTATTCCCAGCAGGCTCCGCGGCCTGCTCTAGGATGGCGCGCCGGGTGATGTCATCACCCGGCGCACTACTCTAGAGCAGGCCGCGGAGCCTGCTGGAAGTAGTAGGCGCCGGCGCCGGACGGGAGCCGCCGGGCCGGAAAGGTAAGGAGGGGGTGCGTGGAGGGGAGGAGGGGGCGCGCGGAGGGGGGAGGGGGGAGGGGGGCCCTTACCTGCCCGGCCCGGCGGCTCCCGTCCGGCGCCGGCGCCTACTACTACCAGCAGGCTCCGCGGCCTGCTCCAGGGTGGCGCGCCGGGTGATGTCATCACCCGGCGCGCTACTCGAGAGTAGGCCGCGGAGCCCGCTGGTAGTAGCCGCCGGCGCCGGACGTGCCGAGAAGGTAAGTGGCGGGGAAGGGGGCTTACCCCCCCCCCGGAGCCGTCCGCTTCTATCCGCTGGCGCCCGCGGGCGCCAGCGGATGGAAGCAGGCGGCCCCAGGGGGGGTAGGGAGCGCGGGGGAGGGGGTTTACCTGCCGGGGCCGTCCACAGCGGACGGCCCCGGGGGGGGGGAGGGAGTTAGGCCCCCCCTTACCCACCCGCCGCCATTTTTTCCTCATAGACTTGCATTGCAATGCAAGTCTATGGGGAAAAAAATGGCGGCCGATCCAAAAATTTCCGATTTTTGGATCGGGATCGGACTCGATCCGGTCCGGGGGGCCTCCGATTTTGTCCGAACCGGTCCGGGACAAAATTGGAGGTCCCGATCCGGGTCCCGATCCGATCCGGGGGGTCCGTGCACACCCCTACTAAATATTGCCTATCTAATCAGAGAATGGCACATGCACTATTATAAGATCTAGTAGATGAGAAGCCAAGGTTTTGATGAATGGTTCAAATATCGATTCATTGTATATTCAGCTGTGAGATCAATGTGGAAGGTTCTGTCAAAGTCTTCGCCATTTCAGAAGTGTGGTGAGGAAACAGAGAAAACAGAAGTAGTGTTCCTGCTGTCTTTACAGTATTAATGGCTGAGTCTTTCACAAAATTTCTACTGATTTACAGGAGACTTTCCCATAGTTTAGTACTTTGCCTTAACTAATTTGGAATATACCTTTTGTGTGTGTTCCACCCATAATTAGCAATATAGATTGGAATCCCATTTCTGTGTTGTGAGTTTTCCATGACATTTTTTAAACATAATATCCCATAGAGAGTCACTTGATAAAAGCTAATTACAACGTTGACATTGTCCAGCATGATTGGTATTGTGTCAGTTCATTATGCTACTAATAACTTTTCTGAAACAATGCATTTTTATGTTAGGGGAAAATGTCTATTCCATACGTAAGCATGCACTGAAAGCCTTGAACAATCCATCCTTCTGCTATGGTTTACCCGTCTGAAATGTGAATGCGAGAAAGCAGTTTAGTGAATTCTTGAAGTCAACACCATGCATATGCGAGCTGAGAAATACCCAGAATTGCAACTGAGAATGCAGCACATTGCTCCCCCCAGATTATGTGATCATTCACAGTGGAAGTAGTCATAAAATCTCTTCCTCCACTTTATCCTCTTTGCCTTTATTTGATTTGATTTGATTTTGAGTATGACACAAGGCTTTATGCGCCTGTTCCTCTAAGAACAGCTGTAACACAAGTCACGATGAGCAGGACACATTTTGACAGTGCTCTCAGTCTCTCGGAAGAAGGCATTGCACCAACTATGTTTATGTCCTATTTATTTATTTATATTTATTACATTTGTATACTGCCCCATAGCCGAAGCTCTCTAGGTGGTTTACATAAGATTAAACAATTAAAAACAATATACAAAAATTTAAACAGAAAAAACATATAATATACACACAATATACACATACATTTAAAACCACTATAATGGCTTTAAAAAGCTGTAAGCCTAAAAACAAAACAAACCCAGGCTCATCAGGTATTGCTAAATGCCTGAGAGAAGAGGAAAGTCTTGATCTGGCGCCGAAAAGATAACAATGTTGGCGCCAGGCGGGCCGCGTCGGGGAGATCATTCCACAATTGGGGGGCCACCACAGAGAAGGACCTCTCCCTTGTTGCCGACCTCCGAGCTTCCCTCGGAGTAGGCACTCGAAGGAGGACCTTAGATGTTGAATGTTGTGTTCGAGTAGGTTCATGTCGGGAAAGGTGTTCCATCAGGTATTGTGGTCCCAAACCGTGTAAGGCTTTATAGGTTAAAACCAGCACCTTGAATTGGGCTTGGAAACATACAGGCAGCCAATGCAAGCGGGCCAGAGTAGGTCTTATGTGCTCGAACCTTCTGGTCCCAGTTATGAATCTGGCCACTGCATTTTGCACAAGCTGCAGCTTCCAAACCATCTTCAAAGGCAGCCCCATGTAGAGTGCATTGCAGTAATCTAACTTGGAGGTTACCAGAGCATGGACAACTGAAGCCAGGTTATCCCTGTCCAGATAGAGGCATAGCTGGGCCAACAACTAAAGTTGGTAGAAGGCACTCCGTGCCCCTGAGGCCACCTGAGCCTCAAGTGACAGAGATGGTTCTAGGAGAACCCCCAAGCTATGAACCTGCTCCTTCAAGGGGAGTGCAACCCCATCCAGAACAGGTTGAAAACCCTCCATCCGGTCAGCAGAACCACCCACTAACAGTGTCTCAGTCTTGTCTGGATTGAGTTTCAGTTTACTAGCCCACATCCAGTCCATTATGGCAGCCAGGCACCAGTTCAGAATATCCACAGTCTCACCTGATGAAGATGAAAAGGAGAAATAGAGCTGCATGTCATCAGCGTACCGATGACAATGCACTCCAAAACTCTGGATGACTGCACTCAACAGTTTCATGTAGATGTTGAACAGCATGGGGGAGAAGACTGATCCCTGCAGACCCCCATACTGGAGAATCCATGGGGCCGAGCAATGTTCCCCACGCACCACCTTCTGGAGCCAAACTGCCAAGTAGGAGCAGAACCACTGCAATGCAGTGCCTCCCACTCCCAACTCAGCCAGTCATCCCAGAAGGATACCATGGTCGATGGTATCGAAAGCCGCTGAGAGATCAAGGAGAATCAATAGAGTCACACTCCCCCTGTCTTTCTCCCGACATAGGTCATCATACAGGGCGACCAAGGCTGTTTCTGTATCAAAGCCAGGCCTGAAACCCGACTGAAATGGATCCACATAATCGATCTCATCCAAGAGTGCCTGGAGCTGGCTCGCAACCACCCGCTCCAGGACCTTGCCCAGGAGTGGAACCTTTGCTACTGGCCTGTAGTTATTAAGATTTTCAGGGTCCAAAGAAGATTTCTTCAGGAGCGGTCTCACTGCCGCCTCTTTCAGGAGACCTGGGACCACTCCCTTGCAAAGAGGCATTAATCATTTCCCTGGCCCAGCCAGTTGTTCCATCCCTGCTAGCTTTTATTAGCCAAGAGGGGCAAGGATCCAATACCGAGGTGGTTGCATGAACCTGTCCAAGCACTTTGTCAATGTCCTTGAGCTGTACCAACTGAAACTCATCCAAGAAAACAGGACACGCCTGTGCTCTGGATACTTTATTTGATTCACCTGCTATAACGCTGGAGTCTAAGTCCTGCCGGATGCCAAAGATTCTGTTCTGGAAGTGCCTAGCAAATATATTACAGTGGGCCTCAGATGGTTTTACCATGTCCTTGGGGCTGGCATGTAAAAGCCCTCAGACAACTCTGAAAAGTTCCACTGGGCGGCAGGTTGATGATTGAATAGTGGCAGCAAAGTATTGTTTTTTGCTGCCCTCACTGCCCCTGAATACAGCTTACCATAGGCACTTACCAGTGTTTGATTGCATCCATCAGGAGTTTGTCTTCATCTGCTCTCAAGCCGTCTCCTGTTTTGTTTCATCACTCTCAGCTCTGGGGTATACCTGGGAAACTCCCCAGAGCCCTCTGGAAACCATCCGGATCCATTAGCCTCCAGGGGCGGACCATCTTAATGGGTCCCCCACCCTTGCAGAGGGGAAAAGCTGCTGTAAGTCTAAACTTCAGCAGGTGGTGATCTGACTATGGAAGTTAATTGCTGTACTTGTGTTAAGTTGGTCCTCGGTTGGTTAGAGGTGAATCGATTGATATTTACTCTCTTCCTCCCATCCTCACACAACTTCACTTTGGGGCTGTTGAGCCCTTAGTTTTGCATAGGAAAGGACCAAAAAGCTTATGGGCACTTGAGTTTCCCGGGATATTATCTACATTCCTGCTATTCTTCATTGCTTACCGCATGCTCAGTTTATGCTTTCTTTCTATGAGCAAAACAGAACCTATTCAATTTTACTGGCAAGCAAACTACCTACCCCCCCAACCCCCATATAATCAGACTCACATATTTGAAATACATTGGAGTGCTAACGTTTCAATGTCATTTTCAAGTGGAAGCTAATGAAAATGTCTTCTCTCTCACTCTCTTTTTTTTAAAAAAAAGTTCAGCAGTTTTTTCCCCTAGGACTTTTAAATGTCTGCAGATAAAGAGATATGCCATTCTTTAATTAGCACTGGTTCAGCACAACCTGGGAAGAGATGAATTTATCTAGTTAAGTATTAAACATCTATTTTGGTCCCTGTTGGTAAAACTTATGTGCTGTTGCAAATAATTTAAGCACTTTACTGTGGAACCTGCTGGGGGCCCACACCCCAGTAGAGTCCCATAGACCTGCTCCTCCTCCTCCTCCTCACCATTGCAGCCTGCTTAAACACCCTCCTCTTACTCTAGTTTAGACATCAGCGGTGGTGTGAAGGAGGAGCAGAAGATGCTGTTGCCTGTTTGCTCAATGACTCTCTTCCTGGCAAGTAAGCAGGTCATGGGTGCAATTCTATGCATGTTTAGGCAAAACAAATTCCTGGAGCATGCTGTGTGGGGCACACTGGGTGTGTAGGGCTTGTTTTCTAACTAATCATGCATAGGACTTCACTCTATAACAAGGAGGAGGAGGAGGAGGAGGAGGAGGAGGAGGAGGAGGAGGAGGAGGAGGAGAAGCTGACAACAGAGCTGGTAAGAAGGTGGACTCATTGAGGGAGGGGGCAGTGATGGTGTTATCTCCAAGAGCCCTCCAAAAGCTGAAGCCAGCATGAGGCAGAACATTTACTAGATTAAATGTTTTGAAACATATTAGAAATCCATCCTGGCCTGGGTTAGTCCAGCCTGGGTTATCTTGAAGCTGTTTTTTTGTTCAGTTCTAGTTGCATTGGACTGAAATCTACTTTGCTTCAGGAATTATCAATACCAGTCTGAAGCAGCCCAATTCAGCATAGGATTCGGCCAAATCCAATACACATCCCTAGTATTTGTTTTAACCTAATTTGGGTTCAGGCAGGCCATAAAAATCTTCATAAAGCTTCCATCTGTTTACAACTTTTGATAGACAGAAAATCACATTGTGGAAGGTTATAATACTAAAAGAAAAATATATGGTAGCTCGCTGCAGTGCATCCCCAGAAAAGAAAAAAAGCAAATCAACAATAAAAGAGATTCTCTTCAAAATGCTAGAAATCATCTGTTAATTTAATATATACAGGATAAAAACAACTGGGAATATTCCCATAGGTAAAGGCAGGCTAAAGACACCATGGAGCTGATCAGTGCTGGAAGATTGCATCTCTGGACTTTTTTGGTCCCAGAGTGCTGATCCTTAATAATGGAAACCTAAATACACTTTTCTTTAAAAGGGAATCACTTCTCTCTGTGGAGAGTATGAAAAGTGAGATGGATGATCCCTGACCCTGGGAGACATTTAAGTTTCTATTTGACATACAAAACCAATTTGCCTACCACCTCTTAAGGAAGGTTATCCACCCAATACACAGAGCCTATCTACACACGCAGGATAAAACACTTTGAAAATCTTTTGAAAACTGTATATGGAGTGTGTCCTGGGCCCCAACAGTTCTCAAAACAGTAATAAACCATTTTAAACTGTTTTACACCGTTTTAAAGCTGTAGTGTAGATAGGCTCTATGTGTGATGCAATTGACTAGGCTGAGTAATGATGGTAATTTATGGATCATTCAACAACAGAGAAAACATTATACAACATGCATTAACAGATATGATACATCATCATGTTAATGCTTTTGAATCTGATAAAAGTTGCTTGGGGACATCTTGCGCAGAAAAAAGACAGCAACAGAACAGGAGCTAATTTCCTATTATAGCCATAGTATTGAAAATGGGAAATGCTGGGAAATTGTAGCTGTCTAGGTAAGAAAAACATCTATAAAATATTTTCAGTGGAGAGTCTATACTTTTAATTCCTAGCTATAGATACGGTGACTTCTGTTCCTTTGAATCATACCAAAAATCCATTACATGGCTATGAAATATTGGTCTAGTGTGTCATGCACCTAGACTGTGCATCCAGACTTTTAAGCTATTTTATTTTTAAGGAAGCAAGTTTCTAGTCCCTCTTATTCTTGTAGTTGCACTAGGAAGCAATTTGTGTAGAAGGATTTAATGTTCAGAAGGTGATGCTTTTGTACTCTGCTTGATTTCTTCTAGATGGTTCTAGAGTTTGCATGACCCCCAGTGCTGTGCCTCCAATAGTCAAACCTATCCTACCTCACTTACACATACTTCTTCTCTGGTGCTACTCCTTGCCAAAAGAATTAATATTTTGGATTTTGAATAAGAAATATCCTAATTGTAAATACTCTGGAAAATAAGCAATTTTTGAACATGTTGTATTAATTTGCCTCATTTAACTTGCCTGCAGAATAGATGTTAAAAAAATATCCCCCAACAGATTTGTCTCTAAAATACACAAGTATTAAGCCTCCTTTCTTTAAAGAGACTAGCAGAAGAAGAATCCCAAAAAAATAAAAATAAAAAATAAGCTCATTTTATAGAAGGAACTCCTTGTCTCTGACCAATTGATTGCCTTATTTTGTGATCTTCATTGATATAAAAAAGCTAGCTGAGATCAGATATAGTCATAATTTCATCCAAACATGCATGGAGCTTTTAGTTCCTATAGGAGTAAATTCTGCTAATTCTTCTCACGCTTTCATGAGACAGATGAAATGAGAGTTAGAGACAAAACACTTATATCTGAATTTTTTTTCCCAAGGCTACACACATTGGCTATGCAACCCAATAACTGTGCATAGTCCACATTGATTTAAGCCCAAACTAAAATGTGAAGCCCTGCAATGTACAGGCATATATACTCTGGTTTGATATCCTGGGCTTCTTTACTTGATCACTAATTTCAAATTAATAACAATATATTTTCTCTAGCTTTGAACATTTGTTTAGACCTATAGGCCACCTTTAAGGTTTGAGCAAGTTAAAATATAGGAATTTATTAATGAGAAGGTATATCCTCATATCTTTTTCACAGTGGGATACTTTACAGTGTAAACCAGGGGTGAGGAAGCTCTTTCAACCTGAAGGCCAAATTCAATTTCAGAGAAGCTCTCAGGGGCCGCAAAGCAAGACCAAAGGCAAAGGGTGTGGTGCCAAAACTAACACACACACACACACACACACACATCCCATAGCATATTGTAGCTTAAAGACCTTACTGCCAAAAATAAGGCCTTTGGATAGGATTTCAACCTTTTAGAGTGGGGGAAACTACACAAAAGTTGGAAAACTGCCAAACAATCAGTGGTGGAAGAAAGCAAATAGGGCCATGGGAAGGAAGCATCTGGGGAATCACAGAGACCTGGATTGGGACCCCAGGAGGGCCAGAACTAGTCCCCTGGCCTGAGGTTCCCCATCCCTAATGCAAGCAATACTGCTGTCAGGATCTTAATGCAGGTGATGTTGGATGGATAGTTGACTCAGAATTGTGGATAGTTGACTCAGAATTGTGGGTAAGGGCATAGGAATGAAACATACTGCTTGGATTCGAAAGGTACCCTTCCATGAGCAGAAAGACTCTTCAAAATTCATGGGATATTTTCAACCTAGCAGAAAAACATTGCTTGAGAAAGTGACCCAAAAACCAATAGGAGGAGAGCATCTACTCAGGGTAGGCTGACCAGATAAAATCCAGGTCAAGGCTCATGTAACTTTAACAGTTGTATAGGGTGACCAGATTTTGAGAATCAAAATCCCGGACACCCCCCCCGCCACACCCCCACCCAAAACAACCCCCCCCCCCGCATGCCCGCATCGGGGGCCCCCACCCGCACCACCCGCCCCGTGCTCCTTACCTGCTGGGGCGTCCGCTTCCCTCCGGTGCTCGGAATCTACTGAGAAACAAGCTTCCTGGCCTGTCTCTCAGTAGCGCGCCGAGTGATGACATCATCACTGAGGGACAGGCCGCGAAGCCTGTTTCTCAGTAGATTCCGAGCACCGGAGGGAAGCGGATGCCCCAGTAAGTGCCTCGCACCGCCAGCCTCCCGCCACCGCCGCGTGACCCCCCGCCGCCCCGGTTTGCCCCCGCCGCCCCCCGGTTGGCCCGGATCGCCGCAGGGCCATCTGGTCATCCTTTTGGGGGGCTAAATTTCCAGATTTGGCCCCCCAAAACAGTTTTTCCGCCCAGATGCGGATTTGCTCCCCATTTCCCAGGCATGTCCGGACAAATCCGGGCGTCTGGTCACCCTACAGTTTTAGAGAAAGGTGAATTTCAGCCAGTGTCATTTGTATGCAATTAGTTCCTGGTGATATTCCCTCTTCATCACAACAGTTAAAGGTGCATGCACTATACTAGAGTGACCATATACAAAAGAAGGCAGGGCCCCTGCAACTTTAACTGTTGTGATGAAGAGGGAATTTCACCAGGAACTAATTGCATACAAATGACACTGGCTGAAATTCCCTTTTCTCTACAACTGTTAAAGTTACATGAGCCCTGACCTGCATTTTATCTGGTCACCCTAACTCAGGGTAAAAAAAAAAAAAAAAAAAAGGAAGAGAAGCAGGTTCTCAGAATGCTGAGATACTTTATTGTTCACGCCCAACGCGTTTCGGCCTATGTTGTTTTTTTAAGGCCTTCTTCAGGGGGTTGGTAAGAGATGTCTGCAGAAAACTCTTAGCAGGATGAGAGTCTCCTATGATATTCACTGGCGAGGATGATAACGTATCTTAGCATTTTGAGAAAGTGACCCCAAACTCAGAGAAGTTCTTCCATTTGTGGGTGCTCTTGAGCAAGGCTTTGCACAAGCACTTTCTCAAGGTCTTTTGATGGCTCACTAGAGTTTGTGGACTACAGCCTGTCTATTCCTTATTCACCACGTTTCTTGTACTGTAACACAACCTCTGATATGCTGTGATGCTGCATGACAAGAAATCTCCTGAATTTCTCCAGCTTCTGCAAGAATCCACAGGTTAACATTGTTATATTTTCTGCTTCTGTTCATGGTTCTTTAGATCTGTGTAGTTCCTGGCTTTTGTGAACTTAACATGATTGAGGACAACAACAATGATTTAACAATCTGTGTTGCATTATAGCTAATAGGACTCTTGTGATCTGGCTTTCCAGAAAAAAAAATCTGAACAATACAATACTACATCTTTAATTAATGCAATCAAGCCCAACATCTGGCAGACAGTATGCGTGTAACGTTGCAAACACAAAGGCCATTACAATGCAGTTTGCAAATGTACCTTTCTTTGTTCCTACAGAATACCAGTTGTTAACAGGAAACACACAAAATGTGAAGAATTAACATGGGAACCTTCATAAATGGTTTTCTCATAGCTTAAGGAAGTAAAAAGAAGCTAGTTATGCCACCAAATTTCATAGTCGTCTTGTTGGTTGAAATTATATTATTATTATTATTATTATTATTATTATTATTATTTGCATTTATATACTGCCCCATAGCTGAAGCTCTCTGGGCAGTTTACAAAAATTAAAAACATTGAATATTTAAAAAAGATATACAAAATTTAAAAAGCATAAAACAGCATAAAATACAATATCCATTTAAAACAACAAAACCCTCAACATACACTGTTAAATGCCTGGGAGAAGAGAAAAGTCTTGACCTGACACCAAAAAGATAACAATGTTGGCGCCAGGCAAGCCTCATCAGGGAGATCATTCCATAATTGGGGAGCCACCATTGAAAAGGCCCTCTACCTTGTTGCCATCCTCCGAGCTTCTCTCGGAGTAGGCACCTGGAGGAAGACCTTAGATGTTGATTGTAGTGTACAGGTAGGTTTGTGTCGGGAGAGGTGTTCCATCAAGTATTGTGGTCCCAAGCCATGTAAGGCTTTATAGGTTAAAACCAGAGCCTTGAATCGGGCTCACCTGTTCATAATGCTCACCTTTACAGAGTACAATTTATATATAATATAGAAACTGAATATGTTTGTGTGTGAAAGAGAGTGTTGATCAGAAAAAAATATAGGCCACTCTTACATGGTTGGAATTTGATCATATGTTTGAAGGGCTTCAACATAGGAAATTAAATGGAAAACATAGTGCCGCAACATCTTTCTTAATATTAAGATTCCTTACTTGCTGCACTTGCTGAGTGGATTTATACTTAATCATGGTCTCCCAAATTCTGTCATCCCACTGCTGTTTATTTGGTTGCTTTGGAGACTCAGCTATTACACAGTCTACATGACTTTGCTGCTATATACAATAATAATAATAATATAATGATGATGATAATAATAATAATAATAATTTATTTATTACCCACCTCTCCCTCTGGATCGAGGTGGGGAACAACATTAAATACATATATAAATTACATAAAATTGATTAGAAACTTATAAAATTAATACATTATTAAAATAACAATAAAAGTCTTCAAATTCAACTGGGTAGGCCTGCTGAAAGCGATCAGTCTTTATGTCTTTCTTAAAGTCAGAGAGACTATTAAGTTGATGAATCTCTCCCAGCAGGCCATTCCACAGTCTGGGAGCGGCAGAAGAGACGGTCCTCTGGGTGACGGTTGTTAGCCTAGTTTTGGCTGACTGAAGTAAATTCTTCCCAGAGGACCTGAGTGTGTGGGGCGGATTGTATGGGGGAAGACAATCCCGCAGGTAACCTGGACCCAAATCATGTAAGGCTTTAAAGGTAATTACCAACACTTTGTACTTTGTCCAGAAACTAATTGTCAGCTAGTGAAGTGATTTTAGGGTTGGTTAAATATTGTCACCCCTATTGCTTAAGAAGGCCTTTATGCAGGGATCCAGGATCATTTATTTATTTATTGCATTTTTATACCACCCAATAGCCGAAGCTCTCTGGGCAGTTTGCAAAAATTAAAACCGTGACAACTATTCAAAATACAAAACAACAACATTATAAAAACTAGGGGTGTGCATGGACCCCCCGGATCGGATCAGGACCCGGATCGGGACCTTCAATTTTGTACCAGATCGGATCGGACAAAATTGGAGGCCCCCCGGACCAGATCGGGTCCAATCCCGATCCAAAAATCGGAACTTCCGATTTTTGGATCGGCCACCATTTTTTCCTCCCCATAGATTTGCATTGGGGAAAGAAAGCTTTCTCCCAATGCAAGTCTATGAGGAGAAAATGGCGGCAGGTGGGTGAGGGGGGCCTAACTCCCTACCCCCCAGGGCCGTCCGTTGTGGACGGCCCTGGCAGGTAAGTCCTCTCCCCCATGCTCCTTACCCCCATCCGGCGCCAGCAGATGGAAGCGGACGGCCCCGGGAGGGTAAGCCCCCTCCCCCTCCCCCTGCTTACCTTCCGTGGCCGTCCGCTCCCATCCACCTCTGGCCACTACTGCGAGCAGGCTTTGTGGCCTGCCCCTAGGTAGCGCGCCAGGTGATCATCACCTGATCATCATTAGGTGATGATCACCTGGCGTGCTACCTACGGGCAGGCTGCAAAGCCCGCTCACAGTAGCAGCCAGCGGCGGATGGGAGCGGACGTCCCCCGAAGGTAAGCGGCATGCACGTGGGGGCCCCTCCCTCCCTCCCCACTGCTCACCTTCGGGAGACGTCCGCTCCCATCTGCCGCTGGTTGCTACTGCGAGCGGGCTTCGCAACCTGCTCCTGAGTAGCGCGCCAGGTGTTGTCATCACCTTGCACGCTACCTAGGAGCAGGCCGCGAAGCCTGCTCACAGTAGCGGCCAGCGGCAGAAAGGACCAGACGGCCAGGAAAGGTAAGCGAGCCATGCGTTCCCCTCCCCCCCTGCTTACCTTTCCTGGCCATCTGCTCCCGTCCTCCGCCCCCTGCCCCCGTTGTTTGCTTCCATCAGCGGGCGCCTGCTGGTGCCCGCCAATGGAAGCGGACAGCCCCACTAGGGAAGCCCCCCCCCCGCTGTCTGCTTCCTTCAGCGGGCGCCTGCTGGCGCCCGCCAATGCAAAAACCAGCGGGCGCCAGCGGGCGCCAGCGGGCGCCCCCCAATCCTCCAATCCATCCGATCTGGATCGGAACCTTTCTGGATCGGATCAGATTGGATTGGCTGATCCAGTGGTGAGATCGGAAATCGGATAAATCAGCTAATTTTATCCGATTTCCCCCTGGATCAGATTCGGATCATGGATCCGATCTGATCCAGTGCAAATCCCTAATAAAAACGTAGCATAAAAATGCAAAATAAGAGCACAAGCAGGATAAAACCAAGCAGCAATGCAGAAATTAATACAGATTTTAAATACAAATTTAAAACAGCAAAGTTAAAAAAATTAACTGATAAACTGTTAAAATACTGAGAAAATAAAAAGGTCTTCACCTGGCATCTAAAAGAGTATAATGTAGGTGCCAGGTGATCCTCTCTAGGGAGCTCATTCCACAGCCAGGGTGCCACAGCAGAGAAGGCCCTCTTCCTGGTTCAAAAAGCTTTAGCTGATGGCAATAGCCACTTTATAAACAGCTGTTATAAGCTTTGCCACTGAGGTGTTCATGGATATCTTTAAGAATCCCATTTGTAATGTCAGTTGAGAAGGAGTGCTGTTTTTAATGGGCACTGTGCTAATGTGCTGGATTTAGTGAGCGTTACAGATACTGTCACCACTTCATTTTGCCATCAAATTGGGGTTTCCACCATGACACAATACGAGTGCTAAAATGACAGATGGGTTGAGAGGGAGGTGGGCGTTCTTGCTGAGCAAGCTGCCAAACGGCAGCTTTGATGATGGCGAATGTTTGATTGCTTATATGGCAAGTGTTTGCCCTCATCTTTTAAAAAGCCGTCTGTGGCTTCCGTTTGAATAAAAGATGGCTTGTCTTGTGTGTTTCCAATATGCTCTTCTAATTTAACTTTGCAAAGGAAAGAGGGAAGAGTACTACATGCCAGAACGGAATGAACCGCTGTGCTAAGCGCACTGTCGTTGGAGCCATGATGGCATCCCCTGTTCCAATAGATGACCTCTCTATTTAGGGATGAACTGTGCAATTAGGAATTTCGTGCAATGCAACCATTCAGCTGTGCCATTTCAGACTTGAGAACTGCATGACTCAATGTTCCACTCGCATCAAAACCTTCCTATTAATGGAAAGTCAGTAGGTCAAAAAGTTCTAACTTTTTCTGTCTTGAGAACTGCATTTGCCCTGGCCAGGGCTGGCCTTAGTGGTGGGCAAACTGGGCAGTCTGCGAAAGGTTTAGTGGCCTAGTATGTTGTCTGAACAATCCCACAGCAACCCTGTCTAGCTTCCAGCTCCAGCACTGCTTGGAGCTTTCCATAGTGCTGATCTCTTTCTGTCTTGTTTTCTGAGAAACCTGACCTAACCTGACCCTTACTCCAGATCTGATTCATAGCAGAACCCTGCAACCCAAGCCACATCACAGAACATCATCAGAACCCATCTCCTGAAATGGTGCCATTATAACCATTCAACCAATAATAAAGAATGATGATGTGTGACCTCTTAAGTTTCTGCCCTGACTGGCACAACTCTTGATATCATCTTTGAGCATCAATCCTTACTTCAAAGACTCTATGGTTTTTTTAGAGCTAGGGATGGATCAGTCTATTTTCGGTCCATGTTTGTCTGACATGCATTCATTCATAAATCTGTTCTATCATGTTTCTGCATTAACCTGCTGTTTTCTTTCACAAATTTTTATGAACATGTATAATCTAACACATTCTTGAATGAATTTTTGCATAAACGATGCATTTCTAAATATATTTTCTCTTAAAGTGGAGGTTTAGTAAGACATTTGATTTTAAAATTCACATTTTTGTACTCACGTTGATGTCTGCCTCATTACCACCTAGTCCTATAAAATGGGTCAGCATAGGTAGTAATGCACTCCAATTGAGAACAGTATCTGCCCTCTAGATATTTCAGACTGCAGTACCCATAAACCCCAGCCATCATCTCCAATTGTCAGAGATTCTGGGAAGTAAAGTCTCACGATGACTGAAGGGTACCAGTCTGTCTATAGACTAAGAGAGAGACTTGTTGAGAGAGGTTTTTTTCCATATACAAATGGATAACCTTTGGCATTATGTAGATTGTAAGCTCCTTGGAAGCAGGGGTCTAATATTTCTGTTTCTGAGAGCCTATCTACACTACTGCTTTAAAATGGTTTATAACAGTTTTAAACCGGTCAATAACAGTTATTAACTGGTTTAAAACTGTTATAAAACATTTCAAAGCAGTAGTGTAGATAGGCTCTGAGACTCTGTAGAACCCCATACACTTTAATGGCAACAAATGATTAAAAAACATGAAACATTGGGTATCTTCATTTATTCCACAAAATTATTCTATGCTATTCTAGAAATAGACCTAAAAAATCAAAACCTTCTTTATATCCTGCTGTGAAAGTCCCATTCTCTAATCTTGGTCCTCTTGCTGAGGGAAAAGAAAACTGAATTCCTTCTATGAAAAGGGTTATTGACTCCTGCCATAAACCATTCGAAATAAAACAATTGGATCATCATCTGTTGTGCTTCAGAGGGCAATGAACTTACCTTTCCAAAGACACAAATGCTTGAGGGACTTCAGCTGAAGCAGAAAGAAAAAGGGGGGGGGGTATTTCTTGTTCCCTCCCCTCCCTTTCGGAAAGATCATTTCATGTCAAGGAAAGCTGATTATGCCACATTGCATTTTTTTAAAATTTAATGTTCTGACTTAGCTTTGGCTGCCAGCCCCAAGCTCATTGGAAGGCTGAGAAGAAGAATCCCTTGGAACAGTATGGAACCAGACGATTGCACTTTTTCACTTAGCTTGATTTCTGCTGACAACCCTTTTAGGGATGGGGGAAAAATTTCTGTTCACATTTTAATGAGAACTCACACATTTTGCACTTTTGGACAATATGCAAAGTGAGACCTCCATCACACCAGTGATTTAGGATCTATCCACACCAAGCAGGATACAACACCTTGAAAATGTTTTGAAAACTGTATATGGAGGGTGTCCTGGGCCCCAACAGTAGTCACTACTGTTATAAACCATTTAAAACCAGTTAAAACCATTTAAAGCAGTAGTGTAGATAGGCTCTTGGTGCACTCTTGCCATGCCTGGTGTGCGGATTTACAGCACAGTACTCACATGATTCTGTGCCTGTCCTGCTGGCACCCTGCCTCTTCCCCAGCCTTTTCTTTTTTTTCCTAGAACGCTAAAAGTCTGGATTATTTTCCCTAAGCGTATTTAATGTGCTTTTCTGCCCCCATGTAGTTTTAAAGTAATAGGGTGTGTGTGCTGTGACGGGAATCTAGCTGTTGGCTTGAATGGATTGCATCAGGTCCTGGCAGGGAAAAATGATTTCTCCCAGCAGCCGGCTCCAAGCCTCAATATAAAACCCAAACTTTGCATCCCAGGCTCCAAAGCATTTTTTTTAAAAAATCATACAACACCTGAATCTCTGCAGAGACAGGATTGTACTCCCTCAATGCCCCAAAGGACCAGACTAAAGGGTCGTTCCATTTTTGCCAGGCAGAAAGGCAGTCTGGTTGAAGTGCTCATCTGACAGAACCTGACTGGAGGGAGAAAGAGAAGGAGTGGAATGGAATGGAGTGGAGTGGAAGAGCAAATGAGCGAAAGAGCAGCTATTCAGGTGAAAGGGAACATAAGCTTGACGCACTTAGCTTCAGAGGTAAAAAAAATGTGGAGGCAAACCAGAGGGGGAAATTAAGTGTGATGGAGCTTTGAAATTCAGTTATCCTTCAAAATTTGTATGTCCCCAAATATTGCCATGGAATTCTCTGATCAAAAATTGTGTACAAAGATGGGCATATCAGGGGAAAACGCACACAAAACTGTTTATTCATTAAAATATCATTAAAATGCATTATAGTAGAGTAATATAATGCATATTATTAGGCAACAGTGTGCAAAAATTAGGAGAACTGTGTACGAATGTTCACGTAAGTGTTTTTTAATTCTCAAACTTCAGAATGAACCAAAATTAAAATTAGAACAATTCTTAACATTTGGGATGATCTGAACTTAAATTTGGAAAAATGAGAAATGGATACAATCAAAACTTGACAGATTCATCTATCCTGAACTAAACTGCAGACCCAAACTACATGTACTTGAAGCTGTAGAGTTGCTTACTCTAAAATCAGCACAGGGTCCGTGATCTGGATTAGAACCCTAGTGTGGAGGGTGGGAGTGCTTCATGGTTTCCCCCCCCACACTACGATCACAGTCCAAATCTGGCCCACTGCACCTTAATTTTCTTTGCCAAAAAAAGGATACATTTGTGAGAATAGGTCATTAGGGAGGGGGCACATCAATCAGACCTTGGCTGCCTCTACAAGAGAGGTTTAAAGCTCTTTCAAGGCGCTTTAAAAAAATTACCTCTACAAGAACGGAGCGCAAATCGGGCGTAGAGGCGCGTTATCTCTCCGATTATGCACATTATCGAATGCGCGTTAAACAGCGAGTTTTATTTTGCTCCATCCGTTAAAGCGCATTTTGACTATGTGAACAAGCGCTTATGCGCATTAACTACTTGTAAAGCGCATTTTGGTCATCCCTTAATGCGCTTCGCTGCCTCTCGTGCAGAGGCATTAGGCGTAAATGTGCTTCAGCAATTATGCGCATAATCGCCTAACCAGACGCAAAAGCGAATCCTTGTAGAGGGGACCCTTGATCCATCAGTTCCATCAAACAGAAAAGCCCAGAATGCTTTTAAACGGATGGATTGTTAAAATTTAAATTCCAGTCTAGTTACAGCATTGGCTTGGCTATTATAAGGATTTGTCTTGTCCCCTTTGCAATTTATTTCAAGGCATAGAGCCTTTTCAGTCTCTGAAATCAGCATTGTCGCATTCCTCTGCCTCATGCTTGGTCTCTCAGGCCAACCTATAGGCAATTAGCTCCCGCTCCTGGAGCTCTCCTTGATACTTTTCATCTAGAAGGACATTTCTTCCCACTTGCCTCCATCTCCACCCTTTGCCCATCTGGGTTAGGGTCCTTGGCTCTGATTCTCTCCAGTAGGATATAGGACCTGCTATCTCAGTAGTTGTTTTAGTGGTACAGGTGGGTTGCACTGCCCAAGAGATGCTCAACCTTCCCCTCTATCCTTTCCCTTTCTACTTGACTCCACTTCATTCCTCCTGTCTTCCACTCCCTTTCTGGCATTTTCCTTCTGCTTTTCAGCTTCCTCTGTAGGTGCCCCTTTTTAGACCTTTGGGCTCTAGGAGATCCTACAGCCTGCTCTCAAGAGAGCTAAGACTCACACATTGTAAATATGAGTCTCATTAATTAAAAATTGCACTAGGATGAGTCATGGGGGCAGGAAAACACACTAGGATCAAATTACTTGTGACACAGTAAGACTGGGGCCTTATCAACATCAGCTGTTTATTCCAGAATACTATAGAGGTTGTCCCTACTGGACCACATGACGCACAGCTGATCCCAATGTGATCTATGGATGATCCCTCAGTTTTCCCGGGATATCCCAGTTTTTACTAGGGATGTGCATGGATCCCCCAGATCGGATCAGAACCAGGATCAGAACCGGGGTTGGCGTGTTGGATCGGATCGGACCCAATCCCGATCCGAAAATCGGAAGTCCGATTTTTGGATCGGACTCCATTTTAGGTGTTTTCGCCATAGGCTTGCATTGGGGGAAAGAAAACTTTCCTCCAATGCAAGTCTATGAGGAAAACATGGGGGCGGGTGAGTGGGGGTCCTAATTCCCCCCTCCCTGTCCCTCCCCCCCACTTGCGCTCCTTACCTGCCAGGGCCATTCGCTGCCATCCACTGTCGCCTGCGGGCGGCAGCAGACGGCAGTGGAAGGCCCCGGAAGGTAAGCCCCCTCCCCTTTACTCATGCTCCTTATCTGCCGGGGCCGTCCGCCGCCGTCCGCCGCCGTCCGCTGGCCACTTCTACTGAGAAACAGGCTTCACGGCCTGCCTCTCAGTAGCGCGCTGGGTGACATCACCCAGCACGCTACTGAGAGGCAGGCCGCAAAGCCTGTTTCTCAGTAGAAGGGGACGGCGGATGGCAGTGGACGGCCCTGGCAGGTAAGGAGCATGAGTGGGGGGGAGGGGGCTTACCTGCCAGGGCCGTCCGCTGCCATCCGCTGGTGCCCTTGGGCGACAGCGGACAGCAGCAGACGGCCCCGGCAGGTAAAGAGCACGAGTGGGGGGAGGAGATCCGATCCTCCGATCTCTTCCAATCCGGATCGGGTCCTTTCGGATTGGATCGGATGATCCAGATGTGAGGATCGTAATCGGATAATTTTATCCGATTTCAGCTGGATCGAGTCCAGATCGTGGATTGGACCCTATCCGGTGCACACCCCTAGTTTTTACCTCACTCTCGCAAAAATCCTGAGGTGTGCGGCTGGTGTGCCCTCCCCCACAAAGCTGTGGCTGTTCCTCATGAACAGTGGAGCTCAGCGAACAGGCAACCAGCTGTGCAGAGCATGCCCATGGGTATTGGGGGTGAGGGGGAGCACATTGTTGACACGTTCTGGAGGGGTCTTGGGATCTTTCATCACCAAGAGTGTGTGTTTTTTAAAAAAACCCTCATCTTTGGATGGGATCACAACTCTGCTCTTGTGCAAGAGTCAGGAGTCGTAAAAAAAAAAATCACCCCAGAACAGCTCTCCTTAAATTGCAGGCAAACTCGCTTGTGTGTGTCACATGAGGGATGATCACTGAAGCATAAAACTTTGAGATCATCCCTCCCACCTCTCGAAACGGCTCTAGGTGTAGATGAGCCCTGGAACTCACTGACAGTGATAAGGTCTCAGACCTTTTACAAAGTGGTAATTCATACACTTCCAGTGCAATTTCAGTTAGGAATTATCTTGACCACTGGATTTAGTCCATCAGCCTAGTCTTAATTCACACAAATGCCTTCACAATGTGCCCTGGCTTGTCCGGGTGCGTGGAGGCCGTTGCGCGTGGGGCCGGGAGGAAGAGATGGCATGGAAGCCTGGCATAGGCGGCTTCAAAACGGCGTCACCGTGGCAGAGAGGGGCGGTGAGAGTATAAATTAGACTCACTCCTCCCTGCTGCATCTTCTTCATCGTGGCTCCCTCCCTCCCTCCCTATAGGCATTATGGGTTCACTGGTTGCCTTTTTGGGGACCAAGTAGGATTTTTTTGCTCATAAACAATTTCTTTTTAAAAAAATTTAATAATCTTTATTGCATTTTCATCCCTTAACAATTCCAAACTAACATCATACTTTATCATTACAAAACTCTTAATTAACCCAACCCCCCCTTCTCCTCCCTCCCCTGGCTTGATTTCCTTCTGCTGGTATCATGAGTTCCATAACTCTTCATATGCTTCAGGCATCATCTTTTTATCCTCTTCTTTCTTCATATATTCTATATACATTTTCCATTCCACCTTAAAGGTGTCCCTTTTCTTTTTCCTTTCATAGGTTTTCAGTTTCTGCGACACCTTTTCATTTATTGATAAACAATTTCTGTCTATGAGTTTTTTCGCCTACTTCACACTGCCAGACAGGCTGGGAGTATTAAATAGGTTAATGTAATACATAAAATACTGGTCACAATACAATTTGGCAGGTAGGCGCAGGTATCTAGAGTGGGATATATTAGGTGAGCATGCACAGGCACTGTTTTGTGATTGGTAATGCCTGACGAACCCCAGCTGTGAGTTTTATGGCCTCAGATGGTGGGATAAGGGTTACCTTTGAGGCCAACCTTATTCACCCACTCAAAGCCATATGGTGTGGGGGGAGGTGAGAATGGAAAGGCTCCCCACCCCATAAGGGGCAGACTGGGTAGTGGTGAAGATTTGGCGCCACTTCCCAGGTGAGTGCATGTCTCACCCAAAATAATAGATGCCCGCTTAGGTTTACCCAATCTGCAGATTTTTAATAAAAGTGGCCCTGTTTAAATCCATATACTGTGTCTGGTCTCTTCTTTTATCCGGCATCCACTTCCGCAACTATTCCTTCTGCATTACAGTCAATATGACTTTTCTATAGATTGCCATCTGGTAAACCAGTCCTCTGAATGGTTCAGTATACCTCCAAATTAGAACATGCATCCTGAAAAAATTAACAAACTGAAATGTTGTGTACCATACACAACAAGCTTCAGCACATGCAAATATTTTGAAAACTCATGGTGATTATAACCCCCCCTCAAAAAAAGAATGAAATGTATTAATTTTAACTTCTTTAAATTTTAGCAAGGTTTCGAAATTGATGGATATTTGTTTCAATTAAAGGAAATTAGCAAATCCTTCATAATCCTGTTCCCCCCCCCCCCGCCCATGTTAATGTTAATCAAAACCAGAAGGAAAATAATACTGTTTGCACAGATGAAGCATGTTTCCATTCAAAAAACTGAAATCATTTCATAAACATTGATTTGAGACAGGGGGTGGGGGAGAAAGTGACATGAAAAATGTTTTAAACATCTGACTGAATAGAGAACTCCACAAGTAATGACTACAGAGTTCAAGGGCTAAAACAAAACAAGGAGATTGCCCCAGCAGTATCCATAATGGTGAATGATTAAGAAGATTAATGAAGTCTGCTGCCCTCAAATTCACTCTTCTTATGTAAGCAGCTTCTTCTTCTTCATCATCATCATCATCATAGAAGAGCATTTTTCTTAAAATTTAACTTATCTGGGAAAAAATCATTCAGATGCAGCATCTGGTATTTAGTGAAGTCTTGCTTTTCATCCAATTTTCCAGATGAATTGGGAGAAACGCAAGGAGCTTCGACCAGCTGCCTATAGTTACTCAGCAAGCAAATGATTAATCAGAAACCAGACTTCTAATATTTACACATAGTAGACAGAGGGCCTTCCGCCTTCTTTTAAAGGGAGGGTAGATATGAATGCTTCTCATTTCTTTGCCTTGCTTGGGTTTATAGGTGGCCTTTTGCACTATCAGGTCACCATTGAAAAACTTTGTCAGGAATTTTATTCAAAAGCCAAAGTATTACTGTACTTCAACTCTCAGACAGAGAGAGAGAGAGAGAGAGATGTTGATGAAACAGATACCACAGGCTTTTCAGTGCTACAATTTAAAATTAACATGTTCATGTTAATATACATCGTAAACATGCACCATTTGCAAATTATCTAAAGTTACAATCATTTGGCCACTTATCTGGGAGAAAGCCACACTGAATTAAGTGGGGACTACTTTTAAGTATAGACATGTATGAGATTGCATTGTAAATGACAAGAAGACACAATAACTATTAGCATGCAATCACAGTGCCCTTTGGACGGAGCTGAAGAGAAATTAGTTTCAATGCTACTTGTAATGTTGCATTGCCAAAAGTCAGGGCAAGCGCCCCCTCCGTCTTGGCAGAGCCAATTAGTTTCTTAGAACACTTTTTAGTTGAGGGCAATGAAGCAAGCCGGCTGCCAGCTGAAATGCAACTGGAAAAAGATTTGTTCTGAATCCAACCAAACCCTGGTTAGAGCTCATTATCAAGCCTACTGTGCGGCAGTGAAGTTGGCAAAGAAGAAGTTGTTTTCGACCTCCATTGCATCTCCACAATGTTAATTGGCTTTTAATCCACTATGTCTACTTTAAGTTTCATTGCAGAATTGAGATCCAAACACTATGTGAAGAGCATTTCCTTTCCTGCTTTTCTGCTACATAATCTGTAGTTGGCACTGTGGTATAAGTAAAAAAAGTGGTTTATTTCACATTTACAATTAAATACTGCATTTTCCTTGCTTTTAAAAAAAAAAACTTGCCGAAAGTGCTCTTTAGACACAGAAGTGAAACTGGAGGGTCACGATGTCATCTAGAGAACCCATAAACAAGTGTGAGTAAGGAATTGTGAGTGCACAATATATGCCTCATGTAGAAAAAACCAATGTTGCCCAGCAAAGCTGTTTCAATTGGTGAAGGCTTATTACAATCTGAAGCTTAGAGGGAATTGGTGATACTCTCGACAGTGCAGAAGAATTCAATAGTTCCAAAGCATATGCATCATATCGAACATATCAGTGTCATATCAAACATGTCAGTCAGCTGAACTCCGATGTATTACCATTTGAACTAGGAATAATCTTCCTCAGAAACTGTTTAGACCACTCTTCTTAATTTGATATACAACAAACTATATATAAAGTGCCACTTCCTAAATCTTATAAATGTTCAATGGTGTACTGGTCAATTGAATTAGGCCAAATAGCCAAATATATTATAAATTGTGAACCAATTAATTTATCTGGAGAATTAATGCAGAAATTCTCATTTTCTCCAACTCACTCTTTCCCCAGAATGTACTTGTATTCTGAAAGCCAATCACACCACAAAAGTAATAATTCTGCCAAAGCAGTCATGTACCTTATGTGCTTTTGTTGAAATATAATTCTATCTTTTTTATTTTTTTGAGGACAAGGAAGAACATATAATACACAATAGCAGGAACATAACCTACAACTGCATGAGAGAATATCAGGATTAGGACTTCTGTAGGTTTGCTGGGAGCACCTGACAGCAGTGATACATTGCTTCTTCAAAAGCCTTCATAATTCCATATGCGACTGTAACTTAGCAAGTCCTCAAAAATATAAATTATAATGCCAAGTAAAATGACTTAGAACTTTGTTTTGAAAAACACCCAAAAGGTGGCCAGTGCATGTAGAAATATGCACTGCAGTTATGCAGTGGTCATTTTTCACTTAACTGTTGTACAGATAGTGATGGACATCCAAATTATTTTGTGAGAAAAGAAAATGCTGGCCAAGGCACTGGTTATCTTCCATTTATTTTAAAGAGCTCCACTATATCTTTATCTTCCATCCTGACAGCTACCAAGGACAAAGGGAAGGGCTCAATTTGGCTTTCATATTCCAAATACAGTTACTATAAACACACCAAATATAACAAAACCATGCTGCTTGTTATGTGCATTTCTATGAGGCAATATTGCTCTGAATGAAGGCACCACTTGTTTATACAGCATCTGGCAATACTAAATAGCTTGGGAGCTAGGTAACCTATAGAAACATCCATGCCACATGAACCTGCCCCAGCTACAAAGATCTGCCTCAGAAGCCCTTCTGCAGGTCCCTCTGCCTTCAGGAGGACCAGGAAGACATCAGACTTGGCACTGTGGTGATCTGAGATAGGGCCTTTTCAGCTATGGCACACCTACCCTGGAATGCTTTCTCCATGGAAGCTTACCTGGTGCCACATCTGATGTCCTCCTGGTCCCAGGTAAAGACTTTATTCTTTTAGAACTTCCATTTCATGTGTATTTTTTTAAAACTGACTGTTGACATTTCTGCTGGTCTTGCAGTTAAAGCATGTGAAGGGTACATCCTAAGTTCCTCTGATCTGTCTCATGTGTGGTTTTGGTTTGCTCGCTGCTGGAATGCTTGCCGCTATTATGATGTAGATTTCATGTAATGAATTCTGGGCAGGTAATACACCCACCACACATACATATAACCTTTTTTTTTTTTTTTAAGGGTAATCAGTGTAGCTTGGATTATGAGGGTGCCAGATTCCTGGTGAATGAGCAGTGTTCTGAATAACGTTCAAGGGGAAATGCACATGCCAGAGAAAGGAAAACATGTATGGGTGTTTGTTTGCTAGTGTTGGAAACCTCCAAGCAAAGGAAAGTTGGTGTACTTGGCTTTCAGTGCGAACAAAGAGATTGTTTTCATTATGGAGAGAAGCACTATCATATGATTCTCTCTGGACACAAATTCTATAGGAAAGACAGGGAACGGTGTGATTGATTTGTGCCAGTCTGTATGCAAGAGGACCTAGAGTCCAACGAACAATGTCCTGAACTGACATTTTCAGGAAGGGAGTCTGAGGAACTGAAGCAACAAGTGGTGGTGACAAGAAATGGAATTGTGGGGGAAATTTTGGTGACTGACAAGGAAAGATATCTTGGGGTCATAAGAACATAAGAATAGCCCTGCTGGATCAGGTCAAGGGTCCATCTAGTCCAGCACTGTGTTCATACCATAGCCAACCAGCTGTCGACCACAGCAGATGGGTGCAACAGCACCCTCCCATCCATGTTCCCCAGCAACTGGTGTACATTGGCTTACTACTGAGAGCCCCCCTCCCTCCTGCTACCAACTGTCACTGGTGAAGCCATCAGAGGGAAAAGAAGCAGCAGCCAGGCATCCCTCCATCATGCTTGGATCTGTATGAGGCTATGAGAGGAAGAGGCAGCCCTTCTATTGAGTCCATGACTTTCTGAACTTTGCAACTAAGAATCTAGTGCTTAAATTTGCTTCCCCCCCCTCTTCCCTTCCAATCCCCTTTCCTTTTGTGTCATTTTTTTTAGATTGTAAGCCTGTGGGCAAAGACTGTTTTAAGGATTAATTTTGTAAGCCACCCTGAGAGGCTTTTTTGCCTAAAGTGTAGGATAAAAGTGCTTTAATAAATAGCTGTTCTGCTTCCCAAAACTTCTCATTTTATTGGGAGACAATAAACAGGTCTGCCACGTAATCCACAAAGCTTTATTCAGGCAATAAACATATCTTCCCACCTGAAGGGAACTTCTCTCTAGACAAAATTATTCAAATTAAGTGAGACAATTGTCCTTTCAAGAAAAAGGAAAAGCCTTTTCCCAGTATGCTTTAACTTCAGGGAGACTGGTTCTGAAGAAGCCTTCGGCGAGAAGCTAGCTGGGCTGAACTTCTCTCACATTCCTTTAGCTCCACCTGTTTTAGTCTGCGGCGTACTTTAGGATCAGCTATCCTTTCAGTGCCCTCCCCCTCAGAAGAATCCTGAATTCCCAGAGCTTGTGGGTTGCTTGCACTTTCAGAGATAAGGTCTGGCGAAAGTTCACTCCCAGCTGGTGAAGAGCCCATGAGAGTCACCTCTTCCACTCCCCGTATAGGCTGGTATGTTACTGGCGCCGCCTCTTCTGCTTCATCATCTGAAACTCCTTCTTCCAGCCTAAGGAGATCAGGCCTAGTCATGACAATAATATAGCACATAGCAATCAGGACTGGTAGGCATTGTTTGCCTTCTCCTCCAGGATTACAGTAGATAGCTCACTGAAAATGTCAACCCAATGTGCATCTGCTGTGAAGAAGTCTAATTCCATTAGGAAAAAAGATCAAACACAAAACCACCAATATTGTAATGTCTTTATACAAATCCACACAATTTGAATATTCTGGTTACCTCACCTCAACAAGGATATTGTAGATCTGGAAAAGACACAGAACAGGGCAACCAAAATGATCAATAACAAAAAAAAAAAAACCAAGGAAAGGTTATAACATCTGGGTCTATTTATGTTAGGAAAGAAGTAAAGAGGGACATATAGAAGTGTATAAAATTATGCCTGGTATAGATCATATTAGAACCCAGGGTCATGCAATGATGCTTAATGGTGGGAGGACAGGCAAAGGGAGGTAATTCACATAGAGATGTGGTGCTGGACACCAACTGAGGTGGCCTTAAAAGAGGATTAGACAAATTCATGGATGATAAGGCTATCAGTGGCTCCTTGTTACTTCCTCCAGGATTAGAGGCATCAAGCTTCTGAATACCAGTCTCTGGGGAACAGTGGGTGAGGGCTATTACCCTCATGTCTTACTTATGAACTTCCCATACACAGAAATAGGATGCTGGACTAGATAGGCTTTGCTCTGTTGCTCTTATGATAACGTGATGCCTAGTGTCTTAACACTGTGATTGTGTCACAGGCAAGCATAACCAGTGGATTAGGCTATTGCTAAACCTCCTGAAGCAGGTGCCATATTTTTTTTTCTGGCTCATCACACTGCAACTGTCATGTAAATGAAACAGCCCACACAGATCCCCCAGGTACAATCACACAAATGGGGATCAATATGGTATGAAGTCATGGACACATCTGATCCAGAAGGTTTTGATGTGCACTGTAGGCCTTCATAACCTCTCTGTGGACATGCCCTTATTTCGCTAGGCATTAGAAGGTCAGGTTTGGTCGAAGATATTAAGTGCTAGCTTGTTCCAACCTTGTTCCTCCAACTTTCCTTCTGTTGTGAGACTCACCAGCTCTTTTCAGTATCATTTTGAAACCTCCTGAAAAGGATGTTTTAAAGAAATCACGATGAATGAAAATATCTCTATCATTCCATCCTTTTTTTTTCCAGCTGAGTTTTCATATCTTTCATCTAGCCATGATTTAGAATAACAAACAGATCTCCCTAAATGACAGACTACTATCTATTTGAAGTGTCTCAAAATTCTCCTCAGACTTCCCACTTTTTATTTCTTCTTTTTTAACCAAATACATACTCTGAATAATTCATAGAGGTTCTGACCAGCAAGCACATTTTCTGGCTTCCCTCCCCCCACACACACCACCACTCTCTTTCATGTGGGGTTGTGGGGAACAGAAAACTCTTTGTAAATTTCCCTCTCTCATCTTGTCACTTGTAATGCTTCTGGGTGATGGTTTTGGTTGGGTTCCCCTCCCCCTTTCTTTCTTTCCCTCCTGCCATCTGAATTGACTTGACTGTGGCAATATTGTTCTGCTGAGACAAGAGGTATGATCAGCACAACAGCACTGTTAAACGCATTATAGACGCCATAAAAACAATCACATCTGCTATAAAATGGGAGGTGATCAAGAGCACCACATCATTCTCATCATAACTTAGCCTGACTTGTCCGGGTAGAGAAACAAATTATGGATAATTCCTCTTCCCACCCACCCCCTTATTGTGCAAAGTGTTACAACGTGCCTATTTGCTGCCAGACCTCTGCTGCTTTAAAGTGAGAACAATGGTTTTAAAATGATAGGAGATGTGATTTGGGTTTGCAAACTGTCAGGCTAGGGTTTCTAAAGAAAAAAGGGAAATAGCAAACTAAATAATGCCGACCATATTTCCTGGGCTGCTTTGGGGACAGAAAGAAGATGGGTACAAGGAGGTTTAATGACTAATGGACAAGCAGTATCATTTAAGGGAGGGTTAGGCAGGGTGGGACTCTCAGCCAACAGTATCCCCCAGATACATTTTTGGTGCCTGCTGAGGTGCCTCCGTGTGAGTGTTTCTAGGCCTAATCTACACCAAGAAGGATATTGCACTATGAAAGTGGTATGAAAACGGTATATAAAAGGCAGGAACCACACTACTGCTTTATAGCAGTATTAAAGTGCACTGACAACTCTTGGGGCCCATTGACACATACTAGGCTGCCCATATGAAAAGGAGGACAGGGCTCATGTAACTTTAACAGTTGTAGAGAAAAGGGAATTTCAGCCAGTATCATTTGTATGCAATTAGTTCCTGGTGAAATTCCCTCCATCACAACAGTTAAAGTTGCAGGGACCCTGCCTTCTATTGTATATGGTCACTCTAGTATAGTGCCTGCAACTTTAACTGTTGTGATGAAGAGGGAATTTCACCAGGAACTAATTGCATATAAATGACACTGGCTGAAATTCCCTTTTCTTTACAACTGTTAAAGTTACAAGAGCCCTGTCCTCCTTTTCATATGGTCAGCCTAACACATACCATATACCACTTTCATACCACTATATCCTGCTTGGTGTGGCTTCTAGGAAACAGTTTTTATTGGCCCTGAAAACTGTGAGTTGAAAGGAGTTATTCGGTGAGTTGGGGCTCAGACTCGACCTCCACCTTGTTGTCAGTTTTCCAGGCAGCCTTTGTGACTAGCCACGCCTCCCATGGCAGCCATTTTGGAGTGGTGGTTAGGAGAGTTTCTCAAATTACCAAAATTGCCCATGGGCCCAGAAAGATTGTCTACCCCTGCTCTAGGTGCATGAGCCAGGTGAGCTTCAAGGAAGCTCCTGCCCCCACCCCATGAGTCCCACAGCCATGAGAGGTGGGCCAAGGCACCATTTTGGTGCCTCCAAGGCTTCAACAGATATCTTATTTGTATCTTTCACTGCCTGCACCACCACCCTGCCATTATGACCAATCAAACAGATCTATTTATGTCTATGCACCGCCCCCTGGCTTTAATTTCCTGTAAAATAGGCAAAATACAAAAACCAAAAAAGAGCAGTCTCCCCAAGCCATTCAAGTTAACATGCAAAAAATATATAAAATCCTACTCAGCCCTTATGCAACCAACTTCTCTTACACTGATGCTGGCTCAGGCATATGGAGTGGGTGGTACTGCTGCAATTTCAATGCTCTTGATAGTATATGACAGTTTCGGAGGGGAGAGAAGCATAGCTAAAAGTAACAGCAATAATATTCCTTTTCCTTTCCCATTATTGTAATAAGTGGTTCACTGTATGCTCCTAGACATTTCTACTCAGAAGTAAGCCCCATTGAATTCAGTGGGGCTTACTCCCAGATAACTGTGTATCAATCATGCATTGCTGGTAAGTTGTACTACTGAAATCAGCTGAAGCTAATGGCAGACCTTGTGACAAATACACCAGGATAAGAACAAAGAGGTCTGGGGAAAAATGAATCCTTTAAAACCATTTTGAGCTGTTCAGTTTCTAGCTTTAGCAAGCAAATCTCAAGTTGACCTGTGAGATATGGGGCTGTGTCAGGAAACTGTGAGGGCTGTGTTATTAGTATCGGAATAGAAGCCCAAAGCATCTCCTAAGGGACTTGAGACCAGAAACATCTAATGCAGAGGCATTATCTTGACTTTAGCAGATACTGTCTAAAGTAGCCATAAGCCATACAGATGTTTCTGATTATCTAGGGATAAAAAGTCTTTTTAACTCCCCCCCCCCAAGCTAACTCCTTTTGAAATCTGAAAGTTTATTGGCAAATCAAAGAAACAAGCTAGTTGCATATCTTGAATCTAACGGTAAGAATTTCACCTCTTTTGAAAGAAATGTTTAAGACAGTGGCCTTAAACAGTTTTTGTTAAAAAAAAAAGAAAAAAAAAGATGTAGTGTTGGATCCAGGATCTGTCTTCTGCAAGAGGAAGGGACATTTCATAAGAAGAAGGTCTCTCTGCCTGATTTTGGGGGATCCCTCCCACACCACAGCTCACCCCATTCAGCCAGGTCTGAATGCATTATCAGGGGGCTGCAGGGGATGCCATAGAAAGGAAGGGGCAGGGAAGTCCACTTCCGTCAATGCAATTGATCCAGTGTAAATCTGGTTCCAACCCATGCTCTTTCTAAATACACAGCTAAAAAGTCAACTGCAAAAAACACAAAATCGCAAAATGTAAGAATCTATCTAATGGATAAAAATGCCCAAGCTAGAACCCCAAAGGTTTTGAATGGCACAAAGCCATTGAAAAGCAGTCTTTTATTCTTTGTTCCACAATTGCTGCAAGTCAAATGTTTGAAATGCAGCCTTTTAAATCTCATCAGATGCTAGAGCTAAAGGGCAAGGGGCTGGACATCCACACCAAGAAGTTAGATAATAGCCATGGGAAAGAAAAGTTGGCCTTGGCAAGCTACTCCAGATCCTGAATTCTTCCCTCTGAAATGGCCTTGTGCCAAATCGGACTAGGTCAGTGTTGACTACAACAGCCTTCCTCAACCTGTTGCTTTCCAGGTCATTTCAACCAAGCTTTATCAGCCCCAGCCAGAGCAGCCAATACTTGGAATGCTGGTTGTAGTCAAAACCATCTAGACAACACTAGGTTGGGGAAAGATGGTCTACATTGGCTGGCAGCAGCTGTCCAGGATTT
Source organism: Anniella stebbinsi (assembly GCA_029215795.1). NCBI lineage: Eukaryota > Metazoa > Chordata > Lepidosauria > Squamata > Anniellidae > Anniella > Anniella stebbinsi. The sequence continues at coordinate 190,002,140 of JARDYH010000002.1, forward strand.
CAGAGAGAAGCCATTCCCAGCTCCTCTCTGGAGATGCCGGGGATTGAACCTGCCTTAGGAATTATTTCCAAGGTAGGACAAGTTGGAGAAACAGGGATAATTTAAAGGGCACTTAGATCCTTGCCCAACTTATACTGTTGTCTAATTTAAAGGGAACTTAGAAGGCTTCCTTGCCCAATTAATTCTGTCACATAATTTAAAGGGAACTTGTAAGGATCCCTTGCCCAATGTGTCACTCAACGATTTAAAAGATAATTAAATTACTCTTGCTCAATTAGAAAGCTACTGGATAATTTAAAAGGTACCTATGATATCCTTGCTCAATCAAGAAGCAACGCTTAAGAGTTACAGCAGGTCCCTGCACCCCGCCTCCTATGTTTGGTTTAAGGTACTAGGGTGCAGCATGACTCTGGCATTGGAAAGTACTGAACCACAATCAAACTGAATATAAGTAGTACTAGGGTGACCACATGGAAAGGAGGACAGGGCTCCTGTATCTTTAACAGTTGGATAGAAGAGGGAATTTCAGCAGGTGTCATTTGTATGCATGCAGCACCTGGTGAAATTCCCTACAGAGGGCAGGGCTCCTGAAGCTTTAACTGTTGTGATGAAGAGGGAATTTCACCAGGTGCTGCATGCATACAAATAACACCTGCTGATAATTCCCTTTTCAATCCAACTGTTAAAGATACAGGAGCCCTGTCCTCCTTTCCATATGGTCACCCTAACAGTATGCTTTTAAGAATCTGGAAAATAATTTCACACTAGCACGCATACCATATAACCTTAATACAAAGAAAAAAGAAAAAAAATAGTACATACTTACAAATATTTGCCAGCAAAGGATTACCTCCCTCAAGAATTCCTTAACCAAGGACTGTGGAAACCACCAGTCTCCTCAGTTTGGGAAAGCAATCCCCAAAGCTAACATGAGGTTCTGTTATATATCCTCTTTCTCAGCCCAATGTTCTAAAACCGACACCTATTGGTATATGCAGAAACCTTAATATTTTAAGGGAGCTGATGGATTCCTCTGCAGTGATCTATCCCTATTAGGGACTTTTCCTCAATTCTTAGGACCACACCTGTGATGTACTGTTTTTATTCTAAAGAAATTCACCATATTTCTTAATCTGTACCCTGGGCAGGTTGTTTTGTTTTGTTACTATCTGTGTCTTTCCTCACAAGAAAAAAGCCACAGTTGTTTCCCATCCAGTACCTCTTGCACCATTCTTAATGTGAGCTTGTGTCCTGTTCTGAGCTGAGCAAAAGGCCATAGGGCTTCATGCAAGGCAAATGAAAAGACAGGCTGGAAGTTGCAGCACCCAGGAGAGCTCCTAGTGAGCAGCTTGCAACAAGGGCCATATCTACATCAAGCAGGATAAAACACCTTGAAAATGGTTTGAAAACTGTATATGGAGTGTGTCCTGGGCCCCAACAGCTGTCAATACCATTATAAACCATTTTTAAAGCAGTAGTGTAGATCCTGCCAAGGCCTGAGACCAAACTGAAGCCTTTTATGCTATACGTCCAGGCTCTATCTTTTCTTTAAAAAATTGAAACCTTAAAGGGACAGGCCTCTGTCCTGTAGCCTAGCACTCCTTCGCTTCTCCAAGAGCTCATCCCTGGCATCTGCCAACGTTGGACCATTGATCCCATGGAACGTGGGACTCTAGTAGAAGGGGTGCTGGTCCAGTGCTAGAGCTAGGCTCCAGGGTTTCAGGCTCGGGGGTCTCTGATTGTTTGGGCCCAGGAGTCTCTGGCATCTCTGCAGTGATGCTTGGACTTAGTCTTTCCCAGAACTACTTCCTGTGATACCCATTTTATTTAACACTGCAAGGCTACCTAAAAGGTATAAAAGGACCTTTATTCTGAAAAAGACCACAACTTTGTGATACTTTTATTGTCTTTGTAACAACCCCTTTCTAAATTACTCAAAGTTTGACAAGGAGAAAGGGCTGGCATGTTCAAAAGACTTGCAAACCACTGGTAAGTAAGGAGGGGGGGGGTGATTCCTCTAGATTTTTCTGTTTCCAGCCCATGTTGGCTTGTTTATAACCTTTCTCTTCAATAAAACCCAGGGAGGAGGAGGAAGAGAGAGGACACATTCTTCCGTTGACATAGTAGCACCTAGTGATCTAATAACCCCCATGCTATTTGCTCAAAACCAAACTAAATCACCCCCTCCCATCATCTGAGCTTTGACTACGATCTTCTAAAGACATCTTTGGGGATATTAACAACTAAAAATATTTGCCGCTTTTTGCTGTTTCTCCAGTAGCATGGCCAGTCTTCTTAGGAAGCAGCTCAGCTGTCAACACAACATGTTAGTTGACATGTCTGGAACCTATTTTTATTTTCAGCCAAGGTCCCATTGCTGGAGGGAATCCATATGTTATCACACATGGAGGAGTTATTCATCTTTACCGTACTCGATTAAAGTGCCGTTACTATCTACAGAAATATCACTCAGTGATTCAACAACTCATACAGGAACAATTCAGCCAAAGTGTGATTTCCCCCCCCCCCTTCTCCAATAGCTAAAAAGTGTTACTGTCATCAAGTTGCTCTCAGTCAGCAAAGAGCCTACTCTTCAATAGGAGAGCAACAACTTGATGGGATTTCCTGTGCTTTGTTAAGTTTTGGCGATTTGGAGATGCTCAGCATCTTTAGAATCAGACCATGAAAGCACAATATATTGAGTTGGGATCACACAATCAAAATAAGCCACCCTCTGCATTTGAATATATATCATTTAAGGTGCAATCCTATGCATGTTTAGTCAGGGGGGGGGGGGGGAGTCCTACAACTCTCAGGATTTCCAGCCAGCATAGGGTGGCTGGGTAATACTGGGAGTTGTAGGAGTTTTTTCTGTCTAAACATGCATAGGATTGCATCCTTAGTCATGATATATATATATATATATAGATATAGATATAGATATAGATATAGATATAGATATAGATATAGATATAGATATATAATCATAGATAGATGATAGATAGATAGATAGATAGATAGATAGATAGATAGATGATACTGCAGATGCAGTCAGCAGCCATTTACAAGTGATACCTAAGAGGCTTTTTGTGATGTTATACACCACTAAAAATCTAACAGCTTAACATAATCCTGGTTTAGAAAAGATTCCCATCTTCCCTTGGGAGAGACTGGGGTCAGTACTAGGTACACTTGCAACATACCATTCCTTCTTCTAACAAGGAACAAAAACCTTTCTTTCCCTTTCTGCCATCAGAAAATAGCAACAAGAGTTAAATTGAGGTGTGTGTGTTTTAAAAAAAACTCTCAAAAGTTCGCAAATACAAAGGCTGCTTTTTCCTCTGAAGGATTCTGTCCCAGCCTGCATGAGATAAAGCACCACATCTCCAAAGCCAAATAGACCCCTGTTTGGTCCAGCGGGGTCCATTTGGGAAGACTTTTCTGCCAATAATAATGCAAGATGGGCATCAGCTCAGAAGACTCAAGTGATGGATGTGTGTCTGAAAAGTACATTGCATCTCCAGGCAGTCGTCATCCTGACAAATGTTTCAAGGGGTCTGATTGATCGTTCCTGTGTTTGAACCAAATCAAAGCAACACATTCCAAGGGTGCGAAGGTGACATTTCATGTGGAACACTGTAAAGACATTCAAGTCATTCTTTAATGATGCCCATATATCTAAGCCATCATCATATGGGACAAGGGCCAACATGTCTGTGACATGAAGCTACTGCCTATGCACAGATGGACAGCTCTACTTTTATACTATGGTCTGCTAGTAGGGGGCAGAAATCCCTTAGCCAAGTCACAAGACATTTTCAGTATTCCAAGGAAACAGACAAATGATGCTGTAGCAAAGATGTATAACTGAGTTATGGAATCAGTTTATTCCCTCTTCTTCTTTTTTTAAAGGAACAGAAAGAAAAACAGCGCATTAAGGAAATCTCAATTTTCCTTGGGACATTGTGATTTTAGGAGAGCATGAGCAACACCAACACAGCAGTTTAGGGCAGAATTTGGTTGTTTAGTGGATCTAGCTCAGACTTCTCCAACCTGGTTGTACCCTCCAGATGTGTTGGGAAAGCTGCTCTAGTGCCGTGCCCATGACCTTTAAGAAGCAGTTCTCTCTGCCCCTTTAAAACATCCATGGAGACTAACTAAGGCTGCCTCTACAAGAGAGGTTTAAAGCTCTTTCAAGGCGCTTAAAAAAATTTACCTCTACAATAACGGAGCGCAAATCGGGCGTAGAGGCGCATTATCTCTCCGATTATGCGCATTATCGAATGCGCGTTAAATCGCGAGTTTTATTTTGCTCCGGCTGTTAAAGCGCATTTTGACTATGTGAACAAGCGCTTATGCGCATTAACTACTTGTAAAGCGCATTTTGGTCATCCCTTAATGCGCTTTGCCGCTTCTCGCCGCCTCTCGTGCAGAGGTATTAGGCGTAAATGCGCTTCATTGATTATGCGCATAATCGCCTAACCGGGCGCAAAAGCGAAGCCTTGTAGAGGGGACCTAGCATGCAGATGGCTTGGAGAGGGAGAGGGAGGTGACCAGGCAGGTTACAATGGTAAAGCGGAAGAACTGCTCCAGGGAATTCCTGTCAGTAGGCCACTGATGGGGCGTGGGCCCTCAGCAGGAGCCCAACCATGGCAGCAGCTCCATTAAGATATCATCCTCCAACATACCCTTTGGCACTTCTGTCCTCCACAGAGAAAACACTGGGATAAGGAAGTTTAAATGTTATTTGGAAAATTATGTGGTATTAGGGATGGCACGAGTGTCCGACTGGGACTGCAAGGGCAGCGGACCCCCCGCATCCGGCCCTCACGGACCAGTTGGATGCTCACAAGCTCCCCACAGGTGCTTGGGTCCACCCTGGCTTCCGGCCCTTTCTCCCCACTGTGTTCACGGTGGCCTCCATTAATGCAGCGGGGGGAAGTGCAAGATTTCCAGAGGCTCGCAAGTCTTGCCAGCGCTCACCAGAGGCTCGCACGGCTTGGTTTACAGGGGGCAGGCTGCAGCAACGGCGGGGCAAGCGCTCACAAGTGAGCGCTTGCCAGTTTTGGCCACTACTACATAGTACTGCGTATTGTGTATCCTGACCAGAGTTGCATTTACAGTCAGGTGTATATACTCAGTACTCTTAAGGACAGAGTAGTTTTCCCTTGACATACATATTTCTTTATTAAATGTATATATCTCCCAATTGGCAGATACCCTCGGGGTGGTTTACAATGGAAAAAAAACCCTCCAAAACAACAATAAAAAACAGTCAAAATAATAAATTCAGCAACAAAAATATATTTAAAAATTAAATAAATAAAAATATTAAAAATAAATAAGCCAGCAGTAAAATCAATAAACAGAGCAAGAGATTAAAGATGAAATGCCTGCTGGAAGCAGAAGGTCCTTACCTGGCATCTAAATATATACAGGAACTCTCTGGGAAGGGGATTCCACAGATGGCAGCAGTGAGCAGGAGCATTGCACAGAAGGCTATTTCCCCGGTAGCTTCTCGTTGCGCTATTGTGGGCAGCAGCACCATAGAAGAGCCACCAAAAAAGATCTTAGCAGGCAGCCAGGAAGATACGGGAGAAGGCGTTCCTGCAGGTAGATTGGTCCTAAGCCATTAGTGCTTTAAAAGTCAACATCAAAACTATGCCACCTCATTTTTGTACTTAAGATCGATAGAAAATGCATACCACAATAGTTCATCTATGATGGTGAAACTTCACGTACCATACTAATGTTGAACTGAAGGCAGTATCCAATGGCATCAGTCTGCAACCACAAATAGCACTAGTGGTGGTCCACTGAATCGTTCTGTTGTGCAAGCAGTTGTGTATTACGTCTGGGCAACACAATTGCGCAACTGGCTGTGCAACCACTTCCACAACCAAGCTTGTGCAAACTTAACTTGAGTTGGATTCTCCTCTTGCACATATTTTGGAACCTTAGTTGGATACTTCCCAGTGGTGCTGAGTTATGATAACTTAGCTATGTTAGGGTGACCAGATAAAATCCAGGTCAGGGCTCATGTAGCTTTAACAGTTGTAGAGAAAAGGGAATTTCAGCCAGTGTCATTTGTAAGCAATTACTTCCTGGTGAAATTCCCTCATCATCACAACAGTTAAAGGTGCAGGCACTATACTAGAGTGACCATATACAAAAGAAGGCAGGGCTCCTGCAACTTTAACTGTTGTGATGAAGAGGGAATTTCACCAGGAACTAATTGCATACAAATGACACTGGCTGAAATTCCCTTTTCTCTACAACTGTTAAAGTTACATGAGCCCTGACCTGGATTTTATCTGGTCACCCTAAGCTATGTAGCTAAACTGGGGTTATTGAACAAGAAGAGGGATGTATCAGCCATGCTCAGAAGAAAACCAAAAATATTGCTAGGACAAATGGCTGGCTGGGAATGCTGGGAGTTTTTCTTCTAACTATGCATAGGATTGCGCCCTTTGAGGGAACCCCAAAACAGCATGCTCAATTGCCACAAAATTCTGAATATCTGTTGTGGAGGAAGGACAGAAAAACAGGGCGGAGGGAAAATGGAATAGAGAATCCTGAATGGCTGGAACCATGAACAAACACTCCAACTGGGACATTTTGTTGCAGGTCCCAGTCAGGATTTCCCTGGATTTGTCCTGGTTTTTGTTCTATCCTGGGTGTAAGAGGAGATTTTCTGTAATTTTCTATAATGTCCTGGATAGCCACGTTTTCCCCTTTAAGGCTGCATTAGCATGGTGGGAGGGAAAGATGAGCTTTCTGGAGGTGGGTCATTTCCCTCCCACTGCTCCAATCAGGGCCTTAAAGGGGAAAGCGTGTTATTCCCACACGTTATAGAAAAGGCCCCGACTGGAGCAGTGGAGGGCGGAAATAACACACTTTCCCCTCCTCCACTCCATTGGGGCTTTTAAGGTGGTGGGACTGAATGACGTGCATTCCAGAGGCCCTGGAAAGTAGGGGTGTGCACGGACCCCCCGGATCGGATCGGGACCCGGATCGGGACCTCCAATTTTGTCCCGGACCGGTTCGGACAAAATCGGAGGCCCCCCGGACCGGATCGAGTCCGATCCCGACCCAAAAATCGTACATTTTTGGATCGGCCGCCATTTTTTTCCCCATAGACTTGCATTGCAATGCAAGTCTATGGGGAAAAAATGGCGGCGGGTGGGTAAGGGGGGGCCTAACTCCCTCCCCCCCCGGGGCCGTCCGCTGTGGACGGCCCCGGCAGGTAAGCCCCCTCCCCCGCGCTCCCTACCCCCCCTGGGGCCGCCCGCTTCCATCCGCTGGCGCCCGCGGGCGCCAGCGGATAGAAGCGGACGGCTCCGGGGGGGGGGGTAAGCCCCCTTCCCCGCCACTGCTTACCTTCTCGGCCCGTCCGCTCCCGTCCGGCGCCGGCGGCTACTACCAGCGGGCTCCGCGGCCTACTCTCGAGTAGCGCGCCGGGTGATGACATCACCCGGCGCGCCACCCTGGAGCAGGCCGCGGAGCCTGCTGGTAGTAGTAGGCGCCGGCGCCGGACGGGAGCCGCCGGGCCGGGCAGGTAAGGGCCCCCCTCCCCCCTCCGCGCGCCCCCTCCTCCCCTCCACGCACCCCCTCCTTACCTTCCCTGCCCGGCGGCTCCCGTCCGGCGCCGGCGCCTACTACTTCCAGCAGGCTCCGCGGCCTGCTCTAGAGTAGCGCGCCGGGTGATGACATCACCCGGCGCGCCACCCTAGAGCAGGCCGCGGAGCCTGCTGGGAGTAGTAGGCGCCGGACGGGAGCCGCCGGGCCGGGCAGGTAAGGGCCCCCCTCCCCCCTCCCCCCTCCGCGCGCCCCCTCCTCCCCTCCACGCACCCCCTCCTTACCTTCCCTGCCCGGCGGCTCCCGTCCGGCGCCGGCGCCTACTACTCCCAGCAGGCTCCGCGGCCTGCTCTAGAGTAGCGCGCCGGGTGATGACATCACCCGGCGCGCCACCCTAGAGCAGGCCGCGGAGCCTGCTGGGAGTAGTAGGCGCCGGCGCCGGACGGGAGCCGCCGGGCCGGGCAGGTAAGGGCCCCCCTCCCCCCTCCGCGCGCCCCCTCCTCCCCTCCACGCACCCCCTCCTTACCTTCCCTGCCCGGCGGCTCCCGGCAGGCGCCGGCGCCTACTACTTCCAGCGGGCTCCGCGGCCTGCTCTAGAGTAGCGCACCGGGTGATGACATCACCCGGCGCGCCACCCTAGAGCAGGCCGCGGAGCCTGCTGGGAGTAGTAGGCGCCGGCGCCGGACGGGAGCCGCCGGGCTGGGAAGGTAAGGGCCCCCCTCCCCCCTCCGCGCGCCCCCTCCTCCCCTCCACGCACCCCCTCCTTACCTTCCCGGCCCGGCGGCTCCCGGCCGGCGCCGGCGCCTACTACTACCAGCAGGCTCCGCGGCCTGCTCTAGAGTAGCGCGCCGGGTGATGACATCACCCGGCGCGCCACCCTAGAGCAGGCCGCGGAGCCTGCTAGTAGTAGTAGGCGCCGGCGCCGGACGGGAGCCACCGGGCCGAGAAGGTAAGCGCCCCCCTCCTCCCCCCCCCCGCTGTCCACTTTCATCGGCGGGCGCCCGCTGGCGCCCGCCAATGGAAGCGGCGGTGGGCGCCAGTGGGCGCCCGCCGATCCGCCGATCCGCCGAACCGGTTCGGAGCTTTTTCGGACCGGTTCGGATTGGATCGGCCGATCCAGCTGCGGGATCGGAAATCGGATAATTTATCCGATTTCCCACTGGACCGGACTCGGATCGTGGATCGGGTCCGATCCAGTGCACATCCCTACTGGAAAGCCGCTTTCCCACCCTCCCCCATTGGGTGTCTTCTTTTTTGGATTCCCAAATATGGCCACCCTAAATGACTGGCAACTGCAAAGTGTATGATACTAACTGGAATTTACAAACTTCCCAGAAGCAGAATGTTGAGGCTTTAAACTGTGATGTAATTTCTACAAATAAAAATGCTCGTTACTTGTTCAAACTTAAGTATGCCTAATTCATCACTTTCTTTTTAAAAAGGCAAATGCATTTCCTAGTGGGCGCCTGATCAATCATCTCAGCAGAATAGGCAAGGTTTTGGCTTGAGTTTCGGGCTTATACAGATTGTCTGTACATGTCTAAGATGCCTTGGCAAAGGAATGGGGGGAAATGTGCTAAGATGGCAGAATAATTATTCTTTTGTGAGGGGAAAACGCAGCCCCTCGGGAGATACCATTTATGCAGAGGAACAATGCACCTGAAAGCCAATGATGGCATTTCAATATGGCTGACCTTCCCACCATTACTTGGGCTTCTCTACAGTGCCAATTCTGCAGGCTTGGATGTCAATTAGTGGCAGTGCTGGGGGGGAGGGAACATGGAGGGGTGACAGACAAGGGACAAAGTATGTTTGAGGAGTGTATGTGTGTTGTAGACGTTAGATTTCTGGCTGAGAAATAATGGTACATTTCACTTTAACACTCCCATCCTAAACACATTTTCTGTGCAGTACGTCCAGTTGATCTTGTTGCATTTCGCTCTAATGTATGCATGCTTATTTTAATCTCCAGCTTGTAAATCCGTTATAATTTGTATGTGAAAAGCGCCTTTTCTTCATATACTGCAGGGGTCCAGCCATGGAGTAGGGGGCAGGTGTGGGTCCAAGCTACTTGTGTGGGAAGTGCCCCTCACAAACAAAACACTCATTCCTTTCCTGGTGCTGCCTATGATGACAATTCAGCCCTGGTTGCATTGTCCCTAACCTTTCATTTCTTTTTTTCTTGACGACTGTAAAAGCTTACTCCAAAGCCAGGCAAGAGTGTATTAGCAAAAAGTTTACGGTTAAGGATGGAATCTAAGGCCAACTCTTAAGCAATCAATAGCTGACCTTTCTAAGTACTTGGAAGCAGATGACCTTCTTCTTTCTGATTAGGTATCTGTCTGAGCAGAGTTAGTATTGATTGAGATGATGACCTCTCTGCCAGCGCGGGCGTTTCGACAATGCTAATCTCTCTTGGTATACTCTCGGCATTTGCCTCCTGAAAACATTCGTAGAGATTAGATCAAACTCATTATAGCTTGGTTAATTAATGAGATTCTATTTTAGCATTTGGGATTGCATTCCTTTGCCAATACTTATTATTTCTTTTGCATAAAAATTGAAGAGCCCCCCCCCCCAAAGAGCACTTATTGGCTGGTGTTGTCCTGTTGGCCCTAGTCCTATCTTGACCATGGGCTTTCTGCTGGAACTAGCACTGTGAGTCATTGGTGGGCAGAAGACTGATCTCCAGGTGTTTGTGGACTTTGACTCACAGAAGCCCCTGCCAACATGGCCAAAGGGAATGCTGGGAGTTGAAATCCAAAAGACCTGGAGATCTACTTTCTGCCCAGCCCTGCTGTAAGTGCCCCTGACCTGCAGAGTACATGTTTGACAGGAGCTGTTCAATGTTCAGTCCATCTGAGGTCCTGCTTGGAAGACCCAGCAGCAGTTTGGATTATGTCAGAAGAAGCAGTATCAAACTATTAGTATGGGCTGGCTCACATTTGCCAGCAGACCCCATGGAAGTGTCTTATCACAAGGCTTGCTGCTGGACCAGGGAAACTCAAATTGTTAGGGTCACCCAAATTCATTTTTCTGCTTCAGGCAAAGGACAAAATGGTGCCCCCATCAACGTACAGAAGCCAACCAAACTGGCAGGAATGTTACTTTAACACCAGCAACAAGGTAGCTTCCTCCACCACACCTGTGAGCAGTAGGCTTGTTTAAGGGACAGACAGCAGACACACAGCTCTGTCCTCTATGACGAAGTGCTTTTCTGCGTAAGGCTGTTAATCCACTGTATCTACTTTTCATTTTGCAAAGAATTGTCTACACATAGAGCTTTTCCTTTCCTGCTTTTCTGCTACATAGCCTCTAGAAGGCTCTGTGCTATAGTGGAAAAATGCAATTACACATGTAGGGGGTAAGGTTTCTTTTGCTTTCACAAATAATACTACATTTTTTACACTCAGAAGAAGAAGAAGAAGAAGAAGAAGAAGAAGAAGAAGAAGAAGAAGAAGAGGAAACCCAGTGTGAGGGTTCTTTAAAGCCAGAAGCAAAAGTGGGAAATCATGATGTCTTCTAAAGAACCCACAAACAACTCTAAGTAAGGAATTATGAGTGCACGAGAAATGCCTCATGTAGAAAAGCCGTTTGCCACCACTGTGCCCCCCACCAACATCTGTTGCCTGAGATGACCAGCCCTGTGAATGGTGTGACTAGCACTTTAACATGGGGATCATGTACAAAGTCAGAGCAAATTGCATGATTGTGGCTTATTGGAGATTTTGAAAGACTGACATTCAATGTACCCGATTATATCTCCCTTGTATTCCAGGTTGTTTCCACCTGGAACCATCAAGCTACAGAATACTTTTACACTCACACGTCCATGGGACTCGTGTCTTTCATAAACCTGACAATCATTAAGGAAATCAACTGAGAACCAACCAAGAGGAAGAAGAGAGTGAAGGGCAAACAGCTACAAGAAACAGGAGGGGATGAAACTGACAAGAGGAGAAGCTGGTGGACAATGACAACCAGAAGGAAGAAGACCAAAGGCATTCCTGGAACACTTTTAAACTGCCCAATAACCAAAGTTATCTGGCCAGTGTACAAGGCATTAAAAACTAGGCGTGTGCACCGGATTGGGTCCAATCCACGATCCAGACCCAATCCGGCCAAAATCGGATAAAATTATCCAATTATGATCCCCGCATCTGGATAGACCAATCTCATCCAATTCGATCCGAAAGGACCTGATCCAGATCGGAAGAGATCAGAGGATTGAACCTCCTCCCCCCACTCGCGCTCTTTACCTGCCAGGGCCATCCGCTACCATCCGCTCGTTCCTTCTGCTGAGACAATCACAAGAAAAAAGGGGGGAAAACACCAATTTGCGTAGGCATGAAAGAGAGATGAGTTCTGGTGCTGTAATTATTCCTGTTTCTTTTTTTAAAAAAGCAATGTTCTGTATTTATTAAAAGAATTTTTTATTTTGTAATCTCATCTCTCTTTTGTGCCTACCTTCTACTGAGAAACAGACTTCGCGGCCTGCCTCTCAATAGAGCGCCGGGTGATGACGTCACCCAGCGCGCTACTGAGAAGCAGGCCGCGAAGCCTGTTTCTCAGTAGAGGGGGCTAGCAGGCGACAGCGGATGGCAGCGGATGGCCCCAGCAGGTAAGGAGCGCGCAAGTGAGGGGGGAGGGCCCCACTTACCTGCCGGGGCACCCGCTACCACCTGCTGCCATCCGCTGGTCCTGTCAACTGAGAAACAGGCTTCGTGGCCTGGTTCTCAGTAGAGCGCCCCGGCAGGTAAGTGAGGCCATCCACTGCCATCCACTGTTGCCCGCGGGTGGCAGCGGATGGCAGCAGATGCCCCCAGCAGGTAAGCCCCCTCCCCCCACTCATGCTCCTTACCTGCCAGGGCCGTCTGCTGCCGTCCACTGGCCCCTTCTACTGAGAAACAGGCTTCATGGCCTGCCTCTCAGTAGCACGCTGGGTGACATCTCACTAGAAGGTACCAGCGGACGGCAGCGGATGGCCTTGGCAGGTAAGGAGCGCAAGTAGGGGGAGGAGGTCTGATCCTCCAATCTCTTCCGATCCAGATTGGGTCCTTTTGGATTGGATAAGATTGGACGATCCAGATGCGGGAATCGTATTCAGATAATTTTATCCGATTTCGGCTGGATCGGGTCTGGATCGCGGATTGGACCTGATCCAGTGCACACCCCTAATAAAATTACCTAACTTTGCTGACACTTATGTTGAACTACACCGCATGAGAGAAAAACAATATTTTGGGATTTCATCATTAATTTCCATAACTGGGAAGAAGAAAAACAGAGGAAAACTGAACACTGTGCCCAGTGTTTTGGCACTTTAGAGATCTGGCATCAATTAGAAATATGGAAATTGTGATAGTTTCATCTGTGCTTGTTTGTTTCCTAGCATGGATTCATTCATATCCATGTAGTCCTTCCAAAAAAAAGGAGGGAATATGCACATACATTTGTCGCAAAGTCAAAGCATTGTGTATGGTTTATATCTAAAATCCATAAATCAACCCTGAATTTCTTCAAACGTTTGAGCCTCAATAGATGCAGGAAGTACATTCAAAAGCAAGAATTCCCCTCTGCACACACAATCCTAGGCTTCATTGCAGAAACTTGGCACAGTTTTGGAGAGACTCTGTTGGTTTCACAAATAATTAGAGTGATTTGAGCCATTTTGCTCTCAAAAACAACAGAGTTCTTGTGGCACCTTGAAGACTAACGAAATTAGTCTGGCCTATGCTTTTGTGGACAGATGTATTAAGTGTTATCCTAAGTTGGCAAATCTATATATGCATATAGATCAAGAGAGAGAGAGAAATATAAGAAGTGAAGTCAGAGAGAAATGAAATACAAAACAATACAGATTGTGATACTTACGTTAAAAGTTTACAGTCTTGTTTGTTTGTTTGTTTTTCCTCTGACCTTAATGCTTGCATTTCTCTCTCTCTCTCTCCCCCACATGTATATATATAGAACTGCCAACTTAGGATAACACTTCATGCACCTCTCATCCATGAATGCTTATGCCATATAAATTTGTTAAACTTCAGTGGGCCGCAAAATATTTTTGCTGGATTTTTTCCCCTGCAATAGCCTAACATGGGCCACACCAAGCAGGATATAGCACTATGAAAGTGGTATGAAAGTGGTATATGAGATGCATAAATGGGCCCCAACAGTTGTCAGTGCACGTCAATACTGCTATAAAGCAGTAGTGTGGCTCCTGCCTCTTATATACAGCTTTCATTTTCCTTTCATAGTACTATATCCTGCTTGGTGTGGATCTGGCCATGGCTAACCCTTTGGAAATTATGTCAGTTTACCAGCTTTTTAGTTTTTTCACTGTTCTCTGCATAGGCTGACCAGATAAAATCCAGGTCAAGGCTCATGTAACTTTAACAGTTGTAGAGAAAAGGGAATTTCAGCCAGTGCCATTTGTATGCAATTAGTTCCTGGTGAAATTCCCTCTTCATCACAACAGTTAAAGTTGCATGCACTCTGCTAGAGTGACCATATACAAAAGAAGGCAGGGCCCCTGCAACTTTAACTGTTGTGATGAAGAGGGAATTTCACCAGGAACTAATTGCATACAAATGACCCTGGCTGAAATTTCCTTTTCTCTACAACTGTTAAAGTTACAGGAGCCCTGACCTGGATTTTATCTGGTCACCCTATCTCTGCACAATGTTTTTTAATATAGGAAAATGGATCTGTGAGACGTATCTCAATGCATGGCAGCATGCATGTAAAATGATCAATGTGATTTGGAGGTGGCCAAACCTAAAACTTACATTCTTCAAATGGAATTTCTTCATTAAATATGACCTTTACCTAGGGAAAAAAAAATCTTCATCTGAGGTATATCTTCTGCCTGAAAACAAGTAATCAATCTTCTTCTTTTTTTAGAACTTGTTCTAATGCATGGTAAATGTACAAATCATAAGTAGAAGATTTACACTGAATGTTATCTTTTGACATCCCTATTAAGTAGCCATTTGACCTCTCCATCTTTATCTTCAAATTACAGCAGAAATGAGAAATACTTTCAGCATTCTGAAATATTTTAAAAAGGGGAACAATTAATGGAACTATTTTCTTTGTTTTGAGCCTATTATTGTTGTGATTTATTTAAAGGATTTTATAGTCCTCTTATAAATTGCTTTAAATACATTCCCAAAACAGTATACAATATATATATATTAATTAAAAAAAAACCAAGAACATGTTTAAAATGCAAAAACAGTCAGATCAAATAGTGGCAGAACCAAAAAATAGACGCAGCACTAAACTGTGAAATGAATAAAACACCCAGTATAAAAGCCTGTTCCAATATTCTCAACAGGTACGATCAAAATCATTGGTCACTGAAAGATTAGGAAAGCGAAAAGGTTTTAAGGTGATGCTTAAAATTTAACAAGGAAGCTGTCCCGTTGAATTTTTCTGGGGAAGGCATTTGGGGAAGGCCCTACCATCTGTGAGAGTGAGGCAACTGCCTCAGGCAGCAGATGCTGGGGGGGCAGTAGTGGCAGCGCACACGCACACACCCCGCCACTGCCGCCCTTCGTCGTGAGTCATGCAGCCCTTTCCTTCTCTTGGAAGTCATACCTGTGGATGCCACACCACCTATCCTGCACCCCATCAAATAGCCTGATGCCCTCAGGTGCGATGGGAAACACTATCCTGCTACTAAGAATCTGCCATCTCAAACAGCTTCTGTACATGGAATGGAGGGGACACCATCTTGCCCTTTGCTTCAGGCAGCAACAAGTCTTGGGCTATCCCCAAAGGCATTCCCAGGCACCACTAAGAAAAGGCCATCAAACCCAGTCCCAGCCCATCTCTCCTCTGAAGGCAGGGATACCCAACAAAAACATTTGAAAAACACTGTACGTCCTTGGCAGGTATGGGAGTAGATGATCCTTCAGGTAACTTGATCCCAAGTCATAAGGCTTTTTAATTATATAACCAACTTTTTTGAACAATTTACACTGTAATCAGTCTTTAAAACTTTATAGCGGAACTTTTCTAATACTGATGAGATTGTCAAAGGGCTAGTTCTAAGAGCTTTTAAATCATTTGCAACTTGGTCCTGGGGTTCCTGAACTATCACCTATCTCCACATCAGTCTGCCCATATGCTCAGGGGGGCCAGGGAAAGGGCCTTTTTGGTGGTGGTGCCCTGCACATAGATTGCTCTCCTCAGTGAAGAGAAGCTCTTGGGGTGAGATCCTAGAAGTGGGCAGGGCCAAAGGCAAAAGTAGTAAGTCAAAGGCAAAAGGGGTAGAGCCCAAAACGCCAGCTTATGACTCTTATTGCTAGTGACTAAGGCTAGATCTGTACTACTGTTTTATAGCGTATTGAAGTTCACTGATAACTGTTGGGGCATGATCCACATTCCATGTCTCCATGTTATATCCTGCTTTTTATTCCACATTTGTAATGATTTGACTCACGGTGTAGATTTGGCCTAACCAATCCATGGTCAGGGGAAGGGATGGGACCATGGATTGGTCATCTGGGGAACCCCAGAGGACCAGATTGGGACCCCAGGAGACTTCAGTTCTGCACCCCTGTAGTAATTGAATCTAGCTATGCAAGACTCAGGTGTATCCCAAAGTCCATACCATGCACTATACCATAGGAATTGCCAAGGTTTTAAACCTGTGAGAACCTTCACATGGTAAAGAGCAGAAAAGGGGGGGGGAAGGAAAATCACACTACTCCTGCATTGTCTAGCTCAGGCATGCCTTCCCTTGCCATAGGGTGCCTCTACAAGAGCGATTTAAAGCTCTTTCAAGGCGCATTAAGAAATTTACCTCTACAAGAGCGGAACGTAAATCAGGGGCCCAGGCGCGTTTTCTCTCCGATTATTCGCATTTTCAAATGCACGTTAATTAGCGAGTTTTAATTTACGGCGGGAGTAAGAGTGCCTTATATCCGTGTAAACAACTTTCTGAGGAGGCGCATTAACGATCAGGGAGTTGGACTGTGGTCGTGATCTCATGCATAGAACTGCCCCTTTGCTGGGAAAACCTCCCACTTTTTGGTTTAGATTCATTTCCTCTCTCCTCCTGGCAACTTCCTCCTTGTACTCCGTCTCTCTGGATGGAAGCTCCAAGAAGAGGTGACCCAACGTGAACCAAAAATAAAGTTTCTTTGAAGTACCCTGATGAAATATTTTTAACATGGAGACACGGGGCCAGATGGAGGTGGTTTTATGAGAAGGAAAAGGGGTAGGAAGGATGTGCGGATGTGCGCATAATTAACCATCAGCAGACATAACTTCCCTCGCTTCTTGCTGGGTTCCTGAGCTGAGGTGTGTGTGTGTGTGTTTTACAATTGTTGAGCTCGCTGGGAAGTGGAGGGGGAAGGAACAAAGCAGCATCCCCCTGTCTGTTTTGGTGTGTGTGTGTGTGTGTGTGTGTGTGCACGTGAGGCACATTCCCATTTACTCCTGAGGAGGTCATGGCAATTGAGCGAAGGAGGGGGGAAGACAGGTAGCAGAACATGTTAATCAGCTCATTCCTTTCAGGTAACCTAGGAAACCAAAGGCAGGAGATTCTGGTGGGCAGGGAGAATAAAGGGAGGGAACTGGTTTGGGGAGTTTCTCTGGGACAAAGTGCATTACTTTCAGCAACATTTGCATGCGATTCTCAGCATGTCAAAAACTTTAAAATGCCTTTCATACAGCCCGTAATGCGCTTCAACGCTTCCCATGTATAGGGAGTAGGCGTAAAAGCGCTTCAGAGAAGATGCGCATAATGGGGGAACCGGGCGTCAAACCGAAATCTTGTAGAGGGGGGCATAGTCTCTGTACCTCCATCTCCAACAACCACCATAATGCACCCCTGGCCAGTCTTCTGAGCGTGCCATCTGACCACATCCAGCCTTCTTTCTTCAAATGGCTGCTGGAAAAGGCACGATTCTCATGACACAAACAGACTATCAGCTTGAGAGGCAGAAAATGTACTTGTGCCTTCTGGGAGGAAATGAAAGCAAATGAGGCATTAACTGCTAAGGTCTGGAAGACAGAGTTCGGCAGGAGTTCCTGGATATTTGCATCCATACCTTGGAAGGCACAGCAGTATCTTAGTGTGCAATGAATGTGTGCATTTTCCATAGGCTTTCAGCTTCAATTTCCTATTTCACAGCAAAAACAGTTTCCTGCCTTCCCATCATGTCTTTTCTGTGATGTTGCGATGAGATTATTGTGTCTGAAAATGTACAGTAAGCATGTGTGAAGAGCACTTTTATAGTGTGTTTTCAGATGTAGGAATGTTTCTTTCAAACATTACACAAAATGAAGGAATTTTAACAGAAAGATGGAATGTAAACTTAAGAAGCAGGAGAAAGAGTGATTGTGAAGGCTCTAATCCTGAAGCCAAAGAGAGTTCTAGGATCCTGAAGGGGTGTGTGTGTGTGTGCATGTGTGTGTTTAGACAAGGCCTACTGTAAGAGTTATAGAGAAAGTGGTCTGGTATTTTTTGATGAGTGCTGCTTGATAAATAACATTCTTGTTGTTCTCAAAGTGGATTGCTATTTTCTCTGAGGGATAATCTTCCTGGCTGAGCTGCTGGAGTCGGAAGCAAAGCTACATAACAGTATCAATGCATCGTGGAAGCCTGTAGTCCCAAAGACAGGGACCTGTCTTTCCTGTAATATGCGATCTGGGTTACAGATCAGGGTTAGTAATATGTAAGAACCGTGAGCCTGTTAACAGTGCAGATCCAATTGTTTTCTAAGATGATGACTTATGATTGCCAAAACAAAGAAGAGGAAATGCATCACCAAAAAAGAGGACAAAGGAGGACACCAATTTCTAAAACATTTGCATATGCTAATTTATATGTATAGATGAAAATGTAGAAATAACAATTATAATTTAAATACAAACTGAACGCATGTCACCATAATGGGCAAGACTACGCAGGTGACCTGCTCAGTTGGCTGTCCCGGTGCTATCTGTTGATGGGTGACTTCCAATGCTCTCCCATCTTCTGGGGTTTTTTATTATTATTTTTACATGGGACATGGGCAGAACAGGCCTTCAAATAGAGGACTGTCCTGTGACACGGCTGTCCTCTGTAACATAAGGCACCTGTCCATCCTATTGTTTTCTTATCTCAAAATCTAAATGAAGGCCAGGCCTTGGCCCACATGCCATATATTTAATCAAAGTGAAATCAAAATAACTCATCTATTGTAATATTGTAATAGTCACTTTCTCTCTTCAAAGATATCTATCTATCTATCTATCTATCTGAGAGCCAGTGTAATGGTTAGAGTGTTGGATTGAGACTTGGGAGATCCGGGTTCTAGTCCCCACTTGGCCATAAAGCTCACTAGATTACTTTGATGTAAGTATTTGGAATGTGTTGATGATTATTGCCATTTAGCAATAATCAAATGCATCAGATGGTAAGTGGTTAATGCTATTGGGAGGGGGAGTGTGTGAGTAGAATGTGTGAAGTGAATGCTGATTGGTTGGTGGTTCAAGGGTCTGGATTGATTGTTAGTAGTGAGGGGAGGAGTTAAGGGAAGCAGTAGAGATTGTGAGCCTATCTACACTACAGCTTTAAAATGGTTTAAAACGGTTTATAACAGTTTTGAGAACTGTTGGTGCCCAGGACACACTCCATATACAGTTTTCAAACTGTTTTCAAAGTGTTTTATCCTGCGTATGTAGATAGGCTCTGTATGTGAAGAGAGTGAGTAGAGTTTGGGGTTTCGTCTGGAAAAGGGTCTAGAGAGAGAGAGTGTAGGAACAATGTGTTTTATTATTTTAGGAACAGAGTGATTGGGAGGAGAGAGGGTAGAATAGGGAGTAGCATAGGCAGGATTGTAAATGAATGAAACCTGATGAAACCATAAGCTTTGTAACTGCATAATCTTACTTTTGTTAAATAAAAGTTATTCTGTTCTATAAAACCTGGATTGGATTCTTAGGGTACCTGAAGTAGGGTACAGTGTTCAATGGTGGTGACCATATGAAAAGGAGGACAGGGCTCCTGTATCTTTAACAGTTGCAAAGGACAGGGAATTTCAGCAGGTGTTGTTTGTATACATACATAACCTGGTGAAATCCCCTCTTCATCATAACAGTTAAAGCTGCAGGAGCCCTGTCTCTTGCCCATGTAGAAAAGAGAGCAGGGCTTCTGCAGCTTTAACTTTGTGATGATGAGGTAATTTCACCAGGTTCTGCATATATACAAATGACACCTGCTGAAATTCCCTTTTCTATGAAACTGTTAAAGATACAGGAGCCCTGTCCTCCTTTTCATATGGTCAGCCTAGGTTAAGGGAAAGGTGAAGAGAGAGTACTGGGCTGGTTGCTATGGGGCCAAATAGAGTTGGTGAGTCACAGAATCAGTGAGCAACATTCTGATGACCCACCCCATAGTTGGGATCCTTTGATTTATAGTGAGAAATAAAGGAGGACAAAAGAGGTGGAATCACAGGGCCACTCACTGACTCTCAGCCTAACCTAATTATTTTGTTTTATTTATTTTTTAAAAAATTCTTGGCCACCTTTCAGGGTAGAGACAGGGTGGTTGTGAGGATAAAATGAAGAAGAGGAGGACCATATAAGCCACTTTGGTTTCCTTGCAAGAGGAAAAAAGGCAGGGTATAAATATAATAAAATAATAATACCCCACCTTTGTGCCCCCCAAAAATTCCACCCTCTGGTCAGTCTCCCTCTGTCTGCTTGGACTCTCCTCTCCAACAATAGTGTAAACTCCCTGCCACTGTCAGATGTATTCTAGGAACTTCTCTGTTACCCTCAATAGCTCTAAACAAACTAGTGTTAAATCTGTTTCTACAGGAGCTGCCCTGAAATTGCCCAAGGGCTGCAAAGTGGCAGATGCAAAGGGAGAGAAATGTCAGTTTCTCCACTTCTTGCTATATTTTCATTCGAAGACAAGGATAATAGAATTACTTATGTTCTCATTTTTACCAAATAAGTGCCTCAATGCCATGACCACACGCAGAACGTATAATAGATCCCAGAACTAAGCCCCAGATTTGGAAAACAGCCTTCCACAACCCCAGTCAAGCTTCAGCTCGTATTTGGTTTGCATCTGTGTGTGAAGGGGGTTGCATCATCGAACAAGAATGCTGTCCACATGCTACGAGTTATGATCCTTGTTATGATTCTATTGGAAATCCCATCTTACAAAAGATGCAAGCAAAGCTGGATGTCTGCCTCATCCGTTTGCAAAATAGTTTGCTTCCTTCCTCACACTTGCAGGAAAGGCAACTATTTCTTAGAACTGATATTGCAGAATTGAAGGGATCAATATTGACAGCAACCTTCTGAAGCTAAACTCAGAATGGAAATTTGCTGACGGGTGAGACTGTCAAAGTCTATAAACTTGACAGTAGAAGTTAACTTCTTAATAAAAGTTACGTTTGCAAAGTAATGTATACTGAGTAAACAGCTGATATTTGTCATTTATTCCAAATAGGTGAACATGGCACTACTCAGGCAGCTTACAACATTTGAAAATTACAATGTCATATATATATATATATATATATATATATATATACACACACACACACACACACACACACACACACAATTGTATTTATCAAAACATAAAGCAGTGGCATTTACTAGTTCAGTGGTTCCTAAACTTGGGTCCCCAGATGGTGTTGGACTATAGATCCCATCACCCATAGCCAGCATGGTCTTTGGAGCTATGGTTGAGGACCACCACTGTCCTACGGGTTGCCACCACATTAAACAAAAGCCCATGCTTTCTCTGCTGTGGGGTGGCGGCGGCTAATCCTGACAGAAGGCGGACAGATCAGTGAAAATGTCAACCCCGTGTGTGGCTGCTGTAAAGAAGGCAAACTCCATGTTAGGCATTATTAGAAAAGGAATTGAGAATAAAACTGCCAGTATCATCTTGCCTTTATCAAATCTATGGTGTGACCACACTTAAAATACTGTGTACAGTTCTGGTCGTCACACCTAATAAAGGATATAGAGCTGGGAAAAGTGCAGTAAAGGGCAACTAAAATGACCAAGGGGCTGGAGCATCTTCTCTATGAGGAAAGGTTACAAGAGCTGGGATTGTTTAGCTTGGAAAAAGGAGGCTAAGGGGAGACATGATAGAGCTATGTGCATGGTATAGAGGATGTGGATAGGGAGGCATTTTTCTCCTTCTCCCATAATACTAGAACCCAGGGTCATCCCATGAAGCTGATTGGTGGGAGATTCAGGACAAATAAAAGGAAGTACTTCTTCACACAGTGTGAATTCGATCTTCTGCTTTTAGGGGGGCGGGGGAAGGCCATAAATGTTAATTAGGGCCAGATCTACACCAAGCACAATATGACACTTTCAAAACGGTTTGAAAACTGTATATGGACTCGGAGTGTGTCTTGGGCCTCGTCAGTACTGTTATACACCATTTTAAAGCAGTAGTGTAAATCCTGCCTAGATTACATACCATTGAGCCCTGCCTGGTAAAATGGTTGGAGCCTCAGGTTTTTAAAAGCATCTCTGAGACAATGCAGAAAATGAATAATATTCAATAAATAAAAATATTGAGGGTAAACCAGATGATGGTTTAGCCTTACATGAGAACACAGCAATAAGCTTTGTTCCGGCTTCTGCCTGATCTCCTAGTGTAGCATCTCTCCAGTTATGGAGAAATCCCCCATAGTTCAACCTAACAACTGGTCTCAGATGATTCCTGTGTCTTTTTTATTATTTGACTCTCTGGTTTGACCCTATCAAGACCCAGGCTGACAGAGCATAACCCAAACAACTGTGTTTGCGACTTTTATCCTAACTTACAATCAGACAGAACAGCATCATTCCCCGGCAGTAATATCCCTGATGCTTGTCTATTTTAGAACTACATTTCAGAAGGGGAAGGTGACCACACAGGATCATGATTCTGTTCTGCTGCTTTCTTAGGCTAGAACTAACTGGCAGGGAGAGGCATCTTTAGAATGGAATGCATGCTAGAAGCACTGGATGAAATATTTGCTACATTTTACTGATGTTACAAAATTGTTTGCTGACATGCAAAATTATGTAAAGGAGGGCATCCAGATCTAAAAACTGTGAAAGCCTTTTTATTCATCAAAACATTAAGGGAAAAAGGCAAATATGACTTTCATTCTCTGTTGCTTATTTAGATAAACCTTGATATACTTGTAAAAATGCAGTTCCTGGCACTTAATTCCTTTATGCATATGTTGAACAACAGTAAGGTGACAAGGCCTTTTGAAACATTAAAAATGGCTTGAAAGGAAAGTAATTTGACTTGATTGTTTCATTCCTCGTGGAACATCTCCAGCTGTGGTCTTTAGATTCTACAGCAAAGACCTTTTAAGATGCATGTATTTATTTTCAGCTATGCAAGGGCTGCAGAATATGTCTTTTGAAAAGTGTGTGTGTGTGTGTGTGTGTGTGTGTAAACTCAGGGATATGGCCAATAAAAAGCCCTCCATACTAAAAAAAAAAAAAAACCCATCCCTGTGCAAATATGCTATAATTGTCTCCTTACAGCACAATAGCATTTAATAGCAAAGAACAGTGCAATCATATCAGAAAGCCAGGCTAGTTTGAAAGGCCAGCTGCTAGCTCATCTAAGAAAACAGCTATAGCAAACTGTTAACCTCTTGAACCATCTTGTGGCCACACAAGCCTTGGAGAAGTCTGTATTTAAAAAAAGCATTCCCCAGCCTTTCATTCTATGCCTTAGCTGATTCCTACATTCTTGTTTTTGTATCTGTTCCTGTTGGGGACCCAGAACTTCTTTTCAGTGTAAAGTTTTAAGCCTAGAAGATGCAAAGGAATAAGGGAAGAAAATATATTGAAACCACTGCACAGTGACTCTCACTATTCAGTAAGGACAACCGCCTAACCCACAGACACATCTGAGATGGAGGGAGTTCCAGGTGAGAAGATGTCACTCTCAGGCAGGTGTGAGGCCCTGCATTTCTGTTTTCAGAAACTAATAAATTACCCATTCCATCTGCACCACATAGATATTCCAATCCTAAGTGGCACTGAACTGATAAAATTGTACAAGGTGAGCAGCACCAGTCACAGATGATGTACCCGGCTGGGGAAGGATGGCTGAACTATCTATCCTTTTGACCACCTTATCAACCCAATCATCTAAATGCTAAAACATGAGAAAGAGTACGTGTCCCTCTCACCAACAGAATTCTGGAGCAAAACTACGGGGCAGGGGCATCAATGTGTCTCATCCTCCAGGCCGGATTTGGAAACCATACTCTCAACAGCAGTAGTGATGGGAAACTTACCCTGGGTGAATTCATTATTTCTTTGAATAATAACAAACTCACCCATATAAGCTTGGACAAGAGTTTGCACAATATCAAAAAGCATCTTGGAAACACATAGTGCATCATGATATCATGAGTAACTGCATTATGTACCTTCTTTGGGTACCTCTAGATGGCAGCTTTTCCCCACGGTGGCTTCGAAGTGGCAGCAAGTGATGTACGTGATGCTGCCACCACTCCGAAGCCATCCAGGGCCAAAACCCCTAAACTCCGCAGTAAAAAAATTGGGCACTTACCCCGACGCTTTTCCCCTGTGGAGCTTGCAGAGCCGATGGCAACAGCTGATTGGTTGCCAATGGCTGGAGGAGGGGCGGTTCGGGCACCATGCAACCCTCTCTTCCTCCCCCTCCGGCCGCCCCATTCCTTCCCCCCTGGAATTTTATACAAACGGGGGAAGGAACGGAGCAGCCGGAGGGGGAGGACGAGAGGGACGCATGGCACCCAAACCAGCTCATCTCCCTCTGACCGTCCCTCTGGCTGCCCCGTTTCTCCCGAGTGCGGAGTTGCTGCTGCCGCTGCACTAACCACTGGGGAGGGAAAAGAAATGAGGCAGCCAGAGGAATGTGAGCCGGTTCACGTCCCTCCCTTCCTCCCCCTCTGGCTGCCCCGTTCCTCTTCCCTCCCCGGTGCTCGGCGCGGCAGCGGAAGCAACTCCGCACTCACGCTCCTTCCTGTGCAGATGCTGGGAAGGAGGGCGAGGGCCCAAGCCATCCCGGCGCCAAGGCACTGTTGTCAAGACGGGGCCTCTCTGTCTGGTTGTTTTCATGCGGCCTCTCACAGAAACACTCCAAGAAAAGTACATGTTTACTTACCAAACAAAAGAAAAGAAAGTACTATATGAGTAACGATTACCCAGATGTGATCCAATGAGAATAAGAGAGAGATATAACATTATCCCAGTTTCCCATGAGCAAGAAGAGGGTTAATTGAACCAAATCAACTGATAGTATTGTTTAGATACAGGCTGCACAAGCTCAGGAGCTCATAATCATTTCCAAACTTAATAGCAAATTTATAAAACACCAGTCCAAGTTCATTGATATTATTAATATTATTAACAAACTTGAGCTTTATTAGGAAATTTGGCAGCATCACTAAACAAGAGTACCTTTTAAGCACAGTAGCAATGGAGAGCAAGTGTGGTGTAGGGGCTAAAGTGTTGGACTGGGAGCCGGGAGATCTAGGTTCTAGTCCCCACTCAGCCATGGAAACCCACTGGGTGATTTTGGGCCAATCACAGACTCTCGGCCAACCTACCTCACAGGGTTGTTGCTGTGAGGATGAAATGGAAAGGAGAAGGAATATGTACGCTGCCTTGGGTTCCTTGGAGGAAACAAGTCGGGAAATAAATTAAATAAATAAATAAAAAGAGATTTCTATTATGATCTTTATATTTTTGCCCCAAGGAGCTCAGGGCAGTGAATTATAACTTATGGAAGGTAGGCACAGATGGAGATGAGGGGAGAAGTGCCCCTATAGATTCAGAGCATGCCTCACAACCCTAATGCCAGATGTGTAGTTATAAGAACTTAAGAAGGGCCATTCTGGATCAGACCAAGGTCAATCTAGTCTAGCATTCCATTCACACAGTGGCCATCCAGCTGCCCACAGGAAACCCACAAGCAGAACATGAGTGCAACAGCACCCTCCCTGCCCATGTGCCCCCAGAGCCAGCATACTGCTCCTAATACTGGAGGTAGCATATAGCCATCAGGACTAGTGGCCATCCTTCTCCTCCATGAATTTATCCCCATTGGTGGCCATCATTCCATCTTCTGGTAACGAATTCTGCAGTTACTTGAGGGAAATTCACTTTTCCTATACTCAGAATGCTTTTCATTATTATTATTATTATTAGGGTGACCAGATAAAATCCAGGTCAGGGCTCCTGTAACTTTAACAGTTGTAGAAAAGGGAATTTCAGCCAGTGTCATTTGTATGCAATTACTTCCTGGTGAAATTCTCTCTTCATCACAACAGTAAAAGGTGCAGGCACTACACTAGAGTGACCATATACAAAAGAAGGCAGGGCCCCTGCAACTTTAACTGTTGTGATGAAGAGGGAATTTCACCAGGAACTAATGGCATACAAATGACACTGGCTGAAAATTCCTTTTCTCTACAACTGTTAAAGTTACAGGAGCCCTGACCTGGATTTTATCTGGTCACCCTATTATTATTATTATTAGTATTATTATTATCATCAATATATACATATAATAGATCAATATATATGGGCTCTATGAATCTATGGGCTCATTTTGGTGTATTGGTGACAGAAATGAAATGCAAAAGAAAATGTTCGAGCTGGATGGTAGGCTTCCTGCCCAGCTATTGACATTCTGCTCTCCCCTGCAACCTCTTTTTGCCCTCCTTTTCTGGGAGAGGATCTGTAGTATGCCCTCCCCACCCCTCTATTTATGCGGAACTGTCACCTTTTTCCCTTCTCCTTTTGGGGAAAAATGCTATCAAGGCAAATAGGAGTTCCACATCTCAAAGGTTTGCTTTTAAACACATATATGAGATCAGCTTTCAAAAAAAAAGTAGCACACTGAATACCATTTGGTGTTACTGCCATTGCTAACATTTGTTATTACATTTGTTATCAGATATCAAATGAACTCTTGTAGTTTGAAACACAGGAGGAGAAGCCCTGCCCTGCCAAAGTGGTGCTCCTGAATCTAAATTAAAGCACTCTACATGTGTTTATAATTCCTATGTATTATGTCCACACCCCATCAAATCTCTTAATTATTTTCCAAGTCCTACAGGGCAGAAGTAGCTGTATTCACTTTTCAACAAGCATTTATAGGATTTCAGGAGTCTGTAATAAGCACCTCTTGGGAGTTAACTACAAACAGAATTCTAAAATCGATTTGACAGAGGGGAGACATACATTTTTAAAGAGAGATATTTATACTGGCTTATCAAAATCTTTCTGAATCTCTATAAAAATTTCTGGTAAAGGAAACGAGTTGAAGGAGGAGGATGGTTTCATTTGAGTTAAGCGTTTTTTTGTGGCACAGTGTGAAAGGCCATTGCTTTCTTAATGGTATTGCAGATTGGGTTTATAGTTTATAGGCTAATCTTGTAGCTGCTGCACAGGTATAAACCATGATTATTATCTCATTTCTGACGCATGGAGTGCCAGCCAGGTTGGAACTTCAATGCTAGAATTCATAGTATTGGTCCACCACACAATATTCCAAGCCCATCAAACCTAGCAGCGTAAGATTTTTTTTTCTTTCAGTTTTAATAGGAGAACCTGAGGGTTATGAATATCTCTCGAGGATGTTTTTCATAATTGTCCTGTATCTAAGCCCAATCTTCTTTTAGCACTGAAGAGAAACGAGCTCATTGGAAAATAGGCCCCCAATATATTCATAAAGAAAAAGATAAAATTCACTTAATATATGTTTAAACATCAAACTTTCAGCGACAGCCAATGAAATCTTTAATTGTCACTGAAGGTGACCACTTCTGACTATGCAGAATTTAAACCTATGCAAGACATCACTGTCCTCTTACAGTAGTGACTGAAATTAATTCACCCATAACTCTTCCCACAGAGAGAATCTACACAGTGATTCTTAAAGTCTTCCTCTTAAGGTGCAATCCTATGCATGTTTAGAATGAAAAACATCATATGACTCCCAGTATTCCCCAGCCAGAAAAATCCTACAACTCCCAGCATTCCCCAGCCAGAAAAGTCCTACAACACCCAGCATTCCCCAGCCATGCTGGAAGTTCTAAGATCTTTTTTCTGTTTAAACATGCATAGCATTGCACCCTTAATCTTCCTAGTCTTTTTCCCATTTTCCATAGCAGTTTGCATTTCATGTATCAATTCCTCATTAAAGGAAGAAAAGCTAAGGGTGCGTTTTTCACAGAGCAAGAGTTTGGCTGCATTCGGACAACATATTAGTCAATGGTGGGTTGAGTAACCAACTCACAGTTGGTTATTTTGTGGGTACTCCCCACACAACATATTCCTATACAACTATGGGTGGTTGGGGCTGGCGTAGAGTGGATTAATAGTCAACTCAGCATTTGACTGACACAGCCCCTGTCCCTCTCCCCACCCTCAGTCCTCCCAGTTCTATCTCAGCAGCCTCTGCAAGTTGCACCAGTTGTAGCAGAGTGGCAGCTGCCGCTTTGGTCGCTCTTGCCGCCTGCCTCTATGGGCTTGTGTTTTAACCCACTCACCACACACTATTAACCCACTCACCTCTCCACACAACACTTTAAACAACTGGCTTCGAGCTAAACAACTTGCAAGCCAGTTGTTTCTCTCAGTTGCTTATTTGGGCGGAATAGCATACCGTCAGTAGGTTGTGAGCGGCGTGTTACCCTCCACACAACACAATAAGCAACACAACTGACTATTGTTCCCCCCCCCAGTTGCTTAATGTGTTGTCAGAATGCAGCCTTTCTCTATAATATTGATGGCCCTTCAGTTTGGAGAGAATGCCATATAGGCCAAATTCTGCCTACCTGGGGTCCCAGCCCAGCCTTCTCCAAATGGCCCCAGCTCCTTCCACTGGCTCCATCTTCTTTTCTTCAACCACTAACCATTGGGTGGTTTCTTGACTATCCAAAGGTTTTTCCCATTCTAAACGGTTGAAATGCCTCTCCTAAGGTTTAGTTAGTAGCAGTAAGAGCATTAAGCTAAAGTATGCTGGTATTTGGGGTGGTTGGGCCTCAATCCTCTCTCCTTTGGCCCCAGTACTGGAAAGTGGTCCCCACGAACTTCTCCAAAATTGAGTTTGGCCTCAGGAGGACGGAAGACATTCAACAGCCCTGCCATATAGGGAAGACATTGGTCAGGTACTGTCCCTATATGGCAGGACATTAGTCACATACTATGTAGGTCAGTTGTTCCCTCAGAAGTAAATTTCATTGTGTTCAATGGGGCTTTCACCTAGGCAAGTGTGCATAGGCTTGCAGCTTAAACTGCCCTTTTTATGAATTACATCAAGTGCTCTTTTATGAATTGCACAGTGTTCACTGCATTGAATTAACAGGGGTGAACTGCTGAAATGCATTGAGAGAACTAATGGGAATCTATATTAACTGATTTGAAAAGGGGGAGAGATGCTGTCTGAGGGTGTGTGCAGGAGAGCATTGACATCAAAATGCAATAAGGCAGTTGTGTAATTTTGGTGCCAAAACCTCAGCAAAGCTCAGGAAGATGAGAACAGCATCAGTGCATGATGAAAGCGGTTTTTAAAAATAGCTCCTGCCCTTGTGTGCTAATGAACGCCAGGGCACATGACCAAATGAGGGGAATACAAGGTGGCAAAGAGGAGGCTCAGAAGACCTGCAATTCAGCTGAGCAAGCACGAGGCTTTTTGACCCATTCACTCAACAGCTGCAACCTGATTGATGCTTAGGAGGTTCTGGATAGCATTCCCTCCCTCCCGCTCTCAATAAATCTATTTTTTGTGCGCTTACAGCCACCTACTGGTGGGATGCTGTTACTGCCGCATCTGGACCCAACGTATTAAAAGCACGCTGAGAAAACAGCACTGACAACTTCATCTTGGTATTTTATTTGATTGGGCATTTTATTTGATTTATTTGATAGGAACTTTATCACAATAAATGAATAAAAAGCTTTCCTGTCTCACTAGCCAGATGATTAGTTTGTACCTAGCTTTCTTTCTTTCTTTTTTTGTTCCTCTTTTGTTGCTAATATTGCTCTGAATATAATTTTAGAGGTCTTGACCAACTTGGGGTCAGCTAGAGAAAGCAAAAGACAAATTAATCAGAACAGAGTCCCTAGATGAGACATTTGAAGTTACTGAGCAAGCCTTAGGGGAAGTGTTTGTCCTTGAAATACATGTGATTAGGCTAGTTTGCTAAGAAAGGGAGTTCCAGCAAAGAAGAAAATAGGAAAGGCTTCAAGGGCCCCACAGGCTGAATACCTGGAGCAGGCATGGTGATGTCTGGGGGGTGCAAGTTGGCCAATAGAATAACTGTCCTTGTTTGAATTAATATTTACAGCTCGTCTTGTGAATACAGAATACCCAAATCACATGCTTCAGGATATACACTGATTGGTGCAAGGGGTCAGAAAGAGTTTTCCCAGCAGGCTGGCTTAATTATTATGCTAAATATGCTACAGTATGGAGCCTGCCCAAGACTACTGCTATGGTGAATTATTTATGAGCTGCCTCTGTGGGCCTCTCCTTGCACTATATTCTGGAAAAATATGGAAGCCACATCAGAGAGTGAGCTGAACTCACAATGGCTTCTGCCCTAGATCATGCTTGTGAATGGAGCGTTCACAGTATTACTTCGAGCACAAGCCTATGTATGTTTAGACAGAAAAATATCCTACACCTCCCAGCATTCCCCAACCAAGGTGGCTGACTGGGGGATGCTGGGAGACGTAGGACATTTTTCTGTCTAAACATGCATAGGACTGCACCTTAAATTTCTCTTAAAACTACTTTTTTAGCCATCAGATGGCCACAAACACAAAAATGTAAACACTTTTAGTTTTAAATCCCTACTCTTCCACCCCACCCCACTTCAAAAGAAAATGACTAACTGCTAGTGTGGAATAGTGGTTAAGAATGTGTGCCCCACGCTTAAATATTGCCTCAGCCATAAACTCATTAGATGGCCCTAGGCAAGCTACTGTTTTTCTTACTCAGTCCCGTGTTCATAATATAGAGATAACAATACTGGTCCACCTTACAAGTTTGTTGTAAGGGTCATTGAGAGTATGGCTGCTTCTAAACTAGGACCCTTTTCAGTTGCTAAGAAATTGCTTTTCTGAAATCAGCTGGAAGTGAAAAATGGTGGTTCCACATATCAGATAATATAATACTAAATTATCCAGCAGTAGCTATCTCTGTAGTAAAGATCTTTCTATACTGTTTACTTAGAAGTAAGTCTGTTCAGCAAAAGTCGGTGCAATTTTAATTCTGACTAAAATACCTTCTGGTCAGCATGGTCACAGTATTATTGATGGATGGTTTCTTAATTAGTCAGTATCTGTTCGGGGGGTGAGGAGGACACACATTTAATTATAGTTTCCCTGTCATTGTTATTTTTATTCTTTAATTGAAAATATATTATTTTGTGGGGAAACTATAAAGAAACAAAGTAATGAGAGGAAAACAGTAATTAGTGCCCCCTCTGTGCAAGGAACAGGAACTGACTAATTGTGGGGCGATTCAGAAATGCAAGGCAACTGTTGAACAGGAATCAATTATAAGGACAGATGCTGCAAGGAGGAAAATTCTAAGTAAAGAGCACAGTAGCGTTGAAGGGTCTCAATAGAGCTTTGGCAATACACACTGGACAGACTGCCATTGCTATTGCAATTTAAGTGAAAAAATGACCCAAATCAGGTCTGAAAAAAGACAAGAAGTAAACCCACAGAACATTAGGATGCATGCAACAAGCGGACAATGACATTGTCTAGATTCCACAGGAAAAAACTGAATGGAAAGTGGGCAAGTTTAGACTAAACTGCTTGTGTGGAAGCAATCTTTGTATACTTAATGCTTTGAACATCGAAAGCCTATTATATCTATATTAGGCTGACCAGATAAAATCCAGGTCAGGGCTCCTGTAACTTTAACAGTTGTAGAGAAAAGGGAATTTCAGCCAGTGTCATTTGTATGCAATTAGTTCCTGGTGAAATTCCCTCTTCATCACAACAGTTAAAGTTGCAGGCACTATACTAGAGTGACCATATACAAAAGAAGGCAGGGCCCCTGCAACTTTAACAGTTGTGATGAAGAGGGAATTTCACCAGGAACTAATTGCATACAAAGACACTGGCTGAAATTCCCTTTGCTCTACAACTGTTAAAGTTACAGGAGCCCTGACCTGGATTTTTTCTGGTCACCCTAATCTATATCTATTTCTATTTCTACATCTATTCCCCATCATTACATGCAGGGTCATGCAGAGCTGGTAATATACCTAGGCCAGATGGGAAGTGTGTGCCCCCCCCCATTCGAAACTGCTCATTAAGTATTTTTAATGTTTTTTTAATGCCCACCAACATGTCCGTTCTACATAACACCTTCATATTAAACCTGTTCTATAACACCTCAAAGTTGAATCAGAAATTAATATTTATTTTAGTTGCTGTACAAATAGAAGCAACAACAATAGAACAGTTCATCATTATCAAACATTATCATCATCATCACCCTCATGGTATCATCATCATTATTATTAATAACTATCATTATCATCATTACCTCACCCTCCACTCCAGAGATTATATGCCATGGAGAAGATTGAGGAAAGAGATGCAGTAAGCACAACCATTGCAACTTAGGCACATATATCCCCGCCCCACATGCGGCATGGCCCTCTGGAGCTTGTAGTCTGACCGTGCTATTCACGATGGACGGCTTCTGCGCTGTTTCCGCAAGGCGGGCTCCTCGCTTCTCGATGGGCTGCTTACGCTATGGAAGCAGTAGTGTTAGCTGGGGGGGAACCACATTGTCAAAGTGCTCCTCAAAATCGTGGGCCCCAGGCCAACTGGCCCCACTGCCCCCCCTCTGCTCGGCCCTGATTACATGACATGGGAGCAGTGTGCATGTTTCCATGCAAAGCTCTGAGAGGCAGCACAGTCATTTGCCTGTTTATTGTGGCAGGTGTCAGATGTGACATGCATAGAAAAGAGATTGGCAGTGGTCAACTTTGCTGAGACTCTGCTAGATCTGCAGTTGGGCCTCATCACCTCTACTGAGTGAGCACGTGCACAGAAGGAAAAGGATTTTAACATGGGCCGTTTTCCCGACTCCTAACAATCTGCAGCTTCCAAAACTCCTTCTTTATTGCCCTCTCATCCATTTCCCACCAGTTACTATGAGGATTGCAGGAAAGCTCAGAGGGAACAGAAAAGTCTAAGGGAGGTGGAAGATGATGTCAGCATCCCTGCTAATCAAAAGTGTTGGCACTGCATCCCTGTGAACCCTGGCTCTACTACACTACTACCATTAGCGCAGCCATTTTCAAACTGCTCGATCCCATTTTAATCATTTTAACTAGAGAGCAGAATCTGTACAATTCATCTATGTAGGCCACAAAGGGTCAAAATAACTCATTCATTTTCTACTGGGTCTTAGTAGGTGAAATACTTCCATTAAAGGCTTCTATTGAACCATTTTTGAATACCCAAAGAAACTAATGGAAAGCAAAATAAGTTTCTGTTTTTGAAAAGAATGGGATAAATCATTCACCAGTATGAATGGTTCTTCTGATACACAAGTGATACCCAAATAAGAGGTGGGAAGGTGTTCAGAATAGCCCATCATTATGGCAGTCAGTTTATTCTTCACCTCTCATTATTACATTCCTCAGTTAAGGAGAAAAACTAATAGGCTTTATCAGAGGCATCTCTCATCTCAGCTGTTGTGTGAAACAAATTATGATCGTAGATGAACTTTATACTTCATATTATCGTAAAGGGTATTAATAATTCCATGTACAGTCAGTATGGTCTTTAAAATTGAATCCTATTTCTCAATACTGCTTACCACATTTGTTCTTATCAAAAGATTATCTAGCCCAGAGAGCTTCGGCTATAGGGTGGTATAAAAATGCAATAAATAAATAAATAGCAATTTCATGGGTTGTAATGGAAAAGCATATTGACGAAAGCTCATGAATACACACACTGAGTAATTGCACCCTAATTTCCTCAGGAAGACTGAAATGGAGTTAGTACCAAAGAATCCTATTGCCATCACTTAGTCTATAAGCATGTATGCACATATGGCAATTTGATTTTGGTGCTAATTCAGTTGTTGTAATCCCACATGTTGGAAATTTCATTCTATATTGGTCCCTGGCCTGGCTCTGTATGCATAGCTGCTAAGTGGATACCAGGGCCCTTCAGGAAGTAACTTCAGGATTACTTTTGTCCCAATGAAGTAAATATAGAGGACTGGCTAGAATGGCCATATATATGACTTTTCAGAGTATAGTCCTCTGTTTGAAGGGCATTTGGAGGACAGTCCTCTATTTGACGCCTTCTATTTATGGGCAATCCAGTCCAAGACCACTTTAAAGATGAAGGACCATAAGAAGGGAAAGCAATGACCATCAACAATGAGCACTCAGACAGCAGACTGAGCAGGTCATAGTTTTAACCATTATGGTGAGATATATGGTATTTCTATGTAGATCTGGCCTGCCCAAGCAGGTAGGACTACAGCTCCCATCAGCTACGGCCAACATAGTTGATGCTCATGGATAATGGGAGTTGTAGTCCAAGTCATCAGGAGGGCAGGTTGGGGAAAGTTGTATATAAAAATTAGCACATGCAAATTTTATCTTCTTTTGTAGTGATGCATTTCCTCCATTTGGGGGTGATGCATACTTTTATTGTCAATGATTGCTTATAAATCTTTTAAATAAATAAACAAATAAATAAATAACCATCCTAGGACTGATTTTACTTACTTAACAAGGCAGTGATAGAGTTGTGAAAGCAAGGAACAATGACATTACTTTAAATCTATGTCTAGCATCTAAGTCTTTTTTATTTTGTATTCTACTGTAGGAACTGGGACCCTAGTATGGAAGGTAGGGGTTTTCTAAGATCAGGTGCCCTGCACCTACTCTAGAATAAAAAAATGAAAAAAGATGTAAAAGTAATGGGGGGGGGGGGTTGCCCTATGAAGGGATAGCAGAACTTAAAACTCTAGCAAGAAAGTAAGATGATCCTGATGCTTGCTTGCAACCAGGCAGTCAGCCTGCACCTGCTGAAAGTCTTTATAGTCCAAGCAAATAGGATCTGTAGAATCTGTGCCTAACTGCTGGCATGTATCTAACCTGAGGAAAAAGACTCACTGCTCTTTTAAAAAAGATCAGGTAACTGATTAAAGACCTGGGGAAGAATAAGATTTCCTGGACAGTCCTTTCTTGTAATGAGCACAGGATGCTTTACCAACATCTTAATCATGAAGAGGCCATCTTTTTTTGTGGTCCTGATTCTTTGCCTTGAAAAGCAACCTGAAACACAGATTATATGGAAGAATATTCTATATTCTGTGCAGGCCTTCTGTCCTTTGTTAATATGAAGGCCTCTCTCTGCCCTACAAAATGAGTTGTCCGAGCAATGCTTTTCATTCAGAGATGAAGTTATTTTGAGGTATGGGGCTGGAGGGCATGCTTAGATCCTCAGGGATGAAAAGTGTTATATAAATGTAAATTGTCCATGCTGTTGCTATGCATGAACCAATGCCAAGCATCAAACTAGCCTGACAATGAAAAATGGCACCCCTGCTGACCTTTGCTGATGAGAGCCACCAAGATTAGAAAATCTCTAAACTATGTGGACGTGAAGACAAACTCCACTTCAAAGCCTTTAAAGGGTAATATAGTTTTACGCAAGGTGAGAGCGTTTGCTAAGAAAAGAAATCTACTTAATCTTGCGGAGGAGACGGTGGCCAATGAGTCAGAAATGCAGAACTCTATCTTTCTTAAAGGTAATGCCTCAAAGGGGTCACTTGAAGAGCTGGATGCTTTTGGGGAGGGATTCAAGGGTTTCTTTGTTTGAATGCTTAATACTGATTGTTCCTAAGCATTATGCACTATATGTCACACATGGCATATCATGTTATATAATCTTCTTTTGCAGCCAAACATGAAATTCTGTATTATGCAGTACTAGCTTGGGGTGGGGGTGGGGGAATGAATAAGGGGAGACATGGCAGAAGTGTACAAAATTATGCATAGTCTGGAGAATGTGGATAGGGAGACATTTTCTCCCTCTAATACTAGAACCCAGGATCATCCCATGAAGCTGATTGATCAGAGATTCAGGACAGACAAAAGGAAGGACTTCTTCAAACTATGGAATTTTCTACCACAGGATGTAATGATGGCCACCAGTTTGGATGGCTTTAAAAGGGGGGATAAATTCCTGGAGGAGAGGCTACCAAAAGCTACTAGTCTTGATGGCTACCTCCAGTATAAGAGGCAATATGGCTATGTACACCAGTTGCTGGGAAACATGGGCAGGAGGATGTTATTGCATCCATGTCCAGCTTGTGAGTTTCCTGTGGGCAGCTGGTCCAGCCACTGTGTGAACTGTATGCCAGACTAGATGAACCCGTGGTCAGATCCTGCATGGCCCTTCTTATGTTCTTAGTGAATGGACTTGGCTTCCTGCGGGTTGGAATAGCCCTTTGTTTGACACAGGGAAGCCTTCAAGCAAAGTTGCTCAGTTGTCAGAGTTGGATGCATTGTGCCCATCCCATGCGAGTGAAGCCATGCTGACTGGTGTCCCTAGGCCCAGGTTCTGCCAAAGTGGTCCCCTATAGCCCCTTATAGAAGGGTCTATCCATTCCTCTCAAGGCAAGAAGAGCTATTTGTTTATTTATATATTACATTTCTATATCACCCATCAACTCAAGTTCACTGGGCAGTTCCCAGCAGCAGGGAAGAGGGAGGCTTAAAACTCTGTTCCTTGGGCTACTAATTGCCCATGGCTTCAAACTGTATTGATAACAAAGCTGTATGCTGGCCAGGGAAAGCTGCCTCTAGTGACTGAAAATATTATCGAAGGCTTGAAATACACTTCATTAATTGGCTTTAAAAACAAAATAACCCCAAGGCACATGCCCCTAGGGTCCCCTTAGTATGCATGCCACATTTCAGGGGTCTAGATTTCACAGCCTTGGAGGAACGGGACTGTTTCCACACACATGCACTCATGGCAAAATCATTATCCCAGGTTCTTACGTAGTCAAAACAGCACAACTCACAAAAATAGGGAGATTTCAGCAAGCTCAGGGAATCCTGAGATTTTCAAAATTACAACAACAACAACAACAAGAAAA
This sequence comes from Anniella stebbinsi, assembly GCA_029215795.1. NCBI lineage: Eukaryota > Metazoa > Chordata > Lepidosauria > Squamata > Anniellidae > Anniella > Anniella stebbinsi. The sequence continues at coordinate 190,038,876 of JARDYH010000002.1, forward strand.
ATATCTAAGGGGGCAAAATTTCCAAAGCAGCCCAATGAGGATAGAGCATGCACAGTGAGTATAGATTTAAGGAATGTCTGTTGCGGGAGGGACTGAAAATGAAGGGGGAGTAGAATGGAGTATCCTGCAAGAAGACTGCGTGGCTGATTGTCCGAAACAGGAACACTCCACACTGCAACAAGTTGTTGGAGCTCCCACCTATCTACATACTAATAGCAGGTGGTTCAGGTTGTCCAAAGCAGGGAAGTTGGAGAAAACCCCAATGGAATTAAATTGGTTCAGATTTCTAAGAATCCAACCTGTGGATTTTGCAGTGGTCCAGCTTTTCCTAAGTCACATGGATTCCATGGATTTGCAGATCAATTATTTATTTATTTATTTATTTATTTATTTATGTATTTATTTATTTACTTTCCAGAATTTTATACAAATTTAGTTGTAGAAAAATACATAAAATAGAAAAAAGCACCGACCAAAAATGTGAATTTCCCCCTTAGGCTAATGCATGAAAATGAACATTACGGGGTGGGGTGGGGTTGTGAATTGTGTGGGGATTCGCGCATTTTTATGGGTAAGAATTCACATTTGGGAAATCTGGGAAAAAATCAGTTCTGCCAATAAGCAGATGACAGAATGAAAGGCAACTGGAAATTCACAAATTCAGACAGAACAGATTTTACAAAATCCATACTTTCATAGTCTAAATACACTATCCTGGGTATAGTGTATTTGCTTCATATTTATTTATCTATTTATTTGTTCATTTATTCATTCATTTATTTTATTACATTTATATCCCATCTTTTTTTCTTGAAGGAACCCAAGGCAGCATATATAATCCTCCTCTTCCCCATTTATCTTCACAACAGCAACCCTGTGAGGTAAGTTGGGCTGAGAGTCTATGACTAGCCCAAAGTCACCCAGTGAGCTTCCATGGCCGAGTGGGGACTAGAACCCAGTTCTCCTGACTCCCAGTCCAACACTCTAGCCTCTACACCACACTGGATCTCAAAAGGCAAAAAGGTGAAATAACACAAACAATACTCATACTTTTGACTACAATTTCTTGAAATAAGCTGCATGACGTCTTAGCATGCCCACTTGAAACAAACCTGAAAAATTTAAAAAGTGAAAACATGAGTGAGCAAAGCCCTGCTGGCTGAGAATGATGGGAATTGCAGTCCAACACATCTGGATGGCACCAAGTTGGGAAAGACTGCAATAATATCAGTGGAAAGCCATGGAACCAAATGAGAAAGAAAGCCATAAGGAAAGCCATGATAGTAGTGGTGATGGCAGATCGTCAAAACTACTGTCAGGAGAGAAAACACTCTACACAATCTATGACTAGGCACTCATTCCCCATTCCATAGCTTTTATAGATGCTTTGCATTCCATGCAGCAAGTCCCAGTTCCTAGGTAAAGTGATGCTGTTAGACTAATGTTAATACATTAGTCTGATGCATTTCAACCTCCGTACCAGGCAAATGTTTATCAGACAAAACAGTTTAGTCCATTTCTATGCAACAGACCTGCCTATGCTACATCTCTTCTTAAATTCATTCTCGCTGGTGCCATTGGCACTGATCAAATTTCTTAAATTAGAGCGAGAGAGAGAGAGAGAGAGAGAGATTTTATTTGCTCCACCACTTCATGGCTGCTCCATTTCAGTGCTTTATTGTCCCTTTTCCCCAATGGAACCACTTTGTCTTTGTGGCATTTACTGATACCCCCGCAAAACTAAAGGTAAGAAATCAGTTCATTACCCAACTAGAAAACATCTGGGAAAGAATTTATTACTCAAGTCACTGTGTATCCTCCCACCACAAAGAAATAAATAAATCTCTTGTAATCTTGGTATAGATATCTCTATCTATGATTTGATCAGACTAAGACAACATTAAGTGGAAGACACTGGAAAATTATTCTGGTGTAAGTGCAAAGGTGTTACTATTAGTTACAGCTGTAACTCATAATGTAGGAACTCAGGAGCCCCTCCTTAGGATGGGGACTCCAAATCTAGCTTAAAATCTGGGTGAACCTCCCTTGTAGGGCTCCCACCCACCTCCAAAAACACCCCTCCATTCAAAAATGATAGCATAATAAGCAATGCACACACAACAGATACTTTAAAGAAAATGAAAGCTACCATTTCAGGCAGTCTGTCTCTATTTCTAACCACATTTTGGAAAAGACTGTAGGATGGTGGTTAGATCTCAGTCTCATGTTCAAGATCCTAGGTTCAATCCCATCAGCCCTTAGCCAGCATAGCCAATGGTGAAAGAGTTGTAGGCCTAAACATCCCAAGGGCCACAAGTTGCCCACTCCTGAGTTCAAGAATTCAAGTAGCAGAACTGGCTGAGAAATATCTTTGGAGAACAGCTCCCAGTCTGGGGTAGATATTATACTGGGCCAGATGGGCCATTGGTCTCATGATCTTTTATCTTAGATCACATTGTCACAGATTAAATCAGTCATGTACTGCTGACTGCACATGCTGAAGTCATCTGGGATCAGATTTTGGAAGAAGATTGCAATAGTAGCTCTTTCGACTACTGTTCATTTCGGCATAACATAAGTTGATCATGGTTGCTTTTACTATGAGCCTATCTACACACGCAGGATAAAACACTTTGAAAACATTTTGAAAACTGTATATGGAGTGTGTCCTGGGCCCCAACAGTTCTCAAAACTGTTATAAACTGTTTAAAACCATTTTAAACCATTTTAAAGCAGTAGTGTAGATAGGTTGACACTTCATACAGTTTTTAAAACGTTTTCAAAGTGTTTTATCCTGCGTGTGTAGATAGGCTCAAAGTCACATCATTAGCCTGGTCCATAGCTGTATAGCTGGAATGAGCATGGACTGACTGAAAACTATGGTTCCTACTTGCTGTCCAGGGGTTAGCCATGCACTAGCTGTGGATAGGTGCCCAGTTGATTAGATGATGCAGGTGCAGTTTCACAGCCACTACAGGGCTTTCCCACAATGCTCCCAAGTTTTTCAAAGGGAGTGATGTCAACAAGATGTTTCTGCTGTGTAATGTCGCTCCGTGGCCAATCTTGGGCAGACCCAGGGGCAGAGTCTGGTAGAAGGTGACCAGTGATTGGTCACCTTCCACCAGGAAAAGGGCAGGGATGGCTCCAGGACCCGAATGGCCACCCAGAAACCCCGCACTCTCTCCTCAGCATTGGGATTACCTGATACCGTGGAGGGAGAGGGAAATCGTGGAGTTAAGGAGGGAGGCAGCACCATGAAGACAGGATTCAGATCACATAAATTGGCTATTCAGAAGCAAACCTAAGGTCTCCTTCTGGTCCCTTCTGTCCTCCATCTTTCCAAAGCACCCTGCACAAGTAGCATTTCTGCTACTAAGCCAGCAAGCCAGGCAATCGTATGTATCATCAATCTCAAAAACCCAATTGTGAAAAAGAAGGAAGGAGTTAAAGGGAAAAAAAGAGGGAAGAAAAATGGCACTGGGCAAGTGCTCTTTTACAACGCAGAACTAATTTATCCTCCTTCTGTGTTTGCTCATCTTGTTTCTTCTCTGATTTGTGATAGGAATCACAGCTAAGGCTGGCCTGAATGAAAAGCATTAGCACAGTTAAAATTAACTCGACATTTTGTAGGGCTGGATTTGTTGTAAAACAACAACTGCTCAAAAAGGAAAGCCCAAATTGTTCTAGTTTCAAATAGGATAGCATTTTCCTTTCAAGGGAGGCAAGTAAATTAGATTACTACATAGATTATTTCCTATCCTGACTCAGTTCTGAATTCTGGAACAGGTTTCCTGTGTTGATTTGTTCCACAAATCGCAATGAAGGCTTCTCCCCCCTTTTTTTTACCCCACCCCCACCAGAGTGGAATTTCAGGGGAAAATTGAGGTTCTTTAAAAAAAACTCTTCCCAGAGTGCTGAGTAGGGATGTGCAGCGGATTGGATCAGATCCACGATCCGGATCAGATCCTGCCAAAATCGGATAAAACGAAACTATTCTGATTCCAATCCTATGAACCTTCTGATCCGATCCAAAGGGACCCGATCTGGATCGGGAAAATCAGAGGTTTGGCCCTCCATTTTATGGTGTTTTAAACTGACAGTGGACTTAGAAAAATAATGTGCATAACTTTTTTATTTTAAGAGGTAGAAAGTTGAAACTCCCTGACATAGAAGATTGGATGTGGCTACTCATGTGTGAAAAATTCCAGAGAAATTGGTGCAAGACTTTAGTGGCAATGAGTGGTTTATTATTTTAAACTTCCATAAAGGGGGGAGGCTCTGTGTGTGTGTGTGTGTGTGTGTGTGTGTGTGTGTTGACAGCTTGATCCACCAATTGTGCTTTACATTACATCAATGCATCACCCAATCCTGCAGCCTCCAATTGCAATGCTAGAGGAGGGCTTAGTAGAAACCCAGTATATATTCTCATTCTTTCCCTTTTGGCTCTCTGTGGGGTTTAGTTAGTTGGAGTGGAAGGAGTGTGGTTTGGAGCTGGAATTGATATTGGATTTTGGTGGAGTTTGGAGCACGCCACTGCACTTACTTAAGCTAAGGGACTTGGGTTTCTCCCTCAAGGACAAGTCCCCAGAGTCCCCAGAGTTCAATAAAATGCCTGCCATTCAAGTTAAACCATGCCCCTGTGTCTGTGAAATGGGGGGCGAATGTACACCCCTTCTGTGTGCTCCTCACATTAGTGTGGTGTTTGTGGGGACAGGATCTAATGAGAGAGCACTTTGCAATGGTCTTACTTACCAGCACAAGCCATTTTTAACAGTTCCATTTCAGTAAGCGACATGCCCCTGTGTCTGTGAAAAACGTTCAGCCCTTTGGTACGCTCCCCAAGTTTGAGTTCAGTTTCTGGGGATGGGATCTAATGAAAGCACTTTGCAGTTTGCATGCAATGGGCAAACCCATTTTTCACAATTCCATTTCAGTTAAACCATGCCCCTGTGCCTGCAAAAGGGGGTAGAGTTATGTACGTACAGCCCTTCAGTGTGCTCCCCAACTGGGGACATGGTCTACATTCTTACCTGCCATTTTAAACCTGCCCCTGAGTCACAGGAGTAAATTGAAAATTTACTGGTGAAAAAGTGACTTTTGAAGGCTTATTTACAAGTAACGCCTGCACCCCTGTGTCTGAAATTCTGAGCACATGACTGGCAACATCCCATCTGCACTTGTACAAAGTTTTATGATTCTGTCTTAAGAAATACCAAAGATACAGGCTTTTCCCCCTCCAAAATCAAGTCTAAAGGGACTAAAAGGCATTTTATTCGAAAATTGGATATCCGATTTTCAGATCGGAATCGGATTGGATCCCATCCGAAATACCTCCGATCCAATCCGATCCGCAACAACAATTCCAATTCCGATCCGATTTTTTGGACCGTGTACATCCCTAGTGCTGAGATGCCAATCTGGATTGGGACCGTGTGTGGTTACATAAGAGTAAAGAAAAATAGCAGGCTCAACTAAAACAGCTCAATTAGTAGTATGAGTAGCTTGGCCCTGTCTGTTACATAGACATAGGGCTTGTTCAAACATTCACATAGCATATCTGCCTCTCTCCATCTGTTACTTTTGAGTTACCCAGCCTCTCTTCTAAGATAATTATCATATTTATCTCCTTTTTAAGGAGTATGCAACTGTTACATAGATGCAGGGCTTGTCCACATGGCATATCTATCCCATTCTAATATATTCCACCTGTGAGTTTTGAGCTGCCCAGCCTCTCTTCTGTGTATAAGATAATTATCATTCCATGAGATAATTGCACATGTGACAAAGAAGAGCTTGCCACAAATCAAAACAAATCACTCTGGTGGATATAAGCCTCCAAATCACCCCAGGGATTATAGAATGGCATTGAACTACTACGTTATTATTTCTAGCTGCAAATATCCAAGTCATAGACGAGCATCAAATCTCTTTGTGAATTTCTTTCCGCTTTTCACTCTAATAACTCAGCAGGAATTGACTTTGCCTCCGGGAGGGGGGGGATGGAAAGTAATGTGAATAGATGGGGTACATGTTCTCCCCCACTCCAAGAAATCACACCATTTTAAGTACATACTCATAATACTGTGATGTCTTTTGGAACAAAAGAGTTTGTACAAGCTTCTCAATTGAGCTCAGTATTTCTTTTGTGTTGTTTTGGTTGTCATTATTTCCACTTTGCCTTTTCATCTCCTTCCCCTGCTATTGGAAGGATGTTTTTTTAGAGCACATATGGCATTGTGGGCTTCCGTTTTTCACCAGCCCCACGTGAGCCAGCATGTGTAACAACCTAAATAAAATATGTAAGGCGAACGTTTGGGTCACACAACTGAAAATCTGCGATCAATCTTCCCTGAGTTGGAATGTGTCATTCATATACCGTTTTATATCCTGATGGCTGCAGCCATCATGTTACAGCTAGGATTACATTTAGGAAGTAATAAAAAAGGAGAAATATGTACATCATTTTCATACTTCTTGTTGGCAATGTATAAATCCTGTACAAAGAGCAAGTTCACATCTACAAATCCTGACCTGCAGAAAGGCTTATAAAGTGGGATATTATTGGAGGAGGAAAGAAGAAGTTATTTTCAGCTTTACTAGCGATGCCCAGAAACATAAATCTTCCACCGCAGACCAAGAATCCTTTTTACTGTTGTTATTATTAATAATCAGCATCATAATTTCTATGGCACCTTTCAACATATATGTTGCTTTCTCTGGTTTTCCCTCCTCACCACGACTTCGGGATAGTGACTTGACTAACATTACCCAGTGAATGTCATAGCTGAGCATGAATTTAAACCTGAATCTAACAGGGATATCAAAAAGGATGTCACCAAGGGAGGAGCAAAGACAGAGATATGGTTCACACATGTCATTAACCCATGGTTTATTTAACCCATGGTTTGTTGCTTTTTCAACCCCTGGGTTGTTTCTCTCCTCCTTAGCCTGCAACACCCATATATCCCAAATGTCTTTGCAGTGCTACAGTACTGGCATGTACAACAGCTAGGATTTTCTTTACCATTTTTGTCCACTGCCTCTGTAGCCTAGCAAAACAACTCATGAACAACCCATGGTTCTGGGTTCATATGTAATGACAACCCATGGTTTAAACAACCCAGACTTCACAACCCAACATCAAACCATGGCTTTTCTTTCTGGATTGTTCATAGCTAACAAAACATAGTTTGTTAGCATGGCTACATTTGCACATCATGACAACCCAGAATTCAACAACCCATAGGTTCAATAAACCATGAGTTATTGTTAAGTGTAAACCAGGAATCTCCTTTGGTAAGTATAAGGTGTGGGTTTTTTGGCGTATGAGGGGGGAGTACTAAGAAAGGACATATGGAGGTCATTCAAACCCATTCAACCAATAAAAGTAGAGTGACCATAACACGATTTTAACAATCAAGATATGGGTAGTTAATAGGACACTAGACCACTTCAATTTCATACAAATACATGCATATTTTAACTTCAATTACATGTAGATTTTTTAATACCTTATTGGGTTTAGATTGTAAAACAGTTATCTCTGTATAATGTATGTTATGGCAGCTCTAACCATGTCCTAGCCATGGGGTGGAGGCTTTTGGTGGCAAAAACATGGCAGCCAAAACATATGGACCAACCTAGTGTCATCTGAAATCATTCATACACAGTTCTTTTGCTGTCACTTCTTCAGACATATTTGTATAACTATAAAAAAATAGGATTTTTTTTAATAGACACTTTGGGGATTCTAAGAAGATTTTACAAGCTCCCCATAAGTGCCTTGGAATGGGATCACAGGAACTTGTCCATGTGAAGACCTTGTGAAGGCACCTTTAATGCATGCACATTTAGATTCACAGACCTTTGTAGCTTAGTTCTGATAGGTTGTGAATAATACACTAAGGGTGCAGTCCTGTGCATATTTAGAAAGGGAAAAAAGTCCTAGAACCCTCAGCATTCCTCAGCCAGCAAGACTTTTTTTCTGTCTAACGATGCATAGGATTGCACCCTAAGTCTCATTAGTTTTATGGGAACCAAAAATCTTGGGCAAATTACCCGGCCCTGAGCAATCTAAATTCTCATTAATTTACAAACTCAGAGATAAATCTTTCTTGCTCACCTTGAGAAAAAGAATCCTCTACTCTAGATTGTCCTTAAACTACAGCCTTGGTAACAGTATTTCCACAGAAATGTTATATTCCATCAAGTATTTCATTTGACATTTTATATCACTCACGTCTGTCGCTCAAGTTGCCTAATATGAATTGACGTGAGTGGCACAAGGCCAAAGTCACTTGTCACACTTGTGATGTGCCTGCAGGAAGAACTGTCTAACAACTAGAGTTCTCTTAAGTAGAGGTTAAAGCAATGGTGTCTTTATGGAAAGTTTATGGGAATATCCGATCCTTTTTAAAAAAAATTAAAAATAATACTCAAGTACCGCACATACATTAACCCTTTCAGAGTATAAATAAATAATCCTATGAGTAGGTTAGGGACAGTTAAACTGAAAGATGCTTCTCTCCTTACCATCCCATCACTGTTATGATTTTCTACACACAACAATTAATCCAGATGCTCCATCTGGACAAATATTCTTCCTTCCTAATATGCCCAAATTTTCCACAATGCTAAGGTTAAGGGATCCCCCTCCCATTTGCTATATCTGAATTTTGTTTATATTTATTTTCATGCTGAAAAGAACGCCTGATGATACGTTTTGTGTGTCCTTGACACTTCTAATATATCTATTAAAATGTGGTTCTTGCATTTTCACATGCATGTTTATGTTGACGGTTGACTTCCACACAGATGCTCCATTGCAGGCTAAGGTGCCAAAACTCCACAAGTTCATAGCCTTCCATAGTCAGAAATAGGGATGCCTCATTGGATCACATAGCCGTTGGTTACATACCATCACTTCAAAAGTAGGTGACATAAGGCAGAACTGTCTAGGTTGGCAATCTAGGAACATCATCAGATGAGTGGTTTATAGCATGCTCATTACTGGCCACTCACGGATGTTCGTGGGTCCTATCGATGACGCCATCTGCTTCCCACACATCTCCTGCTTCTTCTGCTCTTTTTTCCGTCAAAACATATGAACAGGAAAATCCTTTTTTTTTTTACTCTCACGATACCTGCCACCATTTCCTGCTGTGTGCAGGAGAAGCAACGCAATAAAAATGCCCACTGAATGGGCCATGTGGTCATTGCTTGCTTCCTCTTTCTTCCCTTTGTGAAGAAAGAGGAAGCTGTTCAGCCCTATTGTGGGACAGAAACAGGAGGCAAAGCACCAGTAGGGAAATGCGATCCCCCTCCCCTGTCTGATGAGGCTCTAAGCTGTCAATAGTCAACCCAAGTAGTCAATGGTGTAGTGGTAAATGTTCAGGTGCTCATCAGAACAGTCCCCATAGCCATGCCTCCAAAGGAAAGCCCCCAAAACCAGGCAGATGTGATGATCCATATCAACAAACCAGTTCTAGACATTTTCATCTCCAACAAAACAGAACAGGACTTTTGCAAAGCTAATGGGTCCATTGCCCATTCAAGACCAAGACACCCTAAAAGACTTCGCAGTACAACAGCAAACAATAGGTTGTTGCTGCCAGATGACATCAGCATCCCTGTTAATGACAAAGTGCTGGTGCTGCATCCCTGTGAGACCTGGGTCCCCTACACCACTGTACGTAGCCTTTGCCAGAAGGCAGTGAAAGCATGCAGATGGCACCAAAGCATTCTGCTACCTCTCCTTGGCCAATGTGACACCGCAGGGCCCTCTGTTTCCTGCCAATCTGTATTTATTTATTTTCTTTGTTTCTCTTCCTCTTTCTTCTCCCAGGAGAAAGTGCAGATGCAACAGCCACAGTACTGTGCTGTGCTTCCAAAGATGGGCCACACACAGAGGTGGCGCTGGCCACATTCGGTAGCCTCAAACAGTCATCACCATAGGCAGCCAGCTAAGTGGTCTAGTTTACAAGGCCAGTATACAAAGATGTACCCAAGAAATTCATAAATAAAAAGTACTTTTAAGCTTCCTTTGAGGGCAAAGCCTTCCCGAGGCAACATACAAAAGATAATTAAAAATAGATGAAAAATGTTAAATACCTTACAAATAAAACAACCCGCATATAAACACTAAGAACAGAGGCAGTTTAAAACTAGCATTGTGCCGAAATTTCTCCCAACATTTTTTTAACGTTCTTGTTCAATTTAATAGAAAAGAAATTCAAAGGAAAAGAAATTTCAGAGAAATTCTCATGGGTTTGGTTCAGGGTTCTTGTGTTTACCTTACTTATAAGGAGCCTGAGGAGTGTGTACAAATGTTCTGTCTTTTATTGTACGATCATCTCTCTGGCAGCCTGTAACCTACCCAGAATCCCACACTTCACAACATCCAGGGGAAGACATCATGAGGTAATTCCTCCCATAGGGCTTTTTCAGATCAACAAGTGCAGGCAACCTTGGGAGACTGTATAATAGAAAGAAAAAAAGAGGCAGGAAAAATGGAAGCCTTTTTCATGGGGGAAGAAAGATTTAAGGAAACTGGAGGACAGTTCCAGATATTCCCCAGAGCTGGATGCAACATTGCCCCCACCCACACCTGCTATAGGGCTTTCAGCAAGGAGCAGTGTTATCAGCACCTGCATTAGAGACAAGATGTATCCACAGTCAGCCCTTAGAAGTTTTACATTTGGAAGACCTTGTGGAAGGTGATGAATCCTGAAGAATGACAACTAGAGCTGAGCCAAGGATTTTCAGAAGACATTTTTTCTCAGAAAAGTCCTGAGATTTGTCTTTTTTTTTTACCCCCTAGAAATAAAAGGCTACTTTGCAGAATTTTCTTCACCATTTTCTTCACCAATTTTGTGTGTGTGTGTGGAGGCCACGTCTTCCTGGAGAAATTTGGTGAAATTTGGACAGTTTCTCTGCCCACGCATATAGTCGAGCATTTGGAGAGGCCGTTTGTGAAAACCCCTGTTTAAAACTGAACTCAAAGCACTTTTAGTAGATGGCTGTTTTAAACAAATAAGTCTTAAGGTCTGTTTAAAAACTAGCAAACATGGAGCCGTACATACTTGTTTTGGGCGAGAGTTCCAAAATCATGGAGCCACCACTGAAAAGCCCTCTGTCTAATGCCTGCCAGTCTGATGAATTTTGACTGTGAACTTGATTAAACAGTCTCAAAGGACAACCTTAAGGCCAGGGCTGGTTTGTATGGGTCCAGGTAGTCTTTCAAATAGCCTGGTTTGAAAGCCATTTAGAGCTTTAAAGACCAGTGCTTTAAATTGAGCCTGGAAATGACTATGATGATGATGATGATGATTTACACTTATATGCCACCCCATAGCCGAAGCTCTCTGGGTGGTTTACAAAGATTAAAAACATTGAACATTAAAAACCAATATACAAAATTTAGAACCATAAAAAGCATAAAAACAGACTACATATCAACCATCCTGAGGTCACTTAAAAACTCTACATATGCTGTTAAATGCCTGGGAGAAGAGAAAAGTCTTGACCTGGCGCCAAAAAGATAACAATGTTGGCGCCAGGTGAACCTCGGCGGGGAGATTGTTCCACAGTTGGGGGGCCACCACTGAAAAGGCCCTCTCGTTGCCATCCTCCGAGGTTCCCTTGGAGTAGGCACTTGGGGGAGGACCTTGGATGTTGAGCATAGTGTATGGGTAGGTTCATGTTGGGAGAGCTGTTCCGTCAGGTATTGTGGTCCCAAGCTGTGTAAGTCTTTATAGGTTAAAACCAGCACCTGGAATTGGGCTCGGAAACATACAGGCAGCCAATGCAAGTGGGCCAGAGTTAGTCTTACATGTTCGAATCTTCCGGTTCCTGATATCAATCTGGATGCTGTATTTTACACAAGCTGCAGCTTCCGAACCATCTTCAAAGGCAACCCCATGTAGAGCTCATTGCAGTAATCTCTGCAGTCGATATAGCTGGTAGAGCATGGATTTAATTTCAATGGAACATACTTCCACACAATTTGCTTAGAATCAAAGCGTTGTGTGTGTGTTTTTTAAACTCACATGGAACAGAAAGCATGAATAGATTGTGTTTAATTAATTTGGCATTGAAATTCACTGTGATTTGCTCAGTGAGACTTGGCCATCAGCACTAATCTCTTATGCATGATCTGCGTAAACCAAGGTTACCATCCAAATAACCAATCAACCCTCTGCAGAATTTAGTTTTAAAGTGTAGGCATTACAACTTCGTTCTCTTAGAAGCCTTGTTCACTTCCAACAGGGTTTGCAGAAGCAGAACAGCCTGACGATAAGGCTGCCTAACTTGATTTTAGATTACAGGTTTAGAAAAGCTTTGAATTTCCCAGGAAGACAGTTTTATAATGGAATAGGAATAATCTAATAACTATGCTGTCAGCAATGCAAAAATCCTCTGACATTCCTTGATAGTGGAACACCACGGACATATAAGCGATAACAGGACTGGCGGAATGGGGCAGGGAAATTGAACATAAAGTTGCTTTTACCTCTGGCTGAAACCCTACCAGTGTTCAAGCTAAAGCACAATTATCAAGCTGCAGTAATTTTAGTTTCAGTCTAGCCCCTAGTAAACCCACTTCCACATTACAAAGGCTCTAATTAGAACTCACATTTGCCAGCCCCCTTTGTTCCAATAAAAAAAGCCAGAAAATAAAAACTGTGGGGAATGTCCATTAAATTCCACTGTTTTTATCACACAACCCACGACTGTAAAGTCCACCCGGGCCAGATTCAAAATAAAATAGAATCTGCACTTTAATTTCTGTCTTGATCAGAGACAATGGCTGAATTCGGACAACACGATAATCAATGGTGGGGTAATAATCAACTTTACAGTTGTTCATCTAGGGCAGTGATGGCAAACCTATGACACGCGTGTCAGCACTGACATGCGTAGCCATTTCTGATGACACGCGGCCGCTGAGGCGGCCGCATGATAGAGTGACCAGATGGCCCGGGTGGCAGCAAGCTAGGAGCGGCGCCGGTAGACCCGGGCCGGCGGCAGTGGCGGCGGAGGAGCCCGGGAAGCGGCCCCCCCCCGCGCCGCCCGCCCCGCGCTCCTTACCTGGGCGTCCGCTTCCCTCCGGTGCTAGATTCTACTGAGAAACAGGCTGCGCGGCCTGTCTTTCAGTCTCAGTATCACGCTGGGTGGTCCCGGCGTGATACTGAGACTGAGAGACAGGCTGCGCAGCCTGTTTCTCAGTAGAATCTAGCATCGGAGGGAAGCGGACGCCCAGGTAAGGAGCGCACCGCGGGGCGGGCGGCACGGGTGGGGTGGGCGGCCGCTTCCCGGGCTCCTTCCATGCCACCGCCCGCCGGGTCTACCGGCGCCGTTGGGCTCGTAAGGCCAGCGGCCGCGCGGAAGAGGCAGGGGAGGGCCGATTGGATCCGGCCCTCCCCTGCCTCTTCCGCGCGGGCGGCGACGGAGGACCCCACGCAGGCGGCGGAGGAAGAACCCGGCGGTAGGTCCAGGCTGGTTTTTTTGGGGGGGGTGGCTTGGTGGGGGGGTTGTTTTGGGGGGGGCGGACCGGGATTTTTATTTTTAAAATCTGGTCACCCTAGAGAAGGATGTTTCATCCTCGACTCCTGCACGGCCAAGTGCAGTAGCCGAGGATGAAACATTTGCTGCTCCTGAGGATGAAACATTTGCGACTAGAATCTTGGAGTCAGAGTCTAACGACTAAGACTCTAGTCGCAAATTAAATAACAATTATACATTTATGTTATTTAAACTATAAATATCGCGAAATAATGTTTTTTCCTCAAAGTGACACACCACCTGAGTTATGCTCAGTTTTTTGGCGAAGTTTGACACACCAAGCTCAAAAGGTTGCCCATCACTGATCTAGGGGGTACTCCCCACACAACATAGTAATAAATAATCAACTGTGGTGTGGATTAGGATCAGCGCTGAGTTGACTATGGCAGCATTCGGATGACACGATAGTCAATACAAGTGATGATTGTCCCCCCCCCCCCCAGTTGCTTATTGTGTCATCCGAATTCAGCCAATATTTCCTTGTAGCAGTAACACTTGTTGTTAGAAACTCTTCCTGGGGGAAGTGTGTGTGTGTGTGTGTGTGTGTGTGTGAGAGAGAGAGAGAGAGAGAGAGAGAGACTCTGCACATTTGCATATATTAAATGACTTAATGCATACTCATTTAAAATTGCCCAACCTCAAAGCTGAATTTATAAAATAAAATAATAATATCCCAGTGGAAAAAAACCTCCTCATCATGCTGATTTGGTACTGGGAAGCCAGTAACCCTAGCGATAAACATTACTGCTTTCCCCATCATTTCCTTGCAGTCAAGGAAATGTTGCTCCAGCATCGCAGCAATAATTAGTAACAAGCACTGCATAGGAAATTGATAAAAGGAACTGATCTAGCAAGAAGGACAGGAATGAGAAGTTGTCTTCAATCAACACTATACTAGAAGGCAGGAATGAGGAATGTGTGGCCCTCCAGATGGTGTTCGACTACAACTCCCATCATCCTTCACCACTGGCTATGCTGGCTAAAGCTGATAGAAATTGCAGTACAACAACATCTGGAGAACCACATGTTCCCCAGCCCTGCTATAGGTGCAGGGGTTGGGGAACCTGTGGCCATCCAGATGTCATTGGTTATGGTTATAGATGATGGGAGTTGTAGTAAAAAATCTGGAGGGCCACTGGTTCCCCTCTTGTGCTATTGTGCATGCATGTACTGGGTTTTCTTTCATATGATCCAACTGAATTGTTGCTAGCTGCATTTTTTCCATTTGGGCTGATGCAAAAATTATCATCTGTTCCTATACTGCATCCATCCTGGGCAAGTAAGCAGTTGGACTGTTCTACATCTCCCATTCAGTATCTGGTCATTCTACAATAAAGGGCAGGGCTCCTGCATTTTTAACTGTTGTGATGAAAAGGGAACTGCATGCATACCAATGACATCTGCTGAAATTCCCTTTTCAATACAACTGTTAAAGATACATAAGCATTGTCCTCCTTTCCATGTGGTCACTCTACATAGCATTGTCTGGTCTAATTTTATTGGATGATTTTCAGTTGCTGAGATGAGAGGATCAGGGACAAGATACTTGGGCCATGTGAGTTCAACCACCTGTGTGCTTGTCCCTTGCTGGCTTATTACATTTTATACGGAGGGAATGTCGGGCTGGGTCCAAAATGTTGCAAATATCCAGCTTGAGAAAGGAGGTAGTACTGGCCTATTGACAAAATAAATTTCTAAAGCTTCCTAATCTGGTCCTGGAAGATGTTAACAATTATGGGCTGGTTGCCAACACCTCCTTCTTCAACATGAGTGGGGAGTAGCCAGCCAACTCCAGACACTCCTGAATCCCTTTTAGATCCCTTTTATCAGGATTTAGGCCTTGTTTTGGACTTGAAACTGCCTTGTTTAAAATGGTAGCTGTTTTTATGTTTTATGGTTTAAAATTTTGTATATTGACTTTTAATGTTTGATCTTTTAATTGTTGTAAACCACCCAGAGAGCTTCGGATGTGGGGCAGTATATAAATGTAAAGAAGAAGAAGAAGAAGAAGAAGAAGAAGAAGAAGAAGAAGAAGAAGAAGAAGTTGCCCTGTGTGATAGCATTTGTTGAGAAAGTGACAGTGAGAATACTACTCCATTGATTCTCTTGGACAGCTCAGCAGCTTTCAATACTATCAACTAGGGATGTCGGAGAAGTCTGCAACAGTTTCCATTGAGTTCCGATTTGCATGAATCCAACCTGTGGATTCTGCAGTGGACTGGCTTTTCCTGAGTCACACATGTAAAGGAGTGGGCCTCAGATAGACTGCACATATATTAGGCATGTAGAAGGGTTTAATGTTTGGGGTAGTTTTAGCATGACATTTTTAAAATAGATGATGCTTTTAAAATTACGCGGAGAGGGACGCCGGCATGAAAGTTTAATGCCAGGACACCTGGAGATGGGAATGGAAAGATTGGAGAGACCTTGGTGCAGAGGAGAGCTCTCTCATCAGGCCTCAAGGTGACCATATGTCAGGAAAAACCAGGACATGTCAGGATTTTTGGTAACAAATCCAGGAAGGAGGGGGAATTATAAAATTTGAAGGAAAATCCAGATTTTCCCATCCTCCCGCCCCCAAAGGGCAGCTCTACTTTATAGTCAATGGAAAATAACAAAAATGCTTACAGCTCTGTCATTTTTAAAGATCAGGAGATGAAATTTGGCACCATGATAGCCCTTAGGTAGGGCTTTAGCAATGCCAAACTTTAAGCAGATCCATTCATCCATTGATTTTTAGTTTTTTTAAGTTTGAGGTTTTAAAATTATTATTTTTAAAAACGGTCATTTTTAAAGATAAAGAGATGAAACTTGGCATCGTGATAGCTTTTAAGTACGGTTTTAGCTGTGCCAAGTTTGAAGCAGATCTGTTCAACTGTTGATTTTTAGGAATCTTTTAAAATTTGAGGTTTTAAAATTAATTTTTAAAAATACAATCATTTTTAAAGATCAGGAGATGAAACTTGGCATCATGAGTAGGGCTTTAGCCAGGCCAGGTTTCAAGCAGATCTGTTCATCCATTGAGTTTTAGGATTTTTAAAAAATTTGAGGGTTTTTTTTTAACCCATCATTTTTAAAGATCAGGAGATGAAACTTGGCATCATGATAGCTCTTAATTCGGGCTTTATCCATGCCAAGTTTCAAACAAATCTGTTCATCTGTTGATTTTTAGCAAGTTTCAAATCAAAATTGACCTTTAAAAATAAAATAAATAAAAAAGCCAGGAGAGTGAGGATACAATCAGAAAAGATATTTGAGGGAAGGAAAGAATGTATCACACAGAGTACAGCAACAAAGTACAGCAAAAGCTATAAAAGTAGGAGTGAGTGAAGTTAATTTCAGATACATTGGATGTCTCACTTGTTGTTTCAGTGATTTTAACATTAAGATGTTATCTAGAACAGATTTGTCTTAATTGTGCGCTGTAAAATTAGACATGTGACCAAGGCAATGTTCAGGTGGGCATGCCCCCTTGGTGCTAGACAGACACCCTGGGGCAGCCATGTTGGTGGGGACGCCCCCTTGGGGGCTGACCATGTTGTCCTCCTTTTTGGTTTCCAAAATATGGTCTCCCCACTCAAGGCCATATACCAACAGGGTGGCAGGAAGGAGGCAATGCAGCTGGAGAGGTGTGAAATCAGGCCTCCGGGACTGCACTGGAGGGAGGGGGACCATGGAGAGAGATAAGAATTGGCAGGGTATGTTTGGAGGGCTTCCCCCCGGTCTTTGTCTTGTCTTTCCTTACAGTATGGAGGAAGGTGTCTGTGGCTGGCTGAGACTGCAAGGCCCTACATTGGAGTAAGTAGATAGTCTAGCTAGGTTTTATTGTTTAAGGTTACTGGGTTTCCTATGCTGTGCATGCTTGCACGTGTGTTTTACTTTAAATTCTTCTAACAACTCCTACCAGTACTTGTAAATAAACTCCTTCTGCCTCAACTGCTTGTCCTGCTACCTTCTTGCTACTTGGGTCAGTGCTAAATCCAGAGGCATTGTGCCAGGATTCTGGTGTCCCTCCCAGAAACCTCTGGTGCCAGGAGGACTCGAGAGGGTGGTGGCAGTGGAGACTAGGGGCAGCAAGCCAGTGGCACCCCTTGGGCATCCCTTACAATGTGGAATCCATGGATTTGCAGAGTTGTTTTTCACTTTCAGTGGGGATTTGTGCTAATTCACACTAGGGCTACTGTGCATTAAGACATTGACACAAGTATGCATTCGTACTAATGTGAATTAGGGTTAACATAAACCAGCACAAACAGATCAAAATTCTGGGTTAAAAAAACCCGATTCCATCAATGAGCGGATGATGGAACAAAAGATGCTTAACAATCCATGAAACACAGATAGCATGGAATTAACAACATCCATACATTGTTATTATCAACTGTAATATTCTTCTGGATAGGCTGTCTATGTTTGGTATTGGAGGTATTGGACTGCAGTGATTCTACTCTTACTTGGATGGCCAATTCCAGAAAATGGAGGATTACTGCTTTACCACAGGGTTCTATTCTATCACCTATGCTGTTCAACATCTACATGAAACTGCCGAGAGAGGCTATATGAAGACTCAGATGGCAGCAATCTGCAGATGACACCTAGCTCCTTTTTGTCAAATCCAAGCAAGGCAGCAAGTGTTCTGAATCAGTACCTTAGTATAGTAATGGACTGGATGGGGGCCTATAAACTTGAGACTCAGTCCAGACACAGTTGAGGTACTGTTAGTGGTTGGTTCATCTGTCCGTCTGTAACCCAGCTTTGTATTTTATTGTTTATTAATTAATAATATTTATATTCTGCCCTTCCTCTAAGGAACAAAAGATGGTGCATATGGGTATTTTGCTATTTAATCCCCACAGTGAATTGAAGTTTGTACCTGTACTTCTCACTGTCATTGACGGACTTATTGAGTGTAATGGAGCCTTAGCAATGAAGGTACTGAGACAAAAACCCAGAACAATACTTTTTAATGTGCTTTATTGTCATTTTTGTCATTAGTTGTATTTTATTTTTTGCTGTGTATGTCACCCTAAGAACTTCAGCTATAGGGCGACTCATAAATTAATAGTGAAGTTGTGTTGCAAGGGAAGGATGCAGCATTTAAGTATACTCATGTGTTTGGGGAATCTGAATTAAATTTAATCTCTTCACTATAATCTATTAATAGTGCTATTCCCCAATTCATTTTAACACGCAACAGGCCTTTTGAGTTTCACAACGGCAATTGTTTTCTACGGACACAATCCACCAGGCACTATTCCTGTGCAGTGTTTACTCATTTAACGGAGACCAGAACAGTCATAGAATTCAGTGGACTGCACACTAACTCTGTTGGGACATTCTTTGAATTTATCTGCTAATAGCCTTCTTAATTTTATTTTTGTATCCCATGGTCCTTGATAACAGCAAACTAATTCCAGTAGCCCTGTTTAATGAAAATGTGCTGATGGAACTCATATTTCACTTCATTGACCATAATGAGCTATTTCATCAAACTGTCCATATGACACCATTAGAGGGAAAATGATAAATTTACTAATTTGTTCACTTGAAATTCAGCTTAGATTTAGAAAAGGGGAAAGCAAAGAGCTCTATACAGAGGTATGTTACACTTCAACCAAATGATATGTCTGGGTCTCGGTGAAACAAAAGCACTGACTTTGGCTGCACTTAATGGAGTGCAAACACTAAGTATGTGTTGATTAATTATTTGCATTGTACAAGCTCAGCAGAACAAATATAATGCTTCATAAGTGCAGGTTTCCTCTTGTTCGTATCTTTAAGGATTATGCACTCATAACCAATTGAGTTACTACCATTCTTCGTTCCATTAATCCATTCATTGTTAGGCCCAGTGATTTGAAAACAAGATGGCAGAGGTTATTGTTTAGCTCTGCCTTGCTAGTCATATTTCACTATGTACCCAACAGCAAATTAAATCCTTAATATTTGTTTCAGTGATATCAAATCTATTTCAAGATATGTGGACTATTCTAGCAGTCCATGGCTGTACTCGAACTTCACAATATCATTAGATGATTCAGAACATGAAATTACAGTGTCTCATGATGTCACCAGATAACACAGTCAGAGGGCATTGTGACACCAAATCCTGGAGATACGTCACACATACACAGCTTGTAGCTGGCCAGCCAGACAGGGGTGGCCCTACTATAAGACAGGGTGAGGCAGCTTACTTCAGATGGCAAATTTTGGGGATACCACTGAAGGGCTTATTTTATTTTTACCACCTGAGAGGGGGGAACCATTTGCTTTGAATCTAGTACCTGATTAGGAAAAAACAATGGACAGGACTTGGACCCCAATAAGTTGTTTCTTTATTGTCATGTTCTTCCTTCCTGCAGCTTTTGTCTCATTTCTCCCTTCTTTCTCCTTCCTCGTTTTAGTAGCATCCTTGGAACAAACACCTGAAAACAACCAAGCAAGTAACTACAGCTTTAAGGATACAACAAATTGTTTTGTGTTTTTTCCTTGCCTCCGATACCAAAATAGCTTGAACAGCACCTGTACATGTATAGCTGTACATGCAAAGCCCTATACACATATGGTGACCAGATCGCCCAGGGTTTCCCGGTCCTAATCGGGAAAACTGGGGTGATCCGGGCCCCCAGGAGGATTGTCCTGGATTCCAATCAATTCTAAAATGTCCCGGCCAGTTGGTCATAAATCCCAGATTTGGAGTCTGAGAAATTCAGACCCCCAAAATGGTGCCTTGAACCTGCTCAGAGGAGCAGCAGCAGCAGAGAAAAACACGGATCCATCTGCTGCCTTTTCCAGAGCACCACTGCTGCTCCACAGGCTCAGATGAGTCACTCACCATGACTCACCCTCCTTGTGCCTGCTGAGGCTCCGTAGATAAAAAAAAACAAAGCAGCAGGGAAAAGCACACGTGCTCTTCTCAGGCTGCATGAGAGTTCCATGCACTGGGAAGGACTTTGTGGCCAGCGCTTTGGGGTAAGCGTTGGAACCCCTAGGTTGTTTGTGGGGGAAGAAAGAGAGTTTTGTAAGGTGTGGGTGGGTGGATGAGTTGGTGGGAGAGGGGGAGGGGAAAGGAAAGGAAAGGAGGGAAGGGTGAAAGAAAAGTCCTTCCTGAAAAAATAATCCTTCTAATATCCATTTCCTTGGATTTGGGTTGCAAGCCTCAAATCTGTTACTTGGAAGTAAATTGCAGTGAATTTAAGATGTCTGGATTTGCAGTTGTGGATGTTTTAATTTAAAATTCCACTTTGCAAAAATGTAAAGTAGCTTTCCTTGTATACAGTTGTGTTATGTGTGTAGAAAAATATTTCTCAATTAAAAAGAAAGAAAATTACAGAAACATTACTTTGCAACAAAGCACAAAAGCAAACTTTCATTTTAACTGAATAAAATACAGTAAAGGAGATTTTCATTTGGATTTTAAAAACAAATAATATACATGTAAGGGCACAATCCAGTTACTATAAACACTTTCAGCTACCTAAACTTATGCATGTTTAATCACAAATAATTTCCATAGAACTCACTGGAACTTACTTCTGAGTAGACATGCAGTAAGTCCCATTGTCTGCAGTGGGGCTTGCTCCTAGGTAAATGTGCAGAGAAAAGCAGGCATTTAACGTTCTCCCATTGAAACCAATGAGATTGTAGAACTCTATGCATGTTTGCTCAGACATAAGTTCCACTGTGTTCAATGAGTCTTACTCCTAAGTAGGCATGCATGGAATTGCAACCTTAAAAGTACTTAACTTTCATTGGATCATGCCTTTAATTTGGGCTGTGTGTGTGGGAGGGGGGGTGTTGTCTTTTAAATATGTCTAAGAAAATCAACATTATTATCATTGTTGTTGTTATTTACAATTCATTTTGATCTTGTCAGCTAGTGTCACCGAACACGAACAGTCCATATTCTGCTAGAGCCACCACTTGAACACAAAGTAGATGGCTACTTTGGGGTTAAACAATATCTTTTAATATTAACATTCTGTGGTAGCTACTTGGACAATTGGGGTGGGGGTATGTCTCCGTATTGAATTCTCCTCTAGCTTTTGAGAAATAGTGGAGAAATGTAATTTAGTGTCATTTTTCTGTTTGATTGCTTAAATTGTTCTTTGCCTATTATTTATTTGCAGATGCTTAAGTATTTTAGGCTGCAATCCTATACATACTTACCTGGGAATAAGTCCTATTTAATTCAATAGGATTTATTTCTGAGTAGACACACATAGGATTGTGCTGTTAGATAACTGAAGCTTAGATAGCTTTGTTCCTTTCCCTTGACCTTTACATATTGCTCAGTTTTTTAAAAATCCTCCCCCTCCCCCCATAGTCCCTGTTTTGTAGATCCAGACTATGGCAACCCTACGGGCGGCCTTTTAAAAAATAATAATTTTATGTTTTGGGGGGGGGGTCTGCTTTGGTGGGACGCTTCACACGGCTGGAGAAAGGCCAGCCAGCATTTCCCCAGCCAAGAGAAGCTGCACATGGCGGCAGGGCAGCCTTTTAAAAATATTTTTATGTTTTCGGTGGGGAGGGTTAGGGTTAGGGGACAACAAAGAGCACAACAAACTTTCTGCTTAAAGGCAGTAGTGGATTGTTTGCTTTTTAATCATAAGACTTACAAGCAGGACATGGTGCAACACACAGCACCCTTCCACTCCTGTTCCCCAGCAAGTGATGCACACACAGGTTTACTGCCTCAATTACTAGAGGTAGCACATAGCCATCAAGAATAGTAGTCATTGATAGCCTTCTCCTCCAGGAAATTGTTTAATCCCCCTTTAAAGCCATCCAAATTGGTGGCTATCACTAATAGGCTGACCATATGAAAAGGAGGACAGGGCTCCTATAACTTTAACAGTTGTAGAGAAAAGGGAATTTCAGCCGGTGTCATTTGTATGCAATTAGTTCCTAGTGAAATTCCCTCTTCATCACAACAGTTAAAGTTGCAGGTACTATACTAGAGTGACCAGATACAAAAGAAGGCAGGGCCCCTGCAACTTTAACTATTGTGATGAAGAGGGAATTTCACCAGGAACTAATTGCATACAAATGGCACCGGCTGAAATTCCCTTTTCTCTACAACTGTTAAAGTTACAGGAGCCCTGTCCTCCTTTGCATATGGTCAGCCTAATCACTAAGTCTTGTGCTAATGAATACCACAGTTTAACTAGGCACTGTGTGAAGAAGTACTTCCTGAATTTGCCACCAGTTGTCCTGAATCTCCTAGCTGCTATCCTTACCTCTTGGAAAAAGAGCACTTGGAGCAGAGAGTAACACCTTCTACCAAGTCAGGCCATTGTTTTATTATCTAGCTCAGTCAGTGGAGGCTGGTGGCTCCAAGGGCAGTGAATCACTTGTTCTGTATTTCTGTGATTTTAATACAAAGGTGTTATGTTTGTACAGAAAGTAAAGTTAAATGTTAATTTCAGATACATTGAATGTCTCACTTGTTCTTTATTTCTGTGATTTTAATATTAAGGTAGCACATATTTGTCTTAATTGTGTGCTGTGAAATCAGACATGTGACCAAGGCTATGTTTGGGTGGGCACGCCCCTTGGGGCTGGACCCGCCCCCTGGGGGCCAGACATGTTGGTGGGCATGCCCCCTTTGAGCGGCCATTTTGGACCTGGATTTTGGTTTCCAAAATCTGGTCACCCTATATACACACAAATGGAAACCTCAACTATGATGCCTGATCATGTGTAGAGTTGTGTAAGCTTAGACCCTGTTCTCACCATTTTCTCAGTGTATAGAAGATGGGAACAGGGCCACTGGGTGCACCTGTTCATGCACTTTCCACACCAGGCGTTTTGCCTGGGATAGCCCCCAGCTGGTCCCTGTGAGTCCAAATGACACACAGGGATTCCCGGGGCGGGGTGGGGTGGCTGCCACAGGATTTTCCAGGGATAACAGAAACCTGAAAAATCCTGATTTTTCCACGGTCCTTGGACCATGGAAGATGTGGCCACCTGTCCCGGGTGCTGCTGTGCTTACTCACAAGTAAGTGTGGCAGCAAAATGGGCACAGTCACACCACACAGCTCCGTGCCCATCGGGGGGGGGGGAAGGAAGCCTGCCATCCCTAGGATGGCGGGAGGTGGGGCCCCCATTTTTACACTGAACTTTTTTTTTTTTACTTACGGTTTTCATTGGAGTGCAGGAGCGTTCTACTCCAATGTTTTGGAAAAAATGGTGCCCATGACAGCATGACAGCCTGGGAGCAGCCCGGGCCATCACACTTCACATGTAAATTGAGAGCGCCAATCCTGGAAGCAGCTACTTCCGGGATTGCCCGCTCTCCTCCCTCTATACCCCTATGGTGTAGACAGGGTCTCAGTCTCCCCAATCTAGTGCTGTCCAGATGTTCTGAATTTCAACTCCCATCATCCACTTGCCATCATGCCCAATTGTCAGGAATGCTAGGAGATGTAGTCCAAAACACCTGGAGGGCATCAGGTTGGAGAAAGCTGCATTGAATGAAAGCATGGAGCCAAAGGTGAGGACAAGGTTTGCCTCTGACACTGACCAGCCAGATGCTCCTAGAACTTTCACAAGCAAAATCAATAGTTAGCCATACATTGTTGTTTGAACCCAACAATAGGTAATCGCAGATATATTCTTACCGATAATTTGGTGGGGCAATCATCCAGGACTGTTAGAAACTGCCAGGGCTGGAATCAGGAGCCTTCAGTTTTGTGTTTGACTGCCCCATGTGGCAAAGTAACAGAATGTCAGTTTGGAACATCTTCCTGGCAGTGAAGTATTCCATGGCCTCACCTACTTTGGACTCATCCTGCCCAATCTGAATGACCGTTGGGCTCTCCTGGATTGGAAGGGCTATACAAGGCTTCCTGTCTGGGCTGGGAGCTTGCCTGAGCAACAAGGTCTTCTTAGTGCTGTGTGTTCTAAGCTGTGATTCCTTGGCTCTGACTTTCTATTCACACCCTGACTCCCAGCCATTGACTCACCTCTGACAGTTGTCTATGTCTTGACTTTGACAATGACCTTGTCTGGTCCTTTTAAAAGCTACATATGTTGGTGTCCCCCATGCTAGCTTGTGGCAATCATGTCTTTGATAAGTTAACTGTGCCTCACATGAAAATGTACTTTTCTGGCCCTATGTGTACAACTGATCAATTGTATCAGATGAACTCAAGTTCTAGGGATTCTATAAGACTGAAAATCTTACCAGAAAAACAGGCCATTGGTTCTGCTTCCTCTAAGCAAATTGGGATATGCTATATAAATAGTATCCTAAAAGATGATGCATCATATCCCACATATAATAAAAAAAAATTAAAGTTGTTGAATTTGGTAATTTCAGATAACTAGATTCTGACCTTTGTAGAACAATTAGATTTACTGTAAGGGTAGACTGCTTTCCCCTTCTTAAAAGAATTATCCCTAGATTAACTCTAAACATATCAAAATTTGCGCTTCAATCCCTTTCCTAGACAGTGAGAGAAAAATGAAGA
Source organism: Anniella stebbinsi (assembly GCA_029215795.1). Classification (NCBI taxonomy): domain Eukaryota; kingdom Metazoa; phylum Chordata; class Lepidosauria; order Squamata; family Anniellidae; genus Anniella; species Anniella stebbinsi. The sequence continues at coordinate 190,063,913 of JARDYH010000002.1, forward strand.
CAGATTTATTTGTATGTCTCAGTAAATACCTCATATAATCATCTAGAAGCAGACACACCAATTATCACTATGCTGATAATAGGGCTTTATGTGTGTATTTGTATTGCGTGTGAGATTTTCCCCTTTCATCCATGCTGGGAGAGAACTCTGATTAGGCTTTTCAGGACTGCTGTGAAGTTTTTTTAACCTTATTTCAACTTTGCCTTTTGGGTCAGCAGCTATTCCTTCACATTTCATCTGCGGACCAGTCACAATGCCTGCAGGTTCATCTGTGCTATCATGTGAAATTTCATCTCACAGCCTGATCCATAATCGCCAGCGTCTATTGAAGAGGAAACTACTGGAAAAAGAAGATGCAGCACAGGCAGCCTGCACACATGTCTTCTACACAATTCCACCCCCGCACCCACCCCCAGACACAATAGGTTTCTTTGGATCATAGCCAAGATCTAGGTATTAATTACCCAAATCTAATTTTTGCAGTCAATTCCAATGATGCGATCAGAATTGTGCAAATGAAGTAAATTATCATGCAGATACTTTTTGCATAAGGAGGTCTACTTTTGCAAGGAACAAGAGGAACATGGCAAGAAAAAGGGCATGGAAATTGGGGTCAAATAGGCAACATTGTTACAGTAATTAATCGGAGTCCAGTCCAAAGTTCAAGTTCAAACAGACAGCCTTTATTTGCTAGCAAGACAACAGTCTGGAATCCTTCCACAGACTGCTGCCCCCCCTCTGGGGTGGAATAGCATCTTATACATTTCAAGCAAACAGGAAATATGCATGTCACACAACAAGATGATGCGCGCGCAACACAACGGTATGGCAGCCTAGGTGTTTCCTTATATGGTCTGGTCTGTTGCTGCTTAACTAGGTCAGGTCACATGGTCTGCTGCCTGCATCGAAGCTACTTATAAGAAAAACAAAGAGAAGAGGAGAATAGGAGTTAATCAAAATGGAGTCACTTTGGTCAAGCTGACTGGGGTCAGTTAGGTGGGAGTTCCTTCACATTCCCCCCTTTGAGACTCCTTAGTAAATAACTAAGGAGTCTCACTATCTTCATCTGCCATAGGTACAGGGTGGTAGTCGCGCAAAGCCATTAGGTGGACAGCTGTGCGCCGGTCTGCTATAACAACAAGGGCATTAAACAAGGCAGGAGGATACAAATCAGGAGTCCTACAATGACTATCGCTATGATCCCTTTCAGCGCTCCCATCCATGTGAACCAGGATCCCAGTCTTTGTGCCCATTCAAATCTTTTCCAGGTTTGCACAGGAACATGAGCAAGCTTAATCATTTTACTGGTGATTTCCTCAATAACTTTTCCATTATCATCAATATGCAGGCAACAATTAGTAAGATTAAATTTCTCACACACACCGCTTTCAGTAGCAAGCAGGTAATCAAGAGCTAAGCGATTCTGATACACTAATGCTCTTGCAGTTCCATTGGTTATTAATTCTAGCACTGCTTGCAAGCGTATAATTCTACTAAACATATAAATGGGGGTCCTGTACCCTGACATACCGTCTTGTGCCCAGGTGGCAGGGCCATAATACTGAACAATCTTCTCAGGGGGTCACTCATCATCTTTCCAGTCTCTAATTTTAACATTTGGGGATATGCTGCGTTTGTTGTACGCTGGGTGGCCCAGGCGCACACCGTCTGACAAGGGAACCAGAAAGAAAGAGGGGCGGATCTCACCTAGAGTGCAAGTGCCTCCCAGGGCTCAGGGAGTTCAGAATAAGCATACTTCCCGCAGATCTAATACAATCTCTTGGGGGCCAGCCAATTAGAGCTTAGGCTCTGGGTGGTGTTTATTCGGGACTGGAGACTCACTGGTCACAACCGATTGTCGGGAATTGCGGACTGGTTTGGCCAGTAGGATACTTCAGAGCCATTCAGGGTGGTGAGTGACTGACAAGGGGTTTCTTCAATCTTAGGGGCTGATGGGTGTAGGCGCTGGAGGCACCACTGACCCACAACGGTGTCTTTTAACATCTACTGGCTGTAAGGATTCGGATCCTTGGTCTCGTTATAAGGCTGGCTGACATTTAATTCAGCTGCCTCCCATGGCCACTGGTCCCCCAATAGGGTACCTTTGCATACATAACAGTTACTGACATTGAGGGAGCTAACAATTACATCTCTGGGCGGTGCAGGAACTTAGGACTGGAGCTTTGGTGAGGCGGGCATGTGGATTCTCTCGTGTTCTTTTTTCTCATGTGGCCCATCATACACAATTCTAATAGGGACATTCATTGTAGTACTGTCTCCTGTCCACTGGAGTCTCTGACCTCGAGACTCCATTGGGCAGGTGCCTCTTTCGGGTTGAAACAGGTGATGGTACTGTCACTTGAGATAGGGGCAAGGATTAATAGGAGTATTAATACTGAAAGTCTTTCAGGAGTCTTCGGGCGGTGTCCACTTCCTCTATCCGGGATGGGAAGGGATGCAGCGCCCCCAGTCACTTCGCTCCCTCGGGCACCAGCCTTAGGGAGGCTTCTCCCGTCGCGTCCAGCGACGTAGGCAATTTCTGTAGTGGCTGCTGCTTTCACACGGCTCTAATGGATCCAGATGGGGTTTCTTTCAACCTTTAAGGCAGTAGGAGTAGTCAGTAAAACTGTGGAGGGGCCATCCCAAGTTTTTCCTAAAAGATTTTCTTTATAGCTTTTGACATATTCTTGGTCCCCAGGCTTAATAGACTAGTTCATAAGGGGTCAGTCTATTAGTCTTTGGTGTGCAGCGCATATGGAGCAAGGCAACGGGCAGCATGGGCATTTATTTCGCCCTGGTTTCTGCGCAGAGTTTACGTAGGTGCAATTTGATAGTCTGATTGGCTCTTTCTACTGCTCTACTGCTCTGGGGTCTCCACGAACAATGTAGCTTCCAGTCTACTTGTAAGGCTTTTTGGAAAGTTTCTCAGTGACCTCTGCTTGGAAGGCTGCTCTGTTGTCACTGTTTATTTGTCTGGGCATCCCATAGCGAGGTATCAGATCTTCTAATAAGTGCTTTGTCACTTCTTTTGAGCTTTCTGCTTTTACAGGCCAGGCTTCTACCTATCCAGAGAAAGTGCAAACGGCGACTAGGAGGAGCTTGTAACCAGCAGCTGGTGGCATGTGTGTGAAATCTAGTTGAACAACTTGGAAGGGACGGCTGCCTCTCAGTACTTGGCCAGGCAATGGGACTGGGCCTTTTCTTGGGTTGTTCTTTGCACATATGATAAAACAGATGTCCTGGCTAGGCTCTTGGGCACCCAGATTTGGCCATCCGGGAGGACATAGAAACCTCGCTGCTGACTGTAATTCTGGCTGAGTGCTTCTTTTTTTTTTTTTTCCTTCTTCAGTGTAAGGCACATCTCTGGTGGAAGGAAGTGGTGGCAGCGTGATACGCTGACAGGAAACAGGGCAGAGGCTTCGCTGCAGCTTCTTTGACAGCTTGATTTGCTTTTTGATTTCTCCGGGCTTTCTGTGTGCGCTCTGCAGTGGATAACGGTTATTTTTGCTGGTTTTCAAACAGCTTGGAGGAGCTTCTGAATTTCTGTAGAATGGGCGATGTCTTTTCCTTCAGCAGTCAAGAATCCTCGCTCTCGGTATACCCTCGTGGACTTGGAAAGTCAGGTATGCATATTTAGAGTCAGTGTAGATGGTGATTTTCTTCTCTTTTGCCCATTCTAGGGCGGCTATAAGTGTTACTAGTTCTGCTTTCTGGGCGGACGTGCTTGGGGCCAGGGCCTCTGCCAGTAGGATTTCATCTTCAGTGACTACTGCGTAGTCAGAGTATCTGGTTCCGTTTCGGACAAAACTGCTTCCATCTGTGCTTTAAGATCAGGCCGACTGGAATGCACGGTTTCTATAATCTCCTGGCAATCATGGACAGGGTCTTCAGGCAGAGGCATTAAGGTGGCAGGGTTCAGAGTGGCACAGTCTTTCACATGTACATTTGGATTTTCACACAGCAAGTCACGGTACTTTACGAGTCGGGAATTGGTCATCTATCTAGGCCCATGAGTTTCAAGCAGCGCTTTCATTGAATGGGAGGCAGTCACTTCAATGGTTTGGCCATATGTGAGCTTTATGGCCTCAGTCAGGAGTAGGCATGCAGCAGCGATGCAACGGAGACAGCCGGGCCATCCACGACTGATGGGATCAGTATTCTTGCTCAGATAGGCGACGGGGCGGTTCCAGGAGCCTGTGCACTGAGTTAGGACTCCGACGGCAGTCCCTTTCTTGCTCAGATACATATAAGTGGAAAGGCTTGGAAGTGTCTGGTAGGGCCAGGGCTGGTGGGCTGGTCAGGGCAGTCTTCAAATCTCAGAGGCTTGAGAGGGCTTCTTCAGTTCACATTTGGGACAAGACTCTGACTGATTACTTTCCAGAAAATTATACAGAGGTTGGGTTAAGGCAGCAAAGTCTATGATCCAGCTACATATTGCAATACTAGTCTTTGTTCGGAAGTCAGGAAATAACCCATGAGTTGTTGAATGTCAGTCCAGGTTGGATTATGGGCAGTTATTACATCTTCAATCATGTCTACAAACTTCTCAGGCTCTTCTTCATAGGAGGGTCCGTGGTTCTTCCAGTTCAGGAGTTCAGGAGTTCAGGAGTTCAGTTCAATTCAGGAGTTCAGGAGTTCAGTTCAATTCAATTCAGGAGTTCAGGAGCTCAGTTCAATTCAGGGGTTCAGTTCAGGAATTCAGTTCAGTTCAGGCAGTTCAGTTCAGGAATTCAGGAGGAGAGGGGTCGTAGGTAGTGATGGTCTGGTACGTGGACACATTCGTGGCAGGGTCGGTGACGGCAGGAACGATGGCGGGACTCTCACGGACAGGGAGAATTTTTGTCTCGGTGCCTGTGTTAGCGGCCAAATTTCTGATCTGGAGCCGACCGGAGTGGCGGGGTCCGGAATTTTCGGGATTGGTTGTTTCTAACAGGCGGGTCAGTTTCTCGACTCTCACATCAAACAAAGAAGTGGGGTCTACAGGTGCAGAGGTGATGGCTGATGGCTGGGCAGTGGAGTCTTGGGACATCGGATAGGGAGCCGGGATGTCTGGTCCGGACCTAGGGACGTCTGGGACATCAGGAGGTGGCAGTCACAGGAGCCTTGCGTCTTGGGGTCTTTTTTACTTGGTTCATCATGATAAAAGCTGCATCTTCGGCCAACTTTTCGTGCCTATGGTGGGGGGTGTTTGGCTACTTTCAACTAGCTCTCTGCGCATGGAATGTCCTCTGAACTGAGGGGGCCCCCCTTTCTATGATGGCAAGGTTATAAACTCGGGAAATATAGGGCTCAGAGAAAGTACCTTGGGGGGGCAATCTACTAGGGGGCCTAAGGCGGGCCAGTCATAATAACATTTAGCTTCCATATCACCTACATTGCACTTAATCTGATCAAAAACTTCACTAAAATGCTTGATCATGAGGTTCAGTGGAGTTGAAGAACCTCCCCCCATCCTCTTTCTGACTAGTACACAATATAATCCACCAGACAGACAGTACACAGAAGGGCAGTCAAGTTGACAGGGAACCGTCTGACTATAGGGATTGGGGGAGTCAGGCGGCTGATACAAAGGAATGCAGTCTCTTCACTACCAGCCCACGCTGCCGGAAATTCAAGACACCCAGAGGCGTCCCAGGGCGACTGCCCAACGGTCAGCAATGGAAATCAGGCAGTCATGCACACATCAGACATCCAGGACGACACCCGTCCTCCCAGACCTCCCAGTTCAGAGAAGCAGAAACAGTTTACCATTACGGGGAGATGATCAGGCTCCCCCTTCGACTCTACTGAGTCGGTCAGTACAGACAGAACGCGCGTTTACAGTTATGAGGGTTGATCAAGCCCCCTTCGACTCTACTGAGTCGGCTGATACAGAACAGAATAGGAAGCTTCCCCTTATACTTGCCTGGTTCAGGTGTCCCGGCGCCGGGCAGAAGGGTATCTGCACTGAACTTCCGCTCGGTCCGTTTTTGTTCTGCGCTGTCCCCGGACCTGCCGCAGAACCTGTATGGGCACCAGCTAAAGGCTGGAGGCGCGCTCCCAAGGAGGACCACGGCCGGCTGGGGGCCGCGGGGAACCAAGTGGAAGCGGGGGAAATCTCCCTGGTAGGGTCCTCCGATTAAGCGGGTCTCCCAGTGAGGGATGATTCCCGGCCAATGCACCAAAATGTTACAGTAATTAATCGGAATCCAGTCCAAAGTTCAAGTTCAAACAGACAGCCTTTATTTGCTAGCAAGACAACAGTCTGGAATCCTTCCACAGACTGCTGCCCCCCCTCTGGGGTGGAATAGCATCTTATACATTTCAAGCAAACAGGAAATATGCATGTCACACAACAGGATGATGCGTGCGCAACACAACGGTATGGCAGCCTAGGTGTTTCCTTATATGGTCTGGTCTGTTGCTGCTTAACTAGGTCAGGTCACATGGTCTGCTGCCTGCATCGAAGCTACTTATAAGAAAAACAAAGAGAAGAGGAGAATAGGGGTTAATCAAAATGGAGTCACTTTGGTCAAGCTGACTGGGGTCAGTTAGGTGGGAGTTCCTTCACAACATGACAGATTGTGACGCAGGGAATATTACTACAGAAAAGAGAGAAAGAGATACAGACTAATGTATCATCTCCTCCTGTTCTTCCTTTTTTCTGAGACATCACCAGGCTTTGTACACTCTCCAAGCTTATTTCCACAACCATGAAATCTAGAAACCTGAAGGGTGTTGTTGTTGTTGTTTTGTAATAAAACTTTTGGGATATTGCCCTTATGGGAAAGTTCACGCACTAGATCATCAGGCCAGCAAAGATGAGATAAATTCTTAGAAGAATGGTTTCTATGGCTCAAGTACACAGAGAAATCATCTGCAACTTCTGTGCCAGACACCAGATTTTGCATGTGCAAGTGAACCATTTGCAGTGAACCATTTGTACACAGAGTAAATACTACAGTTCACTATGAAACACTTAGTACTTGAAGAATTTATGGTAGGAAGAAAACAAGTGTTCAAAGTGCATGGATTTGGTTCAATGCCATTCCGGTATACAGCTGCATGGCTGAATTCAATCCAAAGATATGCCCTTTAAAGTTTCACTTACATTGTTCACATGTAATATGCCTGCCATTTTCAGTTTGTTAGAATTGTGGTGAATTTAGTGGTGTTGCCATACCTAATACATTTTCACCTAAGCTTTTTTCAGCTTTAAGAAGATAGCTGAATAACCAACTAAATAACAACGGTATAAATCTTTGGGGTGGGGAGGTATATTTTCCTGCTAGCATTTGGGCTTCCCTTGCAATTATAGTTCATCATGCATAAAAAGTACTTGACAGTCTATTAATTTTCAGCTACAATCCTCTATTACTGTTCACTTGAGTCCGTAGTTCAAGCTGTTTTGGAATCCAAACACTAACCATTTTCACTAAAGAAAAAAGATCTTATTCCCATTTAACCCTTACATTTTTAGTGATGCATAACTTTCTTCAACAAATGCTACTGTGCTGAAAATTTCTGCCTTTCTCTCAGGCCAATGCTCAATAACTTTAAAAGCATACATAAATTCACTTATCTCAGTATGTCAGCTGAAGAACCACTTCCATCAGGCTCCTCCCTCAAATGTCACCAGCAGCAGCCATTGCAGCAGGCTACACCAGAAGGATATAAGTTGGAAAGCAGGGCCATGCCTCCAACTCTGCTGAAAGACCACTTGCTTTTTTTCTCTTCCCTCCTCATCCCTCTTTCCTTTCATGCTGTGTCTTTTTAGATTATCAACCTGTGGCCTTTCTTGTTTCTCATGATCACATGTAAGCCGCTCCTGGAGTGTTTTTGGTGGACAAATGAGACAAAAATGCTTTAATTAAATATATACACTGCAAACCACATAGTCCTCATAAGTTCTGAGTGATGTTATCATACTTTCTATATTTTTTTAATGGCCCATGGTTTGAAACATCTTGATTGGGGTGAAACACCTTTAATTACGGTTGTTTAAATGTAATGGGCCTACCATTTCAGTTTTCCAGAATTGTGTTGAGTTTAATGACTTTGCTATACAAAATGCGTTATGGATGCAATCCTATGCATGTCTACTTAGATGGTGACCATTCGTCCTACTTTACACAGGACGGTTCTCTATCTGAAGGTATCCCCTATTATATGAAAGGCTGCCTGTCCAAGTCCCGTTTAAAGACAAAGGTCGAGCAGTAGCAGCAGCGACATTGCCCATCAACAGTTAGCACTTGGACAACAGGCTGAACAGGCACACAGGTCCCCTGGTCACTGTCTTATCCATTATGGTGAGATGTATGTTATTACTATTTAAATTAGAGTAATTCTTTCTAAATTTGTATCTATCCCTATTAACATATGTAAATCAACATCCTCTGTTGGCCTGATTTTGGGGCAATGCATTTCCTCTCTCTTTTGCTGATGCAGAATTGGCTACCTTCAGTAAGCCCCATTGAATTCAGTGGGTCTGACAGACCCCATTATGTATAGAATTGCAACCTTATTATGATGAACACTTCAACAGGGAAGTTTTTCATCTTCCCTGGGGTAACCTTTATAGTTTAGCAGTCATTAGAATGTTAGGCTTCCTTTGATTAGCTTTGGCTTTACTTAGTATAACCCTTTACATTTACTTAGTAGAATCTTTATTTGGCAGGTATTCACTCGCTGTAGGCAGGCAGGACAAGTAATTCAAGCCCATAACCTTGATCGATAACTCTTGCCCTCATATGCAAGGGGCATGAGGAACTCCAATTGATGGATGGAGTCCCCTGTACTCAGCTCTGTGGCAAGGACTAGCCAGCTGATCTCTATAGCATGCACTTTGCTATCAAGATCTGGAGGCAGCACCTGATCTTGCAGCATGATGCACAAAGGTTTTTTTATGACAGGTTTCAGGCTCAAGCATGTGCATGGCACCCAAGGGGCATATGTGACATGGATAACCATGCCATTTCCTCGGGTGCACAAAGTAGGGATCTAACCCTTCCCAGTTTTACTTATTTAACCCACGCACACAAATTTCAACAGCCCCAACATGCTGTAGTCAATAAACATTGCAGCAGCATTTCATCCACTATTGTTTTCCGCTAAGGCTGTGCACTGCTTTGGGTCCAAACCCAGATCCCAAACCAAAGTTGCCTGATTTGGCCCACCTCAGTCCAAATCCAGCTTGGCTAGGAACAGGCCGAAGTGATCAGGAGCAGATTGGACTGGGACAAAAGCATTTCAGGCTCTTCAACCCAATCTAGGGTGATGGTGAGCAGCTGCCCCTGCCTGCCCGCAGGACTTACCTGATCCACCCCTCCTTGATGAGAGCCACTGTTTTTAAGGAAGATGGTGGCTCTATTGTTTTCGAGATCTAATGTTCAATCTACAGTGGCTGTAAAGATCCAAAGCGGGTCAGGGGGTCCCCGCATGGCCCTAGTGTCCACCCCTTTATAGTCGTCACAATTTGTGGTGTTGCACCTGTATCTGAAACTGTTTGGGTGCTACAGCAGTGAGAATAGATAGCACTGTCATTGTTTGAAACAACTGAAATGGACACAAAAGCTGAAACATACACAAAAAGGTACTCAAAATGTTGGTGTATCTCTCCAACATGGCTGGCCCAGGCTTTATTCTGTCAGGAGGCACCATTCTTCCCCCCCCCCCCAGCCTCTATTCCTGATAAGGCGAGTAGAAGGTAGAAGACTCCAATGCCATCCAAGTATGCAAGTTGCAATCATAATAACTGGCAATCAGGCCAAGCTAAATGACCCTGACTGGAATAATTCCAAACCAGATGGATTATAGCATTAGTTGTGACGCTCATTGTCCAACTGATGGTGCAGATCTAGTGTGGATCTTGATTCTGAAGTCCTGAAGCAAATCGAGTATGGGTTGTTAGCCTTGGCCTCTTGCATTTATCTGCCCTGTTTTCAATACCTTTGCAAGCAAATGATTGTTACAAAATCAAAGTCTTAACGTATTCCTCAGTGAGTCGGCAGTCAATAATGTTCTCATTAAGACTAACTAATGTTCTTACGGTTGCTCGAAACACTTTATTGGCCTTTAGAGCTGGCTTACAGATTTGCAGGAGTAAATTAATTGTAGCAGTGTTTGAGTTGAAAGTACTCTCATCTGCTCATGACCTCTTGAGACTTGATGGTCAATGCCTCTAAATCTAATCTGGAAAGGAATGATATGAAAGCTAATGATCTTGGCAGTTAAATCTCCATCTTCCGTCTTTTTACAGATAAGCAGTTATTGGACTGGTAGAATCTCAAGAACTATTAACTAGAAGGTAATTGTTAAAAACTGTTAAGGGAAGAAAGGACATCAATTGTGGTAATGTCTACTGCTCTGATTTTAATTTCACATTGTCTTTGCTCACCATGACTGTGTATTTTCCATCCTTACCTTTCTCTCAGCCTGGTGCAGTGAAAGCGCCATCTGTGTCACAACTTTCAAGTATTTTTTTTTTGTAATTAGACAATACAATGATTTAATTTAGGCCTACAGACAAGTTGGATATTCTGCAAATTAAAATCAGCATTTTTCCTACAGAAAGCATCTGCTGCTAGGCCTGTCAAATGTAAGAACAGGATCTTCATAACCATGTTAAGCATGTGTGTCTATTTGCTAAAGACGTGATCTTGCATCATGACATCTTCCCTGCTCAAAGACCATTAAAAATTACAGCCTTAACTATGAAGTTCTATTAAATACACAGTGAGCTTGCTATATATAACTACTCTGTTAGTCTGTCTGTCTTCCTATATATTTCAACATAAGACTGACTGCATCCATACTGGATTCAGAGCCTTCTTGTTGCTAATGACTTCTGGCATCCTCAGCCAGTCAGTTGGGGAAGGCTTTTATATGACAACTGCATACTATTCTTTATTTCTTTAAAATGCATTCCTACATAGCAATAGCACTTTTTAGATTACAATTGTGCATACAGAGCTCCTCTCAATGAGTGATTTATTGCATGCTCGAGATTGGCCACTTATGGAAGTTTGCAAGTCCATTACATTATGTCATCAATGACCAGGATGTCTCCCACCCTATCCTCTAGAAATCCCACTATTAAAATAACCACTTTTAATGTGGTAATATACAGAAAAAAGCTGGATCTTCCACCACTGGATGGCACTGTCTCAATAAAAGTTAACGGAGCATGCTTAGAGGGGAAGTATTAAATTCAAAACAAGTGACCATCCTTCTCTGCCCATCTAATGCAGCCTATGAGCCTATCTACACTACCGCTTTAAAATGGTTTGTAACAGTTTTAAACTGTTATAAACCGTTTTAAAGCAGTAGTGTAGATACGCTCTATAACAACCATGCCAAAGAAGCAAGAAGCACAAAGCCCCGGGTAAGCTATATGCTTTCCCCTTAATGTAAAGATGCTCACAGTGACCATGTATAGGCAGGGACAAGAGCATAGCAGCAATTCCACTGAACTGCAAACATTCATTGCATTGTACAATTGCTATGGACATAAATATACACGAAGACTCTGTGCATGCAATCAGTACCTAGTAAAAAATCCCCTTTCAATACAACTGTTAAAGATACAGGAGCCCTGTCCTCCTTTTCATATGGTCACCCTATCTGGCCTGACTTGGTCTGTAGAGAGATGGGCCAGCTTGCAACTAAGCAAACTGAAGTCTAAGGGGCTGAGCTGATGAAACCTTGGCGAACTTCACTTTTCAGGAAAGTAAAAACAACAACAACAGCAGACATCTGTGGAATCCGCATGGCCTGGGAAGGTTGAATTCTTAGAAATCCAAACTCATTTTAGTCTGTCTCGAATTTCTCTAGCATCCTAGCTGTTAGTTGTCATTATACACAATTGCCAGAGGTGAAGTTCCCTTCTGCTCAGAGGAATTTTTCTTTTATTTATTTTGCTCTCATTTATAGCTTGTGCTCCTGAAACTCAAAAGCAACACAACAGCTGTGCCCAGTCTGTTCAGGGCTATCCAGGTTGCACAGCAGATGCAAAGAATTCTGGCAGGGCACACATGCCCACAATATAGATGAAGGTGTGCACAAGAAACCCTCTGTCAATCTGTTTTTCCTTTTCCCCCTGGGATTGCTAAAGCACAAACCATAAATATGGGAAGCTTCCATGCAGACAAATCCTAATGGTCAGTTTATGTTCTGACTCTAAAAAGGGAGAAAGCCATCTCATTCTGAAACCGTAAAGCACGTCTAGCTCAGTTAAGATGCTCAAATTTACATTTATATACTCAAACAAATCTTTCAAAGGTTATATAGTAGCATCTGCTTTTATGCCAAATCTGAACATATGTACCCTCTAATAGCAAACAGTTGGTGGGTTGTGATAGGACTGTGGGACCACCAAGAAACAAGAGGGAAGTAAGCTGGATGCTCAGAGGAACCCCAAAGGGCCTGTTCAGACAACATGCTAAACCGTGGTTAGGCTGCTAACCCCTTTGCATCAAATGTGTGTGTTTAAACCATGGCTATGTAGTCACTATGGTTAGGAATGGTTCACAAGATACATGAAGACATGGTTTACATAACACGCTAAGCCATAATGTTTAGCTCAAAATGCTTAACTACCGTGGCTTAGCGTGTTGTCTGAACAGAGTCGAAGTTTGCAGAAGTACAAAAAGCTTTGCATGACAGCCACCACCACCATAGGGGATAAACCCCCTTTCCCCCCACATAGCCCAATGAGGCCTGAGCACGGAATACTGAATGTCTCTCGGAGGAAAAAATGAAAAATTGAGGGAGAGTGTAGATGGAGACTCCCATAAGAGAGCATCACTGGCTGGAACCCTGAACAGGAGTACTCCATACTGCAACATTTTGTTGCAGGTCCCATGTGTACAGTAATTACTACTCAAAACCTATATGCTACTGCTAGAAACTACAATATACTTAATTTCTGATTATACTCATTTTTTGTAATAATTTAACAATGCAATCCTATTCATGCCTGCTATGAAGTGAGTCCCACTGAGTTAAAGGAAAGTGTTATAGGATTGCAGCCTAAAACCCTTCAAAATTGATTTGTTTGATTAATTTGTGCATGCCTGGATGTTCTCTTGTGAACTACCCAAGTGCCAAGTTTAATTGAGCTACCTCTGGAACTGACTGAATATGAAGAGACTGGGGATTTGCTGACTGATTAACTGTCTCTGCCTTTTAACCTGGATGAAGAGGCATGTGTGTACAGGTGGCATTTATTTATGATAAAACCTGGAGAAAGCAGCATAAAAGGGAAGAGGGTGAACAAGGACTTGATTTCGCATTGTACAGTGTTGTATGAAATGAGGACCAGCAGGTTATCCTAATAGAATGCTATTATTAAATCCAGGATTGTTGTTTTTTGTTTTATTCAATTTGAGCAAGTAAAAAAAAAAGATGGAACAATCATGCATTAATATTCCCATAGCAATGCAACTTTTCCTTGTACAAGTAGAATAAATGAAACCATTCCCTTTTAAAGTCTTCTAGCTGACAAGAAACAAATCTGATTGTCACCCAGGTGGTCACAATTGTTCAGGTGACATGAAACCAGGAGGGAAGAGATGCAGCACACATACTAAAATGAAATCTAAACAAAATGAAATATGCAAAAAACTGCAGGAGCCGAGTTTTATATATTTTGAATATGAAACACTAGGATGTTGTTATTGTTGTCGTTCTTAGCTACAGTTTAAACGTTCTTTCTACTAGGAGAGTTTAAAATGTAGGCATTCCAACTAAACAACCAAGGATACAAGACATTCCATTACAATCAATTGGATTGTTGCTATTGGTTTAAATGGGAATCAAACTAGAAAATTTTAAAACCATCATTTCCCAAAACAGTAATCATTTCAATGATATACATGTTGTTGTTTCAATTTATATCCCGCCTCTATACAGGATACCCTAGGCGGCACACAAAGTTAAAAACAATTTAAACAAGATAAAACAATAAATTACTGCATAAAAACAATATATAGAGGTCAGCAATAAGATTCTAAAATGGGAAGGCCAGAATAATAGAGTCTTTAATGCCTGCTTAAAGACATCCCAAGAAGTCAACCGGCACATTTCATCCAGCAGGTCATTCCACAGGTGAGGAGGCGGAAAAGGAAAAGGATGCCTGGCATGTGACTCCCAATCTCGCATTAGGCTGACACAGCGGATGACCCTCAGAGGACCTTACGTTGCATGCTGGAAAATAGGGGAGGAGGAGCTCCCTAAGGTATCTTGGACCTGGACCATGTAGGGCTTGGCTTTAAAGGTAAGAACCAGCACTTGATATTTTGCCTGGAAAGAAATTGGCAGCCAGAGTAAAGATTTTAAAACCAGTGTTATACGGCTTCCATGGAATGTCTCTGAGACCAACCTGACTGCCATATTTTGTACCAGTTCAAGGTTCTGAACTAAATATGCAGGCAGCCCCAAGTACAGCGCATTACAAGAATCAAGCCTGGAGGTTACCAGCGTGTGCACTGCCATTAACAGGTCCACAGCCAACTGGGCGTAGCTGCTGTATCAGCCGAAGCTGATAACAAGCGCTTCTCACCATCACCTCCACCTGGAGCAGGGCTGCTTTAGGAAGGAGCAGGGCTGGGTCAAGAAGCACCCCCCAAACTATGAACTTGCTCTTTAGGGGGCCTGCAACCCCATCCAGAACTGGCTGACGTACCTCAATACCTGAATTAGGCCCCTTCACAATAAGCACCTCTGTCTTGCCTGGATACAACTTCAAGTTGTTCTCCCTCATCTACCAACTTCAGGTAGTCATTCAGAAGAGCCATACCTTTCATGGATGAAGATGTTACAGAGAATTAGATTTGGATATCATCAGCGTACTGCTAACACCCAGCTCCAAATCCCCTGATATCTCCCAGCGGTTTCATGTAGCTATTAAACAGCATTGGGGAGAGAATAGAGCCCTGAGGAACTCCATATAACAGCTCCTTTTTCGAGGAGCAGCTATCCCTGAGTGACACCATCTGGAACCATCCTAATATGAAGGAGCGAATCAGTGTCCCCAACCCCCAACTCCCCCAGGTAGTCAAAAAGGGTACCATGGTCGATGGTATTGAACACTGCCACCTATTGATTCCCAAGCGAAGATCATCCACCAGAGTGACCAAGGCAGTCTCAACTCTATATCCTGCTCTGAAGTTGGTTTGAAATGAATCCAGATAATCAGTTTCATCTAAGACTGCTTGGAATTGAATGGACACCACCCTCTCAATTACCTTGACCCCAAATGGTAAATTACTCACTGGTCTATAATTATTAAGAGATAAACTCTAGCGTTATGTAAATTCTTGAACTCTGTTTATTGATGTTAATAGTCAAATATCCACATGCTCGACATTTCGGAAAACAATCCTTCGTCAGGAGCTGAATATGTAAATTTAAAATAAAATACATAAAACATTATAAATTTGGCGTGAAACCCTTATATCAAATTTTGTTTACTACACATAGCACTCTCAGTCCCCTCCGCATCACAAATTCTCCTCAAAAACCCAGCACATATTAGGAATCACATTATAAAATTATATAATCTCTTTACAAACCAGCACGTATTCAGCATTGTGCCCCATTTTATCCAAAGCCCTCACTTTCTACATACATAACTGGAGGTTGAAGACCTAGTACATTACCTCCTCTATTGTAGGGTGACAAGATAAAATCCAGGTCAGGGCTCATATAACTTTAACAGTTGTAGAGAAAAGGGAATTTCAGCCAGTGTCATTTGTATGCAATTAGTTCCTGGTGAAATTCCCTCTTCCTCACAACAGTTAAAGTTGCAGGGGCCCTGCCTTCTTTTGTATATGGTCACTCTAGTATAGTGCCTGCACCTTTAACTGTTGTGATGAAGAGGCAATTTCACCAGGAACTAATTGAATACAAATGACACTAGCTGAAATTCCCTTTTCTCTACAACTGTTAAAGTTACATGAGCCCTGACCTGGATTTTATCTGGTCACCCTACTCTATTGCCCATTGTATCAAGGTATCAGGGTGCGTTTTCTAAAAGAAATTCTGGAAAAAAGGGAGGGCTTATCAAATAGAGACCTTACTTTGAAACTTCTGGCCGACTATGACATGGCAATTTCAAGAAAGGTGGCAAAATTTGCTGTAGCTGCACAAAAGATCAGACAAAACTTTTTATTGCAAGAAGGGGTTGATTGCAATGGGGATAATTTTATTTAAATAGTGGTTCATATGGAGTATTTTTAATTGGCATTGAAATGTGGAAAGATGGGGCGACCCATGGAGGTTGTGTATGTATTGATTGTAAAGGCTATTGTGCCATATGCAAATAAACTTTGACTTTGACATACATAACATCCTTGGTCTAAAAAACACAATGTTCTTGCTTATTCTTAAGGTGCCCTTCATTGCTGTTGTTATCCATTTCTAATCCTTTCTAAATTCATTATTCTACATTACTCCACACAAACAATGCATAAGCCAATACTTGCTCTTAAAAGCCTCATACTAACCTGGATATGGCACGGGCACTGCCCAAGAGTTGTTTTTTATTATTAGGAGATACCCGTTGTACTGCTTTTTCTGTATCCTTCTTACTACAACAATCTTTGAAGTGTGTTACTCTCCTCCTACCCACTTTTTATCAGCTTGTTATCAGGTGCCTTGTATGGCCCCTAATCGGCTTCAAGTCAAATATCTATTTCCTCGTGCTGTCAGTGGCCAAATTCTGTCATGACTTACTCTCTTCCTATATTCTCTCCTCTTGTATCTTAAAGTTTCAAATTGTTCCATTCCATTTTCAAGTTAGCTGACTTTCTTCCTCCTCACCATGCCACCTCCTGACCACAAAACTGAAGTTGGCTATTTCTCATTTCATGGAAACGTATAGATGCAGCTTAAATGAGAGCTTGGAATTGAAATAAGATGCCATGATGGTGCATTCATTAAGCATAATAATAATAATAATAATAATAATAATAATAATATTTATTTATAACCCGCCTCTCCCTACGGATCGAGGCGGGGAACACAATACATATACAAGCATGACAAAGTTTAAAAAAATTAAAACAAGAGAGGATGAAGGAACTTTTCCTTCTATGTGTCTCTTGTGGATGATGTGTCAAACAGAAGGAGCTCTTGCATGAATAGGATAGAAATCCACCCAGTCCCCCTCACTCTGTAGTTGGGTACCTTTATTAAACAGTGAAAGTACTTTAATTACTTTCACAATTCGGAACGTTCTAGATGTGTTTGACAAAAAGTTTTTCTACACAAGGCATTTATTATGTCCTTGTCATTCCCTACTGATGGTTGTTTACAGGTTCTTGCGATGATGACATGACCCTCCAGTTTCACTTCTGTTTTTAAACAGCACTTTCAGCGAGTTTTTTTAGAGCAAGGAAAATGCAGCATTAAGC
This sequence comes from Anniella stebbinsi, assembly GCA_029215795.1. Taxonomy (NCBI): domain Eukaryota; kingdom Metazoa; phylum Chordata; class Lepidosauria; order Squamata; family Anniellidae; genus Anniella; species Anniella stebbinsi. The sequence continues at coordinate 190,081,306 of JARDYH010000002.1, forward strand.
TAAAGAAAACACTTTTTCCTCTACTGCGATTGTGCTATTCCTCTATACCACAGTGCCACCTAGAAATTACAAAGTGGAAAAGCTAGAAGGGTATGCTCTTTGTGTCATTCTCAGATCTCAATTCTGCCATGAAATGACTAACAGCTTCGACTAGAAAAGCTCTACAATTCCCAACACTGGGGGGTGCAGGTTGGGGGATGCTGGGAGTTGTAGTCCAACGCATCTGGGAGTACCAAGTTGGGGAAGGCTGCCTTAAGGCATAGTTTTCAGGATTTGGGGCACCCCTAAATCATCTATCCAAACCAGTGGGTGACTCTCATCTACAAGTTCCAGCATGCAGATGCCCAAAGGAAAGATGCACACTGCACTATCAACTGGGTTCCCCCCTAGTTCCATTAGAAAAAATACAAACATTGAATTCAAATTTAAATACGTATGCACCCCAAAGTAGCAGTTTGACTACTCCATATCATATGCCTGGATGGTCCTTTCTGTAAGCCCCTGTACACTATTGCCTGGTCCAAAAATTAATTAACAAGCTATTGATCAAGTTCTCCTCATCCCTTATATTGGAAATAAATAATTAAGAAACAAGGATTTAAACATCTTTGGATACAAATGAAGGAAAATTGGCTGTGAAAATAAGTTATGTATTTATTGACTTCTTAAATCTATATTCTAGCTTTCTTCCATTATGGCAGCTGCCATACATGAGTTTCCCAAATGCCTAAAATAGGAGGTAAACATCCAAAGCAAGTCAAAAAGAAGAGAAACACATTCTCAGGATGCAAAATGTTTATTTTCTGGAATTCTGACACATTATGGCCTGTCCTTTATTTTAAGGCCTTCCTCAGAAGGTTGTTAGAAGGAGGCGTATGCAGAATTCCTTCTGAATATAGATTACCGGAGAAGACAATCTTTTTGCTCGGTGCCATCAAGTTATTTCTGAACTGCATCTTTGAGATCTGCTGTGAAAGTATTTTTACCAACTTTTCAGTCCTGCCATTGATCTACTTCTTTCAAAATGTTTATTTAATTTTCTCCATTCTAAGTATTTTCCTACATTAGAGTTACCATATGAAAAGGAGGTCAGGGCTCCTGAAATTTTAACAGTTGTATTGAAAAGGGAATTTCAGCAGGTGTCATCTGTATGCATGCAGCACCTGGTGAAAGTCCCTCTTCCTCACAACAGTTAAAGCTGCAGGAGCCCTGTCCTCCTTTCATATGGTCACCCTACCTAAATGCTTTCTTTAGTTTTGGCTGTTTATAACCCACCTTTTGCTTGCAAGATCCTCATGGTGTCTTTCAACACAATGCAAAACAAAAAAACCCAAGTATACATGCACAGAACCTAGCAGTCTTTAGACATCTGGACAATGAATCGGGCCAGAGTGTGCTTCCCTCCAGCTCTGCAGACAAATCAGTCAGCCACTGCAAGGCTGCTGCCTCCCCTTCTCCTCAGGAAGAGCATCACGGCAAGGAGAAGGCCAGCCTCATCCCCACTCCCTGCCACCGCCATCAAGTTATTTCTGAATTGCATCTTTGAGATCTGCTGTGAAAGTCTTTTTACCAACCCGTCAGCCCTGCCATATTGATCTCTTAGGCAGTCTGCTGTGAAAACAGCACATTCCATTTGGAGAATAATCTAGCTCCACCAAGTGACCCTTTTTGCAATTGCTGTTCTGTAACCAGGATCACACTAACATAAATTCAAGTTTGAGAAGCGCTCTGATAAAAGCTCACTGTGCAGTGCAAATCTATGCATGTTACTCAGAGCGATGTCCCACTGTATTCCATGGGGATTACTCAGTGGTAGATTTATTTAGAATTACAGCCATGCAGTGCAATCCTATACATGTCTACTTGGATGTAAGCCCCATTGAGTTCAATGGGACTTACTTCTGTGTAGATATAGATGTAGATAGGCCTGAACTGTTAATGTGGCATTCAGATTAAGAGCATCATGTTTTGCACCTACAATATTGTTAGCATATAAACAATAATGTTATTGTATATATAGATATAGATACAATCCATATTAAAATTTATGTTTACCATTCTAGGCAAAATATCCACTCAGGGCAGCCCACAATGTGAAACAAAACAAGATAAAATATAGTCAAATCATAAACCAACAGCAGAGAAAGGAAAACTATTCTGTTCTATGTTTATATTTTATAATGCTAACTGTAACTTTTGTGGCAAAGCTCTTGATGAGGTATATTTCCAAGCGATAATGGAAAAAACAAATGACATTTCTACGAAAACAATGTAGCAGTGGCTCAAACACAATACGTTACATTTAGAAGCAAAGGTACTATAAGTATAAGAATTAGGCTGCAATCCTACATACCCTCACCTGCGAGTAAGTACCATTGAGCACAGTGGGATTTACTACTCTTAGAGCTCCATCAACAGTGATTTAGTGCACTCTCGTCATGCCTGGTGTGCACATTTGCAGCACGGTACTCACATGACGCCGTGCCTGTTCTGCTGACACCCCACCTCTTCCTGAGCCTTTCCTAGAATGCTAAAAATCTGGATTATTTTCCAGAACCTCATTTAATGCGCCCTGAGCCTCCGTGTAGTTTTAAAGGAACTAGGGGCTTGGTGGATTGCATCAGGTTCTGGTAGGGAAAAGCAATCTCTCCCAGCAGCCAGCTCCAAGCCTCAATATAAAACTCAAACCTTGCATCTCAGGTTCCAAAGCATTTTTTAAAAAATTGTACAACTCCTGAATCTCTGCAGAGCAGGATTATACTCCCTCAATGCCCCCAAAGAGCCAGACTAAATGTTCATTCCATTTTTGCCCAGCAGAAAGGTAGTCTGGTTGAAGTACTCATCTGACAGGACCTGACTGGAGGGAGAAAGAGAAAGGGAGGGGTGGCGTGGAGCGGAGCGGAGCAGAAGAGCTAACGAGCAAAGGAGTGAAAGAGCAGCTATTCAGGTAAAAGGGATCATAAGCTTGACACGCTTCTGCCTCAGAGGTAAAAAAACGCGGAGGCAAACCAGGGGGCAAATTAGGTGTGATTGAGGTCTTACACAGAAATCTTATGCTAGTTTAGTTAGACGTAAGTCCCGTTGAGTTCTGTGGGGCTTACAACCAAGGAAGTGTGCAGAGGATTGTGTTGTAAAGCTGCCCCAGCAGGACTCACTTCTGAATAAACTTGCATAGGATTTCAGACTATGCATATTTTGACAGAAAAAAGTCCAACTCCCAGCATTCCCCAGCCCACCATTCTGTTTAAACATGCATAGAATTGCACCTTAAGAGGGTTTCTTTTTGTTTAATCAAGAAAGAGAGAATACAGAGAGAAAAATCTGTCAGTATTCAGCTTTTATGTCTATCAAAACTATTGTCATAAAAGGAACTTGACATCAACTTCAGTTCAGTTACTACTTTCTGTATCTCTTTGCAAGTTGCCAAACTGCCTAGAATTTATAACTACCCACAGTTTTTCTTCAAACATTCAGATGAAGAAAGAGCGTTCATTTTTGTGTGCATCGTGAAAAGTGATTTCTAACCTGCAGCTGAAAGTCCCATTTTGACCTTGGCAGGATCTACACTGCTGTTTTAAAGCGCTTTAAAGCGCTTTATAACAGTAGTGACAACTGTTTTGGAGTGTGTCCTGGGTCCCAACAGTTGTCAGTACTGTTATAAACCGCTTTAAAGTGCTTTAAAACAGCAGTGTAGATCCACCCCTTGTTGCTCAAGAAGCAAATACCTGGATATGTTTTGATTGTATTATGATTGGTTTGAATAAAAACAGTGGGTTATTACTGCATATCAGATTTGTGTCCACATACTTGGCGTTTTGGGGGCCAGTACTGCCTCCAGGTTTTGGGAGCCCCTCAGATAATATGGCTGCAATGTCCCCCCTCACTCAGCCAGCCTATTCCCTTTCTGCCACTTTCATCATTAGGTGCTGCGCCTCTGCCTCACGCTTTCTGCTTGCTTGATAAGCAGAGAACCCGTGAACAAGCAGGCAGTGGCTGCTACCACAATTCTATCTCACCACTGCTGTTAGTTTGCTTGCTTTTTTGTTCAATTCCTCTGGGCCAGAGTGAGAGGAGGTTCGACAAGCAGGTTGCAGTGCTGAGGAGGAGGAGGAGGAGGAGGAGGAGGAGGAGGAGGAGGAGGAGGAGGAGGACAAGGAGGCTCTTGTCAGTGGGCCCTTGATAAGGTGTGGGCCCTTGGCAGGTTCTCAACCATACTGACCCTTGACGCCAGCCCTACTGGTGACCAAAATGCCTCTGGAACACTGTGTGCACATCCCTAGCACATCCTGTTTTGCAACCCCTTTCTTCCATATAATGACTGTATGGGAATTACAACTATTCATCTTGTAATGACAGTGGTCCCTGGCATAGCTACACCACCCATTCTTTGGTACACCTGTACAATATCCTAAGGCGATCATCAGATGGGGGGAAATTGCATTTCCTTGCCATGGGCTCTCTTTCTTTTTCTCTTCCGCGTTTGAAATGAGCACTTTTCACGGATAAGATACCAGCCACTACATGGGCTGTAGATTTCAATGGGGTCAGCGCCCTCTAGTGGGTATTTTATAGCGCAACCTCAGAAGAGACAGATTGAAAGAGGTTTATTCTGTGACTCTAAAATGGGAGACGTGCAAGAGGCCGACCGTGTCATCAAAAGGCCCACTAACATCTGTGAGTGGCCCAGTAACAAGTGTGCTATAAAACACTCATCTGATGACACTCTAAGGCGAGATCTACACCAAGCAGGATATAACACTTTGAAAACGGGTTGAAAACATTATATGGAATGTGTCCTGGGCCCAAACAGTTGTCGTTATAAACTGTTATATCGTTATAAACTGTTATAAAGCAGTAGTGTAGATCCTGCCTATGTTTGGAGCAGGGAGGCAAGGGAAAGAAATAGAACAGCCCTCAAGGCCTTAACATCAATCCACAGGTCTGGATTAATCAGGCTTCAGAAAATATGTGAATGCTTTCTTTTGTCCCTTTCCCATTCTTATAATCTCTTCTAGCTGTAATTTTTATCTTGTAAAACCCAAGTTATTAAAGTGTACTTGAACTAAATGCGTGTGCAGAATGACAAAATGACTGTCTGTCAAAAAAAATTCTTTGTACCATTGCTTACTGAGAGCACACCTTTCAAAAGCAGTCAACTGTGACCCAGACATTTTGATGCTAACTGCAGCAATAGAACTTCAGCATTGCTGTTACCCTTTTCTGTCTAAACCAAGGCTGTGGATTTGAATAGACCAGACTTTCCCTCATTCATTGTGCCTTTGTCTGCAGCTTATTGTGTGGGGTTAAAAAATGTTCAGCTTCAAAGGTTGATGTTTTTGCCCTTGAGTAGATCATTTTTACACACCAACCTGAGATTCAGGCAGAAAAATATATGGCAGGAAGCTATTACAGTTTATACACAGCCCTGTAGACCGAGATTGGCAGAGAACCTTTTAAGAACATGAATTGTCCTCATTATATTATTCCTGTTTATAATCTCCCTAGCACTTCTTAATTCTCAAAGTGCTGCTTTACCATCTTTATCCTGTTCACAAGCCCAGTGATGTGAAGAACTTCACTGTTCTCATTTTTATACTAAGGCTGATAAAAAGTCTGAGAAATTCTGACCAGTTTCAGGGATGCGTGCGACCTGTGAGCTGGTTCTGGTTTTTGTAAACAACCTCCAATAAGAGGTTGGAGGTTGTGTGACATCCAAACCCAGACCAATGGGTTGTTTCAGAGCTAAACAGTGCTTAACACATGGTTTATTTTGAGGTTAATTGTTGGGTTATTTAGCCCCTGAACAACCAAGCAGGCAGATTTGGATGTCACGCTGACCTCTGATCGAAGGTTGTTTACAAAACCAGAACTAGTGCATTCGTAGTGCGCCTTCTGGCAAATTAACCCATGATTTGCTGCCATGATGTGTGTACTGGGCCATTGTATCCTGACCTGTGAGTTACTGAAGGGACTGTGCTTTTGGAGCAATGGTAATATTTATATTCTCATGCCTTCAGAACAAATGCAGGATAAATCTGCTCTGCATCTCTAATATTTGTTTTTGTGTTTCCAGATCCTTGATATGAGGGCAAAATGGTGCGGGGGGGGGGGGGAGGCACGTTCTTCCCCATGGTCTTTTTTTCAATTGAAAAAACTGAACTCAGTAGGGCTAGTCTGAGTAAATATGCCTAGGCTTTCAGTGGCACCTTAAAGACTGCTTTCACACAAAAAGGCTGAAGCCCAGCATATTTTTTTCTTATGGTATTATTTAACCTAGTATCTCAATTTGCTCCCCCCCTCCCCGACAGATGTTTGTTTAATGTTATAAAAAGTACAAGAAGGCTGGAATGGATGTAGGTCAGCCCATCATAGAAAAACCCAATTCAATAGCTCTTCTAGACCTATACAAGTCTAGAAGAGTATGTTGGCTTGCCATAGACAAAGTGCCTTTTTGGAACAGTCCTCCCCTAGCCATGCCAGCTCTCCGCCAACTTTTCTGCCATGTAATGGTTTGACAATAGTGACTTGCTACAGCAGTGTAGTAAACCAACCTGATACGCCAGCATAAGCCTTGTTACCTCATACCACTGGCACAGTAGTTATGCATAATTGTGTGTATTTATTTGCTTGCCTAAAGACTCCTAGGACTGGGCTGTTAGGAAACTGTACTGTCTTTGTGGCAGACCACTGTTTTCCTACAAATCTCTCTAGACTAAATCTATATGAGCAGACTAATGAAAGATTCCCTTCCCCTCCTTTCCCCGTAGCCTCCTACTGCACATATCTCAAAACTGCTTCAGAGGATTCCCCCAACCCTCAGGAGCAGATATTGGGGGGGGGGCATGTGGGGGCTGTAGGGAAGAGGGGATGTTTGATCCACCGGCGGTGTGTATTCCACTGGCAGAAGGACACTAGTAGATACAGCTGAGTGTAAAACCCTTCCTGATCTCTTCTCATCCCTCACTATACAAAGGAAGAATTTCCTGGTTCACACAGGTAACATTTTAGATTATGCATGCATGTGTGTTTTTGTTTGTTTGTTTCTGCAGTTGCACAATAGAGGTGCTCAAGCTAGCTTTTTGACAGATGAGGCTTTAATGAAATTTAGACATATACTCAATGGGGAAATTAGCAAGACTAAAGTGAGACTAAAATATACATTTTACTGACTTAAAAACACCATTTGCTCATTAAGTTTCACAATAACTACATTATGAAGTAACAGTTTTGCTATCTTAACTGCACCAAAGGAAGGAGAAAAATGCATAGGATTGTGCCTCAAGAAAGCTTTCCCCAACCTGGTGCCTTCCAGATGTTTTGGACTTCCCAGGGTGGCTGCTGGGAGTTGTAGTCCAAAACATCTAAAGGACACCAGGTTGTGAAAGACTGCAATAAATTGTAATGTTACTGCTGATCTTTCAGAAATAGATGATGGTAATGGAATGATGAATATAGAATAAGGGCACAACCCTATGCAGACAGAAAATGTCTAAACATTTATCTTTTTCTGTCCAAATATTCATAGGATTGCACTCTAACATACATCTCATTGGCTGTTTTTTTAAAAAATTGACTGTAAAATAAAACTGCAAAAAAAATTGATCAACATGCAAATTACATTGATTTGTTAGGGAAACGCTGAAAGGGGCCTTTTCTAACTTGCACCCAGCTTTTATTTTAGAATTACAAGTGCTAAATATTTCCCAGAAGAATAAACTCAAAAGAGACGTGATCCAACAGCTACACATCTCGCGATACTTAATACTCTAGCTTAGAGAATTCAGCTCTGACAACTACCCACAACCGCTACAAGCGTGTTTATCTCTTCGCATACGACTATGGATACAATCATGGATAGCAAGCGGGGCGTGATACTCCACAGGTGGGGTGGGGAGACGGAATGCCAGAGGAGTCAAAAGACTCCAGAGAATTCAAGGGAGGGGCGGGAATTGGCAGAGTTCAACCTGCAGGTCAGAAGCGGAAGGCGGAGAGAAGGAGCGACCGCTCGGTTTCAGTGCGTGGTGACGTTATGCCGCCTGCCTCAGGTGGACCAGACAGCCAATCAGGACGCGCAGCGGAGAATTTCGAACAAGCGAGAAGCAAAGCTGATTAGGGGCAACGCACGCTCAAAACAAAAAAAAAAACCACCTCACCGCCACCAGCAACGATAGCAGCCAACGGTTTTGAGGTTGCGGTATCGCCTCGCGCCGGCGCAGTTGAAGGAAATAAGGAAGTCGCGGAATAAGGAAGAAAACGAATAAGGAGCGCGCGCCCGTAAGGGCGTTTAATCAGGTTCGGTTTTACTTATTAATTTCTAACGGCTGTGGCGGGTTCCGCGATGGCTGGTGGGTGGGAGGCTGTTGAAGGCCTTGTCAAACGAGGCTATGTTTTCCACTCGCTACCGACCCCTGAGGGGAACAGCCATGGGACAGGTTATATTCCTGACGAAGCGCAATTCAAAACGAGGGGAGAGCCGCCCTGCGACTCCTCAGAATCCTCTCGCTCTGCGCCTGTTAAGGGGTGGGTTGTTGCAACAAAAACGGCCCAACATCTTGTTCTTTATTGTTAAATCTGCATTCTGACGCCCATTAAACTCACTGGGACTGGCTTGATTTATTTTGTGCAGTGCAGTCCTGTGCATGTCTACTCAGAGCCACTGAGTTCAATGGGACTTGTACCCCAAGAGATTGCAGCCATAAGATATTTGTAGTCTGGCTATCATACAGTATATCCCAGGGTGCTTCAGAATAAGAGTTTCCAATTACATACTGTTGCACAATTGAAATAATACAAGAGACACAAGACATATATGCACTTTCCAAATTAAGGACAAAATTAGAACCAACTCAGACAGCAGAGTGAATAACCAGTTGCGGTATTTAAAATATCATTCCCTCAGGTCTTTTAAAGTAAACAAATGCCTAACAGAGCTGTCTTAATGTTGTGTAAAAGACAACTGTGTTAGGAGCCAAGCAACCTTCCCTCAGGAGGGAATTCTACAACCAGGGTGCCATCTGAGAATTAAAAAATGTTTCCAAGTCAGTAAGTACGAGATTGCACTGTAAAGCACCTTATTCAAGGGTGGTTTCTTGGAATCTTATGTCACCAACCTACAAATAAACCTAAACTGTCCCACAGTTTGCAGATGAAAAAATGAGGATATTTTAAGTATGTCCCCATAGGAACACTGCCCAAGACGTCACCACCATTATGTATTGATTCATTTATTATTATTAATTCTAGCCTGCCTTTCCATAAAATGTTAAAGGTGGCTAAAAATTTTAAATGACAATAATAATATGGACCTAGTAATTTTTTTCTGCAGTGGTCACCCTCTACTGATTTAAAAGCAAAGAGGTTGTTGATCTCTGGGTTAAATGCATACTTATGAAACATAATTACCCTGCAATATGCCATTAATAATGGAAAATATAGCCCAGCAGCTGCAAATTATGAATTGGTAGGCTGTCTATTCATGCATATGAATTTTGGTACATCTACACCATTATTATTAATACTTGTATACTTAATATAACATCTGTAAGCGGTTTGCATCGAAAATATTGAATTCACTGTTAAAATATGTATATAATACAAGATAACACTAAACAATTACAACTTACAATAGCAAAAGTAAAATAAAAAAAAAGGTGCAGAGACTCAATAATCATAAGCCACGGAAAGCTCTTGTAAACAAGTAAGATCTCTGGAAGACATTTAAAGCGTATCACATTTTTTCCCTCCCAAACTGCATGGGGGAGGTTATTCCAGACGTTGGGTGCCACTACTGAGAAACCCATTTTGTGATGGTAAGTTGCAACATTGTGTTGGTTGCAGAGCAGCCAACAAGGCCGCATGTGAAGATCTTGGAGGTCGGCTGGGTGCATACAGGGGAAGGCAGCCAGCTAGGTATCATGGTCCCAAGTTATTTAGGGCTTTGTATGTCAACAACAACCTTGCGTTGGCATTGCATGCAAACAGCCTCATTCTCAGATATAATGAGCTGATAAGATTATCAGCACAACACAAGAGTAAATAACACAACACAAGACTAAACAACAAGACCATTTTATATAAATAAACTATGCTGTAGGCAAGCTTAAACCACTTGAAATCAGTTAATTTAAGTGTGCCTAATTACCTTGAAGACTGAAAACAGGGTTTGACTATGTTTAGGGTGTACTCCTGCTGGATTGCTGCCCACTAGATAGAAACTGCTGATCTTGGAGGCTTCCAAGAACCCTATCCCCTGCGGGGATTCTGCTAGCCGTGGAGTCATGAACCAGGAGTCCTCCCCTCTCCTCCATACCCAGGGTTGGTGTCATGACCTCTGGTAATGTAGCTACTGTGGAACTTTTGTAGAAAGTAGGTGAGATGGGGCTTGAATCCTGTCCTTCAAGGCGCTCTGGTTTCAGCTGTGAAAGGGGATCCATAGCACATCTGGGACAATGGGTTTGCTAAATTAATTTAGATTGATTAGCAGTAGATGTGAATAAAACCTTTCCATGTTATGCATCAGACACAGAAATTATCTGTGTAAACATTATTGTGACATGAAACTCATAATAGGAAAAGTGGGGAACATGTGGCACCCCAGATGTTGTGGACTGCATCTCCCATCATCCCTTGTCATTATAGTTAATGGTGAAGGATGATGGGAGTTGCAGCCCAACAACATCTGGAAGGCCACATTCCCTATCTCTGCCTTAGCAATATACTTGAGAGATTCTAAAACTAGTTTCTTAATTTGTAATGAAGTGGAAGAGACACAGGAATCATAATGACCAGTTTCCATGATCACCTCAGCCTGCCTTGGCTTATTTAAACCACAGTAAGTTGCAGCCTGCACAGGCGCTAGGATGCCAATTCATCTCTCCCCCTCTCCCCCGGCAGCTCCTTGTGTCATCCAAACTTGACAAGGGTCCCTTGTTTGGGTGATTAACAAACCATACTACAACAGGCCAGGTTCGGATGTCATTACAACCCACACATGGTAATTAGGGAAGTAAGCCACAAGCGACCAACACACATGGCATGAAGCCATCATGGCTTATTAATCACCCTTGTGTCATGCGAACCACGCTAGTGTTTAAAAAATGCTTTTTATATTGTATGAACAAGCACTTCTATATTTGGTTTTTGTTGGATTTTTTGTTTTTCATAAAATTTTGTTTTTGTTTGATTATAATAATAAAATGTAGCAATCTGACAACTACTTCAAAATAATAGAAGAGTACAATTAGAAAAGAAAAGAATTAGGTGGTAAATATGTGCATTCAGAATGAGATAGAGAACCAACACTACTGCATTTAAGCAACATCTGATTGTTGTGAGATTTGTTGGCTAACTTCAGCCTGCCAATCTGCAAATGAGTTTACTTTGACATGTTGGTTCTAATATGGCCTTGTTCTGGCCATAACTTTAATAAGCTGTTAGTTTGCAAAACATTTAAGAATACTAGTTCAAATAAAACTAAGTATTTTTCAAATCCTAACTTTAAATTGGGAGTCCGCTACATTAGATTGGTAAATAGTGTTGGAAAAAAGACCAACCACTTCTGATTAATCTTCTCAGTAGTATTTTAAGATCTTAATATTTCTCAGTTACAAAGGTAAAATAAAGAATATTATGTTACTATAAAATTTGTAGTGGGGGGAGTATAACAGGATGTGGGTCAAATATTCATAGTGGAATGAGCAAGAAAAGCTTCTTAATAAATATATTCTAAACCACATTTCTTGTATTTTTTTAGGTGGAATATGGCTCATGAAAGGTGCTTGAAAAAGTCATTTAAGGATAGCCTTGAAGGTATAAAAGAAAGAATGAAAGAGAAGAAAAATAAAAAATGGGCGAAATTGGGCAAATCAAACCAAGTCTTAACTGTCAAGGGTAAAACTGCAGGTAAATGTTTGAATATTCCATTCAAGTTCTCCCAGAAATAGAAATTTTAGGAATTAACTATCTCCAGTTTCTTCCAGACAACTCTTCTGCACAGTTGAAAAGCTTTCAAGCAAATAATCGATCATTAGCTTTGGCTTTAGAAGCAGAGAAGCACAAAATGAAGGAAGCTCAAGATATTATCCTGGATTTGAAGAAAGAATATCAGTGTTTGAAATTTCAGGTGTTTGTCTTGCAAAGAAAGCTAGAGGAGCAACAAAGAAAAGAACATGCAGAGGTATTTATTTTAACATGTGTTTTACATATATACATGTCCTAGTAAAAATTAAATTTCATTACAGAAAACACATACACAACAGCATTCTCATTGAGAACTCTTGTGAAGAAATCATTAAAGTTCCTTTATTCCAGTTATCAAGGAAGGGAAGACACTGAATATGTACTCAGACTGTATGACCTGTTGTGATGAAAAGAAGATAACTATGTAGTGTTTTCATAGTGATACATTCTGGTGCTATATTACTATACAGTCTTTCCCAGAGTGCTCAAATGTACACATAATAGAACTGGTTACTGGATGGACTCCTGTAAGATACTTCAGAGAAGAACCCTGGGAGATGGGTTCTATGGTAAGCATAAGGCCATGGTAGCCTCAAAACACACCCCAAACACAAGTGAATCCTCAACTCCCACCCCCACCCCGCCCAATAACATCTACTAAAGCTTTAGATTCATCAGTAGACTAATTCTTAAAGCTCTGTAGCCCTTCTTATATTTCTCTTCAGAAGTTGCTCTTACAGGATCAATACTTCAGGTCCCAAGAGTTTCTTCAAGATGCTCATTTGCTACAGTGGCTAAATTTTAACCATTACAGCAAGGAGTAGGTTAGAGTTATTCTTCATCATCATTGTTATTATTATTATTGGTAACTCTTCAAGGTATTGGTGAATTTAGTGCTTCTCAGTACTTTATTAAATATAGGCAATAAGACCATCTGGCAAAGAGTACTTTGTACAACTGCAAAGAATGTCTTTTTGTTTTTGTTTAGACTAGATTAGGGGCTTTGAAGAAGATTATTTCTAAAGTTGTTCAAGACCTACTCAATGCAACAAATCTTCTTGGTCCAGCAAAGGATGTATGTACCACAGATTGTGTAAGTCTTTTCCCATTCTTCACTTTGTATTTATTTATTTTATTTATTTATTTATTTATTACACTTGTACACTGCCCCATAGCCGAAGCTCTCTGGGCGATTTACATAGGATTAAAACAATTAAAACAATATACAAAAATTAAAACAGCAAAAACATACAACATACACACAATACACACATACATTTAAAACCGCTACAACAGCCCAAAAAAGCTACAAACAACAACAACAACAAAAACCCAGGCTCCTCAGATATTGCCAAATGCCTGAGAGAAGAGGAAAGTCTTGACCTGGCGCCGAAAAGATAACAATGTTGGCTCCGGGCGGGCCTCGTCAGGGAGATTGCTCCACAATTGGGGGGCCAACACAGAGAAGGCCCTCTCCCTTGTTGCCGACCTCCGAGCTTCCCTCGGAGTAGGCATTCAGAGGAGGGCCTTAGATGTTGAACATAGTGTTCAGGTAGGTTCATGTTGGGAAAGGCGTTCCATCAGATATTGTGGTCCCAAGCCGTGTAAGGCTTTATAGGTTAAAATCAGCACTTTGAATTGGGCTCGGAAACATACAGGCAGCCAATGCAAGCGGGCCAGAGTAGGTCTTATATGCTCGAACCTTCTGGTTCCAGTTATCAATCTGGCCGCTGCATTTTGCACAAGCTGCAGCTTCCGAACCACCTTCAAAGGCAGCCCCATGTAGAGTGCATTGCAGTAATGTTCAGTTATGGACTGTAGACTATGCTTATCAGTTCTGAACAGTTCTGAATCCATGAAAATATTTGCTTATAGACAAGACAGGGTTGTTGTCTAAGTCTTAATAGCAAAATATTTCGTTGTTTGTTTTATACTTAACGATTTGTTAAATCCTGTTGGTCCCTAGGAAGAACAAATCTCCAGTCTTGAATACCTGTTCCCTCTTATTGTCCGTGTTTGGATGTCACTTTAGTCAATGATGGCTTAATAAACTTCACACAGTAGCTTATTTTGGAACTAATCCAGGATGCTGCACCGCATGACAGGCTAATCTGTGCCTAATCTGTGCCTAATCTGACCATTCCACTCACCCCTTATCCCGCTGCAGTCCTGCTCAAGTAGTGGCGCTGTTTCAGCCATTCATTACCCTGCAGCAAGGACTACAAAGAGGAAAATCCCAGGTGTATCAAAAAGGGGGTGGCACAAATAAACCCTTGGAGGTTTGAAGGCTCAGGACCAAAGTTCATACATTGACTCCCTCTGTAGAAAGGCACCCAACCTCCTCTTCAAACCCTGTGCAGTTACAGCCAGAGGAGAAGAAAACCAGGATGCACAAAAAGAGGTGGCACCAGGTGTTCCCTCTAAACCCAATGCCCTTGGAAGTTAGCAGAATTTGCACCAGACTTCATACACAGCCTCCCCAAATTAGGAGGCACCAGGTGTGCCCTCCAAACGTTGTGCTCATGCTTATTTTGCACACTTTGGCGATTGGGTGGATGGCAGTTGCAGTCAGGGTGGTGGTGGTTAACCACTATATTGATATAGCACATTAACGCTATTCCATGGGCCTGCTGTTTCACCCATTCCCCTGGGCAATTGTGCATTTTAGCGATTGGGTCAATTGGCAGTTTTGGAAGGTTTTTTTTTAAAAAACTACTATGCTGACTTTGCGCTAATCCATGGGCCACTGTTTTGATGTTTCCTTTATAGAGAGTCGTGCAGCAGCGATCAGAGCCGTTCTTGCCCCATGACTCTCTAGATGGAACAACCCATGGTGCCTGACAGATGACACAATAACCCACAGTGGGTTAAATGACCCCTATTGCAGACCATGGATTATCAGAGTGGGCTATTTCAAGGAAATAAGCCACTATGGGTTAAAAAAAATCCTGGCAGATGACAACCCACAATGGGTTAAATAATGAACAATGGTTTATTTAACCCATCATAGGCTATCGTGTTGTACGAAACAGTTGTTCTCTTACCAGTCTGAGGGAGGGAATAGACTCTGCTGCTGAGTAGTTACCAATGAGAGTGGAAACTCATGCCCTTACAAGAAGGCATTGTGAGGCAGCAGTGAAAGCATGGGGCTTGCTGCATGGCTTGTAGTACATGAACTGCACTGGCAGATGCTAGCCACTCAGCAGTTGTGCACCTGCATGCTGCTCAGCTAGCGACTCCCAGGGTGCCTCTTCACAATGGTCTTCAGGAAGGGCTCTGGGTTTTCCCTTGCTCAGCATGTGACAGCAGAAGCCTATTACCTTCAAGTGAACCACCTCGCAAGCTGCTGCTGCTGCTGCAAATAATGGATCTAATTTCCAGACTCTTGATTTCATTATGTGTATTCAATAAGATCTTCAGCATAATATCTTTAATTTCTACAGAATCAGATACTATGTGCCTTGGATATTGCAGAGGATGCATCCTGTAGTTTGAGAAACCAAGATTCTGTGTAAGTCATATATTCAATGTGTACAAATCAATTACTTTCTCCAAAAAAAAAAAGTTCAGGATTCTTTCTCTAATAAACTATTCTAGAAATGTTATTCTTCAATCATGAAAATTATCCTGTGAACATATGTACTAAAAATTACAATCTGTGTGAGATTAATTTGATATTCCAGCACTGAGTAAACATTTTCATAGTTCCAATCCCAAAACGGGGAAGGCTGAAAGTCCTTCCTTAGTCTCCCATGTCCAATCAGTATTAAAATGGAATTATCAGAACCGTGAAGATCAACCCAACCGAACAACAGTTATAACACTGCAAATCTCACAGTGTTCACATGGTTATTAAATTGTAATTTAGTGGAATGCAATAGACTACCATGAATCCAGCTGTATCCCAGAGCTATATTTTCTCCCTAAATAATGCAAGAAATTCATTAGTTGGTTTTTCAGAAACATGTACTTTACAATCATACATGATGAACTTGGTAACATCTTTTAGACATTTTCAGATGCATTTTTGAGAAGAAGCTACCAAGTTGCTTTGTATTCCATTCTCTTGAAAGATATTCATGGTTGTTGTCTTTGTTAACAGAGCTATTCATTCAAATTTAATTTAGAAAGCAATATTTGGAAAAAGTGGAAAGAGCCTTAATTTGGAGTACATGTATGAAAAAAACTATTTGAGAAGCTTCTGTCTTAAAATAATTCAGTCCATTCTATTTCTCTTAGGGCTCTTCTAAGGCATGCCCTTGCTATAGATGTAAGTAAGCAAGATAATATATTGAGAACCGAAATGCAGGGTAACATGGATAAAAATTATTCAAATTTTCTATCTGATCCTTGGCATGGTGTTGAAAATACATCTCCAGCCATAACATCACAGGCTGATACAGGTAGGTTATCCTATGTTTAAGTTTCTAAAACTTAGGTTAAAGATTTAATTATTGAAGAACCATGCAGCTGATTGTGTGCAAGCAGGTGGGGGGGAGGGGGCTGGAGATTCAGGTGCCCCAGCCAAGGCTGCAACCCTATTTTATCAGAAAAACATGAGGCTGAAAATTGTGCTTGAAGATATTTATGGAAATGTATTATGTTGTATCTATGTATCTTCTATCCAGATCTAGTGAGATTTGCTAGAGCTAATATTAGAAGCAATGTTAGAGCAGAACCAGCAACATTCTGAACAGTGAACTAGCCTTTATCTTGAACCGTGTGAGTGTGCTTGTGCAGCTAAACTAGGACTTGTCATTAGAGACAGAGAGATTTGTGCTTTCCTATGTGACATGCTCTCTCAAGAGCTATCAGTCCAAGGGTTTCTTATGCATAGACAGGAAATAGGGACAAAACACCATAATAATTAGGTTCTAAAAGTAAGCATGTTAGCCTGTTACAGCAATGTCTTCTAGTATATTAAAGGCTTAACATTTATTATGGCATAAGCTTTTTATACCTGGGGCTACTTCACTTCAAAAAAAATAACTTCACACTGTATTGCCATCTCCTATCAGTTTTCCTTCTGAGAATCAAATATTGAGGTCCATGGATAATAATTCTATTTTTTCCCTGTGTTCTCAATTCGTATTGCTTGTTTGCTCCAGTGTTTCGAGTACTTTCATAAGTTACACATGCAAAGCTATTTCCCTGCAAATGGTGATACTTGCCATAACTTCATTTGTATTCTAAAGAAGTTTCATTAAGTTTCCTCGTAACACAGATTAGCCACTTTGAGGTGCTCAAGCTTAAGATGGTTGGACACTAAGATAATTATTATACACATAGAGGTACAAGCTCATACAGAAGATTCTCATAGGCCATAATATAACCCTATTCTCCTTCGTGGCTTACCTAGTCTATGTAGTGCATTGGAAGGCTTCAGAAGTCTGTTTTGTGCTTCCCGCCTCTGCCCAATGCAAGTTCACTTGTGCTCCAGAGTAGAAATTGCTTGTATTGAGCTGAAAGGAAAACGTTGATCAGGAATATGGGCAGACAAAGCTCCCTGTTTTCCTAATGACCTGATGCGCTGCCTATGATTGTGTAGACGGAGTGAATGGAGAAAACAAGATTCAATTGATTTCTACTTGTTAACAGATTTTCTGTATCAAGATTAAGTTCATTATAACTATGCTATCTAATGAACCATTTTGCCAAATCTTATTGGCCGTATTTGCCATCTCCAAAATTACACCATGCTACTCTAGTACCTCTTACTAATCAGTGTGGAAATAAATAGTTTTGGAAATCCACTGTGCATTTTTTTAGCTTTGCTATAGAGATAGCTCTCAAATTTGCCCTCTTTAGGTTCAGTACCAGCTGGCATTGATGCATGTTATTTTAAATTATCAGCTCGGCAAGGTAGTTCTTGTGAAGATTGCCTAGACTGTGAGAGCACAAATATTTCTTCAAATGAAGAGGATAGACATGTTGATAATTTCTTATCAAAAAATGTATCTACCCGTCATCGCAATTTGAGGATCAAACGCCAGAATGAACTGTGTTTATCCGATGATAATGTTCCACGAATAACTGCACCGATAAATAATCCTTGTCAGCAAGGCAAAAATGACCCTGAGACAGGTTTAGAGGAAAATAATGAACAAAGTTTGGGACAGTCGCGTGTATTGATTGATTCAAACACTGTGAAGGCAGCCCCAAAGGAAGCTAATTTTAATTGTATTGGAAATTCTAAAATGCAAAAAGAGAGAAGTCAGAACAGAAAACTGGAAACAATGAAAAATCTGTCCAGGACAAGATCCAAAAAAGAGAGAAGCTGTAATAAACAGCACTGTTCCAAAGAAAAAACAGAGACATCAGTTGGTTCCAGTGATGCTTATGACTTCATTTGTGAAGAGAGTGTTCATATTACACCTTTCCGACAAAACAAAGAAAATGAAAATAATAATGCGAAAAATTATGTAGAAGAAACGGAAACATCATTAATTTCAGAAGAGGACTCTGATGATAGTCTTTATGTGCCTTACAACAAAAAATCAAGATCCAAGAAAAAAGTAAGCTGTGCAACTGACAGAAGTCCAGTACACACAAGACCACAATTAAAGAAGACTCTGTATGAGCAACATGATAAAAATACTGAGGAGAAAAACAGGAACACTAAAAAATCTGAGAATTCTTTGAATAAAAAAACTGTTGCAGGTAGGTTCTGTCATTATTATGCTTTTAAAAACTGATATCGTATGTGGATAAGTATACAGTCCACAACTAACCTATATGGAAGATTAGAAATATGGTTTTGCTTTAAGTCTCACTCCAGGATTGCTAGCAAGAGACCTTACATTTTGCTTTCCAGCATTTATAAAGATAAATGTTAGATTACCTATAATCCTCCTTTTGCCTATATGTTCTAAATATCTGTAATAAGACACTTAGCTTTTCCTTCCTAACTGCATTTATGAAACAGATACTGAAAAGTGATTATTCATATAAAAAAGGAACATTAGAAAAATGTTTCAGTGGCAATCTGTCTTTATGATGGTGGTTACCTTTTTCATTTTTATATAAAAAAATCATTCACTGTGAAAGATAGTATCTTGGATTAGTTGCCATCCCAGTGCTACCCAGCATATGTTCTACTGTGCTTCCACCCTTTATGCAGCTATTGAGGGTTAAGAGAGAGATGGAACACTATGTTTTCCTCCTTTGAACCTTTCCCAGAGGGAAAAAGTACAGCCAGTTGACCATGAACTTACTTACATTGCCCACCTGGGAAATGTGGCAAGGTGCTTCTGCAGCTACTAGTCAGGACACAGCATGCCATCTCAGCTTGCCACGTTTTGATTCCTATTGCTTCAGCTGGGTGCTAGTCAATAAATACAGAAGAAAATCTCAATTCAAACTGAAACTTCATATGGTAACAACCAAGTTCTGGCTTTGTCTGGTAAATCTTGGAATAAATTGACTGTTCGTACAATAAAGGAAGTAAAGGGTAGCATATCCTAGGAATCTGTATTGTAAACATTTCAATAAGATGTGTTTACTAGTTGCGAGTGGAGAAGGGAAGCATAAAGATACAGACACCAGAACTTGGGTTAAACTAAGGGCCTCTTTATTTGATTAATATGGGTAGTGCACCCCTCCTTGAATCTGCATGTGAAGGTGTGGGAATCAATGGGCCTTTCCTCAGGCCACTTGCCTGGCTTTATGGGCAAGCATTCTCCAAAGCCAGGAGTCGGGGGGGGGACCCTGACCCCTGACCCCTTTCTTATATGACGCTCTGCAAGTGTGAGGAGACCTGCCCACATCACCCCCACCCAAAGCCTCACTGCTCGGAGTAGGTGAGGCAGGAGAGTCTCCAAAGGCAAGCCATATCCTGACACATGAGCCTCACAGCTCGCTAGGAGCAGGTACTCTGGATATGCCAATCACCAAAAGGTGCCAGAGTGCTCACCATCCCTATTCTAATATATTGCCAATTCCCGTACATCCTGCCACTGGAGGGGGCCAAGCCTCTGCTTAGGCACCCTAGCCCCACCTCTCTGGGATAAAATCCCGCAAACCCACATGGCAGAATCTCTTGACATCAGGTGTAAACAACAGCATATGCAACATTGGTGTAATAATTTGACAGAGTGTTATTGTGTTTTCCCTTATAATCTTACAGACACCCATGAAAATGCTGTAGAGAGTGGTGGTTCTGTAGCTAAGAAAAGCAGCGGATTTAATGCTGCAATGAAAGTCACTGCAGTTGTACCATGTTCATCTCTCATTGTAATGGACAAAGAAGAATGCAGTAGGAATTCTTCCTATGAAAATTGCAACTTCGAAGAAGGTAGTTGTTATAGTTTCTGCTAGGTAGCTATTGTTAGTACAATTATTCCATTCAGTTGATATATGAATGGCTTTTTATACACGAAACATATTACTTAAATGTACATTCAGAGGTTTTTCTAATGTTTTTGGAGGTAGGAGGCCTGTCAACAAGACTGATTTACACTTCATAAATGATAAAAATGACTAATAGAGTACACATAATTTGGGTATTTTTATTTTATTAATCTTACAGCCTGATCATTTATTGTTTTTGAAAAGCAGACCCCACTTTGTCCAATGGGGCTTACTTCCAATTGCATACAGGATTGTAGCCTTTTTTATTGATACAAAGGCTGCATTCGGACAACATGATAACCAACAGTTGAGTAATAATCAACTTGACAGTTGTTTGTCTAGGGGTTACTCCCCACACAACACAGTAATAACTGTGGTGTGGATTAGGACCAGCGTTGACTTGACTGTTAGTCCATGCTGAGTTGACTCACTCATCCCCCACCCTCTCTCCTACCCCCATCAGTCCTCCCTCTAGTATCCTGTCAGCCATTGCTGCCGAAAATCTATCCTTGAACCACATAGCTATTCCCTGTAGAGTTCCTTAGGGAGAATATTGGGCTTAACTAGGTAACCATCTTTCCATATAATGCTAATGCCACACTGTAAGCTTTGTCTCCATACTTCCCATTGTCTAGTCCCACCAGTCATGTTTGAGGTAGTAAGTGGTAATGTAACTTTATGATCTCAACTTTATTTGGGGAACTATGAGATTGTCCTTATGTGGAGAGGGTTCATCTGAAACAAATTGTGGCACTTTGGCTATCTGTGGTGGTGATAATTTCCCAGCAGTATCAAGTTTTGTTGTATTGTTGTCATCTTAGCATTTTAAAACTAAATATTTTTTCTTATGCTGGATTCAAGCCATGTAGAGTTGGATTTGAGGGGGGGGGATAAGTTTGTTTAAATGGCTTTGGAGGAAAACCCAGACAAATAATAACTTCTTTCACCAGTTGTACAATGTGAAGCTCTTCAAAAACGTCATCTTGGTGATATTACCAACCTTGAATCTTCATCATCTAGCCATACTGGATCTTCTCACCCACCCATCAGTACGGAAATAAAAGATACCTCTCTCCACAAACGTAGATGTACTGTTTCTGTGAGCTATAAGGAACCAACTATCAGTAGGTTAGTATTTTTGTTTTCAGTTCGAGTCATGATCAGTTTCTTGAGTTAGTTGTATATTCAGTTTAGAAACATTTTCTGAAAATAAAATCCAATCTTATTTGAGATTTATTCATCAATTTAATTTTAGTATAAGCCAGGAAAGAACTACAATACTTTCAGAACTGAGTATTAATATTTTGCTAATTTGTTTTGATAGGAAGCTCAGAAGAGGAGATCCGTTTACAGACACTGGTTTTCTGAATTCTCCCATTTTTAAAGAGAAAAAGAGCAAGTGCAAGTCTGTTAAAAAGAAATCGCTATCCAGATACAATGAAGCGTTTGTTGGATGTCTTTAATAAGAACCTTTATATGAAGCAGAACCTGACTTGTCAGTTTCAGTATTCTTATGCTATAAACGTAAAGTGTACTAGCTAGAATACTGTTGCTAGAAATTTTAAAGTATATATTTGTACATATAACTGCTTTCCTTATGGTTTAGAATAAAATTCTTGCTCCACAATATGCATCCACTGGAAGCCTATGTAATTTTTAGATTATATATTAAAAGGTCTCTAGCAATAGCAGACTGAACTGGTGGGTATAAACACAATCTTGGTGTAATTTCAGTACTTCTGTTTCTTGAACATGCTAGGGTTTTTAATGTAGAACACAGGATTTTTTTTTTGTTATGAAATGTAGGTTTTATTAAATGCTAGTGTCAAAT
This sequence comes from Anniella stebbinsi, assembly GCA_029215795.1. Lineage (NCBI taxonomy): Eukaryota > Metazoa > Chordata > Lepidosauria > Squamata > Anniellidae > Anniella > Anniella stebbinsi. The sequence continues at coordinate 190,103,444 of JARDYH010000002.1, forward strand.
GTAGATCATTTTAGCAGTACAGCCTTTGATTACAAGCACAATTGTTGACTTTGTAGTTGACTTTGTAGAGTTTTCTAAACAGTTATTTACTTATATTGAAACTTATATTGAAATTTATAATAAAATGGTTAATAATGTTGAAAAACGAATTCCATTCTAGCTTGCTCTCCTATTATTCCAGTATCCATTCACTTGTAGTTCTGGCATTTCATAGTTGCATATAGACAATCACACAGTTTCCTATATGCACATTTATCTGGCAGCATATGGGACTCATTTCTGAGTTAATGTGGATAGGCTTGTACCACATTTCTAGCTTGGGATGTTTTGAGTTCTACATCAGAACTCTCGTAATAAGCAAACTTTTGCTCATGCACTTCATTCATTCAGGTCAGTTCCATCAGGCTCTTCCCTCAATTGTCACCACACTTTCCAGTAGACTGGCAGAGGGCGTAAAGGGTGGCAGGCCCACTCCATCATTAACTGAGAGACCAACATTTGGCTCCTTCTCTCCTTGAACTGTATACTTTAAAATTGTAAGCTTGAGGAGGGATGTGCTTGCAAAGCACTCCCTTCTCGGGATGGAAGAGAACAGCCTTGACTGCATGTAGACTGTAAAAAGAAGAAAAGACATACCTCATCACAGTAAGGTAAATGCTGAAGCCTTATACCCTGAGAATTTCTCAAATAAATCTCACGCCTTTAACACTATTTTCATATGTGATTTCTTTTCAACTCTCCCCCATCAAATGGTTGAAAATTTCAGCACAGCACTAGTAAGATTAGCATATCCAAAAGTAATATATATGAAAGGCTACCCACGCATGAAGAATACTTAAGGGGTTTTTTTTATAAGCAAGTTACAAAATAGCACACAAGATTAATTTTATACATATAATTTAAAACCATTTTATACCAGTACAATAAATAATTTTACAAATGTAAAATTTCAGTTAAAGCATTTTTAAAACACATCATACTATATATAGCTTTATTGCACAATATCTATGAAAATAATCTTTAAATTAGAAACCAAATGTTTTCAATATAGAAGAGACTCTAATTTCAAGACAAGAATCTTTGAAAATAACACTTTCACAGGATATCAAGCTTAAGAGGTGATTTTGTTGGCCCAGTTTACAAAATACTTGAAAATTACTACTTAAATACTCTAATACACAGTTGCATCATTGTACCTTTAAATACAAAGCCAAATAAATCAGATTTTATATAAAGCACTAAGGCATTTCTATGTTACCAATTTGACTATTTTTGTACCATTTCCTTCTACCAAGGTCATCTAGTTTTAGAATTAGAATAAACTACTGTAGGTGTCTTGAAAAAAAAAGTTTGCTACTTTTCTACAGCAGTTTACTAGTGAAATATTTCAGTAAATATAAAAACAGCATGAAATTCGAATTCTCCAATGTCATTATAGAAATATAAATTAGGGAGAGGAAATCAATGTGATGACATTTTCTTCCTCTCCTTGCAGTGTTGTGAGAGACATTGTAGTAAAACTCAGTGGTGAGTGGATATTTCTTCATCCCACATAAACAACTATTTGCATGAATTGAAGTGCATTTCCTATATATAATATAAGGGATAGCTCAAATATAGATATGGTAATTAATAATCTAGTAAACATTTGTTTTAGAACTTTGGTTGAAAATTTGTTTAATATAACCAATATACAAGGCAGAAGTTAACCACTGGGAGAGGGTATGGTCAAAATTGCTTTTATAAAGGTTCATGAAACCTTTGAAAGTGTCAAATATGGCCCTAATCCAGAAAAAGTTGCATGCAACAAGGCATTGTGTGCAAAGAGCACTCTGAGAGAAAACTGAAGCAGCACCTGTCATAATATAGTTGAAGTAACGCATTCCCATCTGCATCAAGATTGATGAGAATGCGCAGCCACTCTTGGGTAGGGATACCAAAGATCATATTGCGCTAGTCAGATGCATGTGTGCCTCAGAGGTATTACCTGTGGGAACTAGTGTTAGCCTATATATATATATATATATATATATATATATATATATATATGAAAAGCAGAACTCTATCCTTTTCACCCACACGTTGCAGCACCTAGTGTGACTGAGGCAGAATGGCTTTTCATGCATAAAAACCTCTGGAGGCAAAGCAACTGCTGGATTGGGGTATAAGAGTAGAAAAGTTGATTGGTTCATTTAAAGTATGCTTTTTTGGCCCTATAAAAGACTAAACAATAATAGCTTGTGACTATCACAGATTTTGAAGTCCTTTTGGGAACATGACCTACACAGCTAAAGTTAGCATGATGCTACATATCTTGTAAGATTTTCTTTGCAAATGCAAGCAACAAGGACCAAATTCATAGAGGAAGTTTGCATCTATTTAGGGATTTCATCCTTCTAGCTTAAAACAGTTCTTCCTTATCCTTTCATAGCACCTTCTCTTAGTTTGAGTGTTTCATTAAAATATATATAAAAACTCATTTCCCCTTCATCAGCATATCTGCTGTAAAAAATAAAATGCTATTTTACAATTTGATACTGCATTACATTAAGCTTAAACATTCACTGCTTGGAAAAAATTCCCTTTCCAAATTTCCAAACAGTTTGTGCAATACATCTAATAAAAATTGAATACACTGCAAAAGGGCATGCAAGTGTACATTTAAAAAGACTGTAATAAAATAAACTCTTCTATATTACATGTTTTAAAAGTGCTAGTTAATAAAACAAACTTATTTAAAACACAAGTTCCAATTCTATTGAAAAATTAACTGCATATTCTGCTCTTAAATTACGTATCTTGATTGCATGAGAATAAGAACAATCATTACTTGTCAATTAATCCAGCTTCTTTAATTTTTGTATAGAAGAATTTCTCCAGTATATTGGCACACTTGTAGTATTCACTTTCGGGTGGGTTGTACTCTCTGCAGTTAGTAAAGACTCGCTGCAAATCTGCCATGAATAACTTTTTAGACGTGTAGTACCTGTTCTTAAGTCGTTCACTCATAGTTTTCAAGTCTGTATAAGAACAAATATCAAGTTAGATTCCCATAAATAATATGCCCTTGGTTTGGCACATTTTAGTATTTCCCCCTTCCTTATTGAATTCATGGAGAATCTGGCAAATCTTATTTCAATTGTATAGAATTGAGACGGTAGTTCTATCTATGTTATTAACACATACTTGTACTATGTATTCAGAGTCTATTTGTTTGCTACAGCCCTTTCACAGATGGTGAACTGGGATGGTCACCTGATGCTTTTTCAGAGCAGGGAACAAAAAAGGTTCAACTGATGGGAGAGGGGGAAGAGCTGTGCTTTGGCTGCCAACACAGGCTCCATCTTAAATAGTATAAAAGCGAAAAAGAACTGCAGCAGGTGGCATTTTTAAAGTGAAAAAAAGAAAAGAGGACCGGTCACCACAATAAGTACTGTTTCCCTTTCCCCATGCTGAAGCCAGCCAAACTACCAGCCCACAACATCTCCAGAAATTGACCCCCATTTGGGGAGGCAATATGTCCCCATCAATAGGCTAAACTTTTAACGGGGAGGAGGGAGCAGTCCTATATAAAACACAATTTTCCTGCCCAGAGTTATTTTACTGCAAGTAATTATTAGGGGTGTACTTCCAATTTGACTGCTGAACCAAATTGGGCTGATTTAGAAAGATTTGGAATACACCCAAGTTGAAGCAAGGCTCTAGAGTGGACTAAATCCAATGTTGAATCCTCTTGAAGCTTAGTTAGTGATTCAGATTCAGGGGAAATAGAGCCTTGTTCAGAAGACACCTTAAACCACGGCTTTAACCACGGTGAATAAGGCTTTTTGCCTTATTCTCTGTGGTTAAAGCCATGGTTTAAGGTGTCTTCTGAACAGGGTCAGAGACTCACAACAGTGTGTCTGTAAAATTTGATATATTTCTCCCCAAGCCCTCCATGTTGGTAAACTATCAGAGTGGAGAGATGAAAGAGAAAATGTAGCTTTGTGACCAATTATAGTGAATGGTTTTATCTGGATCCTCCAATCCGAGTGCTTTGAGATGTTGGAGTAATACACTGCATGACTGTTCCACTGTTTAGTGCACATTCCTATTTCTTTTTCCCAGGAACAAGAATGTTAAAAGAGCTTTTGTGGATTATGTGGGACGTGAGAGAGTTCAGTATTGGGTGCTTGCTTGGAAAGTACTAGATGCTCAAATCCTTCTGTCCCTGACACTGTAATGTTCCACACTCTTATCCTATTGCACTTTCTGTGACTTTGGTGCTAATGGAGCAGAAAACAAAATAGCCATAAACTGTTTTTCACTTATCGTAACTCTCTAGTCCTTGCATCTATCTTTCTGAAATTTTGCAGGTTTATGACATATTCCATTTCCTACAAATTGCCTAGGGGGAAATCTACCAGGGGGAGGGGAAACTAATCACTCACGCATATCCCAGAAAAACTGCTGCACATATCCTTCTGAAATTTTGCAGGTTTCTTAACTGGGGTAACCTTTATGCTGTATGTTATATTCAAAACATTTGATCCTAAAGAACATAGGGAGGTAAGAGCATATTTTTTTCAGTACCCCTCAAACTAAAGGCTGCTCTTGCATCAACACCCCTGCACCTGGCTATTTGAAATTGGACTGCTTTCATAAGGGGCTATTATGCCTGCAAATTTCATCTGATTCTGTCAAACAGCAAAAATGTTATTGTTGATTTCCACTGATAGTCAAATGGGAAGCATGAAGGTTTGGATTTCCATTTCTGTATTAACATTTGGATTCAGCCCCTGAACTGAATTAGGTGTTCTCCAAAGCAGTCCAAGGAGAATCGGGCTGTTTTTTAATTTTCTGAATTGGAGTCTAAAATAGGCACATACCCCTAGTAATTATGGTTCTGATTCCAAAAGCAGCTTTTGGTAAGGGGCCTCTTCTGCTCATGAAAGGTCTATTTCTGACAAACTCTAGAAATGCTTCAACTAGTTTATATGCTATATAGCCTCATACTAAAATGCAAGCGCTGCTACATTGTGGGTTCTGCACTGCAAGAAGTAATTCACTGCTGCTTTTGCAAGAATTCACAGAACAGCATTAACACATTTTTTTCCTATCTATATTTTTGGGCTCAGTGCTTATATATTAAATTTAAGAGATTGTTAAATCTCTACTTTTTAAAAGGTTAATAGCTTTACCCATTGGAAACCTTATAACTTCATAATATCCGGGAGCTTCTGTTCTTTTCACTGGTTCCATGAAAGGCCAAGCGCTTTGATGGCTCTTTGGAAAAGGAAAAAAAAAGTATCGTGGATCACTCTCCCATAAGTGAATCAAATTAAAAAATATTTACTGAAAATTAATCCTTACCTTGACCTGTTGTAGAATGTTTTTTAGTATGCTGTAAAGCTGTTCTGGATCTTTGGGTTCTTTACTTGAAAGAAAATGCAGACAAGGTTAAATGAATACTCTTAAAACGCAACAGCACACAGTTTTAAAATGTTAATTACTAAAAATGCACTTCTTTAGGTATTTTGTAGGTGAGCAATAGATGCAGATATTTCAAAGTTACAGGTGATTTCTCTATTTTAGGAGGGGCTTCTTAATTCTCTTATTCAAACAATGCTTACCCTTTCTCTTTACCACTTGGTTTCCAGCCTGTCTCTCCTACACAGCAAACAAAATAATAGTTACAGCATGTAGACCGAAGTCTGTCTAGCTTATTTTAATGCACATGCCAATACTAAGTACTCAAAACAGAATGAAACTTGAATTTTTAAAAAATGGTTTAAATTGGGGGGATGGGCAACCCATGGGCTGTATGTACCCCCACTCCCAGATGGTTTTGTTGCTCACAATACTCTGCTGCCAAAATTCCACAGTGCAATGGCAAAAAAACCCTGTGGAGTTTCTTTTAAAACAAGGCACGCAGGGAGCATGCATCTTATTTTAAAGCAAATCGGTACTGGAATTCTCCAGTAGTTGCAACTTTGTTTTAAAACAAGGTTCATGTCCCCTGGGCTCCTTGTTTTAAAGGGAAATCTGTGTGTCTTGGTTGTCACCCCACTGAATTTCAGCAGAAAATTCTTTGCTGTCCCTTGTGGGTTCCAGGGGATGGGGGAGGTGAGAATTGGCCCCCAGAACTTGAACTGATTTAAACCTTCACCCTTGCAGACTGTTCTGAGGCTTTTACTCAAATTTCTTACAAGACGAAGGTTGTAATCCTATGCAGCTACTTATGAGTAAGTTTATTGAGCTAACTTATTCAGTTGCATCCAAGGCACCTTATGCCAGCAGAAAAGCTCTTCCATTACACAATGCAGCCCCACTGAATTTTGGTGATGCTTCTGTTGCAGCCCCTGTGCTTTTTCCTATGCCTTTCCTCCTAAGTTCTCCAGGAAAAGCTGGGGGGGGGGGGCAGCACTGGGCTACAGTGGGGAGTACAGGGTACTGAACAGACAAGACATCTTGTTGCATAATTTTGGATGTTGCTCCGTGTATAGTATCAGGCTGTCTAACAGCAATCCTATGTATCCTATGTATATTTACTGGGGACATACTTCTGAGAGAACATGCTTTGGATCTCACTGAAAAATCTTGTGTTTTGGATAGTAGAACATGACACAGTCAGAGAGAAAGCACATATTACACCAAGTCATGAAACGTGCCTGTAACTACAAAATTACTTTGTGCATTTTTAGTAAAGTATAAAAATCTGTCAATAAGTTAGAAACACACCACTTCAATGGAAGTAAATCCAGGCTCTTAAAATTAAACTAAACCATTAAGGGGGCGATCCTATGCATTTTTAGAGAGAGAAAAAAGTCCTACAACTCCTAGCATTTCCCAACCAGCATGGGAGTTGTAGGGCTTTTACTGTCAAAACATACATAGGATTGCATCCTAAATATACTTAAAGTGATAAGAGCATTTTTTTAACTCTAACCCAACAGTAATTAATAGAAGATGGTACATACTAATTCCAGGAATACTTTCTATGGGAATCTGTCGTACTCCATCTTTGAAACAAGAAAGACCAGGATAAACCTTCCGAATCTGAGCTTGCTTCCTTTCAATCAACTTTTTAATAATCTGTAACAAATGTAGCATAGAAATAACAATTTTAAAATGCAACCTATACCCACTTACCTGGGAGTAAGCCCCACTGAACTGAATGGAGCTTACTTCAGAGTAGACATGCATAGGACAGTGCTGTGAGTAGACTGTGACCTTCAGCATAAAGGTATGAAACATGGTCAGAAACACGGGCACCTAAAATCCATGGTAATGTAATATCTTTGTTAAGCCAATTTGAAGGTCACAACATGTGAAACCTTTTGAGATCGTCAGATCTCTTCATCAGGCGAGATGTTATAAAAAGCGGGAGGGGAGTAGGATGGGGGGGAAAGACCGACTTGATGCTGAAGCATGGTCAGTCTTAAAATGATTGCACTGAGGCACCTGAAATATCTTATGTGTGTAAGAAGCCTTCCTTACACATAAAATGTAAATGTGCAGCATGTTACTTATCCAAAATCTATTGAACTTGACATGTTAATTCATTGGATGAAACGGAGAACAGAAGATTTCTATTATAAACACTGCTTTCAATTCTTTGTTCATTTCCCTGATGCAATTGCTGTGTGTGATATTAATGTGTATGGGCTACCACAATGGGAAGGGAAACTCTCCATTTGAAGCTTCCTCTGTTAAAGATCACTTGATGCACTGCTGGATTAGGTTCCTCAAGCTGCAATGTTGTACATATTTACCTGGGAGTAAGTCCCATTGAACCCAATGGGACTTACTTTTGAGTAGGCACATGTAGGATTGCATAAACCAGATCCATAAGCCTTTCTCTTATTAGTGTCAAGAATTCAATTTACAACCAGATTGCAGATTAGACAAAAACTATGTGGAACGTTCATTGGCTAGTTTGTAACATAATGAGCAAAAGCATCTATATTTATGCGACAAATTAATACTTCAAAAGAAGTCATATCAGTGTTCCAGATCCATAACTGCAATTGCTGTGTTTCCCAAAGCTACACAGAACTGATTCTATCCAATTTATGTAATAATAAACCTTATTTCTGAGAAATACTTGCAAGTACCAGTGAATTAGCATTTTACTATAGACATCTGACTAATATACACAATCACTTTTTACCTCTTTCTGTTTCTTAATGATGACTGAAAATTCAGTGTACGGTATCCTTGGATTTAATTCACATCCCATTAACGTTGCTCCTTCATAATCCTTGATATAGCCAACGTATTTTGCTTTTGGTACTTTAATATCTTTTGAAAAACCCTAAGGAAAGAAAAGTCAATGCACTTTGCTAGCTTGGTGGCTTTCCAGCAGCCTTCTAATAAAACCACTGCGATTTTCGTGGATGCGTAAGTGACCTTTTCCTTCATGTGCTTTGCAGCAGCAATTCTATAACCAGATTGGCCCAGATTAATTTACAATTCACCAACCTATATATTTTTGAATTAAACACATGCCTACAATCAGACTATACACCACAGTACCTCTTTTAGGTATACAGCTTACATCTACATCAATTTTTCAAAATCATCCTGCAATTCATATCTGCGCTTAAGATAGGAGCTACTCAGAAAACAAACCACATGGCAGATGTTCAGGTAAACAATTCACTATAATGAAGCATCAGTAGCATGGTGGATACTACAGCTGCTCTTGGGTCAGATCTACAAGGCAAGGAAGGCAGGCAACCTGTACCATCAAAAGCAGAGAGGCAGCTACATCACTGGTTCAGCTATCTTATCTTCATCTTATTCTTTTGAAATAGGATCTCCTTGAAACAGCATATACTTGAAAGTAGCGTTGCTGCTTTGAAGAATTAGAGCATTTGACTACTTACACGGAGGAAGGAGAATGATCTCACCTACCAAATTTCTTCAACGGGACAACAGAGTGCTATTTCAACAGGAAAGATTAGGAATAGGTCATCTGCTCCGCTACAGGTGGGGAATGGGTGCATTGGGCCAATACAGTACCCATTTCTAAAAATTAAAAGCCCCATAAATTTTGGTAGGTTTCAATTTGTTAGCAATATTGCCTATAATCTTATAGACCATTACTTGGAAGTCCCATTGAACTCAATGGGATTTACCTCTAAACAGATAATCGGATTGCACTGTAAATCTAAAAATATTTTTGGAAATTTCTTTCAAAGCACTGCATCTAATTAACAGCACTTCTGTTTCTGTCTCCTAGGAAAATTTCTTAACAGTATTTCTAGACTGCCTTCTAACAAAGATGTTCACAAGGTGATTTGCAAAGAAGTAACAAATTCAATTAAAACAGTATTTAATGCTAAATTTAAAATGATGTAAAGCCATGGCAAAATAGCCACCTAATTCCCAAATAAATGCCTGGTGGACAAAAACGTGTTTTAATCAGGTCCCTTCAGACCAGGGCCACCACAGAATGGACCCTGTTCCTGGAAGGTGACAGTTTTTATCTTCCTTGAGAATGGAACCTGATCCATAGCAGTGGCTATAAGAAGGCAAACTTAGGGCCGTTCCACCCCTTACACAAGTTGCATACCAGTGAGTGTTTTGTAGTGCATTTCCAGCCCCCACCCTCTTAACCAGTACTAGTAACTACATGACTGCTTCCTACCACATGGAAAGTGGATGTCCTGTTGGGAGTGTGAGAAAGGGCCTGTACAGACGACACATTAAGCTATAGTTTGGCCACTAACCTTTTTGCAGCAAATGGTTAGTGAGAGGTTTTAAACCGTGGTTATGTAGCCACCATGGTTAGGAATGGTTCACACGACATACTAAGCCATAATGTTTAGCTCAAAATGCTTAACCACTGTGGCTTAGCATGTTGTCTCAACAGGGTCATCGTGTCATTCACTATGGTGAAATCTCATGAAAAAATGTATTAGAAAACAAAGCACTGGAATTAAATGTCACCACAAAGAAGCAACCAGAGCTCGGTTTTACAAATAATACTCTTCAGATTCAAGGGATAATGGCTGTTTTTCCTCAGATCTTTGATGAGCAGCCACTTAAATGACCTCCCCACACATTTGACAATAATTATTAACATTTCAGTTCCTTGCACAGACCACTGCGGACTACTTACTTGTTTCTTGAAGTAGCCAATTGCATATTCATCTGCATATGTAAGAAAGTTGAGAATATTATGCTTAATATGATACTCTTTCAGATGATTCATTAGGTGAGTTCCATAACCCTGCACAGAAATTATTAGGACAATTTATCTTCAGAGCACTTTTAGAGCACTAAAAACCCAGAAGCTCGTATTTTAAAAACTGGAGGGAAAAAAAACCTTTACAAGCAAAGATACAGGCTGGGACCTCAAAAACCCTCAATATGAGAATGGAAAATGCTTCTGCTGGCATGCAATGTTGATTCCTCCTTCAGAGCCCAGCCTTGGGGGGGAGGGGGGGCTATAAAAGCTCCATAGGGTGCCTAAGTCTGCACATAGCCGTTTGGATCCGAAATTGAATGACTATTTCCTTAGTGTTCAAAGTGTAACACATAAAGCATTTCAGTAATTGTTTCACCATCTCGATAAAAGAAGCAGCATTATTATCCCAATATTAGAGGGGAGACTGAGAACACTCACTTGCTTAAGGCCACTTAGCAATTTCATGGCTCAAGTGAAATTTCAGCTAGGGATTTTCCAGCTTTGCAGCTCATATTGTTATGATTCCCCCACATCCCTTCTGTAATGGATGTCCTATTTAAAGGAATTTATAGACCAGGAATATATCTGCTAAGATTAGTAAAGATGAAATAAAAATTCTAAGTGTGCACTGTTATTTTCCTGCCTGACACCTTTCCCCACATTTCTATCCTCTTGTAATCTGCACTGGGACTGAGCTGGAAATAAGATAAAAGATTTCCATAGGTGCTCTATTAACCAGTGACTGAGACAGAAAGCTCAGTTTCCCCTATGTGGTTTGTTTGATGGGATAAGAGGCACAATGGAATGCCACTTAGGCACATGTGTATTCATCAGTTTTGGCTCTTTTGAGAACCAGGCTATACTTATGAGAGAAGGTCATGATGAAAAGAAAAAAATATATTATTTTTAGCAAGCAACGGTTTCAGATATTTTGACAATCTTTCTACAGCTGCAACAGTCAGAATTTATTTCAGCATCCAGGGACCTATAATTTGAGCTGTGGAAAGCACACTTGGGTAGTACAGCTGTCTCCATTGGATCGAGCTCAGAGGAAAGGCTGTGTTCTAATCAGATGAGATGGGGCCCTACAAAATCCAGTTGTGCTTGCATTTTATAGAATGAGTCCATGACTGCGTACAGAAATACGATAGTCAATGTTGGGGTAATAATCAACTTGACAGTTGTTTATCTAGGGGGTACTCCCCACACAACATGATAATAACCAACCGTGGTGTGGATTAGCATCAGTGTTGAATTGACTATTCGTCCACGCTGAGTTGACTCACTCTTCCCCTGCATTCTCTCCACCCTCAGTCCTCCCACTAGTATCCCATCAGCCACTGCTTCTGAAAATCTATCCTGCCAGCTGGACTAGAGCGACAACCACTGCTTTGACTGCTCTTGCCTTGCGACTCTGTGGCTGATGAAATAACCAATGGTGCCCTCCACACAACACAATAGCCAACTCTGCACAGCGCTGGTTAATTGCATTGGTTATTTCGGCCAAATAACCAACTGCTGGTTAAAAAAACTCCCCCCTCCAAAATGATAACCCATGGTGGGTTAAATAACCAGCCATTGACTATTTAAACTACCATTGGTTATCATGTTGTCTGAACCCAGTCCATGTCTTATATGCCCCCAATGTTGTTTTTACCTTGACTTGTTCATTAGAAGTCACAGCACAGAAAACTATTTCTGTAAATCCTTGAGAAGGGAACATCCGGAAGCAAATACCACCAATCACACGGCCATCTTTTATTAATGCAAGAGTCTTGTGTTTCCTGTAGTTATACACATTTATGTCCGTTTTATTTCACAATTAATATATAAGCATCATATGGGTGATATATACATTATTGTACCATCACAGGTGTTTCTGTAGCCATAGCAGTAATACATTATAAACACATTTTATGCATAGATCTGTTTTCTACATGGACAATTTTAACCAAATATTTCATCAGACATTGATAACACTTTTTAAAATGAGAAGCCGCCCAGAAAATTGGGGCCATTTTTTAACATAGGATGTTTTGACTGAATTTTCTAAGCCCCCTTTCAAATGTGTAACTGAATGCCCCATCATATAATAAATTGGTTTCACGCTTATATTGAAGAATTATTCATTTCTTCAAGATGGAATATCTTTGCTGAATAAATTTCCAACACTAAATTATCCTTTAACGTTTGTAACAATCGCATACACAAAGAACTGTGTTCTTGCAGAGATAAATAAAAAGAAAACATTAATTTTTCATGACTGCACAAGAAATTATTTTGATTATATATTAGTTGGAAAATCATTTTAAGCCATGTGAGGCAAACTTTTGCTCTGTTTCTTTGCTCCTCTTAACCTGTTAGGAGATACCTTACAGCATCTAAGGTGTTGAGGGGATTTGGTTCATGATTTCCTGTTTTAAACAATTATATATTTTTAAAAGGAGATCAGTAGAAGAGCTGTGCTTTGGCACCCATGCATGGTGATGGTATTTCATTAAAAAAATAAACAGGTATTGGTGATATTTAAGTGGATGGACAGAGGCTTTCCAAGAACAGTACAGTAGACATTTTTATTGACTAATCATGTTGGAGAACCATAGATGGTATCAAGCTGGTGTACCGCTACTGACGGAAGGCATCTGTCAGTGGAACAAGGAGGGGGTGACTTTTACCAATTTTCTCTCCCTTCTGCATTTCCCTGCACCACATATTCTGAAGGGTCCCCCAACTCTCTGGAGCAGGGAATCACAATAAATTGTCCCTTTCCCTTTTCACTGATGGATGCCTTCCATCAGCAGAGAGACACCAATTGGATAGCATCCCATTATTTAGGTAGTAGTCTAGAATAGATATTTTGGATGTTGGCAGCAGCCAGCTGATATATCAAGCTGCCTTTGCTCATTACCTAACACATTTCATTCTATCTTAGGTCCCCTCTACAAGGATTCGCTTTTGCGCCTGGTTAGGCGATTATGCGCAATCGCTGAAGCGCATTTACGCCTAATCCCTCTGCACGAGAGGCGGTGAAGCGCATTAACGGATATCCAAAATGCGGTTTACAAGTAGTTAATGCGCATAAGCGCATATTCACACAGTCAAAATGCGCTTTAACGGACAGAGCAAAATAAAACCCGCTATTTAACGCGCATTCGATAATGCGCATAATCGGGGAGATAACGCGCCTCTACGCCCCATTTGCGCTCCACTGGTGTGGAGGTAAATTTTTTAATGAGACTTCAAAGAGCATTAAACCTCTCGTGAAGAGGCACCCTTAAATCAAAATAGACTACAGAGACTACACTCAGTCAAGTTGAGAACTGTCTGACCATCCTTCATTTTTCATCAACTTTCATTTTTCATCATCTTTTTGTTGTTGTTGCTCTGAATATTGAATCCATGCATCATGCATAGTTTAAAAACTTGCTTTCAGTTTCTACAAACTACTTCAATCAATAAAAAGTATCACCTTTCTTGTTCTATTTTTCCCACGGGGAAAAAAGAAGATACTCACGGATCAAAGACTAGACGAGTAATATACTCTTTTGGCATTCTGGGTAGCTGATGTGAGAATACGTTCTGTAAGCCAACTAGCCATATCATAATTTTCTTATTTGGCTTTTGATTAAGGGAATTTCCAACAACATGAAACTCAATCACTCCCCTGCGTTCTTCCAGCCTGGCTGCTTCATCCCGGGCTGAGTGCGCCGATAGAAAATTTGTCTGCTTCATGGAAGAAAAGTTTGGAAATAGGTTCAGCATACATTTGAGAGTATTAATTACTTTGTTTACACTTATATTAAGCACACAAACTTAGAAGTCTGTCCCATTTGTTTTAATAGAGCACCCTTCCAAGTGTGTTTAGGATAGCTCTTTAGCAACTGGCTAAGACTTTTTAAAAGCATAACACAATTCAGACCAAATTCTTAACAGCTTTTATGTAGTTAGAGGCTTACCATGGGAAACCCATGAGAAACCCTGAGAAGCCACTGTTAACTGTTGCTGTAAGAAATAATATTTTTGTAGCTGCCCTTAAATGTGCATTTCTTTTTTAAAAAAATCCTCAGTACGAAAGAAGCCCATATTCACAAGTTAGAAAATATCAAGATAATTGTAACCTTCATTTAGGAAGCAAGAAAAGCACTCAATTGAAAATTAGGTGCATCATAACTTGATTGCGTGTTACAGCTATACCTGTCAACTGTATGTTTTGTGTTTGATGGAGCAACATTTGGCTGCTTGGTATCAACCACGGCATGTCACAGCACAAAAAAAGATGACCAAAGAATGGAAAAAGCAAACAGGGTTGTTCACATTGTACCTTCTTTGAGAACTCAAACAAGAACAATAGCTGGCAACTCATAGCTTGAAGGCCAAAGGGGGCTGCAGCACATGCTTTCATAGAATCATAGAACAGTAGAGTTGGAAGGGGCCTATAAGGCCATTGAGTCCAACCCCCTGTTCAAAGCATGCAGAAGGTCCCAGGTTCAATCCGCATCATCTCCAGATAGGGCTGGGAAAGGGCCCTGACCTTGTGGAGCCACTGCCAGTCAGTGTTGACAATACTGAGTTAGATGGACCAATGGTCTGACTCAGTATATGGCAACTTTCTATGTTCCTAAGTGCCTAACTCACACATTCCTCTCCTCCCCTTCTCCCTACTCTGTTGCATTGCTGCTACAGGTCACTTAGGGCTTGAAAAATCTAGCAACTGGTGAACTGGAATTAGAGACAAGTCTGTCCTGCTTCTTCCTAGTTGCCTAGAAGCAACAAGGAAGCATTCAGACCCACTGTCTACATGTCTTTTACATTTCCCTCCTCTCTTTAAAAGCCAAAATCAAGCAGCTGGCTTTCCGCCAGTTGGCGAGCGAGGCAAGAAGAGAGCAGAGGTAGAAATGGACAAAACATAATCAGTTGAGATCAATGGAAGAGAAAAGGGTCCACCGGCCATTTTGAGGAAGTGGTGGACACCTTTTGCCAACCACTATGAATCTTCAACCTGGCCCACTGGCAAACATAGTTGATCAGCCATGCTACTGTAAGCCATTCTACATGCCATTGAAAACAAAAGGATTTGATTCAAATAGGACTTAGTTTTGACAAATGTTTGCTGATTCGTTCTGCATGTGACTAGAGGAATGGTGCGTTCCAGTGTTTTCTCTTGAACAAAAGTGAACAAAGGAGCCCCCTCTCTAAGTATAAAAAATGAGCCCAGATGAAGAAGCTTTCACACCAGCTACTCAATGAAAAAATCTTTTAACTTAAAAGCATTTCTTAATGGTCCTAGTCTATCAAACATTGTACATGCTACAAAAAGCAACAACATGAAGTTTTAATGTATTTCTTGATTGTTTACTGTTTTATTTCTTATGTTCACTGGTCTGGAATCTATTTCAGATATGGAGCAGTATATAAATGTTGTAAATAAGTAAATGAAATAAAAAGAAATTGTTGGAATTTCATTTATTTCAAAAGCAACTGAACAATGTTTAATGATATCCTATGTAAAGTATCTAGAGTGTTATAAAGTTGGGATATGGTGAAACTTTTAAATGAGAATACAAGTAATATAATTTATTTTAATTAATATATATTTAAAATAATGTATTAAATGATCCTAAATTGCAAATAAGTGGTATAGCATAAGCCTTGCATGCAAAAGGTTCTAGTTTCAATCTTTGGCATCTCCAATTACAAAAAAGATCAATCTGGTGATAGGAAAAATGTCTGCCAACACCCTGAAAAACTGCTATTAGTCAAAGTAGAAAGTATTGGATTGGATAGGCCAATGGACTACCTCAGTATAAGGCAGCTTCATACATTCAATTTTGTAGGCAGTATCACGTATCATATTGAGTTGTGATCTTCAGCTAAGAGAAATATTGCAAGTCAGTTGATCTGAAACCATAACCTAGGAATGACAATAAATCTATTGACAATCTGTAGCTAATAAAGGTAATTTGCCATATTCAGGGTTGAGATGAATACATTTCTCACCTCTGGACCAAGCATTGCAGCTGGATCTGTAATGGTTGACATCACTTCATTAATTAGTTCAATAGGAATATCTCCTACAACTCTTGGCTTCTTAGCATCCTCCACGGAGTAAGACTCATTAATTTTTCTCTTCTCTCCTGGGTAATGAAACCATGGCAAATAACAAATATATGACAATTAAAGAGTGGTTACTATCAAAATATAAATTCTCTCAGCAGGTAGATATTCAAAGTTATCAGAATGGAAAAAGTCAAATGATGTTATAGTTCTGGAAAATTGCTGTTTGTTGAGCAATACAACACTATGAGCTTAAATAACAACTGTTTCTTATTATTCAACTACAATGTGGGTGACAGTGGCCCTGCACAGTTGTGATGCCATCTTACCATGGATCAACCCTCACTACATGATTTGTCTCTACTCCATCATTAAACACTCTTGGAGGCACCTTGCAGTATTGTGAAGGAAAACAAAGACAAGCTACTGGTAAACATGAATGGTTAAAGTCATGGACACAGAAGCTTCTCTTAGGTTTAGCCTAGATATTCAAACCAGATTCTACACACCTGGAGAAAATGTCCCTAAGATGGAGAACTATTGTTTCAAAATCTACATAATGAAAAGATCTAAGCCATCTTTAAAGAGCTTTAAAAGAAGCCCAAACCATGAAAGGTAAGAGCTCTGTAAGCAGGAAAGGTATCCATATGTTAAAATTTTGCTTCTTAATTCACGATATATAGACACTCATCCCCTTGTTATATAACATACATTAAAAGGCAAAATTAGCAGACAGTGTTAAACAACAAGCGCCCGTGATTAGAGTAGCAACAAAGAATCAATCTTGCAGCACCTGCAAGATTAATAAATTCAGTCTTTTATGAACCAGACCTCACTTCATCAGAGGCATGGGAATGTCATCTTTAGTTGGCAGGTAGATATACACATGGGGCATAGGAAGAAAAAGAATACATGTAAGCAGCTAGGCCAGAGGGGAGTGAAATACAAGAAGTACAGACAGTGATAATTATATTAAAATTTAGTTGAATATAAAATAACTGCAGTGACCGGTCACAAAGTAGTGTTCATGAACATCCTCGCACTGATAATTGCTTTCCATCAAAATGCTCCAAAACTAGTTTGCACCAACAAGGTGTGAGTCCCATGGTGTGTGGACAATTTGTACACATTATAAATTAACAAAGGTTGCTTATTGACCTTAGAATTACCTTAGCTATTATTATTATTATTATTACTATTATATTTATTTATATCTCGCCTTTTCCCCAATACTGGGACTCAAGGTGGCTTACAAATTAAAACATGTATAGTTAAAAATTCTAAAATATTTAAAACATTTAAAAACATTTTAAATACAATTTTTTTAAATTCCAAGATATAAACACTGCATCAACAGAGGTCCAAACTACTCCCCAAAGGCCTGCTGAAACTGAAATGTTTTAGCCTGCCTCTGAAAGCACACCAAAGGGGGAGCCAGTCTAGCTTCCCTGGGAAGGGAGTTCCAGAGACCGGGGGCAGCCACCGAGAAGGCCCTCTCTTGCGTTCCTACCAGGCATGCCTGTGATGGTGATGGGACCAAGAGAAGGGCCTCCCCTGAAGACCTCAGGGGATGGGCAGGCTCATAAGGGAGAATACGGGCTTCCAGAGCCATTTGGCAGCCCTGCTCCTCTGTGTCACCAGTGAAGCTAAATGCAGAACTGTGTGTAGTTCTGAAATTCTCAGATTTCTTTTTTTTAAATTGGTTTGGTCACATGGGCAGCTGCTGAGCTAGATGATCAGTGTGGGGAAAAGAGGGGTCCTTATCACTGACCCCTTGCACTGTTTTTCCTACTGAAAATACCTCTTCCTGCTGCCCTTACCCACCAAGCTATATTGGATCATGCTGGGAAAAAATACAGCTATAAGGCTGTATTGAGTAGATAAGATAGATGTCTCTTCTGGCTCATGAATCAACAAATCTGGCAGCTAAGCTTTCATTGTAGAACATTTTGCACATATGGCATTAAAAGCTGCAGGGAGACAGCTTGGCACTTTAGGCCCAGGATAAGCTAAAAATAACTGTATTTTGACTTGCCTCATTAATTGCTGGAGGTGGGGGGGTGAGTGTTGTAGAATCAAATAACTTGAAGGAAAAAAAAGCTTTGTCAGCTCAGAGCCATCGTTTTTAGAGTAGCTAGAATTTCCGTAGTTGCCACTTGAACACAACATGGGCTTCAAGTATGAACTGGGAGGACATCCAGTCCAAGCTTTGCTGTTCTTTTAGGTGTTTTTTTGCCTACGGGTCAGAGAAAATGTAGGCCTATGGCCTTGCCTGCACTAGGATTTTATTATGGGTCAGTCCTAATCTGAGCCATGTGAAACGACATGCTTATAGCCAGATCACTTGAGAAGCACAGGGTACCTTTACTCCTTGGGGACAATTTCAATTGAAATCTTGCAGCCCAATCCTAGCTCCGCTATGTTCAATGGCCTATGACTCCTAGTCAGTATAATTAGGGTAGTAGTCTTCAGTCAGAAGTTCTAGAGCTCAAGTTTGCCTGAGCTGGGGAGGGTCTCCTTTGTCCTATGTGCTTTTATCCCAAATTCCCAATGCACAGGGGATGGTTCAGGTTAGTAACCGTTGAGGGGAAAACGCTTTAGTTACAGTCACTTTATTACTTTACATGTTTGAGACCTGAACCTTAGTCAAGAAATTGAGTTCCAAAGCAGAGTCCAGGTCACCCCTGGTTCAAATTAAGCCCTCTAAATAACACTGAGTAGAACTAATGAACAACTGCCATTGCATTGAAATACATTGGGCTGGATCCAGATTTAGTAATACTTAAGAGTAGGCTCACTGAAATCAAGGGGCCTCCTCTAAAAGTGACTAACACTGGATTCAACTCACTGAGTAGAATCTTTGCACAGCATAACATAGCAATATGGGTACTATCCACAGTTCTACTCTTGCTCAGCAACCATGCACTTCAATGGGACTTGCTCAGCAGAAACCCTTTGCAGTTTGAGCCCATGCTAATTAAAAGTAAGTAACAACAACAACTGAAAGGTAAACATTAATGGTTCTTTTCGTTACCTAAGTTTGGGTCGAGGCCAGAAGCAACCTTGCAAGCAGGACTCATGCTTCCTCCACTGGGTTGATCTAGAGATGAGGGACTTGCACTGTATGAAACAGACCTCACCACAGGAGGACGGCTAATGACTACAATCATGCAGAAAGAAAACAAGGTTGAAGCCATTAGAAATGAAGCTGCATGGCTGGTTCAGCACTAAGTGCCTTTGAAGAGTAACACTTAGAACAATCATCTAAATGTGAAAGCAGAGGTTGCCTCAACCCTAACCAATGGCCTGTCTAGCCCAGGACCTCCAACGCCCCCCCCCCCAACAAGCAGCCCTTCTCAAGTCAAGTCTCAGAAAAAATCATTCCCAGTCTTTCTAGCTGAGATTATTAACCAGAAATGCCAAGGTTTGAAGCAGGAAAGTCCTACACACAAAACATGTGCTTTGCTGTGGCCCCTCCCAAGAAAAGGGATGGGGGCTGTGTCTCAGTGGTAGAGTCCCTGCTTTGCAGGCAGAAGGTACCAGGTTCAATTCGTGGCATCTCTGAGTAGGGCTGGGAAAATGCCTGCCTGAAATCCTGGAGAGCTGCTTCCAGTCAGCGTCAACAAAACTGGGGTAGATGGACTCGTGGTCTGGCTCAGTATAAAGTAGCTTCCTGTATTCCTAAAAAGACTGCCTTAAGCAGAGTCAGACTGTGGGTCCATCTGGCTCAGAAGGTAGCAATCAGAAAAGCCAACTCATGCCAAACCCATCAGCACTCCTGATTCAGTGTGGGCTCATAGGTTGCTGTGAACAAACCCTTAATGCTGGATCCTCCAACCAGCTCTAGTAAATATATTTAGTGCAGCTTTCCCCAACCCAGCACCTTCCAAATGTGATGGACTCAACTCCCATCACCCCCAACCTGCATGGCCATGCTGGCAGGGGGATGCTAGGAGTGATACTCCAACATATCTGGAGGGTGCAGGGTTGGGGAAGGCTGATTTAGTGGATAGCACTGTCCTTCCTCCATCCCACCCAGTTTAGAAATTGACACGTTCTAAACCAGGGATGGGCAACTTGTCACCCTCCAGATGTTTGGGCCTAGAGGACCACAAGTTGCCCACCCCAGTTGAAACCTTTGGATTCCACTATTTTTTTAAGGCACTACAATTGAAAAGCAGTGTCTCAGCTTGATCTAACCTGAGTACAATCCAAATGTATGAGTAAGAATCAGCCGGATGTAGACAAGTGAAACACAGAGGTCTAAAATAACAGTTGTGAAGAATTACTGAGGTAATGTATGTACATATATATGTATGTATAGTGCTTTGAGCTCTTAGAGGGAAAAACACTATATAAATGTTGTATAATTAACTGTTATTATTAAAGGATGTTTGCTAATTTAAACTTAGTTGCGATACTTGTTTCCAGCAGTCTGTCAAGCTTACAGCTGCACTTTGTAAGTTCACTGGAATCTGTTCCTCTGCTTCTAAACAAAAGTTGTATCTATAAATCTAGTTACACATTCTCCTGTCTGAGTGTTACTGAACAAGAACCAATACACTATCTACAATATTTTGTGCAGACACAATAACAGCAGCAGCAAAGAATAACAAGTGGAGAGGCCTGGACAAATAATGTTCAGCTGTAATTTATGAGAACGCTATTTATGTGTTCTGCAAAACTGCCCTTTTATTTTTCCTGTTAGGACAACGTTATGTGGAAGCTTGAGCTCCCTGAATACCTTGGGGAGTAAGAATCTAACTCTTCTCCTGCAATGGTTCTGCCAAAATATCACAGCTGTAAAGCTGCCATTTGTAGCTCAAGGGAAGCCTCCACTGGTGCCAATGGAGGCTTCCCTTGAGATGCAAATAGCATTTTTGTAAGTCCAGAGCAGGGAGAGAGAGTTACATTCTCTCCACCCCCAAATGTACACATTAATTGCATCATTTCCAGCAGCCCTTATTCTGCCATACATTACACTACATTTACCCGTCTGGATGCCTAGCTGGGCACTTCGAGAAGAAGATGCTATGAAATCTGGATCCCAGATAGGAGAACTTTGACTATACACCTCTTCCTCCAGCATGGACAGGAATCTTAAGACAGAAATGAAAGCAATATTAATATATGGAGCCTCACCTCCCAAGAGAAATATGCCTTGTTCCTTTATAATGATAATTTCAGACAAATCTCAAAACAGGAGTCAATTCAATAGCAAAATGGCCAGGTTACAAATTTGTAGTATTAAAAGATAAAAACAACTGAGAGAAATGAATACTGGACTGATATGACATCATTCACTGACATCGTCTACTGCAAGCAAAGGGAAGGAATTAATTTACGGCAGCACCAAGGTTGGTGTAACTATTCTCCATGTTGGGGGCATGCCTGGGGACTGGGAGGCATGCCTAGGGACTGCCCAACCATCTGCCCCCTTTTCCCCTCTCCAAAGTTGGAGATGTAAGAACATAAGAACTGCCATGCTTCAGACCAAGGGTCCATCTAGCACAGCACTCTGTTCACACAATGGCCAACCAGCTGTCGACCAGAGACCAACAAAGCAGAACCTTCCCACCCATGTTCCCCATCCAGCAACTGGTGCACACAGGCTTACTGCCTCGGATACTGGGCTGCAGAATTTTCCACAGGGGATGGAAGGGGAGTTCTGAAGTCGTACCTTCCTCTCTTGGGTTGAAACTCTCTGTCTTCCCTCAAAGAGAGGACATCCAATCTATCCTTTTTCTCTGCTTCTAGACAAATGGGAGTGCTACGATGGAAATAACCCCAAGCTAATGGACATTCTTGGGTAGGAATGACAGACCAAAGTTCTCAGTCTGAAACTATATACACAGGGAGGCTAAAGACACCTGATATCAACTTTGTAAAAATGATTGTCTTTCTCTAAACATAGTTTAATTATCTATACACAAAAATATAATCTATATCTATATGGGATGACAGCCCAGCCCATTAGACTCCAATCCTGATACTTCTTGCCAATATCATATTGGCTGTGTTCATTCTACAGGCGAATCACTCTTTTAAGTAATACTAAATTAACACTAGAACTGCTGTACTGTATACTTCCCTAGTTTTAGGTATTATTTATCTGAGATATAGTGAATACGGGGAAATCCAGTACCAGCTTTGTCTTCCAGTGTGCACAGACGCTGGAAGCAATTCTATACATGTCTATTTCAATGGGACTTACTCCAATTAAGTATGCTTTCGGATGCAGTTTTATTCAAGTGTACATAGAAGTAAGTCCCATTGAGTTAAATGAAATTTACTTTCAAGAAGACATGCTTAGAATTGCTCTTAGCTAAGTAGAGGCTTATCCCAAGACCACAATCCCTTAGGTAAACTTATAGGAGTAAAATCCAATCAATACTTCCAAGTAAATGAACACAGGGTTGCACTAATAATATTATTTTTACAAGTATATTATTTCAGAATTTATGGAAGCATGTCTGAAGTCAAATAAGAAATAAGTTAAAACAGATGAATAGCCAAGACCTTCTTTTAGAATGACAATGATCATAAACTTGTCTTAATATTAATTTTTGTAAGCAATTCCGGGAGCCTTTTTTGGCTGAAAAGCAGGGTAAAAAAATGCTGTAAATGAATACATTTGTGACCCAAAAAAAGCAACAAGCAACAAGCCCAAACAATGTTTACGGTAATGGATACTGGAAAGCCTTTGCTACTTACCTGAGTAATACAGCATTCACATGTATCTCTAATAATCTAAACAAACATTGCACATTTATGGTACAGAGTATGTCAGGCAATGGATCACGTTTTGGGAATGATATTATGGAACTACCAACATATTTGTCCTGGCGTAACAAATATCCTTAACTCATCAAGATGACAACAATGCAATATAAGGAAATACCTCATATACCATTTTAAAGCTAGGACTAATTAATCCTTTCCTAGAGTTCTGTTGAGAATGCTGCTTTGAAAAATAAGAACTCACTCAGAATTCTAAACTGCAGTTTTCCCAGCAGAAGCCAGAGGTTTTGGTTGGTAGGAGGCAGCCACAGTGTGAAAACATTGCTCACAGCAAGAATGAATACTAAAAATACTTTAGCATTTCATTCATAATTCCCATATAATTGTAGAAAAAAACTTTTTCTTCTTGTAGAAATCTGTTTTGAGAAGACATTATGCTTCCTGCTTCAAGCTCCCATATAGAGCTCCTAGGAGATTAACAGTGCAAATCAACCTGAATGAAAATATCATGATGTTGTTTTAGGCAAGCTGGTCTCAAAGTGGGCTACCAATCCTTAAAGTACTAAGAAGAGTATCAGTGCAACCCTATACATGTCTACGTGGAGGTAAACACCACTGAGTCCAATGGGATTTACTCCCAGGTAATGGTGGATAGGACTGCAATTTTAGAGAGTCTGGGAGGGGAAGGGGGGCTGCATTCCAGTGGTGGGCAGGCCAGGGTAACAAAATGGAAGGGCCAAAATATCAAAAACAATTTAGCTTAAAGCTCTTATTACCAGTAACTAAACCTTAGGTGAAGCCTTTCATTTTAGAATTCGGTGTGTGTGCAGAAGCTGGAAAACCACCAAACAACTGGCCATCCGGGAAACAGGTGTGGTCAGGAAAAGGGGGGTATGGCCATCTGGGGCACCCCAGAGCACCAGACTGGAACCCCAAGAGGGTCAGAGGGCATAAGAATCCCCAGTAGAGAGACCAAAGTGCATGCTTAACTCACACAATGAAATAAATGGGCCTTTAACGGGACTATTTCCACAGTTTGCTCCCATACCCTTAGTTTTAAGAGCGGCAAACCTCGCTAGATAACCATCAACATCTACTTTATCTTTATCCTATCCCCCCCCCCCCCCCAAGATCCTGAACCTTGCAACATCTTATATATTTAACTAGTCTCATCAAAGCTACTATTTTGCCAAGGTCTCCCATGATGAAGCCGTCACAATTAAACAGCAGCGTCTTGCTACAGAGCAATTTTGTTCTTTGCTAAAACACGCAGCTTTGGGGGTTGGGAACGGGAGCAGGGATTCCTGCACTGAGCAGGGGATTGGACTCGATGGCCTTATAGGTCCCTTCCAACTCTACTATTCTATGTTTCTACGACATATCTTTTGCTATTGTTCCACTAATGTGTTTGAAATGCAAGCAGTCCTGAATAACTTACTCCTATTATAGTACAATTACTATGTAAACTGCCATCTTCATGGCTCTATCACCACGCTACACAACAAGACACACAACTACAAACTGTCACTTTTCCTTTTCAACTGCATATCATCATCATCATCATCATCATCATCATCATCATCATCTATATCCCGCCTTATTTCCTGCAAGGAAGCCAAGGCGACGGACATAATCCTCCTCCTCTCCATTTTATCCACACAACAACCTTGTGACGTAGGTTGGGCTGACAGCCTATGATTGGCCCAAAGTCACCCAGTGGGTTTCCATGGCTGAGTGGGGACTAGAACCCAGATTACCCGACTCCCAATCCAACACTCTAACCACTACACCACACTGGCTCTCATTGCAATGTTGATTCCTCCTTCAGAGCCCAGCCTTGTGGGAGGGGGCCTGTAAAAGCTCCATTGGGTGCCTAAGTCTGCACATAGCCCTTTGGATCCCAAATTGAATAAGACTACATTACCTTGAGACAAATAAACTCTGAAAAGGCAAACCAATGCTATGGAAAATCTACCTTCAAAATATTATGCAAACTGATAAGTTAATTAGCATGAAATACTTATATTACTGTGGCTGTCTTTTGAATAATACGAAATACATAAAATATATGACAAAATACAACCTGTCATTTCACTAAGTGATGTTAAAGGCCAAGTGAATTCCCTAATTATATTGTTTGTAATTATATCTGCAGTAACAATTCCAAAAAGTAACATTTGATTTGCTGATGATATTGATGCTATAAAACATGCTGATAAAAATAATTTTAACTACATGTACATATACTTGCTTTAGAATAGATTAAATACATTTGTGGAGGATTTTTTTGTCAGTATTTTTTTGTCAGTAAACTGAGTTAGCTGACACAAGCCTTTTGAACGTATTTATTATTTCAACATAACCCAACACCACTATAGGACAGTATTGCTTATATAGCTGATGAAGAACAAGTCTTTTGGACTAGCATCCTATAATATTCCAGCCGTGAAAACGTTGGGGCTCATTTTGAGTTTTTGAACAGGAAGAATTTGAAGTCAGTTGTCGCATTGGGGAGTTAATTTTGAGTTGTGAAGTTCATTAACCTTAACAGCAAATCAACAACAGAATCCTCTAACTTGGATTCTTTGCTCCATGAATGGAAGGAGCTTATGTTGATGGAAGGAACTTTTCTCTGAGAGGAGCCTCTTTCGGTGACTGGAATTCTTCTTCATGAGTGGAAACTCCTTCCATTTACAGAATGAAAACTTAGTATCCAAGACAATGGCATAGTTCGGACGATACTTTAGGCAATGGATGGGGTTAATAACACACTCACCATGCGTTGTGTTTCCAGAACTTGCCACATGACATGTTGCCCCTCCCCCATTGCGCAGCTGAAAGTCCTGCCGTCCTTCCGGGCTGCTCCTCCCTCCCTCCTCTCTCAGTCCTCCGGCCATATCCCACGATGCACCGCAAGTTCTGCCGGCTGTATAGGAGCGGCTGGGTTTTTTTCCGCCAGTCCGGCCGGAGAACTCTATGACTGACTGGAATAGTACACAGAGAGATGGGGTTCCCAACACACGACACTTTAAACAACGGATTTCGGGATAAACAACTGAGCAGCCTGTTGTTTTTCTCCGTTGTTTAAGTGCTTGAAATAGCGTACTGTCAGTTGTGTGTGCGTTGTGTGTTGCCTGTCACATGACACAATAAGCAACACAACTGACAGTTCATTCCCCCCCTCCCCCCCCAGTTGATTATTGTGTTGTCCGAACTAAGCTAATGTTTAGTTCTGAAATATTTATTTATTTTGGAATATTTTTGATTACCCACCACTCAATGAGGTGATGTACAATAAAAACAGAAAGATTAAAATAAATAAATACAAAAATCTAAAACACATTTTTAAACTGGGGTAGATAGATTATAAGCATTACAAGGGATTCATTTAACACCACTTAATAGAAGATGGACTATGTTTCATTGGATTGGATCCAGACTTAGTCATAATTAGAGTGAGACATACTAAAATCAATAGGACTTAAGTTAGTCATGACTAACTTGTTGCATTTATTTCAATGGGTCTACTCTAATTATGTTTAAATGAAAGATAGCCTACTTTACTGTTGTATTTCAATTTATTTTATCCCCCATTTCTGCCTAGGCAAACAGAGCTGCAAACTACATCTCTGAATATATTTTAATTTTCAAGCAACGGCCTTTAACATAAATACTTCATAGTGTATTAGCTTATATGTTTATATATAAAATGTCCTGAGGGTAAGTTACAACATAGCATGGCAAAAGGCCTCCTCTGAGGCACAATCAAATGTAATTATAGCACATAAACAAATGAAATGCATTAAATAGCGCAGTTCACAAATCCGCAGTGCAGTTCTTATGGTTAGCAGTTATGCTCAGGCAAATCCCAAACATACCCACAGCATGATTTTAGCCATGTCTACTCAAAGGTAAATCTCATTGCTTTCAATGGAACCTACTCCCAGGTAAGCATTTATAGGATTGCAGCCCTAGACTTCAGATACCAGGCAGCCCGCAGACTTTTAAAGAGCTTCTGATGGTTTTATTGGTGGAGACCTTTGCACTGGATAGATATAAGGCAAGAACACCTTGTTTGAAACTTAGGGTTGTTCAGATGGCTCCAGCCACTAAGCAACAGAGCCAGCAGCTGTTGCGTGGCTCATGGGCCATGCAGCATTTCAGATGACAAATGCAGGCAAGCAGAAGCTTGGCTGGCTATGGTGCTGCTGTGCAGCCATTTCTGGATAGCATCCTCCATAACTAGCAAGAGTGAAGTGTTAAACGGCTCTCGGTTGGATTCAGAGCAGCTTCCTCTGTCAAAGGAAGCTCCTCTGGGTCCAATCCTATATGCCAAGTGTAATGAAAACCTCAGGCCTGCCCGGGGTCTCAATCCAGCCCTCCACGGTTCCCCCAGAAGATCCTGCCGCCCTTTCCTTCCAACCATTGATTGTTGGGGGCCTTCCTAGCTTTTGTGCAGTTTTTCCCCCATTCTAAAAGTTGCTCTTAAGGTTTAGTTACTGGGAAGTAAAGCTTGAAGCTACAATATATGCTGGTATTTTGGCCCTGCCCCATTTTGCCTTTGGCTCTGTCCACCACTGGAATGCGGCCCTCAAGCTCAAAGAGTTTCAACATCTCTGCCATAATACCTGTTATTTTTTTCCCTATAGGCGATATTTTTCTTTAGCAATAAGAAGAGTTTGCGGAGCTCTCTTTTTTGGCAATAGGTATAAATAGCAATGCTCATGATCAATGGGAGAGATGTAAGGCTTCAAGTTGATCAGAAAGTCCACAAAGAAAAAATAAAGATTACTTGGGGAAATGTGTGAGGATAAGTGTTCGTTTCTCCAGAGGAAGTTTGTCCTTTTCCTGTCTTGCATGTTCTAAGAGTTGCCGCCTCATGACAGTAAAGACTGAGCGCAGCAGTGTTCTCCCAAAGACCTGCGTGGTTTCATATCGCGGTAGACTATCACAAAACTGGGGAACGTTGCAGTAACACAGCCACCTGCGAATTCAGACATAAACATGGTCAATCAACCCAAGTTAGTATGGAAAGTATCACATTCGAAAATCCGCTAACTGCTCACTTAACAGCTCTTCACTTTATACAACAATTCATTGCGTTTTCTAAAACCGTCGTCCATTTAATGAACCTCACAAGTTTTGACTCTGTGTCCTGAAATCAACCCAGTTCGAGAGCACATTTAAATTCTGTAGATGCATGTACCCTGAAAGATTGCTTATAGCACTTTATTTTAAATCTGGATTGTAATACAAGGATTGCCATATCGAGTCTAGAGCAGGCCACTGGTCTTTCTAGCTCGGCCATCTACTGAAAGTGACCAACCAAATGCCACCACTATGTATACAAGCAAAAAATGATGGCACTATCTTCACCTCCGTGCCATTTACTAGCTTCTGGTAATCATATTGGATCTGAACACACAGGCTGTACTTTTAGCTACTATAGCTTCTAGCTACCAACAGACTTATTCTCCACGTATTTATCTGTTCCATTTTAAAACTAGTATATAAATATAACTTAAGAGTATTTGTTCCGATGTGCCTTACTGGGTACATCACATGAAATGGGAAGGGGCATTGACACCCACTAACTGTAGGGCCCAATCCTACAAGATGCAAGTGAAAACCTGAACGAGTTTACCGTGTGTAGTTAACTTTATAGCCAGCAATGTCATCATTAGGTGACCTCTGTCTTCGCTGGGAAGGTGTCTCCAGGTGCCAGTAGTTGATGCGATTTAGAAACATTTTAGCCAACTCTACTATTGTCTGTCTCTCTTTTGATGGAAGGTGACTAAATTTGTATTGCACAAAATTATTAACTCCCTTAAAGAAGAAATAGAAAGGAAGGACAAGTAATTAGGATAACTAGAAAATAAATTATGCATTATTTGTGAAGAATTAGGTTTCTAATAATATTCTCCAATAAAAATGTTTTCTCTCTAGTGGCTAGCTAAGATCTCTATGGCATGACTGCTGCTGAGAATACAAACTGTGTAGATGCCTCTTTGTTTCCTTAAAAGACAAACCACAATCACCTCTTATAAAGGAGGGAAGGACTTTTTTTCCTCCCCAGAGAAATCCCCAGATATGTAGCATGGCTAATGACCATGCTGACTAAGGCTGGGTTCGCACAACACACGAGCCCATGGTGGGTAGCTTCCAGGAGCAATCCATGAGGGGTTAATGTGTCAAGGAAGGGTGTCCTCCCCACCTATGAGGGGTTAGTTACCCACCTTTGGAACCCACACTGTGTAGTAGGGAAAGGGCCCTGTGGTGGCTTACCATGTTGAGTGGAGAGCTCCCATGAACTAACAGGAGAGGCTAGAGAGACAGCAGATTAGAGGGGCCGGAAATGCAGATCTCTATGGCCTGGGGGCCCCCATTTCCACCGTGGTGGCTGCTGGGATGTGCAACTGCCGCAAGAGGGAAACATTGGAGGAGGCGGGGCTACTAGGGGGTAGGTAAAACATTCTGCCCAGTGTGGTTAGGCAGTCGTGTGGGACGAGGGCAGTCCATGGTTCCCCTTCCCCTCCCCACAGTGTGGTTCTGCGGCCATAATTACCCCCGTCTCATCCAAACGTGCCCTAACAGTCTTGTTAGACCAATGACAACTAATTTTGTTTTTGTGAATGGACCAGAGACCAATAACCAGGTAGAATGATCCTATGTATTAAACAGTCATCCTCAGCTATGTCTTTCAATTGCCCTTATGGCATCTCTAAATGTTGTGGGCTCTAATCAAATTCTCATCTCATTTTACAAAACTTCTCTCACAGTATTTTGTCTGAAGATGATGTCAGCGGCTGGGAAGCCATGTGAGCAGCTCTGCTTGTGCACAGGGTTTTATCCCTCCCCCCTTCCAAGCAATCCCCACACACAAACACCTGAAAAGCCCTCTCCAAAGGCTGAGGGCACCATCCAGAGCAGCACGATTTCAGATATAATGAGGTGCCCCTGGGAAGAATTTTTGCTTGTCTCTCCCCCGCCTCAACCCCATGAGCACATAGAGGGGAGCAGGAGTGGGGTAGGGTATGGTTGGATCCCTGTGACTGCAATTCAAAGACTCATTTATCCCTGGGGCTTCCACTGCTGGTCACAGAGGACACAGCTTAGTGAGGGCTCCCTGTCCATAATCAAAATAGTCAAAATAATCTGGTACAGTTAAATTTGTAAATTTTACAATATAAATTTCTTGTTTTACACTGAAAGATGTGAAGAATCTAACCAAATGCAAATGGGTTCTTAATCTGTAACAACATTCAATATTCCTCTAATTCTTTAGCCATCATTCTAGTCCCAAGTCAAGATGACTATTTATATGCTTAAAGTTCAGCATGTGCGAAAATATATCCAAATAGCTAATAACAGGAGTTACCTTCCTGAATCAGGACCTTGGTTTCTAAAGATATCAGCTACCTACCTAGGATCTTGTAGTGATACATATTGCTATCATCTACGGGATTCCTTTTAAACTTCCTCTTTTGTATTGCTAATGGTGGATTTTCCAATTTACAAGATGCTTTTTCCATCCAATTTCCAGGGGCACTGAACTAAAGAACAAAGGCCTCTCTGCAGATATGTACAAAAGAATACATTAAAAAGAGTACTACTTCAACTAAAGATAATTATTACATATTCAGATGAAAGTGAAAGTTGAATTCTGAAATACATATAATTAATTCACAATGCCTGCTGGCATGAAAAAAGGAGAAAACTATCCTAATGTATACCTCAAATATGCAGTTTTCCTTCCTATCAACATAAGGAAATTATATTTGTATATTGCCAGAGGCCCTGATATTGTTTTAAATAAAATGCCAGATAAAAGTAGATTCACACTGAACGGAGATTTCCATGTATATATACTTTACCTGTTCAATACTTGGTTTCTCAAATGGGGGACTTTCCAAAGATCCTTCTACAACAGGTTTCCCCATCTGTAATATACACTTCCTTAAAAGCTGTTGAAAAAAGAGTTAAAAAAAGATTACTTTAAATAAAAATGTCAATGAGTTATTTATTTATTCATGGCATTTTTATATCATCCTTTCTTCAACACAGAGCTCTCAAGGTGGATTATATGGTTATTCCACCCCCACCCAGCCCAGTTTTATCCTCACAATAATGGCAGTGCTGACTGGGAATGATGGGAATTGCAGTTCAATACATTTGGAGGGCACCAAGTTGAGGAAAGCTTGGCCATAATACTGGTATACAGAGAAAACAAAGGCAAATAAATAAGAGCCATCTCCACACCCAAATTATGGGAATGAAAGAACCATCTGGGGTCTCACATCAGTCGAATCATGTGTTTCCATTTCACAACAAGATTACAAGTTATTTACACTTCTCTTTTCCCCATTTCAGCATAACACAAGAATCTCTATGGTTGAGAAAGCTATGCGGATAGAACCAAAGAAAGTTGCTAGCAAAATAGGATTGCTTTGGGGTTATGGTTTGCCACTACTATGTATGTTTTATGCAGGGCAGCAGCCCTGAATTTATTCCAGGAAACAAACATGGCAACTTGCCTTGAACAAGTAGAAGTAGACTTGCTTGGTATCTGCATCTTCTTCTTTGTGAACACAGGTGAAAAGATACTCAACATCCAGCACAATCCCCAACAGCCTGTTCATTTCTTCTTCAGAGACATTCTCCAAATGGGAAACATGAGCAGCTAAAACAAACAAGTAGATCTAAAGCTTACCAAAAAAAGTACAGAGCAAATAAAAGTGTCTCACAGCACGCCCTGTCTCAGGAATGGCCAACCAATATAGATAAGCTGGATCTGGCTAATTCACCTTTTTTCATTTTCTTACAGGTGAAAGAAACCTTAGACAAAAAAATGTAACCACACTTCAATTAAAATTTGGTAGGATTGCTAAGGGTCTGAAAATCACTTAATGCAGCAATAGCTTTTCATATTAGACCATCTTCACCAAGACCATACACTCCAAATAATTGCTTTGAATTTTTCCCTTGTGTTGTTATCCTAAAGCCTTTGTTTGTAACAGCAAAAGTTGTATTATCAGCCATTACATTAAATAAACAACAGAGTAGTAGGATCTCAATTAGTGCCCTTTTCTTGTTCTACTTTGCATTTTATGTGACACAACGGTTGTATCAATATCTTCGCTGTGTGAATGTTCCTAATGAATTTATAGGTGAGAGACCTACATACATACATGCTGGCAGGAGAGTAATCTGGCTAACAGTTAGGCAGGAGTTCCTAAACATGTCCTAATGGCATTTAGGCTGACCAGATAAAATCCAGGTCAGGGCTCATGTAACTTTAACAGTTGTAGAGAAAAGGGAATTTCAGCCAGTGTCATTTGTATACAATTAGTTCCTGGTGAAATTCACTCTTCATCACAACAGTTAAAGGTGCAGGCACTATACTAGAGTGACCATATACAAAAGAAGGCAGGGCCCCTGCAACTTTAACAGTTGTGATGAAGAGGGAATTTCACCAGGAACTAATTGCATACAAATGACACTGGCTGAAATTCCCTTTTCTCTACAACTGTTAAAGTTACATGAGCCCTGACCTGGATTTTATCTGGTCACCCTATATTTATGTAATTATTGTGCTAGCTTTTTTCTAGTCAGTAATTTGTTTAAAATTGTCAGTAGACTGTAACAATAAGAATTATGATTCTAATTTAATTATAAATTAGAAATAAATTTTCCCTGAGAATAAAATGTTATATTCTCAGAGAATAAAAAATTTTTGAAAAACAAATATATCACCCCTTCGGGCAGTGTATAACTATCTGGAAGAAAAGAGATCAGCAATAATTGAACTGCATCCTGTATATCACTCAGGTTGTTTTGCATGTACATATTTTGAAAACTGCAATGACACGGGTATGTTTTGTTTGTTTTTTAAATTTATTATCACCTTCCCTGAGCCTCTGGAGCATCAAATAAATATACAGTCATTCCAGAAGAAATGGAAAAACCTACCTAGTGCATGATTGCAGCTACGACATGGTTCCGTAAGACTCACAACCGCCTGCTGCAGATCTGCCCTGGGTGGTGTAGGAGGTGGGTTAGGGTTTTTCCAGCCATTACATTTACAAGATTCATCCGCCTGCAATTTTAAAAAAAATGGTGAGAAGAAGAGAGAGAGAGGAATTCTATGAGTTTGGATAATGTGAATGTTTTGCACATTACTAGGCATTTTAGCAAAGAAGAGTTTTTATAGTGCTACAATGCTGTGGGAGGGATAGGATCCCTCCCTTAGTTTTTTAGTTCTCTGTTGTAAGGTTTATTTTATGCTGGTATTCGCTATTTTTAGAATATTTGCTGCTCTTGCTGTTTTTACTGTGTGTTTTTTGCTACTGCATTGATTTTTATTAAGTGTTTTATTGTCATATGCCACCTTGGGAGGGCTCCTGCCCTGAGAAGCAGTCAAAAATATTTTAAATAAATAAAATGATGCAACTCAGTGTTTTCTCACCCATACATTATTACAGACTTGGAAATACTGCAAATTTCCACAAATGTAACATTAATCCCTGAATTTTCTCTGGACAAAACCTGCTACCACTGCTGAAGTAATTTTATATCTTTTATAATGAAACACATAACAAATGCAACACCAGAGTTTTCGTAACACACTATGGCAAAATACTGTTTCCCATTCCCTTTGCAATAGCCTGTATTAAAAAAAAACACCTTGTAACTTAGCGATATGCTGGTCTGCATACTAATTGTATTACACAGAACTCCCCACACACCACAAAATACTAGGATCTATGATTATGCAACTTTAAAAAAACCCATTTTCATGTTTGGAGAAATCAGATGTTCTTTCACCTCACCTCCTCCAAAATCTGAATTTTCTCACCACCCACTTTAAAGGTTCTAGCAGCAGAAGCACTTGAAGCTGCAAATGTTTATGTGCCAGAACAGGACACATCTGGAAATTGTGTTAAAGCAACTCTTCTTACAAAGGTTTCAAAAAATTTTGCAACGTGAAAGATTTGTGGAACACCACAATGTCTTCATATATTTACCTGCCCCCACTGTGAACTCTGTGTGTGTGAATGTTTGTTTTTCCTAAGCATGCCTGTTTGTAAGGAAAACCTGGGGGGGGGGGGGTATTGCGGTCACAGTCGGTAAATATTAAGGTTGCTATTAGCAAAAACAATAACCTTAATATAGTCCTATTATATTAATCATGGTAATAAGCAAAAACAAATTAAAAAGCCTCTTTGAGACACACACAAAAAGATTCACCCAAATAGGAGCAAATGCTTTGATTAATTTGTAACATAATTTCCACAGAACCTAAAATCTGCAACAAAAAAAAAATGTGCTGTTGTGCAATAATTAGCATCAGAAATGCAAACAGACAGATGTACCAATATTGCAGTCGGCGGAGTTAAACTGCCTGGAATGAATATACCAATCTTCCTACAGGAACAGGCCTATGTTGCTGCTCTCTGCTTTATTTATGTCTCTAGCTCGAGGGTGGGCAACACATGGCCCATGGACTGCATACACGCCCAGTGGTCGTTTTGGCAGGCCCTCCACTGCTGTACCGCCATGGGCAAATTTTGGTGCAGCAGCAGTGACACAAAGCTGCAAAATAGTCCCCTTTTTTTAAAGGATAAAGGGGCAGTTTGCCTCCAAAAATTGCTGCAGTCATGCTGCTGAATTTTGGTGGCAAACGGCTGCTTTGCCCTTTAAAAAGGCTATTTTGCAGCTTTCCTGCCACTCATGCCATGCTGTGCGGGGGGCATCCAATGTAGCCTCTGGACATTGCCCACCCCTGCTCTAGCTAATTCTTAATAACAAATCTTGGGTTCAAAGAGGGGACCTGCAGCAAGGCCTCCTCTGTCAGCCTTAGGGCACATGGAAACCCACACACTTCCAAAGGTATTCCAGACCCATTTATAGGTTGAAATGAGCACTTTGAATTCCGCTGGGAAATAAATTGGAAGCCAGTGCACTTCCTTCAGCACAGGTGCTCCCCTGCTCCCACCAGCTAATAAGAAAGTGGCTGCATTTTGAACCAACAGAAACTTCCAAACTGTTTTCAAAGGCAGCAAATAACATTGAAATCCAACAATCTTGCTGAAACATATATGCCTCCCATTCTTGACCTCAACAGTGAACATATTTTGCACTCAACAGTCAGTGAACATTCCTGAGAAGCTTAAATTACATCCCGTTGAGCGGCTTTGAATCTTTTGCAATGTTTTCTCCGACTCCAATGCTTCATAAAATGTCACTCTTCTGCTTTTCATTAAAAAAGAATGTACAAAATTACCTCCTTGAGAACTTTAAGAGTGTTGGGAGGGAGTTGGGGAACGCAACTAAAATATTTAGTTTCTTGGAAGAGGCAGCATTATATAACACTATATAAATCACTCACACACACACACGAAAAAGGGCTCTGTATGCTCATAGTTTCTTGCACTCCATAGAATTAATTCAGCTTGAACAGTAACCATCAGCCTTTTAATGAAGTAAAATTAGCTATACTCAAGTTAAGTGTGATTACACCTAACATTTGAACCACTGCTGAAAATGGCACCCCTGAGCTGAGTTCTCCTCACGCCTTCATAGTATGCTGGTTGGAGCTTAGGGGATATCTGGTCCAAAATATCTGCAGGAAACCAAGTTACATAGATGTACCAATGGACATTGTACTTGGTAAATGTAGGAACATACTTCTTCTAAACTAGAACAATATCCAATACTGTGCATGTTGTTGTTTTCTATAATTTAGCAATTCACTTCAGGATCATTACATAACTTTGTATTATTACATTCCCTGAACTAAAACTCTAATCAATGAGGAGAACAGACTCCCATACTGGAAAATAAATGACTATGGATTTGTTTATGATGAAAATTTTTCTAATGGTATGTTTTAATACAAGATATGGATTGTAGATTATATATGCTACTCTCAAAGGCTGTTGTGATTAAGCTATATATTTGCCACACCTGATTTTATCTACTGCCCTTTCTTCAAATAAATTGTAAACAATGGAGTGCTAATAATTACGAAGATTAATGCAATAATGCTTTGGCTGTGCTCCAGAGTTCTGTGAATTCGGTTCAATAAGCACAGAAGGTACCATATTGCTTGGCAGGCCGCTCTGGAGTCCCAGGGCATTTCAGAATGAGTTGGTGATGCAGCACCAAAGTAGGTTTAATTTTGCTGTTCGGGGAGGGAGGCTCAAAAGGTTCTCTGCATGGGAGGAAGTCTTGCCCAAAGGAGCTCTCAGGATCACTATCTCTGATAATTTATGTATCTCTTTAAAAAAAATATGATGTCCTTGAATAAGGCTTAGATATTGCAGAAATTTGTGACAACTTTAATTTCCACTGAGACCGGTATACAAATAACAAGAGGGATATATTTAATAACTATGGTCCATATCAGAGAGTTACCATAGCTAATTTTATTTATTTATTTCTTGCATTTTTATACCGCCCAACAGCCGAAGCTCTCTGGGCAGTTTACAAAAATTAAAACCATAAAAACCATTCAAGATATAAAACAACAACAGTATAAAAATACAATATAAGAAAACACGCAGGATAAAACCAAGCAGCAGTGCAAAAATAATACCAATTTAAAATACAGATTTAAAACAGCAAAGTTAAAAATTAAGTTGATAAACTGTTAAAATGCTGTGAAAATAAAAAGGTCTTCTTTACCTGGCATCTAAAAGAGTAAAATGTAGGTGCCAAGCAAACCTCTCTAGGGAGCTCATTCCACAGCCAGGGTGCCACAGCAGAGAAGGCCCTCCTCCTGGTAGCCACCTGCCTCACTTCCTTTGGCAGGGGCTCACGGAAAAGGACCCCCAAGGATGATCTTAGTGTCCGGGCAGGTACATATGAGAGGAGGCATTCCTTCAGATAACTAGCACTTTGAATCGGGCCAGATGATCAGAAATAAGCCTTCAGTGGACACATTCCTCCACCCATTTTCACTTTTGAATAAACCAATTTTCAGTTAGGTATGAACTCGAGGAACTATGGTTTATACTAAATCTATTTAATTAACAAACCAGGATTTCAGAACACTTCATTTATGATAAGAGTTATGATGAGTCACAGTTTCCAACTTCTAAAATTAACTGTTACATCTGTGGTCAGGCTTAGGTAAACTGGTGTTTGTTAACAAGCCACAATAAGGGAAAGGTTCAGTAGTAGACCACATGATCTGCAGGCAAAAAGTCTCAGATTTAATTCCTGACATCTTCAGATAGGGCTGGGAAAAGATTCCTATCTGAAATCCTGGAGAGCCCGCAACCAGTTAATGTACACTAGCCATATCCAATCTGGTGCTGTTCAGATGTTTTAGACTACAACTCCAGTCATCCCCAGTCAGCACGGCCAATGGCCAGGGATGATGACAGCTGTAGTCCAAATTATCTGGAGGGCATCAAGTTGAGGAAGGATAACAGACAATACTGAACTAGATGGGCCAGTGAGCCAAATGGACTGAGCTAGATAAACCTGGGGTCTGTCTATATGGTGGTGGGTTGCCGCCACGATAAGCTCAAACCCCACACTTTTGATGCTGCAGGACGGCAGCTAATGTCAAAGCTGCAACAAAAGTGCGGGGTTTCTGGCACCAGGCCCACCCCATCCTCTTCCCGGGTGAACTGTCTGCAACCAATCAGGGGTCACCATCGGCCCAGCCATGACTCCAGAGTGAGGCTAGACGGCAGATACACCATACCCGCCTCACTCCAGAGAAAAAAGTCTACTTCTATAGTATAATTGACTCAGAAATATAATTGATGCAGTGGCATAACGTAGCCACCCCAGGGCTTTTAGCTCGTATAGGTAGCCCCTGGGTATAAGACAGCTTCCTATGGTCCTAACCCAATATGAGTTTGGCTTGTTTACACTAACCAGAGTTCCTCTGAGTTTAGACATAACAAGGAACACTGGTTAGTTTAAATGTAAAAGTGAAAGCTTCTGATCTCCTCGCAGCCACTCCAGAGGACGAGAGAGTGCACAGTCCCAATGCTCATTCTCATTTAAACTATGATTTAGAACGGCTTCCCCCAACCTTGTATCCTTCAGATGTTTTGGACTATAAGTCCCATCATCCATGCCTATGGGTCATACTGGTCGTGGCTGATGAGAAATATAGTCCAAAACATATGGAAGGCCCCAAGTAGAGGAAGGCTGGTTTAGTGTAATGTGCAAAATGAACCAATGGGAAACTGAGCTTCAGTCAAAACTGTAAGCAGAAGCTTTTATTCTCCTTTTGTGTGGGTGAAAAAGTCCTGAAATTATATATATATGAAGAGTTTTGAGCATATAGGAAGTGCTATATAAAGTATTTAAAGATTTGTTTTTGAGAATTCTTGTCACCTTTTATTCCATAATACAAGGGTGGAAATGTCTATGCAGGGGAGAGTGGGTTCCCCCTCCCATATTTTTATTAAAAGCCTGACAGGTGTTAATGGAGGAATGCTATTTTTTTTTCTATGTAAGCATTCCAAATTTGAATTCTTTTGTGACGTGTCATGCTGAGCAAGATTATAAAAATATGTGTCCGTTCATTCAAATGTACGAGACTAATGCCTAAAGAGCACACACACCATGAACTTATCAGTGTAGCTGAAGATTTTTTTGTTCATAATGATTAAAACTGCCAACTTTCTGTACATGGTCTTTGTATTATGCTCACTCAGCAAACTGAATGCCATTAAAACTAATGAAAAGGGACCTGGTAAAGGCACATGAAGAGTTGGATGTGTGGTTATTTTTGCTACTATTTTGCCAAGAAAAATTCCCCCACTGGCATTCCCTTTCTGATTATCCCCCAAAAGGCCAAGCCTCACATCACTTGTTTGTGCACAGAGTGTCATGTCATATCCATGTATCAAAAAAAGTGTGTATCATATACTAAAATATAAAAATTGTCAGGAGAGACATTTTTCCTCACCATCAAGATCAGAAAGCCACGATGTGCCAGAATCACCACCACCAAATTGTACTAATAAGACTGTTTATTTGTCTGGTTAGTTTTCTTCTTCAACAAACAACAAAATTAATAAAACACGCATCTGGATTTTTGAATGGTTAACTATAGTCTTTCAATTTGTAGGTGATGTAAAGTTCTTTAAAAAAGAAAAAAGAAAAAAAAAGATTGGGCTATTTCAACCACAGCAGGTACAGATACAAAATATTCCCAAATGAGGTCTCTGTTACGTCCTGCTGCTGTCACGCGAGATGTTTCATTCTGCAATAGAGGATGCATGCAGCAGACGTTCCCTCAAGAATCAGGTCTGCATGAATTTGTTCTGTTCACGTTTGGTTTCACTTTTTATACCCATTCCCTATCCCAGACTCCTCCTCCTTGTTCAGATTCTATGCTATCTCCCTAGATTTTCTATTCATTGACCTCCTATTCTGTACTGCAAGTGTTGCACAGAAGTGCATGGTCGCTCTCCCTTTCCCTCTCTTGTCAGCAGACAAGCCAGGGGTGGGCAATTAGTGGTGCTTCCTTAGTTTTGACTTACAACTCCCATCAGCCCTAGCCAGCACAGCCAATTGTAGGCCAAAACATCTGGAGAGCCACAAGTTGCCCATCCCTGAAATAAGCTAACTTGTCCAAACCAGATCCCCACTAACACAATCCCATTAAATTAGGGTGACCTGATAAAATCCAGGTCAGGGCTCATGTAACTTTAACAGTTGTAGAGAAAAGGGAATTTCAGCCAGTGTCATTTGTATGCAATTAGTTCCTGGTGAAATTCTCTCTTCATCACAACACTTAAAGTTGCAGGGGCCCTGCCTTCTTTTGTATATGGTCACTCTAGTATAGTGCCTACACCTTTAACTGTTGTGATGAAGAGGGAATATCACCAAGAACTAATTGCATACAAATGACGCTGGCTGAAATTCCCTTTTCTCTACAACTGTTAAAGTTACATGAGCCCTGACCTGGATTTTATCTGGTCAGCCTACATTAAATGCAAACAGGGCCAATATAAATTACTTTGAAATAAACATGTTTAGCAGTGGGCTGCAATTGTACAAAGTACTTCATAAACCTTATTTTGTTCATCTTCACAACAATCCAATGAAATATCTCATTTCTATGAATTCATAACACAACACAAATTTGAACCCAGATCAACACCTGCCATTTTCTCCTATGGAATGCAACTTTTTGCTGATCTCCACAGGGGTATATTCTGCAAACATTTTCAATCCTTTGCCACAAAATACGCCTCCTTTCCAGCAATTATTGGAAGGGGGCCTGAAAGTGTTTTTCGTGTGACTCTCTCCCAAGCGCCTATTCAGAATAAAGGCAATGCTTCCTCCCCTCGTTCTGAATTAGCTTCAGGGCAGAAAGCATTGTCTTCACTTCGCACTGGCCATATGGTATCATTATGGGATCATCTTACATCATCTCCCACTGGCTGGGATCACAATCCTAGGGACAACATGAAGTAGATAAAGAGCAGAAACAGCCTTAGAGTAGCAGCCAAGAGGGATAGCAAATACCAGCAAACAGGCGTGTACACGTAAAAAGGGAAGTTGCAAGGAATATTGCACCTTCCACATGCCCACCTTTCACACCAAAAAGGTTTGCTAGAATATTCGACACATCAGAAACTGAGAAAGGCTGATTCTTGTGCTGCCTTCATACAAATTGTTCAAACATCTAGAAGTAAAACTCTCTGAGGACTAGTTAACCAATAGAAAATTATACTGAAGTGGCTCAAGCAATTATATTATTACCCCAGACTATTATTGTGTGAAATAGGCTATTTCAATGGCAGGAGGTAGAGAGACTTCTCAGGTAGGAGGAAAGAGGCAAACTAACCTTGTGTATTTACCCTTAAGATGACAGAATGCAGTTTGGCTGCAGATGTCTGTCACTGCAGTTCCCAGCACAAGTTCTGAGAGCACAACAGGAAAGCTG
This sequence comes from Anniella stebbinsi, assembly GCA_029215795.1. NCBI lineage: Eukaryota > Metazoa > Chordata > Lepidosauria > Squamata > Anniellidae > Anniella > Anniella stebbinsi. The sequence goes on from JARDYH010000002.1 coordinate 190,144,342, forward strand.
TCCCAAAATGAGCACAGATTATCATCTTTAAAATGTACGAAATGTTCAGCTTCAATTCTGAGACACGTACAAAGCAAAGTTCTAAAATATTTCACTACCATTCACATGTGCGCTTGATCAATCACAACTCTGACATTACAGATGTGTGTCTGGCTGTTTTTGATGGCTTTGGTATGCATTTTCACAAGAAAGGAAAGAACATCAGGAAAAGCTGTCAGTAAGAGATCTTCAGCTGGTTGTTTATTTTTCCCAGAGCTTTTTTTTCTCAGGTAATATCCCAGTACCTACAACTTCTCTATAAACCAGGGGTGAGGATGCACCATGCAGGTAAGACAAAGTTAACCCTTCATTCCCTAGATGCACCTCCTCCAAATTGCACCCACGCACACATTGTAATTAAGCTTGAAAAAAGTATCCCATTGGCTCCAATGGAAGGCTTTTATTCAGTCTCAACTGGGGTGGCAGGCTGCAGGCTGGTCAGGGAGGCCCTGCGCGTCACACCCTGCCTGTGGATCATGGGTTTCCCACCCCACTCCTGATTTAAACTCTCCTGACTTCAAAAAGCAGTTGAAGAATGAGAAGAACGAGTTTTTCAAAGGAGGAAATTAAAGGGAACTAGCACCTGTACTCTGGCAGCAAAGTGGCTTATTTGAGTGCAACCTACTTAGCACAGTTTCTAAACAATGAGCAGAAATTGGTTGCATTCTGCATCTTCCTCAGTCTTATATGGGAAAGGAAACAAGGAGAATTTTCCTACTCTACCCAACCCAGTCTCAAGGTATAACTCTATTACAATACTAGCAAGTGTTATATGTTCTGAACCCAGTGTTTGATGTGAACATCACTAAACAAAACGTAATATGCACGTGATCACTTTCTGCCTCCCTAACTACTACACAATGAAAAAGAAGAATACACCCATCTTTGAAAATAGCAGAAGTGAAGTTCCCCTTTTGGTCAATAAAACCACAGGCCCAGTTTCCAGAAACACTTAAAAAATTATGCTGGTATCTTTTATTATTTCCACTCTTGGAATATTTGGAATCAACACAGAATTGTGAATATATCCTTACCGTACCGTAACTAAGCCTAAACCTGTCTAACTGAAGCAATCACATATAGCTTCCTGTTTAGCCTTACCTCTACTTTCCTCCCTTTCCTATGTTGTTTCCACTGTGTCAGATTTCGGCTTAGAAGCCGCTTGGGGCAAGGACCTGTTTTTTTGCACTCTATAAAGCACCGTTTATGCAAGCTGGTGGCATTATACATATGGGGGGGGGGGGTGTATCTATATATCTAGATACATACATATACATCATATATATCAGGGGAACCCAACATAGCGCTATGTCACCCGCAGGGACCTCCAGTGGTGCCCATTAAACTCTTCACTCCCTGCCTCTTCAAAACAAAAAGATACATATATATATATATATGTATATATATATATATATATATATATATATATAACTTGTAAAGTGTTAGGGCAGTCTTCTTTCTCTTCCTTTCTAGCCTCAACCCCTGCTTTCTCCCCCTCTACCCCCTTGCCTTGCTATTCCCCCTTCCATTCCTACATCTCACCTCACCATTTCTCTCCCATGCCACCACCTCTTTAGCTCACTTTTGACTAGCTAGGCCCCCGCAATAGCCATTATGGGTGCTAAGAAGGTGCCCAAAGGCGCATTGGTGCCCGTGGACACCACACTGCCGACCCCTGCTCTAAAGCATCTACTGTATCATAAATACATTTAATCCACAAAAGCTTATGCCAGAATAAAGATGTTACTCTTTAAGGTGCCACAAGACTCTTCATTGATTTTGCTGCAATAGACTAACATGGCTACCCTCTGGAAATGGTACAATACAGCATTTTCAAATATGCTTGTTTCATTCAAACAGTACAATATTACGAGTACCCTTAAGGAATCTTAGTGTACACTTAAATGCAATATGCGTGAAGTGATCCATTATTTTTATGTGTAAAGTACTCATCACTTTGACTGGTTTTAAACATATTATTATTCTTAATTTTCAAAATATATTTAAAATTATTATTATTATTATTATTATTAATATTATTATTATATTTCTTTCTCGCTAGTGGTGTTTTTTCTAGACGGACATGACGGGCTTTGCCAAGTCATGCTGTCTTTTATTGATTCAGGAATTTCCTGACGATTGAGCAGGTTTTAATTATGACTGCTTTCTGGATGTTGGTATGGATGTATTCTGATAGGCCCAGTTTCTGAAGGTTTTCTGTATAGTTTTTTGATGTGATGCCAACGACTGATATGACTAATGGGATAATTGTGACCTTTTCCTGTTGCCATAGTTCTTTGACCTCCATGGCCAGTGGTGTATATTTCTCTCTCTTTTCTTCTTCCTTTTCAACAACATTTTTGTCATTTGGTATTGCTATGTCGATGAGGTACGTGTGTTTTTCTTTTTTGTCTTTTTCCTTATTCATTGCCTGTTTGTTTCCATTCTGGCCCACATTATTATTATTATTATTATTATTATTATTATTATTATACATGTAGGCCCGGTTCGTACTTTATGACTTCCTGGGTTATATAACCCAGGAACTTCAGGGCCAAGTAGCAACAAGTGAACAGCGCTCGTCGCTTCCGCTTTCAATCACGTTCCTGGGTTTATATCATGACGTCCGAATCCAGAACACTGTGTTGTTTAGGGGTTAAACAACCCAAAGTTAAACCAACAATCACCCATGGTTTGGTGTTGATTGAAAGCAGAAGCAGCAAGTATGTCGGAGGCAGCGTGATTGCTCAGTACCATACAGCCATGGCTAACTATAGGTTAAACGATCCATATTTAGCCACTATGTGCGAACAAGGTACTGAGAGCCAGTGTGGTGCAGTGGTTACAATGTTGGATGAGCACCAGGGAGACCATAGGTCAAATCCTCACTCACTTCAGGCTAATCTCCAGATCTCAGCCTGGAGATTAAATGAGAAAGGGGAGGACCATAAACACAACCTTCACTTTCTTCGAGGAAAGGTAGAATTAAAATGTAATAAATGATCATTTTCACTTGGCTTAACCTAGCTTTTTTGTACTGTAACAAGAGAGAGAGAAAGAAGATCCTAGGATGTGCTTCCTGACTGCTGAGCTCCTTGACCTCACATGATTAATAATCCAGTTTTTTGTTTTGTTTTTTGTCAGCCACAGGCCGCAGAAGGAACAAGCCACAGTCCCCGCCTCCTTCAGCTGTCATCCTGTCAAAACAATGGCTCTGTTGCCAAGAGCAGGCAGAGGGAAAGGGGGTGGAGAGAGAGCAGGAGGAGCTACAGCCGCAAGTCCCCAATCCATGCTTCTCCTTCTCCGCACTCCTCCCCCAAGCACCCTGGCACTGCACACAACTGGATGCAGAGTGCTGGAATGGCTGTCTTGCGAAAAAACAAAAACAAAAAGGAGGGATTGTTTATCTCTTAACGCACACACAGGAGGCGCTTAAAGGACGGTTTTGTCTTGATGCCGACTCCAGTGTTTACATGACAAGCAGCTGCGGCACCATTTTAACACAGTAAAAACAAGTGCTGGCATATCCTACTGGGCCTGAGTTTTCTTGTCTGTGGGAAATGCAATATTCTCCCTGTTCTTGCTCTCTCTGCACATATCAACTTCACCAAAAGATGCACCGACATCCTGCCTCGTTGACATGCAGCGTCTCCATCTCGAGTCCTCGTACGACCACCTACAAATTGGTTTCTTTTCCTACCAATGCAGAGAACTACAGCCAAATTGCTCCACCCCTGTGCAAACCTTCACTCCTAGTACTTAAAAAAAAAAAAAGGCTGCTTCCAGAATAACACAGACTACAACCGATCATATGTGTCAAATGGTGGACTTGGCATTAAAGGGATATTGGTACAGAGAAGGGGCTGCAAGATAGGAGGCTGAAGGGAGAGAACCGCAAGGGCCATTTGCAGAGGGTAGTCAGTAGAGGGTTAGGGAGGTGAAACTGGGTGGGGCAGATGCTGTAATTTATAGGAAGGGCATCATATAGGGAAATCAATTAGAAATAGATCGTGTTGTAATGAGTGACACAGGACGATGAAACATGGCCACAACAAAAGGAACATAGTCTAAATCTTGCAATGGGGACTAAATGGGAAGAAACTGCACAGATAGAGAGGTATTAGTTGGGCAATTGTGTTCCCAATGGTCAAGCGAGAGAACTAAGTTGAGGTGCTTAGTAATGGGGCAAAGCAGCGGTTTGCCTCCAAAATCCAGCAGCATGAAGAATTGAGCAGCACAAAGCATGTGCAGAGTGCTTTTTCTTACCCACTGAGTAACCCAAATCTGTCCCTCCTTTGTGGTACTTAAGGATAAACATTTTGAGGCCAAATGATTTCACTTCCAAGCAGATCTGATTCCTGACACCCGTTCTTTTGAAGCAGGCATACTACTTCTGATCATTGCATTCCGAAGCAATTAATCCAGAATAACTACCACCCCTAGTTCCACAACAACGCAGATTAGAACTGCCACCGCCCCATTTCATGGATGGCAATGAAAATGTGTGTCTGTGCGTGGGAAGGGAAAATCCATTTTTAAACCACCCTAAGGGGTTACTAATCCGAATTAACTGATTTTGAATGCACGCAGCAAAACTCGGCGCTGGAAAAAGAAATGCAGGAAATCTCAACTTCCCTAGCGTGAAACCTGTTGCCAGGCTAACACGAAGTGGGAAGGCGGGCAGCAAAACTCGGTTACGCGTGCGTGCGTGCGTACACGCACCTCAGCCCCGGCGTTCCGCTTTAAGGGCCTCCCATTGGCTCCGGTTTCCAAACGAGCCGGGAGCGGCGGAGCGGGCCGCTCCCGCGTCTCCCCTTCCGACGGCAACCGCAAAACAGCAGCGGCAACTTTGGGCGCCCCCTATGGATGGCAACGAGCAGGGCTACGTCTGCGGATGAACGTCGCTGCCGTCCCTTAATCTTTATCGTGTTTTTCGTCCCTCACCCCCCGGGCCGGGCGGGTACCTTGCAGGCGGAGTAGACGCCCAGCTTCTCTAGCTTCTTGGCGCGGGGTGCGGAGCGGAGCTGCGCCTTCTTCCCCGCGATGCGAGCCGAGCCCGGGCCCCCGCCGCCCACGCCACCTCCACTGCCTCCTCCTGCAGGGCTCTCAGCAGTAGCAGCGGCGGCTGCAGCGACAACAGCTCGGGCGGGTCCGCAAGCGGCTAACCCCCCCGCGGCCGGGGAGCCCTGCTGCAGCGCTCCGGCGCCGCCGCCGTTGCCCCCGACGCTGCTCCCTCCTCCTGCGGCGGCCGCAGCGGCGGCTCCCGGCCCGGCCGCGCCAGCCTCAGACATGCCGTAGCCCGGCCGGCAGGAGGCTTGCTCGGTGTGTTGTGGCCGCCGCCAGGCTCGCTCGGTGCCCGGCTCAGTGCGCCCGTCGAGCGCTCTGGACCCTCCCCTTTCTCCGCTTTGCTGCCGCCGGCTGCTCCCCCAGGAGGGAGGGGACAGGCCACACCGCGGGCGGGTCCTGCCGGGGAGAGGAGGAGGAGGAGACGCCCGCTAAGAAGCCAGCAGGGAAGGAAAGACGGACATGTTGTTGTCGGGAGCCTGGCTGGGTTGTCACTGTCTTGCAGCGGCAACTGGGAAAGCCCTGGCGGCGGCAGCGGCGACACGGCCTAGCCTTCCTTCTCCACCGAGAAAGCAAAGCAGTAGTACAGTGGCGTCCCCAACAGCCCTAGTCCAGCACCACAACCGCCGCCATAAGACGCTCCAGCGCCTCTGCCGCCCATTTGGCCCCAGGCTGGGTTGCGTTTTAAAAATGCTGTGGTGGCCGTGAACGGGCTTGGCCGGAGAATTACAGTTCCGGAAGGAACAATACTATGGTGGGGTTTTGTTTTGTTTGCAAACTCCCTCCGCTTCAGTGTCCCTCGGGGGAATAAAAAAGCTCTCTCCAGAAAAGGAAGAGTCCTCTGGCGCCTTGAAAGCAAATGGATGTGTTATGACACGCGAGTGTATGTGCCACAATAAAGCTAGTAGTCGAAGGGGCCACAGATCGTGCGTGCTTGTGCGTAACAGACGACTACCGCAGATACTCTGCAGCATTTCTCTTCTCAAAAGTGACTTCTCTCCCCTCGGTGCGCGCCCATATATCAGATTTATAATCCTCAAACGAGGGAGAAGTAATGCCTGGAGCCGGTGTAGAGAGAGTCCCAGACGGCCTTTCAACAGGCAAAACTGCCTCATGCGCCCAAGTATTGGAAAGGTCCGGGCATGCGCTCCTGTGTGCACACGTTACTTTTCCTACCTGTGGACAGGTTTGCATTTAGGACCGGAGAAGGAAGGTGACTTTTCTTGTTGAGAACATTCCCTGGTGCCCGTTCCTTATCTGCATCCATGTGGTTGACATACAATGAATAAAGACGTTTGGTTGGCTTAAAAAAAAAGCGTTAGAAAACATATTTTCATGTATCTTATATGAGAAAATTAGTGCACCTATAGCAGTGGATCCTTTAATCTAGTGTTAGCTGTATTGGACCAGAACTTCCATCAGCCCTTATCATTGGCTATGCTGTTGGCAGCTGTAGTCCAAAATATCTGGCGACCACAGCCCTTGGGTCACCAGCTCCTGCTGAGGGGAACTCTGCTGGAAGTCCATTTCAGCTCTTTGAAGAGATGCACTCCTCCAAGGATCCTTGTAATAGGAGATGTGCAGCTTCTCTTTGCAGTTGCTACATTCAACTCAAAACTGTATAACTGGAATTCTTCCTATTATTCAGTCATAAAGGATTGAAGATGGAATTCTTCCTATTATTCAGTCATAAAGGATTGAAGAACCAAGCCCTGACCCATCTGTAAGTAGGCAAAACCTACAACAGCGAAGGTGCAAGAAATCTTCTAAAACTATTAACTACAGGATCCATCCTGTGGAAGATACACCCAACATTCTTGAGTATGAGTTTGGTTCAAAATAAGTACAGAAAAGGATAGACTTGCTGTAATACAATATGGCGACGCCAACTTGTGCATTTTTAAAAAATAAATAATTTTAATTTTTTTCCCCAGCATAAAATCAACAACAACATAACATCATGGGAACGCATCAGCCACTCCATTACAAAATATGAGCATTCATACATTCAGTTGCTTACTGCTCACATCCAGATCTGTTCATAACATACTCTTTTAACCCAATAGATGTTTCCATAAGAATCCATTTTGAGGTGGTTGCATTATTTCTTTAAGTTGTATCATATAATTTATACATTCTTGCCACGCAGCATGGAAGTCATCTTTGTAGTGAACCTTTCTGGATGACCTTAATTTGGACAGTTTTCCCATTATTTGAAGACTTATATACCACCCTTTAATAATGCTTTCAAAGCAACATTTTAAAATAACACACTAAAAACCTTTTAACTGGTGCCAAAAATACAGTAATTGTGACATGCAGTAAACTTCTCTGGGGGAGGAATTTGACAAATAGGGTGCCACAACTGAGATAACCCTCTCTGGTTGCAGCTCACTTTCTCTCAGATGGTCGGGGCACCTGGAGAAGAGCCTCAATAAATGTATTATTCATTTTAGATCACCTTTAAAGGTGGAACCCTCCCAAGGTAGGATCCAAAATAAAAACAATACAAGATCAAAGCAATACAAAACAAATTCGATTTAAAACATCAATATATCAACAGGTCGATATTGAAGCAAACATTCTTCCAAGTCATATAAGGTTTAAAGTTACAACAGCCCTTTGAACTAAACTCAAAACTGGCGATGTTATTTAAGCAGTAGTACAATAAATTTGGGGCATAAACAACCACAGTTTATAACCTAGAAACTGTATTCTGAACTAGCGGCAGTTTCTAAACAGTCTTTGCTGTTACATCTGTAATAAATTAATCCACGTAAATTGGTTTAATCAGTGAGAGACAGAAGGAGGAACTGGCATATAAATAATCTTAAATGGCACTACAGCTAACTGCAAGAGGAAATGTGAGTTCCATTTATTCTAACAAATTATGATACAAAACAGATACTGAGTTGGATCCAAGTTTAGTCATAGTTACAGTAGACCCATTGAAACCAATGGGATGTAAGTTAATCATGATTAAACCCCTATTGATTTCAGTGGGCCCACTCTTAAGTATGACTGAATGTGGATCGAACCTATTGAATTGACATGGCCATTTTGTTAGCATGAGATTATCGTTGCAATTGCTTATCCTGAGAACTATAACAAAGCTGCACTTATGGATATTTTTCATGTGCTGAGCTTTTCATTGCCATGTGCTCAGCAGCGTGCCTCAGAACTTGTCCACAAGACAACTGTTACAGTTCAAGAAGAGCAAAGACTCTTCTGGCACACTGAAGACTACCACAGTTATTCTGGCATAAGCTTTCGCGGACATTGTCCACTTCATCAGATGCATGACTCCTTCAGGATATTTCTTGCTCAGATCCCTAGGAAAATACAGAATTTGTGCAAAAGCTGCTGAAAATACAGACACTGCTTTATAACTTGCCACATAACAGACAAATCAGAACAGTATCTTAGTGGCTAAGGATACGGTTACTATAGTAATGACTGTAAACGCTGGAAACTCACCAGTCCGGTGCTAGGGGTCAACAGCACAAGAGAGAAATGGCTTCCACAGAACATACAACTTTCTAGAAGCCAGAGGTATGCTTTTACAGAATTTCACTGAGTAAAGAAAAATACCATACAAAAAATCTGAGGAAAGTTGTGATTTAGCCTATGTTGAGAGGATAGTATTAGGGCTGAGGACTGAATACTTTAGCATTATGAGGAACCACAAATCATTATTTTACATGGAATCTATGCCAAGAGAGAGTGGCCCGCTGAATAAGAGTAAGCAATACAAACCACGAGAAAGGAGTTGATTTCAGATCTTTTGATATATATTTTTGGAAGAAACATTGAACTATACAGCTTACTACTTTTATGTGTGTTGAGATTAAGGACTGAATAGCACTGTATGAAATTGAAGGTTCACCATGTACCCATTGTGTGGTTTCTACGCTCATTGTCTCAAGGCTAATCTAACATGGGAGCTAGGACGTGGGATGGAAAATGTAGTCCATGCCATGTCATTAAAGAGGTGGCTGAAATATATTTGTTAGAGAAGTTGGACAGTTGAATTTGGATCAGACATACCCAGTGGAGGCTGATGGCTCCAGTCAGTGGGGCAGTGAATCTGCTCCGGGTTTCAGTCAGAACTCTAAAGGAGATATCCAAGGTACTTCACATTAGGGCCAGACTTCACTAATCAGCTCATAGCTTTGCAGTCCATACAGTGTGAAGCCAGGGGAGATTAGTAGGTGAGGGACAGAGTTATATACCTGCCCCCTCCATCTACTGTGGAACAATGGAGTAGACGGCCACTGCCTCAGGCTGCTTTCAGGGTCTGCTTTGGCAGGCACTGTGCCTGGAGGTACCAGCAGGCAAGGCTTCATTCAGACGGAGTGAATGTGTCAAACTCTGACAGCTGTGCACATTTGCCCAAAAGCTTCGCTGTGCCTAACAAAGAGCTATTCCAACCTATGCAAAGCCAGGGCTGTTTACTAATATTTAAATATAAGTACTTTAAAAACTGCAGATGACAAACATCATTTTGAAGAGACATTCCCCTTCTTTCACATCCAGAAGAACATCTTCTAAGAATATGCCTGCTCTGGTGCACACGTGCCTCTTCTAAAAATGAAGGAAGTGTGTTTTCTGCCTCAGAATTATTGCTTTCCTTATTTGAAGACTTATGCACATTTAATTGATTAAGATTTCCTCAAATGGTTTACTGGCCTGGTTTCCTTCTTTTCTGTTACACTGCTCTACGAAATGTTTGTCTCAACGTCTAACAGTCTGCTAGTGCTTTAGGAGTAATTGTCATATTGCCACCACTGGTGACACAAAAAGGCAGGTCAATTTAGGACCACTCCAGCTAGGCTTCATGTGAAGCTTGCTAAAAACTGCCTCTGCACAACTGCTTCTTCTTGAGTCGAGCTATTTCTTGCATTCTGTGTCTCCACATGGATCAGTAAATACCTCATGTGTTCTGTTTCCATGCCAGGCCAAGTTGCCATCAGGCAGATTATCCACATGATGAGCCAGTAGACATGAAGCAGCTCACTGTGTAGTTTAGCTAGTATGTGAAGACACTTTTAAGAAGCCTCTGTGTGGCACTTGTGTAGTTGTATTCTGTGTGAGGAAGGCTTAAAGTAAGGGCACAGCCAAATCTGACCCTTTGGAGTTCCTCAGTGGCCATGACGACTTTAATTACCCCCATCTGCTTTTCCCAAACCTCCAATTATTGGGAGGTTTACCACCATTTAAGCAATTTTCCCCATTCTGAAAGGCTTAGCTACTGCCAGTTAGGGATGTATGAATTTTGTCAAATTTTGTCAAATTTTGTCAAATCCATTCTATTTGTGTTTTGCAGATTGTCAGGTGCCTTTCGTTCCATCATCTGCTCATTGTTGGAATCCGATTTTTTCCAATTTCACAAATTTGTGCAAATTCATACTTGCAAAATTGTGCAAATCTTCTGCAAAAACGCACAAATCCTCCCCCCCCCCAAAAAAAAAACACTGCCCAAAAATGTGCATTTCTCCAATAGGCTAAAGCATGAAAATGCACATGTTAGGCTGGTGGTTTTTTTAAAAAAATTTACATATGTTTCTACAACTAAATTTGCATAAAATTCCAGAAAGTTAAAAAAAAGGTCCGTAGGTCCACAGAATCCATGTAACTCAGGAAAAACCCATCTGCTATGGATCCACAGGGCAGATTCATATAAATCTGAACTCATTTGATTTCATTGTGGATGTCTTTGACTCTGCTATTTTAGGGATTTAAGATAAGGTATGCTGTAACTTTTGGTATCTTGGCATCCCCCCTTCTACCTCTGGCCCTGCCCACCACTGGAATTCAGCCCCTGAGAGCTGAAAGAGATTCTCTGCCCCACCCTAAAGCAACCTCTGACCGTACTGAAAATAAAAAAAGAATAAAATTGTCAATATTGTAGTTATTAGGGTCATTCAAAGCTTCTCTTTATATCTAAAACAGAATAATCCAAGCTGTGATCCTACATTCAGCTACCTGGGAGTAATCCCCACTGAACCTAGCAGGACTTATTATTATTATTATTATTATTATTATTATTATCATCACCTTATTCCAATACTGTGACTCAAGGCAGCTTCCAAGATTAAAACATACAATTAAAACATATAAATATAAATTAACAGAAGTTAAAATAGAATTCAACCCCTGCAATATTAAAAACATTTTTAAACATGAAAAATCAAATCACACTTTAAAAAATCCAATACATTTAACAAAGGTCCAGTGTATTCCCAAAGGCCTGCCAGAACAAAAAAGTTTTTGCCTGCCTCTGAAAGTGTAGGCATATGCAGGCTTTTACTGGTAGCTACTTCATATTGTTGTGATTTAAGATCAAGAGACTATGGAATCCCTTTCATTGTTGTTGTTCTCCTCTGTTTGCAAATATTATCTTTCTTTTATTGAGGTGCTTAGCTTTGATCTAGTAAGTCAGCTGTTGCAAAGCTAGCCTTTTCCTAATTGCCAATAGCATTGTTTTGGAAAGAAAGATCTGGAATTCCAGAAGAGTAAACCACATTGCAGTAAAAACAAAACAAACAAATCCTGTTCCAGTCTAAAGAAAGCAATGCCGCATTACTTCATGGACATTTCGTTGTTGTTTTCAACTGTTTTTGTGTGGTCCCCGTCTTTAGTAGCTGCTCCCCCAAAACATACTTTTAAAAATGTGTAAAGAGTAATACAGCTCTCCTGGTTGATGGACAAGTTGTCATACTAGTAATGCTTTGTCTACATTAGCACTGGAAAAATATAGTTTGTCTGTGTCTCTGTGTTATTAATTTGGAAAGATCTAGAATATGCTAACTGGGCTTTCCCTGATCTGAATATAATGTAAAAATTCCTGTGTGGCTACTATCCTGCACCTGCACCCTGACAGTGAATCTCTGGCACCACAGGCAGTGACTATTAGCTCTCATCAAGGTCTGGCAGGTCGTTATTCCAAAACCAAGCCCTGATGATACTGCTGCTGGCATTGTGCTGTTCATGAAAGCTTAGGTACAATGAAAACTCTTTCTAGTTTCCTGCTTTGTTCAGATTAGTTCATCTTTGACTACACCAATAAACTTAATTGGTTTTTCTACCATGGAGGCTATACACTGTGGGTTGGAAGCAGATGTAGTCATCATACTTAGAGCAGACCCAGTGAATTCAGTGGGTTATGACTAACTCCCAGGTAAGTGTATATGGGATTGAAACCTAAGGTTTATTGTCATATAAGTATGTGCAGAGGCTGCAGTCCTATACACACTGACCTAGGACTGAATCCCAAACTCAATGGTGCTTACTTCTGAGTAGAATGACATTGCACTGTTTTTCCTCTATTACTAGCACATTACAGCTGCAGTTCTAAACACATTTACTAGGGAGTAAGCCTTATTGAATACAGTGAGATTATTTCTGCATAAACTTGGAATTGCATTATAAAAGATATGCTGAAGACATTTGAGTTGTAAGAGATCAGGTAAACTATAAAGAGGAGTCTGTTTCCGGCAGCATGCTTGAAACAATTTCAAGCACTCAAAGGTCCTGCAATCATTTAAACTCACAATAAGGACAGCTCATGGTCAGAAGGTGAAGCAAGAGTGTTAAACATTTACAGGGCAGATGTGGACTCTGAAGTCTACCTACATCCATAGAAGTTCAGATTTAGATATTTTCCTATGAAAATATGCAAAATTCCAAGGACGCTCTGATTTCATTCCATTCCTGGGGAATGGCTTCCCAGGCCTGCCCTAATCATACAACGCAGTTGTTGAGTGAATGCGGTATAACAAAATCAGGATTGATAATTTGGGCAGAGCACAGCAACTTTCCTTAAAAGTCTCTTGTAGATACTGGCCACATATTCTCAAATTTTGGTTTACAAGAATGTCGACTTGTATGCCAGAACGGATACCAATGGAACTTTCTCTCCTGTATCAAACAGCAACTTTGGGGAGGGAGCAGTTTTCATGAAGACAGCCACACACGGGGAAAAGGTTAAGCCCTCTTCCTGTGCACCATGGTAATTACCTGGATTGCCTTCCTTGTCACCATGGCTGCTATTAAAAGGGGTAAATAACGTACTGACCGTGCGTTAGGCAGGAGGAGCTCCACAGACGACATGCTGCAGCCAGCGCTGCTCTGCACCGGCAAACGCCCTGGCTGCTACAAACTTGCGGTGGCCATTTTGGTTGCAGCCTCTCCTCCCTGTGTCCTCCAACTGTATCGCAGCAGGCACCGTGAGTTCTGCCAGCTGCATAGAGCGGCCGAGGTTTTTTGGCTGCTCTAGGCAGCAGAACTCTATTCCAAAACGGAATAGTCCACGGAGAGAGGGGGGGCTGAATTCGGACGACACTTTAAACAATGGGGCTTCGGGCTAAACAACGTGCAAGCCCGTTGTTTCGCTCCGTTGTTTAAAGTGCCTGATTAACATACTGTCAAGTTGTGTGTGCGTTGTGTGTTGCCCTCCAAACGACACAATAAGCAACACAACTGACGATTGTTCCCCCCCTCCTCCGTTACCTAATGTGTCGTCCAAATTGAGCCAACGGCTGAATTCGGACAACACATTAAGCAACTGAGGGTGGGTAGAAGAAACAATCGTCAGTTGTGTTGTTTATTGTGTTGTGTGGAGGGTAACACGTCGCTCACAAACTACTGACGGTATGCTATTCCGCCCAAATAAGCAACTGAGAGAAACAACTGGCTTGCAAGTTGTTTAGCTCGAAGCCAGTTGTTTAAAGTGTTGTGCGGAGGGGTGAGTGTGTTAACAGCGTGTGGTGAATGGGTTAAAACACAAGCCCATAGAGGCAGGCGGCAAGAGCGACCAAAGCGGCAGCTGCTACTCTGCTACAACTGGTGTAACTTGCAGAGTCTGCTGGGATAGAACTGGGAGGACTGAGGGAGGAGGGAGAGTGGGGAGAGGGGCGGGGGCTGTGTCAGTCAAATGCTGGGTTGACTATTAGTCCACTCAACGCCAGCCCCAACCACCCACAGTTGTGTAGGAACATGTTGTGTGGGGAGTACTCACAAAATAACCAACTGTGAGTTGGCTACTCAAGCCATCATTGACTAATGTGTTGTCCGAATTCAGCCATTGTATGCATCAGCATACAAAGGGCTGGATCCAGGTTGTCCAGAGCTGAACTTTGCTAACTGTTTACACATTTTGCCAACTCTCCCTCCCCACTAAACCCCCTGTATCCCTAAAAATCTACTCTAAAGTATTGGGGGACCATCTGGAACATCAAGTGAGCGCAGCAGGTGGTGATAGGTCCTAAAGAGAGAGGGGGAAATCAGCAAAATTCTCCTCCCTCTAGTGGGTTCTAAAGCATTTCTGTTCAGGGAACAGCAGATCTGGATCCAACCCTTTGTATTTAACATAACATGTAATTGTTCATGAAAAGCTTACTTTCCTAATGGGAGAACTAGATACTTCAAGACCCCATGGGATGTAATGCAGGATGGTCAGAAAGTAGCTTTCCAAATATTTTGGAGTTCAACTCCCAGTATTTCTGACCGTTGTTCATGCTGGCAGGGATACTTCTGGGAAATGAAGTCCAAAACATCTGGAGTTCTATCTTCTGCCCACCCCTGATGTAGCAGACAGACACATCATTGGAATAGGATCAAGACGACTCAAGTTCAAATCCTTGCTCAGTTCCGATGCTCAGTGGGCGACCTTGGCCCAATTACAATCTCTCAAGACCCTGTGGTCTTGGAGGAAGGGAGGAAATATGATCCTACTTCCATTCCTTTCTGTCCTCTTTGTCAGGCAAGCACCAGGTTGGGAAGGCTGATCTAGTATAACACCAGTGTGGGTATGAGATCATTGTGCTGCATCTGTTATTGCCACCAACTCAGATGGCGGCTGGGGCAGGCAAATGCGCATTATGCTGGCATGCCTCCTGCTGCATTGTGCCAGACATTACAAGGAGGAGGAAAGACAAACACAGGGTCTACAGTTTCACATTACTTGTAAAGTCGAATGCCACCCTAAGGTGAGATTTTCAAGCTGTCCCAAATTCCAGATCATGGAAGAGATGCATAGAATGCAGAGCAACCAAATGTATGCAATGTTCCAAGTAGAGGTAAGTGGTCAGTCCCTGCTAGAACAAGATGACAGAAAGCTCCCATTAGTGCTGTGTAAAGAATGGGGTTTCCTCCAAGCCCTGTATTAGGATTATTGCCATTCAATTTATTCAAAGATTGCAAAATATTGAGGATGGTAAAAACCAAAGGAGAATGTGAAGAACTCCAAAAGGCT
This sequence comes from Anniella stebbinsi, assembly GCA_029215795.1. Taxonomy (NCBI): domain Eukaryota; kingdom Metazoa; phylum Chordata; class Lepidosauria; order Squamata; family Anniellidae; genus Anniella; species Anniella stebbinsi. The sequence goes on from JARDYH010000002.1 coordinate 190,159,700, forward strand.
CTTTCCAAACTGGGTGAATGAACAATACCATGGCAAATGGGATCTGATGCAAATAAAGTGATGCACATGGAGACAAAAGTCCCAAATATATATTGAGGGGGCTGAAATTGGCAGTGGCGAACCAGGAAAGAGATGTTGGGTTCATGGTGAATAGCTCAATGAGAACATCAGTGTGTGGAAACAGTGAAAGAAAAGGCAAATTCCATGTTAAATGTTATTAGGGGACAAAACGAAAAATGAAATGTACAGGATTGTAATACCTTAGGTAAACCCATTGTGTGGCCACATCTGAGATACTGTGTAAAGTTCCAAACACCTCATCACAAAGAGAGCATTGTAGAACTGGAAAAGGAGGTGCTGGAAAGCGTAACAAAAAGTTAAATAACTGACCCATCCACCCCAAGGAAAAGCAATAGTATTTGGATTTTTTTTTGTTTTTTAAAAAGACAAGTAAGGGGTGGGAATATAAGTATGGAAAGAGATACATTTCCCCCCTCTCTCAAAATACTGGAATTTCGAGTCACCAGACAAAAAATGAATGCACACGTAACTTGAGGGATTTGCCAGTCTCAAGGTATGATGGTTGCCACCAGCATAGATGGCTTTTGAAGGGATTTAGCAGATTCATGGACTATAGGTCTATCAGCAGCTTTTAGCCAAGGTGGCCATATGGCAGCCTTCCCCAACTTGAACTGTTGCCCTCCTGTTGTGCTGGACTACAGCTTCTATAATTCCCACATATAATGGGCATTGTGGACCAACATATCTGCAGAGCACCAGGTGAAGTTGGGGAAAGCTGACATATGGAATCTTCAGGTTTAGAGTAGCATGTCACTGATTACCAGATGCTAGGGAGCTAAAGTGGGTCTATTCAGACAACACGCTAAGCCATGGTTAGGCCACTAACCCATCTGCAACATATGGTTAGTGAGCTTGTTTAAACCATGGTTATGTGGGCATCACGGTTAGGAATGGTTCACAGGATACGTAGCTCAAAATGCTTAACTACGGTGATTTAGCATGTTGTCTGAACAGGGTCAGTGTGTGGGGGGGCAGTAGTGATGGTGATAGCGAAAACACTGTTGCCTTCAGTCCACAGTATCACACTTCTTTCAAACTCCCCTCCGTTTCAAACGAACATTGGCATATGATATGTGGCAGCCATTTGAGAAGCACAAGTCCAAAGTCCCAGAGAATTCACTGCAAGGCCCTTTGGATCCCAGCCAGTATCACTTAATTTTGTTTGATGGCTTTTGTTTTCATTTTTTGTAGAATGTCATGTCAAACTGGACCACAAAACCCTAAACTTTACAATGGTGAGAAAGATTCAAAAAAGGTGGTTAAGGTCAATTTCAACAAAGTTGGCCATCTTGACCTGGCAGTCCTTTGTTCCATATGTCAAGAAGAGGTACACATTAGCCAACTATTTCACCATAAAAAAACCCACCAGGCTCAAGCTGTACTAGATTATCAGCGACCATGGGTGGAATCAATAGATAGGAACAAAATGGCCCTTCAGAGAAAGCAACTCATTTTAAAAACAAGCATGGCTAAGTACCCTGAACGAGAGAGAGAAAAGATTGGCTGTGCAGTTGATCTCCTTAAGGAAAGCCTCAAGGCTGCACCTTATTTTTGCATCAAGAGTGTTGCTCAAAGTTCCATGCATATTAAAGAAGTAAGCAACCCACTGATAAAAGCCATAGCAATTTGTCAAGACAAAAATGCCATTTGGAACCCAGACCTGGAAGATGTATTTGTCGTGTTGGACAATTATGGAAACAGGAAAGGAACGTGTTTCTTTGGAGTCTTTGATGGAAGCAATGGAATTTCTGCTGCACAGACAGCTTCAGTTGAGCTTCCCCTTTTACTTCTTGACCAGCTTTCTCATGGAGATCTCTCTTACCAAATGAGTCAAGCTGAAAAAAAAGTGCTAGATTCATTTCACACTGTCTTTAGGGCAGATTATAAATTACGGGAGAGAATGTTCACTTTTAAGAGAGTCCGAGGCAAGAAATTGCGACGAAGCAAATATGAATGGATTCACAGAGCATATGCTAAGTCTTTCTGGCGAATGGACAGGCTCTTACGGCTTGGAAGAAATGAAGTTTCCAGGGTTTGCTGGAGCAGCTGCGCAGCTGCCATCTGTTTAGTGGAAATGCTAGGCAATGAAAAGCAAGAAGATCAAGAGGGGGAGAAAACACCTGCAAGGACAGCTAATGAAAAAGAACAGAGTGACATAATACAGGAGGGCCAAGAGCTGCCTGAAAGGATAAGAGCAAAGGAAAAAAACTCCATAGAACACAGGGCAGGCAGTATCCCAGAAGAGCAGAGAGAGGAGCCCTTGGAAAGAATAAAATATGAAAAAGAACAGAATGTCGTACAGCAGAGAGAAGAACCCCTTGAAAGCATAAATGAAATAGAATGGAACACCATACAGCAGAGAGAAGAACCCCTTGAAACCATAAATGATGACAAAGAACAGCATGACATTCAGCAGAGCGGGGAACCCCTTGAAACCATAAATGATGAAAAAAAATGGAATGCCATACAGCAGGGAGAAGCCCTTGAAACAATAAACCTTGAAAAAGAACAGACTGTCGTACAGCAGAGAGGGGAATCCCTTGAAACAATAAATGATGACAAAGAACAGAACATCATACAGCAGAGAGGGGAACCCCTTGAAACAAAAAATGACGGAAAAGAACAGAATGTCATACAACAAGAGGAAGAAGTCCTGCCTGAAAGGATAAGCAGAGCAAAGGAAAAAAGTGTCACGGGACCAGAGATACATAATATCATGGAACAACAGCTAGAGGAGCCCCTTGAAAGAATAACTGATGGAAAGGAAAAGAACATTGATGACGATGAGCCAGGAGACCATGAGCAGATGGCAAATAGCAAAGATGGGATACAGGAAGAGAATTTGCTTGAAAGCAATCGTAGTTCAGATGAAGTCAGTGTTGGACTAATGCATATTGCTAACATTGGTATGTATGCAATTTCTGTAACATCTTCTACCACCGCACCCATTTTGACCTATCAGTTTGAGTGGTACTGTAGCACCCTAAAATTTAAGTCAATATTGAAAGTTTGCAAGATGAAACACTTCTGATTGTACCTCAGCACTAGATAATGAGGGAGGGAGGAGGCATTCAATACAGCATATAGTAATTGAGAATAGAACACAGTATTTGTGTTGAATGGGATTGTTCTCACCTAAACCCTTCATTCACATAAGAATGGTGAGTCAGTTTTCCTAGCATTCCAAAGTAATTGTTTTCTCTTACCAAATATTTGTCATTCTCCCATTTCATTGTTACAGCCAGACAGACACTGGTTAGTTTAAATTCCTAACTTGTTTGGACAAATCCTGGTTCAGTCGCAACAACAAACCAGTTAGGTAAAACCAGAAGCACATGTTTTCAATCTTTTCTGTGGCAATCTTTGAGGCCATGACAGAAAAGAGGGGGAATGCATAAGCCCAAGGGGCTACTTGTGAACTGGGCCACTGTAGAACAGGTGAAGGTAGAAGAAAATGACTTGTTTAAAAATAGGCACATTAATATAACCCTACCAAACACATCTTCATGACCATTTGCTTAGATGGAAGCCTCAGAGGTTAAAGTGAAAATACAGAAGCATGCCTGTCTTAGGAAAAATCACACCTCCTCAAACGCTGATGTTGTAGTTTGTAGCTCCCACGTGCCTTTTCAATCAGATGCCACCATTAACATGGCCATTTTACTTGTCTCAAATCATGAGCAGTGATAATTTCTATGCATCCAGATGTTGCTACAGCGGCATTCTATAGCTATAATCTCTACGTATCAAAAGATGGGAGCAAACTGCCTAAGGTTGTTTTACTTCAGGGGTGGGAATCATCAATCCTGCAGGCCAAATCTGTCCCTCCTGGATTTCCCAGATGTCACACTGCCTTTCGCCTGAGCACTGATCATATGGTGGTTTTGCGGTCCTCCCCCCCTCCCCATTCTAGAAGGATAAATTACTGACGGTAAGAGCTTAACACTAAAACATGCCAACATTTTTTATATTTTGCCCCCACCCCTTTTGTCTTTAGCCCCATCCACTCCTGGAGTGTAGCCCCCCTCCCAAGTGTCTCAAAGACTGAATGCAGCCCTCAGGCTGAGAGGTCCTCCACTCCAGTTATAACAACATTGTTGAAAAGTTTCCATTTCCAGCACTTCAAAAATAATGTTTTGAATATCTTCACTGGTGTACTTTATTTTGGGCACAATCCTATGGGTTGCCTCCTCAATTATCATAACCCCCAAACTCAAAGGCTTACAAGCATCCTCTGCAGAGCGAGAAGAGTGGTGGAAGCAATATTCACCTCTCTGTCCTCTCACCTTACATTTTTCACTAGATGGGCTTTTTTGCTCATTTTGCAATGGCGTTTCAGAAGGGGAGGGGAGGAGGCTGGAAGAAGCTCAGGAGAGCTCATATCGTGGCCTTTGCAGTCGCCTCTCCTCGTCCACTGAAACATCCCCTTTCCCCCCTTCTCTGAAGTCAAGTTCCCAATCTTGGAGGACAGCCAGCGTGGTTCTTTCCATGCAGGCTGCGAGAGAGTTTGGGAGGGGGCAAATCTCCCATTCCCTTCTCTGAGGCTGGTTCGCTGTCTCCAACGTCTGACTGAGGAACTATCCTATCTCACCTCGGATGCTAAAGGCCATAGGATTGCTCCCTCTGCAAAATTTTGAAGTTGGTAGACACATGAAAGTATCAGAAAGGAGAATAAGACAAAACAAAACACCTCAGCTCAATCACTTCCATTGAGACAATTTAGATGAGAAATCTCTTAAAGCTGTAGCTGTGATGGTCAAAGAAACACTAAGGGAAAGGTGGAAGCTCCACCCTTAAGAGCATGTACAGGATGGGATAGGATGGGCTTCTTGCAGAAATGTCTCCACTCTAGGAAGAGCTGATGAAGGCTCTTCGCAGGCACAGAACTCGTATGTATGAATGCAGAGATGTCCAGTCAAAGAACTAGTTACAGGTAAGCAACCTGTCCCTTATCTTGTTCTCCAGATTTATCTAGTACTAGAAAATGTGTGATGTCATCACAGTGCATCTTTCCCTGTCCCTTCACTGGATGCTGTTTCAGAGCAGAGAATCTCAGTGCAGTATCATAGTTCATAATACTAAACATTGCAAGTGTTATTACTCATAGTTCCAGACATACCTGTCTCTAGGATACAAGCTGTAACGGGGTCAAACAGGGCAATTCAACACCACTCCATTTTGTTTTTAATTTTGCACTGACGTTCAGTATTTCATGGCTCTTGAAGGCCACTGAACATACTCATTCCCTATGTTTTGTTCTTTGGGGTTATTGTAAGTTTTGAAATGTCTACATACCATTGGTTTCACCTGAGCATGCCACTATCTAACCTTCTTAGTGTCCCTGTTATGGTTCCAAAACAGTTGGCAATCAAACCCACCTGAGTTCACTGTTAGAGGGAGCGATGGGAGAAAGATGCTGGCCTGGTCCAGGCTTACTGTTCACAACAGCAGCCACGTCTCCCCTAGTGCCTAGTTCCAACCTATGGAAAAGCACTTTACAAGCATGTAGAAAGGGGTGCTTGACTTAGAACCGTAGGATAGGTAAGCTAGACAGAGCACAGATATCTAGAATCATTGATAGTTATTCACCTAGACTATTATGTCCAGAAATGATGAAAGGTAACAGCACAAGAACAGCACAGATGCAGTCCCAGAATCTGCCTACTACTCAGCTTAACTGCTGGAGAAAAAAAACAATGGTAGAAGTTTAAGTGCCCTAGGACAACAGAGCTTTGAAAGTCCCAATTTCAGTTGTATTATACAATGAACTTTTAAAATTTTAGGTAACGTTCACGCAGTTTTATGCAAAAATGGGAAGAGCTATTGGCTTACTAAAGAACACAGCACCTACTGTAGAGAAGAAAAGATCCGTGTTTTTCGGAATGGTGGGCACATCAGCAGTAATGAACCTAAAGGACTGATAGAAGGGCTTATCAAAAATACTCGTGGCCTTGGCCATCACGGAAATCCGAAGTTGAAAAAGACTTTTATACCTGTACCACATACAATTTCCTTTCCTGTTGATGACTCATGCCAGTTTCTTATTTTAGCTTCTAATGGTCTTTGGGAAGTTCTGGATACAAGTGAAGTAGTGCTCTTAACATTAACTATGTTTTCTGCTTATTTGGAAAAGTATCAAGTTGTCCAACTAAAGAAAAATGTCATGTCCAAAGGTTCAAAGTTGGGGCATTTGGAAGATGAATTCTATTCATGGTATTTGAATCAAGATTTTTTTCCAGAGAGAGATTTAGACCAAAATCCGAACCAAAGTAATTCGCAGTTAAGGCCTACAACAAAAAGCGCAAGTGAGAAAGACATTGTTAAATCAGACTCCTTTACAGAAAACTCAGAGCGAGTATCAGAAAACTCTTTAGCACCAGCCTTTAGCCAGGATACACCATCTTTAGATGACACAGAAACCCACCCACCAAGATCAAGCACTGAAGACAGTCCAAAGGAAGGTCTTGATGAAAGTGCAGAAGAACTGGTACCTGAAAGTCCTGAATCTTCAGAAACATTAGAAGATACAAAAACAAATCCTAGGACATTTTATGCCCTTGCAGCAAAGTATATTAGTAAGCACCTTGTAAAAGCTGCACTAAAAGCAGGCTCTAGAGATAATATTACTGTTTTAGTAGCACTTTTAAATGGATGTGATAAGATACCCACTTATGTTTAGCATATAAATTGTGCTTGTGGAGGTAGTCCTTGTGAAGGAAAACTAGAGCTGCAGTTAAGCCATTTTATGATAAAATAAATTGTATCAAAATAAATACACAAATATGAGAATATTTTGTCAAGAAGGTTGATTACAATGATTTCCTTTTTTTAATACCACTTTATTCAAACCTGAGCACCTCAATATAAAACTAAACACTGGTGAACTGTCATTTTCCTTGCTAAGCCCAAATTACTGCAAATTTACAATCTGCACATGTAAGTTTCTGCTAGCAGTTCAACATTTAAATAGATTAAATCATCTTTTCTGACACTTGGTAGATTTCATATAATGAAAATAACTAAAGAATTAGTGCAATATACTGGACAGATCAAAATAAAATGGGCTTTGGAAAACAAAGTTGCAGAATTCATTACGGACAGACAGTAGTACTTATGTTACAGGTACAGGAGCATCATTTATTACTGTTCTAGCCTTGAAGGAAGAACTTATTCCCTTTGAGATCCGGGGAAAAGAAATGTTAGCTCTTTAAAGTAACTGTACATATTGTATACTTTTAAGCAACTCTTAAATAGTATGGAGTATTAAACAGATGTAGACTACAATGCAGTACCCTATTTACAGTACATTAATATCCCAATTTAAAATCAAGTTGAATGTACATAATTGTTAGTGCACTGACCGATTTTATCCTTAAGGGACAGATAATTATGTTATGGTCAACAATGATTAAAAACAAAACCAGATACCTAGTTTTTGTTGGACAGAACTCAGTTTGTGAAGGAGATTTTGTTGGTTTAGAATTAATTGGTTGTTACATTGTATAAACAGAAAAAAATCAATTAAGCTTGATTTTTTTTTTACTTTAAACTGGGCTGACAAATTTTACACAGTTTAACAACTAAAAACCAATTGTTCTGCAAGCACAGATCAATAAAATTGTTAATGTTGCACATATTTCAGTTAAATTATGAAAATGTGGAATGTATATTTAAATGGTAGATACTCACATAAACAACATTTTGCATAAATACTGTGAATAAGCTTACAGGATCTTCAGAAGGTGTGTTAGTTTGTTTTTCCATACCATGAATGGATAATTCCAGTTCTGTTCATTACACTTTAACAGTAACCAATATCCAAAGCTTGAAGAGCTAATTGGTTAGCTGCAGATCCCTGGAGTCGTTCAATCTCTATCCTTAATGACATGTGATAGTTTATAAATCTTTCAACTGAAATGTCTATCCAGCTTCCCTTCCCCCCTCTTTTGCTGAAACATAACAGCCAGTGATACATGCATGTTATTAAAAATTAGAACAAAATCATTCTGTATTAGAAACAACTATTTCATAAGTCTCTTCGATTTTGGAAGCTGTACTGGGCCAGGTTAAACACTCCAAATTCCATTGTTATTAACAAGTTAGGAAGCAATAGAATATTCAAGACAGTTTAAAGCAGCTGAAGGTTTAGTTGCTACAGCATTGACTCTTAGTTGGTTGTGTTGGTTCAGTAAGGTCTACTCCTCTTCCTCTAACTGAGTTGGCCCCTATATTCTGTTGTTCATTCTTCGGCAACTTTTTAGCTACAAGAAATTATAGTAAAAAATTAGCGTTACATTTTTGCGTAAGGATTTCCTATGCATATTTACAACTAACAGACCTGTGTATACATTCATGAGCAAAATAAACTTTTATACATATATACACCCCCAATTTCCCTAATTCTTCTGCTTAATCTTCTAGCTTCTTTATCCTCTCAGTCCCTACAATCGGTAGGATTGAAAGATCAAATGACATGGTCCATTTTTTCTCCAAAGGATGCTCTTGGAGAATTCCTTGTATTAACCGGCTTTGAGGTAGTTGGCCTGCTGGTGTTTTCCACATGGATCTCTTCAGAAGGCACTAATACCATGTTCTTACATAAATGAACATAATGTAACAGGTCTGGTGCAGTGGTTAGAGCACTGAAATAGGACCAGGAATTTCACCTATCAGCCAAGACATTGACTATGTGAGCTTCAAACAATGACCATCTTTCAGTCTGATCTACTTTACAAGGTTGGTCAAGGTATTGAATGGATGCTGGGAGTGGGGAAGGAGACTAGAACGGTGTAAACTGCCCTGAGCTCACTGGAAGACTGGCAAAATAAAAATGTAATCAAATGCAATTAATAAATAGACAGGCCATCATGAGGAAAACATATGATTTATGTTTGGCTTAAATCCTGTTGAAATGAAAATAAGAGTGTCATCCAACAGATAGTATTTCATCAGTTTTCCCACTCCATGCTTCTCTTTTGGCCTTCAGCCTAGGCCTAGCAATTGGCTCCTGTTTTCTTCCCTAAATTTTAGGGCATGGAGGTGAGACTACAAAAGTTACATTCTATGTACACAGTGCAAGCTATAAAGGACAGCCCAGCATTGAAGACCATTCTTTCCTTTGCCTGGCTTTCAACCAGAAGCCAGACAGTAGTAAGGAAGAGCAGCAGATTGTAGCAATGTTTCATTAAAAAAAAAAAAAACATTGATGCAATGCTGCGTCAAGTAGGTCCTGCCTACTTAAAGGAATCAGTGAAACTGAGAACAGAATAAAATGGAATCAGAAGGTATTAGTGACTGTATTTTACTAGCTTCAACTGATAAAGGGAAAATACTGTATTCTTAGCCTACCCAGTGTGTGGACCTTATCACGTGTGTCCATAATTCAATTTTAAATCAAATTGGGTGAGCTTATACACAGTCTCAGAGAAAGAAACTCTGTGCCTGTGACTAAATGTAGGCTTGGATCGAAAGAACTATGGGTTGGACCCAGGCTTAGTCAGAATTAAGAGAAGACCGACTGAAATCAATGATGCTCAAGTTAGTCCCAGTTATTAAATGGGTCTACTCGAAGTATGGCTAAATCTGGATATAACCCTATATGTGATATTCTATACACGCAACAGATTTTCCCACCCTACTTATTATATGTATGAATCACATCCTCTATGTCCAACTCCAATGTAGCCAATGGCTGGGGTGATGGGAGTTAAAGTCCAACAACATCTAGAGGACCACAGGTTGCACAACCATGCATTAGACAGAAATGTACTCTGATAAGAGCTGAAAGGGCTGAAGTGGAAACAAAGTAAGTCGTATCTTCAAGGCCATCTTCATATTTGTTAATTTACATTTCAATGTTCTGCATTCCCCTGATATGGACAATATTATAATTAGTGATATAGATTTTCCAGAAGGTTTGAAAAAGCTTCTGGGAAAAAATATATATGCAAATTGCATTAATTTGCATATGGTAATTTGCATCAGAAAATGTTCTAATGCTCTAGGGAGTGATCCAATTTAGCATGTTTATTTTATTTGTGTTTAGTGAAGCTGAAAAAGTATCCCATGTTATTATTTTTTTATTCCAATCCACAAGTATCTGATCTGAAATATTTGAAGAAAAAAATAAGGGACACTTAATGTGATTTAAACATTTTATTGTTTAGCAGCTTTTATTGGAATACTTGTAAAAGTTTAAAGGCAATAGAATGTACTTCTTTTACATGAAATTTAAGAAAACAAACAAAGGTAATGAAAACTGTTGACTCATTAATACATTTTACCCAAAGAACTGTACATGATATGTTGACTCTTCATCTACAACTCTGAAACTGCCATGCTTGTTTAAGATTGTATTTGCAATTGGTATCCATTCATAATGAACTTGGGAAATGGAAAAATTTCAACAGAAAAATAAAGCTTTGGAAATGGCCCATATCACTGCTTATAATATTGCTCAATATTGTTAGCTGTCTTCTATTTATTGCAGAAGCTCGAACAAAATCTATGGTTTTGAATGGGAAAAAACTTACTGGCCCAACAGGGCTCAGAAGCAATTTGTCCACTTACCACTACATTCAGATGTGTTTGGTAACTGCTATGAAGTTCCACATTCCTGAATGTGCTATATATAAGCCCATTTTAAAATGTATCTTCCATTAAAGGTTTACTTACCAATTGCCATGAATATTTCATTTACATTCATTGATGTTTTAGCTGATGTCTCCATGAACAATAAACTGTTGTCATCTGCATAAGACTGTGCTTCCTGTAAGTTAAGCATGCCAAATTGATTTTTCTTCATGTAGTTGTGGATTATATATCTACGTATTACTGCAAATTGAGGACCCAGAGCTTTGTTTGAAAGGCTGGATTTTAGCATGCCTAGTGTAATGAGTTCTGCAACCCCCACAAAATTACAAATCACAAATGTAAAGTTTTGGTGCAGTAAAAAAGGGCTACTGGATAAGAAAGCATGTGGCAATTGTGGGAATTTAAACCTTATAATCTGAGGCTGACAAGTTATATATCTTCAAGAAAGCTCAACGTTTTAATGATATAAACTAGAAGTACAGGATTTTACAAGTTCAGTGTCAACTATTCAGAAAGCTTAAAGAGGAGCAGAAAGTAAGATTCTCATTAGTGTAAAGCAGCCTTCCGCATCCAATGGATTTGGACTTAAACTCCTATTAGCCCTAGATAACATGGCCAATGGTCAGGAATGCTGGGAGTTGTAGTCCAAAGCATATGAAGGGCACCAGGTTGGGAAAGGCTGGTGTAAAGCATGATCTCCTCACAATATATTTTATTAAAGACAACATGTCCTGACCAGAGCAACTTAAGATGAAATCCTATACATGTTTGATAGAAAAGTAAGCCCTACAACCCCCAAGCATTCCCCTAACCAGCTATGCTTATTTTACATGCTGGCTGGGAAATGCTGGGAGGTGTAGGACTTTTTTTCTGTCTACACATGCATAAGATTGTGCCCTTAAGAAGATATGGGCACTATCACAGTACTGCCTGTACAGACTCAGAATGCAGCTCTAAATCTTCAATGCACTCTGCAGTGCTAAGTGGGTATTCACTGAAATACAATGTAAGAGAAAACTGCTGATGCTGAAGAACATAGAACACCACCCATGACTATCTTCAGGTCCAAAGACAAATATGCAGGCTTTAAGTCATAGGTTTGACTATAGGTTCAGAAATGAAACTGAAGGTCAGAAATAATAGCCTCCAAAGAGGCAAGTCAAAAGTCAAAGTACCTGTTCTCGACAACACTGAAGGTTCATATTTTAAGGGGTCTAATTTTAGAAAACAATATTGTAAAGTGAACAACAACCTGATTACCAGCAATAATTTTTCATTTGCTAATTTAATAAAAAGTACAAGTTAATGCTGTTGTGTGTTTGCCAATTACTCAAAAATAGCAGCGATTTTGCATATCTCTATTGTTGTTGCTCCCCTCAGTAATAAGTTGCCCATCCTTGCCTTAAGCCAATTAACAGAAAGTTTACTGTAAATACCAGCAGCAGAATTAAAGGAATGCTGAGAACCCCCAGAAGTACTTTGTATGTATGAAGACTTTCTTGATTTTGATTACTAAAATGCATTTCTTCCTGCTGCATCTGATGCTGCTTTTGAGGGTTCTGCAGTAACAGGAATGGCTTTCTAGTGTGTGTATGCACAAGGGAATGAAATGTAAGGGACCCTAAGAATTGCCTGGTTGATCTTACACTTAATGACTTATCACTACTGAATTTATTACATTATCCACATTTAAGGAAGCATACATGGGGTTTCCCTCTGTTTCATTCTTGTAATAACCCTATTAGATAAATGAGGCTGAGACTGGCCCAAGGTCACCTGGTGTGCTTCATGAGCAGGTGGGGATTTAAATCCAGGATTTGCTAGTCCAAGTCCAACATTCTATCCATTAAAACTCACTGACCTGGTTCGCGTGATCACCAAGGAATAAACAAGCCGCCATGGCTTGCTTCATCCTCGGCACATGCAAGTCATGAATTGTCTAATTACCTGCCTGGGCACAGCTTGTTGTGTCGTCTGAACCTAAGCAGCATGGCATGTTGAAGGGGAAAACAATCCTCAAATAACCCATAACTATACTGCTCAAGTGGGTGTGCTAATTGGTCATTCTATTTAAAGCCTTAAAAGGCCTATTTTCCAACCATTTTCATTCCCAGATTTTATTTTGATATTTTTGTGGGGGGAGGGGGAGGAGGGTTGAAAGCAAGTACGCAAAATGTGAGCCACAAAATAAAAATCAGTTCTGTCAGAACATACAACAAACAATAGCAAGAATGGAGGAATATTATATTTCTGGATAATATTCCAGGAAAGCTAGAATTTCAGATCAAACAAACTTGCAAACTTACCTGAAAATCTACAGCCCTTTTGTTAGCTAGATCAGCTTTATTTCCTGCTAAAGCTATTACAATGTTAGGACTTGCTTGCCTCTGGAGTTCTTTTACCCAGTTTTTTGCTCTCACAAAGGATTCCTGTTGATCAATTAAAAAGAAAGTAAACCTCACTTATTCTTTTTCAACTTCATTGGTTAAAATACCTTAATCAGACTTTATAAAGAGTATGACTGGACACCCATCGCCTAAAACTATATTCTAACATTAATTCTTCCCCCTTCCTTTAGTTACACAAAATCTTAAATTCATAAACTCCTATATTGTAAATTTATTTCGAACAGATACCTCTTCACATCAAATAGAAATTTGCTTTGAATTGCAAATGAACATTTAGACTTGAGACTTCATCACACAATCTTGTGTGGTATTTGCTTTAAAGGGGTAGTAAGACTAGGAGCATCCTCACACGGGAGGTTTAATGCACATTTACCATGACTTTGATCTCCTTTTTCAGGACTGGACTTGCTCAGGGCGAGAGAACAGCATGACGGGGATGACGTCATGCCAGTCCAGCGCTGAAAAAGTGGATCAAAGTCACAGCAAATGTGCATTAAACCTCCTGTGTGATGATGCTCTATAGCGCAGTTCACCCATAATAGTGGCAAATTGTGGGTAAATTAACAGCTTTTAATAGAATTCACACAGTTCTGCTTAAGATACTACCTGTATTCTGAAACATATGAAAGGCAAAAAATGCAGTTGAAAAAAAATGTTCCAAACAGAAAAATTAGTCAACCAAAATTTGGCCACAACTTTAATTTGGAAAATAAAAATACAAAGACTTTTGCCCTCTTGATGACAATTCACTAGTACCTCAATAAATGCAGGTTGCTTACCTGTAACTGTAGTTCTTCGAGTGGTCATCTGTGCAGTCACACATTATGGGCTCGCGCCGGCGCCGAGCCTCAAACCAGAACTTCTAAAGCCTAGAACTCTTGGCGGGAACCCCTCCCCCCACCGTACCATCGTGCATGCTCGGGTTCCCGCCTACCTCAGTTCTATGAGACCGCTATTTGCCTCACAAATGAGATAGATGAAGGAATCCTATAAATACCAAGAGCAGCATAGCGCGGCAACCTCATGGACCATAAGCGAGGTCTAGAGGGGACGGTGGGTGGGTTGTGTGACTGCACAGATGACCACTCGAAGAACTACAATTACAGGTAAGCAACCTGCATTTCTTCTTCGTGGTCTCTGTGCATCACACACTATGGGCGAGTAACAAGCAGCCACTTACCGGAGGTGGGTAGACTCACTGAACGCTACGTCACTGTAGGACTGATGACAAGACAGCTTGGCCAAAGGAGGAGTCGTTCTGTGCCCGGACGTCCAGTTTGTAGTGTGCGACAAAGGTGGAAGCGCTGGACCAAGTCGCGGCCCTGCAAAGATCTGGTATAGGGATTCCTCTATCCAGAGCCGTTGAAGTAGCCACTGACCGTGTTGAATGGGCCCTTAGGGCCTCTGGAGGGTCCCTTTTCGCTAATTGGTATGCCAGGGATATTGTATGTACTATCCACTTGGCGAAGCGTTGAGCGGATACTGGGTGCCCCTTTGTCTTGCCACCGTAGCAGACGAAGAGGCGATCTGACCTACGGAAAGTTGATGTTCTATCCTTATAGAAGGCTAGTGCGCGACGCACGTCCAGGGAGTGAAGTCATTTGCTAATCGGGTCACCCGAAGCTTGAAAAAATGTAGGGAGTATAATGTCCTGGTTGACATGGAAACTAGAGATGATCTTCGGGCGGAACCCGGGGCCTGTTCTGAGGATTACTTTGTCCTTGAAGAACTGTGTATATGGAGGGTTGACCATTAGAGAGCATAGCTCTGAGGCCCGTCTAGCCGAAGTGATAGCAACTAGGAATGCCACTTTGAGGGTTAGTAGTCTGATGTTAATAGTTGCTAGTGGTTCGAATGGTTTATTAGTTAAAGTGGTTAGGACCACTGATAAGCTCCATTGTGGAACAATAGATCGTATTGGCAGTTGTAGATTGTGTAGTCCTTTGATGAATTTTTTTGCGAGGGGGTGTGCAAAGACCGAGAACCCCTGTACTAGGTCGTGTTGTGCCGAAATTGCTGCTAGGTATACCTTTATAGACGAAGGCTTCAACCCCTCTTCATATAGAGAATGCAGAAAGGCTAGCATGTCAGGCATTCCGCACGACCGTGACCGAAGTCCCCTTTTTAAAGTGAAGTGTTCAAACTTCTTCCACTTTCTGTCGTATGATGCTCTAGTGGAAGGTTTTGCTGCCTCCCTTAGGATGGTACGCACCGGTGACGGTAGGTTTAAATGCTGCCACTGTGCCGGATTCGCCATGCTGTAAAGTCGCAGTTTGTGTATGTCCGGGTGAAGGACAAGGCCTTGGTCCATGGAAATGAGATCCGGTGTCTGTGGCAGGTGAAAGTACTCTCCTCCGGAGAGGTGAAGCAGTGTTGTGAACCAGGCCTGTCGCGGCCACCACAGAGCAATGATTATGGTGTCTGTCTGTCTCCGCTGTAGGGATGTTATCACCCTGGGGATTAATGGAAATGGGGGGAAGGCATAGACAAGCCCTTTTCCCCACGAAGTGCTGAAAGCGTCGCCCCTGGAGCCCTCTCCTACTCCCGCTCTTGAGCAATAGGGTTCGCAGACTGCATTGTCCGCATACGCGAACAGGTCTATGTGTGGATCCCCCCATCTGTTGAAGATGTAGTTCAGGACTTTTGGGCAGAGAGACCACTCGTGGGTTTTCTGAAAGTGGCAGCTTAGAGTATCTGCTTGTACATTCTGCGATCCCGCGATATGGACCGCTGAGAGGCGTATCCCCTGGAGGATTGCCCAGTCGAAAACCTGGAGTATTAGGTGTAGAAGGCTTTTGGAGCGGGTGCCCCCTTCCTTGTTCAGGTACCAGATGACCGATGTATTGCCCGATACTATTCTCACGTGGTGTCCTGATACGTAGCCTTTGAAGGCTTGTAGCGCTTTTTGCACAGCTAAAAGTTCCAGTTTGTTGATGTGTTGTGTTCTTTCTCTGGTGGACCATTCTCCCTGTATGCTGAGATGGTTGCAGTGTGCTCCCCACCCCGTAAGGGAGGTGTCCGTGGAGATTGTCCTGGACGGGCCCGCCGTCACAAACAGGAGTCCTCGCTTCAAATTGTCTGTCAATGTCCACCACTGGAGGGAGTGATAGAGAGAAGAGAGTATATACACCCTTAGCCAGTTTGCGTCTCTGAGTGGATCGTAGTTTGTCAACAGGAACTGCTGTAATGGCCGCATTCGTAGGCATGTCCATCTCATGGCGTACACAGATGATGCCATGAGTCCCAAAAGCTTCTGTATCTGGAGCACACGTGTGGACCGTGAGTTCATAATGGTCTTTGCAAGTTGATGTATCTGCCTGCATCTTGTCTCCAGTAGGAACACCCTTCCCACTGTAGAGTACAGGCATACTCCGATGAACTGGATAAGTTGTGTTGGTTGGAATATTGACTTTTCTGTGTTGATGACGAGGCCCAGGTCCTGCAGGAGCGTTTTGGTGGTCTCCACGTCCTTTTCCGCTTGTAGGCGAGAGGGAGAGACTATCAGTCAGTCGTCTAGGTAGGGGTAAAGTTCCATTCCTGACGACCAGAGAAATGCGCACACTGTGGCCATGCACTTTGTGAATACTCTGGAGGCGGTCTTTAGACCAAACGGTAGTACAGTGAACTGGTAGACCTCTCTCCCGACTACGAATCGGAGGAATCGCTGGTGTGATATATGAATGGGAATATGAAAATACGCATCCTTTAAGTCTATGAGGGTAAACCATCTGTTGCGTCTGAGGAGGGGGAGAATAGCCGCAAGTGTGACCATGCGGAATTTCTTCGATGGTGCGGCCTCTATGGACGAAGAGGAGTTGGAGGCGTAGTCATCCTCGGATGGGGGCATGAGGGGGGCTCTTATTTCCATAGGGGGTAGAGGGGGTAGTGGTGCTTCTGGCGGTTGAATGGTGTGCGTCGGTACTGACGTCAAAGCTGATGGTGGTATTCTGGGTGGCTGAGGGAGAGCGAAGTCCTCTTCCCCTCAGTCAAGTCGTTGCCCCGTGTACGGGTCGTAGCGGAACCTGTTCCGAAGTTCACTGTGGGCTGTCTGGGGTATCCCGTGCCAGGACTGTATCGAGTGGTCAGAGAATTGGTCCCAGTCTTCTAAGGGCATCGGGGATGGCGATCTGAAACCAATGTCTGTGTCGCTGGACCTCGGTACCGGCCTCGGTATCGGTGACGCCAGCGGTGAGAGTGGGTCGAAGGGGTGCTTATCCGTCTCCGGTGCCGGTGGGGAGAAGGAAAGATGGAGCCCCGACACCGAGGAGCTTCGGTGCGGAGGCGTAGTTGTGTCCCTGTCCATCCTCAGTGCCGATGGCTTCGGCTTCTTAGGTACCGATAGAGGCGAAGTCGTGTTGTGTCGATGCCTTGGTGTCGGCAGAGGTGGCGGAGGAGCAGGCATCGACCAGGCCAGCGGTAGCGACACCGAAGCCGATGGTGAAGGTGTCGGCCGAGCCATTGGCACCGGTGATCGTGACGGTACTGACGCCGGCTTTGGAGGCGGTATCGGCCTCGGAGTCGGCTCTTTGGCCGCTTGCGCCTCATGGTGCCTCGATGTCGAGGGGGGCTTTGTCTTTTGTTTCTTCTTTCGAATCCCTCTTTCCAAGGGTGTTTGATCTGTCTTTTGCCTCTTCGCCTTCACCACCTCAGTGGGAAGGGAGAGCTTTGATTTCCTAGGGCGGTCAGTCGGCTGTACAGCCTTCTCCCCGGTAGCGGCCGTGCTGTCGGTGTGGCGCGCGGGCGTGTCCACCGCCTCGAGAACCTTTTTCCAAAGGAGGGCTCGCAACTTATTTTTTCGAGTCTGCCTAGAGAAGTTAAGGCAGTGGGCACACGCGTCGACCACATGGGTCTCGCCCAAACAAAGTAGGCACTTCGAATGACTGTCGGAAAGGGTCAGTTTTGCGCTGCATAAGGTGCAGTCTTTAAACAAGGCAGTCTGCGCCATTTTGTAGGCTAGCGGCCAGGGAGAGAGAGATGGGTCAGCCCCGAACGAGATCTCCGAAAGACAGGGGGGGGGGGGGGGGAAGACTGAAGATATATATATATATATATATGCAGACAGTTAACAAATATAGCTAAGCAAATTAGTAATATATATATATATATATATATTGGAATGAAAAGACAAAGGCTGAAAGGAAAGATGAAAGCGCAGAGAGAGAGAAAGAGTCTAGGTGAAAGATATATTTAAGCTAATTAGTACGAACACTAGAAGAGAAGTTCTCCGTGAGGCAACCAGCAAGGCGGTCAAAAAAGAACAGAGGTAGGCGGGAACCCGAGCATGCGCGATGGTACGGTGTGGGGAGGGGTTCCCGCCAAGAGTTCTAGGCTTTAGAAGTTCCGGTTTGAGGCTCAGCGCCGGCGCGAGCCCAAAGTGTGTGATGCACAGAGACCACGAAGAAGAACAATACAAAGCTGAAAAGTATGGTGATCTTCATTCAGTTCATACATTTACTAGCAGCTGATAATGAAAGAGAATGTGCCTATTGCTTTGTTTGGATGTAATCATAAACTACAGGCTTTTAAGGTGACAGGAGAGCATCTGGATTTCCCCTTGTTCTTTCCTGTGCTCTTTGTTAAAAAATGCTAGCATTTTTTTATCTGTTCGCACATTACAGCAGCAAATCATGGGTTAATTAATCAATCAATCCACGATTTAGTCTGGCACATTCTGCAGCCTTTTTGAACATTCAACCTTTAATCATTGGTTAAAGAACCCACAGTAAATCAAACAACTATTCTAGGTTAACTGTGGGTTGTTTAACATAGAATTAATCTATAGTGTTCAGACATCAGGTAGCAACCTGATTGGCTTGATCGGTGGTAGAATTTCAAAATGGCCACCAAAACTGCTGAGCACACTCTGCAGCAAATTGTGGTTTAATTAATTTTCACTGATACCCCCTGTACCTGAAGCCATCAGTGACAATACCAATACCATTCAATAGCTTTTTGGATTCCAACTCAAGTCATTTTGTAAAAGAAACAGATATCCCCATTTTGCAAAGATGAGATCTAACAATTAAACAATTAAAAAATTTCAATTCCTGAATGTTCTAACAACCACACAAATCAAGAGTGGGCAACCATTTTTCATATTTCCTCATGGATAATCTGGGGGGCTACATGTTGGTGACTGGTGGGACTGAAGCCAGTAGAGGGTAGGGCCAGAGCCAAAACTGGGTGGGCTATCCCTTTTCTCCCTCTCTCTTTCTTCAGTCTCAAACAGCAGGCTGCCAGGGAAGGGACAGATAGTTCTTGCCAGGGATCTGAACTAATTGGCATACAGAGGGGTTTTGAAATTAGGCTGAGTGAGGGCCACAAGAAATTCATGCCCAGCCCTGACATAAAACATCAGCTATGAAGTCCAACTCCCTGTCAACAGAAGGAACTCAATTCAAAGCTACTCTTGGCCAAAGGATTACATGTCCTGTCTCCACTGATGAAACATACCCAAGACTGATCGATCTCCTACCACCCCCATCTCAAGTACTGATTGTACCTGAATTAATCCAAATACTTGTCTTATTTGGACTTAAAGGCCACCAAGTATCCCAACACACTTCCAGGCAAGCCTGCATCACTGTGCCATCATTCTTAGAACTACAGTGTTCTTATAACATTACAGCAACATCTTTTGGTTGCAGTTTGAACTTATTTCATTGACTTCTCCAAGGCACACAAAAACTGATTCCTATCCTCATGAGAACACTTCATTATCTTAACGCTTAGCAAGCGCCTTAAGTCTTCATATTCTCTTATTACCTTGGGTCCTTTGCACATTTACATTATAACAAAGACAAGAAAGACCTGCACTAACAAAGACAGTGGAGATTTACTAAAGGTACAAACATCAATATGGAAATTATAAAATTGTACCAATACAGTTTCAGCAACAAGAACCCTTCTCAAAGGAAGTAGTTTGCACGGCAACCTAGTAGCAAGTGTATTTGATTTTTTTCTCCTCATGAAGAATCCTTGTTGCTCAAATCACAATGGGACAATTTCGCTTTTTACTCCCTCTCCCAATATACAAGAATGTATTTTAACAACCCACTCTGGGAATAAAGTGAGCAAAATAATTATGATGATGATAATATAATGAAATCGAATACTATCACCAAACTCAAAGGAACAAATAATAGATACAAACCGTTTTCAAAACTGAAAGGCAACAATAATTTGATGGGCTATGGAAGGGATAGGGACCATGAGGCCCATAGATTGATTTCTTGCAATCTGCCATATCTTTAAAACCCCTGATTAGATTTGTGAAAGTAGAGGTGGGGGTAATAATCCAAGGCATAACACATTGGGGCGGTCTGCAAAACACGAAAGCCCACTGAGGGTTAGTTAACCCTGAAGGAGCTGTGACACATGCTGCCCACCATTTTGAATATGCAATTCCTGATTGGGAGGTTATCGTGTTGTCCAAATCTGGCCATGGAGAGTTATGTGAGGGTTAAACATCTCCACAAGCTGAGGGCTATGTGAAGATCGTTTAACCCTCCCAATGGCTGGGTTTGGGATGACACAACAACACGATTGGGGTTTACATATGCAAAAGGGCATTATAGCTTTTCATCTCACGGTTAGCTGTGTCAGGCAAAGCAGGTCGTTAGATTGCTTGAAAATATGAAAGCCCAGTTCTTTGAATAGTTGCTGTAAAAGCCAAAGTACAGTAAAAAAAATCTTGCTTTGCTTTGCTTTGCTATAGTGACACACAAGAAAAACACAAGAAAAACAAGCAACATCACATTTCATGGTACCATATCAACATTTAGAACTCAGACTCCATCTATTATACTATGAGTAACTTTACTTACCTCATTGGTAATATCATAAACAACTATAGCTGCCTGTGCTCCTCTGTAATACATTGGTGCCAAACTGTGATATCGTTCTTGACCAGCTGTATCCCAAATTTCAAATTTTACTGTTGTGTCATCAAGACATACAGTCTGCGTTAAAAAAGCAGCTAAAGAGAAAGAAAACAACAGGAATTGTGATTCTACATATGTTCTGTCACCTTTAGAACATTATTGTATATTTGGGGATGAATACATAAAGAACTCAATGAATATAAGAAACTGCTTTATACTATGAACTGTTCAATATCAAAAAGCCTACAGTAACTAACATCATATTTTTTTCCTTTAGGGCATTATAATTCCAATATTGGATCAAGCCTTAATAAATCAACAGCACTTACACAACTGTCTTAAGCCCTATTTATTTCAAGTCTATTTCAAGTATAATTAAATTTGGATCCAACTCATCACTTTTAAAATACTGAAACGGGGAAAACCTAATTCAGAATATTCAAATCCATGTTAAATTATATGACACAAAGACAATCTGTAATATTACAAAGTATCAGTTACACAGTTTGTTAATGTAATCCAACCTTCCTGAGTTAGACTACAACTCCGATCATACCCAATCAGCATGATTGACAATCATTTATTTATTGCAAAGGAAAGATTATTTTGGTTCTAAGTTCTAACCATGCTCCATATAAACAATGCTCCCATGTCCTGAGTTTCAAAAATTAAATCAATTCCAAACACAGTACTTTTCTGGTTTGTAAGTTATTTCTGTGAACTGAGCCACTCTGAGAAAAGGGTTAATATGCTGTTCAACAATATGCTAAAAGTTCATTGTAAACTGATTACATGGTATTCCAGATACAAGGAGATGGAACCAAATGCAAATAGGCTATAGTTGCTCAACTGGCTATAGTTGCTCAATTAATGCAGTATATTACCAGGAAAGGGATGGCTACATTAAATGCAACCAACAAGCCATAATTCTGAGATACACCATGGATAGGTTCTTGCAATAGAAGAGTCCTTCTGACAGGGTTCATATCCATTAGGAAGTACTACCTAGACACAGTGACCTCATAAGTGCAGTTTTATATCATCAGGAATTCAGAGAGCAACAAACATTCTTCAGAACAAGTGTTACTTACACCTGACACATCAGTCAGTACGGGCTTTGATCATATATATATATATATATATATATATAAATAAAATTTTGAGTGGTGTGTTAAGAATGTTTAGTACATGGGCGTTTTATGAATGTCATTTGAGTTTATATAGTACCTAAACCTTAGTGTAAGTCTTTTTCAGATATTGAGGGTTTCACTGCTTTCCTCACTTGTAGATTAACAAAAGTTACCACTTATTTGTAGAAGGAAAGGCTATCATGTTTTGTTACCATAAAACAAAGACAGCTGAAAACCACTGGCAAATGATTACAATGGGCTCTTTACCAATTAAGCAACCAAAGCCACACAGCAACTGATTTCGGTCCATAAACTGGCATACTAACTCGCATTCATACAATACATGTGTAGCTTCTAGCCCTTATGATTGTAATGTGAGTATAGGTGCTCTGCAGCTTCCACTTAAAGAAGCCAAACAAGAATTATAGTAACCATGATCTCATATGCTCTTGCCACAAATACAAGTCATAGAACATGAGCTCAGTGTGGAATTAGAAGGGGGAGCAACTTCTTTTGTAAAGACTTCAGCAATGGCATAATTACCTACATATTCAGCATACAAACCCCCTTGTTAGGAAGTTTTCCACTTGACCAGCTAGATGCCATTATTAAAATCTATTTACACTTCTTCCAGCGACGTCAATACTCTTTATACACAGGCCCATTCCTAGCCACATTGCAGCCTGATTCCAAATATGGCAACTGCCACTGCTCCTTTATGCCCCCTGTTGGGAGTGTGTGGGGCTCTTTTTCTTACCAAAGAATTTAAGAGGTTTGTGTCATACTCCTGTGCAGCAGCCACCACTGACCAGGGAATAGCATCCCTTTGTACCTGCACTGGAGGCTACTGTTTAAGTGTGGCCCTGCTCACCTCCTAACTGTAAGTCACCAGGACAGTCCCGCCTCCATTTCAGTCACCATGAAGGCAAAAAGAAGAAATCTGGATCCTTATCAATGATTATGGAGACTGGTAAGGCTGCAATATTGACCGCATAGTGGCCTCCAACAACCCTAACTAGCATGAACCAATAAGTTCATATTTGTCTCTAAAGGTTACTACAAAGCTGCAGCATTGAATCAGTGGCTGGTATGAATCAAAAGCACCTCCTGTGTCATTGGTAATAGTCATCATGATTTAAGAGGAGGCAAGTTTGGGACATTTAAATTGTGATCCAATCTGTCATCATAGGCAATTCCAGAAGACACTATCAGCATTATCTCCTTCCAGCAGGTTGAATTTTAATATGTCAGAACTGGTGAAAGCTGACAGATGAAACAATGGGAAAAGGAGGTCTGCGACAGCTGTGGTGCACATATAATGGAAGTCTGTCATACACAGCAGAATGGCCAATAAAGATGTCACTAGCTTTCTCACTCAGGAGTGCAGCTCACTGGTAACCAGTTAGGAAAAGTGTGAAAATTAGAAGAACATTGCTCAGATGATGTGAATCACACAGTCCAAGATGTATTAAACTACATTGCTTTTATCCCAAAGAAAGCAAGTGTTTGTGTCGAGGCAGTTTGCTGAAGTACAAGAATTCCAAAGCTCAAAAAGTACCTATCAATAGTCTCCAGCTTTCAAATATTTAAACATTTGTTTCAAGTTTATAACATCTAAGTCATAAGTGAAAGGAGTCAGGCTATTTTCCATCCAGTGAAGAAAGTGAATTTGATTCGCCAGACATAGAAGGTAACCATGTAGAAACATTTGTACATTTTATTGGAAGGAACAGCTAAGTGAGTACTTGCTTCTCCAATATAAGCTCAATGTGCCTCCACTTCTGTTAAATTAACTGAAAGCAGTGCTTTGAATGATAGTATGCAATACAAATTTACTGTTTACAATAAATAATTAGGGTGATAATGTCTGATAGAGGATCCAGCTTTTGAGTCCTACAGAATGCCTTAATCAGGTAAAACGAGTTATCAATAATTGTAAAACACAGATGGTTATAAATGCAAATATCCATAGTAAATTGTACTGCATCCCCCCCACAAATGCCATTTACTTGATTTCTACACAACTCCATGTACCGTCTTACAGCACAAACTTAATTATAATTTGTCATTTGCCTTTTTATAAGCAATGCTTAAGGAAACCTCTCCATCACTAGAAATATTCATACATAGTATTAACAAAAAACATTATGCTACGACTTCAAACAATAAAACCAATGAAACTGGTGACTGACAGTATTGCCTTTACTGAATTGTTTACTACGATGTATATTACTAATAAAAATATAAAGCATTTTAATACATATATATTTTCTCACCTCCAATTGTACTCTCCTGAAACTCATGAAACTGGCCTTTTACAAAACGAAGCACCAGACTTGATTTGCCAACTGCAGATTCTCCCAGAAGAACTAACTTGAACTGACATATTTTATTCCCAGCATTGGGCCCATTGGGTCTAGTTGCTCCTCGGTTGGCCATGTCCAAAACTAGAAAGGAGTCCCTTATCTCAGATTCTTAAAAGATGATTCCAGGATGCGAACCTCAATGGGCTTCCACTTCAAAGAAATCTGTTTCACAAAACAGTATTCAGATATTAGACACAGGATCTCATGCACAGACATACTATATATTAAACATCCAATTATCTTTATTATTAGTCTAGGCTTTCTAAAGCTAAATCTATCATCTCTTTGCTAAGGGTATACATTACACATTTTAGCTTTATTATACAAGTACACATCTGTATCATATCATAATATTTAACTGAACTAAGGCTCAATTTTCATATCAAGGTGCTGAACTGGAAACCTTTAACATAAATCCAAAAAATACCTTGAGGCACTCAGAGCCCTCCAAATTAATTTTATTACTTGTCTTCATTAAAATGTAACAAAGTGAAGGATAATTATTTTAGTTCTCAGAAAATAACTGAATCACTGTTTTCCAAATTCAGACAGAATGTTAGCTCAATTCTGCTAGAAGTTATACACTTTGTTGTAGATGTAACTAAGGTTCAACAGTCCTGTGCATAAATTGGAATCCTCATAACCCAGGAAGCTCTTGTAACCCAGTCAATTACTTAATTCATGCTTAAGCAGTCTTTTAGGCCAGGGGTGCAGAACCTCTTTCAGCCCAAAGGCTGGATTCCATTTCAGAGAAGCTCTCGGGGGGCCATGATCTACTGGTGGATAGAGGCAAAAGCAAAATGGATGGGTTCAAACCCCCAATTATATTTTACTTTAAAGCTGTTACTGCCAATAACTAAATCTCAGGAGAGGCATTTCAACCTTTCAGAATGGGGAAAAAACTGCACAAAAGCCAGGAAACCACCAAACAACCAGCAGTCCAGGAGAAAGGAGCAGGGCCAAGAGAAAGGGGCTTGGCCCCTAGGGAACCCCTGGAAGATCAGATCCAGCCCCAACACATGAGATTCTGCAACCTGTTTTAGGCACATTAAAGAACTTTAATGTCCTGGATAGTTGTGGTGACTCTTGGTAGGGGGGCACTCTACAGGTTCTCTTCTACCACTGAGACTAGCACACATGCATTAGTTAAAGAATTTCCCAGTAACTGAGAATGAACTTATATGCATATGTACTAGAAGCAGAATAAGGAGATAAATGATCTGGGACTCTTAATAAATACATCAGCCAGAATTTTTTGGGGTGGGACAGGGAAATTATGGGTGGCTTGATAACCCTGCTCCCAATCCCAAATGTAGAGATCACCCTGAGCTACTACGCAGCAGCATGTTAGGTCTCTTTGGAAATTGTCTCAGCACAGGTGGTGTGCATACAGACTTCCATAGTAATTTCTGCCAATCATTGTGTGAGCAGGCTTTGTATAGCTACTGAGCCTTAGTGTCCTCAAAGAGCACCCTGTATACGTTTAAATAAGCTACCATGGCTTTCGATAATCCCTAGCATGTGCTGGGTGCCATTTCCCCAATTACCTGCCCGGGCAGGGCTTATTGTGCTATCTGAATCCTGATGGCATGGCTTGTTTGAGGGGCAAATAACTTTCAAATGACTCAGCAACAGACCATGGGCTATTTGAGGGTTGTTTTCCCCTCACACAAGTCATGGTGCCAGGGTTTGGATGACAGAACATGCAGTGCCCAAGTAGTTAATTAGGGAAATCTTGCCCGGCATGTGCCAGTGGTTAAAACAAGCCACTGTGGCTTTTTTAAGCCAGTGGCTTTCTTTGATCATGCCAACCAGGTCACAGTATCTCTTCGCAGTGTAATCTTTACATGTGATATCAGAAGCAAGCCTCGCTGAGTTGAATGGAGTTACATCCAGATAGTATAGACATAAGAATTGTTTCAGCAATGTCTCTGCAGCATAACAGAACTTTCAACAAACTTTGGGCCAAGTTCCAGAGTTGCAGATTCAAAGTGCTTCCTTCCACAAGCAGGTGTGTGTTGTGTGAAGTTGCCTATTATCCCTTCCAGTGAAAGTTCTTTACATTTCAGGGAATGCCAACCTAAAATTTTAAAGTGGCTTTTCAAGAAGTGTGCAGGCCTGTCAATGAAAGGGAGAGAATGAAAAGCATCACTTTGAATGCAGTAATTAATGCATGGCTCTTTGGCTCCTGGTCCTTGATTTTAAAGAATTGGCATAATGGGGATGTATATGTTTACAGGTTTCAGAAAGGTTACAGATTCATCTTTAAGAACATGCAAATACTGGGCAGTAATGTACATACTATCAGTGGAAAAAAGGGGCAGGTCCTGACAGTCTGATTCTGTTTTAACTCAACTTTGCCACCTTTAAAAGTTTGCATTTAAAATGCACTCTAAAATTTCTTGTAAGTAGACAAACCACTTAAATGAATCAATGTAACATGAATATTAATCTAAAGACTACAGACAGCAAATACTAGATGTCATATTTGCACAGCAATCCTCTATAGCAGATGTAATGAACAATATAGACCAAAAGTGCCATCTAGAGCATCTGGGACTCTGGACCCCTACTGAGACCACCCCCTGCAAAGATGCTTCATTTTATTTTCAATCCATGTTCCCAGTTCAATCCCTTATTTTATAACAGCCATTTGGTCTAACTGGCCAGCTGTTTTGTTATGGAAGTCAAAGCCCATTCAGAAGGTGGAAACATCTTTCCCAATATCCTGATCAGCTATGTTGACCACTTACATGAGAAATTGGTCTTATTTTCTCATTGGTCCAAACTACATTTCGTCTGAGGCAAAAGGTCAGCTTTCATCACCTCAATTCCTTATCTCCTCTAGAACCATGCAAATTAAGTGACCAAAGATGCTCTGCAATGAAATGAACGCTCTCGCAAAAAAACTTTTATGTAAGAAACTCTGTACATCCTCTGTAGTCCCACAATCCAAGCTACTATGTATCCTATTTTTCATTGGAGGTATGCCGTGCTCTGGACCCTGGATTGGAATCCTACACACACACACGCCCACCCATTTGGCTACTTTTTAAATCACACAGATAGTCATACTTAATGTAATGTGCAGTATGGTCTCAAAGGTGCAATGCTAAATGCACTTATCACAGAGGAAGCCCAATGAACACTATGGGACTTATTCCTGAGTAATCATCTGTATTGCACTGCAAATCCAGTTTAGCTGCTTAAGAGTCAGACCATTTACAAAAAACTTTTTCAGAATATTTCACTGGAACAGCAACTACTTCACATCCTGTTCTGCATTAATCAGTTCTTACTCAGCTAAGCACCACCTTTCTACATCCTTGGCAAAATGAAATTGATACACATGGCAAGCAGGAGTGTTAAAAGACTCTGGTTGCTTCGGCACTTACTGTAATGGCTACTTGCAAGTACCAGGAAAACCTGGGTTGAAATCCACACTCAGCCACAAAACTCACATGGGTGAGTTGTGAGGATATATGATGGGAGAATAACAATTGTGTATGCCAAAAGTCTGGGAGAAGGTAGATCTGGAACTACTGGCAGCTATCTGGGTGATCTGCACAAGGATTTATGACTTCCAGTTGTTTAAAATAGTAACAAAATTACTTTACATTGCCTTAAATTATACTGCTGAAACAAATAAAGTTTGGGGTAACCAGGATTAGATTTTTGTGTAGAAGGACTGTGAGCTTTATTCAATTTTGTTCTTAAAAACAAATTCCAAGACACAGTATTCTTTAATTTTAAGTAATATATTTTGCACCAGGCTATAGTCAGTGGATCTTGGGGTTCTAGTAAAAATCAAGAGTAGATCCTGTAATCCTGAAGTATGTCACTCTTATTCAAAGATCTTTGCAGGGATGTGAAACAAAAATGTAATAAATAAATAAAGCCTTCATAAACTTGAGGACTGACTACATTTGCATGTTCTACAGGTTACTACCCTCAAGGTGTAAATCCTATGCATATTTATACAGAAAAAAAGTTCTATCACTTCCAGTACGCTGGTTGGGAAATAGTGGGAATTGTAGATTTTTTTGTCTAAATATGCATAGGATCCTGCCCTTAATGACTATTGAGATGTTGCAAAACATAGCAGTCCCTCTCTTAATGTAAGAAACCAAGAGCAAATAACTCCATGGTTCATCACCTGCCCCTATTGTACATTCCTTTTTTTAAATTTTTAAACATGATAAAGAGTTTGCAATTGAGATCTCTTACAGATTGTAAAACTAAGACAAAAGGGAGAAGGCAGTCTTAGTTTAACTTTAAACATCCACATAACAAGTCAGAACACAGAGAAACATTCCCAGTAAATGGAAGTTGGTTTGTCCCATGCTTAAACAAAGCTCTGGCCTGTACATATTCTGGAGACACAATAAAAACTTCACATTTAGTCAAGCTTTTCATTTTTGCAGTGTATTTTAAAATGTGGTATTTAAAATAATTAGGGAGAGCAATCCTAATCCCGGGAGAACATCCCAAAGCCCATAGGATTGTTCAGAGTCCCCCCTCCGAGGCCACAGACACTGCTACAGTCTTGGAAGGGGGACACCGGCATCCACTGTCCCCCTGCTGCCTCAGAGTCACCACGGAAAGAACCACATCAGATGCTTTCCGAGGTTGCAAATGTAGCCTTAGAGGGAAGAAAAAGAGAGCATTCCCATGGGCAGAGAGAGGAGAGGCCATGATTTGAGAAATCCTATCGGCTTTCTGGGACCAGTCCTACTCCCACCACTGCGCACTGAGGCCCATTTAGAGAAAAAGAAACAATGAGGAGAGATGAAAATCACCTCTGTTTTCTCCTGCCCTGCCAGCAGCAGCTGAACAGGACACTGGATACATGGAAGCCTCCAAATTTGGAGGCTTCCATCTCGCAAGTGCTCAACCCATAGGATCGTGCTAAATATTTTACAAATTCTTAATATTTGTTTCCATAATATTACTACCCTACTCTAAACCTCCATTGATATGATATAAACCACAATCAGGTATAAAGAATCATGCAACTAGTTCTGTGAACTGAACAGGCCTAGACCAGCTCATGTCACATGGCAAACTGCTTTTAAAACTAAGGGGTATGTATGGTATAGGATGAAGGTCAGCTGTTCTGAGAAAAAAGTCAAGATTTCAGTGAGCAAGCACAAGCCCCTTTCATGAGCCTAAGCAACTCCTTGGATGTTATCCCATTTACTTTTATTTATTAAAATTAAAATCAGTTTGAAAATTAATGCCAATCACTTATAGGAAAGGTCCTTAAAATATATCTCATTAAGATGCGTTTATGTTCTATATGAGTAGCCCCACTATGTTAATTATTTATCTGCTGAGGTGAATGAAAATGAAAGGAAAAGTGCTAAGCAAATGTGTATCTGTAAATTATATATGGTTCTAGGTGTAATTAGACTGACAGAAGGCATTCTGTTGGTGGAAGGGGTTAATTTGATATCACTATGTTTATTCATAAGTTGGTTTCACTTTATTCATAAGAATATACTTCCAAGTGTGTTATAGGACTGCAATTTTCATTCAGAAGTATGTGTGTGTCCAACAGTAATAGTACCCCAATCATGTCAGTCCTAAACATTTTTCTCTGGTAAAGCCATCAATTTTAAATTGAGTTGCTAACAGCCCAATGTGTTACCTATGTTTACTCAGAAGCAAGTCCCTCTGACTTCAATGAAATTTAGTCTTAAGTGTGCATAAGACTGCTACCTAAGGATGCCTTTCAATGTATCTTTTGTTACTTACTTCACACAACAGTGTGACATGAAGTTGTAACTCGGCCATTTCCATGTTTTATATAAGTTCCAATACATTTTTACAACATTTTAACTCATAGTAGAGTTATAAAGTACTGCTCTTTGTATTATTTACCAAATTAGTTTGAACAGCAAAATAAAGTGTGCCCAACAAATAAATCACCACACAATCAACTGTATAATTTAAATAGATGTGCAATGAACAGCTGACTGACTGTTCAGATATACAGTCTCCTTTAGTAACAGAATCAGGACCAAATTAACAGATTAAACAGAAAGGGGAGGATTCCCATTTGAGTTATTTTACAAGGTACTACAATTTACAAATACACTCCTGAACAAGATTACATGTTTATTGATCAGTTGAAAGAAACTGGCACAGTAGATGACAAATGTTAACCTTTAAGTGTACTGTTCTAATTCAGTCAATACATGATGGAGAACAAGCTTCGCAACTGAAATAGTAAGCCATGTGAAACAGAAATTCGAGTATTTTAACTTATTACTATTTTGGCTTGACTCAATTGTTTGGGGTACTATATTTGGTAAATACAAAGACATATGTTTAAAAGATCAAAGACACAACATAATACCCAATATACTGTAACTATATCATATTTAACTATATCTACCTTAGGAGGAGTCAAAACATCAGGCTCCTAGTCTATGTCAAAAGTTTGTAACGATATGACAGTATCTGGAAATTGTGATAGCAGATTATTGGAACGTTTAATTTTTAAAAAATAAAAACACTGCTCCTTATTTACTTATACTGATGCGCATATTACTTCTGTAAGATAAGAATATAAAGCCAGAAATACGCATTTCTCTAAAGTTAGCGAACTACATTCTGGCCCTATCTACACCTCCACACGTTTCCATCCCACCCAACTTTGCCTTTGTCTCCCCCGCCCCGCTGCAAATATAAGAGGACTCAACCGAAAAGGAAGACCTCCCCGCAGTCCTCTTGACCTCCATCCTTGACGAAATAAGTCACGTTACAGGAGAACCAACGAAAGAGGCCCATCGTAGCTTTTTTCCCTCCCTCCCGTGTTTCGTCCTTGCTCGATGACGCGCCCTCC
Organism: Anniella stebbinsi; assembly: GCA_029215795.1. NCBI lineage: Eukaryota > Metazoa > Chordata > Lepidosauria > Squamata > Anniellidae > Anniella > Anniella stebbinsi. The sequence continues at coordinate 190,191,011 of JARDYH010000002.1, forward strand.
CCGCATCCCCAAAGGCAACCCTTTCAGCAGCTCCACAAACCGTCGCCTCTGCCCACCTCTCTCCTCCAACCGACTCGCCCAGCGGCCGCACCTCGGTCGTTGATACGGGAATAAGAGGAAGTGGGAGAAATGGGGGCGCCATTTTGAGGGTGGAAAGGAACCCGGCTCATCAAATTACCACCAGCATCTCGTCCTCCCCGGACCCCACCCCATTTTGAGGCACTGCGGGCGCAGAGAAAAGCAAAGAGGGAAGGAGCTTTAAGTTCGCGCGCGCCTGACCGTTTCGTCGAGGCCCTGGCCCAACCCCCTCCCTCATCCACTCCGACCCCGCCGTCTCGTTACCTGGCTGCGACGGAAGGCCGCGGCCTCTTCGCCACTTCCGTTCTGTCCCCCCCGAGAGTGCGTGAGCGAAAGAACGACAGCCGGCGAGCGTCTGTTCCTACAGGTCGGGGCGCAGGGGCTGAGGTTCGACCGTGTCTCACAGTGGGGGGGGGAGGACGGGCGGGGAGAAACGCGGCCTCCGACTTCCGTCTTTTCTTCCTCCCTCCTTCTCTCCCGAACCAAAACACAAACACGCAACTTCCTCCGCCTGCACCGCCGCCTCTTGCCACGTCACCGCGCCCGCCCGGAGATTACTTCCGCTTTACGCTATCACGTGGCTGCCAGGCCGTTGTTGCCAAAGACGATCTCAGCAAGAGCGTTCTCCGCTGGTCACCCGCTTTGCGCGAAGGATTGTGGGAGACAGGACGGGGCATGGAGAAACCGGCTTCAGCGGACCACGTGACCAACGAGACTGGCGCTGCTTCTTCCGACTCAGTTCTTTTCCTCCTCCTCGCCCCCACGACCTCATTGGCATTGCAGAGCCATCCCCTTCTTAAAGGGCCTCCCACATACCCGACCTTAAGCCACGGCGATCAGTCAGTGTTGTTAACTAAGGCTACCTCCACAAGGGCGCTTTAACGCTCTTTGAAGGCTCATTATAAATTTTACCTTCACACCAGCAGAGCGCAAAACGGGCGCAGAGGCGCGTTATCTCCCGGATTATGCGCATTATCGAATGCGCGTTAAATAGCGACTTTTATTTTGCTCCGGCCGTTAAAGCGCATTTTCGCCGTGTGAACAAGCGATTATGCACATTAACTACATGTAAAGCACTTTTTGGACATCAATTAATGCACTTTGCCGCCTCTCGCCGCCTCCCGTGCAGAGGGATTAGGAGTAAATGCGCCTCCGCGATAATGCGCATAATCCCCGAACCGGGCGCAAAAGCGCATCCTTGTGGAGGGGGCCTATGGAGTGTACACTGGTTTTTGAAATTAGGGAAACGGGCCACCTCTGCTTTCAATGTTACCTGTCGCGGCATCTTCTTGTAAGGAAGGAGGAGGAGGCAAGCGCATCAGTCGTAGATAGTCCCACATAGCAAGCTATATGTGCAGTTGGATATCGGGCTGCCAATTCGCCCAAGGCAAAAACTAGGGTGACCAGAAAAAATCCAGGTCAGGGCTCATGTAACTTTAACAGTTGTAGAGCAAAGGGAATTTCAGCCAGTGTCTTTGTAAGCAATTAGTTCCTGGTGAAATTCCCTCTTCATCACAACAGTTAAAGTTGCAGGGGCCCTGCCTTCTTTTGTATATGGTCACTCTAGTATAGTGCCTGCACCTTTAACTGTTGTAATGAAGAGGGAATATCACCAGGAACTAATTGCATACAAATGACACTGGCTGAAATTCCCTTTTCTCTACAACTGTTAAAGTTACAGGAGCCCTGACCTGGATTTTATCTGGTCAGCCTACAAAAACACACACACAAAGGGGGCGTCGGGTTGGTACAATTTAGACTACCCTTCCCCAACCTAGTGCTGTCCAGATAAGTTGGACTACAACTCCAAGCATCCTCAGGGCTGGCTGGGGTCGCTGGAGTTGTAGTCGAACACATCTGCAGGACAACAGATTAAGGAAGGCTGATTTAGACAATAAGTAGTGTAAGTATACATACTAGTACAGTACACCTTTTTCCCTGTGTAAGTTTTGGAGCTAGTACCTTGGTAGTTTCTAAAAAATAAGTAATGAAAGAATGAAAAAGCTGGCATTCATTTGCACATTTAAATCTATGTTGGTGAAAAATCACCCCGAGTGGGTGTACTAAGCCTGGATCCAAACCGATACTTTGTTTTATATTTTGTTACAGTTTTAGAAAGCAGCATTAAAAACAACAAGCATAAGATAGTGGCTGAATTTGGACAACACGATAGTCAATGGTGGGGTAATAATCAACTTTACAGTTGTTCATCTAGGGGTACTCCCCACACAACTTGGTAATAAATAATCAACTGTGGTGTGGATTAGGATCAGCGCTGAGTTGACTATGGCAGCATTCGGACAACACGATAGTCAATACAACTGACGATTGTTTCCCCCCCACCCCAGTTGCTTATTGTGTCATCCGAATTCAGCCAATTTCTCAATACCAAATATACGAATGGTCAAGTTCAATAAAACAGCAATAACTTATTTAAAAATACAGATAGTTTATAATATACAGTTCAGATAGTTAAGGGAGCTACAGATAAAATATGACTTGATATTTGTCTTTTAGAATGGATTAAAATGCAGTGCCCGAAAAAGGTGGTGTGACTAAAATTGCAGCTAAACATCCTGCTCATACAGGTAACTTTTGCCCAGATCAATTGAAAGACTAGTTCTATCCCATTTGCATGAGTAGAAAAGCTTTGTTCCAGTGAGGTGGAAATGTGTAGTGTTTTGTCAGTTTCCAGGTCATACCAGGACACCTGCTAAACATACTGCAAAGCTCCATTTCTAACTGGAAAAACACATTTCTCTTTGTTACATTCCCAGCTAAATTCAAGATTACCCAAAATATCAAACTTGCTCTAGAAGCAGCAGAGTGGTATATAATTTCATTATAGTATTTACTTATGTCTTTGTGTTGCTCCTGAACCGTGGAGTGCTCTCCCTCAAGAACTAAAATTGATCTGCACTCTCTTTGATTTTAGAAAGGGTGTGAAGCACATCTTTTTAATTTAGCCTTTTAAATTATGTAGTTTTAATATTCTAATCATTTATTGCTGTTCTTGTTTTAAGGCTGTATTGTTTTAAATTGTTGTGTACCGCCTTGATGGCTTTTTAGCAAAGCAGTATTTAAGGGTTAATAATAAATAAAATAATGTGGACAGGGGTGATCCTTTATTTGGATTTCCAAAAGGCTTTTGATAAAGTCTGTCACCAAAGACTCCGGAGGAAACTTCGTAGTCATGGAATAAGAGGAGAGATCCTCTTATGAATCAGTAACTAGTTAAGGAACAGAAAGCAGAGAGCAGGAATAAACGGTAAACTCTCTTAGTGGAGTGATATAAACAATGGAGTCCCACAGGGATCTGTATTGAGACCAATGCTTTTCATCTTCTTCATAAGTGATCTGGAATTAGAAGTAAGTAGTGATGTAGCCACGTTTGCTGATGACACCAAATTATTTAGGGTGGTTAAATTAAACATGGATTGTGAGGAACTCCAAAAGGATCTCTTCAAACTGGAAGAACGGGCATCAAAATGGCAAATGCAGTTCAATGTAAGCACGTGTAAAGTGATGTACATTGGGGCAAAAATGTACCTGTGGAATCTAAGCTAGTGGTGTCTGACCAAGAAAGAGACCTTGTGGTTATGCTGGATGATGAAAATATCAGTTCAGTGTGCAGCCGCTGTAACAAAGGCAAATTCCATGTTAGGTATAATTAGAAAAGGAATTGAAAATAAAATTGCCAAGATCATAGGCCCCCTTCACAAGGATGCGCTTTTGCGCCCGGTTCCGGGATTATGCGCATTATCGCGGAGGCGCATTTACGCCTAATCCCTCTGCACGGGAGGCGGCGAGAGGCGGCGAAGCGCATTAATTCATGTCCAAAAAGTGCTTTAGAAGACGTTAACGCGCATAATCGCTTGTTCACACCGCGATAATGCGCTTTAACGGCCGGAGAAAAATAAAAGTCGCTATTTAACGCGCATTCGAAAATGCGCATTATCGGGGAAATAACGCGCCTGTACGCCCGTTTTGCGCTCCGCTGGTGTGGAGGTAAAATTTATAATGAGCCTCTAAGGCTCATTAAACGTCTCGTGTGGAGGAGGCCATACTCTCCTTATACAAATCTATGGTGTGATCAGTGATCACACTTACAATACTGTGCTCAGTTCTAGTCACCGCATCTGAGGCTGCCTCTACACGAGATGTTTAAAGCTCTTTGAAGTCTCATTAAAAAATTTACCTCTACAAGAGCGGAGCGTAAACCGGGAGTTGAGGCGCTTTATCTCTCCGATTATGCGCATTATCGAATGCGCATTAAATAGCGACTTTTCTTTTCCTCCGGCGTTAAAGCGCATTTTTCCTATGTGAACAAGCGATTCTTCCGCATTAACTACTTGTAAAGCGCATTTCAAACAACCGGTAAGGCCACCAGTTGTGCGCTCAATTACCTCTTGCGTACAAGCATTTTCGATAAAGCGCTTCAGCGATTATGCGCATAATCAGGTGTCAAACAGAATCCATCTAGAGGGGGTCTGAATCAGGCGTCAAACAGAATCCATCTAGAGGGGGTCTGAAAAAGGATATTGTAGACTTGGGAAAAGTGCAGAAAAGGGCAACTAAAATGATCAAGGGGCTGGAGGATCTCCCCTATGAGGAAGGGTTACAGCAGCTCAGACTGTTTGCCTTAGAAAACCTCATAATATTAGAACACAGGGTCTTCCCAGGAAACTGATTGGTGCAAGATTCAGGACAGATAAAAGGAAGTACTTCTTACAAAGTGCATAGTTAAACTATGAAATTCACTTCCATTAGATATAGTGACGGCCATCAATTTGGTTGGCTTTAAAAGGAGAATTACTGGAGGAGAAGGCTATCCATTGCTACTTGTCCTGATGGCTATATGCTACATCTAGTATCAGATGTTGTATACCTATGAACACCAATTGCTGGGGAACATGGGCGGGAAGGTGTTGTTGCAGTCTTGTTCTACTTGTGGATTCCCCATGAGCAGGTGGTTGGGCTACTGTGAACAGAATGCTGGACCCTTGGTCTGATCCAGTATGGCTTTTCTTGTGTTCTTATACATGATCATCTTTTTTTCAGATGCAGGCTTCCTTCCAGTCTTTATTATCTTCATCTTAATTGCAATTACTTTATCTCTAAAAGCATAATTTCCTTGAGGGGGGGGGGAATACTTTTCAGTCTCACAAAATATATCCATAAGCATTTCAGATCTGTCCCTGGTTTTCAATATTCAGGCAACGTGCTAGATAAAGTTTCTGCACTGTTTAGTTCAAATCAAAATAATAATTACACAAAACTGGCTCCAGAGGAGAGGAAGAAATGAGATTACACCAAACAAGTTACACCATTAAATACTTCCTGTAAGCAATTAATATCAACACAGTGACAGCTAGTCTTTATAATAACAGTACTCTGGAATCACACTATATACATTTCTATAGGAATAATAATACCATTGATTTTGTGATGTAGCAGAAATACTCATATTAGAGCTTTACAGAGTAAACAACTTTAAGACTCAACTGAAGATGGCTTTGTATCACTTTGGCACTAAAGTAGATGAAGATATATTTATCAAGTTATACCAAGACGATGGATGGAAGGAACAGCTAACAATTAAGTACAAGAGATAATGACTTGAACAATGTACTAGAAACTGGAAAAGGTTGTGGGAGTAGGGCCCTAAGGAAAACAGGAGTGACCTGCTTGACACTGTGAAGCGACATTCTTAAGTGTGTTAATACTGCTGGAAACAATGCAGAGAGCAAACAGGATGAAGCAGAAGTCTTTGCACATGAAGAAACCTATGACTGAATTGGCATTACAATTACTTGATGGGACAATGTCGTTCATAAATCTTTCATGTTGTTCTTCAGGAGAATATATTAGTATTGCTGTTGTTGTTTTAGCATCACTTGCAGTATAAAGCCGTTATCACATGGGCGGTTTTAAGCAGACCCACCTCGGCTTTGATCCACTTCTCCAACCCCAGATTCGCATGATGTCGTTTCCCTCCTGCTGCTCTCCAGCCCTGAGTGCTCTATTTTTAGTTGCTGTTTCGATTTAACCCTGAACGGGCAAAGTCCATTTCAGGCAAGTTCAACAGGCTGAGGTCCCCTCTACAAGGATTCGCTTTTGTGCCCGGTTAGGCGATTATGCGCATAATCGCAGAAGCGCATTTCCGCCTAATCCCTCTGCACGAGAGGCGGCGAAGCGCATTACCGGATGTCCGAAATGCGGTTTACAAGTAGTTAGTGTGCATAAGCGCATATTCACACAGTCAAAATGTGCTTTAACGGAGGGAGCAAAATAAAACTCGCGATTTAACGCGCATTCGATAATGCGCATAATCGGAGAGATAACGCGCCTCTACACCCCATTTGCGCTCCGCTGGTGTGGAGGTAAATTTTTTAATGAGACTTCAAAGAGCATTAAACCTCTCGTGAAGAGGCAGCCTGAGCTGAGGTATCGGAGCAAAACTGACCACGTGTGATTCAAAACGCTAGATTCGCATAGGAAACGGAGGAGGAACCCACAGAAGCAATCCAGGGGGGAAATGGTAGGTGTGGTAAAGGCCTAGGTGGTGTAAACAGAACTGGCATTGTTTGCATACAAAGGATTTGCATTATATACTGTTATGCACAACCCGGTTCCCAGAGCGGTGGAAGATTTTGAGTTCCACTGCTCATCCAGGTTCAGTTTCCTTTGGAAGGAAGTCAGAAGATACTTACTTTTTCATTTGCTAACATTTGTGTTTATTTACAAGTATACAGGTTGAGCAGAGGTAGAGCTTCACAGCTGAAATCAAAAGACACTGCTGCCTTTCAGATTTCTAGGGGACCTACCAGGACTTTCAGATCCTTGAAGACAGCAATGCAGCCCTCTCTGTGCCTTTTTCCCAGCCTGGTCTCAGGGCTTCTCTAAATGAGCTACTTATAGCATGCTTGTGACTGGCCACTCACAGAAGTTTCTGGGAAGATTACATGATGCTGTAAACAAGCAGGACATCTCCCATGGTTCCCCCATCTGTTTGTTTTTTTTAAATCAGGAGATAAGCTGGAATTAACTCCTAATGGCATGAAATTGGCAGTGCGTAAAGCTGACATTGTGCTGTAACCTTGCCAAGGAAGGATTTTCCTGGCTATCAGAGGGAGAAAAGGGTAAAATGCCTCTCTGCAACAAAGGGAGACAGATCTGGCTTACTCCCAAGTAAGGGAGGCCTTCATTATGCTAGATTAGAGTTGTGTTTGTGATTCTTTTTAATTTTGTTCTTTCTGTTTATGCTAATAGTTCTCCTTGTGTCTACTCAGAAGTAAATCCCCTCCTGCTCCTTTGCAGACATGCCAGGGAGGGAGGTGCTCCCTCATGTCTGTTGTTTAAAGGAGCCCTGGGAAACAGCAGGATCTGCTTCCTGGTCACCCCTTTCCTCCCGTGTAATATAGCCCATATCAATCGCACCAAAGAACCAGGAAGGACAACAGCCCCAGGGGAACAACACAATTTCCTTTAATGTAGAGGCGCTCTAGGTTTGCTTGCATCTCCAAAAAAATGAAAGGCATTTGAATTACAATATTCCTCAAGGGGAATATTGAATATCATTCAAATATTTGCTGCCATTAAGGCCCATAAGCCTACTAAGAGAGCAATCTTATGGTCCCTGGGGAGTGTTCCAGGGACCCTGGGATTGCTTGGAAAATCCTTCCAAGATCCCAGACAGTGGTCTGACCTCAGAAGGGGGAGTAGGAGATCTGCCCCCTCCCTTGCCCCTTCACAGCTGGTGTGGAAAGAACCACGTTGGCTGCCATCCAAGATGGAGAAAGTGACCACAGAGGAGAAGGGGGGCATTTCAGTGGGCAGGGAGGGGAGGAGATTGGAGAGGTCAGGATACAAGATATCCTGGGCCTCCTCCAGCCTCCTTCCTTCCCCCTCCAAAGAGAAAATCACCAAAGGATGGGGAGGCAAAGGTTGCCTCTGCTGCTATTCCCACCCTGTCTGCTTCAGCCCAGCAGGGCATAAAAATCTCGGAATCCTCTGAGTTCAGAGGCATCCAAGCAGCAAGGGAGCAATCAATAGGATTCCACCCTAAATTACCAATCAATGGTCGTACCTACGTCAGATGATGTGTCTGGATGATACCCACCTGGCAGGTTTCAGCCATTCATCCTCTGTTCTATTATCAAGAACTACTGAGTTGTGTGCGCCTAGTTAAACTGTGGAATGGCCACAAAATTTGGCCAAATTTTTGGACTTTCCTGTTTCTCCCTTAATCACCATGGTTAAAGCTGTGGTTTAAGGTGACTTATGAACACGGTCTGGCTTTCTGGCTTAGCCACCAAGGTTAAAGCCACAGTTTAAGGTGTCTTCTGAATGGGGCCAATGTTAATTAAAAGTTATTTCTATTTCATAAACTGGAATGGATTCTTGGAGTACCTGAGGTAAGGTACAGTGTTCAATGGTGGCAGCAGTGAAGGAAAAGGGAATACAGAGTGCTGGGCTGGCTGCTGTGAGGCCAAAAAGGGTCAGTGTGTCACAGAGTCAGTGAGCAGCATTCTGAAGCCTGTTCCATAGTTGGGATCCTTTGATTTATAGAGAGAAATAAAGGAGGACCAAAAGGGCAGCATCACAGCCATCTCCCGCATTCCCACCAGGTGTGCCTGTGATGACGGTGGGACTGAGATAAGGGCTTCCCCTGAAGATCTCAAAGCATGGCCATGCTCGTAAGGGAGAATACGGTCTTTCAAATAACCTGGACTGGAGCCATATAGGACTTTATAGGTCATAACCAGCACTTTGAATTGTGCCTGGAAACAGACCGGAAGCCAGTGGAGCTGTTTTAACAGGGGGGTTGTATCCTCCCTGTAACCAGCCCCGGTCAACACTCTGGCTGCAGCTCTTTGAACCTGCTGAAGTTTCCGAACACTCTTTAAAGGCAGCCCTACATAGAGCGTGTTACAGTAATCCAATCGGAATGTAACTAAGGCATGTGTCACCATGGCCAGGTCCAACATCTCTATGAACGGGCAGAGCTGGCACACTAGTTTTAACTGTGCAAATGCAATTTAACTGTGCAAATGCAATTCTGGCCACCGCTGAAACATGGGCATCCAGGCTCAGGGCTGAATCCAAAATCCCAAGCTGCAGACCTGTGCCTTGGGGGGAGTGTAACCCCATCCAGCACAAGCTGAATCCCTATTCCCTGATCTGCCTTTTGAATGACCAGGAGCACCTCTGTCTTGTCTGGATTAAGCTTCAATTTGTTGTCCTCATCCAGTCCATTACTTCTGACAGACACCGGTTTAGCATCAAAAAAGCTTCCTTGGAATTGGGTGAAAAGAAATAGTAGAGGAGTGTCATCAGTGTACTGATGGAACCGCACCCCAAAACTCCGGACAACCTCTCCCAATGGTTTTATATATATGTTAAATAGCATGGGGGACAAAACAATCCCGAGGGACTCCACAGGCCAATGGCCAAGGAGTCACACAGAATTCCCCCAGCACCACCATCTGGGTCCACCCCTCCAGGAAGGAATGGATCCACTGTAAAACATCTAATAAAGCTATTGCCCAACTGTGGCAACCTTTATTAGGATACTACTTTGGATTCTTTTCTCCTCATGGACCAGCATTAGGAGGGACCCTGGATGGTCATCCCAACTAACCCCCAATGCCATAATGATATTAAATAGACAAGCCAGTGGGAAGATGTTTAGCACTGAACACAATGGGTACAATGTATGGATCAGGATCAGTTGGCAATGCAGGTGGAACAGGTGTGTGTGACTAGAGCAATCCAAGGAAAGTTTTGGTAAAAGACCTAAAGTAATGGGGAAGAAGGGATTAGCTTGGCAAACAGAGAAAGGGAAGATATTTAACACTTCGAGATCGCAGAAGGTACAGAGGTAAAAATGGGATATGGACACATAACGAGCCGATAGGCATATGTCGAATGGAAGGAACAATGAAGTATGGAAATATCGTTGAGGGGGAGAGGAAAGCTGGCATAAAAGTAAAGGCTATAAGCTTTGGACTCAGATAGGGAAGGAAGAAGAGGAAGAAGAAAAACAACAGTAACAACAACAACAATGGTAGTGACCATTCCAATGAGAGAGTATAATGAGTTTAGTTTCTTTCTCTTTTGAAGAAGAGATCTCAACAGAACAGGGTTGCCAAAGTGGAGGTTACAGTAGTTTAGACAAGACACAGAAGTCTGCCTCCAGCACATGTAAAGTGGGTCGGGGTGCAATTTATTTATTTGGGAAGAAGGCATGGCCCTATTCTCTCCCCTAAGAAATGTGCTATTGCAAACATCTGCACACACTTTTTTGTAGTTTGAGGCAGACAACACTCAAGGGAGCTAAATGGAATTCTGGATGCATTTTTAGTGTGCAAGAGCAGCAGTATCTATTGGAGTGTCAGCTGGGAAACTTCACCCATGCTCAAGCTGTGTATCTGTAAATCAATGCAAATATTACAAAACACCATAAACCTCTAGTGACCTCATTCGAAGGAAACCAAAATCCTGGGTAAACACTTGTATCCCCGGAATTCTCACCACTTGAAGGTTTGGAGTGCGAGAGCATGCCAACAGTTTTTAAAACCAGCCCAGCATATAACACATTGCCATTAACAAATCTGGAGGTTGGCAGAAGAGCATCACACACTTTGGGGGACATCACCAAAAAAAAAAAAAAAAAAAAAAAAGGGCCAACCATGTGGGAGTACTTAGAGCAGGATTTCAGATGATGATTTCAGGGAACAGGCAGGAACATGTGGAGAGAGGTGGTCCTTCAGATACTGTAGCCCCAAGTTATGAAAGGCTTTATAGGTTAACACCAACTCTATATCTTAAATTGGGCCTGGAAATAGACTGGGAAACAGTGAAAATGGTACAATCCTGGCATAATTTAGTCATAATGCTTAGTTCCAGTCAGTACCCTAGCTGCTATATTTTGTACTAACTGAAGTTTCTGAACCATCTTCAAAGGCAGCCCCACATATAATGCACTGCAGTAGTCTAACTGAGGAGGTTACTATTGCCAACTATGAACAAGTTGTTGCTTTTTTAGTTACATTCTAAACATTGTCAGAAGCACCTTCAAATGTGGTCTTAAATTAGCATGTCTAGTTTATTATCCATAGTTCCAATCAGAACCTCACTTGAAACACAGTTTTCTAACACTATTTATTATTTCTATTTATTTTCAGCGTTTCATGACAAGTCTGCAGAAAATGAGGCCATCTAGTGGGGAGAATAAAAGCTGAACTAGAACAACAGAGCAAACATATATGTTTTTATTTATTTAAAACATTTATTTAGGGTGACCATATTTAGGAAACCAAAAAGGAGGACAACATGGCCGCTCCAAGGTGGCATGCCCACCAACATGGCCGTCCCCCAAGGAGGCGTGCCCACCAACATGGCCGTCCCCCAAGGGGGCGTGCCCACCAACATGTCCAGCCCCCAAGGGGGCATGTTCATCCAAACATGGCCTTGGTCAGATGTCTGATTTCACAGCATACAATTAAGACAAACCTGTTCTATAAAACATCTTCATGTTAAAATCATTAAAATAAAGAACAAGTGAGACATTCAATGTATCTGAAATTAACTTTACTCACTCCTACTTTTGTAGCTTTTGTGTACTTTGAAACTTTTGCTATGCTCTGTGTGATAGTTTCCCCTTCCCTGAAATATGTTTCCTGACTGCAAATCCTTTACTGGATGACCGTAGTCCCAACTTTCTTAACATTTAACACTCTTTCCCCATCACGTTTCTCTTATCCATATACACGGATTCAGCATGCTGCTACCACTGAACAAATGAAGCAGTTGACAAGTGCAGAAAAATCTAGTACAACAAACTAGCCAACCTAGCATGCAGGAAGAGTATAAAATATGATTACCCTGCAAACATTAGCCATGGAACAAAATGGACTAAAGGCTTGTTGTAGTCACTTCTCACCTCTTAGCTTGTTTCAACTTCTGGTTTATCAGTGAGAAACAAATCTAAAAATGTGTCATTATATCTCTGGTTCATTAGCCATGTAAACAAAACCATGGTCAGTAGCAATACAAAGAAAGGCCAGAACAGATGCCCATTATCACAATGCTAGACAAGGATCTTTCCCTCCTTTTATCCAAGTATATCCTGAATTTACACTGCCTCAGTATATAGAGAATAGAAATCCCAGTCAGGGACCCAAAGAAAACTGCCCAAAGAAACTTTAGAAATAACTCTTGTTGATTTCAATAAAGCTTACTCCCAGATAAATGAATGTAGGATTGCAGCATCTTCACATCTGTTCACCTTACTCTAGCAAGTGCAAGGCCCTTCTGTCAAGGACAACTATGCACTCACAGAACCTGGCCTCCTCGATCATGCAACCAGCAGGTGCTTTCCAGAAAGATGCTTTCAGAGCCTAGGAGATCCAGACACACTCAAACAAGTCAAGCCAAGCCATGCTATGCTGGAACAGAACAATTCTGGGACAAGACACTACTTTGCAAGCGATCAGACACAACAGTCATACATATAAAAGAAAAACACAACTACCTCATTGACACAGCAATACCCAGTGACAAAAATGTTGCAGAAAAGGAAGAGGAAAAGAGAGACCCAGCAAAGGTTTTAGGAAATCTTACTCATATTGGCATAGGTTGAGATATTTTGCTGGTCAGAATTTTCATCAGTAGAACTCCAATGGACTTTAATGGAAATGTCTTTAGGACTTTTAACAATTTTACTTTGGGCTTTCAGACTTCAGAAACTTCAGGTGGATGATATGAAATAATTAGCAATTACAGGAGAAGTGAAAAATCCTTCTCTACCCACCCCACCCACCATGCCCATTGGCGCAAGAGCTAATAGTTAGATCCAAAAGATCAGTGAATTAATTGGAAAATTCATTAACAGTCTGACACGGGTTTTGAGAATTAATTAAGGAAATATATAGGAGATACAATAAACAATGTGGATCTAGACTCCAGCTCAGCTAGATATGATCTTATGAAGATTAATAAACTGAGGAGGAATATGACTTTTTAAAAAACTTAGAACTCTATGTACTGGGTGCCCCAAAAGTAGGTATACAGTTGTTTAGAATGTTGATGGGAGGTGTGAGTACTATACTGTATACCTACTTTTGGGCCACTTGGTATTTCAGCCTTCCCCAATCCAATCCTCTCCAAATATCTTTGACTATGACTCCTATCTGGTCATGCTGACTGGGCGTTGGGAGTTTTATCCAACACATCTGGAGAGAACCAGCTTGGGGGAGGATACTGTATTTAACAAGAATTGTCTGTTTTTGTACAGTTACTAAAAGGATAAAACAAATGCTAGCACCAATAAATATCACATAGATGAAGTAAAAACACCATGACCAGTAACAATCATCCTCCAATAGAGATGGATAATAAATTATGTTTTCATTATGTTTAAAAGGCCCATTGAAATTGCATCCATATACTTTGCCTTTCACACAGCCATGAGCTATGTTCAAATAAACTTCTAATATGATACCATTGCACATTTTTTTATTCTTTTTTCTAAACTGCTTCATGATTTATTTAAATAAGAAGCAGTAAATAAATATTGCTAATAAGTCAATCATACATCAATATATTACAATGTTCTCCTCCAACAAAATAATCAAAGAAAAGCAAACGGGTGAGGTAACCAGATAAAGGTACTGCTTTGAAGCCAGTTTTCTGTTCCAGCAAAATACCTATTTTCCAGACAGCTAAACCAATTTCCTCAAACCATCTCTAAATGAATTCTTAGAAAATTAATTCATTCAAATTTATTTCCCGTAAATAGGAATATCAACTCCATATCATCCCCCAACTCTCACACACAAAACTATGCCCCCCCTACTCTCAACATGCACACAAACACGCAAACTCTTTCAAAATCATCCACCGCAAAACACACAAGCACACATCCATTCATAGACAAATGAACATGCACCTATCACATAAATACACTCACACACTGCAAACACGTAAACTCTCTCAGGATCACCCACCCCAAAACACACGCACACACATTCTTTCATGGACAAATGAACATGCACCCCATGCACCCATCACATAAATACACTCACACACACATACCTCTCCCAAGGCTGCTCCTATGCTTGCTTCCACTCTCCCCCCCCCTCCCAATTTCTCTAGGCAAATGATGGGGATTTTTGCATTCACCTTGAAAATATTCTTAGTGGTAGCAAGGGGTTGCAGAGAAGGGGATTAGAAAAATACAGGATAAGACCTGGGAGAGGAGAGATCCTAACAGGTGGAGGGCAGTTTTGGAAAAATTCTCATAACCTTGTAACTCCCAGGGTAAAACTGTCCTACCTGCTGCTCTGCCTGCTTTTTGTCCTCTGCCTGCACCATCCAAGAAGAAGCCCAGGATCGTCACGCGTGAGCCGGAAGGGGTTTGGTAAATGTGGATGACCCACCAGGGGCAGGCCTCAGAAGTAGGGTGACCAACTGTCAGGATTTCCCTGGATTTGTCCTGGTTTTTGTTCTATCCTGGATGTCAGGGGGGATTTTCTGTAATTTTCTATAATGTCCTGGAAAGACAAGCTTTCCTCTTTAAGGCCACATTAGCGTGGTTGGAGGGAATGACGAGCTTTCTGGAGGTGGGTTATTTCCCTCCCACTGCTCCAATCAGGACCTTACAGGGGAAAGTATGTCATTCCTGGACATTATAGAAAAGGACCTGATTGAAGCAGTGGAGGGTGGGAATGACACACTTTCCCCTCCTCCACTCCAATTGGGGCCTTTAAAGCAGTGGGGGTGAATGACATGCTTTCCAGAGGCCCCGGAAAGCCACTTTCCCACCCCCCACCCCACTGAGGGTCCTCTTTTTTGGTTTCCCAAATGTGGTCACCCTACTCAGAAGTGTCCGAAATGGGCCTACTGAGGCCTGCAGAGGCCGGCTGAAGCCATCTCCGGATTCCTAGAGGGCCATCACCATAGCGACGACCCTCTAGGAACCCGGAAATGGCTTTGGCAGGCCTCGGAAGGCCGAAACTGGAAGTGCCCGAAATGGGCCTACCGAGGCCTGCCGAAGCCAGCTGAAGCCATTTCCAGATTCCTAAAGGGTCATCGCCATAGCGACGGCCATCTAGGAACCCAGAAGCGGCTTCAGCAGGCCTTGGAAGGCCGAAACGGCCAAGTATCCAGTCAAAACAGGCTTTTGGGGGGCTACATTTCTGGATTTGGCCCCCCAAAATGGTTTTTCCTCCTGGACGTGGATTTGCTCCCCATTTTCCGGGCATGTCCAGACAAATCCGGGCGGAAGGGCACCCTACATTTATTGGCCGCCTTTCAGGGCAGAGGCCCTCACAAGGCGGCTTACAACAAAACATATAAAATATTAACTGCAATAAAATATTAAAAGCATTAAAAGCAAATTTCATACACATTTCAGATTTAGTTCCTACCTTCTGAATCTGAGAGTGCAGCCACCATTTAGGTTTAATATCAGTGTCCCTGATTACAACTCTCTTCTATAAGTGAACCGTAGCCTTACTCTGATGGGAGAAAGGAAAGGGTTGCATTATGTGAAAGGATACAGCACTGAGGTGTATTTCACCTCCAGAATGGCCACTTACACATTGCCAAAAAGTGGACATGCATAACCAAAACAGAGGACTGAAGAATACACAGGTATGCATAAAAATATTTAGATGCTAATTTAGAAGTGATTACTATAATTTAAATAGAAATGCAAAGCATCTCACATAGTGGGAAAGACTGTAACCAGGTGACCTGTGTGTTTGCCTGTTCTGTTTGCTGTGCAGGCCCCTGATCTCCCTTCTTATGGTTCTTTATATCCAGATCAGAGTTGGACTGGAAGAAGGGACACCTTCAAATAGAGGTCTGTCCTCTATAAAGTAGGATATAGGGCCTCTGCTAGTACACTGGCTTGGATGCAGAAGAAATTAATCACACTTTAGCCCCATTGAAATAAATAGGACAAGTTAGTCATGAGTCTGTCATGGAAATCTTAGAGGGCACTAACCAGGAAGCCAGATGATAGCTTTATTGTCTTTCACCAACAGGAATGCAACTGCAATAGGAAACTCCTGACTCCATCCAGATACAATTAAGTCCAGTGCCACCTAGTGACTAACCTATTATAATGACACTATCTAACAAGCTCCCTTTGATTTCAATGGAGCTTAAGTGTGACTAACTTTCTCTGAATCCCTCCCATTATGTCTCATTAGCTCAAGACCATGAAATCTCTCTGTGTTTCTGTCCATCATAATGACAGGCGTTTTGCTAAGAGTAGAGAAAACTTCTGGGGATTCAGATATTTGGCATGCATTAGTGCAGTAAGCAATGCTAACTAGGAAAATAGGAAGCTGCTTTATACTGAGTCATAAGAACATAGACCAAAGACCTAACTGTCCAGTGTTCGATTCTCACTGTGGCCCAGGAGATGCGTATGAGAAGCCCCAGCAGGATACAAACACAATAGTGCTCTCCTGTTTGTGTTCCCCCACAACTGGAAGTAATATATAGCCATCATTTTTAATCAGTTTTTTATTGTACATTTCAACAAAACAAAACATTGTAAGCATAACTACATATTTTAAAGGCTTCAGTTTCAAACATTACAACATTCTAAAAAGGGGGAGGGGGAAATAATAAATTAGACATAAACGTTAGTAAAGGCAAACCAAATATCCAAATATAAGTCAATTTGTGAATGGTGCCTGTATACCACTATTTCAAATGTTGCTAGTGTTGTTAGATCTTCAATGCAATGCATTATAGGCAGTAAGCTTTTATCTTTCCAATGTTGTAGTATCAGTCTTTTAGCAGTCAAGAGGGTGCAGAAAATCCAGTTACGGTGATCATGTGTTACATTCGAAGAACCAAGTACATAATTTAAGAGAACATGTACGTCAGAAAATATTAAAGAGCTTTCCAATATAAAGTTTATTTGTTTGATTACTTCCTCCCAAAATTAGGCAACGATTTGGCATTTCCAGAACATATGAACAAAAAAGCATTAACTATATGAAACCACCAACGGTTAGCTGAGTTAGACAAACCTTTGTTAAGGAGACGTTGTGGCTATGACTAGTAGTCATTGATAGCTTCATCCTCCATGACAAGGTATGGGACAATTGGTCCATGTAGCTTAGTTTTGAGCTCCATCAGACTGGTGGGGTGGAGGATCACCTTTCCCTATTGTGGCACTGCTTCCTGCTTCTCTTCTGCATTTGCAATGAGCTGAAGTTACACAAGTAAGAGAACAGCAACCACATGGCCCATACAGTTCAATGGGAACAACACCCCCTAGTGGGTGTTTTATAGCACAACTGCACACATCAGGAAATCTGGACAAATAAAAAAATATTTATTATTATTTCTTTACAATATTTATATACCGTTCAATTATCTAAATAATTCATTATTTATTTATTTATTTATGCTGCCTGCATTTCAAAAGAGTTTTCTGCAGCTTAATTTATGATGCTAAAACTGGCAAACGGAGCGGGAGACGCGCAGGAGGCTGATGGCATCGTCATAATGACCTGCAAACATCCATGAGTGGCCAGTCATGAGCGTGATATAAAATGCTTGTTTAAAGAAGCTCATTGTCTACATTGACCAGCACTGGCTATCCACAGTTTCAGACAAGAGTCTTTCCCAGCTGTACCTGAACCTGACAGAGATTAAATCTGGGTTCATTTGCATGCAAAGCATGCACTCCCATCATTGAGTTACGATCCTTTCCAAAAAGGAAGGCTTCATCAAGGCTCTAAAGCATATGATAAGGGTCATAACAAACTTCAGAAAAGCAGATGTTGCTTAAGTTATCTTGAGATCCATGCCAAATAACTTGCTGTATCCCCAGAAGTTTTCTCTACGAAATTATGTTTTATTCTTAGCAAATGTCTGTCATTATGATGGGCAGAAACATGGGGGAGATTTCATTTATAAATGAAGATTGGATTATTCTTGAAATATGTTGGTTAAGCATTTTGCACCTCCCCCCACCCATAGGACACACAGAAACAGAACTTTTGCATTTAGTTATATTCAAGTTCATGACATTTATAATAAGCTGGATGGATTTTTTTGCAATGATGGAGTGTGAGAGTTAGGAATTAATCTATAATAGCTGAAGGGCACGATCCTAAGCATGCTTAAAAAGAACAAAGTCCTACAACTCCTAGCATGCCCCAGCCAGGACCTCACACCACCTTTCTGAAATCAGAAATGAGTGCAAGAAATGTGTGATGGGGAAAGAACTGCAAAGATTATATTTCACACTATAACCACATTACACTGAACATCATTCACACTCAATGTATGTCCTTTTTCATTTCACTTCATGCATCCACACTTTTCCTTGGTCAGCAAAGATGTCCCATGTTGTCCTGTTCCTATATTGCTTTATGAAGCATCTAGAGTTATTGCTATAAAAGCTATCCCTCTCATTGTTTAACCCATCCTGCCAGGCTTGCCAAAAGACAATTTACTGCATCAGGCAGAGCAGTAAATTGCACCTGCCCCACACCCATCAAGATGCATAGTAGCACTCAAAACCAGTCAAGCTGTTTTGTCCCCCGAGGCAGAAAATCCTACAAGCACCTCTCCTCTTCCCTGGCAGTGAAAATACAGTGAAAATACATTATTAATAACTAGTTAATAATTCCTGCTTTTTAATGACACCCCAAATAAGTTGTCTGAGGCAGTTGTATCAGACTTTAAAAGGTGTGTGTGTGTTTAAAGGACCTTGTCTCCTAAGGATAGCCCTATTTGTAAAAAGGGATGTATGGACATGGGAGGGCATTAGATTTTTTGGGGGGGCGGGCCTCAGGAGACAGCACGTGGGGAAGCACAGGTGACAAAAAGCTAGCTAGTCCAGGGGGAACAGATGCAACAGAGACCTATACCTTTATGTCAGCAAGTGTCATTTTTCTCCAGTTACATGAAAAGCAACATCTTTCAAAATAACATTCTGCTCAGAAGACTCCAGTCCATGAAGCTTATGATGCCAGAAAGCATTTCGCATGACACATTGGGCAACGGAGGGGGAAATAGCATACTGACAGTGCGTTAGGTAGGCGGCTCTCCCCACACGACATATTTCTACCCCGTCCGTTGAGCAGCTGAAAGTTCTGCCGTCCATCTTGGTTGCAGCGTTTCCTCCCTCCCCACTCTCTCAGTCCTCCAGCCGTATCCCAGCATGCACTGCAAGTTCTGCTGGCTGTATCAGAGCAGCCGGGAGTTTTCGACTGCTCCGGCCGGCAGAACTCTATTCCCAAACGGAATAGTACACGGGGTGAGGGGGGGTTGGTTTCGGACAACACTTTAAACAACAGGCTTCGGGCTAAACAACTTGCAAGCCCGTTGTTTATCTCCGTTGCTTAATTGGGCGGAATAGCGTACCGTCAGTTATGTGTGTGTTGAGTGTAACCCTCCACACAACATGATAAGCAACACAACTGACAGTTGCTTCCCTCCCCCTCCGTTGCCTAATGTGTCGTGCAAAACCAGCCATTGTGTCAACACAAAAGAGTGAAAAGCCCCTATCTCCCTCTTTGCTTTTTACTTTGTTTCCAGTTGGAAGTAAGGGCAAAATAGTGGCTGGGAGTGTGGTGAGATTAACTCTTAGAATTTAGGAACAAGAGTTCCTCTAAGCATATCCTGAGCTAGCTTAATGCTAATAACATAATTTGGTGGGATGATGTAAAAGCTGGAATGGAATTGGCCGGAACGACCCCTTTTTTAAAGAAAACCATGCCAAAAACAGTGGCATGTCATTATTATTAATCCCATAATGCCCAGAACACATCTGGAACAGAACGTAATGACCCAGAACAGTAACTTCCAAGTGAGTTAAATCAACCAAACTCACAAGTCACACATAACTATGTTGCACAACTTATGCTATCTCCAAGTGTATCAAAATCCAGATATGAAACACTCGACGAAAGACCTCCTGAAGCTTTGGAAACTACTTTATTATTCTGCACAGAATAGGTGACCACTGGGCGCTATCGCTGCCTTCCAGAGTCACACCGTGCCAAGATACAAACAATGCTTTTATACTCCAGATTTTACATGACATCAGCCTTCGTCCCATTGGTTTACAGCCCCAAATACATAATTTCCGGCTACCGCTACTCCCAAGTAGACAGGGTAAGGGGACACGTTTTGGTGGATCGTGTTTGGGAGCCGTTTACCAGCCGCCGTTACCATTTGAAATTCAAAGGTGTTATTTGATTTTCGGCGCTAACCTGGTTTCCCTATATGGTCATACTGTCAGTGACATCATCCAGGTACACTCACACCTGGATGAGTCACCCACCTTGCGCATGCCCCCTGGCATCTGGAGCCATTTACCCATGAGTTTTTCCCGCCAAGGAGCGACAAAAGACGAGCTGGGAAAGGAGAAGGAAATGGCCCCCCTCCATTCCTTTGAACTTTGCATGCATGGCTGCAGCTGAAGGAAACAATGTATCTGAGTTAAGTAAACTGTGAAACCACATCAAAAGGAACTGGCTTGTGTCTCTGGTTACTCGAGCGGAACAGCGCTCAAGTGGGGAGGGGGAAAGGAGGTATCAGCTATTTCTAGGCATTTTTGAGATGGGGCTGAAGTGTGCTCATGTGTGTGTGCATGGGGGGGGTCAGTGGACACGTGTAAGATGCATTGTAAGATGCGTGTAAGATGCGTGTCAGGGGAAATGGACGTGTTTGGGGGTGAAAATCACAGATCTGTACAGATTTTCACAACAACTACAAGGGACTGATGCAATGAGCCACAAAATGGTGGTTCCAGTCCTACCTACAGGGTCGATTTCAGAGAGTATCATTGGGTGATCATTTCTCAGCCCTTTGACAATTAAACTATGGGGTACTGCTGGGCACCATCTTGTCCCCAATGTTGTTTAACATCTATATGAAGCCTTTGGGGGTGGTCACTAGGGGATTTGGAGCAAAATGCCATCAGTACACTGATGACACACAGCTCTATCTCCCTATGATATCTGAATCAGGAGAGGCTGTGCAAGTCCTAGATCAGTGCCTGAATTCAGTAATGGGCTGGATGAGGGCCAATAAACTGAGGCTGAATCCTGGCAAGACAGAAGCCCTGTGGGTGAGGGGTCCCTGAGTCCAGGAGATAGGCTCACTGCCTGTTCTGAATGGGGTTGCACTCCCTCTGAAAGATCAAATTCATAGTTTGGGGATACTCCTAGATCCATCATTGTCATTGGAGGCCCAAGTGGCCGTGGCAACTCCCAGCTATGGCCTCTTCTGGATAAGGATAGGTTGGACACAGTGGTATGGGCATTTGTAACCTTAAGACTGGATTACTGCAGTGCGCTCTATGTGGGGGCCCTTAAGGCTGCTCCGGAAGCTGTAGCTAGAGCAGAACGCAGCAGCTCAGCTGTTGTCAGGAGCTGACTCTTTTCAGCATATAACTCCAGGTTTAAGGTTTTGGTATTAGTGTATAAAGCCCTAAACAACTTGGGACCAGGATACCTGAGAGAGCACCTTCTCCTTTAACAATCTGCCCGATCACTGAGGTCGTTGGAGGGCATGCTCCTGGTGATTCTAGTTAGACCTGTGGCCCGACTGGAATTCACCAGGAGAAGAGCTTTTAGTGTGGTGGCCCCTTGCCTGTGGAACGCCCTGCCCCTGGATGTCAGGCAAGCGCCAACACTACGCTGCTTCTGGCGCCTCCTGAAAATAATTGTCTCGAGACGCCTTCCTCAACTGAGTAGCCAGTTTTTCTGGTTCCTTTTTTTTTAATTGAACAATTTTAATTTGCTTTTTACTCATCTTTCTTTTGCTGTTTATACTGATGTTCACCACTCTGGAATCTGTGTTAGATAATTGAGCAGCATATACATACCGTTAATAATAAAAATAAAAAATAAAATGTCCACTCAAACCATGCTTATATAGCCATTCCAGGTAATAATCCGTATTTCACAAAACAGGCCATAACGGCAACTTCCATATTTGCCAATTCAACCAAACTAACTACAAGGGACTGGTGCAAGAAGCCATAAAACGTCCACTGAAACCACACTTCAGTAGCCATTCCAGACAATAATCCATATTCCACAAACAAGCCGTAACAGCCACCTCAATGTGAGCCAACTCAACCAAACTCACCAGTCACACATAAAACTACAAGCCACATAAATCGACAAAAATCACACTTCAGTAATAATCGGTATTGTGCGAAACAGGCTGGAACAGCAACTCCCATGTTTGCCAACCAAACTCACCAGCCACAGGAGACAGAGCTTCAGGAATAAAAAGGAGTGTGCTTCTCCTGCCCTGATACCCTTATCCCCTATTACTCTCTGGGTAGTCATTGGGAGAGAGCAGGGCTGGACTTTGACCCCAAGGTCCTGCCCAGATTACCACTACTTGCGTATACGAACAAATAAACCCTGGGAGTGAAGAGAGATTCACAAGTGACCAGAACCAGGGCGGAACGCAGGCAGGGCGGGGCGTGTGGAGAGAGATCTTGACCGGCGGCTATGTCCTTGTTGCTAGGTTACCCGAGTCAACATCCTCTTCCTTGAAGCTGCTGCTGCTGCGGGCTCCGCTTCGTTTGCCAAGCGGATCCCTCCCGCCAGGATGGTGGGAGGGATCCCTGTCAAGGGGCTGCACGGAGCCGTCAAGCAAGCGTATGAGGGGAAGTTTTTCGACCGATTTCCTGAGCTCCCTACAGTGAGTTTTGCCTGCTCCCCTCCTTCCCTTCCTCACCCCTCCAGCTCTACAGAGACACCTCCCTGCCACTCAGCCCTTTTGCTGGCCTCGTCTCTGATTCCTAAACGACCCAAGGGGAGGGCTCAGCCAAGAGCTGGTTCTGGGAAATGGCCCTAGCTCAGCCTCCTGCAACCTGCCCCCCCCCGGATGTGTTGGACTACAACTCCCAGTATCCCCCCCAGCCATAAGAACATAAGAGCCATGCAGAATCAGAGCAAGGGCCCATTCTGTTCACATAGTGGCCAACCAGCTGTCCGCGGGAAACCCACAAGCAGGACATGAGTACAATAGTACCCCCCAGCCCATGTTCCCCAGCAACTGGGGAATTGCCTCCGATGCCAGAGGTATCATACTGCTCTGATACCGGAGGTAGCATATAGCAGACAGGACTAGTAGGCTGCCTCTACAAGAGAAGTTTAAAGCTCTTTCAAGGCGCTTAAATTTTTTTACCTCTACAAGAACGGAGCGCAAATCGGGCGTAGAGGCGCGTTATCTCTCTGATTATGCGCATTATCGAACGCACGTTAAATCGCGAGTTTTATTTTGCTCCGGCCATTAAAACGCATTTTGACTATGTGAATAAGCGCTTATGCGCATAAACTACTTGTAAAGCGCATTTTGGTCATCCGTTAATGCGCTTCGCCGCCTCTCGCCGCCTCTCGTGCAGAGGGATTAGGTGTAAATGCGCTTCAGCGATTATGCGCATAATCGCCTAACCGGGCGCAAAAGCGAATCCTTGTAGAGGGGACCGTAGTTATCGATAGCCTTCTCCTCCATGAATTTGTCCAATCCCCTTTTAAAGCCATCCAAATTCCTGACCATCACTACATCTTGTGGAACTGAATTCCATAGTTTACTATACACTGTGTGAAGAATGACTTCCTTTTATCTATCCTAAATCTCCCACCAATCTGCTTCACGGGATTACTCTGGGTTCTAGTATTATGAGAGAGCACATTACTTGCCTGTGGAAGATCCCTGATCTATTCTCTGGCATCTCAGTTACAAAGGCCCCTGTATTTGTGGTTCTGAAGGGTGACTGAGGAAGGGTGGAGGAGGTAAATCAATGATTGGGTGATCTGGACATCTGTATGCAGAGGAATGGTGCACATTATCATTACGTTATATCAGGGGTTTCCAACCTTTTTGGGCCAGTGGGCACATTTGAAATTTTGAGAGTGTCATGGGTGCTCTCATGAAATTGCTGCTATGTCAGGTGTGACTGGTCATAAAACACCAATTTCCTAGAAGGCAGACTGTCTGAAGTCCAAGGCACAAATCACACTTTTGAACCCACATTTCAATGCCCATTTCACAGAAGGCAAACTCAGGAGGCTCTGAGAGAAGTAACTTGGCCAAGAAACTGAGTACAAGGTTGTTATCAAATGGGCAGTTTTAAGCACACCCACCTTGGCTTTACTCCACTTCTTCAGCACTGGGTTCGCATGATGTCATTTCCCTCCTGCTTCTCTCTCGCCCTGAGGTCGCAGGTTTTAGTTTCTGTTTGGATTTATCCCTCAATGGGCAAAGTCGGTTTCATGCAAGTTCAGGCAAGTTCAACAGACTGAGCTGAGGTATCGGAGCAAAACCGACCATGTGTGATTCAAAACGCTAGATTTGCATAGGAAACGGAGGGGGAACCCGCAGAAGCAATCGGGGGCGGGGGGGGGGGGATGGTACCTATGATAAAAGCCCAAGGCAAAGGTGGGGTCTGAGCTCCAATGCCAAATCACATATTTGCTCCCACAAAGCACAAAACAATGCCCATTTGACTGAAAGCAAACTGATGATGCTCAGAGAAACACACGTGTAAAACACACATGCACACACTGGCAATATACCTACAATATTATGCACAAAACCAAGGCAAAATACACACCATGCCAAAAGAAAGAAACAAACCTTGTGGAAATACAATATATAAATGTTATTACTACTACTATTATTATTAATAATAACAACAACAACAACAACAACGATAAATTAAATATATGCTTGAATGCCAAAACAACAACCCACAAACCATTCACATACATATACAGATTTCTCTCTGTTTTTTAAGCTTTTTCTTTCCTATGCAATCTTGCCTATGTGGTTTGTGCTTTTTGCAGGCTGGAAAGCTTATGCCTATTGGAGATACAGCTGCCACTTGTCTGACAGAAATCTTACCCCGGGTAAGTGCACTATATTATTTATCTATCTATCTATCTATCCTTCCATTGCTCCATCTACCCACCTGTCTATTGTTCCATACAGTATACTAACCATTGCATGCTGTATCTTTCTAACAGGCCCCAACACATTTTCCCTTCACATGTTCTAGGCCCTACTACCCCACAATTACATTCACAACAGTGCAAGAGAAGCTGAAAGGTGCTTTTAGTGTCGTGTGTAAGTGTGAAAGGATGCCTCAGAGGGAGTTTCTAGTACAGGCTGTAGTGCAGCCTTCCCCAACCTGATGCCCTCCAGATTTTTTGGACTTCAACTCCCATCCACCTCATCCAGCATAGTGAATGGTCAGGAATGCTGGGAGTGGTAGTCCAAAACAACTGGAGGACACCAGGTTGGGGAAGGCTGCCGTAGTGGATCCAGGACGTCAGGAATTTTCTCCAATCCATATATTTAGCCCATCTTTCTCATTGTGGCTGCCAATTGTTCAGTTGTGCTGGCATTAGGGAAAAATCTGTTGTTGTTTTAATAGTGTGCAATGTAGATTGGTACTGTAGTGCAAGCTTCATGAAAACATTTGTGAAGACTGTAGCCTTGCACCACTAGAGAGACAGAACTTTGTTTCCACGGAGAGATGTGATGTCTGATCACAGCCAAGACAAATCCCTATTCTCACACCTTCCACGATTTAAGTCCTGTACAGCCAACTTTTCTATCTGCTGCTAATGAAACCGGAATTCATCAATAGTACACACTAGTTAGTTATCCAGTTCCCCATTCCAATACTACTGAATGCGTCTCAGTGCAGTAGCCACCTGCATCTGCTGAAAAACCTCTTTGGAGGGTCAAGGGGCCCCTCATAAGCAATGAAGGATGGAGCACATGCCACATTCTAACCCCCTGGAGAGGCTTTTCCAGGGACACGGGGCTGCAGGTGGAAGGAGGGGATGGAAATCTTTCCTTCTGTGAACTTTCTTAAAAGTGCAATCCTAGACATGTTTAGACAGAAAAAGCCCTACAATTTCCAGCATTCCCCAGCTAGCTTGTAGCCAGTAGGGCATCTTTTTTCCTAGCTAAACATGCATAGATTGAACCTGACATTAGGATGCAAGTCTGTAAAATCCCTTTGTAAAATCTAGTATCTCCTTAAGGAGGTACAAAGTTTTGCATGATTGGCCTGGAGAGAGAGATCTCATATGGTCCCTCTTCTTGGCTATTGCCACATCCCTCTTCTGTTACTGGAGACTATTATGCAATGTGTTACTTCCATTTCTTGGGCTTGTACTCAAACAAGGGAATTGAAGGCACAAGTTGCAGGGCATAGTCACAATTCTGATTTCAGCTCTTCCAGATATCTAAGTAGAAGAACAGTAGAAAGGGAGCCTGGGCCAAAGATGAGAACCTGATGCCTTGCAGATGTGTTAGACTGCAACTCCCATCATTCTTAGCCAGCATGGCCATTGCAGTCCAACACATCCGGAGAGCACCAGGTAAGGGAAGACTGATTCTATAATTTAAGAATTTCTCTGCATGTGATCTGTTCTGCTTTGGCTTTGATGTGGTCTTTCTTTCTAGAAAATCATTATTGTGAGGTTCCTTTTCAGATATTACTAACTGAGCTTCCAAACCTGCTTAAGGCTGCAGTTGTACAGACACTTATGAAGGAGTAAACCCCACTGAACATAGTAGAGCTTAGTTCCAGTAAATATCCACAGGTTTACATTGTACATTACCAAAAGCTGTAACACAGTAAATCCCAAATATTCAAATCATGGGTCACTGATGGCCTTATAAATAACTATATTTGAAAATATAAGACATGTGATGGTTATGTTATTATTTTAGTTCACAAGGTTATCCAGCATGCTATCATTATTTAAAAACAACAGTAACAACATTTCTGGAAGCTTGAAAACTAAATTCATTTTTTATGGAAAGAGAAAGCTGAGATTCTAGCTGCACAGGAGTCTAAAGTGGAATACACATGTTAAGAACATAAGAAGAGCCATGCTGGATCAGACCAAGGGTCCATCTAGCCCAGCACTCTGTTCACACAGTGGCCAACCAGCTGTCAACTGGGAACCCACAAGCAGGACATGGTGCAACATCACCCTCCCACTCATGTTCCCTAGCAACTGGTGTATATAGGCTTACTGCCTCTGATACTGGAGATAGCACATAGCCATCACGACTAGAAGCCATTGATAGCCTGTTGGTGATTGGTTTCTATTGACTCCAGATTCGCTTCTGTTGGTTCTCTACCTATTGCAACACTTGAAATTAATCTCCAGCTTCACCAATATAAAGGCTACTAGGCTTTATTTTATTTTGACTTTTGGTCTCTGACTCATGCTGTTGAAGCTAGTGCTGTAGACCAGGGATATAGAACTGGTTTGTGATGGGAGCCCAGATTGCCTCTACCAGGCCCTCTGTGAGACAGATGATGCTAAGACCAATGGTATTGGGCTTCACTACATGAGGCTTTTATTGTGCACTCATGCTTGGTCATTCACAATAGTTTGCAGGTCCTTTATAGGAGTTCTGGAGAGCCTGAAATTTTCTCATTACGTTGTGACATTTTGGTTTGTACTAATAAAGGTGTTACAAGTCTATGGCTCTGAGATATTTGCAGGAATGTCTATTCTAAAACTGTTTTCCTATTGTATTTCAGCCAATTACTCCACCTATTGTAAAAAAGTTTCGAAACACCAGCAACCCTCCTACTGGGAAAGAGAGAGTATTTTATGGCCGACTGAATGATCCTGATATTGCATCGCATTTGACACATGGTATAAAAAGCATCACTTCAGAGCATGTAAGAATTTTAAAGCTATTCTTTTTCTCACCAGAGACTTTGCCATTGAATTTATGGATGTGAAACACATACCTGTGTAGCTCTGAGTAAGGAAACATTAAACTGAGCTATGCTCCTCCCATGTAAGATAACAATTTATACTTTTATAATATCTATTTTGTGATCCATGTCCCTGCAATTAAGCTATTTGAACCAGGGACAGAAATAGCTTAATGTAGATCACGGTTGCTAGATTTGCTCAGGAAAGTTCGTTCCCTTTAGGCACCACAGCAAGCAGCAAGGAAAGGGAATAGATACAGGAGGAGGAGGAGAAAGACAAGGCTGGGGTGGATCATCTTTTTCCTTCCCATCCACTTCTTTACTCATCACTCAGCTGCCATTCACCTGTTTCCTGTCTTCCGGAATGGAGACCTCTCTTTAACCTCCACAGATAGATGGTGTAATATACGGAAATATTCAAAGGTGCATTCTCCCAGGCTACCAGAGGGGGCAATAAAGAGCACTACACACTGTGGCAAAGAAAGTTCTGGAAGGCTTAAATAAAGAGGTTGTTGTGACAAAGAGAAGATGGTGTCAGCCTGTTTATAAGAGACCAGAGATAGAACAGATGGGATGGATTATTTCTTTTTAGCTGCCTTTTAAAAACAATTTTCTGAAAGGTAGAATATACATTAATCAAATAAACAAACAAACAAACACATACATATATACATTGTATATCCTCTGTCTCTGGAAACTGCCTTTTGGTCAATTCAGGGACCTGTACATTTTCTCTTAGCTCATTTTCTTTAAAAGGTGACGTATGGGTGGGCTTTAGGTAGGCTGACCATAGGAAAAGGAGGACAGGGCTCATGTAACTTTAACAGTTGTAGAGAAAAGGGAATTTCAACCAGTGTCATTTGTATGCAATTAGTTCCTGGTGAAATTCCCTCTTCATCACAACAGTTAAAGTTGCAGGGGCCCTGCCTTCTTTTGTATATGGTCACTCTAGTATAGTGCCTGCAACTTTAACTGTTGTGATGAAGAGGGAATTTCACTAGGAACTAACTGCATACAAATGACATTAGCTGAAATTCCCTTTTCTCTACAACTGTTAAAGTTACATGAGCCCTGTCCTCCTTTTCATATGGTCAGCCTACTTTAGGAGGACTGAAAGAGGAAAAAAAAGTATTTAAGCAGTCATGAAGTTCCCCTTGGCAAATCCCATGATTGTTTGTGATCTGTTTTTCAAAAGCAAACACTCAATAAAAAACATTATGTTCACTAGAAACAAAATAACTGTACATCGTATATTCATTTTAGTCATTCCACCTTTCAGCAGTTGAATTGTACTTCTTATTTAACAACTATGTTTGGCATTCTGAATAACTCATTTTCAGAAAGAGCAATTAAGTGATGGGCATGTATAAGCAGCTTCAGGATGTTATGTTAGAAAAATGTGACATTAAATGTAAGGTGTGTTTTAGTTTTTAAAAATAAATAAATAAATAAATAAATCAGTGCTAGCATATCATGAAGTTAATGAAATTAATGTAGTACGAGATAGTTCAGAAGTGCAGATCTGACGTATTTCATACTGTGTGAAATTTCTTCAGGTAGCATCACTGGCAAATCCACCTCCCAAAACATGCTTTCAACAAAAACTGAAAGAGAAGAAAGAAAGTATTTATTTAAGCAGCCGTGAAGCTCCCCTTGGGAAATCCCACGATCAGTCATTAAGATTACCTAAAGGATTGGATGTGACTAACACTCGATTTGGAGTAACAACCCTCCGAGGTAGACAAGCTAGTGCTAAACCACATTGTCATTGCATATTACAATTTAGGGTAGAATTCGTTTACAATGTACCATTCTTCAAAATGCTATTGTGTTCCAACTTGAACCAGAATTCTGTTATTTATTTATTTATTTATTACATTTGTATACCGCCCCATAGCCGAAGCTCTCTGGGCGGTTTACATAGGATTAAAAACAATATACAAAAATTAAAACAGCAAAAACATACAACATACACACAATCTGTACATTTAAAAACCACTTCAACAGTTCAAAAAGCTACAAAAACAAAACAAAACAAACCCAGGCTCCTCAGATATTGCCAAATGCCTGAGAGAAGAGGAAAGTCTTGACCTGCCGCTGAAAAGATAACAATGTTGGCGCCAGGCGGGCCTCGTCGGGGAGATCGTTCCACAATTGGGGAGCCACCACAGAGAAGGCCCTCTCTCTTGTTGCTGACCTCCGAGCTTCCCTCGGAGGAGGCACTCGGAGGAGGGCCTTAGATGTTGAACGTAGTGTTCGGGTAGGTTCATGTCGGGAAAGGCGTTCCATCAGGTATTGTGGTCCCAAGCCGTGTAAGGCTTTATAGGTTAAAACCAGCACCTTGAACCAGGCTCAAAAACATACAGGCAGCCAATGCAAGCGGGCCAGAGTAGGTCTTATATGCTCGAACCTACTGGTTCCAGTTATCAATCTGGCCGCTGCATTTTGCACAAGCTGCAGCTTCCGAACCACCTTCAAAGGCAGCCCCACGTAGAGTGCATTGCAGTAATCTAACTTGGAGGTTACCAGAGCATGGACAACTGAAGCCAGGTTATCCCTGTCCAGATAGGGACGTAGCTGGGCCACCAACCGAAGTTGGTAGAAGGCACTCTGTGCCACTGAGGCCACCTGCGCTTCAAGTGACAGAGATGGTTCTAGGAGAACCCCCAAGCTATGAACCCGCTCCTTCAAGGGGAGTGCAACCTCATCCAGAACAGGTTGAAGACCCTCCATCCGGTCAGCGGAACCACCCACTAACAGCGTCTCAATCTTGTCTGGATTGAGTCTCAGTTTATTAGCCCTCATCCAGTCCATTGTCGCAGCCAGGCACTGGTTCAGCACATCCACAGCCTCACCTGATGAAGTTGCATAAATTAGTACAGGCTTAGATGATTGCTTTTCTGTGACCAGCCAAAAGTGTGCATTTCCCCCATAGGCTAAATCATGAAAATATGCATTGGAAGAGATTTGTGCATTTTGGGGGAGATTTACATATTTGAGGGGATTTGCACATTTTCCCAGTTGGAAATTTAAACAAATATGAATTGTTGAAAATTTGAGAAATTGGAAAAAAATCCAATTCCACCAAGGAGTGGAGCATATAACAAAAAGCACCCGACAATCTGCGAAATGCAGACGGAACAGATTTTACAAAATCCGTATATCCCTATTCTTAATAAGCGATCATACACATATTGCCATCCAGTCTTGCTATTATCCTATGATAAGTTGCATATATAAATGTGCTACATAAATGTACCATATGTACCATATGGTCTGATGTACCAAACAATTCTGCAAGCAACAGTCTCTGGAATCAAGTGCATGAATGGTCCCTAAAGATATTACTCTCTATTTGTAAAGAGTTTTATGATTTATTTAGAATATGTGATTTCATTACATATATTGGATGACTTTCAGAGGGTCCTGGAGGAGAGGTAATAAATCCACCAAAAACATTTGATGAAGTCCAAAGGGAAGCACAAGAAGGACATGACTTGTATGTTCTTACACACAATGATTATTATGTCGGTGAGTAACAAAAACAAGTAAGTATTAAGCTAAAGTTGTAGATGCAAAAAAGAATATTAAATTATTTTGCATCCCTATTTTATCCTGCTTTTCTTTAAAGCTTTTTTAAAAATAAGGATTCTATTTTGTTGTTACCAATAAAGTATATTTGCTAAACAGTGGTGTAGTGGAGGAGGAATGCGGGGGAACACAGGTTCAGTAGTTTTTTCACAGCAGGACCAATGATATAATTTGTAGAAGCATTGTTTATCAATGTTTTAAGCATCTGGGGTTGGAATACAGAACATGCTGTATTGATTCATTTGCCCGGCTAAAGTCTTTCTTGCACTATTTTTAAGACACAAAAGTGCCTGCTCTTCACGCTACAATATAGCACAAATGTCCTACAACAGGGATGGGGGATGTATGTTGTTGGACTACAATTCCCATCATCCCTCACCATTGGCTGTGCTGGCTAGGGCAATGGATCATATGTTCCCCACCCCTGACCTACAATCTGCTATAAATAGTTAAAAATGACCCTCACCAGCATGTGAAATGGTAGGATGGGCACTAGGTCATACATTAATGGTGTTCTCATGTGTATTTACCCTTTCTCAGGGTGGCATACAGGGAGGCAAATTACCCTTACCCCACTTTATCCTCATAATAAGCTTGTGAGATACGTTAGGCTTGGGTTTCCTCAGCCAAAGTCCAACATGCTAGTCACTACACCACCCAACGGCAGCCCACTATTCTAAGACTGTCAGCTGATCCTAACAAATTGAATATGGTTCTACGTACTGTGGCTCTTTGGGTTTTTATATAGAATGTATCAACAAAGCTGCCTGCATTGGTGGACTCTCTTTGGGGAGCATGGCTAAGGGCTGTCATGACAAATTCCAGTCCGTCAAAACTTATCACTACACCACTGTCGATAAAGCTCACTGGTTGGTACCTAGCAACAGTTCACTGTCTTCCCCCAGCACTTTAAGATGATCCTAGACAATCCAGGCCTGGCATTGAGCTT
This sequence comes from Anniella stebbinsi, assembly GCA_029215795.1. Classification (NCBI taxonomy): domain Eukaryota; kingdom Metazoa; phylum Chordata; class Lepidosauria; order Squamata; family Anniellidae; genus Anniella; species Anniella stebbinsi. The sequence goes on from JARDYH010000002.1 coordinate 190,223,401, forward strand.
GTCACCAGAATATTAATATTTTTAAAAAATAATTTACAGCAGCCGTCCCAACCTGGTACGCTTCAGATGTGCTGGACTGCAACTCTTAGCATTTCCAGCCAGCATGAAGGGCACCAAGCTGGAGAAAGCTGATTTAAATATTAGAGCTCTTTTGCACATGATAAATGATGACTTTTAATTTCACACAGGGGAGTCAATGAATAGAAAATATAACCCATCTACATTCAACAGATTTAACTTATATGGAAAAGAAACGCCACACTTTAATGACGGCCGAAATGTAGCTAGAACTTTTCGCTGGCTCCATGATCTACAGATGTAAGTTGGTTTTGATGGTGATTGGCTTTTCAACCGTTAGTCCTTCCTGATGGTCCAGGTATTGAGTTCATAGTAGTTTGAATCTGTACTTTTGTGTCATCAGTAGTGCAAGCTGACAGTGCCTCATAAGACATGTCTGTCACCGTGTTAAATGTAGCCAAGGCCAGCTCAAAACATTTTTCAACCTGAGGTGCAGAAGCAAATGTCCCACTCCCCTCACATACTTGGCAAAGTCAAGGTGCATAGAGTACCCAAGGCTGCCAAATGATCTTGGTAATTGCAGCAGAAAATCCTACCAGCACTTCTCTCCCTTCCTGGCAGGAAAAATATAACAACAATAACAGCAACAACAACAACACCCCAAATCTGCTGCCTGAGGTTGCTGTTTACAGCTGAGATAGCACTATTGCGCCATCCCATTCCGGTCAGGTGGGATGGTGCTATTGCACTCATGTCCTACTTGTGGGAATTTTCTTCGTTGAATTTCTTCTCAAAAGCAATTTATTTCCTAACAAATTGAATGTGAATTATTGGGGCGGGGGGGAATGTAGAAGGAATTTTCAGCCCAACATTATTTTAAATCAATTCTGTCTGTCTTCCCATAGCGTAACTCATAGGGCCAGGAAAAATTAATTCTCAATTTTAATAAACATTCCTTTGGCCTTTTAAAAGAAAACATAATAGTGACATATATTCCATTACCAGAGCTTTATTTGCTTTATTTTTAGACATTTGTTTTATGAAGGACTTTCTATCAAAGGTCTTTTATCCTCTCAGATTATGATATGGTGATATGATTTAGGAAATACGTTTTTAAAATTATCGTTTGGTTTTGCAGGAAGAAATCAGCAAAAATAGTGTCCAAAATAAGTGATGATTTCAAGGAAAAATTTCAGCCTCAGCTCGGAAAAATCCTTGATCCGTAAGTGAATTAAAGAGTGAATCTTCATGATAGAATCATTAGAAATCAAATGAGAAACTCATTAGACTTGGCTGTTTCTGAGGGGATTTTTATTCCTGTCCTGGGTCTTCCTGGCTGTGAGTAACTTGATAAATTCAGATTGCAAGTATCTGTCATCATGAAGCAAGCCACATGGCCGCATGTCACCTTGGTTCCCATTCTAAGATAGTCCCTCAGACAGTCATAGGCTGAGGTCATAGTAACTGGCAGAGCTTTGTGGAGCTTTGTCACATGATGAGTGATGCCAGCAGTTACAGAGTAACACTACAGCTTCTGTGTCAACCTTCCCCAATCTGGTGTCCTCCGAATGTATTGGACTACAACTCCCAGTATGGATGGCTGGGGGATGCTGGGAGTTGTAGTCCAAAACATCTGGAAGGCACCAGGCTGGGAAAGACTGCTCTATGTGATTAATATAATGCCTTGCCAATGTAAGAGGATGTGGAAGGAAGTTAGGAGAACTTTTGTTATTGAGTGAATTTAAAATATAATAAATAAATAAATAAATAAAATAAATGGAGCATGGAAGCGCCAGCATAAATCTTCTGGGGAGATCACAGAATGCTATAATCTTATCTTTCTAGAGAGCTTCAGCTACGGGGTGGTATAGAAATATAATCAATCAATCAATCAATATTTTCTCCCTACAAATTCAACCCTAGACCTACAGGATTTGCCTGTAGTTTGAAAAAGAAGTTTCAACTTGGCTGTGCACTGCTATTACTTAAAAGGGCAGAGTACTTGACAATTAGGCTGGTGAGCCAAGAAGACAGAGACCCAACTATATGACCTCACTCCACATCTCATCGTCCATCTCCCCTGTAATGTTTAGTTAAAGAAAGTGACATGATGCGACCTGACCCACACTCAGCTACATTTCCCTGGTTTGTGGATGGAGGTGGGAGGCAGGGAAACACAGAGCGATATGGCTTCTTTAGCAGTTTAACTCAATATTCAGGAGGAAACATGGGGAGACAGCAGCCATGGTATCATTTTGAGTGTGTTCTAGGAGATTGAGTAAAAAGCCTTTTAAGAGTTTTATTTAGGTCTGTAGTGGAGAATTTGTTAGTTACTCTAGAAAGGTTTTGGTATCTTACAAACAGTGTGTGTGTGTGTGTGTGTGTGTGTGTCTTAAATGTTAATTATCCCTCTTCCTCAGGTGGCTCTAGAAATCAAAGCATTGGTTCAACCAAGTTGATTAAACAAAACCATGATCTGAAAACCTTTCTAATAAATTTTGTAGCTCTAGACAGTAAAAAATATTTTTGCCTTTTCTATGTCCAATTCTGCTAAGGTGCCATGTGTGTTTAGTGTGCTTTTTTAAAAAGCCATCTCTTTTTTGACAGATACTTGAGAAAGACTATGTATGCACATTTCTATCCATTAAAAAAGAAAATAGCTTATTTATGTTGCTGGGGTCCTCCCTCACTCTTTCTCTCTCAAGAAATTTAAGTGTCATGATCAAAGACATTTATCGTCTGCTGTGCAAATATTTTTGACAGTTATTACTATGTGCTAAAAGGAAAGAGGTTGTAAAAGAAAAGGATTATCAGTGGTGGTGGCTTTGATTCATGTAGAAAAGTCCCAGTGAACACATTTCAAGTGAACTCTTATGAAATGTCTTCATCTGTTCTCTTTAGTCTTCACTTACAGTACAAGGGGTGAACTGACAGACAGTGATATCTTTCATGTCTAAAACAAAGATTACACATGGGTGAAAAATCAAACATTTATCTAACACATTCTTTTCATTTGCAGTATGGCAGAAACGCTCAATGTTCCTCCAGACCATACATTTGGAGTGCTCGTTCGTCCTGAAGAATATGGCAAGTAGAGGTGTTCCTGAATTCTCCACTTCCCCATCTTATAACTCCTTTGTTTCATTTTATTTTATTCTAGGTTTAGATGTTATGTTCTCTTTTTCTCTCCTGTGCTGGGTCAGTGCATCTAGGAAACTGAAATTATAAAAGGGATAGCCTGGCTGCAGTTATCCCTGCTCTCGTTAACCTCCAGGTATCCGTTACACTGCTTTATATATGGGGCTGCCATGAAATACTATTCAGAAACTTAAGAGAGTAATCCTATGGCCTCTAGACATTGCTTGAAGGCCCATAGCATACTGAGGATTTTCCCTTTGAGGCTGTAGACAGAACTATGGCCCGGGGGGATCCCCATTGCAATTCCCCCCATCCCAGCCACTGCGGAAGGCTCTGTGGCAGCCCTCTCTCCCGAGGTCAGTGTCACAACAACCTCAGGAAGGGAGGAACTGGGCATTTGGGTGCAGGACTGTGGGTGGGAAGGAGACAGAAAGTAGATCTGTTGGGATCACAAGCCTCTCAGTTCCCATCCCTAACCTCAGTGAGCTAGATGGGCTCCGAGGACTGTCCAGCTCAAAATGCCAAAAACAGAGGATGGAGAAGCTGTAAAATCTGCTGCTGCTCCTCCCACCCTGCCTGGTCTTGCTGGCAGGGCTTAGAGTAGATGGGGAGCCTTCCATCAAGCGAGTGTCACTTCAGTAGGATTGTGCTCCTGGTTAGTCCAAAACACAGCTTGCAAAATTACTTAAACTGGGAATGACAGATAGCAACATGTCCCACCTATCCTAAAACAGCTTCACTGATTGCTGGTCTGTTTCCATGCACAGACCAAAGTAGTTACCTGTAAAGCCCTGAATGGCTTGTGGCTTTTGGGTAGCTGGAGGAGCACCTACCTCCACATAAACCAGCTCGTATGTTCAGATTAGGGTGACCAGATAAAATCCAGGTCAGCGCTCATGTAACTTTAACAGTTATAGAGAAAAGGGAATTTCAGCCAGTGTCATTTGTATGCAATTAGTTCCTGGTGATATTCCCTCTTCATCACAACAGTTAAAGGTGCAGGCACTATACTAGAGTGACCATATGTAAAAGAAGGCAGGGCCCCTGTAACTTTAACAATTGTGATGAAGAGGGAATTTCACCAGGAACTAATTGCATACAAATGACACTGTCTGAAATTCCCTTTGCTCAACAATTGTTAAAGTTACAGGAGCCCTGACCTGGATTTTATCTGGTCACCCTAGTTCAGATCCCAATTGGAAGTCCTTCTCTGAGCCTCTGCCTTTGGAGATGAAGCAGGAAACAACAAGGAGGAAGGCGATTTTGGTGGTAATGACCTGTTTGTGGAATCTCTTCCTTGGGGATTCTGGTCTTATACTCACTCTGATGATTTTTCTGCACCAGGTGAAGACCTTTTTACTTGTCCAGGCTTTTAAAGTTTTTCTCTTTTAAGCTATTTCATTTTAATCTCTTCATCTGTGAAAGAGCTATGCATTTTCTTTTTTATGCCGCTACTGTGTTTTTAGTTTTGGTGATTTGTTCCTGCTTTTATTATAGATTTTTTTTACTGGTTGTTCTATTGTTATCACTGGTGCAGTTTTTATGCAAGATGCCTTAGGCGCAGAATGATGGTAAGTTGGGGTACAAATGCTAAGAGCAAGCAAACAGTTGTGTGGGTGTCTCCTTGCAATAAGACTTATTTCCTACCTCATTTGCAAACAGGTGCAAAATGGTGCAGATGAGATTGAGAAGTGCCTCATGGAAGTATCACATAATAGCTAAATGTGGTCAGGCAAAGTTCTGATTGAATCTATTTCTTGTATAGGTGTTGGGGACCTTCTTCATTACAGGCTTCCTAGTGAATTCCTTCGTGGTAAAGACAGAGAACGGGCCATTCTTACTGCAATTCGACAGAATCTGAAGAAAGCTAATTACCACAATTTTGAAACATTATTACAAGCATTCAGGCATTATGATAAGGTTAGTGTTATACCAAAAGGTCATGTGCATTTCATGTGAATCCTGTGTGAAATATGTACACTCAGTTGTCAGTGTTGTACTTGAATAATATAAATATTGCAGCCATAAATATTTACTTACATATGAAGAGCAGGACACAGCCTTTGTTTTACATCACTGGGTGATGGCACGATTAACTTTATATGGATACAATTCCTTGCTTACAGAGGCAGTATCCCTTTTGGCTGGTTCTCATGATCAAGCACTGCACTGTTGCATATTTAAACCATAGTGGACTGCAGCGCATCCAAGCAGCTGTTTCGAATATTTAAGCCATGACTATGGCTTCTTGTGTCATCTGAACCCAACAGAGGTGACTTGTTGGCATGTTAACAAACCATTGAGAAGATTCAAGGATATGGGACCAGGCTGCATTACCAACTGAGAAGGAGAGAAATATTCTGGATTTATACTTTAAAGACAATGCTTCCCAGTGATTAACAAACAACCCACAACCCTAGAACAGGCCAGGGGTTCTGAGTGCTTTGTAAACCATGCCAACAACCCACCCTCGCTGGGTTTGGATGGCATGATAAGTTGAGCAGCAACAATGAGAGACAGCTTATTGCCTTCACATCCTGGAGACATCTGATCCATCAGTATAGGGGACAAGATACTGGACCACTTGGACTTTGTCTGATCCATCTGGGCTCTTCTTATGTTCACCTCAGGCATTGGCTTTCTGTGTGACCTTGGCCAATTATCTCGTAATCCCTATAACTAAACTGCAAAATAGGAGCAATACCCATATCGAAGTTGTGTGAGTTAGTGGGGTAAAGACTGAAAAACAAACAGTGAAGCACACTAGAAGCACAATTTCATACTACTGCTGTAGGTGTTGACAAGTAAGCCACATCTGTACTGCTCAGCTCCATTCGCCTTTAAACAAATTTAAGGAACACTTCTATGCATGTTTAGACAGAGAAAAGTTCTACAACTCCCAGCATTCCCCTGGGAGTTGTAGGACTTTTTTCTGTCTCAACATGCATAGGACTGCACCCTTAAACTCTCTGGCTGTCTTCAGATGTCATGTTCCAAATCCTCCAAACCATGGCTTGGAGGTTCAGCAATGAGCCCTATGCCCTGTGCCCCATCCTCCTTCTTCTTTTCTCTCCTACCTCACATGCTTGGCTTTATTGAACGCTTCCTGGTTTGATCAGACCATAAGTTTGTATTACATCTGAACCATCTAACTGTGGTTTGGGCAAACCCTCCTTGAAACCAGGATTGCGAACCACGTGGGGAGGAAGGAATGCCTGAAGTTCATTCCGAATCCTCCAGACCATTGTTTGGAGAATCAGGAATTTAAGGTCTGAATGCAGCCTCCCTATTTAGCTGGCACATCATCAAGCTAATATTAAAGAGATGGAGACACTGTAACAGTTTTTAGGGTGAAGTACTTTGAGTAAACGCTGGCCGCATCGTCACATGTACCATCTTCCTGCCCACCAAACCAGAAACTGGTGCAAGAATGCTAATAATAGCAGCTGCTTCCAGAGAGGAGAGAGGTATACATTGCTATGCCAGAACAAGGGAATATAGCTGAACTGGCAGCTTCATATTGTATCCTATTCTCTAATGTGAAATAGAGTATAGAATTCATGAGCCTTTGTGAACATTGAAAACTGTTCAAATAACCCATGTGGAAAAAATAAAGATATTTGTAACAAACAGATCTTTATTGTTCCATCTTTGTTTCCCTTCTGCCGGCAGGCGAAGTAATTTTTATTCAGGCAGGTCTTTGGTTGCTAAGTTGTTTTGTTTGCTGAACTAGTTTTTAACTGGTGGGTGCTATTTATTTCTCTTTTATTTTTAGTGGATGTGTTTTACTTAATGTAGTTAGGTTTTAATTACATTTCATTTATCTAAATTTTAGATTAATAGCTGCCTTGAACACTATATTCAGAGTAAAGGAAGATTCATTCATTCATTCATTCGTAACAATCCTGCTATTGTGCCTGTGATTTTTCCTTTGTCACATGTGCCAGTAATTAGGGAAAGGTCATTAGCTCTTATGCTAATATCTGAAATATCCTTTACTTTAAATGTCCAGTCATTTCTGTTAAAGCTTATATATTTTCAAATACATGTTATGACTTACTGAAATATTTTTAATTTTTTGACAGTCATTTCTTAAATTGTTTTGCAATTTCTTTAGAAAAAATGGGCAGCAATGCTCATAGTTCGATTAAAACAGTCTACCTGCATTTTTGTTATATAGATTTTATTATTTAATTAGGATGGTGATCGGAAAATAGGCAGGGAAGACTTGAAAAGGGCCTGTTTTCAGCTTAACCTGGACTTGGATGAAGGGCTCCTGGATGCTTTATTTAACTACTGTGATTTGGATGAAGATGGTTTTATAAACTATCTAGAGTTTGTGAATTTCCTTAACTGGAAAGACAAAATGTCTCTTCACGAATGTGAAGAAAAAATTCTTACAAAAGGTATGTAGTAAAAAAATGGAATCTGTGGTGATGCTGAATAGTTTTCCCCTTTTGTTATAATTTGAGATGTATCCACTGAGGCTTGGCATCAAGGAGCAGCACTGTCAAGCATTTACTGATGGCCTGAGCCCTCTGACTGGCCCACTGGCCCATCCCCGTCCCTTACCTAGAAGCCAGTGTGCAGCTGGCAAGAGCTGGTTCTGGAATCTGAGGTGGACAAGGCATTTCCCTCTGAGCCATTGCCTGCTACTCTGGGTCATTCCAGGCCTGAGGATATGGTGCTACCAGACTCGGAATCCTCCCCGTCAAAGACACACACACACACTACAGTCCCTGCCACTCCCACGCCAAAGGAATCAGTGGTTGCAGAATTAGACAGTGGCCCTTTAAGAGATAGACAGCTTCTCAGAGTGTTGTTAACAGCAGGCCCAGATCAGCCAGTCTTCATAAACCCTCAGATGTCCTCTGCATGTTGCTGAGACAACAGCTCTTCCCGAGTGAGCTTCAGCTAGCATAGACCTATCCAGGATCCTGACAATAGTGCTGGCTGGAAAAATAATAGAGAATATGTGTCCAGATTTTGTTTTAATTTATTTGTAATATTTTTATAGGGGCTTTCTATTAATATCATCAAAGCCATGTACAACTGATCAAAAGCAACAAAATCAAAACATTAAACCAACAATAAGCCAATATTAAAAACCACAACACTAAAAACAATTTAAAAGACCAAGTTAAACAGATCTGTAATAGATCAAGGTGATGTGACTAAAGAGCTCAGCTGGCCCACATGCCACAAACTCTACACGTCAACACCACACTCATTCAGAAAGACCGAAGAGAAGCACTAAGGCAGTCTACACCTACAGAGATTGCATTGTTGTTCAGTCCTCCCCCCCACCCCAAATTTAGATTAAATGAACTCCCGAAAGGGACAGAAGAAGCCTGGGAAAAACACAGGAGAACGCAATTTGTTGACGATGTGATTTAGGTGCCCTATAAACAGTGTGTGAGTGAATGAAGAGTGGACGCTCCCTAAGACTACTGATCTCACAGAATAAATTTTTGGGTTGCATGGAGACTTGTGTGGTATTGTTGTGGTCCATTTTGCTTGAAGTATTGTTTTGGCCAGCCTTCTCCAATCTGGCGCCTTCCAGGTGTTCTGGACTCCCAGCAACTCCAGTCAGTATGTGCTCGCTAGGGATGCTGGGAATTGTAGTTCAACACACTTGGAGGGTGCCAAGTTGGGGAAGATGGGTTTAGGCCATTGCCACTCTTTGTGAAAACATCCAGCGTTTGCCCTTTTGGTATCATTCTATTTTTACAGGCAAAAGGCCAGATCTCTTTGACCTCATTCCACCAGACAGTGCAGAAGCCAAAGCAGACAAAGATGCTGTGCTAAAGCAGGAAGACATCATAGTAAAGGAACCTGGGAGTTTAGAAAAGACACCCAGAACGCTTTCAAGACCAACAGATCGTGTATTTTCAGACTATCGTACAACTTCTTCTCAATATAACGCAGTTGTAGGAGGCGTTCCCTCGTCGTGTATGTACAAGCAGATGTTATTTTAAACATGTACAGGTTCCACTGGCATATGTAGCAATTATCAACCATAACGTCCCTCAGGATGCTACAGAAAGCTGTTGTTTATGCTCCCTGTTGGGGAATTGTGGTTCACAACTGCAAGTATGGGAAGCGTTTTCTGAAAAGGAAGACCTATATTTCCCTGCAGCATCCCTACATCCAAATAAGTGATGTTCCCTGCAACATCCCCATGTTCATCTCCATAAGCCCTATGTAGACTAGAGGTTGGAGTATCAGTCTACATGTTCGCTGCAGGGAACAGATGTGGCATGCTTATGTACTTGAGCAAGGGTTGTGTGGATGTTCCTTTAGTGCATCAGGTCTCATGCCATCCTAAAGTCAGATCAAACTCTTGGTTCTTTCTCAGATAAGCATACAAAATACAAATAATCAGAAAAACAAATACTAGTAGTATATGTCTGCTTTTGCCTAGGTAGCAAATATAGCTCATGATCCAGCTACTATTAAGAGCATTTAAGACTAGATTTCAATAGGAAAATTATGCAAGACTTTCACTGTCTCCCACTGAAATCCATTTCAAAAGTGCTTAATTTTGGTTGGTTTGAGCTCCTAGTGAGAGCAAGTTGTCCTTTCACTGCATCTTCTGTATTTACACCTCCAGTTGCAGCTTGAAATAGTGACACAAAATCCAGGCGTAAACAAAAATTAAGAGAGCAGATGTTTACATTGAGTTTCGAAAGAAGACTTTGGGCTGGAAATCCAGTTTGGGTGTATGGTGCAACTACTGCATACTAGTTTTCTCCTTTTTTTCTTTGCCATGTGCTTCCCAACAGTCTACCCACTATGTGGTGTTCCAACCATTCGTAGCGATATTCCTGCCCCTCGATTTCGCCGCATCAGTGACAACACTAACTATGGTGATCAAGCCAGTGCTTATGCATTGTTATACCCCTCTATCTTTAGCAATAAAGGAGTGTATGAGAAAGACATCTTCAAGACAAGATCAAAAGAAGAGGTAAGGCATATTGATCTAGATGCTTATTTTTGGAGATTTCATTCATACAACATACCTGTGGAATGGATTACGGATGCAGTGTAGTCTGATCAGGCACACACATAACATTTGGGAGACCTTTCTGTTAAGAAATATCATCATTAACCTCTCTAGTACCAAACTTAAAGAAAAAAGGAATGGGGAGGGAAGAGGAAAGCAGGCATCAGAGCAGTTTTCCCTTGGCTAGGTGATGGATGGGACCAGGTTGGTTTTTCCCTTGCCATGATCGTCTACCTGGGAGCTCTTTGGTCCCATGGCCAGTGGCACAGAGGATGCCTCCCTTTAACTCTGCATTCCCAGTGCAGCTGGCAGTTGGAGCAGAGTATTCTTTCTAGCACAAAGGTGGAAGCAGGTTTCCTACAACTGCTTCTTCTCCAGCTGATGGATAGGACTAGAGTGATGCTCCACTTACTGTAATATTGTACCTGGGAGGCAGGGAGTGAACGTTCCCAGGTTCCCTAGGCTCGCTGGACAATGGCAGAGGTTAAAATGTTCTTCCCTCCAGCTCTGCCGTCCCAACTGATCCCATTCCTCTCAATTCAGAAGCAAAATGGGGTGATCCTCCCAAAAGGCATTGGTTTCCACCTGACAAGTATGCAGAAATTTATTAATTTGTAAATTAAAACAAAATACCGTTTTTTGAAAACCAAATGGGTCCGATAAGCACTTACTCCCAGTGGCTTCCGGGACAGACACAGTGTTTGTGGCACTTGAGAATGTTGAAGATGTCGAGGAAAGGAAAATGGAGCAGTGGGGTGGAATTAACCCCCTGTTTATATTGGTCTTCTCCACTGTGGTGCTTTTCAGTTGTGCTGAACTGCAATTCCCCTCAGCCCAAGGCAGTGTGGACAATAGCTAAGCTGGCTGGGGATGAAGGGACTTGAAAGTCACTAGGTTGGGGAAGACCGGTTTATAGTATCTTTAACAGTGGTTTAGGGTGAAGGGAAGTGATTACCCTCTTACAGTAGTTTGTGGGTCCTTTACATGATGTCATCCTCCAGGGCCTTTCCCGTGTTTTGCAAACATCTTTGTAGGGTTTTTTTTTCCTGACAAGGAAAGTCTGGTAATGTTTATGAATGGTGGGAGAAAACCTAGGTCCCCTCTACAAGGATTCGCTTTTGCGCCTGGTTATGCGATTATGCGCATAATCGCAGAAGCGCATTTACGCCTAATCCCTCTGCACGAGAGGCGGCGAGAGGCGGCGAAGCGCATTAACAGATGTCCAAAATGCGCTTTACAAGTAGTTAATGTGCATAAGTGCTTATTCACACAGTCAAAATGCGCTTTAACGAACGGAGCAATTCGCGATTTAACGCACATTCGATAATGCGCATAATCGGGGAGATAACGCGCCTCTACGCCCGATTTGCGCTCCGTTCTTGTAGAGGTAATTTTTTAAATGTGCCTTGAAAGAGCTTTAAATGCCTCTTGTAGAGGCACCCCTAGTGTAATTCCACAATTCCACTATATTAGACTGACCAGATAAAATCCAGGTCAGGGCTCATGTAACTTTAACAGTTGTAGAGAAAAGGGAATTTCAGCCAGTGTCATTTGTAGGCAATTAGTTCCTGGTGATATTCCCTCTTCATCACAACAGTTAAAGGTGAAGGCACTATACTAGAGTGACCATATACAAAAGAAGGCAGGGCCCCTGCAACTTTAACTGTTGTGATGAAGAGGGAATTTCACCAGGAACTAATTGCATACAAATGACACTGGTTGAAATTCCCTTTTCTCTACAACTGTTAAAGTTATATGAGCCCTGACCTGGATTTTATCTGGTCAGCCTACTCCCAGCGCTACCTAGTGCTTGTATAGTGGAACATAAGGAAAGGAAAAGAAAGAACACACACACACCCTGGAAAAAAAACAGGTGTAAAGAAGCCTATCATAATCCTGCAGAGAATCAGGAAACAGAAGCCTCGATAAAGTAGCGGATTAAGTCTGTAGTGTAAATATGTCTAGAGTAAGGTCTAAGAAACTCTTCTTCTCCTGTTATATGAGGAAGTTTCAGAAGTGAGAAATATATAGTACTCTGGAAGGAGGTTTCAGGAGATTGGGAAAGAAAGAAAAAAGCAGTCCTTTTCCGTCTTTCTGCCTGAAACCTCCTTCGACATAAACAAGCCCCAAGCAATGCTACAACACCTTGTTCCAGGCTGGTAGGGGCCCTGAACAAGAGCACTCCTGTTAGGAGCTAAGGATACATCACAACTTTTTGTTGTGGTCTCCATATCTGTTGGGATACTGTAGTTCCCACAGGGAAAATGTGGTGAATGTTTTATGGAAGAAGGAACTATTTTTCTGTCTTTGGTGAATAGGTGTTAATTTGTCTTAGGGTTTCTTCTTTTTCTGTCATTGGAGTCACTTGCTTATGAGAGCAATGTATGAGACAGCAACTCACAGATCTCAGACTCACCAACTTTCATGAATATTGAAACTTGTATCTTAGAAATTACATATTTTACTTTGGTTAAAATTATTACGCCATGGTACTCATATTTAAAGAACACATACACACAAGATATTCTACCAGGGTGGATCATTTGAGGCCCTCCAGATGTTATGGCTTAGAATTTCCATCATTCCTCACCATACTGGGTGGGGCTGATGGGAGTTGCAGGCCAAAACATCTGAAGGGCCACAAGTTGCCCACCCTTGATTTACTATATTCTTGTACCTCATTATGTTTGATTTCAAACTAGGAACTTAGCTTATGTCTAGGTTAGTCTCTTGCATTTCATGTCACTTTTGTCCCTTGCTGTCCTGGCACAAATTTTGTACTTTTCTCATAATACCTCAAACTGGGAAGCTGCCAGTTATAGGGACAGTGAATTAATCAAGTCTGGCTTGAAAGCCTGATGGCTTTACTCTCATCATAACTTAAAATTCACATCTTTTTTAACCAGAGGTTAATAATGTCATATTTTATTTCATAGATTGCACGCATTTTGCGCAACATTGGTGTCCAACTTTCAGATGAAAGCTTTGATGAAGTATGGAGCCAGGCCTCTCTGAAAGATCATAGAGGAGAGGTTTGTGTAGAATCCATCAGAAATGTACTGGATGAGATGCAGACATCATACATAAAAAACAGATCATGATGCTTCACTGGGTTCTCTGATATTTGATTTATTTAATTTGCAATCCCAAGTGGTACATCATTCCCCTGTATGAAGTGGATTCTCCTATTTTATGCCTTTGCAAAATAATAAGAAAGAATGCAGTGCATATATATGTTTATTTACTGAAAATAATAAAACAATATTTTAAATATTGATTGAGAAATGTATTTTGAATGTATTTTTTGAAAAGTAATAGATATCCAAAATGTGAAATGTATAAAATAATTCATCAGGTTCAACACAACAGCAGTGATCATATCTGCATTTTCTAAGAAAAGCGAAAAGTCACTCCAAAGAGATAGTGAGACCGTCTTTCCCAAACACTGACTCACTTTGCACGTAATGGTAAATCGTGGGTTAATTAAGTAACCCACAATTTGCCATGCACAAGCAGGACTGAGCGATCTAGCAGCTAAACAAGCCAGTGGTTAACCCATGATTTATCATTGTTTGATTAACCTCTGGATGGTTTAGCCCCTAAATAACCCAACTCTTCAGGTTTGCACATCACACTCAACAACCTACATTCTGGCTGATCCTAGGTTGTTGATTAAAGGTGGAAGTAAGAAGTGCGCAGGAGGCAGCGTGCTCACTTACTCCCATTCATGCATGACAAATTGTGGGTTTAATTAACTGACAATTTGCTATTACATGTGAATTGGCCCATTGTGAGTGATTGCTAAGCAAGAATGTGAGTGATATGTTTGTGGGAAACTTGATAATTGGATAAATAGAAAACACGAAGAATTTCTCTATACTGGAAGTTACGAACACCACCCTTAAAGATAGGCTAGAAATAATTTTAAATAAATACAAAATAATAAATACATTAATTAAAAACATTGCTCAGGCTCCTATTTCTCATGGCAGCAGGAGGAATTGGCTTATAAAAGCATAATGTTTTTTCTTTAAATGAAGGCAGAAGAAAAGTAAAAAAAAGTCTCTCAATATTCATTCATGGCTTTTCTGTTTTTCTAAGCTCTGAAGAACAGCTCAATTAATAATTTATCTCTTTTGAATTGGTTTCTCAAGTACCTTAACTTTAATTAAAATTTAAACATCTTTATTGGTCTGAAAGAAGAGGGAAGAACAATGTGAATCTATTCTTTCCCTTTCTAGCCCTGCTCCCCAACAGGAAGGGGAGAATAACGTTGAATGTATTTCTTTGGCATCTTGAGAGTGATGAAGGGAATACTTAAATAGTTTCCAAATTGGTTGTTCTCAGAGGAGTTACTACAAGAAGGAGGAGGAGGAAGTGGAGACTGGCAGATCCCATATCCAATGATATTGATATTTACACCAGCTGGATTTGATATTTACTATTGTGCTTCTGGAATATACTGCTAAGTGCTTGTGTAGATACATCTGCATTTTATCCCACTTGAAATGTCTTGTTTTTAGCAGCAGATTACATATGTACTAATCTTACAAATAAATCTTATGCCCCAAATGGGCAATTGGACAAATGTTTGCAAATCTTTTTTGCAAACTCTGACCTGGTTCAGACAACACGCTAAGCCACGGTGGTTAAGCACTTTGAACTAAACGTTATAGCTTAGCGTGCCGTGTGAATCATGACTTAGTGTGTTGTGTAAACCATTCCTAACCATGGTGGCTGCATAACCACAGTTTAAACATGCTCACTAACCACTTGCTGCAAAAGGGTTAGTGACCTAATCATGGCTTTGCATGTTGTCTGAACAGGCCCATTATCTTGTCCATTGTCCCATCCTTTCATCCACCTCGACTGGAGCATTCAGTCTTTGGTTGTTATTCGCTGGGCTTTTCACTGAAATATCCACTATTTCAGCACATTTGGTTTTCACAACCCTTGACCTGTCTTCTCCAGATATGCTTCTCAAACGCTTGGTTGTACACCAGGTCTGAATTGGTGTGTGAGAAACTACAGCCTGGATGTGCCAATATTACTGAGTTATTTCTGTTTTCATTTATACATACATTTTGGAAATAACTTAAAAGGTACATGAAGAGATAGACCTCACCTCAGTATTAGCATACATGTTTTGCACATGTAAGGTCCAAGGATCAACCTCTGGCAACTTCAGTTAAACTATTTTGAGTAGCAGGACAGCATAAGATCTCTGATTCATGTGTTCCAAAATGCTGAAGTCAGACTATTGACATAGGGAGGATCTACCACCCTTTTTACAATAGCTTCACTGGCTACCAGTCCATTTCTGGGCACAATGATCTCAAGTGCTTATTATGACCTATAAAGCCCTACTTGATTTGAAATCCAGCTATCTGAAAGATGGTATTTTCCTATATGAACCTGCCTGGGTTAAAGATCCTGTCTGAACATTATCTTCCATATAAGCCTGCCTTGATTTTAAGATCTCTGTCTCACTGACATTGGAGGCACATGTAGCAGGCATGTGAGAGAGGGCCTTCTCGGTGGCTGCTCCCAGACTCTGGAACTCCTTGCCAAGGGGCGGGGGGCAGGCTAGCTTCATCCATTTTTGGCAGTAGCCTGTGTCAAGTGTCATGTGTAGTTCTGTTCTCAATGTGATACCTATCAATACAACAAAATTATGTGACCCTATTTTAGCTCCTGGAATTGAACTAGTGCTGAATAAAGACAACAGACACAAAGCAAACGCCTGAGGGGCTAATACCAAAGGTCCATTAGGCACTTCAAAGTGCTGCTGCAATAGCGCGTCACTTCAGAAAGATTCCAGTTTTGTACTTTTCCTCGTGAGGCTAATCAAAACGATTTGGAAACTGGTTTTTTTGGGATGCTGTTCACAGCTTACAAGCACAAGATGTCTACTGAGAATTGTATACCAACTTCTTAAACAATTCATTCCAGGGAGAAACAGGGAGGATTGTTTGCATTCTCCCTCCTCCTCTCTTGTTATTGAATAGCAAAGTATGTTGATTTCACGGCTGCTGTTCCACTGCTGTTTGGGGAGATACAGACAGCATAAGTAAAACTGACCTGAATCAGTTGCTAGGTTATTTCTCATCAAATGATCAATTGCATTTTGCAGGGCCTATTCAAATGCCTACCCCCCACCCCCGTCCAGTTGCATGGTGACTACTGGGAAAGCACTTGAAAAACCTGAATATGATGTTCTCCAGCCTTCGAAATCCAGTCACATGCAACTGATTCAGCATGGAGCATTCTCTTTCTGTTCATGTTGGATAGTGTGAGAAAGCCAGTTCTTGTCAAAGTATGCTGAAAGCTAACTCATACATCTGATGTGGATGGTATTCATGATATTCTATCATGCAGAGGTTTCCTCATGACCACAGTGTACTAAGTTGTGTGATTATTGTCCATTGTCCTCCAGATGTTTTGAACTACAATACCCATTATCCCAGTTATAATTCAGCATGTCTGAAGGCTGCTTTTGGCCAACGATGGCACTATTGGAGTTCAGTGTTTATGACAATGTATTGTATGAAGGCCAATGTATGAATTGATCTGTTTTGGTTTGTTAATCTGTCTTTACGACTAATATTTGAGATTGGCCACATGACTGCAAGACTGTAGTATTTGCCAGGGAGCGGCGACTTGCACATTTCACGCAAGCCTTCTGGTTGGCAAAAGCACCATCTGCCCAAGTATCTTGATTGTCCTGCGCAGTTGGCACAACAATCTCTTAACAGATGGGGCAGAGTTGCGGAATGCCACTGAGTGCCAGTAAACTGGTATGTCCTTTCCTCATCCGGAAAATATTTAACCATGGTATTTATTTATTTATTTTCAAAGCAGGTTTGAAATTTAATTTATTTGAAGGGGAAATTGTTTTCAAAGTTCTGCCACAGATTGCAAGGAAAGGATTTATTTTGCTGACATTCTTGGCGAATGTTTCAACATTATCAGTGTAATGTTTTGGCTTTGTTGGTGAATTCTACAAATTATGAAGTGTTTACGTCATCTTCCTTGTTGCTCAGTTCAGGATCAATGGTGGGCAATCCATCACTGATGAAGCACATTTTGTGGTCTCAGGACGTCCGTGTGGCTTCAGTTTGGGGCAGAGGTGTACAACCTGCGCACCCCGCTGTGCCTTAATTGCAGACCCACTTGCCACCACCAAATATCTTCCCCAGTGATCATGATACAGATTTCTCTTTCCTTGTCTGAAATAGCAATCTGTATCATATTGTGGGGGCTTTCCACTATATCCCCCAACAATCCCCATACAGATCGCTCTTCCCTTGCTTCTGGGACCTATTTTTGTATATGTGTGTGTGCATATGTGTGTCCAGTCCCTGACCTCCAAGTCAGCATCACATATGGCCCTGGGACTGAAAAGGCTGTGTAGCCCTGATTTAGGAGATCAGAGATGAGGAGCCTAGAGCCAATGAACAGTCCTTGAGTTGCCCTGCACAGAGTGCTAATTCTTCCTTCAAAGGCCAGATTTCTTGATTAAAGGTCAAAGCAAATGCTCTCTACTTGAGTTCTGTTGTTTTTATTGCCTCAAATGGAATGCAATGACAGCTCTTCCCTGATGCATTCTCACCAATACCTCTGTGGGTCACAAAATGCAGGCAGTAAACAATGGTCACTTCAAACAATCCACATGTTGGCTTACTTGGGGAAGTAATAAAATCATCACCAATGAAAGTAAAAGGCCCAGATACGAATGTGTTCTCCCTATAGAGGATCTCCATAACACTTATTTCAGATTATTCTCCTTGTGGCAGCTGAATTTTTGAAGTCAGATAAATAATAAACTAAAGAGATATACTTCCTACTTGCACTGTGGCTGATGTGGACAAATTCATCAGCTATAGGATAGCTTTATTTGCTCTAGCCGCAAGAAAGATAAGAGCAGTCTTTCTAAACCATACCACTGTCAAATTCTGAGGGGGTTAAACAGAAGGAATGTTTCAAATCCTGATCATTTTATTGTATTATTGCTTTATTGTATCAAATATTTTCTGTTTTATACTTGTGTGCTTTGTCTTTGTATTGTGATGGCTGTTGGCTATAAATAATAAAAACTAGAGAGGCGTTAAATAAAAAATATTTGCACTGTGCTTTACAGAGCAATCCTATGCATGTCTACTCTGACATAAGACTCATTGAGTTCAGTTGGGCTTATTTCCAGGTAAGTGTATATATAGAACTGCAGCCACAGAGTTCCTTTTTATTTCAGGGTTATTAAGCACCATTTATATATTTCTTTACATTTGGAAGCATGGATATGTCTATGTGTGGGGCGGGGGTAATACGTCAAACAAAATAAAGGGACTATTGAGCCCATATATATATATATATGCCTAGGAATGGGGGAGAAATGTGTTAGGTTCGCTTTTTAATGCAAACGTATTTAATTTCGCAGATTTGAACCAATATGTGAACTGATACTCAGTTATCCTTCGAAATTCACATTCCTCCACATTTTGTGATGGAGTTTTCCAATAAAAAAAAATGTACAAAAATCCATGTATTAAGGGAGAGTTCACACAAAAATGTGTATATTTGTGGTCTTCAAAATTGATTGCAAAAATGTGTATATAAGGCAAAATTTCATTAAAAAATGCATGCTTTCAGAGAAATGTGCACAAAAGTACTTATACATTTTCATGCAAACTTAAAACAAAAAAACCCCTCAATGTTCAGAATGAACTGAACCGAGAAATTAAGAGAAACTGAAATTGGCATTTGTCCATCCTTATGTATGCCTCGCAATTTCTCAATGCTTTTATTATGGAAGCTATTATATTGGAAAGATAATTTCAGATTAATTGTATCTCTCTACACGAGTAAGTACATGATGCCTAGCTTGAGCTTCTGTAGATCGTCCCTAGATCTTCTCTGGGCTGGGAGCCTCCTGCTGATACCAATACCATGAACAGTTTTGAAGCTCTAAGATTTTGAGATTTTTTTTTCCTTCTTGACTGACATGCAAAACACGTTCTATTTCGCACATACAATGGCAGTAGTAGTATAAGCAAGTTCTCCTTCTACTGCTTCTTTGCCATTTGATTTTTCCTTGTTGTCTGTCAGCTTCTACAAATGCAACAATGTCTTGTTTGCCTCTAGGATATCTTTTGTTGTATTCCAAGATATGTAAAGATGCATGTGTATATTCCTTTAGGTATTTCAGCATCACAGATATTCTTCCTGTTGCATTAAGACCATCATTATCCAAACCTCAGTTATTTAAGCCTTTGAAAGCTTTACACACATATTTGAAAGACAAACAAGAGCTGCTCCATGTTATTTAAAGGTCACTAGATCTGTTTGCAGTCTAATCTCACAAAGGATTCCTGGATGTCATTCTGTACTTTGCCATAGGAACTGCCCAAGGTCCATTAGATAGTCATCCATGCTTATCAGGAGGCAACTGTTTTTTGATATCACTAATTAGTTCAAAATAATGCTTTGTTCAGAAGAAAGAGGGCATCAAATGGCCAATTCTTACTTTGGAGCTTTTTTTCAATATAGGTTGACTATATTTTTGTTGTTTTTTGGCCATCCAGTATAAATGAGCATGTGGCTGATTGTTCATGTGAATAGCCTGAGGTTTTATTAACAGCCAAACCAAGATTAGATAGATGATAGATAGATAGATAGATAAATATAGATCCTTTTCTACTCTCAAAGCAGATTACATGAAAATGCAATAAACCCATAATTAAACCATACAACAAGAACAAACCTCTACAACAAACCATCAGGAACCCAGCAATCAAAAAAATAATAACTAGCAATATAATGAACTCTCTTAGGCTAATACTTGTCTCAAAAAACCAAGAGTCCCCTCCCCAAACTTCGGAAATAACTCCATTTTATTTGAAGCATAAGACCCTAGTTTTGGAGATACGTCTGCCTTTCCAAAGACAAATTGCAAATGAAGCCTCATGTAGGGCCCAATTTTGGTTCTGGTCAATTTAGAGGGAAGCCTTAGATAGGCTGACCATATGAAAAGGAGGACAGGGCTCATGTAACTTTAACAGTTGTAGAGAAAAGGGGATTTCAGCCAGTGTCATTTGTATGCAATTAGTTCCTGGTGAAATTCCCTCTTCATCACAACAGTTAAAGTTACAGGGGCCCTGCCTTCTTTTGTATATGGTCACTCTAGTATAGTGCCTGCAACTTTAACTGTTGTGATGAAGAGGGAAATTCACCAGGAACTAATTGCATACAAATGACACTGGCTGAAATTCCCTTTTCTCTACAACTGTTAAAGTTACATGAGCCCTGTCCAACTTTTCATATGGTCAGCCTACCTTAGATAGCACCAAAAATGGCCCAAAAGGTCCAAATTAGACTCAGGCATCAGCCAGATCTGATGCACATCCCAAGTAGAAGCATGGCATTCACTACTGCTGTTTGGCTCATTTCAAACTCTGCTTTTTACAACTTCCTTTTTATTTGGTTGTTTGCAGTGGCGTAGTGGAGCCCAGGTTCACAGGGATGCACTGCTGGCACCTTTTTATGAACAGGGATATAAACGCCAACTTTGCTAAACTTAATGAGAAGCTATTAACCTTCCCAAATGATCAAAAACTCAACTCCTCCCCCCAATATAGCAAGACCACCATGGCATTCTTTGATTCTATGGTGTCATTATTCTGCCCAGATATAAATCCCTTAATATGGGTATAAGTGCATTGATCAAATACAAAGATTTACTCAACCCTAGATCACATTTTATCTTTTCCTTATCCGAGGAAATACATCATTTACAATGTGCACTCTCCCAATTATCAGAGGTGACCATGTGGATTGGAAAGAAGATTTCTCTACCTTGCCGTTCACTGACTTCTATAAATGCAACTCTCATAATTCTTCACTAGTGCAGCTTTTTGGACCGAATTCAGTTCCAGTGCAAAAACTGAATTGGACAATAGTTTGGGGGCGGTGGTGTTGGTGTTCGTTTGACCTGTTTCTAGTGGAGAAAGTATTTTTGTCATTTTTATCTGCCTTCTGAACGAAGTTCTTTCATATAATTGTAGCATCCAAAACAGCTTCACTGTTATCTGAACAGTAGAGGGCAGCCTGGTATTTCAACAGCAAGCAAAAAGCAGCCAAACCTCTATATAATAGGAGGTGCACAGCAGCAGTAATATCCAGTACAGCAAGAATACAAAACAGAAATAGCAGTTTGACTGAAGGAGGGAGCCTGGTTAACATGGCAGTGTCCTCAGAGGAGACGCTCAGTTACGGATTTTACCCTATTAAAAAACCCTTAATCAATTGCCTGAGCTTCATAATCAGTTAATTGATTAATTTTTCATAGGAATAAAACAGTTGTGAAGAAACAGAACATTGTTTTTTCACTTATATATGGTGCCTGCTTGAGTCACAGAAGGTACTATCTTAAAATGGCATCCCTTCATGCATGAAAAAGAATGAATGCCTCATTTATGTTGGCACCCACAACCCAGTTTTTGTAAGTGCTTATGTGTGTGTGGATCTATGGGCAGTATCCAACTGTGTCATTCCGTTAGCACAAATGACAATGTGTTAACGAAAACTAGGTTCTGAACCATGCATAAGAGAAGAAGTCAACTAAAGTTACATCTGTGCAAGTGTGGTTGCGCAACGGTTGCACATAATTCTTGTGCATAACTGTTGTGCAACCCATTGCACATTCCGCTTGTGCAGCAGAAAGAACTGGTTGTGGAAGCATAATGAGCAACCACATGCGCAACAGAAAGATTCAATGGAGCTCTGCTAGCACTATTTGAATTAGCAGAATAATGCCATTGGATATCATCTATCTATCTATCTATCTATCTATCTATCATCTATCTATCTAATCTGCTGTCCATTAATCAGAAGAACCTTTTTAATCAATCAAAATTAATGTCCCCACTTTTCACCCTGAGTGAGCTGACAGGGCTCTGGAACTGGCAAATCATCTCCCCCCCGTCTCCCCCCACATACATACCTCAGATTGCTCAGCCCCATATTAAGTAACATGGCAGATAAGCTATTAAGCTTACATGATTAAGTCAAAATTGAATATACCAAGAATACTTCACATTATTATTTTTAAGCTGGTCTTGA
Organism: Anniella stebbinsi; assembly: GCA_029215795.1. Taxonomy (NCBI): domain Eukaryota; kingdom Metazoa; phylum Chordata; class Lepidosauria; order Squamata; family Anniellidae; genus Anniella; species Anniella stebbinsi. Next base: position 190,245,680 of record JARDYH010000002.1, read on the forward strand.
GGGATATGTGTTAGAATAGATAGCAGTTCCAGCCTATCAGAGGAATGTATGGAGACTGGAAGCACAACCCCCGTACAGAGGTCATGTGGGAGGAACCTTAGGCCTCCTCCACATGAGACGTTTAATGAGCCTTGAAGGCTCATTATAAATTTTACCTCCACACCAGCGGAGCGCAAAACGGGCGTACAGGCGCGTTATCTCCCCGATAATGCGCATTTTCGAATGCGCGTTAAATAGCGACTTTTATTTTGCTCCGGCCGTTAAAGCGCATTTTCGCGGTGTGAACAAGCGATTATGCGCGTTAACGTCTTGTAAAGCGCTTTTTGGACATCAATTAATGCGCTTCGCCGCCTCTCGCCGCCTCCCGTGCAGAGGGATTAGGAGTAAATGCACCTCCGCGATAATGCGCATAATCGCCGAACCGGGCGCAAAAGCGCATCCTTGTGGAGGGGGCCTTAGTGAGCTCAGCAGATTCTGTTAGACTTTTGAATAAAGGCTTATATCACAACAAGTAAGCCTCTGTCCTCTGTGGGATAAAAGAGCAGGAATAAAACATGGTGTCAGAAGTAAATTTCTTCTGAGGAAAAGGAGGGCTCAAGCAACAACAAACAAACCAAAGCAGAAGACAACATTCTGATGATGGCAGCCAGCATGATTCCAGTTCCAGGCAGGTGATATTTTTAATAACTGGTTATTTTTCAAAGCACAGTGGCAGAACTATGAAATTGCAACAGGTTTGGATAGCAAAGATAATAAGATTAGAGTTGCAACACTGCTATCAGTGATTGGGAAAGACTGTAATTTGCTCCAGCAGCACCTTCATATTCCAGAAGCAGACAGACAAGATATCTCCAAATTATTAGAAGCGCTTCAAAAGCACTTCGAGCCCTCTAGAAATGTTATATATGAACGCTATCTGTTTAACAAATGCACACAACAACCTAATGAAACCATAAATCTATATGTTGCCAAATTACGCAAAATGGCAGATTCATGTGCATATGGCATTTTGAAAGAAGAATTGATTAGAGACAGACTGGTTATAGGTTCCAAGGACAAAGGAGCACAAATGAGAATGCTAAGAAAACCTGCATTGACTCTGCAGGAAGCCATAGACATTTGCAAGGCTAGTGAACAAACCAGTGTGCAAATGCAAGAGATGCACCCCTCAGAAACAGATAGCATGCATTATGTCAGCAAAAATAAACAGGCTCACATGCATATGCCATCATCCAAAAACAGTGATGAGCCAAGAAAATCTCAGAGTGAGCGTTGTGGATACTGTGGAAAGTTGCATGCTCCAGGCAAATGCCCAGCATTTGGAACTATATGCAGAAGCTGTGGCAGAAAAAAATCATTACTCTAGTGTTTGCAGGCGCTACAAACAAACCAAACCTCCACAGCATGTGAACAAATAGACAATGATGAGGATCTTTGCAACAATTCAGACAGTGATATTCTATATATGCATGACATCAAGACAGTGCATACTAAAACAAACAAATGGTTTGTCAAGCTTGTATTTGCACCTAGCACAGAAACTTTGCAATCCTGGATCAAACACGAAACAGAATGTCAAATAGACAGTGGTGCATCTGTAAATGTAATGGGTTACAGAGACTTCCTCAACATTATGCAAGATGGAAACGCAAAACCATCACCAAGCAAAGCTAAACTGAGACTATATGATGGTACAATACTCACACCACTAGGACAATGCGTGCTGCAAGCAGAATATCATGGACAAAAATATCAGTTACAATTCCAGATTGTGAATTCCAGACAACAGCCCCTCCTATCAGCGAGCACATGTGAATATATGAAACTAGTAACATTAAATACTTTGCACAGCATCCACACAGTCAGACTACAAGACAATAGGACTTTGACTGAAGGACAACCACAAACTGGCATATCACAGATGCAAATCCTAAAAAACTACCAGGATGTTTTTGAAGGACTTGGATGTCTCCCAGGCACCTTACATTTCAAAATGGATGACACTGTACAGCCTGTACAGCACATGCCACGCAGGGTCCCCATAACATTGAAAGAAAAAATAATGACTGCAATAACACAAATGGAAAAGAATGGAATCATTACCAGAGTGACAGAACCTACCAAGTGATAAGCAGCATGGTAGCCATAGAAAAACCTGGTATACTTCGCATATGTATAGATCCAAGTAACTTAAATAAAGCATTGTTACGAGCTCATTACCAAATGCCCACTATAGAAGAAATCTTACCAGACCTTGCTAAGGCTAAAATATTCTCCGTTCTAGATGCAAAAGATGGATATTGGCAAGTACTATTAGATGAAGAAAGTAGCTACCTTACTACATTTTAGACCCAGAAGGCCGTTACAGATGGCTGAGGATGCCTTTTGGCATAAAACCAGCAGCAGAGGAATATCAACGCTGTCAACAAGATGCACTGACAGGCCTAAAGGGCATAAGTGTAATCGCAGATGACATTCTGGTGTATGGATGTGGAGATTCCATGGACAGTGCTATAGTGGACCATGACAATAACCTAATATCTCTCTTAGAACGGGCAAGAAAAGTCAATCTAAAACTCAACAAAAATAAGATGAGGCTACGGATGACAGCAGTACCCTACATGGGACACCTTCTAACATCACAAGGTTTGCAACCAGATCCAGAAAAAGTGAGGGCTGTGCAACAGATGCCTACACCGTCAAATACCAAATCTCTTCAGCAGTTCCTAGAATTTGTTAATTATCTTACCAAATTTCTTCCCCACCTTACAGACATTTGTGAACCTCTTAGACGATTATTGGACGCAGATGCACCTTGGATGTGGCTATCCCAACATGATGCAGCCCTCCAACGGATCATAGATTTAGTAACCAGACAACCTGTGTTGAAATACTATGACATGACTGAAGATGTCACTATCCAGTGTGATGCCAGTGACACAGGTCTGGGTGCTGTACTCTTGCAAAATGGACAGCCTGTTGTTTTTGCATCAAGGTCCTTATCGCAGACTGAACGGCACTATGCCCAAATTGAAAAAGAATGTCTGGCGATAGTGTTTGCTTGTGAAAAATTTGACCAGTATTTACGAGGTCAAAAATCCATCAGAGTTGACAGTGATCATAAGCCTCTGGAAGTTATTTTTAAGAAGTCATTATTATCAGCCCCTAAACGTCTTCAACGCATGCTTCTCAAATTACAATGCTATCCCCTGGATGTACAATATAAAAAAGGCACTGAGATGTACATAGCAGAACTCCTGTCCAGGGCACCATTGCCACAAGAAATACACAATGATAAGGAAGATTATGAGATACTAAATTTCCTTGAAGAACAAACAACACAAGAGGAATTAGAAAGCATCAATCAAGCTGAGTACATGCCCATCTCACAGCAAGGACTTCAAAGAGTCAGGGAGCACACTTTACAGGACAATGAGTTACAAGAATTGATCTCTACTGTTTTAGTAGGTTGGCCAGACACCCCCAAAAAAGCTCCTGTGTCCACTCGAGACTACTGGAATTATCGAGATGAGCTAAGTGTCCAAGATGGCATCATATTCAAAGGCCAACGGATACTCATTCCAAAGAACATGAGAAAATAAATATTATCAAAAATACATTGCAGTCATTCTGGAATAGAAGGCTGTTTGAGGAAAGCTAGAGACGTGATCTTCTGGCCAAAGATTGCTAAGGACATCAGAGACCTTGTAAATAACTGTGATGCATGTGCTGAATTCCAAGCAAATCAACAGAAAGAACCACTGGCAATACACAGTATTTGTTGTGTCTACGCCCAACTCCCTGCTTCAAAGAGATGAAATCTCAGATAGTGACTCGGATCCTGGGGTTGGAATGCAAGAGCTGGGGGAGTTGCTGCAACAAGAGGAAGAAGAGCCCTTTCCCACGGCAGGAGAGGAAGTTAATCCCCAAGGAGATGACCTTAACGAGAGAGTACTTTCTCTTCTGGGACAAAGGGGTTGAGGAATGCAGTGGCGAGACGTAGGGCAAAGAGAAGAGACTTCAAACTCAGGACCGCCCGCCGCTCAGAGAGGCTAGCAAACAAAGCACTACAGGCTAATTTGTCTTAAATTATATGACTCTGTTCTCTTTTCTCTCTAAGTTAGCTCAACTGAATGCCTAGGGGCTAAAGAACCTTTTTGATAACCTTGTTTTCCTTTGTCTTGCTGGAGGAGGGAGAACGATCGTTTTTTGTGTATAATAAAAGATTTGTATTTTCCCTTCAAGAGGTCTGTTTGTTGTCCTCACCCTTTTCGTTAGAACTTACAGAGTCCTGACAGTATTCCTAATAGACCATGGAGCAAAGTGGGAATGGACCTTTTCACTGAAAATGGTAACAATTATATCATTTTAATAGACTATTATTCAGATTTTTGGGAAATGGACAAGCTGCCAGATACCACAGCAGCAACTGTGATAGAAAGAATCACGAACCACTTCAGCAGACTAGGAATACCTGACTGTGTGATTTCAGATGGAGGACCACAGTTCACATGCAAAGAATTTGCCAGATTTTCAAAAGAGTGGGAATTTCACCACATAACATCTCCCTATAACTGTCAATCCAATGGCAAAGCTGAATCAGCTGTCAAAATTGCAAAAACTCTCTTAAAAAAACTGCAAGAAATAAAGAGAACATTTGGCAAGCTGTTCTGGAGTGGAGAAATACTCCAACTGCTGGCATGACCACCAGTCCAGTACAAAGACTCATGTCTAGACGTACAAGATCCCTGATACCTACTTCTCCTGCACTATTGAAACCTAAAGTTGCAACGAAAGTAATAAATGAACTGCAGCAAAAACGCATCAAAGCTAAAACCTACTATGACCGGAATGCAAAACATTTACCACCGATATACATTGGAGATTCTGTACGTGTCCAGTTATTTCCCCATGACAAGACATGTCCCTGGACAAAAGGTACTTGTATTGGACAAGTAAATCCACACACTTTTAATATTGAAGTTCATGGACGCTCATATCGCAGGAATCGCAAGTTCATTCATTTACTGAGACCGCACGAACTCAAAGATAATCCAGATATGGTGGATGATGATATACAGGATTGTTCTGCCATTCCATGCACTCGTGCGAATGCATGTCACATTCCTGACCCTGAACTACAAAAGCAAGAAACACCTACAAATGCATCGCCAACAAAGAACAGCAATAAATTACATGATCAAGATACTTCTGTAGGCACTGATCTAGTTAAAAGTACGCGTACTCGTAGCCATATCAAGCCACCTAAGCGATATGCAGATTTTGTATTAAATGACTGATAGATAACACAACTATCAGTCAGTTAGTTCCAACAATGTTATCGAGTTAATAGTTCCATATGTTTAGTTTGGAAGTTATCGTTATGTTAAATATCTATATATTCTGGCAATAAATATGACATTGGGGATGTTAGAATAGATAGCAGTTCCAGCCTATCAGAGGAATGTATGGAGACTGGAAGCACAACCCCCGTACAGAGGTCATGTGGGAGGAACCTTAGTGAGCTCAGCAGATTCTGTTAGACTTTTGAATAAAGGCTTATATCACAACAAGTAAGCCTCTGTCCTCTGTGGGATAAAAGAGCAGTAATAAAACAATATGCATGAAGCATCACTCTCATGTTCCCAGCTTTAGCATTTATGAGGTACAGTATGCTCACTTAGGCTGCAATTTTATACAAATATATTTGGGAAGAAGTCCCACTGAATTCAGTGGGGCTTACATCTGAGTAGACATGCAGAGAATTACAGCAGGGTGCTGGAGCTCCCATAACTCCTCAGCTGAAATTATCATCTGATTTACTGCTAGCACTATCTAGGAACCAGCACTCAGGGGGCCTGCTTCCCAGAGGACACTGCAGAAATAGCACCCAGAGGGCTTGTTTTGAGGAAAGTGTGTGTGTTTGTGCGTGCGTGTATGTGTCTATGTGGAAGATTTTACATGCACATATGCTCATGTGGATGTGTGCATGTCCATATGTGGATATGCAGCCCCCAGCCCTCCAGACAACACCACATAGTGTCCTCAGGGCCAAAAAGGTTCTGCACTCCTGAATTACACTGGCCCTATTCAGACAATACTCTAAGCCATGGCTAGGGTGTTAACCCTTTTGCAGCAAATGGTTAGTGAGCATGTGTAAACCTTGGTTATGTAGCCACCATGTTTAGGAATGCTTCACATGACACGTTAAACCATAATGTTTAGCTCAAAATGCTTAACCACCGTGGCTTAGCGTGTCGGCTGAACAGGGTCATTGTTAGGGCCAAACGTTAATCTAAATTAGAAGAACATCATATATTAAGCCAAAACAATAACTAGCCTTTGTTATTCCTTTTCTTGTAATTGAGCAAAACACCAAAACTAAATATCCATATTTGGCATAATTCCACTATAATGAATAAACAAAATGTTTGCTTCCCTAAAGAGAAGGTGATTTAAGTCTTTTGCAATTGAGGTGGCAAGATGCTTATTTGCAGGCACAATGGGGGTGCTTTGGAGAATATGTGTGTACCCTTTGTAAGACAAAGTGGGAAATGGAAAAAGCAACAGAAAGATTTTCTAGTATGTTTTTCTTTATCAGAGATCTTTAAATATCACAAGTTCAGGCAAGCAAACCTAACCTCAATATCAAAGAGAATACTGCCATTGATTGCAAAGTGATATGGACTACACCCCTGGTTTCTTGCTCCTTTGTCGCCTGGGAGATTTGCTGATGCTGTGACGAAGGGGGAGGAGATGAACAGAGACCTCTACTTTTAAAGCCTGTTACTTACTTTACATTTTAGAAAAAGTTTCCTAACTGTAAGAGTAGTTCATCACTGGGATATGGTAAGGAGGTTGCTGAAGGTTTTGAGATAAAGATGGAACAGGCATCCATAAAGATGCTTCAGGAATAGGGCACATTCTGTTTCTGGATAAGGATATGCGGGTGTCCTCTTTTACAGAGGACAATTCTCTATTTGAAGGGCTGCTAGAGGACAGTCCTCTATTTTGAAAGCACTATCTATTTGAAGGGCTGTCCAGTCCAAGTCTGGTTTAAAGAAAAAGAACCATAAGAAGGAAAGATCAGAGACCCTGAAGTTGTCCATCAACAGCAACTCGGCAACAGACGAAGCAAATTATGTATGTCACTTTGTCACAGTCTTCCACACGATGGTTGCATTTAAATTATAATAATCATTCCTAAATTTGCATCTATACATATAAATTACCATATGCAAATTTTATGCAAATTGGTGTCCTATTTTGTCCTCTCGTTTTGGTGATGTGGATCTTTTGGGGGGAGGGGCAAGGATTCACATGTGGCCAATTTTAGAAACATCAAGGATTTCTCAGTCAGAACATCACTAATGGTGAACACTTTGTATTCACGATTTCCCTACAATTTGCAGCTGCTCAACATTTTCAGCTCACTCAAAGGCAATGGCCAGGTCCAAGGATGGAACACAGTCCAAATGATGGACTATGGCTCCATTGTGGTGCAACATCTCCCTGAACATTGAATCTCTTCTATATGGTACTGTTTCTCACACATCCAATTTAGTGCTAAACCACACAGTCAGCAGTGTGGGAAGTGTGCCAATAGTGTGCCATCTGGAAACAACCAAGGAAATACCTAAAGGACAGGTAAATATTGCTAGTACACCTGGAATGCACCACAAGTTGCTTGCTCATTTATCGATGATAAATACTTATAAAGGCCTTAAATTAAAACCATACACAGGGATTTATTTAGTTATTATCAGTCTTTGGCAGCTGTCCCAAAGAGAAGTTGAGTATGATACCTTAAAAGCTCAGTTTCCAGGTTTCTTGCAAAAGCAATATTCACTAGTGAGGCATTTTGCTTTGGTTCATTGATTCAGTTCTACTCTCGTGTTTTGTTCCAGCAAGTCCTGGTAAATTCTGGAAAGGAATCTCCACAGCTACACGAGCTATTGCCACTGGCACTGCTGAGGAATATGATGGTAGTGACACAGATGATGCTGACAGACTGACACTGTAGATTAATTCATGAGATATTGGCTTCAGCATCAAGACCTTTGTGAAAAGCCACCAGAACAATGCACTGGGATTCTTTTAAATAGATAGGTAGGCTGGCAGGCATGTCATTACTTGTGTACAGATGAGGTCCAAGCATGAGCGGTGGGGTGGGAGGAGAAGGAAAACTTGAAGGGGGGGGGCAGAGATCCAAGTGGGGGGAAGGAGGGAGGCCCAGGCTGAAACCCCAATACTCTGAGGGGAAAATGGAGGCTAAATTGTAGGTCACGCTTGAAGATAACTATGGAAAGTTATTTTCCTGTATCTCTTGGCCACAATGCATGTGATTTGCTGGAGCCAAACAGAAAGCAGTGTTAGGCCATTTCTACACAGGCCTTTTTTAATGGGACTGCCCCTGGGTGCTCCCTGTGAGTCCAGATGACGCACAGGGACTCCCAGGGGCAGGGGGAAGGGCACGGATTTTCCCAGGGATAAGGGATCCCTGGGAAATCCTGATTTTTATGGTGGTCCCTGGAATGTCCCAAGACTGTGGGAGGTGTGGGCGCAAGCTGAGCAAAGAACACAGGTCATTGGATCCCAGCCTTCCATCCTATGGCATGATGTAATGTATTTATAGTAAAATAATAGTAATTATTTCTAAATTTGCATCTATATTATAAATTAGCACATGCACATTTTATGCAACTGTCCTCTTTTTTGCTGATGCATTTTCTCATCTTTTGGCAATACATAAGTCATCACCCTAACATATATTTTGAGAGACAGAGAGATTTGCAAGTGTTCACCCTCCTGCAAAGGGATACAGTGGGTCAGGACTTGTGGGCCCTTTCCCCTCTGTTATATCCTTGTTGCCGCAGAACTCTGGGTCTGGTAGATCTTGAAAAAATAATAATAATATTAGCCCTATTTGACTGGCCACCCTCAAACAATCACAGTCATGTGCGGGTTGGGGAACGGGTCAGGAGAAAGTGTAGGTGCATACTTACTGGCTATGCCTCCTCTGTCATGTTCCCATCTCTCATCCCTGCTGCCTACCATGTGCTGAAGGGGAGCAGCATGAAGTAGGGAGCCTGAGCTACATGTGTAGGCTCTTAGCATGATTTAAAGCCTTGATCATGCTTACACATCTAGCAGAGAAAGATAATTCATGAAACGTTTAATGAATAAATATATAAATAAATGTGATGGTTCACCACTGGTTTCCAATTTAGTTCTGAATGAAGAGTGTAGATCAAAGCTGAATGGGTATTCACTTTTTCTCAGGCCTTTATCACATGTACCATTCCCCCCCCCCTCTGATTCCTTCTGCAGGTTCCCCCTCTGTTTCCTAAGTGAATCTAGCGTTTTGAATAACACGTGGTCAGTTTTGCTCCTATACGTCAGCTCAGCCTGTTGAACTTGCCTGAACTTTCCTGAAACGGACTTTGCCCATTCAGAGTTAAATCGAAACAGAGGCTGCCTCTTCACAAGAGGTTTAATGCTCTTTGAAGTCTCATTAAAAAATTTACCTCCACACCAGTGGAGCGCAAATGGGGCGTAGAGGCACGTTATCTATCCGATTATGCGCATTATCGAATGCGCGTTAAAACGCGAGTTTTATTTTGCTCTGTCCGTTAAAGTGCATTTTGACTGTGTGACTATGCGCTTATGCGCATTAACTACTTGTAAACCACATTTTGGACATCCGGTAATGCGCTTCGCCGCCTCTCGTGCAGAGGGATTAGGCGTAAATGCGCTTCTGCGATTATGCGCATAATCGGCTAACCAGGTGCAAAAGCGAATCCTTGTAGAGGGGACCAGAAACTAAAAACGGAGCACTCAGGGTGTGAGAACAGCTGAGGGGGAGGATGTCATGAGAGTCCGGCACTGAAGAACTGGATCAAAGTTGCAGTGAGTGTGTTTAAAACTGTGCGTGTGATAACGGCTTCAGTAGGAAAGGGGGGAAAGCCTGCATATTTTAAAACCTTGTACCAGCTGGAAGCAAGGCGTTCTTTGAATAAATGTGCCCAGCTGAAGGACTAATGATAACCATTTAGATTGTCTGGAGTCTGCCTCTGTCTACCCCAACCCACTTACATCCAGAAAACTCAATTAAAACCTTATATTTTCCAGACTGCAAAAAGAGCCCCCCCCCCACAAAATCCCTTCCTCCAATCCCCAGAGTAACAGCACAGCATCACATCTAAATGCAACCTCAATAGACAGTTTTAATTTCTCATTTGCTGCACAGACTCCTATTCATGGTGTCCTAATTCAGTTCATTGCTTATATATGCCAGACCCTCCAGAAACACAAGGAGACCATGAAATTATCACAATGTATGCTGATGCTATTCAAAAATCCTTCCCTCCTCGTATCCTTCCCTGTCAGCCTCAAAATTACTGCTGCCACCTATTGTGCTCCCATGGCTACATTTTTGGTCTCCTGACTAATTAAAATCCTGGTCTTAAAGCTGTCTTCCTCTCTCCTTGACCTATGTCACTTTCATTTCTGAATTTCTCCAGAAGCTCCTTCCCAGGATCTGCACCAAGCCTGAACTGATCAACATTCCATTCGAACATCACACTCCTCTCTTGATACCCTCTTCCTTTGCTCTGCGTCTCAGCTCTCCCCAAGCTGGTGCCCTCACTGTCCCCAGGGAGCTTGAGGAAGATGGCTTTAGCCCAAATGCTGTTTTCATTTCCTTGTCTCTTCCCCCCCTTCTCTTTTCAATATTTTAAAGAATTCAAGCTATTTCAAAATCTGTTTCAGTGAAGTGAATGGAGCAAGCAGAGAGAGGAAGTACTTGATTCAAGTCAGGTGGCTGCCCATGTAATGGCACCAATCATAATCCCAGACAAAAAACAGAAGCAGAAAGCTATGCAGCTATCATAGTCATACGTGCCCAGGCACGGCCTCTGCCCATAATGCACCCCTATAGCTTCCTGAGAAAAGGATCTGCCTACTCTATTCCTCTGAGATGGGACTTCCCCATAGCCAGGGATAGGTGGCAGCCATATAACTCAGTTCTTCGGACTACTACCTGTTGCCTACAAGCTGTTTCAATGGCAAAGCTATGGGCTAAGTCAGCCCCTAGTGGCTGATGGTGCTACTGCAGCCTTCAAACACATGGGCACATTTAAATTAATTGAAATTAATTGAAATTGATGCATTTTTAAAAACACACACACCAGATAACTCAGTGTGCACCCCCATAGCATCCCCTTAATATGTATGACAAGTCTAGGTGTCTAGATTTCATGGCCTTGGAACTATGGTGCTGACAGACACACATCCTTTTTTATTTGTATAAATTACATCTATATCCCCTCTTTCCTCCAAGGACTTTAAGGTGCCTAACTTTTCATGGGTCTACCTCTTCACGACCCCATATTGATTATTGCAACAAGCCTATGAGGTAATGCTGAAAGACAGTGACCGGCCCAAGGTGACCCAGTGAGCTGCATGGCTGAATTTATTTATACATGAACAACAAATGTGGCTGCTGGTATGGTGAAAATCTAGAGGGAGCACAGGAGTGACTAGGGTCAGGCAGAAAACAAGGAGAGCATGAAGAATCTGGCTGTGTGTACACCCAAGTCAATCATAGCAGGAAACCAATTAGCAACCAGATTGAGCAATTGGTTCTTATCTGCAGCATTAGACTGAGCATCTGAAAAGGAGGACAGGGCTCATGTAACTTTAACAGTTGTAGAGAAAAGGGAATTTCAGCAAGTGTCATTTGTTTGCAATTAGTTCCTGGTGAAATTCCCTCTTCATCACAACAGTTAAAGTTGCAGGCACTATACTAGAGTGACCATATACAAAAGAAGGCAGGGCCCCTGCAACTTTAACTGTTGTGATGAAAAGGGAATTTCACCAGGAACTAATTGCATACAAATGTAGGCTGACCATCTGAAAAGGAGGACAGGGCTCATGTAACTTTAACAGTTGTAGAGAAAAGGAAATTTCAGCCAGTGTCATTTGTATGCAATTAGTTCCTGGTGAACTTCCCTCTTCATCACAACAGTTAAAGTTGCAGGAGCCCTGCCTTCTTTTGTATATGGTCACTCTAGTATAGTGCCTGCACCTTTAACTGTTGTGATGAAGAGGGAATATCACCAGGAACTAATTGCATACAAATGACACTGGCTGAAATTCCCTTTTCTCTACAACTGTTAAAGTTACATGAGCCCTGACCTAGATTTTATCTGGTCAGCCTATTCTAACTAGGGGTGTGCACGGACCCCCCGGATCGGATCGGGACCCGGATCGGGACCTCCAATTTTGTCCCGGACCGGTTCGGACAAAATCGGAGGCCCCCCGGACCGGATCGAGTCCGATCCCGATCCAAAAATCGGAAATTTTTGGATCGGCCGCCATTTTTTTCCCCATAGACTTGCATTGCAATGCAAGTCTATGAGGAAAAAATGGCGGCGGGTGGGTAAGGGGGGGCCTAACTCCCTCCCCCCCCCCGGGGCCGTCCGCTGTGGACGGCCCCGGCAGGTAAACCCCCTCCCCCGCGCTCCCTACCCCCCCTGGGGCCGCCCGCTTCCATCCGCTGGCGCCCGCGGGCGCCAGCGGATAGAAGCGGACGGCTCCGGGGGGGGGTAAGCCCCCTTCCCCGCCACTTACCTTCTCGGCACGTCCGGCGCCGGCGGCTACTACCAGCGGGCTCCGCGGCCTACTCTCGAGTAGCGCGCCGGGTGATGACATCACCCGGCGCGCCACCCTGGAGCAGGCCGCGGAGCCTGCTGGTAGTAGTAGGCGCCGGCGCCAGACGGGAGCCGCCGGGCCGGGCAGGTAAGGGCCCCCCTCCCCCCTCCCCCCTCCGCGCGCCCCCTCCTCCCCCCTCCCCCCTCCGCGCGCCCCCTCCTCCCCTCCACGCACCCCCTCCTTACCTTTCCGGCCCGGCGGCTCCCGTCCGGCGCCGGCGCCTACTACTTCCAGCAGGCTCCGCGGCCTACTCTAGAGTAGCGCGCCGGGTGATGACATCACCCGGCGCGCCATCCTAGAGCAGGCCGCGGAGCCTGCTGGGAATAGTAGGCGCCGGCGCCGGACGGGAGCCGCCGGGCCGGAAAGGTAAGGGCCCCCCTCCCCCCTCCGCGCGCCCCCTCCTCCCCTCCACGCACCCCCTCCTTACCTTTCCGGCCCGGCGGCTCCCGTCCGGCGCCGGCGCCTACTACTTCCAGCAGGCTCCGCGGCCTGCTCTAGAGTAGCGCGCCGGGTGATGACATCACCCGGCGCGCCATCCTAGAGCAGGCCGCGGAGCCTGCTGGGAATAGTAGGCGCCGGCGCCGGACGGGAGCCGCCGGGCCGGAAAGGTAAGGGCCCCCCTCCCCCCTCCCCCCTCCGCGCGCCCCCTCCTCCCCTCCACGCACCCCCTCCTTACCTTTCCGGCCCGGCGGCTCCCGTCCGGCGCCGGCGCCTACTACTTCCAGCAGGCTCCGCGGCCTGCTCTAGAGTAGCGCGCCGGGTGATGACATCACCCGGCGCGCCATCCTAGAGCAGGCCGCGGAGCCTGCTGGGAATAGTAGGCGCCGGCGCCGGACGGGAGCCGCCGGGCCGGAAAGGTAAGGGCCCCCCTCCCCCCTCCCCCCTCCGCGCGCCCCCTCCTCCCCTCCACGCACCCCCTCCTTACCTTTCCGGCCCGGCGGCTCCCGTCCGGCGCCGGCGCCTACTACTACCAGCAGGCTCCGCGGCCTGCTCTAGAGTAGCGCGCCGGGTGATGACATCACCCGGCGCGCCACCCTAGAGCAGGCCGCGGAGCCTGCTAGTAGTAGTAGGCGCCGGCGCCGGACGGGAGCCACCGGGCCGAGAAGGTAAGTGCCCCCCTCCTCCCCCCCCCCCGCTGTCCACTTTCATCGGCGGGCGCCCGCTGGCGCCCGCCAATGGAAGCGGCGGTGGGCGCCAGTGGGCGCCCGCCGATCCGCCGATCCGCCGAACCGGTTCGGAGCTTTTTCGGACCGGTTCGGATTGGATCGGCCGATCCAGCTGCGGGATCGGAAATCGGATAATTTATCCGATTTCCCACTGGACCGGACTCGGATCGTGGATCGGGTCCGATCCAGTGCACATCCCTAATTCTAACTATTCATATTCTAACAATTTACTACAAAACATTCCCATTTTTCCAAAACATATATTGTGGTAGTTATGCAGATTCAGATCTATCTATCATCTATCTATCTATCTATCTATCTATCTATCTATCTATATCTATCTGTCCATCCAGCCATTCTAATTTACATTTATCCTTATGTTGCTAGATGTTAATATTTTTGGCTCAGGTTTTTTTTAAAAAAAGATATTGAGGTTTACCAACCATTCATTTCCAGGGCAGAATTCATCTCTCATTCTCTGATGTATACATAGTGTTATGCATTTGGTGAAATATATGTACGCTAGACCATTTTTGAGATGACATGCAGGTGACATGCAAGTGTGATCATGATATTACACCATCTGTTCTTCATGCTGTAGAGCTGCTATGAAAAGCCAACTTGTCTGAAGCATGAGCATGTATCATAAACGTAAGGAATTCTCATGACGAATGAAGATATACTGGCAGAATTGGTTTGATTTAATGCCATTTGTGAAGAAACATGATTTAGCAAGAAATCATGCTAGGAAGTGAACTGTTTGTGGCCTGGTATAACTGATTAGCTGGTACTGGAATTCAACACTATTGTAAACTGCCTAGTAATTTGGTATAGTCAAGATGTAAACAACAACAACAACGATAATAGATTTTCATATGTAGGGTTGGATCCAAATCAACCATGCTAGTGGAAGTGGATTTCCCCACCTTCTTCTCTCCATGGCAACTCCTCCAGCTCACTGAAAATGCTACATGGGATGAGGAAAACCTGAATATGTTGAGGTGTGGTGTGGAAGCTGGCAAAGAGGTATCCCCCAAAATCAGGTGGGGACCTTCCACAAGCAATGCTCTTCCTCTCAGGAAAGGAATATCCTGGATTGAGACCATGAAATTCAAATTCTCATTTACCTGCCAACAATGGAACTGGTAAATTGAAGAGAGAGAACCTTCTCAGTGGTGGCCCCAAACCCCTGGAATCAGCTTCCATTGAGGCTTCATCAGGCCCCTTCTTTGCAGGTCTTCAAGAAAGGTCTGAAGACCCACTTGTTTTTGCTGTATTTTGTCTTCGGCTGCTGGTTTCATTTGCATTTTCTGTTTTATGGATTTTTATTGGTAATTTCTGTTTTAATCAATTTTTTGAATCCATGTTGTATAGTTTTTATACTGTACACTGCCTTGAGAGATTTCTACCCTTAAAGGTGGCCTAACAATAATTTTAAGTTAATAGAAGTGATGTGTCCCTCTTACAATTGCTTCTTAGGTTACATTTCTTTATTTCCTCTAATTTTAGAGCTTATTTATATGACTTGAATGAGCCTGTGGCAGCAGAATTACTTTTAGTCAGCTTGAGCCAAGCCGGTCTTGCGATTGCTACCTGTTGCCACCTACTGCAGCTAAGACTCAATTGGCTTCCCCCACTCAGTTACAACTGTTTGGAAAGTCGCAGTGTGGTTGACTGACAACAGCTGACTCAAGTTCATATCCACACATGGCGGTCATACTGCCAGCTTAACCGGCAGTGTGAATGAGCCTTCAGGCTTTTGCAAATGCTTTGTAAGAGCCCCCACTGTATTTGACAATGGGTTCTTAATGAGTACCAGTGAACTGTCTGTCCTTGTGGGACTACCTCTTTAACGCCATGGCCGTTTGCTAGTTTGTTGACCATCCAAAGAAGACAAGGCAAGCAGAAGGCTGGGTGAAGGGAGGGTACAACTCAGCTGGAGACCGAATGAAAAGTTGCTACCAGCTGTCATGTAGAACAGCAAGCTTGATGGACATCCTGGCAAGACAGCTGGGAGCAGTAGACAAAGAGAAAGCCTACTGAGACATCTTCATTCCACAGATAATGGAAAACCATCTTTGTGTGAGTAGTGTAAACAGTTTCTACAGACAGTACTTATACCAGGGCTGGATGATTTGTGGGCCTCCAGAAACAACTCCCATCAGCCCTACTCAGCATAACCAATGGCCACAGGTTGCCCACTCCTGACTAATAATCCCCCATAACCATAACACACATGGTGTAAAAGCCAACGTATGTCTTACAGAGTAGGGTGACCAGATAAAATCCAGGTCAGGGCTCATGTAACTTTAACAGTTGTAGAGAAAAGGGAATTTCAGCCAGTGTCATTTGTATGCAATTAGTTCCTGGTGAAATTCCCTCTTCATCACAACAGTTAAAGGTGCAGGCACTATACTAAAGTGGCCATATACAAAAGAAGGCAGGGCTCCTGCACCTTTAACTGTTGTGATGAAGAGGGAATTTCACCAGGAACTAATTGCATACAAATGACACTGGCTGAAATTCCCTTTTCTCTACAACTGTTAAAGTTACATGAGCCCTGACCTGGATTTTATCTGGTCACCCTAACTTAGAGTAGACCCATTGAAATGAATGGGACTTAAGTTAGTGAGTATTACTGGGATTTTGATTTATTTATTACTAAGTCCTATTAATTTCAATGTGCCTACTTTAAGTAGGATTTATGTTAGATTTTACCCATGGTTTAAATTTTCTTTCATGTGAAAATATCTTCCTTTCCTCTGAACACTAACAATTTAATTAGACTGTAATTGATCCAGACCATTTTGACATTCCTTTGGCCTGACCTTTATAAAATGTGAAATCATGCTGTCTCTGTGTAGTAGGAGACATTTCCCACTATGACCTCCCTTATTGCTTTCCTGTGTAGGAAGTACCACAAACCATCTTTTATTTACAGCATTTGTTTAGAGCAGGTGGATGACAACAAGAGTAGCAGCGCTCCTTTAGCTCTTTGACCTTGTCTGCTGCTGCTGTGCTCCACTCTAGCTGTTCAGGGATTGGGAAATGCATTACATTGATCACCTGTGCCCAGCAGCATGAACCATTGCAGGTTATCCCAAG
The DNA here is from genome assembly GCA_029215795.1 of Anniella stebbinsi. Taxonomy (NCBI): domain Eukaryota; kingdom Metazoa; phylum Chordata; class Lepidosauria; order Squamata; family Anniellidae; genus Anniella; species Anniella stebbinsi. The sequence continues at coordinate 190,262,665 of JARDYH010000002.1, forward strand.
CAAAAGCCAGCGTGAAAGCAGAGTGTGCTTTCCAGGGCTTCTAGCCCAGTACTGTTAGTGGTTTTGCCTTTTTGAAGTATAGGGGATATATACTGACATGAAATCTCATCCAGATTTTCAAATTCCAAGGATTCACTGTAGTCCTATTCATACGTAGGGCAGTTGCATGTTGAAGTAGGACTGGGGTCACATTGCTGTCCCTTCCCCCAATGTCATGACCCTGGGCTAACTCTGTCCCTTATATCTCTGAAGGCGTCTGAAAAGGAACCTGTAATGTTTGATGCTTTTGTACACATTTAGATAAATCTCAGGATGTCCACATCTCCTATAAGCATCAACATGTATTAGATGACTAATACAAAACACTCTCAGGCAAGCACTGAGCGAACCTTTGCTAGTTTTACTTTTGCATTTGCTAGATGAGCATTTCCTACAATTCTCTTAAAGGAACAATACACCACAAAACACTTCTGCATGAGTGGCTGCTTGTACATAGGGGCTCCGCTCACTGGACAGGTGAACCTTACTTCAACTCTAGCAATGGGACAGCATCATCCACCACATCAGAGATGGCAGGCTAATGTAACAGGCCCAGGAAGGTTTTGTGGCATGCATAGCTCCGTTCTCCAACAGAGGGCAACAGTCAGAGAGTTCACAAGGAAGAGTTCGGAGGCCACCACTACTGCCCCACCACTACTGCCCCACCAACCCTGAGTTGGTTGCCTCACTCTGCTTAAAGCTAGGGCTGGCCCTGACAAATGGCACTTCACCATGGAGGAGAAGTATGCATCTATATGGCCCAGGTGAATCCATATTGTTTGTGCTTAGAAGATGGATGGATGTAGACTGAGCACACTGAGATTCATCTAAAGCAGCCCTGAATTTTCCCTTGGATGGTGCCATTTGAAATGTGAATGAACACAATTGCCTTTTTCCAGATTGCTTGATTAAACTGAAATATTTTATGTTTCTCAAGCATAGATGTTATTCTCCACCTGGATGAAAAATGCAAAAAAAACAAAAAAAAAAAGTTCTGCGGCAGACAATATTTTGCATACTGATATATTTTACAGACTAATCTGTTTTACATGCAGTTCCTGCTGTCTGCAAAGATGTAGTTGCCTTGGACAGATCCACACCAAGCAGGATATAACACTTTGAAAGTGGTTTGAAAACAGTATATGGAAGGTGTCCTGGGCCCCAATAGTTGTCAATGCCATTATAAACTGTTATAAAGCAGTAATGTAGATCTTGACTTAGTCAATAGCAGCAAGAACAGCTTGTGGTAACGTAATGTTCATGGTAGTTCCACTCCTTGAGCAAAGCCAGGATTTCTGAATGCCCTGGGATACACACAGATACTCCACCCCAGGATTTATATTAGACTGGCAATGCAAGTAAGGGCCAACCTGCCTGTGGCTATACACAAGGAAGGAATGCTAAAACAAATTCTATGCCATCTAAGCTTTGTGTGAATTCAGATTATTACCTCCAAGAACCCCAGGCACCATAGAGGCAAGAGAGAAATCCCACACACATTTATCTTGAGTTCAATGGGATTTCTAAGTAGGCATCCATTGTACTGCGCTGCAAATAACAGAGGAAAAACAGCAGAAACTAACATGGCCAGATGTAAAAGAGGACAGGGATCAATCACCTTTAATAGTTGCATAGAAGAGGGAATTTCAGCAGGGGTTCCTCCTGATGTGTTGGGTTGGACTACAACTCCCATCATCCACAAACCAGCATGGTCACTGGCCCTGCTGACTGGGAACAATGAGAGTTGTACTCCAACGTATCTGGAGAGTACCAGCTTGGAGAAGGCTGCTCTATGCTCTCTTCATCACATGCATCACCACCTTCGATGCAATCAACTGTCCGGAAAGTTAGGTCACTATATCTGTGACATGACAACATAGCGTCAGCTCAGTTCTCCAAGCAGTAAGATTTCCACAGTGTAGCGTTGACTTGGGTTTGGTTTCCTTTGGAGGAAGATCATGGGAGGCTTCAGGCATTTTGTAACATCAATTTACAAATATATGGGTTGTGCATAGGGGGAGGCACAATTTAAACCCCCAAACAGACAGCCAAGGTCCACTTCTCTCTCCCACATCAAATCTTTATGGAAAAGGCAGCTGCACCCCAAAACATTCCTCACACTCAGCTCAGTCCAACAATCTGCTTCCTGTGTGTTCCTTTGGCTCAGACTGCAGCCTCTATTGTTCTCTTCACACAATGACACCTAAATCACATCATTTTTATTTAGGTGGGGTGGAAGTATCCCCTCCCCTTTTCAGGTATTGCCTAGCCATTCAGAAGGACATCTACTGAGAGCAATCAGCCAATATCTCTTAGGGGGGGGAAAGGTACTTGGCAACTTTACCTGTTGACCTGTAAAAAGCATTTGCAGTTACTGTCCAATCTTACCAGAGTAACCGTAACTGAAACAAAGTGAATATGAGGAGATATGATACAGGTGTACAAAACGATGCGTGGTGTGGAGAAAGTGGATAGGGAGAAGTTTTTTCCCTCTCTCCCTTAATACTAGAAACCACAATCATTCCATGAAACTGAATGGTGGAAGATCCCAAACAAAGAAAAATAAGTTTATTGTTGCTTTAAAGTACCCCAGGAATTGGCATAATTATTTCGCAGCTTTGATCCGAAAAGTGTAAGATTGTATGCATAATGAAATCTTTACACTGATATCAGAAGAGCCGCACATGTTCTTATGGGGGCTGGGGAGGTCTGTCTCTGTACATTCAGGGTGATTCTATAATGGGCCAGAACCAAAATCCCACTCTTTACATCATGTTATCCTGATCAATTTTATCTTCATGTTCACGATGGTAAAAACTTTGGGATGCGGATTGGCTTCTTATCAAATAAAGACTGAGGATTCATTATAACATTCATTTGATTTCATTAATTTTTGCTGATTCCTCAATTTATGGGTTTTTACTGAATGGGACATGTATAAGCCACCTTGGGAGGTCTTTTGCAATATTTTAAATAAATAAATAAATAAATACTTCACATAGTGCATAGTAAAACTATGGAGACATAGTTTAACTATGGAGACATATGTGGTGATAGCCACCAGTTTGGAAGTATATAACAGGGAATTGGACAAATTCATGGAGGAGAAGGCTATCAATGGCTACTAGACATGATGGCTATATTACTCCTAGTACTGCAAGCAGTATGCCTTTGTATAGCAGGCAGTTGCTGGGGAACATGAGTGGGATGGTGCACTCAGTTGTACTATTTGTGGGCTTCCCACAGACATCTGGTTGGCCATTGTACTAACAGAATGCTGGACTGGGTGGACACTTGGGTCTGCTCCACCATGGATGTCTTTATGATTTTAAGTAAGGAAGCAAGCAAGCTAGCTAAATTTGAATTAAGACCTTCCTTTTGTGCTTGCTCTGATTGGGAATATTTTAAGCAAATTACCACCACTTGTTGGGATATTCTAAGATACGGTAAAATGTCATGTAGTATCAAGGGCTTCGCAATCACTGCATATGATGATTTCTCTAAGTCCCCCTGGGTTATAACCTCAGGACTCCATATGATCTTCAGATTGCTTCATTAGCACATATATGAGATGCTGTCATCAGATTTTTAAATGCAAGGGGTGGGAGGAAAAAGCACCAAAATGATCATTGTTGTGATGACCTACATTGCTGACAATACCAGCTGCACAGGAAACCGGTTCTACCCATTGCTGTCTTTAAAATGATTTCATAATATCTTTGTATTGACTTGCCACAGCTCACAAAATATTTAAAAAGAGAGAGTATATGTACATAATGCGGAGGCATTTAATGAAGGTCTTGAAATGCACACTGCACAGCATATGTTTATCATCGCCATCATAATCTTTGGTTTAGAAAGCACCCTAAATGACAGACACAGTACAGCCATAATTAAAAATAACAACTCTGCCTGCAGGTTTATAATCTCAAAAATACAGATGTCCAAAACAAAAAGGAAGGCATAGGGATTGGGAAGGGAAGGGGATTGGACAATCTGAGCTCTGAACCAAAGAGTAAGGCTGCAATCCTATACCCACTTACCTGTGTGTAAACCCTATTGAATTCCATGGAATTTAGTTCCAGACAGGAACATATAGAATTCCACCACGAGTTCAGTAGCTAAGGATGCACATCTGGAGAAAGTCTATTGAACACAGCGGGACTGATTTCTGAATTGACATAGATAAGATTGCATGGCAAATATCATTGGCAAGAAAAACTGCAGAAACTGAGAGTCATCACACAAGGGAAAATCGCTCTTACTTACCATCACTTCTCTGTCCACGTGCATTTGTCCCTCATTATTTCCTCTTTCAAAAGAAGAAGTAACAGTGTGCACATAGCCCATTCAGTAGGCTGTTTTGATCGCGCTGCTTTTCCTGCACACAGCAGGAGATAGCGGCAAGTTCTGTCTCAAAAATAATTTGGATTTACCAGAGTCTTTTTTTGTTGTGTGAAGAAAGCTAGAAGGGAGTGGGAGGTGGGCGGGATGCAGACGATGCCGTGAAAAGGACCTGCAAAAATCCGTGAGTGCCCAGTAACAAGCATGCAATAAAACACTTGTCTGATGACGCCCTAAGATGGCCAGATGTAAAAGGGAATAGGGACTCTGAACCCTTGAATAGTTGTGTGGAAGATGGAATTTCATCAGGTGTGGCTTGCATCTTAACAGGAACATTGCATAAGAAGGTTTGGGGAGGAGGAATATCAAATATTATGTGATGTATTTACCCGACAGTTCTATTATAATTTGAGAGAATGGAGCAGTTGGGCAGCAACAATCTCTTAACCCAACCCTAATCCACCTTATTCCTTTTTTTAAAATGAAGCCAACAAAATTTATGACATTTGAAAAACACCAGCAAAACTTGAATCAAGACTCTCAGCATCAGACCTAAAACTTGAGAAATCAAGATAACGTTGAAAACTCATCTCTGGAGGCAGCAGCTTAATAAAAATGAGAGGAATTCAATAGGAAGGAATTCTACTTTTGAATTGGAAATGCATCACCAGAAAAGAGAAAACAACTCTGCATAAAATTTGCACAAGCTAATTTATATGTATAGATGCAAATGTAGAAATAACTATCATAATATAAGAAGAAATACCTCAACATAGCGGAGAAGACTGTGATGCTGTTTGGACAATCAAACAGCCCACCATGGCTTATTTAAGCCTTGGTAGGCTGCAACACATGACTATGGCTTGTCATGTCATCCGAACCCAGGGACTGTGGTTTGTGCAAGGGTTAAACAACCATCACATAACCCATGGTTCCCAGGTTTGGATGACATGACAAGCTGCAGCTGCGGTTTGAATATTAAAAACCCTTCCAGCATGCACTGACACCTGGAGCAGCTTCAACAAACCACAGTGACCTGTGGTGATCATGTGAACCTGATGAGGTGACCTGTGTGCCTGCCTGCTCAGTCTGCTGTCTAGGTACTTACCTCTGATGGGCAGCTTAAAGCCCCTGCTCTCTATTCTGATGCCTTCAAAGAAAGGACAGTCCTGGGCAGCCCTTCAAATAGAGAACTGTCCTTTGTAAAAGAGGACATCTGACTACCCACAGGTATGGAGCACTCACCAAGAACCCCTCTCATCTGTCTTGACTTGACACAGAGATAGTATTCTTAAGCAGGTACATTCTGTGTCATGTAATAAATGCTATATTTATTACCCAGGAGGAATGACAGGACCCAGACTCTTTCGAAGGTAAGTAGATCATGGTCTCTGTTTCAGGGGAACAGTATGCCTATGACTTGAAGGACATCTCTTAATTTATCTGTATTCATTTAAAAAAATACACAAAAACAATACTGAGTTTGTTTGTTTTTAAATAAAGGGTTTCATGTCAGTTGGTCAAAACTTTCAACATAGTTGTTTTATTTGGTGGCTGTCATTTTCTAATAAGCATTGCAGGTCATTTTCAAGTCCAGGTTAAAGATAAAGAACCGTAAGAAGGAATAACAGGGGCCTTGAAGTTGCCCATCAACTAGGCTGACCATATGAAAAGGAGGATAGGGCTCATGTAACTTTAACAGTTGTAGAGAAAAGGGAATTTCAGCCAGTGTCATTTGTATGCAATTAGTTCCTGGTGAAATTTCCTCTTCATCACAACAGTTAAAGTTGCAGGCACTATACTAGAGTGACCGAGTGACCATATACAAAAGGAGGCAGGGCCCCTGCAACTTTAACCGTTGTGATGAAGAGGGAATTTCACCAGGAACTAATTGTATACAAATGACACTGGCTGAAATTCCCTTTTCTCTACAACTGTTAAAGTTATAAGAGCCCTGTCCTCCTTTTCATATGGTCAGCCTGCCATCAACAGCACCTGGACAACAGACTGAGGAGGCACACAGCTTACCTGGTAACAACCTTCCATGCTGTGATGAGATGTAATGTATTTCTATTTACATTAGAATAATTATTTCTAAATTTACATATGGGCATATAATTAGGACATGCAAATTTTATGTAAATTTGTACCCCCTTTTGTCCGCTTTTTGGTGATCCATTTCCTCTTTTTTAACAATTCATAAGTAGCCCAGGAGTCAGGGCCAGTCCAAAGCATTTTGTTGCCTTAGGCAAAGCAGCAAATGGTGACCCCTTACAAGTGCAACTGCCAAGTTATTTTGGCAAATGAGGCAGAAAATCACACAAGAACCTCTTCCCTTACTTGGCAGTAATAATATAACAACAACAACAACAACAACAACAACGGAATTAACAGTTTTCTCCCATTTCATGAGACCCAGTGTCAGTTACCTTACTCTGCCTAATAGTAGGGCCAGGCCTTGCTTTGAATTCTTGCCAGCTGCTCTGTATGGTGGGCCACATACTGTGGTTTAGAGCCCCTCCATGGGCACTGAAGCAGCCTCAGTTTCTGGACTGACCCCCTGCCCACCCAACCTAGCGTTTGGGCTATCCCAGACAGGAAGGCCTATAAAAATCTTCAGGTTTGGGTGAAGACTTTGCCTGAACTACAGCAGTCTTCCTGGTTTTTATATGTACTTCAGCTCAGACCAAATGTCACAATCCTCTTTGACAGAAGAAAAAAGAATGATTAAAAATGGATTTAAATAGATTATGGAAACTTGAAATTATGGGAACGTCTGCCCTCTTTGCACTGAGCTGTGTTTCAGAGCTTTCATTCCCCATGAAGAGGAAATAAGAAGGAACATAAGAAGCTGCCTTAGGTTGAGTTATGAGAACTTAAGAAGTCATATGAACATAGAGCAAAGGCCTAACCAGTTTTCTGTTTTCACAGCAGCCTTCTAGATGCCTATGAGAAGCCACAACAGGACACAAATGCAATAGCACCCTCCTGTTTGTGTTCCCAAGCACTGGAGGTAATATATAGCCACCATGACTAGTAGTCCATCTAGCTCAGTATTGTCTACATTAACTGGAAATGGTTCTCCAAGGTTTCACATAGGAATCTTTTGCAGCCCTATTTAGACCTTGTGCATGCAAGATTTACTACTGAGCTACAGCTGGGGAAATGTGAGCTATAAACCAAAAAGAGTTTATTTATTTGTACACTCTGTCTAAAATTTATTAGTCAACCTATCATTAAAAGCTTTCTCTTGGTTCAAATCTAACTTGAGCTATGAATTCACTAGATGACCTTGACCGTAAAACTATAGTTTTATTGCTCTCTGTGCAATATGGGTTTCATGTGGGGTATGAATACTGAACTACCTTGCAAGAACTGTTGGAAGGATTACTAACATACTGTATGTGAAGCGTTTTGAATACTCGGAATACACTACATAGTGGAAGCATTATTCTCAATAAATCTTCATCCTCAGAGAGGTCACAACTTGGACTAATTGACATGCAAAAATGAGATGGAGACACTCCCTGTGTGCTGCATTTTGGATTATATCTCACATTCATGGAGGAGGGGATGTTATCACTGTGAAACATTGGGTTGGATTAAAGATCTGTCTTCGGGCAAGAAGAAGAGACCTTCTGCAAGAGGAATGGCTCTGCTTGTGGATGGTCCCTCCACCTGATTTTTGGGGATCACCACACCACACAACTCGTCCCATTCAGTAGAGCCTCCTGACTCTTGGAGGGGGCTGGAGGGACTGCCACTGGAAGGAGAGGGCGGGGAAGTCCACCTCCACCTTTGCAGTTGATCCAGCATAAATCTTGATCCAATCCTTTATGTTCATTCTTTGAACTTGCCGGTTATTTAGGCATTTATTTCAACATTCATTTATTAAGATCCTCATTAACTGTTGTAATCAATAACGGAGTGCTTTCTTGAACAGAAACAGGCTAATCTGAAGTGATTACAGTTATAGTGAACCAATGTTCAGTGAATATTGATTTTTTTAGAAAATCAAGTCACCAAAGTATTGCTATAATGGTCATAATTGAGCTTATCTGTTCTGGAACAAGTAGAAATGCTGAGAGCAAAATAACACTCCACAGAGAAAGGAGAATGGCTTTCATTAGGGATGTATCCAATCCTAAATGAAACATATAAAACCAAGAGCCATACTAAAAATGGCAGTGGTGGCCACATTTGCTTGTTCACAGAGAGCCCATCCACATTGCCCTTAAAACGACTTATATTCTGTTTAAAAGCATGGTTTTTTAAGTTGTTTTATTACGTGGTAGGACACACTGAGCAGTACTTACATTTCATAGCGACTGCTTCCTCTGTTCTCAAAGTGTTCACTGGTGTCACACAGGGTTATTTCTGTGTTTTGCAGGCAGTTTGAGTTACTGACACAGAAGTGGGCGGGTCAAGGAGCCTGCAAAACAAAAACAAAAGTAGAAGAGACCCAGAATTAACCCTGTGTGACACCAGTGAACACGGAGGAAGCAGTTACTATGAAACGTAAGTACTGCTCAGTGTGTCCTATCACGTAATGAAACGACTTTAAAACCATGTTTTTAAACAGAATATAAGTCGTTTTAAGGGCAATGTGGATAAGGCTCTAAGTGTTGAGGAAATTAGAAATATGAGCCTTTACCCTGTACTCATAAGCAGGTGAAGGACAGAAAAGTAGATTGTGAGCTTGTCCTTCCCTGATATTAGCTTTACCCTGATGCTATGCCCTGCCAAATTGTTGCATCAGACTATATTTGATTGGATAATTTAGAAACTTATATGCTGTATTTGATTGGTTCTTAGTTCTTGTATTTTGATTGGATGTAGATTTCGTATCCTAATGTGTGGATTGGTGCCTTTTGTATCTGTGCCATGATTGGTGTTTTTGTATCCATCACAACCCTGTAAAAGTTGTAACCCACTGACCAAATGCCAGTCTCACTTTGTAGACTCCTTGCAATTGCTCGTAATAAACTTTCTCTTATAGAAGGAAACCGCATCCTGAGATTCCTTGATCCCACTGAAAGATCCTAAGAGAGAGGAACAGAAATTCCTCAACACTAGGTTCTCATGGGGATCTGGTTAGCACATGGGTGAAAAGGAATTGAACCTTCTCCATACCTCTCTGTGATTTGCTATATCCGGCACAAAGAATTAAGATAGGGAAGTTGATGCTAAATCAGACATTCCCCCACCGCTGCTTGCTTAATGACTTAACTAGCAAACAGACCCAGCTTCACACCGCTTTGAATGGCCTTTAGTTTGATACAGCAAAGTCTTCAAGCAAATTTACACAGCTGTCAAAGTTTGGCACTTTGTGCTCATCCTTTAAGAGTGAAGACATGTCCACTGGCACCCCTAGGTGTGGTTCCTGGCCCTGCCATGTACCCTTATAGTCTCCTGAGATAGTCTCCATTCCCCTGAGGGGGGCTGATAATTTCCCCTGGTTTCAAATTGTATGGACTACAAAGCTATTCCTAGTGGTAGACTTCAACTACATAGAATGAACGAGTTTTTAAATCAAAAGAACCCCTGTGGTTCCCTTAGTATGCATGCCAGATTTTGGGTGTCTTGGGGCTTTTCCACATGAGGCATTTATTGTGTGCTCATTATTTCCTACTCACAGTTGTTTATGGGTTTGTTAAATGGTGTTTTGACCATTCAGTTTTGCTACTGTGTCTAACCAGCACTTCAGATGAGGGGTTTTTTTTAGAGCAGGGACAATACACCATTTAATTGTGAAAGTAAACGAGAGCGCAATTTCCTCTTGTGTATTTCTGCTGTTCTGTAATACCACAGTGTCACCTAGAGTTTATGTAGCAGAAAGACAGGAAAGGAAACACTCCTTGTGTAGTGCTTGGATCTCAATTCTGCATTGAAACTGAAAGGAGATATAGTAGGTTAACAGTTGGTTATAGCCTGGTGTAGAAAAGTTCTAGGTTTTGGCACTATGATGTTGATGGACAGAGACACATTTTTATTAGTATAAATTACATCTATAACCCCTCTTTCCTCCAAGGACTTCAAGGTGCCTACTTCTTCATGGGTGTACCTCTTCCCAACCCCATTTTGATTATTTCAACAAGCCTATGTGGTAATGCTGAAAGACAGTGAGCCTATCTACACTACTGCTTTAAAACAGTTTAAAATGGTTTATAACAGTTTTGAGAACTGTTAGGGCCCAGGACACACTCCATATACAGTTTTCAAAATGTTTTCAAAGTGTTTTATCATGCATGTGTAGATAGGCTCACAGACTGGCCCAATGTGACCTAGTGAGCTGCATGGCTGAATTTATTTATACATGAACAACAAATGTGGCTGCTGGTATGATGAAAAATCTAGAGGGAACACAGGAATGATTAGGGCCAGAGGGAGAACAAGGAGAGCGTGAAGAACCTAGCCATCTACACCCAGGTATATCATAGCAGGAAGCCAATTAGCAACCAGATTGCGCAATTGGTTCCTATTTGCAGCATGCATAATCAGTATTGGCCAATGGAAAGAGTGAACACATGCTGGCAAGGCCATTCAGGAAAGGATGCTCATTATTCATTCTTCTGTAACAGCAAGAAAGTTTGGGTAGGGGTTTAATGACTCTGGAATGTATATTCCAAACACCTAGAGCCTATCTACACTACTGCTTTAAAATAATTTATAACAGTTTTAAACCGGTTAATAACAACCAGTTTAAAACTGATATAAACTGTTTTAAAGCAGTAGTGTAGATAGGCTTCTAGATTCAAGCGGATATAATGCCTGTTTGCCCGGATATAATGCCTGTTTGCCCATTTAGTTTTGTAATTGCTTGAATATGGAGTTTTCTAGCTGTGCATAATGCATTTAAGTTGTAGGTAAAAGCATTAATTAATGACAAATAGCACCTTTTCTTCTCCTTCCTTCCTTGCTTCTTTCCTTCCTTCCTTTCTTTTTTGTTTTTGATATAGCCCCTACTGTGATCTCCCTCTCTCCTTCCACCTCTTTCTCTCTCAAACACATGCACACATTGATCTCCTGTTTCAGGGATGATCAAAGCCATCATAACCCTTCTCTAATGACAAGGTAGGGTATTTACATGTTCACCTCTGATCTCACTATAAGTGGCCATGCACTTGACAGTTCTTCTCTCATTAGATGGCTTTCAGTCTAGAGGTTGTCAGAATAAGTAGGACAGTATTTTCTTCAACAATTTCTTAGGGTGCTCTGATTTGAATGTATTTCTTTTTTTTAAAAAAAAAGCACAAGCAAAAGCCTGTGCAGCTATTTTTGTACTCTGTCACACTGATAAATAAGAAAAACCTACTGCCTCTCAAAGGGGGCTCGCTGAGCACCGTCAGAATGTGTGCAATGTGGAATCCAGACGTGGGGGAGGAATTAGCAAGTGGCACAAAGTACATACAGTAAAGGCTGCACACTGAAGCATTTTCCAGCAAGAAAACTGAGTCATGTGACCAGAATACATTATGCCAAGTAAGTACGTCTAGAAGGGGCAACTTTGCATACACACACAGGGGTTGTGCTACTTTTGAACCCTTTTAACACTAAGAGCTCCATCAGACAAGCATTTTATTGCATGCTCGTTACTTGGCACTCAGTAATCTGCCTCCTGCCCCTTCTAGCATTCTTCGCGCCACAAAACAACAACAACTCAGTAAGTCCGACTTATTTTTAAAGATGGAACTTACTGCTATCTCTTGCTGTGTGCAGGAGAAGCGGGATCAAAACAGCCCACTGAATGGGCCATGTGCATGTTGCCTACTTCTTCTTTCAAAAGAGGAAGTAATGAGGGACAAACGTGTGAGCAGAGAAGCAACGGTAAGCAAACATGATTTCCCCCTGTGTGATGACGCTCTGAGGCTCAAGTGCTATACCTACTGATCTAGCAGTATACCCCACTGAACTCAATGGGACTTTCTTCTGAACAGATATGCATAGGATTGCATGGTGACTTGTATGCTCAGATTCTGTGTGATGCTGAAAGGTGGAGCTTGACCTGGAATACAAAAATGCAAACATTTATTCAGCTATGGACAAATTGCAGGCTTACTAGGTGGCATTGGATAAGCTGCCATCTTTCAGTCAAATTGTACTGTGAGGACAGTAATATACCAATGCGTCCAGCAAGAAAATGTTGCAGAATGGAAAGCTTGTGTACAGTGTTCCAGCTCTGCCCTTCTCCATGATATTCTGTTTCCCGTCCCATACATTATTTCTCTTCCCTGCCCCGGCATTCAGTTAGCATTCTATGGACAGTGAACATGCTATCTGGCATTGGGATGTTTTGGGAGATTCCCCCTATCTTAAGGTCTTTACCCCCTTCTGTACTTCTGGGCTTGGACCTGATGATCTCTCTCTCTTGTGTATGGGTGGTACTCATTTGGCTACATAATAGTGTGGCCATGTGTCCTTGTTTACAGAGGACTCTCCTCTATTTGAACGGCTGCAAAAGGATTGTCTTTTATTATGAAGGCATCCTCTATTTGAAAGGCTGTCCAGACCAAGTCCAGTTTAAAAATAAAGAAATAGCAGAAGAGAGAGCAGGGCCTTGAAGTTACTCATCAATAGCACCTGGACAATAGACTGAGCCAGGTACACAGACCACCTGGTCATCATATGGGCAGTATCCAATGCTGGCCACCTGTGAGCAAGGCCCACTGTTGCTCATATTCTGTGGGCCGCCAGCCCCACGACTTCCATTGAACAAGCAGCACCCACCGCTTGCCCAATGGAAGTTTAGCACTTCTGAGTGCAAGTTCCAAAACAAGTGGCTTTTTAGAACATCAGTGGAGCTCTCTTAGGTAAGCTCTGCTGACATGACCTTCAGAAATGAGCATTTCTGCTCGTTTTGGGTTGCCCCCAGAAGCACTAAATAAGGAGTCGGCCTTCATGATCATTGAAGAGATTCTTCAATTGTCATGAAGGCCGACTTCTTATTTCCATGACAATAGCCTCATAGTAGGTGCTACAAAGTAAGTGGTTATCTGAGGAAGCTTGGCTTCACGCGAAACGGGTGGATACCGGAAATCTGTTATATTTTCTGTATTCCTTGTGTTAATTGTAGCAAAAAAACAGTTTGTTTTTGTGAACCATATCTCTCTATTGCAGGTAATAGCAATTATAAAATACAACAATATAAACAGTACAGTTTATTTTGAAAAAACTTACTTTGTATATGTTCTATTTCTTGTGTCAATAGTAGCAAAAAACAGTTTGTTTTTGTGAACTATATCTCTCAATTGCAAATAATAGCAATTATATATAAAAAAGTATTTCCCTCAATTTTTGGAAAATATTTTTATTGTTTTCACAGTTGTGTGCCTTGTGCATTATAACAACAGTTTAAATTTGCATCTATACATATACATAAGCCTCTACAAATTTTATGCAAATCGACACCCTCTTTTGTCCTCTTGTTTTTTGTGATCCACGTCCTCCTTTGGGGGTGATTCACAACTGACCACACTACTCCATGAACAACCAAACTTGCAGCCCTAACATCCAAAACAGAGGGAATGACGTACACAGATGTTAATGGGAGTAATTGAACTGCGATGACAAAAAACCAACAATAGTTCTGAAAACAATTTCTGAACCACTGCAGGATTGTTTGTGCGGAAGATTATGTAATGTTTTGTGCTTGGGGCTTTTTCCTTTGAGTGCATTCAAAAGCAAGTTAGCATTATTGGCCTGCTTGCAGATGCTTCCTTCCGCCTCTGCCTTTAATCATGTGTGAAACTAAACGCAGGGAGGCATTACCCGTGTGTGTGTGTGTGTGTGTGTGTGTATAATGCACCGATAGAGTCTTTTCCAGTTTTTCTGTCAAACCTGAAAATGACCCTAGAACAAGAAAATGAAGACGAAGATGAAGATGAAGACGAAGAAGAAGGAATACAAAAGGAAGAATAGGATGGAGAAATGGAAGGGCAATTGTCATGGCAACTGCAAAGAATACTGAAGCAAGGGCTGTGTGTTGAGATGACTATATCTCCCCCAACCTAGTGTCCTCCAGATGCATTGGACAGCAACAATGCTCTTATCATATGTGTTAGAGGCACGAGGAAGCCCTTCCTTTGGGGAAAGGACCATAACTCAATGAACATGCCAATGATCCTGATTTAATCCCTGCTATCTCCAGATGCAGCTGGGAAGGACTCTTATCTGAAAGTCTGGAGAGCCAATGCCAGTCAATATAGATGGGCCAATGGTCTGATTCCTCATCATGGGGAAATAAGGCTGTCAGTGACAATAAGTGAACCAGACAATAGTGCTATCTTAAGTGCAGTGTGGAACCACCACCTTTGCTTCTTGCTTCCAAGAGAAGAGGCACATCCAGGACATTCTGTCTGGTATTGTAGTTACATCCTCTCCAGTTAAGACACCTGAGCTTTGTACTTTTTGCCATCAAAAGTTTGAATTGTGTAAATGGAAATTTTACAATGCTCTTTGCCCCCTCCCCCCGAAGTTCCCTCATCTTCTAAAAATATGGTCTCTTCAGATAGAATGTTTAGATTTGGAAACTGACACAATATATTACTATTTGTTTTATTCATTGGTCAATTTTACATTTGTCAGTAACTCTGTGTGTGTTTTTATAGAATAACCTTTCATTAATCATACTGTGAGAAAACAGGTCAAACCAACAGAAAACAGCATTTTGGATTTCATTCAGCTCAGTGATCGTGGAGTCTGGTCCTGCTCTACAAAAGCAATTCAGAAGATAATGAAAGGGTGGAAAGATCCATTTCAGCTCCACAAGAACCACTTTCCAGGAAATGATTTAAATTGCCAATAAACCATGTGAATGTAAACACAGATCAAGTAGGGGGTGACATTTCTTACTTGAATTAAAAATAGCTTGTTAAATATTGGAGATGCCCTTTTAAATGACAGATGCTTAGCAAATTTACAGCACAATCCTATGTTCACTTTCCTGAGAGTAAGCCACTGAACATATTGGGACTTGCTTCCAAGGGCTAATCTATACCTACAGCCCTTTCACAATGGAGGAGTGATAATTGTAAGATTTCCCACTTCTGCGATCGTCGCTCATGGGGCACACTCAAGGGAAGTTTCCCACAAGCAAAGGAGAGCCTTTGCAGGAGGACATGTGCCCTGCGATGGCAGTTCCGAATGTACACCAGCAGAAGTGGGAGGGACTGGACATATGGGTACCGGGCACAGATTTTTTTTTTAATAACTCCTCCGAGATGTGCACCAGCACAGACACACAGCAGTGGGGGGGGGGATAGGTACTGTGTAGAAGATGCACCCCTGCGCATCGATATGTTTGTGTTTAAAAAAGATACGCATGGCTGGCACCAAAACATACCGCTAACCAATCAAAAAAATGTGCCAAAAATGGTGGACGCCGACTCCCGCACACTTTCAAAACTGTTGGACACACCCCTGACAGTGGGTTGGCTGTTCGTCGAGCCGGGAACTCGTGCTGAACAGCAACAGCTTAGGGAAGGGGAGGCACACCAGCCACGGACATCAGGATTGTAGCGAGAGAACTGGAAAAGCCATGACAAATCCAGTCAACGATATTCCTGAATAACTGAGGGGTCGACCCAAGATCACTGCAGGAGTAGGTGAATGTCATGTGGCCCAGTAGGGACGACTACAATATTATTCAGGAATAAACGGCTGGTGTAGAAACGGCCTATATTAAGGGTATAATCCTATACATATTTAGATAGGGAAAAAGTCGTACAATTCACAGCATTCCCCTGGCTGATGAATGCTGTGAGTTGCAGGACCTTTTCCCTATCTAAATATGCATAGGATTACACCTAAACTGAATGAATGCATAGAAAACCCCAAATCCCAAGACCTAGGCAGGATCTACACTACTGCTTTATAGTGGTTCTGAAGTGCACAGATAACTGTTGGGGCCCACAACACATCTACACCAAGCAGGATATAACACTATGAAAGTGGTATGAAAGTGGTATATGATATGTGTCTTTGGCCCCGACAGTTGCCTTCATATACCACTTTCAAACCACTTTCATAGTGCTATATCATGCTTGCTGTAGATCTGGCCATATATTTTCATCTTACCTTTCAATACAATTATTCAGGTGGGTCTTGAAACATGTAACTTTTTGTAAGGAACTTTATGATAGCCTTTTTCCATATATGAGATCAGTTTTGCCAAGAAAATGGACTAAGAGCCCTGTACCTCATTCTCTTAATGTTTTCTTTTTTATTATTATTTCTTTCTTTCTGAGGGGATTTCTGACCCAACTTCTGACTTCTGAAAAATGCTATAAGGTGGCATTTGGAAATTATTATTATTATTAATAATAATAATAATAATAGAATCAAACTTTAAACCAATAAAATAAAATTAAGACCGGCAGGATAATCTGTGAAGACAATTGGGAATTAGCACTTGACGGAATAAAAATATTTTAGGACTAGCTGGAAAGACATCAAGGAGGAAGCGAGATGGGTGTCATGGGGCCAGGATTTCCCCAACCTGAGTGCTAGCATTGAGAAGGCATTCTCATATGTCTCCATGCAGCATATCTCAGTTAAAAGCATGACGTGCAAAACAGCCATCAGAACTCTTTTGCATAATGTGCCAAAGAGACATTCAGCCTTGCTAAATCAAACTAAAGGCCTATCTATTCCAGCATCCTGCTTCCTATAGTGGTCCACCAGATGGCTCTCCGATAGATACCATCTGGACTCAGTGATTTGTTTGCTTTCAGCTTGTCAATAGCATCTAGAATTTCATATCTTGTCACCGTTATTTGCCTCAGTTCCTACTACTCCCTTGGATATCGGCTCTATATTTCTGTAGCAAAGGCAGGAACAGTAAATTTATTTGGTTTCTCTGCTCCAACCACCTCAGTAGCTTCTGATGTATTTTAAGATTAGTTAGTTATTTAATTTATTCTGAGTTCATTTTTACTGCCGGGAAGCCGTACTTATGGGATTTTCTTCTCAGGTGCGAAAATAACTTGGCCAGCCTGGGGTATTAAGTACTTTGACTGGGTGGGGGATATTTGCTGTTCTGCTTCAGGCAGCCATGTTCTGGGGCAATTTCCTGGGCTTGCCCTGTTAGTAAATGACAGGTTCTTTCTTTGTTGCAAACTGCCCTTCTTGAGGGTGTTTTGAAATGTAGAAGGGCCCCTCAGGGCTTCATTACATGCAGAAACAGTATAACATGTAATTTTTTAGGATGTTTTGAGGCCATCCCATCATGAACATCGCACAGACCATGCATCCTTTCAAATTATAACTGCTTACTTTGGGGTTCAGGATGAAAACCTCAACTGCACCTGAATCCCACAACTGCACCTGAAATTTTGCTGGTCCTCTAAAGGACTTTCAGACAGTGTGATTCCAAACTCTTGTCATTGTTTTCTCTCAGAAAGAATTTGATTGCATTTCTATTTCTCATCTGAACAGTAAATATTACCTCCTTCCACCAAAAGAGATAACGAGACACTAAGGTAGGGTGACCACATTTGGGAAACTAAAAAAGAGGACACCCAGTGGGGTGGGGGTGGGAAAGCAGCTTTCAGGGGCCTCTGGGATGCATGTCATTCACCCCCACCACCTTAAAGGCCCGAAATGGGGTGGAAAGTGTGTAATTCCCACCCTCCACTGCTCCAATCAGGGCCTTTTCTATAATGTCTGGGAATGACATGCTTTCCCCTTTCAGGCCCTGATTGGAGCAGTGCGAGAGAAATGACCCACCTCCAGAAGGTGTGTCATTCCCTCCCACCACGCTAATGCAGCCTTTAAAGGGAAAGCGTGTCTTTCCAGGACATTATAGAAAATTACAGAAAATCCTCCCTGACACCCAGGACAGAACAAAAACCAGGACAAATCTGGGGAAATCCTGACAGTTGGTCACCCTAACTAAGGTGTTTTTTTAAAAAAATACAGTTGACAGCAAATGGCTGCTTTTATTGAAATGTCAGAGTACTTTGTGCTAACAGAAGTATGCCTCAAAGGATCATGTTAGCATGCTGAGATATCACAGAACAATTATATTGATTATTTGTGTTATGTCGGGTGGGCAACCTGTGGCCCTCCAGACATTATTGGATTGGAACTCCCTTAAGCCCTAGCCAGCAGAGCCAATAATAAGGGATTATGGGTAGGGTGACCAGATAAAATCCAAATCAGGGCTCCTGTAACTTTAACAGTTGTAGAGAAAAGGGAATTTCAGCCAGTGTCATTTGTATGCAATTAGTTCCTGATGAAATTCCCTCTTCATCACAACTGTTAAAGTTGCAGGGGCCCTGCCTTCTTTTGTATATGGTCACTCTAGTATAGTGCCTGCACCTTTAACAGTTGTGATGAAGAGGGAATTTCACCAGGAACTAATTGCATACAAATGACACTGGCTGAATGCCCTTCTTTCTACAACTGTTAAAGTTACAGGAGCCCTGACCTGGATTTTATCTGGTCAGCCTAATCATGGGAGTTGCAGTCAGGAAACTCCTGGAGGACCCGTGCATTGTATTGCTATCATCACTTTCTTATAGCAAACTTGATGGTCCTGTGCCAATCCACAGGGTCACAAAATGAGATCACTCATAGCAAAGTAGGGATTTTACTCTTCAAGTATCCTGAAAAATGTTAGTTTGTAGCAGGAAAAAAAACACAAATCCCCCCTACTCGCCAATTAGGCTAGGCTAGCTTTAGAATCCCTATTCTAAGTTTACTTCAACACTATTCTACTCTGTAATGCTAATGGCTCAGACTCAAGCCTGGGGGACAACCACCACCTTCCTATAGCAGAGCTCTTTGGGGAGTAGGCCTTAAGCCCTTCCCATACCTACTGTTGATAAAAGAAGGTAAGAACACCCAGCCCTGAAACTGAGTGCTATTATATTAGAGGAGGAAAATGTTTTAGTGGCGGTTGGGGGAGGAAAAATGACTCTTTCCGCCCCGCACTTCCAAAACTTCCTCCACTTCCTCTTTCTTTTGTTAAAGCACTACATACTACTCTTGTTTGGGTAGCCTGCATGGTGGCCCAAGCCAGGAATGATAGACTTCACCAGGGCTCCTCTTTGGAGCTTGCTGGACCCTTGTGTAATGTTTCATCGCTCCTTTGGGAGCTTACTGGGAGCCTTTTAGCACTTTCTTGTTGGGAACACTGTGGAGCTCTGAAGCACCAACAGTAGGCTGACCATATGAAAAGGAGGACAGGGCTCATATAACTTTAACTTGTATGCAATTCATACCTGGTGAAATTCCCTCTTCATCACAACAGTTAAAGCTGCGGGGT
Source organism: Anniella stebbinsi (assembly GCA_029215795.1). Lineage (NCBI taxonomy): Eukaryota > Metazoa > Chordata > Lepidosauria > Squamata > Anniellidae > Anniella > Anniella stebbinsi. Next base: position 190,282,316 of record JARDYH010000002.1, read on the forward strand.
CCCTGCCCTCTTTTGTATCTGGTCACTCTAGTATAGTGCATGCAACTTTAATTGTTGTGATGAAGAGGGGATTTCACCAGGTACTAATTGCATACAAATGACACTGGCTGAAATTTCCTTTTCTCTGTAACTGTTAAAGTTACATGAGCCCTGTCCTCCTTTTCATATGGTCAGCCTAACCAACAGCCCTTGATTTCTGCAGCCTCAGTTGCTTGCCTTCAGCAAGAACATTGGTAGGGTGACCAGATAAAATCCAGGTCAGGGCTCATGTAACTTTAAAAGTTTTAGAGAAAAGGGAATTTCAGCCAGTGTCATTTGTATGCAATTAGTTCCTGGTGAAATTCCCTCTTCATCATAACTGTTAAAGTTGCAGGGGCCCTGCCTTCTTTTGTATATGGTCAATCTAGTATAGTGCCTGCACCTTTAACTGTTGTGATGAAGAGGGAATTTCACCAGGAACTAATTGCATACAAATGACACTGGCTGAAATTCCCTTTTCTCTAAAATTGTTAAAGTTACATGAGCGCTGACCTGGATTTTATCTGGTCAACCTAAACTTTGGAGTAGCACAGTGCTAAAGTTAGGAATGCACAACAATATTCTGTTTCATGTAATTTGTTGCTTGGAGCCTTTTTCCTAAATGGATTTAAACTAGGGGTGTGCACGGACCCCCCGGATCGGATCGGGACCCGGATCGGGACCTCCAATTTTGTCACGGACCGGTTCGGACAAAATCGGAGGCCCCCCGGACCGGATCGAGTCCGATCCCGACCCAAAAATCGTAAATTTTTGGATCGGCCGCCATTTTTTTCCCCATAGACTTGCATTGCAATGCAAGTCTATGAGGAAAAAATGGCGGCGGGTGGGTGAGGGGGGGCCTAACTCCCTCGCCCCCCCGGGGCCGTCCGCTGTGGATGGCCCCGGCAGGTAAGCCCCCTCCCCCGCGCTCCCTCCCCCCCCTGGGGCCGTCCGCTTCCATCCGCTGGCGCCTGCGGGCGCCAGCGGATAGAAGCGGACGGCTCCGGGGGGGGGTAAGCCCCCTTCCCCGCCACTGCTTACCTTCTCGGCCCGTCCGCTCCCGTCCGGCGCCGGCGGCTACTACCAGCGGGCTCCGCGGCCTACTCTCGAGTAGCACGCCGGGTGATGACATCACCCGGCGCGCCACCCTGGAGTAGGCCGCGGAGCCTGCTGGTAGTAGTTGCCGGCGCCGGACGGGAGCGGCCGGGCCGGCAAGGTAAGGGCCCCCTCCCCCCCTCCGCGCGCCCCCACCTCCCCTCCACGCACCCCCTGCTTACCTTCTCGGCCCGTCCGCTCCCGTCCGGCGCCGGCGGCTACTACCAGCGGGCTCCACGGCCTGCTCTAGAGTAGCGCGCCGGGTGATGACATCACCCGGCGCGCCACCCTGGAGCAGGCCGCGGAGCCCGCTGGTAGTAGCTGCTAGTGCCGGACGGGAGCGGACGGGCCGAGAAGGTAAGCGCCCCCCTCCTCCCCCCCCGCTGTCCACTTTCATCGGCGGGCGCCCGCTGGTGCCCGCCAATGGAAGCGGCGGTGGGCGCCAGTGGGTGCCCGCCGATCCGCCGATCCGCCGAACCGGTTCGGAGCCTTTTCGGACCGGTTCGGATTGGATCGGCCGATCCAGCTGCGGGATCGGAAATCGGATAATTTATCCGATTTCCCACTGGACCGGACTCGGATCGTGGATCGGGTCCGATCCAGTGCACATCCCTAATTTAAACATTTTGCATACATTTATTTTTTTATTTTTTATTACATTTGTATACTGCCCCATAGCCAAAGCTCTCTGGGCGGTTTACATAGGATTAAAAACAATTAAAAACAATATACCAAAATTAAAACAGCAAAAACATACAACATACACACAATCTGTACATTTAAAAACCACTACAACACTTCAAAAAGCTTTTGAACTCTGAAACTATCTGAAGAACTTCCTTGATGGCTGCCATTAAACATTTTCCCCTCAGGTTCCCTTTCTTCTCAACTCAGCCTCTCACCTCATTTGTTCTCTGTCATTCATTTATTTTGTGACTAGTGTATATCGACTAATTTTATACGCTTTTTATGTAGTTGTAATAGAAAGATCTAACATTTTTAGCCTGTTACTTTGTATAGAACCTACTAGCATGAGGAACATCAAGGCTTTATCCAGAGTCTCTTTTGCGCAAGGGATTCCCTGGGATTTAAACAGCGTGACAATGTGCAGGGTTATGGCCATTCTATTTATTCCCTCTTCCTTTGAAGCTTTAGGGAAGCCCCAGAGACAGAATGGGATTTAACAGTGTTCGTAATGTAGCTTATGATTGCCAAATGGCACGTTCTATCCTTCAATTATTTCCACAGGAAATTACTTTAAGGGTCTTTATTCATGATGCTATAATGATGCAGGCATTGTCTATTTAAGAAATAATATCCGACACATTGGAAAGAGGGTATTTTTTTTAATGAAAAACCATCAACCATGATCTGACAAGCCATTTTCTGCCCCACTGAAAGTGTGTTTTTGAATAAATCTGAAATACAGTCAAAATCGGCTAGGTTGTAATGATATTATGTTCAACAAAATTAAGTTCAAGCGTCGGTTCTTGATGTACCTCCTTTGCACTAAATTAAGGAGACTTATTTCCATAATCCTGTTGTGATATCTCAAGTTTTTATTTTCCTTATCAGCAGAATGAAAAGTTTTGGTCATCCATAATACTAGCATAATCTCTCAATGAATCAGACATTTCCAGCAATAAGGGATATGAAACATCAGCTGACTCCTCATGTGCCTGCTTGTACAATAATATGTGCATCAGCATCTCTTCTTCCTTGCCATCTGGGATATGGCATGTGTAGGGTGACCAGATAAAATCCAGGTCAGGGCTCATGTAACTTTAACTGTTGTAGAGAAAAGGGAATTTCAGCCAGTGTCATTTGTATGCAATTAGTTCTTGGTGAAATTCCCTCTTCATCAGAACAGTTAAAGTTGCAGGGGCCCTGCCTTCTTTTGTATATGGTCACTCTAGTATAGTGCCTGCACCTTTAACTAGGGATGTGCACTGGATCCGATCCGATCCACGATCCGAATCTGATCCAGGGGGAAATCGGATAAAATTAGCCGATTTATCTGATTTCTGATTTCACCGCTGGATCGGCCGATCCAATCCAATCCGGTCCGGAAAGGTTTCGATCCGGATTGGAGGATCAGCGGATCGGCGGGCGCCCGCTGGCACCTGCCGCTGCTTCCATTGGTGGGTGCCAGCGGGCACCCGCTGATGGAAGTGGACAGCGGGGGAGGGCTTCCCTCGCAGGGCTATCCGCTTCCATAGGGGGGCGCCGCTGATGGAAGCTGACAACGGGGGCAGGGGGCAGAGGATGGGAGCGAACGCCCCCCGAAGGTAAGTAGGGGGGAGGGGGGAGGGGGCCCCATGCACGTGCCACTTGCCTTCGGGGGACGTCCGCTCCCATCCGCCGCTGGCCGCTACTGCGAGCGGGCTTCGCGGCCTGCTCCTGAGTAGCGCACCAGGTGATGTCATCACCTGGCACGCTACCTAGGAGCAGGCCGCAAAGCCCGCTCGCAGTAGTGGCCAGCGGCGGACGGGAGCGGACGTCCCCCGAAGGTAAGCAGGGGAGAGGGGGGAGGGGCCCCCGCACTCGTGCCGCTTACCTTCGGGGGACGTCCGCTCCTGTCCACCGCTAGCCGCTACTGCGAGCGGGCTTCGCGGCCTGCCCGTAGGTAGCGTGCCAGGTGATCATCACCTGATGATGTTCAGGTGATGATCACCTGGCGCGCTACCTAGGGGCAGGCAGCGAAGCCTGCTTGCAGTAGCGGCCAGTGGTGGATGGGAGCGGACGGCCACGGAAGGTAAGCAGGGGGAGGGGGAGGGGGAGGGGGCTTACCCCCCCGGGGCCGTCCGCTTCCATCCGCTGGTGCCCGCGGATGGAAGCAGACGGCCCTGGGGAGTCAGGAGCGCAGGAGAGGGGGCTTACCTGCTGGGGCCGTCCACAGCAGACGGCCCCAAGGGGGAGGGAGTTAGGCCCCCCTCACCCACCCGCCGCCATTTTTGTTGCAGGCACTATACTAGAGTGACCATATACAAAAGAAGGCAGGGCCCCTGCAACTTTAACTGTTGTGATGAATATGGAATTTCACCAGGAACTAATTACATACAAATGACCCTGGCTGAAATTCCCTTTTCTCTACAACTGTTAAAGTTACATGAGCCCTGACCTGGATTTTATCTGGTCAGCCTTTACTATGAATTTATTTAACATCAAATAAATCCTTATAAGGCTAAGGCATCTACTTATGCAAGATGGAAAGTGATAGGAACCACCCAGAGAGCTTCGGCTATTAGGCAGTATAGAATTTTAATAAATAAATAAATAAAACACAAAAGTGGTCAGATATACTTGGTCATAGTTAAGGTAGACCCATTGAAATCAACAGGACTTAAGTTAGTAATGTCTATGGTCTCTTCCACAAGGATTCGCTTTTGCGCCCGGTTAGGAGATTATGCGCACTATCGCTGAAGCGCATTTACGCCTAATACCTCTGCACGAGAGGCGGCGAGAAAAGGTGCTTCCCTCCCCTCCCCTTCCCTCCCCACCGCTCCCCAGCTGGCTGGCTGGTAGGCTGTGGGCAGCAGGCAAGCGCTCCTCCTCCTCCTCGCCTTCCTTTATCCCCTCTTCTTCCTCCTCCTCCTCCCGCCGGGCCCCCCGCTGCAGGTGCTGAGCAGGAGGCGCCCCTCTTGCAGGGAAGGAGTCGCAGGCGGGCGGGCGGGTGCGGCTGCTTCATCTCTGGGCTCCCGCCCACCCGCCTGCAACTCCTTTCCCGCAAGCGCCTTTTGACAGCCTGATCCCCTCAGCAGGAGCCGGAGGACAGTGGAGAGAGAGGGGTGCGTGAGAGCTACTGGACGCTGCCAGGCACCTTTGGCTGCCTTGGAAATGTGGCTGCTTTTGTGACTGGAGGGAAACTGGCTGGCGACTGGGGGCTGAGGCGGTGGAGGAGGAGATGCAAACGGCAATACCACTCGAGAGGGGATGGGAAGCTGCTGCCGCCGCCGCCGCTCCTTGCGAGTTGCGGTGGGCTCGAGCTGCCGAACTGTCCCTTCCGCTCGCCGGAGCAGCAGCCCCCTCCTCATGCTGCTCCGACGAGCGGAAGGGACAGTTCGGCAGCTCAAGCCCGCCGCGACTCGTGAGGAGCGGCGGCGGCGGCAGCAGCTTCCCATCAAAATGCGCTTTAATGGACGGAGCAAAAAAACCTCGCTATTTAACGCGCATTCGATAATGCGCACAATCGGGGAGATAACGCGCCTCTACGCCCCATTTGCGCTCCGCTGGTGTAGAGGTAAATTTTTTTATGAGACTTCAAAGAGCATTAAACCTCTCTTGTAGAGGCACCCTAACTTGAGCCCCATTGATTTCAGTGAGCCTACTTCAAGTATGCTCTCTGGGTCCAATCCCTGCTATTGCTTCAACTGATTTTACAAACTTTTATAAGATGGGCTCCTTGATGTCACAATGTCTTAGGAAAGAGTGTGGTGTCTGCGTTCACAGAGGGACTTAGATCTACATACCAAAGAGCAGAATCAGTGCTAGAATGCAAAGGAGCAGCTGTACATGATGATGCAGAAATCAAAGGCGTGTGCAGCACATTTCATTCGGGGATTTTAAAAAAATTAACATTTATTGAATACTCAACCATAAAGGACATTTTATTTATTTATTTATTTATTTAACACTGTAGACACTGATGCCCTAATCCAAGAGGGCCATTGCAGTTGGGGGGGGGGGGGATGAGGAAACGTCCCTCAAGCCCTAGCATTGTTGGGGCTTTGCGGTGGCACTGCCTGGAGGAGGGGCTTACAAGGTGTTATTAGCCTTTGGGGTTCCTCCTCCTGTCCTCTTTGAAGCATGGATCCTGGCAGGGAGACTCCCAGCAGAGCAATTCCTTTTCACTCCTGCTGCCTCCCATTGGGGGCTGTGGCAGCGAATCAGCCGGAAGGCCATTCTCATTGCATGGGCGACATTTCGGCCCAGTGCCATTTGTACGTGCCTCAATTGGCGCAAAGTCAGTTGGCACAGCTGCTCCAGCAGAGGCCTAGTGGCCGAGGGGGTATGGCTCCCAGAAGAGAGGCTCCCAGCAGAACGATTTCTTTTTGCTCCTGCTGCCGGAAGCAATGGTGCTTTCTTGGAGGCAGTGGTTCTTTGGTGCAGTGGCGGAGCAGCCAGAGGTCAGCTGGAGGATCATTCCCACTGCATCTAGATCCCCTCTGGATCCCTACTCAACGGCCCCCTCAATTCAGCACTTTTTGCTTGAGATATTAGGGTGTGCCTGGGCACACCCAGCACACCCCTTGCGCTCACCTATGGCAGAAATGTGCGTGGCTAACAATGACATCAGCAGATGCTGACACTCGCTGTTAGCAAAATGGTGGATTTCTTTGCCTCGAATCACAATACAGTAGGCAGCAGTTGAAAATAAACAAAATGGGATAATGCTAAATAGCACACAACTACTAGAAGATGTAAGCAATAACAGAAAAAAGGGGTAAATGGATTTTTATAACACCATAACTGTAATGTACAGAATCACATGATAAGCGTAAATGTACATATAATAGTATTCTCATGTATATTCAGTTTGTGAATACCATTATATGTACACTTATGCTTAACTTAGAATTTTTTTGCCTTACATTTGGCCCCAGCACTGTTGACAAATTGTGACATATATAAAAATAGGAACAACACACATTTGGCTGCTCTAGCAGACTACAAAACAGAAAATGTGCACAAACGCTCAGCTAATAGCATCACTCATTTTGAAAGTATTTCCTTCACTGCTCTGAAACTGTTTATATAATTTAGAGCAAATAATAAGTGTGCTTACAATAAAGAGGCCCATATTTGGTGCCTTGCAAAAATTATTCTGAGCCGTTGTTTCTGTGTTCTGATCATGTTTGAATTTAATCATTCAAATGAGTTACTCTGTAATCCTTCTTTATGTTCATTAGAAAATGACTGAATCCTCCTTATAATATGTTAATACCATTTCCTTTCTGACAGCATCGAAAGCTGTTCCACAGTTTTGGCTGTCCTCCAGTTAAACATTTTCTCCTGGCATGTGGGCATCTCAGTCAAAATCTAGTCTTCCCAGGGTCGCATATTTACTTGAAAACAAGTCCAATTAATTTGATTAGGCTCAAACTTCCGTAAAGGCTCACATGCTTGTTCTGCTTTGTGGTGATAATCCTGCTTTCATTAAGAGAATGTTGACATAGAGTTTCATTCTACAAAGCTATTATTTTTTTTTCTTGCTTATTCATGATAATGTTGGCTTACGAAATTAAAAATAATGACTTGAGGGTCAGAAAAACATGAATAGCATTACTAAGATGGGATAGCTTTAACTAGCCTTTCCCTGCCTTGTGCCCTTCAGATGTGGGGAATTACAACCCCCATGTGCCCCAACCAGCATGGCCATTGGCTGTGCTGTTGGGGGAAGATGATAACTGTAATTCAACACATCTGGAGGCATCAGTATAGCTAGTATAGCTAGAGTGACCAGATGCAAAAGAGGGCAGGGCTCCTGCAGCTTTAACTGTTGTGATGAAGAGGAAATTTCACTAGGTGCTGCTTTGCATACATTGGGTGACCATATGAAAAGAAGGACAGGGCTCCTGTATCTTTAACAGTAGTGTTGAAAGGGGAATTTCAGCAGGTGTCATTTGTATATATGTAGCACCTGGTGAAATTCCTTCTTCATCACAACAGTTAAAGCTGCAGGAGCCCTGCCCTCTTGACCAGATACAAAGAAGGCAGGGGTCCTGCTGCTTTAACTGTTGTGATGAAGAGAGAATTTCACCAGGTGCTGCAAGCATACAAATGACACCTGCTGAAATTCCTTTTTCTATGCAACTGTTAAAGATACAGGAACCCTAGGCTGACCAGATAAAATCCAGGTCAGGGCTCATGTCACTTTAACAGTTGTAGAGAAAAGGGAATTTCAGCCAGTGTCATTTGTATTCAATTAGTTCCTGGTGAAATTCCCTCTTCATCACAACAGTTAAAGGTGCAGGCACTATACTAGAGTGACCATATACAAAAGAAGGCAGGGCCCCTGCAACTTTAACTGTGGTGATGAAGAGGGAATTTCACCAGGATCTAATTGCATACAAATGACACTGGCTGAAATTCCCTTTTCTCTACAACTGTTAAAGTTACATGAGCCCTGACCTGGATTTTATCTGGTCACCCTATAGGAGCACTGTCCTCCTTTCCATATGGCCACTCTAACTTTAGATATTACAATGAAGCCAAGCAGAAAGGAAATGCAAGTGGTTTGGGTTTCCTCTTCTCACAACTCAGGTGCCAGTCATAAAACAGAACTTGCGAGAACGATATTAAGGGCCAAACCGGGCGTGACAGCATTCACACAACCAGCAAATGCAGTGCAAAAGCAAACAAATGCAAAGGCTTGTTTAGAAGTTTCCAGTACAATTCTGCCTTTAATAAATGTTAGAAAACTGACAACAGTTAAATTGTGAAATCATAATTATAGAGACATCTGAGGCTGCATAGTGCTTCATGGAAGTGTGGTGGAGCGCACGGGAGCAGAAGGAACCTAAACAAGCCAGGTGCATTTTCCACAAAAATCTATCATCTTTGATCAGGTAAGAGGTTTCACAGCTGAATTCTACTGTGGTTCTGCACATTTCTATTAGAAAGATGGGTAGAGCAGCGTTAAAAAAATGTCACTTTCTGATATGTTTAGACAATGTTAATTAAATATTCCTCTTAGTGTTTTAGAAGCATTGTATTCAAGAAGTCCTGGAAATTACCGAGATATCATACTTTGAGTAATACCTTTTACCCATGAGTTATATAGTCTGAAATGTGCCAGATAATGCTCTTCTGAATTGACTATTTTTAGGAGTGCTGTTGTTATCAGAAATGGAAGAAAGAATGATATGAATAGGCAGAGGCTGACTCAAGAGAACAAAAGTCGCAAGACAATAAATCAAAGTGATCAGCATGTCAAGCGAGGGAAAACAGAAGCCTTTAAAGGGCCTAGAAAAGTACTGCTGGGTTCTGTGTTTGGAGAGTCACTTCATGTCAAACATATGGAGCAATCCTATACCGGTCTACTCAAATGTAAACCACATTGACTTTAATGGTACTTACTGTCCAGCATAGAGTTGAAAGCATCAAAATACTACAAGGTCTAAATAAGCACAAGTGACCAAAATGCTTTAGCATCACTCAGTGCTACATAAACAGTCGAAGAAGAGGATTAAATCAGACAGTGAAGACTAAAAGCAGGAAAGCCAATTAAACCTGAGGTCAGCCTTTTGTGAAGAAGCTCTGAAAACCACCGTGCATGGATTTAACAATGAGAACAGAAGGTGACAGTAGGCGAGATCAGCAACTATAAAAGTGGGCTCAAGGGTGGAAATAAGTAAGAGCAGAAAAAGGGACCGAGAAAGCACTGTTTAGTAGGGGTGTGCATCGGATCGGATCCGATCCACGATCCGAATCCGATCCGCCCCAAAAATTGGAAAATCCGATCCGATCCGATCCGATCCGACACACCATCCGATCCGATCCGATCCGATCCGGCGAGGTCCGATCCGGATCGGATCGGATCGGCGGATCGGACGCCATTTTAAATGCGTTTTTCCCATAGCAAAGTATTGTTGTTTTACAAAAACGCCTATAACTTTTTCATTTTTAAAGACAGAAGGATGAAACTTGGGCACATTGTACACTGGTTAGGGATAGGTATCTGTGAGAAATTTCAGAAATATTGGTGCATGCAGTTTGTGGCAATTAATTTTTTAATAAATAACATGGAATGCCTATAACTCGGTCATTTTTAAAGTTACACACATGAAACTTTGCCACATTGTAGGTGGTACCTTGGGACCCACGTGTGTGAAATCCCAGAACCGTGGGTGCTTGCCTGGTGTGGCAATGAATTTTTGAAAAATGGGTAGTAGTGGGGTAAATGCAGTTATGCCTCCCATGTTTTTATTTTTAAAGATACAAACAGGACACTTCGGCACATTACAGGGAACACTTCCCTTGATATGTGTGTAAAATTTCAGACAGCTAGCTCCAGGCATGTGTTGGCAATGAATTGTTGAAAATTGGGTAGCAGTGGGGTAAAATACAGTTTTGCCTCCCATTTTTTTATTTTCAAAGATACAAACGGGAAACTTTGGCACATTGCAGGGAACACTGCACTTCAAATGTGTGTGAAATTTCCGGAAGCTAGGTGCAACATTTTAGTGGGAAACGAACGTTTATTCATGGCATTTCACATGGGATTTATGGGTTGGTTTTAAGAGCTACAAAGCTCTAACTCGCTCACATGGCACAGGACCTATGCCCGCTCAAACGCTGAAAATTTCACAAACTTTGGTGCAATGCTTTAGTGGGAAAACAAAGGTTTATTCATGGCATTTCACATGGGATTTATGGGTTGGTTTTAAGAGCTACAAAGCTCTAACTCGCTCACATGGCACAGGACCTATGCCCGCTCAAACGCTGAAAATTTCACAAACTTTGGTGCAATGCTTTAGTGGGAAAACAAAGGTTAAACTTTATTATTTTAAACCTTCAGGAAAGGGAGGGGGAGGCTGTGTTTGTGTGTGTGTGTTTGACAGCTTGATCCACCAATTGTGCTTTAGAATACATGACTGAATCACCCAATCCTGTGAAGACTTTCTTCAGCCTCCAATCGCAATGCTGGAGGAGGGCACCAGTATATATTCTCTCAGCCCTGCCCTTCTGGCTCTTTGTGGGTTGAACGTGGAGGAGATTAGGGAGTGTTTTGGAGCTGTGTTGGAGAGACTGTATTATTGATTGTATTTGGAGGTGGTTTTGAGGAGTTTTTCTGATCTTTTACTTCAGCTTTTCTTGTTCTCTCTCTTGGCTTTCCTTTCTCTCTTGCCTTTCCTTTCTTAGATAGCACGTTTGTTTGTCTGTGAGTTCAGTTTGTCTTTGCAGTGAGTGTGTTTGTTCTACTTTCGCTTTCTGAAAAAAACCCAAAAAAATAATAAAAAAATATTTCTATCCTCTCTCTCTCTCTCTCTCTTTCTCTGTGTGTGTGTGTGTGTGTGTGTGTGCGCTTGTGAGTGAGTGTGTGTTGCTGGGCTGTGTAGCCTGCTGCTACAAACACAAAAAAAGTCAGCAAAGCACACACTTACACAAAAATAAATAATAATAAAAATAAAATGAAGCGTGGCACTCAAAGGGGGGGTGCTCCCAAGGCAGCATTTGGGAGAGGCCGCTCTGGGCATGGCGCTGCTGCTGCTGCTGCTGGGACCAGCAGCAGGCAGCCTACTTCCACACCCCCAGTTAAACTGAGGCGTTCTCCACTGGGGCAGCAGAAGCAGGCAGAGGCAACTCAAAGTAGTGCCTGCAGGGCACTCTTTCAGCAACATGAGGCAGGTGCTGGGAGCAGCAGTGGGCATGAAGAAGGAGCACTATATCCAGCTCCTTCTTTGGTGGGTGAGCCTGTGAACCCGCTGACTGATCTTTTCCCAGATCTTGTGGAAGTCAGCGAGGTTCAGAGTGAGAAGGAGGACTCTGATGTGGGGCAAGAGGAAGAGCAGGCAGCACCAGAGACTTACTCTCCACAATCCGTCCTCTCTTCCACTCATTCCCTTGCTCCTGAGGTGACACCACAGAGCGAAGGCGCCGGCAGGCCGTCTGTGTCACCCCAGAAGCGACAGGCAAGCAAGGTGTGGGACCACTTTGAGGTGGCAGTGGATTCCCGCTTTGCTGTCTGTCGCCACTGCAAGATGTCAGTGAGCAGGGGAAAAATGCCAGGCCACTTCACCACCACGAACCTCACCCGCCACATGCAGAGGCACCACCAGTCTGTTTTGCTTGGGACCGAGGCGGGCACCTCGCAGCAGACTGGTGCTAGCGGCAAGGGCAAGCAGAAGGCTCCTGCAACTTCTGCCAGCTCTCAACCTCCCATCCCCAAGAGGCTTCGCCAGGCCACCATGGAAGAAATGGGGTGGGGGAAGTATGGAGCCACAAGGTGGCGTTTTCCAGCGCCCAACCAGATCACCAATTGCATCGGTGAGATGGTGGCGTTGGATGACCAGCCATTCAGCCTCGTCGAGAACGCAGGCTTCAAGAGGCTGATGGCTCTTGTGGTTCCATACTACAAGCCGCCGTGTCGCACCACCCTGAGCAGGCGTGTGGTGCCCTCCCTGTACCAGGCATGCAGGGAGTTAGTTCTGGGTCGTCTGTGCCAGGCAGAGGCACAGAAGGTGCACTTCACTTCGGACATCTGGTCCAGCGAAGGAGGAGTGCACGCTTACCTGTCCCTGACGGCTCACTGGTGGGGAGCCTCAGGGCAGGAAGCACCCAGGACTTCTGGGACTGGGAAGGAGGGCTGCCGCTGGGCCCTCCTTCATACCGCAGTCATGGACCAGTCCCACACGGCGGAGGAGATTACGGAGGCCATGAACCGCATGGTGGCAGGGTGGCTGGGCGGGCACCAGCACACCCGCGGTTACATGGTCACGGACGGGGGAGCCAATATGCTGAAGGCGGTGCGCGATGGCGGATTTGAGGGCATCCGCTGCATCGCGCACGTCTTCAACCTGGTCGTCAGGGATGGCCTTGGAGGCAGCAAGGCCCCTCTCCCTCCCCAAATCCGTAATCTCCTAGAGAGCTGCAGGAAGGTGGCTGGGCATTTCCACCACAGCGTGAAGGGCAGTCGGTTGCTGCGGGAGAAGCAGCAGGAGCTGGGACTTCCGCAGCACCGGCTAGTGCAGGACGTGGCAACACGTTGGAACTCCACCTACCACATGCTCGAGCGTATGGTGGAGCAACAGCGTGTTGTCCACGAGATGTTCAGGGTCGGGGACATTGGCATCCAGGCCCCACTGTCCAGGCAGCAGTGGGAGGCCATGTCCCAGCTTCTGGTGGTCCTCAAGCCGTTCCTTGAGGCCACCGAGACCCTGAGCAGCAGCACTGCCCTTCTCAGCCAGGTGCTCCCCGTGGCCAGGCATCTCCAGAATCAGATGGGCGAGTTTCTGGAGGCCGGGGATGCCGTCACCGGCAGGCGCTTCCTGCCAGAGGTGCGGGAAGTGGTGACGAGGCTGAGGGAAAGCCTATCCCGCCGGGTCCAGCCTCTCTACAACGAGAGGCAGTACATGTTGGCCACCATGTGCGACCCGCGCATCAAGGATGGGTTATGTGGGCAGACTTCCCGGGCAGGTTGGGTGGAAATGCTGGTGACGGACGTTCGGGCGGCCCGGGATGCCAGGATTGGGCAGGCAGAGGAGGAGGCCACCGAAGCCCAGGCGCTAAGTCCGCTGAGCACCACCAGCAGCGGCGGCAGCAGCACCACCACACCCAGCAGGGGGACAGGCCAGGGGTTTTGGGACAAGGCTTTGCAGGCTGCGGTTGGGCATAGAGGCACTCAACCCAGCCGCCGCCAGGATGACGCTGCAGCAGCAGTGCAGCGTTACCTGGCGGAGCAGATGGAGGACGGCTCCATCGAACCCCTGGCCTACTGGTCATCTCGGCGCCAGATGTGGCCTGATCTGGCGCGGGTGGCCATGGACAGAATCAGCTGCCCACCGTCCAGCGTTCCAAGCGAGCGGGTGTTTTCCATGGCGGGCGACGTGGTCACACCCCACCGCTCTCGCTTGGACGCTGAGATTGTGGAGCAGCTGGTCTTCCTCAAGGTCAATCTGCCCCTGCTGGGATACCCCACCCTCATGCCCGCGGGGGAGTAATTGGCAGGCACCCCCCATCCATCCCACACCTTTGGGCAGGCACCGGCAGGCCCTTGATTTTTTAATTCTTATTTTCGGTTAATTAATTTTCTTTACTTTAATTTACTGGCTGTGTTGTTTACAGCTCAGTAACTCAACTCTGAACGATGGATCCCGAAGGGATCTAGTTTCTTCTCCTAGCCTCTTACATTGAGGGGATGCACAAGCATCTCACACATTCTATGTTGTTTGACTTGAACCAATGTGCTTGCACGTGTGCCTCTGAAATTGGACTCCGATGGCTCCCTCCAGGCCTTCTGTAAGGTCCCACACTTCCATGGGCGTTTCTTCTTGTAAGACCACGTCAGAGGCTCATGAGAACTTTGGATAAGAAGAAGGCTTAATTTTATCGCCAAGGAACGCATGCACCTCTCTGACTATGAACGAAGGACGCGATAGGATTCCTCTTCCAGGCTCCTACATTGAGTGGATGACAAGCAGCATCCCACACTGTTTCTGACTGTGTCTTATGGACTTATGTGGCAGCCTTGCAGGGCTGTCACTGTGTGTTGTGTTTATTTTGGCTATATGATTTAAAAAACTGCCTGCCCGCCTGCCCACCTGCTAGGTTGCCGCCATTGTGAAGTAGCCGGAATGCGTGGGCTGGTCTCACGGTTCTATTGCTTACTTGTGCAATGCGCAAGCGCCTGGCATCATGCCCGCCTCTGCCTCTGCCCCTGCCTGCCTGCCTGCCTGCCCGCCTGCTAGGTTGCCGCCATTGTGAAGTAGCCGGAATGCGTGGGCTGGTCTCACGGTTCTATTGCTTACTTGTGCAATGCGCAAGCGCCTGGCATCATGCCCGCCTCTGCCTCTGCCCCTGCCTGCCTGCCTGCCTGCCCGCCTGCTAGGTTGCCGCCATTGTGAAGTAGCCGGAATGCGTGGGCTGGTCTCACGGTTCTATTGCTTACTTGTGCAATGCGCAAGCGCCTGGCATCATGCCCGCCTCTGCCTCTGCCCCTGCCTGCCTGCCTGCCTGCCCGCCTGCTAGGTTGCCGCCATTGTGAAGTAGCCGGAATGCGTGGGCTGGTCTCACAGTTCTATTGCTTACTTGTGCAATGCGCAAGCGCCTGGCATCATGCCCGCCTCTGCCTCTGCCCCTGCCTGCCTGCCTGCCTGCCCGCCTGCTAGGTTGCCGCCATTGTGAAGTAGCCGGAATGCGTGGGCTGGTCTCATGGTTCTATTGCTTACTTGTGCAATGCGCAAGCGCCTGGCATCATGCCCGCCTCTGCCTCTGCCCCTGCCTGCCTGCCTGCCTGCCCGCCTGCTAGGTTGCCGCCATTGTGAAGTAGCCGGAATGCGTGGGCTGGTCTCACGGTTCTATTGCTTACTTGTGCAATGCGCAAGCGCCTGGCATCATGCCCGCCTCTGCCTCTGCCCCTGCCTGCCTGCCTGCCTGCCCGCCTGCTAGGTTGCCGCCATTGTGAAGTAGCCGGAATGCGTGGGCTGGTCTCACGGTTCTATTGCTTACTTGTGCAATGCGCAAGCGCCTGGCATCATGCCCGCCTCTGCCTCTGCCCCTGCCTGCCTGCCTGCCTGCCCGCCTGCTAGGTTGCCGCCATTGTGAAGTAGCCGGAATGCGTGGGCTGGTCTCACGGTTCTATTGCTTACTTGTGCAATGCGCAAGCGCCTGGCATCATGCCCGCCTCTGCCTCTGCCTCTGCCTGCCTGCCTGCCTGCCCGCCTGCTAGGTTGCCGCCATTGTGAAGTAGCCGGAATGCGTGGGCTGGTCTCACGGTTCTATTGCTTACTTGTGCAATGTGCAAGCGCCTGGCATCATGCCCGCCTCTGCCTCTGCCTCTGCCCGCCTGCCTGCCTGGAGGTGCCCATGCAGCTGTGACTTTGCCTCTGCCAGTGGGACTTTGCCTCTGCCACTGGGACTTTGCCTCTGCCACTGGGACTTTGCCTGGAGGGGCCCATGCAGCTGTGACTTTGCCTCTGCCAGTGGGACTTTGCCTCTGCCACTGGGACTTTGCCTCTGCCACTGGGACTTTGCCTGGAGGGAGCTGTGCCAAACTGTGACTTTGCCTGGAGGAGCCTGTGCCAACGTGACTTTGCCTGGAGGAGCCTGTGCCACTGGGACTTTGCCTGGAGGGAGCTGTGCCAAACTGTGACTTTGCCTGGAGGAGCCTGTGCCACTGGGACTTTGCCTGGAGGGAGCTGTGCCAAACTGTGACTTTGCCTGGAGGAGCCTGTGCCACTGGGACTTTGCCTGGAGGGAGCTGTGCCAAACTGTGACTTTGCCTGGAGGGAGCTGTGCCAAACTGTGACTTTGCCTGGAGGAGCCTGTGCCAATGTGACTTTGCCTGGAGGAGCCTGTGCCACTGGGACTTTGCCTGGAGGGAGCTGTGCCAAACTGTGACTTTGCCTGGAGGAGCCTGTGCCACTGGGACTTTGCCTGGAGGGAGCTGTGCCAAACTGTGACTTTGCCTGGAGGAGCCTATGTGCCACTGGAGTCCTCCGATCCACAGCGGCCGCACGAATAAGGTAAGTGTGTGCAGTCAACGCAGGGACACCTGAGAGTGTCCAGAAGTGGGGCAGTCTGAGATCTTACTTCCGAGTAAGCAAGCAGGCAGCCCCGTGTGCCTACTGGGGCGTGGGCACTCAGGACCGGGCAGATGCCAGTCCTGGGTGAGAGGGAGCCAATGGTGGAAAAGTATGATTTATCTCATGTTAATTCTTTTCCCCCCCCTCCTTCTTTTGCAGCCTATGGAACTCTTCGCCACTGCGCAAAGCGCACCCGTGATTCCAGACTGCCCATCTGCCCCAGCCACGGCCACATGGAGGTGGCCCCTCGATTCACGTCACCCCTACGACTCAGGTAAGAGTGCAGGCAGAGTGGCCATATAGAAAAGAAGGCAGGGCCCCTGCACCTTTAACTGTTGTGATGAAGAGGGAATCTCAGCAGGAACTAATTCCATACAAATGACACTGGCAGAAATTCCCTTTTCTCTACAACTGCTGAAGTTAGGAACCCTGACCTGGATTTGATCTGGTCAGCCTAACGTAGGGTGCTATTAGGAGTGAATGAATAACCCAAGGACAAAAGAAATGGTGATTCTCTAATGATCCGGTAAGCTGTGTCCTGCCAGACACAAAAGGATAGCCAATCCCTCTAACAATGGGCTCAGAAGAGTGATTTAGAAAGGGAGGGGTGCAGCAGGAGAAAGAGGATTGCATCACAAACAAGAGAAGTGTGCCGGTGGGAGACTACTAGGACTTGCATGTATTAATTATTTAATACAAATCTTTATTTATTTTCCTTTCTTCTTTTGCAGTATAAAAGTATTCATGTAATATTCATTATCCCCCTCCTCTTCTTTTGCAGCCTATGGCACTCTCACTGCCACAGTGCCCGGGAAAGGAGAGACTTTGCCCATTACATGCCAGCCTGCCCGCCCGCTGCTGATGCCACCTGCCGCCTTCCAGATCGTTCCTGCGAGGCGGGCCAGCCGCCTTCCTTGCACAAGCCATGGGACTAGGGGTCCTCCAGGAGAATCTCACCGAGTCCTCAACGCCCTCAGGACTATGGTAAGTGTTCTGTGAATGGGGGGGGGGGCACCTTCCACCTAACTGAAGGTTGGCTGTCTGCCTGCTAACTTCCGAGTGAGCAGGCAGCCCCGTGTGCCTGCTGGGGCGTGGGCACTCAGGAAGGGCAATCCTGGGTGGAAGGGAGCTGGTTGTGTTAAAGTGGTCAACTAATATTCATTCTTTTCCCCCCCCCCTCCTTCTTTTGCAGCCTATGGCACTCTCACTGCCACAGTGCCCGGGAAAGGAGAGACTTTGCCCATTACATGCCAGCCTGCCCGCCCGCTGCTGATGCCACCTGCCGCCTTCCAGATCGTTCCTGCGAGGCGGGCCAGCCGCCTTCCTTGCACAAGCCATGGGACTAGGGGTCCTCCAGGAGAATCTCACCGAGTCCTCAACGCCCTCAGGACTATGGTAAGTGTTCTGTGAATGGGGGGGGCACCTTCCACCTAACTGAAGGTTGGCTGTCTGCCTGCTAACTTCCGAGTGAGCAGGCAGCCCCGTGTGCCTGCTGGGGCGTGGGCACTCAGGAAGGGCAATCCTGGGTGGAAGGGAGCTGGTTGTGTTAAAGTGGTCAACTAATATTCATTCTTTCCCCCCCCTCCTTCTTTTGCAGCCTATGGCACTCTCACTGCCACAGTGCCCGGGAAAGGAGAGACTTTGCCCATTACATGCCAGCCTGCCCGCCCGCTGCTGATGCCACCTGCCGCCTTCCAGATCGTTCCTGCGAGGCGGGCCAGCCGCCTTCCTTGCACAAGCCATGGGACTAGGGGTCCTCCAGGAGAATCTCACCGAGTCCTCAACGCCCTCAGGACTATGGTAAGTGTTCTGTGAATGGGGGGGGGCACCTTCCACCTAACTGAAGGTTGGCTGTCTGCCTGCTAACTTCCGAGTGAGCAGGCAGCCCCGTGTGCCTGCTGGGGCGTGGGCACTCAGGAAGGGCAATCCTGGGTGGAAGGGAGCTGGTTGTGTTAAAGTGGTCAACTAATATTCATTCTTTCCCCCCCCCCTCCTTCTTTTGCAGCCTATGGAACTCTTCGCCACTGCGCAAAGCGCACCCGTGAATCCAGACTGCCCATCTGCCCCAGCCACGGCCGCATGGAGGTGGCCCATCGATTCACGTCGCCCGCACGACTCTGGTAAGAGCCTGTCAGACAGCTTACCCACGAGTAAGCAAGCAGGCAGCCCCGTGTGCCTGCTGGGGCGTGGGCACTCAGGAAGGGCAATCCTGGGTGGAAGGGAGCTGGTTGTGTTAAAGTGGTCAACTAATATTCATTCTTTTCCCCCCCCCTCCTTCTTTTGCAGCCTATGGAACTCTTCGCCACTGCGCAAAGCGCACCCGTGAATCCAGACTGCCCATCTGCCCCAGCCACGGCCGCATGGAGGTGGCCCATCGATTCACGTCGCCCGCACGACTCTGGTAAGAGCCTGTCAGACAGCTTACCCACGAGTAAGCAAGCAGGCAGCCCCGTGTGCCTGCTGGGGCGTGGGCACTCAGGACCGGGCACATGCCAGTCTTGGGTGGGAGGGAGCCAGTGGTGGAAAAGTATCATTTTTCTCATATTCTTCCCCCCCCCTTCTTCTTTTGCAGCCTATGGAACTCTTTGCCACAGTGCCCAGGAGAGACGGTAATGCAGACTGCCCACCTGCCCGTCACTGCCCGCCTGGAAGTGGCATCTTATCAACAACGCCCTCAGGAGGACTACGGTAAGTGTTCTGTGAATGGGGGGGGCACCTTCCACCTAACTGAAGGTTGGCTGTCTGCCTGCTAACTTCCGAGTGAGCAGGCAGCCCCGTGTGCCTGCTGGGGCGTGGGCACTCAGGAAGGGCAATCCTGGGTGGAAGGGAGCTAGTTGTGTTGAAGTGGTCAACTAATATTCATTCTTTTTTCCCCCCCTTCTTCTTTTGCAGCCTATGGCACTCTCACTGCCACAGTGCCCGGGAAAGGAGAGACTTTGCCCATTACATGCCAGCCTGCCCGCCCGCTGCTGATGCTGCCTGCCGCCTTCCAGATCCTTCCTGCAAAGAGAGCAAGCCGCCCTCCTCGCACAAGCCATGGGACTTGGCATTCGCCCTCAAGGAGAATGTCACCCAGTCCCCAACGCCGCTGTTGGACTTTGCCCATTAAATGCCAGCCTGCCCGCCCGCTGCTGATGCCGCCTGCCGCCTTCCAGATCCTTCCTGCAAAGAGAGCAAGCCGCCCTCCTCGCACAAGCCATGGGACTTGGCATTCGCCCTCAAGGAGAATGTCACCCAGTCCCCAACGCCGCTGTTGGACTTTGCCCATTAAATGCCAGCCTGCCTGCCCGCCTTCCAGATTCTGCTGTGGAAGGAGAAATAAATAATACTAGGTGCTGCAAGAGACCATGTGGATTGGCTCTACATCAAAGCAGCCTTCTGGTTTAGAATTACATACTACACAAGAAAAGAACAATCACTTATCCTGCAAGATCCCTTCCCAGGCTAGGATCTGAATAATAGCTATTAGCTAGGATCTGAATAGCTATTACCTGGGATTAGCTACTAGTGCATTTGGTAGCATTCCTGCAACCAACACCTGTCTTGTCATGTAAATGTATGGGTCCCTAAAGCAATTTACAATCACTTTACATTTTACAAATGAATAAGTGAAACTTTCTTCCCTCATTACCAATCCACACCAGGCAGGCAATGTCCCCTTCCTGAAGGTTTAAAATAATAAAGTTTAACCTTTGTTTTCCCACTAAAGCATTGCACCAAAGTTTGTGAAATTTTCAGCGTTTGAGCGGGCATAGGTCCTGTGCCATGTGAGCGAGTTAGAGCTTTGTAGCTCTTAAAACCAACCCATAAATCCCATGTGAAATGCCATGAATAAACCTTTGTTTTCCCACTAAAGCATTGCACCAAAGTTTGTGAAATTTTCAGCGTTTGAGCGGGCATAGGTCCTGTGCCATGTGAGCGAGTTAGAGCTTTGTAGCTCTTAAAACCAACCCATAAATCCCATGTGAAATGCCATGAATAAACCTTTGTTTTCCCACTAAAGCATTGCACCAAAGTTTGTGAAATTTTCAGCGTTTGAGCGGGCATAGGTCCTGTGCCATGTGAGCGAGTTAGAGCTTTGTAGCTCTTAAAACCAACCCATAAATCCCATGTGAAATGCCATGAATAAACCTTTGTTTTCCCACTAAAGCATTGCACCAAAGTTTGTGAAATTTTCAGCGTTTGAGCGGGCATAGGTCCTGTGCCATGTGAGCGAGTTAGAGCTTTGTAGCTCTTAAAACCAACCCATAAATCCCATGTGAAATGCCATGAATAAACCTTTGTTTTCCCACTAAAGCATTGCACCAAAGTTTGTGAAATTTTCAGCGTTTGAGCGGGCATAGGTCCTGTGCCATGTGAGCGAGTTAGAGCTTTGTAGCTCTTAAAACCAACCCATAAATCCCATGTGAAATGCCATGAATAAACCTTTGTTTTCCCACTAAAGCATTGCACCAAAGTTTGTGAAATTTTCAGCGTTTGAGCGGGCATAGGTCCTGTGCCATGTGAGCGAGTTAGAGCTTTGTAGCTCTTAAAACCAACCCATAAATCCCATGTGAAATGCCATGAATAAACGTTCGTTTCCCACTAAAATGTTGCACCTAGCTTCTGGAAATTTCACACACATTTGAAGTGCAGTGTTCCCTGCAATGTGCCAAAGTTTCCCGTTTGTATCTTTGAAAATAAAAAAATGGGAGGCAAAACTGTATTTTACCCCACTGCTACCCAATTTTCAACAATTCATTGCCAACACATGCCTGGAGCTAGCTGTCTGAAATTTTACACACATATCAAGGGAAGTGTTCCCTGTAATGTGCCGAAGTGTCCTGTTTGTATCTTTAAAAATAAAAACATGGGAGGCATAACTGCATTTACCCCACTACTACCCATTTTTCAAAAATTCATTGCCACACCAGGCAAGCACCCACGGTTCTGGGATTTCACACACGTGGGTCCCAAGGTACCACCTACAATGTGGCAAAGTTTCATGTGTGTAACTTTAAAAATGACCGAGTTATAGGCATTCCATGTTATTTATTAAAAAATTAATTGCCACAAACAGCATGCACCAATATTTCTGAAATTTCTCACAGATACCTATCCCTAACCAGTGTACAATGTGCCCAAGTTTCATCCTTCTGTCTTTAAAAATGAAAAAGTTATAGGCGTTTTTATAAAACAATAATTTGCTATAGGAGAAAGCATTCAAAATGGCGTCCGATCCGGATCGGAAAATCCGATCCGCGGATCGGAATCGGATCCGATCCGATCCGACACACGATCCGATCCGATCCGATCCGACCCCCCAGGTCCGATTCCGATCCGCTATCCGATCCGATCCGGGGGGTCAGTGCACATCCCTACTGTTTAGGAAAGAACAGACGAGGCAGAGCTAAAACTAGATACAGCTGACGGGATCAAAATAAATATCACTTTCATATATACTGTCATGACTCCAGAGTTCAGGAGTGACCTGGACATTTATTATTATCATTATCATTATTATTATTATCATCATCATCATTTCTATACCACCACCCCCAATAGCTGAAGCTTTCTGGGAGGTTTATATAGTTTAAAAAACTCTACAAATACAGTAGAGTGAGTGGGGGAGAAAGAGAAAGTGCAGCAGACACCATCGCACTTCCCCCATCCCCTCTCTTTCTCTCTCTCTCTCGCGCGCGAGAGAGAGAGCCGGGACAACTTAAGGTGACTGAAATGTGTCTGGGAGCACCAATATCTGTTGTGCGGGGCAGAGGGAGATATGGCGATAGCAGGGTGAAATGCCGTTACAGGGGAAGGAGAGATGGATATCTAACACCCATCTTATCTTCCGGTCGCCCTGCTACCCCTGGGGATCTTGGGGAACGATCCAGGCCACCCACAGAACCTTTCCTTGCTCCTATGCAATGCCAGGTCAGTTAAAAACAAAACAAACATAATCTATGCCCTCCTCACAGAAGAGGAGGCCGACCTGGCATGCTTCACAGAGACCTGGCTGGGAGATGACAGTGGCCCAACATGGGCTCAGGTTCTCCCAGCTGGGTACTGTGTTAGTGAGCAGGTGAGGGAAAGTGGGCGGGGGAGTGGGTGGAATAGCTGTGGTCTACAAAAACCATCTTAACCTGACCAGACATCCTGTTAGGGAATTGAATCATATCAAATGTGTGTACCTGAATCTGAAGGCCAGGGATAGACTAGGGATTCTGTTAGTGTACCGGCCACCCTGCTGCCTATCAGACTCCCTGGCCGAGCTCACGGAACTGGTCTCAGAGCTGGTGTTGGATTCGCCCAGGCTTTTGGTCTTCAACATCCCATTCAAGGCCGGTTTGTCAGGTGGAGCTCGGGAGTTCATGGCATCCATGACAAACATGGGCCTATCCCAATTGGTCTCTGGACCCATACATTCAGCAGGTCACACCCTCGATGCTGTTTTCAGTTCCGAACAGACGGATCTGTGGGCGGAGGTATTGAATAACTCCGAATTGTCATGGACAGACCATTTTCTGTTCAGGGTTGGTGGACCTATTAAGATGGTCTGCCCTCAAAGGCTGATGGATCCTTCTGGATTCTAGATTCCAGAAAGCCTTGGAGGGTTCTATGGCTGGTATCGTCGACGATCCTGTAGAAGCCCTGGTCAATAGATGGAATCAAGACCTAACTAGGGCTATTGACACAAACGCCCCCAAACATCCTCTCCGGCCCGTTTCTAATAGGGCGCCGTGGTATACAGAAGACCTCAGGGAGTTGAAGCGGAAAGGATGATGACTGGAGCGCCGATGGCGGGAAAACTCGACTTGTATCCTACAAGACATGACATAGAGAACATCTCCATTCCTATGGGGTGGTACAGATAAAATCTCTCGGATAAGAGCCGACTTAGATGCCATTGTTATAGCAGAGGCTGACAGTGGAGTGTCCAGCGACTCCGCGAGTAGGATTACACTTGATCAGTTTCAGTTGGTGAGTACCGAGGATGTGGACAAGGTACTTGGATGTGTGAGGAGGACGACTTGCCCTCTCGATCCCTGTCCTTCTTGGCTGGTCGTCCAGGGAGGAGATGCAGTTAGATCACATTTACGACATATCATTAATGCATCTCTCAGGGAGGGGAGCTTTCCATCATGTTTAAAAGAGGCGGTGGTAAGGCCGCTTCTAAAAAAGCCCTCCCTGGATCCCCTGGACCTTAATAACTACAGGCCAGTATCAAATCTTCCATTTTTGGGCAAGGTGATCGAGAGGGCGGTTGCCTTCCAACTCCAGGCAGTTTTGGATGACACTGATTTTCTAGACCCATTTAAAACCGGCTTCAGGGCAGGATACGGAGTTGAGACTGCTTTGGTCGCCTTAGTGGATGATCTATGCCTTAGTATTGACAGGGGGAGTGTGTCCCTGCTGGTACTCCTGGACCTCTCAGCGGCTTTCGATACCATCGACCATGGTATCCTTCTGGAGCGCCTGGGGGAATTGGGAATCGGGGGCACTGTGCTTCAGTGGTTCCGATCCTATCTCTCGGGCAGGTTCCAGAGGGTGATGCTTGGGGATAGCTGCTCTTCAAAAAAGGAGTTGCTATGTGGTGTACCACAAGGTGCCAACCTTTCTCCAATGCTGTTTAACATTTACATGAAACCACTGGGAGAGATCATTCGGAGGCATGGGGCAGGGTGCTACCAATACGCTGATGACACCCAAATATATTTCTCTATGCCTTCGACAACATCGTCAGCTAAGGATAGTGTGTCTCCTCTAATGAATGCTTGGAGGCGGTAATGGGCTGGATGAGGAAAAACAAACTGAAGCTGAATCCAGACAAGACGGAGGTGCTCACTGTCAAAGGCCCCAACCTGGGTTTGGAGGTGTGTCAACCAGTTCTGGATGGGGTTACACTCCCCCTGAAAGATTGTGTTCACAGCTTGGGGGTACTCCTGGATCCGTCGCTCCAAATGACAGCTCAGATTGATGCGATGGCCAGGAGTGCCTACTATCAGCTTTGGCTGATACGCCAACTGCGCCCCTTCCTAGAGTTGGAAGACCTAAAGACGGTAGTGCACACGCTGGTAACATCGAGGCTTGACTTCTGCAATGTGCTGTACATAGGGCTACCTTTGTGCCTAGTCCGGAAACTTCAACTTGTTCAAAATATGGCAGCCAGGTTGGTCACCGGTACACCTAGGAGTGACCACATTACACCAGTTTTAAAATCGCTTCATTGGCTGCCAATCAGTTTCCAGGCAAAGTATAAAGTGTTGGTTATTACCTTTAAAGCCCTACATAGTTTGGGTACAGGTTACCTACGGGATCGCCTTCTCCCATACAATCCACCCCGCACACTTAGGTCCTCTGGGAAGAACATACTCAAGTCAGCCAGAACTAGGCTGACGAGTGTTACCCAGAGGACCTTCTCTTCCATTGCTCCCAGGCTATGGAATGGTTTGCCGGAGGAGATTAGACAAATTAGCAGTCTTCATGAATTTAAGAGAGTCATGAAGACTGCTCTCTTCCGGCAGGCCTATCCAGATGAATTTTAAGATGTTTTTAATGATGTATTTTTTCTTGTTTTTAATTTTTTTAACTGTTTGTGATTCTTGTGTTTTATATTGTTGTTGTTCCCCGCCTCGATCCGGAGGGAGAGGCGGGTTATATTATTATTATTATTATTATTATTATTATTATTATTATTATATATCTAAAAACAATTTTAAACAATCGATCATGAGACAATCCAGGACCTGCAGAATGCTTGAGCAAAGAGAAAGGTCTTAACCTGACACTGAAAAGAACAATTTTGGTGACAGGAAGGCTTCATTGAGGATATTATTCCATAATGGGGGGGGCACCACCAAGAAGTCCCTTCCCCTTGTTGCCCCCTCTGATCTTCTCTCGGTGGACACACCTTGGGGAGGGTCTTAGATGCTGAACAGATAGGTTAATTATTAGGAGAGGTGTTCCATCAGGAATTGTGGTCCTGACCCATGTGTATGGCTTTATAGGTTAAAACCAACATCTTGCATTAGGGTCAGAAACATACAGGCAGCCGGTTCAAGTAGCCAGAGTCAGTCTTATATGTTTGGACCTTCTCGTCCCTGTTATCAATCTGGCCGCTGCATTTTCCACAAGGTGCAGCTTTTGTACCATCTTCAAAGGCAGCTTCACATAGAGCTGCCATAGAAGCCATTGATGCTGGCAGAGGAGGCAATGGGCCTGAACATCACTGCAGAACCAGAGACTTTTGAGCAGTGGGAGGTGAATCTTATGGCCCATCCAGGGAGTGGCAGGTGAGAAGCAAAGTCCATTTTATTCCTGTAGTAATGTTATGACTGAAGTGTGTTTAAAAGGCAAAGGTGCACATGGTCAGAGTATTATTATTTTTAAAGGGTTGGCAAAGAGTTTTGTTGTTATTGTTCTAAACATATTAGGAACATGGAAGCAGTTGTAAAGCATGGAATGAAAGGCAGGGGCAAAGAGAAATGGTAGTTGTGTGCTTCACCATGGATACATATGGCCATCTAAAGGCCATTAAGTCCAATGTCTAAAATTATTTATCCACAACACTGCCCCCAAGCCTGAGATGCCAAAGACCCCAGAGCTTGAGACCTTTGAGGCTGGGCCAACAACTGTCGCCCCCAAGATTAGCTCCAGGACTGAAACAGCATCTCCATCTCCAAGAGCTCCACAAATCAGCAGTGTATCTTGTATGAGCTCTTGGACAAATGAAGAAGGGCTGAGTGCCACTTTGTAGGAAAGGGTGGACTCTAGGAAGGGACTTCTGGATTCAACCATAAAAGGCTTCAGTCTGGTCTCAGGCCTCGTGAGAGCAAGTTGTTCACTAGGAGTTCTCCTAGGTCCTGCAACATCGGCCCACCATGCTCCCTTGAGTCACAAGGGGTTCAAGACTAGACTTAAGAATAGTATACCACATGTATTATAGAGACTTGATTCTTTGTGTCTTTCTCTCAGCAAACTTGAAAACATCCTAAAATGAAAAATTTAGACACTTTGAGCTAGATCTTGAAATCACAAAATTAAGTAATATTAACATAGTTAATATGTAAAGGTTTCTTCCTATATTAACATGGCATTCACAAAGCTTTGACTCAATTCAGATTTCCATGTTAAGTGAAGGTTTGCTTGTGATACATTCCTCTCAAGATAATAGAACCCTTCACATACTACTTGTGCAATCAGGGTTCCAGAACCTGGGGAAGGCTCCACACATAGATATCTATGTGTGAATGCTTTCCACACCTACACCCACACCAGATGGCCACACACATGAGTGGGGGGTGGGGCCAGGAAAAGTTGTGTTTTGTTAAGGGTGAGTCTACAAGCATGGATCTATAACCCATTTCTACACTGCACTCTTTCATTGAGTAATGTGTGAAAGGACCTATTACCTCAGAATGCATGTGGAAGATTATTCATTTCAAATGCACCTCCACTGTAAATCTCCTAATATCTGCAAAGCTAGCATAACAGGGAGGTTTCTAGACAATCCCTTTCGTTGACCTGTTAGCCCTCCAAGTACAAAGAGATATCTTACATGAGAATGCCCTCCGATAAGCAGCATCCGTCTGATTGAGGACGTGCATTCCAGTTAGGTCATGCTCTTCCTGAACCTTTGAACTGGCTCTCACTATTATGCCTTCAATTCCATAGCAACTGGAATGCAAAAATTCACATTCACTGTTCCATAGGAAACATTAGAGTCCCAAGCCTGTAGCCAGAAATGCTGAAGCAATCACAGAAGAGTCAGATCACAAATACAGGTAAACTAATATGTTTGAAGTTGTTTGATTATATTACTTCTAAGTGAGAAATTGATAGACTGCAGGCTCTTCTCTATATCTCCACAATATTAATGGAGGCACAGCCATGCCTCCATGGTTAAGGGCCGTCAGTAAAAAACACATTCCGCCATGTTAAAGTGATAATTGGGGGGGGGGGGTCATTCTAACAGCCATAAAATTGAAAACATTTCACCAACCTTTCTGAAATTTACAGGTGCCAGAAAGAAATGTTTGTTTTACATTACCTGAAAATTTCAAGAAGATTGGTGAAACATTGAGGGAAGGAGAGCAGTTTAAGGTAGAAAAGGAATACAAACCTGTCTCCCTGCTTTTGTAAAATTACTTCCGGGTTGCGAGTTTTGTGCTCACAATTTGCATAATTTCTAGAGCCTTATTAATTAATCCAGTGGTGGGGTCTTCTTCCCCCTTGACTGTAGTTGGTGGAAAGCTTTTCGTTTTTTTAAAATCCCTTCGGTTGACTTTTAAGGACTATTTTTACCTCTCATTCAAGTCAATGAGGCGGCCATCTTCCCTCATAGTGCGACACATGCTCAGTAGCGTTGCTCACCCACCTCCCTCCTGCCTTAGAATGTGGGGTGGGTGAGTGAAATGGCCGCTGCCTCTAGCACAGACCTTTTGAGTGAAGAAGAAGAAGAGTTTCTCTTTTCTCTTCTGGAACATGCATTCCTTTGGCTCTGAGAGTATTTTGGGCTATCTTCATAAGGCCAGTTTGCTCTTTTGTTCCCTGGTGAAGCAGGGTGTGGTTCCTCTGGATCCATGGTAACCTGATCTTCAGATCTCTCCTGGGAATAGGTGGCTATACCTTTCTTTCTATCCCCCCACCCCATACACACACAGTGCTCCTTCCCTCTTTTCTAAGAGTTTGGTCCATACTGTTATAAAGTTGAAAGCTTCAAACACTTCATTTAATTAGCTTGGGCCGGTGTTAAGTTTTAAGTACAATGTTGAAATCTTTCAAAGTGCTTCTGGGCCTACAACGTTGGTTTCGGCCTAGTCACCCTGTTTTTCTAATAAGGTTTAGAAACAGTTGAGCTGTCGTTTATTTTGCATAGTGTACACACATGGATTTTCTTTCTAATCCTTGCAGTCTACACTGGTTCCCTCCTTGATGTGTTTTTGGATGCAGACAAACCCTTTTTTGTTCCAGCAGGCCTTTGGCAAATCATCTGGACCTCTGTCTATACCTTTGACTTTTAAATTGTTATTTATTTAAAATGTTTTAAATGCTTTAATATTGAAAAGTATTTAATTATATTTTTAACTTCTGTATATTTAGGCTGACCATATGAAAAGGAGGACAGGGCTCATGTAACTTTAACAGTTGTAGAGAAAAGGGAATTTCAGCCAGTGTCATTTGTATGCAATTAGTCCCTGGTGAAATTCCCTCTTCATCACAACAGTTAAAGTTGCAGGCACTATACTAGAGTGACCATATACAAAAGAAGGCAGGGCCCCTGCAACTTTAACTGTTGTGATGAAGAGGGAATTTCACCAGGAACTAATTGCATACAAATGACACTGGCTGAAATCCCCTTTTCTCTACAACTGTTAAAGTTACATGAGCCCTGTCCTCCTTTTCATATGGTCAGCCTAGTATATTCCTATTTATAGGTTTTAGCTGTATATGTTTTAGTTTTGTAAGGCTGCCCTGAGGCCCAGCATTGGGCAAAAGGCAGGATACTACTACTACTCCTAGTAGTAGTAGTAATGTTTCAGATTTCACTTCTGCATCTGATGTCCTTTTGCATTTACTTTTCTTTGTAAACCATTCATATCTTAAGACTTCTTGTGTGGCATGTTTTCATTGGTTTAACAAGTTAAAAGGGGTATTCACTGTTTTCATGCTTATGTTATAAAATCTATTTCCAACAGGCCTAGTAACTTCAAGAGTAAAAGAGTTGGGGAAAATCCTCAATCTCTTTGCTATCAGAGGCACTGAGTAAGGGACCCCTGGAGATAATTTAGACTGACCCCAACCACAAAACACTATTCCCCCTTCTGAAGAGATCTGGACCACAGACTACTAAAGACAAACAAAGTAGCAGGCCATAATAACAGTTCTCATGTGGCCATTTGCCTTATGAGGCAGGTGCTCTGTGGGCTACCAAATGGAGGGACTAACAGGCCATAAAGTTACCTGGCTGGTTCTGCGAGAAATCCAGCCTCAACACTCCTGGAAGTTCCATGTTCTATAGCACCTGCTGTCAGATGAACTTGAGGGAATCCCACCCTCCACCCCGGGGTTTAATTTACTGGCTTCCCCTGGCTGGACCTTGCAGGAAACTATAGGGACAGACAGAGCAGGCATTCATAGCACACATAGAATGCTGAGACTGGTAAATCTAAAAGCAAGTGTGTTGCTTTTCAAGAACCAAGGAAATTCAATGGGTCTTACTTTTGAGTAAATATCTAGGGATGGAAATGCAGCCTGTGCAAGAACTGAGTAGGGTGACCATATTTGGGAAACCAAAAAAAGAGGATACCTAGTGGGGGGAGGCAGGAAAATGGCTGCTCCAATCAGGCCCTTTTCTATAATGCCTGGGAATTACACATTTTTCCCTTTTAAGGCCTTGATTGGAGCAGTGGGAGAGAATGACACACCTCCAAAAAGCATGTCATTCCCCCCTGCCATGCTAATGGTGGCCTTAAAAGGGAAAGTGTGTAATTCCAGGTCATTATAGACTATTGCATAAAATCCCCCCTGACACCGAGGATAGAACAAAAACCAGGAGAAATCTGGGGAAATCCTGACAGTTTTTTATTATTATTTATTATTGCATTTATATCCCACCTTTTTTCCACCAAGAAACCCAAGGCGGCATACATAATCCTCCTCCTCTCCATTTTATCCTCACAACAGCAACCCTGTGAGATGGGTTGGGCTGAGAGTCTGCAACTGGTGCAAAGTCACCCAATGGGTTTTCATGGCTAAGTGGGGAGTAGAACCCAGAACTTTCAGCTCCCAGTCCAACACTTTAGCCACTAGGCCACACCCTAGTGGTCATCCTAGAATTGAGCCATGCCAAGTTGGAAGCAGATTGGTTCGTGCCTTGATTTTTAGGATATATTTTTTAAAAAGTTTGACTTCAATTTTTTTTCTAAAATTCAAGGCATGAACCAATCTGCTTTCAACGTGGCATGGCTAAAGCCTTACTTAAGAGGTACCATGGTGCCAAGTTTCATCTCTTCATCTTTACTTTCTTTCTTTTTTTTAATGTACTGCTCAAGGCCCTAGACCCCAAAGAGGAGTATTGGGTTTGAAGTTTTAAAAATTCCTAAAACTTAAGGCATTAACAAATCTGCTTCCAACTTGGCATGGCTCAATCCCTACTTAAGAGCTACCATGCTGTCAAGTTTCATCCCTTTATCCTTAAAAATGATGGAATTGTAAGCATTTTAGTTAATTAAAAAATTAATTGAAGTTTTAAACATTTCTAAAAATTAAGGGATGAACGGATCTGCTTCCAACTTGGCATGGCTAAATCCCTACTTCAGAGCTACCATGGTGCCAAGTTTCATCTCTTTATCTTTAATTTCATTTTTTTTAACTTGTACTGCTCAAGGTCCTGGACCCCAAAGAGATTTCTGTTTGAACTTTTAAAAAATCCTAAAAATCAAGGCATGAATGGATCTGCTTCATACTTGGCATAGCTATATCCCTACTTAAGAGCTACCATGATGCCAGGTTTCATCTCTTTATCTTTAAAAATGAGGGAGATGCAAGCATTTTGGTTGATTTATTAATGTTAAAAGTGAGTTCAAAGCATAACACTAGCTTTGATTTTATATTGGATGTCAAGATGGTATAACATTCTGCTGATGCTGGCTTGGTTGTCAACTGTATAATATCCAGTCATCCATTACACAAAGCCATGAAATTCATTAAACAAAAAACCTACGGTTTACAAAAACAATGTTAAGGCTCTACAGATTCCAAGAAATGAGAAGTAGCTGGTCCTAAGTTGTTCATCATCATTTCTCACAACCCCACAGTCACCTCTGTGTATCAAATTGCATATCTAGATTTTTGAGATGACAAGTCCCAGCATTCCTTACCATGGGACATACTGACTTGCAATGATGGGAGTTGTAGTCCAACACCTTTGGAGGGCACCAGGTTGGGGAAGGGCTGCTCTAAACAAAAAAAGAGAAGTAGGTGGCCCTAAGTTGTTCATGATCAGTTTTCCACAACCCCACAGTCACCTCTGCATATCATATTCTCCACCTTGTCCTCATGGTTTATCTGCTTTGGGAGAATGAGAATTTCATTTGCACTTTCTGCCTCCTTAGGGAGGATGTGGCGTTAAGGCTTGTAAGCCTTAACTCCCAATTTCCCTGCTTTTTGGTGCTTGGTTGGAATCTGTAGAGCCTTAACATTGTTTTTTTAAACCGTAGGGTTTTTTGTTTAATGAATCTGTATATCTCTAGCAAAAGGGTTAGAGGTTTACATTATGATGATGAACTTGATGATGTTGATGATGATAGCTGAACTTTAAAGGATAGGAGCTGGAATATTCCTGAGGTGCCCCAGGCATACACACAAACACAAACACACACACACACGAGTACAGCCCAGCAGATTCTATTCTTTAGCTTTATGTGAAAGAACAAATTCCAAAAGACAAGAGTTAGAATTTTAAAAAAATGCCAGTTATGAAAGTCTACCCAAATCCTGAATTAAGATCTATAGCACATTCCTACGTGCGATTATTCAGAAGAAAATCTCCCTGTTTTCAGTAACGCTTGCTCCCTAGTAAGTGTGTTTAGGTTTACAATCCTAGGCAACCATTTTTCTTTTTAAATTTCCCCATAACAGTACTAGCTTTAATAAACCATAGGGCAAAAATAAAATCCCTCCCAAACCCAACCACCATGGAGAGTAGCCCTTTCTTTTCTTTGCTGTAGGAAGGGAGGAGGAGTGATGTGAACGGAGGAAATTATTGTGTTTCAGACACTATGCTGCTAAAGCCTACTGTGCTGCCACCTCATATACCACAGGTTTTTATAATTAGTGCAAATATCAAGACTCGGATTCAGCTGCCTAGCAAAGGCAAGACTTTACAAGCGTGATGATTTTATCTGAGCCACTTTCCATCAATATTCTGCAGACGAATGAGGCTCCAGTTTCATCTGTTATTGCCAGATTATTTTCATCTACTGCCAGTGTTATTCAGTAAAAATGGACTGAGCTGTATTTTCTTTTTTCCTTCCCAGTAATGCAATTCCTCATCTGATAACTGAGCATCTTTTGATATCGTACTTAAGGGAAGCAGATTCATTTACCTTTAAGAGGTTAAAACCTACATTACCCTACTAAGATAAGGTAATGTGCCACTTTTTCTATTTTGGCTCCTCTTACTATGTCATGTCAGCATTAAACTGACATGACATAGCATTTTTCCAAACTCAGGTTAGGAAAAAAAGACAATACAAGTATATTACAAAGTGATAACTGCTCTATATCATCAGAAAAATGAGCGGAATCAGTGCTCATATTAGCTTCATATATTACAGAAAACTTTGTTCTCTGATTTGGTAAGTGCTGTGGTAATAAGCATAACACACCAACATTCATTTGCCATGGACAAAGCAATCCTGATGCAGAAAGCTTCAATGTTGGAGCCTCCGATATATCCTAAACACTCCTGGCATGAGCTCAACAGGGTGGAAAAAAACAAAATCATCAACAACAACAAAAAAACCTATTCCCCTCCCATTTCAAGCAATGGGAGAGAAATTATTTATGCCTGCTCTAGGGCTGGCATAAATTCCCCCCATATCTGAGGACTGGGAGGGCTCTCCCAGTAGGCCCAATACCATCCACCAACCTGTCCCCTTTCCCTCTCTCCAACACCTCCAATCTTGGAGGTGTAAGAGCTGTGGAGGTTTCTGCAGGGGCTGGGAGGGGGATTCTGGGGTCAAGTATACCCCTCCAGGATCAGACATCTCTTCTCTGGCCTTGGAATGGGAGATCCAATCTCTTCTTTGGCTCTTGGGATATGTACCCAGGTGTCCTTCTGCAAACTCTAATAGCACTACTAGTGCAGCTCTGCTGAAACTTTCCATTGTGCAACTGGTTGTGCAAGCAGTTGCACAACAGGCTGCACAAGATTAATGCGCAACCCAGTCGCACAATGGGTTGCACAAGCATAATGTACAGTGGGTTGCACAACTGCACTTGTGCAAATGTACACTTAGATGGATTCTCCTCTTGTGCGTAATTCGGAACCTAGTTTCTGCTAGCACAATGTCATTTGTACTAAAGGACTACCCTAAATGGCCTTTTGTTCTGATTTAGTAGGGTTATTCTTTCATTACAATATAAAAGTTGATTAGAATGGTCAATATTCAGGTGAGAAAGTAAATAACATGGAGTCCTCATTTCTTGTTCTCACTATGCTTATTCATTTATTTATTTATTTGCTGCATTTCTATACCGCCCAATAGCCGAAGTTCTCTGGGCAGTTTACAAAAATTAAAACCATAAAAACCATTCAAAATATAAAGCAACGACAGTAGAAAAACATAATTTAAAATACAGTATAAAAGCACAACCATGACAAAAACCAAGCAGCCATGCAGAAATTGATAGGGATTTAAAATACAAATTTAAACAGCAAGGTTAAAAATGAAACTGAAGAACTGTTAAAACAGTGTGAACATAAAAAGGTTTTCACCTGGCGTCTAAAGGAGTATAATGTAGGTTCCAGGAGAACCTCTCTGGGGAGCTCATTCCACAGCCGGGGTGCTACAGCAGAGAATGCCCTCCTCCTAGTAGCCACCTGTCTCACTTCCTTTGGCAGGGTTTAGGATGATCTTAGGGTTTGGGCAGGTACATATGGAAGGAGGTGGTCCTTCAGATAACCTGGCCCCAAGCTGCTTAGGGCTTTGAATGTTAATACCAGCACTTTGAATCGGGCTTGGACCTGGACTGGCAGCCAATGAAGTTGGAAAATTACTGGTGTAATGTGTTCTCGTTGGCCAGTTCCCGTTAACAGTCTGGCTGCCCTGTTTTGTACAGTTGAAGTTTCCGGACCGTTTTCAAAGGCAGCCTCATATATAACGCATTGCAGTAATCCATATGAGAGGTTATCAGAGCGTGGATAACTATAGCTAGGCTATCTCTGTCCAGATAAGGGTGCAGTTGGTAAATCAGCCTAAGCTGATAAAAGGTGCTCCTTGCCACTGAGTTCACCTATGCTTCAAGTGACTGTTCTGGATCCAGGAGCACCCCCAATCCTTTAGGGGGAGTGCAATCCCATCCAGAACAGGGTGAACTTCACCTAGCTGGACAGATGAACCACCCAGAAACAGTACCTCCGACTTGTCTGGATTGAGTCTCCATTTATTGGCCCTTATCCAGCCTACTACCATGCCCAGGCACTGATTCAGAACAGCCACTGCCTCACCTGGGTTTGATGAAAAGGAGAGGCAGAGCTGGGTGTCATCCGCATATTGATGACACCTCAGCCCACATCTCCAGATAACCTCTCCCAGCGGTTTCATGTAAACGTTGAACAGCATAGGGGATAAAATAGAACGCTGTGGAACTCCATGGCCAAGGTGCCATGGCACAGAGCACTAATCCCCCAGCACCACTTTCTGGAATCAGCCATCCACGTAGGAGCAGAACTACTGCAATACGGTGCCTCCAACTCCTGGCCCAGACAACCTATCCAGAAGGAGACCATGGTTGATGGTATCAAAAGCCGCTAAGGGGCCCAAGAGAATCAACAGAGTCGCACTGCCCCTGTCCCTCTCCCGGCAAAGGTCATCCCAAAGAGCAACCAAGGCAGTTTCCATTCCAAAACCAGGCCTGAAGCCCGATTGAAATGGATCTAGATAATTCGTTTCATTCAAGAGTGCTTGGAGTTGTCCTGCAACCACCCACTCAATCACCTTACCCAGAAAGGGGATGTTAGCCACCGGCCTATAATTTTTGACATCCTCTGGGTCCAGGTTAGGCTTTTGTAGGAGTGGTCTAATTACCGCCTCTTTTAAAGAGGTCGGCACCACTCCCTCTCTCAGAGAGGCATTTACAACCTCCTGGGCCCAGCCGGCGATCCCCTCCTTATTTGATGTAATAAGCCATGAAGGACAAGGGTCAAGCACACAGGTGGTCGACCCGACTTGGCCAAGTACCTTGTCCACATCCTCAGGCCTCAGTAACTGACACACATCCAATAAGACTGGTCCAGACGGTGCTCTGAACGCCTCTACTAGTGGAACTGCACTAAGTGTGGTGTCCAATTTGTGACTAATCTGAGCAACTTTATCTTCAAAGTGCTGCGCAAACTCGTCCACCATCTCTCGCCCTGGCCCAGAGTGTAGCAGGCCATGAACCATCTAGAAAAGCTCCTCTGGATGACACTGAGAAGATGCAATGCTGGTGGACAAGAACTGTGTCTTCACAGTGGTCCTTGAGAGAAAGAGAGGTCACTCCACTGGAAGTAAAGTTCACTGATGGACAGAAGCCAAGGTACTAGCTTATACAGAAACAATGGTGGGTTGTTGTTGTTGTTTTAAAAAAAACTTTCTGGCAAAACATTTTCAAAGGGAAAAAGCAGTGATTAGCTACCAAATTTTCACAGCCTGCTGACTGCTGTTTTTCACCTTTGCCTAGCAAGCACTAACGATGTGCTAGCATTGGTTAATGCCATTGCAATGTCATTAGCACTAGTTCTGTGACAGCATTGGATACTACCTTATGAATTTAAAATTGAGCCATGATAAGAAACCCTACTTAATTTGGAATAAATACACATGGCTCAATATGTAAAGCAAATATACTGTGGGAGTGGTTTTATTTTGAATACATCCCAGAGGATAACTTCCAATTACCGTTCACAGGAATGAAATAGGCTTTACTTTGACTCCATCCCATTTCATGGTAGAAATGCAGTTAATATATTTGGGTTGTGTACTATATGCAGTAATGAGTTGTACATGGAAAATGTGGCTGTATCGGGTTTTATTAATGCTTTCTTTTGAACAATCGAATTCTGCCTTTCAGATAGATGAGCTAGTAATGTTCCAGTTACAGATTATAAATCAGCAAGAGCCATTCTCCATTCAGTTGCATAAGTTGTGTTTGCTAATGTATATTTATTAAAAACGAAGACAAGTATTCATCATTAAGGGATGCCTCAAAAGCCTGTTATAAGCCACAGTATCATGGCTAATTTGCATGTGTAGGGTTGATCTGCACACTCCAAAACACAGCATGTGATATAGGATGTGGCCCCTGTAGTGCTTTTGTATTTGATTACTGCCAGAAAAATGAATGACCATTAAAGCCATCATTCTATGGATATGCCAGTGCTGGCATGCTGAACTTTGCATGATAGCATCATTGGGTGCTGCTATCCACTCAGCATGCAGGATTGAGCATTTATGTTACAATTTCCATGCAGAGAACCATCACACATAAGGTTTTTCAGCAATGATGTAGCAAATGACTTTTTGATCTCCCAACTCAGAGTGTTTTCAGGTGAAGGCCTCCTAGCGCTACCAGTCAAAAGGCATTGTGTGGCTATTCTGTCTTTTCCTCCTGTTCAAGCAACACTGTATTTGTATAATTTGTGTGTGTTTTGTAGGGTTTGTTACCTGTGAGTGAACTCTGTGTGAGGTTATCATGTAACCAAGTAGGTCAGAAGCCTGGCTTTGCTGCTGCGTACTCGGCTTAAGACAGTTGTGGCTGCCCTGGTTACTGTTGCTTTGGAAGGAAGCCTTCAGACTGAAAGTTTGAAAATGACCAGAAGGAGAAGCTGCCTTTTTTTAGATATGTATTCATTAAACAAAAAGCCTATGGTTTACAAAAACAACATTAAGGCTCTACAGTTTCCAACCAAAGCACCAAGAAGCAGGGAAATTGGGAGTTCAGGCTCACAAGCCTTAACACCACATCCTCCCTAAGGAGGCAGAGGCTGAATTCGGACAACACAATAAGCAACTGGGGGAGGGGGAAACAATCGTCAGTTGTATTGACTATCATGTCCTCCGAATGCTGCCATAGTCAACTCAGCGCTGATCCTCATCCACACCACAGTCTGCAATCAAAATCGTCCTATTGAACTTTAGAATGGGCCAAGTAAAATCACTTTTGCCATCACTAAATATTAGCAGGCATGCTGTCAGGCATTAAATTGGTTGCAATGTTTAAAAAATGTGCATATTTTCAACCAAAATTGGGCACATACATTAAACAGCCTTTATTATAAGTATTCCCACTTGTGTTAGAAGAGAAGAAAATGGAAGCTTTAAAGAAAGGGCCACAATCAGAATACAAGGCTTAGTGTTTTTTATATAGATCCATCTCAAAATCTAAGCTCCCATTAAAATACAAATCCCTTACTTTCCATGCAAGAGAATCTACTCATGTAGTCACATTTACCTCAGATATTTCTCAGACTTGGAAGTGTATAATGAGATAACCATGCAGGAAATTCTTTTCTTAACTGGTCTCTTATTTCTACAGGACAAAAGGAGCCAAAAATAGATGGTTAAATAAAGAAGCTGTCTATTTTCTGCTCTTTCGTGAAATAAAAGCGTTCCCCTAATGTAACTTCATGAATTACACTGAGCAAGTCACAAGCTCTTTCCTTACAATAGTGGTGACCTCACAGGACTGAAATCATTCCTAGCAAAATTGCCTGTACACCCCAGAGGAACATCCCTCTGCCAGATACCAAGTAACCAGGTATATGAAATGAGATGGCTATAAATTGGGTCTCCATACTTTTAATATTCCTGGGGGTTATTTGTGTCAGGCACAAGTAATCCAACTTTTTTCATTTTTGTTTAAGTAAGCAATACTTACACTGGTTGTGTTTTAATACCAGGTCTTGATTTTGATCAATAATTACTGTGGTGTAGTCTAGATAGAATGCCATCTTGCCTTGGTTTTGGGATCATGGATATCTGTTGTAGAGTAATGTCGACCAGTGACCTTTCAACATAATGAAAATGGGCAGGTAGCATCCAATGTTAGTCCTACTTAAAGTAGACCTTCTGAAATGAATGGAATTTAAGTTAGTCATGACTATCCACAGTCCCATTCATTTCAATCGGGCTGCTCTAAGTAGAACTAACATTGGATGCTACCCAGTGCCAAGACAAAGGCCTAAAAGTGAATGGTTCCACATAACTTCCTTGAAGGCAAGTCTGCGTAATGAGCAAATTAACAGTTCAGTCATTCTCAGCAGAGCATTTTAAGGATGGGGAGATATCTGATTTGGGCTGAAAAACATGTCATCTTATGTCTTGTAGAGACATAAGATGAGATTAACATTCAGTGGCATGTTAATACTGATACTAAAAATCACTATAATGAAAGATTTCTTAGGTTATGGTAATAGAAGAAGAGAAAGAGATCATCCACAACTCCCTTGTCCATTTGATGGATGCCCATTTCAGAAATATTCTGACAGTTCTGGTCTTACAGCATCTACGGCAGCTGACAAATCTATTATTTCTGCTTTCAAAGCTGTCAAGAGAACAGATCTCTTACGCAGAGATACCTGAATGTAGACAAGCCTGCATCCATATTAGGGCAGTGCTTTTCATTACAATTTTTGAGAAAACATTGTTGTTATTCTCATGGGTATTTTTGCAGCACATGCATAAAATGTGTAAATAAAATATACATGCATGTGCATCTTTAACCATTTGTAGGTTTCCCAGATGTGTGTACAAATATTTTACTTCCACAGTTAACATGTTTGCTGAGGGCTGTTAATATTGATACTATTCCTGAGGGAAATGACAATATTGATGTAACACTGATGTTGCAGTGTGTAGCACTTCCCATCTAGGGATGAGAGAGCCAGGGATGTTCAAGCTTACCAAAATTCTCTGAATGCCATTTCGAAGCTTGGGTCACATCACTTTTGATTTTATATGAGACCTATTTAATTTTAATTCAAACGGGGAAAGTGAGCATTTCAAATGGGAACTGTACACATTTCTGTGTGCCTTTTTTAAAAAGATTCCTCATCCATCCCCACACCCCATTGACTAAAGCATCAATATGCATTTTTCAAATGTGACTGCAGGCTCAAGGATGTGCAAGCATGTACTGAAAAATGCACTCTGATTTGTGTTCAAGGTTGTGAATGAGTCAAGTTCTGATGATTTGAGAACTGAAAGTCCCAGTAATACCTGAAATGTTTATTCACCTTCTCAATCTTAATTACTTATGAACATCGGCCCTCTCTTGTTCTGTTTTGCCTACCTAGTTACCATCAGAAACAATTCAATTGGATGCTGTAAAAGAGGACATAGGGGCACTCTGTTTGTCCACTGCTTAAACCTTATCCAGAAAGGTCTTTTTGTTTTTGTTAATTTTCTCTTAGCAAATACCAGGCCTTATGTTACACAGTAAAAATTAAATTTCTGGCTTCCACTATTAAAACACAGTGTGTGTGTGTATTAGGGATGTGCACTGACCCCCCGGATCGGATCGGATAGCGGATCGGAATCGGACCTGGGGGGTCGGATTGGATCGGATCGGATCGGAGGCTGGTCGGATCGGATCGGACCAGATGTCCAATCCGGATCGGACGCCATTTTGAATGCTTTTTCCCATAGCCAAGTATTGTTTTACAAAAACGCCTATAACTTTTTCATTTTTAAAGATAGAAAGATGAAACTTGGGGACATTGTAGACTGGTTAGGGATAGTTATCTGTGAGAAATTTCAGAAAGATTGGTGCATGCGTTTTGTGGCAATTAATTTTTTAATAAATACCCAGGAATGCTTATAACTTTGTCATTTTTAAAGTTACAAACATGAAACTTTGCCACATTGTAGGAGGTACCTTGGGACCTATGTGTGTGAAATTTCAGAAATATAGGTGCTTGCCTTGTGTGGCAATTAATTTTAGAAAAATGGGTAGTAGTGGGGTAAATACAGTTACGCCTCCCATTTTTTTATTTTTTAAGATACAAACAGGAAACTTGGGCACATTACAGATACCACTTGCCTTGATATGTGAGTGAAATTTCAGAAACATTGGAGCTTGCCTTGTGTGGCAATTAAGTTTTGAAACAATGAGGAAAGAAACACCTATAACTTTGTCATTTTTAAAGTTACACACATGAAACTTTGCCACATTGTAGGTGGTACCTTGGGACCTATGTGTGTGAAATTTCAGAAACATAGGTGCTTGCCTTGTGTGGCAATTAATTTTAGAAAAATGGGTAGTAGTGGGGTAAATACAGTTACGCCTCCCATTTTTTTAGTTTTGAAGATACAAACAGGAAACTTGGGCACATTACAGGGAACACTTCACTTGATATGTGTGTAAAATTTCAGAAACATTGGTGCTTGCCTGGTGTGGCAATTAATTTTTGAAACAATGAGGGATTCATTGGACAGCACTTGCCCATAGGGATTCATTGGACAGTACTTTCCCATAGGGAATCATTGCATTGCACTTTCCCATAGGGAATCATTGCATTGCACTTTCCCATAGGGAATCATTGCATTGCACTTTCCCACTGAGAAATACAGTTATGCCTCCCACATTTTTATTTTTGAAGATACAAACAGGAAACTTGGGGACATTGTAGACTGGTTAGGGATAGTTATCTGTGAGAAATTTCAGAAAGATTGGTGCATGCGTTTTGTGGCAATTAATTTTTTAATAAATACCCAGGAATGCCTATAACTTTGTCATTTTTAAAGTTACACACATGAAACTTTGCCACATTGTAGGTGGTACCTTGGGACCTACGTGTGTGAAATTTCAAAAACGTAGGTGCTTGCCTTGTATGGCAATTAATTTTAGAAAAATGGGTAGTAGTGGGGTAAATACAGTTACGCCTCCCATTTTTTTATTTTTTAAGATACAAACAGGAAACATGGGCACATTACAGGGAACACTTCACTTGATAGGTGTGTAAAATTTCCGAAAGCTGGGTCCAGGCATGTGGTGGCAATTAATTTTTGAAACAATGAGGAAAGAAACGCCTATAACTTTTTTATTTTAAAAGTTAGAAGTCTGAACATTGCTCACTTTGTAGATGGGTTAGGGGTAGATATGTGTCAGAAATTTCAGAATGATAGGTCCAGGCATTTGATGGCTATGGAATTTTTAGATTAAATGTTTCAAAAAATGTTCCACAGAGGCCAGGTCTTCCTTTCCTCCCCCTCCCGCTTCCCGCGAAGAAAAGGAAACACTGTCTCGTCTCGATCCCTTTGATCCTTGCTAGTATCCATTACAGGGTGTCTGCTTTCCTACTTTCACTTTTTACTCAAGCAGACACGAGCCCTGTAATGGATACTAGCAAGGATCAAAGGGATCGAGACGAGACAGTGTTTCCTTTTCTTCGCGGGAAGCGGGAGGGGGAGGAAAGGAAGACCTGGCCTCTGTGGAACATTTTTTGAAACATTTAATCTAAAAATTCCATAGCCATCAAATGCCTGGACCTATCATTCTGAAATTTCTGACACATATCTACCCCTAACCCATCTACAAAGTGAGCAATGTTCAGACTTCTAACTTTTAAAATAAAAAAGTTATAGGCGTTTCTTTCCTCATTGTTTCAAAAATTAATTGCCACCACATGCCTGGACCCAGCTTTCGGAAATTTTACACACCTATCAAGTGAAGTGTTCCCTGTAATGTGCCCATGTTTCCTGTTTGTATCTTAAAAAATAAAAAAATGGGAGGCGTAACTGTATTTACCCCACTACTACCCATTTTTCTAAAATTAATTGCCATACAAGGCAAGCACCTACGTTTTTGAAATTTCACACACGTAGGTCCCAAGGTACCACCTACAATGTGGCAAAGTTTCATGTGTGTAACTTTAAAAATGACAAAGTTATAGGCATTCCTGGGTATTTATTAAAAAATTAATTGCCACAAAACGCATGCACCAATCTTTCTGAAATTTCTCACAGATAACTATCCCTAACCAGTCTACAATGTCCCCAAGTTTCCTGTTTGTATCTTCAAAAATAAAAATGTGGGAGGCATAACTGTATTTCTCAGTGGGAAAGTGCAATGCAATGATTCCCTATGGGAAAGTGCAATGCAATGATTCCCTATGGGAAAGTGCAATGCAATGATTCCCTATGGGAAAGTACTGTCCAATGAATCCCTATGGGCAAGTGCTGTCCAATGAATCCCTCATTGTTTCAAAAATTAATTGCCACACCAGGCAAGCACCAATGTTTCTGAAATTTTACACACATATCAAGTGAAGTGTTCCCTGTAATGTGCCCAAGTTTCCTGTTTGTATCTTCAAAACTAAAAAAATGGGAGGCGTAACTGTATTTACCCCACTACTACCCATTTTTCTAAAATTAATTGCCACACAAGGCAAGCACCTATGTTTCTGAAATTTCACACACATAGGTCCCAAGGTACCACCTACAATGTGGCAAAGTTTCATGTGTGTAACTTTAAAAATGACAAAGTTATAGGTGTTTCTTTCCTCATTGTTTCAAAACTTAATTGCCACACAAGGCAAGCTCCAATGTTTCTGAAATTTCACTCACATATCAAGGCAAGTGGTATCTGTAATGTGCCCAAGTTTCCTGTTTGTATCTTAAAAAATAAAAAAATGGGAGGTGTAACTGTATTTACCCCACTGCTACCCATTTTTCTAAAATTAATTGCCACACAAGGCAAGCACCTATATTTCTGAAATTTCACACACATAGGTCCCAAGGTACCTCCTACAATGTGGCAAAGTTTCATGTTTGTAACTTTAAAAATGACAAAGTTATAAGCATTCCTGGGTATTTATTAAAAAATTAATTGCCACAAAACGCATGCACCAATCTTTCTGAAATTTCTCACAGATAACTATCCCTAACCAGTCTACAATGTCCCCAAGTTTCATCCTTCTATCTTTAAAAATGAAAAAGTTATAGGCGTTTTTGTAAAACAATACTTGGCTATGGGAAAAAGCATTCAAAATGGCGTCCGATCCGGATCGGACCTCATCGGATTGGATCGGATCGGATCGGAGGTTGGTCGGATCAGATCGGATCGGATCAGATTTTCCCGATTTTGGGTCGGATCGGATTCGGATCGTGGATCGGATCCGATCCGATGCACACCCCTAGTGTGTATATATATATATATATATATATATACAAACACACACACATACATAGGCTCAATTCGGACGACACGCTAAGCAACGGTGGGTTAATGAAACAACCGTCAGTTGAGTTGATTAATGTGTCGTCTGGAGGGAGGCGCACAACTCACACACAACCCACAGTACGCTAATCGGGAGAATTAAACAACGGAGAGAAACAACAGAGTTGCGCATTGTTTAGGGATTAGTCAATCGACTAATATGTCGTCTGGAGCGGTGCGTGGGTTAAACCCATGCGTTGAGCACATTATCACGGAAGATCAGAGAGACGAGCGGCAAGAGCGGCAGAATGTGGGCGGCCGCTCAGGCACGCTCACAACAGATCCCCAGCATCGCCATCATAGCAACCGAGAATGCCCGCCTCCCCCACCAGGCAGCCGGCATGGAGCACAACGAGGGGCTAGTTCCTGCGAGCACGCACGACAGGTACCCAGTCAGCCACCCAAACGGAAAGGGGAGCGCACCAGAAGGGAATCACAGCAAAGGGGGGGGAGGGGGAAATGGAATAAGCAACAACCCTAGGCATCCAGGAATAAGGGGCAGGCCCCCCCCACACCAACAGGGAGAACAGCAACCCACCCGAAGCAGACCCCCACCGCACTGCCACCTCCACCCTCGCATCACCCAGAAGAACAAGGGCCAGGGAAGCGGCGACCAGCGAGCCCCCCCCATCCGCCCAACACGGCCGGACAGTGAGCAACGGCCACGCACATCCCCAAGACGCATGAAACGCCAAGGCAAAGGGCGCCCGTGGGCGACAGCCAGCCACCTGCGGATGTTGTGGGAAACAGCCGGAGGCATGCACAACAATCCCAAGGACACAAAGCGGCCCCGATCAGCAATGACAACAACGCCTACACACAGGGCACATTCACAGGAAGCACAACGGCCCACCAGCACCCACCAACACACAAACACACGGGACGAGGAAAGCCAGCCCAGGGCACAGACCACCATCACCACCGAAACACACACCCGCCGGCAACATGGAGCCAGAGGGAGAGGGGGCCCAGGGCGACCCGGCTGAGGACACCGGCTCTCAAACTCCAGGAGAGGGGAGCAGCCAGGACCCCCCGGAAAGACGCAGAGTGCAGCACTGGTCCCACACAGAGATCGAGCACTTCACAGAGCTCTGAGGAAGCCCGGAAGCCAGGAGGATCATGGCCATAGCCAGGCACGATCAGTTCTACCCCAGCTTCCCAAGCAGATGCAGGAACGGGGACACAGCCGCAGCGGCAAGCAATGCAAGGACAAGCTGCACAGACTCAAGAGGAGGTTCAAGGAGATCGCCACCCACAATAAAAGAACCGGTGTCCAGCCACACACCATGACCTTCTACGACGAACTGGCATGCCTGCTGTTGGAGCGCCACGATGTCGTCCCGGGACACACGGCAGGCAGCGGGGTCGCCACCAACAAGCCACCGCACACACAACAACGAGCACGGCTGGACCAAGGGCGC
The DNA here is from genome assembly GCA_029215795.1 of Anniella stebbinsi. Classification (NCBI taxonomy): domain Eukaryota; kingdom Metazoa; phylum Chordata; class Lepidosauria; order Squamata; family Anniellidae; genus Anniella; species Anniella stebbinsi. Next base: position 190,327,059 of record JARDYH010000002.1, read on the forward strand.
AATGGGAGGAGGGCCCCATCACATGGAAACAACAACCGCCGGCACGGACGGACGCCCCATGCCCAACACCCCCCGCCAAGAAGGCCCTAAAGGCAGCGGCTGAACCCTCCCAAGAAGGTCCTGAAAGCAGCAGCTGAACCCCCTAAGAAGGCCCTGAAGGCAGCAGCTGAAGCATGTCCGGCCAAGAGGAAGCCGATGAGCCATCCCACGGCATCCCAAAGCCCATTGGTGTTTGCGAGGCCGCCACTCGTGCCACCCAGGACAGCCACCACCTCAAGGAGCATCTCCCCCATGCCAGCCTCCTCCAGCAGCAGCAGCCCCACAGCCTTCCTACGGCTCATCTGTGCGGACATGCAGGTAGCGGATCCTGCACCCGACCCCCTAGTGCCAGAGACCCAGCAGGAGGATGAAGAGCCAGGGCTGTCACGCCCGAGGAAAACACCCGTGAAGGGGAGTGTGGCTGCCAATGCAGGGCAAGCACAACGGCCGGTGCCGGCACCCCGTACGTGGCTGGGTTCCTCGAAATGCAGCACCACGGTGCAGGGTTTCCCTTGCAGCATCTTGGATGCTGTGACGGAGATGGGGCCAGTGTCTCAGGAGGACCAGGTCGAAATGGAGCAGCTTGTAGAACAGCAGTTGGGCGACGTGCTGCAGCCGGAACTGTCACCGTCCGAGGAAGAGCTGCTGGACATCGATACGCAGGCCACCGCTGACACCTTCGTGGAGATGGAGGCGATGGAGGAGGAGGTGCCTTCGGATGCCGAGCTCGAGGCCAGGGAGGCCGTGCTCGAGGAGGAGATCAAGGGGCCTCCACAGACGGAGGACGAGCCGATGGAGGGAGCGCCCCCCCTGGAGGAGGAGCCACCATCATCACCCGCAGGCGAACATGGTGCGGCCGCGGCTGAAGAAGCCTGTCCCCTGACCAACGCGCAGAGGTGTGTCCGGATGCGCAACAGGCGCAGGGCAGACCGGCTGCAGGTGGCGAGGGAGTTGGTCACGGAGACAAGAGGAGAATGCATCCACGGGCTGTTTGCATGAATGGCGGGTGAGGAGGAGGCCAGATGCACCAAGGAGCACGTCCTTACCATGTGGGCTACGCAGACGGCCAGTCAAGCCGTGGAAGACTGCGGACAAGCCATACAGGAGGCAGGGAGGGACGTGCATCTATGTCTAGAGTGGCATGTCATTGGGATGACCAAGGTCATGGTGGCCACCGATGCCATCATCGACCGAGGCATGCGGGAGCGCACAGCAGCCATCGACCGCCAAACCGAGGTGCTCAGGGAGCTCGCCCAATCATTCCGGGGTGCCTACCATGGGCCCCCGCTACCCGTACCCTACATGGGGCCATACGGATATATGGCGCTGCCACCGCAGCAGCAGTACTTGCCCCCGCCAATGGCCGCACCATATCGGGCCCCACATGCAGTGCCGGCAGCAGCAGGTGCCTCAGGGAAGGCAGGGGAGGTGGCCATAGGGCAGGAGCAGCGGCACATAGGCAGCCGGCCAAAGAGGGGCTGCGACATCCCACCCGACTCCGACGAAGAGGGAGAGGAGGAAGGGGAGGAGGCAGAGGAGGAGGACGAGGAGGGGGCGGAAAGACCCTCCCAGGATGACATGGTCTAAGCCACGGTCGGCCTATGGGTCCCTAGGCCCATCCGCCATGGGACCATAAGGTAAGTAGTTGTAGAACCGCCCCCACCCCAAGACACGCCAAGGCCCCTTTAGATCCCCGTCCCTCTGGCCGGCGCCTCCCTCGGCCCGTTCTGGACATTCAAGGCCACGTCCATCAGCATCCCTTTGCAACATTGTAGCACACCCTGGATGCCTCTTGTTCCCGGCCCCATCTCCCCTCATTGCAGCCAGCTCCAGTCGAGATGGCATCACCCTACAGGTCCGAGGGGTCCCTAGCAGGCCGCATTGTCCGACACCGCAGGGCCCTGCTGCGTGGAGGTTGGTTACGGGGCAGTCGGTCGGGGTGCATTCGTGGTGCTGTGGCCTCCATGTCACTGATGGCTATCCCCCCCTCCTCTCCCCCCTTCTGTTCTTGCCTCCCAGGGAAACTGCGCTCCCTCCACCGTGCCATCCGCAGAAGGCGGAGGGCCCAAAAGGCACGGCGTCTCCACACTCTGGAGGTGGCCCTGGGAGAAGTCATACGTCACATTCGACATCTGGAGCGCAGCGTCCGCCGTCACCAGCGTCTGATCAACAGCCGGCCATAGGCCTTTCCGCCGGCATGGAGGCCCTCGCCCATCCCCCCTCAGTCGTAGCTTAGCCTCGTCCTGCTGTTCCGATTACCCTTCGCGCACCCCACTCTGGCCGCTTCCTTTCACTCCCCTCTCTTGCAGGTGCGCTTCAGCCTAAACAAATCCTCCTACCCTCCCATTCCCACGCTACCGTAGTTGGCAGTCCCATGCTGCGAGCCATGCCCCACCTCCCTCCTCCCTCCTGCTCCGACATGCCCACCGCTCCTCCTGTCCTGCCTGCCCCCCCTCTGGCCACCCTGGCATTGGCGACTATGTCCTGGAGGGAGCTCGCCACAGCCTGCTTGCACGGGGCGATCCAGGCGGCCACACAGAACCACGGCGACGGCAATGGGGAGGACTTGTTACGTGCCCAGCTGAGGCGCCTGAGTGGGGCCTTGCCCATGAAGCCAGTGTTCGGATCAGAGACCCTCCGCTGGCCCCTTGGAGCAGCGGAGGCCATGCCTTGTCTCCGGGCTGCCATCCTGCTGCTGATTTGCCACTGTGAGGCGACCATGATGATTGCGGAGGAGCTGGCCAAAGGCACTGCCGAGGAAGCCCTGCAACGCGCTCCCCCCCTGTCTATGTCGGCCGAGCTTCTTGCCGAGCGCGAGACCATCCGCCGCTCCCCCGGACGGATGCCATGTGGAAGGAGATGCAGGACTTGGAGGACTGGGATGGCGAGTGCTTCTGTGGGAGCTTCCGCATGTCCTGCACGACTTTCGAGGTGCTGGTGGCTGAGGTGACCCCTGTCCTGCAGCGGGAGTGTACAAACATGCACCTGAGCATTCCAGTTTCCCGTCGCCTTGCCCTGACGCTGTACAAGCTGGCGTTCAACGTGGGCTACCTGCCACTGTCGACCATCTTCGGGGGGGGGCGTGTCCACCACATGCGAGATGTTCTGTGAGACTGTGAGTGTGCTGAACAAGCTGTACCTGGCCAATGTCATCCGGGTCGGGGGCGAGAAGGAGAACATGCGTGGCTTCTGTACTCTGGGCTTCCCGCGGGCGGTGGAGGCAATTGGCTCTACCCACGTGCGCATCCTGGCCCCCCCCCGTGGTGAGGAGTACTACAACCACAAGCATTTCTACAGCATGGTTCTTCAGGCGGTGGTGGATGCCAAGGGCCACTTCATGGATGTCTATGCTGGCATGTCCGGGCGGAGCCACGACATGGCTGTCTTCTGGAACTCCCCCCTGGCTGCCAAGCTGACATCGGGTCGCTTCCTGAAGTCTGGCTCCGCTTCCGTGTGTGGCCGTGCGGTGGGCCCGCTCCTCCTGGCCGACCAGGCGTTCGCCCTGCAGCCGTGGCTGATGGCTCCGTACCGCTACCCCCGCACCAATGTCCAGCGTAAATATTAGGGGTGTGCATGGACCCCCCGGATCGGATCGGGACCCAGATCGGGACCTCCTATTTTGTCATGGATCGGTTCGGACAAAATTGGAGGGCCCCCGGACCGGATCGAGTCCGATCCCGATCCAAAAATTGGTAATTTTTGGATCGGCTGCCATTTTTTTCCCCATAGACTTGCATTGCAATGCAAGTCTATGAGGAAAAAATGGCGGCGGGTGGGTGAGGGGGGGCCTAACTCCCTCCCCCCCGGGGCCGTCCGCTGTGGACGGCCCCGGCAGGTAAGCCCCCTCCCCCACGCTCCCTACCCCCCCTGGGGCCGTCCGCTTCCATCCGCTGGCGCCCGCGGGCGCCCGCGGATAAAAGTGGACGGCTCCGGGGGGGGGTAAGCCCCCTTCCCCGCCACTGCTTACCTTTTAGGGACGCCCGCTCCCGTCCGGCGCCGGCGGCTACCGCCAGCAGGCTTTGCGGCCTGCTCTAGAGTAGCGTGCCGGGTGATCACCCGGCGCGCCACCCTGGAGCAGGCCGCGGAGCCCGCTGGTAGTAGCCGCCGGCGCCGGACGTGCGTCCCTAAAATGTAAGGGCCCCCCTCCTCCCCTCCGCGCGCCCCTAAAAGGTAAGGGCCCCCCTCCTCCCCTCCGCGCGCCCCTAAAAGGTAAGGGCCCCCCTCCTCCCCTCCGCGTGCCCCCTCCTCACCGTTCCGGGCCGTTCGCTCCCGTCCGGCGCCGGCGGCTACCGCCAGTGGGCTTTGCAGCTTGCTCTAGAGTAACCCGCCGGGTGATCAGCTGGCGCGCCACCCTGGAGCAGGCCGCGGAGCCCGCTGGTAGTAGCCGCCGGCGCCGGACGGGAGCGGACGTCCCTCAAAGGTAAGCGCCCCCCTCCTCCCCTCCGCCCCCCCCCGCTGTCCACTTTCATCGGCGGGCGCCCGCTGGCGCCCGCCAATGGAAGCGGCGGTGGGCGCCAGTGGGTGCCCGCCGATCCGCCGATCCGCCGAACTGGTTCGGAGCCTTTTCGGATCGGTTTGGACTGGATCAGCCGATCCAGCTGTTGGATCGGAAATCGGATAATTTATCCGATTTCCCACTGGACCGGACTCGGATCGTGGATCGGGTCCGATCCAGTGCACATCCCTAGTAAATATAACTACTACCATTGTCGTGCCCGCCTGCCTGTGGAGCTTGCCTTTGGGCGTCTGAAGGAGCGCTGGCACTCCCTGTTTAGCTTGCTGGACTTGCAGGCTGACATCATTCTGGACGTGATGGTGTGCTGCTGCATCCTGCACAACATCTGCGAGTCCTGTAGGGACGTGTTACTGGCCGAGCACCCCGACCCCCCTTGGGTGGGTGCCACCGCCGATGCCATCACTGTGGACGGGCGGGACATTGAGCTGTTGCCGGGCCCCAAGAATCCCATTGGGGAGCTCCATGCCCGTGTGGAGGCATCATGGGTGCATGAGAGCATCAGTGCCTGGATCTGGCTGCGCTGCCCCCACCCCCTGTGAGCATCGGCTGTGGGGTTCCATCTGTGGACTGGCATCTCTCCCTGGCATGCCGTCCCTCTCCTCCTCTTCTCCTTTGCCCGTTCTGTGGCTGGCTCCCTGGGGGTGTTGGCTCAGCTGTCCCCTCTTCACCACTGTGCCTTCCAGATGCCTTCTCCCTTCCCGGGGGCGCCTGTCCTTTCCGTAGGCTCTGCCCTAGCTTCGTAGTGGCCATGTGCCTTATTGCCTATGTCTGAGCTTCCTGCTGAATAAAGTTTTCTAAACCACCCCACTCTTGCCTTCTTTCCTGTGTGTGCGGGTGGATGCTCTGGGAGGGAGGTGGGAGGGGGTGGGGTGGGGGGCTGGGGGACGTGGGTCACCCTCGCGTCTGCCGGGTCTCCCATGTAGGGTGGGTGGGGTGGCTCCCTGGGGCGTGGGTGCTAACGTTTGGGGTGCAGTGCGGGGTGCGGGGTGCGGGTGTTGTATTGGTGCGGCCGTTTCTCCTGGCTGCCTCTTTGCCCGAGGCTTCTCTGTTCCGCCCATTCCTGAGGCGGCCAATGGGGTTTGGGAGGCGTGTCCTGCATCAGCTTCAATGGCGGCACCCATGGATTTTGGCCGCAGTGTGTGCTGGGATACCTGCGGGAGGACTAGCGGAGGTTGGTGAGCAGAGAACATGGCGGCCGAGCTGTCCGTCAGAGCCGCGTAAGCTATTAGCAACTGGGCGTTTGCCGGTTCCGTGTAGCGCCTGCTGCAGTGTGTCGTCTGTGGAGCTCCTCCTCTTTAATGCACCGTCAGTACGTTATTTCCCCTCCGTTGCCCAATATGTCATCCGAATTGAGCCATACTCTCTGTCAATTGCAAATTATCTGAAATACATATGTAATTCAGGTCAACTCTGAAAACTTTTGGCAATTGGTCTGAAGATTGTATGCACACAATATAACTGAATTAAATTGAATATCCAGTGTGATTAAAGTTTTCTGACATTATTCACAATCTAAAATGTAGCTACATTTTAAATCTAAAAAGTAGCTACATTTATAAAATCCATGTATCAGCAGAATATAATTGACATCAGAGGGAAGAGGCCCAATTTCATTCATTGACTTTAAAATAACTTTTGAGGTCCTGTTAATTTCACAAGCATACAGAAATGGCAGAATTTTGGTCTTTTGTGTGTTTTGGATCTTTCTGTGCAATCTTGGAGTTAATGAATCAAAATGAGAACTAGGATTTAAAACTGAAATAGAAGAATTTGACAATCAGTGACCAGCTGAGAAACCTTTTATTCTCAGAGATGTATTTCCAGAGTCATGGATCAGAAGCAAGAATATGGATATTGCAAGAATGCTGTCTGAAAAACAATTCTGGATACAGACTATTAATAAGAAATAGGAGTACCAAACATTTTTAAGAGGACAACTTGACCTCGGACTCAAGCAACTGAGAACTTCGAGGAATGAATGAATGTCTCTGTCCATAAGCTAGGCTGACCATATGAAAAGGAGGACAGGGCTCATGTAACATTAACAGTTGTAGAGAAAAGGGAATTTCAGCCAGTGTCATTGTATGCAATTAATCCCTGGTGAAATTCCCTCTTTATCACAACAGTTAAAGTTGCAGGCACTATACTAGAGTGACCATATACAAAAGAAGGCAGGGCCCCTGCAACTTTAACTGGTGTGATGAAGAGGGAATTTCACCAGGAACTAATTGCATACAAATGACACTGGCTGAAATCCCCTTTTCTCTACAACTGTTAAAGTTACATGAGCCCTGTCCTCCTTTTCATATGGTCAGCCTACATAAGCAAATCTGGAATGTTCTCATTTCTGCATGGAACTTAGGTCTAAACTGCATAATACATTAAATATACCTAGGATTGTATCCATATTGGCCATTCCATGAAAAGAAAGGCTCATTTCCTTCATGGAATGCACTAGGATGCTGCAGAGGCTTGTTGCTGAGGAAGGGAGAACATTTCTCTTCTCCCCCTGCAGCCCCACGACGCCACCTCTCATGCTGCACCTGACATGCTTTTCAGGAGACTCAGAGGGTTGCAAGAGGAAAGAGGAATCTCAAAAATACCTTCTCTACTCCATTCCAATAAGAAGGGAGGTTATTACATATACCAATGGCTGTGGAATAAAGTTTTAATCCTCCCCTCGTGGGGCACAATGGTCCCAATCCAAATCAGGGCTGTGTGCATCTACTCTAGAGAAAAAAGATAGATGATGTTCAGCTATACACTACTGGCATTAATGCAACATGAACTTTGATCCTTATTTACTCTCCCCAACAGAAAAAAGCTATTAAGAATGGGAAACGCGCTGGGGAAAAAGGGGGTATTTTGTGGTATAGAATAGAGAAGACAAGGAAATGGGTTCTTTCTAAAACAGCTTGCTTCCTCATCCTGAGATTTGACTCTTTCCTCTGAGAAGTAACCTAAAACCCTGAAACTTTCAGTCAGATTCTGAGCCCTGGCAACCCTCATTGATGACACAAAACCGTAGAAGCCTGTATGGGATGGATCCAGACTTCACCACTAAACTTAATGAGAAAAGTGAGTCCTGTCAACATAAATTAGGGTCCTACTCTAATTTAAGCCAAAGTCATTTCAAGGGCCTACTCTGAGTGCTTCTGGATCTAACTCAATGTTTAGAGTGCATTTATTTGTTGTTGCGGCTGTTGTTTTTAATAGTACATCTCACCATTTCCCATCAAAGGCAGCATATATAGGGAGTCCCGGGTGGTCAGTCTCCTATTCAGTCTTTGATCAGATACAGGCCTACACTGGCTGCCTCGTGTGCCTTCATACTATGCCTTCTCACATGGGGACAAATCTGTACACTTTACAGGGAAAAATGTGGTAAGACTCAGAATGCACCATACACAGACATTTCTATTCACAGGACACAGTTATCACAGAAAGGTTGAAATACAATTGGGAATCCTGTGTAGTCTCAACTAAAGTAAAGACCTGACACAAGTGTATTTTTAAAACAACAGTTCTGTCTGTCACACATGCACACTGACAGTGTCAGGTGACCTCCAAGGCACCCTCAGTGGCACCTGTGGAATTGCTCTTCATCTGGATTGAAGGGGGCAGAATCCCCTACACTGCTGCATTTATCGATTCCTATGCTTAATAAAACCTACCTCTAATAAAATGGGCTTATTTAAGGATTGTGTATACAGCCGGAGAAAAGGTGTTAAGATTTATCGCCATGCACTTACTTTAATGGTTTCTGTTCCTCATTATAGGTGGCCTCAAATGGAATGTGATGAGCTGGGGACAGAGGCATTAGCCAAATATACCTTCAGGTTGATATAATTTTCTCTCACGAAACTGAGCCCATCTTAATCACATTCAGGTTTTATTCTTTCTGTAATGAGTGAAATTATTTTAGTGGCCTCTGTAGCGTACCTCACCTCCCCCAACCAAATGAAAGTGTTTGTGTTAAGAAACCCTCCTGGTAATAGAGTTGTTCCCAGAGAGGTTTTAGCCTTGCCTTAATAAAATGGGCTTGTGCTAGTCTCATAAATCATGACAGCGACACAAAGAAGCTAAATAACTTTCCATGTTGCTGGTTCTGCCTCAGCAGAGATGCAAGCCAAGCAGGAAGGCTAGAATGGGCTCTTCTTTAGTCAGCTTGAAGGTTGTGATCAATTCTTTTCCTCTGTGACTCTCCTAGGTATTTTGGAAGGTTTTCTTGTGAGGGGTGAATATTGTTTAGAGCGAGATGTGATAAATCTTAAACATAAGCATTCCAGGCTGGCCCAAAATATTTTGCTGCCTGAGGCAATGGACAAGACAAGATGGCACCACCCCCTTTCCACATACAGAAGCAAATTTGGCTGGCAGTTGAATTTTACTTCAACACTGGTGACAGGACACTGTCCTCCACTGCACCAAAGGACAGCAAGCTAGTTTAGGGGCCCCACGACACAGGCCATGTGGCACACACATTTCTGTCCTCCAACAGAGGGCAAGTGCTTGATACTGCTATCCTTTAGTTTCTGCCATTTGAGGTAGTTGCCTCACTCTGCCTAATGGCTTGGCAGGAGCAAACCCTCGATCAATCCATTATCTTTGGACCCATTCTTTAACTCAAGAGGAGGAAAATTGATATTTCTTTTTTTGTGATTAGAATTTTCTTTGTTTGCAGTTGGCAGCCCCAAGTTGGGAAATTGAAAAACAAACAAACCGAAGAAGTCCAAATCTCTATCAGTGGCATGCTTCTTATTCTTATGATAACACTGTGTGTTTGCACACACATACACACACACACACACACACACACTGCTTCATAGTATATACAGTCATTCATGATAAGCCTCCAGCTGTCAGAAGCTGGGTTACATCTGCTCATGTCCATTGCAACCACCATCCCCTCCCTGTTGCCCATCTGCTTAGGCATTCCAGAAATACGTAGCCGAGCAGGAGTGGAGGCATGAGAGGAGACACTCCCAACTGATCCTTGTTGGTACTGACGTTAATGCTGCACCACCCAACACCTGCCCAACAAAGCAGGACATAGCGCAATGGAAGGATTACAGAGGGAATGGTGATGGTTTCATCACATGACCACCAAAAATACCATATTTTCTCCATAGCAGAATAACACGCGAAAAGGGGGGAAGACATGAGCCAACAACTGCATGGCATCGGCATCATGTAAAGCTCGCAGGAAAACCAGTGACCAAACCATGGTGGTGGTGGGAAAAATGCCCACCTGAAGACCCCCTTAGAGACCTCAACAGGTCTCTGGGCAGGTTCGGAGGATCACAGAGGGAAAATAAACCATGGTGGTTTATTTCCCCTCTCCACACATGCCAGTTGTGAGCTGCCTGATTTGAATAATAATCCTCACCTGGCATGAGGTTTTGTGACATCTGAATCTGGCAAGGATGGGTGGCTAGTATGGTTTACAAGCCACCCTGAAACCCTGAAACAAGCCAAAATTTAAGTCTTGTAGCACAAAATGCCATCACCTACTTGTCTGGAACTTGGGAGACACAATCCCCTTGAAAGGAACTACTACACCTACAAATTTCATCCAGTTCTAACAAAGAAATACAAAGTTATAGCCATTTGTTGATTTTCAATGATAATCAATGGGAGGCATAAAGTTTTAGATTTTCAAATTGAGATTCAGACCTGAGTCAAAATAGGCACCCTCCAGATCAGTTCAAGCTGAGCTGGGCTGTTTTCCAAATCACTAAATCAGAGTCCAAACAAAATCTTGTTGATGGTACGTACCCCTCTAATATACACCTATGACTGAGTATGAATATATTAGATGTACAAAACATTTTGCTGAGGAAATCAGTGAAGCCATTATAGTATCTTTCAGCTGAAGTGAGGCTGATGAAAAATTAGTAAAAGAGTCAGCAGCACTGAGAAGGTCTCACAGTCAGGGGGATTTTTCTTCCTCATTTGAAAGTCACAGTGGAGTGGAGGGAAGTATTACAGCCACCATATGGCTCTAGATGTTGGTATGGTTGAAGTTAAAAATAGAATGTCCCCACTTTGCACTGTATCTTGGCAGCCGTTTTTGACTTTCAAATTGAGCATGTTGTATATCTGAAGGATAGTCAGTGCACTTCCTCCGTCATATAATCATGCAGAAAAGCATCAAATCTGTAGCAAACTGAGCTTGGAAACAACAATATATTATTCCAAGTTATTAGGAAGAAACTTTACAATATAACTAATTTGGAACATAATATAAGATACGCATATGCCATTCAAAGCTTCTTTGTTGGTGAACTTGCATTTGGGATTAGTTAAGTAAAAATTGAACAAAACCACTTGTTTATGTACATCTGATTATCTACTTCATGGACAGCAGAAGAGCTTTATTTAACTATTTATCCCAAAATAACTGGATACCATTAGCCAGTGGCTTTCACAGTGAAATCCTTGGGAAATAGGGTCGCCACTTGTGAATCGCCAAAAAAGAGGAAATGAATCACCATTTCAGCAGGTGTCATTTGTATGCCTAAGAAATTCATAGTGTTTTGAGCAAAGAACTGTAGCAACCCTTTGAATTGCCCTGAGAACGGACTCATTCTGAGTCCAAAATGCGTAGGCTCTACTTGAATAAATACTTTTTCAAGATTAAAAGATTTACTTGAATATACACTTTCTCAAGATACATCATTGGTTTTGCCCCTCGCCCTTGGCTTTTTTTTCTCACACCCTCTTGACAAATATGGCTACTCTTCTCAGGCAGCCTCTTTGTGCCAGCATAAACCATAGAGAAAAAAGGGACTGATTGTCTTTATAAGATTGTTTGGTAGGTGGCCAGAGTGTCCAACTGCTCTGGTGGACAAATAACACTCCTCCACCAAGCTGTATGCCATGTGAACTTAATGTAAACATAGGGGACCAGATACAAAAGAGGGCAGGGCTCCTGCAGCTTTAACTGTTGTGATGAAGAGGGAATTTCACCAGGGCAGGATCTACTCAACTGCTTTATAACTGTTTATAATAGTATTGACAACTGTTGAAGTCCATGACACATTCCATATACCGTTTTCAAACTGCTTTCAAAGTGTTATATCCTGCGTGGTGTAGATCTGCCCTTGGTGCTGCATGCATACAAATTACACCTGCTGAAATTCCCTTTTCTATACAACTGTTAAAGATGCAGGCGCCCTGTCCTCCTTTCCCTATGGTCACCCTACATTATACTTATCTTACAAGTAGGATAGCACACAAAGCTACCACAGAATTCCTGAGGTGGAAAGAAAGAAGCTCAGCACGCTGCCTGCATGTTATACACATTGCAAATCAGGAAAAACATCATTTGAGAACTCCAAACATCATGAGGTGACTGTACCATTTAGCCCAGGTCTCAGTCTCCCATTAAATGCATGTGTTTAGTATTGAACTGCCTGCCCCCTGATTATGAGAGTTAAAAGGGATACAAGGAATGATGGGGCCCTGTTGCTGAGAGAATTTCTGCTTTTTCCTGTAAACTTAACATTGGCATGAATTTTGTGGGACCATGATGAACTAGTCAGGAGTGGGCAATTTGTGGTCCTCCACATGTTTTGTTCTAGAATTCCCATTCAGGCCTAGCCAGCATAGCCAATGGTGAGGCATCATGGGAGTTGAAGGCCAAAACATCCGAAGGGCCACATGAGTAAAGGTGCAGAGGCCCTGCCTTCTTTTGCTTCTGGCCACCCTATTCTGTCAGAAGCTCAGATAAGAAGCTGGTCTAAGTCAAGGAGACCACGAGACTCTTGTGATAATTAACTGTGTTCCATCGTCTCAGTTTCGCAGAGCTGGGTAGTGCACGATAAACTGAGAGTGATCTAAGAGAGTAAACAATGAGAGATACTTCAAATATCCCAGGATTCTTTGCCAGTGTGAGCAAGGGCTGTTGTTTTCTCTCTGAAGCGAGAACTGCAGGCATCTGTGATTGTGTAAACAAGACCGGATATCTGTAATGTGAATTGAAAGAGGTAACTGGTATGTTGGCCCTGTAGCCAGCATGTGTTTACACTCCCCCTCCACTTTCCCTTGTTTTGCTGCCTGCCTGCACAGTGGCCGTGGTTACAGCCTTCAAAACAGACATTAGAAAATGTGCAAATTGGCTGGAGAGCTGTAGGAACTTTCACATTCGCTCCTTAATGTAATTGATTTAATCAGATCACAGCGTCTTTCCAAAGCTGTGTGTGGAACTCTGCACCCTTGGTGGGTGAGGGCTCCAGTGTTGTTCTAACGAACTGAAAGGAAGAAGAAAAGATTTAATGCTATGGATCCATCTGTCACCCATTTTCTTTATAGCTATGAAAATTAAGATGTGAAAAGTGTAAAGGTTCAACTTAATTAAACACTAAGAAATGTTGGAGCTATTTAGAGTTCAAGGCTCAGCATGCTAGATTGAGTGGGCTTCTAATAAATTATTATGCAAGCCTTGCCAGTGAACTGCCATATGGACTTAGGCATATCACTTCCACCATGCATACTTCTGATTCATTTTCTACATAGTATTCGGTCATAAAAAATGACACAGAATACTCCCTGAGGTGACTGCCAGGAAGTCAATGAGTACCAGGAGCCAAAGAGGGAAAATTATATATGGGAATTAAGAAACAGAGGCTGGCATTGAATTGGGTTTGGATATATCTACATAAGCTCATTTTAACCTGTTCTGCTGTTCAAAGTAGTATAAGGAATTGGACCAATTTGCCCACTGGATTTTTAAAAATAGGTTCAATCTATAGAAAATAACATTTGAGGCTTTGTAAATAGCACTTTATGGTTAAAATTATTTTTAAAAGCTCCATGTTAATACCTAATGGGAATAACTCTGCAGGGCAGCATACTGAAATTTTATTTTAAGCTCAAACGTGGAGGTGATTTTGTATCAATAGCTGCTTAATTGCTTTGGGATCTGTGGGGATGAAATGCACTATATCAATTTAGCGATATTCTAGGGTTGCAGAGGGAAGAATTTTGTCTCTTCTGGATCAAGACAAAACTCTTCACTGTGATGAGTTGGGTCACTTAGGGAATCACACCTGCTGACACAAGGACTATATAAATTGGGGGAGAAATATGAAGAAACAACAGCAAAATAAAACACAGGTTACTTCTGAATGCTCCTATCCCATTCCCAGGGGCAGTCCATCTCCAATATCAGATATGAAAAGATATTTAGTGAGAAGTGTTCATGCCTGGAGACAGAAAATAGGGAGCTGCTAATAGGATCCCAATGTGTTAGAAGAATCTACTTCGAACTATTCTGTGAAAAAGGAGCTATCCTTGGTAATGTGCTGACCTTAGTAGGGAACAAACATCATAAAGATTTCTCTTGTTCATGGCGTGCCTGCTTGCCAAATAGCATTTTGCCACTTTGAAACCTATATCCCGCCCCCTCCCCAAACAGCTCTTCAGGATGATTTACAGTAAAAGCAGACACAAATACAATGACCATTCAGCCATTAAAAATTAAAACCTGAAAACCCACAGCACTTATCAGCAGTAAGCCTCACAGATAAAAACATGCAGACTAATTGGCTGCTTTATTTACAGTTTGCGTATTGAACTTCTTACTTTACCCAGAACCTTTAGGATTAGGTGAAGTTAAAATCCAAATAATAAATAGTCAGCACATAGCAGCTTGTTATCTGGCAGACTGCTTCTTAATAAGGATAATTAAGGACCACTGAATTCCATAGGCAAACATTTTAAGTCCCATTGATTTGGATGCAGGGGAGAGAAGTGTACTCTTAGCAGATTGTTTACAGATGTGTCATCCGATGCATTTCTGATGTTAGAATGCCCCTGATCGAGACATTTGGTCCAGATGTGAAAGCTCTAATGTGCAAATAGAAGTCCCCTGCCAAAAACAGCTTGCCTGTTTATGCTCCCGGAGTGAGCTAATCTGAACACAAATTAGATGCCTCCATTGAACAGCAACAGGAACCTACATGTACAAAAGATCTACACCAGAGCAACTGATTAGGGGAGTTCACATAACCAGGGTAGGCACTTATGCATCACCAAAAAAGAGGGCAAGGTCTGAGTTCCGAGGCTGGAGTGGGGAAAGGAGGCATGCAAGGGGTGGGTAAGAGGCATTGTTGGAGGCAGAGGCCGTGGATCAACAGGATCCCCCTGAGTCATTCTCAAACTAGATCCTGATCTACACCAGCCCTGGATCTCACATAGATCAATTCCCTCCCATTGTTTTCAATGAGAGGGAATCCATAAAATCAATCAAGCGAACCACACACCTGGGCAAGGAGGGAAGAAAACAATAGAAACGCTGTTCTTTCTCCACTTCCACCCTTCTGGTATGAGCCCGGCAGGGCTTTGGAGGCTCTGAGCTCTCCCCAGCTAACAACAGGATGGCCTGCCAATAAATAAATATAACTTGGGAAACCAACATTTTTAATTCAGGTGACAATCCCAGGAATGAAAGCTTACGAATATTTTCCTGTTCCATCATGCATCTTTCTGACCATTTGACTACTACAGAGTTATAATTGGATTCCTGCTTTTGACACAATCGTCATGCACTAAAACAGAAGATGAAAGCTGTGATTGCTTTTGCTAAAACTGGTATCAAGAGTAGGAGGGAGAATACATGACAGTGACAGAATCGAGAGAGAATGGTGGAATTGTCTGAAAGTCTTGTACAGTTCATTAAAATTGCTTCTTGAAGACTTCGAGCCCATCTACACTAGTGCTTTAAAACGGTTTAAAACGGTTTAAAACCGTTTTAACTGTTGGGGCCCAGGACACACTCCATATACAGTTTTCAAAACGTTTTCAAAGTGTTTTATCCTGCGTGTGTAGATAGGCTCTCAATTTCATTTTTGACGGGTAGAGTAACATCTGCAGTCTGAAGAGCTGTGGAACAGGACCTATGTTAATATTCTTGGGTATGATTGAGCCTGATCTTATTTACGTCCCTTGTCCTTTCCCCCCCTTTTTTCCCCCTTTCTTTTTTATTTTTTTAAAGCGTCCCCATTTGTCTGTCATTTTCTTTCTAGGTGATCTAACAGGTCCAGCTAGGCTGCTATACAGAAGTGGAGATAGTATTACATCATTAGTTAACTTCATAAACATGCAGTTACTTTCCAGTTGTGTATAGATATCTCCATAGCACTTAAGAAAAGTTGTTTGAATGCCTGGCACAAAGCATCTCCTTCCAGGTATAGGTGATTTAGCAGTTGCTTGAATACCTACACTACAGTTGTTCTTCTCTTTTCCCCACTGGTCTTTTAAATTAAATTGATTTTGTACAAAATGTAAAGCTTAGGTACCCTAGTTTTAATGTTTGATAGCCTTATTGATGGTTCAGGATTTTGTGACTTGGGCACAGCTGCATTTTTGTGAAGGCTTTGTAAAACTGTACATATAATGTTATATAGGGCCAAGATTTTATTTTTGCGATTACTTAAAGTTCTACAGAATTCTGGATTCTAAATAACAACAATAATCCCCAGGCAGCATGGCCAATGGACAGAGATGATGGGATTTGTAGTCCAAAACATCTGGAGGGCACCAAGTTCCTTACATCTGACTCTGTTGTTTTCGTTGCCTCTAATCTGTTTTCTTGAAGCTTTCTTGAAGGAAAAGAGGAGCTCCTCTTTTTATTTTTCTCTTGTTGAGCTACATCACATCAATGTTTTATCACACCTTTGTTCTGCCTTGTTTACCGTTTTGCCCCACGACACTCACATGATGTCATCCTTGTCCTGCAGTCATCTCACCTCTTCCCCTCCATTTTCTGTGTTTTTCTAGGGCAGGGAAAGTGCAGCAGTTTTTCTCCAGGTGGGATCAAATTGCTCTTCCATCTCCATGTATTGCTGTCCTCGCACTATGTGTCAGAACAAACTGCTTTTGTGGAGGTGTGTTCGCCTGATGAAAGTGGAGGGTGTGCTACGTTGAGTCACTGAGTCACTTGAATGGACTTCTACTGCTCCAGCCCCACTCTCGTTGCTCTCTCATTGCTGTTTCTCCCCCTCCCCCTCCAAAGGCAGAAATGGCGCCTAATTGATCAAACACTAATTTGTTAAAACAGTAGACAATAAAACCAGAGCATGGGGGGGGGGGGAGGCATCAACGTCCATCACAATGTCCATCAACCACAAGAACCAATGAACTGGAGAGGGAAGGAAATGGGGTGGGGCAAGCACAGTGTTGATACTGGCCCGTGCAGGTCAAAAGGTAAAAAAGGCAAAATAATGCAACACTGCATGCATGTGAAAGTGATCAGTGCTTGACAGGCCAGAGAAACGGAGGTGGAAATCGATGATGCATACCAGGAAAAAAAGTAGGTGTGATGGAGCTCGTTGTGTCTAGTTTGAGTCATGCCCATTGAGAACAAAGTGTGGACTAACAATAGTTTTAATAAATATCTGAATAGGTTGATAGCTGTATATTTGTCATAGTCACATGCTAGCTTTAAGAAGAAAATCGGAAGGAGTCCTTCCACGCTTTACCTGGAGATGCCGGCAATTCTTCATTCAAATCCAGTGTTCTATCATTGATCTACATACAGCACTTCCTGAGAGTAAGCAAGTTGCTACCTCATGTTCTTCCTGGAGATGATAGGAAGAGTAGCTGTTAAGGAACTCTGTGTGTGTGTGTGTGTGTGTGTGTGTGTGTGTACATTTGCCTATGGAGAGGAGCCAAACATAGTGGCTGGTTTTGGACAACACATTAGGCAATGGAAGGGGAACTAGTGTACTGACCGTGCATTAGGTAGGTGGTGCTCCACACACAACATGCTGCAACTCTCTGGTGCTTGTGCAGCTGAAAGTTCCTGCGACCATCTTAGAGCCTATCTACACAGTCCTTTGGAACGTTTTCAAATAGTATTTGAAAACGTTCCAAATAGGTGCATCCTAAAACGTCTTAGGACATATTACTGAGTACTCACGTTACAGGAGAAAAATTCTTCAGTCTTTAAAGCGGTGTGTGCGGTCACACACTCTTCTGCCCTGTCTCTTTCTGTTTCATTTTTACAATGAGTTTAGGGCTAAGAATTGTGGGTGTTGTAGTTCACTCACTCACTTCCTCCTTAGCCCCGCTTTCTTCCCCACCAATCAACTGCTAAGCATTTGGGCGCTGGTCAACGAAGCACTGCCCCCAAGAATCACAAATGGTAAGGAAGGACACATTATTTTACTTAAAATGATTTATTAAAAGTGAAACCGTTGTATATAAGTGAAGTGAGTTTTAAAAAACCTCAGGTATACAACGTTATAGGGAGTGCGTCATGTGGCCCAAAGAGTTTTCATAACCCTTATAAAACGTTAAAAACCTTGCGTGTAGATCGGCTATTGGTTGCTACATCTGCTCCCTCCCTCTCCCTCAGTCCTCCAGCTGTATCCCAACACGCACCGCGAGTTCTGCTGGCTGTATAGAGCAGCTGGGGGGTTTCGGCTGCTCCGGCCGGCAGACTTCTATTCCCAAATGGAATAGTCCACGGAGAGAGGGGTGGTGGTTTCGGACAACACTTTAAACAATGGGGCTTCGGGCTAAACAACCTGCAAGCTCGTTGTTTCTCTCCATTGCTTAATTGGCCAGAATAGCGTACCGTCAGTTGTGTGTGCGTGGTGTGTAACCTTCCACATGACACAATAAGCAACACAACTGATGATTGTTTTCACCCCCCCCCCATTGCTTAATGTGTTGTCTGAAACCAGCCAGTGTCTCCTGACCCTCAGAAGTGTGCCATATCCTATCCCCTGTTTTTGCTTTTAGGAATTAAGGCTTCTGTGTCAGACTCAGAGTTTCCTATCATGCATTCATAAAGCAGGTGCACTAGTAGTTTCTTGTTTATTTTTAGAGTATTATTTTTAAAGCACATTTGGCTTTGGGCTATTTCCATTCTTAGAGCTATCAGAACAATATTAATATGATTATTTAAGCAAAGTTCATAATTTTCTTTGCTCCTTTCTTCACCGGCTTCTCGAAAACTGGTAAGCATAAACATCTCTCCCCCGACCCCCTAAACTAAGCTGAAATATCCCATTTTTAAAGCTCCTGAATATGCTTTTCCCCTGACACAATAGTTCTTTATGGCTTCAGTAAATATTACCACATTGCAAAAAAGGGGGCTTTGGGATAGGCAGACAGCTGGGTTTCAGCACCTGGCACAACAGAGCTGTCAAAATGAGAGCCCTCCGCCTCGTCTGTATACATCTACCAGGTACTCAGATGAATAATAGATGGTGCGAGATCATCCATTTTCTTCTGGATTATATGAGCAGGTGAGGACATCATAAACTTATGTTAATTACTCTGTAAATGCAGGCTGATAATAGCAGGTTGAAAAGACTTTGAGAAAGTGATGACAGTGTATAGTTTGCTCTCAACGAACTGGGTTTATTTCATGATGAAGAGACAATTACAGAACTTTGCACCATATGCTGGCAGGTTTGTAGTCTTTTGTAGTGGATGCATATTCATTCTTCATATATTTTGAAATTCAGGGTGCTGAGGGTGGCTTGGAGAAACCCAAATGGGTTGGATTCCCCTAAATATCTTAAGGTGCAACCCTATCCATCTTTAGACAGAAAAATAGCCCTACAACTCTCAGCATCCCTCCTCAGCCAGCAGTGCTGACTGGGGAATGCTGAGAGTTATAGATTGTTTTTTTCCTTTCTAAACATGCGATGTATAGCATCCTTAATAACCACCACCACCACACACAGGACTTGGCTACAGTTTACACATGAAGCAGAATGAAGTTGTGATGTGGTCTGTACCAGTTGCTTCATGCATACAAATGACACCTTTTCAATACAACCATTAAAGATACAGGAGCCCTGTCCTCCTTTCCATATGGTCACCCCATATGTACGCAGAGCATGCTTGCATGGAACTAAGCTTTCCCCAAGTGTGCATGTGGGGAAAGTGTTTGCAAGGGCAACCTGTCCGGTGACCAGTTGAAAGAGCAGGAAATATCCCCTTCCCCCTAAAAAGGAGAAGAAAAGCTCCATTACTACCAGCAGCCTTCAGAATCGAACTGGAGATAGTGGAAGAGAATGGGTAGTGGTGAAGGCCACATGACCTTTACAGTTACAAGCCTGCCTGAACCAATAGCAATGGATGTGGGTGGGGCAGAGCGTGCCCAGTGTAGTAATAGTTGATGATTCTGCTGTTTTAGTTTCTCTTTTGATTTGAGTGAGATAGAGACCTGCAGTCGGATCTTAACTAGTCTATACCAGCCTTGTGTTCCTTCCCCGAACAATGTTCTCTAAGAGCTTCATCATACCTACTCCCCTCCCCGGTTTGATTCTGCTGGTTCCCCCTCCGTTTCCTATGCGAATGTAGCATTTTGAATTACACGTGGTCGGTGTTGTTGCAATACCGCAGCTAGGCCTGTTCCAAATTTGCCTGTTCCGGACTTTCCCCATTCAGAGATAAATCGAAAGAGAAATGAGCAACTGCGGGCTCAGGGTGAGAGAACAACATGTCAGGGATGACGTCATGAGAATCCAGCGGTGAAAAAGTGGATCAAAGCTGCGGCGGGTGTGCATCACACCGCACGTATGATAAACACCTAGATCTCCTTCTTATTTGCTGCTGGTGGTGTGATTGCATCCATTTCCAGTGAAGGAGGTGATGGCATGTTGTTGCTCTGTCGCTGCATGGGGTACTGAGCCTCCTTTGCATGACTCTAGTGTGTGTGTGTTGTTGCTCCACAATATGTGTCTTTTGCAGGAAATGCGAGAATTGTGCATTTTTAAAAACAGAGTGGAAATAAATGGTGGGTTATGGATTGAGATAAGAGTAGAACGAGGAAAGAGAGTTGCAATTTTTTTTGAAAAAATGCTTGGGGTGTGAAAGAATTGCAAATACTTTTAAAAATGCTTGCCTATGTGTGAGTGAGATGCAAATGCTTTTAAAAAAAATTGTTGGTGAGAGAGAGTTGCAAACATATTTTAATAAGGTTTGGAGCTGAGTAAGATGCAAAATTTTTTATTTAAAATGCCTGATGGTGAAAGAGAGAGGCTTGGAGGTGAGAGAGTTGCAAACATGTTTTGTAATGATTGCTGGTGAAAGACAGAGAGAGAGAGCTAAAAATGTTTTTTAAAATACTTGGTGGGGAGAGAGAACTATAAACATTTTTTAAAATGCTTGGTGGTGAGAGAAAAAGTTGCAAATGTTTTTTTAAAAAATGGTGGCGAGAGAAAAGGATGCAAATATTTTTATTTAAAATGGTGGAGAGGGAAAGGGATGCAAATGTTATTGAAAGAGGCTTGGCGGAGAGAGAGACAGAGAGCTTCTCTGCATGAGTGATTTATTGCATGCTTATGATTCACCACTCATGGAAGTTTGCAGGTCCTTTACATG
Organism: Anniella stebbinsi; assembly: GCA_029215795.1. Taxonomy (NCBI): domain Eukaryota; kingdom Metazoa; phylum Chordata; class Lepidosauria; order Squamata; family Anniellidae; genus Anniella; species Anniella stebbinsi. The sequence goes on from JARDYH010000002.1 coordinate 190,347,964, forward strand.
CCACCCCCAATCTCCAGGACATCCCCTGCACTTTCCCCTGGTAATCTTGCTTTTAAACAAATAAGAGGTAATGCAGTATTTAAATTATCATGTGATTAATTCCACCACTAGATGGTGCTGTTTCATTTAGCAGAATATCATTGCCCAGAGGGGATGTGGTTGCTAGGGGTGTGCATTCCAAAAAATATCATTGTTTATCGTTATCGTCATTTTGGACCAAAAAAAATTATCGTCTTCATTCATATTGTAGGTGAACCGTATTGTCTTCACGATAATATCGTGAAAAAATGATATTTTTACAGCCCTATTTTTAAAGAAAAAATGCCTATAACTTCTGTATTTTAAAAGTTAGAGGCTTGAAACTTGGTCACAGTGCTTATGGGGTATGCCTAAGTATGTGTATGAAATTTGAGATTGATCCTTCCAACCCTCGATTTTATATGATTTTTTAAAGATAGTTTCTGTTCTGATGATTATCGTAGGTTTTTGTATCGTATCGTCATTGTTAAACACATGCATGATAACAACCCTATGGTATCGTTATCATACATTTTAACGATATGATACACATCCCTAGTGGTTGCCATTAATCGCTATCTAAAGGAGCCCATAGTGAACACAGAAAGATGTGAAAAAAAGAAAGCCTATTAAGGTTGTGAGTGTTTTCCTTAATGTAGACATGCCCTACATGTAGAGAGAGAATTGCAACTATTTTTTTAAAGGCCAGAGAAGGGGGGGGGAAGCCCTTTCCAACTTTCAGGTTTTTCCAAGCTCCTCTGCATCATGTTCTGTGCTGCGCCACCATGTCATGTGCTGAGAAACTGCTGTGCCACATGACCTTGGTTCCGCCGCTCTTGCCCCACCAGTCAGATTGGCCATGAGCCACCACTGCAAAATCCATACATTTCTCTACAAATAACTGAGAAAGAAACTGAGGCTTAAAAAAAAAAAGTAAATGTGGGAGAAAAAAAACCTAACGGATTCATCCATCCCTGGTTGATGTTGTCACTGGATATTGAGAGTGATCACAAGAGCAAGACTTCAGAAGAAAGAAAAGAAGTTGAGTTTTGGATATCTTCTTGCAGATGAAACCTGGGCATTTCCTGCAGGCCGTGTAAAAAGCCTTCATATCTCAGCAGACCACATGGGCCTTGCACAACTCCCATTCATTGAAATGCAGGCTGAGCAGGAGAATGTCCCACTTGTGCTCTTGTTAACCAGGATTACGATGGGGAAGGCAGAGAATCGTTTGCTTTATAAAACATGTCAATAAATATTGTCACACCCTAACCTTCAGGATTAGGATGTGGTATAAATTTTGATCAGTGTTTAAAAAGTGACCTGTATTTCCATAATGATATGATTATGGCAACTGATTATATGCTTTCATTGAAATGCTGACAGATTGCTCTATGAACTGTTAGCTGTAGTTCTTTGCATGTTTTAAAAATGCCCATTCCTATTGCTCTGGAGAACCCAATCTAAATTAATGGGCCATCAGGATGTCAAGAAATCCAGTACTCAAACTCCTTTGTGAAATGACTGGCAGCACCTGCATTAATAAGTAGGCATCATGTATTTTCAGTATTAACCTGCATAAAGATGCATCAGATGAGGTTAGTCTCCTGGAAAAGCTATTTAGTTCACTTAGGCTGCAAAGACAACAATATGTAGCATTTGATTGTTTGCCCATATTCTTTTATATCCAATTTAGAAATGGGCGCTTGCATTTGTGAGGCATGAACTGAAGCTGTGGGTTATTTGCTTGAGACCCTCATCTTCATGGATGCTGTGAGCAGCCCGCTTGTAGGGGGCAGGGTAAAGTTACCGGCATGATGTCTGTATCCCCACCACCTAGCAGAGCTGATAGGTGCAGGATTTGGATGGGGGGAAATGGCCTGGAAGTGGGAAATTGCCAAGGAAGTCCAACAAAATCACACGTGCTTTTTGTTAAAATGGACATTGAAAGAAAAAGTCAAGAGGGTCAGATCTCTCCAGAATGCTTCAGGATTACTCAAAACCACAATAATAGGAGCTCAGCTCAGACAAGGTTGTACAAAGTCCAAGAGGTCACCAGCATGGTTAACAAGCAATGGCAAGGAAGCTATTATAGAGTGGAGTCCAACAGGGCGCTTACAAAGGGTGACCATATGGAAAGGAGAACAAAGCTCCTGTATGTTTAACTCTTGTGAATTTCACCAGGTGCTGCTTGTATACAAATGACCCCTGCTGAAATTCCCCCTTTCAGTACAACTATTAAAGAAACAGGAGCCCTGCTCTCCTTTCCATATGGACCCCCTAGATCTTTGTTGGTTCCCTTATGCTCCACCAATTACTGTTTGCAAGTGGGACTCACGACTTGCGGAAGGAAGATTGAGTGCTTTCAGGGCAACCATAATTTCTGGAACAGGGCAGGTTGGTGGAGTTCATATATAGGAGGTCTGCTGATTTGCCCCAATTGCGAAATAAGGGTTTCTGCTTGCTTCAGGGGTTCCCCTGGGAAATGCTAAATTGCTGTTGTGCAAGTGGTGAGTCCCACTCATGCAATGGAAGTGCTGGGACCCACCACTTGTGCAACAGAATCAGTGGGACACAAGATAATCAGTGAAGATGCCCATTGGATTCTACAAATGGAAAAGAAGGCTTCATCCAGAAAATGCTCAAACAAGGAGAAAAGAAAGGAACCATACATTTACACAAAAGAAATGCAAGGAGACAGTAAGGCATAGGTCGGTTAGCTTAATGCTTACTTCAGGTAAATTGGTGGAAAGTGTTATTAAAGACAGATGATTAGGCTGACCATATGAAAAAGAGGACAGGGCTCATGTAACTTTAACAGTTGTAGAGAAAAGGGAATTTCAGCCAATGTCATTTGTATGCAATTAGTTCCTGGTGAAATTCCCTCTTCATCACAACAGTGAAAGTTGCAGGGGCCCTGCCTTCTTTTGAATAAGTTCACTCTAGTATAGTGCCTGCACCTTTAACAGTTGTGATGAAGAGGGAATTTCACCAGGAACTAATTGCATACAAATGACACTGGCTGAAATTCCCTTTCCTCTACAACTGTTAAAGTTATATGAGCCCTGTCCTCCTTTTCAGATGGTCAGCCTAGATAAGGGGAGACATCTCAGTGATCAATAATTGCTCAAAGAACAAAAAGCAGGGAGTAGGAATAAATAGTCAATTCTTGCAATGAGGAAATGTAAACAGTGGGAGCCCCCACAGTCTGTATGGCCTGTATTTTAACTTGTTCAGAAATTATATGGATTTAGGAGTGAGCAGTGAGGTGGCCTTGTTCATTGACAAAGTCAAATTATCTGGGGTTGTCAAAATAGCAATGAGGATCTCTCCAAACTGGGAGAATGGATATCAAAGTAGCAAATGTGATGCTATATAATGAAGTGTAACATGATACACATTGGGCCAAAAGAAACCAACAGGTGGTGAATCACCAGGAAAGGGATCTTAGTGTCATGGTGGATAGGTCAATGAAAACATCATCTCAGTTTGTGGTAGGATGAAAAAGGCAAATTCCATGGTGGGAATCATTAGGAAAGGAACTGAAATAAAACTGCCATTATCATAATGCCTTTATACACAAATGTGATGTGATCACACCTGGAATACTGTGTATAATTCTGCCATCTCACCTCAAAAAGGATATTGTAGAGGTGGAGACAGAAAAGGCCAACCGAAATGGTTAAGAGGGTGGATCAACTCCCCTATGAGTAAACGTTGCAACATTTGGGGTTCTATAGCTAGGAATGAGGGGAATATAATAGGGGCAGAGGTGCATGAAATTTTGCATGGTGTGAAATTAGATTGGGAGATGTTTTCCTCCTCTCATAATACTAGAACTCAGGTGAATGAAGAGAGTCAGACCTCCATCATACCTACTCCCCCCCCCCCCCCCCCGGTTTGCCTTCGAGTTTTTTACCTCTGAGGCAGAAGCGCGTCAAGCTTACGAACCTTTTCACCTGAATAGCTGCTCTTTCGCCCCTTCGCTCTTCTGCTCCACTCCACCCCTCCCCTCCCCACCCCTCCCCTTCTCCTTCTCCCTCCAGTCAGGTCCTGGCAGATGAGTACATCAATCAGACCGGCTTTCTGCTGGGCAAAACTGGAATGACCCTTTAGTCTGGCTCTTTGGGGGCACTGAGGGAGTACAATCCTGTCTCTGCAGAGATTCAGGAGTTGTTTGATTTTAAAAAACGCTTTGGAGTCTTGAATACAAGGTTTGGGTTTTATATTGAGGCTTGGAACTGGCTACTGGGAGAGATTGCTTTTCCCTGCTAGGACCTGATGCAATGCATTCAAGCCCCAGTTCCTTTAAAACTACATGGAGGCTTAGGGTGCGTTACATGTGCTTAGGGAAAATAATCCAGACTTTTAAAGTTCTAGGAAAGGCTGGGGGAAAGGCAGGGTTGTCAGCAGGACAGGCACAGCATCATGTAAGTACTATACTGCAAATCCACACACCAGGCATGGTGAGAGTGCACTAAATTGCTGGTGTGATGGAGCTCTCAGTGGGGGAAGGTTTGACAGCTGAGGCCAGAATGGAACGTTGAGTGGAGTTGAAGAAAGTCAGAATGAGGACCAGGACACTTGGGAAGAAGTCAGGAAAAGAGTGAGTGGAGTTGGCAGAGGAACAGTAACAGGAATTAGGAGCCAGAGTTAATTAGGTTAGTCAATACTGTAAGGCATGTTTTATTATATTGTTTCTTTATTACCTAAGTTTCCTGGCACAGATATTCTGTTTAGCTGACATCATTCCTGTAGTTACTGGAAAAGTTTCTAAGTGTTTTTCTGTTGCAATCAAGTTGAGAGCCCAGGAAGCTGTTTTTGATAGGGATGTGCATGGACCTCCCGGATTGGATCGGGACCTGGAACGGGACCTCCGCTGTTGTCCTGGATCAGCGCGCTACTGAGAGGCAGGCCGTGAAGCCTGTTTCTCAGTAGATTGGAGCAGTGGACGGAAGCGGGTGCCCCGGCAGGTAAGTGAGGACCTTGTCCTCCTCCCCCCTTGCGCTCCTTACCTGCTGGGGCACCCACTGCCGCCCGTGGGCAGCAGCAGATGACAGCGGACGGCCCCGGCAGGTAAGCCCCCTCCTCCCCCTCACATTCCTTACCTGCCGGGGCTGTCTGTTGCCGTCCGCTGCCCCCTTCCACTGAGAAACAGGCTTCACGCCCTGCCTCTCAGTAGCGCGCTGGGTGACATCATCACCCAGCATGTTACTGAGAGGCAGGCCGCGAAGCCTGTTTCTCAGTAGAAGGGGGCAGCGGACGGCAGCGGAAGGAAGTGGACGGCCCGGCAGGTAAGGAGTGTGAGGGGGAGGAGGGGGCTTACCTGTCGGGGCCGTCCGCTGCCATCTGCTGCCGCCCGCGGGTGGCAGCGGATGCCCGCGGATGGCCCCGGCAGATAAGGAGCACGAGGGGGGGAGGAGGTCCGATCCTCCGATCTTATCTGAACCAGATTGGGTCCTTTTGGACTGGTTCGGATCAGATCAGACGATCCAGAAGCCGGGATCGGAACCGGATAATTTTATCCGATTTCAGTCGGATCGGCTCCGGATCATGGATCGGACCTGATCCGATGCACATCCCTAGTTTTTTATTTGCTCAGCATGAATGCTAGACTGTTCTGTACATCTATGTATATAAAATTTCTTGTTCTATATGTCTCTGTAAATATATCTTGTATAACTTGCTTCTTCAATCGTAATAGACTGCAATTAACAGAGAGCTTCGGCTATAGGGTGGTATAAAAATGCAATAAATAAATAAATAAGAAATAAATTTGGATTTGGTTAGTCAATAGAATAAGAGATGCGGCTTTTCTACGTAAAGCATTTATTGTCATTCCCTACTTACAGTTATTTATGGGTTCTTTCGACACTGATGTGATCATCTAGTTTCACTTCTAACCAGCACTTTTGGCAAGCTTTTTTAGAGTAGGGAAAATGTAGAGATTGAAGTGAGCTTTACAGGGAGTTGCATCTGGAGGAGGTTAGAGACTATGATTTGTTTTAAAATCAAAAACAATATGAGTGAGGGAATTGTTTGACTTACCTCCTGAGCACAGCCGAAAGGATTTGAGGGGTCTGGATCGATATGAAGATTGGCATATCTTACCCTACGTGCTATGACAGTCCTACTGTTCTCTCTAAATCAGTAGGTGGTGGCAGCTAGTGTTTTGGGGAGTCCTATGAAAAGTCTGTATCCAGTGACCTCTAGGAGTTATCCAATAAGGCTGAGCAGTGAGAAATTCAGGATAGACAAAGCACAGTGCATAGTCAAACTGGGAATTCGCTACCACGAATTGTAATGATGGCCACCAATGTGGACAGCTTTAAAATGGGTTTAGACAAATTCATGGAGAAGACTAACAATGGCTAACAGCAGAGATGTTGTGGGAGTCTGAGAATAGGGTGGAGTCTGATAGACATCTCCCCCCTTGGCCTCCTGGACCCCATTCCATGGATCACCAAGTCCCCATTTTGTATAAAAATGGCAGCTTGTTCTTTTTTTGTAAATTCCCATTTTCACAAATTGTGGCCGTAAAGGGCCATTTATGAAAAATTACAGGTGTAAATGGTCAATTTGAGGCTGTAATTTTGTGAATAAATGGGCATTTATGGAAAAGAACAAGTCACTATTTTTATGCAAAATGGTGGCTCGGGGAGGTATTGGGTCGCTATGCGCTACTCACCGGGTGCCCGTGGACCACCTGGCAGTTCAACGCATGTGGTGAGCAGGGTTGGGCAGTTGGTGGGGGTCTGACGAGCTGTGCATGACCCACACTATGGTGAGTTCGTCTATCTCTAGCTACTAATCATTATGGCTAAATGCAACATGTCTCTGAATACCAATTTCTGGAGAAGATGAGTGGGAGGGTGGGAATGTAATGGTGGACTTTGGTGTGATCCAGCAGGGTTCTACTTATGTTACTAATCCCTTGAGAGATATAATGGAGCATGGGGCCAGGTTGAGGGAAGGTTTTTCATTTTCCACTTCCTTTTGATCCAAGTCCTCTCCCATCGTGTTGTTTGATGAGTCCCTTCTTGTAATTCTACTAATTCTTCTTGTTAATCTTTTACACATACACACACATCTATGTATATTGTGGCTAACAAATTTCTTATGGCACAAGCTTTCTTGGACAGCAGAGGTGTGTGTGTGTGTGTGGAAGTACTTGTGGAATGAGGAGGGAAGGAAGTGTGTGGAAGTAAACAGTGAATCAGAGCAAGGGGCATCCCTTCTGACCAAGTCTTGAGACTGGAACAAAGCTCCTTAGACCTAATAAATGAAAACTATATATGAAAAGAATTCAACAATATAAGTGCAATTGAAGGAGGGATCTTTCGGAATCACAAAAATCAAGTTAGTATAGAAAGACTAAAGGAAAAAAGAGAATGAAGAATATTATAATTCAGTTTGCTTTATTTGTATAATGCTTAGTGCAAAAGAGTGACATTACAATAATCCTGACTGGTAGGGCAGCAGGGAAGACAGCTAGGTAGAGGCTGTGTTTATAATGGCGACTGGTTAGGAGAATTCTCAGAAAGGAAGCATGAGATGTCTTTACAATGATTCTGTTCCTTTAGTTGTCCAATTCAAGTAACTGCTGCCTGGCTGCCAGGAGTAGTGCTCCATCTACAAAAGATTACATCAGCACTTCTAGCTCCTTTTAAATGTTCCACTTTGTTGAGCAATATCCCAACCCCCGCAAAGGTCTGAAATAAATGTTTCTGCGTGTTATGGACTTTTCTTTCTTCATTTTAGTGTAGTCTGCAATTTTATATTTTGCCGGAGACACCATTCATTTCATTATGTTTATGGCATTCATTTCCCTTCCCCCACAACTGAATAATCCTTTTTGTCTTTGTCCGTCCACACTGCAGCTGCCCCCATTGGCACAAATCTTTGCCATCCAGGGCTCTTTACACACACACACACACACACACACACACACACACACACACTTCACGGACGCCACCTCTCCGCTGTGCTATCCCATGCAGCTGGCACTCTGTCCAAGTAGGAATCCATGGGTGTGAATCCACAGAAGTTCACATTCAGTGGTGTTGCACCCATTATGAATATACAGGTTTATGATAAGTCAGTTGAGCTTTATTTGCTCCATTATGTTGTTGTTGTTATTATTCTAGAATGAAATGTACAGGAGTGGCTCATTGTGCAAACATCCTGTTAATTTCAATCTGCATATTTTGTGTTTCTAAAATGAAGTGAAATATAACAATTATATATACTTCTGTTATTACCATAAGTAAAATGGTTGCTGTTAACAGAAAACACCCACTTCCTTACATCAATTTACATGTGCTTAAAAGCTGCAAATGTTAAATACATTTTCTCACCAATCTATTGTAACACTCCTATAGCTTCATTTTAATACTGGCTCAGTTCAGACAACACATTTCTGAACGGTGGTTTTAGAACTCCACGGTAGAGCTTTTACACCACCGTTGAGAAATGTGTTATCTGGCGGGAAAGTTCCACGTAATGGTGAAGGTTTTTTTTTAAAAAACACTCCGCACAGAATATCCACACTGTGCAGAGGAGAGTTCCTGCACAACTGTTGTGTTGTGTGATGTGTGTAGGATTCCATGGAGTTTTCTATTGCATTGAGTTTTGACTTTTCCTAGTGGCTACCAAGTTCCCTGGCAAGAGCAGCGAAAGGAGCGAGTGCTGCTCTAGGAAAGCCACCGGGATATTTTTTTTTGCAGCAATGGCATTGGGAGGACTGGGGAAGGAGGGTGGGGGAACTGTCAATCAAGCATCATGATGGATTTCACTCAACTCCACAATAGCCAACAGTCACACAATGGTGGAGTTAGAACATGTGTGGAGAGTACCTCCTAAAGACTCAAACATTGAGTACGTTAACTAATATGTTGTCTGAACTGAGCCACTATGTAAGTTTTGGTTCTTGGTACTGTTAATGTTCTATGCTCCCTGTCTCTTCACCTTCATTCCAGCCAAGATACACGCAGAAGGAATTTGGAGGATCTCTCCCTATAATGTCTGTTGCAGGTTTACTCCAGCAGATATCTCTATGGTTTTCCATTTGAATGGTACAGCACAGGGCATATATGATTCCAAGTGGGCAGCAGGAAAGAACATACAATGTTATTGTAGAGATTTGAGACAGTAGGGTTTGTAAATCCATGGAACGCATTGTATAGCTCCATAAAGGATAACTTGATGGAACTATGTCAGTGAAGGAAGATGGAATGACTGCAAAAATAAACATAAGTGTTCATGTGGGTGAAAGAAAAATAAGGACTATAAATTCATACAGGATTTGGAAAATAGTATATATCTGAGGGTCCTTTCCACAGAAAGGGTCTTCTTCCCCATACAGGAATATTTTAGTTGTACATCCTACAAGGCCATACAGAAGAATAAGATTATCAGGCCACATTATTTAAAAATATACGTATCATTTCCATGTGTATTTTGCTAACTAATTTCATAAATAGATGCATAAACATTTCTATAAGAGTAGTAACCAAGTGAATAAATAAGCACACTTTCTAGGGAGTATGTCCAAGGGAACTCAGTGGCCCTTACTTCTGAGTAAAATTAGGTAAGATTGCACTATATGCCATATAATCTAAATTAAAAGAATTGCTTCTGTATTTAAAAAAGCTGGTGAAATTTGAAGTGTAAAATGATGCATATCAAATAGAAGACAGCATTTTTGAAGTTTTTCAAGTTAGTACATCTCAGCCTTTAACTTTAACCTTGATCCTTTATTCTCATTATAGTATCATATCAGCAAATGTCTTGCCTTAATGAGCATTAAAAATGTCATCCGTTGATGCACTAATTTTGTGTGGTTCGTTTCCTATCTTTAAAATGGCCTGTATTTTACCAAGGAGATTGGAGAGCCTACATAGTATTATGGTGACATAGATGTTGCATATTCAGAATGGACATCAACATCCCCATGAAAAGGGTATTGATCTACATATCCCAGATATTTATTCAGTTTGATAATATTATAAATTGAAATAATATACTTACTGGGGTAATTCAGTTGCCTATCTTATTATTCCTAATGTTGCCTTTATGTACAAAAGTGAAAGCGAGTTAATATATATTCCCCATGTGATTTAACAACTATCCGTTTTTATGCTGGTGAAAACAAACTTACGTATTTGCTTTGAAACTTTTCAGAAATATTTTCTCTTATTGTACAGTTCCAGTTTTCAACTTCCCAGCTTATTGTCTTGGTCAAAGAAATGACCCCTGAGAGCTAAGCGTTTACTCTGAAATGGTTGTCTGACCTTTAAAAAGAAATTGGGTGGGGGGAGAGTGCTGATGTTGTGCAATATCATAAATAAGGGCACTGGAGATCATTCATTGAAGTAGTACAGTTCACAGGATATTATATGACTACCTGACTTAACATTGTATATGCCATCTGGGCTTTTATTCTTAGGTAAATAAAATAGTACTTTACTCTTTATTTGTATTCTACTGGCATGGATAAATTCATTGCAAACTGCATGCAGAACAAAGGGAGAACTTTCAGTTAAGAATAGTTTGATCTAATACATAATAGTGTGGGTAGTGTGTTAATCTTGAAAACTGCAAGCATCGTTATACCAAAGAAAGAAAGAAAACAAAAACCTTAATAGTCTCCTTATAAATATTTTAAATACATACTTCTTTCCAAGTATAGAAAAATAGTAATTTTTTTTTGATAAAGAGGTCTGATTTACATAACAAAGAACGTGCAACAATTAACCACTCTCTACCAGCTCTATTTGGTTGATTGTCAAGGAAATGACATGCAGCGGTAATTGTCCCTTTGCTTTTGTAGCACTGACGTAAATACCAGCAGGAGCCTAGTTCATCCGAAGAAAACAGTGCCATGGATATTGTCTGGAAGCAACAATCAAACACTAAGGGGCGGGGGAAACCCTTTGCTTCACACAACAAAGCCTTCCTGTGCCAATGCTCCTTAGTCTCAGTTGTCCAGCCATTTCAGTGCTCAGGAACTGCTGAGTATCACAAAAGTCGGTTGGGTAGTCCAATTAAGTTAACATCTTCGTATAAAAGGCTGTTCAACGTGCTTCTTAAATCTAGAAATAAATCTTAATCTGAGCTTGTGAAACCGTTGTCTTTCCACTTGTCTCCCAACCCTGCAAATTTTCAGGTTCCCAAATTTCCATGTGCATCCAAAAAAAGGCAAACTGTCATGCGGTACTGGATAAGTTTACATAGCTGGCAGTTGTGGAGCATGCTTGAAGTACCACGTAATTAGTTTCATTATACATTTATGGCTTTACTATCTTTAACATCCGCCGTGCTTGTCTTAACATCTAGAGGCAAAACTTCCGAGGTCTGTGCAGATGCTGTTCCTGTTGTTCCTTCCAGGTCCCAAGACCCTGGCAGGTTCTCGAGGCTTAGTGAACTGACTGCTCCCTGACTGAATATGCCTTCCTCGGATCTGCTGGGCAACACTAGGTGTAAGGACGTCTCTGATGAAGAGCACATGGAGGATGACAGAGTTGCTGAAATAGACTGGAGAGGGGTCAAAGTGGTGTCTGAATGTGGAGAGGTGCAACTCACAAACTGCAAATGATCTTTCTGGATTACATGGTAGTGGGAGGGGGAATATTCAAGGCCTGGGGTATAATAAAATTCACTGTCTGTAGAATTTTGAATGTGGGATTCAGTTCTTTGTGGACTGCTACCTACAGAGGTTGGATCCATGTTCCAGATGCCAGCTATTGTATTGGAATGGCAGAGTTGTGCTTTGGTGCAAGTAACATTTGGAACCTGCATGTGCAAACATGGTTGATGTGTAGACCAGGACATTCTAGTCTGTAAGTTTTCCTTATTGGGACTCATGGTTAGGCCATGCACTGCACAGAACTCTGGGGACTTCTGTGCCAATAGGTTTTCCAGGAGATGCATCACATTCTTCATGTCCTTACTTAATTGGGAGACTTCTTGAGTCAAAGCAGTGACCTGGAATGTTAGAAATATACATATTTACACAACAGAATTCAAACTAAAGTGAATGTACAGATAGGAATTCCAAAATGATGATGCCCCTCCATTTCATAACTTATACCACGGTCCTTCTCCGTGAGCCCCTGCCAAAGGAAGTGAGGCAGGTGGCTACCAGGAGGAGGGCCTTCTCTGCTGTGGCACTCTGGCTGTGGAATGATTTCCCTAGAGAAGTTTGCCTGGCACCTACATTATACTCCTTTAGACGCCAGGTGAAGACCTTTTTATTTTCACAGTATTTTAACAGTTCTTCAGTTTGATTTTTAACCTTGCTATTTAAATTTGTATTTTAAATCCATATTAATGTCTGCATGGCTGCTCGGTTTTTATCCTGGTTGTGGGTTTATACTGTATTTTAAATTATTATTTTATACTGTCGTTGTTTTATATTTTGAATGGTTTTTATGGTTTTAATTTTTGTAAACCACCCAGAGAGCTTCGGCTATTGGGTGGTATAGAAATGCAATAAATAAATAAATAAATCCAGCTGCAATATTTCATTAAAAAATCAACAGAGGTATGTTTCTTTTCTAAGTAAGCAAATTCATCGTCTGGTTTTCTGTCACATATTTGTGGAGCTTGTTGTTTGGCCACTGCAAATTACTTATTTTACTTTTATTTAAGTTTAATTAAAGCAAACCATGTAAAGACAAAAGGAGCACAGCAGTTTTCTGTGCACTATTTACATAGCTGAAGCAATGTTTCCTTGTTTAGGAAGTACCCAGCCATCAGAATTTCCCCTTATGTCATGTATGTTGTAATAGAATGGGCATTTCTTTAATGGAAAGCAATAGTTTCAGACATATTCATCTGGAATGCTTATCAGCAGAATTGTATTTACATGGGTTAATAATGTTTCCATGGAATACATGACATCTGTGAGCCATTATAGGGATGGAATAACAAAATCAAGTAGTTGATTCTTCATCTGCAGATCTTCCACCCATTTCTGCTAGCATCTTTCCACTGAAATCAGTTAGACTGCTTTAAGTACTCTGAAGTGAGTGAATCATGGATTAAAGCCAAAGGGAAACTTCTTTTCCCAGTCAATTATGTCTAGCTAGCAGAAAAAGCAAATGAAGGTACCAAGTTAAAAAATTAGCTCTTATTTGCTTCCAGTAGTAGCTAATCAATTTATTTTAGGCTAGATTACTGTCATTGTGCTCACAGAATGAAACCCATGCAGTTCATCAAAGTGATGGTAATGAAAGTAATCTGTAGAAAATGAGATTGTGCATTAGTTTCTGAAAAGATAAATGTAACAGTCAGAAAGAGAATAGGATAATCCTGAAGGATTTGATTCTCTCTAAATCAGGGTGGGCTACATGTGGCCCCTGGCTGTTTTTGTGGTATGCGTCACCCCCGCCCCTCTACTGAATCTGCCACCAAATTTGCTGTGGTGGTGGATAGTGGCGGTGGCGGCAGCAAAAAAAAAAGCAAGCATGGTGATCTTCCTATAAAACAAGACTTGGGGAGCAGAATCACATTCCCAGAAGCTTCCTGAGAATGCAATTTTGCTTCCTAGCAAGGTGCACACTCCCTATGGTCTTTGTTTTAAAGGAAAACCACCCTTTTGCCACTTCTGTACCACTGGATTTCCCAGCAGCAGCAGCAGCAGCAGCAGGGATGAATGCAACCTCTAGACCTGCAGAAGCTGCTCACCATTGCTCTAAATCAGATAAGTCAACAATTTAGCCATGTGACTTGTACAACTTAACCTGCTTATTATCACAAATTGAGCACCTGCTGCTTTCAGTTAGCCAAAGGAAATTAGCCACCCTAGAACTTTTATTTATGTATGGTATGGAAATACAATACATATGCTAAAAATATAGGCTGGAATAGAAAGGACTCTCATGTGCCTATTTGGGCTTTTCAGGGTCCCCTTCCTCGCACCTCCTGAAATGCTGCCCCTGAAGGTTGATGTACCTCTGGAACGGCATTCATCATGGCATAAAGGGGCATGTTGGAAGAGATAATCTGTTTCATTTTGGTGGGATCATCATGCCCAAATACATCACTAATTTTACTTCACCTTGACCTCAGTTTCAAAGCTCTTTAGTTTGCTTTTTCTCCTGTACTAGTGTGTGAAATATTAATTTATAATGTCTTCTTTCTTCCAGTTCACTGGGCTTCTGGCGGGAGGGGGGGATCAAACCACTGGTATTAATCTTGAGTGCGTCTGAAATCACATTACAAACTGCTCAACTGCACAGATACCCCTTCATTTTGATATATGTGACGATATGTGTAAGCATTTCATTACCCATCCCATTGAGTATTCACTGGAGTGATTGGTCATGCTTTTATGAGACACTGAGTCTTAATGTTTTTGGGTTTTCTATATGCAGCTTTCTATATTACCATTACAACAAACTCGTGGAAGTGTTCTTGCCTTAGTAAAACAAAAAACAGTCATTCATTCACAAAATTCATGTTTTCATTTGGCCGCTACAGCCAAACATTCAGTGGGCTGTTTGGAAACATTTGACTGTGTCCAGAAAATGAGCTTCAGTTAGTCTATAATCCATTACACTGTTGTATTATCAAACCCCTGTTAAGTTGAAATTAAAAGCCTATATAAACCACTATCCTCAAAATTGCTTCCCGCCCCCCTCTGTTATTGTAGGTCTGCCACAAAAAAAAGATGTGCAAGTATCTGACATTGTTCTGAAAACAGACTGAGCTTCCTAACACAAGAACAGAAGTTTTTCAATCACAGCAGTTTGTAATTAATTTGCAAACTAGGGGTGAATTTGCCCCTTCAACTCCCCTGTAGATAGAGATTGTGTATTGGGGAGTTCTTAGACTTATCTTCCATGAATTTGTCTCTATCAATGACTACTAGTCATGATGACTATGTATTACCTGCTGTACTGGAGGTCGTATGCCTCTGTATACCAGTTACAGAGGAACATGAGCGGGACGGTGCTATTGCACTCATGTCCTCCTTGTAGACAACTGGTTATGTGAGCAGAATGCTGGTTTGATGCAGCATGGCTCACTTTCCATTCTTACATTCCACATGGAGAAATGTAGCACTGCCAATCACTGTTCTTGCATTATAAGCTAAAAGCAGAATTTCCATTGATTGTTCACACTCCAGGAGGGTCTGGTCCTTTTTTGGTGTGAACATATCAACCACAGTGTGGGCATGACATAGTTGTCTGGGCGGTATTGCCATTTTATGATAGTTTAGGTTTGCTACACTCACCCCTTTCCCCAACATCCTTGAAGTGGGTACTTCTCAGCAACGTATCAGCACCCTGTGTTTTGTGTAGGCATTTAAAATTGTTTTCTCGTCACTTTCACAGCACAGCCAGGAAATTTGACTGCTTGATTTTCTAGGCAATTTCAAACTGGCAGTTCGTGTGCAATTTCAAAGAGCATCTATTCCAGCATTGTGAAATTTCAAATTCAAAAACACCCCCCCACACACACAAATTGATCAAATGCTAGTTACTGTACATGTTTTAATTTGTAAGCCGCCTTGAGTCCCATTATTGGGAAAAAAGCAGTATAATAATAATAATAATAATAATAATAATAGAATTGCAGTGTTGCAGCCAGATCTTACACATATTTACTCAGATGTAAGCACTGCTTGTTTAATGAGATCTCTTCCCCACTTGGTAAACTTCAAGAAGCCTTGGGAGAGTATTTCACAACATGGCTGTGCAACAAGAAATGTACAGGAAGCAAAAACGAAAGGAGGGGATTCTCCTCAACAAGTCATTCAACTTTCCCAGGGACAACACCGCCCACTGGGCATTAATTGTGCATTTTCCTGCCCATACTGGCTGAAAAATTGCAGGGCTGGGCTCTTTTCATCCTTACAGGAGTTTTTTTTTTTGCCATTAAATAAATGACAGATGTAGCAGTGAGAAAACAAGGGCTGATTGCAAACGGATCAGATCATTGTATGGACCCTCCCCAAAATTCAATGAATGAAGCAGGGTGATTGCACAATAAAATACACATCCGGAAACATCCTTAGAGAGGGAAGGAGGTCAATTCTTGGTTCTGCTACAAACAATAATCCAGTTTGTCAGCATGTCAACTGGCCTGGTCATTTTGCATTTATTTTTTAAAAAATATGTACTGTGAATAGTACACATTCAAGCAAAGAATTCTTTCTTTAGGAGCCTATCTACACTACTGCTTTAAAACGGTTTATAACAGTTTTAAACCGGTCAATTATGGTTATTAACCGGTTTAAAATTGTTATAAACCGTTTTAAAGCAGTAGTGTAGATAGGTTCTAGGTCTTTTTAAAAGGGTACAACCAAATGCAAACTTACTTGGAAGTAAGGCCCACTGAACTTGGTGAGACTTGCTTCTAAGTGAACATGCAGAGATTCAGGTTGCATAAAACTGTTAAAGAGAGTTTTAGCTATTTCCAACATGGCTTTTTAAAAGCAACTCATCATAAAAGAAATATAGAAACAAAAAAATTTCAGACTAGATGTTGGTGTTTTGCAAATGTATGTATTTCCTGTGCAACCATCACAACATTATATTCTTATACACATTTTAGGATCACAGCGGGTTGTAACCAACTGGTGTCAGTCCACTGATGGAAGGCTTTGGCCCAGCAGAGGCTTCCATCCACGGAATGGAAGGGCAGGCAATTTTGGGTGATTCCTCCTTCCCCTACAGCCCCTGGCACCTCCCAAAATCTGTTGCAGAGAGTTCAGGGCCCCACCAGAACAGCATGGGAGATGGTGTGCGTGGGAGCTGCAGGAGGAGAATCATCAAAGACAACTTCCCTGTCTGTTTTGCTTATGGAAGCCTCATATATATATATATATATATATATACACACACACACACACACACACACACACACATACGCACACACACTTTTTTCTGGAAGATTTTTATTCCCTTTTGAAAAGTAACCTTTTCGCTGTGGGTTATGAACACACATGTATTTTGGACATAAAGTTTTATCAAATGTTGCTAGTAATGAGAAATCAGAGCACCTCATCTAAAGAGTGTGGTTTCTCCTTACAATTTTTACTGATCCACAGAGAATTCAGAACAAATAAAATAAAACTTTCCATACCTCATTATTAAGCCTGCTGATCTGTTGCTTTGTTTCTTCTGCTTTGATAACTAGAACAGCAGCGCCAACTTCATTCTCTGTAATCATAACATCACAAAATGCACGGTGAAGAAGATTTGTATCCTGACATTGTATCTTTAACTTAATTGTATTCATTTAGATTTATTTCAGATTTACTTAATGTAGAGGTTATCAAACTATGTCAAAATCAGTACCCACAAATCTAGGAAAAGAAACTAAGAGCCTATGTACACTACTGCTTTAAAATGGTTTAAAACAGTTTATAACAGATTTGAGAACTGTGGGGGCCCAGGACACGCTCCATATACAGTTTTCAAAATGTTTTCAAAGTGTTTTATCCTGCGTGTGTAGATAGGCTCTAAGGCTACATTTATTTGAATGAAGGTATAGATATTAGATATTTAATCAAGCTTCCCCAAACATCATGCTGACTTGATGTGTGCAATTTTATTTTTATGTAGGATATGATTGCTTTCTTTGGCTATATGAGCCTGCTGGTTGACCAGTGCTCTGTCTCCAGATCACATCGAATGAAACATAATAGTTCTGGCATAGAGTCAAGGGTAGAATATATTTCCTTGCACCATGTGCACAGCAGTGGCAGGACTCTAGTTACCTATTATGATGTTGACTTGGTACATTCAACATTCCTTGGAGAAACATAGTCAGAAAACTAGTTGAAAACTCATTGAAAGACTGGATCCTGTGTCCATGTAACAAAATTCATGCACATTACTGAAGGCAAAATCTGCTATCTTATTAGTTTGCCTTGCAGCCAGACGAATTTCTTTATCCTGCACTCAAGTGAATGGACAGAAATGCATCCAGTTATTTTATTTTATTTATATTTATTTGCTTATTACATTTTTACAGAATTCTTAACCTTTTGGGATTTCATGGTGTAATAAATTAATGTGGATTATTGTCATGCAGTGAGTGCTGATTTTCAGTCATGTGAATCAGCCATTGGTTTGTACTGTTTAACCTACCTCACATGGCTGTCATGAGAGAAAAATCCCCCCCCCCCGAGCTTCTTAAAGGAAAGGTGGGGAAAATAATTCACATTCTTTTGGTTTGTGCTCTTGAACTAGTCACATATTAGCTGAGAAACTGGTGAGCTCTTCAAAGCCCTTTCTTTTAGGCTTTCTGCATTCAGGAATGATTTCTGGCTTTATTCTGTGTTAGGCTGACTGTAGAACAATTGGTTGAATGCTATTTATGTCTGTCATTGTTGAGCTTTTAGTTGTGCTTTTAATTTATTTGTTTTTATGATTGTTTTATTTAAGTTTTGTTTTAATTTTGATTTTATTATTGTTCGCCCACTTTGAGCACCATTTTTTTTGGTGGAAAGATGGAACATGAGTCAAATAAATAAATAAATAAACAAACAAACCTGGGTTGGATTGCTTTCGTTTTCTCTCTAGTGAACTCTCTACCTGACTCTGTGAGAGAAAAGCTACAGGGAAACCAGGAAAACCCTTAACAATTATTCTGCAGGTGGTTAGGACATAATAAAAGCCTCAATCGCGGGCTTTGCATGAATGAGTTGCATTTGTGTGTGTAAGTAAGAAACGGCCCATTCTCAAAACATTCTCCTTTTTAAACAAAATTCTGAGAGTACGGGATAGAGTAAACTGTCCCCTACCCAGCATGGGTTCAAATGATACCTTTGATTTTATTCAAATACATAACAAATGGCAATAAAAAAAAGAATTTATAACGCATTTCTTTATCAAATAAGTGTACTATATTATTAATTTATGGTTATGTTTAATATGATTTTGAATATATTGATTACTTATATTTATATTTCTTTTTCTATTTGCATTATGATTCATCTCCCCTGGTGCCTTTATGTTCCACCATCACCATTTTTGGATTTGGTGCTACTGTGCCTTAAATGAACACGTTGCTACCTAATCCCAACTTCACTATCATTACAATTAGAATTGGTTAACGTTAATAATCCAAGGAAAATGACACCAGATTTGGGTCCTGGTTTAGGAAACAGCAATGCCTGTAGGCATCCTAATCTGTTACTTTGCCCAATAAATGATTGGAAAAGAAGCCCAGGAAATTGGTAACAAATAGCTCTATCTTTTTCTTCCTGACACTCTTTTTTTTTTTTATGATGCTTCTGGATGTGCCAATGCAGTCACAGCTAAGGCTTTTTCTCACAGTGTTTGGTACACAAAAGGCAGCCCCCCTGCAAAAGGTGCATTATGAATCATTTGTAAGATGGCTAAATATAGCACTAACCCCTGATGGTCGGAGATGCTCTGGAATCCTGCCTGAGTTGTTCAGAGCCGAAGTCAAATGCCTGGCTTTCTTCGTTGTTGTTCCCATCCTCTGTCCCATCGACAATCCTGTTTTCAAAAACACACACCACAATCTTAGAATATTTAAACAGAAGGTAACACTTCTTTGTTCTCGTGCATTATGAACAATATCCACATTTGGGGGGGGGGAGATAATATGCCTCATATGAACACTGCCATTATTTGAACCTAAATTGCTTAGAAAAAGAAAACTGCTAAGGCTTTTCTCCCATTGATGGCTATTCTCTCACATATTTTGGAAACACTGCAAGAAGAAGAAACACCCAATGATGGAAGCTTCCAACGACCTGCTTATGCGGTGATGGTTGAAAAGATGGTCAGGTGGATCCATCTTTTCAAGTGCTGAAGTAGCATACAAAAGGGGTTGCTAGGTTCTGATGACATGCCTGTCATTTTGCGAACTCAGGATCTATGCAGCAGTAGGGCAACCCCCTCCCCGCTGTTCTTCCAACAACCCAGTTGCCCACCTTTTCCTCACTTCCTGTAGAAAATAAGAGTTTAGTCCTTAACAATGGTGGGTAAAGGGAAGAGTGAGGTGCCTCTGAGGTCATCAAATTACAAGTAGAGCCTGCGGGTCAGGACTTGGCCATTGGGTTAACTGGTGAAAATTAAACTCTCTCCAAGGCTTAAACTGAACAACTGTGTTTCGTTTGTAAGATGTGAAGAAATAATAAAGAGAGGGTCTCCGTTCATGTTTGCACCACAGAAGCCAGATCTACACCAAGCAGGATATGACACTTTGAAAATGGTTTGAAATCTATATACGGAGTGTGTCCTGAGCCCCAACAGTTGTCACCACTGTTATAAACCATTTTAAAGCAGTAGTGTAGATCCTTCCAGAGTCAATGCAACCTTCCCTGGGAACAGGAGCCAAGAATTTTGTGTCAGAACATGTCTTCAGTATACTAAGAAAGTTGCCTTAGACCAGAGCTATTGGTCCAGCTGGCCTCATTGAACAGACATAGGTGTGCGCAAGGGGTGTGCCAGATGTGCCCAGGCACACCTTAACGTTTCAAGCAATAAGAGTCAAACTGAAGGGGGCACTGAGTAGGGATCCAGAGGGGGATCCAGATGCAGTGCACTGAAGAACCGCTGCCTCCAAGAGAGCATCATTGCTCTTGGCAGCAGGAATGAAAGGGCCAGTGTCACCACAAAGCCCCACAAATGCTGGATTTGAGGAGCGTCTTCTCACCCCCCCCACACACACACCTGCAATGGCCCACAGTCACGCCAGCCAAATGAAGAGTTGGGCAACAATGTCTACAGTGTTTAATAAATAAATGAACAAAAATAATATCCTTTATGACTGAGTATTCAATAAATGTTTGTCTTTTTTTAAAAAGAATCCCTGGGTGCACACCCTAATGAAATGTGCTGCGCACTCCTATGTGACCAGAGCTTGAATTATTTGTGGAGGGGGGTTGAAGGGAGGCAGCCTCCTTTCCTTTTGTGATGGCCCTCTCAGCTGCTATTTTTAGAAGGAGGTTGGGCTAAAATAGGGCTTGTGGATTTGATTAAGGGCCTCTCTATCTTCCTGCCCCATCCCCCATTCAACCATTGTCCCAGTATTGTCTCCTCTGACTGGTTGTGGTTCTCCAAAGTCCCTGGCAAGGTGTTTTTGTTTGTTTGTTTGTTTGTTTAACATTCCCTGCTATTGGATCATTTTAACTGGAGATGCCAGTGATTGTATCTGGAATATCCTTCATGCAAACCATACGTAGGGATGGATGAATCTGTCAATGTTGATTTTTATTTTTCCAGA
The DNA here is from genome assembly GCA_029215795.1 of Anniella stebbinsi. NCBI lineage: Eukaryota > Metazoa > Chordata > Lepidosauria > Squamata > Anniellidae > Anniella > Anniella stebbinsi. The sequence goes on from JARDYH010000002.1 coordinate 190,369,198, forward strand.
CTCAAGTGTAGTTTGCCTTGAAGTTCGGCAATTTCTCCAGTCTTAAGTTTGGTTTATCCCCCAAAATTGAGAATTAAAAAGAAAAAGAACTCTTCATGAAAATTTATAAGCAATTTTGTTCACATTTCTCATAGTACATATATTTTTGTATATATCGTTGCCTTATATACACATTTTTATAAGCAATTTGCCTAGCATAGTGCATTTTAAAACATTATTGCCCCCCACATGTATATTTTAATGTGTTTTTTCATTGGAGAAATCTACTGTGAAATTCAGAGAAGTCTGAATTTTGAAGGATAACTGAGTTTTGGTTTGCATAGTGGTTTGAAAATATAAAATTAGGTATGCGAACTGAACAAATTTCTCTCCTGTTCTTAAGGCTATTCAGTAGGGTACCTTTTCCTAAGATTTAGCTTCCTCTCTCTTCCAAAATATGCTAAGTCAGTGCAGTGGTTCAAAAGTGAAAAATAAGGTATGCTCATGTTAAAATGCGAACTGAACAAATTTCTCCCCCATTCCTAAGCTGCAGATGCTCTGCTACTGATAACTATCTCTCCTAATTTCCTCACTTGTTTCTCAGTAACGTTAGCTCCAAAACAATTATTCATTTACAGAGCTGGATACAAGTTTAGCAGTTTCAAATACTTGCTTTCTAAAATAGTTTTTACTGCTACTGTAAGACATCAATATTCCATTTTCTCTTGATAAGTTTAACTTATATCTGGAGCTTAGCTGCAGTAGCACATCTCATCATCATTTCCTGGCTTTCACTTTTGTTTGCAAGACTCTATGACCAAGGAAATCACTGTGCCTTGACTAGCTGCACCACAAGCGAAAAATTCAACTGTCATAACTTTCCTTGATGTGGACATACTTCAATGTGGCAAATTGTACCTGCTGAATATTGGCCTGTCATCCAACTGTGAAAGGCACAGAGTCCCATTCATGAATAAGGTGGTAAATCTAGGGTAAGCTAAAGCCCTACTTGGCTTTGGAAACTAAACACTGCATATCTCATACAAGAATTTGAGGCTGATAAAATCTTTACAGAAGATGCTGAACACAGTACAAAAACAATGACTTATTTTGTTTATTTATTTAGTTAGATAGTTACCTGTCTTGACCTATGCAGAGCCCCAAGGTGGCATATAATATTACAAAAACAAGACCAAACATGGGCTGGCATCAAAGGACAGTGATACTAGTTCCACATCCCCAAGGGGGAGCTGGGCTTATATTTCTCAAACATAGTGACCAGATAGAAAAGAGAGCAAGGCTCCTGCAGCTTTAACTCTTGTGAAAGAGGGAATTTCACCAGGTGCTGCATATATACAAATGATACCTGATGAAATTCCCTTTTCTATGCAACTGTTAAAGTTACAGGAGCCCTGTCCTCCTTTTGATATGGTCACTCTACTCAAACAGCAGCCCCTCTCCAGTGCCATATAGCAAAGTACTTTGGAAACTAAGGAAACTTAGAAGCAGTTTGTTAAATGGTATAAAACTCTTGCTGTTCAAGAGAGCCAGTGTGGTGTAGTGGTTAGCGTGTTGGATTGGCACTCGGGAAATCCAGGTTCTATTCTCCATTCATGTATGAGATTCAATGGGTAACTTTGGCCCAGTCATTGATTCTTTAGGCTAAGGAGGACATCTTGGGCTCCTTGCAAGGGGAAAACCGGTGTGATATAAATGTGATAATAAAAAAAAGGGGGGAAACAACAGGAATTACAACTCCTGTTATGTCCTGTCCATGTGAGTGTATCATAATTAGGGATGTTGGGGGAATTTGTCTGTGGGGTGAAGTTTGCCGAGCTTTGAGCAGGTCAGCCCCCCCAGATTTCAGCTTGCCTTCCCGTGAGCATTAAGTTGGGTCATTTTGCGGATTTTCTTGTGTCCCCCCCCCCCCCCCCGTAAATAGCAATTTGCATAATTTGTGAAAATTTCAGACCCAATATGACTGCAATTTGCAGATATTATGAGTTACAAAACAACAACAACCCTGAAACTAGTTCCCAGATTTCAGGGAAAAGTCGGCAGCTCAATAACCTTGGTTTCCCCGCAACAGACATCTGTAATTATAATAGGAGTAACAGAGTCCATGAACAAACCTTTCTCTAAATAGTTCACATATAGAAAACTATTTGATTCATAGTATTTACAAGTGCAACTTAAAGCAAAAATGTTAGTGGCCCAGTTCAGAAGACATCTTCAGAAGGCAACGATCTCCCCGACGAGGCCCGCCTGGCGCCAACATTGTTATCTTTTCGGCACCAGGTCAAGACTTTCCTCTTCTCTCAGGCATTTGGCAATATCTGAGGAGCCTGGGTTTGGTTTGTTTTGTTTTGTTTTTGTAGTTTTTTGAAGTGTTGAAGTGGTTTTTAAATGTACAGATTGTGTGTATGTTGTATGTTTTTGCTGTTTTAATTTTTGTATATTGTTTTTAATTGTTTTTAATCCTATATAAACCGCCCAGAGAGCTTCGGCTATGGGGCGGTATACAAATGTAATAAATAAATAAATAAATAAATAAATAAATAAATAAATTATTCACCGTGATTAAAGCCGTGGTTTAAACTGTCTTCTGAACATGGCCAGTGTGAAGTTAACCTGCTTAGGGTTCTAGCTAATCATACCATCTTCCAGAATACTGCATTCCATTCTCCATCCCCCCATGGTTCCCCCTTTTTTTTTTTGCTTTCAACAGCCAATCTGCATTCCATGGCCACTGAACGTTGTCAGTTCTCATCCAGCTGTTCTGGGGGGTTTCTCCTCCTTATTTTTTCTAATTTTGGGGGTTACTTCTGCAAAGCTTGGGGTTCCTTCGAACCTGCTAATACTTCAATCTTGTGCATGGGTGGTAATGTTTTGGCTACACACAAATCTACACTCAGAGGATGACTTTGTGATTAGTATTTGGGATAATAAACCAACAGTGTTGTCAACTCCATGAGAGCTCACAAGATAAAATGTGAAATTATTACCATTATTTTTGCACTGCAATGATAAGAGCTTCAGACGTCATGCCTGGACACTAGCAGTAGTAAGGAAATACAAGATATAGTAGATGTGTATAGCCATAAGCAACAAGAATTAACCATTCATAGAGAAAGTCCCTCTTGGTAAATCCAAAATATTTGTTTCCAGAAATAAAAGGGGGCTATAACTGCCACCAGCAAGAAATGTCAGACAGAATTCTGCAAGCCTTCATCTTTCTTGTCAGATCTCATTTCCTCCTGTGGGGCTGCTCATACTTTTGAAGAAGAACAGGGATAAAAGGAGAGTGCAAACTGCTTTCCTAAGTAAAAAATGACGTTTAGACTGCTCTAAGCTTGGGAGAGGACAGTGCTACTATGATGAAAGGTCCAGAGTTGTTTTGTGAGTACGGGGTGGCGGTGGCGATCACTGCATCATGACCTTAGTTTGATATTGATGGACTCTTCAGAAACAGAACCTGAGGCTAGATTGATGTCTTTGCTTCATACAGAAACAGAAGAGGGAGGGAGGGAGATTTCCACATATATGAAAAAACAGAAGTTGGCAAAGTAGTAAAAATTCACCTTCGCTTATAAAAGGTTATTAATTAGAATTTAGCTCCCTGAAGAGATATCCACATATTTTCTCAAAAGGCCTTGTGAAACATACTTGCGTTTTGTGTTATATTAGCAAATACGACACATTCGGAAGCACAAAATATTATCAAGCTGTTCCAGAATCCACTGGGGTCCTACATGCTCTTTGGGAATTCATTGCATATTTGGCACTTTCTCTGGTGCATAGGCACACCCTTACAAACTTTCAAACTGGATACAATAATCATACATGGGAAGGAGCACACTGTAGCAGCAGCAAGCTCCATGCTGAACCTACACCTATTCATTTAAACATCTGTAGAGAGGTCTCACATATACAACTGTATATGCAAGAGGGTTTGTTCTGTGTGTGATTGGCAACTCAGGGCTTTCCTAGTTCAGATGTAACAGTAAACTATACTGAATGTCAGCCAACTTCCTGGCTTCTTTCCCTTGTTGCCTGAAAGTAGGAGCAAAGCAGCTGTGTGGGGGGTGCATGAAGCTTCTTCATATTTCAGCTTATTAAGCCAAGATGTCTTTGTCCAAAAGCAGCCATGGGCTGGAAAAGGCTTACACATATTTTATAAAGGGATTCTGCCTAAGCTTTAATCAGGTCAGGGAGCTCAACATACCTGATCTGACTAAAGCATTTGCCTAGAAAGGCAGATATACATTTTAAATAAAATAAAATATACCACTTCTTTACTTCCAGAGCTCAGAAGCTTTTGTGAGGTGTACTCTATGAGTTAGCTCAGGAATTGCACACAGTTCCACAGCAGCTTAAAATAGCAAACTTTCAGGGCTTTAGTATATTTTTTTCTTGTGTCTAGAGGAAAGGAGATAGTTGAAAGCACATTGGAAAATGGAGGTGCTTTTTGTTTTGATATTAATAAAAAATAAAAATAAACTGAAAGTTCAGTAAAGCTTGATCTCCTAAATGAACGTTGGATAGGCTGATGCAGTTGTTTTTTTTGTTCTTAGCCTTGTTTTCTGTTCTTAGCTTAATATTGATTTTATATACTGACTTTAGTAGCTAGTTCTGAAATTTCTCTATAAAAAGAACACAGCAATGCTATAAAGGAAATGGCTTAGGATGCAATCCTAGGCATGTTTAGGCAGAAAAGAGTCCCGCGATGTTTTCCTGTCTAAACATGCATAAGATTGTGTCCTTAACCATCAGAAGTAGGTAGATATACATGACATTTCAAGGCAACAATATGATCAGAATCAGTATCTAAAAATGGAAAACATGTCTGAGCGGTATGAAAAAATGATGGCATGAGAATAAAAAAAGAAATACTAGTGGAGCGGGTATTTCTGACGTTTACCTAGGGCTGAGCTCCGGAGGACCAATGCTGTTGAATGACGAAAGATGCAGCTTCAGGTTCTTCTCTCTTCTTTTGGAGTAGTAATGGAGTTCGGTTTCATGCTTGGTTCTAGAGGAGTTTGCGCTGCAAACTCGGATAGGTGAGTGGAAGGGCACAGTTCCTGAGGCCAACTGTTTCAAGTTTATCCCAAGATAGCTTTTATTGCTGCCTGACTTTTTCTGCTGGGAGGAGCTTGTGCTTCTTGTGTGGACTGGAGAGAGGGTGGCTGCCTCCTCTTCTGCAACCTCCTCCTCCTCTTCCTCCTCGTCCTCAACGATGGATGGAAGTCTCTTGGTTATGCTGCCATTTCCTTTGGAGTCTGCCTAAAATAGTGGGTAATTCATATTAAAATTAAAATGGAAAGCTGTTTGTTGTGTCTGCATACTGCCTGGTGTGAAATAACCATTTGAACCTCACTGAAAGCCCAGCAAAGTTCCAATTGGAGGCATCTTGCAGCCTCTTGGGTTTTTTAAAATTGATTCTGCTATGTACATGCAAAGCATCCCTACATCAGCTCAATTTAGCAAATGGAAAGCAAATGTATTGTTTTACCTGGAAATGTTACTTAATTTTAGTTCCTACAGGGCTATGCATCCTCTAATAGATTTATATTCGCTTTAATAATTTTACATGTTTATGTAAATTCGCACCCTGCCTTTCCAACAGAACCAAGCTCCACATTTTGGGGCCCTTGGGCAAGGTGGCCTTCATGGGTAGGCCCACATTCTCTTCACTTCTGTTGCTGCTTCCCTACTTACCTTATATCCCTTTGGGTGCAATTGATGCAGCCACCCAGAGGGCGAGGGCAAGGGGAGTAGAGGCTGGCTGCCCTTTCTCCTTGCTCCTGTCACTTCATACTTGCTGAGAAGAGTGAACAGGCAACATCAACAAGGAGAAGAAGAAGGAAACGCAGGGTCACTGCTAGGGAGCACCTCCCCCTCCCCACGAAGAAATCATCCCTGTCGACCCCTGAGGCTGTCCCTGGTTTCCAAATTTGTTCAAGGAGGCCATCATTAAAGACATAAAATGTGCATATTAAAATGCACACAAACCAAGAAAATAAACACTGACAAATGACAGCATAAATCCAGCCCTTGGCATGGACCCAGATTTATGCTGGATCAGTTGTGCTGGTGGAAGTGGACTTCCCCACCCTTCCTTCCCATGGCAGCCCCTCCAATCCCCTGAAAATGCTACACAGAGAATCGGGAGACCCTGCTGAAAGGGGTGATCTGTGGTGAGGGGAGTGGGGATCCTCAAAATCATGGAAATCCCCCAAAATGAAGCAGAGGGACCTTCTGTGAAAAGACCCCTTCCCCTCATGGAAGCAAAGATTTGGACCAGATATAAAACATTCAGCTCCAACCTTCTAATTCATGTCTTCATCATCATCATCTTTAAAACCATAATTTAACCTCAACTGGGAAAAATGTACCATGGTCCAATTACAATATACATTTTATATCCATGGCAGAATGTCTATGAAGGAGTAGGTAGGAATCACGTTACAGCAGAGCAAAAAATTGGTTTAGCAAGAAAGATAAAGATCTTCTGTAGTCTTCATAGATTTAGCAAGAGAAATTCAACTCCACTTTCAATTCTAATGCAAGACTCTGTATTCAATACCCAGGCTAAATCCTGTAATAACTGACATCATAATAACAAAGAGTAACACTGAGCAGGTGCAGAATGCCTTTTCCTCACCATGGAACAACCATAGCATTCCCCTACATTTAGGACTAAAACCACAATTTCCAGTTCAGAAGGCATGCTGCCAGAGAGAACTGAGCTCCAGTATTTTTCTTGTCAGAACTGAAATGTGGCCATTTTTCTATGGAGGAAAGGCCCTCCAGCACACTTTCAACTATCCTCATTTTATTCTTGGAATAATTTGGTAAGTTTTATGTACTCTGTTATCCTGATCTTAACATGAGTTTAATTTGGCTAATAACTTCCACTCCTTATATAGTAAAGTTTTTGAAATTGCTATGTTGATCTCTAAAGTAAATGTCTGTTGTTTAGAAATCCTGGAAAGATTCAACGTTTCAAATGTGACTGCAGAATATAATTGAAACTGATCTCTTGGAGAGATATGACACCATAGAAACATCGACATGCAAACGACATAACATTTTGACATGAGACAGACAAAGATTTAATCAGATCTTAAGATTTTCATATCTTAAGATGTATCCACACACACATGTTAGCAACTAAACATGCAGGGCTTAATCTTGAAATGCAGAAGTAGCAATGGGACATGCAAATACGCAAGTTTATTCATGCCAAATCAATTCAATTCGTTATAAATAAGTGTCTTTTTAAAAGGAACAGTTCAGTACTTACTGGGACCCATAAGGGGTATCCTGACTTAAAAGGGATTTGGATTCAGCCACATGTGTTTTATTATGTAGAATTAAGCTCATTATATTAAAATCAGACATCCATACCTGACATATTGCAGACTTGTTTGATAATCTTGTGATTACCTGAAAGAACAACAAATAGAGGAAGTAGCAAATACCAGAATCTGCACAATAGTGACTTCCAGTTGCAATTTAGAGTATGGGATCATATAAAAGGGAAATCTCATATCAAATGTCTTTCATGTCTGTTTGCTAAAATGGTTGACAAATATTTTAGTAGAGAGTGAATTAGGCAGGGGGGAGGGGAGTCTTAAAATTGACTTGCATGTTCCCTTATGATACCCAAACCTGCCTTTTTTCTTAGGAGGTGATTTCCGAAAAGCAGCTTTTTAATAGTGTGGGATACATATGTATATAGTCTTAGATTATTTCTCTCTCTCATGTATGTCTGTGTGTTCCATGGGAGAAAACATGTCTAGAAAAAACAATAGATGTCTGTGTGGTATAGGACGGTGTGATATAGGACTGTGTGAATTCATCTATATATTTTGTGATTTTGTTCACAGGAGCAACACCTGCTCCTTTCTTTGAACCTGCTCAGTTAAGCTGTGTGGTTAAATGGAGGGCTGTGCATAGGCCCCCACCTCACCTTGGGGGCTGTTTTGGGGCCTCTGAAACAGCCCGGCTTCACCTCGGGCCGCCTTGGGGCTTGCCTGCTTCACCTCGGAACTGAAGCCAAGGCAAGATTCAGGTCTCCAAAGTGGTTTGAGTAGCTCTATGGCCACAAAATACTAGAAATGGCCTTTCATGGCTTCTATAGTTTGCGGCCATAAAGCTATTTAAAATAGAGAACTCCCATGATCTTCCTTTAAGTTGCAGTTCGGCTCTGAAGAGGACAGGTGTGAAGGTAAGTCCCTGAGTTGCCGATGGCGGCAGTGGCAGGTGGTGACTGTGGAGGGTGGGGAAGAAGAGGGAGGTGAGTCCAGTGAATACAATGGACTCACCTAGACTCCCAGCCGGCCTTGCATCAACTTTTCCGGGCTGGTGGGTGGGCAGGGAGAATCCCCGAATTGGCCTGAGGTATCCTGAGGCTTCAGTGCTGATCCATTTCAGCCTCGGTGTACCTTAGGCTGACCCTGTACCACCTTGGATTCAGCCCACCTCAGCTTGGATTCGGGGATTCAGGCTGAGGCAGTGCACAGCCCTAGTTAAATGTGCTTACTTGCTTTTACATATCCTTTGTTTTGTTTATAGAACTCATTAATAGATTAGGATTGAATCACTGGACATTATTGCAGGATCAGACTTGAAATTAGGCAGAGATCTAAAATCTAGGTTTAGAAATAAGATATAAGATCATCTAGTCATACAAACAATCCAGCTAGCCTGTGACATCAACTGTAATTGGCCTGATGGTCTCAAACAGAGGTCCTTCCAAACCCAGCTTCTGAGAAAGCTTGCTTATATAAATACAGTAAAGATATAGGTAAATAATTTTTAGAAAACAGCCTCAGTCTCCAAACATAATTTGTGACCATACCTTAATCATTTTTATCCTCTACAATGTTCTTGTGAGATTTCCAAGTTAAACTTGTAAACCTAGGGAAAACCCCCATCTGAACTTGTGGATGCTTTTCTGAACAGAAGCACTGGATTTTGATGTTGTCACTATTAATTGCTACTTCCTCTCCTGCTTTCAAACACATTGGCTCACATTCTGGATACTTTTATATTAGGAGACAGCTTGCATCCCTCTCTCTTTTGCTGTGTCTTCCAAATCGTAATGATAACATGCTGAGTGGGTCTGGCACATGGTCACCTTCTAGTGCATATGAGCCTTCTGGGGGTTGCCAGTCCATAAAACATAACTGTCTAGCTCTGTTCAGGCATTTGGCTGAACATGCAAAGACTTAAAGTGGGTAAGAGAATGGGGCTGTGCATATTACCCCACCCTCTACATGCCTGGGAACTCTAGAACCTGTCCCAGTTGTCCCCCTGACCTTGCTGCATTGAGTAGCAAGGTTTGAAGGGATGCTCTACTCACATTGACTTGAATGTGAGTAGAACTCTCTGTGCAATATGACACCCTGGTTTATTGGACTCCCCTGGTGGCACAGAGATGTTCTGCTTCCAGGATGGGAGTAGCCCATCCCTCCAGACCTCTCTGTTCAACATGGAGAGGTCAAGGGATGGAAGGGGTGGGTCCCATCCCCTACCCAGCTTTAGCCCTCACATGTTAAGGCAATTGCCTGAACAGTAAGTCTGTCTCGTGAGCCTCCCTGACATGTAGCTCAACCCTATGTTTATACCGATGTTAAGCCCTCCTGTGTTCAGTGTCACTGATAGAACTGCAGCCCAGAGGCAGAATTCCCCCAGTGTTACAATTTTTATTACTTATTTAGCACTTTAGTGAAGTAAAGTACTTCACAAACATTATGTTGTTATAATCCTCCCCCCCCTCTTTTTTCCTGGGACTTGCTTTCTAATTAATCCTAAATTTATTTTACAGCTTTAACAATATAACATGAATTATTTATAGCTTAGTTATATAAAAACTGAACTATTTGACATATTTGTGAAATTGACAGAGGAATTCCACGCATGTTTACTCAGAAATATGATCCACTTGGTTTAGTGGAGTTTACTCTCAGGTAAATATGCATCAGATTTCAGTCTCAAAAGTATAAGTGCCCTAAGGTGCAATTCTATGAATGTTTAGACAGACAAAGTTCCTATGACTGCCAGCATTCCCCAGCCAGTATAACTTTTTTCTGCCTAAACGTGAAGAGGATTGCACCCTTAGTTTTATACAAGCAAAACTGTGAATATATTCAATACTAGACTGTGAAAGAGAGAGCTGCAAACTGCTGCCCCTTATGCTATCTAAGCATGTATCGGTAGCGGCATCCACCATTTGGAAAACCCTCCCTCATGTAGTTCAGGAGGCAGAAAATGTGGCATCATTTAAATGCCTCCTGAAGACACATTTGTTCACCCAAGCTTTCCCTGGGCCATAAGTAAACTAATTATGTCACTCAGTTTTATTGCTCCTTTAATGTCATTGGAAGTGTTTTTATGCTGTGTTTTAGTATTGTGTTTTTAATATTGTATTTTAAAGTTGTGAACCGTTGAGTAGGGTGACCAGATAAAATCCAGGTCAGGGCTCATGTAACTTTAACAGTTGTAGAGAAAAGGGAATTTCAGCCAGTGTCATTTGTATGCAATTAGTTCCTGGTGAAATTCCCTCTTCATCACAACAGTTAAAGGTGCAGGCACTATACTAGAGTGACCATATACAAAAGAAGGCAGGGCCCCTGCACCTTTAACTGTTGTGATGAAGAGGTAATTGCACCCGGAACTAATTGCATACAAATGACACTGGCTGAAATTCCCTTTTCTCTACAACTGTTAAAGTTACATGAGCCCTGACCTGGATTTTATCTGGTCCCCCTACCGTTGAGAGATACTATTATATTCAGTGGCATATAAATGTTACAGATAAATAAATAAATAAATCTTAGGTTTTGCCATCTGAAAAGCAGGGAGGGGATGCTGAAAACAGATACCACAACTTAAAAAGAAAAGATATTTCATGGGTGGTTTTATTTCCCAATTTTCTTTACAATTTCTAGCTTGTATGTTGGAAAAATGGTGGGTGGGAGCCCTCATAAAAAATAAAGGAAAATGTTCCCCTCCCAAGGCCTTCACATCTCTGTATCAGGCAAGGCATTATGTAGGCATCCCATGTATTTGGCTTTTGAAAAGCTAAAAGAAGCTCCCAAGGAGGAAGAATTAGATCAAGAACAGGGTCTGGGGAAAGAGCGTTTAATTTTTCCCCTGTGTTGTTTACTCAGTCTAAGTTGCCTCGTTGAAGCTGCAATTTCCCCAACAGAAGTGTACAGGTGCTCATGCCTATATATTTCACCTGTGGAGGGAACAGCAGCTGGGGGGGAGGAGCAATTTACATTGGAAAGGGTTAAACTATCACCATCACCTCCCTAGTCCTGTGTTCCTCATCCAATTTACACACCATGGCAAATCAGGAGATCTTGATGATGCATCTTCCATATCACATCTAGTTGCACCCTCAAGCGACAACTGACCACCTGGGAGCAAGCCCCAATGGGGCTTACCTATGAGGATTACACTATCAGTTAGGGATGGGCAAACGGGAGACATTTGGGCTTACCAAGTTTTTCAGAAAAATCAGTTCACTGCTCATCTCCTCGATTTGCACTCGCATTTGCGATTGCCATTCATTTTGCGCAAATGGGAAAATTGCGCAAAATGAACAGCTATCAAATGTGACAGTTGCACAAAAGATCCCCAAATTTTCTCAAATGTCCCCCATAGACTAAAGTATGGGTAATTTTTTTTAAAAAATGTGTGCACTTTTGAAGTTTGAAAAAATCAAATGCGAACACACAGAGAATTTGTGAATATTTTTGGCAGGTGCGTTATTTTGCTCCCACTCTGTGTTGTGAGCAAGGCATGCTCACATGTTCTGTGAGCAGAAACAAAGTTCTTATGCTTCCCTACTGTCTGTTTCCTAGCTACTTTGTACAGCAGCTCTGATCTCTGTTGCCTTGGCCAAATTAGCCTACAAGGTTTATTTTAGTACCTTCAGCTTTGATTTGATGGCAGTGTACATTGACCAAAAAACTTTCTCCCCAGATACTCTTACAGGCCAACCCTATGCATGTTTCCTTGGAAGAAACTCCCACACAATTTAGTGGGTCCAACTCTCAAGCAAGTGTTCATAGGTCTGCAGCCTTATTTTATTTTTTTCCGTACCTACATAGGCAGTTCAAGTTTATATATACAGCTAACTCTTAAAATATAAATGAATTGTACTTCTCTGGTACTTTATATTAATAGCTGATGAATATTAATATTAGAGCTTGTTTGCTAAAAGTGAAGTATCGGGATAAAGTATGAAAATCAATACCTTTAGAAAAAAAATGTAAATTAATTTGGCTTTCTGTGAAGGTGACAGTTGTCTGTGTTTCCTTTCAAGTCCCTTTTTTGTCCCTATTGACTCTCCTTTGTCTCCAAAGAAAAAGCAAAGGCACACAAACACAAACATAGACAGAAAAGACTTAGTAAACAGTAGGAAATTTAAAGACTACAGAATTCACATGACCGTGGTTACACTCTTCTGCCTCTGAGTACATTTTATATCAGAGGAATTAATTATAAGAGAACCTGAGGAGATGCCCTCATTTCTAATCTCTTAAATCCTTTTTAACGGGTAATGGCAACAGTGACTTGCCTCGCTCATCCCTAAGGAAGGAAGTCAATAAGGAGGAGATATCACATAAAGGAAATGTTTGTCTTGGTTAAAAGAGAAATCGAAATAAGAAATTTAAACATTAGGCTTAGTTTTCATTGGTTTTTCTAGTCATGGCAGATCGCCCACTGATCCTAGAAGAAACACATGAGGCACAGATTGGGTAAACTAAAAGCGACGATTTTATTAAACTTGCATTAGTCTTTTAACTTAAATGTTTTAATACCCACCAGTGTGGATAACTAACCTCCTGGTATGAAGCAGTGGTGACTCAGTCTCCGCCAGGTTCATACCTCCACCATGGTACTAAGCCCTAGAGTAGTTACTAGTCCCATGGTGCAATGCTTCACTCTCACTGACAGTTATCAAAGATGTACCAAGGCTTTCTTCAGCCTGGTGTTCTCCATATGTGTTAATCTATCATTCCCAACATCTCCCAGATAGTGATGTTGACTGGGGGATGCTGGGAGTTGTAGTCCAACACAACTGGAGGGCACCAGGTTCGGGGAAGGCTGCATAAAGTGGTCCTTCTGTCATACACACACCACAATAGGGGAAGTGTGGTGGGAAGGCCCCAAGGGGTGTTCCGGTCCCAGTTGCCATCAAGCTCTGATATGCTGGTGTGTTGTACACCCAGTCATGTTCCAAGAGAGGCCCTTGAGCACTCTCCAAAGTACTCTGTAGTTTCCCCTTTCACCCACTCTGAACTGTCCAGTTGTGACTTATTTAAAATCCAAATAGAATCATCAGCCTACCAAAAAAAGGTAGGTCCCCCCCCGCAGTACAGCAATGATAGAAAATAAAATAAAGTAAAAATTCAACATTGTCAATTTAGATGCAGAGCCAAACAGGAGACCAGATATTTATGTATTTTATTTATTTACTTATTACATTTTTATACTGCCCAATAACTGAAAATCTCTGATAAACACACACTGGCCCTATTCAGATGTGACTGGGGGAAGGGTAGTTAGGAAAACCACAGAGCAGGAAGAGTTAGCGAAACTATGACGTGTGCAACTGTCACACAACTGGGAACCATGCGGCACCTGTGGTTTACTTACCATTCCATGTGCCATGGTTAGTCCTCTGGCTTCTATCACTGCCACTGGTTATTCCAGTGGCTATTGAGCCTGGAAAATGTGTGTGCAGGCTGTTCCATCCATTACTATGCAATGGCGTCTATAGAGCCTGGTCACAATGCCTAGAGCGTCATCAGAAGTGGTGGATGCTCCAGGCAGCCGACCCTATGATCACTGCGTTTTCACATGGAACAGCTATTTTAATCCATGGGGAACCAGGCAGACAGCATGGCAAGCCACCCAGGGCCCCCTGAACGACACTGCAGGAGGGGGGTTACCCAGGGTGGTTAATTAGCCATGATTGTTGGGGTTTTCTCCCCCCACACAACATGCTAAGCCACCATGGTTCCCTTCCCAATGCTAACGTGGTGGCTTTGCATTACTTGTGAACAGGCCCACTGCTGGGTAAAGGAGGATGGCAGGGTGTTGCACTGTTTGTGAAGTTCATTGGGGATGCGGCACTTACCAACCTTAAAATACTGTCTTATAAAATTAGGGGTTCTCAAATTATGATGTTATGCAACCCCGTGATGTCATAAAAACATTTAAATTGGAGAGAGCTATTTATATGCCCATTCTGAATGATATCACCCAACCAAGTAAAAATCACCCAAGATTCCCTCAGTTTACCCATCAATTCACATTTGCTTGACTTGAAAGAGCTTACTGGTCACCATGACATGTGTGTGTGTGCGTGTGTGTGTATGTGTATATATATATATATATATATATATATTGCAAAGTAGTACATTTTGAGGTAATTTACAGGAAATGTAGTGGATATCCATACCCAGAGTTAAAGATGGAAAAGAGGTTTGGGCTGAAGTATCATGAGTATGTAGATGACTCTCAGCTCTACCTCTTGTTTCCGTTTACTAATCCCAGAGAGACTGTGGAACCTTTGAACCAGTGTTTGGAGGCAGTTTGGGATGGGTGAGGGCAAACAAGCTGAGAATCCGGACAAAATGGAGGTGCTCTGGACAAGGAAACATACCACTCTGGATAGAGGTTACAACTGGTCTTAAATGGGGTTGCACTCCCCTGAAGGACTTAAGTGTACTCATCATTAACAGGGGCATCTCAGATGGCAGTGGTGCAGGAGTGCTTTTTACCAGCTTAGTCTGGTATACCAACTGCAGCCCTACCTGGAGATTTCTAATCTTGCCTCTGTTGTCTATGCACTAGTGCTATGCAAGTTGGACAAGGGTCTACCTTTAAAGATGATTTGGAAATTTTGGATGGTGCACAGTGTGGCCATCTGAATACGGGTGGGGGCTAATCTGTCTGTTCACGTGACACTTACATTGCTCCTGCTGCACTGCTGGCCAGTGTGTTTCCATGTTCAAGCAGGAACATGTGGCCCTCCCTATGTTTTGATCTACAATTACCATCATGCCTCATTATTGGCCATACTGGCTAGGGCTGAAGGGAATTGTAGGCCAACACATCTGGAGGGCAAAGTTGCCTGTTCCAGTTTTAAAGCCATAGAGCTCCATCAGATGAGCAATTTATTGCACGCTTGTTACTGGACACTCATGGATTTCTGCCTCCTGTGTGCCTCCCACCCCTTCTAGCCTTCTTTGCATGACAAAAAAACATGTAAGTAAGTCCGACTTAGTTTTAAAGATGGAAGTTGCCGCTATCTCCTGCTGCTGTGCAGGAGAAGCAGAGCAATCAAAATGGCTCACTGAATGACAGGGTCATGCAGAGCTGGTAATATGCCCAGGCCAGATGGGAAGTGTGTGCCCCCCCCCCCCCAGTTCAAACTGCTCATTAAGTATTTTTTAATGTTTTTTAATGCCCACCAACATGTCCGTTCTACATAACACCTTCATATTAAACCTGTTCTACTACACCTCAATGTTGAATCAGAACTTAACATTTATTTTTAGTTGCTGTACAAATAGAAGCAACAACAATAGAACAGTCCTTCATCATTATCAAACATTATCATCATCATCACCCTCATGGTATCATCATTATTATCAATAATAACTATTATCACCTCCTCTCCAGAGATTATGTGCCATGGAGAAGATTGCAGAAAGAGACGCAGTAAGGACAACTATCGTGACTTAGGCACATATATCCCCGCCCCGCATGCGGCATGGCCCTCTGAAGCTTGTAGTCTGACTGTGGTATTCACGACGGATGGCTTCTGCACTGTTTCCCAAGGCAGGCTCCTCGCTTCTTGATGGGCTGCTTATGCTACGGAAACAGTAGCGTAAGCTGGGGGGACCTCCTCGTCAGAGTGTCCCCTCAAAATCGTGGGCCCCGGGCAAACTGCCCCCCCCATGGCCCTGCTGAATGGTCCACGTGCACATTGTTACTTCCTCTTTGAAAAGAAGAAGTAATGAGGGACAAATGTGTGGGCGGAGAAGTGTCAGTAAGCAAACACGATTTTCCCCTGTGTGATGACGCTCTTAGAGCAGGGGCCAAAATAGTTGAAGGACTTCTTTCAGCCATATCAGCCTGCCCATATTTTAATATCACCTCTGAGACCAGTCAGGTTGGCAGGTACAGAAGAGAGGGCCTTTTCTGCAGTGGCTCCACATCTTTGGAATGCATTACCTACTACAGACCTCCAATCCCTATAACTGCAGTCATTGAGGAAAGTGTTCCAGACTCATTTGTTTTCCTTGATTCTCTCTCCCACTTTTGTTTTTTATTGGACTGCTTATGGTTTTGACTGCAATTACTTTGGTTTTAGTATTTGGGGGCTGGGATGTCTCTTTTATTAATGGGACAGACATTAATTCTGATGTTTATTGTTGTATTCTGTTGTTGTTATTATTATTATTATCAGTTTTGTGAGCTGCTTTGAGAGGGTTTTGAACCCTAAAAGGTAGCATAAAATATTCTAAATAAATAAAGAATGTAAGATGCTGATTCTATATTAATTCTTTGTTTTATGAGTAGTATGTCTAAATCGCATTTGCTTAAAAATATAAAAACACAAACTCAGATCTGGATTTACAGTCAAAATGGAATGCTAATATGCTTAGCATTAAGAAGTACAAAATTCTGTTTGTGAATGTTGGTAATATGAATGTACATCAAATGCCATATGCTTTGTTCCTAGGGATTTTTCTGTGTGGTAATGGAAAATACATGAGTGTATAACAACGGATTACTGTATCACCTAAAAGCTTAGTGACTCATACATGTTCATCTCTCTCCACTTTTCTTTGAGAGGAGGGTGGTTTTTTTTTATTTGAATGGAATATGTAAATCCCTAAATTGCATCCCACTGAGACAAACGCAATCTGAAGGACCTCTTAGGTCAGCTATAATTGTTAATGTAACTAAACTCAATAATTGAATATAATATTCTCAAGACAATTTCCTAGTCCAACACCTCATGAATTTTAATTTTTCACTTCATAAGCTTGCTCTCTCTGCATTGCTGCAGCTTCCTTTCTGGTGCCTTTTTATGCGTCTCCGGTGGACTATAGGCCTACTGTGCCCAAGAGCTGATGCCTCACTCCAGCGCTCACTTAGTGGTAACACAAAAGGGCTATGCAAATAACAAACGAAAACCTTGGACCGTCTGCTTCTAAGTCGATGCTCCTAGTTTTGTTTTTGTAATGGCAGAAAAGTCACGTCCCACAGAAGCACAGCTGTGAACGAATGGAGGGAACACTACAGGGCAGTCTTCCGCAACCTGGTGCCCTCCAGATGTGCTGGACTACAACTCCTAGAATCTCCCAACTGGGGATAGCTGGCTAGGGATTCTGGGAGCTGTAGTCCAATACATCAGGAGGGCACCAGCTAGGGAAGGCTGCCATAGGTTTAATGATGCAGGGCTGGTGCCAGCCGCCAGCATACCCTTGGCATAGTGCTACCGCCAAAGCCCCCGCCTGCTGCTGCCAACCCAGAAGCCCACCATCCACTGCTGCCACCGGTAATGCCAGGTTGAAGTCACCCCTTTGCCACCACCACCACCACTGCTGCTGAATCCCCTGCCCGCCCACACACAGTCCTGACGCCCCACCTGCCCACTTCTCCCCCTTTCCTCCTCTGTCATTTCCCCCTCTTGCTAGCTAGCTAAGCCCCCTCAAACCCTCATCCCCCCCTGCCTAAGCCACCCACCAGCAAAGCCACCCACCTCCCTACCATGTTTTTGTAAAACCTGAGGTAGGGGGTGGAGGCAGCAGCAGCAGCAGTGCAGTGACACTTTCTCCTCCTCACCTGGCCAGCCCTGGCAGAGTGTCATGGCCCTCAGGCCCCTATGTCCATTTTTTAAAAAAAAATGTATTTATTTATTACATTTATATCCCACCCTTTTTTCCTCCAAGGAACTCAAGGCAGCATATAAACCCTCCTCCTCTCCATTTTATCCTCAACAACAACCCAGTGATGTAGGTTGGGCTGAGAGTCAAAGGCTGCCTCTACAAGAGAGGTTTAAAGCTCTTTCAAGGCGCTTAAAAAAATTTACCTCTACAAGAACGGAGCACAAATCGGGCGTAGAGGTGTGTTATCTCTCCGATTATGCGCATTATCGAATGCGCGTTAAATCGCGAGTTTTATTTTGCTCCGGCCGTTAAAGCGCATTTTTGACTATGTGAACAAGCGCTTATGCGCATTAACTGCTTGTAAAGCGCATTTTGGTCATCCATTAATGCGCTTCGCTGCCTCTCGCCGCCTCTCGTGCAGAGGGATTAGGTGTAAATGCGCTTCAGCGATTATGCGCATAATCGCCTAACCGGGCGCAAAAGCGAATCCTTGTAGAGGGGACCTGACTGACCCAAAGGCACCCAATGAGCTTCATGACTGAGGGGCCTAGAACCCAGATCTCCCGACTCCCAGTCCAACACTCTAACAACTACAACACTGGCTTCCACACTGGAGACTATATATATATAAAACACTCTTACCCTTTGAATAGCAGTGATCTAAGCCAATCAGACCTGCCTTTGTGGGGCTTGGACAATGATGGCACAGGAACAATGTAAAGACAACCCTGTGCCCTCATTGGCCATGAATCCCCCCCCCCCCCGCAAAGGCAATGTCTGATTGATTCAGATCGCTGCTACTCAAAACGTTAAATTAAAAAGTCACAACTGGTTATTAGCTCCTTGGCAAGGTTGGGTGGGAAAGATAACTACATATGCTGTACATGTCCTTCCCTTTCCCCTCTCGTGCTAATAGCCAGTATGAATTTGATTTTGATGAGGGAAAGGGTCAAACACTCTTCCAGTGCCACCTCTCCTATCAAATTAGTAGCCCCAAGCAGTTGCTACAAAAATATTTTTTCACAATATGCTGATCATGGCTCTCCAGTGCCATGTCTGGTTTGGCTCCGAGACAGTCATTTATACAAACAGTTTAGTTAAGAATATGATTAAAGACAACACAATACAATTGGTTTCCAAATGATGGTGATTATAAAAAAAAGCTATTGCAATACTCTGTAGTTTGGTGTCACAGCCAGTCAATAATATTGCAATATAAAGCTTCCTCAAAAGTTGTCCAATGCCAATATTTTGGTGGGGAATGATCCAGGAATAGATTTTGAATGTATTTAACAGCTTCCACCATCTGTGCAATAAACTGTTTGGTTATACACAATGTAGGGGAGAAATTGCATGTTATGCACAAATATGTATTGTTATGCTCCTGTACCCCAGTCCTGAGAGGGGTGACCTTGCAGGGGCTTCAGCGCTTGCTCAGACTTCAGTTTCCTAGAAGGAAACACCATTTTCAAGCCTACAACCACCAGCTCCAATCAAACCCTGCTTCTCCTCAGCTGCCCAGCAGATCGCTTTGCAAGACAAAAGATGCTTATCTTTTGTGCCCAGCATTCCTGACCATGGGGCAGACTGACTTGCAATGATGGGAGTTGTAGTCCAACACCTTTGGAGGGCACCAGGTTGGGGAAGGCTGCTCTAAACAAAAAAAAGAGGACTAGGTGGCCCTAAGTTGTTCATCATCAGTTTTCCATAACCCCACAGTCACCTCTGCATATCATATTCTCCATCCTGTCCTCATGGTTTATCTGCTTTTGGAGAATTAGAGTTTCACTTGCACTTTCTGCCTCCTTAGGGAGGATGTTTTGTAAACCACAGTTTTTTTGTTTATTGAATATAGCCTTTTGGTTCATCATGTTTTTCTAATGGCTACCCTTGCTTCAATATTAATAATGTAATATTAATATTAAGTAATAATGTATAATTAAATTAATAATTCAAAATGTCGGAGAATCAAGAGTTGCTATTGTGCATCCTAAATTCATGAAGCTGTCAAAAGCATGGAGATTATAGAGCAGCAATACTTTGTAAACTGAACACACAACATTCACACTGGAAAGTCAAAATCACACGCACTGAAGATTCACGGATTTAAAAAAATTGTAAAAGTTTTAATAACAGTAGAAATTATATGTTCTCTGGTTTAAATACAAAGAAAAAACTGGTATTATATCATATAACATTAAAGCATTAAGCAACGGTGCTTTAAAAAGTACTGTTACATCATAGAATGGCATGTTTTCCAACAAAAACAAAAAAACACACACACCACAACAACCCCATGTTACACCATGAAATAGCAGCTGCTTGTATAGTATAACTGTTAGTTGACACTCTGGTGGCCATGTGTCTTCTTCAACAGAGGACAATCCTCTATTTGAATAGGTCCCTTGTTTGAAAGGCTGCTAGTCCAAATCCAGTTTATAGATGAAGAAACATCAGTCAGAAGAACAGGGACCTTGACGTTGCCCATCAACAGCACCTGGACAGCAGACTGAGGCTCATTGTCAGGGGCTGGCATAGGTAGGCAGCTGCAGCCAGCCCAGTGACTCAGAAGGATCTATCTCTGCCCTTGAGTCTGCTGCAGCTGCCATCATCTTCCTCCTCTTTCCCCACCATTCTGAAAGATCCATGACATGGTTGAGCCTGTAGGCTCAATGATACCTCATTTAACACACACACACACACACACACACACACACACACACACACACACACACCTTCAGTAGCAGCAATTTGGACCAATCAGACACTGCCTTTGGAGGAATATGGCCAAGGACGACACAGGGCGGTCTTTATATCGCTCCTGTACCATCATTAGATGAATCCACCCCTAAAGAGAGCATCTGATTAGTTTAGATTTCTGCTATTTAAAATGTAATTTTTTAAAAAAATCTTTAAAAATCCTTCACGGGGCTTGTAGTAGACTGAGCTAGATACCATGTTGTTGGAGTGGAGCAACAATGTTATGAGAAGTTATCTGAAACAGTGGGGGTGATAGACAGAAAGGGAACCTGTTTCTTCCTCCTCTAGTTTCTTCTTGTAACCACTTGTTGATATAGATTGCAACTCTTAGGCTTCACTTCCTTCCTCCTCCTTCTCAGTTAGTGAGCTTCTTTTTGTCAGAAGCATAGCTGCTCTCAACTCTCTCTTTGAAACTACTTTTGTTTTCCCAGAAGCTATAGGCTCTTAACAATGCTATCTTTTAATTAAAAGTACCAGTGTGAGTGTGTTTCTTTCTATAGCCTTGCCTTGCACCAATTACACGCTAAAGCTACGCAGCTATAAATTTACCAAACAAAACATAACTCTAGTTTCAGAAGTAACACATATGAGATAGTTTCAGGAATCCACCATTAACATTGTTCTGTGTTTCCTCAGTACAATGCTAATGATAGTTGTTTCCTATTTTCCCCCTAAACACATAAATGTGTATTCTAAGAATGAAAGAGAAAAATTATTCACAACCACCAACATGCTTTTCTATTTAACACAGGCTGTTTAGTAGAATACCCACTGAGCTATCTTTGTCTTAAAGACAAAGCTAGTAGTTTTTTTTAAACTACAGTAGGGATTCTCCAGGACTTCTAAGGCATATTACTTGCCATAGGCAACCAGGCAAGAGGCTGACTATAAGTTGACACACAAACCCACTGTTTCTATAGTCCCATGGCTCATTCTGAGTAATTGCGTGCAGGATTGTAACTTTTCCATTTGAGTCTGTACATTTCAGTTCATTTAGGAGTCTTATGACACTGGACAGGAATTCTACAGCATCACCACCTACCAGAACAGAACTATATTTAGATTGCAAAATAAGATATTTTTTTCTACTGAAAAGATGCTTGGCTCAATGCTTTATAACCTTCTTGTACCACATTTTTTTTAAACACACACACACACACACACATAGATAAGCTGTTTAGCTAGACTATGGATTCCCCCCTCCCCTTTATAATCAGAAGCCTCATGTCATAATCCTAGGAAGTGATGTGAACAAGGCAGGAGCGAGTTCAGAGAGGTTGAAAAGCTAAAATTAATATTTGAGTTTGCTACTGTTTCAGCCACTAGGTAGGGTTGCCAACTTCTGAACCAGCCCCTATAGCAGCCACAGGGGAAAGATCTCTATTCAGTCACAGAATATCCATCTGATATGGGCTGCAGCGAGAGACCCATGCATCAGTGGGACTCTTGAATGTTAGCTTTCACCTGTCATCTGGTACATAGTTGAAAGAGAATGAATCTCGCTTGAAACCAAAGGGACGTGTGCACCTGTTAATAAATGTGCTACTAAGTGTAGGATCACACATGTTGTTATTCTGTATTGTGTGTATCATTCAAACTCAGCTCAGCTCTCTCTCTCTCTCTCTCTCTCTCTCTCTCATATAAGCAATTAATAATTGCAATTTAAACATTTTATTTTGTCAGTGGTGGGAGGGGCAATAAATTAAAGGGAGTCAGTACTATTTTGAGTACTTTGCAAGAATGGATTCATGCTAATTAAGCATCCTGTCTGCAAAGATAGATCTCTACTTATTCAAGCAACCATCTTTCTCTCCACAATGAGACACATATTGATAGTACCTAACTGAACCAAAGGCAGAGGAGTCATGCTTTCCTCCGAGGTTTTCATCTTCCTTTGGGACCTCATTAAAGTTCGTGGAATGGCACAGCAGACCTGTGAGTCACTCAGGTTGCTACAATGCTTGGTGTTAAGAGATGAATTAAATCTCACAGTAGCAACAGGGGAAAGGTGTTATCATTATGTTTCTGGGGGCACAGTAGTAATCTCACTTGGCGTCATCTAACAAATTAGTTCATGCTTAGGATATCATATCCCACGGCAAAATTGGAAAGAGCCCATTCAGGCACCAGAGTAGAATTTGCAAGTTTTGCAATTGGAGATAGTCATCTATGAGCTCTTCTAAAATTTATTTGAAACCTTGCCATAGGCTTAAACATAGTTTGGGTTCCTTCTGGAATAATTAGTTGTTATTACAAATACTTTACTTGTGATATCCTTGTTCTTTCCAGCTAGTACTCAGGGAGTTTTTAATAACATAATATAAATAAACTAAATAAAATGGCATAAAATCAATTAAAACCCAGAGAACAATAATCTCTGACGTGCCTGGAACAGCCCCATAGAATACATTAGAATTCCCCACCCCCCTCTTCTGCCAGGCCACTCCTGTGCACATGCACTGAAATGCAATGCACCCAACCATTGACAAGGAATGGGCCAAACCTAATTTTGCCTAATACCTTTCCCAGGGGCCTGCTTCTTTTCAAGTACTCATTGCTTTTGCTACTCGGAAAAGAGGTGCAAATTGCTTGTGTTTCAAACATCTGGAGAAGAGTGCACATGTCCTGCAATGCTGCTGGATCCAAGAGCTGTGGGATGCAACAGGGGGAGTTCCAGGAATGCTTCCCTCCCCTTTTAATGGTTGACTGCATTGCAAGGTGTTTTGCACAGAAGCAAGGTGTACACACAGATGCAGCGTGACACAGGGAAGATTGCTTACTATAGTTCAATGGATGGCCATTGCACACTCCCCTCAAGCTAGCGTCTTACAAAAAGCAAATAGGAAGGAAAGAAAAGCTATGGTAAAAGAATTGACAATGGATCCTCCTAGAAGCACTTAGAAAATGAAAATATTTTAATTAATGCTTTTCCCACTGGCTGAAAGAGGAGCAAAGGTTTACCTGGAGAAAAAGAATAGGGAGACTTTTCACAGCAAAGGCCTAATGAACTTCCATATGAGTGTGACATATTGCAACAGTGGGTAGAGTCTTGGCATTAGAGGGAGGAAAAAAAGAAAATTACAGGTGCAGATCCTGAATGGAACTACGATGTAGGCCATTCAGGAAACTATAAACCAGCAATAAACCAGCAATGCAAATTTAGGGTCACCATATGGAAAGGAGGTCAAGGTTCCTGTAGCTTTAACAGTTGTATAAAAAAAAGGAATTTCGGCAGGTGTCATTTGTATGCATGCAAATTTCATTTCACCTGGTGAAATTCCCTCTTCATCACAACAGTTAAAACTGCAGGAGTCCTGCCCCCTTTTGTATCTGGTTACAGGGCTCCTGCAGCTTTAACTGTTGTGATGAAGAGGGGATTTCATCAGGTGCTGCATGCATACAAATGACACCTACGGAAATTCTCCTTTTTATACCTGCAGGAGCCCTGTCCTCCTTTCCATATAAACACCCTAGTTAATTCAATTTGCCACTCTGTCAGCAATCCACGTAAAGAATGCAGAGTTGATGTAAACAAGGTTTTTTTAAAGCAATCATATAGCTGCATTCTAAACAATTTGCAAATAACAGAAAAGCACTGAAGGGAGTCCCCAGTAAAGAAAATTGTAAAAATCCAAAACCAAAATAAAGCCTTGTGTTGGCAATGCAAATATGAGCATAGCGTGCATTAATTATATAACCTAAAACCCAGAAAAACTAGCAGACAGAGCGAGAGAGCACTGTTCTATCTGAAGACTTGAGCCATCCCAATAATCCACAGGGAAACCAGCACAATAACAATGCTACACTGTAGGTACACACATCACTGGCTTCTGATAACACTGCCAACCACTTGGGTATTGTTCTCTGTCAGCATCACCAGGCTCCCTTGAAGCACTCAGCTCATCTTGCCATTTTTGTAACTCTTCTCCAAGAGACTGATATTTATTTATTTATTTATTTATTTTTATTTTATTTATGATTGCATTTATATCCTGCCATTTTTCCTACCAAGGAACCCAACAACAACCCTGTGAGTCTGACCATTTCTACACCAGGCGTTTTGCCTGGAATCGCTCCCGACTGGTCCCTGTGCATTCACATGTAGATCCCTGGGGAAATCCGATTTTTCTGTGTCCTGGCTGCTGCTGCGCTGACTTGCGAGTAAGCACGACAGCAGAAATGGGCACGGAGCTGCACCGCGCGGGTCCATGCCCATCAGGGGAGGGGGTGGCACCAGTTTTGCCACCCCCGGGAGGACAGGGAGGGAGGAGGGGGGCCGATCACGTACTTTAAAAAAAAAAAACTGTCCGAATTTCCCATCTACCAAAGAATTTCTCTGCTGTTTTTTTCACTCTAGATTGTTAGATACTTGCTTTCTGCCCTTCCAGACTAGGGTGTTCTTTAACATATTAGAGATGCTCTCTTCAGACCCAACCAATGCATGAGCTCCAGGCACTCTTGGATGAGACTGATTATCTGGATCCATTTCAGTTGGGTTTCAGGCCTGGTTTTGGCATGGAAACAGCCTTGGTTGCCCTGTATGATGACCTACTTTGGGAGAAAGGCAGAGGGAGTGTGACTCTGTTGATTCTCCTTGATCTCTCAGCGGCTTTCGATACCATCGACCACGGTATCCTTCTGGGATGACTGGCTGAGTTGGGAGTGGGAGGCACTGCATTGCAGTGGTTCTGCTCCTACTTGACAGGTGGGCTCCAGAAGATGGGTCAGTCTTGTCAACCATGCAGTTCAACATCTACATGAAACTGTTGGGTGCAGTCATCCAGAGTTTTGGCGTGCGTTGTCATCAGTATCCTGATGACACTCAACTCTACTTCTCCTACTGGATGAGAGCTAATAAACTGAAACTCAATCCAGACAAGACTGAGACTCTGTTAGTGGGTGGTTCTGCTCTGGATGGGGTTGCACTCCCCCTGAAGGAGCAGGTTCATAGCTTGGGGGTTCTCCTAGAACCATCTCTGTCACTTGAGGCTCAGGTGGCCTCAGTGATACGGAGTGCCTTCTACTAACTTCGGTTGGTGGCCCAGCTACGCCCCTATCTGGACAGGGATAACCTGGCTTCAGTTGTCTATGCTCTGGTAACCTCCAAGTTGGATTACTGCAATGCGCTCTGCATGGGGCTGCCTTTGAAGACGGTTTTGCAAATGCAGTGGCCAGATTGATATCAGGAAACAGAAGGTTTGAACATATAAGACCGACTCTGGCCTGCTTGCATTGGCTGCCTGTATGTTTCCGAGCCCAATTCAAGGTTCTGGTCTTAACCTATAAAGCCTTACATGGCTTGGGACCACAATACCCGACAGAATGCCTCACCAGACACGAACCTACCTGTACACTATGATCAACCTTACACCAAGGGAAACTCAGAGGATGGCAACAAGGGAGAGGGCCTTTTCAGTGGTAGCCCCCCAACTGTGCGCCAACACTGTTATATTTTTAATAATAATAATAATAATAATAATAATAATAATAATATATTTATTTATATATTACCAGCCTCTCCCTCCGGATCAAGGCGAGGAACAACATCAAACACAAAATACACAAAACTGGTTAAAAGCACATAAAACCAATACATCATTAAAATTAGGGGTATGCAATGGATTAGGTCCGATCCACGATCTGGACCCAATCCAGGGGAAATAGGATAAAATTATCCAATCTGATCCCCAGCACCTGGATCACCCGATCCAATATGATCCGATCCGAAAAGGACCCGATCCGGATCATGTTGGATTGGAGGATTGGACCCCCTCCCCCCACTCGCGCCCCTCACCTGCCGGGGCCATCCACAGACAGCCCTGGCAGGTAAGGAGCGCAAATGCGGGGAGGGGGCTTACCTGCTGGGGCCGTCCGCAGCAGACAGCCCTGGCATGTAAGGAGCACGAGGGGGAGGAGGGGGCTTACCTGCCGGGGCTGTCCGCTGCCATCCGACGGCACCAGCTGATGGCAGCGGATGGCCCCGCAGGTAAGGAGGAGCGCGAAGGGGGGCTTACCAGCTGGGGACATCCACTGCCATCTGTGGGTGCCTGCAGATGGCAGCGGACGGGCCCCGGCAAGTAAGGAGGATTGTGAGGGGGGAGGAGGGAGCCCCCCCACTTACCTGCAGCGCCGCCTGCCACCTGCACCTGCCGTAGATCTACTGAGAACTAGGCTTCGCGGCCTAGTTCTCAGTAGAGCACCAGGTGGCGCTCTACTGAGGACTAGGCCGTGAAGCCTAGTTCTCAGTAGATCTACGGCAGGTGAAGGCAGCGGACGGCACTGCAGGTAAGGAGGATCGCCTGGAGGGGCTTACCTGCTGGGGCCCGTCCGTTGCCATCTGCTGCCACCCGGGCGGCAGTGGATGGCAGCAGACGGGCCCCGGCAGGTAAGGAGAATTGTGAGGGGGGAGGAGGGAGGGGCCCCCCACTTACCTGCCAGTGTAGTCCGCTGCCGTCTGTTGGCGCCCATGGGTGCCAGTGGACAGCAGTGGACAGCCCTGGCAAGTAAGAAGCGTGAAGGGGAGGAGGGGGCTTATCTGCCGGGGTCATCTGCTGCCGTCCGCTGGCGCCCGCGGGCACCAGCGGACAGGAGCAGAAGGCCCCTGCAGGTTAGAAGCGCGAGGGGGGGAGGGACAGGGAGGGGGGAGTTAGGCCCCCACTCACCCCCCCCGCTGCCATTTTTCCCCATAGACTTGCATTGGAGGAAAGCTTTCTTTCCCCCAATGCAAGTCTATGGGGGAAAATGGCGGCCGATCCGAAAATTGGACATCCGATTTTCGGATCGGGATCAGGTCCAATCCGATCCAGGGGAGGTCCGATTTTGTTCCGATCTGATCCGGAACAAAATTGGAGGTCCTGATCCGGTCCTGATCCGATCCAGGGGGTCCGTTCTCACCCCTAATTAAAATACCAATAAAACACCAATAAAAACACTTAAAATTCATCTGGGTAGGCCTGCCAGAAGAGATCAGTCTTTATAGCTCTTTTAAATTCTTGAAGACTGGTGAGTTGGCAGATCTCTCCTGGCAGGTCATTCCACAATCTGGGAGCGGCAGAAGAAAAGGTTCTCTGGGTAATGGTTGTTAGCCTAGTTTTTGTTGACTGTAGTAAATTCTTCCCAGAGGACCTAAGCGTGAGGGGCGGGTTGTATGAGAGAAGGCGATCCCACAGGTAACCTGGACCCCAACCATGTAGGGCTTTAAAGGTAATGACCAACACTTTGTACTTCACCCGGAAACTAATTGGCAGCCAGTGGAAAGATTTTAAAGCTGGTGTGATATGGTCACCCCTAGGTGTACCAGTGAGCAACCTGGCTGCCATATTTTGAACTAGTTGAAGTTTCCAGACTAGGCACAGAGGTAGCCCTATGTACAGCGCATTGCAGAAGTCGAGCCTCGAAGTTACCAGCACGTGCGCTACTGACTTTAGGTCTTCCAACTCTAGGAAGGGGTGCAGTTGAAGACTTTTCTCTTCTCCCAGGCATTGAACAGCATATGTCGAGCTTTTAACTGACCCCTGGACAGTTTTAAACGATATGTAGTTTGTTTTTCGGCTTTTATGGTTTTAAGTTTTGTATATTGGTTTTTAAATGTTCAATGTTTTTATTTTTTGTAAACTGTCCAGACAGCTTTGGCTATGGGGCAATTTATAAATGTAACAAAAAAAGAAATGAGTTGGGCTGTGCCGACTGGGCCCAACACTTCATATCCAATGTAAATTTCTGCAGAGAAGGATCTTTCCTGCATACAGCTGTATGTGCAAATGATCCATACAATTGTGAATCCTGTGTGATCAAGGTTCCCAATTGTGTGGAAGCCTTCATGCATACAATTAATATCAATATTTATTTATTACAGTCACAAGACCAGCAGAAACAAAGCAACACCACAGACACATATAGTATTCCCAGAGCCAACAAAGTAGAATGGGACTATAAGTATAGTAAACAGTCAATTAATTGAGTATACACTATGCATGTCCCCCACATCTTAAAAAAATTAAAACATTATCACAATCAGATGTTATCATCCCACATCGACAGGCAATTGCAGCAGCACAAAATCTAGCCACCTTAAAAGTTATTTGAGAAATCTGATCAACCAGAAGATAATCTATATAGAACACATCAGATCTCCCAGGTATTCCTTGTAAAATAGGAGTAATAAAGATATGCCGAAAATCACAATAAAAAGAACAGTACAACAATACATGGCCCACAGTTTCTATCATACCAGCTTTACAAGGGCATAAGTGCTCAGAGTATGGAATATTATTGTATTTACACTCCAAAAATGCAGAGGGAGCACATTAAATTTAGCCAGCATAAACGCTTTCCTGTATTTTGGGATAGTTAAAAGAGTTAAATAGGTTGCAGGTAAAAAAGCCTGCCCCCATCTCTAAATTCAGGATATGGGGTTGCTGCTCTCATAAGGTCTTGTAGCTCAATGTCCCCAATATGCTGTCATATAATCTCTTTGGCTTTTAACAAACCTAAGACCAAAATGGCATTTCGCGAGAAACCCATATTGCACAGTTTCCTGTCAACAACCCTTTTCCATTTAGACTGGAATACATGGGTCAAGGTCAAAGGGGCCAAGCCTTGAGGAGCAAATATCATTTTTAGCCAAAAGTTTAGTTTATATCTCCAAGCCCGGGATTCAACCGAGCTTTGCCCTGTCTCTAGCCATAGAAGTACATTAGGCACACAACTTGGAAGACCAAGAACATTTCTCAAACATTTTGTTTGGGTAAATTCCATAGCAGGAAAATTACTATAAGCACACAATTGTGCACCATAAAGCAGTTGTGATAGCACCTTAGCAGAGAACACTTGTAAGGCTGATGGTATGTGCTGTCCTCCTTTAGCATAAAAGAAAGAAATGAGTGATTTGGCACTCCTCTGTGCATTTGCAATGGCACTGGAGATTTGACTCCTCCAGGAGCCGGATGGTTGGAAGATTACTCCCAAGTATTTGTAAGAATTAACCTGTTCAATTGGTTGCCCATTTATCTGCCAGCGATGTTTAGTCCGCTTTCGCGTGAAAACTAAGACTTTAGATTTGGTATAATTAATCACCAGCTTTTCAGTTTTACAATAAATGTCCAAAGCTCTTAGTAAGCACATGCAAATAGTCCCTCCTGGCAGACATTTGTTTTGTATGTGCAGATGCCAAGGGGCAGGGCAGTGAGCATGGTCCTGTTCATATAGTGCATGAATATGTGGTATTAGATCTGAAGAGCTGGATGTCAGCAGTCACAAGTCACAGCAATCTCAGCTGAGTTTCCAAAAACAGATATCTATTTCCCCACCTTATTGGACATACATCAGCGAGCGCTAACAAACACATCATGTGGCTGTCAACATTCATGGACATGTTTCTGAATTTTCAGACATTCTCAAGATTTGTGTGGGAGTTGTCTGTCATTCACCAAATTTTCGATCTTCAGTGTTAACTCCACAACTCTTTTAGGTTTCAATCCTTGCTCCTTACATCTGGGAGTAAGTCCCATTAAACTCAATGGAAGCTACTTCTGAGTAGACATGTATTGAATTGCACTGCATTTATCTGTTTATATTCTGTGCAAAGAGATAATCTCCGGATCATAAACACTACAAAATTGTCTTCCTGGATTGGAAAATAAAATGAAAGGAAAACAAACCTTAAAGTAATCCTATGAACAGGCCAAAATTCTGTTCTTTCTGACGTACAATTTATTCAAAGGAAGATTAACTGTGTTTGACTCTTGTTAATAGACAAGAAAAAGTGGGAGAGAAAGACCTATTCTTAAGAAGGAAAAGCCACTATAAGAAGATTATGGATATTATATGTATCCAGTGGAAAGTTATGCATAACACTGGATATTAAGTGTACACAGTGAACAATTGCTAGATAAACTATTGTTTTATGGGGGTTGTTTAAAAAAACACCAACCCACCCGTAAGTAATGAGAATATAAAAATAGTGATTAAATGTGATAATCACTTGCAGAGGTAGAAAGTTTTCAAGTGATTATTAGATAATGTATTCTATGATATTTTGCAAGTATTTCACATTCACTGTAGTCAATTTTTGCATGAAACCTAAGAAAATAACATGCTTTTTTGTACTGTTGATCAAGAGTTCTCAGATTTTGCTGTGTTAGCTTCCCTTATATATGAAACCAAACAAGGAAAGATGGTCAGATCATCTACAATATTCATTGTTGTCCTCATGCAGGGGCAGGACAGCCAAAAGGAATGAAAGGGAAGAATAAAGAACCATGATTTAAGGTCCTTGCAAAAAGAATTCCATTTAGCATAAAAGCTAAATGGTTTTCTCATATCCCACTAATGCTTGCAAAAATAGGACAAATGAGAGGCTGAACAACCTACCCTAAGCAGGATATGAGGTTGGCTCTTTGCCTTCTGGCACAATCAAGAAACTTATTGGTTTTTTATTATGAAAAGGACCATATTTCTCTATGCAACTGCTCATGTCTTCTCAGCTACCCCCTTCATAATTGAGAGATACATGGCACTAAAAACTCATCACAGGGTGTTAACTGTGCTCCATTGTATGCAATCTACCTAGGTTGTTCCTAGCTATTTATTTGCTTGATTACATGTGGGTCTAATTTCTTTTCGGATCACACTGAGTCAATTATAGGAAAGTACAAATTTGGAGGCATGATTTTAGTGGATGCCTGAGAAGCAATGTGATGAGATGGAATTTATGTCTTTAACATAAGGACTACAATCAGTTAAAGCTATCAATAGCTACTTGCCACAACAGCTATATATTGCCTTCAATATCAGAGGCAGGATGGGGAACACAAATAATAGGGTCCTGTTGCATTCATGTCCTGCTTGTGGGCTTCCCATAGGTATACAAGCACAGGCTTGTCCTGTCTTCTTGGATGAGTTTCAGTTGATACAGCTCAAGGATGTTGACAAGGTGCTTGGTCAGGTTCATGCGACCACCTCTGTATTGGATCCTTGTCCCTCTTGGCTAATAAGAGCTAGCAGGGATGGAACAGCCGGCTGGGCCAGGGAAGTAATTAATGCCTCTCTACGAGAGGGAGTGGTCCCAGGCCGCTTGAAGGAGGCGGTAGTGAGACCACTCCTGAAGAAATCTTACCTAGACCCTGAAAATCTTAATAACTATAGACCTGTGGCAAATATTCCATTCCTGGGCAAGGTCCTTGAGCGAGTGGTTGCGAGCCAGCTCCAGACACTCTTGGATGAGACTGATTATCTGGATCCATTTCAGTCCGGCTTCAGGCCTGGTTTTGGCATGGAAACAGCCTTGGTCGCCCTGTATGATGACCTATGTCGGGAGAAAGACAGGGGGAGTGTGACTCTGTTGAGCTCCTTGATCTTTCAGCGGCTTTCGATACCATCGACCATGGTATCCTTCTGGGACGACTGGCTGAGTTGGGAGTGGGAGGCACTGCATTGCAGTGGTTCCGCTCCTACTTGGTGGGGCGGCTCCAGAAGGTGGTGCTTGGGGGACATTGCTCGGCCCCATGGATTCTCCAGTATGGGGTTCCTCACGGGTCAGTCTTGTCCCCCATGCTGTTCAACATCTACATGAAACCGTTGGGAGCAGTCATCTGGAGTTTTGGAGTGCGTTGTCATCAGTATGCTGATGACACACAGCTCTATTTCTCCTTCTCATCTTCAGCAGGTGAGGCTGTGGATGTGCTGAACCAGTGACTGGCTGCGACAATGGACTGGATGAGGGCTAACAAACTGAAACTCAATCCAGACAAGATTGAGATGCTGTTAGTGGGTGGTTCTGCTGACCGAATGGAGGGTGTTCAACCTGTTCTGGATGGGGTTGCACTCCCCCTGAAGGAGCGGGTTCGTAGCTTGAGGGTTCTCCTAGAACTGTCTCTGTCACTTGAGGCTCAGGTGGCCTCGGTGGCACGGAGTGCCTTCTGCCAACTTCGGTTGGTGGCACAGCTACGCTCCTATCTGGACAGGGATAACCTGGCTTCAGTTGTCTATGCTCTGGTAATTTCTAAATTGGATTACTGCAATGCACTCTACGTGGGGCTGCCTTTGAAGACGGTTCAGAAGCTGCAGCTTGTGCAAAATGCAGCGGCCAGAGTGATAACAGGAACCAGAAGGTTCGAGCATATAAGCCCTACTCTGGCCCGCTTGCATTGGCTACCTATATGTTTCTGAGCCCAATTCAAGGTGCTGGTTTTAACCTATAAAGCCTTACACGGCTTGGGACCACAATACCTGATGGAACGCCTCTCCCGACACAAACCTACCCGTACACTACGATCCACATCGAAGGTCCTCCTCTGGTTGCCTACTTCAAGGGAGGCACGGAGGGTGGCAACAAGGGAAAGAGCCTTTTCAGTGGTGGCCCCCCAATTATGGAATGATCTCCCCGACGAGGCTCGCCTGGCGCCAACATTGTTATCTTTTCGGTGCCAGGTCAAGACTTTCCTCTTCTCCCAGGCATTTAACAGCATACGATGAGGGTTTTTGTGTTGTTGTGTTGTTATTGTGCTTTGACCCAGAAGGATATTGTTATTTTAACTTGTTTTTATGCTTTATGCTTTTAAATTTTGTATATCAGTGTTTTAATTATTCAATGTTTTTAATTTTTGTAAACTGCCCAGAGAGCTTCGGCTATGGGGCGGTATATAAATGGAATAAAATAATAAATAATAATATACTATCTGGTTGGCCACTGTGCTGGACTAGATGAGTCTTTGTTCTGATTCAGCAGAGCTCTTGTGTTCCTATGTAGTATGTTACATGTGTATATAATGTAATGCTAACTCTAATTAGTTACATTGGTCTATTTCTTCTACCCTGAAATTTTTCCTTTGCCTTCAGTTTTAATGAACATCATTCTAATGTAATAAAAGGAGGAGCAACAAAAGAATCCACATGTTTAAATAAATCAGTATATCTCTACACAAAAAGAACTGTAGAATTTGGAAACTGTATGGAAAATTCCAGATACTTCATCAACACAATATCTGATTTGCTTTCTTGTAACAGTAATAGTTTTACTGAGTTCTATAATATATGCAAGTATTGGTCTTGCAGTAATAATTATAATACATAAATATTAATTGTCTCTGGAATTGTGAACAGAAGTGTTCCTTTTGTACGTACATTTGAAATGACCACAGTGCTATTAGATTTAATATATATTTAAGTGGAAAATGGTCAAAGAAGTCCAATACAGCCACATTTGACTTCAATAAAGAAACCTTAACTAGGGAACTGGTGAAATGTATACCAGAGAATGTATACCACAGGTTAAGAAAAATAGCACCAAGTCTAAGAGGTCACCAGCATGGTTAACGAGTAGTATCAAGAAAGCTATTAGAGGAAATAAGGCTTCCT
Organism: Anniella stebbinsi; assembly: GCA_029215795.1. NCBI lineage: Eukaryota > Metazoa > Chordata > Lepidosauria > Squamata > Anniellidae > Anniella > Anniella stebbinsi. The sequence goes on from JARDYH010000002.1 coordinate 190,403,226, forward strand.
TCAGAAAATAAAGTCTTGCTCAAGTGAGGAGAACAACAGGGAGCAAAGGCTTGCATAAAGCAGCAGACAATAAAAGATCTGAAAAAGCATTTTTAGGACCATATCACTAACAATACCAAGGCCAACATTAAATAATTCTTTATAGGTATCAGAAGCAAACAAACAAACAAACAAACAAACAAACAAAACAAAACAGCCAGGGAGGCAGTTTTGGATGACAGAAGAGTTAAAGTTGTTCTAAAGGAGGACAAGGAGATTGCAGAGAAGCTGAATGAAATATTTTCATCTGTCTTCACTACAGATGATGTAGGAAAGATATATGTGCTTGAACTGATGGTTTCAGGAATGGAGTCTGAGGAACTGAAGCAAATAGTGGGGATAAAAGATGAACATCTCAACCTTAATGACAAACTGAAAGTTAATAAATAACTAGGCCCAGATGCTATTAATTCAAGAGCTCTTCAAGAACTAAAATGTGAAATTGCAGATCTTCTAACAACAATATGTAACATGTCCTTGAGATCATGTACCAGACTGGAGAATGGCCAATGTAACACCAATTTAAAAATTTCCTAGGGGAATCTAGGGATTAAAAGGCCAGTTAATGTCTTTTCTGGATAAATTGGTTGAAAGCATCAGTAAAAATAAATTTAGTAGTCATATAGAAGGACATCCTGCTGGGAAAAAAAATCAATATGGCTTCTGCAAAAGTAAGGCATTTCTCAGTAAACTTTTAGAGTTTTTTGAGAGTGTCAATAAACCTGTAGACAGGGGTGATCTGATAACCACTGTTTACTTGTACTTCCAAAGGACCTTTGATAAAGGCCCTCAGCAAGGAGTCCTGAAAACACATAGCAATTATGGAATAAGAGGAGAGATCCTCTCATGGATCAGTAATTGGTTAAAAAACAGAAAGCAACGTGTTGGAATGAGCTGTAAATTCTTCCAGTGGAGGGATCTAAAGAAAAGAGTTAAACCAAAAGGGATTGCAAAGAGCTCGAAAAAGATCTTGAAACTGGGAGAATGGGCATAAAAATGGCAAAATACGATTTAATGTAAGGAAGTATAAAGTGATTCACATTGGGACAAAAAATCCCAACTTCACATATATGCTGATGGGATCTGAGCTAGCAGTGAGTAACCATGAAAGAGATCTTGGGGTTGTGGTGGACAGCTCAATGAAAATGTCACCCCAATGTGTGGCTGCTGTGAAAATGGTAAATTTCATGTTAGGTATAGAAATGAATTGAAAATAAACATACCAATATCATACTGTCTTCATACAAACCTATGGTGCAACCACACTTTGAATAATGTGTACTGGTCTGGTCACCACACTTTAAAAAGGATATTATAGAGTTGGAAAAAGTGCAGAAAAGAGCAATTAAATGATCAAGGGGCAGAGCAACTCCCCATGAGGAACGGTTACAGCATTTGGGACTGTTTAGCTTAGAAAAAAGTCAAGTAAGGGTAGATGGGATAGTGGTGTACAAAATCACATAAGGTACGGAGAAAATGGATAGGCAGACATGTTGTTTCCTCTCATATAATACTAGAACCTGGGGTCATCCCATGAAGCTGATTGGTGGGAGCTTCAGGACAGATAAAAAGGGATACTGCTTCACATAGCACTACCACATGATGTAGTGATGGCCACCAATTTGATGGCTTTAAAAGAGGAATGGACAAATTCATGGGCCGGATCTACACCAAGCAGGATATTGCACTATGACAGTGGTATGAAAGCAGTATGTGTCTATGGGCCCCAACAGTTGTCAGTGCGCTTCAATACCGCTATAAAGCAGTAGTGTGGCTCCTACCTTTTATATACCGCTTTCATACCACTTTCATAATGCTATACCTTGCTTGGTGTAGATATAGCCATGGAGAAAGAGACTATCCTAATGGCTATATACTACCTCCAGTATCAAAGACAGTATGCCTATGCATAACATTTGCTGGGGAACATTGGCAGGATGCTGCTATTTTACTCGGGTTCTGTTTGTGGGTTTCCTGTGGGCAGCTGGTTGGCCACTGTGTGAACAGAATGCTGGGCTAGATGGATCCTTGGGCAGGATCTACACTACTGCTTTATAACGGTTTATAATGGTTTTGACAACAGTTTGGGGCCAGGACACATTCTGTTTTCAAACCGTTTCCCAAGTGTTATATCCTGCTTGGTGTAGATCTGGTCCTGGTCTGATCTAGCATGGTTTTTCTTATGTTCTTAGAGTAATAAAGATTAAAAGTTGGATTTCAGAACAGACAATACAGGTGTACTAAAGAAGCTGAAAGAACAATTAACCATTCAATAGAAGTCTACTGTATATTGTAGAATACTAGGTAGACAGATCGTACCTGGTTTTGTAAATGCTGATGCATTCATGGGTGGATTTCTAATTCTTGGGGCTCTTGTGCCAAATAACACTGCCATCTTCCCATTTATTACATTGCAATTAAGATGAAACATTTCATTAAGCCATTTAAGAAACACATTAGCCCACAGTTGTCATTTGTTATTATGTGTGTGTGTATAGCTAGATAGCTAGATAGAGATAGAGATAGAGATGATATAGATATAGCTACAGATCTATTAGGGCTGCAATCCTATACACACATTCACCTGGGAATAAATATCATTGAATGTAATGATTCTTACTTCTGAATACACATCTATAGAACTGTGCTGTAGAATGCTTTCACATGGGGCTGCAACCCCTGCTTCCAACAAAGGCGGCGGACAACCTGGCCCATCCATTGCCCAGAGAAGGAGCAAGTGCAGGAAGTGTGCTTTCCCCTCCCTGCCAGAAAGAACATTCCGTTCCAACAGAGAGTTACCCTGGACCCCCTTAGAAGCAGGAATTTAAGCAGGCGTTCAACCTTGTTCTCGCTTGGAACAACTTATCTTCCTCCCTTTCCTTTTCCCTCAGCTCCCATTCTCTTGTGTGTCATGCTATTTTAGTTTGTAAGCCCGTCTCTCTTTTTGATTGATGTGAGCAGCTTGGGAGGCAATAATAGTCTGTAAAGTGGCCCCAAAAAATGCCCAAATAAATAAATATACTGTGGAATGTTGTGATTGGCTTTGAGTCTATGTAGGTGCTGAACTGAGGTCTTTAATGTGTACCTGTTACAATTAGTTTATGCAAATGTGTTCTCAACTACAAATGCCTAAGAGAAATATAAACAATAGGAAACTTGACAGAAAAATCTAATTAAAGTTCAACATAGATAGCCAAACCCGAGATAATGTTGTTCTTTCATATCAGGAAATCCTGAGTACTGGATTTGACCTCACATTTGACCTCACAACAATTCTGTGAGGTAAATAATATGTACTTATACAAGATAATGATTTACCCATTGACACTTGGTTTCTAGCTCCTCAACGACTAATCTATAAACTGGGCCTCACTGAGGCCGTTATCACACGCGCAGTTTTAAGAACACTCACTGAGACTTTGATCCAAATCTTCAGCGAGGGAGTTGCATGACGTCGTCCCCCTCATATTGATCTCGCGTCCTGAGTGCTCCATTTTGAGTTTCTGTTTCGATTTAACCCTGAACAGACGAAGTCCATTTCAGGCAAGTTCAGGCAAGTTCAGCAGGCTGAGCTGAGGTATCGGAGCAAAAACGACCATGTGTAATTCAAAAGGCTACACTCACATAGGAAACGGAGGGGGAACCCACAGAAGCAATTCGGGTAGGTGTGATGAAGGCCTGAGAGCTAGGGATGTGCACGGACACCCCGGATCAGACGCCATTTTAGGTGTTTTCGCAAAGGCTTGCATTGGGGGAAAGAAAGCTTTTCCCTAAATCAAGCCTATGAGGAAAACATGGGGGTGGGTGAGTGGGGGCCTACCTACCTGTCCCTCCCCCCCACTCGCACTCCTTACCTGCCAGGGCAGTTTGCTACCGTCCGCTGTCGGCCGCGGGCGGCAGCGGAGGACAGTGGATGGCCCTGGCTGGTAAGCCTCCTCCCCCCCACTTGCGCTCCTTACCTGTTGGGGCCATCCACTTTCGTCCGCTTCTGTCCGCTGGTCCTGTCTACTGAGAAACAGGCTTCACGGCCTAGTTCTCAGTAGAGCGCCAGGTGATGATTGGCGCTCTACTGAGAACTAGGCCTCAAAGCCTGTTTCTCAGTAGACAGTACCAGTGGGCGGCAGCGGATGGCAGCGGACGCCCCGGCAGGTAAGCCCCCTCCCCCCACTTGCGCTCCTTACCTGCCGGGGCTGTCCGCTGCCGTCTGCTGCCATTCACTGGCCCCTTCTACTGAGAAACAGGCTTCACAGCCTGCCTCTCAGTAGCACGCTGGGTGACATCATCACCCAGTGCACTACTGAGAGGCAGGCCACGAAGCCCGTTTCTCAGTAGAAGGTACCAGTGGATGGCAGCGGATGTCCCCAGCGGGTAAGGAGCGCGAGTGGGGGGAGGAGGTCCGATCCTCCAATCTCTTCCGATCTGGATCGGGTCCTTTTGGATCGGATTGGATGAGATTGGACGATTCAAATGCGGGGATCGGAATCCGATAATTTTATCCGATTTCGGCCAGATCGGATCTGGATCGTGGATCAGACCCAATCCAGTGCACACCCCTACTGAGAGCTACCCCTTTTTCACACTCTTTGCAATCTCTTTTGGTTTAACGCTTTTCTTTAGATCCCTCCATTGGGAGAATTTACAGTTTATTCCTACACGTTGCTTTCTGTTTTTTAACCAATTACTGATCCATAAGAGGATCTTTCCTCTTATTCCATGATTCCTATGTTTTTTCAGGACTCTTTGCTGAGGGCCTTTATCAAAGGTCCTTTGGAAGTTGCTTCCAATGCCTCTCTGGAAAGGTTGCAAAATGAGTTCTTGCAGGAGAGACGAGTGATGTTATTTTCTATGTTAGTATGATTATTCAACTGGAATTTGGTTGGAGTGGATAACACTGGCATTTGAACAAATCATGTCATCAGCTCCCAACATAACCTTGTTGTTTTAAAATTACCAGAATAGCAAGCAATGGAGCCATAAACATTTTTCTGGTACCCAGGGACAACTCTGAGATGCCCAGAATAAGATCACAACTTATTAACAGTTTCATCATATAGGCAAAACCAGTATGCCAATTTTTCTCTTTATGATGAAGTGAGTTAATAGGATGTATAGACAGGAGGGTTCTGGTGTCCAAAGATTCATGGCTTAAATTGACAGCTTTTAATATCTTTTAAAAGAAAAAGTTCCTTGGGTGCCATTGAGAAATCCCTAAGTTCATGAGGGCTCAAGGTTTGGCTTAACTAGATGAAAAATGAAAGGAAATTCTGGCATGAAAAGCACTCTTGAAGTTTTGAAGCATGCCTTTCAATATTTTCTGCCTTGTGGGTTTTACTGCAGCTAGTTATTATTAGGGATGTGCACACCTGAAAATATTGTATCGTATCGTTATTGGAATTTCGGATCAAAAAAATGATCGTCTCCAATTATATCATAGGTGAACTGTATCGTATCGTATTTCTGATAATTCTTGGAAATCCGATATTATATCGTTTCTCCATTTTGCCCTAGAGACTCTAGAGTTGATTTTTGAGTCAGAAATGCCTAAAACTTCTTAATTTTCCAAGTTACAGGTTTGAAACTTGGTCACAGTGCAGACTGAGTGTTACCAGTCTTGTGTGACGAATTTTAGAACAATCGGTGCAAGCGTTACTCAGAAGTAAGCTTCCAAATAGACTGTTTCAGGTGGCTGCAATGTGGTCCTTTTTCAAGAGACGTCGTCCAGTACTCATGGGCATCTGTGCCCAATTTGTGTGCCCAATTTCAGACGCACAGCTGCAGGCGTTATGCGGAAGTAAGCTCTCAACAACATGCACTGTTTCCGGTAATGCACTCCATGCTGCTGCTGCTGAGACTTATAGGTATATTTTTATGAATACAATGAACTTTCAAAACCTGTGGATAAACCTAGGCAGTGCCTTCCATATGAGTTAAAGTAAAATATGTTAATCAGAAGATGGTGAACTGCTGCTGCCTTGTCTCATTGATTAGGCCACGCATGTCTGCAAATTAAAAGGATTGGGGGTAGGGGAATAGCAAGGGTGTTATATTTATTTTAGAGAAGGCCTTAGCAAGCAGGGCCTCATTGGGCCAGGAGATACCCTGGAAGCGTGGAAACTTGGAGGATCCCACTAGTGCCTATGCGTGGCACAGTGAGTGGGCGCATTCCACAGCAGTAGCAAAACTGCTGCTGCCTTGTCTCATTGTTTAGGCCACTCATGTCTAAATACAAATTAAAAGGATTGGGGGGTAGGAGAATAGCATGGGTGTTACATTTATTTTAGAGCCAGCCTTAGCAGGCAGGGCCTTATTGGGCCAGGAGATACCCCAGGTAGCAAGGAAATCTGGAGGATCCCATTAAAACAACCCTCATGCACCACCTTGACCTCATTGTGCTTGAAAAATGACCCAGTCTGCCCGCCATCCCCGTGCAGGCAGGTGGGCAGTTCATCATGTCAGAGCTGCACACATTGGCTGGAACAGTGGCAAATAAAAGTCACGTTCTGGGTAGGCACATTGGCAAATTAATATTAGTCACATTCTGGGTAGGCACATTGGCAAATTAATATGTCACGTTCTGGGTAGAGGTGGGCACATTGGCTGGAACAGAGGGAATAGTCACGTTCAGGATAGAGGTAGGCACATTGCCAAATAAAAAGTCACATTCGGGGTAGAAGTAGGCACATTGCCAAATAAAAAGTCACGTTCGGGGTAGAAGTAGGCACATTGCCAAATAAAAAGTCATGTTCGGGGTAGAAGTAGGCACATTGCCAAATAAAAAGTCACGTTCAGGGTAGAGGTAGGCACATTGCCAAGTAAAAAGTCACGATTAGGGTAAGAAACATCAATAGGCTGTGAGCAAGGGTCTCCAAGTAGAGTAATGTACTCTAGTTTATTTATGTAGTTACCTAGTAATAAGAAAAATGCTAAATATTGATTTGAGTTTTAGTCACGTTTGGGGTACAGGTAGGCATTGGCTGGAGTGGAGAAAAATAAAAAAGTCACGTTCTGGGTAGAGGTAAGCATATTGCCTGGACCAGAGTCTCAAAAAAATATATGCGTGAGGCGGTCCAGGGGATGCTTCTGCAGTCCTTCACTAAAGCAGTCCCTCTAGACTGGAAACATTGGATGGAGCAGTGTCTTTAAAAAATAAATAAAATGTGTGAGAGGGAGAGACAGCCACCCCAGAACTGCCCCCAGCAGCAACAGCATCTCTCCTAGACCCAGAGCTACCTCTCCCAATGTGTGACTTAGAGCCGCATTTCATACTGCTAAAAAGTGATTGAAATTATTTATATTAATAACAATCCTTTGCAAACAGTTTGTGTGCTGCTTTGACCACAGATTGTGTAGTGTTATCCTGTATAGCAGGCTACAGGACACACCAGCACACTCACAGTCAATAAAGCAAAAACACACACCCAGAGAGAGAGAGAAGGAGATATAGATATAGATATAGATATTTAAGAAAGTTAAACAGGGAAGAGGAAAAAACACACTCCCCCAGTCACAGTACCCCCACTCATGCTAACCTAATCCTTCAATCAAACCAACCAGAAAATGTATAAAAACTATAACTCAAACACACAAGCAACGAACAGCCAAACGAACTTGAGACACAAAGATGCAAGACTACAATGAATCTCCAACAATTCGCCACCAAGTAACTAAGACCCAGGAGCCAGGACAGAGCTCCAACAAAATCCACCCTTCTCCTCTCAACGCCTAACTCCCAACAGAGCTGGAACACCAAGTGTGGGTGTTTTATGTGGGGATATCCTTAGCCCTCTTCCAACATTGTGATTGGAGCCTGCTGGAATCCTTGCTGCACGATTGGTCATTGTCTCAGCAAGCACACCCCACCTTCTAGCTCCATCCATATTGCAGCAAAAGAGAAAGAGCCTTCCGATAAAACGATAACATACGATAATTATCGTAGGATTTTTTTATTGTCTCCAGTAATTGTCATAGGCTTTCCTATTGTATCGTTATTGTTAAATGCATGCATGATAAAGAGCATATCGTATTGTTATCGTACATTTTAATGATATGATACACATCCCTAGTTCATATACCTTGGTTGTGAAAACAAGCCCTTTCTTGCTCTTGAATGGGGAACTCTTTAAAGGCAACTTGTCTTTTATGTTTCAAGAGTTCAGCCCATCTTAAGTGTCACCATAAATGCTTTAAGGGATGCAATCCAAGTGCACCCATGCTGGCTGGGGAATGGTGGGAGTTGTAGGATTTATCTTTCTATTTGCATAGGATTGCACCCTAAATTGTGATTCTTCCGTGTGAGTGTAACAATAGGCAGCATTTTCCTGTATTGCACATTCAAACACCTCTTTGCCTTTCATTATATTGTAGCTGCCTTATTTTGAAAACCACAACATTGTTGGTATTGGGCACCTTCGGCACTAATTTTTGCTCAGTGCATTTAAGTATAATGTAGAAAACATATATTTTAATACTACTTTTGAGTAATGTTTAATGGGACTGGAAAGGATAGTAAGCATGCAAGGACAAAACCCACACCAAAAGGAATTATTCATAAAGAAGCATAGGGTCATATTTGATCTATACTTTATTATCAATAATTCACTTAAGCAGTGACTGAATTTTCAAGTCAAGCACAAGCTGAATTCATTTAAAAATGAACACTATACACATATCTTGATTCTGATATATAAAAGTGAATTTCCAAAACTCAAGATCTATTTTTAAACTGCAGGCTTGTTAAAGCTACTTACATCACTTTCATGGCCTTCTCGAAGATTGTATGTGAGATCATGCTGAATTTCTTCAACAAACTTGTGAGCATATTCTGGGTAAAGGTCTAGCACTTCAAAGAGTCCTTTGAGAATAATACATTGGAGGTCACAGTAGGTTAGAGCTTTCACATCGGCATTTGTTTTAATCACTTGGTCCTTAATTGAGAGGTTTGCTCCAATTAAATCTCCTTTACCTAAAAGAAAATGGAAAAAGGTGTGTCATAATTCTTTAACAAAGTTCTTACTTTGTACAGAAATAGGGAGAAGCTTAAACATGTCGTTCAGAATGCACAGAAGCCAAAATACAAATATGGAGAACCTTGTTTTTACATACAAACTTCTATAAGTAACTTGAGTTTAATGTTTTTGGCAAGCCTGGTGAATACACTCATATATTGGGAGGGAGCAGTATTTTTCCTTTCTCTTTCTGCTTCTTGTTTGTAGCCAATGGCCATCACAATACAAGCACAAAGCACACAAATATAGAGCAAAAACATTTGGTACAATAAAACAATAGTACAGATAAAATAGTCAGAATTTAAAAACATTCCTTTTGTTTAACCCCTTAAGATTTAACAGTTGTATGGTTTAGAAAGGCTGCTCTTATATTCCTTGCAGCTAGCACAAATAGCTATCCTATAGCTGGTGGATTTATCCACATCAGCCAACCACCATCTGATTTTAGAATCATCTGTCTAGCCTTCTAAGGTGGTCTGAAAAGGGAGAATAAATTTAGCCCTGGGCGAATTGTATAATGGACAATATAAGATATAATATAATATTATATTGTTTTGTTTTTGTAGCTTTTTGAAGTGTTGAAGTGGTTTTTAAATGTACAGATTGTGTGTATGTTGTATGTTTTTGCTGTTTTAATTTTTGTATATTGTTTTTAATTGTTTTTAATCCTATGTAAACTGCCCAGAGAGCTTCGGCTATGGGGCGGTATTCAAATGTAATAAATAAATAAATAAATAAATAAATAAAATGTACAAGATCTTCAATATGTCCTGATTTGCATATGCAAAAACACTCTTTTACAGGTCTATTGGAAAATCTTCCAGCCAGATACTCGGTGGGCATCATTTGAAAACTGAGCTGGGTAAAAGCTTGCCTAACAGGAGGGAGGGAGCACTATGTATAAGAATGGACATGAAATCAGGGCAAACATCTACCTCCTAATTTAAGTACAGTTCTTGGCTAATGTGACAGAAGACCAAATAGCCCAAAGCTTCTATCCTAACATGATTTGCATGTGTTTCAAATCATTGGTTGACTTGCATGATGTCGAGTTTCACTTCAGCCAAGGAAGACATATAGGGAACGATCCAATGGTGCTATTGATGTTGCACTACTGGAAATCAACACTTACACAATATCAATAATACTTGCTAGGGGTTTTCCAGGAACTTTGTTGCTTGTGCCTCATGCAGAGGCTAAATGTCCCTGAGTCTCACAGCTCTTAAAGACAAGTCCAGGAAATCCCCTTTCACCTCAAAGGTGCCTCAGGGTTCTCACCAATGAATGACCTGTTTTCTTTTCCCCATTCTCCAGCCATTATGACCAACCATGCCAGCCGTGCCAGTCTCCTGACTTCCCCATCTAGATCATTGTAGCGTGGGAAGAATATCCTGCATTCCAGCACCAATTAGATTTGCAGAGGGGGGAAAATCCTACTTTTCCCCCAAACGACCGCTCACACTTGTACTGGATCTTTATAAAGTAGGATAGTGTGCACCAAGCAGAATGGGAGTCCAGTGCTGAGCAGAGCAGGCTTTTATAGCCCTTTGCCCCACACATATGCTGGGCCGCATTTGGACATTGACTCCTCAATCCTACCCCTTTCCATGGATGAGGGCAAAATCATCCTCTGTTTGATTTGTCCGAAGGGCTCAGGTGGGGGAACACCAAGCTCTTTAATTTGGGGGCAATAATAAAATACACATAAAAACTTACCTAGAATTGCCAGCACCATGCTGTCTTTTAGAACTTCCATGGAACCTGAGCACACAAAATAGATAGCCTGCAAGGCATCTCCCTGCCGGAGGAGGTACTCCCCAGGAGCACAAAAGGAGGTTTTGATATGCAGAGACAGAGACCTGAGGCAACCGCGGCTGGCACACTCAAAAAGGGACAGCTGCAGAATCTCCTTGTTCAAGTGCATGGTGATGTCTGAGCGCAGCTCATCTGGGAAGTCCTTTAAAAGCTGTACAGAAAGGGAACACAAGTTTCCTGTTAAATGTCAACAATCTGTTCTTTTGCCAAAATGAACTGAATGATTATTTTATAATTTTCATAGTATTTTTTTTGTTTTACCATGTACACCAGAGTCAGTTTCTTGTTGGGCTGTGCCTTTACACTGTGGCTAGTATTTCTATTGTTCAGAAAGGGAACAAAGATTCATCACTTGAATACAATGGCCTGGTTTGCATGTAATGCTAAGCCATTATGTGGTTTGTTGAAATCTGGCTTGTCGTTGTGTCTGAACAACAAACAACAAACCAGAAATAGAAGTTATGGTTTGTTGTTGGCTTACAACATCTGGCTTGTTTAAATCATGGCTTGTTACAATGTCTGAACCCAGAACCATGGCTTATCCCTAGCTTATTTGTACTGCTGTCTGCCCTGGAACAGAGGCGGCTGGCAAAAGTAGTCAGAAAACAAAATTCCTCTGAAGGCCAACAAAATGGGAGAGAGAGAGACCAGTAATAGGGAAAACAATCCACAATTTTACTCGTCTGCAAGATAATTCATGGCTAAAGCAACAAACCATAGTTAGCATAAAACATGTCTTAGCATTATGTGCAAATGCAGCCAGTCCGGAACCTTCATCTGGATTAAAACATGGCTGTCAGAATTTAACTACAGCTAGTAGATCAGATCATTTAGCAAGTGCCAGTGAGCCTTTTCAGCTGTGGTGCCGAAGATCTGGAATAACTTTTAAAGAAAGATATGCCTGCCCCCATCATTATCTATTTAAAGATAGGTCATGAAGAGAGTTTTCTTTCAGTGAGCTTTTGGTGGTTACCATCCTTAGGTTGCTTATGCTCCCCGTACTATGCTGCTCTGGTCTTTTTAGATATTTTAGTCTGTTTTATTGGATACATGTAAGTTGTTATTTGTTTTTCATTCTTACATAGTGCTTTATTTCTCTTGTATTGTAAGTCACCTTAGAGAGGCAGAATATATGTTTTGAAAATAAATGAAGAAATAAATAAACGTTTGAATAGGCCCAAGATCAAAGTCCAGTGATCCATCTGCTGCATCATGTTCCCTCCTAGCTTTTGGAAAGGAACAACTTTAGAAGATCTCATACAAAATATTTTATACTTTCTCTTACAGTTACATATAGTTCTAGCTACCAGAGGGTGCATCCATTGGCAATATTCACCATCAGAGAGTAGCAGAGAGCAGTCACCACATAGCCATTTTCCCTATTATAAATAATTATATAAATGCTTTTATTGGTATCTTCTCTGGGGGAAAAAGTAATTATGAGTTGGATCCACTTAGTCATACCATAGAATAGACCCACTGAAATCTGTGAGAATAGTCATGACTTACTTGTCACATTGATTTCAATGGAACCACTCTAAGCATGACTCAGTTATTATGTATAACAATAACATTATTCCAGAAATATAGTTCCACTAAAATGACTAAATAAAATATTATTTTTAAAAACCAGATTAGGAAAACAATGAAAGAAAGTTTCTGATTACCTCATTGGAATCTATTCCATTATTGACAGACCAGGTAGTTTGGAAATATTCAAGCATTCTTTGTTTTAACTGCTGTGGTAGGTGATGGACCCTTATAAAATCCTTCAGATCCTTGGTTCTTGTGTGATACAGGGACCATCTGGAGTACATCCGTTGAATAATAGCAGTTACATTACCAAACACCAAGGCATGCATCAAAGCTGTAAAACACAGATAGTTCGCTGATGTAGTAAATGGTACTACTTTCACCAAAAGTGATGCTGGAAATTCAGTAAAGAAACAAAGGTATGCGTCTATAGGATTGCAGTCCAAGGCTCATTCAACAGCAACATCTGATTAAAAACTGACTACTTAAAAGATCCTTATCCAACTTTGAACCCTCCAGATATTTTGGATACAACTCATCATTCCTGACTATGTTGTTTGGGGTTGATGGGAACTGAATTCCAAAACATCTGGAGAGCACTAGCTTAGGGAAGACTGTCCTAGAAGGGGACAAATTAGAAACTATTTTTCTTTACATTCCCCTGGAATATATACCATTTTACATATCCTGTAACTCCAAGTGCACCATTTTCTCCACCAATACTCTCACAAGTGCTAATATTTCTGCAAACCTCCAGCAGAAAGATTTTCCAAGCAATCTTTCTCTTTTTATTTTGACATACACTGCCATTTTTCCAATTGCTGGTTGCCTTCTGCTTCTACATTACATTCCTGACCCAGAAAGTCTTGGTAACTGTAGCCTGTAGAGGCAACTATTACGGAACAAATAGCATGTATTTTATATTTCTATAATGTTGGCTAGTTAGGGGGAAAAAAACTTAATATTTTGAATATCATAATAGATATTCCTGTTCTACACATAAAAGAATTAGGGGTATTTAGATAGTGAGCTGCATTTCGATATGTTCTGCTGTTTTTATAAACAGTACTGTGTCAGTACGTTAACATTTATGTGAATTTTGCAATGATATTCATTTGGAAGACCGCACTTGAGAATAACATAGGTTTTTCTTGAATATTTTCGAACCATTTCCCCGTTGCTCAGTGCCATCCTCCTCACTATTTTTACATTAATATTGTCACAGGTTTTGCTTAGCTAACTATAATGAAGGTAAAGCACACAACGTGTACTCATCTAATTAATATGGCTCCGCTCCTCTTACAGCTCATTAGAATTATAGCTATTTGTTTTCAAAACAGAACAAGGCTATTAATTCACCTCGAAGAAAGATTTTGTTTTTCATTTTTTTCTTTTTGTATGAATGTTTTCCACACTACTGAGCAATATATAAGAGAGAACAGCCATAGAGCAAACATTCCACACTTCATGTATGACAATTAGCTGAATTTCACAACCAGCCTTATCCAGTAGTTAACTAGTTACAGTGATAGGATCATGCTTGCTGCATTGGTTTCTGGGGGCTTTGTGGACCAGACTACCCTTCCTTTCACCACCTGTGGTCTCAGAATTATAAACAAGATTTTTTTCTGCATATTCATTGGTTGGCAGTGGGAGTCTGGCATAGGGAGGCAATGTCTTCTCTATGTGAAGGGCTGCCAGAGGACTGACAGGGATTTGAAGATAAAGAACCATCAGTAGGGAGAACCCAGGGAAAAAGAAAGTTTCCCAACAGCAGCACCTGGACAGTCGAATAAGCAAGATACATAGGTCATCTAGTTACAGTCTTACACACTATAGGTTGTATCCAATGTTGGCCTATTGCAATGAATGGAACATAAGTTACTCATGACTAGCTTAAGACCCATTCATTTCAATGGATCTACCCTAAGTAGAACATTGGATACAACCATACAGCGAGCTGTACTGTTTTTCTAATTAAATTATTATTATACCAGTGTGGTGTAGTGGTTTGAGAGTTGTACTAGGACTCAGAAGACCTGTGTTCTAGTTCCTACTCAGCCAGGAAGCTCACTGGGTGACTTTGGGCCAGTCACGGACTTCAGCTTAACATAACCATGATTGTTGGGGAAGAGGTGGATAATGCATACCACCTTGGGCTCCTTGGAGGGATATAAATGTAACAAAACAAAAACAAAACCATATGTATATATATATATATATATATATAAGCATAGGCAAATTTTATGCAAACAGATGTTCTATTTTGTCCTTTCTTTTCAGTGATGCATTTAATATTTTTTTGGTATTCATAAGTCACCACCCTAGTCTGGCAATACCACTCCCTTCCCTGGCCCTTATGGACTAGAGCCTTCCTAGTATTTGTACCATGGTACTTCATAGGAAACTAAGTGTATTTGAAGCAGCAGAAGATCTCATTCCTTTTCACTGACTTAATAAAAAACTGAAAATAATTTAGAACTTATCTAAGTGGCAACGTTTCTTGATCCGTTTGTATATTCTTGATGAATACAGGGCTCATAACTCTGGTATGAAATCACAGCTGAGGTTAATTAGGTAAACTTATTTCTACTTTATCATTGTCTTTCTGTGTAACCAACTAATAAATGAGGTTGGGTGGGGTGGGAGACTGTGTTAAAATGAGCTGTAATGAGGTTGAGCTAATTAAATTGAGTCAACAGAGGCTGAATTAGCTCTTCCCATCATTTTTATGTAGTCACCACGATGTGAAAGGCATCCTATGACTCTGCTCACAGGTACAGAAATGAGGGATTTATAAACCACATTCCTTTGGGTATTTATGGCTTTGTCAATCTATCAAAGGATGACCAGGCTGTATCTTAGCTGCCCAACAGCTATTAAGTGCGCTAACCCTAAGGTAAAATCAACTGGATATGTGGAACTCGTCTAAGAGGAAAGAGTTGAGAGCTATTCCTTTTCATTAAAAAACAGAATGGTAAAAGATTTAAAACTCTTTCATTCATTTTAGTGAAGGAAAACGAATAAGATCTATTTCTTCTTTTTTTTTTTTTTTAAAAAGGGAAGTAGTCAAAAATTATCTGCTGCAAAATGAACATTCATACTACATTCAACAATAACTACAACAATCGCAGCTGTGTGGAAAAGAGTGCAAAATTTGCATGGGAATAGATTTTGCAGGTATAATTAGTTGAGCTGCACTGTGATTCTGATCTTACAGCCTAATAAACAATAAAATGTCATTTTGACTGTAGTTTCTGACACATTTCAGTTTTGATTTAAAAATAACTTGTTGATTAGTTTACTATTTGGATTTTGTTTTAATTTGTTTTGAAGTATGAATTCAAAATAGTCCCCCCCCCCCCATTTTTCCCCATTACAGAGGCTTGGACCAATATTTTGAAACATCTTTTCAAACTCTGCTTGCTGAACGATGTGTCTACTTACCCCCAATCAGCATTGTGCAAATGGAGAAAATCTTTTCAGCATCGGTATTGGCTGAAACATTGCCAAACCCAACACTGGTGAGACTGCTGAGTGTAAAGTACAGGGCAGCAATATAGGCACTTCTGAGTGATGGGCCTCCTGATGTGTTATTGCCATTGTATGGAGACTCCAAACGTTTTCCCAGTTCATGAAGCCAACCTGGAAACAAAGATGCATGGTTCCATGATCTAACCAGAGTAACCACAGTACAACTTCAAAATACTTTAAATCCAGATGACAGGATTATTGTTATTTGATTCTGAGCGAGCTTACATACTTCAACTTAAAATTTCCTTGCCAGCCAACTGCAATATGACATAAATTACTGTGGGGAACACAGATGAATTATGTCCACCTGCAGGATGCCAGATAATTAAAAAAATATCTACAGACTCTTGGCTCACATGGCAAGCCTTTGTATTGATGCAGATGAGCCATTTTCAACTGCCAATGTGCTAAACACCTATGTACTTCTCTGTCTTTCTCCAAACCCCAGCTCAAAATCCACCTCTTCAGTGAAGGCTTTGTCTTACTAGGCCTCTAGTAAGAATCACAAGGTGTTCAGAATGGCAAGTTGATAGAATGAACTGTATCACTTCAGACTACATGTGAATAGATGCATTCCTGAATTCTTTCTTATGTCGAGAACTGAAAACCAACACAGTAAAAAAGCTACCATAGAACTTTTCCCCCTGCTGTGAGATGGGAGACTTGTTTCCACTCCTTCCAACTAGTTGGTTTCTCTTTGAATCTGTGACTCACCTGACCAAGAGAGAAAACAGCAGCTGTATGGACAGACCCACTCAGCAAGAGATGTATGAATCTGAGTGTTCTGGGTTTCAGGAATTAATTTATATGGGTTGTAGTTCCTGAAACACCTTTCATGGCAAGTAACACAAAGTGGTACCACAATATTGATATATAGTATGTATGTGTGTGTGTGTGTGTGTCTATAGTATAACAAATCTTTGAAATTATAAGCAAGAAAAGCACATTACTACATCTGATGCAATTAGGATGATCAGAAGCATAATAGAAATTATGGCTAGCATATTTCTTAGAGCCTATCCACATTGCCCTTAAAACGACTTATATCCTGTTTAAAAATGTGGTTTTAGAAGTAGTTTCATTATGTGGCAGGACACACTGAACAGTACTTATGTTTCATAGTGACTGCTTCCTCCCTCCTGAAAGCGTTCAGTGGTGTGACACATGGTTAATTCTTTGTATTTCTTGTTTAGTTTCTGTTTTGCAGGCTGCTTGACCTGCCCACTTCAACTCAAGCAGCCTGCAAAACAGAAACTAAACAAGAAGAGTCAAGGAATTAACCCTGTAATACACCAGTGAACACAGAGGAAGCAGTCACTATGAAACTTAAGTACTGCTCAGTGTGTCCTACTATGTAATGAAATGACTTTAAAACCATGTTTTTAAACAGAATATAAGTCGTTTTAAGGGCAATGTGGATAGGCACTTAGTAAAGTTCTATTCCTCTCAACCAACAAAACAGTCATTTTAAAGATTTTATAGTTTCCTATCTGGCAAGCATAGTTCGCAGAGCTTAGGTAATCATGTTTGGTAGGCTTCTTGTTCGCCCAGGATCTCTCTGGGCAATCAGATCAAACTCTTGCTTTTTATAACACTTATGTTGATGACCTCATCCTACGTTTCAGACCTGGTCATACCACTACTCTTAGTTATAACCCTAATACGGCTGTCTCCCGATGTAGCCAAGTTTGTCACTGACCCCAGTAACACCTTAATGAAGGTATCCCTCCTAAACTAACCAGCTTTCTGCTTCCAATGCTTAACCAACCCACTTGTGGCAACCTTCCTCCCCATTCCAAGAACACATTCCAGTACTCACAATTATCTCACAGCACCCAGAGAACTAATCACATCTATTACTAATCACTTAATAATACACAGATTATTATGAATAGCACTCCTATGAAACACAATGAATTCTTATCAACAAAACATGTTACATTCATACTCTGTGAGAGCTGTGCTTGCTATTTGCAGGGAGTTTGTTTACATCAGGGGTGGGAAATGTGTGCCCCCCCAGATGTTGCTGCACTGTAACTCCCATCAGCTCTAAGTTACCACCTTAATGTTGAGGGATGATGGGAGTTCCAATCCAAAATCTGGAGGGCTACATATTCTCTTCCCCTGGTTTACTGGAATACACTGCTTGCAATCTGCATCCTACTACATTGTTCCCACTACATTGTTGTGCATGTGTAGACTAAGCTTCAACCACCTGGGCTTCATCCCCAAGCAGCATATACACTGATGGTATAAAATAAGTTAAGAAATACTGTGGCTATGCCAGGATATTTTGTCTTCTAGGCCAATTTACAACTCCTGCTTGCTTGGGTTTTCAATAAGAAAGAAAGGCACTGGTATACACCGAGATAGACAAAATGGAAATGGGTTTGATGGTGGGGGTGTATTTCAAGACCAAATCCTTGGAAATAAGTGTCTCTTCACACTTTAAGTGGCAATTATGTTCATTGCGCCTGCAGCAATGTAATGATTCTGGCACTGTATAATACAAGGAAGTGGTGACTTTCTGCTATGCAAATGGATGGGAATCAGATACAAGTTCAGCTCAGGGCATGTGATTTACAGGGATTGGATAAGCTGCCTAACTGATTGCATCTGAACGGTGAACAGGCCCATGTGCATTTGCTCAAAGGGTCTGAAGGGCAATTAGCTCTTATATATTGGGAGCATATGTTGAAAAAGTATCACAGTGACAGCAATCACAATTAGTCAGACAGCTTTTGTGATGACATCAACGAAACTGTTTTAATCAAAAGGGTACAAAATCAGCAATGATGGATGAATTGGGTGTAGGTTTAGTTCTACCATGACAAAACTAAAGTTATTTTGCAGACCAATCCTAAAATGGGCTTAGTCAGCCAAATAATGGTGACGGACACTGCCTGCCTGCAAGCAGTGTTTTAAACCATAAAATTACACATGATGCAAACAGATATGTCAGCACAAATGTTTAACATTTGGATCTAAATATTGCTAATTGTTTCTATTAATTTTGTGAAAAATAATGATTTAACATAAATAAATAAATAAATAAGGATGTTTTGGAAAAGGAAAGGAAAGACCTGAAAAACATGATCATAAAAATAAGATATTTTTGTTTGTTTTTAAGAACTGGAGATAAAAGTCATTGTTAGAGAACAATTTGATTCTTTTGAGTAACTCCTGTTGTGTTTTGAAGTCCTAGATTCTGAATACCACTTTGGAAACATAATTTGATATTCTGACCTCTTTTGAACAGACCTTTGTGGGATTTTCTGTCTCGGCTTTCTATTTTTAATCTGGCACAAAGTCTGAATATGCTAATTTATACATAGAATGTCAGATAGAAAGACAGAAAGGAATTCAGAAATATGCTCATTTACAATTACTTTACACTGTTCAGCAAAACTAACAAGCTCACCACAATATTTATTTTTCAAAGTGAAGGATGTTTATCTATTTGAATCGTCAGACCACATATTTGTGCTTTGTCAGGAGTCTTAATTGGCTGGACAGTATTTATGTTATCAAAGTAAAGAACGACTATACGTGCAGTTGTGTGGTCTTGAGTACTTATTACTTAACAAAATATGGGTATTTTACTAATAGGCTGTACCACATGATGGTTATAGAAGTAAAGTTTGTAGAGTCAGCATTCATATCTCCTTAGAAGAGCTTTGCCTTAATTCCTCTTTACAGCTCATTCTTTTTGAGAGCTCATAACTAGCTATATTTGATAGTTTAATCAAGTATGAAATACATTAGGGTGACCAGATTTTGGAACCCAAAATCCCGGTCCCCCCTGCTACCCAAAACAACCCCCCCACCAAGCCACCCCCCCAAAACAACCCCCCCCAAGCCACTCCCCCACCCAAAACAACCCCCCCACCAAGCCACCCACCCCCAAAAAACATCAGCCCGGACCTACCAGGTTCGCTGCCGCTGCCGCCCCCGCCGTGTCCGCCCCCCCCCCAAGTTCCCTGCCGCCGCCGCCGCCGGGTCCCCCGCCGCTGGGCTCGTAAGGCCAGCGGCCGCGCGGAAGAGGCAGGGGAGGGCCGGATCCGGAAGTGATGTAATCGGCCCTCCCCCGCCTCTTCCGTGCGGCCTCTGGCCTCGTCGGGGCTAGTCGCAATGGCGACGACCCCCGAGGAGCCCGGATGCCCATGCGGAAGAGGCAGGGGAGCTCCCCAGCCTCTACCGCGCAGGCGTCCAGGCTCCTCGGGGGTCGTCGCCATCGCGACTAGCCCCGACGAGGCCAGAGGCCGCGCGGAAGAG
This sequence comes from Anniella stebbinsi, assembly GCA_029215795.1. Lineage (NCBI taxonomy): Eukaryota > Metazoa > Chordata > Lepidosauria > Squamata > Anniellidae > Anniella > Anniella stebbinsi. Next base: position 190,423,427 of record JARDYH010000002.1, read on the forward strand.
GCGGGGGAGGGCCGATTACGTCACTTCTGGATCCAGCCCTCTCCCGTCCCTTCCGCGCGGCCTCTGGCCTCACGAGCCCAGCAGCGGCGGCGGCGGACCCGGCCGCCTCAGCAGGTAAGTGCCCCGCGCCTCGCAGTCCTTACCCGCAGGGGCGTCCGCTTCCCTCCGGTGCTCGAATCTACTGAGAAACAGGCTTCACGGCCTGTCTCGCTACTGAGGGACAGGCCACGAAGCCTGTTTCTCAGTAGATTCAACCACCGGAGGGAAGCGGACGCCCCTGCGGATAAGAAGCGCAAGGCGCGAGGGAGGGCACTTACCTTCTGGGGTGGCCGCTTCCCGGGCTCCTCCACCGCCACCACCGCCTGGTCTATCGCCACTCCTCACTTGCTGCCACCGCCGCGTGACCCCCCGCCACCCTGGTGTGCCCCCACCGCCCCCGGTTGGGCCGGTTGGCCCCAGGTTTCCCGGTTAGGACCGGGAAACCCCGAGCCATCTGGACAGCCTAATACATTAAGTATTAAAAAAAAAGTGCACATAAAATCAGAAGATGCTAAATTTTAGCCTTGAGGTAAACATCTATGAGAACAAGACAAGGCACATAACCCTCTTTCAAGGACAACTGAAAGCACAAAAGACTACTGATGCACCCAAGAGAGCTAAGTACAGTCTCATAAAACCACAAAGGGGAAAGAAATGTTATCCTTTGTAGACTATTATATTCTCCTGTACTCCTTGATCTTTATTGCCTTGTACTGACACCATCAAAGGGTTTAATATCACACACAACTAAAATAGCCCTTAAATAAGATAATAGTTATATAGACTTCGTTGCACATTTCCTCTGATGGGCAGGGAAGGTACTGGAGTTGAAGGAAACCAACTGTTGGTTGCAAATCCCTTTCATGGCAACTGGAATAAATGACTTAGAAGCCCCTTTCACATATGTAAGTATGTGTGGAGGGCACAACGGGGCAGATGGCCCAATGAAGTGTGACTTCTACACATGGAAACCTATTGTGTGGACATCAGGACAGGGCCAGGAGAAGCTACATGTCACATGGGATGGGGCTGGTAGAGTGGCCTTGTTGCCTTTTAATTGTGTGGACTCTTGTTATTCAGATAACATGTGAATGGGGTTAGAGTGAAGCTAGACAGACATTCTAAGAGCTTTATCAACCCCCCCCCCCCTCCGGTTTGCTTCTGTGTGTTCCCCCTCCGTTTCCTATGCGAGTCTAGCATTTTTTTCTGTTTCAACTTTTTTATTTTCATGACATCAACAAACTAAAAAACACCTTCTACATAACCAAACAATGACAGTAACCAACACATTGGTGAATCTAGTGTTTTGATTTACATGTGCTCGGTATTGCTGCGGTACCTGCGATACCTGCAATACCTGTCTGTGCCTTTTGGACTTTGCCCGTTCAGGGATACATTGAAACAGAAACTAAAACCCCTGACCTCAGGGCGAGAGAGCAGCACGACGGGGATGACGTCATGCAAGTCCAGCGCTGAAGAAGTGGAGCAAAGTCAAGGTGGGTGTGCATCAAACCGCGTGTGTGATAACAGCCTAAGTGTCATGGAAATGATATGGACACATTCACTGCATGCCAAGACATCTGTTGTCAGTTCAGAGGAGACAGTATGCATTAGCCCCACCCACTCTGTCATAATTTTCATTGCCCTTTTCCATGTGCAGGGGCTCCCCATGTCATCCAGAACAGTCAGCTTTCAGGATCACATGGAGAATGCCCACAGAGAGAAGAAGTCACCCTCCACATGTAGAGGACAATGAGAGTGACTATGGAGGGTGGCAGTGTTAGTGCAAGCCCCCTCCTTATGGGGTGAACCAACATACCCAGGGAATGCCTGAATAGGACTAATGTGTTAATCACTTCCTCCACAATTTAGAATGTCCATCTCTCTTGGACTTCTCCATTCTTTTTTTCAGAAGCACAGCTAGCCAATCTGAGTGCAGCTGACATTCCATGATGTACTCACACCCACAATTGTGAAGAAAAATATTCACTCAAAATGGAGGAGGGACGTCTTAAAATCTTTATGGTATGTTCCATGTAGATTTTGTATCCACACTTTAACATTATTTCAGTGTAAGTTTCCATCTCTCAGATGTTTTTTTATAATGCCAATGTAATTAAAATTGTGAAATTTCACAGACATAAAGGACAGGTGGATGCCCAAATGCTTCTGCAAATCAAGAGGATTGTTGCACTCATCTTATGTCCTTTTAGAATCTCAACCAAAATGAATGGTAGGTATTGGGATGGTTTTGCATCACATTTTGTTTTCCTGTTTCTGGGAAGTGTTCCAGTATTAAATAAAATGTAAATGTCTTTCAAGGCTTTGATAGGTGATGAAGGTAACATTTACAGTAATCATTAAAACATGTCATCATTTTAAAAGTTATGTTCCTCCTTTAAGTACAATCTGTCTACATTTTGAAGCATGCATCTAATTATCAATTGCAGAAGTATGCCAGGGCCTATTACATTTTCAAAGACCCATCAGCAGCAAATGTAAATTAATCCTGCTTTTATCTGCAGGTTGCATCCTGTAGCAGAACAGAAGGCTCAAGGAACCTGTTGTTATGTGAAACCATCATGGTATACAAGGCTGAACAGGTGAAGAAACTATATGTAGTTGTCATTATTATTCCTATGCAGAAACAAACTCACACAATGCTTTGTTTTCTCAAACATCCTCACGGTTCATTAGAGATTAAGGTGGCCACTGCCAAGAAAAAGGTTGTGCATCACCAAAAAAGAAGACAAAATATGATAGCAGTTTGCAAAAAATAAATAAATGCATATGATAATTTATATGTATATATGCAAATATAGAAATAACTGTTATAATTTAAATAGAAATACAATGCATCTCTCTATAGTGGGGAAGACTGTGGGCAGACCAGATGACCTGTGTGCCTTGCTCAGTCTGTTGTCCAGGTGGTGTTAATGAGCAAGTTCAAGATGCCTGGGTTCTTCCTACTAATGGTTCTTTATCTTTAAACTGGACAGCCCATCAAATAAAGGCCACTTTCAAAATAGAATGTGGTCCTCTGGCAGCCCTTCAAATAGAGAGCTGTCCTCTGTAAAGAAAGACAGATGGCCACCCTAGCAGATCCATATTATCCTCAGTGGGAATCTGAGGCTATATGGTACAAGTGAGACCTACAACAAAAAGTTGCAGTGTATGCTCATCTCCTGATAGGAGTACTCCTGTTTAGGATTCTAGTCCCATGGTTTTCCACTTCCCTCTTCCAACAGACAAGAAACGTTCTGGGGTTACTGAGCTCTGTGGTATTTCTCTTCCATTAGGCCTTGTTATGCATCTACAAACCTCAGAATTCCCCTAAACCTGCTTGTTTCTTAGTGGCACTGATTTGCCTTCACTCACCACCTGAGTTTGCTATTAGAAGCATTATCAGGGAAGAAGAATAGCTATTGTTCTTATAAAGAGAGGATCTATCTCCACACTTACTTAACTAGCTGTTGAGACCTCAAGGAACAAAGAAACTGAAATAATATTATCATTTTAGAAAATGTAACAAGTTAGTGTTAAAAAAAGAAGAATGAATAGAACAAAAATATTATCTTAACGTTACACACATGGCCAACCATCTAGAGTTCCATAATATGCGGATCATACATCAGTGCAACTTTACGCATGTTTTCTTGGAAATAATTCCCACCGTGTTCAGTGGTGCTTACTTCTTAGTAAGTATGTTTATGGCTTTAGCCCCTGAGAACAGATGTATGAGAAATTCATTTCAGTTCATTTTTCATCAGGATTTTACCAAGTTCACACCTTCCAGACCAAACATGGACTCAGATGCAATGTTTTGCTGGGGGAGGATCTGTACATTTTGGAGCTTGCAATCGGACTCACGGATTTCCTTCCTCCTCCCCCCTGCAAAAAAAATGCATTCAAAATGTGTACATTTTAAAATAAGTACATTTCAAAAATGTGCACAAATACACTTTAATCATGGGAGAATAATGTGTACATTTCCAAAATAAATACATTCCCGAAATGTGCACAGTTGATGGTCCCTTTGGAAAAAATATGCATGGCAGTAATCATTAAATCATGTCATCACTCACAGATTTTCAAGAAAAGAAAAGAAAAGTTCGCAATCTGATACAGACTCAAGTTGAAACAAACCTTGTGATGAATTTGGAGAACTTGGCAAGCTCAAGTTTTTCCAATTCACACATCCCCACCCGTGACACTGTTCTTCATGTTATATCTAATAAACACTAGATTTAAGATGCTGGAACACCAAGACTAAAAAATTACTTTAAAATAAATATGATTGTATATAGACTGATCACTTAAAAAATTAAGATAATTTATTTAAAGTCTTTTTACACTGTTCTTCAGTCAAAAAGTCTCCTTATGTGGCTTACATATCATCAATAGAATCAAGACAATCTGCCCACAGGATGACAATCTAAAAAACACTGCACAGGAAGAAAAAGGGGAAAGGGATGGAAGAAGTACAAAAGCAAATTCAAGCACCAGTTCACTAGCAGAGAATTCTCTCTATGGTTGATGAAGTATGTTCAGTAGACAGTTTGGGGTCAAAATAACAGTAGCAGTACCTAGGAAAAGCTTGCTTCTACCATCACTAGATTATATTTTCCATGGAAGCTAGTCCAACCTGCAGCACTATTAACTCCTGCTGTCACAAACTGCCATCAATTTAATTGGTCTCTCTCCTTATTACATCAGGGTTGCCAACCCCAGAATATCAAAATCATGTCAGATTTCTCCAAGATTATGTGAATGGCTTAAAAATAATCACTTTAAAAAAAATTTTTATTTAGGCTTTTCAGTCTGTACAGTATTCTGCAATTGTCCAAGAACCTGAGTACATGACATAGGTGGTGTCTGAGCCCCTAAAAACAAATACACTCCTTTGAACATACAGTTTTCCATTCCAACAACAACAAAATCCCATTTTGGAGAAGGCAAGCCAATTAATTCTCCTAAACATTTCTAAATAAGTTCCTTTAATTTAATTTATTATTCCAAATTAACAGGGAATTCACAGCCCAATCAATTCCCCTAAATTCAATACTCATTCAAATTCTGCCCCAAATCAATTCAATCCATTCATTTCCTCTCTGCCAGCCATTTTACTTCCTCTCTTCCACAGTCAGCCAACCCTTTGTAGCTTTTCTTCTCTTCCCACTGCCTACCATGGTTGCTCCATGCCTTAATGACATTCCAAATGGCTTAACAGGACCTCACCAGCTGAAGATCCAGCCAACTGCCATTTTAATTTTCCCAGAGTATTTCTGGGCCTAGGTGGGAGGCATTACAGCAGAGCCCCATGGATGCCATGTGGCCTGCAGTCATTGTGGTCTGGAATATTGATCTTCTAGGCCATACCACTTGAGGTAACTGGAAATTTTCTGGACTATGCTTCTTCATAAGATGCTAGTTTTCTTTGTGGAGATTGATGATGATGATAATGATGATGATGATGATGATATGGAGGAGCATTTGACCATGTGAGCTGCAATCTGCAGTCTGAAGTGGTAAAATAAAACGGTTTACTACTTCATGAGAAGCAGGCCTTAGAGATGGTTAATATCTTACTATGAACATTGTGTTTCTGTTTTCCTTTTTCCTGTTATAATGTAGAAATCACATATCTCACTGAATACCTAGAAATGGTATATATAATGAAATATATAATCAACTCTTCCGCTAGATATTGTGAATCTTGTTTATAGACAAAACTGCAATGAGAAACTCTAACTTTACCACTATTATATGAGCATTTTTTAAAAAAACTAACTGCTATGGGAGACATACAGTCCAATCCTAATCTCATTAAATTCAGTGCAATTTATTTCATAATAAATGTATTGTATTTATTTTATTTAAAAATTTATAGGCTGCTTTTTGACAGTGTACCATTAAGATTAACATACAATAAAACCAACCAAATAAAGTGTGAGAAAGAGAGCAAGTGCACAGAACACAAAATGTGATTAGGATTACAGAGCCAGGCTCGGTGTTGTAGTAGTAGATTTTGAAGTGCAAGAGCTCATCATGATACATACATAAACAACCTTGCAAAGAAGAGTTACCATTTAAACGCTAGGGTGGGAAAAAAAACTCCATCAAAAAAGAAAGAACGATTCAGTCTCAGCTTGAAGATGTCTTGTTGCTCATTTTTCTCATTCTCTTATTTCCTCTGTGCTAATTTGTCACAAACAATAATAAAACTTGGAAGCCTCACTCACTTACCAGAGCAAGGACAGCCTATCAATTACCTGAAAAATGACTTCAATAACTCCTGCTCTGGAAACAGCCCTGGAACTGCATTCCATTGCAACCCCCCCCCCTTCTGCTACACCACTGCCTAGACTCAATGTATTCCAATATTTATTTTGTGTCATTTCTTTGTCCTTCTGTAGTTCATTGCTTCACACACTCACCATTATAAAAATATAGGCTTTCTTTAAATGTTGAAGAGCTCCTGTTAAACCAAGCCAGAACTGCCCCACCACCACCCACAATAGCAGGTGTGTGTCTATTTCTCCCTTTCCCTCCAGTAATGCCCTAGTCCAGCTTCCACAACCTGGTGCTTTCCAGATATTTCAAATCCCATCAGCCACACCCAGCATGGCCAGGTGAAGACCTTTTTATTCTCCCAGTATTTTAACAGTTAAATTAACTCAATTTTAATCCTTGCTGTTTTAAATTTGTATTTTAATCTGTATTAATTCCTGCTGCTTGGTTTTATTCTGGTTGTGTTTTTATATTGTATGTTATTCTGTGTTTTTAGATTGTGCCTTGTTTTATATATTTTAAAATGATTTCATGGTTTTAATTTTTGTGAACCGCCCAGAGAGCTTCGGCTATGGGGCGGTATAAAAATGCAATAAATAAATAAATAAAAAATAAATACCCCAAAACATCTGTAGGGCCGCAGAAGGTTGCTTGGGCTGACATCATGGCCTTGTAAGTTTCACTGTCCCTCCACAAGCAAAAGCCAGTGTTGTGGAGTGGAGACAGAGTCATGACATCAAGACATAATGTTCCGATTCACATGAATGTGATGTGGTTAACTTGGGCTGGTGCTGGATTGCTTGAGAGTCGCTGCCCCTATCCTCAAACAAATCATCCCGCCCAGGTTCGGATGACATGGCAAACCACACCAGTGAAGGTGTGGTTTATTGAGTCTGGCTGGCACACACCATGGCTTATTTACCTCACTGTGATCATGAACCAGCATGATGAATAATAAAATGCATTAGTTTTGTGTGTGTCTATGTGTGTGTACAGAGAGAGGGGGAGGGAAAGAGGAGGGAGGGGCACTAGAAATGTGGCTGCCATTTGAGTTCCAGACTTCCAGTGCAATCCTATACCTGTCTACTCAGGAGAAGGTACAGTTGCATTCAATGGGTCTTACTCCTCAGTGCCTCTTAAAATTAATGAAAAGAAGAGCCGGAGAAAAGCAGGATGAGACAAAGAAGACACCTGCCAGGCATTTGTATTGTAAAAGCTCAGCTTTGCTCTAAAAGCTCTGTTGGGTACAGCGTGATTCTGGGTGCCAGGTCTGCTAATGTATGGCAGACCTCCTCTGAAGCAGTACGATTGGAATAAAATAAAGGGAAACTGGAAGTAGGTCAGCCACAGGTTTTCTGCATAAGACTGTCTGGTTGCTGTCCAAGAGCCTGCTGCCAGGTTGCTGAAAAGGAGATGCAGTTTCCTGATGACAATGTAAAATGGAGTTTTAAAAATATGGAGAAACATTAGCTGCAATCTCATTAGCAAAAGCAAACTGACCAAGAGGCTTGAGCTGCCCTTGAAATATTAATACATTGGGCAAACTACAAGCATGATTCCTTTTAACACTGTCAATTTCCTAAAATTATACGAAAAAAATCTTCAAGCTAGATTGCCCAAGGGCTGAAAAACCATCAAATGTGATTTTTCATTTCCTTAGAATTGCTTTTGCAATTGACATTTGTGACTATTTTTTTTATTAGTTCATGTTGAATAGCATTCCTACCTAGGTAAAGCTACCTAGGTAAAGAAGAATAGTTTCATCATGTATTGTGGCTTCCTATTTTGTCTGTAAAGTAGAATCTATCTGCAATACAAAGCTACTCCAACTTCCACAATTATACTTCTTGCACTTATTCACACATATCATGAAAACTTCATTTAGTTTTATAAGGATGAGCCATGGCAAGCCTGAGACTCTCCCTCCAACTCCTCTGGCATAGCCGTGAGAAGTTCAGATACTTTTTGTTTAATTTTAGACTAACCACAGGTTGTTGTAATATCCAAACATGGACAAATTGTGATTAGTGTTGGATCCCTGGTCGACAGCTGGTTGGCCTCTGTGTGAACAGAGTGCTGGACTAGATGGACCCGGGTCTGATCCAGCATCACTCTTCTTATATTCATATGTACTAACTTCATAACATATTTTATGAAGCTGGCTTGTTTTCATAACAATAGTTAAGATTAATCACAGTTTAGGGTTTGGACATACTGCTAAACTGTGATTAAGCTAAAACAGAAGCAGAAACTTCTGATCTTCTCCTTGATGCTGCACCAGAGAAGGAAACGGGAGGGGGACTGCATGAATCAGAGAATCACTGCACCTGTTCCTCATAATTCAAACTCATATGTGAACTGGTCCAGTTTCTTGCTTTGCACTTGTTTCTTCTGACAATGAACTTCTTTCTGTCTGTTCTACTTGCCTTCTTAAGAAGCTCTGTCCTCCTGGTTTGTTATATTTCTCTTCTCTACACATCTCCTGCATCTGCTTTTGTTTTTTGTTTAACCTTGTTATCTCTTGGGTTCTTTATCATTCCCAATCTAAGAAGTTTATGAAAATCTATTTAAAAAATCACTGAACCCTTTTCACTTTTATAATTATAACCCTTTCCCCCTTTTCATTTGTTCCTTTCTAAGGTTCTTGAGCATGTTGTCATTTATTTCTGTTCATTCTATATTGGACCTCCTTTAGTCACACTTTTGTCAGTTTCATTCCAAAGTCTAATGATGTATTGATGGCCAGGATGAAGGGACTTGCCTCTGTTCTTGTTCTTCTTGATGTATCAACACTCACCCAACCATTTTCTTCATTCTTTACACAATCTTGGGGTTTAGGATTCCATCTTGATTTTCTTCCTAATATTCTCTCTAATAAGGAACTTGGGTGGTTGAGTGTCAAAAAGAGTGAAGTCATAGCAAAGCCACTGAGAAACAACATGGCAATAACAACCTACTTGTGGGAACCCTGAGGTAAGCAGAAGTACAGTCACCTGCCCTGTCACAACCTCTTCATTTCACTGTGAAAGAGGCAGTCATTTCATTTTTCTTACTCTTTCAAGGAGAATTTGAAAATTGTGGAGAAATTTCCCAGTGTTCAGGGCTACAGTAATCTTACTGCAAGGAGGTGGCTGAGGGGTGGTGGTGGTGTGTATACTCTATAGTTTACTATTGGCATCCCATTCTGTACTTGCAGCCTCTCCAGTCCTTGAGCTTTCTGAAAAGCCCCCCTAGAGGACTTAACTAGGACTTCCTCCCTTGGGGCTTTCCAGTGCGGTTGCCTGCTGAGGGGCCTGAAAGCTGAGCAAGGCATTTTTGATTTTATTTTGTTGTTGATAAAAGGAAGAAGAAGAAGAAGAAGAAGAAGAAGAAGAAGAAGAAGAACAACAACAACAACAACAACAACAACAACAACTCACTGAGCTTCAGACATTCATCAAGCAGCAGCACAAGAAATCCCTAAACGGAGCAAGTCCTGGAAGTCCTCTAGGGGGCTTTTCAGATCTCTGCCATTTAAAAAAGTCAAACTTATATTGCTCTAGCTAAGACTTTGGTTCAAGTTTTGGTTATTTCCCATCTTGATCATGAGACTATTTTTCTTACAGGACTCTGAACTTTTCATTTTTCTCCTCTTATTCCAAACTTCAATTTTGCTGCTCATTTTGTTTTCTTATCTTGTTTGGATTATGGGTCGCCTCTTTTTCTCTTCACCGCCTATCTTTTCTTACCCATAAATAACAACTTCTTACTCTTAAGGTTCTCCATGATATTGCTCCTTTCTATCTCTCCTCCTCCTTAAGTAGCTTCTAGTACTTTATGCTCTTCTTATTCTTATCGTCTTGTTAAGACTGGTTTCCTTGGTACTATTTTGTCTTCTGTCAATTCTGCCTTTTAGTATTTCTCTTTCCTTTTCACTTCTTTCAAAAAGCTTTCACAAATGTACTTATTTTATACACCATTTTCTTCTATAAACGTATGCTGTTCTATGTGTGTGTCGTATTTCAGAAACTATTGTTTGATATTTATTTTTGTTTGATTCCGTCCCCCTTTTTCATGCCCATTCCTTACCCTTCCTATTATATTGGTTGATTTTAGATTGTGAGCCTGTGGGCTGGGGAAATTGTCATTTAAAGGAAATTTGTTTTACAACACCCCATATTAGGTGCTTTATAAATAAAAGATCGCAGTGATGGGGATATTCATTCCATGAGTCAAAAAATGCACAAAATCATTCTTACAGTTTGTATCTCATTAGTCTCTAAGCTGAGGACATAGATACCTAGCCTGTTATGAACATAAGAAGAGCTATGCTGGATCAGACCAAGGGTACATATAGTCCAGCATTCTGTTCACAAGGCGGCCAACCAGCCTTTGACAGGAAACCAACAAGCAGGACATTGAGTGCAACAGCACCCTCCCACCCATGTTCCCTAGCAACTAGTGTATATAAGCTTACCACTGGCATAGAACCATCAGAACTAGTAGCCATTGATAGTCATCTCCTCCAGGAATTTGTCTAACCCCCTTTTAAGCCATCACTACATTTTGTGGTAGCGAATTCCATAGTTCGACTATGTGCCATGTGAAGAAGTGCTTCCTTTTATCTGTCCAGAATCTCCCACCAATTAGCTTCATGATGACCACAGGTTCTAGTATTATGGGAGAGGGAGAAAAATGTCTCCCTCTCCATGTTCTCCACACCACGCATAATTTTATACATCTCTACCATGTCTCCCCTTACCCTTAATGGTATGTGTCCCAAATTGTGGCATGTTTACTTTGTCCCATAGAACTCCCAGGGGAGTCACTGAGAACAAAACCACTTGCTTTACTATTCCTTAAGGCCAAACTAGACATGATGGCAGCAGGTGTGTGAGTGATTAAACTACAGAATGCCTAATATACATGTAACAACTATATGTGAGAGGTCCAAATTAAAGAACGAAATGGTGTAAAGAGCGCACTCCTTCTCTGCCTCTTCTGGTACAGCCCAGCTGAGGGAAAGACATTGTGGAACAGGCTGTAGGGAGGTAAGCCACAGGTGGGAAACGGTTTGGCATTCTTCATTTACATGCCCCCTTTGCTATTACTGCCACTTTCTATGTGATTCAAAGCAGATCCAAGTTTTAAACCAGGGGTGAACAACATGGAGCCCACAAAGCTGCATGTGCCCCCCCCCCCAGTCTCTAGTGCAGCCCCTACCATCCCCATAATGCTGAAATTTGCTGTGGTAGCAGCAAACTGATGTTTTGCTGCTAAATTCTGACAGCAAACTGTGACAGAACTTTTAAAGGGGCAAATTTAGGTAGTTTCAACTAATATTGTAACTTTACAGCCAACCACTGCAGTTTGCTGCTAAAATTCCACCTATTTTCACCAGTGCAGCAGCAGTAGGGGTAGGGCCCATTAGGAGTGGAAGGTCCAGGGGTGGGAAATGAGCCCTAGATCCCCAAAGCTGCCCATTCCTGTTTTAACACACATATGTCTATCACTGTCATGCTTAAGTCACCTCCTATAGTCATGCTACTGCATGATACTAGAATGTGACAACTGTGTATTACATTGATAAATAATCACTGCTTGCATAGGACCCAGAGGGTTTTGGTACAGGTTCCCCAACCCCCTCCTGAAGAAAAGTCCCCCTACTTGATGACCCAAAAAAGTTGCAGTTTTGAAATTGCTAGATTGATGCCTAATTTACCGTTATGTCACATAATTCTCATCAAGTATAAATTCTAATTCATAGTCAATAATTCTCATAAATATATTCTTGTACAATTATGGCATATCCATCCAATCCTCTAAATCAGATATGCCATAAAAACATATATGGAAATGGAGTCCAGTAAGGCAATGAGCGTAATTTGAAATGAGGAATGATAAAGAAGCTGCCTGAAAATAAGCTATCAACAAGTGAACATGCCTATACTGAAATCTCAGCTCAGGTACCAACTCATCCCTGTAGTCTCAGGAAAACCTCTTAATTATCATCCAATGGTTGGCAACGTGTTTACACTGAGCAGCTCTCCTGGAACCATGCCACTTCAGAAAGCAGATTGGTAATGCTTCCCCTCCCCCCTCCCTTCTCCCCCCTCCCCCCCCCCCACATCAAAAATTCCCTGCACATAAAACCAAACATTCCAGGAAGAAGGCTAGATTAGAACATTTCTGTTTGGTATGACATGTTTCCATAAGCAGAGAGTTTTGGCAAGGAGTAGAATTAAATCATGCAATTTCCCCACTCTAGAGGACTACAGGAGGGTTGTATAGCCTGTTTTTTTCTCAACCTGATAATCATCCATAAAACAGATGTGGGCACATCCATTGGCAATAATGTATAAAAGTATAACATAGGAAACATAAAATGTGGCTCAGTTTCCGAAACAAGGCCCACACAGCAACCTGTATGCACATGTATCTCTAAAAAAAAAAAAAAAAAAACCATCAGAAGGGACCCAGAACCAAATTGTAAGGATTCAGATGTAGCTGATTTGAGGATTGCATATTTTATGTCAATTTTAAAAAAAAGACACATGTGTATAGTATCTCTGGCTGGCTTTGCTGATTACACCTAATAATGTTGTTTGCTTCTGGCGTGGGAGGGTGTGACTTAAATTTTATCCAAGACAAATATACAAGTGCATGCCCTCAAGGACATATTCAAACTGCATCCCCAGAGTTGCTGACAAGAATTTCTGGTGACCGTAGCAGCACTAATGAAGTGAATGATGAATGCTTCAAATTCCACTAGCATCAGCCTGGGAAAACTTTTCAGCCATTAAAACTTTTCTGTCAGTATTCTCAGGATATAATGTATATGATGATAATTATGATGGAAAAGATTTTAGCCTAGTGGTTGTCTTGAGAATCTTGACTGAACAGAAACATGCAACAATAAACTTAACAGTGCAATCCTACACATGTCTACCCAAAAGAATCTCACTCCCAGATAAGGGTATATACTATGGCAGACTAAGACTGCAATCGATAGGATAGGATTGCAGTGTAAATTATTAATGATGCAACATATAACAGAAGTATAGTACAAATCCTGGTATTTCCAAAGAGCCACTGCTTATTTGTTCAAACATGTTGAAGGTGACACATGTAATATGATACCCCACTCCCACCACCCTTAGAATACAAAAGCAAACCACAAAAGAGAAGTTGACATTTGATAAATACATGTAAAAAGTGAACATGTCAATTATAGTAGAGAATGGAGAGGTAGAGAAATCCAAATCAATGGAATTAATAGAACTGTAAAGGTTTGAGGCTTACAGAGGCAAGGTTGTCAAGTCAGGCTTAAAGGCCTGGGGATTTTCTGTTGGGAGGGGATATCCCTAAGAGGAATAGTTTCTTTTCTCCAGTTAAGATTCATTTCCCTGGTTAAGTTCATTTCTCTAGTTCACTTTCATTTTTTTCAGGTTTGAAACAGTACTTTTGGTTTTGTGGAGAAGGGGATAAAAGGGGAGGGCCAGAAAGACTTGAGTATGGAAAAGAAGCAGCTTGGAGAAGAGTAATTGCAGCTAGGTAGGGGAACTTGCATTTTGCAACTTTTATTTTATTTTAATGCCTTTGTATTACTCAGCTGTATTGACTAAATATCCATATTTGTAATTGGGTTGTTTTAATATACTAGTAAACTATTGTGTAAACTATTGTGCCAATCACCCCATGTTTACAACATAAACCCCACGTTATTGGGAAGGGGAAGGCAAAAGAAGGAAGGTGGGACTCTTAAGGAAGCAGAAATCCTTCATTGTTGCTCCGGGGGTCCTAGACACGGAAGGAACCCTGACAATAAGCTTATGATAGTTCACTTCCTTTAATGACTGTATACCAAGTGCTGTTGTGGATGAACTTTTGAAAAGCTTTTTAAAAATGTGATGCTGAAATTATAGACAACAGGTGGGAGACCATTACACAAATGATTTCTGGCAGCTTTTGTGCTCTCAAGGAAGAAGCATCTAGACATTAAGCAGGATATACTCTGAAAGCAGTTTGAAAGTGGTATGTGGAATGTGTCATGGGCCCCAACAGTTGTCAGTGCACTTCAATACCGTTATAAAGCAGTAGTGTAGATCCTGCCTCGGTCTCTTATAAAGCAATGCATCCATCCATCTTTATTATTTGGTCACAGACTTGCTATCCATGGTTGTCCAGATAGTACACAGAATACGTTTAGCTACAAAGAATATTTTCAGAACAATCTACTTATCGCCTGCACAGATATGACTAGCACTCAGGTATATTGCTAAGAAGGGGAGGGAGTGGCGTCTCTCTCCTCTCCAGACTATAAGGGGTTTTATTATTATCTTCCCTGTACCCATTTGTCTGCATATCGTAAGAAATCAAGAACTGTGCCACTAAAAATGGTGCTGAAATGATGTAGTAAGTTTACCAAAAGTTCTGTCAGCTTAAAATTAATTTCATCCCCCCCCCCCCCCCCGGAAGTAAGGAGTATAGAAAGTGAGGAAAAGATATTTTTTCTAGAGTTTTATAAAAATCCAGTAGCTTTAAGTTTGCAAGTAAATGTTAAAATGTATGGAGTTTTAGGGTTTTCCATTTTTTATACATGGTTCAACCCTTTAATTTTGAGTGTTTTTTTTGTTTTGTTTTAAATTGGTGTACAACACCTTGATAGCTTTTTAGCAGATAAGGCAATATATAAATAACAAATAAATAAGGTTCCAGGAAGGCACTGGCCACTAGCATGGAACTAAGTTCCCATTGCAAATAATCGAAGAATTATGCTGACAAGAAGTGTGTAATATAAGAACCCCTGAATTTTGGTCCCATCAGTTCTTAAACAAACTTCCACTGAAATCAATGAGGCTGAAAGGTACCTACATTTGGTGGGATTGTGCCATAATGTTTATCATTGATAAATTACAACCTCCTTGTAATCTGCTCTTAATAATGCTAGTTTAACCCTATAGTTAAAGTGCTAGTTTAATCAGATATTTAAAATTTATAGTTCTGCTGGAAGTTTTTTTTCTGAGCATTTTGTACTCAAATATGGTAGCTCAGGGGGAGGGGAGGATTTCACCACAACAATCCTCTTCCCATGGTCAACTGGTTCAATGTTGCCTGTTTGCAGTACTCTTGGCAGTAGTGATTATCCTTCTAGCTGCTTGTTGGCACCATTATATTTTTCTATACATTACTCCAGAGCGGGAGCGGGGAGCATTGTCCTAATCCTGATTTGCTTTGGATATCACTATATCTATTGCCAACTCAGAGTGGGGGCAATGTTTCCTGCTGTCACTCTGGAGTGTTGTGAGTAAAAATAGTCTTGCAAATAAAAAGTCCAGTGCCCAGCAACGGGGTAGGTGGGGGGGGGGACGGGACTATGATTGCTGCTAGGAATTCATTTCAGTCCTTTTGTGCCCCCACTATCAAAATGCCCCCTCACTTTGCAGCCTGGAAACAATGTGACCATGAAAGGCCCACCATATCAACTCAGCAACAGTGTAATATGAATACGTTTAGTCTTTTTGTTAATATGGAAGAACAAATATTGAATTCTTGATTTAGGAGAAGCAGAGCACACTGAATAATAAACACACTTACTAGGGTAACCTTTCCCAATGTGATGCACTCCAGCTGTTTTGGACTATAACTTTCATCAACCCTAAACATTGGCAATGCTACAAGGGGCTGATGGGAACTATAGCCCAATATCTGGAGAGCACCACATTGGGGAAGGGGTGACTAGGCCCAATTTACGTCTGTGGGAGTTACAACTGATTAAGCATGCATAGGTTTGCACTGTAAGAGTCAGGGTGGGAAGTATCACTGCATGCTTTTGTAAATAGAACCCTTTTAGCTTTTCCACAATTGTTTGGGATCTGATTAATTTGTAGTTTGCATTAGGATAGACAAGTACATCACAATATTTCTATATTATGCAGCTGTGAATATACCTTGCCAGGAGATTTATTATTCTTCAGACTGTGAGTTATCTATTTCATATTTTTCTTTGTCCACTCAGGCCTTCTAATTTTTTATGTCTTCTAATAAATATATCAAGATGTTTGTTAAATCTATGAAAATCCCTAATATATACATTTGGTGCAATGTCAGAAGAATATAGTTTTTAAAATAATAATTAGCAAATTCGTTTTTCAGTTTCCTTTAGAAAGATAATGTAGATATTTTGGATCATCGTTGGGCAAATCAATGTTTCTTCTTTAGTTGATTGTCTAGGATGTAACTGGTTTTGTAACTTTAATTGTTAATGTTTATGTATTATTAACATTTATATATTATTTGCTAAAAAGCTGTCAAGGTGGTACACAATAATTTATAATGATAAAACCTTAAAATAATAAAAATAATAAAAATAAGATTGGAGTGTTAAAACAATTATATAATTTAAAAGGCTAGATTATAAAGATATGTCTTCACACCTTTTTTAAAAGCCAAGAAAGTGGGGGCCAGTTGTAGTTCTTGGGGGAGCCAATTCCACTTTGGGAGTGACACAGGAGAAAGCTCTTCCATGTATGCCTAACAAATGAGCCTTTGTGGGTAATAGTATCCTCAAAAGGGCCTCTCCAGCAGATCTTAATACTTGGACAGGTTCATAAAGGAGACAGGCGGTAGCTCAGATAGCCAGGTCCTAAGCCATGCAGGACTTTAAATGTTAAAACCAACACCTTGAGTCAAGACCAGAAGGCAAATGGCAACTTTTCCCCCCAAATACTCTTAGAGAGCTCATTTATTTTTCTACCTCATAATATTATTCAAGATTCAATTGTTCTTTTATAACTAAGAATTGCTGAAAGATATCAGCAAGTCATGATTTCTTTCTGAGGCCCCCTCCACAAGAATGCGCCTTTGCGCCTGGTTCCGCGATTATGCGCATTATCGCGGAGGCGCATTTACTCACAATCCCTCTGCACGGGAGGCGGCGGGAAGCGGCAAAGCGCATTAAAAGATGCCCAAAAAGCGCTTTCCAGGTAGTTAATGCGCATAATCGCTTGTTCACACAGCGAAAATGCGCTTTAACTGCCGGAGCAAAATAAAAGTCGCTATTTAACGCGCGTTCGAAAATGCGCATTATCGGGGAGATAACGCGCCTGTACGCCCGTTTTGCGCTCCGCTCGTGTGTAGGTAAAATTTATAATGAGCCTTCAAGGCTCATTAAACGCCCCGTGTGGAGGAGGCCTGAAAGACCACATCTTCCCATATGACTCTGCCATAGGTTACAATCGGTTTTGGAAGCCATGTGTTAAATCTAACCAACTAAAGAAGCCTGGTTGGTGGGAACAAGCAGGCCCTTTTCTTGGCAGTACCCCGATTATGGAATCCCCTCCTCAAACTAACCCAATTCCTGTAAAATATTGTAATCATGATAACAAAGTTTTAAGTCTTTATCTTTTATTTAATTAATTAATTATTCATTCATTTATTTTTTAATTACATTTCTATATCACTTCTAATGAGTTTGATTTTCAAAGAACTAGCAAGGAATCAGCTGTTTGAACTGACAGTCCATTCATGCCTCTAATCTATGCCTCTATGGCCACTATTTGCATAAAAGTGTCTTATGCAGAATAATGAGCTGACATTTCTATGCAAAATGGTGGCTCACTAAGGGGACAGGCAGCCTTACGTCTCTTTCCAGATGTGGCGTGAAGAGCTGAGGCATGCATCTGGTGCATCTGTGGAACCCAGTGCAGCAGGCCGAGCAGGGATGGGGGATTCTATTGGACTCCACCCCGTATTGGGTGCCCGTGACATCCCTAGACATTCCCAACTGCATGATTATTTCCAAGATCCCAATAAGTCATGTATAGCTGCTCTAAGTTACCACTTAATTGACATTTTACAATACATTTGGGAAGCCCTCATCGTCTAATATCATTTCCTGCAACTTCTAACCTGTCTTTCAGTTGTATGTCACCATAATACAACTGAAAGATAATATGATCCTCTCTCATGTTGCCCTTAAGACATTGAATTTACCTGTAGCATAGTTTTAATTGGTATTTTCTATGTTTATTGTAATTTTTAAATCTTTCTTGGAAGTTGCCTTTTGACAATATTGTCCTCTTCCTCCCATAGACAGAGAAAAAGAAAGCGAGAAAAAGAGCAGCAGACCAGCTTCCTGAGTCACACAGATTCTGTGGACTTGTGGACATTTTTTCTACTTTCTGGAATTTTACACAAATTTAGCCATAGAAAAATACATAAAATAACAAAAAAACCACTAGCTTTATCCCATAGGCTAAAGCATAAAAATATGCATGGGGGGGTTGAGGGGAAAATTTGTGCATTTTAGCAAATATGAATTTGCACAAATACAAATTTGTCCAAATTTGGGAAACTGAAAAAAATCTGATTCTGCCAATGAGTGGATGATGGAACAAAAGGAATCTGATGATCAGCAAAATGCACGGAACATCTTTAATTTAGATATGTAATGCAGGAATACCTGTACTCCTGCACAAAATATTTGCAAAATCAGATAGACAATGAGTGAGAAAAGAAAATATTCCAATTCAGTAAATCTCTAGAAGTCAAGTCATTCAAAGGGATCATGTTAATACATTTTGACAATCTTTTGGTTTCCAGTTCTCCAAATTTAGGTGGCATTGACAGGTTTCTCAGTTCTCCAAATTAGTCATTTTGAAAAGTTACAAATCTGTCTCCCTAAAGAGATCCAGTTCTATTATACGTGTTCCACTCACTGGGTTTGCTCAGTAAGTGCATTTAAGTAAAGTTTGACATCTTTCTAATTGCAAGAGGGATTTTAAACATTATTATTGCTGTACTCATACTCAAGTTCATTTACTTCAGAGCTAAATATCTTCCATATTTTCTTCAAGGAAATTAAAGGTACCTTGATGGTGAGTAAGACCTTAATTCAATTATTTCAATTTTAAATGTAAGGGGAAATACTCAACAATGGTTTTATTTTTGGCAAGGGATAAATAATTAAGTACTAGAAAACAGCCACAATTTTTTTTCTTTCAGCTTACATCTTGTCAAAGTATTTATACAATCGTTCACTTATGCAAGAAAAATTATTGCATTATTAAAATCAGGCCCTAAAATATTCTAGATTCTGCTGAAATCAGTGGGTATTCAAACATAGTTCCATCACTAAAGCTGAGCATTTCCACACCTAGATAGGAGACTGCCTGAGAATTTTATGCATGCTGTTCCAAGCTCATTGGAAGGTCATGACTACAAGGACCAATGGGTTGGATCCAGATTTAATTCTACTGAAATTAATAGAACTTGTTATTATTATCCTGGCTAATTCTTAATCCAATCCAATGACTTCAGTCTGCCCATTACTGCAACAACGTTAATCAGATAGAAAGAACTGCATTGGCTGCCAATAAGCTTCTGGGTCATGTTTCAGGTTCTGTTGTTAACTATAAAGCCCTAAGGAACATGGGACAAGGTTACCTTAGGGACCACCTCACCCCTTCTGTCCCTGCCTGGTTCTTGCGATTCTCAGGAGGAATACTTTTGACATGGCCTCATGCAACTGAGGTTTGCCTCAAGAGTACCTGCAACAGAGTGTTTAGTGTTGCAGCACTCATCCTCTACAGCACACTTTTGACATTAGGCAGGTGTCTTCAGTTTTGATCTTTAGACATCTTCACAAGACTAACCTCCTCATGCAGGCTTTCCCTGAAGGATGACCCAGCCAGTATGGTTATATTTGACTAATGATTAGCTTACTATGTTTTTACTGGGATACAAATGTTTTAATAAAACACAAATAGCAATGGTGGGACGTGGGAGAGGGCTTTCTCTGTTGTGGCACCCTGCTTGTGGTATACCCTCCTCTTGGAAACCTGACTGGCGCTAACACTAGTTTCATTTCTGCACCAAGTTAAAACATGGCTTTTTCATCAGAGCCTTCAAGGGCTAAATGGTTACACATAGTTTTAATTGTTTTAATTGTTTTCATTGCTTAAAAAAATTCTACCAGTTTTAATTTGTTAATGATTTAATACATTTTTATCTGTGTAAATTATTTACGTTGATATTGTTCAGATTTTATCTGTACTCTGCCCTGAGATCCCAGAGATAATAGGGCAAGATACAAATATTTTAACAAATAAATGTATGTTTCTGTAAACTACTTTGATAGCCCACTGGAAAGAGATATATTATAAATCTATGTAATAATAATAATAATAATAATAATAATAGTATTAATATATCATTTCTGTATATGTACTTGGAGAACTACAATATTTTGATGTTTCAAAGTGCATTTTTTGTATTTGTGATTCTTTTTTTTTAAAAAAAAACTGTCTTTACCTATGTCCCAAGTGAATGGTTTTTTGTCCATTTCCTTCTTTCCAATGACATACCAAATGCAAGCCATCCAATGAGCTAGCAATGCAAACATAGACATAAGCAGCGTCAAAACAATAGTGCTGTGCTGGGAATAACGATCCAACTTTTGAAGAAGACGTAAAAGACGTAGCAATCGTACGGTCTTGAGAAGGTGGACAATGGACACCTACAAGAATAAGAAGGCAAAACAGTATTTAGCCATCTTTCCAAAAAGAATCAAACTTGCATCAGTCCTGTTAGCTATTGAACCTTGTGCTAAAGTAAGAGTCAGGCATGTACTAAAATTTAGGATAGCGGTCAAATATATTAGCTGCTTCGTTGTAATGCATGTTGTTTATGGTATGTCAAAACTGGGGGATGGATATTTGTTTTAAGAACATAAGAAGTGCCATGTTGGATCAGACCAAGGGTCCACACAGTGACCAACCAGCTGTTGACCAGGAACCCACAAGCAGGACATGGTTGCAACAGCACTCTCCCATCCATATTCCTCAGGAACTGGTGTATATAGGCTTATTCCCGACCCATTCCCAAACATGTTTTATGTATAAGAAAAAGACACAATACAAAGGAAAAAGATATGGGAAGCAGAAAACCAGCAAATTCAGATAGATGGTAGAATGGCCACTGAAAAGTCAGTGGAAGACGAGAAGCCTCTCTGTATTTCTCTAAGAAAAAGTTATGTATGCTTAAGATCATATTTCATTTTTCTGTGAGGAATCAAATTAAAATCTGTGATACTTTTGCAAATGTTGCTTTTTTCTTTCTGCAGTGTTCGGTCTGTCACTTTAAGATCAGAAATGCATACAGAAAACAGAATTTCACCACCATACATTGAGAAGAGATACAAGGAAGAGTCAGTACTTGTGCCTAGTTAGATTTGTGCCTAACTTGTGCCTAGTTAGATTTGATTTCCTAACAACTACAAGGCCATCTGAATTTCACTGCATGGTTAAGGAATCAGTTAGCTTAAGCTTTTTAGCCAAAATTACAAGAGACAAAAGCAACCAAGAGTCATGTGGCAACTTAAAGACTAATGTAGCTAATGTGGCATGAGTTTGCAGGCAAGAGCCTACTTCAGCCTTCCCCAAGCTGGAGTTCTCCAGATGTATTGGACTCCAATTCCCACAAGACCCAGCAGCCAGCATGGGGATTTCAAATATACAGCTCTCCACCTGCAAGTAGATGGTGAGGAGGAGCATTGAAGTGGCTCTCAACATGGCCAGGGCTCAACTCCTCCACTATACCAAAGTAAGCAGATCACACGAGCTCTAAATATATCACTGACCATAAAACTTCAGAATTCAGCAATTGTCAAGAAACTATGAGAAGGCTGTGCAATCTTTCATTTTTTAAAATCCCCTGCTAACCTCAGTGTTATAATTCTGAGGCTAAACTACTTTACTATACTGTATTTGGGACTAACATTGAAGACTGCTGAGAGGCTTCAGCAAGAGGAGCAATATATAGCAATTTGCCAACTTGCAACATTCCACCTCTCCCTGGGCAGAATCCATTGATTCTCCTCCGCCCCACCAATTGTGCCGCACAAGTGGCTGCCACTATTTGCACAATGGTAATTTTGTGCAACAAGACAAGCCAATGAGTGGAAATGCTTATTTTTGGAAGGATGCAGGTCCACGGAGCTCACATAAGGGAGCTCCACTGAATTGTCTCCTTCCAGAAATGAGCTTTCCCCCTAGAAAACGCTAAATCACCACTTGTGGAAAGGAATTGGCAGGGCTGAAAAGAATCAATGGAGGCTTTAGCGCCCTGTGAGATTCTTCCCACAGGTAGCACTTTTTGTGTGTGCATAAAGGACTGATTTACAAGGGGGATCTGCAAGTTGTTTAACCATGTTGGTTGGTATCACAAGTGTATATGAAAAGAACACAGATGACTACAGTTCTTTACAGTTATTGAACTACACTGTCATGGAAACCGAAGCCTGAGTATCTTTCAGAAACACAGAAAGACTTGTGTTGGTTTCTATTGGCAAGGGGTAAAAAAAGATGAAGAATGGCTTAAGTTCATCATATTTTAGTCTGTTTTTTATTCTTTTTAGATTAATGTTAATGTTTTGGTTTAAAGTGATTTTTTCAGGGGCAGAAATATTTCCTGAATAATCCCTTTAAGTGTTCAACTTTTCCTGACTCTGTTAACTGTTATTTCCCCCTTATCTGTTGCTCCTGCTGCGCTATTACACACACACAAACCCATGCCTCCTGATCAAACTGAGTGTGGACTATCTGGGATCATGTAATGAATGCAATGAACACTGATGGTAATGAGAACTGATTTAGTGTGAGGGCAATGATTCTTAGCTTGGTCATATACAGGAACCTCGCCAATCAGGGATTGGATAGTGAATGTTATATCATAATTTTACATAACCAGTCAGATTTAGCTACATTCTCACATCACTGAAGGCAAACAAAACCTGTCTAGATAATGTTTCTTGAAAAACACTTTCAGCCCTTTCCCAGCAGTCCCTCCAAAATGGGGTACTCCTTTCAGTTGTGATGTAAATACTCGGGGAAACTGTGCCCTTCTTTCAGCTGAGCTGTTTGTTGTAAACAGCACTGACCAGGGTGGGCTAACAACAATCTCTCTCTCTCTCTCTCTCTCTCTCTCTCTCTCTCTCACACACACACACACACACACACACACACACAGAGAAAATTCTTATATATTTATAAGATTTTTTTTAAAAAAATGTTTAAACCCAAAAGATCCTTAAAGCATACCTAAGGTATCCAAGGATAGAAGCCAGTGAGCAACACATGCTTCAGAAATTTCTGTTCTACAATTGCCACATACTAAAGCATTTCTAGGTGAACTAGTTGAGTAATCGTTTGTGATTCAACTTAAAATGTTTTTAAGTTCTAAATCAGATTTGCTTCAGTATTTTTTATGCCCATAGAGAAACAAAAAACAGAGTTGTTTCAGAAATTAACGTTGCGTTGAGGTCACTGCTGCTGCAGTGATTGAGCTCATACCTCACTTAACATAGGAACCATACATCAGGAGTGCAGAACTTCAGGCACGGGGACCAGATTTGGCCCTCCATGTGTTCTCACAAAGCCATGTCCTTCCCCCTGGCCTCATCCCTTTCCTCCAACCACCAATAGTGTGGTGTATTCCTGACTTTTGTGCAGAATTCCAGTCTAAAAGGCTGGAATTCTTGTTATTCTTAAGACAATGGCCTCATCTACACCAAGCAGGATATTGCACTATGAAAGTGGTATATAAAAGGCAGGAGCCACACCAAGCAGGATATAGTGGTATGAAAGCGGTATGTGGTATGTGTCAGTGCACAGTTGTCAGTGCACTTCAATACCACTATAAAGCAGTAGTGTGGCTCCTGCCTTTTATATAATGCTTTCATGCCATTTTCATAGTGCAAACTCCTGCTTGGTGTAGATGAGGCCTTAGTTACGGTCAGTAAGAGCTTTAAGCTAAAAGAGACCTGTATTTTGGCCCCACCCCTTTTGCTTCTGGTTCTACTCCTTTTGCCTTTGGACCCACCCACTACTGGACTGTGTCTCCTGAGAGCATCTCCAAAATGGAATTTGGCCCTTAGACTGAAAGAAGTTCTGCATCCCGCCCTATAAGAACCACATGGGATGGTTGGATGGATGACATGATTACTGCACAGCAGGTTGTGAAATGGCTCCCACTGGGCTCTATATGAATTGCACCCCCCCACCCCCACGCACACCCTAAGTGCCTCTGTATTAAATGTGCTGCTGCTCTTCTGAGTGCACTGTGACTTTACAGGTCATTAAATTACATTTAAGACCTTCGTTAACCTTACTCTCTTGTTGGCTATCCTATAGGTATTTGTAGCTTTATTCCTGCTTTTGTTGGAATAGCCAATATAACAAGACCACGAAGAAGACCCAGCTGCTGGATGCTGATGGTAAGTTGTAGGAAAGGGCATGCTGTGCATGCAAAAAGTCCCAGGCATGATCCCTGGCATCTCCAAAGATAAAAAAAAATGTCTAAAATTCTGGAGAGACGTTGCCTATAACTGTACAGTATACAGAGCAAATTCTATGGCAGCAGAAGAACATATTGCCAAACCCCTAGTGTAGCCCATGAGGAGGCAGAAGGTAGAACTACAAATGTTTTGGTCTTCAACCCCCAGCAGTCCTTCTGGCAGGGGCTACTGGGAGTTGAAGTGCAAAACATCTGTAGATCTACCCTCTGCCCACCCCAGGTGAAGACAATACTGAGGTAGATGGACCAATGTTCTGACTTAGTGTAAGACAGCTTCCTATGTTTCATGGTTCAATTGAGTCTCAACACACACAGAAGAAAAGCACCGTGCTCCATGTGGAGACAGCAGGTGAGAAATATGAGGGTTATAATATTCCCAGTGGGAGCTACTCTTCACGAGGAAGGTGAAGGAAACATCCATGGTTATTTTCCATATCAGGACTATCATTAAGTATGCATGAACCGCACTAGAAGTAACCAAGATCTTTTCTCATGTCACATGATTCCTGGATATAGATGTTAATATAAGAATCAGCTCACATGTTTTTATTTAACTCTGTCCCACTACACGTGTAATGTATAACCTGATAAAAGCCTTAGCATGTTTCACAAAGCAATTAGCATATTTATGGACCCAGATTTAGGTGTGTGCAAATGGGCTGGCAGAAGCAGACTTCCTTGCTCCTCTTCTCCTCACAGCTGTCCCTTCACCCCCTTGAAAATGCTACACAGAGGGCGCTGAATGGGGTGAACTGTGGTGCGGGGCTCTGAAAATTGGGTCACAGCACCTTCTATGAGCGTAGTCTTTCCATCCACAAAATACAAATCCTGGATCTAAGACTATAGAATCTTTATTTCCTGTTTGGGCCATAGGCCATTCACATACAAAACAGCTAAGACAAAAATAAGACTAATACAACATAAAATAAAATCTGAAATGCTTCAGTTAAAATAGATTCACGATACATTGTATAAAATTCATTTAAATTAAACTACACACAACACTATAGGTTGTGCTCTGTTAATGGGATTAGAATTACCTCAAGCCACAACCATATTGGAAAATAAGGAAGTCTTCAGTAGCATCCTTTGTCCCTTTTACATATACTTATAGCACTGTCAAGTAAAAAAACTCAGCAATTTATAAGGCTTTCATCTGTATCTCATATATATATATATATATATATATATATATATATATGAATATGAGATACAGATATACCTAGCTTCATTAAATGTTCATTTGTGTGCAAAACATAATGGTGGCCTCAAGCAGAATGATTTTCTGAGTGAATGGAATTTGTTACATTGTACATGAAAGTCTTTTGATACAGGGGAGTATTAAGGTATTAGAAAAGAAATGCTTCATTCCTTCCCCCCTTAATGCACTGGTTTAGAGAGCTGAGTCAATATCATGTGGGCAATGGGCAAGCAGTCGGCTTTCCAGCAAAGCACAACATCTTATTTAAAAGACAATTAATATTTAAGGGAAATAAATCAAAAACAAAATCTACAAATGTTTAAAAGCCAATGTGGCTAAATAACTTTTTGAAATGGAAATCTTGTGAACATTTGGTTGTATGTTGAAAGTACAGCTCATTCAGATACGGCTCAACTGATATTCTGGAAGTTTTCCCAAGAAACGATAAACAGCCTCACAAGGTTGCTTCAACTTGCCAAAATCTCTTCAAAAACTAACATACAGAGAAACTGATTCAAATAAATAAGTCACATTTATATGAACTGTCACTTTCATAACCATTGAATGCAACTAAGGGCAATTAACTTTCTCTAGATTGACCAGAATCTACATCAAAATCCTAGTGATACAGGGCAGGATATAAATGTTTTAATAATTTTTTAATAAATAAATAATATTGATTTTAACTAGCATTATAAGCATATCCAACTTTTTAAAATGTAAGGAGACAATTTATTGACATATTTAAATATTTTCACTTGCCCTAATGCGCATAACATGATTTGGGGAACATTACAGCTAAAAAGAATTACTACAGATTTTTGTTTAGTGTTTGAAAATACAAGACATGCATAAAGCAGAACTCATGTAAAGCTCCAAAAATGAAAAGACAGAATGCTGCACTCAACAGATTTCAGATTGTGCTTTTTTTTGTCTGCATGGAGCCAAATGTTAATTCACTAAAAGGACTGCTTGAGATCAGTACTAGTTGCACAATGGAAGGGCCATACTTACCACATTGACATTAAAAGCATAGAGTAGATCAAAAGGAAGTGCAGCAATTAAATCAATGATGAACCAGGTTGTCACATAGTGGATACAAATAGATCTTGCTTCAAATATTACTTGGCCAGACTTGCTGACATATGTTGTTCGAAAATTTAAAATAATATCTGCTTGACAAAGAGAAAATAAGTTGTTAGAGATGCTGAAATTGCTTCAATGAGTAATTTATAAGAAAAGAAGAAATTTTAACTGGAAATTATGTTATTTGTTTCTTCACTGCCATTTGGCCATTATTGATAGTCACTAATCCCTTTTACATCCCAGTACTGACCATTTTCTGTAATCCTCCTAAGCCAATATCATATCATATTGTTTATGCTGTACAGTACCTGTACTGCAAAATGTAAGAGTAGAAACAGATGTAAATCAAATTTGCAATGGAAATTACAAAAATCTAAAAACATGCAGTTTGTTACTTCATGACAGAGGCTAAATGTGATGAGCCAGTTTCATTTCATGTTTTCAATCTACACTGCTTGAACAGTCAAGTTGACATTTACTTACATACATTACATCAACATTGCTTAGAACAGGGGAGGGGAACCTCTTTCAGCCCAAAGGCTGATTTCAGTTTTGGAAATGCTCTCTGCCACTTCTGAAGCCTTAGGAGAATAATTTCAATCTTTTAAAATAGTGTGTGTGTGTGGTGGGGGAACTGCACAAAAGCCAGGAACCCCCCCCCCCAAACAATCAGTGGTTAAGGGAAAGGGGTGGGGCCAGGGGAAGGGGGTATGGCCATTTGGGGAACTCTGGAGGGCCAGAATGGAATCCCAGGAGGGCCGGATTTGGCCTCATGGCCTGAGGTTCCCCACCCTGACTTAAAAATATTACAGTTCAAAACATTACATGTATTGCTTTTTGAATACAAACAGAGCCCTCTATAGGCCTTGCTTTCTATAGACAGAGTCTTGGTTATGTACATCCTCCATAATAATCAAGATCATTACTCTACTCGCACCACCAACCATTCCTATGGCGACCACATGCTGGTACTTAACCCTTTCCTTTCTCCATCTTAGCTCCATTATGTATGGCCACTACATACTGGAGCCCTAGACCAGCCATTTTGCTGGGACAGGAATATTAATATGGGCATCCTATGCATAGTTCTCATATCACTGCAACCTACAGGAATAGTTTAAACTTTTGTCAAGTCTGAGCAGTTCTGTGTATTATTATTATTATTATTATATTATTATTATTATTATTATTATTATTATCATCATCATCATCATCATCTCTCCTTTCTTGTTTGTGGCGTTTTTTCAAGATGGACATGATAAGCTTTGCCAAGTCATGCTGTCTTTTACTGGTTCAGAAATTTCCTGATTATTGAACATGTTTTAAGTATGACTGCTTTCTGGATGTTGGTATGGATTTATTATTATTATTATTATTAATAATAATAATAATAATTTGTATCCCGCCTTTTCCCCAATACTGGGAATCAAGGCGGCTTTACAAAATTAAACCATATACCATTAAAACATATAAACATATAAATAGAAGTATATTAAAGTTAAAAATACGACTAAACCATCTATAGTATCAAAACATTTAAAAGATTAAAAGCAAAT
Organism: Anniella stebbinsi; assembly: GCA_029215795.1. Classification (NCBI taxonomy): domain Eukaryota; kingdom Metazoa; phylum Chordata; class Lepidosauria; order Squamata; family Anniellidae; genus Anniella; species Anniella stebbinsi. Next base: position 190,451,933 of record JARDYH010000002.1, read on the forward strand.
GACATTTTTTTAAAAAAAAGTCCAGCGTAAACTTTGTGTAGCAAAGATGCTTGACCCAATCCAGTTAAACTTGGGCATAACTAAGTCTTGTTGGAAACAACAGATATTGGGACTGCAAAAATCCAAATGCCCAGTAGCCATGGTTGCTGAAGAGGGCAGGAAGCAGATTCCTCCTCCTCCCATTGGTTTTGCTGGAAGGAAGGGGAAAAGAGATAAAAAGCGCACACGAGAAGAATATTTCTCTTCTTCGTGACACACCCACACGTCCATCTCTTCCGCTTCTTAGAAAATCTGTCTGGCTCATAAATTTTGCAAACATTTTTGGACCTCTAGACATTGGCCAGTTTGACTCATTACTAAATTAATTGATTCATTAGTTTTAATTAGACTTTCAGCAAAATAGTGTGCATGTTTATTTGGAAGTCCCACCTGAGTGCTTAATACCAAGGATTTTTGTCTTAGTCAAAACTAATTTTAGCTGGGGTGAGCAAGTAGGTATAATTCAGTATACATTGTACTCATAAAATGAATTCTCCCTCTATATTTATTAATTTATTTATTGCATGTTTACAAAAATTTAAAACATTGAACATTAAAAACCAACATACAAAATTTAAAAAACATAAAAAACATAAAACAGAGTACAAATACAATATCCATTTAAATCTATTCTGGGTCAAAACCAATAACAACAACTCAACATAAATTGTTAAATGCCTGGTAGAAGAGAAAAGTCTTGACCTGGCACCGAAAAGATAACAATGTTGGTGCCAGGCGAGCCTCATTGGGGAGATCGTTCCATAATTGGGGGGCCACCACTGAAAAGGCCCTCTCCCTTGTTGCCATCCTCCGAGCTTCCCTCGGAGTAGGCACTCAGAGAAGGACCTTAGATGTTGAGCATAGTGTACGAGTAGGTTCATGTCAGGAGAGACATTCTGTCAGGTATTGTGGTCCCAAGCCATGTAAGGCTTTATAGGTTAAAACCAGCACCTTGAATTGGGCTCGGAAACATACAGGCAAGTGGGCCAGAGTCGGTCTTTTATGTTTGAACCTTCTGGTTCCTGTTAGCAATCTGGCCGTTGCATTTTGCACAAGCTGCAACTTCTGAACTGTCTTCAAAGGTAGCCCCACGTAGAGCTCATTGCAGTAATCCAACCTGGAGATTACCAGACCATAGACAACTGAAGCCAGGTTATCCCTGCCCAGATAGGGGCATAGCTGGGCCACCAACCAAAGTTGGTAGAAGGCACTCCGTGCCACCGAATCCTCCTGAGCCTCAAGTGACAGAGATGGTTCTAGGAGAACCCCCAAGCTATGAACCTGCTCCTTCAGGGGGAGTGAAACCCCATTCAGATCAGGTTGAACACCCTCCATTCGGTCAGAAGAACCACCCACAGACCATGGCAATAATTCCTCAGTAGAAATAAAATAGATTATTTATTTTTTAATAGCTTTGGGGTTGTTGTTTTTAACTGAACAGGTGAGAAAATCATACAGATGGGTGCCAATGTATTTCATTAATATCAAATTCTGTTTATTTCAAGCTTTAAAAAGTGGCAAAAATTTCTTTGGTTAATAGTTGCCAGATGTTTGGCAAGCACCTTCAAAGTTATATTCTACATGACACAGAGAAGGCTTGCTCAAAATCAAAAAGTTGAATAAGCTGAAATGAACTGAATGGTGGGAAATGGTGGGAAGAAATCAGACAGTTTATGTTTTTGTATTTATGTTTATGGCTGCATTGCCTTTCACCATGAGAAATCCTTTTGACATGGCATGCTAGACCATATTAAAATTAAAATAAAAGTTCAGATCTTCACAGTTGTCTCAACTATTTTCATGTTCTACAAGATGAGGGCCATATATAGCCCTCAAGCTACACTTATAGTTCTCATTGATGTAAAGGAGAAAATAGAACTAACTTATACAAAATGTCAAAGGAATTTTGCTGGGAGCTGGGACATTATTTTATGTTTACTAAATTAAAAACCTACATGGTGTTTTGAACAAAAATGCTTTGGTTGTATTTTACCATTTCAAGCCAGGTCCAGTCAATCACAAACATGTCCCTTTTTCTGCCATTCCATCTGTGCATAGGAACATAGAAAGCTGCTTTATTCTGAGTCAGACCATTGGTCCGTCTAGCCCAGTATTGTCAACACTGACTGGTAGTCACTCTGCAGGGTTTCAGGCAGGATTTTTTTCCAGACCTACCTGGAGATGTCAGGGATCAAATCTGGGACCTTCTGCATGCAAAGCAGATGCTCTAACACTGAGCTATTGTTTTCATCATCATCCCAACAAATAACCAACAGCACCATAGACCTGGCTAGATTTGTTGCCTTTCCTTAAGATAACTGAGAATGACTGAGATAAAAAAAAAATTTTTTTTTTTGCAAAACTGTCTCTGTGTGTATGCATCTGAGAAAAAAAGATTGCATGGTATCTTAAAAAATAAAATTAAAAAACAGCATGAGAACAAAGCTGCTCTCCATCATGTATGGAATGCCATGAATATAGAGATGGTTTCTGTTTACAAGTAATTATCAAGCCAATTCACAGATTACATTTTAAATTGGTAGATGTGCTTATTTCTTTGCATATACAAGCATAATTTAACAGCAATATAGAATGTCATGCATCTGGAAGTCTTGCTATACCTCCTCCTAGGGCTGCATATTTTCCTGCGGAGCTTCCTTTTTGCTTAGCCCCTACTCCTCCTCCAAGGGCTCAATTGTTTGAAAGCTTCAACATGCACAGAATTCAGCAGCTAGAATGGGAATCATGTCACACCAATTCTTAAGGAATTATATTGACTTCCTATTTGCTACTGAGAGCAAGGGCTTATCCACAGTAGGCTCTTTACCCCCTAACTTTACCAGTGCTTTTGCTTCCATATTCTTTACAGGATTAAGATCTACTCTTTTCATGCACTTTCACCCCTGCCCCCAGGGAGTTCTTTTATCTGCATGCTCCATATGTTTCACTACACAGCCACTAGAGGATGCTGTGTTATACCGCCACTTCCTCTTTTCATGGAAAAAAAATTGACCCACGATATTTAAATAGCTCATTGTCCGTGATCTTAAAAAAAAAAAAAAAGGACAAAGATCAGAAAGCACGGGTCAGCACCTGGAGCTTGACAAAATTATGTAAAGGACTAATAAAAGGTGATTTAAAATGTTTAAAGCCCTAAATAAATTGAGGGCCAAATAGCTGAAGGAGCGCCTCCTCCTATATCACTCTGCCCATGTATTAAGCTATTCAGAAGAGGTCCTTCATTGGGTACCGTCAAAGGGAGAAATTCATTTGGCATTTACAAAAGAGAGCGGCTTCTCCATGGTTATGTCCCAGTTTTGGAATGCCCTCCCTAGTGTTGACCTTAATTCTTTCCAGCATGAAATCAAAACATTCCTTTAAGCTCAGACATTGTAAATATTCTAAATAGACTTGTTTGTTTGATAGATGGATAGTTTGTGTGCTTCTTTATTTTGTAATTGTGTTATTACTATATTGTAGTTGTCTTTTTATAGCACTATGAATACCACCATGGGATCCCTTGTAAATGAGGGCTGGGTTAGAAACATGAAACATAAATGAATAAAGCTTCAGACGCATCAAGTGAGGGAATTGCTTAAACATCAAATACAACAAAGACGGGCAGGTATAAAAGTGACCCCAGCAGTGCTATTAAAAAAAAATAGTTTTTTCATGCTGTTAAATGAGTTTTAATTTAAATTAACTTTTGACATAAAAAAATGTTCTTTTCAGCTTGTTCACATGTTTTGCTCCCTCCAAATAATAAGAAACAAAGTAGTGGATTGGCTGCAAATCAAATAGAATGCCTGCATTGTTCCCAGAAGTTTATGAGGTCACCAATTTGATTAAACGGATCTACAATTCCTTCAAATATGAGTAACTTGTTTGGACATTATTTTGTCTGAGCAGATCTGAAACATTTTTATAACTCAAGGAGTGAGGGGATCCCACAGCTTTAGGCATTTTTAACTTGAAACCCCCAAATATGTCTAGTGCAATTCTATATGCATTTATTCAGAAGTTGGTTTACTTCTGAGGTTTACTCCTAAGTAAGTGTGCATATGGTTGAAACCTTAAGCCTGAGCTATACTTTATAGGCTTGAAATGCATCATTCATAATACATTCATTAATCTCATGAGCTATTTGATTTCTTACAAAGGTTAAATATGGTGTTTAAAGTGGTACGAGGCAGAGATTAGTTTTTAAAATGGGTTTAGCCCATTCTAGCCTTTTAATTAGTATTCTACTCACTAGTTCTGGAATATGTGAAACAACAGAGGAGAGAGGGCATCAAAGAAGCTGAAATGATTTAATGGATATAAATTGTTTTTTATATTGTCCTTTCTTTTTGTGAATGTCATCTGATTGGTGCAGGCCATAATCACAGATTACAGCACCAAGGGCCAATCTACATGGAAATGGAATGAGCATTCTGGTTATATCCGGATTTTCATGAAATCGCTTTGGTCCATCAGGGGCACATGAAGCAAGAAAAGTAGAGCATACACTACCTAAAAACCTAGTTTCACAGGTCACACAGCACTTGAAACTCTCATACTTCATCATTGGGTGAGCAGAGCATAGGTGCTGCTCAGGAAATGAGAGTTGTTCCCCGCTTGCTCAGGGAAATTTACTGGAAGTGCTGAATTAAGCCCCTGTAGTTTACCCCACACCTCTCCCCTCATCCACCATTGGAATATTGTGAATGATTAAATGATATTGTGCTATTGTGAATAGGAAAAACAGGCTACATAATCTGAATGGGTAAAGCAGTTACAGCACTATTCTGAATGTTTGAAACAGTGCTACTGCACTATTATGAATGGGAAAAGCAGGCTACATACTGTGAATGGGTAAAGCAGCTGCTGTAATATTCTGAATGTTTGAAACAGTGCTACTGCACTATTATGAATGGGAAAAACAGGCTGCATACTGTGAAAGGGCAAAGTGGCTACTGAGCTAAACTACAGATTATGAATGATTAAACAGCACTACTGTGAAAAGATGAAACAGCGCAAAATAGTGCTAAGTGGGGAAGGAAGCCTGTGTCCAAAAGAACCCTACTGCAAATGTGGGGAAAAGGGGATGGCCCCACCCTTTGACCACATCACAGCAAGGTTACAGAGGCAAACCCATGATTTTACACTCCAGCAGAACCATACAGGAGCCGCATTTAAGGAAAAAAGACACACTAAAAAGTCTTTCTGAAAAGTCACCTTTTCCAGAGGGAAGCTGCAAGGTTGCTATAGATTGGCGACAGCATCATTGGTCATGAATGATTCTGATGTGCTCTCACTCCGCATTTCATGCCACAATGGATGAATCTGCCATTTTACAATTACTCCCTATAACTTTTCTTTTTCGACTGGCATAGGTGATTTGAATATGCCAGAGGTTCCTAGGTTTTAACCTATTTTACACTTCAATTCCCAAGTGGCACAAGACAATTCCCTTTTTCTTGCTTGATAAACATATAATTGCTGTACATGTATCACTGGTTCTAACAAATGACCATTCGCAACATTGGTTCCTAGCCGATGGCGGAAAACTCGACTTATATCCGACAAGACACGACATAGAGAACATCTTCGTTCCTATGGGGTGGCAATACGTGCAGCGAAGAAAGCTTACTTCTCTGCACGCATTGCGTCTGCAAATTCGCGTCCAGCAGAACTGTTCAGGGTGGTGAGAGGTCTAACTCGGGCACCCTCCCCCCTGAACCCAATGTTAGAGCCTTCGGTAGTTCGCTGTGATGCCTTTAACAATCATTTCACAGATAAAATCTCTCGGATAAGAGCCGACTTAGATGCTGTCGTTATAGCAGAGGCTGATAATGGAGTGTCCAGCGACTCCGCGAGTAGAATTACACTGGATCAGTTTCAGTTGGTGAGTACCGAGGACGTGGACAAGCTGCTTGGTCGAGTGAGGAGGACGACTTGCCCTCTCGATCCCTGTCCTTCTTGGCTGGTCGCCCAGGGAGGAGATGCAGTTAGATCACAACTACAATATATTATTAATGCATCTCTCAGGGAGGGGAGTTTTCCATCATGTTTAAAAGAAGCGGTAGTACGGCCGCTTCTAAAAAAGCCCTCCCTGGATCCCCTGGACTTTAATAACTATAGGCCAGTATCAAATCTTCCATTTTTGGGCAAGGTGATCGAGAGGGCGGTTGCCTTCCAACTGCAAGCAGTTTTGGATGATACAGATTTTCTAGACCCATTTCAAACTGGCTTCAGAGCAGGATACGGAGTTGAGACTGCTATGGTCGCCTTAGTGGATGATCTACGCCTGAGTATTGACAGGGGGAGTGTGTCCCTGTTGGTACTCCTGGACCTCTCAGCGGCTTTCGATACCATCGACCATGGTATCCTTCTGGATCGCCTGAGGGAATTGGGACTCGGGGGCACTGTGCTTCAGTGGTTCCGGTCCTACCTCTCGGGCAGGTTCCAGATGGTGATGCTTGGGGATAGCTGCTCTTCAAAAAAAGAGTTGCTATGTGGTGTACCACAAGGTGCCATCCTTTCCCCAATGCTGTTTAACATTTACATGAAACCGCTGGGAGAGATCATCCAGAGGCATGGGGCGGGGTGCTATCAGTATGCTGATGACACCCAAATATATTTCTCTATGCCTTCGACAACAGCATCAGCTAAGGATAGTGTGTCTCCTCTGAATGAATGCTTGGAGGCGGTAATGGGCTGGATGAGGAAAAACAAACTGAAGCTGAATCCAGACAAGACGGAGGTGCTTACTGTCAAGGGCCACAACCTGGGGTTGGAGGTATGTCAACCAGTTCTGGATGGGGTTACACTCCCCCTGAAAGACTGTGTTCGCAGCTTGGGGGTGCTCCTGGATCTGTCGCTCCAAATGACAGCTCAGATAGATGCGACTGCCAGGAGTGCCTACTATCAGCTTCGGCTGATACGCCAGCTGCGCCCCTTCCTAGAGTTGGAAGACCTAAAATCAGTAGTGCACGCACTGGTAACTTCGAGGCTCGACTTCTGCAATGCGCTGTACATAGGGCTACCTCTGTGCCTAGTCCGGAAACTTCAATTAGTTCAAAATATGGCAGCCAGGTTGGTCACCGGTACATCTAGGGGTGACCACATTACACCAGTTTTAAAATCTCTTCACTGGCTGCCAATCAGTTTCCGGGTGAAGTACAAAGTGTTGGTTATTACCTTTAAAGCCCTACATGGTTTGGGTCCAGGTTACCTACGGGATCGCCTTCTCCCATACAATCCGCCCCGCACGCTCAGGTCCTCTGGGAAGAATTTATTACAGTCAACAAGAACTAGACTGACAACCGTTACCCAGAGGACCTTCTCTTCTGCCGCTCCCAGATTATGGAATGACCTGCCGGGAGAGATTCGCCAACTCACTAGTCTTCCGGAATTTAAAAGATCTATAAAGACTTATCTCTTCCGGCAGGCCTACCCAGATGAATTTTAAAGTGTTTTATTGGTGTTTTATTGGTGTTTTAATGATGTACTGGTTTTATCTGCTTTTAATCAGTTTTTGTATTTTGTGTTTGGTGTTGTTCCCCGCCTCGATCCGTTGGGAGAGGCGGGTGATAAATAAATATATTATTATTATTATGATGATGATGATGTGCATGTTCTCCCTCCGTTCCTTCCCTCTACTATAAATCCCTCCTTCTTTCCCTCTTCAACGTAGTGCTTGCTTATGTGCCAGGTTCCCCCACTGTGTTAGTCCGTCAAAAGGGAGGGCTTTAGTAGCCCCTCCACTGTATTTAAGCAGGTGCACAGGCCAAAGAACCATGATTTACCATGCATCTTGGATTTTTGTTTGCCTTGAACCCTGTACCATTAAGACTTCCTGACTGAGAATGTATTGCTCCGCTTTGGACTGTAACCATAACTCTGCATGACTACTATCCTTGGGACTTTCTGTTGAATGAAGCAATGTGCTGATGGCTTTTTGCCTATGGTATTTGATTTATTGTGGCTGTAACTGTGTAAGCATTGCCACAATCCCTGGAAAGCTGGTCTTTGCAACCTGATCAGCTGTAATTAAGTGCTTTGCTGTTCTTAGCGACCTGTGTCATCATGCCAAAGTGTGTCAGAAAATTGGGCCTGACATAGTGCCATTTGCATTGTTTTACTTTTCAGATCCTAAAATGTGGTGCAACTTTGATAGATTTTCCCATAGAACTTTCTACAGTAAATTAATACTAATCATGTTCACTTTTAGTTCTTCATTAATCTACTTTCTTCCATTCCACTTAGAAATAAAATTGGGACAATCTAACTCTAAACCATAGCTCTGTCAGCAAGGAAAGGGGGATTTGCTCCAGTTTCCAATATGGAAACGGTGTTGCACCCTCACTGGATATGACTGAAGGGGCAGCATAGGTAGTTAAGCATAAGAGAGACAGGCAACATCAGTTTCTGTGCATATACAGCATCTAATGCTAATATGGTTTGTGACAAGCATGTCAGGTTTTATAATTGCTTTTTCTCAGTCCTACTCCCCGATTGCTTATAAATATACATAAGATCTAACTTCCTTTTGTGACCATCTATTATGCCAGCAGAGTGTTGCAACTGAAGAGCTTCTGATGAAAGCAATCCAAGTACTGGAACATTTTCACTCTGCATATTGTTCTTCACCCCTTTGACTTTTTTCTCTCTCAATAAGGCAGTTCTGGCAATTTTTAAAAGTTTTCTCCACCAATGGCTTTCTCTTTCTTCCCCTTGCTCTCATTGAATAGTCATTATTCCATAAAATTCACATTCACAGAAGATTAATTAGACTTTATGTCCTGACCTTCTAGAAACCCACACATATATTTAATTGGTCTCACTGCCATTTGTATTGTTTTGCGTTTTAGACACTAAGATGTGGCATGACTATGACAGATTTCCCATAGTTTTTCTAAAGTAAAATAATGCTAATCTTTTTTCACTTTTAGTTCTTAATTAATCTACATTTCCCCAGCCTATGTGGAAATAAAATTGGGACAACATTTAAAGCCTAGTTTATCAGTCAGATCCAGCCTACAAATTGGGAACACTCATTTATTTCATTGCAAGAAAACGAAGGCAGCTGACCATCCCTGCTGAGAAGGAACAGATGAATAGTTCCTTTGGTCTGTTCTAGTAATGGAAAACATGATAGCAGGCCTAAACAACTGGTTAGAAGATATCTATACTGCAGGACCTTTCATGCTTCAATTCTCTACATGTAAAGCCAATTTAGGATACATAAAGTTATTATTCACCTGTTTACAAAGGATTATATCTACTCTCCTACAATAGAATGGCTCTGTGAATAAGGTTCCTGTATGTATATTTTTAACAACTCTTCTGTAAGTATACTCCTCTGCAAACTTATTTTTGCTTTGCTTCTCAAAAAAAATCCTATCTTCTTCCAGTCAGTGGTGATTCAAGAGGTGGAGGCAGCCAGTGGAAATAGGAAATTCCATCTGGTGACAGCAGACAAGTCATTCAAAGGGGAGAGCAAACAAGAGCAGGCACTCCATTTGTCCTGGTCTCCCTTCCACACTTCCTTCCTCATTCTCTCTCTCTCTCTCTCTCTCTCTCTCTCTTTCAAGGCTTTGTGCCTACAGTATGTATTCTCGGTTTAAAGCCCATATTAAATTGTTCACCATAATGATAATCAGTCAGTACGTAGAACCAGTACAATGGCTACAGAAATAGCTGTTCCATGTGACCTGATACATTGATGGAGGGAGGCAACAATCCCCTCCATGGTTCTAAATTACATTCATTAGAATGGTCTTATGAACTGCTTCTATCTTCTTCCAACTTACTAGAGCTTTAGATTTATAATTCTGAGATTTTGTTATAATTCTGCACATAGTGTAAGAATTGAGATTCACATGGTATAACTTCAAATTCAAGTATTTGTCAAGGGAAATGAGTTCTCACATTAAATCTAAAAAGCACATCATATCAGCTCTCTTCAAAAATACTGCTCTATGCAGAGTGTACATTATCATACGCATTTTATGATGTAGGTTAGATTAAAGATTACAAACATGCTAAAATAAACAGTTTAATGATTCTTGATGAACAGGAGCCAAAAGGAAATTGCCTCCTATCCACATTAATAGAAATTGCTAACAATTTAAATACTGTAGCATAAAATAGGACCACACTAGACTTGTTTAAGGAGTTGAATAACAATGATCAAGACTACCTTAGGGGACATTATGACCAGGAATAAGTAGAAGTTGAAAGGGAAAGTCAAGAGGGTCAACTATCTAAGAAATGAGTAAGGCTTACTTAAAACCACAATAATAGAAGTTCAGCTAGAATGTATACCGCAGGTCAGGAAAGGTCCCACCAAGTCCAAGAGTTCACCAGCATGGTTAATGAACAGTGTCAAGGAAGCTATTAGAGAAAAGAAGGCTTTCTTCAGAAAATGGAAGTTATGCCCAAATAAGGATAGCAACACTGGAACACAAACTTGCACAAAAGAAAGGCAAGTTGACAATAAGGGTTTCAAATAATCATATTTTTTTAGCTGCATATTGTTAAAAACATTGACCAGCAATGAAAAAATGCTTTAAATATACCAGAAGCAGAAAATCTGCTATAGAGGCAGTTGGGCCATTGGATGAAAAGGAAGTGAAATGAGGATAAGGAGATTGCAGAGAAGCATAATGATTTTTATTTTGTTTTTGCACCTAACTACACTGTAGAGGATGTAGGGCAGATACTGTGCTCAAACTAATATATTCAGGAAGGAATTCTGAGAAACTAAGGCAAACAATAGTGACAAGAGATAAAATTGTAGACCTTACTGACATTGAAAACAAACCAGCTGGTATGCAACCAGCAGTTTTTATTCAAATATGATGAGCTTGTTTATCAGAAGACTGGAAAGCAGATGATGTTATACCAATTTTTAAAAGGTGATCCAGGAAATTACAGGCCAGTTAGCTGAACTTCTGTTCTGGGTAAATTGGCAGAAAACATTATTAAAGATAAAATTATCAAGAAGGGCAACTTTTTTTCTGAGTGAGAATCAACATGGCTTCTACAACTGTAAGCCCTATCTCACTAACCTTTTCAATTTCTTTGCATGCGGTGATCCTGTAGACATTGTTTATTTGGGCTTTTGGAAGGCTTTTGAGAAAGTCACTCACCAAAGACTCCTGAGGAAATTTAGCAGTTATGGGGAAAGAAGAGAGATCCTCTTATGGATGTGATAAAAGGGACAGTTATCATAATAGAGGGGTTCCCCAATAATCTGTATTGGAACCAGTACTTTTAAAGTTGTTCATAAATAATCTGGAGTTGGGGTGAGTAGCAAGGTGGCCAGTTCGTGGATGACATCACTTTATCAAAGATGGTTAAAACAAACAAGAGATTGTAATAAACTACGAAAGGAACTCTCAAATTGGAGGGATGGTTATTAAAATTGCAAAAACTGTTCCAAGTAAGCTGCCTTGAGTCCCAGTTTTGGGAAAAAGGTGGGATATCATCATCACCATCTAGTGTGAAATCATACACATTTAGGCAAAATACCCTAACCACATAATAGATTGATGGAGTCAGAGCAGGTGACAGATCAGGTATGGGACACTACAATTGTGGTGGATAGCTGATGAAAACATCAACCCTGCTGTGAAAAAAGCAAATTCAATGTCATGGATCATTAGAAAGGTAATAGAAAATAAAGCTGTCAGTATCATAATGCCTTTGTATAAATCTACACTTGGAACACTATGTAGAGGAGGTCAATACCTGACAATAAATAGCATATCCTTTCTGGGATAGTTTTTGAATGTAATCCCTGTAATAAAACATCTAGATTCTTAAAATGAGTACATAGAACAAAATAAGATGTAGCGTGTAAAGTATTCTATCTCACCCATACAATAACTTAGATCAGTAGCATGGTAGCTTCAGTTCTGCAGGTGTGACTATTCCTGTGAACAATCCACCATTCTGCAACTGTCATCCATCCAACTCCAACCTAGTGGTGAAGCTGAAACTAAATAGCTCAGTGGTAGATCAGAGTACATGCTTTGCATGCATAAGGTCCCAAATTTGATCCCCGGCTTCTCCAGGAAAGAATCCTGCATTAAACCCTGGAGAACTGCTGCCAGTCAGTGTCAAAAATAGTGGGCTTGATGGACCAGTGGTTTGACTCAGTATGGCAGCTTCCTATGGTCCTAACCACAACATAGGATACTATATCCATATTTCCTAAATAACATGCCTGTTAAGCAATGGAGCTTGAATGTCCAAGACATTTTTGTGACTAAATCCAAAAAACCAAAAGGCCCTCCAGTGGTGAAAATAAGAATAAACAGCCCAACCTTATGCATGTCTACTCGGAAGTTAAGTTCTACTAAATTTGATGGGGCTTGCTCCCAGGTAAATGGACATAGACAGGATTGCAGCCTAAAACATTAACAAACTGTTTTTCTTTTAATGGCACCACACAATGTGCCCCCAATAGTATGGCCAGCTAGAAAACTAAGACTGCTGACCTATTATACACACTTACCTGGGATTAAGTCCCATTGAACACAATTGTGATTAATTCTGAGCAGACATGCACAGGATTTCCCTGTCTATGCAATTATTTTAATATAGCACAACTTTTGCCATTATGTCTTCTTGCCAGAAAAAGCTGGAGTTATTTGCAAAGCAAGCAAATGGACAAGTCAGAAAGAAATGAAGTAATGCCTTACCTATGATAAAAAGAATTTCCACTGCAATGTCACTGACAGTTGTGCTTCGAGTTGTAGATAGATCATCATTGCCAATAAAGCAAACATTGTAAGGTACAGTCACAGCAACATAAAACGTTGCCAATAAAATAAGCCAGTCCCAGCCAGCTTTAAAAGTGCTAAAATGCAAAAGTATGAATTTGGACTTTTTTGCATCTGAAACTTTATATTCTGGAAATGCTGGTTTATCTACAAAAACATTCTGAAAGAGAAAGAGAGAAGACAATCAAGATAAAATATGTTGGTTCTTGTCTGACAACTAATGGAAACCTTTTTAGCAGTCTTATATTTTGTGAAAGCTTTTCTTCCATCCAAAGCCCAAATTTTGGATAAATTGGACCTGATATTGTTCCTTTAATCCTACTTTCATGGTTCAGCATAATCATACTTTGCATTAATGTACTGTAGAGTTATTTTTATTCTCAAAGCAGGAGAATGGAAACACTGCCTGACAGAAAGGGAAAGGGAAAATCCTCTATGCTGTAACTGAAAAAGTCAAAAGTGCTCAATGGAACAGTTGTTGTAGTCTAAAGCCTGAGGGGGGAAGGTACACTGCTGGTCACTGCTATCCACATAAGCCAGCAAGCTACGACCATTTCTGAAGCATCCACTATGAAATTACCTTTTACACTGACTAGCAACCAATAATTCTGAGGTAACTTGCCCACACGAGGTATTAAAATAAAACATGAGGCTCCAGAAGCAAAACAGTGAAACATGGGGGGGGGGGGATATATATATATATATATATATATATATAATCACTATTGAAGAAAAACAAAAACAATCCTTCAATCTTTTTTTTAAAAAAAATGTGGACATTCTAGAACTATTTCAGAGTACTTACTGAGCACAACCTAACCAAATTTACAATGCAATCCTATACATGTCTACTCAGAATAAAATCCTACTGAGTACAATGGGTTTTACTCTAATCTAAGTGTACATAGGATTGTAACCTTAAGTACATCTTAGCCCCATTAATTTCAGTGGAAGGGTTGGGTATTTCAACAAACGTACTGCTTCTTCCCAAGAACATTTCAACACAGTTCACGTTAATAAAATTAAAAGTTAAAATTCAGAGATCAACACAGCATAATCCAAAATAAGCTCCTGCTACAATATAGCCCCTGCTTGAAGAGAAAAAAGAGCTTTCTCACTATATCCCAGGATTCCTCAAGACTTTATTTAATCTTAAGAAGGACATAGAACAGATGTATCTTCAGTATCACTTAAATTATTAGCACTTAAAGATGATAAACAGTGTAATCTTTTGCATATTTTCTCAGAAGTAAGTCCCACTGTATCCAATGGCTTGTACTCCAAGGTACAGATTGTGTAAAATCCACTCTATCTGCGTTCTCCAGTTTACCAGGGTCCTTTCATTCCATTGTCTGCCCATCAAGTGAATTGGATTTTTTTTCTGTTTCCAAATTTGCTCAAATTTATATTTTCACCAATGTAAACTTGCGCAAAAGCACACGTGCAAAATGTGCATTTTCACGCTTTAGGCTATGGGGGAACGCACATTTTTGGCCAAGGTTGGTTTTTTTTTTTGCATATTGTGCAAAATTCCTGAAGGTTAAAAAAAAAAGTTCCAAAGTCCATGAAATCCGCCTGACAGGATAGAAGCTGGTCCACCGTGGAATCTGACGGTCAGATTTATAAAAATCTAAATTCATTTGGTTCTGTTGTGGATTTCTCTGATATCCCTAATCCTAGGTAAGCAAGTGCAGAACTGCAGCCTAAGTAAATAGGCAGGATTACACTCTATATTTAGCAGTGTACAAGTTCATTGCTAATAATTAACTACAAAGCTGTTGTTCATTACTTAGGTGTCATTACTATATCTAAGCATTAATAGAATTAGTAGTTAATTTTGCTTCAAAAAGGTTGCTTTACATCTAGAGCAATAAGCTCCATTTTTAAAATAGGTAAAAAAATGCAACATCTCAGTCATAAAAGCTTTTTTAAAAGATGCTATAAAGGATTTGATTCATACGGTTTACCACATTAATATCGGCAACAATTGTTAAAATGTGTTTACTGGATTGATCTAGATGTTTGTTTTAAACAAGCAAGGACTAATAATTTAAAACTGGGAATGCAACAAACAACCAAGCAATTTCTAAATCAATGCCTGCTATTAAAATTAAGCCAATTTCCCAGAATGTGCAAGAGGATTGCCTTCTTGGAACATCTAAAGAGCTGATGCTAAAAGAAAGTAGGTTAAAAAAATAGTATCACTGCAATCCTGTACATATCTACTGAGAACTAAGGCCCATTGAGTTCAATAGGGCTTACCACCAGCTAATAGGATTGCAGCATAAAGACATTTTGCAGCATAAAGGCATTTTGCAGCCTTACTTGGCAACTGTATCATGAAAATCTTAGTTGATACTAGGGATGTGCATCGGATCGGGTCCAATCCACAATCTGGAGCCGATCTGACCGAAATCGGATAAAATTATCCGATTCTGATCCCGGCTTCTGGATCGTCCGACCTGATCCAAACCGGTCCAAAAGGACCCGATCTGATTTGGATAAAATCAGAGGATCAGACCTCCTCATCCCCCTCTCACTCCTTATCTGCAGGGGCCGTCCACTGCCGTCCGTTGCCATCTGCTGTCACCTGGTGTGCTACTGAGAGGCAGGCCGCAAAGCCTGTTTCTCAGTAAAAGGGGGCAGTGGATGGCCCCGGCAGGTACGGAGCGTGAGGGGGAGGTGACAGCGGATGACAGCGGATGGCAGTGAATGGCCCTGGCAGGTAAGGAGCGCGAGTGGGGGGGAGGGACAGGGAGGGAGGAGTTAGGCCCCCACTCACCCACCCACCGCCATGTTTTCCGTATAGGCTCGCATTGGGGGAAAGCTTTCTTTCCCCTAATGCAAGCCTATGGCGAAAACACCAAAAATGGCGGCCAATCCGAAAATCAGATGTCTGGTTTTCGGATAGGAACGGGTCCGATCCGAGGGACCTCTGATTTTGTCCGAACCAGTCCAGGACAATATCGGAGGTCCCAATCCGGGTCCTGATCCGATCCGGGGGTCCGTGCACATCCCTAGTTGATACTATTACTGCAGTTAAGGTACAAGAAGATCAGTTTACATATTCTACCAAGCCATACAAATCCATTTCAGATCTAGGGAGAAATCTCTTTTTGAGTTTCTAGTTGTTATTTACAACAGCAGTGATTTGATTCAGTAACTTGCTGCCAATTGAACTGAGACTGAAAGTAATTTATTACTATAAATATCTGTTTTGTTAAACCTGTAAGGGAAATACAAGCAACTGTGCTAAAAACAAAATTCTGATTCTAAAAATATTATTATCCATAGTATAAAGTACATGCATCTGGTAAGACTGATTTATGTGGTAAACTAGTTGTGCATATGGATCAATAATTAAAGTGGGGCTTGAGGAAGAGAAGAGTGCAACCGCCACATAAAACAGTTGGCAAACTCACAGCCTTGCACTGGGGGTTTAATATCTGAACTTACATTTCCAGAGCACAGTGGCATTGAGTTGTGAAATGAGCTTGTATGATAAATGGGAGGAAAGTGAGCTGTGTCACCACTCAGTTTATAGTGGGAGTTTCTGATGTTCCATTTCACGGCCAAACTAGACATGACATGAGGAGAAATCTGCAACGGATTCAAATGAGTTCAGATTTCTATGAATCTGACCTGAGGATTCAACAACAGACCTTCCCCCCCCCCAAATCATAGACCTGTGGACCAGGGTTTTTTTTTTTACTTGGGGGGTGTACATTGTGCAAGCGCATATTAGCGCAAACATGCATTTAAACAGGAATGAAATTCTCATTCATCCCTAAAAAAATCTGATTCCATCAATGAGCGGATGACGGAATGGAAGATGCCTGACAATCTGTGAGACACAGATGGAATAGATTTAACAAAATCCATAAATCCCTACATCTCTAAATGTTTTATTGACTATCATGTCTGTGCTTTTGAAAATATTAGTAGCACACTTACAGGAAAGGGAGGTTTAACTTTTTTCTCCCTTGCAGTCCTGCTGAAAATAGCCCTCCCTCTTTTCCCCATGAGAGAAGACTTCCTTGGTAACAATTCTGTTCCCCCCACCCCCAGCTTTCCTTCTGGGAGGCATGCATGCAGGGTGGTGGAGTTTATCTGAACTGGGCAGGGGAGGAAAGGGTTAAACCTCATGAACACTCTCCCCCCCCCCCCCACATCTGCTATTATTTTTTTCTAGAAACACAGACATGATTGCTAACAATAATGCATTTAGCTTCACATCTAGTTCGGCTTTCAGAGATGGACCCTAAAACTTACATGTATAAACTTGTGCAATATACATGGGAATCTACCTCTGATATTGATAGAGGCTACAGTATCTCTGTGAACATTGTATGTGTGCATCCTTTACAAAAAGTTGCAACAGAAATTTTGCCTAAAGCAACATTCAAAGCAAATTGGATGGGTTCCTCCTCATGCAAAACATCATAGGAACGGTAAGTGAAATGTAAGGAGATTTAATAGGACCAGATAGGATGTGGGTGGGGGTGGAGGGAGTTCTGTACATCCTTAGGCTGTCACCACTAACATGGGAGTTCCTCTTTAGCTGATATGCCTGAGGAATCTTGAGAAAATCCAAAGGGGTTTAAAAGGGAGGAAGTGGGAACCACATCGCTAGTCTCAAGGTTCTTTGAATAAAATCATCTATAATTCAGAGACTCTTGAGAATGGTGTGCATATAGCAGTGTGATCCCTTTCTACATTTGAATCTGCTTTAAGTATTTGCTATGGAAAAAAAGACATAAAGAAGCTTGCAGCCACAACATGAAAATAAATGCTATTAAGCTTTAGCGCTTTCTTGTAGTCTATGTGAAATACCAGGGTGCCAGCCTGTCCCTATTGTGTTTTGTCCATGACTTGTCATAAACTTCGATTCACTCACAATGAAAACATTATACTGGCAGAGCTTTTCCTTTGTGTATGTTAACCTTCTATATTACCTTGTTGACAGGAAACTTCAGAGCAAGAAGGTGCAACAAATACAATTACAAATGATTAGTAGCGCCCATTAGAGTAATTCTTCTGAGTAGCAAGAAAATACACTGTACCAATAACATCACAAAAAGAGCTTCGTGCTCTATACCTACATTATTAATTTTTAATTTGTTCTTTTCTCTTCTTTGTAGGTGTCCAGAGATGTGATAAAGGACAGCCCGACTCCGCCTGCGTGCTGAATCAAAATGTGATCCTGCTCTTCCTCTTCCTTTGAATTTTTCTGAAGAGCAAAGAAGAGACACCGTTAAACAAGACAGACAATACCTTGACCTCTGGAAAGTGAACCACTGATATTTCAGGTTTCACCCATTTAATACTCCTAAGTTCCAATGTGTTTGCTTTGTTTCTCCACCCAGATAGCAGCAGCATATTGCTCCACCCCATCCCCTGTATAATTATAGTAGGTTTGCTCTGTCCAAGCAGAGTTTGACCCATATTCTACAAAATGTCAAGAAGATCAACAGAAGGTATTGCAACACCCTATTCTAGTAAATGACCCTGCACTCAGAGAGACAATTAAGTAGGGGTTATACTAATGCTGGCAAAAGAAACAATCTCATAGCTTCAAACAGCTGCTTACCAGCAAACACACCATCATTGGAACACATCAAAGGACACATCCATTTAAAAGGCTGAAACTTAGTTAGAGAACCTAACAATGCCATTTATGTTGACTGCTCTTGTTTCTATGTACATTGGTCTACACCCTCAGCACAGTAACAGTGGTTTGAACACACATTCTACAAATGTTGTAAAAAAAACTATTTATACCACATTTAAGAATAAATAGTTCCCGTGAGCCTTCCCTCCAGGCATTGAAACAATATGCATGTGGGACTACAAAGGCCCACCCAACCTTTTTGCCATGGCCTCATCTACCAGGGCTAGGCTGACCAGATAAAATCCAGGTCAGGGCTCATGTAACTTTAACAGTTGTAGAGAAAAGGGAATTTCAGCCAGTGTAATTTGTATGCAATTAGTTCCTGGTGAAATTCCCTCTTCATCACAACAGTTAAAGTTGCAGGCACTATACTAGAGTGACCATATACAAAAGAAGGCAGGGCCCCTGCAACTTTAACAGTTGTGATGAAGAGGGAATTTCACCAGGAACTAATTGCATACAAATGACACTGGCTGAAATTCCCTTTTTTCTACAACTGTTAAAGTTACATGAGCCCTGACCTGGATTTTATCTGGTCAGCCTAACCAGGGCCCACTGTGGGAATTCTTAGAATCATAGAATAGTAGAGTTGGAAGGGGCCTATAAGGCCATTGAGTCCAACCCCCTGCTCAGTGAAGGAATCCACCTTAAAGCATACCTGAAAGATGGCTGTCCAGCTGCCTCTTGAATGCCTCTAGGGTGGGAGAGCCCATGACCTCCCTAGGTAAGGTTCCACTGTCGTACTGCTCTAACATTCAGGATGTTTTTCCTGATGTCCAGCCGGAATCTGGTTTCCTGTAACTTAAGCCCATTATTCCATGTTCTGCACTCTGGGATGATCGGAAGAGATCCTGGCCCTCTTCTGTGTGACAACCTTTCAAGTACTTGAAGAATGCCCTGTCATCTGTGTGTTCAGGCAACACAAGAAAATATATGTGCATAGAAGCCCTCCATGTGAAGAGGCACCCTAATTGGGCCTAAGCAGGGAAGTTTTTTCTAATGTTGGCAATGGAAGCAGGAACTGGGTGTAACACCACATGGTCCTATGAGCCATTTGCACATTACTGCAATATGTTGAGGGTTTCTGTGAACCCCCTACACATGTATGTCTTCAACCAAAGACTAGATATAAACATGTCTGACTTACTGCTCATGGTTCCAGCTCTAGCATATCATGTAGTAGCAGTCAGTAATCACCTATAAAAGTTCACGTCCTTTCAGCAAAATAATTACAGTTAGTCTTCAACGTGCAACAGAAAACTTTTAATGATTTTTTTTAAAAAAAAATTAGACCAGGATAGAAATGAGAAAAGGTATTTGGGGAGCTCAAACTAAGCTGTCTGTCAAGCAAGTCTAATTAAAAGCAATGCCAAATATACAGATGAGGTGAAGAAAACCCAATTAGCACTGCTGGAAATTAGCAATAGATTAAAACGTGTATCTTGATGTCTGCACAAAAGAAGACAGAGAGACTTGATGCCTGCATGACTGATATGGAAGCTTAAATGTAAAGCAAATCCATTAGCAGGGACACACGGAGGGGCAACCACCTCTCTCTAAATGATTCTGGGCATGTTTCATTCTTTATGCACAGCTGGCCAAGGAAGCTTTTTAAAAAAAACCAAAAAAAAAACACCATGGCATTTTTTTAACACCATCATGCCATTTACCTGAATACATTGACTTTTATTTTTACAGTATGGACATCGTAACCTTCACAACATGATATGTGTCCTGCTATAGCTGAATCACACTCAGCATTTGGACAAATTACGGGGCTTCAAAAGGCGAGGCAAGAAAGCAGGCAAATGTTCAAGCACAAAGGTTTCAGTCCAGTATGGGATCAGGCTAAGGCAAGAGTGGTCAAGATACATTCAGAGGTTAAAGCAGAGGTAAGCAATCAGATACAATACACAGTCAAGAAGCAGAGTCAAGCAGGAGCCACGGGGCTGTCTATACGCCCCGTGTACCCTGTGGCAGTTGCAGAGCAGCACTGTGTCATTTATACAACAAAGTGCCAACTTGCACCCAGCACTAGGGATTCTGGTGAAACTGCACGCCCCACCCCCCAGGTTACCATGGCTTTTCCATTTAATATCCACCATTAGAGTGGAGGAGAAAAATACGTGATTCCCCAGTCTTCGTTCCGCCCTCCTGTGCTGATCGTGGCCTTAAAGGCCCTCTTGGATTAAGAGACCCTTTAAGGCCACGACTGTCGGCGGCAGGGGAGGGAGGCAAAGAATGCTTTCTGAGGCCTCTGGGAATTGTAAACTTCCTGAAGGCCCCAGAAAGTGTGCATTACTGAGCGCTCGGCTGGGCCAGCTCCCGGAACAGGGCCAATCGGGCATCAATCAGTGAATTGGCAGGGCAGGTGCCCCATGAGTTCTTCATTCCCTACTGTTAGTTTTACATTTTGCTCTGGGTCACATTTTTGAGAAAAATGTTATAAAGTAGAAGAAAGTTCTCACATTTCTTCATGAAATCCTTTCATAATTATCCCTTATGATATTTCATAGAATCATAGAATAGTAGAGTTGGAAGGAGCCTATCAGACCATCTAGTCCAACCCCCTGCTCATTGCAGGAATCTACCTTAAAGCATACCTGACAGATTGTTGTCCAGCTGCCTCTTGAATGCCTCTAATGTGGGAGAGCCCACGACCTCCCTAGGTAATTGGTTCCATTGTCATATTGTTCTAACAGTCAGGAAGTTTTTCCTGATGTCCAGCCGGAATCTGTTTTTCTGTAACTTGAGCCCATTATTCCATGTCCTGCATTCTGGGTTGATCGAGAAGAGCTCCTGGCCCTCTGTGTGACAACCTTTCAAGCATTTCTTATGATTATACATTATACTTCTATAAATACCAAATATTCACACCCCCCCATATTATTTTCTCCTTAGGCTCTCTAAAATTTTCTTGTAGGCTCTCTAAAAGTTTTGACATCTGTTCCCAGAATTTCAATTTCATTAAGTATAATTATTTAGATTTCAGTGGATTGCTAGGTAGTGGTATCAATAGCTTTTTTGTACTAATACTTAAATACAATAAAGAAAGCTTCATTTTTTTAATAACTGCAGATTTCCATTCAGTATCTGCTTGGAGCTTCCATAGTCCACATTACTTTAGGTGAATGATGTGTGTGCCTACTTCTCCACCCCAACAGGCTATCACCTAGAATGACAAAAGGAATGACAAAGAATAACCCTATTCTGAAGACGAAACTAATATGGTTGAGAAGTTGGTTGGGAAATAGGAAACGCCAATAGCGCAGGTACACTGATTCATCCATGTCAGCTTTTACTTTTCTAAGCAGCTCTCCATATCTATCCACAGCAGGCGGTGTGTATTCTATACAAGCTGAGTCATCTGACCAAACTGAATAGCTAGGACCTTTAATTGAAAACAAGAACAGAGGAAAGACAGCCACAGGTATATATTTTATAAAGGAGCCCCAGTGATGAAACATCACATTCTGTAGAGACAAACAAGCCAAAGGCTATGCAAATTAGGCACCTGTTTGGGTTCAGCAAAGGTATGAAGATACTAGGGAATTATAGTTCCTCCTCCTTACTTCCACAGTAAAACAAATCTTGCTAAGTTCAGAATACAGTATTTAGGGGGCAGGGTTTAAGCCTCAGAAACAAAAGCAGTCACTAATGGAGAAAGCTAGCAAAGGTGTAGGGATTATCCAGAGTTTTGTACAGGTTGTCATGTGTATGTGGTTGCTGGACAGCTGTTGTGGGAGTGTGCACAATGCAAGGAGCTCCTTGCTCTTGGAGAAGAAGTTTGTTACTTTATGGAAGCTAAGGTGGCTGACTTGCAGAGGCAAGAAAAAGAAAAATGCTAGGCATACAAGACATTCATAAGTGCATCACCTTCTCCCCAGGAATGAATTTCAAACAACTGCCAGGCAGCTTAGGATTCATTTGTATCTTCCCCATATGTAAGTGAAATTGATATGCACCTGGCAGATTAACAATACATTTTCTCTCCAGATACAGAAAAATTGCACAAAGTTTATACTGGTATAAATACAGTCATTGGAAAATAATTTAAATATAGTAAAGGAATCTAGACATAGATCTCTGATTTATGCCACAACTATCAGCTAGAGTTCTACAAAAGGGAAAAAGAGAGCTTTAAAGGTCTTTCCAAAAAGCTGTATCTACACAGAAAACAGCTGAAGAATGATTTCTAATATCTCTCAAGGATATATGATTAAATATAGAGCATCATATTGCAGTATTGAAAGGAAGGAAGCTTATCTCTGCATTAGTAAAAGCAAATGGCTTAAGGACTAGGCCAGGTGTCAGGGAAGTTTGAAATGGATATCAATATGATACAAAGGGGTGGGGAACCTTATGAATAGCTGCACATTTTCAATCCAGTTTTACAACTTGTTTTCTTCATATAAAACGATGACAAAATGTTTGCTTCATTTAAACGGTAGTCATAAAAAGAGATAACACTTTTTAGGCATAATATGTGGGCCAAATGAACAGATATGGGGGGTGGGGAATGGCATTGTGGCAGCAGGTTCCTTTCCCAACCTGCCCATGTTCCTTCAAATGTATGGAGAAGTCCCTCCATGCATATAAAATAAATGTGCCTGTGTTGCGGGAAGAACCTTCCTCTGTAACACCATGGTCCTGCCATGTGTGTTTATGTAGCCCACTTATAAAGGCTTAAAAGGTATACCTGTGATTGCAAGATGCAATGACAGCAGTTGGCGCTTTTCATAATGTCCTGCTTGTGCCACTTCTGGGGGCATCTGGCTGACCATTGCTAGAGACAAACTGCTGGACTAGATTCCTTCACGATTGGTCCTTACTCAATAAGGACATTAAGTTTTTTTAAAAAATTTTTTGAATTTGTTCCAAGTTACATTGATAGTTAATTTAGTGAAAACATAGATACAAGTGGCAGAGGACATCAGCTGATGCGGATGGGATTGAGATAAAAGCATCAGTGGATGTGGTGGTATTAGGGGAAGGATGTGAGACCCAAGTGGTCTCAGCCTTGGAAGACTTTGCCAAACATTACGAATCAAATTTATTCCTAAAACAACAACAACAACAACAACAACAACAACACAGACTTATTCCTACAGAATAAAAAGAACAAAATCAAACTCTAGTTCAAGGAACCATGATGTCAGGGAAACATAGGTTGTGGGCCAAGACTAATGACTGTTTTACTATGTGTTCACATTCCAGTACTGAACACATGTGGATGTTTTTCTGCATTGTCAAAAACCAGCCTTTGGAAGTCTTTTGCACTTTCAGACAGGCTTTCAGCCTGGTAGCAATTCCTGGAATGCCATGTGATTATGCAACGATGTGTGGTTACATTGGCATTCTAGAAACTGCTGCCAGGCTAAAAGCCTGCCTGTGGAGACTCCAAAATCCATTCTGCTTCAAGCTGGAATGGAGCTTTTCTAAAGTTTTAAGGTTTTTCACCCAGAATTCAGGGGTCTGGGACAACAGTGATTCAGGAGAGCCTCCCTCAATACCAAAAGGCGTGACTGGTTGGGATGGAAACGGACAGTAGACGGTTCCTGGTTCAGGATAGGACCAGGCTTGCCCTTCACCAGACATGCTGGGTGGAGATTGCAGGTCTCATTTTGTTTATGCTAATAAAATGGTGGTCCCAATTTATCCCCTATTCATGTGTCTGTCCTCTTTATTCTGGGTGTGGGTGCAAAGAAAGACTCCAAAAGGCTTTCTTAAAATGTCACATAGAGTTTTAAGAAATTTAGTCTGACAGAAGTCTGTTCATATTTTGCATGAATAATTCATTCAGTCATTACTGAATCAGAACTAGAGAATACGGAAAACTCACCTTACCTGAAAATACTGGATTTGCACTTCCATTATCCTCTTAGGGGAGCAAGCAACCTAATAAAGTGGTTTAACTAAAGTTGTGCTTATGTTTGTGAGGGCAAATGTGTATAGGTTTGAAACACCACAAGGGGAAAGCTGTGCTGAGGTGAGGGGTGGGGAATGCAGTTTGGATCAGAGCATCAGTGGATGGAGAGGAAGGATTGAATACTCCTAATCAGCTCCTCCTGAATGAAGATTTTCCCAATGGGATTCTGTTTCTTGTGTTGCACCCCTGGGGGTCCTTGCTGTGGGGCACCAGGTGTTCTTTAAGATTACCATGGAAACGACATGCTCAGAGACTAGGTTTACTTATAAGGAGATTTATTAAGTATTTTCAGCCTGACAGGCATACCCAAACAGTGGACTCAAACGGCGAAAGCCCCTGCACAAAGCTGTTGACCCATCTGGTCACCCGCTTGGGTATGGAAGCAACAGTTACACTGTAGTGATGCAATAACAAAGTGTGCATTCTCACCATAGAATACTAGGGTGAATCAGACACTTTGCTAGCATAAACAAGCATATCTTCTTGGGAACTAGCTGATTGATGGGGAAGCTTTGGCCTTGCTTCTGGACACAACAACTTTGGAATGTCAGCTCATTATACTCTGTCCGGTTTGTTAGGCCAGACAGATAAAGTCCAGGTGTCTCTTGCATGAGACGTCCTTGGATCCATCGTTCCCAGCTATCAGAAAGATGCTTACGCAGTGATACAGCCAAACTAGCAGGCTGTAGTCAGAGACACAGAAACTACCCAGAAGCCTTTGGGAGCCACCATGGCTCACAAGCTTTCAGGCCAATACATCTTGTACTTGCATATCATGTGAATTTACTATTTAGGCTCCAAATGTTGCATATCAGTTTTCTTTAAATGAACCCAAACCAGCCAACCAGAAACAGGTGTATGATTATGGGGATATGTTTGGAAATTTCTATGCAGTATTAATGAATATTTAAACTAAAGACTTGGGATGGGGTCCCAACAATGATACAAGAGGCTTTATTGATTTGAATAATTCCTTATCCTTTACTTTCATATCAGGTCTATGGACTCTGCACTAACTCTGCTCCCTTAAATTCTGGGACTAAGAAAGCATGTTCATAAGTTATTGCTACCTATGAGAATTGAACAAGAGCACTCTTTGCTCATTCTAGGCTTGTCCTCTGGTTTTGACCCTTCAGCAATGGCTGCTACCTCCCATAGCTACCTATGGCTCAGCTCTGACAATTCTGAGATTTCACATTGATCACATCCTTTAAACTCTATTGCCATATCCCTAAAGAGAAAAAAACCTAAAAAATAAATTTTAAAAATGAAAAGCTAAGACTCTCCGCTTTCTCATTCTTGAATTTTCCACCCAATTCTAATTTCTGCACTTGGTGGTACAATCATATGATACACATAGGTCTATTCTAAGTCAATTGTCTCTTCACACCCTTAGCCAGGCATTTCAAATTATTTGAAAACCTTTGAAGCTTGAAAAAAAACCCTAAACCAAATAAAATGTAGGAAAACATCCAGAATTTTTGTTTTGCTTGTACAAAATGTAGACTGAGAAGGGTAGGGTAAGGTACGTTCAGTCCCAGTGATGATCATATAAGTCATGTAGTTATCTCTAACCAGTTTTCAGAACCAGGACTGTATTTTATTGAAAAAAAGAAATATTTTCATCTACTCTTGATAGTACCGCACAGTCGTAGTATACTGAGACAAGATTCTGTCCTCATTTATTTCACTATGTATCTGAAGTATATCTTTTGATTTAAAAATGAATTTTCTCTGCACATATACTTTGGAAATAAAGCAGAATTTGTCTCTTGACATACAGTTGGTTCAGCACCTGAGAATATCTCTTTGTTCATTGTGACCTTTCTTATCTGAGAAAATGTTTATATCCTGCAGTGAAACTTTCGTCTCTGGAAGATGATAAAGACTTGTATGCTTATCCATAATTCAGGAGCGAAGCTAGCTATTTAATAACAGTTATTTGTTCATAGCTTTTCTAAGAAATCTCACTTCTTAAAATTGTGGCTCCTTCTCAAAGGGCTGAAGAAACACAGCTGAGTCTGTGGACATGAAATGGATGCAGATGGGATATTTCATAATGGTACAAGTAGTGGAAGGATCTCTTACCTCCCCATTGCAATAAAGACATGACACTGGTAGATGAGATTTATCTGTATGCCACCCTGAGATCCCAATAGTATAGGGTGGGATAAAAATTAAGGTGATGTGTGAGCACCATCTCTTTTGGGAGACTTTGGTTAAGTCCAAAGCCTCCTTGTAAGCAATTCCACCCTGGCTTGAAGTGCCAGTATTCTCATTAAGGCAATCCAGGCTTTTCATCGCCTGTCCACCATATAGACAAATTGAAGGGCCCAAACATGTTTGTTACTTCCCATCACCGCAGGCAAGTGATAGATGTGTGAGATCCTGCATGTGTCAAGGGTTGCTCCCAATCAACCACTGTCAAGCTGCTCAGCACTGAGAGGCAGGTGGAACTGGTGTCCCTTCACCCTCCTGGTATTTCAGGGTGTTCATCAGGTTAGCTTGCTTCACTTCCCTAGGTGTCCTCACCACCCATCAGTTGTGAACAAAATAATGCCAATCAGCCAAATAATCAGGCAGCCAACCTGACTCACAGTACACAGTAGGCAAAAAAGATACACTCAACAGCCAATCAGAGCACACCCAAAAATCCCTACCTAGCCCCCACAGAGGCTGTGGGTGGGGTGGAGCTGCCTCCCCAAACCAAGGCGTGCCTACCCAGTGCCTACCCAAAGCCCCCACCCCTATGTACCCCATGATATGAAATGGAACTTTTAAGTATATAATGTATTTTGAGAATATTTTAATACTTCTACCCCTGAGTATGATAACATTTAATCCTTTAGAAACTATTATTTTTTTATGGTTCACCAGCATTGTTTCAGAAAGTTTTGCTCATTTCTCTTAATGAGTTATTTATACAACTTGTTGGCTCTGGAATGGATAAACAGTGGGACGGACAATTGCCAAGCTATTAATTCTGGGTTATGTCCAACAACCCTACTCTGTCCAACATTATTGCAACTTTGCTTTTCATGCTCATAGTCATTGTCTGAACTTTATTGTGTCTGTGGCATTTACTTTTTTATTGGGCAACTACTTAAGTTAACACAATCTTTTTCACAAGAGATTGGTATCACTGTAAGGTAGAGTTCAACGCCTTTTCTTCAATCTCCTGGAGTTCAGGATTGAGAAGTACAAGACTGGGCATTCAGCCAGAAGTTCCAAAACTTAGTTAAGCAGGGTGTCTGCCAGCAAAATAGACACAGAATACTCTCAGAAGACTGTTGGGAGACTCAATAAGTTCCAGGGATTTAAGACAGTGATAACCTTTGATTACAAATGCCTACCAAAATCCTGGAATGGTTCACAAATAAAGATTATTGCCTTGTTCCTGATCAGCAAAATAGGAGTTCTAAGCTTTAGGCAGAGTTTAAACTACTTCCTATAAAGGACTGAAGTTTCAGAGCTGTCTATAACCAATCAATAGGTGGCACAGTGTTGTTTTGATTAGATTAGGACCATAGGAAGGTTGAGCATTAAATATTTCAGAAAGTCCAACAATGGTGTATAGATGGTGAAGATACTCCCTTGTCTGTTTTAATAGAGGAGTTTGGTGGGAACTTTCAAGTGCATTTTGTTCTAGTTTGCTAGATCCTTCCTAAGACAAAATGGAATCTTTTAAGCCATAGTGTTCATGAAGAGATGTAAGTGTGGCAGAATTGTGCTCTCTGGCAACAGGAGGATGTTCTATAGGAGAAGGATCACTACCAAGAAAACCTTTCCTGTGTTATAGCCTCACACTCTGCTTCACCCAATATCTTATAGCACCTCTGTACAATTACTATTTCTAACACATGACATGTACAACCATGTGTAGTTTCATTAAGAAACATGATGGCTAAAAATGCAGGCAATTACTTGAGAAGTGCAAGAATAAGTACAGAGTCTGAGAGAATGGAACCAGCTAGGGTTCCTAGGCCAGATGTAAGATAATGGTGATGAATCAGTGGATCAGGATGTTGGGCCTTAAGTGTCTATTCCCCCCTATTTGTTCTTTTCTATTTGGCCCACACAAGGATATAACAGCACACCAAATTAGATTGAGGGAAGTATTTGCAAATGTTCATCTATAAGATCAGGAAGCAATTAATACATTTGATGATTCAGCTAAGATTAGTTCAAATGTAAGCACAGTTGACAAAGATGTAACCAACATTAGAATCGTTCCTATACATTACTCAGCTGAATGCATGGGACTAAAATAGACTTTGCCTGGAAAATCCACCAGTATTTCACTTGACTTCTTGAAAGCAAAATTGTTTTTTTCTAAAAATAGGGCATTTCCTGCAAGTGGTGGAAAAAACTTCCTTTTTGTCAGGTTTCGCTAAATCTGGCAATGAATGGTGTTTCACAGCAGTATTTGATTAAAGGATATTTTAAAAGAAGGGGAAGGATGGGATGGCTTTTAAATGAGCAGCACTGAGTTATGGAAAACTATTTGTTTAAAACCTAATTAGCACTGTAACTTGTGAAATGTGATTTACATTTAAATATCAGTTGCAGAAATGTGCTGTTTTAAAGCAATTGTTATGCTAGTATCATATTGGGGGCAGTGCATTTCTCAACTGAGTACAGAGTATTTTTTTGTGGGAAAAGAAGGGTTTTCTCAATAACCAGTTAGCTACAGGATGTTGTTTTCTCCACTGCTGCTTTTCCAATTGTTTAATACTCACACAATTTGCAATATTCATGCAAGAATACTCATTCCAGAACTAAACTCAATTATGTAATTGTTGATTATATCCAGTCCCTGCAACCTGCATCTCAATTGCTCTTTGAGTGACTATATGGTATCCATGTCATCACTAATAACACAGGCTGAGTTTTCTATACCATGACTGCACAATTTTTATCTGATTTGAGATAAGAGCTTTTCCCTATGGGAAACAGGGGAGGAAGCTGCTGAACAAGTCAACCTTGTTTCTTTCTGATCCTTATCCTCTATACTTCTGAGTAGAGATGTAGAGGATTGCCTTGATTACTTCTGAATAGACATGCAGAGATGCTATTTGGGATGCTATTTGAAAGTGAGGCTGAGATATTCTTTCCAGCTTACTTCTGAGTAGACATAAGGAGACTTGTCCTGCTTATGTCTGAGTAAACATGGTGCTCATGCTAACTTCTGAGTAAATATGCATAGGCTTGACATATGGGGTGCTATTTGAAAGTGCTGCTGAGTAATTCACTCCTGCTTACTTCTGAGTAGGCATGCAGAGGCTTGCCCTGCTTACCTGTCAGTCAACATGCTCTTCTTGCTTACTTCTGAATACATATGCTACCCACTATATATTGGTAAGAATGGAATGGGGAGTTTACACACTGGGAGTAAAGCAGATGAACATAGTGGGATTTGCTTCTGAATAAACTTGTATAGAAATATAATTATATTTTTCTGCATACAATCATTGTCACTATTAATACTGTCACCAGTTCATTTGCAAATGTCTTATCCTATTCAGCTACAGGATATTTTGATAGCCCCTAGCATAAATGTCTTACATTCATGTTATGAGAAAATGCCAGGAAAAATGCCTGCTAACAACAGATGAACATTACCATAATACTTCAGGCATGACCCTCCCCCCAGTGTTATTAAGCTGCTTCTTTTCAGGATGCATTTGCACCTACACTTAAGTAGATGCAGTTAGTAAGGGCTAGGACAGGAGTAGGGAACCTCAGGCCTGGAGGCCAAATACAGTCCTCCTGTAGTCCTAATCTGGGGTTTCCCAGGTGACCCTGCCCATTTTTCTGATCACACCCACTTTCTCATGACCATCATGATTTGGTGGCTTTCCACCTTTCGCGTGTATTTCCCCCCATTCTGAAAGGTTGGAATGTCTTTCCTAAAGCTTAGGAGGAGGAGACCCCCTCTGCTCACCCCTAAAATGCAGCATCCAGTCTGAGATTTGTCAGTTCAATTAGCCCTCCAGTTTTAAAACAGATTATGTAAACAAGGGCTGCGTGATAGATATTGTCATGCTGACTACACATCTTGTTTGTGTCCCTGCTGTGAAAAACTGCACACAGTGAGAATATCTGGAAACATTTTGAAGGTAAGTCATGCCATATTCATTAATGGTTTGGCTTCATCTGTTATAATGCTGTACTTTATTTCAAACTACTAATTCGTTTTTGTTAGTAAATAGTTTATGTGGTTATAACAATGGTCGACTGGACCACAAACTAAATTTAGTCTGACCTAATTTGAAATGAACCACCCAACTTCCTCTTGCTTCCACACACATTTAGCATTGATCCTATATTCCCTTATATTGAAAAAAGGAGACATTTGGCATATATTAACAGCCACATCATTTCTGTAGCAATTTATATTTTATATCATAATTGTCAAAAATCCAGAGGAATTTTATTCAAGAAATGATACACACCTTCTTTTTTATCATCCAGAGAAATCTTCACTTTTGTATCCGTTATATCTTTAAAAGAGGATAGAAACAGAACTACATCACCTTTCTCATTCTTAATAGGGACAATGTCCAATAGGCACCAAAATGAAGACCCTGTAAGAAAAATAATATATTTTATTCAAACAGCTACCTTTTTTTTTTTGCACAAAAAATATGAAGGACATTAAAGACACAACATAAAACCTATTTAAAGGGTTGATATTCATAAAAACACAGATGTTCAGCTCCTGTAAATCTCTTTCCATCATCAGCAGGAGCTCAGTAATGCTGCTTTCTTCTGAAAACAAAGCATCTACTGGGATCATTAATAGTCTAATGAAGCATCTTACTTTCATCACATCATATTTTCTTTTGAGGTTTGCCTGTGTTTCCTATTTTGAAGGAATGCCCCCCCCCCACTATGTTAACTTTGACATCTGAAGCTTCTTAGTTTACTATGATGTGTCATTACTTTAGATTAGCCAGTCTCCCTCATGCCCTGCCTCCAATGGCCTTAGTTGCAGACTATGTGTCTAATGTATCACTCCACTGATTCAAAGAAATTAGCACTAATCATACTCTGCCTTAAAATTGAAGCTAAAGCATAGCTCCTCAAATCTCAGCTGTTAAGTAAGGCAAGTTGAAACTCATTAACGGCTTGAATTCTATGCAGGAGAATATCTGAAACCCTTCTGTCTATGGAAATTACTGTGATAAATGTTTTTTGTACCGTGTGTTAATTGCACTATGGCAGCTTGGTGGGATTGTTTATACATGCTTCTTCAAAATGAGCACAGTTACATTTGTTTAAAGTCACTAATTTTTACTGATTTATTATGGTGTATTTAATAGGAAGATTTTTAATATAGTCACAATATTACATATTATTAGTTAATGTAATTAATGTAAATAACAAGTTGTCATACAGATATGTCATGAGAAAAAAACAACCTCCAGTTATCTCCTGCATTATCAGGTGTTTATTGAGATAAATTCCATTCACATATCAATAAAATCAAAGCAAAATTTAATGTGCATGAATTTTGGAAACATTTACAAGACACAACAACCCACAATTAAATGTAGTCAGAGCAGCAATTATGTGGTCTGTAATTTATAACTTCCCAGCTCATATAGTTGAATGGGACAACACCCTTTAGTGGATGTGTTGTAGTGTAACCGACTGCATAATGTAGCAAGAATCAGGATATTTCAGAAGAATCATGTTTTCCAAGGTTTATTTTTAAGTGGAATAACAGAGGGAAGGAGGTGGGAGATGTGCAGGGGGCTAACATTGTTGTCAAAATGATGTGCAAACTTCCGTGAGTGTCCAGTCATGAGCGTGCTATAAATTTTCCAATTATTAGTTTTAAGCGGAATAACCAAGGGAAGGAGCGGGAGGCATGCAGGAGGCTGACAATGTCGTCAAAATGACCTGGAAACTTCAGTGAATGGCCAGTCATAAGCATGCTATAAAGCCCTCAGCCCAAGGGCCAGATTCAATTTTGGAGAACTTCGCAGGAGCCACATTTCAGTGGTGGATGAGGCAGAAGGCAAAAAGGTTGGGGCCAAAAATATACAAAGTACCAGCACCTTTTAGCTTAAGGCCCTTCCTGCTGTTAACTAAGCCTTAGGAGAGGCATTTCTACCTTTTGCAATAGGAGACAAACTGCACAAAAGGAGGGAAACCATAAGTGGTTGAGGGAAAGAGGGTGGAGCCGGGGGAAGTGACATGGCCATCTCGGGAATCCTGGAGGGCCAGATTCAGCCCCCACTTCCAGCTCCCCACTTCCGGCCTACGGTGAGCAATTTGATTCTTGCTATGATGTTATGACTTGTGGAGCAGCAACCGTGACAGAACAGAAAGAACTGGTTAAGGTTGACCAGCGATGCAAACTGTGGAAGTCCTAAAATGAAACCCAGACCCTGAACTTGAGCCTGAAGTTCTTGGAGCCAGAGCTCCAACCCATTTGGGACTGCCCTTCCTTTAGGCAGTCCCTTAAGGAAGCGGCTCTTTGTTTGGATACCCTCAAAATGTCAAGGCTGCTCATGCACAATCCCCACCCCCACGCATAACTATCATTTTGAAACTTCGCAGCTTTGTTCCCCAAAGGAAGAGCAACGAGCCCAGCAATTTTTATCTGATTCTGCCACAACATTTTAAACACTTTACCAGCAGTTCCCTTTTACAAAATCAAACTATAAAGGTATGTAGCATAAAACCCATGCATCTATTTTTCTGACAATTGGTAGGTAAATATCATCCAAATCTGACAAGGAGAAAAGTTATTGCTGATTTTTAAATTTCCCATCACAGTCAATGGGAAACATGAAGCCTTGGATTTGGTAGCGGGCATCCTTCAAATCAGTCCAAGCTGGATCAAGCCATTTTTCAAAGGGTACCTCTTTACAGCTTATTTTGCTCGCCTTTACTTCATTCTGACAGCATTTTGTATACACGAACAGGGCAGACATCTATGCGACTTATAGCCTCCGTTAACGCGCGTTTCCAAGGTGTCAATTAAATGCGACTTTTAATGTTTCTCCGGTGTTCGATCGCATTTTGGTTGTGTAAATCTCCACTGGCCATTTGGATTAATGCTAATTGTGGGCATAGTTTGGTGGGCAGGGCTTGTGATGTCATGAGTGAATGCCTGCCCCTTCTCTGGGTACCCCTCCCAAGTTGTGGACAAGGTGGGAGGGGATTGACCCAATGCTTGCTTTGTCATTTCCTGTCCTCCTACTTCCTTCTTCTTCTTCCCTTGACTCACGGACTGTTCAGTAATGGCTGACCTTAAGTAAAGTTTCTTTTAAATCCCCACTGGAATCTTTCTTTCGTCGAGATGCATGGCTACTCACATGGAGCTGCTTCTACAGGAAGCAAGGGGGTTGGAATAAGGATGTGTGTTGCTCATTTTGAGTATAATTTGAGGTCCGCTAAGGCTTCCCTCCCCCCCCTCCATTGCTGGGATCCTGGCTGGAAAAAAGCAGGGAAACTTGTCTCCGTGCAGTGCAAGTGAGTTCCTGCCATTGAGCTGTAGCTTTGCACGCTTTTACTTGGGAGTAAGGCACATTGAGCAGGTGGGCGGACTAGCTCCCGAGGAAGCATGGCGCAGGATTGGGGATCGGACTTCATATCTATTCCTGTTACCTCCCCCCTCTCCCTTCTGTCATTGTTTTACCAGGAAGTTGTGTGTGTGTGTGTCTGTGTGTGTATCACACCAAAATGACCATTTAGTACTGAGAAACCACTGCAATATCTTTATTCTAGAAATGGTTACATGTGGGTACAAGCCCATTGCAAAGCGTAGGTGGAGTAATCCGAAAGGCGCGCCACGGGGGGGGGGGGGGAGCAAGACAGGGACTTGGGCAGAACGCGGCGACCAGAAGGCAAATGGTAACAGTCACATGGGAAAGAATGTCAGTCCACAGATGCCACATCACAGCCGCTGCTCACACGTTGGGGGGGGGGGGCTGCCTGGTCATTCTAATGGCACTGCCAGTTGGTGGAGGGGTACCAGACAGCAGGCATGCCAGACTATCTGCTCGAGTCTCCTCATTTGACACTGAAGGAAACACAATGAGTGCACAATACTGCAAATGCCCCTTTTGCCTTTTGAGTACAGCTAGGCAGAACAACAGCAGCCACACTGTGTGGCGAGGAGGGGACAAAGAGACATCAGTGCCAGCCAGGGGTTTTGGTGGGGGCAGTGGCCAGCCATCCCACACTCCCGCCTGCCCTGTCATCCACCTCTGGGATGGCGAGGTTGCCTTCTAGCCTTCTCAGCATTGGGCAGCCCAGAACCATTGCGAGCTAGTAGGGTCTGGAGACAGACAGAATAATGGGCAGTTTGTATGGAACTGGGACATCAGTGCAAAATGCAACATTGTAACGGAAAGGCTACACAAAAAGTTTCCCTTGAAGCAGCACATTTCCAAGACGGCCGAGGTTGCTAGGGCGCAGGAGATAAGGGGCAGCTGCTGCAAGTGGGGTGGGGTGGGAGTGTACAGAGGCGGATACTTGATGGGAGGAATAGAGGAGGTGGACGCTCCATGGGTGGGTGTTCACCATGGCCGTCCAGTACCCAGAAACATTACGCTTTTATGGTTTTACATTTGTGGGGGAGGTACCATCAGGAGACAGGGCAGAGATTTCATCAAATTTTCCTCGTTCAACCATAGACCCCTGATCTGATTTTGCTGCCAAACTCCATATATATAAACAATGAAGCTTGGGGCTTAGGTGTTCTGTTAGGTCTACCTTTTACTTTGATTCCCAGGTGACCTCTGTGGCTCAAAGCATTCTTCCAGGTTATGCTAGAATGCATCTGGAGCATCTCCTGGATAGAGATAGCCATATCACATTTATCAATTAATAATCCACATGGACTTTTTTAAGCAAGGAAATAAGCATTAGTGTAAACCTCTCTCCCAGATGTTGTGTGATGAATAAGATATCAGACAGGTGCCTAGCACCCAACCACTTATAATTACAAAGGACTCCAAAAAATTGATAAGCCCACAATTGTGTTTATCTTTATCAATGAGCAACAGTGTTCATATAATTTATAACTCATTATATGCACATAAGTGTTACAGATACAAACATTGTCCTCTGTATAATATTTTACAATATCTCAAGCATATATATTCTCTTAAAGTATAACCAATAGTTTAAAAATAAATTGGTCCACATACAGAGATACACTCATGAACACATTCCCATCAGTATTATTTAGTAGTACTATTTCAACGTTGTCCACTGTATATTATTTTATATATTAATCAGCATACAATATTTCATATTACAGGACTCCGGTATTCCACCTGTTTCGAACAACTTCATCAGAATATGCTGTAATAAAATATAATAAACGACATTATAGCAGCCTTAATTCAAACAAACTCCCCAACTTATTCCAAGAACAATTCCCATCATATTGTTAAAGGGAAAAAAATCCTCCTAGTAGAATCTAAAGAAAATATATGGAATATTAATATATCATAATCAACAACATTTCATGTAGTCTGCTCCAAAATATGTGAGCACTTACTAGTTCTAAGACATAGCCTTTGTTTCAAAGATGCTGATCACAGCTGTAAAGTGATTACCATTAAAGAGCATTTATTCACAAGCTAATTGACCTAGTTAACAACCATTGTCATTCACCAGCTATTAGCCTAAGCTAAACAAGCTTTTAAATCAAATTGAGTATTCAACCCTTTAGGATGCATAGTTTGAAAGCAAAAGATCCAGTCTGCCTCTTTTTTCAAAAGTAAGGTATCCACATCATCCCGGTGATACTTATTCAGATAAATCCTGTCAGTTGCGAGGAACTGAAAATCATCATAACAATGTTCTATTTTTAATCTTGGAGCGATGTTCAATAATTCTTGTTCGTATGCTCCATGTGGTCTTGCCCACATATAACAATTTGCACTGGCAAATGATGATATAATTGACCCATTCAGTATTACAATTTGAAAAATGGCGCAATTCAACTGTTAATTCAAGTTTTGGATGATGAAATTTCTTCGTCTGTACAGCAAGATCACATACTGAACACCTTCTACATCTATAATGTCCTCCGTACATTTTTTAGGAGGATCTATATCGGTATGAACAAGTTGGTCCCTTAAACTTTTTGTCTTTCTCCAACCAATGTATGGTAAACCTGCGCACCCTAGTATTTGACTAATAATATGCCAATGTTTCCTAATGGATCTCATTATTTCTGGTGAAGCAGGTGTATAATCAAATGCGCATGGTTGGGTGCTAGGCACCTTTCTGATAAAGTATTACAACCACTGCCTCTTTTCTGGTGTGACGAATAAGAACCATGTATGACTGAGTGTCAGCCAGAATTTCAGTTCTTAACAGATGAATGGACATGAAACTAATGAAATTTTCTTTTCCTCATATGTACTATGAGTGCTGCCTTCTATTTGCTTCAAGTATCTGGCTTCCATGTATCCAAACATCAACCCATTTCCAAAACCTTTGTAAAAAAAAAACTCTAAAACTCTAAATGATCCCATACAAAATAAACTAAAGACATATTTTTCATAAATTATCCACACTGAAAGTGTGCCTGAAAACATGGGTTGCATATCTGCTTGCCTTTTGTCAAACAGTAAATATAGGAATATGAATGATAAGGACAGTAGCATCTACTGGTTATTCATTTTCATAATTTAAATGTCAACAATCAAAAAGATTTTGCCCCTTTTAGAAAGCTTTCACAATAAAGGATTTTCTTTCTTGCCTCAGCTAGTACACACAAAGGGCACTGCAACTGTCAACAATCATTGTCTGCCTCAGACCTGCTTCATAAATTTATATTCATGCATTATTTTATTGCCTCTAGCTACTTTCTATAGAAGAAAGATATCCCCCACTCCCTCCTGTACACACACAGAATAAGAACGTAACATTCAAAATGCACTTGAACATCCTTAGGGCTGAGAATACTAGGGGTGTGCACCAGATCGGGTCCGATCCATGATCCAGACCCGATCTGGCCAAAATCAGATAAAATTATCCGATTCCGATCCCCGCAGCTGGATCGTCCGATCTCATCTGATCCAATCCGAAAGGACCTGATCCAGATTGGAAAAGATCAGAGGATCGGACCTCCTCCCCCTCTCTCCCCACTCACGCTCCTTACCTGCTGCCTCCTCACTGCTGTCCACTGCTGCCCGCTGCTTCCGTGCTACTGAGAAACAGGCCTTGCAGCCTGTTCCACAATAAAGTGCCGGTGCGCCAGGTGATGTCGTCACTTGGCGCACCCTCGCTCTACTGTGGAACAGGCCTCAAGGCCTGATTCTCAGTAGTACTGAAGCAGCAGGCAGCAGTGCATGGCAGCGAGGAGGCAGCGGGTAAGGACCGTGAGTGGGGGGAGAGGGCGAGGGAGGGGGAGGTCCCCCGTTACCTGCCAGCGTCCCGCGCTGCCTGCTTATCAGTAGTACAGAAGCTGCGGACAGCAGCGTGGGACGCCAGCAGGTAAGAAGCGCGAGTGGGGGGAGGGGGAGGGCCCCACTTACCTGCCGGGGTGTCCGCTTCCATCCACTGGTCCTTTCTACTGAGAAACAGGCTTTGCGGCCTGCCTCTCAGTAACACGCCAGGTGATTATGTCATCACCTGGCGCGGTACTGAGAACTAGGCCCCAAAGCCTGTTTCTCAGTAGAGTGGAACAGTGGACGGAAGCAGGCAACCTGGCAGGCAAGGAGCACAAGTTGGGGGGAGGGACAGGGCCCCACTTACCTGCTGGGGCCGCGGCCTCTGCAGGTAAGGAGCATGAGTGGGGGGAGGGACAGGGGGGAGGGACAGTGAGGGAGGGAGGGAGGGGGAGTTAGGTCCCCACTCACCCGCCCCCAGGTTTTCACCATAGGCTTGCATTTGGGGAAAGCTTTCTTTCCCCCAATGTAAGCCTATGGTGAAAACACCTAAAATGGTGTCCGATCCGAAAATCTGACATCCGATTTTCGGATTGGAATCGGCTTCAAACTGAACCAGGAAGCCTCCGATCTGATCCAAGCCTCCGGTTCCGATCTGATTTTGGGGGTCCATGCACACCCCTAGAGAATACCATAGGAGTAAAATGAGACAGAGAGCCTATCTACACTACTGCTTTAAAATGGTTTATAAACTGTTTTAAAGCAGTAGTGTAGACAGGCTCTGTCTGTGGATTTAGTATTATACAAAGTCATAATATTATTGCACC
Organism: Anniella stebbinsi; assembly: GCA_029215795.1. NCBI lineage: Eukaryota > Metazoa > Chordata > Lepidosauria > Squamata > Anniellidae > Anniella > Anniella stebbinsi. The sequence continues at coordinate 190,490,545 of JARDYH010000002.1, forward strand.
AGAATTCAACTCACATAGAATCCAAAACTAGGGATGTGATGAAGGAAGAACCGTTTCCTTATATGTGTATCTGCTGGAGCTCATGTATTGGATGATTACAGTCCCCTGTTGTTGCTTCACCTCCCCCTTACCATGGCCCAATGGGGAGAGGCTGTAATACAGGAAACAGAGCATGTGCTTAGCAATTCAGTCCTTGGTATCTTGAAGTAGGCTGGGAAAACACCCTGTCTGAAATGTCAGAGAGCCACTGCCAGTCAAACTAGACAACACTGAACGAGATAGACCAATGGTCTTCGTATAAAATATCATCCTACGTTCATCATGGCTGTCATAGTGGACACTGAACCTAGAGGGAGAGCTGGCAGCAATGTTGGGTGCTACTCCCTGTCACCAACACCCTCTTGCCTTTTCATCTGAATCTAATACCCACCACAGAATAGTGATGGGTAATGATACTGACCATGAAAAGGAGAAGCAGTAACAGATGCCATCACCTGCTCACTCACTCAGCCACTCTCTCTATGTCAGTTTGTGGTGAATACCTGGTACAAAGTGAGAAGCACCAACCCCTCCAAGTAGTCTGAAAATGGGAAAAAGTGAGGTGTGTTATCTCTTTCTTCATTATGGGTATCTAGGAGAAGATGAGTATCCTCAGTTGTTGCATGGTACAGTTAGGCACACCAAAGAGGTGGTGAGCTAGATATCATCATCATCACCACAACCACCACCACGGCTGGTAACATTCTGGAATTGTAACAACAATGATATTTTACACAAAAGAAGCTTTAAGCTGTGTATAATAGACATATTTACCACATTAAGGCTATAATGGGATGTTACAGTATGATGAGGAATTCAGCACTGTAGAGAGTATTATTCTGCAAATAATACTGGATGGGGTTGCACTCCCCCTGAAGGAGCAGGTTCATAGCTTGGGGGTTCTCGTAGAACCATCTCTGTCACTTGATGCTCAAGTGGCCTCAGTGGCACAGAGTGCCTTCTACTAACTTTGGTTGGTGGCCCAGCTACGCCCCTATCTGGACAGGGATAACCTGGCTTCAGTTGTCTATTCTCTGGTAACCTCCAGGATAGATTACTGCAATGTGCTCTAAGTGAGGCTACTTTTGAAGACGGTTTAGAAGCTGCAGCTTGTGTAAAATGCAGCGGCCAGATTGAGAACAGGGACCAGAAGGTTCAAACTTATATGACCGATTCTGGCCTGCTTGCATTGCCTGCCTTTACATTTCCAAGCCCAATTCAAGGTGCTGGTTTTAATCTATAAGCCTTACACAGCTTGGGACCACAATACCTGATGGAACGCCTCTCCCAACATAAACCTACCTGTACACTAAGCTCAGTATCTAAGGTCCTCCTCCGGGTGCCTACTCCAAGGGAAGCTTGGAGGACAGCAACAAGGAAGAGAGCCTTCTCTGTGGTGGCCCCCCAATTATGGAATGATCTCCCTGATGAGGCCCACCTGGTGCCAACATTGTTATCTTTTTGACGCCAGGTCAAGACTTTTCTCCCAGGCATTTAACAGCTTAAGTTGAGTTTGAGTCTTTGGCCTGGCTGAAAGTTTAAAATTGTTTTAAAGGAAAGCTGTTTTTATGTTTTATGGTTTTAAATGTTGTATATTGACTTTTAATGTTCAATCTTTTAATTTTTGTAAACTGCCCAGAGAGCTTTGGCTATGGGGCAGTATATAAATGTATAATAATAATAATAATAATAATAATAATAATAATAATAACAACAACAATAATAATATCAGGCATGTTCTACAAAATACATTTTAATGACTCTTTCAACCAGTAAGTTGTTGGGTAGTTTTTACTGCTTTTAATTTCATATGCAACAACAAAAGCCCTACTCACACATTAGCTCACCACATAGAGAACAAACATATGGAAAGGGATCAGGACTGCTCCTCTTACTTGTAATGTCACCACCCCCTCTGTTCTCTGGGCATTTAGTGAAGGACTGAAGGAGGCTCTGACTTTACTTGCATAGGCTCTTCCATGTGAGTGAATAGGGCTTCAGTATATCTTAATTCACTTCTGTGCCTTGGAAGGCTTTAAAACAAATCTGTTGGTGATAAAGACATAGGTATAGTCTGCTACTTAGGGTTCTTAGGGTTTCTCACCAGTATACCTCAAACTATGTCCTTCCCTATACAATATATTAGATAGGAGAATGACATGAGGAGTCATTCCTATAAAACAAAATCATACTATGGGGAAAATATCTATATCAACCACTTTCAAAGATGAAACTTATGAAGCAACATGGCCCTGGTTCCAATGGAAAAAGAATGGGATTTGTGTATGTCCTATACTATTCTTGCCTTCATGGATTATGTGCGTACTGTACAACATACTAGCAAAACACGTCATCCTGTTCTAAGAGAAGCTAAATTCTTCACACTGAACATACAAATATAACCACATCCTTAATGAAGACTGACTGTGAGCACCCTCTTAGGTTTACCATCTGTGCATCAACACAAAACTTGAAAAGCAGAAAGATGTTTTTAGTAAAACAAGGTCAGCCATACTGGCTCAGAAGAAAAAATCTAAAATCTTCAGTATGTACAACCAAGTATGCACAAAACTGTGGGCAAACTTTCAGAATATCCAGCTTTCCTTAATGGGCAAGATGGAATGTCTTTTCATCCTGAGATCTTTGTAGTCAAACCCCATGACCCCAGCAGGTAATGATACCAGTGTAGAGGGAAGTATTCAGTGCCTGCTACCCCTCTTCTTTCCTAAGGCAAGGAATGTTTGAGGGAGGGAGAGAGAGAGGGGAGCAGTGGTTATGTTAGGATTTTTGAGCATACATGTTGACCATTCAAAAACCTCCATGAGGCTTTTTGAGTTATCAATATGAACTTATCAGGTGGGATGAACAACATCCCTACTCATTTCTATTCATGCTCTCTTCTAAAATATTCCCTATCTCAGTCAGTCAGTCAGTCAGTCAGTCAATCTGCCTGTCTGTCTCTTGGGTCGCAATCCTACATTGATAGTTGGCATCCTCCGAAGTTGGAGGCTGCCAAATATCCTAATGCAGGGCAGCTGGAGCATGGAGGTGATCCTCACTTCTGTCCTCTGGCCACCCTGCATTTTTACTAGACATGCAGTTTTGCCATTCTATAATACATTATAATACATTCTTTGTATTCTTCATATTTTGGCAAAGGTTTTAAGAGCATAAGAATTAAAAGTTGGACCAGACCAGTGTTCCATCTAACTTTGAAATCTGCTTTCTCATTCCAAATTGGCTAAATTTCCTAGAAGCCTTTGCTGCTGGCACAATTTGTAAAGCTCTCTTAAAAACCAAATATTCTAAATACATTCTATTGACCCACACGCACACTTAAGAAACTCAAATACCTTAACAAGACATGACTTCTTTTTAGCTGAAGCCATTTTGACTGTACTTCAGCACAGTATGCTTATTCACATTTTTGACAGTTCTAATATTTTCTATCAGGTGATATTACAGCTGAGAAACAGTCATAGAGAAGACACCATAAATGTTGGCAAATGGCATAATTCAGCAGATATTTCTTGCAGCCTTGTAACCAATTGGACTAAATATCATTCATATTCCAAGCCTCTATGAATATATAACTGTTCATGTTTTCATCTGTAAGCCGCCTTGAGTCCCATTATTGGGGAAAAGGTGGGATATAAGTAAATATGATAATAATAATAATAATAATAATAATAATAATAATAATAATAATACGGGGGGAAATGGAACAGATTCCTGGCCCCAGGAGGCTCTGCTTATATACAGAAACAATAGACAAAACTGGCACACATATTCAAGAAATATCTACACATACAAAAAACACACATGTTGTACACATACCACACACAAAATATTTCCCTACAATTTTGGGGCCTCGTGGGGGGGGGGAGGCAACCCAATTTACTCCTTAATTTTCCACAGAGTTTGAAGTCTATGGTTTCAAACACCAAATATTCCTGACTTCACAAAAGTCCACCGCTTGTTACAGAAAATACTTCATTGACCACACTCAGTAAGATCCCTTCAAATATTTAGAATCCTTACTGGACTCTACAAGCTCAGAGTTTACAGAAGTGCAGAAAAATAACATCAAAACCCAGAGTCACATTTAATAAACAACCCCCAAAACAAAACACTTCCCAATATAGCAATTGATCTAGTGCTTAAAAATGGAACATATAAATTACTCTATCACACATATCTAAATTACTCTATTCACAGCTATAACATTTTTAAAAGTCTACTACATTAGGCCTATATACACCAGTTGCTGAGGAACATGGATGGGAGAGTGCTGTTGCAACCATGTCCTGCTTGTGGGTTCCTGGTCACTGTGTGAATAGAGTGCTGAACTAGATGGACCCTTGGTCTGATCCAGCATGGCTCTTCTTATGTTCTTAAGTTATTTCCTTACCTACCTTCCTTCAACAGTTTTACTCAAGTACATCCCACCTTCAGCCAATGTTCCTTCCTCCTCCCATTTCATTAGATTTCCATGCCTGTACTCCAACCCCACCTTACACATTGGGTTGCTTCCAGACTTATGTCGTACTTAGAGCAGAACCAGTGAAATCAATGGGACTTAAGCTAGTCATGGCCTAGTTGGAGGGGGGAAACCACAAGTGAGGATTCTTGCTGGAATATGAATATTGTGTTTTTGTACAGCAGGTGTACTTGAAAAACTGCTGCATGGAGACATTAAATAAAGAGAGCAGAGCAAAAATTTCTCAGAAAAAAAATTCTGACAGATTCTCTAACAATTTTCTTATTTGGGATCCACACCAAACCGCTGGAGAAGTTCAAGACCACCCTGGCAAAGATTCAGCAAAATACCTCCCCCTCCAATTGTCCACACACAAATAAGAACCCCTATGAATGCTTCAAGATTTCCATGGAAAAAAGGCAGGTTATAAGTGGAAATAAATGAATGCAATAAAAATGGGAGGTCAAGAAGCATGGACTTCAGTATGTGGACCATGTCTAAAGTTAAAACCCAAAGAGTTACTTAAGGCACTCCCAAGGGATTGTGCATGCCATGAGGGATTTTTGACTTTGAACCGCAGACCTCTATTCCATATCAGAAATTGCTCCCACCACCACTCAGTTTCAAAAATTATTTGGAAAAGATGAGCCCTAAACCTTCTTGAGATAGTTGCACAGTTCCCTGGAGCTGGACTTAAATATGTATCTTTTGGATTTTCGAAAGCTGGAGGCAGACATAAAATTCCATGAATGAGGCAGTGCGATTGTTTGATAAAAGCCTTATTTCGATGCACAGGTGCTCAGCCTAACAAATAAAAATTCATAGCAGCTATATCCTATCTTGACACTAATACAAGCTATAGAGGAGTACCTTTGAAAGATTTATTAAATGTAAACTAAACAAAATCTTGAACATACTGATAGTGGGTTGCATCCAGATTTAGGCTGGATGAACTGCACTGATGGAAATGGACTTTCCTTCCCATGGCACACCCTCCAAAATGCTATGCAGAGAGTTAGGAGGCTGTGCTGAATGGGGTGAGCTGTGGTGTGTGGGGGAGGAGGGGAATCTCCAAACATTAGGTGGAGGACGTTTCACAAGTGGAGCTCCTACTCTCAAAGAAGACAGATCCGTTATCTAAGCCCAGGTAAAGCAACTGGCAAAGATATAAACCAGATTTCAGACTTAATTCAGACTTTTGAGTTTTGGACTTGCCAGATTAAAAACAAAAAGCAATTAAGTGTTGTATTCAATTATGTGTTTGAAATCTAATAGAAGGAAACTATACAACAAAATATAGCCACTGTATTTCCTGACAACTATTTCCTAGCACAGTTGTGCACTTATTATTTGACTTTTTAAATGCTTTGTATTATGAATTCAGATATCTGCCGGAAATCACTATTTGGTAGCAAGGGAAGACTGCACTGAAAGTATGTCAGGGCTGTCAATTAGAGAAGTTAAGCCTGCTCCAGATTCTGTTTAAATGTACAGAACAGTTTCATATTATTTCATTTTTTTACAGTTATGTCCCAAGGCAATTTGCTTCTTCTAAAATAGCCCATAAAATACATTAAAATGTCTGCAGTGTATGGCACTGCTTATAAAAACTTACACAGCCCCAACTTTCTTTACAAGAGGCAAAAAGTTAATAATAGTTATTTCCCCCCATTTCATTTGTTTCTTTGCTAGATAAGGGCAGTAATGAAAAGCTACCATGGCTAGATCTATACCTTGTGTCAAATCATTACGAATGTGGAATAAAAATCAGGATATAACACTATGAAAGTAGTATATGGAATGTGGATCGTGCCCCAACAGTTATCAGTGCACTTCAATACCACTATAAAGCAGTGGTGTAGATCTAGCCCATGTTACCTTAATGTTAATGTTACTTCTGACTAGGGCTGTGACCGGATCTGGATCCAGATCCCGAATTGGATCGGGGTGATCTGGACCGCCGGATCCCATATCCAAATCGGATCAGGCCCGGATCAGGCCAGATCGGATCTGCAATCCGGAGCCAATCTGGATCCAGTCACAGCACTCCCTCCCGCTCTCCCTGTCTCTCCCTCCCTCCCCCCACTCTCCCTGCTTACCTGCTGCCTCCTCCAAGTTGTCCTGCCGTCGTCTTCCATCCTCGCTGTAGGCCGCCGCATTTGCTGGTCGCGGCAGGTAACGTCATTACCCGCTGTGACCAGCAAATGTGGTGGCCCACAGCGAGGAGGAAAGACAACAGCAGGATGATGCAGAGGAGGCAGCAGGTAAGCAGGGAGAGTGGGGGGAGGGAGAGAGCGGGGAGAGTGGGAGGGAGTGCTGTGGAAGACCCAGATTGGATCGGTCCCTATCTGATATGGATCGGGCCTGACAGATCGAGATTCAGATTGGATCGGGGGGTCCATTCACAGCCCTACTTCTGACACAACTAAGCTACTTATAAGAAATATGATTAAAAACAGAAAGGTTTGTTTGTGTATTCTGGAAGCTCCTTACTCTGAAGACTCTGACCTTACCATGAAACAACCTGAATCAGTCAGTTTCAGAAGCCAATTCCCAAGCTAGTGCTGTTTACCTATTCTCTTCTCTACTTCTCTGTGTCATTAACTAATTGTACTTTGGTTATTTTTGTTTTGCCTTCTCATCAACAAACCTGTAGCTGAAAGGAAGGACTGTTTTGCAAACACATAACTCCTGTTCACTGCAAAACAAAGTGAAAACATGCCTGTCAAACTGTTTGGGCTAGCATGAAAGCTAAGAAATGGGGTCCAGACTAGGTCTGAGCCAGATGGGATCACGCAGAGGGCACTTTTTGGATTTGGATGGAAGGACATATACTAAATAATAATAGTTCAACATGGAAAAACTGAGCAAAACTTGCTCTGAGCAGAGATAGCCTGTCCTTCCTTTCAGCTGCAGATCAGCTGATGAGAAGGCAGAACAAAAATAACCAAAGTTGGGGCTGGCGTGGGTGGGGTTCAGACTAGGTCCTTTTGTTTTCCATTCCACATTTCAAAAACCACAAATGGCTCACTCAAAGCAAGCCATTTTTGCATCTTAGCACAAGTTGGGCCTGTTCAGAAGACACCTTAAACCCTGCTGGTTTAGGTTACTTTCTGGCTCTCTCCAGGAAGCACACCCCAGTAGTTCTTTCATGTTGCATCCTTTCTCTTTTAAAAATAAAAATAAAAAAATAATAAACTGGAACTTTTCACATCATCTTTCAGGAGTGCAGATCTCTTAATAACTTGCCCACTTCGAGTGTGTCTGGGTTCAGTGATGACATTCTTCAACTGCTGCTATTTATTTTGCTCCCTCTGTGTCCTTGATGCAGGCCCTTTCTACACCATAGGGGTGTAGAGGGAGGGAGTGTGATCCCAGAAGTACCTAATACACACCATCAGTGTACAGGGACCAGCTAGGGGCCAACCCAGGCCACAAGCCTGGTGTGGAAAGGGCCGCAGTCTCTTTTTCTGCATTCATTTTCCCTGGACTTTCCTCTGGTGGGTCTCTGCCCATGGCAGGATCTACACTACTGCTTTATAACGGTTTATAATGGTTTTGACAACTGTTCGCGCCCAGGACACATTACATATATGGTTTTCAAACCGTTTTCAAAGTGTTATATGCTGCTTGGTGTAGATCTGGCCCTGGTGAGACCATGGCAAGGATTCCCTGCTAGTCTCATCCTGTAGGATCTTCCTGTAGGATCTTCTCCTGGTTACATGCTTGTTCCTCATTTGAATTTATGGCATCACCCGACTGTCAATGTTTCATAGCCTGGACCATCTTAAGGCCTAACAGTGGTACTGCTCTGTGGTCACCTACAACTAGAAACTCTATTTTTTTATGTCTTTGGGTTAGAGATTTTGAGTTTGCATTGTCCCACTCGTTTTCATGTAGTGTGAGTATACATTCTTGCATGCTGGTTAGTCTCTTCCAATGGAATACTGGGGTTCACTAGATGGATGGGGATAATATTGCAACTGGTACGGCAGTCTAATTGAAATGGTAATGCTTTAGCCCCCAGATGGTTGCATACAATTGTTTATGTTGTCCTGTTGGCTTTTCCTGCAGTGTGTTTACTACTTGATCTGTTACCCACAGGATGTCTTCATATTCACTGTCACTCTCCATATTTACATGTGTACTCTAGCTTTGGGCTTTTTATCTTTTGATCAAAGTTGTGGCACTTCTTCCCATAAGCTTTTTATCTCTTTTTGTCTTGTGCCTTTCCCCTCATAGTACTTGCATTGTTCTAGTGTTCACTGTTGTCGTTACATCTGGTTTCTCAGTCTCTTTCTTCTGAACCATATGGACAAGTTCCACTCTCTGTCCTTCCAGGCGTCTTGGACAACTTAGCTCCCCTGAAAATCTACAAGCTTTTTGCTAAGGTCAAATCTGCTTTCCTTAGTAATCTCTCTTGTACTTGTGTGTCCTATCCAGTTGCTTATTAAGGGGTCTTTGATATCTCCAAAATTGCAACTGGATGCCAACATCTTTAAACTGGTGCAATATACCTCAATGCCTTCTCCTATTGCTTGGTTCTGCTTGAAAAACCTGTATCTTTCCACTGTTTCATTCTTTCTAGGGTTGCAGTAGGTATCAAAACAACCTATTATTGTAGCCAAAGTATAGTGTGCTTGGGGAATGTTTGCACATAGCTCTCACTTCTCTCCTTGTTTCTCCAAATATAGAAACAGTTTCTTTGTCACAGACTCATCTTTATCTGCCATTACAATATCCACATAGAGATTAAACTTCTCTTTCCAGTCTTTCCATGCCTGGCTACATCCTGAGCTTGCAGGCTTAATTTGCATGGTGGCTTCAGGGCCTCCATTAACTTTCTTACTTCTTTTCTTTCTCACCTCAGAGCTTGTTATACTTTTTCTCTCTAGGATCTAGTCATCACTGTCACCATCTCTGAAAGTTGGTAGATTGCACCTCACAGAATCAGACTCTGAGCCTATCTATACACGCAGGATAAAACACTTTGAAAATGTTTTGAAAACTATATATGGAGTGTGTCCTGGGCCCCAACAGTTCTCAAAACAGTTATAAACTGGTTTAAACCATTTTAAATTGTTTTAAAGCAGTAGTGTTGATAGGCTCTCTGTTTTCTAAACAAAACCTCCAAGTTTTACATAAAGGCTCCTCTACAGACCTCTCTTAGGCTGTGGCTTCTCTCTCCTCATGCCAGAAGCAATGGATGTTTCCCTCAATTATTTCCTGGCTTCTCTCAGGAAGCACACTCCATCCAGGCTAAATCCAGCAGATCTTTAATTTTGTTACACATGGCACAAGGGCAGGCTTTTCAAGGCTCTATCCTCACCAACACACAATGTTATATTTCTGACACTTGGATATTGCAGAAGCTGCCATCACATGTCCCATTCCAACCAAGGGAGGGGAAAGCAATTCCATGCACAGTTAAGTGGATTTCTTCTTAAGAACATAGAAAGCTGCCTTATATTTGCTCTCCAGGATTTCAGGTAGAGAAAGCCCTTTCCTATTACTTGCTACCTGGTCCTTTGGATATATCAGGAATTGAACTTCAGACCTTCTGCATGCAAAGCGTATTGTTGGGTGTCAGATGCTTCATAGACAATTCACAGGGCTGGCCCTGTGAATTGTCTATGAAGCATCTGACACCCAACACGTATTCTCTACCACTGACCTATGATCTTTCCTTTCCTTGAATTGTATGCCCAAAAATGCTTAAGCTAACAGGTTAGTGTTCCTGGTCTCTGTTTCATGGAATGCTACTGCTGCTGAACAGCCTAGTTCAGAAAAATTAATCAGCCCCCATATAAATGAACACAGAGTTCTGTCCGAGGCCCTTACTACACCATGGGGTGTAGAGGGAGGGCAATCCTGGAAGTACCTGCTTACGGGATCATCATCTTCAGTCTTCACAGAGGAAGCAGAAGTTCTGCTTCCTCCCAGGTGTGACGAGCTCGTCGCACCTGCCATTTTGTTTTCCCCTGGGCCCCGAGCCTCGCAATTTTTTTTTAAAACGTGCATGATCTGGCCCCCACCCCTCTCCCTCCCCTCCCGGGGGTGGCGAAACTGGTGCCACCCCTTCCCTTGATGAGCACGGAGCTGTGCGGTGCAACTCTGTGCCCATTTCTGCTGCCACGCTTATTTGCGAGTAGGTGCAGCAGCAGCTGGGATGGGCGGCCACATCTTCTGCGGTCTCAGGAAGTTCCGGGGACCATGGAATAATCAGGATTTGCCAGGGATCCCTTATCCCTGGCAAATTCCGTGCCCATCCTCCTCCTGCCCTGGGAATCCCTGTGCATCATGTGAACACACAGGGACTGGTGTAGAAACAGCCGTAGTCATAAATGTTGGCCCATCCATATTGTAATGTTTCTTTGCAGACATGCAATAATAGCTCTGAAGGTATTGGTGCAAAAGAGTACTTATTTTCAGGCGGTGTTTGTAAATTATTCATCATTACACTTGAGCTTCCTTGAATCAATTTCTAGGAATATGGTTTGGAGACACAATGTCATGTCTTTCTTTAAATGCTAATACTATCTAATGGCGTGATTCTGCTGAATTTTCAAGAAGCTTCAGTAGGAGGCAACATTTTGAAAGATGCAGTCCATTAATGCCCTGGGCACAACACTAAGTGTTCCACTTTTCATTCTATATTGTAATAGCAAGAAGGGAGATTTTTCTCCTAGTATTATAAACACTTTATTTCCCCCCTCTTTGGTATGAATTGATTCAGTAAGTAAAGATTTCATTTTAAAATGCAATTGCTTTTGCAGTTTAGAAAAGAGGCAAGGATGGGAAGACAGGATAGTACAAACTATGCATGATGTGGAGAAAACGGACAGGAAGACATTCTTCTTCCTCTCTCATATTAGAATCCAGGATTATCCCATGAAGCTAATTAGTGGGAGCTTCAGGACAGATCAAACAGCACATAGTTAAACTATGGAATTCACTACCACAAGATGTAGAGATGGCCACCAATTTGGACGGCTTTAAAAGGGGATTGGACAAATTACAAGAGGAGAAGGCTATCAATGACTACTACTCCTGATGGCTATGTGTTACCCCCAGTATTGGAGGCAGTATGCCCTTGTACACCAGTTGCTGGGGATCATGGGTGGAAGGTACTGTTGCACCCTATGTCTTGCCTATGGATTTCCCATGGGCAGCAGTCTGGTCATTGTGCAAACAGTGTTCTTTTCACCTCCAGTATCAGAGGCAGTAAGCCTATATACATCAGTTGCTGGGGAACATAGGTGGGAGGGTGCTGTTGGCCTTGTGGTTCCCTGGTCGACAGTTGGTTGGCCACTGTGTGAACAGAGAGCTGGACTGGATGGACCCTTAGTTTGATCCAGCATGGATCTTCTTATGTTCTTATGTAATGCTGGACTAGATAGACATTGGTCTGATCAAACACAGCTCTTCTTATGTTCTTACATGTGTATTAAATTGCATAGAATTCCATCAATGCAAAACTAGAGACAAACTTTTCTAGAATGCATATTTCATTCAAGTAAGAGATAAAACATTTTCTTCTCAGTGTTGTATGTTGATTTCTTTCTTTTTCTGACATTGATACTACCATCTATAATTTTTCTTTCTATATTTGAAGTCCACTAAAAAAAAGAAAAACCAGAGAATTCCTTGTCTTCTTCCTCTTTGTCAGTACCAATGTGACATGCCTAGTTAATTTCTTAAAGGGATAGCAACATATTTCCATATAGTAATATCCAGAGAATTGAGTCTAACAATCCACATTAATGTTTTATGTGGGTTACAAGTACAAACATATAAAATCACCCTAAAAAAAAAATCTAGTCTTTTTGTTGCCATCAAAATTCCTCTTGCCACACCGAATAGAAACTTCCAAATTCATTTTTGAAATTTCAGGGAGAGCTATAATTTTAATGGTAAAAGAAAATTCCTGTGATTAAATACAGTATTATTTGTAGTCTGCTAATCTGGAAAACATGCTTGTTTGTAAATTCAGTAATCAGGTGTATAAGAAAGAAGTGTTTGAAATGCAGGCAGGAAGAAGGCTGGGACCACACAGTTCAGAGCAATCCAGGACTTATTTATTTAAGGGTAGCTCTGTAACAGTCATTGTATATGTTGCCTTGAGTATCCAAAAGTAAGCTCAAACATGCATTTTTATTATTCTGTGATTGCAAAATGAAATACTGATTAGCAGTTATAACATGGTTATTATAAATCAAGTGCTAGCTTTTGTACCACCTCACCCCATTTCTGATACAATACTTTTCAGTGAAAGTTGTTATCAACTTCAGCATTGAATTCCAAATGGTATGTCATCCAGTAATGAAATACAGTGTAAATCAGCTTGCATATATGCATTTGCCTGATGAATTCAAATTGCACATTTCCAAAAAGACTTGTCAATGCCCAAGCACAAGGCAAAGTTGTTGACAATCTATAATGCACCTTATACTGAATTTAGCACAACCTTACAATGCAGTTTACAACTTTATAAAATGCCATCAAATGTGTTTCTGTGGCCTTGTGAACATTCAAATGCAAAAGCAGTATTTAAGTGGATGTTATATAAGTGTTGCACTGAATAATAAAGGTTACATTCACCATGTCTGGAACTAATTGAGCACAGATGAATGAAATAATACTCACCGTTCTTTTTATAAAACATTATTTCTCCTTTGAATTCTATCTTTTCTTCCAGCGACTTTTCAATTTGAAGAATCATCTGATCATTTGTTTCAGCACCATATAAAAATTTACAGCTGCAGCTCTTCTGCATGACTTCCGTTCTTGCAAATCCAGAGAGCTCGCAGAAGCCATCAGAACAGTAAACTATGGGGAATCCCTTAGCCACCTGAGCATTTGCAAGGATGAAGTTACTATCTGTAGAAAAACAAAAAAGTAAAACACTTATAAATGGGATTGTATTTTTTCCAGCACAGCTCAATATTCAACTACACCAGCCTCCCTAAACCATGGGTGATGGGATAGTAGAGTGGTTCTTTCAGAGTAGGAACGATGATGCCATCTACTAGAGTGACTTGATAACTGATGGACTCTCCTTGCCCTGGGAAGCAAATGAGGTAATTACTGAGCTTTCCAAATTTACTATTGTTACATATTGCCATAGAGGAATTCAGAGAAGAAGGAAAATAATTAAATAGATGTTGGCTATTTCTTTTGTTTTCTTTGATGGGATTCCTCCTTCAGGCTAGCAGTTTAAATGGCAGTATTTCTTTCCAAGATTCTTTGCATTTTTAATTAAAAGCTAAAGGTTAAATTTCAGATGGCTGATACTCTTCTGTAAAAGTTCAATGTGAGGGAAATCACATTGTTTACCAGGGGCTGTTGTGCTTCCTGGTTCTTTAGCACAATTGATATTGGCTGGATTACGCAGCAGGAAAGAGGTGCCAAGGCAAAAGATTTGGTTCTTTGGCATGATTGATATGGGCAGGATTACACAGGAGAAGAGGAGTGAAAAGGCAGAAGATCCTGCTGTTTCCCAGGGCTCCTTTAAATAGCAAAAACGTTTGAATCAAGGAAGCACCTCCCTACGTCCCTGGCATGTGTGCAAAGGGGGGGGGGGAGTCTTGTGTTCGTCTGTTCCCTTGCAGCCCCAAGGAAAGCCAGGACTTACTTCTAAAGTTGAAACCCTCAGCACGCTTACTTGGGAGTAAGCCCCATTGAACACAATGGGACTTACTTCTCAGTAAACACATGGGAAGTACTAGCACAAACGAACAGAAAGAAGAAAAATTAAACAGAAACACATTAGATTTAAACCTAGCACAACTATAATCTAGCATAATGAAGGGTCTTGTTCTTGTGGTCTTATAGAACTCTCTACATCCCCTGCGGCTCACTCACTTTCAAGTAAGCCCCACTGAACTTAAAGGAGTGTTCTTGGTGGAGTAGGGGATCAGATCTGTCTCCCTTTGTTGCAGGGAGGAATTTAACTCTCTTCTCCCTCCTGTCAAAGTCTTTCCTGGGCAAGTTCATAGTGCAATGTAACTTTACAAGCTGCCTATTTCGTGCTATTAAGGGTTTATTCCAGCTTTTTTCTGTGTTATTTTTTTAAATGCGTAAGGGGTGAGGGGAACCACAGGAGACAACCTGGCTGTTGCGCATGGCATCAAAAGGACCCGTGAACTTCTGTGACTGGCAATCAGGAGCGTGCCTTATTTCACTCCTGTAATGAAGCCCTAGGTTTTACAACTGGTAGTAAGCACCACTGAGTTCAACGGAACTTACTCCCAGGTAATTATGCATAGAACTGCAGTCATTCCCAGTAAACTTTTATTAGTGTTTGGATGCCTGCATTTTATGAAGGAGTTTTTAACCACAGTGTTAGCTCATCTGAATATAAATAATAGGAAAGCAGGATATATATCCTGTAGGCTTGGCTATGGGGGCTATCTTGATGAGAATCACAATTTATTGGTACTATACTACTGAACAGGATTGCAGCCACAGGGAAGTGGAGGGAGGGGGAGAGAGGGGGAAAGTTATGGATGTGCATCATTGACTTATTTTTAATGTGGCTTCAATTATTTTAATGAAGTGCTGGAACTGAACTCACTTGTTTGTGTATGCAATTATGCTGGTATTTTCGCTGACTTCAGCTTTGCTGGTGAGTAAGGGTCTGTCTTCATGGTGCTAGGTTGGTGCCGCTCCACCGCCAAACCCTGCACTATCCTTGGTGCATGGTAGTGGCAAGTTGTCCTAACGAGGGAGGCAGCACGAGCTTTCTGGTGGCCAATTAGGCCCACCGGGCCCAACCCCTCCCTCTCCCACATCTCCCAGTGACCAATAGGTCATCTTCTGCCCAGAATGCCCCCTGAGTGGCTCTGAGCAAGGTGTTGTGTTTACCCCTCGTGTTTCTGAGCAGGAAAAGCAGCTGTCAGATGGCATGGCAAGAGAAGACAGGGATCGTACGTTTGATCCAGATCTTGGTATGGAGGAGGAGGCGTGTAGCAGCCCCTCTCTGCCAGCTGATGCGAATCAGCGCTCTGAAACGAGTGCTAATCTAAATGATGATCCAGCAGGTGGAACCACGCCCGTATCCTCTGAGGACGAGGAAGAAACCTCTTTAAAAGATGCCAAAGAACGCAGACGTCGGAGGAGAACAGAGGCGAGAGTGAGACCACGCCAGTCTGAACGTTTGCAAAGAAAGGAGCAAGCAGACCTTAACGAAGGAGAGTTGTCTAGGAAGCGAGTTCGTTAGCCATTGTTAATTTCAACGTTTAGTTTACTTTGCTTCCTTTAAAAGTGCTTCCTGAATAGAACTGTTTGCTTTTGCCTGAATTAAAGGCGTTGTTTGTTTCAAAGTTTAAGTATTATTTCTTTCAAGCTACCGCTATCAAGTGCAATTTATAACAGCTTGAAATTAACAAACAACTAACAAACGCTACCAGTGTGTGTTTGTGAGTGTGACAGCTCCAGTGGAGTAGCATTATGGAGAAAGCAATTGCCGACCTCTCCCTCGAGAACCAGGCGCTGCAAACGCAAGTGACTCAGCTAACGGCAGCTGTGAGGACGTTGCAGACAGCACCTGCGCCAGCACCGGGACTCCCCGCCCCCGTTCCTAGGAGAAAGTGCCCTGTGAGTCTTCCCGAAAAGTTTGATGGAGACAAAAGAATGTTCGCTGCTTTTCGAGCTCAGGTGGAACTGTATATAAGACTGAGAGCGGAGGACTTTCCTACTGACGAGTTACGTGTTGGCTTTTTCATTAGTTTACTGGCGGGGCCCGCTGCAAAATGGGCGTCGGCGCTTTTGATATCCGATAGCCCCTTATTGTTGGACTATCAGGGGTTTGTAGCCTCAATAGAAGCATTTTTTGGGGACTCTCTTAGGGAAGAGACGGCAACCCGAGCCATTCGGCGACTGCGCCAAGGTGGGGATTCAGTGGCGGTTTATGCAACAAACTTTCAACTTATTATGCAAGATTTGCAGTGGAACGATGCAGCTTATAGAGCACAATTTTTGGACGGTCTGAATGCTGAGATTCTGGATGAGCTCGCACGCTCCCCATCTTTGGGTACGTTGGCAGACCTGGTGGCTGCCTGCCTGCGCATTGATAGCCGTTTGGAGGGGCGGAAAGAGGCGCGATGGGCAGTCGTGAACTGCACTCTGCCGTCAGTAGAGACATTTAACGAAGGATCTTCCTCTACTCGCCCAGCTATAGAGAAGACCGGGGAGGAGCCTATGCAACTGGGAGCAGCGCGATCTCGTATTTCTCCGTCAGAACGAGACCGTAGACGGCGTCTAGGTCTGTGCTTCAAATGTGGACAGATGGGACATTTTATCAAATCATGCCGCGCTCCTGGCTGGACAACGACTCCTTCTCAATCTTTTGTTCCTCGAGCGTGACTAGGCAGTTCCTCCAGGCTGTGGGGAGTGTCTAAACGGAAAGGGCCGGTTACAACAAGGGGGAGGCTGTCGCAGGTCTCCCCTTCGCCTCATTTAATTTTGAAAGTACGTTTACAAACTTCCCCTGGGACAGTTGGAGAGTTTTTTGCTTTAGTGGATTCAGGAGCTTCCAACAGTTTCATGGATCTACGCTTTGCACAACGCCATAGGGTGGCTGTGGAGTCCCTGGCACGCCCTTTATATGTTGAGACAATTGACGGTCGTCTTTTGGAGGAGGGGGCGGTGACTAAAATTACAGTTCCCCTTTCTATGTCAGTGCAAGGGCATACGGAACTGATTCAATTTAACGTGACAAGGATGTCGCGTTTTGAACTGGTCCTTGGCATGTCTTGGCTCACGCAGCATAATCCGAATATCTCGTGGGCGTTACATAGAGTTTCATTCCCCTCACCCTATTGTCTTCATCATTGCTTTGAGACTGTCAGTATACCGCTTGTTCAGGCGGAGTCGCAAGTGGCTCCTGAGGGCTCGGCAGCAGCGCAACTCAGTTCTTCGTCTCTGGCTGTCCTTCCTTCAAAATATGAAGCCTTTAGGGATGTGTTTGATGAGACAGAGGCGGATCAGTTGCCTCCACATCGCAATTATGATTGTGCAATAAATTTAGTCCCAGGGGCACCAATTCCGGTAGGCAGGTTGTATCCAATGTCGGGCCCAGAATTAGAAGCTCTAAGGGGGTTTCTGGAAAAAAAATTAAGGCGTGGCTTTATTCGTCCGTCGTCCTCCCCTGCAGGAGCGCCGTCCTTTTTTATAACAAAACGCTCGGGGGATAAGCATTTGGTTCATGATTATAGGGGCATCACAGTGAGAGATAAATACCCCCTGCCCCTGATCCCAGAGATGTTAGAGCGGTTGAGTAAGGCAAAGGTGTTTACCAAACTAGATCTAAGAGGGGCTTATAATTTGGTTCGCATTCGTAAGGGAGACGAATGGAAAAGTGCGTTCTTGACGCGATATGGCTCTTTTGAGTATTTGGTGATGAGTTATGGCCTGGTGAATGCCCCAGCTACGTTCTGTAGGTTCATGAATGATATTTTTCGAGATTATCTCGATACATTTTTGATTATTTATCTAGATGATTTTTTGATTTTTTCAAGAAATGCGCAGGAGCATCAGGCTCACGTGGAAGCCGTACTTGGGCGCCTGAGGGAGCATAAGTTGTTTGCTAAATTGGAGAAATGGGCATTTGACCTAACAACATTGGATTTTTTAGGGTATCGCATTTCCACTGAAGGGCTTCAAATGGATCCAGTGAAAGTGCAGGCTGTTATGTCCTGGAAGACGCCAGTCTCTCGGAAGGACTTACAAAGGTTTCTAGGATTTGCTAATTTTTATAGAAGGTTTTTGCCGGGTTTTTCTAGGCTTACAGCTCCTCTGTCGGACCTGCTCAAGGGCCAGCGCTCCGGCATTAGGTGGTCCCCGATGGCACAGGAGGCTTTTGATAGACTGAAAGAGTTATTTAGTTCGGAACCCCTCCTTTGTCATCCTGACACACAAAAGCCATTTGTGGTACAGACGGATGCGTCAGATGTGGCGCTGGGGGCGGTCCTCTTGCAGCCTGGTGACGCGGGAGGGGAGTTAAAACCCTGTGCGTATTACTCCCGAAAGTTGACTTGTTCCGAACGGAATTATACAATTTGGGAGAAGGAGCTTCTGGCTATAAAGGCTGCGTTAGAAACTTGGAGGCACCTGTTAGAAGGGGCACGTTACCCAGTGGAAGTTAGAACAGATCATAAAAATTTGGAACATTTGATGACAGCTCGAGCGCTGAACCAGAGGCAGATCCGCTGGTCTAATTTTTTTTCCCATTTTGAGTTATTGATTCGGCATGTCAGGGCCTCGGATAATCAACAGGCAGATGCACTGTCTCGCAAACCGGAATTCCTCACGCCTGCAGGGGAGACTCTGGAGCCCCCTCCTCTGCTTCCTTTGCACACTTTAGGAGCAGCAGGGGACTTCCTGTCGTGGGAGGCTGAACTCAGACGCGCGCAGGCGCAGGATGCTTTTGTACGTCATACTGTGGAGGACTTGAGATTGGTAGAAGGGTCATCCTCGGGCTCCCCCTTTTCACTATGGAAGGGATTGTTGTGTTATGGGCAGCGACTATATGTTCCTTCTGTAGCTTTAAGAGCAAAAGTGCTGCGTCAGTGTCTTGACTCGCCGACAGCAGGACACTTTGGTGTGTACAAGACTGTTGCTGCTATAGCTCGAGATTTTTGGTGGCCTCGACTCCTGAGGTCGGTGATCTCGTATGTGGGGTCCTGTGATATATGTCAGCGTGTCAAGTCAGTGCCTGGCAAGCCTGTGGGTTTGTTACAGCCTTTGCCCACGCCTTCAGGGCCCTGGTCGTTCCTTTCCTTAGATTTTGTGACTGATTTGCCGTGCTCCCGCGGCCACACTACCATTTTGGTGGTCGTGGATCTATTTTCAAAGATGGCGCATTTTATCCCTTGTGCTGGGTTGCCTTCCGCCAAAGACACTGCAACACTGTTTTTGAGGCATGTTTTTCGTTTACATGGGTGGCCAGACAGGTTGGTCTCAGATCGGGGTGCTCAGTTCACTGCTCATTTTTGGAAAGAACTGCTCTCTTTACTACGAGTGGAACTCCGTCTGTCTTCAGCGTATCATCCTCAAACCGATGGCCAGACAGAGCGCACGAATGCAACGCTGGAACAATACCTGCGGTGCTACGTTAATTATCAGCAGGACGATTGGGTGCAGCTCTTATCTCTCGCAGAGTTTGCTTATAACAACGCCACTCATGCTTCCACCCGACAGGCTCCCTTTTTTGTGAATTATGGGTTTCATCCTAGGGCTTTTCCATCCTCCATAGGTGTGGCTAGAGTGCCTGCTGTTCAAGAGTTTGTGGATGAATTGCATGCTCTACATCGTGTGCTTCAGGAACAGATTGAGCATGCTAAACAGACGTACAAATCGACAGCAGACAGCTGCAGGGCGCTGGGTGCTCCTTTAGCGGTCGGAGATTGGGCTTGGTTGTCGACGCGGCACTTTCCCATGAAGGCGTTGAGCAGGAAGCTGGCCGCTCGTAGGACCGGTCCTTTTTTGATTACAGCCCAGATTAATCCTGTGGCGTTCAGGCTGGCCCTTCCTCCTTCACTTAAAATTCACCCGGTGTTTCACCGGTCGTTGCTTTCCCCTGTGAGGTCCGGGGATCCCCATCGCTCCTCTGCAGACCCCCCTCCTCCTGTAATGATTGACGGGGAGGAGGAATTCGAAGTGGCTCAGATCCTGGATTCCCGTCTTCATAGAGGGAAGTTGCAATATTTAATACATTGGAAGGGGTATGGACCTGAGGAGCGCTCTTGGGAACCTGTAGATAGTGTACACGCTCCGGAGCTAGCGCATGACTTTCATTGCAGATATCCTCACAAACCAGCTCCAGGGACGCCCTGTCGTACTTTCGGGGGGGAGCGTGTTGAGGGGGGGGATGATGTTGTGTTTACCCCTCGTGTTTCTGAGCAGGAAAAGCAGATGTCAGATGGCATGGCAAGAGAAGACAGGGATCGTACGTTTGATCCAGATCTTGGTATGGAGGAGGAGGCGTGTAGCAGCCCCTCTCTGCCAGCTGATGCGAATCAGCGCTCTGAAACGAGTGCTAATCTAAATGATGATCCAGCAGGTGGAACCACGCCCGTATCCTCTGAGGACGAGGAAGAAACCTCTTTAAAAGATGCCAAAGAACGCAGACGTCGGAGGAGAACAGAGGCGAGAGTGAGACCACGCCGGTCTGAACGTTTGCAAAGAAAGGAGCAAGCAGACCTTAATGAAGGAGAGTTGTCTAGGAAGCGAGTTCGTTAGCCATTGTTAATTTCAACGTTTAGTTTACTTTGCTTCCTTTAAAAGTGCTTCCTGAATAGAACTGTTTGCTTTTGCCTGAATTAAAGGCGTTGTTTGTTTCAAAGTTTAAGTATTATTTCTTTCAAGCTACCGCTATCAAGTGCAATTTATAACACAAGGACAGACTGGCGGAAGAGCTGGGCTGACCTCACTCTGGCTGGAAAAGTTGGCGTAAGTCCCCGACTTTTCAGCCACGCTTCTTCGCCTCTTTGCCCCAGGGTGGCTTCGAATCTGTGGCTGCGTCATCTAACTGACACAGCGCAGATTCGGAGCCATCCCAGGGCAAAAACAATGTCAAGAGAATCCCCAAGACTGTAGATTTTGCACCTAAGCTCTGAGGAGAGACAGGGAATAGGCAGGCTGCAAAAACTGGTGTGTCACACGTGGTTTGTGTGCATGTGTGTTTGTGCCTGTGTGTAAAGAAGGCACAGTTCAAAGTACAGCCCCTCTCCTGAAGGCTGCTCTGTTGTCCTTTTATCTTAGTCAGTTTAAAGGAAAAGAGTTGTAATTTAACTATTATTTATTTATTTGAATTATGTATTTATTCGAATATTTATTTGAATTAAATTAAACTGAATTGATGCAACATGCATGATACAGCACTCCAAAAACAAAACAAATGACCACTAGTAGCGCATCCAGGATATAATTTTTATAGATTAAAAAAATTAAATTCTAAAATTTTAAAGCAATATATTTTAAATTTTAGAATTTTTACAATTTTTTAATCTATAAAAATATAAAAACTGGTTACACTATTAGTGGTCATTGAGAACATAAGAAGAGCCATGCTGTACCAGACCAAGGTTCATCTAGTCCAGCACTCTGTTCACACAGTGGCCAACCAACTGTCGGAACACACAGGCAGGACACTGTGCAACAGCACCCTCCCACCCATGTTCTCCAGCAGCTGGTTTATATAGGCTTACTGCCTCTGATACTGTTTTGTTTTGACTGAATTTAAATACTGCCCAATTGGCAGATGCCCTCAGGGTAGTTTACAATTGTATAACAATTACAGCTATTTAGTGTACACTCTAAGGCTTCTGTTAGAATGAAGGGAGGCTTCCTCAGAACTGTACATTTACAGGCCATCAGCTTAGAAGTAACAGCGGCAACCCTCAGTTTGTTGTAGTGTTATACAAGGGTTATAACCCCTGCATAACCCTTGAGCACTGGGTCCGCATGACATACCATATTCAAAATGGCCCTGTGCACACACCATGACTCATCCTGGATTAAATAACCCACAGTGATCTTGCTGTGTGGTGTGAACTGGGTCAGAGCTTACCTGGTTCACCACAAAAAAAGTTATAAGGCCTAGAAGGCAATGGTCTGGCAGTCCTCCCTCAGCACGTTACAATAATAAGTGAAAGAGTACCCATTGGCCCAGAGCCTGAGTAGCTCTTCCAACAAGATTGTGGCAAGCTCCTCTAACTCAGTTTGATAGGGCACCCAAACTGTCGGGTGTTTGACCATTTCAGAACTTTTATTGTCAAATGAAGTTATTTCTTTTTTAAAACCCAAACCTTAACGCCTGCCTTTTCATTCTGGGCTACAACAGCTCTTTCTAGAAGTATTTATAACACTTAAATAGATTTTATTTGTCCACCACACATATACCATCCAGCTAAATTCAGGCCATTGTTTGACTCCACAAACTACCGCTTTTGTTTTCCTAAACTGGAAATGAATATCATTATCAGTGATGTGTCTTTGGGTGCTGATTCTGCTGTCAAAACAGAATCAGATTCCCCTAATAGTAAAAGGATTAAAATCATATGCTTGCCATGCAAATTGCTGACAATGCCTCTGTATAAAAGCTAATGATCATGTATCTAAAAAGCATCTGCAGCCTTCAAATTAATTTATTCCTGGGTTTCTTATTGTTTAAAATACAATTACCTACTGTAGAGTCATTCATCCTCTCAGGTAATTCAGTGTGAATTACACAAAGCAGAAAGGAACACTGAATATATAAAAGGGAAATCTGAGTGATGCTAATTAGCTACAAAAAGATTTTGACGTCTTGTAAGGGACACAAATAGAAAAGAATTCAAGTTTGGGGCAAAATTTTGGAAACAATTGTATTAGTATAAATCTGGAAAGTCTTAGTAAATGCCATAGGATCAAAGTATCTGACTAACTATTCCCAAAAGACTATGACCACAATCCTGAGTCATCAAACCACCAAACTGTATTTTAAAATGTAATTTATTTAGTCTCCATAATATGTTTAATGCAACCGCCCCAAAGTGTAAAACATAGGACCATTTTAGATTATCGCAGCTGGAGAAATAAGCCAATTTACCTCCCCTGCCGAGCATGTATGGTTTGTCATGTCAAGTAAGCCCAAACAAAATTGCTTGTTGCCATGGTTAACAAGCCACCCAGAACCCTACAACAGCCATGGTTTCTTGGTATGTTGTTACCCAATGCAATAAGCCTACATCCCAAGGGTAATTATGCAAATACCCCCAGCACACATGTCTGTGGGGGGGGGGGGGGCGGCGATAAGCCACTGTGGCTTATTTCCTCAGCTGTGATCGTGCAAATCAGGTCACTGTGTGACAGAGCAATGGAGCTACTGAACGGGAAAAATACACCCAACCTCTTGTGCATGTTTTAGGTTCTTTATTTGAGTGTAGCCTATGATTCCCTACCATCAGGCGGTTCCAGAGCTATGCTTCGTTGTTTCAATTTCAGCATAATACATTATGCATAGACCTGACACACTGTAGGCACTAAATAAATGATGATGTTGATAACAATATAATTAAAACACTACTACCTACAAGATTTAAGATACAAGAATCAACAAGGGCTGGTTGATTAAATCTCTGACCTTGCTTGGCATGATGCGTAACTCTTTTTCTCTAAGCTTATCACAATGTTGAAAACTAAACATGTAGCATACATACAAAGGATAGCCTCTCACACATTATCCAAAATAAAGGAACAAATCACTAAAACATGAATTTGCATAAAATTTATGTGTGTATGCTAAAGTTTAAACAGAAATACAATGCATCTCATCATAGGGGGAAGACTGTGACCATGTGACCTGCCTAGTCTGCTTTCCAGATGCTAAATGTTGATGGCCAACTTCAAGGCCCTTCCTGTGCTCTCCCTTCTGGTTCTTTATCTTTAAATGACACACGGTCAGCCCTTCAATTAGTTGTTAGGTTAGCTTTGGGTTGTTTAACCCACAATTAACCCATAGTGGTCCTTTCTGGATATCAGAGCAACCTCCAATCAGGTGACATATTTTAAATCACAGCAGTTACGTCCGAACAGGCCCAATGGCATGAGATTCAAATGAAGCTACATGTATACAATACAGTGTTTGTACGCCCATTTCATGTAGCTGATTTCTTAGAAATGAAAGCCAGGAAGGCTGTAATCTAAGCCTATGCACATTGGATTGTAGGATTCCATTTGAAAGTTACAACCCTGCATTTCATTTTCAATGCTTGGCCAGTAGTTGCAAGAGTGTATAGACATGCTGCTTGGAAGTTAAAGTCTGCTCTAATTCCCAACCACACAAAGAAGAGCAATTGGACAAAGCGTAGTTCAGTCCAGCCCTACATTAGTAGATTCTTAGTAAGAAATTAGTTTTGGTGCTCCTCCCTGTTTCATGCTTAGCATTAGCTAGTGGCTGATGGAAAAAATGCTCCCGCCATCCTCACATTTACTCTGCACACACCTGAGAAGGAAAATATGTTAAGCTTCATTGAGTCCTGCAGCAATGTAATGGAAGAAGCAGCACTTGCTGGAATTCTTCCTTAAGCAAAGATATTAAAGGGCATGTATGCCTTCCAATCCTATGAATGCTTACATGAAAGTAAATTCCATGTTGCAGAACAGAACACACTTTCAAGTAGGTGCAGAGTAGTTTCAAGTAGATGGAGCATCAGTTGCCGGTTCTACACTTACCCAACTACAGACTTTGGATCAGTCTTCACCCCACTATCAGGAGCAGGAAGGCTGAAGTGTCAATCTTGTGTAGGAAGTAATTGCAATTGAGATTTTGTAAACCACATTGACACTTTTATTAAATGATGGGATAAATTACATCAAAATAATTACGAGACAATGACTTCCAGTCATATTTCCAATAAGAACTCTATCAGAAGCCTTATGATGCAGTTGGGCAGGCACATTGAAAGTCTTTAAGTGACACCAATAGTTGGCTTTAATACATGGGATTTCATGTAAAATTGAGGTTTGATAAGGAATAGAAATTAGGATCTATAAAGATGTAACATTTGAATTATATATTTTTTACTTTATCTACTTTTGACACCTTGAAATTAGCTGCCATCTTGAAATGAGTACTCAGATTAACTGCCATTCTTTGCTGTAGATTATCTATATTGGAGTGGGCAACTTGCAGCCCTCCAGATGTTTTGGTCTACAACTCCCATCAGATCTAGCCAGTATAGCCAATAATGAGGGATCAGGGGAGTTGTGTTGTCCTGTGTCTGGAGGACCACAGATTGTCTATCCCTGATCTATACGAAAGACAAAGTGAAGTTTGAAAGATACATTCATTAGGACTACTAAAAACTATTAGCCTTGTTATTTTTGTGCACATCTGTTCCTGCCTCAACTATTTATGGCAAATGTTAAGGATGATATTAATAACAGAAGAATGATTTTAAACCAGCTTGATTTCAATTAAGGAACTATCTCAAACTATTTAATCAATACTTTACAAATACCTGTGCAATCAATACTTTATTTTATGCTTATTATTGTCCTAAGATAAAAGGTTGCATTTTTTTACCTTTCCCCTTTTCCTTTCTTCATTAGAGTCTATTATTGGTAAAGTGTAACATCTCCTTTACATCTGTTAATTGATTATATGATTTTGTTCCACAGCTGCTAACATTTAGTAAACTGTAACACCCGTTTACAGCTGTTAATTATTGATAAAATGTGTATATTTGTATACATATGTAATTTCTCTTTTTTAGCTATAGACTGGAGATGTAATTCTCTTGTACAGCTGTTAAACATTTGCATCGCAACTATAGAGTGTGAGTAAAGTGCAGTATTTATTTTACAGCTGCTAATTGTGGGCAATTTGCCATAGCTATTAATTGTGGGCAATATTTCATTTACAGCTATAAGCAGTAAGCAAACTGTAAGCGCATTTGAAATTACATGTCTCATATTATGCTTGTTTTAAAACACTCTGAAATGTTCATTAAACATCACTTTCCAAATGTTAGTGTGTAGATTTCTTGTTAGTGATATCAAGATTTCCTCTACAGTACAGAAATCAAATAACACAATTCTTCTCTCCTATTGCTTGTACCTGTGCATTTCCACTACAACAGGCAGACATTTACATTTAACTCCTGTTGTGACAACTAGTCATATCATAAGATACCAAACCAGGCAAGAAGGAAACATTCATGTAAAAGATAATCCTGTGGGATTGAAAAAAGGAAAGACAGACACATTACACAAACCATGTCTTTGAAATGCTGTTCAGAAAACATAAAGCTGTGTATGTATGTGAGAGAGACAGAGAAAATGCATGCACTTGTCAGATTTCTTAAGAAAATATGGCAAGTTGCTACGTTTTCCTGCTGAAACCCACATTTTCTGTGAAGATTTTGTCACAACCCCCTAGGCCCATTCCTAATGACACATTATATTAATTGCATGGCTTTCAACCACATAAGGGACTTTTTTGTTACAAGAGTGTGTGTGTGGGGGATGAATTGTAATTGGGACTACAGCAGACAGGGAAGAGATAATTAACCCTTCCCTTTTCTAGCCAGAATCCTGATAGTGGGTTGTGGTGGCTAAAACGTTAGACTAGGAGTTGGGAGATCCGGGTTCTAGTCCGCACTCGGCCATGGAAACCCACTGGGTGACTTTGGGCCGGTCACAGACTCTGAGCCCAAACTACCTCACTGGGTTGTTGATGTAAGGATAAAAATGGGGAGTAGGAGAATTATGTATACCACCTTGGGTTCCTTGAAGGAAAAGAGGTGGGATATAAATGCAATAATAAATAAAATAAAATAATAAAAATCACATATGTGTTCCCATGTTGCAATTAGCCTGCGGGGGGGGGGGGATTTATTTTCTAAGGACAATTGATATATTGGAGGTGGTTTTTGTCAGAATTACAGCTGACGAGGTAAGGATTTAACCTTCTCTTCCAGCATGGTGATCCCAATGAAAATCCCCCCTGTACTTAGTACTAATTTTAAAAACACAGAGACAAAGCTACACACTATGCATTTAATGTAATATGTAGTTTGTTTGACCCAAAACATGTATAACTGAAACTGTTATTTAGACCTGTTTACCTGTCTCCACATTTCTCCCCTCCATCTATTTCCCCTATGAATTTTAAATTGTAAGCTCCTCGAGGTAGGGACCTGTCCTCTGTAAAGCACCTTTTACACTGATGGAGTTAATCCATAAATATGCCAGCACTCAATTCATGTCACTTACAAATCTGCTCACTGCTGAAGAATGGAAATGGCTGTATTATTAATAATGGCTGTCTTATCTGGATGTCTGAAGATCTATTAATAATCCTGGCCCAAGATATACTGGATTCAGGTGCTCAATTATCTTCATTGAGTCTAAAAAGTATTAAAAGTTGGCCAGGGAGATTTCACTAGCTGAGAAGCCTGATTGCAGGTGGACCTTTGGGTGATAAATGGAGTTTTATCTGAAATTATTCTCTTGGCTTTCATATACTAATGAATGTGTTTGGGAGCAGTGGTTTTTATACTGTAATTTGCCCCAAATGGGATGATGTAAATGAGAGCCAGTATGGTGTAGAGATTTTGAGTGTTGGGCTGGACAGACTCAGTTTCTAGTCATTGGCTGAATTCGGACGACACAATAAGCAACTGGGGGTGGGGGAAAACAATCGTCAGTTGTATTGACTATCATGTCGTCCGAATGCTGCCATAGTCAACTCAACGCTGATCCTAATCCACACCACAGTTGATTATTTATTACCATGTTGTATTGGGAGTACCCCCTAGATGAACAACTGTAAAGTTGATTATTACCCCACCATTGACTATCGTGTTGTCCGAATTCAGCCACTGACTCTTAACCTTGGGCTCCTTGGAGGAAAAGGCAGGATATAAATGGAACAAATAAAAAATCAATAAATATTCATTGAGATTAACCATTTGGATATATTAGATTACTAATGATTAAATACTGCAATTGTGTGGCATGATGGGGCACAGGAAGCTGATTTACTTGGGCAGTGTTATTTGTCCAAGAAGTCCAGTATTGCATATGCTGACTGATACTGGCTGTTCAGGGTCTAAGGCAGAGGTTTTTCCCATCACCTACTACCTGATTCTTTTCATTGCAGATGCCAGGGATGAACTTGGGCTCTTCTGCATTCAAGCATAAAAACAGGCAGGTGCAGCAGATAAAACAGAACCATTGGATACAACATATCAATTCAACAAAACAAATGCCTGGCTAAACAAGAAGATGTTTTCCATATGGCAAAACCCTATAAGGGAAGGGGCATTGCAGCACTGAGTCCGTGAAAGATAAAATTGGAACATCTGAATAAGGTTTTACTGAGCATGCAATGTCTCAAATTTCTTTACACTTTCCACCACTTTATGGGAGGGGAGAAGGTATCAATACATGCATGTATACATTTAGAGCTCTATAATCACTTGATACCTGTATGTAATGAATGTGCAAACAGGCACTCTAGAACACACTGGCTAGCTCCACCCCTATATACAAATACATGCACCAACAATATCCCACTGCTGACATATGATTAGTGTCAGTCTGAAATGGGGGGTCTATGTACACATGGGTGTACATGTGTAGGGTTCCGACCGCAGGGACAGTAATTCTGATTGACCAGGGTTCCTGCCCCTATGGAGAGAGCACTACATGCATGTAGGCTATCTTCAGACTCCCACCAATCACACAACAGCAATAGACCGTGGCTGGAATCTCAGGGGTAGGGAGGGATGGGGTGGAACAAGGCTGCGCATTCTCGACAGCATCTTTACACGGTCAGTATCCAGGAGTACTGAACAACTGAAGAGAGCTTGTCTTGCACAAAATAGATGACACAGGCTCACTGCCTTACCATTGTGAAAAGTAATTACAAGCAGGAAATTGTGAAAATCAACCCTTAAAAGTCCAATCCTATGCATGTCCACTCAGACATTAGTGCCCCTGAGTTCAATAGAATTTATTCCCAGGAAATGTGCATAGGATTGCATCCTTAGTGTTCTGAGGGACAAGACTAATGACAAAATCTGAGATGTTTAGTAAGATAATTGTTACATTAAAAAATTGAACATTTTTAAAATTCTGTATCTCTACATTGTTATTTAGAGACTTATTCAGAATAGAAACTTGCATATTTTAAACAGGTATACATCCAATTGGTTATATATATAATCAGTTGAATTCTCTACATTAGTATTTCTTGCATATAAAATAACAAGCTTCAACTCTATTTAGAAGTAAAAGAGCCAAAAAGAGTAAGATGTTTATATTTACTCATCATTACTTTGAGTTGAAAAGGATTTCTATATTAAAATATGCTTGAATTTGTGCAGCATAGAAAAAATATATAAACTGCAGGCCTGTTCTTTTTCAGTTTTTTTTTTAACGAATGCAGAACACATCACTGTAATTCTTTAAATTGACTTAATTGGCCAACTTCCCTCAACTGATGGTTGTTTTAATTCAGTGCATAAACATGTTAAAAACCTGGATGAAATTTACACTGCAAAATACAAGGTTAACTTTCACTGTGCCCATTCTAAGATTTAATGGTCCAAACATTATGGTTTAGTATTAGAATAAGTGTAATACAAGTTTTAAATGGAGCTACCACTATGCATACTGAGACAAAATTTAATGAAATAACTAATCCATACTGTTGTACATAAAAAGTAATAATAAACACTTAATAATTTAAAAAAAATGATTTAACACGTAACATAAAATTATACCAGAATAAAAACTAAGTAGTCCATAAACACTGGATAGAAACTACACATATCACTTTTTCTATTGATCATATGGAAGGCTATATACAAGGGTCTTCCTCAGTGGGATAAGAAATCCCACTGATGAAGACCCCTGTGGTCGAAACGCGTATGGCCTTCCATATGATCAGTAGCTCCATCTGAAACTTGTATTACACTAATTTTCCTAGTTTTGTGTATTGATTTTGGTTTAAGACACCACCTTTTATAATATTGTAATAGCATTAGAATAATAAAAGGGTGGGAGGGTGCTGTTGTACTCATGTCCTACTTGTGGGCTTTCCACCTGTGGCTGGTTGGCCACTGTGTGAATAGATGGACCCTTTGTCTGATCCAGCAGGGATCTTCTTATGTTTGTGCTGTCTGGGGCTAATGAGAGTCGATGTCTCATTTCTGGATGGCAGCAGATTGGGGAAGGCTGTGCTCAGGAGTTCACAGAACAGCATTAATGCATATTCACCTTTCACTCGTGGCTGTTTGCATCCAAGGCACTGTTTCCTTATTAGAGAGGCTCTTCAATGAAAAGATTGGAACTATTCCATATGGCAAATCTGCAGGAAGCTTAAATAGGAAAGCAGTCATTGGTTTGTTATGAATGGTCAGACTAATTGCAATTGGTTGTTCTGTTCAGAGTATGCAGCTGTCAACAAATTTAATTGGGCAAGTGAGATCGTCACAGCTTCAATTCTCCATCTGAACTGCAAAATCATCCAGTTCGAATTCTAGAGATGTTGTGAGGATGGACTAGATTAATATTTGTAAATAACTTTTAACATGTAAAATACTTTATTAAAGGGTTAATAATGATAACACAAAGGCCATTATAATTGTAGTCACAGTAAAAGAATGGAATATTGCCAGAAGCTAAAAATGATAAACTAGACCCATTTTCTCATCCTTACACAAATACTGCTTTAGTTATACATGTATCACTACCTTTTAGAAGTACATTCTACCTAGATTGCAATCCTCCAGGCAGGATCTGTTTGTTTTGTACTTTATTCGATATAGGAATT
Organism: Anniella stebbinsi; assembly: GCA_029215795.1. Lineage (NCBI taxonomy): Eukaryota > Metazoa > Chordata > Lepidosauria > Squamata > Anniellidae > Anniella > Anniella stebbinsi. The sequence continues at coordinate 190,521,393 of JARDYH010000002.1, forward strand.
CTTCTTCTGCTGAATCTGCTGTTATATTGCCTTGCTTTAGGTAGATTATAAAGTCAGGCTCAGATATGCTTCAAGCTTGAGTTAAACCATGCATTATTGTCTTTAAAAACTCTCATAGACTATAGGACTATAACTCAATTCTTATCAGAGTTTCAGGTGTCAATATCTGTGATCAGAAAGTCAATTTCTTACAGTATTGCTGCTCCCCAGACACATGGGGTGTTTTGGCCCTGCATAGGTCTCCACTAGTCTCCACAGCTTTCAGCCATCAGCTCAGGATGTGTGCTTCACATGACTGGCTTACAGTATTCCCTGCAGAGTGATCCCAGCAGAAAAGGTACCTCCCTGTCCTCTTGATTGTGTGCTATGAAACAGAGAGGGGTCTCTGCGATCCAAGGTTTCCTAGTTAGGAAAGCTTTGAGTACAGCTACACGGAAATGAATGGACAGGAAATCACAGCTTGAAAAGAGTCAAAGTGAAGCCATTCTTCAAACTTCTTTCAAAATGAAAGAAAGGCAATGTGAGCCTTGGGAGCCACAACTCCTTTCATGAGTTATACACCATCTCATAATGAGAGCTAAGCCTTAATGTTCAAACATGCCCATAACAATTTCACATCCTTGGACTCCAATCAACAGCAACATAACATTTCTTGCTGCCTCCATTGTTCTGCAATGTGCACAGATAACCTGGCATTTAAGTGGGGGGAGGGTAGAAATCACTCACTTTCCACTGTATTGTTTTTCAGGGAAACAAATAAGCCTGTGTGGGAGTCCTGTTGGGAAGAGATTGACTGACCGCAGCAGGAGCCAAGAAGAAAGCATTCTTTAGGGCGAGGTAGGGAAGCACTGCTTTAATCAAAGCAATTATCCAGAGAATCAATAACAGGTCAGCACCACAACCCAGGAATAGACAAGGACTTGCTCAAGAGAAACAGCCTTCCCTCCACAGATCAAGTTAATCTAGTTAAATCTATCCCCCTTAAGCATCCTATGCAAGGCTACCCCCTCCACGGAAAAGACTCGAAGAACCCTCTCCTGCTTCTTTCATTGGCCTTTACTTAAGTCCAACTCTCCTATTACCTTTTTATGTGGTTCGAGTCACCAATGTCAATTTCATCAGGCGTCTTTTAAACATGGAATTAAATAACACCTCAGGAAATTGATTCAATACTTCTGAGTGAACATTCTCCATCCCTGAAAAGTTAGCACAGTGCAGCCTTCCCCAACCTGGCACCCTCAAGATGTGTTGGATTTCAATTTCCATTATTCCTATCCAGCATGTCCATTGCAGTTCAATGCATTTGGAGGTTGGGGAATGCTCATGTAGTGGCTAAGAGCCTGAACTACAAGTCAGGAAGACCTTCACTCAAATTCCATCTCTGCTATGATCTCTCAAGATGGCTTTTGAGAAACCATTATCCCGCAACCTTTCATTGGCTTAATGGGAGGATTTTCCCAAGTTTAACTGCAGCACTGGTAGGGCATTTGTTAATCCCCCCCACCAAAATCAACCCCAAACCATCCCAAGCCTAATTGTAGCACAGTTGTGTGAGTTATACACGTACTATGTGTGAAAAGGAGTGTGTATGTTATATGTTGATAATCTCTTTCTCTGGCTGGGTCAGACTGAGTAAAGGGGCAAATCAGTAAACATGCAATGGCTAAAGGTATAGTACTGCCAGGCAAGAAGGAGAGTTCCAAAAGAAGGGTTTGAAGTATGGCCAAGGTAAAAGTGCACGTAAACAGTCCAACACAAACACAGTTCATGGAGCAGAATCAAACTGGGGTTTCAAAGTCAACATCACAGAGGATCAAGCACAAAGCAAGGTCAGGGTACCAGAACTGGAAGAAGACATTGTTTCCAGCAGCTTTCAAGTTCCAACTAGGGATGTTGGAGACATCTGCAACAGAATTAAATGACTTCAGTTCTGCAGATTCTGCAGCCGACCAGCTTTTGCCTCCAATAGGTAGATTCTATGGATTTGTTGGCTGTTTTTCTAACTTTCAGGAATTCTGCACAGATTTATTAATTAAAAATACCCAAAATTTAAAAACAACCAGGCAAAAATATGCATGTTCCCCCATGCTAAAGTGTGAAAATGTGCATTTGGGGAGAGAATTTGCACAAGTGTGAAATTGTGCAAATTTGGAATGATGGAACAAAAGGTGCCTGACACCACTGCAACCTGCTTGTTCACCTGCCTCTCAAACTAGCTCAGAAAATAGTGGTAGTGAGAAGGCAGAGTAATAGATGCCAGTGCCTGCATGTTCATATAGGAAGCATGTAGGGACAAGAGACAATTGTGGTGAGAAGGCAGAGTCACTTATGGAGGAGGGCCATTGAGGATGACTTGCCCAAGGGCCACAAAGATCTTTAGCCAGCACTGCCCTGACCACTTTAGCATGTGGCCCCTGGAAGTACACACTTCAGGTCAAAAGATGGTTCCCCTCTGCTGCTTGAATAATAACACTTAGTAGTAATAATAGTGGTAATAGTCACTGTGATTATTGTAGCAGTAGTACTCTCTGAAATATAAATCACCAACAGCAGTGGCACATTTTGGAGTTACAGTAATGTGGATATCACAGGAGTGTATTCATGGAGGACCACTTCACACATACTTGTCTACATGGTCTCTCTATACCTGGCTGGCAATGATCAGTAGGGATTGAAAGGAAGCCATTTGCAGGCTTCCTTTCATGCTGATTTATTCAAATAAATCAGCATTATGTGAATAAGCTGCCCCAACTTATCAATTCTGCTGTGACTTAAACTGGAGAAAAGTGGTGGGAGATGAAAAGTTCCTCTTAGAAACACAACAGCTCTACAGTGACAGTTTCCAACTGCATGTACTCTATGCCTGACATTGAAACAGCCTTAGGGTATATCCAGAAGGCAATTTTGAAGGTCATCTGGTTCTCATCCATTCCTTGCAGCATAGGCTGGCATTCTGTTATTTACCTTCACCTCAATACAGCTCATTCAAACTGCAGTTCGTGTGGGATGTAGTGCAGTCCACACAGCACTGCAATGTTACAATAGCGCTAAAGGAGGATCCTTAAATACATTAATACATGCTTTGTAGGTTTATTACCCATTTGCTTTGTAGGTTTATTACCCATTTGTCTAAGTACCAAGTGCCAGCCCAAATGTATCCTTGCTGCAGATGGATGTTCTTACTGGATCAGCAAACTAAAGACTCAGAATGTTAGATATACACGTAATGATTATTGTTCTAATGAAGAATTGTTTATTTATTAAACATATACAACTCAGCACTGTATTTAAAAAATGGTTCCTTCCTGCAGGCTTGTAATGATTAGGGGAAAATATGATCGCTGAAAATTGAATAATTACTCATAAGCTGGTTTGCAACATGGTTTTGTGCCATGGCATGGATGCCCAGTGAGGAAGGGTAGTGGTCTGGTGTGGCATAGAGGCAGGTCTGGGGAGAGGGTCTGCAGCTGCAGACACACTACTCATGACCACACAGCCCACAGCCCAATCAGCAGTGCTGGCTAGACTCACAGGGGTGGGGCCTGCAGGGGCAGAGCTTGAGGAGTGAGCTTTCCCTCCGCTCTGCTCCATAGCTACTTCAAAGAGGGCCTCCTCCTCACTCTGCCACCTCAGGCTTGCCCAACCCACCCTCCCCTTAAGTAACTTCACTTATGGCTATGGACTGCAGTCAGCTGCCTGTTGATGGGGCTGGGAAGGAATTTTACTTGGTGGACTAATTGGCTCATTTCACAGGGGTTTTGCCTTCCTCATAGGAATGTAACTTGTTTGAAAGATCCATCATGATCACAACTTTAGTGCGGGATGCATTGGGCTGGATCCAAGTCAAGGGGAAAGGGGTTGCACACCCCACTCTGCAGTGGAATGGGTGATTCCTGGGGTGGGGCTGGCATGCCGATACCACTCCTAAGGGAGCAGAGGGAACATGTGAACAGCACACGCCATGGCATGGCCATCCCCATCCTCTGTTTTAAACCTCGCCCCTCCCCTTGGGGCCACCGAACATTCAGGCTGGGGTGTGAATTGGTCAGCAGGCTGGCTGGCTGGCTGATAAGAACATAAGAGCCATGCTGGATCAGACCAAGGGTCCATCTAGCCCACACTCTGTTCACGCAGTGGCCAAACAGCTGTTGACCAGGGATCCAAAAGCACTACACAGTGCAACAGCACCCTCCCACCCATGTTCTCCGGCAACTGGTGTACGTAGGCGATCCCCCAGGTTACCTGCAGGATCGCCTTCTCCCATACAATCCGCCCGACACGCTCAGGTCCTCTGGGAAGAATTTACTACAGTTGGCCAAGACTAGGCTTACAACCGTTACCCATAGGACCTTCTCTTCTGCCGCTCCCAGTCTGTGGAACGGTCTGCTGGGAGAGATCCGCCAACTTACCAATCTTCAAGAATTTAAGGGAGCTATAAAGACTGATCTCTTCCGGCAGGCATACCCAGTCAAATTTTAAGACTTTGTTGATTTTAATGATTTATTAATTTTATATGCTTTTAATGAGTTTACATATTTTATATTTTTGCATTGGTGTTGTTCCCCAACTCGATCCAGAGGGAGAGGTGGGTAAGAAATAACAACAATGACAACAACAACAACAACAACAACAACAACAGTCTCTGATATTGATGATGGGATTCAGCCCCATTCCATGCCAAACTCTACACTGTAACCAATCAAGTTGTGGCCAATTTATAACCCAACACTTCCACTGTGTAGTTATTGGCTGACCTTACCAGGGACGCCACCCAATAGGCACTCCAAACGCAAAGGCATTCCGTATAATACATCCCATTTTTTCTGTTGAAATGCAAATATTAAACTGCTTTCAAAAGCATGGATTTGTATTGAATTTAATATTTTGTTGGTTTTGTAATTTGTTTATATCTTACACTCTAAAGGGACAAGGCACTATTTAATTAAAAAAAGGTGATAATAGCTTTATCTTGCACTTCTTCACCTTCTTCAAAGAGTGTTCTTTTTCTCCCATAAGATTCCTTTTAATAATAAATGATTGTAGCAAAGTCAAGCCAGGGAAATTAGTTTTGCACAGCATGTTAATAGTAGTAAACTGCCCTCTACAGTCTTCTTCCATCAAGACATACCCTCTGCTGTATCTGACATCAAGCACAATTCTATACAGCTTTATTCAGATATAGGTCCTACTACATAGGATTGAATTCTTAGGCCTAGCCCATACATTATATTTTGAAGATGTTTCACTAATATATTTTAAATCAACATTGAAAAATCTGAAGTAGTTATGACAAACATGTATATCATAGAAGCACACCCTTCAAAAGGATTGGTTCTGGCCTATTAACCATGCTGCTCATGTGTGACTGAGCTCCTGTGAGTCTAAAGGAGTGGGACAGCTCCATGATGGAGGAGTGGGGGCAGAGAGGGTGATAAAGAGTGGCACAGCCTTTTGCATGTTATATATGAAGGCACTAAAGAACACTGTCCAGGAAACATGCATCTACTTCCAAAGAACATCCACTTGTCAGCCATTAAACAGATGTATAAGATGAGTGTTTCAGGTCTGTTTAGCAAAGTATTTCTCAGAAAGAGAAATTGGAATGCCCAGGATGCCATTATGGGGAAATTTCACGGCATTTACTTGAAGGTCTCCTGCTTCCTCAAATGTCTCTGACCTTTCTGCCCTGCTGTCCTTCTGCCTCAAGCCACCTACCAGAACATTTTTGTAATGTTTCCTTTCAAATGCCCTGCTGAAAACCCACATTTTCAGGATACCTTCAGCAAAATCCTTTGCCTTGTTTCCTGCAGAAATTAAGTCGAAGTGCATGCAACTGAAAGCATATTCCCCTCCCTCCCCTTTGTCAGACTTTAGATTGTAACCTGTTGTATACCAGTGTATAAACAACAACAGTCATCATAGTGATAAATGTCAGTGGAAGAATTTGCTTATACATAGCAGACTGATGGCTAAGAATGTATGGCACTAGACTTGAAATCTAATAAAGATATCCTGTACGTCTGAATCCTACTCATAGTACATCTGTCAATGCAACTTCAACATATCTTTACCTGATATCTGTACAAACAACAGAGGATAATCCTCAAAGGGAGGTATGTTAGTTGTTTTCAGGTATCTGAAGGGCTGTGGTATAGAAACTGGAACATGCTTCTTTTTTGCTCCAAAAGACAGGAATAGGATGAATGGGTGGAAATTGCAAGGAAGCGGATTTTGGCTAAACAGAGAAATGTCCTAATGATAAGAGCTGTTCAACAGTAAAAGAGATTGCTTTAGATGGTTGTGAGCTTAGGAGGTTGAATCAGAAGTGGTTGGCCTTCTGTCAGGGATACTGTGGTTGCAGGAGTGTTGGAGCATTGGACCAGATGATTTCCAAGGACTCTTCCAATTCTATTTTCATTCCATTCTTGTGACTTCCAAGAGCATCTGCTTTGCTATACTTAAGCTACAATTCTATACCCACTTACCCTGAAGTAAACCCCATTAAATTAAATGAAGCTTACTTCTGAGAAGATGTGTATAGGATTGCATGGATAGAAACAGAACCTGTCAGATATCCCATTATCGTACTATTATGTAAAATTCAGTGTTGCATATCAAGGCTTCAGAAGACCAAAACTAGGAAAATTTAAATCAAGATCTCTCTTTTCATTGTCCATTGTTCATTTGTAAAATATAAATAAAACTAGCTTGTAAACATAATTCAGTCAACCTCAGCCATGCACCCTCCTCAATACATTGATAGGAATTACAGATAGAACAGATGAAAAGTGCTGCGAACAGATGAAATATAAATACTAGTATTAATATACAGTGAAACATCTATTCCACGTCCAGATTTTTGGGATTTCTGTTTGATGATGCATATAAAAGGAAGTTGGATATTATAGCTCAGGAGTACAGTGGCATTCAGACACATACCAGAGGAGGCTGTCAGCCTAAGAATGATGATAGAACTATGGTTTCCACAGCTAGATCAGCTACAAACAAGGGAGCAATGTCTCTGACTACCATGAGTACTGTAGTATTTCAACCTTGTGATTTGATTATTGATGTTTATCCCCTTACAGGATTCTCACCCAAATGGAACTCTGTGTTTTGGGCCAAGCATCATTTGCAGTTACTGCTGGGTTTATCAGCAGGCAACATAGATCTAAAATCGGTGCAGAAAATCTTAGATAATGGTCACTCACAGAGAATGATTCTTTCCTTTGAATCCAAAAGGATTCCATCTCTAATGATGGGAACAAAGCCCAAGTTAACTCACTCAGGAGTGTTTCCTAATCGGTACTTTGTAGATACAGCAATAGAATCCTTATTACCATTGGGGAAGGGGGACAGTAAGAAAGCAATATCCCCATTACAGTCTTTATTGCCTTCTACATATTCCCCAATACCCTGCGAGGATCTCACCCAAGGGAAAGGCTTAACCCAAATATCTGCTGAAAATATCCCAAATGATCATAAGACTTTAGAGTCAGCTGCCCAATAAATTAATAAGGAAACTGCCTCAGGCAGTAAAAGTGGAAACACCCCGCTGACAGACTGGTCAGAGACTGTTGAATATAATCTTCCACTCTCATTTGCTGATTCACCTAAAAGAAATAATCAAGGGTAAATACACAGATTAACCAAGTTACAGGTTAGCTTGGACTGCATCGCACAGCTGAGCCATCCCAACGATGCTGCAACTGATCAGAATCAATCCCATGCTAAAGTGATTGAACCAGATCGCATAGTCAAAAGAATGGCTAACACTGGCAAGTTCCAACTTGTTGATGCAGATCTGCAAATCCTGTCTCCTCTAGAATTTGAGCTATCAAACTCAAATAACTCAGATGATATAACCAATACCAATTGGCTAAATTACCAAATTCTCAATACATCAGAGCTAGGCACCTCCCTGACAACACCCATGGTTACAGGTAGCCCAAAACAAGTTCCACCAACAAAGGAAAATGGATGTTTTTTTTAGACATAGACTCACTAAACAGTGTGGAAGTTCTAGCTGTAACACCTTAAGTAATACAAGTCTAAAACTACTATGTTGGAACATCGCAGGATGGACCTTTAAGCAAAACAATGATCAATGCTTGAACTTTTTGGGCCAATTTGATATTATTTTATTGCAAGAAACATGGCAAAAGGAACCTATACAGTCGAATGGATATGAGTGCCACTGTTTGGCAACAATGCCCTCTGATAAAGGGGGTAGGGCCAAGGGTGGACTAGCATGTTTTGTTTCTACAAGCATTAAGGTAGATATAACTTTTATAACTCCTTGTAAGCCATTAGCAGTTGCTGTGCTAATCAAGTGTGCAGAAATACATCTAATAATAGTTAACATTTACTTCCCTCCCTGCCCAACTAAACTGGCTGTGGATAATACGTGGATGAGCTTAGATAAATATATAGAGTATCTAGGATCTTTGTATCCTGCTGCAGTATTTGTAATAGCAGGGGATTTTAATGCACAAATTGGAACAAATGATCTAAAATTATATGCCTCCTTTTGTCGTGTCCTAGACTTGGACACATTAGAGGGTCAGGACACTTTTCGTGTTTCTAAAGACGACAAGTTTAACTACGCAGGATTCAAATTGGTCCAATTCATAAGACAGAGAGATTTGCAGCTACTAAATGGCACAGCCAAAGGGGAGTATACCCATTTCTCAAATCAGGGTGGAAGCGTAATCAATTATATACTGATTTCAAGACTAATTTCCAGGTTCCTTGCCCACTTTGAGGTTGGCACCTACACAGAAAGTGATCATTTACCATTAACTATGACACTGGCAAATATAATATAGAATAATACACATTTACAATCCCAATATATTACCAACAGAGACTTAGGAGTGACTGGTAATAAGAGAATAAAGTGGACTCCCAAAACAGATCTAGCTCTGTCCCAACTTTTGCAATCAAAGGATTTCAGTACTTTACATGCTGCAATCCTTTCTGAAAAATCACCTACTGAAGCCATACGGGGATTTCAGGATCTGATTGATGGATTACAAGTATATTTAAAAACAGAAGCTAATCCAGGGCCGAGAAATACAATCGTGAACTCAAGTTGGTATGATAACGAATGCAGAATGGCCAAAAGCCATATGATTAGAACTTACCGAAAATATAGAAATACCAATTCTGTTTCTTGGTTGAGGGAGTACATAATAAGTCGGCAGAAATACAAAGCATTGATCAAAAAGAAGAAATGGCAGGATGGAACAACTGCCTGGCAATCACTGGTAAAAGCCTCTCATGCTAAAGATAGTTGTCTTTTTTGGTGAACCATGACAGGACTACTTGACAGGGCTTGCACCTAGCCGCTATGTGTAATTAGACCAGATGAATGGACATGTTACTACCAGGCACTGTTCTCCGATAGTGACATGTGCAAGGGGAAGGACCATCAGTCTAGGGAAGCCCCAAATACCACAATGGCCCCCTGTATCAACAAATGAGGCTAAGGATCTTATTTCCCTATTAAAGATAAATAAAGCACCCGGAATAGACTTCATACCACCAGAATTATTAAAATCTAATATCAGTTGGTGGGCCCCAATGCTGGCCACTGTATTCACTCATATTGATTCAACAGGAATAATACCCAATGCATGTGATACAGCTATAATTGTCCCCTTACACAAGAAAGGTCCTAAAACTGAACCAGCAAATTACCGTCCAATTAGTTTGCTGAGTGTAATTAGTAAATTGTATGCAAAACATCTATACAATAAGTTAATTAATTGGATGGATGAGGAGAATATCCTGTCAGATACACAAGCCGGATTTCGACAAGGTAGATCAACTATAGACCATTGCTTGGTTTTGAACCATCTAATTGACAAATATGCAAAAAAAAACCAAAGGAGTGTTATACGTTGCTTTTATTGATTTAAAAGCAGCATTTGACTCAATCTCCCGCTAAAGACTTTGGGAAAAACTGGCATCTACATCTATAGATAAAAGACTAGCATTTCTGATCAGATGTCTGTACAACAATACATGGCTGAGAATACGTTGCACAACGGATGGTGGTCTGACAGACTCAGTCCCATCTTCTAAAGGGGTCAAGCAAGGCTGTATTCTGGCCCCTGTTTTGTTCAATTTTTATATTAATGATATTGTTGAATCCTTATCATCTTCAAACTTTCATGCCCCAAAAATAGCCACAAAGGAGATCTCCATCTTAATGTATGCAGACGATGCAGTAATCCTATCGCAGACCAAAGTGGGATTAAGGAGGTTGTTAAGGGCATTCTCTATGTACTGCCAAAAAGAACATCTCATAATTAATTACGATAAAATGAAGGTAATGGTCTTTGCCAGGCGCTACAAACCACATAAATGGCACCTGAATGGGCACCTTATTGAGCAAGTTAAAGTATTTAAATATCTGGGAATAGTATTCCAATATTCTGGAATATGGACAGCTCAGCAAGATTACGCAATTGAAAAAGCCACAAGAAGCACTAGAATTTTATTGAGATTTTATCGAACAAAGGGACATAACTTTATTCCAGCGGCTCTCAAAGTTTTCAAAGCCAAGCCGACAGCTCAACTGCTCTTTGGGTTTCCAATCTGGGCCGAAACCAATCTAAAAACATTGGAGGTAGTGCAGTCCAAATTTCTTAGGCAAATTTTTGCAGTACCTAATTGTGTTCCTAATGCCACTTTAAGGCTTGAAGCTGGTGTTAATTCCATTTACACACAGGTCTGGACGAGGACACTTATTTACTGGGTGCGGCTGCATTTGACTGCCACGGGTCTACTCCCTTTGTTATTGAGAGATCCCTACAAAAGCAGCTGGATGAAAGCTGTGAATAAGAGGCTAAATTTAGCAGGCTTTTCAGCTCAATACTTATTAGGACTAGGTTTCTTTAAAGCTAAGGAAGTATTGAAACAACGGTTATCAGACATTGAACTACAAAATAGCTTGTTCATAATGAGGAAATTGTGCCCTTACCTCAAACAGTCTACATTCAGTTCCTCAGATAAGACACCGGTCTATTTACAGGTTTCTTTTCTGTTTTTCTGTTTGCTTCACGATGACACTGTCTATTATTAACTGGTCTTTGCATCCTCTGCTGTTATTTTTACATCTTTTTTGTTCTTCTGTGAGTATATTATGTTGAGTGAGATGTGCTTCAATTTTCTGTATGATTGTGACAGTTATAATTTTGTAGAGTGTTGGAAAGCATGTTATGGGTCTGTAATTAGCTGGGTTTGGGGTATCTGGAGTTTTTGGGTTAATATAGGTTTTGTGTTCGGTTAGGAATAGAGGGAATAGGTATGGGTGTTCTATGACTGTGCTGATCTGTTGAGTGAGGTATTCATGTGTTGATGTAAGCTGTTTGTACCAGAAGTTTTGTATTTGGTCCGGGCCAGGTGCTTTCCAGTTGTGTGTCCTTTGTATTGTTTCCTTCAGTTCCTCCAGAGTTATTGTATACTCTGTTTGCTGTGGTAGTTGTTTGTCTTTCTTCTTGTTGTCTTATCCAGTTTGTGCTTTCTTTGTGTTGTACCGGTTCTGACCAGATATTTTCCCAGAATGTGGTTATTTCTTCTTTAGTTGGGGGTGTAATGTTGTTTTCTTTTTTCTTGCTTATTCTTTGGTATAATAATTTCTCATTTCTTTTAAAGAGAGCGTTTTGGGCTTTCCTTTCATTTGATTCTTTGTATTTTCTTAGTCTGGTGGTCTGGACTGCCAGTTTTTGTTTCAATGTGTTGAGAGCTACTATTGCTGCTTCTTTATTGTTTGCTATGATGTCTTGGGTGTTTTTGAGGATGCTTTTTGAGCAATTTCCATTTATGTGTTGTGTCATTCTTCCTATATCCTACATCCTTTCATAGCTTTTCAATTTGGTTTTCAATTCTGATTTGCCATTTTGGTTTGGTTTCTAATCTTCTGCGTGTGTTGTTGCTTGTGGGGAGTTCCTGTTTGTTATAGGTGAGGATTGCTGTGGCTGCTTCATAAATTACTGTGTGGATTTCTTCTAGTTTGCTATCACTGTTAATGTATGTCGTGAGTTTACTATTCATTATGTTTATGAGTTTCTGCGTGTCTTTGTTAAACTTTAGTCTAGGTAGTGAGTTTCTTTTCGTTGGGTCAGTTTCTCTCCATTTTGTTAAATTTGTCTCAATTTCTTCCATCAGTTGCTGCTCTATGTTCATGTTTGTTGTGACGTTGTGTGTTTCGGGTTTTGGTGTTGTCCGGGAGTCCTCTGGTGGGGTTGTTGTGTCTAGGGTTGCTGTTTCTTCTATGGATGTTCATGTGCTTGTTGGTGGTGCATCTGTGCTTTTCATGTTGGTGTTCTGTTGTGCTATTTCTTCTTTGATTTTTTGAAATTCATGTTCCGTTAGCCTTTTGTTGTTGGTTATAACTATTTTTATCTATTAGTCTTTGTTCTGTTACAGTGTCCATTAGGTGGGGATAGATTTCCATTATTATTATTATTATTATTATTATTATTATTATTATTATTATTTACATTTATATACAGCTCCATAGCCGAAGCTCTCTGGGCGGTTTACAAAAATTAAAACTTTGGACATCTTTTGAATGTAATGATTACATTGAATGTAATGATTACAACTTTGCACCATCTTTTGAATGTAATGATTACAATAACCTTTGTGTTGTAGTTAGCAGAGTGCTTAATGGTTTCTCAATAAAATCTTGTACAAATAAGTGGACTATAAAACCTGCCCTCAAGTTATGTTAACTCAACTAGGATGAAGATATGACTAGCTGGATGTGAAGTGGCAGTTCACGTTTGGCTGATTATTTTGCCCTGCTAGGTGAGCTGCCTGATGGGAGGTGGGAGACAGAAAGAAAAAACTTAGGACTCTAACCTTGAAGTCTATTAGTTCTGCATCTAATCCTAAAAATCAATCTGATGCGGTTTTACCCAATCTTTAAAAATATATACCTTATTTTGAGAACACCAACCGATCTACACCAAGCAGGATACAACACTTTGAAAACATTTTGAAAACTGTATATGGAGTGTGCCCTGGGCCCCAACAGTTGCCACTACTGTTATAAACCATTTTAAAGCAGTAGTGTAGATCCTGCCCAAGAGTCCCACAACCTTTCTGTATGATTAAAAGTCAAGATGAAAAATTGCAATCAACTAAACTGATTCTGTCTAACCAACAGGATGAACAACGTAATATGTGAATGGTTCACACACAAAACCAAAAAGCAGGAATTAAAACTCAGAAGTGCAAATGGACTACATCATAGCCTAACAAACACATACTTAAATGACTGGCTAGGGCATGTTGGGAGTTGTAGGACTTTTTCTGTCTAAACATGCATAGGATTCCACCCAGTCTATATAAATGCATTTTATTAAGGTATTTCTAGGGATGTTTGAGTGATTTGATACCTATGAATTCCAATGTGAACTGACGTGATCCATACCTCCTGGACTAATGTGTTGCTCAGAAAATAATTATCCTTCATATTTTACTTTTCTCTGAATTTTACATCAGCTGAAAAAAATGTCCCAAAATGCACTTTAAAATCATAGAATAGTAGAGTTGGAAGGGGCCTCTAAGGCCATCAAGTCCAATGTATTATCTTACATTGGAATATATTTCAAAATGTATGCACTTAGATGATGTAAGTTTAGAAATAAGTATTTTGTGAGAAATATATTGAGAAACAAACCTTTAAATATTTATGTTTTTTTAAAAAAATAAAAATGATGCAGCAATGTAGAACTGCTATGAAGAACATATGTAAAACTGATATGGGGTGAAAACAGACTGATCCTTTCATTCGTAGATATGTATATTATAGAAATTTAAATTTCTTAAAGAAATGTTAGGCTGCAATCCTATACACACTTACATAGGAGACAAGACCCATTGTATTTGGCTTGGTCCAGAGTAGACATGTATAGGTTTACACTGTTAGTCAATTAATTATATGAGTTTTAGTAGATTGATTAATTGATTGCATAGGTACAAATTGTATATGAGAGAAAAAAATAGTAGTTCTAGAGATAAATGGTGTACATATGTGACATTCTGAGGTAATAAAGGTGGTGGCAGCTGCAGCTACTTCACTTAGTGGTTCTCTACTCTCCTGTCCCCATTGCTGCTCATCCCTATAAGGCTGTAGGCAGAGACAAGCAACAGTGGTGCTTAGAAGAGAAATGCTGAGTGAAGCAGCTGCAACAGCCACAATTATCTTCATTTCCCAGGGGGATCATGCCAGGCTGGTGCTGGAGTGGTGGTGGAAGAGAGATTGCCCAGGTCTTCACACCTGATGCTGGCTACGGTCACGACATGGAGACAATCCACATGATGCAGAAAGGCAATGCAGTAAATAGATAGACATGTTGTTGCAGTATTATGCAGAGGCAATTTGATTAAAGTAGCATATAGACCAGGAATGGAGAACCACCTCACTACAGGCCAGATGTGGCCTCAAGCCCAGCCCATCCAGCCCATGAGGCCTTGACTGTGATCAGAGATAACAACAGGGATTCCCTTAGAATGCCACTTGCCATCCCAATTGAGAGGATGAGTGACATGCTAAGAAAGAGCTTCACCTGCCCTGTGTACTTCCCAATAGGGAAGTTGACGTTGCCCCACCTAAGGTAGCTGGTGGAAGAATGCTACTCACCCAAGATGGCTTTGTGGTGTATGGGCTTTCCTCAACTGGAAAAAGCTCGCAAGTAGTCAGGTCCCCCACTGAAGCACCTGCTGGAAGAGTGCTCCTCACCCACCCTGTGTTCTCCCAATGTGAAAAGTGGGGGCAGGCAATCATGTCCCTGGTTGAGGCGCTGAGTGGAAGAGTGTTTTGGCCAGGGACTGGATAATGTCAGGGGATGTGACCCCCCCACCTTTTCACATAATCTGTTTTATGGAAGGTGGGGGGCAGATCACCTGACTGACCACCTAATTTAACCCCCCAATAGACTGTTTGATTAGGATAATTGGGGGGGGGTTATATGGGGTTCCTGTACAGTCCCTCTGGTTACCTTGATAGCCCAGCAACAATACCCAGTCACAGGTAGGGCTAGGAAAATAGAAAGAAAGGGAATCAATAAGACCTCTAAAGAGCCCAAATTACTCAAAGGTATTGTGGGAGAATGGGGGGAGGGCAGAAGTACAAGATAAAGGCATGAATGTGAATGCTGGAAGCATAAGGGAAGAAAAGACAAAGAAAGTGCAAGGAGGCTCAGGAGATGCGGCTGGAAAGACCAGGCAAGGAACAAAGACCAGAAGGTACAAAAAGGGATAGCAGGAAGGGAAAGGGGCCAGTGATCTTATTAGAAGATTAAGGAGCTGAAACAGGCTGCTGGGAACTGTAAAAGAGACTTTCTAGTACAGACAGCAGCAGACAGAAAAATACAAGAGGGCAAGAAAGACTTTCTGACTTCAACAGCAAACTCAGTACCAGATTATCCTGACCCCACAACTACTTATCTATAGCTTCCACCACTACATAGTCATTCTTTCTTATCCTGGAGATACTTAGCCATATCACCCAATAAGCATTCATCCTGGTCCTGCAGCTATTTACCTTGCTTTGTGAGCCTTCATCCTGGTTCTACATTTACTTATCAGCATTACTCTGGGGCATTTTGCCTTATCCTGCAATTACTTGCTTCAGAACAGATTCTGCTCCTGCAAACTTGAATGATCCTGTGCTGTCACAAGGATTAACAAAGTCTAGGATTGCTGTATTTACATGTCATGTCATTCCATCTGGTGGAAAGTCGGCAAAATGGCATGTAACCCTGATGGAGGGGGCATCCCTTCTGACTTATTATATATAGACTAGCCCTTAGTTAACCAGTTCTGGCACAATTTCTATGAGTTGCAATTAAATATTGTACTCTAAAGACAGCAAAAACTCCCATTTCAAGAATTTAGTTCTTGGGACTGGACTAATCTGTTTTAAAATTGAGGATAACTACTAGAAATGCTAGCTAGAAAGATGGCATCTTTTTTATATAGTTGTGCATCACTTCTTTTCTTTCCTTTCCTTCCCTGTTCTTGTTTAGGAGCTATTTTTGTATTGTATTCCTGATCTATTTTTCTGTGGTCTAGACATACACAATAATAGTAAGGTCTAGATCTATTATTTATTCTAAAATACACATACAGGTTACTTATTTTCCAGACAATGCTATACATCTTTTAAGCTTGAAGTAAAATAAACCACACTTGTGCAGGATCTCCACTACTGCTTTAAAACAGTTTAAAACAGTAGTGACAACTGCTGGGGCCCAGGACACACTCCATATACAGTTTTCAAACCGTTTTCAAAGTGTCATATCCTGCTTCGTGCAGATCTGGCCTTGGAAGCTTCCCATTCACAGCTGGGTGTTTGTTTGTTTTGTTTTGTTTTTAGAACATCATTAGGTAGGTACAGTAGTAATAAGTAATATGATTAAGAATGTAACATAAGAGCATTATGCTTTTACTTTTTAGATAAAATGTAGCTTTCAGAATTATTTTAACATGTTTAGCATATTATTTTATAGCCACAATGATGAATGTTAAAATGTAATGAATTCCATTTTAATTATATTCCCATTGAAATATCCATTATACAATTTTATGTCTAGCAGTGCTACTATTTGCAGTTACTCTTTAGTATCAGAATCTTTCCAGACTTCTTGGATTCCACAAAAATATGCTGCTAAAGTACCCTAACTAATTAGTTAATGTTTGAGACATGATCATAAGTTCAAAAGCACTGTAGAGACATTATGCCATGAATAATTGTTAATACTGAATCTCCTTTTATGGGATTTAATTCCCAAATATCTAATTTGTTCTGAAAAGCTCAAGTTTGTTTTCATTTCAGACAATGACAGAACACATAATTTTGCACAGTGTTACTTCTCATCACAATTGATATAATTAACCACCATAGGATTAGCTATTTGCCAATACTGGATAGGATAAAGATTGCATGCTCTTTCTGTAATGTTCAAGAACTTTATACATGCTACTTATGGATTGTATCCAAACCTGGCTATCTGCCAGGAGAATAGAAATGGATGGTGGAACAGATTTTCCCGCTGCTGTGTAGCATCCTGCACTTCCCCTGTCCCAAAATGCACTAGAGGGTTGGAAAACTCTCCTGAGCAGATGTGGGATGTGTATGGGAGACGACACGGTTGAGTACAGTAATGGGAAGTCTTGTTACATGAACAGAACTCCACTCATCCGATGTTGGATTTTACCCTATGTCTGTTCACAGTAGGTCTTTTCTTAATATTTCTTATTGTTTGATGCCCAGGTCACAGGACAGAACATTCTTCACTGTTGTCCTGTCTCAACACACCTTTTCTAACACATTCCACTTAATTGGGCTGGGAGCCCTGCCGGCAGAAGTCATCATTATTGATAGTAGCCTCTTCAGGGCCGCTCCTACTTACAGCAGGCTGATAAGAAGTTTGCCCCCCCAAAAAACATTCTTCAAGCAGTCTGAAAGTCACATTAAGCAAATATCTGAGAACAGTTTGCAGACAAGGAAGATGCAATAAGAGGAGTCTAATCCGAAGTCTCAAGGAAGTCCAATTTCCAAGGCAGAGGGTCAGGATCACAGAAGATGCACAATTACTTGAAGAACACAAGGACGTTGTCTTCAACAAATATTGGGGTTGGCCTTGCTAGCTTATATACAGGCCCTAGCCTGGACTTGTCAATTCCCAGCTGAACTGATTAACAAACTTTCTGGTGGGGCTGACTATTTCACAGAACTGAATGTATTGCTTTTTGGGGGAAGGGTGCTTTTCTGGAGATGCTGGGTTTGCTGTCTATATTTTATTCTTTGTCATTCTTGAGGGCTGGGTGGTCTTGTTACAATTGGCTCAGAATCTGATTCATTCTGAAACGAAGGATGGACACCCCCATTGGACATTCCAGAGGGACTTCAGCTTCATGCCTGCAATCTCTCTGCAATGCTGCCCCTGGAACATCCTCAGGGGAAGAGCTCAGGTAAGCCAGAAAAAGATTTCTCAAGGGGAGTATAGAGCATATACAGATGCTTTATACTGTCTTGCTCAGTACTGGATACTGTGATAAGCAGTGGCTTTCCAAGACCTCAGGCAAAGGGCTTTTTGGCCTGCCTACCTGTGATTTTTTTTAAACTGGAGATTACACTGGGACCTTCTGCATGCAAAGCATCTGCTCAACTACTGAGCTAGGAAGCCTGTTCCTGGGCTGGGAAAGAGAGGAATGTCCCATGATTCATTTATTTATTTATTTATTATCTTGCCTTTCCACCAAAACATAGTACTTTTAGTGGCTAAGAATAAAATGCAGATTTAAAAAATTCTTAATTAAAATATAGCATAAAAACAAACAAATTAAAACACAATAAAAACACAATAAAATAAATAAGCACCACTGACCAATTAAAAATGCCTTCAGCAACAGACCAGCTTATATACCAAAGACTGCCTGAATAAAAACTCTTCCAAAAGTCCAATTATCTAATATCCTATTTCCACAATATTGCTTCTGTCTTTCAGTCCATTCTATATATTCTGTCTTTCAATCTATTTCATCACGTTTTCAGTGGGAACTTTCTTCTTACCAATGTTCCTAGCCTCAGATGGCAGGGGGAGCCAGAAGGTGTTTCTTTAGGTGGTGGCTAGGGAGAGAAGGGCTAACCCCCCTTCCTGCACACTGTGACCCAACCCACCCTCAATTCCCCCATGCCTGCTATTATTTAAAGCACAATCCTATGAGGATAGTCAGTACCCTCCAAAGTTGAAGGCTGGTGAGTATCCAATGCAGGGCAGCTGGAGGGTGAGACAGTCTTGGCCTCTGCTCTGCAGTTACCCTGCATTTTTGAGGATGGATGATTTTGTCTGTGAAGAAGTGGCGCTTCAGAAGAAGAGGGAAAGAGGCTGAGGTGGCCATAGGGAAAGTCATATGGTCTCAGTCCCAGTCTCCTTCCTACCCTGTCCCTGGGACACTCCTCTTGCCATCTCTGTGCTTCTTTTCCAGGTGCGGAGACGTAGCCAGACCCTCACTGGCTACGATGGGCAGGTGGAGCATGTTTTCTGGTCTCCCAGGATGGAGACCTGTTTCTGAAGTTGGAGCGCAGAAACCAAACAAGGGCCCTACCCCACTCCCGGCGCAGCTTGGGGGTGGTGGGGCGATTGCGGCGGGCGCGGGACGAGACGAGGCGTGGAGGCGCGCTATTGGTGGCCTCCAGGAATGGGCGCGAAAAGGAGGGGGAGGAGGAAAGGGAGCCTATATTAGGTCAGGACTCCTCCCCTCCTTCATCTTACTTGCGCGGCTGCTGGGGAGAGGCTGGCTGACGGAGCAGCAGCCTCGGCAGCAGCATAGCGGGAGCGGCAGGAGCGGCCTGGGCAGCGGCGCCTTTCACCAGCTGGGGAAAGGGCAGGAGCGCGGTCGGCGCTTCCCAGCGCAGCTGGTTGGGCGGAGTCGCAGGGCCGGGAGGCCGCAGGTTTGGGGAAGGGCCGGCTGGTCCTTCCCGAGCAGAGCTGGGCGGCAGCGGCGGCCAGGGCTGCCTCTAAAGCGGAGCAAGGCAGCAGGGCGAGGAAGGGCTGGCTGGTCCTTCCCGGAGCTGAGCGGGGCGGCGGCCCGGGCCACCTTGTTGGCTGAAGCGGAAGCAGCAGGAGGGCTCCCTGGGCTATTGACAGGAGAGGAGGATAGGAGAAGGGGCTGGCTGGTTCCTGCGGGGGCTGTTGGGGGGCGGCATCAGAGGCCTGGGCTACCCGAACAGGGGCGCTGGGGGAGCGGGGCTCTGGTGTGGCCTGAGGCTGAGCGGGGATGGGGAGAAGCCCCCCCTTTTTTGCTACCCCCCATCCACGATTGAGATACCCCCCCACCCTGCCTATTAGACGCGGCGGGTGGCGTTGCCCCCCCTTTTTTGTCCCTTTGGTGAGTGCACGCCAATTTCCATGTGCCTAGGGTAAGCCAAGTTAGCCCTGCGGGCAGCTAATTGGTGGTGAAGAGGGCGGTTATCACAGTTCCGCACAGTATATATTTGAATTATACTGCATTTGAATTGTTTGTGCCTGCTTGGGGAGCCTGCTGGCTGTTGGGAGGCTATTGCCCTGCCTCCTGGAGTTAACTGCCATTTGGAGTTGCCCTATTGGTGGGTGAAGGGTACTGCAGAGGGCGGTTAATTAGCCCCGCCCCCAGAATTTGAATTTTATACAGACTTGATACAGTTACTATTGGGGGTTGACGGTTGGAAGAAAGGGAGTGGATTTGCTATTGGCGGTGTCAGTAATTTGGGATACTCGAGGGGAAGATGGCTCCTCCTAGGGGGAGTGGAAGTAGAAAAGGCAAGGGGAAGGCGCCAAAGCCTGCGTTTAAGCATCCTAGGGCACGCGGGGAATCTTCATCGGAGGAAGAGGAGAGTCCGGAGATTGCGGCTATATTGGCCAGGTTACAGGCGGTTGAACGCGAGCGAGGATTAGCCCCACTCGCGCCTGCCGGTACGATGGGTGGCCCTGATAGTGGGACAGGGCGGCACATGACAAGGAAACAGAAGCAGGATCAACTGTGGGCTTCTGTTTCAGCGCGTTTACAGGCAATTGAGTCCGGCAATGCGGCGTCTACTGCAGGTGATTCGGTTCAACAGCTCCAGCAGCTGAGTCGTCCAGAGGCGCAGGTGGTGGTATCTGGAGGGTCGAGTCAAGCAGCAGCATCAAGTGACTCTGCGGAGGCTGAGACGCTGACGCCAGGCATGGCCGGAGGGCTTATGGCGAGGGACGCCAGCGGCAGTCGTACTCCAGGTGAGGTTTCCACCACACCTTACACGGGTCCGCTTCCACCGTGGGGCCCGTCCCCGCCGTGGAACTGGTACCCGTGGGCCCTGGGCTGGGGTTGGCCGGCAGCGTTTCAAGGGGTGGGCGCACCTCAGGTGGGGGGTGTGGGGACAATACAGTCCACTACACACCCGCACACGACCCAGAGTCTGATGCAGTCGGGGAACGTGGCCGGGGCTGCGGCGGCAGCACAGCAGGAGGTTCCTCAGGTGGTTGGAGACACGGTGGTGACGGTAGGTCAAGGGGACAAGGGTCCTACAGTAAGTCACACGGCGGTAACACAGACACAAGGGGAGTCCCAGGTGAACGTGTCGGCTTTGGCAGTGTGGCAGGGACCTGCTGGGGCGTCCTTTCATTTGACGGCAGCGGGAGGTGTGGCACGTGACCCGTATGTGGGGGTGGAGGCTTCGGCTATTCCAACGGGCAGCACTGCTGCCCCGCTGGGATATCACCTGCTTCAGGCCACGCGTGAGAAAATTTGGAGGGGGGAGTTTGTCGATGTCTTTTCTCTACTCTTTCGTGAGACTGAGTCGAAAGACAAGGATAAGGCCACAGATAGGGAATTAGAGAGGATGCGACGGAAGAAGGTAGCTCGTACGTGGGCAAATTGGCTCCCTGGCTACCTTATTTATATGGGGGTGATACAAGAGAAGTTCCCTGAGAAAGGGGGTGTTTTGACGAAATATCTGGATATGCTTTATAGAGCATACACAGAGTACGAGGGGGGGCGTGGCTTGCTTACGATGAATCATTTCGTATGCGGGCCGCGTTTGACCACGCCCTCCGCTGGGACTTGAAGGATAATGATCTGTGGCTACAGTTCATGACCCCGGCAAGGCCTGGGGTCGGGGAACGGGCAGATAGTGGTCATATGTTGGCCAAGCAGCAGATTACTGCATCTCCCCGCGGAACGGCGGGGCAGGGGGTTCAATCCCGCCTGCTTTGCTGGGAATATAGTTCCCGAGGGGCCTGCACAC
The DNA here is from genome assembly GCA_029215795.1 of Anniella stebbinsi. Lineage (NCBI taxonomy): Eukaryota > Metazoa > Chordata > Lepidosauria > Squamata > Anniellidae > Anniella > Anniella stebbinsi. Next base: position 190,543,183 of record JARDYH010000002.1, read on the forward strand.
GCCCCGTGTGTAGGTATCGACACGAATGTCCAATATGCAGGGGACCTCATCCCGGGGCTAGTTGCACGAGGTCCAAGAGGGGACGGGGAGCAGGGGGGGAGGCCCCTGGAGGCCGTAAGCCGGGGGGCCAACTCCCTCCTCCCAAAGGGCCCCAGTCCGGTCAGGCTTGAACCGTTAGTGTGCCTATTGGCAAGATATCCGGGACCGGAAGCCAGCTATTTAGAGGCTGGGTTTAGGGATGGATTTCGCATCCCTTTCGTGGGTCCTAGGATATCTGCGTTTGCACAGAATCAAAAGTCAGTGGGGCGTGGCTATGAACGCGACGGGGTGAAGTCGTAGATCTTCGGAGCTCCTTAAAAAAGCTTTGAATTAAGCACTAATTCCTTATAGAAGAGTCTCAAGAGAGTTATAAAGGCATGTTATGTTGACTGGAAGTGATTGATTACCCGAGCGGGAGCTGATAAGAGGCAAGAGCCTGCTGGCAGCAAAAACGAAACCAGACGCTTCGAGCTGACAACAAAGAAGGACGCCATAGTGGAGGTAATTTATGGGCTTTTAATGGAGGATATAAGGCAGACTACTGGATTACCTTACTGGGAGTGAGTTTGGACTTGAAATAGAACAATATCAAGCCCCAGTTAAATTGAAGTCTAGGCCGATTGGCTGTGGCTTAAGGAAATGATCCAGGCGGACGGAGGGAGGGGATAATTTACGAGCAACAAGGAGAGATGTTATAAGAAGTTTTATTCCCACCCCTGCCTGGCTTAAACTCTCAAAAGACTGTGTTATACTGCCTGGAAGTGATTAAGTATCGGAGGGTCAGCGGAGCAGCAGCAAGAATCTTTGATTCTAAAAGCGAAACTACGCGCGGCGCCATTAATGAGGTGATTTATGGACTTACAATTGAGGATTTAAGGCAGACTGGCTGATTAGGTAACGGGGAGAGAGACAGAGGGCTGAATATTGAGAAGATGATCAATGTCAATCCCCGGTGAACTTGTAGTCTAGTCTGACTGGCTTAGGTAAACAAGAGCACCAGGCTGACGGGGGTGGGGGATAATTCATGAGAAAGAAGGAGGGACGACAGAAGAAATCTTCTGCTCCCACCCCCGCCTGGGTTAGATCCTCAAAAGAGCGTGGTTCGGATCGTACTTGGCAGAGATTGACGCGCTTGGAGGAGCAAAATATGCCAGACATTCCAGATAAGAAGCCAGCAAAGAAATCTCCTGTAAAAAGCTCTACGGTGCCAACTGCAGACCCGGTTGTAATTCCAAAGACTACCAGAGGAGGTCAGCCAGATCCAATGGATGAGTTAAAGGCTGATATCAATAAAATGATCCTTGGTCTTGAAGAGCGCTTGGCCAAGCGCATCAACGATACGCAAAAGGAGCTTATGATGGGTTTAACGCAAGTGGTGAAGGATGTTGGGGTGCTGCAGACAGATACGAGAGCACTGGCTGAAGTATGCAAGAAGCAGGATGACCAGTTGTCTCAACATGAACAACGCCTTATCGCTATGGAGGATCGGGATAGACGAGCAAATATCCGCATAAGAAAATATCCGGAACAAGAAAGAGAGAATTTAAAAGAATTAAGAGATACAATTCTGTCATGGATAAAAACACAATTTCCAGATTTGGCCTGGGACGAAGCTGATCTCGAACGGGTGCATAGAGTTGGTTTCAAAGGTAAAGGAGTGCTTCCAAGAGACATAATAGTTAAATTTGCAAATTATTATAAAAAAGAAAAATTTATGCAAGCAATCAGAAAACAACCTCAACCAAAGATTCAAGCAACAGCAATTGAGATTTATCAGGATCTTTCCCCGCAGACCGTCCAGTGGAGGAAGAGCGTTAAGATCTGCACAGCAGCATTGAGGAAGAAATCGATAACTTACAATTGGGGATATCCAGTATTTTTGAGATTTGTTTGGTGTGGGAAGCAAGAAAGAATAACATCATGTGAGCAGGGAATCGAGCTGTTGGAGAAGTTGGGCATAATCGATGCCAACGATCCGAGAGAAGTAGTCCAAGAAGAAGGAGCGGTTGGAGGTTCTAGTCAATGAAAAGGGATTAGTGGGGAAAGGGGAAAGGAGAGGAGGGTCGGACTTCGCTCTGAGGGTTGGGCCGGGTTCCCCCCCCCGAAGAGTTCTAAAATAATTGGGACCAGCGCCCAGAGGTCTGGTGAGCAGGGGGGTAAAATTGAGGGTATGTGTGGGGGGAGGGAAGGGAGGGGGGATATGGGGTTCATTGAGGGTATGGGTGGGGGGAGGGAAGGGAGGGGGGGTATGGGGTTCACTGACCGAGATCAATGTATACATATGGCTGAAACTAAGAAATGGAAAATAAATTGAGATGGGCAACTCTAAATGTTAAAGGGCTAGGAACGGTGGTAAAAAGACGAAGAATTGAAACAATGTTGAAAAGAGAAAAAATTGATATAATTTTTTTGCAGGAAACTCATCAGATAAAGGAGGGGGTTAATGAGTTACGAATGAGGGAAATAGGAGTGTATGAAAAGTCATGTGGTACTTCTAAAGCTAGAGGGGTGGCAACCATAATATCGAAGAAATGTGGTATTAATATTCAAAGTGTAAAGAAAGATAAGAATGGAAGGATCCTTATAATTTACTGTACGATGGAAGGGCAAGAATTTGTGCTGATTAACATCTACGCTCCAAATGGGAATCAAATTGAATTCTTTAAAGAAGTGTTTGATATGGTGGGAGATTTAGGGAAAAAAAATATTGTGATCGCAGGAGATTTCAATATGGTACTTCATAAAGGGAAAGATAGGGATAACATTATTAGAGATGCTAGAGGTGGGGGGAAGACGGAACTAGCTAAACTAATGGAGAGGAAAGAATTAATGGATGTATGGAGAGTATTAAAAGGAGAAGAGAGGAAATATACCTTTTACTCACCTAGATTTAAGAGTTATTCAAGGATTGATTATATATTTATATCAAAGAATATGTTATCAAACTTAATAGATTGTGATATAGGAGTAATAAAGATCACTGACCATGCATTAATGATGATGGAGATGAAGAGGAAGAAGGATTATAAACAAGCAAAGAGATGGAGAATGGATGGAAGAATTTTTAAAAATAAAAGTATAATAGAGAAACTAAAAAAGGAAGTGCAGGAAATTTGGCAGATAAATGAAAAAGGAGTTAACTCGCAAGGATTATTATGGGATACAATGAAAGCAGTAATAAGAGGGATGTGTATTAGGGAAATGTCCACACTTAAAAAGCAACAGGAAGTACTTAATAAAAACGCTGAAGAAGAGATAAGGAGACTAGAGGAGAGATTAAGAGAGACAAAGGATAAGCGGTTATATGCCCTAATTCAAGCAAAGAAAAAGGAATTGGAGAAAGAAGAAATAGAACAGGTTCAAAAGAACTTGTTGTATTTAAAGAGAGATTTTTTTGAATACAATAATAGGAATTCCAAAATGCTGGCTAGATCCACGCGGTCAGAGAAGGCTAAGAATATGATAGGGACAATTAGAGATAAATTAGGGAATAGATGTAATTTAATGAAAGATAAATTAACAATTTTTCAGGAATTTTATAGAGAATTATATGCTTCAGAGGCGGTTTCAAAGGATAAGATACAGGAATATGTAGAAAGAAATTGGAAAATAAGACTGGATGATCAAGATAAAGAGAGTATGGAAGCCTTGGTGACTGAGAAAGAAATTGAGGGAATTATTGCAAAACTAAAAGGAGGTAAGTCTCCGGGGATTGATGGATTGGGGCCGGAATTTTATAAGATATTTAAGGATATTTTAATACCTAGATTATTAAAATTATATAATAATATAATAGAAGGAGGAATGACTCCGCCATCATGGGATCAGTCCATGGTTATTTTAATACAGAAGCCAGGCAAGGATCTGACGGATCCAGCATCTTATAGACCAATATCTTTAATAAATCAGGATGCAAAAATATTTTCAGCAATAATGGCTAAAAGAATGGGTTCATTTATTTTTAAATATATAAAAAATGATCAATGTGGATTTATTGTAGGTAGGAAAATGCCGAATTTAATTGGGAGAGTTATAAATATAATAAATATTATTTAAAAAAGGAATTTAAAAGCAGGATTAGTAGCTTTAGATATTTTCAAAGCCTTTGATTGCGTGGAATGGCCAGCGTTAAAAATAATATTAAAAACATTTGGGTTTGGACATAAATTTATGGGAGTGATTAACCAAATGTATAAAAATAACAAAGCGGAAATAATGGTTAATGATGGGTTAACGCAACAAATAAATCTAGCTCGAGGAACTAGGCAAGGATGTCCACTTTCGCCGATCTTATTTGCAGTAGTTATAGAAATTTTAGCAAATGTAATTAGGGAAGATGAAAGATTAAAGGGGATAGGTAGTAAGGATAAGATTAAAGTAAATATGTTTGCGGATGATACGTTATTGACATTAGAAGATCCCCTAGAAACCGGGGAGTTGATTCAGAAACATTTGAGAGAATTTGGGGAAATTACAGGATTACAAGTTAATTGGGGGAAGTCAGAAATGATGTTGTACAATTATAACAAGGAAGAGATGGAGAAATGTAAAGTTAATTTAGGATTAGGATATAAAAACATAATACGATATTTAGGAGTTAATATAGACAGAGAATTAGATAGATTAGAGGAACTTAATTTTGTGAGGTTAAGAAAAGAGGTAGGGGAGAAACTACAGATATATAGAAAATTAAAATATTCTTGGTTTGGTAGAATAGCGGTTATTAAAATGAAGATATTACCTAAGATTAATTTTTTGTTTAGAATGTTACCTATTAGAATATCAGTAGCTGAGATTAAAAGTTGGCAAAATATGATTAATGCTTATTGTAATGGGGATAAAAGAGCTAGGATAAATAAGGGGTTATGGTATAAGGCTCAAAAGAAAGGAGGTTTAGGACTTCCGAATATTAAGAATTATTATATTGCTAATCAGTTAAGATATGTTATTTATGCTATTATAGGGGAACAGGACTTGGAATGGTTAGAATCGCAAACGGTAGAGATCGAATATAAATTGCGGAATATATTTTTTACTAAAAGGCAAAAGAAAGAATTGAAAGTACTGGACAACCCATTGTTGGAAAATATATTAATGATCTGGGAGAAGTATAGAGGGAAGTTGATACCAGGGGATTCTCCGCTTGCCCCAGTTGTAGTAGTGGGGAATTTCCCAAGAGTATTAAAACCTGAGATAGCGGCGAGTCTGAAAGAACAAGACATTATTAAATTAAGGAACTGGATGGAAAAGATGAAGGATAGCGAGCATATTAAAGACTTATTTAAAGGACAAAAGATAGCGTGGTTCAAGTGTATGCAATTGTTAAAATGGACACAGGAATGGAGGACAAAGAATAAGGAATGTAGAAATAATACTAGATTTGAAGATTTAATTGAACAATTGTGGGGAAAGGAAGAAGCTAGAGCTAAGAAAGGACTCACTAGTGAGATATATAAAATATTAATAGAGGAAGAATTTCAGGACTCACTTAAGGTTATAAAAGAGGTATGGGAAGAAGATATAAGGGGGAAAATCAATGAAGATAATTGGGGGAGGATATGGAATGGAAGAATGTTAAAGTTATTGTCGATTAGAATTAAGGAGAACTATTATAAGACAGTTTGGAGATGGTATTTAACACCTGTTAGATTTCACCAGATTGATAAAAAATTGCCCAAGAAGTGTTGGAGGGGGTGTCAGGAGGTTGGGACATATTTTCATATGTGGTGGAGCTGTGAACAAGTACAAAAATTTTGGGTTAGGGTTTGTAAAGAAATAAGCGATATAATTGGAAGTAGTTTGGAATTAAACCCGAAGTTAGCTCTACTAGCAATATGGGATAGTAGGAATAAGCATATAATAAATAAAGAACTGGTAAACAACCTCCTGGCACCTGTTAGAATACTGATTGCTAAAAATTGGAAAGGGCAACGAAGTTATACAATAGAAGAGTGGTATAAAGAAATTTGGGATTTAGCTTTGAATGATATGTTGACTTGTAAAATGAAAATAAAGAGGGGAATGTCCAGGAAGAGTGATTTTGGGGAAATATGGACTCCCCTTTTGAATTATGTGTTAAGATCGGGAAAGGGACAATTGCCTTCAAAAGAATCATTAAAATTTTGGAAAGAGGATGAAGGATTATGAGATGGTCTCGGATGGGGGGGTGCACAGGGGGTAGTCGAGGGGGGAAGTTGTTTTATTTTATATTATTGTTTATATTATGTGTATGTGTATGTTAAAATCAATAAAAAAAATATTAAAAAAAAAAGAATCAAAAGTCAGTTAAGGTTCTGGAACAGTTGGTTCAGGATAAGATAGATAAGGAAGTTGCTGCGGGTAGGGTGTTGGGGCCTTTTCATAGTCCCCCTATACCAAATTTGAGGGTTTCCCCCTTGGGTATAGTTCCCAAGAAGGCTCCCGGGGAGTACAGGTTGATACACAACCTGTCTGCACCTAGGGGGCAATCGGTCAATGATGCAATTCCGGAGCATTTATGTTCGGTGCACTACGCATCCTTTGATTCGGCCGTAGCCATGGTTGGGAGACATGGTTTGGGAGCATTAATGGGCAAATGCGACATTAAGTCAGCGTTTCGCATATTGCCCATACACCCTGCTGATTTTGATCTTCTGGGTTTTCATTTCCATGGTTATTATATAGATAGGGCCTTACCCATGGGGTGTTCGATTTCCTGTTCCATGTTTGAACGTTTCAGTTCCTTTTTGGAATGGGCAGTTCGGGAACGCACGGGATTGGCCGACTGCACTCACTACCTGGATGATTTTTTCTTCTGTGGAGGAAAGGATTCTGGGCAATGTAGTTATTTGATGTCGGAATTTGCTGCGTTGGCGGATGAGTTAGGTGTCCCCTTAGCTCACGAGAAGACGGAAGGCCCGGCAAATGTGTTAATGTACCTGGGGGTGGAAGTTGATTCGGTTCAACGGTGTTGCAGACTGCCTTTGGACAAGGTTCGGGCCTTGGTGGCCCGCATCTCGTCTTTCCGGTCGCAAACAAAGGTGACTTTGAAGCAGTTGCAGGAGTTGGTCGGGCATTTGAATTTTGCCTGCAGGGTGGTGGCGCCGGGCCGAGCCTTTTTGCGTCGGCTTTGCAACGCGATGAAAGGCCTCACTAGGCCTCATCACCATGTTAGGGTGACGAAGGGAATGCGAGAGGACTTAGCGGTATGGCTATCCTTCATGGAAGGCTTCAATGGGGTGTCCTTTTGGAGGAGAGAGTTATTGTTGGAGGCAGATATGCAAATACATTCAGATGCCTCGGGAACATTAGGTTTTGGAGTAATATGGGGCGACCGGTGGTGCGCCGGAAGGTGGCCTGGGGGTTGGCAGGATTCTGGCACGTGTAGGGATTTAACGTTTTTAGAGTTTTTCCCTATTTATGTGGCAGCCCATATTTGGGCGCAGGAATTGAGGAATTGCGTAGTGCATTTCTGGTGCGACAATCAGGCCACAGTCCAGGTCATCAACACTTTGTCCTCCAAGAATAATAGGGTTATGACATTAGTTAGGGCATTTACATTGCACTGCCTCCAAAATAACATTCTGTTTCGAGCTCGTCATATTCTGGGTTTGAACAACGCAATAGCTGATGCTTTATCGCGCCAGCAGGTAGAGAAATTCCGGGATCTCGCACCTTGGGCCAGGGCAGTGCCGGAGGAGGTGCCGGCTGCCCTGTGGGAGATTGGCAGGACGAAGTAGATCGTGCGGTCTGGCAGTCTCTCGCCCCGAGCACTCGAGCGGCGTATAGGAAGGCAGGTAGGGAATTTCAGGAGTTCAGGTCGTGCTCGAAGCTGGGGATGGAATGGCCTATTCCAGTCGATCATCTCTTGCAGTTTTGTGTGGCGGAGAGAAGGAAGGGCAATGCTGTGCGGACCATCTCCGGTAAGCTGGCGGCTTTGGCTTTTTGCTCGAAGTGCCGGGGTGTGCAGGATAACACTGCTGATTTTAGGATTAGGCGAGCCTTGAGCGGCTGGACGCATGAGCAACCTGCCAAGCCGGATTTACGGTCCCCCTTGACGCCAGAAATTCTAGTTGGATTGCGGGCTCGTTGGGACTTGCTCTGTGTGTCCCCTTTTGAGGCCGCCTTATACCATGCGGCTGCTTTGACCGCCTTTTTTGGGGCATTGCGAATATCGGAGCTGTTAGCAGCTGCTAAAGGGGATATATCTGGCAGAGCCCTTCAACTTGCTGATGTACTATTTAGCGCTGGACAGGTCTCCATTCGGCTGAGGCGCTCCAAAATTGTTCAACTGGGCAAAGGGCACACAATCTTCCTATATGCGGCCCCACAGGAAGAGTTATGCCCTGTTAGGGCTTTAACGGCCTTCCGGGAGTTGAGAGGGATGGCACCTGGATTCCTCTTTTGTCATGCGGATAGTTCGCCGCTGACGAAATTTCAGTTTGCGGCCATCGCAAAGCGGGCGCTGGACGGTCTGCAGTTGGCAGGTTTTAAATTTGGAACCCATTCTTTTCGTATAGGGGCGGCCTCTACGGCAGCAGCTTTGGGTTTACCGCCAGTGCAGATACAGGCGATTGGCAGATGGAGATCGCAAGCGTATCGTTCCTATGTTCGGCCCCTACCTACGGGGAGAAAGTGATGCATTCTCCCGGGGGGGGGGGGGAAGAAAGCGGTGGCTGACCACAATCTGTTTGTTTCTAGATGGCCGGCCGGCGGAAGCCCCAGTTCGGGTTCTCATCTGCGGACACAGCTACGTGTTCTGGGCCGGACGGAGGGCAGCCTGTACCACAGTTGGCACACAGTTGGGACTGAGCAGCGTGGCCAGCATACAGTGGGCCGGCAGGCGGGGGATGAGGTGGGACCAGCTCATCCCGATGTTAATGCAGCGGCGTGCAGCCCAACCCCACCGCAGGTGTTGTTGCTCCATTTGGGAGGTAACGACTTGGGGATGTTGAAGGGCAAGGCCTTGGTGCTGCAGGCGATCTCCGATTTTCAAATTATTCGGAGCTGGTGGCCTGGGATAGTGATTGTGTGGTCTGCAATCGTGCCCCGGTGCCAGTGGAGGGCACCGTGCGATCCCAGAGCCCTCCACTGGCACCGGGCCGGTAAGAGGGCAAATGGTGAAATTTTTCGCAGTCTACGGGTGTGGGGTGATGGGTATGTTAATCATCCCGCTATATACCCAGCGCGGAGGGAGCTTTATAGGCCTGACGGGGTTCATTTATCGGACCGCGGGAATGATATATTTTTGATGGATTTGCAGGGGGGTCTGCAGGAATTGATCCTGCGCAGATGGGGGGTTGGCGACAAAGCATAAGGCTTGTCGCACCCTGTGGCGGTTAGGCGCGGGCATCTTCACATGGTAAGGGAGAGGTGAGCATTCACAGGCACCGAGCGGTGACTGGTAATGCCTGAGGCTCATCACCTGAGTGGTCTTGAGGCCCTTGTGGTGAGATAAGGGTTACCTTTGGGGCGGACCTTTCTCACCCGCTCGGATGTCTTGAGGCACGAGCTGGGGGTGACACGGAAAGCCTCCCTACCCAAAAGGGGGGGCCAGGGGGTGGCGTGAGCTGCACGCCATACACTGGCCTCGATTTGACTCGCCCTATCCTTAGATTGGCGTTGGCCACCAAGTCTTGAGGATGCCCGCTAGTTTCCCCTTCTGCGAATTCATCAATAAAGTGTGGCCCATTTTAAACCCAATTTATTGTGTCGTCTCGTTATTTACGCGCTCCGATTCCGCAATCCTAGCCCGTCCCCCCAGTTGCTATTTTAAAGGAGCAATCCTATGTGTCTCCCCCCTCCCCCACAACTCTGTCTGGGAAGGGGCATAGGATTACTCCTTTAAAGAAATTTGGAAGGTAAAGCTGCATGCTATACATTAAGTGTATTATGCAGTTCTGTCCTTAGAACCCATCTCTTACTTGGTTTGCTTTCAATAAAAAAAGTTGTGAAGTCTTATTAATCCTTTCTTCTCTGGACTGTCTGTTTGGTGTCAGGTATACAGTTCCTTGGGTGTGCTTCAAGTGCTATGAAATAAACTGATTTTGAAAGCAATCCCTCCTGCAACGGCAAATTAGCACTACATTTTCTATTCTCAAAGCAAACTAGGCTTATTTCATACGGTGATGTAATAATAATTATGTATTTCTTCATATTATTGTTGAAGATCACTTGGCAAGATGAAGATTAAAATTTCAATAAATAAATAAATGCACAATCCTGTGCATGTTTAAGCAGAAAGAACTCCCAACATTCCCCAGCCTGAACATTTTTTGTCTAAACATGCATAAAATTGTGCCTTAAATATATTTATTTATTTGAGTGTTTAGAACAAAATCAATTTTAGTACTTGTAACAGTATATTTGCAAAAAATCTTTAGTGGCTACCAGACCCCACTCTTCAGTTAATCTGCTAAGGCTTTGAAACCATTCATATGCAATTTCCAACATGTCCATAGGCATGAATTCTTTTGCAATGCTGGACAGCACAATGCTTCTTTAGTAAACATGCTATGTACTCAGAGATTTCTTTGAGAAGGGAAACCTAAATTCCCAGCTGTGCTATGCTGCCTCTGAGGCATGTTTCCATTAGCAGTTGCAGATGGGAAAAATTCTCTGGGGATTGAAAATTCACTCCTCCTTTTTGCATTAAGCAGCCTGGAAGCTAGCTATTGGTTGAGCTTAGCTGAAAGCACAAATGAATTTGCCAGCTCAGCATTCAGAAGTAACTTTATTGGGCTGAAAAAAGATTGCCTCTGGGCATTACCACTTAGAATGCAAAAGCAAGGGACAAAATTTCAAAGCATATTTGTATAAAGGTGTGTGATTTAGCAGGTAGACAGAAATCTGCTTTGGAAAAACAGAACAAAGTAGTTTAAGTCACCTCAAAGATCTTTTGAACCATAGCCTCTCTTAACAAATCACTCTCTTAACAAAACAGATCTTTTCCAGCAATAAATAAATAAATAAATCTGCTTAACAGAACATGAGAAATATTTTATGGTTGTTGTTATTTATTTATTTATTTATTTAAAAATCCACAGTAATGCTTTCATTAATTCCCTAGGCTTACGGGAAGAATCTGCTTTCTTTGCTAGTTATATCCAGATGGAAGTTCCTGCTGCTCTTAGTTCAGCACTATATGGTACAACCTGACTTCAGGGATTGTACTGGTGAACAGCATGTATCCATTCCCCTGAATCACCCTTCCACTCAGCACAGGCAGTCTGCACTGCAGACAACAATGTAAAACTGCTCCCTGTCAATTGAAAAACTTGTAGTGCTAGCAAGAGAAGTGTCCTCTTCTCTTATGGTGGCATTAGCCTGAGATGCAAAAAAGAATGCTTGTGCTCTCCTAAGCACATCAAACATTTTTCATGTACCTGGACCAGGAACATAGGAAATGTTTTATACAAGGTCAGTCTATTTGTCCATCTAGCAGTATTGTGCAAATCACTTAGAGATTTTATTATGTTAAGTAATATGTAAATATTATAAATAAATAGCCTAATATTGTCTCCCCAAGGTTTCAGGAAACCATCTTTCTATCACAGATCCTTCTCCATAGCTCATAGAATAGTAGAGTTGGAAGGGGCCTATAAGGCCATCGAGTTCAACCCCATGTTCAGTTCAGGAATCCACGTTAAAGCTTACCTGACAGATGGTTGTCCAGCTGCCTCTTGAATGCCTCTAATAGTAATTGGTTCCATTGTCATATTGCTCTAACAGTTAGGAAGTTTTTCCTGATGTTCAGCCAGAATCTGGCTTCCTGTAACTTGAGCCCATTATTCCACATCCTGCCCTCTGGGATGATTGAGAAGAGATCCTGGCCCTTCTCTGTGTGACAACCTTTAAAGTATTTGAAGATGGGGGTAGAGAAATACTATTAGCTCTCATTGACTGAGTACATTTTTTAATGTTATATTGTAACTTCTTTTCTAATGGTCTATTGACTGTCAATAAAGATTGATTGATTGAAGTGTGCTATCAAGTGTGCTATCAAGTGTGCTATCAAGTGTGCTATCAAGTATTCTCTTCTCAAGGCTAAACATGCCCAGTTCTTTCAGTCTCTCCTCATAAGGCTTTGTTTCCAGACCCCTAATCATCTTCATTGCCCTTCTCTGAACACGGTCCAATTTGTCTGCATCCTTCTTGAAGTGTGGTGCTCATTGCAGGTGGAATGGGAAAATAATGAGATGAGACAACTGCATATGGTATCAAATTCGGGCCACATTTATTGAAGATCTGCAAAGGGAAACTGGGCGGGCCCTAAACTATGCCAGAAACTAGCTAGGCGTTTTATATCGGGGGAAGCACTCTATGTCTAGCGAGTGGCGTCAGTTGATTGCCACACACAGGCCATACCCCTTTTGGGGAGGGTAGACCTTCGAAGAGCCTGTAGGGCTGGGTGCAGCTGCCTAATATAAGCGCAGCCACCCAGCCCATTGGCACCAAATATGCTCCAATGGGGAGAGAGCATGTCCTTTCTCCCCCGGCCTGCAACTACCTCCCCGCGGCCAGTGCCAGGACACGGTGGAAGGGGATTTTCATATCATATTTTTCATATTATCAACCAGTAATAGGCACTTGCACAGAATTCATCAAATGACCTGATTTCTTTATAGTTCTATTTTTAGCAATAACCTATTCATAGATTCTGATCCAGAGAAACACACAGAAACATCCATTCGTGCCATGAGGCCTGTATCTTTATTCGCAAATGGATCTCCATTCCTAAACGCATCTTCATTCCCTAAAAGAAAATGCATACTCCATACTGCACCACAAGTTGCAAAATACATATAGCAGTTTGCAGTATGAGTGATGGGAGAGACTGGTTGCTGTTCAGGAATGAAAATAAAAAAAGGTCCACTGAACACACGCAAACCTGTCTGTGTACAGAAAAGAATGGGGATACAGTTTGTATGCAGTGTCCTAAAAGGAAGGAAATAAACAAAAAAACTGGTTTACATCTTACGTTAAAATATATATAGTGACAGCCTCAAGAAACATGGGCTCATATCTTCCTCAAAACAATAAGCATGATAACACTGGACAGAATACATGATTTATGCACTATATAGTACCAGGAACTGAGACATAAAATGAAAACATAACTAAAGAAAATTATCACAGAGAAAAGTTGGTTTTCTAATGAAAATCTAGGAATGCCTGGGGGGGAAGTCTTCATGACACCACTTTAGCCACTTGTTCCCTCAAAACCTCACAGCATTGGAGTTGCAGGGTGGGAACGTTAAATCCCCATGGCAGAAGAGAGCATGGGCTTTCCATCAGCCATCCAGCATGTCAAGCTCAACCCCTGCCCTCTGCCCATCCTTTCCGTGCTTCCCCGAGCTATCCATGGCCATGATCCACCCCTAGAACGCCCCCAGCCTCAAGCTGAAGCAAGGTCAGCACTAGGGATGTGTATCATATCGTTAAAATGTCCGATAACGATACGATAAGGTCATTATCAGACTTCTGATTAATGATAACTATATGATATGATAGAAAAACCTCCGATCTGAAAATTTTCAGCCCGATTATATCGGATTTTTTTGGATTACCGGACCGCCATATAAATAAACCTATAACTTCTGTATTTTCAAAGTTAGATACTTAAAACTTGGTCACAGTGCTTATGGGGTATGCCTAAGTATGTGTATGAAATTTCAGAACAATCCCTCCAACCATGTATTTTATATGAATTTTTGAAAGATCGTTTAATTTCTGACAGCTCAGAATGACAGCTCGCCACGTGCATTCAGAGATCTGTCAAAAAAGGTGCACTATCTTTCAAAACTTCATATAAAATACAGGAGTGGAGGGATTGTTCTGAAATCTGGTACAATCCCTCCAACCGTGTATTTTATATGAATTTTTGAAAGATCGTGCACCTTTTTTTGACAGATCTCTGAATGCATGTGGCGAGCTGTCATTCTGAGCTTTCAGAAATTAAACGATCTTTCAAAAATTCATATAAAATACACGGTTGGAATGATTGTTCTGAAATTTCATACACATACTTAGGCATACCCCATAAGCACTGTGACCAAGTTTCAAGTCTCTAACTTTGAAAATACAGAAGTTATAGGCCTTTCTGTCTCAAAAAGCAACTCTATAGGGCAAAATAGGGATCGGAAATAAATATCGGATTTCCGATAATTATCAGAAATACAATATGATTAACCTCCAATATATCCGATCCTAAAAATTTTTTTAAAGTGATTTCTGATAACGATACGATATGATAATTTTGGGCATTCATACCCCTAGTCACCACTGACAGACACACGAAGAACAGTGGTCTTGGAGTAAAGGAAAAAGTCGTGGTAAGTCCATGACTTTTTAAAAGCCCAGTTTTGGGGGGAAAGCCCCATGGTGTCTGTGAGTTGGCAGCTGCATCCTATAACCAACACAGCACCACTGCGCAGCCGCCACATGGTATACAGAGCATATAGACAGCTCCTAGATTAAGCTGCAATTGAACCTTTGTTTTCTTGTTTTATATACTTCGTTTTTGGAACTCAGATATTCATCACATCCCTACAGGCTGTCTTGAACATATGTGCTCAAGAAGAAAGAATCAACATCATCACGTCTGTCACTAAATCCTTAATTTTAATTATGCCGTTGATTTTGCTTTCTGTTACTTCTACCTCCCTTTTCACCTGCTGTTTAGTAGTCTGGCTTAGTCAGAAGACAATTCACCTTTCATAACATGGCTGCAGTAATAGCAATGATTTTAACAGAGTGATACTAGCCTATAGACCTCATAAAAGGCAAATAAGTACTTGGTGCCTATAATTATTTGAAGAATTGTTTGGAAACTAAAGACAGATGGCGACAGCAGATCCCTCCCCTTTGTTATTGTTACATTCTCCCTTTGTGTCTGGCATGTCTCCTCTTTAAAGAAAGACAGAGGCAGTATAGTTATAACCACTGGCCAAGAAAGATTTTCTGAAATAGCCTCCTTAAAAAAAACCAAAATGGCAGGGAGAACCACTTTAGATTGGAAGATTAAGAGTATATAGACAATGGTTAGTATGGTTGCCTTAATTCTTTCAGTCAAATAACACAGTGATACACTAGTTAGGCTGCTAACCCTTTTGCAGCAAATGGTTGGTGAGCATGTTTAAATCATGTTTATGTAGCCACCATGGTTAGGAATGGTTCACACAACATGGTATGCCATAATGTTTCACTCAATATGCTTAACCACCATGGCTTAGTGTATCATCAATTCAATGGGATAAAAATAAACTGGATTTTAGGAACACATCAACACCTTTCATGGGTTTGACACACGTGAAGTACTTCATGGGGTATTCACACACACACACACACACACACACACACAATATATTATTTGTATGCCACACATAATATACTGATATTCTCCCTTATATACATATAGGATTCATCATCCACTATGCCTAGCCTTGCAGCTTGTGAAGCCTAGCAGGGTGTTCAACCTCTTTCAGCCTGAAGGTTGAATTCCATTTTCAAGAAGTTCTTGGGGAACATATTTCAGTGGTGGGTGGGGCAAAAGGGGCAAGGCCAAAATTCCAAAATGAGAGAGCATATTTTAACTTAAAACCTCTTACTGCCAGTAACTAAACCTCAGAAGTGACATTTAAACCTTTTAGAATGGGGGGAAACTGCACTAAAGTTGGGAAACCACTAAACAATTGGTGAATGGGGGAAAAGGGAATGACCGTCTGGGGAACCCCAGAGGGCCAGATTTGGCCTACAGGAGGACTGGATTTGCCCCTTGGGCCCAAAGTACTGCACCTCTGCTTTGATGTGTATGGGGCTTCCTGTCCCCAGAACTCCCACAGCTGTTTCGGATAGTCACCACTTGCTGGAATCCTCATATGATGCTTTTCCTTGACTTGGTTTTTTTGGGCCAAATTTTACATAACAGGATGTGTATATTTATCCATGTGTTTGCATTGTTCACATACAAATCAGGACCAGAGATGTCTTTTCTTTATGTGAAAAGGAGTGTACAGGTCAGAGAAGGAAAGCCCATCCCACCCTCCACCTGACCCCACTGCTGCACATCATTGCTTTACACAAGTTTCTTTCCAGGATTAGAACTTGCAAGGATGGAAATGGATGGAAATGGGATGGTTTTGTTCCTCTCCTCCATACTCCTTTTCATCTAAATAGTAGAGTCCCACACCCATTTTATATACAAAATGGTCAATACTTGGACAGTTGCCTATCATGTTTAGTCTGACCTTCAACCTAGTCTTTGTATCCTGATGTACTGCTCTAGCTCACCCATCCAATTCCTACATGAGGGAACTGATAAAAAGGAGGCTGAAAGGGAGAGCCAAAGGGGTTAAATCCCTTCAAGATGCTTGAAGGCTACTCAACCCACAATAATAGAAGCTCAGCTAGAATGTATACTACAAGTTAGGAAAGGCAGCAACATGTCCAAGAGGTCTTGCTAACAAGCAGGGTCAAGGAAGTTATTAGAGAAAAGAAAGCTTCCTTCAGAAAATGGAAATCTTGCCCAAAGGAGGAAAACAAAAGGGAGCACAAGCTTGCACAAAGGAGGTGCAAGCAGACCATAAGACATGCAAAACAAACAAACAAACAAACAAAACACATTTTCAAGTGCATATTCCTAACATCCCTCTGTGTTCCAAGGGAAGTGAGGATAGGATTGTCACTGTAGTGGTTCTATTGGTGTATAATTCTGGCATATTACTTTCTTCTAATGTAACAATAGTAATAATTATTCAGGTGCACAATATTTCTTCAAACTTTCTATAAAACTCAGCACATAACCTTATTGCGTCTCAGCAGCCCATTCACAGACTAATTTTATGTTCCTAAAGCATATATTAATGACAGGTCATTGTGTACACCTTTCCTAATCATCACAGCGTTGTGCATTTTTCATTTTTATATCACAACAAGCAATGGCAATAATAAAAATATTAGTGTATGGTTCAAACAAAAAGGTTACAATGAAATAATATGAAATATAAGTTGCTTATCAGAGCGATTACTGAGCTGTTGGATTTATTGCTTTGTTACTATTTATTTTAGTTCTCTTTCTGCTGAAAACACACACACATAAAATAATTTCCTATAGCAATCAATTGCATCATCACAGTGAAACAATGTGCATGCCCAATTGATTTTTTTCAATCTTTTCATCGCCAGGTGAAGACCTTTTTATTCTCCCAGTATTTTAACAGTTAAATTAACTCAATTTTAATCCTTGCTGTTTTAAATTTGTATTTTAATCTGTATTAATTCCTGCTGCTTGGTTTTATTCTGCTTGTGTTTGTATATTGTATGTTATTTTGTGTTTTTAGATTGTGGCATGTTTTATATTTTTTAAATGATTTCATGGTTTTAATTTTTGTGAGCCGCCCAGAGAGCTTCGGCTATGGAGCGGTATAAAAATGCAATAAATAAATAAATAAATAAATAATATTTTATTATTATGTTCAGTAATCAAAGAACTAAGAACCTGGAATTAGAGACTTCTGCCATATAATTTAAAGTATTGTGAAAGATTTATAACGTAAAAATAAATTGTTAATAGCAGCATTCTGTAACTGTTAATAACTTCTTTACAAAATGAGGTAAATATAACCGTAATTTCAGCAACAGAAAAATTAAAGCATTTGTTACCACAAAATTTAATGAATAGATTATATTACTAACAAAACTCCAAAAGATTGCTAAACACAAACATCTCCATATTATATATGAGAGGTATGCACCAATTGTAGATTCAACTTGGACACCAATTCAGCACTTGGAAAATGGCCTAATTCTGCTCAGACTGATTCAGAGGCCATCTGCTTTGACTCAATGTACTGACCTGAGTCGAGATTCAGAAATCCAAGGCTTTGTGCCTCTCATTGCTTATCATAGGAAAATTAAAAAATGGCTAGATTTCCCCCCCTCTTTGTCAGAATTGATTATATTTGCAGGTACAGTAGCCACTTAACAGGGGATTATGTCTACCCCATGTCAGAAAAATAGACATAGGGCCTTTTGTGCTTTGCATCTTTATATTTCAATTATTATTTTTTTAAAGGGAGTTGCCAATAGCATTTTTATTTCTTGGCATGATGATGTTTTCAGAGATAGCTGCCCCTTTTGAGGGGATCAAGTCTGCCAAGTTTCAGATAAATATGTGCAGGAGTTTTTGTGCAAGAGAAGCCTGTATATTTTGAGGGTATCCAAAAACAGATGCATTTATTATCCTATGTTCCTTGTGGACAATTTGTCTAAAATTCAGACAGCGTAGAAGTGGCTCTAAGTAAGAAAATTGCAAAGTTTCAGAAGGAGAGATGCAGCTGTTTATATGGAATGGGAGTCTTCAATTTGAGGAAGACATGTGTGATTTGCTTCTCTTCCCTTACCCCATATTTATTTTGGGCAATGTGCATTAAAATGACTCACATGATAGAGGTGTCTCCAGGAAAGATACTGCTTAGTTTCAGAAGGATAAGTCGAGGAACTACAGAGTTATGCTGACTGAAAACTGGTAGTGTTAGAACAATGGCCATCACATGGCCCCATCCTTGCCCTTCCCCAAAGCACAGTGATTAGAGAGACCTTGTTAAAATGTGACCTATGCTTAGAAGGTTGGCCTGTCAGTCACCTAACCCCTCTGCCTCCCTCCCTCCCTCCCCCACCCACCCACCCACCTACCTACCTAATCAGCATTTAGAGAAACAAAATAATTTTTGGAGATACACTTTCTGCATTTCTGAAGCCAAAATGTGCAGGGTCCAACTTTGATCCTGATTACTTCAGAGGGAAGCTTGGTTTGATATGCTTAAAGTCAAAAGTAATTGCAAAATGGGGGAGAAAGGAAAAACAAAAAAAATCCACAATAAAGGGTCAAACCACATCACCACCACCACTAAATACGATTTATATACATAGGGGTGTGTGTGTGTGTGTGTGTGTCCGTGTCCCAATGAGCCACTGCAGCAAAAAGTTCTTTCAGATGAGGGCTGCAGCAGCAGGAATCATCTCTCTAACTGCCTGAAGGTGAAACTAGGTGCTAGGCTTTTCTTCTACATGCCTTCCTCAACGTTATACCCCCCAGAAGTTTTGAACATTACTTCCTGTGGTTCTGAATAATTGGCTATGCTGGCTGTTTCTGATGGGAATTGTTGTTCAAACCACCTGGAGATCACGTTGCGGAAGGCTCAGGGACAGGATGGTTAGTTTTCAGTCAGACACCATGTAAGTGATAGGATAAAAATATGTAGATGTCAGGATCACGACACACTACAATTCCGCTGTCATTTTTCATCTACAGCTTCAGCTTAAGCATGTCTACTCAGAAATGCTATTGAATGCAACAGGCTCCATTTTCTTTATTTGTAAATATAAATATGCCCTCCAGATGTTTGAGATGATACGTCTCAGCATTCCTGACCATGGGACATACTGACATGCAATGATGGGAATTATGGTCCGTGGGTGTAAAAGAGATAAACTCTGGTGTTATGTAAATTCTTGAACTCTGTTTATTGATGTTAATAGTCAAATATCCACATGCTCGACGACGTTTCGGAAAACAATCCTTCATCAGGAGCTGAACATGTAAATTTAAAATAAAATACATAAAACATAATCATTATAAATTTGGCGTGAAACCCTTATATCAAATTTTGTTTACTTCACTTAGCATTCTCAGTCCCCTCCACATCACAAATTGTCCTTGAAAACCCAGCACATATTAGGAATCACATTATAAAATTACATAATCTCCTTAAAAACCAGCACGTATTTAGGAACACATTGTGCCCCATTTTATAAAAAAACCTCACTTTCTACATACATATCCTTGGTCTAAAAAAACAATGTTCTTGCTTATTCTTAAGGTGCTCGCCATTGCTGTTGTTATCCATTTCTAATCCTTTCTAAATTCATTATTCTACATTACTCCATCACAAAAAAACAATGCATAAGCCAATACTTGCTCTTAAAAGCCTCAAACTAACCTGGATATTGCACGGTACACTGCTCGAGAGTTGTTTTTTATTATATTAGGAGATACCCGTTGTACTGCTTTTTCTGTATCCTTCTTGCTACAACAATCTTTGAAGTGTGTTACTCTCCTCCTACCCGCTTTTTATCAGCTTGTTATCAGGTGCCTTGTATGGCCCCTAATAGGCTTCAAGTCAAATATCTATATCCTTGTTCTGTCAGTGGCCAAATTCTGTCATGACTCACTTACTCGCTTCCTATGTTCTCTTGTATCTTAAAGTTTGGGAGAATGAGAATTTCACTTGCACTTTCTGCCTCCTTAGGGAGGATGTGGCTTTAAGGCTTGTGAGTCTGAACTCCCAATTTCCCTGCTTTTTGGTGCTTGGTTGAAAACTGTAGCGCCTTAACATTGTTTTGTAAACAGTAGGCTTTTTGTTTAATGAATTTCATGGCTTTGTGTAACGGATGACCAGATATTATACAGTTGAAAACCAAGCCAACATCAGTGAGGATGTTACACCATGTTGACATCCAATATAAAATCAAAGTTAATGATTTTAGCCTCCTCCCATATGTGCCTGCCCAGACCCTAAGATCATCCTCAGGGGTCCTTTTCCATGAGCTCCTGCCAAAGGAAGTGAGGCAGGTGGCTACCAGGAGGAGGGGGGGCTTCTCTGTTGTGGCATCCTGGCTGTGGAATGAGCTCCCTAGAGAGGTTCGCATGGCACCTACATTATACTCTTTTAGATGCCAGGTGAAGACCTTTTTATTTTCTCAGTATTTTAACAGCTTATCAGCTTTATTTTTAACTTTGCTGTTTTACATCTGTTTTTTAAAACTGTATAGATCTATGTATTGTTGATCGGTTTTACCCTGCTTGTGCTTTTATACTGTATTTTATATTATGTTTTTACGCTGTTTTATATTTTAAATGGTTTTAATTTTTGTAAACCGCCCAGAGAGATTCAGCTATTGTTTGTGTGTGTGTTGATTTTCATACCTACCAAACATCCAACTAACATATCAATATTACCAACAATATCCATTATTTAAATCCCTAACCCTCCCCCTCCCCCCTCTGCTTGGTTATTTCTTTTTTCCCTTCTTTTTCCTTTTGCTTTCATGAGTCCCATAACTTTTTATATGCTTCAGCCATGGTTTTCCTATTTGGATCTTTTTTTAATATACTCTATAAATGTTTGCCAGTCCACTCTGAAGGTATCTCTTTTCTTTCCCCCCCTGTAGACTCTTAATTTCTGTGTCAATTTTTCATTTATTGCAATATTCCACAGATTTTTTTCCCCACATGTTGATTGTCAACCTCCTGGCTGTCTTCAATCTGAATGCTATTAATTGCTTTGCTGCTGTTAACACGTACTCAATTAATATTTTATCCTCTATCCCTCTGTTTTCTTTAACAAACATGTTTCAATGAGCTAGCTCTGGTGTTCAGCTTATCTGTTGATCAGTGACTTCTATTTTTTGAAATACCTTATCCCAGAATTTCCCAACTCTTTTACATTCCTACCACATGTGGATTTGGGTTCCATTTTCTTTACACCCCCTCCACTTTGGTGACAAGTCACACCACGGCCACCCAATCCACCCCCCAGCTCTCCCCATCGCCATCAGCTGCTGAGAAAGGCAGCGCTTGCCCAACGTTCATGCAACCACTCGCCAAATGCCGCACACGGGCGACAGAGCCTGACGCATGGCCGTCCCACACCCAATCCCTCCCCACATGGGCTGGGTGGCATCTTCAAGCTCTCCCCACTCCCCGGATGGTCCCCACACCTTCCCAAGTGAACCCTTCTGGACACACAGGAATGATGGCAAGTGAGGGTGCTATGTCAACAATCTTTATTCCTGAAGCACTATAGAAATGGGTAGATGGCCACTGGGGCATTGCAAAACATTGGCAGATAAATGCCACCCTCGCCCTGGGTGAAGGGGGCCACTAAGGCACAATGGTTAGAGCATGGCACCTTGATGCGGCAAGGATAGCAAAGGAAGCAATGTAAGGAGAAGTGGCCCTCTCAGGAAGTGATGCCAATCCACAGACGCTCACCCCACATCCCCTGTTCACACGTGGGGGTAGTGCGTCCAGATGCACCCATGCCGCCTTTGCATGTGCCCCACACTCTCCAGCCAGGTTCAGGGGCCATGGCAAGGGCGTCACATCCCTCCCATCTGCAGGAATGGCATTGTTGTCATCACCCGGCTGAGGCAGGTCAGGGTGGTCTGCCAGTAACACATCACCATAAGACTCACAGATGTTGTGCAGAATGCAGCAGCACACAATGACGTCTGGGATGATGTCAGATTGAACATCAAGCAAGCTAAACAGGGAGCGCCAATGCACTTTCAGGCGCCCAAATGCACACTCAACAGGCAGGCAGGCATGGCAGTGGTAATAGTTGAACTTTCTCTGCATGGGTAGCAGTAAGGGCCACGGCTGAAGGGCAAATGCCTGGTCAGCCAGAAGCACAGGGCCCACAGCATGCCCACACATGGAAGCACGGCCAGAGGAGAAGAAGCACCCTGTCTCCAGCTTGTCTGCCAGGGGGGAGTTCCAAAAGTTGGCCGTATCACGGCTCCAGCCAGACACCCCAGCAAACACATCCAGGAACCTCCCCTTGGCATTCAGCACAGCCTGAAGAGCCATGATGTAGTAATGCTTTCAGTTGTAGTACTTGTAGCTCTGAGAGGGGGAGCCAGGATGTGCACACAGGTAGAGTCCAGTACACCCACCGTCCATGGAAAGCCAAGGTCCTGAAAGCCACGCATGTTCTTCTTGTCCCCAACCCGGATGACGTCAGTGAGGTACAGTTCATTCAGCACATGCACGGTCTCCTGGAACATCTTACACGCAGTGGACTTGCCCACCCCAAAGATCGTGGACAAGGGCAGGTAGCCCATGTTGAATGACAGCTTGTACAGCATCAATGCAAGGCGGCGGGACACTGGAATTGATCCCCGCATCACGGTGCATTCCCTCCCCAGAATTGGAGTCACCTTAGCCACCAGCAGATCAAACGTCATGTGGGACATTCGGAAGCTCCCACGGAAATGCTCCTCATCCCAATCCTCTAAATTCTGCATCTCTGCCCACACGGCATCCATCCACGGAAGCACTCAGCAGCGGCCAGTATTGCGCTGCTCAAGGAGATCGCCAGCTGTCGCCAGTCTTGGGATCCGGTGCAGGGCTTCCAGGGCTGTTTCCCTGCCCAATAGCCCTTCAGTCACTGTGCCAGCCTCATGGGTGGGCAGCAACAGCAGAAGGGCGGCCAGGAAAGTGGGCAGGGATGCTGTAGCACCAAAGGGCCAGTGCCCAGCATCCTACCCGAATACAAGATCAGTGGGCATGGTGACACCCAGCCGCCTCTACCTGGCACGCAGGGCATCCTCCTCATCACCTCATCACCATCTGCATGAGCAGTCACAGCCGCCTGAAAGGCTGCTTCCAGGCTGGCCATAGCAAGTTGTTGCCAGGACATTGCCATAGGCACTGGTGTTGTCAGAGGGGAGGGAGGACAAATCAAGAGGACTGGTGGGCATGCGGGAGCAGGGGCAGGCCAAGACTACGGAGTAGGCAGCACCACAGCCATCATGGGCCTTGCCAGTTCGGCAGTGCGGGAAGAAGATTACACAGCCACATTGTTATGTCTACTGCACACCTGGCCAAGAGGGGAGTGGAAGGAGAAGGACAGAATAGGGGGGTCGCCCCTGAAACAGCGGCGCTCCATGAAAAAGCAAGGGCACTACTGAGGGAGGGGGAGGGGCGCTGCACGGTCATTCTGATGGCACTTCTTGTGGCCGCAGGGCAACTGCAAGGTGGCAGTAGCAGCAGATGGTGCACTCCAGGCATCTAATGCAATGCTCAAGACCACTCATGAGTTGGTGCAAAGCGCTGAGGTGGCGCTCCACCTGCCCATGCAGCCTGCTGAGAATGGCCAAGTGGAGGTGCACCAACCTCACTGGGGGGGGGGGAAGAGAAGGAGGAGGGAGAGGAGTAAAAAGAGTCATCATTGCCAGGGAGTTGTTACTGGTAGCCCTACCCCCACTCCCACCTTCCCAGTCACCCACTTCTTTGCCGCACAAGCCTGTGGCAGCACCTGCCTGCGAAGGCTAGGCTGGGCAGTGTGGGTCCCTGCAGAACTATAGAGTGCTGGCATCTCAAGGGGCTGCAGCTTCACTGAGGGACAATAGGGCTGGGCAAGGAACATCTGAGGAAGCAGCAACATTGTTGCAGAAGTGCACACCTTGGCCTTGAGCGGGCAGCTGCACTTGAAGGAAGCGGTTGCTAGAGCAATGGAAGGCAATAGCGGTGCCTGGCACAAGCATGGGGAATGTGTACTGCAGAGGAATCTCAGCAGAGGGGACATGGGGGAGCAAACATGATCATGGCCCTACTCCAAATCATGTGGGAAAGTGGCCCCAGACCCATGCTCACCCTCCTCCTCTGAGTTGAGCAGGATGCTGCACAGGTGCTTGGGCAAGCTTCCTGAGCGTCGATGACCACAGCCTCTGGTCTCTTCCTGTCCCATCCCAGAGGGATCTGGTGCAGGCATCACCGGTAGTGGGGGCCGGTATCCAGGGCCAGAAGGCGGAGGCAGGGCGGCAGGTATCCATAGGGAGGCATGTAGGGGCCTGGCTATTGCCCACCATGGTAGGCTCCTTGGAAGGCAAGTGCAGCAGCCCTGATGGCCTTGGTTTGGCAGTCGATGGCAGCCGTGTGCTCGTGCATGCCATGTTCAATGATGACATCGGTGACTGCCATGGCCTTGGTCATTGTGTTCCCCGCCTCGATCCGTAGGGAGAGGCGGGTTATAAATAATAATAATAAGTATAAGTATTATTATTATTATTATTATCATCCCGTTGACATGGTCAAAAAGGCCACAGCACACAGCCTGTCCCAACTCCCGTATGGCCTGAGAGCGTCCTTCCATGGCTTGGGTGGACAGGTGCATCACCCAAATGGTGAGGATGCGCTCCTTAGTGCATCTGCAGTCCTCCTTGCCCACCTTGCATGTGAACAGCTCATGGATTCTTCCTCCAGCTGCCTCTGTGGCCATGACCAGGTCCTTTGCCACCTGCAGCTGGTCTGCTTTGTGTTTTTTGCGAAGACGGGCACACCTCTGAGCATTGGTCAGGGGTTGGGCTTGTACAGCTGGGCCTGGTTCTTCCTCGGCAGCAGGCGAGGGCTCCTCTTCAAGGGGCTCTGCCTCCATTTCTTCATCCTGCTACTGGGATGCACCTGTCGAATCCCTCCAGAATGGTGTGCCTGCCCTCCATGTCCACTTGGGATGCGAGCTCAGTGGCAGGGACGATGATGTACTGGGCAGGGCAGGCAGGTAAACCTTCTGGGCATACCTCCAGCTCCTCCCGCATATCTGTAGGGAAAGCTGCCCATACTGCCTCCCCAGTGGCTGCTTCTTCAGCGGAAGCTATGGGCATAATGTAGATCATCTCTCTGCTGAGACTCTGGCACTAGAGGCTCAGGGCGCTCTGCCTGTACCTGCAGCTCTGCACAGAACAGCTTGAGGAATTATGTTGGGCTGTTGGTGCTGGATGAGACGGTGGGGGATGGGGAAGGGTTTTCTGTGGACGCTCTTGGAGAGCTCAGAAGGAGGTGACATCATGGCGGAGCCCTTGGGGCTTTGGCCCACGTTGTTGCTGGCGAGGTGGTCCGGCTGGTGCAATGCCGCTGCCCACCGTGTATCCTGGCACGATGTCATGATGCTCCTCCAGCAAGCGAGCCTGCTCATCATAGAAGGGCATGGTGTGTGGCTCGACCCCGCTTCTGTGGTTGTGCATGACAATCTCTTTGAACTTCCTTTTGAGCCTGTGCAGCTTGTCCTTGCATTGTTTCGTGTTGCGGTCGTATCCCTGTGCCGTCATCTGCCTGGAGAGCCATGGGTAGAGCTGGTCATGCCTGGATGTGGCCATGATGCTGCAGGCATCAGGGCTATCCCACAGTTCGATGAAAGCCCCTATCTCTGCCTCAGACCAGTGCAGAGCTCTGCATCTTCCAGGGAGTTCCTGACTGCTGCCCGAGCCATGGGGTTGTGACCCAGTTCCCTCTGGCTGGCTGTAAAGGATGTCCTCGGTCTCTGGATTCATGGTGCCAGTGGCGCTGCTTTATGGCTATCAATTACCTATAGGGCTCACCTAGATGTAGGTGTCCTGTGTGGCAGTGGACAAGTTGAGGCTAGGGAGCTGGAGATAGTTATGGGAAGTTGCCCTGAAGATTGGGGACAGGAGGGGTTGGTAGAGGCAAGGAGATGCATGGCCTTGAGAGTGTTATGCATTCTTTCGGATTTTCACACAACATCTACAGCTGGCACGACCAACGGGTTCTGGAGGTGGGATGCCTGCATGTGCTGTTTGACTGCCCATTCTGTGCGGCTTGGGGAAGCGCAGAGCCAGCGTGCGCTGTCCAGCCAGGTTGGATGGAAAGAGGGAGGCTGAGCGGGCAGCACTTCACCAGGCCAGCTGCCTGCAGGTGCACAGAAGGAGCAAGGGGCACGTAGGCTGGGGAGCTTCAGAGAAGCAATCGGGGGAATTGGGCCGAGCTATGCTGAGGGGAGAGCCGATGCAGCTGGATTTATCTGAGGGGAAGGACGTGGGACGAGAGTTGTGCACCTGTTCCCCCTGGTTCCCTACTTGCAGCCCTGTGTGTTGCCCCCACAGAGTGGATGGAGGCTGCTTTGCGGTTGAGCTTGGATGCTGAACAGTTCCTGGTACAGAGCGCTGAGAGGTGCCAGTGCCATTGCAACCCCCCGGAGTGAGTGCTTTCTGAAGCCAGCCCTTTGGTGAGCTCAGTGACAGCTGCATGAGGAGAAGGCAGGTGTCCTCGGTTGCTATGCTAATGGCACCAACAAGTTGTTGGGGTGTGGAGGAGCAGCCGGGCTCCATTTGGCTGCTCTTGCCAGTGACCTCTACGGACTTGTGTAATAACGCACTCGATGCACGAAGTTAACGCATGCACCCCGCCACATGACATGTTAATCAATGGGTCTCCAGATAAGCAATGGAGCAGTGTGTTGTTTTTCTCCATTGTTTAATTGCCCAAAATAGCATACCGTCAGTTGTGTGTTGCCCTCCACACGACACGATACTCAACACAACTGAAGATTGATTTCCCCCCCCCCAGTTGATTATCGTGTCGTCCGAACTGAGCCTTCTTCTCTCAAAAGGGAGGCAAGAAGCAGGCTGAGTCTGTTTCTCAGAAAGCCAGGCCTGCTTATGAACTAGTTTCAATCCCATTTAATTCCATAGCTTCCTTGTGGTAAGGTCTGAAACCAGGCTGCTTAGTGGTTAAACTAAAACCCAACAGTCATAAGAAATAACTAAGAGAATTCCACTAAGGTTAGAGGAGGCAGGCAGCCATTTTATTTTCAACATTCTAATCTAGCTGAGGCAGGAGGAAGAGGAAGAGCGATGCTACTGAGCATGTCTCATGATATGCTTGAAGAGAAGGTCTCTGTATTCACTTGAACTCAATGGAAAAATATTCATTAAAAATCAACTGAAGGGAATTTTTAAAAAAGGATAGCTGTTCCACAAATTACAGTGAAGGAGGAAGAAGACACCACCACTAGATTACTTAGTAAGGGCTTATTTTTTATTTTTTTTTACAAAAAAAATGACATAAATAATCACCAGTCATAATTATCAGAATCATTCTGATTCAGAGAGGGTTTTTTTTCCTACTTTAAACTGCCATCCTTCCCTCAATCTTTCACCAATCTTCTTGAAATTTTCAGGTTATGTAAAACCAACATTTCTTTCTGGCACATGTACATTTCAGGAAGATTGGTGAAACATTTTCAATTTTATGAATGTTAGAATGAACCCCCCCCCCCCAATTACCCCTTTAACATGGTAGAATGTGTTTTTTCCGGTCGGAGCTTAACTAAAGAGGCACTGCTGTGCCTCTTTAATACAATCCTCACCAGAAACCATGCAGGTGCTTCTAATAATTTGTTGGTCTCATAGCAGCTCCCCAGCTGATTTTTCTTTACATGCTCAAGAATGTGGGTACCCATACCTTTTCACCTGTTTGGATGGGGGAGACTAGCTTGGGGGTGGTGGTGGTTGTATAAAAACACTGAAGAGATAATTATTAAGAAGTTCCTCTCCTATGCAGCTTTTCCATTGCTGATTGCTGCATTAATTGCTCTGTTTTCAAGATTAATTATATGTTGTATAGCAGGGAAGAGTACATGAACTGAGAATCACACGAAGTTTGGCCCTTGGTTTCACAGGAAAAGGGGGTAACATTCACATTGTCACCTGTGGGCAGAATGTTTACTATAAATTAGTTTTGCTTAAGTGCTATAAAAAAAATAAATATTTCTTAATTCTTATGAGGAGATATGGACCATTCTACCTTTCAGTAACAGGCTTCTTAGAGAAGATTAACATATCAAAGAGGAAAACTTAATGCATTCTTGGTCAATGTATCATTTTGTCATGGAAAGTCAAGTGATCTTGTTTGGTTTATTATTTTACAGAACAGCCCTATACATATCTACTCAGAAGAAAGATCCATTCAGTTCAGTGGGGCTTACTCCCAGGTAAGTATAAGCATGTAGCCTCTTACCTAATATTCAGTATTACAGCATCCTGATGGGTGGAATTGCAAGTGTCTTGGATCTCTATAGAGAGTAAAAACCATGCTGCTTTATGTCATATTATCAAGATTGATTTAAATATAAAACATAGTAATTATATCATTTGTTATATTATTATTATTGTTGTTGTTGTTATTTGACAATGACATTACAATATTCAGAGAAATTCAAATTTCTGCAGATAATTAAATTTCAGATCACATATAGGTTTAAAAATGAAAAATTATGTAAATTTGCTTAAAATTGTGAACCCTGGCTTCCTGGTACTTCCTCTGATGATTTCTGGATCTCAAGCAAAGACCTCTCCACCCACTCTGCCACCCAGGCCTTGAACATTTGTATTGTTTATTTATTTTGCACACTGGATTTGGTTTTATTGCTGATGTGTTTGGTATTTTTATTCTATATGTGCAAGTTGCCCTGGAAATATTTATATTTGAAGGGTGGCTGTAACATATGCCTGTTGATGTAAATGTATGAGTTTGAATTGTTAAATGTTATCCAAGTAAGTTAGGGTTAACAGAATGTTAGTGTGTGAGGGAAAGGTGAGGGGGGCTTCTGAGTGAGGGAATTCTGAAGTTTAAAAAAGGACAAAGTGACAGTTAAATGATCAAATAGGGATTAGGGATTGAATGAGTGTACATCTAGTGATGGGTTTTGGGGAAAAGGATTTAGAATGGGTAGGTAGGAAGGTTAGGACCAAGTATAGATTGATTACTATAAACTCTTTTTGCATTTAGTAATTTTTATTTGTTTTATTATAATTATATAATCCCATGTGTTTGTTTTAGTATGCTACCAAGTAGAAAAGTCTAATTTCCTGTTGCTTCTCCTGTATTGAATAAGGGAAACCAGTTAACCATATTGGGTGTCTCAGTGTCACAGAGTAAAAGGTCTGAAGCTTTGTGTGTCAGTGAGGATAATTGACCAAAGTGAAGGCAGATGTTCTGAGGTTTTATCCCCCAGTTTCAACAGGTGGAAACTAGGAAAGGTATAACCCAGAAGCAGGAACGTCACGGTGGCATATAACATCTTAAAATAAAATAAAGTTGGATAGATAGATATTTTCAGTTGGATTTTGAAAGGCAGAATGGTTATGTTTAGCCACTTTCACTTACGAAGTTGCTTAAAAATGATTCAACAGGTACAAAAGACCGATACACTTTCTCTTAAAAAGCACAAACATTGTCAGTTGCGTTCTGTCCCTAAAGAGCACTTAAAATAGTTATCTGATACACAAGATCTACAACAGCACAGACTGAAGAGGAAGAAAGTGCAATCAGAACAACCAATTCAGATCCCATTAGAGTAACAAAGAGAGAATTATCTGGCACTCTTCCAACATCATTTAGAATAATGGCAAATAAGAGAGAGTATTCAAAATTAAATTTGACAGCCCCCCATCACCAATGGTTTCAGATTTCTCCTACTTGCGGTGATGTCTCTTATAGAGATATTGGCCAGTTACAAAGGCTTCCTAATTTCTCACAGCTGAACATGATGGATCTGGTGAAAAAGAGTTAGGACACAATCTTCTGTTTAATCCTAGATTAAATATATGGTATATCTTAATATCTTAATCCATGTGGCCATGATGGGCATGTCATCAACCAGTTTTTTTCTTTTAAAAAAGTGGTTTAAGGTTAATTAATTTGTCTCCCATCAAATTACAAAGGTACTCAGAACAATTTAGCAATAGACTTAAGACTACAGGTGTAAATGCAAACATCTCAGAGGGGCATATTTTATGCTGTGTGCTGAGGAGAAACCTTCCCTGCACCTGGAGCAGCTGTCAGGGAAGGGATAGTGCAACCCCCGACTCTTTCCAGACAGTTCACCATGTTTATGTTGCATGTTGAGGACAGGTCCCCTCCTCAGCATCTGGCATAAATATTGAGTATACCAACAAGGAAGTGAAAGTGCTAACTAGTGGAGGCTGGTGGCTCCAATGTCAGTGGGGCTGTGAATTTGCTCAGAGTTACAGTCAGAATTGGAAAGGAGCTAACCAAGGTGCTAAGCCTATGGATAGCTATGGATGGAATCAGTCCAAATGCTTAAAAAGGTTTTCCATGGTGCTGAACCTATGGATTGCACCTTGGAAAGCTCCTTTTAGAATTCTGACTGAAATCTAGAGTGGATTCACAGCCCCACTGACATCAGAGCCACCAGCCTGCACTGGTTGGCACCTTCACTTCCTTGTTGGTACATCATTCCTTCCCTGCTGATGTGCTCTTTATAAGAAGGAGAGGCAAAAGGGTTACCTGAGGATGCAAACAACAGTTTGCAGGCTGCACAAATGTGCTAGTGGACTATATGCAACTTGTAGGGCATATGTTGTGCATCCCTGGCTTAAACAGTAGACATACTCAGACATTGAAGGTGAGTGCACAGAAGCAGGTCCCATTCCTATCTTATGTACGACAAGCATTATGTGCCTACACAAACTGTATGTGTATAAGCTATTCTACCTTACCTTTCCCCAGCAATTCAAACACCGGCTATAAGTGCATAGGAGTCATGTCTGCATAGCATAACAACACTGGAATTATCATAAATAACCTGTCTTAATTAACAAGCTCAAAGTGCATTTGATGTCATGAGCTATAAAAGGTGGAAGCTCCACCACTGACTTCAATAAGAACAGCAATAAGACCTATGGTTTTAAATTAGAATATTATAATTAGGTTGATTAGTATAAAAGACTGCATGTAGCTTTCATAAAACAATTTTCTATGCCTCTGATTAGTTTCACCTCAAGAAGCAGTCATGGAAGTGGGGTAATTGTGTAGAGAAAAGATAGCTTTTGAATGCATAAAAGGATCAAAGCCACAGGGAAGACAAAAATATCAAAAACGAGAAGCCACTTAGTGGAGATTCAAACACGATTTTTTCAAGAAATGGGATGCAAATATGATTAATTCCCACTGCCCTTAAAATTACTTTGAGCTGCAATGAACAAGCTTTCAAAAGTGCTAATATTTCTTGGAGGACTTCCCTGGGAGTCTTGTCTGCACGTTCAGGAAGTAGCTGATAGTTGTAACAGGGGAAGGAAGCAAATGGGTTCCAGGTGAGATTGGTTGTGCTATATCTTTCCTGCATGTATCATTTAGAGTAATGCTTTAACAACATAAACATTGCTTTTACTGGATCATACCAGAGTTCTATCAAATGTAACAGAAGTTTTCCATGATATCTAGCTAGTTGCTGTAAGGAAGTTCAAAAGTGAGACATTATGGTGATAGTTATTTGTTCTCCCCAGCATCTGATCATATTAGCCTTTTCAGGCATTCCGTCTGTACAGGAAAGGCTAAACACATGTGTAAAGGTCTGTGGCCATGTATGCAGGCCCTGCCCCCTACATCCAGTGTGCCCTGATCAACACGGAAG
Organism: Anniella stebbinsi; assembly: GCA_029215795.1. NCBI lineage: Eukaryota > Metazoa > Chordata > Lepidosauria > Squamata > Anniellidae > Anniella > Anniella stebbinsi. Next base: position 190,575,216 of record JARDYH010000002.1, read on the forward strand.
ATCTGAACTAAGGGGAGTGGATCTTGTGTGCACTGGGATATAAGAGGTATGTCCTGTATGCATGGCATTGCACCATACTCATGTGTTTAGCCTGCCCTGTGCAGGCATTCTATTTCTGAACTCAGAATTCAAGTACAAAGATGATTGTTGTGACGATTTCATATAATCATAATTCTATTTAGTTGTGAGAAATCCCCTAATCTAAACTGGTCTAAGAGAAAAGCAGACTACTCGTTTCAAAAAATGGTAAATCTGTGTTCTCTGCAGTAAAGAAACTAAGACTGACTAGCAAGAGATCTCACCCTGGGTGCAAAGAAGATGGACTGATGCAAGACAACAACAACAACTACTATAAGACAACAATAACAACCAAGCAAACAAAAAAAATGTTTGCATTTGGCCATGGACTAAAAATATTTGCTTTCATCCTCTGCCTAGCTCCTTAGTAGCTATCTCTTTGGTTTTTATTTTCTTGGACTTTTGCCCTGTAGCCCACTTCTCTTCATTCTCTGTACCTGCCTTTCCATTCTTCCCAGCTCAAGCGAAGATATACAGATTTGATCAAATACTCCAATGTAGTCACAGCCTGAATTCCTTCAACTCAGGGTACAAAAAGTCCTTTCTGTAATGATTCCCAGTTAAAACATAATACTAAAACTGGACTATAATAAGCCAAGGTTTAGAGTTACAAGTATGAGTAGACATGGAACTTCAGCATGTGCTGTCCATCCTTTCTCTCCTCCTGTGCATGAAGGGGAGGAGGTTTAAAGTTCCCATTTGCAATTTGGAAAAAGGCACATTTTTCTATTACGTTTGCATGCAGAAAAGAGTAGGTTGTTCAAACCAGGATATTAAACAATGGTTTGATAATTTTTTGACTGAACTGTGGTTTGAACAAATTATGGTTACCTGTATTCAGTCCTAAGGGGATACTGTATCCCAAATGAAAGCTTTAAACTTCCTCCCTTCACATATAAAGAAAGAGGGAAGGGGGATATGCACTCATTCATTCATAGAATAATAGAATAGTGGAGTTGGAAGGGGCCTATAAGGCTATTGAATCCAACCCTCTGTTCAATGCATATGAAAAGGAGGACAGGGCTCATGTAACTTTAACAGTTGTAGAGAAAAGGGAATTTCAGCCAGTGTCATTTGTATGCAATTAGTATCTGGTGAAATCATCTCTTCATCACAACAATTAAAGTTGCAAGCACTATACTAGAGTGACCAGATACAAAAGAAGGCAGGGCCCCTGCAGTGTTAACTGTTGTAATGAAAAGGGAATTTCACCAGGAACTAATTGCATACAAATGACGCCTGCTGAAATTCCTTTTTCTCTACAACTGTTAAAGTTACATGAGCCTTGTCCTCCTTTTCATATGGTCAACCTACCTTAAAGCATACCTGACAGATGGGTTTCCAGCTGCATCTTGAATGCCTCTAGTGTGGAAGAGCCCACTACCTCCCTAGGTAATTGGTTCCATTGTCGTACTGCTCTAATAGTTGGGAACCATGGCTTAGCATTACATCTGAATTGGGTCTGTGCCTGTAACTATTTTTTGCAGGGGATGGGTTGAGGGGGACAAAGGGGGCTATTTTGGTTGAGTTAAATCCATGTGCCAGCTTGGTCTTCATTTACACTATCTCATACATGAACACTTAATAGCCAGGACCCACTTTCCCAAATTAGAAATAACAGTAACTGTGATAAATTTGGCACACTTGGTGTTAATTGTGGCCTGGTAAAAGGTTAGCCAAGTCAGTGGGTACACCTGATTTGGCAGTGATTTCCCACTCCTTAGGTTGCTTATCCTAGGCATGAAGGGGCAATAGGGGAAAGCCTGGATAAAAGGAGGGGCAGATGTCAGTTGGCAATAAGAAAAAATCCATACAATATAATATCTTTATTAGGCCAACTCAAAGATCAGAAAAATGGGCAAGCTTTTGAGCTCTCTGGATCTCTTTGTAACATCACGATGGTGCAAAAAGAATAGGTGGGATGGGGATAAGCGGGAGGGGGTAAAAGGCTGACTTCATATTATAGTCAAGGGGGTTGTCTATACATCATGAAAGCCCTGGGGTAGGTGTGCAGTGGCCCAGCATCGATTATATGACACAAGCCACCATGCACCCACCCCAGGGCTTTCCTTGAAGCTCCAAAACAAAAAAGTTGGGGACTTACCCCAACTTTTTTGACCAGGTGCAGCGAGTATGGCACATTGCCATATGTCACTCCGCTCCAGGGTCATGTTGGAGATATGGCCCAGTGAATGGCAACTCTGGTTGGTCACCATCTGCCTGGGCAGCAGGGAGGGGGTGCGCCAGTGGGCTGGTGAACTGAATGGCCTCCGGAATGCCCCTACGCTGCCTCTGGAGTGAGGAGATTCTTTTGCCTCTCTCCAGTCTGTCTCCAGCGGGGTGGGGTAGGTGGGGATACCATCCACTTCCCACGAGGGTGTGGAGGCTGCTAAATCACCCGGAAAGCTTGGATGTTCCTCTTGCAAGGGAACAGCCAGACAGGATACACTGAGGTCCCTTTTGTGGTTAGCCGGGCAGCAGGTAGCACCTGCGAAGAAGGGAAAGGCAGACGGAAAATAAAATTACCCAGTATTAACCAGGATCTCCTCCATCTGCAACCTGGACCCGCGGCAGCTCCCCGCCCCATGATGATCCTATAAACCCCACGCTCGCTCCTGTAAGTGGGGATAACATGGTGCAACTCTGCAAGAGTGAAACCATGGGGTTTTGAAAGCTCGCAGCACCAATGCTCCAAGATGTCTGCATAGTCAGACTTAAGAGGATGTAGAAGAGAAGAGTTGGCAGATATTCAACTTGGGCTGTTTTAGGTGATTATTTCAGTGCCCCTAAGACCACTGGTAACAAGAAAATAGCAGGCAAGTGTTGATATTCAATTTTTGAAAATATAAAATCCAGCTATTAACTCAAAATTGTCTCCATCCTGGGTAGATCAGGCAGGTCCCTTGGTTGGTGGAAAGCAGAAATAGAGATCAACTAGGCAGCTTTTATATTGGCAAAGCTGGAGATAAATTTTGATGCTGTACTAGGTAAAAAAAGTCAATAGAAACCAAATTGTGCCATTTTACCTAGCAGTTGGAGGGGACTAACCCTTTGAGCCTATCTACACTACTGCTTTAAAACAGTTTATAACAGTTTTAACTGGTTTAAAATTGTTATAAACCGTTTTAAAGCTGTAGTGTAGATAGGCTCAGAGAGAATAAAGCCCCAGCTTCAGTTGGTGTAAAATCCTTTTCCTCCTCCTTTTCCTCCTCTACTATATAAAGGAATGGGCAAGTTGATGTGGGAGTGGACAGTCCTTCAGACACCCTGGTTCTAGGCCATTTACAGCTTTATTGGTAAAAAGCACTTTGAATTGCACACAGACAAGAGAGCCAATTAACACAAGAGGAGTTCTGCTAGATTGAAATAAGGGTTCATAAAGTCCTGTTCATGTATCCCACAGTGGCTAACCAGATGCCTCAGGAATGCAGTGCACATCTTCCAGCACAGATAAAAGATGCTCATTATGATGAGTCCCTTGCCATATTCTGAGCCAGTTCTAAGTTTCAGTTTAGTTCCATGTATAAGGCATTTAAATAATCTAACCTAGAGCCTATCTACACTACTGCTTTAAAACGGTTTAAAATGGTTTAAAACGGTTTATAACAGTAGTGACAACTGGTGGGGCCCAGGACACACTCCAAATACAGTTTCCAAAACGTTTTCAAAGTGTTGATCCTGCTTGGTGTAGATTAGTCCTTAGATATTATCAGAGCATGGTTAATTGTGGATTAGTGCTATTATATTACCTTTCTTCTATCAGTGATAAGGAACATAATAAAAACAAAACAGAGCTAAATTAAATTAAATTGTTCTTATATTTGGTCATTAAATTGTTCTGAAACTTATTAATTTAATTCAGAAGTGCTGTCAAGGAATACAAATTAGTGCCTATTAATCACATTTAGAAACAATAAAGAAATCAGAACTTTGAAAGAAGCAAGCTGTTTGTTATTGTCTGTACAAGCTGGAGCAAAGAAACTGATTGTAACTGAAAATACTTGCTTTGTATCACTGACAGAGGCCCATGCAGTCACTGCACCCAACAGTGTGTACAGAATATACTATATGCAACAGAGCAAAGGGCTTAGTAATGTTCAGATTACAAAGGCCAGAACATAAGAAGAGCCATAATGGATCAGACCAAGGGCCCATCTCATCCAGCACTCTGTTCCCACAGTGGACAACCAGTTGTCTGTAGAAAAAAAAACCCAAAAGATTTGAGTATGAGACTATCCCCCTGCTTGTGTTCCCCAGCAACTGGTGTACATAGGCATACTGCCTCTGATACTGGAGGGAGCATATAGTAATCAGGACTAGTAGGCATTGGTAGCTATATTTTCCATGAATTTGTCTAACCCCCTTTTAAAGCCATCCAGATTAGTGGCCATCACCAAATTTCTAAGTTTAATTATGTGTGATGTGAAGAAGTATTTCCTTTTATCTGTCCCGAACCTTCCTCCAATCAACTTTATGGGATGACCCTGGTTTCCTTTATTATGAGAGAGGGAGAAAATGTCTCTATTCACTTTCTCCCTACCATGCATAATTTTCTACAATTCTTACATGTCTCACATTTTTTTTCTGAGCTAAACAGTCCCAGACGTTGTAACCTTTCTTCATAGGGCAGTTGCTCCAGCCCCTTGATCGTTTTAGTTCCCCTTTTCTGCATTTTTCCAACTCTACAATATCTTACTTTAACTGCAGTGACTAGAACAGTACATAATATTCCAAGTGTGGTCGTACAATAGGTTTGTATAAGGGCAGCATGATATTGGCAGTATTATTCAATTCCTTTCCTAATTATGACTAACATGGAATTTGCCTTCCCCCCCCCCCTTTTTTTTTTACAGCAGACACACACTGGGTTAACATTTTCATTGAGCTGTCCACCACAACACCAGGATCTCTTTCTTGGTCAGTCACCATTAGCTCAGATCCCATCAGCATATACTTGAAGTTGGGATTTTTGTTAACCAGATCACCTCTAACTGATTTGCCATCAGTTATGTCCCATGGAATATTTGTTATTTAGGCTTTAATTTTTTTATGTTTTAATATTTTGCATATTGTATTTTCAATGTTTTTAACCTTTGTAATCCCTCAGAGAGCTTTGGCTATGGGGAGTTACAGTATTATTATTATTATTATTATTATTATTAATAATAATAATAATAATAATAAATTATTAATTAATTAATAATTATTATAATAGTAATAAAAGGTTGGCCTAGAGGGAACTAGGGACCTGCCCAAACTGTAGACATCTAGTTTGCATCTATAGTGATGGCCCCAGGCTGCACTGGTGGCCCCATGTGGGGATCAAAATGGCCCCATGTGGTCTAAGGCCATTGTCACAGCAAGGCATTTGAAATATTGCTGTTAGAGAATATGATGCATATGAAATGAAGCCTCTGGGAACATGTCCAGAAGCCTCTCACATGGTATAATATTCGTATAAAGCCCATGTCACCATGGTCATTAGTAGTCCTGCTCCTTTCCCACCTTTTTTGTCCGTCAGTCCCCTCACCTGGGGGGCTCATGAATAATGCAAATGTGGCTCACGCATAGTGAATCCTCCCTCCAAAATTTACATGTGGTGCAGCCCCTCCACCTCCCTTTTGTGCCCCGATTGGCCACCTCCATCCCATTGCCCCTCCACATTGGTGGTGACAGCATAATTATGCGGCTGTGCCTGGGCACCACCTTCGCCCACACTGATTGGACAAGCATGGTTGTCTGGCGTCCTGCTGGCAGAGAGGCTGGCCTGCCTGTTTTACATAGGGGGAAATTAATTGCTATTAAAGCTCCAGCTCTGAACTTTTACAAACATCCTTAATTTTCTGCATGTCTACACTGTTCAAGGTTCAGTTTGAAACAAAAATGAGCAAAATCAGCCTGGTAGTTCTTGAATAATAAGCCTTACACCACCATATTCTTTTATAAGATAGATCTTATTATCGTAGTATATAGACTTGGAGACTGGCTCAGAGATCTATTCCTGAAACTGCCAATGGTGAGTTTCCAAATTCTGCTCATCTTTGTGTTTAAGGATCCAGTATGCTCCAAGCCCTTTCCTTGGTGCAAATCTTGCCTTTGTTTTCAAAGGTCTCTAGTTCCATTCCTGCTGAAACTGCCTAAGGCAAGAACAATAAAACAAGGGTTTGATCAAGAATGGGAAGAGTGTGAGCTTCTAGACTCCCTAAAGGATTTCCTTATCTGAGGAAACATATAGTCCTGCCCTTCCCTATAGAGGGTAGAGGGTACTCACTGCATGTCAACAGACAGGGATAGCTCTTGGTAGGCACACAGGCACTAAAGTATCTGAGTGCTGTCATCCTCTTTGCCACTGCCACCCACCACCATCCTATGTTAGGGATTGAAAAACCAAAAATTGAGGACAGGCAAGGGAGATAGAATATCTGAGTAACTAGATTTTTGCTCTTGTCCTTTCTCCTCCTTCTGTGTTATGTACTGCAGTACCCAGCAGTGATTTCAGTGCTCCAATCTGTGGTGGGCCTTAGCAGATGCCCATTCAACTCAACTGAGTTTGATAACAAGACAGTTTAAAGGTGCCTGTTGCATCATTCCTTAAGGAGAAAGCAGAGCACCAGTTCAGACTCTAGTCTGGTGATCCCCAGAAGGTACTACATTCCACTCAAGAACAAGAGGAATACTTGGCAACTGCTAACATTGTTATTAAGAATGAACTCCTATCAGTTAATAGCTATAATTTTTATTTCTGGTCAAAATTCCATGTTTCCTCAGTAAATTAAAACATTGGGGAGGGGAAACTAGCCTATAAATATTTAAGATATAAATTCCCCTCCTCTTGGTCACCTCACTTAAAATTATATTTATACCTCATATAGTACTGAGAGTGTAGCTAACTTGGCTAGTTCCCAGCTTTCCACAATGCAAACAGCATTCCAGAAAATGATATGTAATGTTTCAGTGGGATACTGACATAATTAATTACAAAGCATACAGTATATAACTCAAAGTCTATCACCACATGCCACTGGAACAGGAGTAATTAAAAATGCACTACAATAAAGACTGCTATGATCTCTAACAAATTAAATTTATGAAGAAGAAATAATGTATTTAAACTCCAGAAAATGGTACAAGGAGTAATATGTCATGATACATCCATGCAATAGGAAGCTAGCCAATTTCAGTAAAATTTGTTTCAAAGAGGATAAACGTCCATAGTTTTTCAATGAATATATTATATAAAAAGCACCTTTATTTCTATTACTGCTCAGAACATACAGTTGTTCTCATTTATCACTTAGTTTATCCTGAAACTATGCAGAATCCTATGGCACCTTTTAAAATATATAAGTAAAATCTCATCTAAAGCATGGGAAGGTAGAAGGTAGATCTCCAGATGGTTTGGACTTCTATAAGTCCCTGCTGGAGATCCATTTTCTGCCCAGAACTGCTCACTCTCAGTTGGTAGTACATAGGCAAGACAAGATGAATAATGTACAAAAATACCTAATGACAATGTTGGCTAGTAATGATAGGAGTTCAACACCTCTGGAGGGCACTAGGTTGGAGAAGGATGACTTAGAAGGACAATTACTTTCTGAAGTGAACTAGCCAGTCATAGAGCCATGCTAAGCCACTGTGGGTTAATTAACCTGTGGAGCTTCATCAGTTGCCATTTTGAATACACAAGCCATGGCAGGCACATGCTGTGGCTTATTGTCATGTGAACTCAGGTGGTGTTGGTTATTTGAGGGTTAAACAACCTACAGATAAATGTAGAATAACCAATGGTGCTGCAAGACCCTGTAGGTTAATTAACACACGGTGGCTTAGCATGTAATGTGAACCGACTTAATGGGCCGATTTTTATGATCACAGGTTGGTTAACAAGCCAGTACATTAACCATCCTGCATGTGCCAATTATCTGCCAGCTGGATTTGCATAATTACCCTAGCCAGTACAGCTTTTTGTGTCATCCAAACCCAGCAAGGGAGGGTGGTTTGGAGTGGGTAATAAATCACCCAGAATTCATAGGCTGCAAACCAGGCCACTGTCTCTATTCGGCCCAAGTCTGATAGTGTCAAATCTTCCAATTGAGCACCTATAGTGCCAAAAACATGTTTTATAACCAAAAGAACAAATGGTCTATTGGCATGGCACCTAAAAGCTAAAGAGATTTATCATGACACAAGCTTTCATGAAGGAGAGAAGGGATGGACAGTAGATAGATTAGGATGCACTGATCATTGAATGATTTGCACTAGATTAGCAAGGGGTTGTTTAATGATATCAACAAGAAAAGGCGTCCTCCCTGCTATTTTTCCTAAATTAATCCCAGAATCCGTGATCTCTAGTAATTCAGATGTAGATTTTCACTTCTATACGCAGGTCATCCTGGTTAATGGGGGGCAATAGTAATGGGATCTATCAAATCTATACTATACCATATGGGATAGTATAGAAATATAATAAATGAATTAATTTTGTTTCTGTCTCCCCTTAACTATTTTATATCTGGCTGTGGATGGTGAGTTTCAGGGTTGCAGTAAAAAAACAAAGTAGATCTCACAAGCCTGAAGTCTGCCCACACCTGAAGTCTAGACTAGACCCCAGTTCATCAGATGTTTGATAGTTGTTCAGATCTGCAGCATTTGTTTTTAAGTGTTTTTTTTGTAAACTGCCTTTTTATTAAATGATGGCATAAAAATCTCTATAGTATTAAATGTTTTGTGGCATCATATCATTTGGATTCCCCTATGTTAAACACTTATGTGTTTCCTAAGCATATCTTAAAACTGGATGTTGTTAATAACTACAGGATAAATGAAATTTAAAACTGCACGTATCACCTGTTAGAATACATATTTGTAAACATATATAGCATAAGAAGATTAAATCAGACATTCTTGTTGGCTAGAGCGTAAAACAGATAGACATGAAGGAGCATACATAACTACATCTGGATCATGCAGATGTGACAGGGAGGAGCAGAGCTGATGAGGATGGTCATCTTGGGGGTGAGGCCAGTGTCATCCAATGCATTCACTGAAAGTGTGATTTAAGACAAGGTTGGGGAACATGTGGCCCTCCAGATATTGTTGGACTGTGACTCTCATCAGCCCTAGCCAGCATACCCAATGGTTAGGGATGATGTGAGCTGCAATCCATCAACACTTGGGGGACCACATGTTCCCTATCCCTGGTTTAAGGGACCTACACATTACCTTCTCCACATGAGGAATACTTCCATACAGCTACTTCTCCATGTCTCTTTTCAATTGCACAGTGATTTTCTACACTAATTCTGGATGTTTGTAACAGCATCTGTCACTGGCATGGAAACTGGAAAGCTGCTTTAGACATTACACCTGGGATATGAATACTTGCCATGCGGAAGCTGTTTCCAGCAGCCTCCATGTAGAAAGACAGCACCCCTTTTCATTTGTGCTGGATTTGGGTGGCTGTGGTTGAGTTGATACGAACGTAAAGTTTTAATATGTTTCACCTCTTTTCATTGCTCCTGTTCAATAATTTCCCACCTGAACATTTAGAGAAGGGGACAGAGTAGAATTTTTAAAATATAGTAAGTGTCCATAGCTTAAGCACATTTGCTGTGAGTACTACAATTATCTCACATAGAATGCCGCAATGTCAAAGGAATAATTAAAATTACACCGTGAATTTACAGAGGTAGTGCCTTAGGGTACTCTCCTTCCACATACACACACCACTTGATTATTCACTTTATCTATTGATGATGTAAGCTCCTAAATATTGCAAAAGCAAGAACTCAAACTTACACAGGTTTGTTTTGGCTGTCAATAGTTTAAAAGACTACCTTGTGGCACATTCCATGCTGTCTTTCACATTAGAATTCATGTGTTATTTATGAATAGCTTGTATAATGGTAGATTATTTATGCTATGATATTCATTGCACTCCTTGTACTAAAAGTCTTTGGAAAAAAATAGCAGGAATAGGCATACTTACTAGGCAATCATACTATTAAAAATAGATGGCTGACATGTTTTAAAGTGCTATAAGTTTTACACAGCAACGACATTTATTCCCCAATGGGACTGATAGGAACCAGGCTGTCTAAGGCTGTAATCATTTCCCAGGAAAAACACTTAGGGCTCATCTACATCTGAGAGTGTAGCAGGAGGGAAGATCGTGGACTTACCTGTTTCCGCGATCCTCCCCCAGCATCCTCCCCCAGTGACGACCCGCAAGGGAAGAAGGATATCGCGAGTGACATTTTTTTAAAAGAATAGGAGCTCAGTAATGCAGCCCTGATCCACTGAAAAAGAAAAGTAAAAAAAATCCACCCTGCCAAAATCTGCGGCCAACACCCCCATCCCAGGGATAGTGAAACTGCTACCCCCACCCCACCCCCATGGGCACAGAGCCACCCTGTGCAGCTCTGTGCCCATTTGAGGACCTGGAAGCCTATGCCACACTTGCCACTGTCTGCAGGGTTGTCCTGGGACCGCAGAAAACTCGGGAAATCCCCAGTTTCAATTATTGGGGGGGGGAACTCTGGTCATCTCCAGTTGACCCCAGGATCCCCTGTGCATCATTTGGACACACAGGGATGACCTAGAGAACCCGGGATAACTGCATGGTGTAGACATGACTTCACATGGAAGGAAGTCCCCTGAAATCAATGGGGCTGACTATCAACATAGGATTGCTTCCTTAAAGTCTTACAACTGACTTTGAAGTAATATGTAAGACTGCAAGGGAGCAATCCTATGTTGTTAGCTGAGTATCCTAATGCACAGATTTCGCCCATCTAGCAGCAGTGCTTCGGGGTAGGAGGGAAGGAGGCTGGGGTGAGCATAGGAAGCTGCATAAATCAGCTTCCCCTGTCTCCTCCCCTCCCTGCCCCTGGGACCATCCCCTTTTCCCCATCCCTGCAATCAGGTTTCTAAGCACTATGCCAGGTATGGAGGGGGGGGGAGGCGGGGAGTGTTGTTTACTGGCTCCGAGGTTGGATCCCTGTTTCTGACCTCGGAGCAAGTAGACCAAACAGTCCTATGTCTACCCCCTGCCCGACACTGTTTAGGGGCCATAGGATTGCTTGTTAAATTAAGGCTTTTGCATCATTTTCTATTTAGTGGTATTCAACAAGAGATGCTTACTTTAACTTTTGCATAAAACTACATTATTAGTAACATCAGCTGAAGGACAAAGCTACTTCTGCCTGAACACCCAGCTTCTCTACTAAGTACTGCAGAACTCCAGAGCTATTTAATAAAATTTCAAGACATTAGAAGATATACTATTTTGATAATGTCCTGATTTTATTACTTATTTGGGAATGCTTATTCCCAGAGATATATCCCAATTGATTAAAATAAATTTGAATAAGTTAATCGAGGAGATTGTACGTGATATAGACAAATGGGCACCATTGAACTTGAGTTTGTGGGGTAAAGTCAACACATTTAAGATGTATATTGTACCTCGAATTCTCTACTTTATATGTGGGATTCCTTTACTTATACCTGGCAAATATTTTCAACAACCTAATGCTTTGTTTTGTAAATTTTTCTGGGGTTCTTCCCCACCTCGAATATCTTTGAAATGCATGCAACTTCCGATTAAAGAAGGCGGGTTTGGATTTCCAGACCTCGCTTTGTATCATCGGGCCTATCTATTGACTTGTACTAAGTTTAGTCTTCTCTAGTTTGTTTTTTTTGTTTTTTTATTATATAGTTTTTATTAATTTCCACAAAACAAACATACACGTAATACACAATATAACAAACTACCTCCCTCGACTTCCCCCATGCACCCCCCCCGAGACCTTCTCCTACTCATTCTTCCTCCTTCCAAAATTTTAACGATTCTTTTGAAGGCGTTTGTCCCTTTCCCGATCTTAAGACATATTCCAAAAAGGGAGTCCATATTTCTCCAAAGTCACTCTTACTGGACATTCCCCTCTTTATTTTCATTTTACATGTCAACATATCATTCAATGCTAAATCCCAAATTTCTTTATACCAATCTTCTATTATATAACTTCGTTGCCCTTTCCAATTTTTAGCAATCATTATTCTAACGGGTGCCAGGAGGTTGTTTACCAATTCTCTATTAATTATATGCTTATTCCTACTATCCCATATTGCTAGTAGAGCTAACTTTGGGTTTAATTCCAATTTACTTCCAATTATATCACTTATTTCTTTAAAAACCCTTTCCCAAAATTTTTGTACTTGTTCACAGCTCCACCACGTATGAAAATAGGTCCCAACCTCCTGACAACCCCTCCAACAATTCTTAGACACTTTTTTATCAATCTGGTGAAATCTTACAGGTGTTAGATACCATCTCCAAACTGTCTTATAGTAATTCTCCTTAATTCTAATCGACAATAACTTTAACATTCTTACATTCCATATCCTCCTCCAATTATCTTCATTGATTTTTTCCCTTACATCTTCTTCCCATACCTCTTTTATAACCTTAAGTGAGTCCTGAAATTCCTCCTCTGTTAATATTTTATATATCTCACTAGTCAATCCTTTCTTAGCTCCTGCTTCTTCTTTTTTCCCTATTAATTCAATTAAATCTTCAAATCTAGTGTTATTTCTACATTTCTTATTTTTCATCCTCCATTCCTGTGTCCATTTTACCAATTGCAAACACTTGAACCAAGCTATCTTTTGACCTTTAAACAAATCTTTAATATGCTCACTATCCTTCATCTTTTCCATCCAATTCCTTAGCTTAATTATATCTTGTTCTTTCAGTCTCGCTTCTATCTCTGGTTTTAATACTTTTGGGAAGTTTCCCACTACAACAACTGGGGCGAGCTCTTCTTCAGCATTTTTATTAAGTACTTCCTGTTGCTTTTTAAGTGTGGACATTTCCCTAATACAGATCCGTCTTATTACTGCTTTCATCGTATCCCATAATAATCCTTGCGATTTAACTCCTTTTTCATTTATCTTCCATATTTCCTGCACTTCCTTTTTTAATTTATCTACTATGTTTTTATTTTTAAAAATTCTTCCGTCCAGCCTCCATCTCTTTGCTTGTTTATAATCCTTCTTCCTTTTGATATCCATCAACATTAATGCATGGTCAGTGATCTTAATTACTCCATTATCACAATCTATTAATTTTGGTACTATGTTCTTTGATATAAAAAAATAATCAATCCTTGAATAACTCTTAAATCTAGGTGAGTAGAAAGTATATTTTCTTTCTTCCCCTTTTACAGCTCTCCATACATCCACTAATTCTTTCCTCTCCATTAGTTTAGCTAGCTCCGTCTTCCCCTCTCCTCTAACATCTCTTACAATGTTATCCCTATCTTTCCCTTTATCAAGTACCATATTAAAATCTCCTGCCATCACAATGTTCTTTTTCCCTACATCTCCCACCATATCAAATACTTCTTTAAAGAATTCCATTTGTTTCCCGTTTGGAGCATAGACATTAATCAACACAAATTCCTCCTCTTCCATCGTACAGTAAATTATAAGGATCCTTCCATTCTTATCTTTCTTTATACTTTGAATATTGATACCACATTTCTTCGATATTATTATTGCCACACCTCTCGCTTTAGAAGTACCAAATGACTTTTCATACACTCCTACTTCCCTCATTCGTAACTCATTAGCCCCCTCCTTTATCTGATGAGTTTCCTGCAAAAAAATAATATCTATTTTATTTCTTTTCAACAATGTTTCAATTCTTCGTCTTTTTATAATTGTTCCTAGCCCCTTAACATTTAAAGTTGCCCATCTTAATTTATTTTCCATTCCTTACTTTCACCCATATCTTTAAGTTGATCTCGGTCAGTGAAACACAACCCCCCCCTCCCTTCCCTCCCCCCACACATACCCCCAATTTTTCCCCCCTCCTCACCAGACATCTGGGCACTGGTCCCAATTATTTTAGAACTCTTCAGGGGGGGGGAACCTGGCCCAACCCTCAGAGCAAAGTCCAATCCTCCCCTCCTTTTTAATTTTTCCCTTCTAATCCCTTATCCTTGACTGGATCCTCCGACCGCGCCTTCTTCTTGCTCTATTTCTCCCCCATCATTGGCATCGATTATGCCCAGCTTCTCCAACAGCTCCATTCCCTGCTCACAGGATGTTATTCTTTCTTGCTTCCCTTGCCACATAAATCGCAGAAATACTGGATATTCCCAGCTGTAAGATATCGATTTCTTCCTCAGTGCTGCTGTACAAATTTTGACACTCTTCCTCCACTGCACAGTCTGCGGCGATAAATCCTGATAAATTTCAACTGCTGTTGCTTGAATCTTTGGTTGACCTTGTCATCTAATTGCTTGCATAAGTTTTTCTTTTTTGTAATAATTAGCAAATTTGACAATTATGTCCCTTGGGAGCATTCCTCTACGCTTAAAACCAACTCTATGAGCCCTCTCAATATCTGAATCATCCCAAGTCTCATCTGGAAGCTGTAGTCTTATCCATGTCAAGATTGTATCTCTTAAGTCTTTTAAAGTCTCTCCTTCTTGTTCCCCATATTTTCTTATGCGAATATTTGCACGACGGTCCCGATCCTCAATGGCAATTAGGCGTAGATCATGTTGAGACAACTGCTCTTCCTGCTTCTTACAAACTCCAGCCAAAGCTCTAGTATCTGTCTGCAGCACCTCAACATCCTTCACCACTTGCTTTAATCCTGTCATAAGTTCCGTTTGCGTGTCAGTAATGCGTTTAGCTAAGCGCTCTTCTAAACCAATCAACATTTTTTTAATATCATCCTTTAATTCATCCATTGGGTCTGGCTGACCTCCTCTGGTAGTCTTTGGAATTACAGCCGGCTCTGCCATATGCGACGTAGTACCTTTTACAGGAGACTTTTTTCCAGACTGCTTATCTGGCATATTTTGAATCTCCAAACATGTCAATCTCTGCCAAATGCGATCCGATCCACGCTCTTTTGAGGGTCTAACCCAGGCGGGGGTGGGAATAGGAGGCTTCTTCTGCCGTCTCCCCTTTTCACTCATAAATTTTTACACACACACACACACCCCCGTCTGCCTGGTGACTCCTTCTTGTTCTTACCACTGCCCGCCAGCACTGTGCTTCGGATTTTACTGGGGATTAACATTCTTCCTCTTCACATAAATTCACTTATATTTTATCTCCGTCTCCCTCCCAGTATACTATGGGTCAGCCAGCCTGCCTTCTTCAATTATAAGTCCATAAATTACCTCAGTAATGGCGACTCGTCTTCTTTGTCCTCAGCCAATTAGTTTCGCTTTTGAAGCCAGGAACTCTGTGGCGCTTTCCAGCTCCCACTTAAGTAATTAATCACTTCCAGTCAATATATCATGCCTTTTATTACTCTCCAAATGCTTTACGATAAGGAATTAGTGCTTAGTTCAAAGCTTTTTTAAGCAGCTCAGAAGATCTGCGACCTTACTCCATCTTGATCTAGCCACGCCCCCCCCCCCCGTCTTCTCCAGTTTGTTTAGATATGCCACCCTGGTCAGTTTTGGAATCCTTATGGATGGCACTTGGTTCTCAACATGTGATTCTATAATCGTCCTCCTACAATCTTGGCTGCTAGAGAGGCATTGTGCATAGTATCGCGTCAATTGCTGTTTGATCCATTTTCTCTCACAAAATTTACTTTATGGGGAAATAAATGGATTTAAAAATGGGAAAAAATGTTTTTGTGGAGGACATGGACAGATATTTCCCATTTTCTGATTTGTGTGTTAAATATAATTTACCTGCTACGGCTGAATGGCAATACTTACAATTGCAGCATTTGCTGAAATCTAGGTTTGGGCTGGCTGCTTTTATGGCCTCAGAGCCTCCATTACTGTTAGGAACACTTATAGTAGCTGAGCAGACACATCGATCCACAGCCCATATATATATGAATATTTAGAAGTAGTAAATAAATACATAGTTTAAGACAAGATTGGAATAGAGAATTGGAGTGTCCTATTTTGCCCAGTCAATGGACCGTTGCCTTAGAGAGTGTATCTGAAGTCTCTATGGTTCTTAGGCTACGTCTTATTCAGCAAAAAATCCTGTTTTGGGTCTATTGGACCCCACTGCATCTTTTCAACAAGTGTCTATCTAATGTACATAATTGTTGGAGATGTAATGCACCTAATGCTTCTTTAACTCATATGTTTTGGCAGTGCTCAGTAATCTCCTTCGTTTGGGAGGAGGTTAAAATAAGGATAAATCTTGTCCTGAATCAATCTTTAATATGGAAGGACATGCATGCCCTTCTAAACTACCTGCCGGTTTCTTAGAAACTAACACAAGGTCAGCACAAATGGATTTTCAGAGCCCTTATGACAGCTAACAGACTTATACTTGGAAGGATAAATGCTCACCTCCCATAATGCAATGGATTGAGGACTTAATAACTTTATCAACATCTGAACGGGTGATATACAGGTGAAACTTGTGAATGGATAAATATATTGCTATATAGTCTGATTTTTTTTCAAAAAAACCAAGTATAATTCTCTTTTTTTAACATTAGATGAAAAATGATGACATCGCTGCATATATAATGTTTTTTTTCTTTTTTCAACATTTCTTTTTGTTTTGATTGTTGTTGTTTTTTGAAATTCACAATAAAAGGGGGGGATCCAAGTGAGTAGACACTTTTATTGTTAAAGAAACATGAATGACATTATTTTCTTTCCAGGAAGTAATTATTCCCATCAGATTATTTTTAGGGTTTGCATTGCTAAGAGAGAGAGAGAGAGAGAGCACATCCACATGACAGCTATAGCAGCCAATGAGAAATAGGGATGTGCACACCTGAAAATATCGTATCATATTGTTATCGGAATTTCGGACCAAAAAAATTATTGTCTCTGATTATATTGTAAGTTAACCGTATCGTATCGTATTTCCAATAATTATCGGAAATCCGATATTATATTGTTTCTCCATTTTGCCCTAGAGAATCTAGAGTTGATTTTTGAGTCAGAATGGCCTAAAACTTCTTAATTTTCCAAGTTACAGGTTTAAAACTTGGTCACAGTGCAGACTGAGTGTTGCTAGTCTTGTGTGCCAAATTTTAGAACAATCGGTGCAAGTGTTACTCGGAAGTAAGCTTTCAAATACACTGTTTCGGGTGGCTGAAATGTGGTCCTTTTTCAACAGACGTCTTCATCCAGTACTCATGGGCATCTCACAGATGGCCTTGAAGGGACTCATCTGTGCCCAATTTCAGATGCACAGCTGCAGGCGTTACTAAGCTCTCAACAACATGCACTGTTTCTGGTAATGCACTCCATGTTGCTGCTGCTGAGACTTACAGGTATATTTTTATGAATACAATGAACTTTCAAAACTTGTGGATAAACCTAGGCAGTGCCTTCCATATGCAGTCATAAAAGTAAAATGTGTTAATCAGAAGATTGTGAACTGCTGCTGCCTTGTCTCATTGATTAGGACACACATGTTTAAAACTTAAAAGGATTGGGGGGTAGGTGAATAGCACGGGTGTTACATTTATTTTAGAGCCAGACTTAGCAGGCAGGGCCTCATTGGGCCAGGAGATACCCCAGGTAGTGAGGAAACCTGGAGGATCCCATCAAAACAACCCTCACACACCACCTTGACCTCATCGTGCTTGAAAATTAAAATGACCCAGTCTGCCCGCCATCTCCGTGCAGGCAGGTGGGCAGTTCTTCATGCCAGAGCTGCACACATTGGCTGGAGCAGTGGCAAATAAAAGTCACGTTCTGGGCAGGCACATTGGCAAATTAATATAAATCACATTTTGGGTAGGCACACTGGCAAATTAAAACAAGTCACGTTCTGGGTAGAGGTGGGCACATTGGCTAGAGCAGAGGGAATAGTCACGTTCAGGGTAGAAGTAGGCACATTGCCAAATAAAAAGTCATGTTCAGGGTAGAGGTAGGCACTTTGGCAAATAAATAAAAAGTCACATTCAGGGTAGAGGTAGGCACTTTGGCAAATAAAAGAAAAGTCACGTTCGGGGTACAGGTAGGCACTTTGGCAAATAAAAGAAAAGTCACATTTGGGGTAGAGGTAGGCACATTGCCTGGACCAGAGTCTCAAAAAAAAAAAAAAAAAAGGAAATGCATGAGGGGGATGCTTCTGCAGTCCCTCACTAATGGACTCCAGGAGGAGCAGACCCAGGGACGTAGTGACGAAAAATAATAACACAGGAATCTCTCAAGTCTCACTAAAGCAGTCCCTCCAGACTGGAAACATTGGCTGGAGCAGTGACTTTAAAAAAGAAATAAAATGTGCGAGAGGGATGCTTGCTTTTGCTTTGCAGTCCCTCCAGACCGGAAACATTGGCTGGAGCAGTGTCTTTAATAAAGAAATAAAATGTGTGAGAGGGAGAGACAGACAGCCACCCCAGAACTGCCCCCAGCAGCAACAGCATCTCTCCTAGAGCCAAAGCCACCTCGCCCAAGGCGCACCTTAGAGCCACGTTTCATACTGGTACAAAGTGATTGAAAATGAAATTATTATTTATATTAATAACAATCCTTTCCAAACAGTTTGTGTGCTGCTTTGACCACAAATTGTGTAGTGTTATCCTGTGTAGCAGGCTACAGGACACACCAGCACACTCACAGTCAATCAAGCAAACACACACACCCAGAGATAGCAAGGGAGAGAAATATAAATTTGTTTAATATTTTTTTAGTTTTTTTAAAGAAAGTTAAACAGGGAAGAGGACAAAACACACTCACTCAGTCACAGTACCCCACTCATGCTAACCCCCACTCATGCTAACCTTCAATCAAACCAACCAGAAAAGTATAAAAACTATAACTCAAATACACAAGCAACAAACAGCCAAATGAACCTGAGACACAGAAGGGAACAGAAAGATGCAAGACTACAATGAATCTCTAACAATTCGCCACCAAGTAACTATAAGACCCAGGAGCCAGGACAGAGCTCCAACAAAATCCACCCTTCTCCCCTCAACGCCTAATTCCCAACAGAGCTGGAACACCAAGTGTGGGGGTTTTATGTTGGGATATCCTTTGCCCTCCTACATCATTTTAATTGGCGCCTGCTGGAATCCTTGCTGAACTATTGGTCACTGTCTCAGTAAGCACACCCCACCTTCTAGCTCTGTCCATGTGGCGGCAAAAGAGAAAGAGCCTTCCGATAAAACGATAACGTATAATAATTATCGTAGGATTTTTTATTGTCTCCGATAATTATCGTAGGCTTCCCTATCATATTGTTATCGTTAAACGCATGCACGATAAAGAGAATATCGTATCGTTATCGTACATTTTAACGATACGATACACATCCCTAACGAGAAACAAAGAAACCATCTTTGGAAAATAGGCTTGCCAGGTTTTGTTGTTGTTTTGTTTTTTGTTTTCCTGGCAGGTCTCCTGTGCCTTAAACAGGTTGCATGAATGGTGGGAAAATTCCGTATGTACTAAAAGCTGACTACTTGCAATCTGATGTATTACCGTATTTCTTTGATTCTAAGACGCCATCGATTGTAAGACACACCTTAATTTCAGTACCACCAACAGAAAAAAAGCTTTGATTCTAAGTGTGGGGAAATCACCGTTGATTCTAAGACACAACCTGTTTTTAGAGACATTTATAATGGGAATAAAAGTGTGTCTTAGAATCGAAGAAATAGGGTACTTGAAAATAGGAAACTTTTCCCAATACCATGTTTATTAATTCATATAAGTTGAAATCAATTAACTGAATAATATATTGATTATATTTGCATATGTGTAAAAACAATATTTTTCCAAGGAATGAAAGGTTTGAGGGGTGCAGAGCTCACTGGAAAGTTATCAGAGTTTTGCATTCATTTGTTTCAAGTATTTTCATAGCACAGTCCTATATACATAGGAAAACCAAAGCAGCATTAACGGAGTACATTGAGACACTGTTCAGAAATACAAAGCTAATAGTTGAATTCTTATTTGTAAATTTACAGGATGAGCATATGTGGAAGCACAGCTCAAACACATGAACAAGCAATCAAAGACCACTGCTCCCACATCAGATATTCAGGAGAGACACCCAGCAGCAGCACCCTAACAAAGCAATCTTATAGTTCTTAGACAGCTCCCCAGGAGTCATAGGATTGTTCAGGAAACACCTCCAAGGTCTTCGTCAAAAGATCCGACTTTGGAGGGCTATTTTCTGAAGGTGGAACCATTGCTCCCACTGAGGAAATTTCTGCTGTGGCTCCCTGAATGGCAGCAGTAGGGGGCCTCAATCTCAGGGGCCAAAACCAGTCCCCCTGGAGTCCCAGTAAGCCCCTCCGGGTTCTCCAGATGGCCACACACCTTTTCCTTGGCCCCAACCCCTCTGCCCCCAACCAACTATTATTTGGTAGTTTCCCAGCTTTCTGTGCATTTTCCCCCATTCGAAAATGTTGAAATGCCTTTCCAAAGGCTCAGCTACTGGCAGTAAGACCTTTAAGATACGAGATGTATACATTTTGTGTGTTTGCATTCAGCTTTTTCCACCACTGGAATGTGAGTCTTCTGAAGCTTCCCCACAATTGAATTCAGTCTTTAGTTTGAAAGAGGTTCCCCACCTTGTTCTATAAGGTCAGAACCATATTAAGAAGGGAGTGCAGGAGCATATTAAGAAGGGAATGCAGGAGCAATTAGCATCTGGACAGCAGACCGAACAGGCATATTGGTCATCTCTTGTCTTTCCATTAAATTATAGCAATTATTTCTAAATTTGCATTAAGCAAATAAATTAGCATGTGCAAATTTTATGCAAATCCCTGTGCTCTTTTGTCCTCTCAGTGATGCATTTCCTCTTAAGTGGCCACCCTATTGATTACTCTAATTGATGCATCAATTAAACATTGCTGTGCTGCTGCTTGTCCACATTGGGGAAAGCTTCACCTGTTGAATAAACAAAACAAAACAAAGCATGAGCCTTTCTTAAAACAAGCAAACCTGAGGACAGTTGCTTGCAAGACAAAATGGAATCATGAGATACGGGAGACATAGCACTTATTAAAACATCTGCTGGGGAGTGTTATACTCTCACCAACAGAAGTTGCTTCTCCAATAAAAGGGATCACCATCCCTTCTCTCCATCATTGTTAAAGGAAGGCAGCCTGGTTTGGAGAGATAATGGATTCATCATGAACGCTCTGTATTGCAGACTGCTGTGTGGAGCTGGCTTTGTGTTTGGAGGATTGCTCTTAGCAAGCTGGCTTTGTGTTTGGAGGATTGCTCTTAGCTATCAGCCATTCAAATATAGAGTAAATGGCTTCACTTGAGAGCAAGGTGGGCCAGTGTAATAAAGCCTGGGCTGGGAAAAGCTTGTAGAAAAAGAGGGAGGGGGGATTGTAGTAAGGATGATAGATTTTAGGAACTCTTGCGAGGAGATAAAAACAATAATGTTCATTTGAAAGAAATGATGATGACTTTGCTGTTCATTGTGGAACTCTTTATGATGCTATGATGCACATTTACAAGGGAAAAAACCAGTCTCCTAACATCTACAGTCATGTTAAGGTGCAGTGTTTGATTTACATGTGAGGTGAGAAAGAGGTGCCCCCATTAACACTGTTCTAGGCTATCCAAAATACATATTTCATTTTATTTATTGTATTTCTATACCACTCAGTAGCCAAAGCTCTCTTTTTAGAAATAAGCCCAATTGGACACAGTGGGATTTACTTCAGAGTAAACAGGCATAGGATTTTCCTGTTAGAATCTATGATTTGGATAACATTCTAGGGGTGGGACTTTTGGACTTAACTAAGTCTCCCTCTATCTTTCCCACCATAATTCAAGTACTGATAGGTTGTGTCTTCTAGAAGCTTGCTTGGTCTTATACTCTCCAGCTAATGTAATATAATATAATTAAAGCATTTTTATCTCACTCTTCCGCTGAAAAGGTTCCCAAAACAGCTTAACTCTATAATAATGAAAGGATGTCTGTCTGTCATTCATTGCCAATAATAATAAGATGTGTGTCTCCATCAATCAATGCCATAACATCAAGATTGTGAAAGTCATCCTATGCAGAATGGAAGAAGCAATAGAGGCAATCTTCACTTCGCTGTCCTGCCACCCTGCATTTTTGCCAGATGAGCCTTTTTGTCTGCCTAGTGAAAGCATTTCAGAGAGGGAGGAAAGGAGGCTGGAGAGGCCCCAGGATAGTTCACATCCTGGACTGTCCAGTCTCCTCCACTCCCTACCCACTGAAATGCCCACTTTACCCCCTCTCTGAGGTTGCATTCCCAATCTTGGCAAGACAGCCGTCACGGTTCTTTCTGTGCCAGCTGTGAGGGGGAAGGAGTGTCGGATCGTAGATTCCCCCTCCAAGGTCAGAGCGATGTCTTCGAACTCTGATCTGGGAATCCAAAATATCCTTTGGCCCCCTCAGACACTGTCTAGGGGCCATAGGATTGCTTTCTCACAACCCCAGACATCAAAAATCCATGTACTGCCATTGTTTATTGGGGGTAGCATGTAGCCCTGAAGAATAGGTCTATCAACAGCTCTTAGCAATGACTTCTAAATAGAACTTCCACGTTCAGAGGCAATGTGCCATTGAAGCCAGTAGAGGAAATGGCTTTTGCTTTTATGCCTTGGTGGTTTGATTCTTTGAAGGATCTGATTGTTCTGATTCAGCAGGACGCTTATTGTGTTGCTATGAGACCTAACATACTTGAACAGGAATATCCATTATATATTCCAGAAGAATTTGACTGGAAGTGTATGCACATAAAGCATGTGCTCTGCTAAAAGGATTCTGTTGACCCCTCCCATGCTTTAAAATGAAAGGAAAGGAAAAATTAAAGGATTGCAGCGTACATACACTAAGTGGAGAGAAATGAGATTGCAACTGCTAGAACATAACAGATAGTTATGGAAACCATTGTCCTCATATTTGAATTCACCTAGTTTGACTCCTGGTTTGACTCCTTTTGTTTTCTGGCTTTCTTTAATGCTTTTAATATTGTATGTTCATATTTTATTTTAAAAATGTAGAATAAGAAATTGATGCATCAAATTATCCTCCTCAGTCATTGAAATGAGAAATAAATGTCAGATCACTAGAATTGTGTGTGACAAATGAACACACAGGTTTGTTTGTCTTCTAATTGGCCTGTGCAAAACATATTGTGAAAAAGGGTGGAAGCTGATTGAATATTTAGATGAACATTTGGACACAATGTTAAATGTTTTTTATGTTTGGAAAATAAAAAAGTTTTACTAAAAAAAAAAACATTTGGACACATCTTCCATATTATTTTTGAGTCAGTCATCTAGCCCTCTTTGTGGTATCAGGACCTGAAAAAACTATACTAGCAAACAGTATATTTTGTTCAAGTTTCATTATAAAAGTATTAGGGACAACCTGGGTAGAACCACATGTAAAATCTGGTTAGCCAGGAGACGAGTGGAAGTTGGCAGGAGCTGACAAAATTTGAAGCTGTCTGTGTTTTTTCAAATAGTCATTACATGGCACAACACAATTTTACTGGAATTACTACAAAAAAAAGAGTACAAACTCAAGTCTGTTTGATCAGGGATGATGGTGAGACACAATAAGCAAATATATGTACCAACAGATATCACAACAATAGGAGGGTTCAGATACCCCGACCGTGTTCAGCATGCATGAGAAGGGGCTCCACATGCATACCAAATTTGTGTGAGTAGAGTTCCTCCACACGAAGAAAGAGCTCAGTTAGAATCTCCCTTGCTCAGAGGAGCTCTTCACACGTCTGTCGCTTTGCATGTAGAGCCCCTTCGCATATGTGCCAAACATGCACATGGCAGTGTGGGGAGGATTCCCCTCAACCCTTTCCTGATTTCTCTGACTGCACAAAAGGGTTGTCTGAACACTCCTCATACCTCAATACCTTCAAGTATCTGAGAATCTGTCTGGGGATCTGGATAATATCTGGGTTAAAGTGTCTGGGGATATGGATAATGACGTTTGTTCTATCTTTTATTTATTTGGGGGAGCAGGACTGCACTCAGAATCAAACCTGCAATAGATAAACTCTCTGCACTTTTGATAAATAGCTATCTTCAAATTAAAAACTGACCCACAGAGCTAGAGACCAATTAACACATTCCAGGAGACAACAATTGTGTCCAGGCCATCTTACGCCTCTTGTGTCCTGAATCCCACTACACTTCCCCCAGCACAGGCTGTGAAGAGCCTAGGTAAGTGAAACACCTACTGATAAATGGTAACATCTTTTATTGCAGTAATTAACACCTAAAACCTGCAGGACAAGCTTCAAAGTTAATTTTCCCATTGGCTGTACTCAAATGTGTAACAGACACTAAGCACAACATACAAGTCTGATGAGCCAGAGAAAAAACCCACCCTTTACAGTATGAGTTGGGAACCTGAGGCCTTCCAGATGTTGTTAGACTACAACTCCCATAACGTCTGGCCATCGGCCATTTTGGCTGGAAATTTTAGGAGTTGGAATCCAACAACATCTGGAGGGCCATCAGTTCCCCACCCTGTGTAACCTAGATTTATTTCCAAATATAATTCCCAGGTAAAAGTGCATAGCTATGGATGGACTCACCCACTCCCACCTTCATTGGGCACTCAATGAGCTACTCCTGCTGCCCGCCCCTATTCATGGTGCCGCCCGAGCTTTGGGCAGCCTGGTGAATGCCTGACAAAGTTGCAGGGCCATCCATCCTCTTAGCAATCTACCATTTTGCACAACAATGGCAGCTCTGGCTTTTCTGGGAAAGTAATGTTACACCATTGTTGCACAAAATGGGAGCTCACTAAGGGGCGTGAGGCTGCTGGATGCTCACTGAGCCATGTGGTACTTGACGAGTGGATTGAGGTCTGGGAGGATGAGCATTGGGGAGTCTGTCCAAATCCAGTCCCAACCCTTGCATAGGATATCCCTATGCATATGATTGAACCATTGCAACCTAATCCTACACATTTTGACTTGGAAGGAATCCCCAATAAATTCAATGAGACTTGCTAATGTGGGTCGGATTGTGATCTTCCAACCTTGGAGCCAACTCTATAGAACTCACTAACACTTACATCTGGGTAAATATGCATAGCATTTGACTGTTCCTCCATCCCCAACAGATTGCTTTTTGTTGGTATTTGCTGGTTCCCAGTTAGGGTTTTCCAGCTAGGTCCAAACTAGATGTGACATTAATGTGCACGTTTTGAAATGTGCACATTTCAAAAATGAAAATAGCAGCTGTGAATGAATGCCGGACACATGCTATTTTTAGGCTTTTTGGGGACATCTGGTTAGCCACTCTGGGAATTAGGAAGGTGGGCTAGATGGACCTTTGTTCTGATCCAGCAGTGCTCTTCTAATATACTTAAGTTCTCATTGGGCCTGTTCAGACTTCATTCTAAGCCATGATAGTCAAGCATTTAGACCTAACTATGATGGCTTACCATGGCCTGTGGCGGGTGATTATCTTCCCCCCAATGTTGAACTAACCATGCCACTATCCACCTGCTGTAGTGTAGTTAGTGGGCTTCCACAGTGGTTCCCATGTCATTTGGCGGAAACTCCATGGTTAGATTGCTCTGTTCTGGCAAGAGGAAAAAATGGCAGTGACACAGAGTCCACCAGCAAGAGCAGCCGCCACTTCTGGCAATGCTTTTGCCACCATGGATTTTCTCTACGGTCGCGCAGCCAGTTTATTTTCACTTTGTCCAACAGAGTGGCCATTGGGAGCCTGTTCACACTGCGGAAGATGCTGGGATGCATGGTTAAACCTGGTAGAAGTGTATCTGCTAACTACGGAAGGGTGGGTGGGTAGCGGAACCATGTGGCAGGGAATGGTTCCATGGTCATGTGGCGGTCCCACTTGCAGTGGTATCGTTAACCCTCCCCTCTCCCCTAATCACTACCCCTCCTCGCATATGCGAACAGGGTCATTGACTAGAATCCATTTCATGTTGTCCATCATGGTTGTAAAACAAGTGTGGGTATATCACTGCTGACACTTAGTCTAGTAATTTTCTAAAGTTTTTAGAGTCAGCTCAACAAAATATCATCAATGCTGAGTCAGAGTACAGAAGTTAGAATTATTTTTACCTTTTTTATCTTTTCCCCCTATCTCCCTAAATTGGTCTTTGCCCTCAAATCTTGGTTTGTTTGTTTGATGCCTTTTTGTCTTAACAATAAAAATACCATTTAGTCTATTAGTTTTAAAGGCTTAAAACTAATAGACTCTGCAAGCTCAAATATAACCACATATGCCCATAGGTTCAAATAACATTATTTGCCTATAGAGGAGGTTGGAAAGATCACAAAACTAGGGTGGTGGGTAACAGCTATTGTATGCATTATATGCTTTCCTTAATGACCTTTCAATAGAAATCCCTACCGTGGGAGGGCAACAGATCTTTAGAAGTACGGAGTTAGCTAATTATCTCCATGGGTCTATCCAGAAAAGAAGATTTAGTTGGAACCTGCAAATTTCTGTACAAAACTTGTGCTTGAACTCTCTCAGGTAAGTAGGTTTATATAAGGACCAAATACTTATTTCCCAGGCCCGGAATTGCAAAGTATTTGCAGGCCTTAAAGGGTAATTTACTTCGTTGCAGTGGCTAATTTTAGATAATGTTAGCCATGATGTCAGGCCCAGTTTACTAAACTGTTATTAAAATATATCATTTATAGTAAATGCAGGAGTTAATACCCATATAGTTGTTTGGGCAAATACAGTTGAACCAAACACATAATCTGTAAAATAATAATAATAATAATGATAATGATAATAACTGCAGTAGCTACTGCTGCTGCTTCTTTGTTCTTCATCTTTGTAATAATAATAATAATAATAATAATAATAATAATATATTTATTTATCACCCGCCTCTCCCAACGGATCGAGGCGGGGAACAACACCAAACACAAATTACAAAAACTGATTAAAAGCAGATAAAACCAGTACATCATTAAAACACCAATAAAACACCAATAAAACACTTTAAAATTCATCTGGGTAGGCCTGCCGAAAGAGATAAGTCTTTATAGATCTTTTAAATTCCGGAAGACTAGTGAGTTGGCGAATCTCTCCCGGCAGGTCATTCCATAATCTGGGAGCGGCAGAAGAGAAGGTCCTCTGGGTAACGGTTGTCAGTCTAGTTCTTGTTGACTGTAATAAATTCTTCCCAGAGGACCTGAGCGTGCGGGGCGGATTGTATGGGAGAAGGCGATCCCGTAGGTAACCTGGACCCAAACCATGTAGGGCTTTAAAGGTAATAACCAACACTTTGTACTTCGCCTGTAAGAACTTAAAGCAAATTAAAATATCAGGTGGAAGATAGCAGTGAGTGAAAACATTGTTTGTTTTTTATCTCACAAGTTGTGAACTTCTTGGCTCTGAAGTGTAATGCCATTGTGATTCATAAGTAATAAAATTACTACAAGATAAAATGGAAAGAAATAGAGAGCTTTCTATATAAGGCATTTAATGTGTGCCTGTTATTCCTTATTCACAGTTATTTATGGGTTGTGACGTTGTGATCTTCCAGTTTTGCTTCTGCTTTTTAAGAGCACTTTCCCAGGTTTTTTAGAGTGGGGAAAATGGGATATTATTTCTGAAACGGAAATAAAAGGTATTTCCTACTTGTGTAACTGTGATATTCCGCTATAGCACAGCGCCACCTAGAGATTATGTAACTGAAAAGCAGGAAAGGAAAAGCTCTT
The DNA here is from genome assembly GCA_029215795.1 of Anniella stebbinsi. Taxonomy (NCBI): domain Eukaryota; kingdom Metazoa; phylum Chordata; class Lepidosauria; order Squamata; family Anniellidae; genus Anniella; species Anniella stebbinsi. Next base: position 190,602,961 of record JARDYH010000002.1, read on the forward strand.
TGTGTAGAGCTCAGATCTCGATTCTGTGACAAAACTGAAAGTAAGTATAGCAATTAACAAATTCATGTAGAATTTTAAGTGGCCCAAGGAAACCAGTTTCTGTTGTTTTGGATCTTGACAGGACAGATCTCCAGCAGAAAAATCCACTTGGATTTTCATTGGAACTCAACAATGTGTCCAATGAATAAAAAAAACTAAGTCTGTGTGGACATGTCCTCCCAAAAACCTCCATCTTATTTGTGAACAGAAAAACTGAAGTAACCCAATTACTGAACTTTTCCAGGGAGCGGATAAATTCTCCCAACACTTTCTCAGGGGTAGACTATATCATTAGCAGTGGCAATGTCACAGCTTCTGTCATTATTATTATTATTATTATCATTGTAGCCGCAGTTGCATTGTGGCTGGCCACTATTTAGCATCCTCCATAATGCCCAAGACCTAGCATAGTTCCAGGGCATGGGGGTTGGGGAATAGCAGCCAACACCCCCCAAAAAGGTGGAGAATATTCAGAGAAAATTCTACAAAGTGCTCTTCTTTTTCAAAGAGAGAGAGAGAGAGGGAGAAAGAAAAAGAAAGAAAAAAAACCAGAAACATTTGCAGAAAAATGTCATCTGAGAAATTTTGGTTCAGCTCTAGAATCAACCACAGTGGCAACAGATTAGCAGAAAGGAGATCCAGAGATATTCTATTGCCTTCCCTGTGTTCTTCCCTAAAGCTTGTGTGCATTGAAGACTGAAGCATACTTCTTCAATGATCATACAGAAATGTTCCATAGACGTTTGTTAAATCATAACTTAGTGCTTCCTGACATGTACTTCTAGACCTTAGAAAAGGTAGGAGCACCTCTCCCAAAGGCACTAAGATACTTAAACCTTAAAAAGTGTTCCTCAGTATATATTTTCCATTAAATCAAATCTGCAAGCCTGAGCGTCAGCAGGCAACCAATCTCTGCAGCGGTCTATTCTATTATTGCTTCTTCTTCTTTTTTTTTAATTGCACCATTTATAAACTGCTGCTTGGAGCCACAAATTAACCATGGTAAATGAACTGTAAAAAATTGAACCACCATGCAAACTAGTACAATAATTTGGACATTTAGAGATAATCATTGTGCTGTGATCAGCAATAATGTGTTAAACTTTAACGGCTGGGAATCTAGCAATTGTAACACTAAAGACTGCCCTTGCATGAATTCTTAATCATTAACTGAATTTCTAGGGGAAAATATCATCATTAGGGTAATTGTTATGATTATGTATATTTTAATTACATACAAGCAGAACTAACTTAGAGAAAACTTTGTGATCTTGTCATGAAATCTAAAAAGGCTGAGTAATTTCCTGACAGTGATAATACCAATGTGCCAGAAGAACAGCAAGTTCTAACCCCCGCCCCTAACTTCTCATCTGCGACTTCAATTATGTGACTAAGGGTTTCAGGAAATTTTTATTCTTAAAAAAAAAAAGTCCAACACTGAAACAAATTACCCTGGGGCGTATCATGGAAAAATACATGTCTGACATTCTATTAAAATGATAACAAACTATACTTATAAGAAACCCCCTTAATTAGTTTCTAATTCTTGGTTTCAGTTGTGAGTGATTAACTGAAACAGTCATCTATATATACCCGTATAGAACACAGCAAACCATTTTCTAGTGATTCAGATTTCTAGTTCAACTCTTTTGAGATAGATTTTAAAGTTTCTGCTTTTCTTCTTTCAGCAACTTCTTTCAGAACTTATTGTGATATTGTGATGTTCTACTGTTTGTAGTTGTAAATATATTGCAAAGTTTATTGTCTGTGATATGCATTTGTTTATATCTTTAAAAGGAAGTAAGAGTGATAACAGGTAAAGTAAATAACTAGGCCAAAATGTACTTACTGTTTGTAGTTAAAGGTCTAGGTAAGTATGGAGTGCTTGGATTGGCTGGCTGTGTGCCTGAATGGAAAGTGAGTGCTGATTGGCTAGTTGTTTAGAGCATCTGGATTGGTTGGTTGTGTAAGAGTGGGAGGAGCTAGAGAGCAAGTGGAGTGTATTTATGTGTCTGACAGAGATAGCTAACAGGTTGATTGGGTGGAAATTTGAGGGGAATTTTTGAGAGAGACATTAAAAGAGAATTGAGAGAGAGAGAGACTGAAGCAGGATTATTAGATAAGAAAGAGTGTTTGATTGAGAGATTGAGATAAGATTTTAGAGCATAGATTAAATGAAGAACTGTTTATAAACATATAAGAGTTCTGACTGAAACCAATAAGCATTGAAATCTTGTAACTGACATGCAATTGAATTGAAGTAACCATTAAGCTTGTTGACATGCAATTTCTTATTAATAAATTCTTGTTAATTCCATCTCCTGGTGTGCTCTGTGGGTATGCCTGAGAAGGTACTGGTGGCAGGGAACAAAGAAGTTATCTGGAGGCCAGGTTGCTGGGCTGTAGTGTTGTGAGGCCTAAATAGTAAAGGCGAGATAGGGGCAGCAGCAGCAAGTGGTCGAGGATAACATCACAGATATACACCCCAAATAAGAAGGGGAAAATGTTATATTTCTTCCCTTCTTTAATGGATGTTTTGGTGATAAAAAAAAATAACAACAGCAATTTCCCCCCTCCCATTTCATTAGATGAAAAAAGGAAGTTGAACACATTTGGCTGAAGTGAGGTTTGATATTGATATGTCAATAATTAAGAACTGAAGCCAGAGCAAATAAAACTTTCTAACTTTGTTTCTAACTTTGAGAAGGAGATTGGACTCGATAGCCTTATAGGCCCCTTCCAACTCTACTGTTCTATGATTCTATGTTTTAATAGTACAGAAACTCATATATTTTTCATTGACAGCTAACTAGCACAATTCATCTGTCAGTGGTTATTTCTGTTCCCATTTCTCCTTCCTTATATGGTTTATTTTCATAATTTTTCTGTTAATCTTACCTAAACCTTCATTTTATTCTGTTATGCTATGCCATTTTAAGATAATTTTTCACCACTTTATCAGTTGTATCCATTTCATATAACCCTTTCCAACTCTACCATTCTATGATTCTATGATTCAGATGCTTTATCATTAGTGTTAATGCCATTTTTAGTTAAACAATTCAAAATCACAAGCATCATAGAAAACCATGTTTCTTTGTTGATAACATCAACTAACACAGTAGACAGCTTCTGTGATTATTACAATGACAATTGATCAAAAATAATCAGGACTACCTGTATAGGTTTGCATAATTCAAATGAAGAATAATTTTCACTGTTATTTTAAACAATATCTTCCCTTTGCATTCTAATGCAAGAATTTACAGGAGGTATCCAAAGTTATTGTGTTCTCTCAGGATACTTAGGCACAAAATACATTTCTGACAATTTCACAGAATCATAAGAGTTGGAGAGGGCTATACAGGCCATCTAGTTTGTTGGCCTGCTCAATGCAGGAAATCCATAGCTCAACCGATAGCTGTTCAGCCTCTGCTTGAAGACCTCCAGTGAATGAGAATCCTCCCCACTGCAAGCTAGGTAACTGATTCAGTTGCCAAACTGTTCTTACTCTCAATATAATAATAATAATAATAATAATAATAATAATAATAATAATAATTTCTTACCCGCCTCTCCCTCCGGATCGAGGCGGGGAACAACATCAATACATACAATATAAAATACATAAAACTGATTAATAGCATATAAAATTAATACATTATTAAACTATCATCAAAGTCTTAAAATTTGACTGGGTAGGCCTGCTGGAAGAGATCAGTCTTTATAGCTATCTTAAATTCTGGAAGACTGGTAAGTTGGCGTATCTCTATCGGCAGGTTGTTCCACAGACTGGGAATGGCAGAAGAGAAGGTCTTCTGGGTAACGGTTGTCAGCCTAGTCTTGGCAGACTGTAGTAAGTTCTTCCCAGAGGACCTGAGCATGCTGGGTGGATTGTATGGGGGAAGGCGATCCAGCAAGTAACCTGGACCCAACCCATGTAGGGCTTTAAAGGTAATGACCAACACTTTGTACATCGCCCAGAAACTAATCGGCAGCCAGTGGAGTGATTTTAAAGCTGGTGCAACATGGTCACCCCTATTGCACCAGCTGCCATATTTTGAACTAGTTGAAGTTTCTGAACTAGGCACAGAGGTAGCCCTATGTACAGCGCGTGCAGAAGTCGAGCCTCGAAGTTACCAGCACGTGCACTACCATTTTTAGGTCCTCCAAGTCTAGGAAGGGGTGAGCTGGCATATCAGCTGAAGCTAATAGTAGGCACTCCTGGCCATTGCGTCTATCTGAGCTGTCATTTGGAGCGATAGATCCTGGAGCACCCCGAAGCTGCAAACACAGCCTTTTGGGGGGGGGGGGTGCACAACTGAAATGTTCAATTGAAATCTACCCTCCTGTAACTTAACCCCACTAGAGCTCATCCTCACCTCTGGGGCAGCAACTAACAAGACTTTGCTGTCTTCTATGGAACAGCCCTTTTGGGTATTTGAAGAGTGCTACAGAATCAGAGAATCACAGACATTCAAAAACAAACAAACAACATAGTTTAGCTGATAAAATAAAAGCAGTGAATGGGTTCACACAGTCATGGCAGCCCACATGATAAGACATGATGAAAGATGCATGAAATATGTTTCCATATTTTCTTAATTAACATACTGAGAATTTTATTTTTTCAAACATGCACTTCTTTGCAAAACACTGGCCCAGCTTGCACAATCGTTGGGACTGTACACACAACAAGCTAACCCACACTCAATGGTTGAGTGTGGCTTGTTTGTTGAACCATAGGTTAGCGTGTTGTCTGAACCCAGGACATTTTCGGCAGGGTGGATTGTTAACCATGCAGTGAAAATTGTTAACCATGCAGTAAAGATGGTTAACCATGCTGAACAATCCAACAATAAACTGGGTTTTCAAGGAGGTTTATTCAAGAAAAATAAGCCACATCACATGGTTAACAAGCAACTGTGGGTATAAGGCAGGTGAGCATCCAAGATAAACACAAAAAGGGAGAATAGTCTCAGGATGCTATAAACGAATTTACTGGAGAAAAGCCCAATATGCCCAGGCATGGCTTGTCGCATTGTCCAAACTCAAGCAACATGGATCATTTGAGAAAGAAAAAAACCTCAAATAACCCAAGAACAGCCCATGGTCATTTCCACCTCAAACAATCCCTGTTCTCAGGTTTGGATGACAAAAAAAGCTGGGTCTGGATGAGTAATTACACAAATGGTGCCCGGCATGTGTCAGCATGCACCACAGCTTAAACAAGTCATCATGGCTTATTTAAGCCAAAGTGATCATGTGATCTGGGACAGGAATCTATTTGGATGCAATTCTAAATGTACTTACTGTAGAGTAAGCCCCATTAAATGCAGCAAGTCGTACATAAGTAACATACATAGCACTGAGCTATCAATCTGTTCTTTAGAATATGGCTGCAATCCTATGCATACATATCTGAGAGTAAGCCCCATTGTACAGAGTGAGTTTACTTCTGAGTCACCATGCACAGGATCGTGGTGCATGAGGCACAGTCCACTAGGATGTCTACTTTGCAAGCCCCATTGAAATGAATGAGATTATGAAAGAGTACTAGTGGATTGCAGCCAAGATTTTAATGGCCAGGTTCTCAGAGCCTATCTACACATGCAGGATAAAACACTTTGAAAACATTTTGAAAACTGTATATGGAGTGTGTCCTGGGCCCCAACAGTTCTCAAAACTGTTATAAACCGTTTTAAACCGTTTTGAAGCAGTAGTGTAGATGGGCTCTCAGTCACAGCATAAATTAACATTTTAAAATTGTTGTTTATTTTATTGCATTTATAACCCGCCTTTTTCCTCCAAGGAAGTCAAAGTGGTATACATACTCCTCCTCTCTATTTGTCATCACAACAACAACCCTGTGAGGTAGCTAAGAATCTGTGACTGGCCCAAAGGCACCCAGTTAGTCACCATGGCCAAGTGGAGACGACAACTCAGATCTCCCTGACTCCCAATCCAACACTCTAACCACTACACCACACTGGTTCTCTTCAGTTATTGTTTTGTATTGTGCTTATGCTGGTTTGCTAGCTTAAATCTTATATAGAAGTTTGTTCTAATCAGGAAATAAGTAGATTAAATTATGACTATCTGCAATTCACTATTGGTATTTTCTGACTAAAATACCATGGGACGTGAGGTGGACATTTCCAAGACACAGAAACATTGGAATCATAATCTGATTTCCCAGTTAATAAAGCATCTGTGATCACTAAGCAACATTCCTCTTCACAGTAAATTCAAGCTTCTGGTATAAATATTTCTAAAGTGCTCATTCCAAGCCACTGCCCATTCATTGCTCATTCAGCAATTTGATCAGCAGCTCCCCAGGTCATTACCAGCTGATACACCTTCCCATTTCCTTCAATTGATGTATCTAATAAAGAGTAAGAAATGTGAACACAACATTCTTTGGCCATCATCATCTTCTACAACATAATTATTACTACTCATCCCTACTGATTGCTCAATATACATAATTTATGATAATCCAACATGTATTACAATTATTTGCTTAAACAGCAGAATTCCTAAGTTGTTACTTGTGAAGGACTGGGATATTATATATCTTGTTGGGCTGTTGTGGGATCCAGTAGCTTAGAGTGATAGATTTAGGAGCCAGATGGTCTGTATTTGAATTTCTGTTTGGTCATAAGCTTAATGGATTGCCATACACCAGTCACTGACCCTGTTCAGACGACACGCTAAGCCATGGTTAGGCCACTAACCCTTTTGCAGCAAATGATTAGTGAGTGTGTTTAAACTGTGGTTATGTAGCCACCATGGCTAGAAATGGTTCACACAACACATTAAGTCATGGTTCACATGGCTTAGTGTGTCATATGAACAGGGTCACTGTCTTTTCTTTTCTTTTATTAATCCTTTTTTCTTTTATTGTAGATGTAACAAAACAAAACAGAAAACAAACCATAAAAAGAAAAATTGTAAAAAGAACAGAGAATTACATGCATAGAAATATCAATATTCCATCAACTACAACAATCTTTTTTAAAAATGGGTGGGGGAGAGTTTACGCATAAATTTCGATAAAGCAGACCAAATATCCATAAATTTCTACACTTGTGAGTGGTGGCTATATACCACCCATTCAAATGTTGATAGCATTGTTAGGTCCTCAGTCCATTGTATTATGGGAGGTTAACATTTATCCTTCCAACAGTGTACTATCAGTCTTTTGGCTGCAATAAGGTCTCGGAAAATCCATTTGCACTGACCATATATAACTTCCAAGAAACCAGTAAATAATTTAGTAGGACATGCACATTGTTCAATATTAAAGACTGTTCCAGTATGAAGTTTATCCATATTATGACCTCCTCCCAAAAGGAGGCGATTATTGGGCATTGCCAAAACAAATGAATAAAAGCATTCAGTGCATTACATCTCCAACAGTTATGCAAATTAGACAATCTCTTATTAAAAAGGCATTGAGCCTATCCACATTGCCCTTAAAACGACTTGTAGTCTGTTTAAAAACATGTTTTTTTAAGTCATTTCATTATGTGGTAGAACACACTGAGCAGTACTTACGTTTCATAGTGACTGCTTCTTCCGTCCCCAAAGTGTTCACTGGTATATTACAGGGTTAATTCCTTGACTCTTCTTCTTTCGTTTTTGTTTTGCAGGCTGCTTGCCCGCCCACTTCTGTCTCTGTAACTCAAGCAGCCTGCAAAACAAAAACTAAAGAAGAAGAGTCAAGGAATTAACCCTGTAATACACTAGTGAACACTCTGAGGATGGAGGAAGCACTCACTGTGAAACGTACGTACTGCTCAGTGTGTCCTACCACATAATGAAACGACTTTAAAAAACCACATTTTTAAACAGAATATAAGTCATTTTAAGGACAATGTGGATAGGCTCATTGTGGAGTCCAATAAACCCGAAACAAGATTTTTGTGCTGAATAAGGCATAGCCTAAGATCCATAGGTACAGACGCTAAAACAAGAATCCATTGATTAGGCAAAATAGAATGCTCCAATTCTCTATTCCATTCCTATCTTAGACCGTGAGTATCATATTTATTTACTGATAACAAATAGTTATATACATGAATCGTGGGTTGATATGCCTGTTCAGCTGCTATAAGTGTTTCAAATAACAATGGGGGCTCTGAAGCTGTAAAAGCGGTCAGACTGAAACTGGATTTCAGCAAGTGTTGCAATTGCAAATATTGCCATTCAGCCATAGTAGGTAATTTGTATTTAGCGAGTAAATCAGAAAAAAACCCTCAGCATCCAGACCTACTAATTGATAAAAAGTAAAAAAAACACATCCTTTCCATCCATGTCCTCCACAAAAACATTTTCTTTACAATTTTTAAATCTGGATTTCCCCATAAAGTCAATTTTGCATGGGACAATGGATCAAACTGTAATTAACATGATACTATATGCCACACCTCTCTAACAGCCAAATCGTGGGAGGGAGTTTGTCAATTCTGGTATACTGATAGCCTAGTGCCATCCATTTGGGAAGAGGATCCAACCAGAAGGATTCCAGAACTGACCAGGGTGGAAAATTTAATTGGACTGGAAAAGACCCAGATTTGGTACAAGTCAACAAGTAGGCCTGATGGTAGAAAGCAAGATCTAGAAAACCAAACCCACCTTTTTTAACTGGAAGCTGCATCTTTTTCAAAGATATTTGTGGTGGAGAAGAACCTCAGAAAAAAAGTTATGAAAACAACGCATTGATTTTTTGAAAATATTTGCCAAGTATAAGTAGAAGAATCCCCTATAACATAAACAATTTGAGGTATAATATTCATCTTTAGTGTGTTAACTTTACTTCAGAAACTCAAAGTTGCCCATCTATGTCTCATGCAATCTCATTAGTCAACTTGTTCAAGTTTATTTTAATCCCAAATAGGTAATAAAATCAGGGTACCATCAAAATTTCCTGTGTGCCAAGACTCCAGGGTCACTGTCTTTTTTTAATATTTCCATTTTATGAATGGAAAACCAAGGTTGAAATGTGTCGTTGTCTTTTCAACATTGGTTCGTGTGAGGTTTTCTGACCCATTGCTGCTGCCTCTGTCTCACCTTTAGTATTTAGGCCCCACAGCACCACAGCCCAGTAACCTGGCCCTCAGTTTACCTCTTTTGCACTGCCACCAGTACCCTCCTCAGGTACACTTCAAAGACCACACCAGTTGGTTGAAATTAACAAGAATTTATTAACAAGTAATTGCAGGTAAATAAGCATGATGGTTTCCTCAGATTTAAGCATGTAGTGTTTACAAGTACAAAGCTTAGTGGTTTCTGTCAGTACTCTTAAATGGTTTCAAGCTGATTCTTTTCTAATCATCTATTTCTTAAAACTCTATCTCACTCTCTCAATATTTAATCAAACACTTCTCTTAACTCATCAAATACTCTCTCTCTCATCTAATAAAACTACCCCCCAATCCCTCTCCTGTCAGCGAGAACATATATACCTTCACTCTGTTTTCCAGCTCCTTCCACTCTCACACAGCCAGCCAATCCAGGCACTCCCCCACAACCAGCCAATCACTCTATACTTTCCAAGACCTATAATCACAAATAGTAAGTACATTTCAGCCTAGTCATTTACCTTAATTGTAATCATTCTTAACCTTTTTAAAGATATATAAATAAATGCATATCGTAAACAATAAACCTTGCAATACAATTATAACAATAAGCAGGAGAACATCAGTTCTCCATTCATAAATTGGAAATATTAGCCATCTTCTCACAGGGTTTGTACGAACCTGCTATTTGCACACAAACAGTATTAACCATGACACCTGCCTACCCAGCAACAATAAAAATGTGGACTTTAATGGATGTTTCAGAATTTGAAATTAATAAGTAACACGTGCCATTCCCTTTATTGTTAAGTTCATATATGGACAGGAATTAAAGTAATGTATGTGTATTTCTAGACTGGAAAAGTTTTAAATATTTCAGTAAAACTCTATCCAGCCTAAGAGCCTATCTACACTACTGGTTTAAAACAGTTTGTAACAGTTTTAAACAGGTTATTAACCGGTTTAAAACTGCTATAAACCATTTTAAAGCAGTAGTGTAGATAGGCTCTAAGCGTCCAGTCTTTCTTGAGAAAAATCAGACAATATGAATCTCAGTTCAACTTCTGCAGCTATCAAGAAGAAAAAGTTACTTTGACATGAAAAATGAGGCCCTAACTAGGGCAGGATCTACACGTCATCCTCAATGCGCCCTCCCTGCACCACAAGCAGCTTCGGAGCGCTTCACCCCGCCTAGTGTGGCTCAAGCCTCGGAGGCTCTGCCCGCGCCGCCGCGGCCGCCGCCCTTTCATCCAAGCCGGTCCCGGGGAGGGAGGAGGGAGGGGGGAGGGTTGTAAACAAAAGTAAGCGATTGGGAGAGGGATTTCCAATTGCTAGCTTTTGTTTACAACCCTCCCTCCTCCCTCCCTGGGACCGGCCGGGATGAAAGGGCAGTGGCGGCGAGAGCGCGAGCAGAGCCTCCAAGGCTTGAGCCACACTAGACGAAATGCAGCGCTCCAAAGCAGCTTGTGGCGCAGAGAGGGCGCATCGAGGATGACATGTAGATCTGGCCTAGGAGATTCTGGGAAATACATAAAAATCTTGTAGCAATCATTTTCAGCTCCACAGGGGCATCTCTGTTTTCAGTAGGTTCCACTTGGAAGGCAAAGTAAAATTATAGACCCATCAAATTTAAGCCTTAAATAGCCCTGGGAGTAGGAACCTAGACTCCTACTAGCTATAACAATACCTTCATAAAAAATAAAAGGTGGGGGGGGAGATGAAAGTCTCATAAGAATTCAGAGTTAATAGGAACATTCCAACAAAACATTCAACTGTACAGTTTTGCAGGCATATCACTAAAATCCCACAGAAACCCTTCCTAGATGATAATGCATTTTGGCAATTATTTCCCATTTGCTAGAGCCACCCTTCTCAAGGTAAATGTTGTAGCCTATTTTGTTGTGTATATAAAACCATTTTCTCCCAAGAAATGTGAGTTCCATTTTCTTTATAATAATCTAAAGAAACATCCAGTAGTATATTCAGAAGTCAGAGATTTACAATGGAGTAATTTCCTTCCCACATTCAATACATTATTAACATAGTTAACTGATTACCAAGAGGGTTTTTTCACAGCCAGGAGAATGGAGGGAATAACAGGGGACAGAGTATTCCCTGACTATTACACAATACACTTTAAACTAGCGTTCAGCTCTAGCTAGTGTTGGAAGCACAACGGTCAGCTACATGGAACGTTTCTTCAAATTGTCACTGAAAAAACATACCTCGTCTTACTGAGTTTGAGAATGTTACTTTAAAATCATGGGTGCAGACCTTTCAGCCTGATGGCTGAATTCCATTTCAGAGAAATTCTCAGGGGCCATACTCTAGTAGTCAGCAGTGCCAAAGGCAAAAGGGGCAGAAGCAGAAAACCTGAAATACCAATATAACACCCTCTTTCCTCCAACCACACCCTTTCCTTTGATGAGGAAACCATCAAATAATTGGTGTTTGGAGGAAAGGGGATAGATCCAGGGGAAGGGGGCATGGCCTTATGAGAAATCCCAGAAGTATGGATTTGGCCCTTGGGTTTATGGTTCTGCAACCCTGCTTTAAATAAAAGTAAGTTCCTAACCCTCATAATTACCTAGAAAATCTTTAAATAGCCATCATGTCCTTTAGCGATCATACTGCCACTACTTTTTCTAATTAAAGTTGTTCCCAGCCAAGCTTTTGAGCAAGGGGCTTGGATGGATTGGTAGACCATGTACAGGAAAATTGCTTTCTGAAGAGACAAGTACAGGAACCTCCCCCCCCCCCCCCGTCCCCTCCTTCAAGTTGCTGACAGATGGGAGCATGAAGAGAATGAGACTGGAACATGATGAAACAAGTGGATGATAGAGCAGGTGGTAGAGTGGAGCAGGACAACAGGAACTACAGCAAGTGATGTAATTGGGTTACACTGTAGACTCAGGTATGTAAAGAAGCAGCGTTGAACATGATGATAATCAACAAAATTATGGCATCAAATAATTCAGTCTATGAAACAACAACACACCAGATGCATAATTTCTTTCTACCTTTTTTGTGATATCTTCAATGGAAAACTGATCATTTCAATGGTTTAATTTTATTTTAAAACTAAGTAATACAAACATGTAGTACTGTTCAACTACAGTTTTATAAATCTCCTCTGCCATTCAGTCCTACTTCTTGCAATTGCAGCTCCCTAGATCAGGGATGAGAACTTGTGGCTCTCCACATATTTTGACCTACAACTCCCATGATCCTTCACCATTGGCTAGAACTGCTTAGGGTGACCATATGAAAAGGAGGATAGGGCTCCTGTATCTTTGAGCCTATCTACACTACTGCTTTAAAATGGTTTAAAACGGTTTATAACAGTTTTGAGAACTGTTGGGGCCCAGGACACACTCCATATACAGTTTTCAAAACGTTTTCAAAGTGTTTTATCCTGCATATATAGATAGGCTCTCTTACAGTTGTATAGAAGAAAAGGGAATTTCAGCTGGTGTCATTTTTATGCCTGCAGCACTTGGTGAAATTCCCTCTTCATCACAACAGTTAATGATGTAGGCACCCTGCCCTCTTGACCAGATCTTTTATTAAGTATTCGTTATTTCAGATCTTAGCCTAGATTCACCAGGGTTGAATTCCAGAATCTATTTTCAATCTAACGTTGGAACATATGAAGTGATAATGTACAGAGAGTGCATTTAAACATGTGCAGAGTGTATTTCCCTCATTACAGCAACGACCATATATTTGGGATCAGGAATACATGCGTCCAAAACAGAAGACATGATTTCATATTGCACTCTAGCTCTTTTCTGTTCAGAGGTCAAACACAGCAGATTAACAATGCAATTTTCCTATTTATGTCCCATTGAGTCCAATGTGGCTTTCCCCCAGGTAACTGAGTATAAGATTGCAGCCTTAGGGCACAATTCTATGCATGTTTAGGCAGAAAAACATCCTACAACTCTGACTGGCTGGGGAATGCTGGGAGTTGTTGGACATTTTTCTGTTTAAACATGCATATATTATACCCTTCCTCTTTCCATTCTTCCCAAGTAATCTGCAGAGTACTTTACATGGGGCTTCCCTTGAATACTGTTCAAAACCTGAGGCTGCTGCAAAATGTCACATTCTGCTTCTTATTAAGGACAAGACTTCAAGAGTAGATAAATCCTGTTATATTGGCTGCACCAAGTGTCTGTTCATATCTGAGTGCAATTCAATGCAGTGATGATTATAGGTTATAAAATTTTACAAGACTGGGATCCAGTGTACTTGAAAGAGAACCTTTTCCCTTATGACTCCTCTTGTGCATTAAGTGTCCATTCAATATAAAAATTGAGAGGCACTGATTGGCGTTTCCTTGGTGGTGGCACCAAAACTGTGGAATTCATTTCCTACAGAAGCTCAGCTAAGGCTCACCCTATACCCTCTTAGAAAAAAGTGGAGCTTTTTTAATCACATTAATTTAATGAGGTTTGGTTTGGGATTGTTTTTAGAACTGGTGTTCTACAGATATTGCATTTATTATGTTAATTGCAAACTAGTATTGTATTTTGCTATTTTAAAGGTCTTGTTGGCTTCTTCAGGTTTCCTTGAATAGTGAAATATGTAAGAAATAGTCTAAAAATAAATAAAAATAACACATAGGTGAAGGCTTCCCTCAACTGTTATCAGCATTTTGACACTCATTTTTGTAACTATCATTTCAAGTGCAATCCTATGCATCTTTACTCAGACATTAGTGCCACTAGGTTCAATGGGACCTACTTCTGCAACATGATTAGAGCTTTTCAGTGTATCCCTATGCAATCTCCTTGGGGGACACATGCCAGCAATGTGGTGGCGCTGCCCACTGAGTATGGCCCCACCCACTGATGGCATGTGCCCCATAACTTGCTTGCCCAATGTCAATTTGGACCTTGGACTGAAAAACATTTCCACCCCAAGTTATGCATGTCCATTAAGAAGTAAGCCCTATTGAAGTCGGTGGGACTTAAGCTCAGGTAAGGGTGTATAAGATTGTATCCTTAGTTTCCATTTGCCTCTTCCAACTGTCTTTCTTGATTTCTTATAGGTTCCCCAAAGAAATTGAACACTCCTAAGTTAGACATTTACTGTTGGAGAATTTATGAATGCATAGGGGATAATAGGGTCATGAAAACACTAGTCACTGGATTTTCTGAATATATCAATACCATCATTATAGTTTTACACAGTTTAGTTGGTTCACTTTAGGTTTGACAGTGTCATGACTATATTTCTTTTGCTTTTTTGATGTGGTTTATTTATTTACTTTAATGCAAATATTTCTAGCAAAAGCATGGTAAAGGGCTTTTTTAAAATGTAGAATCATTTTTCATTGCAGAAACTTCCTGAATTAAGCATTTTTTTCAAACTACATCAGTTATGCCTCAAGAAGGCAGAGGCAAAATAAACCACAGTCAGACAATAAAGTTGGTGGCACAGTACAAATCACACTGGCAATGGGGTGATGGGTACACAATAATGATGGCCTTGAAGTGAAGGAAGCCATGGCCCAGTTGCTATGACAACAGGAACTCATCCCTGAAGAAGGAACCATGGAGATCTCATAAAGGGTTAAAGAGGATCAGGGAATCATAACGGCCTGCACACCCATTACATGCATTTCCAAATGCACTCTTGAATACTTGCAGCCCCATCCTAAGCAAATGTAAACCTTGATCCCAAGGTGGCTTACTTACAAATCCATATTCTTAGAATTGAAATCTTAGGCTATAAGACAATAAAATCTACTTTATTGGATGAAACTTCTATTAAAATCAAGAACAGTTAAAAGTAAAAGGTTTAATATTTGTGTGAATACTTTAAGACTACTGAGGCTACAATCTTATACCTACTTTCCTGGGAATAAGCCCTTTTGAATTCAATGGGACTTGCTTCTGAGTAAACACATGTAGGATTATGTTGTTAGATTCATCTAAAATGCCGGTAATAGCAAGAAATGAGTGAAATGCAGAGTGATATCTAAAGCAATCTATCAGACTTTATCCAGTAATTCCTCTTCTGACAGTCAGCTGAACTGATATCCCAGCTGCTTTTATTTGCTATAAGTGAGACCAGTATTTAAGATCAATTTTCTGTAACAAATGTCATAGGTGGAGAAGACTTTACCTTAATTGAAAGTAAGAAGTTTTGAACAATATTTTATACCTCCTGTCAGATAACAAGTTCAAAAACTGAATTGAGCCTATCCTTGTTACCTGATGCTTCAGTTGGCAATGTTTGTTTATACATATCAGCATTTCTCTTTAATATTTTCTGGTCCTACAGAAGAACTGCTAGTGATGAAATACAGCCCATTCTTTCTCTTTAATGTTCCATAACAGGACCATCGATAAAAGGGACTCCCACAACATATCTATGTCCAGCTGGGCTTGTATGTTTTTCATACAAGAGTAAATATTAGAACCAGTTCCCAATATTGGAGACATATGTGAACAATGGGTATTGCATACTTTGAATAATGACTTTACATGTGACATACATACTACCACAAATGTTATTTGTGAAACCAAGACTGCCACAAAGGTTTTCAAATAAATCTCAAATTTCTGAATAGGACTGTCTTCCAAAACAGAATTAAGAATTGGGTTAACCATGGCTATTAGCTAACAATAGACCCTCCATGTTCAGAAGCAGTATACCTCCAATAACCATCTGGCAGGGTGGGAGGAAAACAACAGAAAATACCTGCCACCCCCATACCCTACATATGGACTTTCCAGGTTGGTTAGTTGGCTGGAGAGAAGACCTTTAATCTGATGCAGTAAGATAATTACTATATTGCTATGGAGGCATACTCCACTTTAGTCAATTAGATTTGTTTCCATCTACATTGTTTGGAATCTAAGTGGAGCTGATTCAAGTTTTGACTGGAGGTGATTCTATGCTATTTCAAAAAAGAGTTCTATGATTAAAGATGAAATAGATTATTTACAGCATCATGCCCCCGCCCTTGTCCCCACCTATATGTTGGGCTTTAATCAAAGTGCTATATAAATCAGAACCTATTTCCCAACATGATCAGGAATCCTTTCCTGCACCATTGCCCAGAATTAGAATTAATTCTCCATCGGATTAAAGATGTATTGCTGGATTAGAGTCTTACTGATGACAACATAATATATCCCCCCCAAAGGTTTTAAATAAAAAGAGCTCTTTTAACCACAGCCAATGATGTTACAACAAAACATGTGCTCAACATTTATAACACCACAATATCGCTGTCAAAGGGTGCTGCCAGGATTTAATTTGCAATTTGTACTATGCTAAATTTAAGGACACATTCCAACCAAAACTTGAGCACTGATAAATCATGTTGACTTCAGGGAGGGAGTTAAGCATGTGCTTAAGTCTCTTCAATTGAAATTAATAGGATTTGCAAGAGTTTGCCTTTGGTTGGATCATGTTCCATCTTCAAAACTAATTTTATAAAATTGAAATTCATATTAGAAAGAAAAACTGGAAGCCCATGTCACAACTCAACTGCGCAGTTATATTTAGTCCCACTTTAGAACTTTTGCCCACATCCTTCAGCTTGACTTGGTTGTGGTGCAACTTGCAATTCTCCAAATCCAAGGTTCTTCCCTGAGCAGTCCCATTGATAGCTAAGAGGTGGCTGTATTACATTACACATGTATATGTAAAAGTTTATTTGGTGCAGGGCTTCTTTTATCAAAACATTTTTTTCTTCTGTTGTGAAAAAATAAGCTTGAATATCAACTGACCTAGAAGATATATTATTGGCTTTCAAAACCTTACTGCATTCTATCTGCATGCACCAGATCCCAATATGAAGCACCTGGACATTAATTTGGAATTTCTCAAATTGAAATGGCGAGAATGGAATAGTGCTGAAACATAGAATCACAAAATAAAGGATTACTTTATGCCAAACTGAAAACCTAAAGTTTTCATCTAATTCTAGTCTAAGACCAAGACACAGTCCAATGCATTTTTATGGTTTATTACAACTTTCTGTAGCTGTAGTCTGCAGTTAACATTTTACAATGTACAGGTGAGACAACTGCATCAATATCACACATTGACCAAGAGTGTTGACCAGCACAACGTTTATAAAAATAACAATGAAGAGTTGCCAACATTTTAACAAATGTCCTGATTTATGATAATCCTCCTCAAAAACAAATATAAACTCCACAAAGACACTGAAGTTTTCCCATAGCGAATAAATATCTACTGAATAAACCATATTACTTATGTATTTTATAGAAATGTCTAAATAGTTCAGTCACCAACTATCAGGGTGGACAGCAACCATTTAAAAATGTTTACCAATGCAAAGTTCAATAACCTTTCAGATTGTGTGTGTGTGTGTGTGTGTGTGTGTGTGAGTGCACATATGTTCAGTAATATACACTCAAGACACAACCCTCCTACTATGTGAATACAATATATCATAAGGGAGCCATTGAACAGGGATTAACTGGAGCAGCAGGAAGGCCATGTGTGTGCGAGGAAGGGAAGGAAAATTGTCTTTTAACTGGTTAGCGGGGGGGGGGGGGTGATGTTTTAGGAACAGCTGGAACGTTAAGAACAGGCCATCAGGGACGCAAGAAACCCTTCAAAGAAAAGTCTAGGATTATAGTTTAGGGTGCGAACGATTGGATCTGTCCAGGGTCCTGAAAATCTACCATTCTGTCTTTCTCTCTCCGCTGCCGTAATAAACTCGTTCATTAATCGGACGGATGTAGACTTCATTCAGTAGCCTCACACAACAGCTGCCTAGCCAATACAAGACCTAGTTTACAAGGGCTAA
Organism: Anniella stebbinsi; assembly: GCA_029215795.1. Lineage (NCBI taxonomy): Eukaryota > Metazoa > Chordata > Lepidosauria > Squamata > Anniellidae > Anniella > Anniella stebbinsi. Next base: position 190,620,889 of record JARDYH010000002.1, read on the forward strand.
GCTTTTAAAGCGAGATTTAAAAAAGAAAAAAAAAGAATCAAAGCTCTATATTGAGAATGAAGTCTGCTTGTTTGTCTCCCACCCACCCACCACGTCCCTTACTTAGAAGCAGATTAGACACACTATAGCTGAAACCCGTTTACAAGTGGAGGGAAGAGGGACTGAGAAAAATCAAAGAAGGCATGACTATTTAATATCCAAAGTTTCTAAGGTGGGGCAAACATCCACAATTTGATGGGCAACAATTGCTCTATTCTTTTTATTTTTAAGGGGGAAATAAAATCCAGAGAACAACACATTGCCCCACCCCTTTGCAAATAAATAGTAAAGTTTGGTCTAAGCGTTTCTTCCAAGGAAGAGCTGGTTGCCAGGCTAGAGACGGAAGGCGAGTTCTCCTCTGGAGCCACGTGAACCCACCCCCACTCCCACCGCCTCCGGAGGTGAGCTTTGCCTGGGCGAGACTTACGTGTGCCGTCAAACCGAGTCGCGATGGTGTCCAAGAAGGTGTTTTGAGGTGCCAGTAATCCTTTCATAACAGGCATTTTTCCAGCGCGGTGTGAAATTCTCCATCAAAGTTTGCCTAGGAAGGATGGGTTGGAAAGAAAGTGCAAGCGCGTCGGTGGTGGAGGAGGGAAGAGGAGGAGGAGGAGCGCCGCGGACTTTGGGGCACAGGCAATGGATGCTACTTTCGCTGCCGCCGCTCCTGCCGACTTTAGCCAAGACCGGGAAAGCGCCCGGCTTGCAAAGCCGCCGCGAGCACACTTGCGCGCGCCCGCGCGGACCGTCCCCCCCCCCCCCGCGTGCCCCGCCTCCGCTTTCCACCAGCTGCCTCCAGCCCTTGGGATCCCTCCCTCTCGGCCGCCAGCTGCAGGCGCCGCGTGCTTTGCGGAGACACCCCATTGGCTGCCACCAGAAAAAGCTACGCGTTTTGGCGGGAGGGAGAAATTGGCGGGCATTAAAAGCTGCGGGGGGGATGGGGAATGGGGGACGGGCCCTGTGGGGGAGTAGTGCGTGTTCAACAGAGGACAAAATATCTCTCCTGAGGAAGGGCCCAAGACGTTTTGCTGCTTGAAGGCAAAGCAGCAAATGACACGCCTGCCGCTTCCACCTCCCCCCTTTAAGAACCCATGTTATTTTGGAAACTGGAGCAGAAAATCACACAGGCATCTCTTTCTTGCTTTGCAATAAATAAATAAAATAATAATAATACATGAAATAACTAACGATTTGCTGCCCTCTCATAAGACGCACAATCAGCAGCCTAAGATGGCCATCTGACTGTGCTAAAGCTAGGGTCAGCCCTGTGAGCACTTAAATGGGGAGCAGAAAGTGTGTGTGTGTGTGTGTGTGTGTGGACTATAATAAAAGAATAGCTAATGAGCACATGCAGAGTACATTTCTATCACTACAGAATATCAGCTGCCCATCTTCTCATATTCAGACTATTTTCAATGTTAGGAGTCAGACTTAACCAATAAAGAAGAGAAGGTGTCTGATAATCTGCAGAATATATTTCCCTCCTTACAGCAACCTGCCCAACTTTATACATTTGGAATTCAGGCTTCATGGCTAGATAAAAGTCCTTCCATGAAGGCTGAATTTCTGCACATCCCTTTTGTTAGCCTCTAGGGAGAAGTGTCCTGCACCCCACCCCCAGGTGTGGCATACTGTCCTCTTAGCCCAATTCCACCTAGCCTAGGTAGCAAAGCTACTTTCCACCTGTCCTGGGTTCCTATATACCCAACCCAGACAGGTCCAGTTGGATCTCTGTGTTCCAGAAGTCACTTTTGGAACCTTGTGCTATGCAAAAACATAAGCACAGGATTGCAGTTTTATCACTCAATCCTGTGCGTGTTCAGTCCCATGCATGTTTACTCAGAAAGATGTCCTACTTTGTCAATGGGGATTACTCCTAGAAAGTGTGCCTAGGATTGCAGCATACTCCTGATTTCTTTATATTCTGTCATCTGGTCACCTACAGAAAAAAACTGTGAGACTTAAGGCATTGTTGGGGGAAGATCCTATTTATTTATGATGCAATGGGGGAGGGATCAAAATATGCAGTGTGATTACAGTGGTTCAAATGTCAGACTAGAACTGTGTTAGAATGTCAGACTAGGACATAGGTTCAAATCCCCACTGAGTCATAAAGCTCACAGGTTAACCTTGGGCAATTACTTCCTCACAGTCTACTCTATCTCATGGCATTCTATCATCATAAAAATCCATTTCTTTCATTAAGTCAGGATTCTTCATACATCAGTCCTATTAATCCACAGAATCTGGGCCACATTGGCAACACAAGAAGACTTCGAACTGTCTACACACAGGATAGTTCCAGGGTTTTTGTTTGTTTGTTTATTTTTAGCATGTAAGTCAAGGGACACTGTGCAGAAGAAAAGGGTCTAGAGGGACGGGGAAGAGAAGAGAAGAGCACCAAACCTGATTATTCTGACTTTTTCTAGGAAAAAAATAAGGAACGTCAATTCTTGAGAAGAGAAGGAAAACAGCCAACTAATTCATGGTATAGCACACAAGAAAGGAAATATGTCAACCCAAAACATGGTGCTTTCCCTTTATTTCTCACATCACCTCTGCAGACCTTTATAGAGCAGAAAGCACAGCTTCCAACAGTTCATTGTTAGTTTATTTTTAAAAACTACCTGAAGGCCCTAGTTATAAAGGAAAATAACAGTCTCTCTGCTGAGAAAACAAATAATAACGGTGTCTGTGGTTTGGTTAACATCTAGTGTTTCAGGGCCAAATTTTCAAATTTTAACATTCAGACTGAAGATACAAAGTATGTAGCAAAACAGGTCACATCCCATCATTTTCATTCCAGGTTTATGTATGTACAAGTCAGATTTCTTTTCTATGAAAAATTAAATTCACTAGAGACTTTTTTTAACATTTCCACCATCTAACACCAGAACACCTTTATTCACTTCCACTTATTCCGCTTATTTTTCTATCTAGATCCATCCCTCCCAATATGGGGGGGGGGGGGTACATTATTATCCTGCCTTTTCTCCAGGGACCTCAGGGCAGTTTACAAGGTTCTCTCCTTTCCATTTTATCCTCACAGCAATCCTGTGAGATGAATTATGTTAAGATATGGTGACTTGCTCCAGGTCATCCAGGAACATTCATGAAGAGAGATTTGAACTCAGGCCTGCCTGCCCCCAGTTTAGCACAATTCCCATTCACATGTTATCCACAGATTTGAAGAGCAAATATTTTAATACAGTGTACTAAAATGTATCTCCAGATACCAGTTTACTGAAAATCAAATTATCTGTGCCTATAATATGTCACCCAGAAAGCAATATTTACATGTGGTTATCAAAGAACTTTATATGTCTCAGGTAATCTGATAAATTACCAAGGACTGAAACCATTATTCTGCTAACCAGTAGGATCCATCAATAATTCTTAATGCACATTTTTTAAAATGGGGATTTATAAGCAGAGTTGAATAGCAACTGCCCATTGTGAAAGGAGACCCATTCATACTTGTAAATGTGCTGTTCACCAATATTTATTTAAATAAAATGTTTACGGTGATCTCCCAAACACTGAATAGTTTGTTTATCTCAAAATAACAACTGGTGTATAGTATTGAAATATTCTTAAATAGTTAATTGATAGAAACAATAGTTTATTAATTATAGTTGATATTCTACACACATTCAACACAAAAATAATTTAAATTGAAGATAACGGGGGACTCGGAAAAAGTAGCAGACCAGCCTTTTCTGAGTTACACAGATCCCACTGACTTGCAGACCGAGGTGGGAATTTGCACAAGTGCACACCTGCACAAGTGGAACAGAATTCTCATACTGTCAGGTATAAGTCTCAGCAAGGCCAGGAGACCTTGCATTCTGTAGTTAGATTTAACTAGAACTAGTTTGGAATGTCAGAATCTGTGCAAACGTATCTCTGTGAGAGTTCTCAGGGAAAGAGAAAAAAGGGAGTAGATTCACCCCCTCCCTCAGCCTTGAGACTTAAGGTTTCCCTGGGAACTTGAGAATGTTAGAAAGGTGGGGACTCTTTGTTGAAGGAGTCACTCAGATTGTAGCATCATCTTGGTGGGCTGAGCAGTGCCGCCCTGTTTGGACACGGGCATGACTTACAGGCCAGAGCCCCTGTCTGTCAAGTGGTTGTGAACAGGCCCACACCTCCCTTTATAAGCTGGAGCAAAGGTGAGGAGCCTTTGTGAGGATCGTCTTTTGGCTTATGGCCCCAAACCCCTCCCTGTTCGGGTCCGTCACCATTTGAGACTTTGAATGCACTATGAACATAAACTCCCTTCTGTTTGGACTTTGGATTACTAAGGACTGTGCCATTGAAAGTGCTGTGAGGCTTTTCATAGATGTGAACTCTTGTTCGTTGTAGACTATGTTTGTTCATCAACCACTCAGTGTAAGGGTAGACTGGGGGTGATTTTTATTGTTGGACTTTTTCACTGCAGACTCAGGTGGAAGGGAGTTCCCAGTGCCAAAGTACAAATCAAAGTTCCCCGTACCAAATTTCCCACACCGTGAGCTTGTTTAAGCTTTGGACATGTTCCCCTAAGCTGCCAATGTGCAGCCTGCTTATGGACTAGCACCCTTGGGATGGTTTGTTAAGCCTTTCAAGAATGTCCCATTGTGATTGCCTGGTGCAACAGACTAGGAATCATTCCCCTCCCTTGGTCAGGTTTGGAACCCGTTTTTGGAACCATTGAGATGGCAACTGGGAAACCAGGTTGTCACTGTAGCGAGTAGCGAGTACATTATCATGTAGCTTAAAGCTTTTTGGCCATCAATCAGCTTTAAGTATTCCTGAAGTGTGTAACCATTAAGCTTTTTATAATGGGATTTCCTCCAATAAAAGAAGTCTCACTGATCAGGTGTCCCATGTCAGTTGTCAGCACGTGTGAATGCTGAAGGGAATGGGAAACATGACACATACATCCTTTCTATAAATCTGATTCTGTCAATGAGTGGATGATGGAATGAAAAACACCTGACAATCCATGAAACACAGATGGAATGGATTAAACAAAATCTATACATTCCTACTATACAGTGGGTTGGATCCAGTATCCAACCAGTTATTGACAGGAGGACTCAACTGACAGAAGGTGCCTTTACCTGATTTGGATGATCCACCCTTCCCCCCTGCACCAAAGACCACCCCATTCATCAGGTTCCCTTGACCCTCTCTTGAGCATTTTTAGAGGACTGGAAGGGCTGCATGTGGGGAGGAGGAAAGGGGGAAGTTTGCTTCTGCCAGACCCGTTACATATGCCTAAATCTGGATCCACCCCAGTGTTCTTTGTCCCACTGAGTGGCAATTTCTTGTAGAAATTCCGACAGACTTTGTTAACAAAAATGTGACTGAATTTTTTAAAAAATATATCACTACATTATTATCCAGCCCTTCTTACAGGATGCTCAGGGCAACATACACAGCACCCCCTCCACTGCTGCCATTTTATCCTGATAACCCTTTGAGGATAAAATTAAATGTAACATTTAATGTCTTTGCACTTGGCATGCAAGATTTTAAAAATGGAAATAGTATCAGGATAATAATTATTGGGATAGCAGTTGAAAGGGAAAAAGAATTTAACCTTTTCCTGCCTTTTCCTGCACTCCTGAAGAAACTCTTCCTTTGGAGGTGTTATCTGCATTAGGTGGAAAAATCCTAATGGGTTTTTCTTCCCAATGCAAATTCCACCTTCAGGGAGCAAGTTTCCTCTGGACTTCAGCAGAGGAGAAAAGGGTTAAATCCCCCCACCTGTCTGCCTACTGTTGTCACCCTCTCCTGATGTATCACCTTTGATGGGGTTGGATCCAGACACTCATACATAGCAGACCTTTTAAAATTGATTGGAACTAATCTAGTCATGACTAAAGTCCTATTGATTTCAAATGATGTACTTGAAGTATGACTAAATCTGTAACCAGGTCGTAGTATTTATTATTCAGATCAAACATTAGCATTTTCTACGATACTGCTTTATATCAGTTTAGGTCATGGTTGCTGTCAAAGATAACAAAATAAGACAGGATGGAGACTGTTTTCAATGTTGATTTTATACATTTATTTCACAATTTGTGGAGAACATTTTAATTTGAAGCCATTATATTCAGTTATACAAATATTTTACCAACATGAATCAATATTTTTCTATAAATATTTCACTAGTGTTGACTGAGGATATCAGAGAAATCTTCAATGAATTTAAATGAGTTCATATTTCTATGGATCTGAGCTGCGGATTCTGCAGTGCAGTAGCTTTTTCCAAGTTGCAAGGATTCTGCTGACTTGTTGACCAGTTTTTTTAAAAAAATTGTGGGTGGGATTTAACTGGCGGCTGAGCACCCTGAACCTCTTGTGCTGCAGAGCAGCCTAGGTGTCTTGTTGGATATTTGTTTCCTTGCTTTTACTTCCATATACAGTTTTCAAAATGTTTTCAAAGTGTTTTATCCTGCATGTGTAGATAGGCTCAGTGTCTTGTGATGATTCCCTGTTCTGGATTTGCCTCCTTCCAATGAACACTTACTGTGATTAATTCTACGTCACTGCATCATGAATATGAGAGCACATGCATTGCAAGCAGAAGGCCTCATTTCAGTCCCTGGCATCTCCTATTATAAAGAAACAGGAATGAGGTTATGGTGAATAATAGTAATAATAATAATTCTTACCCACCCCCTCTGGACCAAGGCGGGGAACAACACCAAAAACAAACCAGCACAAAATACATAAAATTGATTAAAAACATTCAAAACCAATGAACCATTAAAAACATATAAAACCAATACAATATTAAAAGGCATCTTAAAATTCAACTAGGTAGGCTTGCCGGAAGAAATCAGTCTTTATGGCTTTCTTAAATTCTGGAAGACTGTTAAGTTGGCAAATCTCTCCCGGCAGGCCATCCCACAGTCTGGGAACGGCAGAAGAGAAGGTCCTCTGGGTAACGGTTGTCAGCCTAGTTTTTGCTGACTGGAGTAAGTTCTTCCCAGAGGACCTGAGTGTGCTGGGTGGATTATACGGGAGAAGGTGATCCTGCAGCTAACCTGGACCCCAACCATGTAGAGCTTTAACGGTAATAGCCAACACTTTATACTTCGCCCAGGAATTAATTAGCAGCCAGTGAAGTGATTTTAAAATTGGTGTAATATGGTCACCTCTAGGTGTATTGGTGACCAACCTGGCTGCCATATTTTGAACAAATTGTAGTTTCTGGACTAGGCACAAAGGTAGACCTACATACAGCACATTGCAGAAGTCAAGCCTCGAAGTTACCAGCATGTACACTACCATCTTTAGGTCTTCCAACTCAAGGAAGGGGTGCAGTTGGCGGATCAGCCAAAGCTGATAGTAGGCACTCCTGGCCATCACATCTATCTGTGTTGTCATTTGGCGTGACAGATCCAGGAGCACCCCCAAGCTGCGAACACAGTCTGGTTGACAATCCTCCAAACCCAGGTTGAGGCCTACAAAAGATCCTGGGGAGGTGCTGTCAGTCAGACCAGACTACATGGGACTGGTATAAGCTTTCTAACTCCTCCTAGTGTTCATATTTTTCTCCTCTATATCCAAGTTTTGTGTATATATGGATGTGCTCCAACTGACTCATAAAACATTCTGATGAAATGTGCTCCATTCTAAAAGTTTATGTCACTATCAATCTATTAGTTCTGAATATGTCACAATACTATTTTATGTGTATTGGCTGCAACTGAGGAACACAGCTAGTCTTCAGGAATGTAACCCAGTACAGAGATGTAGTTGAACTATTCTTCAAAGGATCGTGTCAATTGCATCTCTGCATGAAGCCAGTCTAGAAGCACATCCAGAAGAATGACAAATCTGGAACCTTAAGGGGAAGGACTCTTTTGAAAGCAAGCAGTTTGTATGCTTAAACAGGGACATCGTAGGTAATCAGAAGGAAGGGTTTGTAAATGTGAGTGCCTCTGGGCAATTACTCAAACGTAGAGGAGGACTGGGCCAGACCCTTCCAAGCCAACACCTCAAAGGCGGCTGCCTTCTCCCTCTGTCCTGCCTACCCCCAAGGCATTCAAGAGGCAGCTAGGCAGCCATCTGTCAGGTATGCTTTAAGGTGGATTCCTGCACTGGGCAGGGGGCTGGACTCAATGGCCTTATAGGACCCTTCCAACTCTACTATTCTATGATTCTAAGATTCCAAAAAATGCCAAGGACAGAAAAAGAGGAAGGCAACTGATGGGCTCAAGCTATTCATGCCAAAGAGGGTACCATCCATTTTGACCAAAAAAATGGATGTGGTTAGTATCATGTTCCAATAAGGAATGCTTGGAATATGTAGTCCCAGTGCCCTCATCACCCTTCTGATGCTCACCATCTTCTCCCCCTCCTCTTGCTCCAAGTATATTTGGGCACCCTTACATGGACAATATGTGCCTTGATCACTCACAAGTTTGGCATGTGCCCCAGATATGCCCAAAATATCAAAGCTGGAGTATGTGCCAAAGATTTAACCCTTTTATGAAGGACAGGATTTCCGGTCAACAGCTGGTTGGCCACTGTGTGAACATAATGCTGAACTAGATGGATGGACCCTCATCCACCATGGATCTTCTTATCATTCAAAGGGATGTTTGTGCACCCCTATTTTTAAACAATTTTAAAAAAACCTCTTCTGGTATAAAAGTGAAGGGTGCTCTCAATGATAACTCAGAAAGCAATGTGCCTCAGAAATCAGATGTTTGGGGGTCTCAGTGGGTTAGCCTTGCTTCCTTGAAGAATAAACTATGATATTGTGAATTGTTGAGATGTTTGTACAAATTAATCAGTGAAGATGATGCTAAACCTACTGTTCAAACTTTGTGACCCTACCTACCACTGCAGTCATGAAACTGAAAATAATTTGCAAAATAATTGTTAATGCCTGTTGCCTCCTTTTGTGAATTAAAAAATCACTTTATCCTTACATGAGCTCCCTGAAATTAAAGGAATTTCATAAGATTTGAAAAATATTTGGAAAGGGTAAGAATAACAGCCTGCTGTTCATCTCCCATAAAAGAGCTAATCCAATCTAAAATATTATCTGCAAAAAAGACTATGCTATAATATCATGCAAAGCACTATAAACTTTGCCCTTAACCAGACAATGGATTCTTTTTAATTAAATAAAATCAGCAAAAGTAATTTGCAACAATAAACTGGAATAATTTGCATGTAAAAATTTCTGTCCATCATGAATCAACTATGAGTGAAACGGCAGATAATCTGCCACTAATACAGCTCATTGGCTGGGTTCACACAACACCCTAACCTACACACTCAGTGGTTGAGTGTGGGTGGTTGTTGAACTGTAGGTTGTTTTGTCCGAATGCAGTGTGTTTTCCTCAGGGTGGGTTATCATGCTGTCAGAATGCAGCACATTTTCTGCAGGATGGCTTGTTAACCAATGCAGTGTGGCTTGTAACCATCCTGAACAACCCAACAATATACCATGGGTTCTCAAGGTGGCTTGTTCAAGAAAAATAAGCCATACTGCAGGGTTAACAAATATCCTGCAGAAAACATGCTGTATTCAGACAACACAATAGCCCATGGTTCAACAACAATCCACATCTCAAGAACAATCCACACTCAACCAATGAGTGTGCGTTAGCGTGTTGTCTGAACCCAGTCATTGACACCATATGTGCTGTGATGTCTCTCCACCCCTTGCTCCTCTAACAGTGTAGTAGTGTTAAGTTATGTAAGAATTCAGGTAGCAAAATATATTAGCATCATATTGCTCATTATAGAGGCACATGTCCCAAGCAACAGTTAGGGATGGGAAACCCAGGGATACTCGAGCTTGCCAAGATTCTTTGAACTGCACTTTGACGATTAGTTCACCTTACTTCTATTTTTTTCTTTGTGACCTGTTTTTCTTTTCATTCAAATGGAACAACTGTAATTTTGAACAGGCAAAATGCGCATTTCTGTATATTTTTTTCAAAAGTGTGTACTTTCCCCAATTGACTAAAGCATGAACATGCTTCTTTTCTTTTCTTCTTTGTTGTTGAAAAATACACATTTTGAAGTGTACATTTTTTTTTTAAAAAATGCATTTTTCAAGTTGAAGCACAAATTCAGGAATGTGTGGGCTTTTCTTCCCCATATGCACTCATGTTCACATTCAAGGTTTTGAATGGGGCATGTTCTGATGATTTGCAAACTGAAACAAAATTCTTGTACATCCATAGCTCCACTGCTTTCAGATTTTTCAACCTACACAATGCAAGGCAGACGATTGGAGTCATTTTGTTGCACACATTCAATTCCTAGCAAAGGAGCTCCTCTGTGTTCACTGGTGTCACACAGGGTTAATTCTGGGTCTCTTCTACTTTCGTTTTTGTTTTGCAGGCTGCTTGACCCACCCACTTCTGTCTCCGTAACTCAAGCAGCCTGCAAAACACATAAATAACCTTGTGTGACACCAGTGAATTCTTTGAGAACGGAGGAAGCAGTCGCTATGAAACATAAGTACTGCTCAGTGTGTCCTGCCATGTAATGAAACAACTTAAAAAAACACATTTTTAAACAGAATATAAGTCATTTTAAGAGCAATGTGGATTGGCTCACAGTCTACAAGGCAATGAATGGGAAAGCCATTGCATATGCAAGAGCCTTCTGCATACATTAGAGATAGAAGAAGGCTCTGAATCCAAGACTTTAGTGAGTTTCCCAAAATCTATGATAGAAAAGAGAAAACCTGTGGCATGAAATTATCTACAGTAAAAGGATTATCACAGGAGTGGGGAACCTTATACCCAGAGGCTAAATCTGGCCTTCCTGGGATCCCTGTGTTGTGTTCTGGGCTTCTCCAGGTGGCCACACACCCTCCAACTGGCCTTACCCTTGTCCCCAAACCACCAATAATTTTGCCCCATTCCAAAAGTATGCAGTACATCTGCTAAGGTTTAGTTAACCTGATATTATTTTGTATATTTGGCCCCACTCCTTTTTCCTTTCGCCCCATCTCCTTTGCTTTGGGCCCCACTCACCACTGGAATATAGCACATGAGAGTTTCTCTGAAACTGAATTTGGTCCCTGGACTGAAAGAAGTTTCGCACATTATAGTCACATTACTATTTCGATGTGGGAAAATCAGAATGAGATCATTTTACCCCATCGGTTTTATGTGATGAATTTGAGAATAGCTTATTTTTTACAGCATAACTCTTAAGACTTTTCTGCAATGGCAAATATAAAGGCATTTCCCCCCTTTTTTCTGTACTAAGTCAAGGAACTGTATTATGTAAAGGCATTCTTAGACATATTGCATCCTGACACATTACTGCCTATTACTCATGTTAAATGAATCACTGTGAGCAGATTTGGGGATATCAAGATGCATGGGGTGTTGACTTCAAGCAAACTTGTTTGCTGAACTGCTTTTGAGGGTTGTTGGACATCACTTTTGTGTAGAGGAACTTGGGGTAAGTAGGTCACTTCTGTTGTTAATAGTTGTTCAATCACAGGCTTGATGTATTTAATAAGAATGGCACATCCAGTATTTGGGAAAATCACAAAAGAGAAGAACAAGGAAATTTTAACTCTAGTCTGTGAAACATTTACATTTCTCTTGCTAAAACCTCTGGCTATCTATTGTGGAAATGTCAAGACTTCCTTAACATAGACAGAACAAACAATAATTGGAGAAAACAGATAAGAGATGTCTGGGCAATTGAAAACATTGGGGTTTGACAGAGAGAATAATGGACTATCAGATCTTTGTACAAACCTTAGCAATACTTTGTTCAAAGCTGCCACCACCTTTGAATCTTGCAGTAAATAAGTGCTGTCGGCTCACTGGACCATATTCATAAATAGTATTCAGTACATGAAGTAATGAAACAATGGCTAATGAAATCCTACACATGTTGACTCATAAGGAAGTTTCACTGAGTTTAATGGGATTTGCTCTTAGGTAAGTGAGTATAGGAATACAGCCTTAGTCAATGGGATTAAGAGAACAGTCCTATGGGTGTCTAGCCCAATCTCAGAGCCCTCCATCCATCTAAAGCCCTATTGAATTATTATTATTATTATTATTATTATTATTATTATTATTATTATATTTATTTATATCCACCTTTTTCCCAATACTGGGACTCAAGGTGGCTTACAAATTAAAACATGTACAGTTAAAACAAATAGAGATATACACAAATTAAAAATATAATTAAACATAGTATGATTTTAAAATATTTAAAACTTTTTAAATACAAATAATTTAAAAAATCCAAACTATAAACAGCACATCCACAAAGATCTGAACTGCTCCCCAAAAGCTTGTTGAAACAGAAAAGTTTTAGCCTGCCTCCGAAAGCACACCAAGGAGGGAGCCAGTAGCTTCCCTGGGAAGGGAGTTCCAGAGACCCAGGGCAACCACTGGGAAAGCCCTCTTCCTCGTTCCCACCAGGTGTGCCTGTGATGGTGGTGGGACAGAGAGAAGGGCATCCCCTGAAGACCTCAAGGGACGGGCAGGCTCATAAGGGAGAATACGGTCTTTCAGATATCCTGGACCCAAGCCGTCTAGAGCTTTGTAGGTCATAACCAGCACTTCGAATTGTGCCAGAAACAGACTGGAAGCCAATGGAGCTGTTTTAACAAGGGAGTTGTATGCTCCCTGTAACCAGCCCCGGTCAACAACAGGGGCTTTGGGGGGGCTTTCTGTGTGAGCATGTACTGTGAAACCTTCTACTCACTTGGTCTGCGGGGGGTGGGAAATGGGTCTGGGATGCCATTGGATCCAGCAGATTCATGGCCTCTCCCTTTACTACCCACTGGCCTGCCCCAACATACCCATTTCCTCCCTTCCTGAGGTCAGAGTCTTGAACTCAGGAGAGACAGCTGCTACAGAGATTTCTGGGGTGGCTGTGAGGGGCAAGGTCTCCTCCAGAGTCAGAGCTCTTTCTCCGGTCACAGAGAGGGAGATCTCCTGCATCCCATGGCCCCTAAAACACTCTCTAGGTCCCATAGGATTGCTCTGTTAATCACTTTAGGTTCTGGTGTTTTTCCATTGGGACTTAAATATGCTGGATTTGTGCCCTTTCTCTGAATTCGTTAATAAATAGTTGTAATGCATTTTGAGATGATCAGCAGTAATATATAGCTATGGTATTTAACAAAATTCTAAATGCCTTGAGTCTAAAAAGATGAACTATGCCTCGTCAGTGCTGCTATTTGTCCATTACATGGTGAACATAAACATGGGTGTCCTGGACTTGGGTCACTGAAATGTAGTGATTCGTGATTTGAAATTATGTGATAGTGATTTATTATTTAGAATTATGAAAGCTAGGATGATGAAATAATGTATAATTATCTTAAAGAATGCTTTAAAATAAAGAAATGAATCCACATTCATAATAATATTTCATCACAGATTTAGCTTCAATTATTTCAGCAAAAAATGCTCTATAATTGCACTGTAATTAGATGGGGGGGAAACAAGTACATGGAATTACTCTCAGGGCAGAAGTATTACTCAATGCAATCAGGGTTTCCCCTGTAATTTTATATAGTGACACAGAGCTAGAATATGTTTAGCAGACAACTCTAAACAGATATAGCATGCTTAAGCACAGTTCCAGATATAGATGTAGCTATTTACCTCGAAACACAGATTTGTCAATTTCTTCCTCCCACTGGAAGATCTGCAAGAATTTGTCAGAAATGAAGTCTGCTCTGCTCACATGTTGAGATCTAGAGAACACTAGCAATTAAGCAGGAAGAATAACTTAACAGTAAACTTTCCCACTTAGTGCGGTTGTGGGTGTCAGCTTCAGAGTGATTGCTCCAAACGTATTAGAGGCTATGGTCTACCTGCATCTGTTTTTAGACTGATTATAAAAACAGCAGCATATCAATAGGGATGGGCAAGAATTTCATTTCAATTCCTCATGGATAAGAATGTACCAACATTTGTAAATGTCTTCTTATTTGAGAGGGAAAAATGCATGAGAAATCTATTCAAACCAAGGGCTTTGAGTTCTTAGCTTTTAAAAATCTGGGTTTCATTCCCTATGTATTCAATCACGTTGTTGTTGAATTACGGTTGTAAACTCTTTTTTTTGTGACAGGCTCCTCATCTTTAACCACTGTGTGGCAGGCAGGAACAACGTGATATTCTTCTCCATGCTGGGAATAGCTTTACCTATTAAATTTGGTCAATGCAGGTGGATGAGAATTTTTTTAGAATATACCAAAATTTGCAATATTCTTCATATCTGGGCTGGAAAGTACATGTGATTTTAAAAAAATTAAAGAAAAATTGACAGATTCAGCCATTCCTACATATCAATACAATAGGAGTAGATATTCCTATTAAATGGGTATGGTAGCAACAAAGAGGCATGGGTCAACTCAAAGGATTCTTCTAGCAATGTAGGAAGGCCAAGATGCTACATAAGGCAATACAGGACCTGGATAACATGGGTCACCTTTGCATTCCTCCTGGATTTAGGTCTAAGACCAAAGAAAAAGTAGAAACATGGAGGGTAAGTTGTTATCAAGCACAATTTGTGACACTGCACAACATCACTTCCAATTTCCTGGTTTTGTAAAGCTTGAGCCAACATGACTCAACCTTTACTCTGATGTTAAACTGGCAGATTTTTGATTAATTGGATAATTTCTTGATGATGATGATGATGATGATGATGGTGACAACTTTTGTTGAATTATTTTCCATTTAAAGGAGTTGAGGTGATAGAATTGTGCTTTGAAAATAACGTTTCCAGTTCTGATCTAGCAAAAATAAATATTCATGCAGAAATAGGTTTCCACATATCACATTTACCAGGTGTGTAACTACTACATTTTCTGAGGGGGTGGGGGTTGGAGATCAATTTTATCCGGCATTATCATATCATTAGTCCATGGGGAATTCTGATGTGGTAGCCTATACCAAACTATAGACTGTTTCTGAAGAGATACAACAACTTTCAGTTGTTCTGATGTTTCTGTTGTTCAAAGCTTCTCTGTAAGCATTCATTTGATGTAAAATATTACTAGACTAAGTATAAGGAATCCCTGTAGTAATATAATAGTATTGATCTATTTTTATATCACTTTCTTCTCATCGAGGCACATCAGTGATTTCCCAAACTTATTATGTAAAGAGGCACAGCAGTGTCTCTTTAGTTAAGCTTAAACCAGAAAAAACACATTCCACCATGTTAAAGGGGTAATTGGGGTGGTGGTCATTCTAACATTCATAAAATTGAAAATGTTTCACCAATCTTCCTGAAATTTACATGTGCCAGAAAGAAATGTTGGTTTTACATAACCTGAAAATTTCAAAAAGATTGGTGAAAGATTGAGGGAAGGATGGCAGTTTAAATAAAAGAAAAAAACCCTTTCTGAATCAGAATGATTCTGATAATTATGACTGGTGATTATTTATGTCATTTTTTTTGTAAAAAAAAAAAAAGCCCTTACTTAGCAATCCAGTGGTGGTGCCTTCTTCCTCCTTCCTTGTAATTTGTAGAATAGCTTTTCTTTTTTAAAAAAATCCCTTCAGTTGATTTTTAATGAATATTTTCCTATCTCATTCAAGTGAATGCAGAGGCCTTCTCTTCGAGCATAGCGCAAGACATGCTCAGTAGTGTCGCTCTCCCCCTCCCTCCTGCTTCAGCTAGATTAGAATGTTGAAAATAAAATGGCTGCCTGCCTCCTCTAGCCTTAGTGGAATTCTCTTAGTTATTATTCTTTATGATTGTTGGGTTTTAGTTTAACCACTAAGCAGCCTGGTTTCAGACCCTACCACAAGGAAGCTATGGAATTTAATGGGACTGAAACTTTAGTTCACAAGCAGGCCTGGCTTTCTGAGAAGCAGATTCAGCCTGCTTCTTTCTTCCCTTTTGAGAGAAGAAGAGTTCTCTCTTTTGGAACATGCTTTCCTTTGGCTTTGAGAGTATTTTGGGCTTTCTTGTCTCTGGATCCATGATAACCTGGTCTTCAGATCTCCCCTTGGAATAGGTAGCTATACATTGCTTTTAAAACTCCCCCTCGCCCCCCGTACACACAGTGCTCCTTTCCTTTTTTCTAAGAGTTTGGTCCATATTGCTATAAAGTTGAAAGCTTCAAACACTTCATTTAATTAGTTTGGGCCAGTGTAAGTTTTAAGTACAATTTTAAAACCTAACAAAATTTTAAAAAATCTTAAAAATCAAGGCATGACTTGATCTACTTCCAACTTGGCATGGCCCAATCTCTACTTCAGAGCTACCATGCTACCAAGTTTTATCTCTTTATCTTTAAAAATGACAGAACTGTAAGCATTTTGGTTAATTTCCATAGGCTAAATGGGCTGTTTATTCCAACTTTAAAAAATCCCTAAAAGTCAAGGTGAGAACCCATCTCACTTGGCTTCCAACTTGTCATGGCTAAATCCCTATTTAAGAGTCACCACAGTGCCAAGTTTCATCTCTTTATATTTAAAAATGATGGAGATGTATCCATTTTGGTTAATTCCCCTAGGCTATAATGAAGTGGTTTCCAAAAATGGAAAGGAGTTCGATGAGCACATCTCTGCACTGTGGGTATTCAATCGTTTTGAAACTATCCTCTCTCTGCTCCGAAAACTCAGAGCTTCATCGGACCTCTGATGGACCCTCGGATTTTCAGGGCAGAGCGCACACCCCTTGTAATCAACATAGTAAACTGTAACATATCCTAATATCGGATATTTTCCTGTATCATCTTGTGTGCTTCAAGGATTAATCAGGGATTTTTAATTCCAGTAGAACAATTTTTCAAGTTACCTCCAAATACAGACTCAAAACATGAAATGCTTCCTTTTCCTGAGGCAGCTATAAAAAGCTTTTATTTCTAGACACTGGCTGTTGAAAAGTTCAAATGAGACCCCTCAGATTTCAAGTGAGAGAGCATAACTTCTGGGGCTCTTTTATTGTTTTGAAAAGTGGGTGCAACACATAACACTATGACTGATTGATTGATTGCATTTCTATACCGCCCAATAGCCAAATCTCTCTTGGCAGTTTACAAAAATTAAAACCATGAAAACCATTTAAAATTTAAAACAAACAACACTGTAAAAATATAATCTAAAATACAGTATAAAACCACAACCAGGGTAAAACCGAGCAGCAATGCAAAGATTTATACAGTTTTAAAAAACAGATTTAAAACAGCAAAGTTAAAAATAAAGCTGATAAGCTGTTAAAATACTGAGAAAATAAAAAGGTCTTTACCTGGTGTCTAAAAGAGTATTATGTAGGTGCCAGGTGAACCTCTCTAGGGAGCTCATTCCACAGCCAGGGTGCCACAACAGAGAACGCCCTCCTCCTGGTAGCCACCCGCCTCACTTCCTTTGGCAGGTGCACATGGAGAAGGACCCCTGAGGATGATCTTAGGGTCTGGGAAGGCACATATGGGAGGAGGCTAATATCACTAGCTTTGATTTTATATTGGATGTCAACATGGTGTAACATTCTCACTGATGTTGGCTTGGTTGTCAACTGTATAATATCCAGTCATCCATTACACAAATCCATGAAATTCATTAAATAAAAAGCCTACTGTTTACAAAACAATGTTAAGGCTCTACAGTTTTCAACCAAGCACCAAAAAGCAGGAAAATTGGGAGTTAAGGCTCACAAGCCTTAATAAAGACAAAAAGGAAAAAACACCATGCAGCGTGGGTGTAAAAGAGATAAACTCTGGTGTTATGAAAATTCTCAAACTCTTGTTTATTGCTGTTAAAAGTAAAATATCCACATGCTCGACGTTTCAGAAAACAATCCTTCATCAGGAGCTGGATATTACACGGGCTCTGCCCGAGAGTTGTTTTTATTATTAGGAGATGCCCGTTATACTGCTTTTTCTGTATCCTTACTGCAACAATCTTTGCAGTATAACGGGCATTAACACCATTTACAATAAACATGGTTGCACTTCCATTTGATTGACAGATTGATTTGAATAGATTTGTACACTCAAAGTGTCCTTCCATTTGGATGTTTTTAAAATAATAATCAGTGAACTGAAATACCTATGTAAATTTTCTGAAGATTTAGACAAAAAAAAAAAAATTGCTCACCAATATCCATAATATGGAAGAAAAGGGTTAGCTAAGCTGCATGTTGAGCTAAGAGACCTAACTTCCAAAGTATTCTCTGCGAGGAATTGAATTATTGTATGAGGATATCCTGACAAAACAGTTAAAAATAGAACCAGATTCCTTCTCTATTCCTGTCTAAGCTGAAGCTGAAGATAAACAAGCACCACCTGGTGGCTGCTCATAATTTTACAAGAATCCATATGGAGATCCAGGTAGCTGTAGCATTTGACCACCTATACCAGCCTTCTCCAACCTGGATGTGTTGGACTACAACTTCTATGACCCCCAGTCAGCATATGCTTACTGAGGATCGTAGGAGTTGCATTCCAACACAATTGGAGGGAACCAGGTTGGGGAAGGCTGATCTACTCAAGGACGTTGATGTTAACACACACCACACACCACACCCTACATCTGCACAAATATGGGTTAGCCTACCCAGTATTTGCCCCAAGTCCTTTGGATTTGTTTTAAGGTAGTGGTGCGGCTTCAAGGGTTTAATTATTAAAAGAGCAAGTGGTTGATAGCCTTAGTACAACTGGCTACTTATTACAAGCATCCCAGTAGTAGTAGAAACAGCCTCCATCCGAGAATTGGTGATGACCTGAAACATGTGGCTCAGAGCAGTGGGAAAACATAAACACCTGACACGAAGGAACACTCATGCCGCATTTTCAGACATTCCATTTAACAGGAGACTACGTCAGAAAGTGATGGCCAGTTTCAACATACAATTTAGATCATCCTTTTGTGCTTGCTTTCAAATCTCTCTATGAGCGTCATCACACGGGGAAAATTGTGAGTGCTTACCATCGCTTCTCCGCCCATGCTTTTGTCCCTCATTACGTCCTCTTTCAAAATAGGAAGTAAATAACGTGCACATGGGCCATTCAGTGGGCTGTTTTGATTGCACTGCTTCTCCTGCACACAGCAGGAGATAGTGGCAAGTTCCATCTTAAAAATAAATTGGACTTACTGGGGTGTTTTTTTGTGGTGCGAAGAAGGCTAGATAGGGCGGGAGGTGCACTAGAGGCAGATGATGTCATGAGAGGGACCTGCGAAAATCCGTGAGTGTCCAGTAACGAGCTTGCAATAAAACTGTCGTCTGATGGAGCTCTAAGACAAATTAAGAAGCTGCGTCATACCAAGCAGTCTATTGAATTTCCTAGCTCAGTATTATCTACACTGACTGGCAGCACCTCATCAAGTTTTAAATCAGATGAAATCTTCCCCAGAAATTCCTGGAGATGCCAAGGATCGAACCTGGGACTTTCTGCATACAAAGCACATGATCTACCAATGAGCTATAGGCCACCCCAACTTAAATGGCTGATTGCTCAATACCTAACCACAAAAGTAAAATGGGAAAGAATGTTGCCACAGGTTGCAGTCCTATCCTCATTTACGGGGGAGCACGCATGAGGTTCACTTGCATGATTCTTTCATTCCTATATAAACCTAAAGCAGGCTCAGTAGGGGAAATCGGGTGCATATCTACTTTATCTCATTCATTTTGCCTCAGTACAATTACCGTCACTTTTGAGTAGGAAGAACTTGCATTGAGAAGAAAGGGATGGCTGGGTGGGTATGTGGTAAGCACACACGCCCCTCCCATTCCATGTAATATGCTCCTAGTGGTTTCACATGGCCCTATGGCCTGATTGGAGTCCACTAGGAGAAGAGCCTTCAGAGTGATGGCCCCCTTCCTATAGAATTCCCTGCCTTTGCAGGTCAGGCAAGTGCCAAAATTGTGTTGCTTCCGGCACCTCCTGAAAACATTATTTTTTCAGGATGCTTTCCTTGAGTGACCAGCCGTTGTTTTTTTCAGAACTGTTTCTTTTAAAAATAGTAATTTTAACATGGATGATGATTCCTATCTGCTGTTCACTTCTCCAAAATCTTTGATGTGGAGTGGTATACAAATATTGTAAATAAATAAATAAATATCCCATTGCATTGATTGTGTTCACATCTGCATGCATGGGAGTGAAGGGGGAAACATAGGACTCTGAGCCTTTAGGAACCTTCTCTGTGTGAGCCCTGCACTCACAGTGGACTGATTGTGCCTAATGTCACGTGACTACATCTTGCAGAATAGCCTTCCCCTACCTGGTGCCTTCTAGCTGTGTTGGACTGCAACTCCCATCATTCCCAGCCAGCATGGTCAATGTCTAGTTTGGGCAGTATCCAATGCAGCCTGTGTGCTAGCAGGGTCTACCACTACTGTGATGGGAAGCTAACAGGTCATTATAAACAAGAGGAAATGCTCATTTCCCAAATGGAAAGCTTTCAGAAGGGAGCTCTGCAGACCTGTCTTGTCCTGACCTGGAAACTAGTGTTTCTGCTTGTTTCCGGGGTTACTTTAGGAAGTGCTAGTTCCTGTTGTGCTCCTGGTATGTCCCATGGCTCAAGAGAACAAGCGGAGGCACAGCATATTAAGTGGAACAAAACATCACATAACTCTGCCCAATATTTAACAGAACCATATATATATATATATATATATATATATATATATATATATATCCCATCACAACCCACTTGCTATTCTGTCTGCTTTCTAGGACGATGACTCATTTTATTAGGATGCGGAGATGAAAACATGTTGCATTTCCTTCTTTCTTTAGTTCATTCATTTGCAATACAATCCTATACATGCCTACTCAGAAGTAAGCAACACTGACTTTGAAGAGACTTACTCCCAGATAAGTGTGCATTGGATTTCAGCCTTAATTAACTGTGATTTTTCTCACCCTGGATAAAGCAGAGCTCACCTGACGATCACATGTCTACGTAATGCCTCACAGACTGTACATTAACAGACACAAACACATCTTGATCACAGTAGGAGTTCAGCAATTTAGCCTTAATTTTGATAAATCTGCTCCTTAAGACTGCTCTAACTCACTAGTTACCTTCCATGCTGAATAAGGGCTGTATTAGCTTTTCGTTCTCATGAGGCTATTAAAACGTAGGAGGCAACAGCACCGGCACCTCTCTGCAATCTTTTAGTTGATGTGCATAATATACTATTTGAGTTATTATGGATGTGAAGGCCGCTTGCAGGAAAAGCTCAGATCAGAGAGTGGGAAGGGTGCTTACCCAACCCCCAGGCACCCACCAATTCTGTCCTGCAAATGCCTCTCCCCACCCACCCCCAGTATTCTTTGCACAATCAGGTTGGTGGATCCAATCTGTTGAAAACAGCCAGAATAGGAAGCAGGCGGGAAAAGGTTTAATCAGTGGAACCAGTCAGAACTCTAAAGGAGCTATCCAAGGTGCTGCACATTGGATAGTTCCTTTAGAGATCTGACTGCTTTGGGCTAAAAACCAGGGTGGATTCACTGCCCCATTGAGATTGGAGCCTCCAGCCCCATGGGGTTTAACCCTGGCCTCTGGTGCTGCCCTTTCACCCCCATAATTTGGTGGCACAGAGGCAGCAAAAAATGGGTTGCCTATGAATTTCAGCAGCAAACTGCTACAAAAGCTTTAAAGAGACAAATTTTGCTTGAAATTCACTGCTCTTTTGCTGCTGGATAACTGAATTTTGGCGGCAGCTGGAATGCGGCACACAGGGTGTCTGGGAGGTCAGAGGGAGTTCGCTCCTTGGAAATATAATATGTTGGAAGTTCACTCTGACTCATGGAAGACATTCAGCCCAATTCTATTAATATTTATTTAGTTTCCCAATCTCTATGGCGATCTACCAAGAAGTAAGACTTATTGCACTTAATGAGCCTTACTTCTCCTAAATAAGACTTAGGATAGCTCAACAATGCTCTTCTGCTGCTCTCATACATTTCAATAGGCTTTGCGCAGGAGAACTTCCCACTAGATTCTGCCCTTAACAATGTCTTCCTTATAGTTTCCCCTTCAGCATAAATTCCTTATTTTAGTCAGACCCCCTGCAGTATAAATGTTACATAATAACCAAGTTATCTTTGAATTTCCTTGCTTTTATTGGTTTGAGTCATACCTTCAACAGTATTCAAATCTAATTTGGTGGGTGGCTAATTACTTTTCCTTTCCAACTCTGCTCTACCCATTTCACCTAATGAATATCTGAGCAATCTGGAATGAATCTAGTTCTTAAGGAAAGTCCGTATAATGTAATTTCCCCTTCATCCCCTTGATTTATGAGTTCCTCTAACTGGATACATTACCAACCCTCCAGATTCAGAATAGGATTTATATAAACCTACACAATGACATTATTTGAAAACAGCACACTGCGCTCCTCACATTTTTATGATAAATCTTGGCTAAGATGGGAAGAAAAGCAGAATACAATCCTTATTATGCAAAAATTATAAGGGGCCTTCACATGACCTCTTCATGTTGAAGAAATTAGCCCCACCCATGCTGCTGACGTGCACCATGTCCATGTCCCCTGAAGCTGCAGCTCACATGTTCAGGATAAGTGTGGGAAAAAGCACATGTATGAAGTTCCTCCATACATAGAACTCCTCTTCTAGCCTGATCAGCCAAAGAAGTAGATGAGAAGTAGACGTTCAGCGATGAGCAGCAGCATCAGGATGTGTGGCGGTGCCCTGTCTTGAGTTTTCAATTGTCTTGTTTCAATCTATTCAGCCAAGGTGTATTAAACCGACAGAGCCCAGTCTTCCTGGCAGTTCCTGCAATTTCTCACTACCGAGACGCAACATGGGCCATTTATATGATACAACATCAATGCAGGATTGTCCTGCACCTTCCCATAGCTTGCCTTTTGGGCACCTTTTCCTGTGTTCCAACATTTCTGTCTGGCATGAAAGCACCTTTGTAGATGTCAATTTATTTCAAAATGTTCAGGTTCAAAGGAAGTGAGGACGCAGCAGGAAACCCAGGCCTTGTTACTCCGAAAGCAGCCTCAATCCAAAAATTGGAGAAACTCCAATGCATACTTCTTTAAGCCTCTGTTTTCCAGCATCCAGTTCACACTTTCTTTTTTAACGCAGAGTAGTTGATTCAAGTGCCTGAAAATAGCAAAACACACACATGGTGCTGTCAATAGGGAATGACTCATGCACATTTAGATGTCTGGGTTGTCCCAAACCCATCATAATAAACACGGAAGTAGTAATTGAGAAATGATGAGGTTTCTATATTTAAGGTGGTGGTTTCAATGCACATGTGCCATTCACAAATGTCAGTGAATGTATTTCGTCATTAAGAATGGGACATTCTTTGTATGCACATTTTAAAATGTAAAGAGAAAAACTACTTGCTTTTACTTAATTGTGATGTACTGTTCCTTTTAATCAGGGGGTGTAGACCCAGAAGCCCAGGGGCCAAATCTGATCCTTCTAGGGTCCCAATCCGGCACTCCAGGATTCTAGGGTGACCATATGAAAAGGAGGACAGGGCTCCTGTATCTTTAACAGTGGTATTGAAAGGGGAATTTCAGGAGGCGTTCTTTGTATGCATGCAGCACCTGGTGAAATTCTCTCTTCATCACAACAGTTAAAGCTGCAGGAGCCCTGCCCCCTTCTACTGCTGCTTTAACTGTTGTGATGAAGAAGGAATTTCACCAGGTGCTGCATACATAAATAAGACACCTGCTGAAACTCCCTTTTCAATACAACTTTTAAAGATACAGAAGCCCTGCCCACCTTTACATATGGTCACCCTATGGGTGTGCATGCTTCCCTTGGTCCCATCCCCTTTCCCCTAACCACCAATCATTTTGTGCATGCCTGGCTTTTCTGCAGTTTTTCCCCATTCTAAAAAGCTGAAATGCTTCTTCTAAGGGTTAGTTAGTGCCAGTAAGAGGTTAAAACTAAGGTTTGCTGGCATTTTTGGAATTTTTGCTCTGTCCCTTTGCATTTGCCCTCCCCTTTTGCCTTCACTCCTTCTCACCACTGAAATCCAAGCCCAACAGGAGAGGAATAGCCAACCTGTGGGCAACTTCGGGAGTTCCTGGATCCATTTTTGTCCATTTTTGACCCTGCAAACTGTAGTCTTCCAGGTGACACCCACAAATATGAAAAAATATGGTATCTGGAATCCTACAGAGTGCCAGGAGGTAAAATCAAGCTTGAGTGCAAGCTAAATTTGATTCTTTAGGGCTCCAGAGCAGCTACAGAGCCCTAAAAGGGTCAAATCTACCTTTCAAATGAGCTGGCAAATAAAAGTTCCCCACTCGTGGCAGCAGGGGCTGTTTCATCACACCTTTTGAACTGCTAGGTTGGCAACAGAGGGGCAAATTTGGCCAAGGGGCCTCCAGTTGCTGACCCATCTTACTGACTTAAGCTTTATAAGATAATACACGAAGGCCACATAAAGCACAATATTGTTGGGTTTCACTAAGCATCGTCTGGTTTGCATCCCCTTTGTATAATCATCATGATACTGAGGGTACAATGAAAGCCCTGCAATGATGAAAGGCAAGTTGTTAAACAAGACATTTGACAAGTCCGATACAAATGTAAATTAACTGGGTCATGAATTACAACTTCAAAGCCATTAATTCTCTTGCACTTTATACCTTTTGTAAAGGAATCAAAGAAACAGGGATGAATAAATGGCTCCAAAGATGGTGGTATAAGGAAGATTTATGAGATTCACAGAAATCAACTCCTTCGGATTTGCAATTGTCAAACCACCAGGCATTTCTCTTCCAGTCCAGAACACAGATATCTACTACTGGTAAATCTGTCACACTGATTTTATGAATAAAATGAATAGGTTTCCCACCACCCGATCTCCAGCATGGTATTTTGTGCATTTTTGTGCCTTTCTTTCTTTCTTTCTTTCTTTCTTTCTTTCTTTCTTTCTTTTTAAACTGAGTAGAGAGATGCTCATGTAGCAAGATTACCACCTAGTGTGTCTTGTGGGGTACTACATCTCCTTCTTTCCTAACTCCCAAAATAATGGCCATGTAAGCAAAATGTAGTTGTCCGCTCAGTATCCGGACGAATGGAGAGGGATTCAAAAGGCTCCACTTGTACAAAACAGAAATTAGCTCAGTGGCTGTGACACCATTTCATTTGAGTCCATCAACATTCATCAAAAGTAATGTGAGAAGCTGGCAATCACTGGGTCAGCAAATGGTCAAGTTTGATCTTGGTTTATGGAATTGCCCATTCATCCACTCACCTCCCAGGTGTCCCATGGTTACAGGATTGAACATAAACGGGTTCCTGGTGCCCTTGTGTTCTGCTCTGTTGTTGTTTTTAAAGCTGTGATGTCTGTGAAAGGTGGGCTCTTAACCTTCCCAAAGCATCACCCCTTGATGCTGTTAATGTGATATAGATCCTAGTTTTATTTTGCTTAGCAGCACAAGAACTACTGACTGACACTTTTTCTACACCCTGCAGCCAAGGACCCCCCATGCGCAGTGGCCACCCAGGAAGCAGCAGGTGATGAGGAAATCCGGGTAGCAGGAGCAAACTAAAATTCATTCCTGAAGCCATAATGGGGCTATGACTTCACTGAGCTTAAAATGCAGCATTGCATCGGCTCAGAGTATTGTTTTGTTTTATTCAGAATTTAATCAGATAACACTAATCAGTGCTGGTGAACGTATTCTAACATATCAGGAAAGTAGAAGCACTTGTAAAGCATACAGTGATGATTGGGATGGGGGGGGAACGGCAGGAATAGAATGGCGGTGGAGGAGAGAAATGTTATTTGTGTGCTTCACAACTGAGGTAATACACAAGGTTGTCTAAAAGCCCCTGCCCCTGTCCAGCTCTGCCCCACCCTGCCCCAATAAGACCAAGGTTTATTCATTTATTTATTTATTTAAAACATTTCTTGGCCGCCTTTCAAGGCAAAAGCCCTCCCAAGATGGCTTGCAGCAATAAAATATATAGAAACAGTTAATTTTTTAAAAAGCGATTAAAACATAAACACAGTAAAATGGCTTTAAAAGCAACAATAAAACCAACAGCAAAGGTGATAACAGCAACAATGGCAGTCATATCAAGAGAAGAACAAGGTAAAATAATATGCTCTCAAGGCCTTCTTAAAAGCCTGCAATGATGGAGCATAGAGGGCCTCCAATGGCAACTTGTTCCAAAGGTGTGGGGCCACCAAGGAGAAGGCCCTCTCACGTGTGGTCACCCATCTCACTGCTTTTTTGGATGGGCAAATGAGAAGTGCTTCTCTTTCTGGTCTTAAAGTGGGGGTCGGCTGATATGGGTGAAGGCAGTCCATCATGTAACTTTGTCCCAAATCAGTTCTTTGAATCAGGCTCGGAAATGCACCAGTAACCAGTGCAGCTGGCACAGTATACACATGTAAAATCACCTGTGCACCACTAAACCCTAGTAATGTGCTACATCCCACACTAGCTCGGTCCCTGCTAGGAAGTAGAACAATACTTTTTCTCATTCTGCTCCAGGAACGTAAGTTTTTCAAGATCATGTTCATGAATTCAATGATGTGGCTGCTTCCTAGCCCAGCACTCGCCCTCCCAAGAGGTGGAGCAATCCTGATATAGGAAGTACATGCATTGGCAGCCTCTCCATATGTTTGTGGGGTTCTTAGATTACCAGAACAGAGTGAAAAGAAGCTAAACTATAGGTCAGGGATGGGCAGAAAGTATATCTCCAGATGTTTTAGACTCCCCCGCTTCCTGAGGCAAAAGAACATACATACTTCTGCATTGCACTTCTGCCCCTTTCCTTAACTGTGGGGACCTTTCTACACCTATGGGTGTAGAGGGAGGGAGGGAGGGAGGGACGGAGGGAGGGAGGGAGGGAGGACGGTCCCAGATTTACCAGCTTCTGAGATCATTCCCCTCCTTCTAAACTGGAAGCGTGATTCCCGGGATGAAAGTGTGACTCCCCCACCACCTTGCGTGGCTCCGTGCCCATTTCATGTCCTGGGATGGCGGGGAAACCAGGATATCTGCAGTTTCCACCATCCCGGGGTTTCCCTGGGGTCATCCCTGGGTCGTCCCTGGTTGCCCCTGGGATCCCCTGTGCCTCATTTAGATGCATAGGGATGACCCAGGGATAACCCCGGGGGAAATCGCTGGTGTAGAAAGGGCCTGTGTTGCAGCAGCACCTCTTCCCTTTACCGCATCACACACACCCCTTTCCACTTACCTTTACTGCTGAGCTGCGCAGCCAGAGGATTTAGATGAGATGACTTTTTCAGAGAGCCCCCAAACGGAAGAGAAACTATTCTCAGGTGGCTGAAAATCCTTTATTATGCCTGACACGCTTTGGAAAGGGCTTTCCTTCCTGAGGCGTCCTTTTCCTCCCAATGTGTCACAAAGAGTCAAGGAGCACTTTAAGATGGAAGAAGCCTCAGAGAGACTCTTTGTGACACATTGGGAGAAAAGGCCCCCCTGAGGGTTTTTTCCAGGCACCTCAGAATATTTTCTCTTCTCTTTTGGGACACAGCTGCACCACCGCTTCAGCAGGCTTACCAGTGATAGTGGGTAGCAGCATTGTAATTTTCAGCAGGCATCTGTGAACAACCCACCATTTCAAATTTCCCACAACGCCCCAATGTAGTGTTGCTCTGGGGCACTGCAGAAAATTTTAAACGTTGGTCAGCTTGCGGCCACCTACAGGTAAAAATGGAGTGAGGGGTGTGACAGGAAAGCAGATGGGCCCAATCTTCAGAGGTGCCGGTACCCACAGGCCTGTGGCAGCTGCTCCTGGATGTCTGTTGCTGAAAGCAATGTAACAAAAATGGAGGCGATGGCCCTGCAAGGTTTAAATCTCATTCATTATGGTTGTGTGCCACTGCATTATATTTAGTTCTGCAAACTTTGCAGCAATGTAATTTTGTCAAAGTAGATACGAAATGAGGTTTGGATGGCAAATTGCTTGACCAGGAAGCTCACCATGACAACATCTTAGTCCTCCTTCTCTACTAAAATGCAAAATGACACCTAGAATCACATTCACTAGCTATGCATTAAAATCACTTGCATGTAGGTGATTATTAACATCTCTGCTTCTCGAATAATTTTCTCTGCTATTGAATGGCACTTTGGTTTACAGTTGAAAACAGTGTTTTAGTATGAACTTTCACTCTCTCTCTTTTTTTTACACACTGAAGTGTAAAAGCTTTCCCTCAAACTGTAAATACTATATTGACGCTAGAAACACTTCTGTCAAGTAATTATTTTAAAGCAGGGAGTGGCTGCTGCATGGCAGACAAATAGTCAATTTAAATTGTCTGTCGCCTTTTCCTTTCATTAAGTGGTAATTCAGCTCTTCATTTTCCCTAATGGTCTGTGCTCACTTTCAGGCAATTACTGATGGAGACTATGATGTTAATGAGTTTTGCATAGAAGATCTAGGAATGAAACATGTTTTTCAAGAAATGGAGGTACTTTCATGGTATATTCACATGAAGAGATGTAAAAAATAAAATCCTAGATACATTTGCTATCAGGGTTTGATCTTGTAAGTCAGGTGTTCATATAAATAGATAACCTTTAACTGGCTGAAGGAGTATTTAGCAAGAAATTTATATTAATGAGCTAAGCTTCAAAGGTAGTTTGGTGTGAAAACTATGAATCCCAAATATTTTCTGATTGTTTTGGGTTAATTTTAAATAATCTGAATTGGAATAAATCACTTCCATACTATCTATCTATCTATCTATCTATCTATCATCTATCTATCATCTATTTGTATTTTCAAACAATCTGATCGGTAGATTGACAATGTGGGTTGAATGCCAAGTTTAGCTTCTGATGATTTGATCGTGTCATTATTTTGTCAGACATGGAGGCTTCAACTCAACCCAAACTGAATTTATTCAAATGCAATGCTGCCAAATGGAAGTTGACCATTGGCTGATGTCGTGACGCAAGCTCACCCCAGGCTTCTGCTCACGAACTTTAGGCAAACTGACACACTCCAAAAAGAGTGAGACTTCTTTTATTGTAAAATCACACGGAATTCAAGCACAACGGTTTCATTTCTGCATACACACACTTGAAGCTGAAGACGGACCAGATAGCTTTCAGGTACAACAGCTTAATGCAAACAGCAAATCACTCAGGGGGAGACATTTAGAGTTAGCCCTTGTCCCATGATGTCCGGAGTGGCCACGCACACTGACTCATCAGGAACACGAGCAAAAACTCAAAGGAGAAACCCCAGCAGAACAGTGCATGAAGTCTGACAGTAGACAAGATCATCTTGAACCAAATCAAACTCAGCCTGCCAGGGACACTGAGCTGATCACGTAAGCAAGATGTCAGGGGACAAACCTCTTCGACCTAGGAAACCTTCCCTGCTTGTAGCTTTGGCTCTGAGGAAGGCTCTCTCGCAGGTCACACACACACACATTCCAGAACAGCAACGATCAGCCTCAGAGTTCCCCTGTGCCCGTACTTTGGCTCCATGCAGGGAAAAACAGGCTATAGAACACAAATCCAGAACAGTAATCTGCAAATACAAATCTATGAAAAGCCACAGAGCACTTTTCATGGCATAGTTCTTAGAAATTCCATGTCCAAATAGCAACAGAACATGTACAGAGTGCATCCAACATCTCCAAACCAGATAGAATCCCAAACACGAGTTTCTTGGCAAGTGTAGAACCAGATGAACAGGCAAACTGGTGAATTCCTAGCAGAGGGCCTCCCCTTTGCTCGTAGCTATATAGGATGGAGCCTGGCTAATTCCAAGCCACTTTGACAGACAGGGCTTCAGGCTTGTAATCCAAACTCATGTGCCAACAGGGCGGCACGGTTCAACCTCCTCTTGATGACGACACTATGTGAGAGACAGCTTGCAAGACAGCCCCCACCTTTTCAAAACATACTCTTGTTCTCAAGGAAACTCAAGGCCTCGGCCAGCAACCACAGATAAGCACAAAACAGAGACAGACTTTCTCACAACAATTGCCAAGCTATCAACTCACAATTCACTAGGCCAGCCTAGTGAATTGTTCATGAAGCACCTGACATCCAACAGCTGAGCAAATATAGGTTGAATTTTTACTTGGTATTTGTTCCTAAATTTGTACTGTCTTTAGTCATTATAGGCAACTCAAAGTTGTTTTCAAGGGCAACAACATTTCTTTACTTCCCACACTTCCATAATTTATGGAAAGGTGAATTGTTAAACCTCTTTCACCCTGAGGGTCAAATTCAGTTTCAGAGAAGCTCCTGGGGGCTGCATGCCAATAGTGGATGGGGATAAAGGCAAAATGGAGCTGGGCTAAAGACAAAGGGGGTGGACCAAAATACCCCAAACACCAGCATATTTTAGTTTAAAGCTCTTACTCCCAGTAATTAAGCCTTAGGAGAGACAGCTCAACTTTTTAGGATGGGGGGGGGGGTACACAAAAGCCAGCAAATTGCCAAATAATAGATTGTTGGAAACAAGGGGCTGGGCCAAGGGGAAGGGGTGTGGCCATCTGGGAGCCACCAGAGGGCCAGATTAAGATCTGCAGGCTGGCCAGAATTGGCCTGTGGGCCTGAGGTTCTGCACCCCTGCTCTACACTATTACATTGGAAAAGAATAAACAAGGCAATAAAATGCTAGGGGGCTATATCCAGATTCAGATTATAGGATTTATAGACAGAGCAACTGAGTTCTGTTCAAGGAAAGATCCTGCAGATGTAGGCTTTTCCTGCTGGAATGTGTATTGGACTCTGCGTAGACTGAAATTTTTACCAACAAGCTTATTAGAATTAGCAGGTTCTAGAGGCCTCTGGGACCTATTAAATGATCCGTGTATGTGGTCCAGTAGTATTGATGGGTCTGTTCAGCACAGAGTGCCTCTACATATGTGTAGTAATGTCTGCTATGCTTGAAATCTTCTATCATGGAATTGAAAAAAATCCCCAGTCTATTCCACTTAAGGTTTCTTCTCCAACCTGTAGAGGAATTCAGTGATTTTCAGTGGTGGAGTCAGTGGAATCCAGGGCAGAGTCCAACTGTGTTATTCCATTAGTGCAAATGATGTTACGCTAGCAGGAAAAAGGTTCTGAACTACGTGCAAGAGAAGAATCCAACTAAAGTTACATTTGCACAAGCGTAGTAGCACAAGCAGTTGTGCATTATACTTGTGCAACCCATTGCACATAACTCTTGTGCAACCCATTGTGCAACTCCTTGCACAAATGTTGCCACAAATGTAATGGGAAACTACTTGTACAAAAGAAAGATTCGGCGGAGTTCTGCTAGCGCTATTTGAGTTTGTGGAATGACATCATTGGAAACTGTCCTGAATTGACCATTCTGTCCTGAATTGACCATTCTTTCCTCAGCTATATTTTCCCCCTCAGAGTAGAAATTCTAATCTGTGTTCCTGATAGCACAAACTGGCTTGCTGGCCCTCCCTGATACAGTTTTCATTAAAGCTCTATGTGGGTTATAGTAGCATCTGCAAATTTGCTTCACATTATTATTACACCATCCCCTCTTACAGAAATGATGGCAGACAGCTGTCACACTTCCAAGAAGATGAACTTGTGATCCTGCTACACCTGCTCTGGGACATGACTATCAACTTCAGTACAGGACCATATTGAACAGTATGGAGTTTTCATTATAATGAAGTAAAGTAAATTAAAGTAAGTAAAACATTTTTTTTATTATGAGATTGATCATTTGCACTATACACTTTAAGATCAAATAGTTCTTGGCAGACTGAGACTCTTCAGATGCCAACATGAATATAAAATATTTCTTTTTCCATTTGAGATTAGACCTCTCTGACCAGTTGCAGCTGCCAGAGATATATTGAAAGCGACACTATGTATAGGTGTCTCTGTGATAATCCTAGAAGACTCTGAGCCAAGATGGGAGAGTTGGAGTGTCAGGTTTCCAAGCAGGACATAGATCTAGTGGGAATAATTGAAGTCTGAACAGACAGAACCAGTGGCATATAAATTCTATAGGAAGGACAGGGAAGGTCATCCTGGGAGTGGTGTCACTCATCAAAGAAGGTATATTATTGAACAAACTAGAAACCTTAAAAGGGGTCGACTCCTCTACAGAATCCCTGTGGTTGACAATAACAGGTCCCAAAAGTAATTTAGTTCTGGGGAAATGTTATTGTCTTCCTAACAAAAATGCTCAAGTTGATTTTGAGAGGGGGAACAAAATCTGGAAGGCAGCCAGAAGAGGAAAATGTTGTAGTAATGGGTGACTTAAATTACTTCAGTGGGGTAAATGAATGCATTTTCTGGTTATGAAAAAGAGGAACATTGCTCAATGCCTGAAATGACTACTCCCATGAACAGCTGGTTACCAAACTGACCAGAGGGGAGGTGATCCTGGACTTAATCCAAAGTAGTGTCCAGAATCTACTGCAAAAAGTGAGTGTTGTTGAACCAGTTGGAAACAGTTACCACAATGCTATGATATGTAATATATATGGAAGTGGAAAATTGCCAAGGAAGTCCAACAAAATCACATTGGACTTCAAAAGAGGAAATTTCTCCAAAATGAGGCAACTAGTAAAAAGGATGATGAAAGTGAAAGTCAAAGGGGTGGGTCAAATCTCTCCAGAAAACATGGAGTTTTTCAGAAACCAAAATAATAGAAACTCAGCTAAAATGTATGCTGCAGGTTAGGAAAGATGCTTCCAAGTCCAAGAGGTCACCAGCATGGTTAACAAGCAGTGTCAAGGAAGCTATTAGGAAAAAGAAGGCTTACTTCAGAAAATGAAAGCTTTACCCAACTGAAGAGAACAAAAAGGAGCACAAACTTGCACAACAATAATGCAAGGAGACAATAAGGGGTGCAAAACAGAAGGAAGGAAGGAAGGAAGGAAGGAAGGAAGGAAGGGGATTTTGAGTAACATACTGCTAACAACATGAAGAGCAACGATATATAGTGCATTGGAAGTAAGAACCCATCTGGGGAGCCAGTTGGTCTGTTGGATGATAATAGACTAAAGGACAATGACAAGATTGCAAGGAAGTCTTTGTGTCTGTCTTCACAGTAGAAGATGTAGACCAAATACCTATGCCTGAACTGATATTTTCAGGAAGAGGCTCTTAGAAATTGAGGCAAATTGTAGTGACAAGAAATTAAGTTCTAGACCTTACCAACAAATTGAAAATATACAAATTACTGGGTCCAGATGCTATCTATCATTACATTCTTAAAGAACTCAAATGTGAATGGCTGGTCTTCTAATAAAAATATGTAACATGTCCCTAGGATTGGCCTCTGTACCAGAGGACAGGAAAGTGACCAATGTGATGCTTTTTTAAGGGATCCAAGTTGGATCCAGGAAATTAGAGACCAGTTGGCTCACTATCTGTTCCAGGTAAATTGGTGGAAAGCATTATTAAAGACAACATTAGCATCAAACATATAGAAGGACAAGTCCTGCCAAAAAAGAATCAACATGGCTTCTGCAAAAGTAAGTCCTGTTTCACTAATTGTAATGTTCTTTAAGAGTGTCAGTAAAAATGTGATCTGGTAAACATTGACTTGGTTCACACATAATGGCTATTCATTTAACTAGTGAATTGCCAAAAATCTAGTGGGTGGGAGAGATAATGCTACCCAATAACAAATCATGGGTTAATTCTACGCTGTTTAACCACTAAACATTCCAGAGTGTCTGGGCACAGATGTCACACTAAAAACCTATGAACAGGGTAATCATAGGTTGTTAATTGGAAGCAGAAACAATCAACACATTGGATGCAGCATGCTTGATTACTCTTGCTTGTCTCTGACAACCCACAGTTTAAACAACCCATAGGTTGTCATGATGTGCAAAATGAACCATTGTTTACTTGGATTCTCAAAAATATGAACAGAATGTTGGTCTAGATAGGCCTTTGGTCTAATCCAGCACAGCTCTTCTTATGTTCTTATGACTGATTGTATACACAAGGACATTAAAATGGTTAGATCACTTCCCCAACAGATAGAATCCTAAGATTTGATATATATGTAATTCCAAGATATGCTAAACAAGTCTGAAAATGGAATGTCATTATATCTCAGACCCAAGATGTGGGCAAATATTTTACATAGTAGCATTTATTTATTTGTAGAAACATGTATACAACACACATACATATGTGAAAACATTAAGTATACCCAAGGCATATCACAATAATAAAAACTCAACCTGGTAGGAAAGGATTATCCACATCCCCACCACTTTTCAGCTTCCTAAGACTAACTCTGGTTCTGATTGCCCTTTTCCTGGGGCACATTATGCATATGTGAACCTGTGCTGCCATGAGGTTGCTGCTATCAATTAAGTTTACCCCAATCAAACAGTATAAAACAGGACATAATGCCCAATTTGAGCACAAGACAGTACATTGATTGCTGCAAGGACCCTGAGAGGGAAGGGGGGCTGATGACCTTAACTTAAGATCCACACTACAGCCAGTGGGACATCTGGGGCACCTGGCCACTGATACGAACCCCCTGGAGTGGTTTCTTCACCCTTGCAACCAACTTGTTCACCTGCCTCTCACTCTGGCCTGAGCAGTGGTGCTGATAAGAAGAAGGAGCAGTAGATGCCACTGCTTACCTGCTCTCTGGCTCTCTGCCTGCCAAGCAAGCAAGTGGTACCAAACAAGGAAGAAGATCAATTGCAACATGGTGAGAATGTAGACTCACTGAGGGAGGTTTGTCCGTTGTGGGTGTCTTGATGAAGGGCCCTCAAAGCCTGGAGCCAGCCCTGATCCATCCCATCCCAAACTCTTTCTCTCACACACAGAACCGGAGCCACCCACCCTCCTCTCTCTCTCTCTCTCTCTCTCTCTCTCTCTCTCTCTCTCTCCCACACACACAAACTCATGAAACTTTCCCTCTCCCTGACCCTGTTCAGACGACATGTTAAGTAGGCTGACCATATGAAAAGGAGGACAGGGCTCCTGTAACTTTAATAGTTGTAGAGCAAAGGGAATTTCAGCCAGTGTCATTTGTATGCAATTAGTTCCTGGTGAAATTCCCTCCTCATCACAACAGTTAAAGTTGCAGGCACTATACTAGAGTGACCATATACAAAAGAAGGCAGGGCCCCTGCAACTTTAACTGTTGTGATGAAGAGGGAATATCACCAGGAACTAATTGCATACAAATGACACTGGCTGAAATTCCCTTTTCTCTACAACTGTTAAAGTTACATGAGCCCTGTCCTCCTTTTCATATGGTCAGCCTGTGTTAAGCCACTGTGATTAAGCATTTTGAGCTAAACATTATGGCTTAGTGTGTCATGTGAACCATTCCTAACCATAGGGGCTACTTAACCACACTTTAAACATGCTCCCTAACCATTTGCTGCAAAAGGCTTAGCAGCCTACCCATGGCTTAGCATGTTGTCTGAACAGGTCCTCTCTCTCTCCCCCCACCCCCACATCCTTCTTTATATTGGATTGCAGCTTTAGTTTGGTTCAAGCCCATTGTCTTTTGTGAATAATAACAAATGTATTTATTTATTTATTTAGCTTTCTAATAATTTTGAAACAGGCAAAATGCGAAATAGGCAGCTGATCTTTTTCCTCAGTAAATATTTCAGCATAAGCTTTCACATTCAACACAAAACATACTTCATTCACTTTTATTTTCTCTCCTTCTTCTTTTTTACAGAGGAGTGAAACAAAATATAATCCAAGTAAACCCCATATTCCCAGGAACAATTCTCTTCTGAGAACACCACAAGAAAAGGTTGTAATTAATGCCAAAAGAGGGTGAACAATCTATTAACATAATCTGAATAAAGCCCCTCCATATTTAAATGCAGACGCTAACTGCTAGTATAATACTTTATTAATTAACAAAGTATTTATCCGCTGGGAAAAGAGGATAAAAGGCGGCACTTTGTCAGACTATAGTAAAATGTGTTAGCTCTTCATAAGAAATGCATAAAAATCCAACGAAAGAACCATTATCTTTTTAAACCAATTACATTTAGTCTCAAAAGGAAGAATAAGTACATCAGTTCTTCCTTGTTTTGTGATAAGCCTGCCCAGCTACTCATAAGATCAGAACTTTTTGGCAGACATCAGTTGATAACATCATATCTCCTTATGGTACTTAAGTAGCCCATACAAATGTTCTTCAGTTAGGCTGTGAGGTGAGCTCCATTATTGTGTTCCCAACTGTTGTGGCAGGCACTTCCTGAGCCACTTCACCCACAATTCCTTCCTCTGAGGAAGGCCCCGAGCTTTCATCAGTTTGGTCCCCCAGACCTGGGTTAATTTTCTCATAATCAGGCCTGAATCAATCTGCATAGAGTCAGGTTGCAATTTGTGTGAATTTCTATTTACAATTTTTTTTTAAAAAAAATGGACCCCCGCCTCCTCGATTTCAGGACAAACCCCTGGCTCAGCCAGGTCCGGAGCACCACAGAAAATGGGTGAGCCCCAAAAGGGCGGGATTTCACTGCCGTAGACATTCCTAGAAGGGGCCCACTGAAGGTGTCTTGCCCAAGGGCCCCCAAAAACTAGGAGCTAGCACTGGTTCATCTGATGTACTCTTAGGCTTCTAAGATTCATATAACTGCGTTGGAAGGAGCTATACTGTGAACATGCTGCCACATCATGGAGGTTAACATTAACATCAAAGAGTTTTGCACGCATCCTCAAGAATGTGAGACCCTGAATCCGAATCCCGTGACCCATTTCCCCATACCTTGGTGCAGCTCTATTTTCGTCACCATGCACATTTGGCTTATTTGTTAATCTTTAAAAGCAATGGAGCACAATATCCATATCCTGAAGTGGAAATAGTTCAGCCTAGAAAATACGCTTTGTGCGAAATACCAATATTTAGAAAAGAATGCAACCTGTCATTATTCATCATTTCCCAGGTGGCATCAAAGCATTTGGAGAATTTACTGCAGAATTATATGCGTGTGTGCGTGTGTGTGTGCGTGTGTGTGTGCATTCTCAGTCTGGCTTTGGCAGACTTGTGCACTTAGCACTACTGCAGGTGCTGCCTTCCACCTCCAGTCTTGAATGAATGCGATTCCACACGTGCGTCAAAGGAACCTGCGCTAGCATGGTTCAGCCGCACAGCCGTGCCGGTTTGTGGGCTGACACTGTTTCTCTTTGTCTGCTGATGCCTCATTGTCTCTTTGTCTGTATTGGCATAAAGGTAATTTATGCAGGTATTTCGTATGCATAGCAAATAATGAGAAACACCTGCAAAATGTCTCCCTCCCTCTCAGAGTTCAGCAACTAATTATATTTTTTAAATAATGGCTACTATTGAACACAATTATCCAAATCACTTTAAGTAACGGAGTCTTTTACAGGCATTAAAAAAAACACCAATCTGCCATTTTAAAACACCCTGTATGGAATATGGGAGACTAAAAAGTTCAGTAAGCTGATCGGTAACCCAAAATATAAAATCTTCTGCTAGTTTCAACTCAGCTCGTTCACATCTTTTTCACTCTTCCAGAGCCTCTATTTCTCCAATAGCTTGCAAAAGGTCAAGCTTCATCTTCCCAGTCACCCTGAATTCCTTCTAGGGCAGTGGAAGCTGGTGGCTCCAATATCAGTGGGGTGGTAAATCCACTCCATGTATCAGTCAGAACCAGTCAGAACTCTTTGGATATCCTCTATTTGAAAGGCTGTCCAAATCTAGTCCAATTTAAAGATCAAGAACCATCAGAAGGATGAACAAGCCCCTGAAAATGCCCATCAAGACCTAGGGCCTGGATAGCAGACTGAGCAAGCAGACAGGTCGCCTGGTCACAGTCTCTCACACTATGGTGAGATATACTGTATTTCTATCTAAATTAGCTATATGTAGAAATTAGCATAAGCAAATCCTATGCAAATCTGTGTTATTGTTTTTGGGTGTTGAATTTCCTCTTCTTGGGAAATTCATAAGAGGCCATTAGTGCATCTTTCCCCTGCACTGTGGTCTTTGAAGCTGGTTGCTCCATGATGAAGCCCACCCATGCAGAGGTCCCACTCAGGCGATTTCTCTCTTTCCAAAATGGTGTGAGAAATTGCATGAGCAGCACCTCCAATCAGGTATGGGGATGAAGGCCCAAACTTACATATTATTTGCAGTGCACAGTAGAAAAAAGGCATTCCCGCAACATCCACGCTCTAGTACATGTGAGTCACTGCTGCTATTTCTTATGTATGAACATAACAAATGTAATGTACAATAATTAACAGATAAATTAGTAGGTGACAGGGCTTCTCAAATACATGTATATTATCCACTGTGTTTCAAATGTGGCACATTTTTCATACATTCCACCAGTTCATGCCTTCAGCTTACAATTCACTGACTAGAACCCCTTGAGTAGTATGATGGGAAAGCCATGTTGTAAAAACCACTGTGACAACAGCTGGAAGAAAAGAGATATCAAGTCATCTGTATATGCAACTAGGATTTCTGGAAGTCATTGGCTGCATTCGGACAACACATTAGTCAATGGTGGGTTGAGTAGCCAACTCACAGTTGGTTATTTTGTGGGTACTCCCCACACAACATATTCCTACACAACTGCGGGTTGTTGGGGCTGGCATTGAGTGGACTAATAGTCAACCCAGCATTTGACTGACACAGCCCCCGCCCCTCTCCCCACCCTTCCTCCTCCCTCAGTCCTCCCAGTTCTATCCCAGCAGCCTCTGCAAGTTGCACCAGTTGCAGCAGAGTGGCAGCCGCTGCTTTGGTCGCTCTTGCTGCCTGCCTCTATGGGCTTGTGTTTTAACCCACTCACCACATGCCATTAACACACTCACCCCTCCACACAACACTTTAAACAACTGGCTTCGAGCTAAACAGCTTGCAAGCCAGTTGTTTCTCTCAGTTGCTTATTTGGGCGGAATAGCATACCATGAATGGCATGTTACCCTCCACACAACACAATAAGCAGCACAACTGATGATTGTTTCCCCCCCTCAGTTGCTTAATGTGTTGTCCGAATGCAGCCTATATGTATGTTAGCATATGCAAATTTTATGCAAATTGGCATCACCTTTTGCGCTCTTTTTTAGTGATGCATTTCCTCTTTTATTTGGAAATTTAGAAGTGGCCACAACTGTCTTCGATACAAAAATGAACTTTGCAGCCTTTCTCTCAGGACAAACACATGATATTAAGCACAGGTTTGGCCCTTGCAAGTTTGATTTTTGGTTACTAAATAAGAGCCATTGGTGGGTGAGAATTTAATGCTTTGCCCTCACTCTCCTTGTGGCTGCAATTTGCCCCATGAGGAAAACTGCTATTATAAATCTAGTTTACTGATTGGCTCAATGTAGACTCAATGAGCTTCAGACACTGGAGCCCTTTTCCTAGTCATCCCCCATCACCCCAGGGCCCAGCACAATTTTAAAGTTCCCTGCAAGTTACCCAGAATGCAGATGAGTCATGAATTTTCCTATGCTATAACTGAACTGAAATATGGGAATAAGTCAAAATATAGGTGGGCATGAGAAAAGGTAAAACTACTAATGATGGTAAATGGACAGCTATTGCAACCTTAAAGGAGAAACTGTGTTTTTAAGACCAAGATGGAGAATTTGATTCTGCATCAGGACTAATAACATTCATTACCAGTGGATCTGAACTTGATTTCTCCTTGCTGTTATGAATGGAAAAACCAAACCAAACAAAACCTTTTTTATGTTGCAGGACTTAACCATGGCCAGGAGAGGGATCCATTGGCTAAGGGTTGAGAATTTGTTTCTGCTGTGTAGTTGTTATAATATCATCCAATGTTTACAGAGTCACATTACATGTTTAGAAAGTAAGAGGAAGGTTTTGGATGTTCATTAGTATGCAAGTTCAGGAAGCTAGACAGTTTCTACTTTGGAACAAGAAGGGTACTCAAGACAGTGCTATTAATGGGATTTAGTGTGATATGTGGAGGAACTGTGACAAAAGCCTGATACACAAAATGCATAATATTAATGGATTTCATTGCATTTTTTTAAAAAAGAAAATGAACAACAAAAAACCAATCTACTTCATTTGCTTTATATAGACGAGAGAGAGAGAGAGAGAGAGAGAGAGAGAGAGAGAGAGAGAGAGAGACCGAATAACTGGACCTGTAAAAAATAAGGAAGTGTAGAAATAACAGGGCAAGCAATGTTCTTGTTTGACATCCTCTGGACCATTAAAATGTTAAAAACAAACAAAGATATATAGAATGGCCTCTTGGAGATTACGCAGCATCCATTTGGTTTCCAGCCAGCTCCCACACTGACAAAACTACAAAACAAGCTGGAAAATATATGCATCTTGTAGGGTTGAGGGTTTCATCCCCCCCCCCCACGCTGTCCACCTCCTTTTAAGTGAAACCGTTGAGCAATATGCTTATTGATCTTGTCAGGCTCCTGATTTATTAGAGTGTTGACGTCCACTCCTTTTGTATCATTTGGCAAAAGATCAATAGCATTCTTCTTAGTGCGGGCATTGGCAGATTGACTGTGGCAGCAGGTATAAAAGGGAATAATACCAGATTAGAGGTTTAGGTGAATTGACAGCAGAATGGGGACTTCCGTTTCAGAGGCTTGATTGAAGAAACATAAGTGAGCTGACAATTATGATAGCCGGCCCTGGGAGTATATTCTAACAGCGTGACACTACCACTGCTGAGGAAGATTTTTACAAAGCAAAGCTAGTACTCACACGTGCCAGAATATTTTCACAATTTGTTGTCACAGCAGGTGTACCAATATGCTGCTTTGGAATGGGAAATAAATGTAAGTGGGAATTGTGATAAAGAAATGGGGGCATGCAGAACCCCACACTGGATTTCATGTTTTACACACATTCTTAATTTGAGGCACATGAGCAGTCCTCGTTAATTCAATGGGATTGCTCCTGTGAGTCCATTTAAAGCTATGTTTGAAGGACTGAATGTTAGAACTGTGTGTGTTTTTACCAGTGTGATACTATAAATATTTGACTGCAAAAATATTAATATTTGCA
The DNA here is from genome assembly GCA_029215795.1 of Anniella stebbinsi. Lineage (NCBI taxonomy): Eukaryota > Metazoa > Chordata > Lepidosauria > Squamata > Anniellidae > Anniella > Anniella stebbinsi. The sequence continues at coordinate 190,661,837 of JARDYH010000002.1, forward strand.
GTTATTAAATATATTTAATTATTTAAATACATGCTTTTAAAAAAAACCTCATTGTTTTATGGCCTTGGTTGTGCTGAAATTAATAGTCACCATAATTTATATTTCCCAAGCAATAATCTCAAAACAAAAATAAAAAGATGTTCAATAGAAGGATCTACTTACAAATTGTTCTTTTTCTATACTGTTTTTTTTTAATCCATATTAGAAGCTGTGGTGGAAATTACATAAGGTGCATGTCTATCACATATATCCAAATGCCCAAATTAGCTAATCTGCATTTTATGTGAAATAGTTTACTATCCTTACACTTAAAATGCTGTGAATGAAAATGAACCTCTGTGTCTCTTTCAAGACTGATGAATTGTGAAATAAACAGCAATCAGGCTAAAGATGCTGTATTAAACAAACCAAGTTTTGTTTTGCTAAACTAAGCAAAATTAGTTGAAGTAAGTAATAGTTGCTGGTATTTCTCTCTCTCTCCCACCCCTTTAAATTATTTCTCCACTTGTTTTTGTGTCTATGCATAAATTAAAAATCTGCTGAAATTTATTATTCATCTGAGATGTAATTAATATGCAAAATTATGCAAATTAAGATGCAATTAGGTTTCAATTCTCTAGTGGAATTTTCCATTATAATTTAATACAAAGTAATAGAGTAATTGGTGTCACGTGTAATTACTGTTACTCACGTGTACATGCGGACGTGAAAATGGTTTGTATACATTAGTTATCCTATGCAAATGTATCATACAGCCTCTCATCATGGGGGACTAGGTAAACAAAGCCTGCCTTAACACAAGAGGGAGTAAGTGACCCCCCCTTTCTTTTCATGTACTGTCATTTTCAAGAACAACATGAATAATTGTAATTGATTTTGCTGCATTTATTCCTTAGAATTCATAAATAGGTACAGTTTTGTGTCATATTCGCCTTATTATTTTAGAGAGTACTTATCTCCAGAAAAACAAGACATAATAACAAGCACGACAAAGAGATTTTGATGTTCCACTGACACACAGAAAATCAAAATAATAAACGAAGGCATTTCACACCAAATCAGAACCATTCTAGCAAGTTTCACTAGCCTTGCTTTGGGCTGTGTTCTTTTACAAAGGGGTAAAACTGCATCCCGATCAGCAGGCTGACTTGAACCTGAGCCTGCAAATACAGAAGGATGCAAAGTACTACTGACTGAAAGTGGCCTCCAAGCAAGAAGCCCATGCTCCCAAGGCTTCTGGTTTATTCATCTAGTCCATTCATTTCTGGTTCATCCAAAATAATGGATAAGTTGAATGTGGGAAGATCTGGATCTACTGGTACATTATTGGATGAGTTGCAATAGATAGTCAAGTGGTTCTGATGCCCAATTGTTCAACAAGAGCAACAGCAAAAAGGCCTCCCCTGCCCCCAGTAAATGGTTAGGCTGTTCCAGCGGTTATTTTAGACCCTGGACTTAAATGGCCTTATGATGACTGTGTGTATTACTTCAGTCGTGAAGCATGCAATTAACATTTCTTTTCTCTTTCCCCTTCAACTGCCATTCCATGCTTTAAAACTGCTTCTGCATTCCTGTTATGTTATCACAATAGGAACTCAACTGTTTGCCAACTCTGTTCTTTTGTGTGTGTGTTTACAAAAACAAATAAATATTCTGAGTGTGTGCAGTTTTGTATTTTAAGCTCACTTAAATCATATAACTACAGGAAGAAAATCAGGTTTGCTCCTGCTGCGCTGACCACCTACTGCTCTCTACATGGGCATTTGGAGGGCCCCTAGGCTGCAGGAGTCTGGAATTTTGCCCTATGGTCCAGCCCTAGCTGCGCCACTGGGCTATTAGAATATCTAAGAATATAAGAAGAGCCATGCTGGACCAGACCAAGGTCCATCTAGTCCAGCATTGTCTTCACACAGTGCCCAAGCAGTTTCCCACAGAAACCCACAAGCAGGACATGAGTACAATAGCACCCTCCTGTCCATGTTCCCCAGCAACTGGCTTACATAGGGATACTGCCTCTGATACTGGAGGTAACACATAGCCATCAGGACTAGTCAGTGGAAGCTGGTGGCTCTGATGTCAGTGGGGTGGAGCATCTGCTCCAGGTTTCAGTTAGAACTTTGGATAGCTCATTCAGAGTTCTGGCTGGTTCTGATTGAAAGCCAGAGCAGATTCACCACCTCACCGACATTGGAGCCACCAGCCTCCACTGGGACGAATAGCCTTATCCTCCATAACTGTGTCTAGCTCCCTTTTAAAGCCATCCAAATTATTGGCCATCACTATATCTTGTGGCAGCAAATTCTATAGTTCAACTATGTGAAGAAGCTATTCCTTTTTCTCTCTGGAATTTCCCATCAATCAACTTCATGGCATGTCCCCAGGTTCTAGTATTATGAGAGAAGGAGAAAAATGTCTCCCTATCCCTTTTGGAGTCAGTGGGGTGTACAAAATGCATCATTTTGTACACCCCACCCTCCCTATCCCTTTTGATGTCAGTGGGGTGTACAAAATGCATCATTTTGTACACCCCATCATGTTTTCCCTTCCTATCAGTTTATCTGGTCACAACCTTCACTACTGTGGTGAGATGTATTGTATTTCTATTTAAATTATAGTAATTCATTCTAAATTTGCCCCTATGCAGTACATTTAAATCAGCATATGCAAATTCTATGTGAACATGTGCCATCTTTTTACTTCTTTGGTGACACATTTCCTTTATCTTGGTGATGTGTAAGTTGCCACCCTACATGGAGGTTCCTCAGAAGGAAACTCTGTCAAAGTTTATACTTTGCTCTTTATACTTTCACAACTTTATTCACACTGAAACAATGGGTGAGACAATTGGATGATACTGATGATTTAGATCCATTCCAATCAGCTTTCAGACCTGGTTATGGGATGAAAGCAGTGTTGATCACCTTGGTTGAGGACCTATGCCAAGCAATGGACAGGGGGAGTGTTGAATCTTCTGGACGTCACAGTGGTTTCTATACCATCAACCACAATATCCTTCTGGATCATTTATCTGGATTGGGCTTGGGAGGCATGGTTTTGTCCTGGTCTTTCCTGGAAGAGTTTTCTCAGAAGATGGTGCTGGGGGACTTTTGTTCCATTCCAGGGCCATTAGCCTGTGGTGTGCCTCAAGGTTCTAGCCTGTCCCCCATGCTTTTTAACATTTACATGAAACTGCTGGGGGGGGGTCATCAGAAGATTTGGGCTAAAGTACCATCAGTATGCAGATGATATTCAGAGCTCTACCTCTTGTTTCCATCTACACGTCCCAGGGAAACTGCTGAACTCATGAAACAGCGGCTGCATTCAGACAACACATTAGTAAATGGTGGGTTGAGTAGCCAACTCACAGTTGGTTATTTTGTGGGTACTCCCCACACAACATATTCCTACACAACTGTGGGTGGTTGGGGCTGGCATTGAGTGGACTAATAGTCAACCCAGCATTTGACTGACACAGCCCCCGCCCCTCTCCCCACCCTCCCTCCTCCCTCAGTCCTCCCAGTGCTATCTCCAGCAGCCTCTGCAAGTTGCACCAGTTGTAGCAGAGTGGCAGCCGCCACTTTGGTCACTCTTGCCGCCTGCCTGTATGGGCTTGTGTTTTAACCCACTCACCACATGCCATTAACACACTCACCCCTCCACACAACACTTTAAACAACTGGCTTCGAGCTAAACAACTTGCAAGCCAGTTGTTTCTCTATTTGGACAGAATAGCATACCGTCAGTAGTTTGTGAGCAGCGTATTATCCTCCACACAACACAATAAGCAACACAACTGACAATTGTCCCCCCCCCCAGTTGATTAATGTGTTATCTGAATGCAGCCATATCTGGAGACTGTTTTGGGATGGATGATTTGAAACTTAATCCAGACTAAATGGAGGTACTGTGGCTTGGTAATCCCACTACTACTCTGGATGGGGGTTTACAACTGGTCTTAGACCAAATGTGTAGTCTAGGAGTCCTCCTGGACTCGGTGCGAAGTGGAGAAGCCCAGATAGCTGCAGTATCCAGGAATGTGTTTTACCAGTTTAGGCTGATACACCAGCTGTGCCCTATCTGGAGAGGATGGACCTTGCCTAATTATCTAAACATTAATGACATCCAAGCTGGACTACTGTAATGCACTGTATGTAAGACTGCCTTTGAAGACAGTTTGGAAACTTCAAAGAGTGCAGCTGCCTGAGTGCTAGTGGATAATGAGATTAAACCATAGAACATTTATATTGTGCCAGCTGCACTAGTTACTGGTATGTTTCTGGTTTTGGCCTTTAAAGCCTTAAAAATTTAGGACCAAGTCATCCTGCCCATAGTTTAAGATCATCAAGATCTTCTCATTCATCCACCTGTGAGGGCAATATGGTCTGAGGACAATTAAACAAGAAAGGGCCTTTCTGTAGTAGCTCCACACCTCTGGAATAAGTTGCCAGGGGTGGTGGGTCTGCCAGGCCCTGTCATTGCAGGCTTTTAAAAAGGTCCTGAAAACTCATTGTTTTATTCTGGCCTTCCTCTGATCAAGTTTTATTGGATGGGGTTGTCCAGTTCTTTGTTGTAAGGTAGATTTTATGCTTGTATTCACTTTTTTTGTTTAGAATGTTTGCTTCTGTTTCTCTTTTTAATGTGTTTTTACTGTGAGTTGTTACTATGTTTTACTACTGTATCGGTTTTATTATGTATTTTATTGTTATACACCTCCTTTGAAAGGCTCCTGCTCTGAAAGGTGGCCAATAACTATTTTAAGTAAATAAATACACATAGAGGAACTAAATATCTCTTTGTCTGTACTTTGGTTCACATGGTACGAATGTTTTTTGACATTTTCCAGTTCAAAATTTGTCCCCTGTGCAGGGATAAGGACTTCAAATTGTTTGTCTAATAGAGCAGAAAGCCTCTAAAAAAAGAAGAAGCTGGGATTGTAATGAGACTTTTTATATGAAGCTTCCTAACTATAAAGAACCTGCAAAATGGAATAATTTCGAGAGGAATACCCATATTCATCTCTTTTAGGAAAACACAAAGGGTTTGATCTAGATTTACATTGCATCAACTTGGCTGGCAAAAGTGGATTTCCCTGGCAGCTGTTTCCGCCCCATGAATATGTTGCACAGAGAGTCAGGAGACCTTGCTGAATGGGGTGAGCTGATTTGGAGGGAGATCCCCAATATTCAGGTGGAAGGACTTTTCACAAGCAGAGCCCTTCCTGTTGCAGAAACCTTAAAGACCAACACATTTATTGTGGCATAATGTTTTGTTGACTTGGGTTCACTTCATCAGATGTCTGCAAAAGCTCATGCTACAATAAAACCTATTCATTTTTAATGTGCCACCAGACTTCTCTATTGTTTTAAACAATGGACAGAAGCACGCTAGGATTTTGGACGGGTGGTGCTGATACATGAGCCCAGTATGACACGTCAGTTTTGTGCCTTGAAAAATACTTGGTGATATTCATATGCTCCAGCACACTTGCACCCATTTGTCAGGAAAAATCCACCAGGACTGGACAAGAATCTGCATGGACCGACCTTTTCAAATGCATGTTCTGTTCATAATGCCATACATACAATTATTTCTACATATATCCTTGCATTTATATTCCACTGTGGTAAGGAAACATTACCCTTTCAGGGTAGGTCAGCATACACACCCTTTCCTATTATGTGCAGAGTTATGAGCTCTGAATACCAGAGATAATGACATTAGGTAGGATGCAGAGTACATTAGTCGCACTTAGGTCCCATTCAATGGGACAAGTTAGCCATTTATTTCAACCTAGCCTACATCCAACTCATTGGTTCCAAATTTGATGATTAAAGGTGAAATTGGCGAGGTAACTGACTTTGTTCATCTGGGGCCTGTTTCTCTTGCTAATAATTTGCTTGAGAACTTGAGTTAAGAGGGTGTTTTCCCCCCAAGGATAAGCAATTAAGTAAACAACACCTGAAGCTTCATTTTCTAATATATCATATGCCTATTATGAGTTTCTTTCACACATAGCAGTCAGTACTTTTGAATTCAGGAGGATTAATTGGCATAATTACCCTGACCAGTTGGGCAAACCTGGTGGGGCTGGATTTTTGCCATGGTTAACTCACCCAGACCTCATGGACTGTTGTAGGGTTCTGGGGTGGCTTGTTAACCATGGCAACAAGCCACCCCCACTGGGTTTACATGTCATGGCAAGCTGCGCCAGTGAGGGTGATTATGCAAATCCCACCGGCACACAACCAGCATGCACGGTGGGGGAAATAAGCTACTGTGGCCCATAAGCAAAATTATTGTAAATTAGCACAATGCATCTGTGTAACTTATCTTGTGCCAAGCTGCATTTCCTTTCTTACTTTTTGTTTCCTCTTTTGCTTCTGGCTGATTATTTCAAGTAAAAGACATCCATAAGAAAGAAGGAACAAAATTTGCCATTAGTCTCCTGTGCTCCACCCCGTCCAAACCTCACCCATTCATCCATATGTAGCTTTCCCATTCTCTCCTGTAATACTACCAATTACTATGCAGTCAGGACTATTCATATTCATATTCACATCTCACAGTGGACATTTAAGCTACACTCTGAGCAACACTCATACCTTAAACTACACCTATTATACAGCTGTTGCACAATTACAGTAAATGAAGTGCACAATATGGGACTCAGCTTGTATAATAACTTGTAATCAGTGATAGGGGAAGGGTTTTTCTCAGGCACATGGATAGCTTTCCTTTTTTTTCCACAATTGCCTGATTTTTTGCCTCTCTTGGATAGTTGATAAATGAGGGTAGTTAAAGAGAGGTTTCACATGATACTGTTGGGCTTCAGTAACCACTGTGTGAGAAAAAGACAAAATTAGCCATAGCTCTTTGGTCCATCTTTCCGGTGACTACTGATCAGGATGTGGGTTGCTAGGAATTAATAGCAGCTCCGAAGCAATGGAGCTTGGAGAACGTCATATTTAACATTGAGTCTGAACTAGCCACTTTTTCTAGATTGACTTGGGAACAACTGGTGCAATTCACCCTTATTCTGTTAGTGTCCCTAATTATGCTTCCTTTAAAAAAGACGCAAGACATGAGTGTATGCAGCCAGAGGGAACTAACTACCGGTCCAACTACACACTACGGGGCTCAACGCACCCCACATCATGGGGAGACTTATGATGACAAATTTGAACTGTTTTCATCTGGTTAACTGAGCAAGAAGTCCACGCAATTTCTGTAATAATTACTGCACAAAAACCTGCAGAAGAATGTGCCCCAAATCTGGGAAACCACCAAATGATCAGCATTTAGAGGAAACAGAGTGGGGCCTGGGGAAGTGCGCATGGCCTTCTGGGGAACCCTAGATGGCCAGACTGGGACTCCAGGAGGGATGGATTGGGCCTCCGCACCTGAGGTTGCCCACCTCTGCTGTAATGTCTACATACATCATCAGGCCTATTTGTCACATGTCACAGTTTGGTATTTAAATGTCAATTTTCTATAACGTTCGAGTGTTTTCATTTTTAGAGGGACATATGGTACATATTGGCATGTCACATGTGTTGTGTATGACATGTCCCTAAGAAATAAATGCATTCCTCACGGATATCTTATGGATATCCTTTGTTTCCCATTCATGCCACAGTTACATGGAATGGATTTTCCATCCTTTTTCTATGCTGGTTAATTTCCTGGAAAATGTTTGTTTCATCATTAGAGTTGACTGACTCCTCCTCCTCACCTGCCAATCACCAATACCATGCTAACAGAACATGCCTTATAAAATTAATTGTGCTGCTTTGCGTTATAGCTCATCAACGCATTTAGAATTAGCCGAAATGAAATAATGGGGGTCAGTTCTGTAAAAAATGAGTTTACTTTCATGCCAGCTGCAGAAAATGAACAAAACTGGCTTCGCGCCAAGAAAGGGAGAGTCTCACATTAGGAAAAGACAAGGAAAGTGCTCACACAACACGGAACATCAAAGGAAATATTACATTATACACTGTGTACATTATACACCTATTCCTAAAGTATTTACTTTAGTGGAGGGACCATGGCTGGCTGGCTTCTCCTCTCACCCATTCTCTCAATGGAGTAACCATCATTATTTGTATTTATTTTTTTTAATCAATGGTTTTGCATGAAATTAATGGAGTTTTTTTGTGAAGCATGCAGACCTTGCTATGAAGAAGAAGAGAAATCTTTAGAGCGTGCTAGACCATGTTTGAAAAGCAAGTCTGACTGCATACCTCAGTGTATGTTCAAATGTTATGCAAATCATACAAATTAAACACAACAGTGGTATTAAACATTAGCATTCATACTTGAATAGAGTAATTGACCCGATTTCTGCAGTGAGTCTACTGTGATTCCTTGTGGATATGGGCACTCCGACTGAACGTGCAGTCCACAAGGGCTCCCCAATTCTCTTCGATGGCGAAGTCTGTGCTATAGGCGCAAGGGGATGCAAGCACAGGACAATCCCATCTGTTGAAATTAATGGGGAAGAATGCATGCCTTGTAGCATGGCTGGAGTTCTGAATCAGGGCCAAACTAGATGTGATGCTATTCATGCAATTAGCAATTGTGAATGATTAAAAAATAAAACCAAATAGCAGGGGTTGTGACCCTGGTGTGTGTGAAGAGGCGGGTAGGAGGGTTTTAGTCCTTTGCCCCCTCCTCTGGTTTTGGTCCATACTGGGGGCCCTGAGCCAGCTATTTATATTGAAAGGAAAGTTCCCATTGATCTGAATGAGTACAAGCTCTACACCCCATCCCAATTCCCTGTTGCTTCCCATCAGCTATCTGATGCTGTGCATAAGTTACACTTCCCACACCCACCCAGTTAATTGCACTGCCTCAGGGCAAGTCATGGCTGGATTGCGTACTCATATGGACCCTCATCCATTTCCTGCTTCAGGCCCCATCTTTTCTCAACCGAGAATCAGGCGATGCGATGCGATGTGATGCACATAGTAACAGCTCTCTTAAAAAAAAAAAGTGACCACGAGTAGTGCATCCAGTTTATACATTTCTATAGATCATACAAATTCAAAATTTCTAAACATATACACACATAAACAGATTTTAAAATGCAAAGAGTTTCGGTATAAAACACCAGCTTAAGTCACAAACAAATGCCTTGCCTCCTTCACTCACAACAAGAGAATACTACAATGCCACTTATAAGCTGAGCCAGAACCAATCAGGAACAGGTCAAAGCTCAATGAGGGACATATTCTTTCTTAATTCTTACTTAGCTTCAGTCATTCTTCGTACACCTACTGCTGCTGCTACCGGGTGGACAGCCCACTTACCAGGGTGTAGCGTGCAAATTAGTTATTCGATCCTGTTGTGCACAATCCCTTTAAAATAGTCTTGGGCTCAGAGGTGTGGGAATGCTGAAGAACCAAAGAAAGCAACAATCAAAATTTATCGCTATTAAAAGCAACTAAGCCAGGAATGGTAAGCACCATTGAAATGAAGTTAATTGATAGATGAATAATAGATTGTGTGAAGATGTATTAGGGATGGTATTATTTTGTACTATTTCCATTATATTGGGACTAATTTCCATAGTAATGCTGTTAGCTGAAAAGCTGCCTTTGTCTATCAGGTCTCTGCAGAAAAAGCAAATATGAAAATGGCAATATTTTTTAACAATATGTTGGGGTTTTGTTTAATAAAGCTAATGTTTTCAAATCCGCTTTTATTAAAACACAGTAAATGCCATCAGATTTTTGACATTAAATTTCATTATGTACTGTAAATATTTATCACTTTCCAAAGAAAACTTTGCACGTTAGTGGAAGTCCCTCTCATTTGGTCATAAAGCTGGGTTGGAAATGAATCCTTTTATTTTCCTCTGCTTAAAGCACACTTTAATTTGAAGTAGGGATCCTTAACAATAAGTAAAGACACAGACTTAATTCTTTTTCTTTTTTTGCTACTCTTTTTGAGCGATGTGGCCAGAGCCTTAATACTTGCCACATGAGCTTTTTTTTCTTCTATTTCATTCCTATGGTTAGAACATAAATCAGAGTCCGATGGTGAAGATTTTCAAACATCCCTTGAAATGATGGGTCGAGGGATCCTCATTTCCAAATAAACAAACCTAATTCACACTTCCTGTGTTAAGGGAAAAACTTCAGTTGAATGATCCTATGGAAGGACTAATATATTGAATGGGATGCAGCTATCCTTCATATTTTGCACTTCTGGGTTTTAAAATTAGGACATAAGAAGAAATTCACAAATTGGCCAACCAGATACCTATGGGAAGCCCACAAACTGGACATACTGCCTTTGATACTGGAGGAAATAGATAATTAGCCATCATGACTAATAGCAATAGCCATTGATAGTCTTATTGTTCATGAATGTGTCCAGTTCCCTTTTAAAGCTGCCCAAGGTGGTAGCAATACTACATTTTCTGGTAGCAGATACCATAGTTTGACTAGGCACTGTGTGAAGAAGTCCTTCCTTTTATCTGTCCTGAAACTTACACCATTCAGCTTCGTTGGATGACCCTGGGATCTATTAATACTTTTTACTATCCATTTTCTCTACACCATGCATAATTTTATAAACCTTTATAATGTCCCCCACTTACTCACTTTTTTCTATGTGAAAAAACTCCAAACGTTATAACCCATCCTCATAGGAGAGTTGTTCCAGCCCCTTCATCATTTTGATTGCCCTTTTCTGCACCATTTCCAGCTCTACATTATCTTTTTTGAGGTGTGATGCCCAGAACTGAGCATAGCATCCCAAGTGTAGTCACATCACAGATTTGTAGGGCACTATGCAACTGACTGTGTTATTTTCAACTCCTTTCCTAGTTCCATTCTCAGTTCAAAACCATACCAAAATGCATATCAAATGTTTATGAAAATGTTTATGGGGGGAAAATAGGTTCTAAAATACAAATTTAAATGCTAATTTTTGTCCATTTGTTTAAAAAATGCAGATTGATGCAGAGGCAGAATAGAACTCGTGAATGAATGAAAACAAATGAAATTGGCATGGACTGGAAATAGGCAGGTTTATCCATCCCTAGGTGTATCACATTTATTTATTTATTTACTGCTTTTCTTTCCTTAGGACCAGATCTACACCTTGTGTCAAATCATTACGATCCCATCATGGTTACGCTATATCCCTCTTGCACATTTATACCTCATAGGACACACAATGACTTTTGTTGCGGTATTTTGGATAATGTGGAATAGAAAGCAGGAAATGACACTATGAAAATAGTATATGGAATATGTAATGTGCCCCCACAGTTATCAGTGCACTTCAATATTGCTATAAATCAATAGCCCCTAATGTCCTATTCAGCAATTTCCCAAAACAGTCAGTAATCAGTCTAGAAGTGTCTGGTCCTTAACATTTTGCAACTGGAATTACATGTTCAGGGCCATGTACGTGTTACTTTTGTTGATATGTATTTTTTTTAAAAAATATTGCATTTATATCCTGCCTTTTTTCCTCCGAGGAACCCAAGACAGCATACATAATCCTCCTCCTCTCCATTTTATCCTCGCAACAACAACCCTGTTGTGAGGTAGGTTGGGCTGACAGTCTGTGACTGGCCCAAAGTCACCCAGCGAGTTTCCATGGCCAAGAGGGGACTAGAACTCGGATCTGCCGACTCTCAGTCCATCACTTTAGCCACTACACCAAACTGACTCTCCTGCTCTTTCACAATTTCCAAATTATTAGAACACAGTAGCAGAACCATGAGATACAATTCTCAACAGCGATAAGCAGAATCACCTAAACTTATTGCAGAACAGATTAGAGGGTTTCTAGCTGAATAGCTATCGAACTTCCATGCCACTCACATTCAAGGATCTGGTTCTGATTTGAGAAGCCCTAATTCTAATGCTCAAGTTTACTGGTATCCAGCAGACTCTGGAGCTTCTGAAAGCAACACTAGTGCAACAGACTGTACAGTGAATGCACAGAGGAACCACGAATTCACCACCAAATTCCTTTTGGAGCAGAAACTAGCAGCATTTGCACTTCCCAAGTATGACAGACAGTAACAAGCCAGCCAAATGGTTGTTATCTGCAGTTGGCAGATTACAGTCTTAGGTACAAACTCAATATGGGCCCAATCAGCATACATAGAAAGAATGCCAGCATTGTGCCATTAAATAGATGCAACAAATGGAAGGTAAGTCATAGTATTACGCGTGGGTAGAGAATCAGAAGTGCCAGAAGTTTAAAAGCTGGGAGTCAGATTGCCAAATTCCTGCAATCAGTTTCATTTATCTAAAAACAAACGAAAATGTAGCTTACCTTTGAATGCGCATCTTTAAACTGCTCTCATTTGCCCTTTGATGTGTAACACTAAGGACCGGGGCCTAATGCAATATGACCTAGTCATAGCTTCTCACAAGGAGTAGAGTTAGTACCATTCAAATCCGAGACATAAACGAGAGCTCTAAAGGCATTCTGGCAAGGAAGCCCAGTAGACATAAAGCTGTGAGATTGCCCATCTCCTGGCAATTTTTTTTTTTTCAATTCACGAAAGGGAAAAGGGTGGTCTTGTGTGAGTTAATCCCTCCCAGACTGCTTGTGCAAATAGTTATAAGGTTTCCATGATCAGCGATTTGGGGAAGTGAACCAGGGGCTGACCATGGAAACCAGTCCAGAGAAGAGTGACACACCCTAGGTGGGACAATCGCAGTTAAGGAACAAGTAAGAGCTAATGTCATGTTTACATTTGGGGCATGGTAAAAATCATCACTGTAGAGAGCAGGAAGATAGGTGGTGCACATTCATTTCACAGTAAAAGAAAAGTTGTATTTCATGGCCCCCATTGGCTCCCCTCCTTTGTGCATTATGTGCACCTATGGCACATACAGTTAAATCCAAGCAGAGTAGGGTGACCAGATAAAATCCAGGTCAGGGCTCATGTAACTTTAACAGTTGTAGAGAAAAGGGGATTTCAACCAGTGTCATTTGTATGCAACTAGTTCCTGGTGGAATTCCCTCTTCATCACAACAGTTAAAGTTGCAGGGGCCCTGCCTTCTTTTGTATATGGTCACTCCAGTATAGTGCCTGCAACTTTACAGTTGTGATGAAGAGGGAATTTCACCAGGAACTAATTGCATTCAAATGACACTGGCTGAAATTCCCTTTTCTCTACAACTGATACATCAGGGTGGGGTACGTCCTTTAGCTGAAGGCCGAATTCAATTTCGGAGAAGCTCTTGGAGTGAATGCGGCCAAAGGCAAGGGGGCATGGCCAAAATACACACACACACACACACACACACACACACACACAAACCCAGCGTGTTGCAACTTAAAGTCCTTACTGCCAGTAATTAAGCCTTAGGAGAGGCATTTCAATCTTTTAGAATGGGATGCACAAAATGATGGGCGGCTGAGGAAGAATATGGTGGGGTCATGTGACAGGGGTGTTGCCATCTGGGGAATCCCAGAGAGCTAGATTAGGACCCAGGAGCGTTAAATTTGGCTCCTGGGCCTGAAATTCTCCAACCCTGTGAGATGATGATAGACAGCCTGCATGTTGGGTTCACAATGTTTTGGTGATGCCCAAAAAACCGACTATAGGTTCTTGACCTCTGCTTCTCCCAGGCCCACTGCTGGGAGCTGCAATGAACGTGGAAAGGAGCAGAGTGATGGAAATCAGGAGTTTTGATATGGGTGGTGCTTCTTCAGCCTGACGCCCACCCCAAACCCTCATGCAGTCTTCCCCCACCTGCGGGCCACGGCCATGATGGGTATCGCAGTCCATCACTCCTGAAGAGCAGCAGGTTGGGAAAAGCTTCCTAAGGTGTTGATAAAAACCAAGGTGCATTCTTTTAAAAGGTGCCCTTCTTCCACCATGTTGGTAAATTTAAGAAATGTCCTTTTGGGCTGCCAGAATGGAGGGAAAGGAAACTGTTGTGCATTTATTGATTGTGGAAAGGATCATGAGTTCAGCTCTTCTAATGAAAATTCTGCCTAAGCCCATGCCCAGAGGCAATTGTTGCTGAACTCTAAGTGTGCAGGGAAGCAGGAGCAGGGCCAGCCCAAGACATTTTGCTGCCTGAGGCAAATAACAAAATGGCGGTCCTTCCATTCTGTGTACAAACGCCAACTGGACTGGTAGATGAATCCGTCTCCAACACTGAGAATGGGACAGCATTCTCCACTGCATCAGAAGGGGACAGGATAATTTAGGGAGGTTTAGAGCTGACCGCATGGCACACAGGTCTCTCCTTCAATAACTTGCTGCTGCCTCCCAGCATCTGCTGCCTGAGGCAACTGCTTCACTCTGCCTAATGTTAGGGCCAGCCTTGGGTAGGAGACTGCAGTTCTTTGGGGGGGCGGGGTAAAGAGAAGGTACTCTGTGCTTCCTCAGAGATGTTTTTCTTTATGTATTTCAGGGGGTGCAATTGCTGCTATTGGAAACAGATTCCTAGACCTAATTCTTGGGAGATCTTGGCACAAATCATGGAAGGGTGGGAGGAACACAAGGAGAACTTGCTTATAATAAGAGAGGAATCTGTAAAAAAATAAAACATTAACAACAACCAAAATAACTTTGTGTTGCGAAAAGTTGCCGGGGGAACAAAAATGAGAAATGGACTATTGTGCTGTGAGGAGGGGAACAAAATTTAGGTTTTCTCTGGTTCTGGTTTGCTCACAGCAGAAGTTGATGGGTGTTTTGACATCAGACCTCTGGAAGCCCTGCTTCTGGATACAGATTACGTTAATTGCACAGAATATAGCTGAGGAGAATATTTTTACTCTCAAGTAAGTGTGTACTCTGGGAGAGAATTAAACCTTTCCTCCCCTACCACCAGTTTTTCTTGAAATCCCCTCCCCCTGCAGGAGTTTCAAAAAAAACAAAACCCTTTCCATTGGCACCAATGTGAGGAGGGGGATGTTTTTCTCTCTCTTCTCAGTGCATAGTGGTCCCAATCTGAATTGGAGCCATGTACACTACCTCTAGGGTATCCCCTGCTACATGATACACAATTCACGTGACTCTAAATGTGTGAGGTGAGAGGAGGCTCCAACTGCTCAGTGGGAAGGAACAAGCCCTTTGCATGTGCTCAGGAGCAATCTTTTTACTACAACGTATCTAGGATGCCAAACGTCGAAGAATGGAGGAACTCATATTTCTGAATAAGAATGTGTGCTGGGTGTTCCCTGACTGAGCTAGAGGCTGATGCAACCAGACAGAGGGTTCCTATTGCAAGGCATGTTGCATCTATTCCATATTTTTCTCCATAATGGAATTTTGTAGTAAGATAAAAAAAGTAGAAGAAACTATAGGAAAACATGGCACAGCTATGAACTGAAGACAACAATACCACTTGGGTCCAGGGTATCTGAAAGCCCGTATTCTCCCTTACAAGACTGCCCGTGCTTTAAGATCTTCAGGGGAAACCCTTCTCTCAGTCCCACCACTATCACAGGCATGCCTGGTGGGAACACGGGAGAGGGACTTTTCGGTGGCTTCTCCAGTGCTCTGGAACTCCCTTCCCTGGGAAGATAGACTGGCTCCCTCCTTGCTGTGCTTTTGGAGGCAGGCAAAAACTTTCTTGTTCCAGCAGGCCTTTGGTGAATAATCTGGACCTCCGTATATGTCTAGGATTTTTTAAATTGTCATGTATCTTAAATGTTTTAAAATTGGAACATATTTAATATATTTTTAACTTTTGTATATTTTTATTTATAGGTTTTAACTGTATATGTTTTAATTTTGTAAAGCCACCGTGAGGCCCAGCATTGGGCAAAAGGTGGGATACAAATAAATAAATATAATAATAATAATAATAATAATAATAATAATAATATCTGGAGCCCCCATAAAATTCTGTCAATGAGGCAGAGCAATTGCACAATGAAAGCCTCACCTGGAAGAATCTGTAGTCATTCTCCAGTTGTAGGACTTAGCGCTTTACTGTTTCTCAGCTATAAAATGGAACCAGCATACTCTTCACTTATAACTCTATGCAGGCGTTCAGTCTGAACATGTGGAGGGGGTTGTGTGCATGTGAGCCCCACCTCCCAATTCCTCTTGTGCCCAACTCCTCTGAAGACCTTTGCACATTTAGCCCTAAGGCTAAAGGGGGGGGGGGGGTTGTAAGTATGTTTGGCTGAATGCACTTACAAGTCCCCCCTCAGATCATTGTGCTAAATGCACAAAGATGTTTAAAGGAGTGCATGCATCCAGGGACATTGGGGTCAAGGCTTGTGTGCCTGCACCCCTACACAGTTTTAGCCCTGGAGTGTGCAGCAAACCCAATTCATAGGCATTTGTCTTGCTATGTAGTGTGGGACTCACTACAAATACTCTTGTGTTGTTTGGAACCCTCTGCTTGTATACATGTTTACTTCCTGCTTTCTACTGGGGGTTGTCTTAATGTCATCTTTGCCCCACAGTGGCTTCAAATCTTCACTGCATTGGTTATATGATGCAGTCGCCGATTCGGAGCTACCCTGTGGCAAAGAGCCAAATACCTGCAGCAGAAATGTTGGGGACTTACCTTGACTTTTTCTGGCCAAAAAAGGTCGGTGCGGCTCTTCCCCACCTGTCCTCACTCAGGCGCTGTGCCGGGGGACATTCCCAGGTGGAACGGGACATCACATTGGCCATGGGAGGGGGTGGTCTCGGTGAGCCTAATGGCTTCCGGAAAGCCTGTACTGCCTCCCTTAGTGTAAATAGCTTGCTGCCACCTCGCATCAGCAATACCGCAGGGTTTGGCGATGGAGCGGTGCCAACTCAGTGCTGTAAAGACACCCCCCTGGTGGGCACATATGAGACTGGATTGCTTTGGCCCTCCATTGTTTACCTCACCCTAGCATTGGGTTGATAGAATCTGCCCTTGCACAAGAATTCCTTATTTTCAGCTGTGAAATGTTGGAAGGTATACAGTGCAAAGATTAGCAGGTCAAGTCTGGCATGGCTATATGGCAGACCCACCTGGGATAGCCTACACTGAGTTTTTTCTTCACTATGAGCTTTATCACACCTACATCCACTCCACCCCACCCAACCACCCCGGTTTGGTTCTGCGTGTTCCCCCTCCGTTTCCTATGCGAGTCTAACGTTTTGATTTACACGTGCTCGGTATTGCTGCAGTACCTGCAATACCTGCCATACCTGCCTGTGCCTTTCGGACTTTGCCCGTTCAGGGATACATCGAAACAGAAACTAAAAAACCCGATCTCAGGGCGAGAGAACAACACGACGGGGACGACGTCATGCGAGTCCAGCGCTGAAGTAGTGCAGCAAAGTCGAGGTGGGTGTGCTTAAAAACACCTGTGTGATAATGACCTATATCACTGGCTGCAGCCCTCATAAGTTACCTATTTTCAAAATGGCACAGGAGTATTCCACAGAGAAATACTCAAGGGTACATATTTAGGAGCCAGCCAAATTACACCTCATTCCTGCAGCTCTTTTCTTGCTTGTCATTTCTCCTTCATTTTTTTTATGTGAGACTAAGAACATATCCTGTTGCAAATACTTGTCACACACTGTGAGTTACTTACAGATGCCCAGGCAACTTAAATCAAATCCTTGGAGGGATTCTTCTTTCTCTAAACTGTGCTCATTTGAGAAACACAGATGGCAAGCTGCCATCTTCCTCCTCCTCTTCTAAAACAGACCCCTGCAGGGTAAAGCAGCCTCATTAGAAACAGTGGTTACAGATTTCAAAATGGCCGTCACACAACATCCTGAATGCTTCTGCTGCTCAAGCAATCAGGAACTCCGATCAGATTCATTTCATATGTTTTGCATCCTGTCACATTTCACAGCCAAAACAGGTTAAATGAGCAATGGATTCAAAAAGGAATAACAATCAGATGAAGTCAGCAACCAATTCCATTAAGTTAGGTTTTTGACATGTCAAGAAACTGACAAAACATTAACTAAAGAATATCCGAATAGAAAGATGGGAGGAAACATTATTGATTAAAAAAAGAAAAGAAAAAAAGATCCCACCTGCAATCCTTCTTCTTCTTCAACACTGTATACATTTCCTAAATAAAAATAATAAAATAGGAAAGACTTATAAGAAAGACTTGCAGCTGCTATTGGAGTATAGGTACATTTTGATGGTTCAGACATGATGCTCCACCGTAATTTACATGCACAAGTCTGCTCCTCTCTTTCACAAGGATGAGATCAGAAGCATCTGCATCTGTTTTCAAATAACTGTGATTTGTTGTTTTGTCTGAAGCAGGAAATGTGGCTAGTCTAACTAGGAGCCTATCTACACTACTGCTTTAAACGGTTTATAACAGTTTTAAACTGGTTAATAACCATCATTGACCGCTTTAAAACTGTTATAAACCGTTTAAAGCAGTAGTGTAGATAGGCTGTAAGGCTTATCTGAAGAAGCCAGGATCAGATACCACAGTTTGGTTTTGGCTTGTTTGAACAAACCATCGTTTTAACCAAGTACAGGTTGTCCTGGTTTGGACAAAATGACAGCCAGTTTTGTTTTGGGGGGATGAAACAACAAACTGCAACTAGTTGAAAAGGTATTCTTCAGATCTCCTCCTCATGGCAACAACGGAGTAGAGGGAGGGAAGTGTGCGCAAACTTGAAGCTCATTTCAATAGCACTAAAGTATAGTTTAGTGTTGCATCCAGTTGTGACCTCTTTCTCAAAGAACTAACAATGGCCTCATCTACACCAAGCATGATTTAGCACTATGAAAGTGACATGAAAGCAGCATATAAAAGGCAGGAGCCACACTATTGCGTTATAGTGGTATTGACGTGCACTGACAACTGTTGAGGCTCATCGACATATGCCATATACCACTATATCCTGCTTGGTGTGGCTCCTGTTTTTTATATACCACTTTCATACCGACTTCATAGTGCAATATCCTGCTTGGTGTAGATGAGGCCTCGTATCAAAGAAGAGCCCTGATGCATTCATATGACTGGGTGAATAGTATGCAGGATCAGCATAAGAAGTGCCATTCAGCCACGCCCGGCCAATGGCCTAGGGGCAGGGAGGCTTTTGTGGCCAGGGAGGGGAAGAGAGGAGATGTGCCCACTCCTGATTGGAGAGCAGGAATTCTGGTGCCACTGGAAGGGGAGGGGTTGAGGGCTATGTAAGAGAGAGCCACCCTCCCCTTCCTCCTTTTTCTCCACGAGGCTGCGGAAAGGAATAAACCCCTTGCATTCCACAGCCTTCCCGTGCGGCAAGGGGAGGCCTCAGCTTTTAGCCTACCTTCAAGTAGCCATCTTCCTGTTCGCGAGAGCAGCGCCGAGGGAGCGAGCGGCGCCAAGGGAGTGAGCGGCGCTGAGGGAGCTTCATTCTCAGCCTTTTAGGCCACAGGTTTGGGATTGGCTGGTACACCAGCAGCCAGGGCGGAGCGTCCTTTTCGCCCATTGCTGTAACGGGCGCAGTCTCCTCACCTTCTGCTTGTGGGGCGGGTAGGAGACATTCAACCCAGCCCCTGGATTTGCAGCTGGGGCATGGGCCAGGGGCCTAGCGCTTCTCTCCTGAGTTTGGGAGGGGGATTGGCCATGCTCCCCGTGACTGCAGGGGCCTGCAGGGAAGGATTCCTGGGGCTGGCGTATTTTACCTCTCGCAGCCTGCTGTTTCACCAACTCCAGCTGCATAAGGGAGAGGTTGTTGGGGAGTGGGGCCTGCGCTCCCCGCCTCAGTGCATTTACTCGTGAGTAATTACTTAATTAGGTTTTAGTTAAACCCCCCTTCCTAAATTCAGAGGACTATCTGGCACACATAATATTATATATATATATGTATATATATATATATATATATTTCTCAGCTGCCTCTCAGTCTGGTCTTCCCTGTGAACTTTCTAAGTAGCAAGCGACCTGCGACTATTAGATTTATAAGTCTAGGCCCGTTGTCTTGGAGTCAGCTTAGGGTGTCCAGATGGCCCAGGGTTTCCCGGTCCTAACCTGGAAACCTAGGCCGATCCAGGGCAACCGGGGGGCAGCGGGGGAAAACCGGGGTGGCGGGGGGTCACGCGGCGGTGGCGGGAGGTGGGCAGCGCGAGGCACTTACCTGCTGGGGCGTCCGTTTCCCTCCGGTGCTCGGAATCTACTGAGAAACAGGCTTCGCGGCCTGTCCCTCAGTAGCGCGCTGGGTGATGATGTCATCACCCGGCACGTACTGAGAGACAGGCCAGGAAGCCTGTTACTCAGTAGATTCTGAGCACCGGAGGGAAGCGGACGCCCAGGTAAGGAGCGCGGGGTGGCGCGGGCGCGCGGGGGGGTTGTTTTGGGTGTGGGGGGGGTCCGGGATTTTGATTGTCATAATCTGGTCACCCTAAATCAGCTGTGCTTAATATTTCCGTGCGCAGTGTAATTTTTTATACACTATTGTGGCTCCGGGGGGGGGGGGGGGCTCAAGGAACATACGATTAAGCAGCTAAATTAGGTGGGGGTTGTATCTCGGGGTAAGCAGGATGCCGCCCAAGAAAGGGATTGCGGGTTCTAAAGGGAAGGGGAAAGCATCATCTGCTCTTGCATTGAGTGGGAAGTTGGACTCAATAGCCTTGTAGTCCCCTTTCAACTCTACTATTCTCAGTTTCCTTTATTCCTTACTCCTGTGTAAATAGGAGTTGATGAGGTTGCTAGCGGGTCAGGTAACTACCCACATGGTCTATTCAAGGCAAGCATCGACATCTAAACTTGTCCAGGTATGAGGAAAAGAAGTTTGTGGGAAGCTAGCAGAGTGGCTGCCAGTGAGTATGGATGTTGCAGTGCTAGATTGAAAAATGGTCTGGGTCAGAATGGGCTGTTTTTCAGACCCATGGCCATTTCCTAGGCCATTTAACCAAACCTCATTCTTTTGGAAACATATGTGTGGCAGGCTGCACCTACCAGCAGGCCTGGTATTTAAGGAAAATATTGGGTTCACACCCACACGCACCCACACCCATATTTGTAGGTAAGGATCTGGCATTGCTCAGTGGATTCGGGTGCCCTGGCAGTATATCCAAACTCTGCAGTGGGCATAACCAAGTGATAAAGGTATACCCAAACTCTATGAATTAAATTCTTTGAGTGGAGTAAACATTTCCTGTTTAATTTATACGGTTGTATTCTCGCATAAACCTGGATATTTGAATATTCATCTACATTTATATCTAAATTTATGTTTCCCTCCATATAACTGAAGATTTTACTCTGATGCTTTAGGAATGGCAGGCCCACACCAAGAAGTTTTCGGCTCGTAGCCGGCTTGGATATGGTCGAAGCTTCCAGGAGTTCTCCTTGCACGAAGGCTGCAATAAGGGTAACACAATCACTCTCACATAGGGGGTTCCTGGTGACTCCCATCCTCCCATTCACTTAGGGTTCATAACCAGTTTAGCATAACGAACGTTATAACCTGGGACCAAGATGTCTGGTTGGACAACGATCCATGTGTGCGACCATATGGACACAGCATCCTTTGCTGAGATAGATGGAGGGCTTTCTGAACAAATTTCACGAAACAGCAGTGATTGAGATGATATGCAAATATACAAGGGTTGGGCAGATGTGACTTGTGTTTTGAGCGCCTCCTGCTCATCTTATTTTAGCCACATTGATCAGTGTCCTCTCTTGGGCTGCACTCATGCACCAGTGTGGCAACAATTTAGGTTTAGCTTAAAGGACAACTCATATTGCAACCCTTGAAGACCTTCATACAATGCAGGAACGGTGGCCTAGTGTCTAGATTGTCTAGCCCTGTTTATCCCCAGGTCCAATTTGAATGAGGTTAACAACCACCGGGCCCTGACGAAGGCCTGGAGAAAGTTATAGCGAAGTCTTTAGGAGTTACCAAAACATGCGTGATTTAGTTACACCATTCAAGCTTTTGTTTAGTTTCAGACTCCCAATCTAAATATCATGAAGGGGCAATTTCTCTTGTAAAACAGAAATCCTTCTGGGCCTTCAATAGATGGGCTCTAGGACCTTTACCTGTGGTTTTTATTCCCTACCTAGAAGTTTAATATAGAGTTGACACAATAAACCCGTGCAGCAGACTGCACAATGTTGAAGATTTCAAACTACATTTAATATATTCACACAGGGTCACACTCCACATCCTGCTGGATGTTGGGGGTGTTGTATGTTTATCATTTAGTGTTAGGGTGGCCACATCTAGTGCTACAATAACATCTGCTAGATGGAGTATCTGCCTTCCTGCTGTGACATGGCAGGTATTCAATGGTATGTGGTTCCAGTGTATTGGTGGTCAGATTGCACAGTTGTCAAGATGCATCTAAGGGCATTCAGCTTCGGTGTCTTAGTTTTCCACAGAGATGGAGAGGGACCTCTTTTATTTGGAGTTTTTCCCTATTGCTGCAGCTTTCACCTCCAGGAGAATAATAATAATAATAATAATAATAATAATAATAATAATAATAATAATTATTTCTTACCCGCCTCTCCGTCCGGATCAAGGCGGGGAACAACAACATGATAAAATACATAAAACTGATTAAAAGATGACACATATTATTAAAACTGCATTAAAACATCCTAAAACATCCTAAAAACATCCTTAAAACATTCTAAAATTCCACTGGAAATGCCTGCCGGAAGAGAACAGTCTTTATAGCTTTCTTAAATTCTAAAAGACTGTGAAGTTGACGAGTCTCCTCCGGCAGGTCATTCCAAAGTCTGGGAGCGGCAGAAGAGAAGGTCCTCTGGGTAACGGTTGTCAGCCTAGTCTTGGCTGACTGC
Source organism: Anniella stebbinsi (assembly GCA_029215795.1). NCBI lineage: Eukaryota > Metazoa > Chordata > Lepidosauria > Squamata > Anniellidae > Anniella > Anniella stebbinsi. The sequence continues at coordinate 190,684,548 of JARDYH010000002.1, forward strand.
AGTAAGTTCTTCCCAGAGGACCTGAGCATGCGGGGCGGATTGTATGGGAGAAGGCGATCCCGCAGGTAACCTGGACCCAAACCATGTAGGGCTTTAAAGGTAATAACCAACACTTTATACTTCGTCCGGAAACTAATTGGCAGCTAGTGAAGCGATTTTAAAGCTGGCGTAATATGGTCACTCCTAGATGTACCGGTGACCAACCTGGCTGCCATATTTTGAACTAGTTGAAGTTTCTGGACTAGTCACAGAGGTAGCCCTATGTACAGCGCATTACAGAAGTCGAGCCTCGAAGTTACCAGCGCGTGCACCACCATCTTTAGGTCTTCCAACTCTAGGAAGGGGCGCAGCTGGCGTATCAGCCGAAGCTGATAGTAGGCACTCCTGGCCGTCGCATCTATCTGGGCTGTCATTTGGAGCGACGGATCCAGGAGCACCCCCCCAAGCTGCGAACACAGTCTTTCAGGGGGAGTGTAACCCCATCCAGAACCGGTTGACACACCTCCAGACCCAGGTTGGGGCCTTTGACAGCAAGCACCTCTGTCTTGTCTGAATTCAGCTTCAGTTTGTTTTTCCTCATCCAGCCCATTACCGCCTCCAAGCATTCATTCAGAGGAGACACATTATCCTTAGCTGGTGCTGTTATCGAAGGCATAGAGAAATATATTTGGGTGTCATCAGCATACTGATAGCACCCCACCCCATGCCTCCGGATGATCTCTCCCAACGGTTTCATATAAATGTTAAACAGCATTGGGGAAAGGATGGCACCTTGCGGTACGCCACACAGCAGCTCCTTCTTTGAACAGCAGCTATCCCCAAGCATCACCATATGGAACCTGCCTGAGAGGTAGGACCGGAACCACTGAAGCACAGTGCCCCCGATTCCCAATCCCCTCAGGCATTCCAGAAGGATACCATGGTCGATGGTATCGAATGCTGCTGAGAGGTCCAGAAGTACCAACAGGGACACACTCCCCCTGTCAATATTCAGGCGTAGATCATCCACTAAGGCAACCATAGCAGTCTCAACTCCATATCCTGCCCTGAAGCCAGTTTGAAATGGGTCTAGAAAATCAGTGTCATCCAAGACTACTTGGAGTTGAAAGGCAACCGCCCTCTCGATCACCTTGCCCAAGAATGGAAGGTTTGATACCATGCTCTAATCTTGAGTATTCTCCTGTGATAGCCATAGTAGTTCAGACATATGCACACCGCCTTTATACGGTCCAGAAATTATGAAATTTATGCTTGCAGCATAACATCAGGTTATTACATATGAAGAACTGGCTTAGTTAACATGCAGGGTTGCGCCACCCTATACAAGGGTTGGCAAACACACACACACACACACACATGGGTAAAAGCATATCCAGAGACTAGCAAGGAGCATGTGAGGAGCTTTGCAAGCCTCAGATGAATAAACCAGGATACAATATTTTGCCACCAACATTGGGCCCCATAATCTTAGACATGCAGGGATCCCTTGCCTTCAGATGGACAGATAGTTAATGCAGTACTGGCATATTCCCATTGACCTTCTGTAGTTTTTTAGTGTGTCTCAAATGTAGCCTTTCAGCTGGAACTGTCCCTAGTAAGATACTGCCCTGGCCTTTTTGATCAAGGGCTAGTGGGTGCTAGATAATACCGTCTCATATGAGACAATTTGCCAATCTACCTACAATAAGATGGCAGCCCAGATCCTTATCCAGGAGCAGTGAGTACATCATCAACTGCAGTCCCACTGCAGAGGCTTTTACCAGAAGGATCTTGGTAAGTGGGCAGCTCTGGCTTAGAACTGAAGGTGTCTGTTAGGGGATGGTCTCGAGTGAGGCTTTTCTGCCCAGGTTATCCCTGGCAGCCTGAGACTTTCATCTTAAAATAAGAGTGTACATGATTCAGTGGAACTCCAGATTGATGGTATCTAGCTGGGCGGCAGCCCTGAATCTCCAGCAATTTGATGTCAGGCAGCCACCCCCACCCCAATGCAATTGTCTGCACAAACTTTCCTTGTGCTATGTCACAGCCTTATCACCATTTCTGTGTGCGTTGGAGTGCTTTGGCCGGGCCCCTTCTGGTTCAAGAAGTTGTGTTGCCCAAGGATGCAGTCTTTATTATGCTTCAGTAATTAAGACTGGCCAACAAGGCAAGGCCTCAAGAGTGTGAATTGCCTCTGGGCGCTAAATCTTATCCGGTTAAACAGTACTGGAATCTTTCGGTCCTTAGTAGGACATTCGGATGCCCCCCTTATGCTGGCAAAGGGGGTGTAACTAAACACCATCGGGCAATTTAAAGTTTGCCTGGCAGGGCTGCCCTATGGCCACAATGTCCGGCTTTGCACAGAACAGAGTACAAGCTGTTTGCAGAAGATATTACGAAACTATTACTGCATACGCCCACCCAAACTTGAAAGTTTGAATAGCTCTTGTCTTCACAGATTGCTGAAGAAGCACAACCTTCACATGAGTCTTTGATTCACAGATGTGAATTAGCTGTCATGCCACAGTACAGTGGTGGGACAGTTACGGCAGGCAATGTGTGAGCCAGCAGTCTGCATGGTTCCACCGAGGCATATTTTATTGCCCACCCCATCGTGTGGAACGATGTGAAAGGCTGAAAGAGAAGCCAGGGAGTTACAGTCTTTGCAGTTTTTCAAGATACTTCTAGCCTTGGCCGGGGATGGGGAGTACTTGGTATTGCCAGATTACCAGAGTTTGCTGGGAAGAGAGCAGGTACCCATTTGGGCAGCGCCCCAGAATGGCAGTGCAGTCATGCTCAATTCTAAGGAAGGCATGAACTGGGGCATGTACCCACAACGAGGCAAGTACTTAGTCTTGCCAGATTCCCAGAGTGAGCTGGAAAAAGGGCAGCGGCCTAAAAAATTGTGATCGCCAATTTCCATACAATTCGGCAGCTTTGGCCTGGCGTTCTGATTATAAGGTCATGTGTCTTGCCCATAGTCAATTGGCATGAGGGCAGCGATCACAGGGCTATGGAGAAAGTCCATAAGAAAGTTAACATTGAAATCTTCAAGGATCTGTCGGAGCATGGAGATTTTAGTATTCGATCCCAGCTGGAGATGAGTCGACATGCCAACATTATGTGGTTGGGCAGACACGAAATGCGGTGGGAGCGCCTCCTGCCCACATTGTTTCAACAACAGGTGGCTTGCGTTGCGCCCCAGGTGCTGCTTATACACCTGGGAGGTACTGATCTCGGATTATGGAAGGGCAAGGCCCTCATTCTCCAAGCTATTGCCCACATTGTTTCAACAACAAGGGGCTTGCGTTGCACCCCAGGTGCTGCTTATACACCTGGGAGGTACTGTATTCAGACTATGGAAGGGTGAGGCCTTCATTCTCCAAGCGATTGCCCACATTGTTTCAACAACAAGGGGCTTGCGTTGTGCCCCAGGTGCTGCTTATACACCTGGGAGGTACTGATCTAAGATTATGGAAGTGCAAGGCCCTCATTCTCCAAGCGATTGCCAACTTTCAGTTGATCAGGCAGCGGTGGCCTGGCGTATTGATGATTTGGTCTTTCATCCTACCCAGGTTTGATGGGCACATGGATAGTGTTCATCGGGCTTTGAGAAAGCCCGTAAAAAGAGTATCACTTTTCCGGAGGGAGCTGTATAGGCAAGATGTGGTCCATTTGTCGGACCAAGGAAACGATTTATTTTTGCATGATCTGCAGAGGGGCCTATGGGAAGCAATAGTCTCTAGATGGGGTGTGAGCGACTAAGCGAGTGGCTTGACGCTCCCAGTGGCGGATAGGAAGGGGCATCCAGAGAGGTATGGATAATTGGTGAGCATTCACAGGCACTGTTCTGGTGACTGGTAATTTCTGAGGCTCCCAGCTTTGAGCCCCGCGGCCTGGCTTGGGAGATAAGGGTTACCTTTGAGACCAACCCTTCTCACCTACCCAAAGCCATGTGGCCTTGGGGGAGGCAACACAGGAAGGTCTCCCTCCCTGAAAAGGGCAGCATGTGGAGAGACAGAGATATTGCGCCTACTCACGGGCTAGAATGGCTCGCCCAAAACGGGGAAAAGAGGGGTCTGTGGATAGGCCTATACTGGATGCCCCTTAGGACCCCCTTTGCAGATTTTTCAATAAATGTGGCCCTTGTTTAAACCCATTTCACATGTCTCGTCTCTTCATTTACTTCCTCCGTCCACAAATCCAGTCTACAACAGCCCCGGCTTTGGGTTTTACTAATTAACCTCAGGCAAGTCATTTTCTCAGCTTAAACTGAGACTTTTGCTAGGAAAAATGAGTTAAGGTTTGGTATACACAGTGCTGCTGCTAATAATGGGGATGATAAATGGTGACCATGGGCTGGTTCCTGACCAAGTTGAAAACAATGGGACATCACGTAAGCCATGACTGACTTTCAATGGGACTTAACTTCAACTAACTTATTCTGGATCCAACCCAAAAGCGGGTATAAGGACTCCCTAATAATGTGTTCAAAAGCAGAGAGTTGCTTAGAACAAATGTAACAAATATTTCTAATTGCCATATGGAGCTACAGTTTTGAAGAGATTTATTTATATGAATTAGGAAGGGCAGAAAAGGAGATTTATATTATTAACCCAAAGGCAGCATTTTGCTAATTAAATTGCTTCAAGTCTTGTGTCACTTCCTACGTAGGTCACTATAGAAGAGGAGGTAGGCTTGGGCAACCTTCAGGATAAATCCCAGGAGAACTTCCCACCAACACATGGTATTTACTGCATGCGGGTTTATTTAAGCAGTTCTCAGATAATATTGCAGGTGAAATCTCAGATATGGCATGACACAATGAAGAGATTTATTAATGCCAGGATGCTGGGGCTCAAAATGTGATGAACTAGTGCATTTCGCATTGGTTCTAACATCTGGGAATCTACACCCACTAGAACCAAAAGTTTATGCTCAGCACAGCTAAGCTTTAAAAGCTTCAGACTAATAAAGAAGTGGTTTGAAAGATTTGAAGACAGCACATTCTCACCTCATTTCAACTTGGGCTCCACTTTCGCATAGATAAATGGTGCCATCATTTCATTAGTCTTGTATATCACAAGTGGGGTCTGCAACAAAGGCCAGTGTGGTGAAGTGGCTAAAGTGTTGGGGCTGGGAGTCAGGAGATCTGGGTTCTAGTCCCCACTTGGCCATGGAAACCCACTGGGTGACTTTGGGCCAGTCCCAGACTCTCAGCCCAACTTACTTCACAGGGTTGTTGTTGTGAGGATAAAATGGAGATTAGGAGGATTATGTACACCACCTTGGGTTCCTTGGAGGAAAAAAAGGTGCAATGTAAATGCAAATCATCATCATTTTGCAGTACATCGTCAGCCTGTGAGAGTAGTGCACCTAGTCAGGGCGGCACCAGCCAGTCAAGAACAGGAGCTCTGAGGTTCTTCTCAGGCATCAAGCGGATGAAGGGAGGGATCTTCAAGGAGTCAGGATGGGATTAAGGGCCCCTTTTTTCTTTCATTACCAATGGCCTTCCCCTTCTAGCTGTGCTAGATAGTGTTAGAGTGGTACTGAGCATTTTATGGCAATATAGCACGAAGCTGAGGCGACACATACCTTTGAAACATCCTTATTTAATTTGTGGAGGAGGTCATTTTTAACCTTATGGCACACCATTTCCCAACCCTATCACCACCACCACCCTGGACACTTACAATTGGCTTGAGCAGGCCAATCCCCTTGCTTCCCTTGCCATCCATTTTCCTTTTGCTGAGTTTGCGTCTCTATCATAGACTTAATTAATAGACTCACACAAGCCCTATTCAGACGTTCAAGTCAAATTGCAAGAGAGAGAGCAGGGATGTCCTGGATGTAGGGTGACCAGATAAAATCCAGGTCAGGGCTCCTGTAACTTTAACAGTTGTAGAGCAAAGGGAATTTCAGCCAATGTCATTTGTATGCAATTAGTTCCTGGCGAAATTCCCTCTTCATCACAACTGTTAAAGTTGCAGGGGTCCTGCCTTCTTTTGTTTATGGTCACTCTAGTATAGTGCCTGCACCTTTAACTGTTGTGATGAAGAGGGAATTTCACCAGGAACTAATTGCATACAAATGACACTGGCTGAAATTCCCTTTTCTCTACAACTGTTAAAGTTACAGGAACCCTGACCTGGATTTTATCTGGTCAGCCTACCTGAATGGATACGCCGCCTCCATTGTATCCCTAGGCTGACCATGGCAGAATCTACACTACTGCTTTAAAACGGTTTATAACAGTAGTGAACACTGTTGGGGCCCAGGACACACTCCATATACAGCTTTCAAAACATTTTCAAAGTGTTTTATCCTACTTGGTGTAGATCTGGCCCATGTGAAAAGGAGGACAGGTCTCCTGTATCTTTAACAGTTTTATAGAAAAAGGAATTTCAGCAGATGTCATTTGTATGCATGCAGCACCTGGGAAAATTCCCTTTTCATCACAACAGTTAAAGCTGCAGGAGCTATACTAGAGTGACCAGATACAAAAGAGGGCAGGGCTCCTGCAGCTTTAACTGTTGTGATGAAGAGGGAATTTTACCAGGTGCTGCATGCATATAAATGACACTGGCTGAAATTCCCTTTTCTCTACAACTGTTAAAGATTCAGGAGCCCTGTCCTCTTTTTCATATGGTCACCTTAGTTAAACCCACACTTTGAAGTTCATTTGTTCTGAAGCTGGTAACCATCATTTACCAATTTGGAAAAAAAATTGCATATCTTGGCTTAATAAGTGAAGATATAGATATCCAAATATGGCTTCCTCCTTGGAACACTGATCCAGAACAACAAGTATGCAGTTTTGGCATCTGGTGTTTGGAAATCACAGATATTCTTACCATCCCTATTTAAAATGTTTATCATTTCAGTGTGCCCTATTTTTCAAATATGAGACACCAACAATACAATCCTCTACCTATTTAATCAGAAGTAAATCCCACTGTGTTAAATGGGGCTTACTTCCATGAATTCTATACTAATCTGCCACAATTCTATACAAATCTGGGCGTAAGCCCCATTCGACACAATGAGACTTGCATCTGAGTAGACACGTTTTTAGTTTTTCTTTCTAAATAGACTTTAAGCCTAATCTGATGCATGTTTACTCAGAAGTAAGTAAAGGGGCATAGAATTCCAGTCTTAAAGGAAACAAAAGCGGTTTTGGAAACAAAGGAAACTGAATATAATAGGGAATAGCTAAATTCATATTGAACCATCTCTACTAACTTTAGTACTTTATCTTCTTGCCCTAGAAAAATATTGTATTTTTTCTTACAATAATTATGCCTCCTAATGACAATAGGGTGCCATAATTTATGGAGGGGGTGTCATTTAGATGCTGTATGTGTATCATACAGCTGCCACTAAATTCCAATAGCATACAATACTTCTGTCATAAATTATGGTTAGCCTATGAAACAGTTACATCTATATTTAGAAAACAACTCTCTTCTCCTGTGAAAAAGCACGAGCAACGCTGGGCTGACCATATTGCAGAATGCTTTCCATGTTGCAAAATAATTCCTTGTGGGACCTCAGGCGTCAGCTTTTGCCTCTTAATTTCTTAATTAGTAGTATCATCTTTAACTTATATAGGTGTCTGAGGTATAGTGCCTCACTGCGTTGGAATAACTCTTAAAGCTTTCTTTGTTCACAGGAAGTTTAATAAGATTTCTCCCCCCCCCCCCCAAAAAAAAGAATGTACTGAGTTTCATGAGTAATAAAGTTTAGGTCAATCAATTATTCATTCACCATCTGAAATTACAGTTTAACAATCTCTTCTCCTGGGGCTTGCCTCTATACCCTAAGGCTGAAAATAGGTGAAAAGACTAACTAAAATGAGCTACATTATAGTGCATTTATACCAAGATAGTATGAGATGGTATATTTTATACTGATTATTTATTTATTTTTTTACAAAAAAGTACAAGGGATGTTGTCAAAAACATCAAGTACACACCCTTTATGAATATCTAGTGTTCTATATTATATATGACAGAATTAACTCAATCCTGTGAAAATCTTCACTGAAGCAACAGCACATGAGCTGAGTGAAAAAAAACCAGAAGATATTTTTTGGGGGAGGGGGATCTGCATTTTTCCTTTTTCTTATCTCTAGGGAAAAATAATAGGCCACATATAAATTACTCTATTATTTATTAATTATATACCACTTATCTAAGTGTTTTACAAGATAATTTAAATACATCAAAATGCATTGTAATATACATTAAAATACAATTAAAATGTATAATAATTACTAAAACATTTATATAAAATATTGATAAAAATATTAAAACTAATACAACATCATAATTAATAAACTGGGCGGTCACTCAGGGACAGCCTGAATGAAGAAAAGGATCTTTAATTAATGCCTAAGTATGCTACAGTTGGCACCTCCTGAATACCAGTAGGGAGGTCATTCCATAAGGTGGGGGCCACCACAGAAAAGGCCCTGCTTCCAGTTTGCTACAAGATGATCTTAATGATCTTAATGATCTCACAGCTCTGTATTGGGGAAGGCAGTATGTTTGGTATCTTTGTTCCAAGCTGTTCAGGGCTTTATATGCTAAAAGCAAGACCTTACACTTCGCTCAGTAGCTAATAGGTAGCCAGTGCAGTTGCTTCAACACTGGCGTAATATGTGCTCAGCCAGGATCTGCACTCAGCCTCCTGGCTGCTGCATTCTGCTCTAGCTGCAGCTTCCGGGCCATGCACAAGGGTAGCCCCATATAAAGTGCATTACAGCAGTCTAAACTAGGGATGTTGGAGGAACCCATTGGAGGAGTGAAGCTTGGCGAACATTTGTTGGCCCGCCCCTCTCAGACCCCAGTCCAGCATTTGCCATCCATGCATTTGTTGAAGTGGACTATGGCCCACACAAACATATTGGCAGTCTATATTTGTTAGTCTTTAAGGTGCCACAAAACTCTTTGTTGTTTTAGGGGCTGGGTGTGTCTAGTGTTTGTGTATTTGTCTAAAATAAGTAGAGCCTAGACTGGCCAGGTGCCCTCTTTTACAGAGGACAATCCTCTAATTGAAAGGCTGCCAGAGAGCTGCCCTCTATTTTGAAGTCATTGTCTCTCTGAAGGGCTGTTCAGTCCAGGTCCAGGCTCCAGTATAATTATAACTAACCATCCCAAGGGATAGGTGCGCCTTGAAATTAGGAATATAGGAAACTGCATTATACTGAGAGAATCCTTAGTACTTTTAGACCAGTCTTATTGGTACTGACTGACAGCGGCTCTCCAGGGTTTCAGGCAGGATTTTTTCCAGCCCTAACTGGAGAGGCCAATAGTTGAACCTGGGATGTGTTGCATGTGAGCAGCAGGGTTGTCCATCAACAACAACTGGAAAGCGAACTGAGCAAACCACACAGGTCATCTGGACAGAATCTTTCCCACTATGGTGAGGGGTATTGTGTTTATATTTAAATTATAATAATTTCTAAAGCTGCATCAATGCATATACATTGCTACATGCAAATGTGTGCAAATTGATTCCTTTATTTGTCTTCTTTTTTGGTGATGCATTTCCTCTTTTTTGGTCACCCTAGACATGGTCCACCCCTGCTATGTCCATATAGGTCCATGTTCTGGATTGTGCCCAATATTAGGGGGAAATATTGTTTGTATACAAAGAAATTTGAATTTGAGATTGGTGGTCCTAGAAGTTACCTTGTAAGAGTTTACAAAATATTGCTGCAATAAATCATATCAGAGCAGACTCTTTCTTGTGTTTACCTGTAATGGATTATACAGTCACTTACAATTGTACTGAAGTTGGGGAAAAAACAACACATTCTAATTTACAATACGGTTCATTTGCATCTGTCTGTGTGCATGAAGGGGTCTAAGAATGGTCTTAAAAGTAATTTACACCCACCAAAAGGCTTCTTTAAACTACCAAAGTGGTATAGAGGGGCCTTAGTGTAAATGATAATCAGGCCCGGAAGAGTTCATCACGCACAGCAATTAAAACCAAAAGAATGCAAAAGACCTTGGGCAATAATAATTAATTTCTGAGAAATATGGATACTGAAACCAGCTGCAAATACTCAGGATACTGGAGGGGGGGGGAGAGAATTAACCATCTATTTAGCACAAAAGGTCCTATGCACAAAACTAAGACAAATTAAAGGTTACATTAGATAACAAAGCAGAAATATTGACGAATCCAAAGGAGGAACATTAAGTGTTTGGATAAAACAGAATAAACAAGGAGCATCTAACAAAGGGATTTATTTATTTATTTATTTATTTATTTATTTATAAAATCATGGAATTGTGAAAATAATATGTGATCGCACATCTTGTTGAATGCCAGGATTTTAAAAGACTTGTCAGGGTTTCTTGGTGTTATATGGGAGACTTGAGGTGGCAGCTTATACTTCTACTCTACCTTCTAAGGTTATGTGACCCTCATTTGCATGGCCATGCTGTTGCCTCGGCAACCTTTTGAATCCTGCCTACTCTCCTCATAACTCAGCCAATCAGGCCAGGCAGGGCCTTTTTCATTTGGTATTGGTTTTGATTGGCATTTAACTGTACTACAGGAGCTGCTCCCTGAGGAACATGGAATACTGTCATAAGATATCATTATCCCTATAATGGGTCGCCCCCAAGTGCTTATTCATCTCTTTACTGACAAGTACATTAAAGTAAATTCAAATGTTATGCTAATAGTGAAGTTACTGTAGAGATCACAATCTACATAGGCATTACCATAGGCATATTTATTTATTTATTGCATTTTTATACCGCCCAATAGCCAAAGCTCTCTGGGCGGTTTACAAAAATTATAAACAATGAAAAAATCATTCAAGATATAAAACAACAACAGTATAAAAATACAATATAGGAACACAAGCAGGATAAAACCAAGCAGCAATGCAAAAATTAATATCAATTTAAAATAAAGATTTAAAACAGCAAAGTTAAAAATTAAGCCGATAAACTGTTGAAATACTGAGAAAATGAAAAGGTCTTCACCTGGCATCTAAAAGAGTATAATGTAGGGGCCAGGCAAACCTCTCTAGGGAGCTCATTCCACAGCCGGGGTGCCACAGCAGAGAAGGCCCTCCTCCTGGTAGCCTGATATTCTTCTGTCAATCTCCCTGTTTCATGTGCCTGATTCGCATGATCGCAGAGTGGTTCATAAGCCACATTGGCTTGTTAACCACCCAGCCCCAAGTTCTGATGATCACGGGGGAGAAGCCACCATGGCTTTCCCCCACAATGATAATCCAAACCCAGCCTGCATGTGCCGGTTATGTGCTCGGGAGATTAGCACAATTATCCTCAGCAGCGTAGCTTGTTAAGTCATGTGAACCCAGTCAGGGTGGCTTGTTGCCGACCACCACCATGGCTCAATTCCTAGACACAATCAGTGTGTGTGTGTGTGGGGGGGGTCTTCAAATTACTCTTCTATGCATATATCTCAAGTGTCGGACAGTGCCCATTAGTCCTACCCTCACCATCATGTGCCCCTTTTCCCCTCCCAGTGTCCACATGTTCAACACAGTGTATAAAGGAAGCCTATGTGCATAGAGCCGTACTTGTGGAGGCCTTCTGATTGAGGGGAGAACATAGGCCAGGGCTGCTGAACTTCTTTCAGACCAAGGGCTGAATTCTTTTTAAGAGAAGTTCTCAGAGGCTGCATTCTGATGAAGGGCAAGGCTGAAGGCAAACCTCCCAAGAATACCATATTAGCTTAAAGCTCTTACTCTTACTGCCCATAACTAAGACTTGGGAGAGGCATTTTATGGGGGAGGGGAATGCACAAAAGCTGAGAAACGACCAAACAATTAGAGGTGGGGAAAAGCAGGAACAACCTGGTGATTTGGAGAACACAGCATGGCCATTTGAGGAACCCTGGAGGGCCAGATTGAGACCTCAGGAGGGCTGGATTGGGACCCCAGGCCTGATGTTGAACACCCCTGCAGTAGGTTCTCCTTTCAAAGATCATGCTGAAAGCATAGATATCAGGGTACCTCTTATGTGCCCCACACCGCTTGCTGGGGATGTACACACCCGCAAATATCGTATTTTATCGTTACTGGAATTTCGGACAAAAAATATATATATCGTAGGTTAATCATATTGTCTTCACAATAATTATCGGAAATCTGATATTTAATTTGCAGCCCCATTGTGCCCTATAGAGCTGATTTTTTAAAAGAAAAAATGCCTATAACTTTTGTATTTCAAAGTTACAGGCTTGAAACTTGGTCACAATGCTTATAGGGTATGCCTACGTATGTGTATGAAATTTGAGATCGATCCCTCCAACCCTCAATTTTATATGAATTTATTAAATAACTTTTAAGTTCTGACAGGTCAAAAGTTGCATGATCTTTCAAAAATTCATATAAAATACAAGGGTGGAGGGATTGATCTGAAATTTGGCACATATGTGTAGCAATATGTGCTAGACATGTGTATAAAATTTGAGATCGATCCCTCTAACTCTCGATTTTATATGCATTTTTAAAAAGCCTGCAACTTTTTGACAGGTCTGAATAAACACACGTGGCAAGCTGTCATTCTGACCTGTCAGAACTTAAACGATCTGGGTTGGAGGGATCAATCTCAAATTTCATACACATACTTAGGCATACCCCACAAGCACTGTGACCAAGTTTCAAGCCTCTAACTTTTAAAATACAGAAGTTATAGGATTATTTATACGGCAGTCCAATAATCCGATATAATCGGGCTGAAAATTATCGGATCGGATATTTATCGGAGGATTTTCTATTGTATCGTTATCGTTAAATGCATGCACGATAAAGAGCATATCGTATCGTTATCGTACATTTTAATGATACGATACACATCCCTACCGCTTGCTGTATATGATGTTCCCATGACAAATTGCTATATGAGAAAGAGAATATGCACAACATGGATCAGTGTTGGGTTGAGGTGAAGGTGGGCATAGGCTGTTGATGAGCAAGCTTACTAACCTGCTTTAGCCAAGGCAATGGAAGCCAAAGTGTGGGTAAAGAACCAGTTATATTGGTTCAAAGAGGACCAATATATTTTATTTATTTATTGCATTTCTATACCGCCCAATAGCCAAAGCTCTCTGGGTGGTTTACAAAAATTAAAACCATGAAGACCATTCAAAATATAAAGCAACGACAGTAGAAAAACATAATTTAAAATACAGTATAAAAGCACAACCATGACAAAAACCAAGCAGCCATGCAGAAATTGATAGGGATTTAAAATACAAATTTAAACAGCAAGGTTAAAAATGAAACTGAAGAACTGTTAAAACAGTGTGAAAATAAAAAGGTTTTCACCTGGTGTCTAAAGGAGTATAATGTAGGTGCCAGGAGAACCTCTCTGGGGAGCTCATTCCACAGCCGGGGTGCCACAGCAGAGAAGGCCCTCCTCCTGGTAGCCACCTGCCTCACTTCCTTTGGCAGGGGCTCATGGAGAAGGACCCCCGAGGATGATCTTAGTGTCCAGGCAGGTACATATGGGAGGAGGCGTTCCTTGAGATAGCCTGGCCCCAAGCTGTTTAGGGCCTTGACTGTTAATATTAGTACTTTGAATTGGTCCTGGACCTGGATTGGCAGCCAGTGGAGCTAGAAAAGTACTGGCATGATCTGGGCTGCCAGTAGCAGCACATGGCGAGTATTCTGCCATTTTATAACGATTAACCAATAGTTATAAAATACTAGGAGCAGTTAAACTCTAAGCAAAAAGTTAGGGGTGAGAGCATTTTTCTGCTCCTGACTAAACCTCCAAGATGCATAGGCCACTTTTATGCCCTCGTGCAGCAACAAATACATTTGATTTGATTTGAAACAATAAAGCTCATAAATGTATGTAAAGTCTAATAAAAAGGAAAAAGTTGTTGCCATTATCATTAAAAGTAGATTTAAGAGACTTGGCTGAACTGATTGCTTTTGACAGCCCATAGGATATTTATATTTTCTCAGAACTTTCTCTACCAATATTTTTTTATTGCAAACTTATTTACTCTTCATGGTGTAGCTAGATTTTGACTCCCTTGATTGTTCATATGGGAAGAAGGAGATGATATTATATTTAATTTGCATTACTCCTGTGTGTAGGTGTAAAATATTGTTTAGAAGCTTGCCAAGATGTATTCGGTTCATATCACATTATTAATATACCTTTTTCCTTAACTCTGTATTTATTTGTTTTTATTAAAACAAAGAAGGTACCTTCCTTTCAATATTAAGGACATTTTTACACAACTTGATTTTTTAAAATACCAATGATAGGAAATAGGGATTCAAATATAAGGAGATTGTTTTTCATTCCTCAGTGGTGAGCTCAAGGTATGGTCATGTACCCAATAACTTCTTTCAAATACTGGTGATTTTAGTGCATTTTGTGAAACACACATAGACAGAGGATGGAGAAGGCAGTTTGGGTTTGAAGCTGAACAATATCAAATACAAAAGGAAGTTTTATAGGCAATTTTAGATACTGGACCTGTCTGTTGCTTCAGTAGCACCCAAGGCTTATTGACTAGAGCCTTTTCTATACCTACGGGTGTAGTGGGAGGGCCTGGGGACAATCCTGGATATACCTGCTTCCGGGAACATCCTCTTGTTTCTTCACCAGGAAGTGCGACATCCCGGCTTCCTCCTGGGACGTTGCACAGTTGCGGCTGCCATTTTTTTAAAAAAAGATGGAGCCAAGAAGAGCGCACTTCTGCTCCTTCAAGAAAAGTTAGTTAAAAAAAAATCCCACCAGAAATCAGTCCACCCACCCACCTGCCGCCATCTTTGGGATGGCGGATGTCCTTCCTCCCTCCCCTACTGGGTATGGAGCCTCACAGCATGGCTCTGTGCCTGTTTCTGGTGCCAGCTTACTTGCAAATAAGTGGGCATCAGCCAGGACGGGCATACACACCTCCCGCAGTCTTGGGACGTTCCCAGGACCTCCAGAAAAATTGGGATTTCCCAGGGATCCCTTATCCCTGGGAAAACCCGTGCCTGTCCCCCACCCCACCCTCAGGCACCCTGTGTATCATCTGGACTCACAGGGAGCACTCAGGGGCAATCCCCTTAAAAAAGGCTGGTGTAGACACGGCCTTGGGGGTAGAAGATAGGGATAGGTGAGCATTTTAGTTCAGTTTTAATAGCAATGTACCAAAATTGACAAAGGCCTCCATATATGGGGCAAAAAGAACATAAGTTTTTTTTTTAAAAAGCAATGAATTGTGGAAGAAACTGAAGTTGACACATTTGTCTATCCAAGCCCAGGACTTTGGGTGTTGAGCTGTTAAAAGTATGAGTTTGTGTTCAAGCATGTTAGTGCTGAATTGGAGCTTATCTATATGCCCTGAATACCTCATCGTGCTTGCACAGTGGCGCTGCATTGTTTATATGACACAGCTACCAACTAGCATCCACATCGGGTTTCCCCCCCAAAACTGTGCTATGACATGGTGTTGTTTTACTGCAACTTTTTCAGTTACTCCAAGATCACCACGTTGTTTCTTCGTCTGTCAGTGGTGGCCTCTGTTCAGGTTATGCAAGTGGGCATCGCTGGGGCCGGATCCAAGGGTAGGGTAAGCATGGTAACACAGGGCACGTGGCGGGTTTGACAAGCCAAATGGCCATTAGCACTGAGGTTTTTCATGGTCAGATAGCCCCCACTCCCTCCTGCTGTGTAACTTTATTGATTCCACTTTGCAGCAGCAATGCTACGGGGTTTTGAGGGCACTAGCTAACAAAGCAGCATTGTATAGACCCCTCCTGAGGGTCACCAACTCTTTTTTTCTGAACTTTAAGACCGACATGGCAGGCAGGTACAGCATGGTCCTCTTCATGCTGGGGAATAGCTGTAGCTATTGAAGTTTTGTTTCATTTCATTTTATTTTATTTACTGCATTTTTATACCGCCCAATAGCCGAAGCTCTCTGGGAGGTTTACAAAAATTTAAATCATAAAAAACATTCAAAATCTAAAACGACAGTATAAAAACATAATTTAAAATACAGTATAAAACACAACCAGGATAAAAACCGAGCAGCAATACAAAAATTGATAGGGATTTAAAATACAAATTTAAACAGCAAGGTTAAAAATCAAAGTGAAGAACTGTTAAAACACCATGAAAATAAAAAGGTTTTCACCAGGCATTTAAAGGAGTATAATATAGATGCCAGGTGAACCTCTCTGGGGAGCTCATTCCACAGCCGGGTTGCCACAACAGAGAAGGCCCTCCTCCTAGTAGCCACCTGTCTCACTTCCTTTGGCAGGGGCTCACGCAGTTAGGTGAGAATTTCATGTCAGTTCATGAATTGATAAGAATTTTCCATAATTCCCAAAGTTTTTCATATTTGGAAGAGAAAGGATTTGTGATTTACCGTTTCCCCTATCTCTAGCAGAAAACAAGTGCAAGTTCTTCTTGGTACATGTTCAAACAAATGTGTGGTGGCAAATGAAAAGTACAGGATACTGGGCCTTGGGTTTTGAAATAAGGTGTGGCTGCCAATTCCAGGGAGGCTAACTAACCACGGGGTCAGAGTCCATAATTTCTTAAGTCAAGTCTGTTTATATTGTTAAGTAATTCTATTTCTCAGGAAATCTAAAAATGTTCAAACACTGATGAAGATCGAAATGGTGTTTACAATCTGGAATTGCCGTTTAGTATATTGTTTTAGACGTTTTCCTTACAATATATTGATGTCAACATTTTTCATACAAATGTTCTATACTTGTGTGTAGTCCAAACGTTTATGTGCAACAGTTTTCAGTGTATGTATGCATGTACAGCTTTGGGGTTCAAGACTTTGAATATTATTGTCTTATTGTCTTATAGATGTGCTATATTTTACTTACAGCACATACTATGATAATTACTAAATTTTGTGGATATTAAATTATTATTGACCCCTGAGACTGTTGGTTAAAATTGTATTTACAGCACATAGGTACAATGTATCAGCTTTTACAGGCTTGTTCCTACTTGTTGGATCCACTTTGGCTTTGCTTTAATTCCAGGGAGGCAGCAAACAAAACTAATAAGGGATTCGGGTTGCAGATCTCTTGATTATTAAAGTTGTTCTTTCATCAATAGCATATATGTGACTTGTGTCTACTTTCTGGGGTGCCATGCCAATTGCTGTTGTTGTTTCCCCAATAAATGCACTATTCTCATTTAAAGAAAAAAACAACGCAGGTTTTACATTGCATATGACTGAATAGACCTGTGTAACCTGTAGCATTTCTCCTACTGGTGATTCTGGTTAAAGTTCATAGCTGCTCAACAACTTGTTTAAGGCCGTTATCACTCGCGCAGTTTGATGCACACCCACCTTGACTTTACTCCACTTCTTCAGCGCTGGACTTGCATGACGTCGTCCCCGTCGTGTTGTTCTCTCGCCCTGAGGTCGGGGTTTTTAGTTTCTGTTTCAATGTATCCCTGAACGGGCAAAGTCCGAAAGGCACCAGCAGGTATTGCAGGTATCGCAGCAATACCAAGCCACGTGTAAATCAAAACGCTAAACTCACATAGAAAAGGAGGGGGAACCCGCAGAAGTAACAGGGGTGGAGGGAAATGTAGGTGTGATAAAGTCCTAAGACAACAAACAGTGCTGGTGTCATTGTTGGGCATCTGCCTAGGTCCATGCTCCAGCAGGGGACCACTCTCAACTCCCAGAGTTCTCTGGGCCCCTGCTGCTCTTTTTCTTTGCTGCTGACACTGCTTGTTCACCCATCTTCTCTGAATGAGTAAGCACATGAGCCCCCTCTACAAGAATTCGGCTTGACGCCCGGTTGCCCGATTATGCGCATCTTCTCTCAATCGCTTTTATGCCTAATTCCTATAAACGACAGGCAGTGAAGCGCATAACCGGCAGTATAGCACACGCTTTAAAGTGGCTGAAATGCAGAGAATCGCTTGTTTACATGGTCATAATGCACTTTAACTGCCGCGGTAAATTAAACCTCGCTATTTAATGAGCATTCGATAATGCGCATAATCTGACAGAAAAAGCGCCTCAACTCCCGATTTGCGCTCTGCTCTTGTAGAGGTAAAAAATTTAATGTGGCTTGAAAGAGCTCTATATCGCTCTTGTAGAGGCACTCAGAAGTGTTTGGAGCAAGAAGAAGAAGGAGCAGTAGCCTGTACTTACCTTGCCATCTCTCTTTGGGTGGGGATGCCTATTGGCCCCTGAGAGAGAAGGCAAACAAATGAGCAGCAACAGCAATGAGAAAGAGGTGGGGCTGCTTAGGGTGGGAGGAACCAAAAATGGGAGATGAATTGGCAAGCTAGATGTATGATCAGGTGAAAGTAAGCCAGCATTAAAGGTACGTATTGCTGCAGGCAGATTGCTTGTGTTGAACCTTTCGTAATATTATGTGGAAGTGTTTGTACTGGTTTGTTTAGTCATTTATCATTTATTCAGTCAACCTTTGCATCTGATGTCTTTAATGTTTTATCATTCACCTAGTCACTGAGAAGAAGCAATAATTTGTGATTTACATGCCCAGTCATAACTCCACAATGGGATACAGACTGGGTGGCTAAAAGAATATTAAGTGTGAGGGCACTGTGGGATTACATGTAATCTGTTTTCCCTATTAAAACAGGCAGGGATCTTTGGTTTCCAACTCCAGTGATCATAACGAAGGTTTCTTCATGCACAGCCTTTTCTTCCTAGATATCCAGGGTATACATATAGCTGAATGAACTGAGAAGTAAAACCCAGCACCATTTGGAAGAACTGTCTTGTTGCAGTAGGATTACACAATCTTCGACGCACTCCATGTAATACTATCATGGCGGCCCACCTAGTAAAGTTTTGTTGTTATCCTACATATCAAAGTGCATACATAATTCCTATTTTAATTACAGATTTTTTCTTCAGCAGTATCAAAATAAGTGATGTATTATGAAAATCATGGGACCTACGGTAGGCTGCTGAGAAGGCCACCATGAATTAGAAGACTTTTAGGGGGAAATTAGTTGTTTGCATCAGTGCCATATTATGGAAATTGTGGATCCTAGAAAGAACCGTGGTGGCTGTGCACCTGTGCTGCATTGGTCAGACAATGCAGGTGCAGCTGCGGATGGTGTGTTTTGAAAAAGTCGGGGATTTACCCTGACTTTTTCAAAGGGAGCGACGTCAACATGGGGCTTCTGCTGTGTAACGTTGCTCTGCGGCCAATCCGAGGCCAACCGCAAGATGGAGACTGGTGGAAGACAACCAGCGATAAGTTGACTTCCACCAGGAAGAGGGCGGGGGCAGCTCCTGGACACGGATGGATGCCCAGAAACCCCGCACTCCCTCCTCGATGTCGGGATTACCTGATGCCACCCTGGGAGAGGGAAAGTACGGGGTTGAGGAGGGAGGTAGCACCAACCCGGCACCATGAAGACAGCCCCCTGGTTGAAACGACCTTCATCTACATGGCCAAGAGATATAAATCAAGCAGAGAGCCAAGTAGAAATATTCTTGATTGTTCTGCAATCTTACTGTATACTACCAATGGACCACAGTTTGAGAACCTCTAAAGTACCACAATGACCATAATATACTGAATGATTTATGGAACAGTTTATTTGCTTCAAAATATGGTTGCTTATGTTTTGTGAGGCTGTTTTTTCAAGCAGAGCCATAGTAACAAACTCCCTGCTGAAAGACGAGATATTCCTGGGCAGAGCCACTCACTTTTAGGATGAGAGTCTGTTTGAATGCAGTAATAAATCAGAAGCAAAATGAAGATAAAATGGATCTATGCAACTACAAATCCATAAGCTTCTGATTCATACCATGAACAATAGTGGAAAAGTACTTCAAATAGCTCATTAAAATGTAAAATTAATCATCTTCTATGGCCACCACAGTACTTAGGTCTTTTAATAGGTAACATTTTGAAGATGAAGCTTTAGAGTTTTCTCCATTAACCTCCACAACTATTTTTAAAAGGTTTCTATCCTGTTTGATATTGCCACTGAGAAGGATATAAATGACTTATCTCAGGAATAGCATTTTTCAAATTCTGCTTAGAGGAAGGTCTGAGGCAAAGTAGATTGCTACTTTTGGGTCAGATGCTGATTTGATACACCAAAACGAGGGGAGCACTCAAAGCATTTGCAGTTGCATGCTAAATTGGCATCTGGGCATGTGGTAAAGAAAGAGCTAGGATGGCCATGTCTCCTCTCTTACAGAGGGCAGTCCTCTATTTGAAGGGAACGGCTGCCAGTGCTTTATTTGAAGATTTTTTTTTATTTCAAGAATGTTCAGGAGTTTGGGGAAACACCAAGGTGAACAGCTAGAAGTAGAAAAGGGAGAGGGGAACCTTGAAAACAGGTTGTTGAATACTGAGCATGCTCAGTTGTCATTGAATCTTGAGTGTTTAGGGGTGGGGGCTGAAAAACCAGAAAGGAGGGGGATCGAACAGAGTACCTTGGAAAGGGGTATAGTTGGCTGAAAAACTGAACAGGAGCACTCCACACTACAACATTTTGTTGCAGGTCCCATATATATATTTATTACATTTTTAAGCCACCCAATAAGTGTCTTCTGAATGGAGTGCACATGCTGAAAGAATACCATGCAATACAAAACAACAGGAAATTATATATCTCTCTCCATAAAATATATATATCCATAATATATATATCTTCATAAAATATATATCTCCATAAAAACTAAAAACTCTAAAATGCCTGGGAGAAAAAAAATATTTGCTTTGCATCAGAACGATAACAACGTAGGTATCAGGTGAGCCTCCTTAGGGAGGGCATTCCATAAACAGGGTGCCACAACTGAGAAGGCCCTCTCTCTTGCAGCCACCTGCCTAACATAGGCAGGATCTACATACTGCTTTATAGTGGTATTGAAGTGCACTGACAACTGTTGGGGCCCACGTCACATCTACACCAAACAGGATATAACACTATGAAAGTAGTATGAATGCGGTATATGGAATGCGTCATAGGCCCAAACAGTTGTCAGTGAACTTCAATACCACTATAAAGCAGTAGTGTAGATCCTGCTTTTGTATATTGCTTTCATACCACTTTCATAGTGCTATATTCTGCTTGCTGTAAATCTGGCCTTCCTTTGGCAAAGCACCCGGGAGGACCTGCAAAGATAACCTAAGGGTCCAAGCAAATACGTATGGGAGGAGACGTTCTTTTAAATACTCTGATCCAAAAATGTTTATGCCTGTTCTTACCATCTTAGCAGCTTCTCTTCCCCTCCTTTCTCCCATACCTCTCAGAGTGGGCAGGACTCTAATTTTGCTACACAGCTTTTGAAGCAGAATCGTGAGAGAGACGCAACATGAGGCAGAAAGCTCTCAAAGTGCCTCTGAAGATTTAAAAGCCATGTCTCTGGGTGAGGATGTGGAGACCCTAGAAATCTATGAGCCTGTCATATCTCAGTCATTGGGCATCAGAGACAGGCTCCATTTCTGACACAATGCCTGATGGGTTAAGTGTCCTTTAGTTTTTGTACAAAAAGAAAAATGATAACGGAACTGAGCAAAAAGGCTCTTCACTGAATGTGGACACCTGCCTTTGGCATGCAAGTCCTCAGTGTCCAAAGATAATTAGCACTTTATAATGCTAATTATTATAATTGTGTCTGAGAAAAAAGTCATTAGTGGGTATGTCTGTTCAATCATTTCCAATTGCTCCTTCTATTCAAGAATAAAGTCGTTTTTCGATTAACCAGCTCTTCGAGCTCAAAGCTCAGAAAACTCTTTGATTGTTTATTTCCTCATGTGTAAAGATCCCATAAGCTCATCTAAGTGCCAATGAAGATGAATAAAACTATACGACTATATGTAAGATATTCAGGTGCCAGGATGACTTACGTATCTATCAACTCCTTTTTCCTTTTATCAGACTACTCGCTGATATGCCTGCCGTTGCTCGGGTCTGTGAATAATGTTTATTAGGGGTGTGCACGGACCCCCCGGATCGGATCGGGACCCGGATCGGGACCTCCAATTTTGTCATGGATCGGTTCGGGCAAAATCGGAGGCTCCCCAGACCGGATCGAGTCCGATCCCGATCCAAAAATCGTAAATTTTTGGATCGGCCACCATTTTTTTCCCCATAGACTTGCATTGCAATGCAAGTCTATGAGGAAAAAATGGCGGAGGGTGGGTGAGGGGGGGCCTAACTCCCTCCCCCCCGGGGCCGTCCGCTGTGGACGGCCCCGGCAGGTAAGACCCCTCCCCCGTGCTCCCTACCCCCCCTGGGGCCATCCGCTTCCATTCGCAGGCGCCCGCGGGCGCCCGCGGATAGAAACGGACGGCTCCGGGGGGGTAAGCCCCCTTCCCTGCCACTGCTTACCTTTTAGGGCCGTTCGCTCCCGTCCGGCACCGGCGGCTACCGCCAACTGGCTTTGCGGCTTGCTCTAGAGTAGGGCGCCGGGTGATCACCCGGCGCGCCACCCTGGAGCAGGCTGCGGAGCCCGCTGGTAGTAGCCGCCGGCGCCGGACAGGCATCCCTAAAAGGTAAGCATCCCCCCTCCCCTCCGCGCGCCCCCTCCTCACCTTTCCAGGCCGTTCCCTACCATCCGGCGCTGGCGGCTACCGCCAGCCGGCTTTGCGGCTTGCTCTCGAGTAGCGCGCCGGGTGATCACCCGGTGCGTCACCCTGGAGCAGGCCGCGGAGCCCGCTGGTAGTAGCCGCCAGCGCCGGACGGGAGTGGACGGGCCGGAAAGGTAAGGGCCCCCCTCTTCCCCTCCGCGTGCCCCCTCCTCCCCTCCGCGCGCCCCCTGCTTACCTTCCCGGCCCGTCCGCTCCCGTCCGGCGCCGGCGACTACTACCAGCGGGCTCCGCAGCCTGCTCTCAAGTAGCGCGCCAGGTGATGACATCACCCGGCGCGCCACCCTGGAGCAGGCCACGGAGCCCGCTGGTAGTAGCCGCCGGCGCCAGACGGGAGTGGACGGGCCGGAAAGGTAAGTGCCCCCCTCCTCCCCCCCCCGCTGTCCACTTTCATCGGCGGGCGCCCGCTGGCGCCCACCAATGGAAGCGGCGGTGGGCGCCAGTGGGCACCCGCCGATCCGCAGATCCGCCGAACCGGTTCGGAGCCTTTTCGGATCGGTTCGGACTGGATCGGCGGAGCCAGCTGTTGGATCGGAAATCGGATAATTTATCCGATTTCCCACTGGACCGGCCTCGGATCGTGGATCGGGTCCGATCCAGTGCACATCCCTAATGTTTATAACATTTATTTGATAAATAATAAATTTCTGTGCAACTTATTCATCTTTAGGTTGGTTGGGTTTTTTTTTAGTTTGGTTGAGTTAATAAATTGTTTTGTTAGAAATTCCCTCTTCAACAGAACAGTTAAAGTTGCAGGGGCCCTACCTTCTTTTGTGTATGGTCACTGAGTCACTGAGTTCAATGGACCTTACTTCCAGGTAAATGTGTATTTAGAAAAACATTTTTATCTTGAAGTATGCATTTCTAAATTATTTTATCCTAAAATAAGTGTTTCTAAATGTGTTCTGGTACATTTTCGGAGCTGAGAACTGCATCAGAACATTCAGACAAGTATGCAATCCTAAAGAATTTGATCCGCAGGAACTGCGGATGAGGTCAGATCCTGAAGTATCGCTACAAAAGCATAGCAAGAAAAGCACTCTCTTCATATGTAGAGTATCTATCTCTTTCAGACACAAGAACAAATGCAGGTGCATAGAAGCAGATTGAACAAGGACGCCTGCAATTTTGATTACTTTTCCTACTTGAGTCAAGCCATTCACAGAACTGTAGAGGATGCCCCTATTAATAAAGAGGAAAGTTATTAAAGAGGAAAACATTGCCCTCCCAAGGTTGGGGAGGAGGAAGATCCTCTACGATAAGATCTCCAGATGAAAATTAGCCCTTCACATGTAATTTGACATCTTAAAAGGAAAATCTTCCCAGGAGGAAGTGAGTTCCCTGTTAAACAGATTGAAGCAGAAAGACTCCAGTGACTCATGAGACAATGGACATTTCTATAAGTGAGATTTGGATTTTTTTTTTTTTTTACTGTGAGCAAAATTTAGTAAAGGAAAATACAGATATACAAATTACACAAAGCCTTCCCTCCAGTGCAAACATCTGATCACATTAAACACAGCTGCCTCAAAATACTTTATATAATTGGTATTATTTTAATCAGCCTCCCCCAACCTGGTTACCTGCAAATATATTTTGGGCCACAACTTCCAACATGTTGGACCTATTTTGGGGATAGCATTCAACATCTCGGATAGCTCTTTTAGAGTTCTGGCTGTTTCTGATGGAAACCCGTGATGGATTCACTAGCCTCCACTGCTATCAGGGTTCTACACTGAACAGGAAGGCCCACATAAATATAGTATGTTCTCCACTACAGACCTTTACTTTCCTACACATAGAGGGCAATGGAGCCGGGGCAACACTGGTAGGGTGACCATATGGAAAGGAGGACATGGCTCCTGTATCTTTAACAGTTGTATAGGAAAGGGAATTTCAGCAGGTGTCATTTGAATGCATCCAGCACCTGGTGAAATTCCCTCTATATCACAACAGTTAAAGCTGCAGGAGCCCTGCCTTCTTGGCCAGATACAAAAGAATCTGTCTCAGGTAACATTAGGTCTACACACTACCACTCCAACTGTTCAGACAAAAGCTGAAGACGTTTTTATTTGTTCAGGCATTTTTATCTTGATGCATAGCCTGAGAAAGATTTATTGCTGTTTTTTTTCTGGTAGTTTGACATAAACATTGTGATCCTTATTTTTATGGCTATTTTATTTCCTTGGATTGTGAGTAGCCCTCTGTTCCAGAACTGGAAGCAGGGTGGGATAAAAACTGTTGAATAAATAATAAAAAAGGTGGTAGGGCAGCCTATTGAAAGGAATGGCTAGCCTTCCACACTGGGAATGTTCCCAAGAGTCAGTGAGGAGGGAAATGGGAGAATGAAGACAATAATTTGTTATTTCCTATGGGAGGAGGGATCATTAATACAAGCTCCAACTTTCTAACTTTCTTTAGACAGTATAGTTTCATATAGCTTTTCTGTCTACTACAGCAAATCCGTCTGACTAGCAAAGGTCTAAAGTTTTGTCTAGAAGTTCTGGGAGTAACTCACACTATCAGCCATCATACAGCAAAAATTGAATTTTGATATTCCCCCCCCCCTTGGGTCTTGTAAATGAAAAGAACAAAGAGACCACCAAATGAAGAAAGAAAGGAAAGAACAGGCAGGTTTGTCAAGAAACCAATCTTTGAGTAAACGGAATTAGGCTGCAGGTGTCTTAGCTGTAGTGCACACATATGAGGATTTATGTAGGTCATTGTTGGTTGCGTAGGGATGTATATGCGTTTTGGCACAGATGCCAATGATAAACAGACGTAAAGCAGTTTTGTGTCTATTTGAACTGCCAACCCCTGGAGTGCAGAAAACACAATATACAGGAGCAGCATGGTTTCAAAGGCCTGAGCAAGCGTGCAGCAATAACCCCCACATGGCATATCTAGGTTGCTTTGCTATCTGTTTTGGTTTCTCTGTAAACATGGGAGAACTATAGGTGGGCGAAGGCCTCAGTCTGCACAAATCATGGGTACCGCTCCAGCTCTCATCACAGGCTGGCAGTCTGCTCTCCAAGATGTATAATTTGTGCTGCAGATCTGACCGCATAAAAACCACAAGGTAAATGCATATGCTATACCGCAGATGTAAGATAAAGCCTATGACTTGTATACTGCCTTCAGGCTGTGTAAGCAGTATGAGGCTTGCTGGATTTTAAAAAGAAACTTTCATCACCTATCAAATTAACAGAGTACTAGGATCTTTAAGTATTATTGGGGAGGGGGAAATTACATGGAAGTACCAAATGACCACCAAAGCACTGAAGTACTGAAACCACCAAATCTCTGCCCATGTAACTCCTCTTAGGGGAGCTTTCCCCCAAATTGGTGGCCTCCAGATGTTTTGGACTACAACTCCCAGAACTCTTGACCATTCACCATGCTGGCTGGGGCTGACAGGAGTTGAAGTCCAAAACACAGGAAATCCAATTACATAGATCATGGGTAGCTAAGTCCAGTTGAACTTTCAACACATGACTATGCCTTAACCAGTAAAATTGTCAGTGTGGCCCAAGGTAGAGCAGAAATGCCCCTGCTCTCCCAGTCAAGGTACATAATTCCTAAGGCAAGCCAAATCATTTTGATACCCAAGGCAGAAAATCCCACAATCATTTCTCCCCCTCACTAGCAATACAAATATAATTAAAAATACATTAAATACCAGACAATTTGCTACTCTTTCCTAACATCCAAAATCAGCTGCCTGAGGTGGCTAAAGTAGGGTGACCATATTTTGGAAACCAAAAAGGAGGACAACATGGCCGCCCCAAGGGGGCATGCCCACCAACATGGCCGGCTCCCAAAGGGACATGTCCACCCAAAGATGGCCTTGGTCACATTTCTGATTTCACAGCACACAATTAAGGCAAACCTGTTCTACATAACATCTTAATGTTAAAATCACTGAGACATTCAATGTATTTGAAATTACTTTCACTCCTACTTTTGTAGCTTTTGCTGTACTTTAAAGATTTTGCTATACTTTGTGTGATACAGTCTCCCTTTCCCTCAAATATCTTTTCTGACTGCAAATCCTTCATTGGATGACCATAGTCTCACCTTTCCTAACATTTAACACTCTTTCCCCATCACCTTTCTCATATTCATACTCACAGCTTCAGCATACTGCTACCACTGAACAAATGAAGCAGTTGACAAGTACAGAAAAAGCTAGTACAACAAACTAGCAACCTAGCATTAAGAAAGTGTAAAAAATACTATTACCCTGCAAGCATTAGCCATGGAATAAAATGGACTAAAGGGTTGTTGTTGTTGTTGTCACTTCTCACTAGCACCTCTTAGCTTGTTTCAACTTCTGATTTATCAATGAGAAACTAATCTAACAATGTGTCATTATATCTCTGGTTCATTAGCCATGTAAACAAGACCATGGTCAGTAGCAATACAAAGAAAGGCCAGAACAGATGCCCATTATCACAATGCTAGACAAATATCTCCTGAATTTACACTGTTTCAGTGTGCAGAGAACAGAAATCTCAATCAGGGACCCAAAGAAAACTGCCCAAAGAAACCTCAGAAACAAGTTCCATTGATTTCAATAAAGCTTACTCCCAGATAAATGAATATAGGATTGCAGCCACTTCACATATGTTCAGCTTACTCTAGCAAGTGCAAGGCCCTCCTGTCAAGAAGAACTATGCACTCATGAGAACCTGGCCTCATGGATCATGCAACCAGCAGGTGCTCTCCAGAAAGACGCTTTTAGAGCCTAGGAGATTCAGACACACTCAGACAAGCCAAGACAAGCCACACTATGCACTCACATGTTATCTTGCTGGGACAGAACAATTTTGGGAAAAGACAATACTTTGTTATCGACCAGACATTACAGTAATAAACAAGAAAAACACACCTACCTCATTGATTTAGCAATACCTAATGGCAAAAATGTTGCAGAAAAGGAATACGAAAAGAGAGAAAAAAATGGCTATGGAAATTAAAGAACTGTGCAGCAGGAAAAGGTTACAATTATTCAGTTAATCACATCACTCACCAGCAACACACACACACACACACACACACACACACACTACAGAAAACCTTCAGAAACTGGGCCTACCAAAATAAATCCACACCAACATCCAGAAAGCAGTCACACTTAAAACATTTTTAAGAAGGATGAATAAGTATCAGCAATTGTTACAAAATATACATCATGCCAATTATCTCAAAGAAAATTGGAGAGGAAGGTCTATGGGTCAAAATGCATTATTAAAAAAATGAATTGCTATCTTCTAGCACCAGCTAGAGACCCACCTCTTCCTTTGCACTCTGGAAGCAGGTGGGCACAAACAACTCAAGCAAAGTAGGTGTCAGCCAGACCTCTCTGTGGACAGTATTCCACAACAGGGGGCTACTACTGAAAAGTCCCACTCCCAAGTAGCCCTGCACCACACCACAGCGTATGAGGGCACTTGGAACAGGACTTCCAATAACCACCAAAGGTAGGATGACCATATGAAAAGGAGGACAGGGCTCCTGTATCTTTAACAGTTGTGTAGAGAAGGGAATTTCAGCTGGTGTCATTTGTATGCATGCAGCACCTGGTGAAATTCCCTCTTCATCACTGTAGTTAAAGCTACAGGAGCTATACTAGAGTGACCAGGTACAAAAGCGGGCAGGGTTCCTGCAGCTTTAACTACAGTGATGAAGAGGGAATTTCACCAGGTGCTGCATGCATACAAATGACACCAGCTGAAATTCCCTTCTCTACACAACTGTTAAAAGTTACAGGAGCCCTGTCCTCCTTGGTCACCCTAGGGAAGCCCCAGCAGGTAAGTGCCCCGCGCACCCCCCCCCCCCCGCGCTCCTTACCTGCTGCTGCTGGGGTGTCCGCTTCCCTCCGTGCTCGGAATCTACTGAGAAACAGGCTTCCTGGCCTGTCTCTCAGCAGCGCGCGGAGTGATGACGTCATCACCCGGCGCGCTAGTGAGGGACAGGCCGCGAAGACTGTTTCTCAGTAGATTCTGAGCACCGGTGGGAAGCCCCAGCAGGTAAGTGCCCCGCGCCCCCGCGCCGCACCCCCGCCGTGCGCACCCGCGCCGCCCCCCACCTGCCGTGCGCACCCACGCCGCCCCCCACTTGCCGCGTGCACCCGCGCCACCCCCCCACCCGCCGTGCGCACCCATGCCGATCCCCCACCCGCCGTGCGCACCCACGCCGCCCCCCCACCCGCCGAGCACACCCGCGCTCCTTACCTGCTGCTGCTGGGGCATCCGGTTCCCTCCGTGCTTGGAATCTACTGAGAAACAGGCGTGCTACTGAGGGACAGACCGCGAAGCCTTAGTGGATGATCTATGCTTGAGTATTGACAGGGGGAGTGTGTCCCTGCTGTATCTCTCAGCGGCTTTCGATACCATCGATTATGGTATCATTCTGAACACCTGGGGAGATTGAGAATCAGGGACACTGTGCTTCAGTGGTTCCACTCCTACCTCTCAGGCAGGTTCCAGACGGTGATGCTAGGGGATAGTTGCTCCTCAAAGCAGGAGCTGTTGTATGGTGTACCACAAGGGACCATCCTATCCCCAATGCTGTTTAACATATACATGAAACTGCTGGGAGAGATCATCCGAAGGCATGGGGCGGGGTGCTATCAGTATGCTGATGACACCCAAATATATTTCTCTATGCCTTCGATAACAGCATCAGCTAAGCATAGTGTTTCTCCTCTGAATTAATGCTTGGAGGCGGTAATGGGCTGGATGAGGAAAAACAAACTGAAGCTGAATCCAGATAAGACAGAGGTGCTTACTGTCAAAGGCCCCAACCTGGGTTTGGAGGTGTGTCAACCAGTTCTGGATGGGATTACACTCCCCCTGAAAGGCTGTGTTCGCAGCTTGGGGGTGCTCCTGGATCCGTCGCTCCAAATGACAGCACAGATAGACGCAACAGCCAGGAGTGCCTACTATCAGCTTTGGCTGATACGCCAGCTGCACCCCTTCCTAGAGCTGGAAAACCTAAAGACAGTACTGCATGTGCTGGTAACTTCGAGGCTCGACTTCTGCAATGCGCTGTACATAGGGCTACCTCTGTGACTAGTCTGGAAACTTCAACTAGTTCAAAATATGGCAGCCAGGTTGGTCACCTGTACACCTAGGTGTGACCATATCACACCAGCTTTAAAATCACTTCACTGGCTGCTAATTACTTTCCAGGTGAAGTACAAAGTGTTGGTCATCACCTTTAAAGCCCTACATGATTTGGGTCCGGGTTACCTGCGGGATCGCCTTCTCCCATACAATCCACCCCGCACACTCAGGTCCTCTGGAAAGAATTTGTTACAGTCAGCCAAAACTAGGCTGACAACTGTTACCCAGAGGACCTTCTCTTCTGCCACTCCCAGACTGTAGAATGGCCTGCCAGAGGAGATTCTTCAACTTAATAGTCTCTTTGACTTTAAGAAAACATAAAGACCAATCTCTTCTGGCAGGCCTACCCAGTTGAATTTTAAGAGTTTTATTGGTATTTTAATAATGTATTAGTTTTATGTGCTTTTAATCAGTTTTATGCATTTTATATTTGAAGTTGTTCCCCGCCTCGATCCAGAGGAAGAGGCGGGTAAGAAATAAATAAATAAATAAATAAATTTATTATTATTATTATTATTATTATTATTTGCCTTATGGAAAGAAAGCATGAAGGCAAATTGGGGTTGTTGAGCAAAAATGTCCAAACTAGGGATGGACAAGAAACCCAAAGTTCCTTGTAGCATCCTCTGATTCTGCAGTGACAGCAATGATAATTGGCCCTCGTGCTGGAAACTTTGCTTTCCCTCCCAGGAGTATGCCTTTCCCTGAATAATTAGCATGGGGTAAGGCACTGCCAACCACCAATGGGAAAAGAGGGTAATTATTGATTTTATGAAACACAACTGTTTGAGTTGAGGAAAGACTTGTTTTGATGACATTTTAAAACACAGTACACATAGCAAATACAAACAAATCTGAAAGGTTATTTCTGCACTTCAGAATAAATACATGAAGACATATATATCTGTTGGGATTTGTTTCTATGCAGTTTGATAATGGCATCACTATTATCTACAAGAGATGGGATCAATTTTGTTTGTTTGTTTGTTTGTTTTGTCACTAGCTACAGATGCATACTGGGATGGCTAAACTAATAAATAGTTCTTACTTAGAAGTGTCTATGCTCAGTGGGAAGCTGATAGGAGGTTCCCCCATAACTGCTTTTTTGGTAAAGCTCCATGAAGCAAGAAAATAGGAAGTTTTATTTTGGGTCTAGCACCATACCCATTCCAAATTTACACTATGTTTAAAAAGGGGGATGATCCACACCTTTATTATTAAAAAAAACACCTCATAATTTTCAATTAATAAAATGAGTTAATGACTTCATTGCATCTATTTCTTCCTCTCTTGAATGTTCCTGAACATTACTTACACAGCAATCCTATAGTTCCACCAGGAGAAGATCCACCAGAGTTACAATTAGAGAATGTTCTCAGCATACAAAATATTCTGAGGTCAAGGGGAATAGAGTGGGGGAGGAACAGAGGAAAAGTATAGTAGGAAGAGCAACCTTGATTTTATCCAGTTTCCTCTCACTAGAATCAATAGGATGGGTATTATTTATGTTAGGCTCTGTCCTGGTGTAGATTCCTGCCATGTTTGTGGACATATTCACACAACATGGGAGGGGGGTGTACAAATCAGAATAGGTGGGCTCTTCTCCCATGCCACATATAACTCCATCCTGGTTCAGTAGGCTGACCAGATAAAATCCAGGTCAGGGGTCATGTAACTTTAACAGTTGTAGAGAAAAGGGAATTTCAGCCAGTACCATTTGCATGCAATTAGTTCCTGGTGATATTCCCTCTTCATCACAACAGTTAAAGGTGCATGCACTATACTAAAGTGACCATATACAAAAGAAGGCAGGGCCCCTGCAACTTTAACAGTTATGATGAAGAGGGAATTTCACCAGGAACTAATTGCATACGAATGACACTGGCTGAAATTCCCTTTTCTCTACAACTGTTAAAGTTACATGACCCCTGACCTGGATTTTATCTGGTCACCCTATGGTTCAGGGACTGGCGGGCAGAACTCCATCAGCAGAGCAACTTAGGCAGTGGAGCCTTTCTGCCGCAGTTGGTAGCATTTCTTACATTTCTGCATGAGGAACGGTTCTCCAATTTTAACAGCTCTGAAAACCTCTCATCTTATCCTATGGTAGGGTGACCATATGGAAAAGGACAGGTCTCCTGTCACTTTAACAGTTGTACTGAAAAGAGGAATTTCAGCAGTTGTCATTTGTATGTATGCAGCACCTGCTGAAATTCCCTTTTCAACACAACTGTTAAAGATACAGGAGCCCTGTCCTCCTTTCCATATGGTCAGCCTATATATGGCTTTCCGTGAATGACCTGGTATGGATTGAAGCTTGCTCCCTTAATATGGTAAACATTTTCCCCCCATTAGAATTTTCTGAGCAACTAATTGAAAGAGGAAAGACAGGGTAATTTAGTTAGCAAAAAATATTATGAAAGAACAAAACAGAAGATGAATGGGTCACGTACTTTTGACACTACACATTAACTGGATTCTAGTTTTCCACCAGATTTTGCCAGGGAAATGTGAAACCATGCTTCTTAGATCTTGGTGTCTATAAAACTTAAAATGCAGAGAATTCTGCATACTGCTTTCTACAATGCCTAGAGTTTACTTTAGGTACAAAGTTGCCTGACATTATTTTCCATGGGATCTAAACAGTGAAATGGAAATAACATAGTGCCACTTAGTGGCAAACAATGAACAGAGATTCCTGGATGTGTGCGAGAAAAAGATTCAGGTACATTTCTGTTCGAAATTCTTACATTATGTCTTTCTGAAAGCTTCCATTTACATTAAGCTCATTATTGCCACAACATTATGTGCAACTTTTTATACAAAAACACAAAATGACTCTCCCAAAATGGAATGAAATAGAGCCATGCTTGTAATTAATGTAACATTAAGAACACTCCATTCTATCTTCAAATTATAGCCATTTTCTAAAAAGGTTAGAAAGCCTAATATATAGTAAAAGGCATAAATGTCTACAGGTATTTGTACTTTTTAATGTTGATGTTTTAGATCTGTATGTCTCCATCACCTTCCTGCCAAATTCTTCTCACTTAAAAGGATGAGAGCAATTTTAGTTAAGCACCCATAAACGAACAACTTTTGGAAAAGCTACATACATGCTTTGCACCATTTTGATCAGCATATTGATAATTTAACCTCGGAGATCATATTCAAGGGTCTCCTGGTTAATACTGTCATGGTTCTTTACTTAATATTGCAGGATAAAAGGGATGGGAACGTAATGCAGTCTAGCCTAATAGGTATAAAAGCTTTTATAGGTGGCTCAAATCCTATAGCTTCTCAGATCATATTAGGGGTGTACACGCCCAAAAATATTGTATTTTATCATTATCAGAATTTCGGACCACAAAAATTATTGTCTCCAATAATATCATAGGTTAATCGTATCGTCTTCACGATAATTATCGGAAATCCGATATTTTAATTTGCAGCCCCATTGTGCCCTATAGAGCTGAATATTTTAGAAAAATGCCTATAACTTCAGTATTTTCAAAGTTACAGGCTTGAAACTTGTTCACAATGCTTATGGGGTATGCTTAAGTAGATGTATGAAATTTGAGATCAATCCCTCCAACCCTCAATTTTATATGAATTTATTAAAGAACGTTTAAGTTCTGACAGGTCAAAAGTTGCACGATCTTCCAAAAATTCATATAAAATACAGGGGTAATGGGATTGATCTGAAATTTGGCACATATATGTAGCAACATGTGCTAGACATGTGTATGAAATTTGAGATCAATCCCTCCAACCCTCAATTTTATATGCATTTTTTAAAGATCCTGCAACTTTTTGACAGGTCTGAATGAATGCATGTGGCGAGCTGTCATTCTGACCTGTCAGAACTTAAATGATCTTTAATAAATTCATATAAAATTAAGGGTTCAAGGGATCGATCTCAAATTTCATACACATACTTAGGCATACCCCATAAGCACTGTGACCAAGTTTCAAGCCTCTAACTTTTAAAATACAGAAGTTATAGGTTTATTTATATGGCAGTCCGATAATCTGATATAATCGGGCTGAAAATTATCAGATTGGATATTTATCAGAGGTTTTTCTATCGTATCGTTATTGTTAAACACATGCATGATAAAGAGCATATTGTATTGTTATCGTACATTTTAACGATACGATACACATCCCTAGATCATATTATGCCCAGGACGAGGAGGGATCCATGTATGGTCTGCAATTTCAGAACCGCACAAAAGACACATATGAAAAGAGAAATCTCATTAGCTACTGCAGCTAGAGTGTTGGTCTTGGATTAAAGACAGTCAAGCACAAATCACCAGAAAGTTATGCAGCTCACTAGGGGCTTTGGACTAGCCATTACTCGTGAAGTAGGGAATCTGAAGGAGATTGATCTTTGTGTATTCTAATACATACCAATCTGATTTGCATCTCCCAGATCTACACCTTGGCAGGATCTACACTATTGCTTTCAAATGGTTTATAATGGTATTGACAACTGTTGGGGCCCAGGACACACTCCGTATACAATTCTCAAACTGTTTTCAAACTGTTTTATCCTGCTTGAGTAGATCTGGCCCTTAAGGCCATATCTACACCTTGTGCCAAATCATTACAAATATGGAATAAAGCAGGAAATGACACTATGAAAGTGGTATATGGAATGTGTAATGTGTCCCAACAGTTATCAGTAGTGCTGTGCACCGACTCAGATTGAATTCCCGAAACCGAGGCAAGGTGGGCTGATTCAGCCCGCCTCGCCTCAGTTCAGAGTCGGTTCTGGGACAGCTCGAGGTGCCCCAAAGCCAAAGCACATTGGCACCAAAGCTTTGGGGCACCTCGGACAATGGACTCACCTCCCTCTCCTGGCTCTCCCCATTTACCTGCTGCCTCATCGCCGGTGCCCAGTGCATCACCAGCGCTGCCAGCCACCACCATTGATGGTGGTGCCAGCCGCCATCATCGCTGACTGCCACATGGCCAGCAGATTCCTGGCACCAACAGCTGCCATCATCACCGGCCACTGCATGGCCAGTGCCGCCAGCTGCCCTCATTTCCGGCACTGCCAGCTTCGGTCATCGCCAGCTGCCGTCATTGGAAATGATCAGGAAACACGGCACGGTGAGTGATGTGGCAGCAGACAGCGATGACGGTGGCTGGTGGCACTGGGAATAAGGGTGGCTGTCAGCACTGGCTATGTGGCGGTCAGCAATGAGGTCGGCTGGCATTGTTGGCAATGGTTGCAGCCAGCCGTGCCAGCAATGTGGCAGGAGCCAGTGATGAGGCAGCAGTTAAGTGGGAAGAGCTGGCAGAGAGAGGTGAGTCCAATGGACCCACCGCCAGCCTTGCTACCGGCTTTCATGGGTGCAGGCTGTGTAGCCGGCACCCAGGGACCTGCAAGGTCGAGTCGCTTCAGTGGGGGGCGAATCTCGCCTCTGCCTCTGCACCGAGGCGAGGCAAGCAACCCCTGAAGCACCCCAAGTTGATTTGGGGCTGTTTTGGGGGTTCCGAAACAGACCCCGAGGTGGATCAAGGGGGGGCGTGCACAACCCTAGTTATCAGTGCACTTCAATACCACTATAAAGCTGTAACATTTCTACAGGCTTCAGTGTGTTCATGTGGGACTCTTACAAGAGCAGAGCCACCAAATGAACAGTGGCTATGAAAAAGGGAGTGTGGCCAACTGGGGAACCACAGAGGACCAGATTTCCCCACCTTGGCCTGATGTTGTACACCACTGCCATAGTGCCTGTGCAAGGTTGATATAGGCTTATCTTCCTCCACCCTGAAATGTGAGGGCCACAAAAATACATGGCTAGGAGAAAAATAGCCATTGGCCTTGGGTTAGGCTAGCTTCACCCAGAAGAGGATCCTTGTTAGGGGCCCACATTGTAGGGAGGACTTTAATTAGTTAGCAAGTTGAATATCTGAATACGTAGATTCCCACTTTGCAAAAGCAATAGAGGTTGTTGCTCATTTGAAACGCAGCAATTGACTTTCATGTTGGTTTGGATGCATATACATAGGATATTAAGAGAAGTGAAGATATTTGTGTGACTAATTCTTAGAACGAATATTTAACATTAGAGGGAGGGAAAGGAGTTTTCAGAAATTAAACTTTCTATCCGGTAGAACAGTACCGAGTAGAAAATTTAGAACACATCTCTGCAAAGGAATCTCCTTTTATATGTCCACCCCACCTGACACACCATTCAGGAGAAATTATGCACAGCGCTTATCCCAAGGGAGTAGCTTGAACAGTTTAATTGTCCTTACTGAATTGCTCTGGCATTATCTGATGGAACTATTTGGAACTGACAGCTTTTCCCACTGACAGCCATTTCACTTGGCATATTGATGATGCTATATAAATAACACAATACCAATATACATTGAAACTTAACAAAAGCAATACATGCATCACGTTGGAAATAATACTTTTAAGACCCATTTGATAGTCTGTGTTTCATTTTAGTTGGTACATTTCTCAGAGTGTGTTTGGAAAAAAAAAAACAGTAAGAACAGTCTTGAAGTCAAATCATATGAGAACAGGCTGAGGGGGGTGGGGTGCCCCTGGATATTTGTGTGATGGAAACTAGCTAAATGTTTAAATTCTGGTCAGCTAACTTGATCAGCTCCATAGCTGAGACATCAAATCTCATTTGGGAAAAGCCTGTTGGATTAGATATGTTTGTACATGCAAGCAGCATAGAACACTCCCTTCCTTCCCCTTGTTAACACATTAACACATTTGGAGAAATTGAGAGGAATTGCTTCCCTATTGGTCGTTCCGTGACCAATAGAATGTCACCAGGCAGTAGCATCTAAGTACATGTGTATTATTTGAGAGGGTGAATCTGCAGAAAGCTTCAAACACCTCTTGAAAACATATGTGCTTGCACAGGCTTTTCCTGTCCTGTTCTTTTCCATCCATCCATTTATTACATTTCTCTACTGCCCAATAGCCATAGCTCTCGGAGCAGTTTACAAAGACTATGACACTGCTCTTTTTTATTGTTGTCTTTGCTGTAATGTTTTTATTATTTTATATTGTTTTTATTTTGAATTATATATGCATTTTAGTGTGAACTGCTTTCAGTCCTGCCCACATTTCCTTTAGCTCCGCCCCCAAGAGCTTCTACAAACTGGAATCCAGCCCTTATGGGATCTCTCATTGCAGATTCCTCATCTTAATATGCCCCCGTAACCCCACCAGTTCTTTCCACAGCACATTGTGACTCTTGGTTCAAGTATACATGTGCATTCCTATACACATGTAAATGAAGTCATGAGGCATTGTGGGTAATTAAAAATCGTGCCAGATCAGCCTAATCCCAGCGAGGCACCTGCTGATGTAAGAGGGGACCCACCAGACAGCACTTTGCCAAGGGTCTCTCAATTCTGGAACTGGCCCTGGTTGTATGCATGCATTGCAATTCTCCTATTTTTAAATGTCATTTTTGAATTCTGATTTTTAGAGAAGTGACATATTGTACTGTGAAACTGAAGCAGATTCTTAGAGCCAGACTCCTAGCCAAGTATGGAAAGTACCACACCTACAATTAACAAGGGCTTTAAAAATTCTTAGAGCAGCTCCAATCCTCTAGAGAAGATCTCTGTTGCAGAGATTCATGTTGCATTCTGAACAGAGCTGGCACACTGGTACACTTCTAAAGTTACAATGCATTGTTACAATACAAAACTCTGGGATTTTCCTCTTTGTAGACATTGGTAAATGAAACAGAAGACATGGATTTTTAGTTCACATTT
This sequence comes from Anniella stebbinsi, assembly GCA_029215795.1. Lineage (NCBI taxonomy): Eukaryota > Metazoa > Chordata > Lepidosauria > Squamata > Anniellidae > Anniella > Anniella stebbinsi. The sequence goes on from JARDYH010000002.1 coordinate 190,722,012, forward strand.
CAGACCCAGAGATGTGCAATGCAGGATAATTTCTAGCCAGTTAATTGATTTTATTTGAGACCTGGACAAGTCAGTTGAGGCGTCTTTAAACCCTAACCAAAGCTCAGCAAACAGGCTTCACACTCAAGTCACAATTTTAAATACAAAACGAGTTCTTCTTAATTTTATAGATGCCAGGTTTGCATACAGCATTAGCCATTTTCCAGTACATTTCCATTAGTAATGTCTTTGCTGATTAGTTTTTTTCTAAATTAGCATGTTTATCCATTAGCATATCAATATTGCTGCCAACTATCCTCTTAATTTTTAGTTTTCTTCCTGCAACAAAAAAATTGCCAATAAAAGCAAGCATTTCTTGAAGCCTTAATTAACTCAGCACAATTCTCTCTCTCTCTCTCTTGCTCGTGCTCACTCTTTCTCCTTCTGTTTTTTCCTAATTTTTAATAATAGTGCATAATATTTACTCAGATGATAGATTTGCCTTGCTTAAAAACACAGTTCGGCTGAATAATCAAAATCTACATGTTTGAGAATTGAGCATAAGCCCCGTCCACTCTCAACAGAAGAAGGTGGACACTTCATGAGCCATGTTGAAGCCTTCACTGGAAAATATGGAAAGCCAAAACTAATTATCATATTTTGTTTGCAAATAATTTGCATAATATTTACATGGCATGATTTTTTTCCTTGATGTTATTTGAGCAGTTTCATGTGTGAAACTAAAAGAGGGCAGGACTTGGGATAATTTGTACGTGCTTGTCAACCATCATAGGCATAGGAAGCCTGCCTTATACCAGCTTAGACTAACAGTCCATTTAACCCAGTAATGTCTGCCTTGATTGTCAGTGGCTCTCCTGGATTTCAGGCAGTTGCATTTCCCATGTCTTTCTATCTGATCCTTTTAACTGGAGATGCTCATCATTGAACTGGGCTGGGACCTTCTGCATGCAAAGCAGATGCTCTTCCATAGAGCTACACAGGGATGCACAGATTTGGTTAAATCTGCTCCGATTTCATTCTGTCATCCGCTCATTGATGGAATTAGATTTATTATTATTATTTACCAGAATTTCATTCTACTTGTGATCATTTGCAAGAGTGCTAATGCAAATCCAGCATGCCCTAATGACAACCAGTTCCCAAGTCCATGCAGAACCTACAGGTCAGTTTCTTAGGAATCCAAACTCATCTGGATAGACTGCAGATTTCTGTGACATCCCTCAAACTACGGTCCTTCCTGCTGTTCCAGGAGTCCTATGGCAGTAGCTTTTCTGATGTTCACTGCCTTTCTAAAGTATACCTGTCCATTTTACCAGCTATGAATGCCAGAAGTACATAGTCAAATTATGGAATTCACTACCACAAGATGTAGTGATGGCCAATAATATGGATGGCTTTAAAAGGAGGTTGGATACATTCCTGGAGGAGAAGACTATCAATGGCTTCTAGCCCTGATGGCTAAGTGCAACCTCCAGTATTAGAGACAGCAAGCCTGCATACACTAGTTGCTGGGGAACATGGTGGGAGGGTGCTGTTGCACCATATCCTGCTTGTGGGTCCCTGATCAACAGCTGATTGGCCACTGTGTGAACAGAGTGCTGGACTAGATGGACCCTTGGTCTGATCCAGCATGGCTCTTCTTATGTTCTTATTTTTAGCCTCTGAAAATTTAGGCGAAACCTGCACTTCAGCATTGAGCCTTGAGCAGAAGACTTCAAGACTGCTCCTCCTCATCTTATTGGATAAAGGACAGCAAACAGAGTTTATACAGAGCTTGCCTTGGATTCCTACTCCCTTAAAGTGATACTTTGACAGAAGCTTGAATATCCTGCTTTCCTGTGGCATGAAAATGCTGCTGGGAAATGTCAGTGAGGTCTATCAAATAGAACTTTCCCATTCAATCAATTCTATACCCTCACTCTTGGCAAGGAAATAGCCACATGATTCCCTTTGCGTACATGGTTGGCATATTCTCTCTCTCTCTCTCTCTCTCACACACACACACACACACACACCACTAATGTGGGAAGCTGTGTCTGGGTGTGAAGGGGGCTTGTAATTACGTAGCAATCCAGACATTAGTAATTGGGAGTATACAAAGCTGAATAAGACTTTCTTAATTTATTGCATTTATTGCATTTATATCCCACCTTTTTCCTTTCAAGAAGCCAATAAATTTGCATTTATTACTGTATAAAAGTCTCAACAAAAATTACTACATAGGCATCAGAGTTACATATTCCATGTAGGAAAGTAAATCTTCTCTTGCACAGAGAATCTATAGAGGAGCAGAGGGTTGCATTTCTTCCTGCGGCCCCACTGGGAAACTTGCCTGAGGAGCTGAGTGCTCCCCCCCTTCTACCATCTGAGTACAGGAGTACATATATATGCCCATAAGTTACATTACAAGTAGCAAACACAATACCAGCAGGGTTACATCTCCTCTTGCTGCTATATCCCTGTATCAATGCAGGTGAAAATTAGAAAGAGGGTTAGACAAGGCAGACCAGGAGAAATGTGTGCTGTTGCATCCTGTGTGATCTCTCTTGGGCACTGTCTTCATGGTGTCAAGTTGGCTCTGCCTTCCCCCCAAACCCTGGGATTTTTCTTACCTGGGGTGGCATTGGGTAATCTCCATGCCAAGGAGGGAGTGCGGAGCTTCCAGCAGTCATCCAGGTATCGGAGCCCCCCCCCCCTTCCTGGTGGAAGGTGACCAACCACCAGTCACCTTCTACCAGGACCACCACCCCAGATAGATCCCAGAGTGAGGTCAGACAATGGAAGAGCAGTAGTGACCTCGCTCTCACTGAAAAAAAATTAAGGTAAGTCCCCAAATTTTTCAATGCTCAGATTCGCAGGAAAGCCCCGGGGTGGCTGCGAATTTGTACATCATATAATTGACATAGCGCAGATTCGCAGCCACTGTGGGGCTTTCCTTGTGTATTGACAGCCCCCCGTTTGGCTAGTCTTACCTGTTTAACTACTCCTATCACTATGCTCTTCAGCAACCAGGGATTCATCAGGAGGGAAAGGCTTAGCATTACATCCAAATCAAAACTCCTGGTTTGTCATTCTGTGAGCAAGCCAAAGTCAGGATTTGAAGTTAGCTTACAATTCTTGGCTTTGGGAGCTACTAGCCAGGAGGCAGGTAACTTCCTGGTTACTGAAGCCACTCCCACTGATGGGAGGAGTCAAGCAGGAGCCATGGGGAAGCATGCCTGCTTGTTCATGAATAAGTCAGGATTCTCTGGTATCCTGGCTTATCAATTTTTGTGAACAAGGCCAGAGGATAGACACAGATTGAAAGAACACTACAGTGACAAGGATGTGCCTCAGCACAACAGAAAAATGAGAGAGAGGGAGAGAGAAACAGAGTAAGCAAAGGGGCAGAAAGTAAGTCACAAAGCAGAAGAGGTTAAACAAGTTGATTTAATACCAAAACAGTGTGCTTTATATAACTTCTAGCTGACATTTGATAGGTTGCAAGAAACCAGCATTTTGCTTTCTTTTCTTTTTAAAATTTACTTTAGTACTTTGCAAGCTGGACACTCCAGAACTTTGCTATTGAAGTGAAAATAGTTAAATATAATGCCACAACCCATCCAGCATCCCCAATGTGGGATTACAGAGTACAATGGAGATTTATAAAATGATGGTGCTAAAACTAAAATACCCATACAAGGGGTTCGCTGGCTCTTGCCATTACCAGCCATGAGTCTCTTCATTAGTCTGATGTGCTTAATGCACTTTTGGCCACAGTAGAATAATGAACCCTGTGTTTAACAGAAGTATACAGGGAACAAGCTGGAATCTGCAACAGTGTCAGTTCTGCACTGTCTACACTGTTATTCAGGACTGATACCCTTGTCTGACATAATTAGATCTTGATGGTAATTATTTCTGCTGATTCCTGGCAGACTGCTGTTAAAGATATGCTTATCCACTTTCAACCACACTATCTTATTAGAGTAAATGCACACTGGTAATTATAAAGCAGCACATTTTAAATTTGGGGGTTTCTAAAAGTTTTTTTTTTATTTTAAGAAAGAAAGAAAATTAGAAGATAAAGCTTTCCCTGGAATGATCCATGTGGCTCCAAAGCTGGAGACAGCAAAATCACTACATGTGTCAAAAGCAAGCAGAATAGTTGTGCACAATTGGGTGTTTTTAAAAACAAATAAATAAATATCAAGTGGTGTTTGCCCCATTTATGCTTTGTTGAGCAAGAAGGAATGATGTATCATGTGTGTGTGTGTTATGTGTGAATCAGCAAAACTTGAACTCATTGAAGTTCTCCAGGAACATATGCACAAAATGTTATGCAACCTCCCCGCCCCCCGCCCCCATCGTCCCCCCACAAAGCTCACAATCCAATAGCAAGGTTAGAACAAGCTATAAGGTGAAGCTTGAAAGTTGCCCTGACCTGTTTGCTATTGGATTGTGGGCTTTGGGGGGGGGGGGCGATGGGGGGTTGCATGACATTTTGTGCTTATGTTCCTGTACATTTCCCCAAATGTATGCATTGATTACGCACATTTTTGAAATGAATGCATTTTCCCCAGTGTTTCCTAGACATTGCCTGAAGGGCCATAAGATACTGGGGATCCCCCTCTCCCAAGGTCAGAGATAGTGCTCTGACCTTGGAGGAGGGAGGGAGAGATTCGCCCTCTGTCTGCCCCTTCGCAGCCGGTGTGGAAAGAATCACTGCAGTTGCCCTCTGAGGTCCAAAAAGTGACCTCGGAGAGGGAGAAAAGGGAGCATTTTGGTGTGCAGTGAGGGGAGTATACCAGAGAGGCCAGAATATGGGCTATCCTGAGCTTCTTCCAGCTTCCTTTCCTTCCTCTCTGCTGTCACTATAAAAAAAAGTTTGCCTCTAGAATTTCTCCTGCTCTGCCCTGAATGATCAGAAGCCTCCATGTCTGGGGGCTTCCAATCATCGAGGGCACAATCAATAGTATTGCGCCCTACAGCAGTTGCGTACACTTTTTTTCCAAATAGACCATTTTTCATGTGCATTTTCAAATGAACACTGCTGCTTTATAGCAGTATTGAAGTGCACTGATAACTGCTGGGGCACAATCCGCATTCCATATAACCACTTTCATAGTGTCACATCCTGCTTTGTAGTCTACATTTGTAATTCCGTTCAAGTTCATTACTATTTCCATTCATTTTTGGGAAGTGCAAATTGGATACATTCTGGTCATACATAGTGAAATGAATCTCTCACCCATTTCTAATATTATATGAGGGATTGGGTGACGCAATACACACGGAAATGTAACTCACATCGTTCAACTCTTGTCTTCTTAAAGTAGCAAACTCTCAGAATTAACAGTGTTGAATTCTTTCATATGAAACAGTCTCTCCTCTTGTTTGTATGCTTTGGTTTTGTAGGGAAGAACAGCAGCTTAAGTTGGTGTGGGTGTGGATATTCTTTTTAATTCACCAAGGCCTTAAAAGCTATAAAGATAAAGGGCTGGATACAGATTGACTCATAGAGCTCCATCGCATCTATTTTTCCCCTGGTTTGCCTCCGCATTTTCTACCTCCAATGCATAAGCATGTCAAGCTTATGGTCCCTTTCACCTGAATACGCTGCTCTTTCGCTTGTTTTCTCTTCCACTACACTCTACCCTGCCCCTGCCCCTTCTCTTTCTCCCTCCAGTTCATTGGTTACTCCTTCCTCCCCTTTAACACGTCCCTGTTAAAATACTAGCGCCAGGCAGCACATCTAATTGATCAAGTTCCTGGGGGGGGGGGGGGGGAGGAATATGGCAGCAAGGAAATGTAATTTAACTATCGAACAAATCTATATGTCTAATAAAAGCAAATCTGCTAAAGAGAATTAGAAAGAAGAACAGCGCCTCTGACTCTCTGCAGGAAATGTTCTTTATATTAAACATATACAAGCAGGTCCTGGCAGATGAGGTTTGGGTTTTATATTGAAGCTTGGAGCCGGCTGCTGGGAGAGATCACTTTTCCCTGCCAAGACCTGATGCAATCCATTCAAGCCAACAAGTGTTGGAGGAGGGGAACTCAGCAAGACTCCTGTCACAGCACACGCCCCCAACATAGGAAAATTTGAGAGTACAGCACTACACAGAGGCTTAAAGGCGCATTAAACGCGCTTGGAAAAAATAATCCAGACTTTAGGCGTTCTAGAAAAAGATGGAAAAAGCTGAGGAAGAGGCAAGGTGTTAGCACGACATCTTGTGAGTACTGTGCTGCAAATCCACACACCAGACATGGCAAGAGTGCACTAAATTGCTGGTGTGATGGAGCCCATTGATAGATCTATTGAAATCAATGAGAGTTAAGTTAGTCCTGCTTAACTTAAGGCCCATTGATTTCACTCTATTATTCCAACCCCTGCTGAAGACAACTTTCATTGCTTGTTTTGTACAATTGCTTCAATGAGATCCTAACTTGCCATTCAATCCACATTTATAGTATTGCGCACCTGCAAAGATACTAAAAGTGGCTTAAGGGAAGGCCAATTCTGAGATCATCATGTTCATGGTGACCACTCCCAGTGCTGCACGTGGCAGCGCCTTTGCTTGTGGACAAATGGTTCTGCACGTCTACTTCTGCAATTAACAGCACAATCCCAAGAAGTGTTAATCCAGAGTGTGTATGCATGCATGCATGTGGCCCCAACCAACATCACATGTGGCCCTCCAGGCTGAAATGGTTGTACATCCCTGATATATACACAGATCACAGGCTGAAACCCTAGTACTCTTATTCGATAATCTAAGGTGGCAACATTGGGAAAGACCATTGCCTTTTTGGGCAGCTGCTGCCGGAACTGGAATGAACTGGCCAATAGCCTAACTCAGTTTAAAGGTTATCCTTTTATTCTTACATCCTTTACATATGGTGCACAGTTTGAATAGTTCTGGAGAACACATAGCTTTAGAGCTACTGGTGCAGATACACCTGAAACCCCATGCAATAATATGAATGATATGTCACTCACTGCTATAAATTAAAATATGTGGAATGAGTGCTTTCTTATGTTGGATGTCAATTGCATTGCCATTATAAAAGGAAGTGTTCAATGAGAACATTCATTGAACTGACATAATTAGGTCTGTGCTGACCAGCATGCTTACAACAGACAACTCCCACGTAAGTTGGGCCCAGTCCTGTTCATGTAATGGCTTATTGAGCCTCCTTTCCATCCAGTTCTGTGCCATGCAATGGATTTGCAGAATATGCCACCTCTTGTGCTATTTGCAATCAAACCCTGGTTTGTCAGTAAAATCAGCTGGGTCAATTTACAGCAACATCACGGATCATGTTTTTCTGTTGGTGCAACTGTCCTTGTGCTGAGTATTAAACACTTACTTGCCTGTGCAGAAGCTCATATGAGCAGACCATAAAGCTATTTTTCCAAAACAATTTCCAGTATTCATATCTAAGAACATAACAATATTTTCGCGATACAGGCACATTTGCCAAGAGCAAATGTTTAAACAAAAGAACTTAGGAATCTTAATGAAGCGCCCCGAGGAAAATGTTTAAACTTTGCCCTTAAGTTTGCTTTGTTTGCTAATCAGCTTCTATTTCTAGTAGTGAGTAGGAAGGGTAAGTTCAATGTGTTAATAAGAAAAAAGTAATAATATTTAATTAATTCTGGCTGAACACACATGGTTTAATATACTTGGCAATATCGTTCTATCACATGATAAGATAATTTAATGGAACTTTTTTATTTAAATTGCTGGCAAGTTTATGAAATTATAAAGCAAATAGGCCATGCACTTCAGTGTAATTGACTGTATAAATGTATTTTATACTATACTGTTGGCAAATTAGCCACTCCCTGTCAGAGAATCAATTATTGTCTCGTTGTAGTCTATAAAACACAACAACAGCAATACGGCATTTCTAGATAAAATGCTGCAATGGTTGATCTTGCAATGTGCATCTTAAAGTCAAATAATAAACATTTATTCCTTGGTATGAGCTGTGCATTGTTTATTGTTGCAGAGATTCTGTAATGGCAGAAACTGGTTTTTCTCTTATTCCCTTCTGAGCAGTGAAGTGACTAATGAGTGCTTCAGCAACAAGAAGGATGCAGAGCTGGGCCTGTAGTAAAGCTGCATTTCAACACTGCCTAAATTATCAGACCATTCTACTCACATGAAAGCATTCATGGTTTAAAACTATCTAGAACAAACTCATATTGTTTCCATGAACAATATGTCCATATAGACTCCAGTTGTGAGATCTGCAAGTTCATCCCTCTTACTATATGCACAGGTTATGGAACCCACCTGGTCAAGAGGTGACTGCTGCAGTCAAAGGGGAGGGGGCCTGGATTCAGCACCTCCAACCCACCCCTCGCTTCAGCATTGATCACATCATCCCTAATCCAGGGATTGAAAAAAAGCCCCTTCTATCATGCATCTTGCATATTGGTGTGATTAGATACCAATGGCTAGCAGGTTTCAGATCTCTATGAATTCTGCATTCTCCTAACACCCTATTCCATATCCTAACCCATAACCATCCACAAAAGTATGTAGTTTAAGACCTGCTGGCTGTCTATAATGAAAAGTCTCCGTCCAAAATGCAGCACTGTCCTGGACAGTTGAAACAGAGAAGCCGTAGGGGTTGTCTATACAGCATTGCATTGACACCTGACTCCCTCAAAACCCCACAGCATTGCTGCTGCGGGGCAGAAATGATCAAGTTAGATGACAGAAAAGCCACATTGGAGCAAAGGGAAAAGTTTTGGTGAATCATCACTTTCAAAAAATGCAGTTTCGGGGGGAAAAGCCCGTTGTGGCTGCAAGGTCATTTAAGCAACACAGATTGGATAGAAGCACATCTGTCCATGGGCTGCTTAGTATGGTACCTTTTCCCTAAGGCCCTTTCTATGCTACACAGGTGTAGAGGGCAGGAAGTGCCTGCTTCGAGGATCGTTGCTGAAATACACACTAAAAGTGTGACGACCTGGCTTCCTTCTGGGTCATCACACCCACCATTTTGTTTTGTTTTTTTGCTCCGTTCCATCCCTCGAAGTTAGTAAAAAAAAAAAAAAATGCAAAATCAGGCCCCCACCCCTCTCCTTGCCCTCCCGGGGGTGGTGAAATTGGTGCCACCCCCTCCCATGATGGCAACGGAGCAACGCAGTTCAGCAGCAGCCAGGATGGGTGGCCACATCTCCCATGGTCCCAGGAACTTCCCAGGACCGCGGAAGATTCAAAAATTTCCAAGGATCCCATATCCCTGGCAAATCCTGTGGCCGTCCTCCCCCCTGGGAGTCCCTGTGCATCATTTGGACTCACAGGGACCAGCCGGGGCCTTCCCAGGCAAACAGACTGGTGTAGAAATGGCCTAAATCAGTGGGTGTTGAACCCCTTTCAGCTGAGGCCCAAATTCAATTTCAGGGAAGCTTTCAAGAGCTGCATTACAATAGTGGGCCAAAGCCCACTAAAAATGGCAGCATATTTGTTAGAGAAAATGATCTCTTAGAAAAAAGATATCAATAGACCAGCAATTGTTAAAAAAAAGGGGGGGAAAGGGGGGGTAGCCAAAGTTACAGAAGGAGCTACTTTTCTGAGGGTTTCTTTGCAAAAGAAACAAAGGAGAGGAGGGGGAGATGTAGATGTTTAAAGCAGCTTCTCTACCAATACCTGGTTGTTATTATTACTATTCTTTACATATATATTCCAGTCTTCCTTCAAGAAGTTGAGAGTGGTGTACATGGTTTTCTCCCCCAATTTTACCCCCACAACTACTCTGTGAGGGAAAGGCACTGGTCCAAGCTCGCCCAACAGGCTTCATGGCTCTGGGAGTTTGAACCAGAGTTCTTCTCAGTCTTAGTATGATGCTCTAATGACTGCACCACAGTGATTAGACCTCACTTCTTCTATCTTTTTGGCTCAAAAAGCATGCCTCGAATAGATCTGCTCTGCAGATACCACGCAGATACTAAAGGAAGTCTTATTTATAAAACAAGCAACTGGGAAGTTGAAAGTTTTATAAAGAAAACTGCTCCCCCAGCACCACCATGGAGGCTAGCAGTCACATTTCAAAGGCTAGGAGACACATTTATGTTCACCGGCACTACACGTCTAGTAATAATTACCAGACGTTGGGGACTAACAATAAGCTATATGCACCATCTCCTTGTCCCAAATCTTCCAGAGGCTTCTTTCAGCCCCGGATTTCTTTTTGTTTTATGCAATGGACACAATTGGACCAAATGCTTATGTCAGAGTCTATCAGGGCTAAGATTCTAAATGGTCAGGTTTTAGTGCCAGGAGAGAGTCAGCTGTCAGTCTGAAGGGACCGGAGACAAGGAGTGTGGTCCAGGGCAGGCAAGGGTCAAGTTCTAAAAGTAGCAACCCAATTCAGAAGAGCCAGAGGCATCTCCCCGACAAAGCCCACCTGGCGCCAACGTTGATATCTTTTCAGTGCCAGGTTAAAACCTTTCTCTTTTCTCAGGCATTTAGCAACATGTGATGAGCTTCACTGATCCTTGATATGTTTTTAAAGTTGTTTATAGTTGTTTTAAATGTATGTTTCTGTGTATGTATGTTTTTGTAGTTTTAAATTTTGTATATTATTTTTAAGTATTTTAATCTTATGCAAACACCCAGAGAGCTTTGGCTATGGGGCGGTATAGAAATATATTAAATAAATAAATGTAGCATCATCTGAGACATGCAGGAATTTGCCAGTTTCCCTCCCAAATGATTTCAAAGGGAGGAGGAGGCTTCCAGTTCTGGCATCAGAGGGAGGCTTTTTATCTTCCTCCCCATTTTGTTCTTTGTTTCAAAAAACACACAAAAAAAACACCCTTCATTCTTTATTTTTCCTGCACCTTTGATGTTGCAGGCGGAGTGAGAGGAAATAACAAGACAACACATAATATATGGATTCAAATCAGGGCCACATTTTAATTGAAAATCTGCAAAGGAAGCACTGGGCGGGCCCTAACTTCGCCATAACTCTAACCGGCGATTAATGGGCGAAACATTCTAGGCCTGGCAAATGGCGTTACTTTGTTCGCCACCCCCAGGCCTACCCCTTTCAGGGAGGGGAGGCCTTCCTGTGTCACTCCCCCCCCAGGCCATAACCCGGGTGGAGCGAGGTGAGTTGTCCTCACAGATGAGCCCTATCCCCCCTGCCGAGGCCGCAAAGCCCTTAGCGGAAGGCCCTCAGGCCTCACCTGTCACCAGCTAACAGTGCCACTGAATGATCCCCGCCCCTTATGGCTAAACATGCCCACCCCAATGCCTAACCAAAATGCAACCAATTAAACAAACAAAACCTAAGACACTCTCTCCGGACTTACAGTGTGAAGTAGGTGAAAAAAAACATGCAACCAAAGCCAATCAGGGTGCATGAAAAATTCCTACTTGGCCCCTAATAAGGCAACCAGGAGGGAGGGAGCTTAAAACAAAAGAGGCCGGGGGCTGGCAGGAGCCGCCTAATATCGGCGCTGCTTCCCCACCCCCTGCCTGTGGCACCAGATGGCCTCCTCCAATAGGGAGCAGGCACGTCTTTGTGTCTGCTCCCTGCCTGCAACAGGCCCTCCCCCTGCATACATGTGACCGGGACGCGGGAAGGTCACTTCCAGCAGCAGCAGCAGCAGCAGCAGCACTATGGCCATTACCATTCTTCCCAAAGTGTGTCCAGGACGGAAGAATGGTTGTGACCACGCTGCCCCTGACCATGTAAAAAGTAAACAGGGAGGGGGAAAAGTCTTGGGGTGGGTGGGAGGAGAAAAGGAAAAAGAAATTACGATACACACACATTCACCCCGTGCACACATTGCCCAAAGTGGAAGCCCCCTGGGTCATTATGTCCTACACCACAAATTGATTCACCTCTCCCCTTTGGCTACACTTCAGAGCTTCACCTGAAATACCCTCTTCCCAGGTCCCAATTTGATCAAAAAACTGAAGAAAGGAGACCAACACTGTTCTGAGGCTATCACGTTTTAGGGCTTGGGAGTCAAGAATTGGTGCTCAGTTATGTGAAAGGGCTAGTCCTCCAGCCTAGGTGGCAACGTTGAAGAACAGAGGCCTAATCTACACCAAGCAGGATATTTCACTAGGAAAGCAGTATGAAAGCGGTATTTAAAAGGCAGGAGCCACACCAAACAGGATATAGCACTATGCACTATGCAAGCGGTATATGGTATGTGTCGAAGGGCCCCAACAGTTGTCACTTCAATACTGCTATAAAGCAGTAGTGTGGCTCCTGCCTTTTATATACTGCTTTCATAGTGCAATATCCTGCTTGGTATAGATTAGGCCACAGTTTAGTCTGTCACACTCACAGAGAATTGCCAGGACTGGAGTCACAGGAGATAAGAAGCTTGAGCATGGCTTCGGAGAGCCCCAGCTGGTGCTGTGGAAAAAATAATGAATCTCTGCCTATTTGGTGGTCAAATGAAGACACTGATGTCACATTTTGATAAAACTTCCTACTTAATCACAAATGGAAGTAGCCATGCAATGTAGACATGGAACGCATATGAATTTTTTCAAGTTCAAATAGTTCATATTTTGCTTATGTTTCGATGATGAGGCAATCAGCTATGAAATTCTTCTTTACTTTGTCTTGCCTCTGAATGAGCGAGAGAGTTATAAATAAAATGTTGTTCAAGGAGGTGTATAAATAAATTAGCATAATTAGGTGTCATAATTAGGTGCCCATTGCTGTTCCAAACATATTTGCATAATTGTCAGTGCTAAAATGAAAATAATTGTTTGTCAGGACTGCTTCCGTTAAGCCATGGTTCCTTCATATAGTTTGCCCTAAGAGCTGGAACACCATTCTATATGAGATAGTTTTCAATGGTAAGCATTACACTAATGATGGGTGTTTTGCAACACATCCCTGTTTACTTGTTGCATGGGACTAAGTGTGAACAATAGTCTAAATCTCTTGATAAACCTAGTCAATGAGCATTAATCTCCTAAAATGAATTAATATAATACTGAACGAGCAACATCTAGCAAAGCTACGAGCCATCCCCCAGAATATTGTTACATCTAGGTTTTCTACATGAGGTATTTATCATGAGCTCATGATGGTTCACTCACAAAAGTTTGTGGGTCCTTTTCACAACGCCACCAACCTCTGGTGCCTCTCGTCGTATCTTAGATTTATTCTGCGATTTTATAAATTGACGAAAATGCAGTAATTAAAAAAAATGTGCCAAAAGCTGCCAAGAAAGACCATATAATTCAAGAATCCCATGATATTCTAGAAACCCTGCAGCAGCATCTACTGGCTATATCAATGAAGCATATGGAACGTGCCCATAAAGGAATCAGGAAAACAAAGCAGGGGACATGTGTATTATTCCCATTGTGAACCTAGAGAGACCAAGGCCTAATCTACACCAAGCAGGATATCATACTTTGAAAGCAGTATATAAAAGGCAGGAGCCACACGAAGCAGGATATAGCTGTATGAAAGTGGCATATGGTATCTGTCCATGGGCCCAAATAGTTGTCAGCGCACTTCAATACATCTATAAAGCAGTAGTGTGGCTCCTGCTTTTATATATCACTTTCATACCGTGTTCATAGTGCAATATCCTGCTTGGTGTAGATTAGGCCAAAGCCCTTGTAAGGCAGTAGGATTTTCCTTTAATGAAGAGAAGCTCACCAAGAACAATGAAAAGATTGCACTGTTTACGTCATCACCTGGCGCGCTACTGAGGGGCAGGCCGCGAAGCCTGTTTCTCAGTAGATTCAGAGCACCGGAGGGATGCCCCAGCAGGTAAGTGCCCCGCACCGCCCGCCCGCCACCCGCCACCGCTGCGTGACCCCCCCGCCGCCCCGGTTTGCCCCCGTCGCCCCCCGGTTGGCCCGGATCGCCCCAGGTTTCCCGGTTAGGACCGGGAAACCCCGGGCCATCTGGTCACCCTAATTCTAACCAACTGCTCCCTAATAAAATCTGTTTCCGCCATACAGTATTCTGGCCAATGAATGAAAAGACCCTGAGATGATGCAAAGTACTAGGAACTTCTTCTTTACGTTTTATAGAAATATATTTCAATTTATTAATATATTAATATTAATATATTTAGTACAATTACATAAATTTAAAAATATTAAAGTATCTGATTTTAGTTTTGGACTGTTCTGTCTACATTTCATCCCTACCCGTTAAACCCTGTTACCATAAAATATCTAGCCATGGGCCTATGTTGGGCCTATGTGATACTGAGTAAAATTCAATTCAATATTATTCTTAGTGGCCAGGTTTTAATTAATGTATCAATGTTGCACCCACTGGCATAACATAAACACTGATTTTGTCCATGGTGCTTACACACGATGTATTATTAGGCATAGTCTTCAGATCTAAATCTGGAATGACGAACTGAGTGTGAATGAAATGGTGTTTGCAGGTAATTTACAGGAGCAAAAATAAAACTCTTTCTCAAGTTCTTTTCCTGCTTACATATATCTAAAATTACATGTTGTTCAAATACACAGTTTAATTAGAATAATCCACAAGATACTCCTGTGATCTCTAATTAAACTGAAAAAGGCAAGTTTACTACAAACAGCTAGTAGTTTGCAATAGTAAGTGGCCCATCCTGGTCAATTTTTCCCTTGCGAGTTATAAATTCCCCGTATCTGCTAACTCAGCCAATTGATATGCTCGAATAAGTCAAGATAATTGATAGCCTCTTTGTAAAAATCTATTGCTGAGCAGATCAGTAGGTCCATATTTGCAAAGTTCTGAGCAAAGTCTTTTACCTCCATCAAAATGACCTCAGTGGTAAACAGACCTGGTACATTCTGCAAGGTTTGTTATTCCACAGATCTATATTAGCCTGGAACTTGGAACTTTTCTTTTCTCCGTTTTGCCCAATCCATGCTTTTAAATATTATTACTTACAATGATTTTAATAATGCCAAGAAACAAATATTTTGCTGCAAAATTCTATGAGAAAAAATATATAAAATGCTATGTTTTAAAATTGCTATGCAAAATGCTAGGTTTTAAAATGGTCGTAGTGATGGGGTGAACCCTGACACATGAGGCCAAGCACTGTGTGGAAAGTGAAGGACTTACTGAAGATACGCAGGCGCAGTGTTCAGATCAGCAAACATATTTTCCAAAGTGGTTTATAGGTTCAGATTTTAAAACCAAATCAGCCCAATTAAAATTAATTCATTTCTTATTTCAGTCATTTGCACAGGCCAATTTAAAATGCATGTTTGTGATAAGCAATTGGGATATTCCTGCGCTGGGAAAGCATCACATGAAAATCACAAAGGGTTGGATCCATGCTAAGTTAGTTACACTTATTCCCCTTGAAATCAATGTGACATGGTCGAGGTTTCTGAGCAGTAGCCAGGACACAGATATGGAGGGGAGGACTCAGTTGAGCCCATCGTGCCTGTGTCTCCAGGAGAATAGTGATACCCAGTCCCTGATCTTGAGCCTGAGACTGGTGGCCTGGAAACTGAGACCCACAAACCAGAGCTGAAATGATAGATCTTCCTTGGCGTGAGGAACCAAGTCCCAATTCATACTATTTTATTTAAGGTTGTATACAATCAATTAATGGTCATGGTGGCGGAATAGCCAGTAGCAGCTCCAAGGTTTGGAGGTCTCTTGGGCAATAGACCCTCCATAGGTCCCCTTTCTCACTGCCATTGCCACACGTTGTCATTGCTCCTCATCCACTTTCCCATAATTGCTACCACTTGCTTGCTTGACAGGCAAGGAGCCAGGGAACAAATAGGCCGTGGCATCTACTGCTGCTCCAGAGCAAGAGGCAGATGAACAGGCAGGTTGCAGTGGTGAAGAGGAGTAGCAGGGTAATCTTGTCAGTGGGCCCCTGATAGGTGCCATGTATAAGTGTCTGAACGCATTTAGTAAAATGAGTTGGTTCTGGGATTTAAGCTTTGAATGACCAAGATTGAGGGCCATTTGTGACTCATCTGAAGGTATTTGCACCTCCCTACTTAAAATATCGTGCATTATGAGCTAGCTTCCATTGGCCATAAACCTTAATATAGGCTGACCATATGAAAGGAGGACAGGGCTCATGTAACTTTAACAGTTGCAGAGAAAAGGGAATTTCAGCTGGCTTCATTTGTATGCAATTAGTACCTGGTGAAATCACCTCTTCATCAAAGCAATTAAAGTTGCATGCACTATACTAGAGTGACCAGATACAAAAGAGGGCAGGGCCCCTGCAGCTTTAAGTGTTGTAATGAAGAGGGAATTTCACCAGGTACAAATTGCATACAAATGACGCTGGCTGAAATTCCCTTTTCTCTACAACTGTTAAAGTTATATGAGCCCTGTCCTCCTTTTCATATGGTCAGCCTACCTTAATATACTCTACTTCAAATATATACATGTTTGCAATGACTAATCATACATATGGAATCTCTTAACCAGACAAGCATGTGCTGCAGTCTACTCACCAGCTTAAAGTAGTGGCAAGGGCACACCATGGACCACCCTCAAGTCCTCCCTCCCCTCTCTTCAAAGGGCGATGCGATCATATGCCTTGATCACTGGAAGCTATTGGCATTTTCAGCTGTGTTGGCTTTATCTCATCTTCTCTACTTATTAAGTGTGACGAACACTTCATGTCAGGGATGTTGATGTCATTCAGGCCAGAGAGATTTTGGAGATGCCCGATCTTTCCTGTTCCAGAATAACAAAAAGTAAGAAGAAGGGGTGTTGTTGTTGCACTCTTCAAAGTTAAATGCCGACCAAGGAGGGAATGTACTCCACTTCGACATTTTCTTTTAGTATGCGGTTGCAAGCTTTGAAAGTCCTGTTTAAGTATCTCTTTTTAAAAGATAAATACCTATTAAGTAATGTATATGCACAAGCTGAAATGTTAAATGGTTTGTTGAAACCTATTAGAATACACAAGATGATAAACATAAATTATAGCTAATATACTGCACCAGTGATTTTTAAACATAAAAATTACTGACACTGTAAAAACACACTTGAGTCATCGTAGCAGCATAATAGCACTAATCCATGTTTATCCAACCATGCACTTTTCAAAAACAACACAAACCTCTAATAAATGCTTTGGCTTCACCTTGACAACTTATATGGGTTATTGCCTCGTTCATGCCTGGATAACCATGTGTTATGACTTAAATGTTCTTTAATATCAATTTATGCCTTGAAGAAAAAAAGATTGAATAACACAGTGTACATATGGTTCAATTTATTACAGCAAAACAATCATTTTACTTGGAAGATATTTTCTCCTGGTACATATCACAGAAATCTTATTCATAGAGCTCCCAATAAACCAGATTTTTTATGTCACAATAAATGAAACTAAGGCAGCTAATTGTTCCTAAGATTCTAAATAGATGGGTCTAGTTAGCTTTCATGTCAATCAAGAAATAAATTCCTTTAACACTTGTAGTTCTGGACTCTAATGTCTCTAATTGGATTTTACACTACCTGATTAACAATGTAGTTTATAGACTATTGTCTTTTTAAAAAAGTAGAAGAGGAAATTGTAGGTTGTCAGCATTATGGGAAAAGCCAGCGAGTAAGGCGTTGAGTAATTTAATGTTTTCACAACAACAGCAAACTGCAACGCCCGATCCGTGAGGTTTTGCTTGTGAAAGTTTATTGTATATTGGAGGAAAGCCACACATCATTACATGAAACATGCAATATATATAAAAAAAGAATTACAACACATGAAATTACACTGTGTAAAAGAAAGAGGTGACAGCGATTTACTGCACTCTTGCCATGCCTGGTGTGTGGATTTGCAGCATAGTACTTTCATGACTCAGTGCCTGTCTTGCTGATACCCCACCTCTTCCTCAGCCTTTCCTAGAACTCTAAAAGTCTGGATTATTTTCCCTAAATGCATTAATTCCGTGGTAAACCTCTGTGCAGTTTTAAAGGAATAGGGACTTGAATGGATTGCATCAGGTCCTGGCAGGGAAAAGCAATCTCTCCCAGCAGCCAGCTCCAAGCCTCAATATAAAACCCAAACCTTGCATCACAGGCTTGAACGCCTTTTTTAAAAATCTTACAATGCCTGAATCTCTGCAGAGACAGGATTGTACTCCCTCGATGCCTCCAAAGAGCCAGACTAAAGGGTCGTTCCATTTTTGCCCAGGAGAAAGCCGGTTTGGTTGAAGTACTCATCTGCCAGGACCTGACTGAAAGGAGAATGAGAAGGCGTGGAGTGAAAGACCAACAGAGCAAAGGGCCTTAGGAGCGAAAGAGCCGCTATTCAGGTGAAAGGGATCATAAGCTTGATGCGAGTTTGCCTCAGAGTTAAAAAAACAAACAAACAAACAAAAACAGAGGCAAACCAGGTGGGGGGTGAGGTGTGACAAAGCTCTTAGGAACATGGGCAGATATGGACGGAAAGGACTATGGTTCACTAGTGTATGTTTCTAAACTGCTCGATTATAGTCCTTTTTTTTAAAAAAAATAACTTTGCATTTTTTGACAAGGTGATGAGGAAATTTTTACAGACCAAGAAAAAAAGAGTGTGCAAGTACATGAAAGGGAACATACTACTCAAAAGCTTGCTGACTGCAAGGCTGTCTGTTGTGTTATATAACCTCTATTATAAGGGTGAAGCTGTCTGGCTCCAAGCTCTGCTAAAGGCCATTATTACAGGGCTTGAGGAATACTATAAACACCGAGAAGCATTTTCTTTCATTATAAACCCCTATTTTCAAACAAAAGACTTTTTTTTGACACAGTTGCCTTTAGAAGAGACATCGTCCTTGCTTGGTACCTGTCAAAAGTTGAACTATGCAGGTCTGTTGGCGGGGGAGGGCGGGAATCATTCAGCAATTTTCAAGAAACTAAACCAAGCCAAACCTAAAACCATCTCTGGTTGCTGTTCTAATTTGGACCAATTTACCACTCCATTATTTGTCAATTGTATCTATAATTCAGCACTGAAGCGCAAACTGCAAGGTATGCTTTTATTAAGGCTGCTATTTTTTTTAAAAAAATTAGAAGTCCATTCCTGTATTGATTGCATGATTGGCAGATTTGCAAATATATAATATTAAGAAGGTTGAGAAGAAAATGACCAAGAAGAAAAGTAAATATATAAATTATTACTGGCTAGTTTAAGACTAGCTAAATGGCATATATATATATATATATATATATATAATTCTTGGATGAATTCTGCCTTATTTTACTAAGTGTAGAGTATTTGGAAATAATATTTCATGAAGAAGGACATAGTCTACACAAAAAAAAAACATGTCAAAAGAAGTTGACTTCAAGATGTCACTGCAGTATTTATTTCCTAACTTCAATAAACAAAAATAGCTGGTATGGCCTAGGGAAAACAATAGCCATAATTTATTTTCTTTTGATTCCTTGTGTCTGTCATAAAACCAAAAAATGTCATTACATGTGACTCCAGAATTTGTCTTTGAATGGAAACATTCTATTATATTATTCCAAAATAAATGGTAGTGTCATTGAAATAATTATAATTATATTTAGCATTTATTTCAAGGACTGAATGAAGGATTTCAACCAATAGCGAAATGTAACCATAGAATAATTGTATACCATTGATCCTATTGCCAGCTTGAGTGCCATTTTCTTGGTTAAAAGGCAGGGTACAAATCAAATAAATAATATTGGATCTGTTGATATTGTAATTTTTGAATATGGTGTTTTTATTCTTTTATCCTATCTGTTGTTCCCAGCTCTGAAATCTTTTGGATGTGGAGTGGTATGTACATATTGTAAATAAAGAAATAAAGAAATAGTAGTAACAATTAGGGATGTGCACTGGATCGGACCCGATCCACGATCCGAGTCCGGTCCAGTGGGAAATCGGATAAATTATCCGATTTCCGATCCCGCAGCTGGATCGGCCGATCCAATCCGAACCGGTCCGAAAAAGCTCCGAACCGGTTCGGCGGATCGGCGGATCGGCGGGCGCCCACTGGCGCCCACCGCCGCTTCCATTGGCGGGCGCCAGCGGGCGCCCGCCGATGAAAGTGGACAGCGGGGGGGGGAGGAGGGGGGCACTTACCTTCTCGGCCCGGTGGCTCCCGTCCGGCGCCGGCGCCTACTACTACTAGCAGGCTCCGCGGCCTGCTCTAGGGTGGCGCGCCGGGTGATGTCATCACCCGGCGCGCTACTCTAGAGCAGGCCGCGGAGCCTGCTGGTAGTAGTAGGCGCCGGCGCCGGACGGGAGCCGCCGGGCCGGAAAGGTAAGGAGGGGGTGCGTGGAGGGGAGGAGGGGGCGCGCGGAGGGGGGAGGGGGGCCCTTACCTTTCCGGCCCGGCGGCTCCCGTCCGGCGCCGGCGCCTACTATTCCCAGCAGGCTCCGCGGCCTGCTCTAGGATGGCGCGCCGGGTGATGTCATCACCCGGCGCGCTACTCTAGAGCAGGCCGCGGAGCCTGCTGGAAGTAGTAGGCGCCGGCGCCGGACGGGAGCCGCCGGGCCGGAAAGGTAAGGAGGGGGTGCGTGGAGGGGAGGAGGGGGCGCGCGGAGGGGGGAGGGGGGCCCTTACCTTTCCGGCCCGGCGGCTCCCGTCCGGCGCCGGCGCCTACTATTCCCAGCAGGCTCCGCGGCCTGCTCTAGGATGGCGCGCCGGGTGATGTCATCACCCGGCGCACTACTCTAGAGCAGGCCGCGGAGCCTGCTGGAAGTAGTAGGCGCCGGCGCCGGACGGGAGCCGCCGGGCCGGAAAGGTAAGGAGGGGGTGCGTGGAGGGGAGGAGGGGGCGCGCGGAGGGGGGAGGGGGGAGGAGGGGGCGCGCGGAGGGGGGAGGGGGGAGGGGGGCCCTTACCTGCCCGGCCCGGCGGCTCCCGTCCGGCGCCGGCGCCTACTACTACCAGCAGGCTCCGCGGCCTGCTCCAGGGTGGCGCGCCGGGTGATGTCATCACCCGGCGCGCTACTCGAGAGTAGGCCGCGGAGCCCGCTGGTAGTAGCCGCCGGCGCCGGACGTGCCGAGAAGGTAAGTGGCGGGGAAGGGGGCTTACCCCCCCCCGGAGCCGTCCGCTTCTATCCGCTGGCGCCCGCGGGCGCCAGCGGATGGAAGCAGGCGGCCCCAGGGGGGGTAGGGAGCGCGGGGGAGGGGGTTTACCTGCCGGGGCCGTCCACAGCGGACGGCCCCGGGGGGGGGAGGGAGTTAGGCCCCCCCTTACCCACCCGCCGCCATTTTTTCCTCATAGACTTGCATTGCAATGCAAGTCTATGGGGAAAAAAATGGCGGCCGATCCAAAAATTTCCGATTTTTGGATCGGGATCGGACTCGATCCGGTCCGGGGGGCCTCCGATTTTGTCCGAACCGGTCCGGGACAAAATTGGAGGTCCCGATCCGGGTCCCGATCCGATCCGGGGGGTCCGTGCACACCCCTAGTAACAATATTGATAAAACTTTACTTTTCTATGCTCAGTATGCCTCTGAATATCAGGTGCTCAGGAGAGTGCCACAGCATTCCCATAGACATCTGATAGGCCTTGGGGGGAACAGAATGCTTGACTAGATGGGGCTTTGGTCTGATCCAGCACGGCTCTTATGTTCTTGCAGCCAGAGTAAAAGGACAAATGAACCTATTGATTCCCACCCTTCTTAGTAAAAGGACTCACCAATGGAAATCAATCTTACACAAGCAATTTAACAGGGCTAACACCTGATCTGGAAGAACATATATTAACTTCTTATTAAACCACATTGTCCCCCATCACTCACTGATACCAACCTTCCCCAAATCTTCCACAGCCGTTTGGGAGTCCATTTGCAGGTAATATCTTCTTAGTATATTTGTCTAGTTAATTCATTTTCTCCAAGCTGAAAAATAAATAACTACAAGTATATGGAAGTATAAGTATATGGAAAAAGTGATGATGCCAGATTATATACTCTGAGGTAAAAATTAATAGCCAGCCAGTGAACTCTTGAAAATAGCGGGTTATAATGGAAAGAATGATGCAGCCTTAATTATAATACTGCAATGTTATAAGGGGGGGAAAAACACTGTTCCATACCATGTAATGAACCACGGTTGCAGATTGTTTTGAGCAGCTGCAAAGGTGGTGTGATGGACAGAAGATAGCCTGCCTTGCCAGCTTCCTTCCCCTCTCTCCCCAACCTAATTATAAGATACCTCACTTAAAAAAAAAAAAAAAATTTGAAAGGGAACACTAACTATAGACAGTAATTCTTCTAGATATAACTATCAAATGAGATAGCAACATATTATTAGCAAAGTAAAACTAAAACCGCCAAAAGATTAATTGTGGCTGGTAGAAGTGGCTGCTTTTTTTTTTTTTGCCTAGAGTTTATGACTGATTATAGGGGACAATGAACTAAGCTTGTGATTGTAGATTCAGTGCCCATTGGATCATCTTTCTTTAAGATGCTGTTTAATTGCTCCAGACTTTGGAAAAAGGGGAGAGGTTTCAGGATAGCACTACTCAGGTTTAGCTTCCTTCGAAGGGGAAAGAGCACTGGAAACTTACGTTGTTATGTTGTAATATGTTTACAATTATATATATATATGAGTTGGGGAGGGCAACGTTGTTCACATGGGCACCATTATGCCTTCAGACATGTCCCTTGGTGCCCACCATGCTCCCAACCAATGGTGGCGCCACGGGGGGCAAGGGGGGGACAAGTGCTCCCCCAAACAAGGAGTTTACCACCCCAGTTACCACCCCAGTTACAGCAAGGCAGGAAAGAGCGGCAAATTCAGCTGCTCTCCCCATCCCGCTCCCGCTCAGGAGGGCCCACAGCATCTTTCTCACTGGTGCCACTGCTGCTCCCAGCCCGTCCTGATTTTTTAATGTTAAAAAAAAGTTTAAAAAATAACAAGGAGTCCTGCATGCTGCAAAGTGAAGTGTTGGCCTCCAGGGCCATCTTTATTCCAACAGTGCCTCTGGGCCCCACATGGGCACCAGAAGCATTCTAATAAAATAAAAATGTCAGTGGATGCAGCCGAGTGCTTTGCTTAGGAGCATGTTCAGCCACTCAGAAAAAAGTAGGCTATGGGGTAAAATGAATGAGAGGGGTGTTTTGCCTGTGTGTGTGTGTGTATGTGTGGACTGGCTGGGAAGGAGAACTTGTTTTGCATTTTATGTTGGTTTTGCGTAGTGTGGTGGCATATGATGTGTGTGTGTGTTTTGCCTACACATGTGTGTATGTAACTCTGAGCATCACCAGTTTGCCTTTTGGCTTTTTGTTGTGCTTTGTGAAGGCAAATATATGATTTGATATTTAGGGCTCAGATCCACACCTCTGCCTTGTTCTTAGGTTCTCAGGAAAGTTTATTTTCTTTTAGATTCACCATTTTGCCTTCTGTGGGTTGTAGCTTGTGAATGGGCACACCCACCATGGCAGCCGTTTTGTGAGAGAGCTTTGGTTTCAAGCAAAATTGCACCCCTGGGAGGCTTCCCAGAGCATAATTTTGCATAAAAAGAAGTCATGTGCTCCCTGCACACACCTTGTTTTAAAGTAAAAGCACCCACATTTTGCAAGCATTGGTGGTGAGCCTCAGAATTTGGATTTCAACTAATGTCCATTTGGCTAGGGTGACCAGATGAAAAGGAGGACAGGGCTCCTGTCTCTTTAACAGTTGCAAAGGACAGGGAATTTCAGCAGGTGTTGTTTGTATGCATACATAACCTGGTGAAATTCCCTCTTCATCACAACAGTTAAAGCTGCAGGAGCCCTGTCTCTTGACCATGTACAAAAGAGGGCAGGGCTTCTGCAGCTTTAACTTTGTGATGAAGAGGGAATTTCACCAGGTTCTGCTTATATACAAATGACACCTGCTGAAATTCCCTTTTCTATGAAACTGTTAAACATACAGGAGCCCTGTCCTCCTTTTCATATGGTCAGCCTACATTTGGCCCTCTGTTGGAGGACAGAGCTGTGTGTTTTCCACTGACACATTTCAGTGGCAAATAGTTGTTGATTTTGCTTCCCTGGCTGCCACCACAACAGCAAATTCAGCAGCAGGAGTCAGGGGGATGGGATGACACCACAAAGGTCAGAGGGTCATGCAGCCTATGAGCCATGTGTTGCTCCCCTTGCAATAGGCCTGGACTTCTTGAGTCCTTCAGAGGTAAGCAGTTTAATTGTACATGGAACTGTAGATGTAGATGTGCATAGCTTGAAGGCTTGTCCTAAGGAACACTCTACATTAAAAAAGTAGTTTGCTCTTGAGTGTCTTCCCCGCCCTTAAAAATAGCAGCTGAGAATGAACTCCGGACCATAATGCATGAAGAAGAGTTTAACTATAGGCTGACCATATGAAAAGGAGGACAGGGCTCATGTAACTTTTAGAGAAAAGGGAATTTCAGCCAGTGTCATTTGTATGCAATTAGTTCCTGGTGAAATTCCCTCTTCATCACAACAGTTAAAGTTGCAGGGGCCCTGCCTTCTTTTGTATATGGTCACTCTAGTATAGTGCCTGCACCTTTAACTGTTGTGATGAAGAGGGAATTTCACCAGGAACTAATTGCATACAAATGACACTGGCTGAAATTCCCTTTTCTCTACAACTGTTAAAGTTACATGAGCCCTGTTCTCCTTTTCATATGGTCAGCCTATTTAACTATGACCATTTCTACACTGACCTTTTCCCCCAGGAACATTCCTGGCTGCTCCTTGTGCATCCAAATGATGCATAAGGACTCCCCGGGGGCAGGGGGGAGTAGGCATGGGTTTTCCCAGGGATAAAGAATCCCTGGGAAAACCCAATTCTTCCAGTGGTCCCAAGAACGTCCTGAGACCGCGGGAGGTATGGACGCCCATCCCGCCTGGTGCTCGCTTACTTATGAGTAAGTAGGCACCAGAAACAGGCATGGAGCCATGCCACGTGGCTCCATGCCCATCAGGGAGGGGGTGGCAGCAATTTCGCCAACCCAGGATAGCAGGGAGGGGGTAAGGGCTGTAATCTTTTGGGGGGAGGGGGTTAATACTCACTTTTGTGTTGGAGCGCAAGTGTGCTCTTGGCTCCCTTTACACACACAAAATGGTGGCCACGACAAGCGCGACATCCTGCTTGCTTCCAGGACATCACGTTCCATTGTAGAAAGTGGGTGACGATCCCGGAAGCAAGTAAATCCAGGATAATCCCCAGGCCCTCCCTCTACACCCGTAGGTGTAGAAAGGGCTTGTCACTTTTATACATTCTATACTTGATCTCCCATAGTGTGTAGCAAAACCTGCTCTCCTGCTGGAAACGGGTTTACAATCTATTACCTCAAGAGCTTAGTTGTGTGCATTAAAATTTTGGAACCGTTTGTATGGCCCTGGCACCTCAGGCTATCTCCACAAGATACAGAATGACTCATACATCAATGAGTGGATGAAACTTCTCTGGAATAAGATCAACTCTCTGGGCTTATGCCCTGAGTCTAAAATATAACGATAGAAGCAAAACAGGCTAAAACCCTTTTTTCTCAAAGGATAAGAGATTGTGATCTACAGGTTTTATAATCTGCAGCGGATAGAACTTGCTCTCCTCTGTTCTTAGGCGTTAACCTGAGTTATGGAATGGTGGAAGCAAAATATTTTTCAATGCTTAACATCCCTAAATATTGGTCTGCATTAACTCTGGAAAGATTTAATGTCTTGCCATCGGCTTTGCTATGGGGGGGGGGGGGGTCAGAAAATTAGTTTTTCTGATCGCCTATGCCCATGTGGAAGCATGGAAATTGAATTGGTTATTCACGTTCTACTCTGTTGTCCCTTTTATAGGGAGATTATAGAGAAATTATTGCTTGACACTGGATTGAAATCAATGCTCTCCTTTGCTGCTTCAGGGCCACAGAGGATGGGGGCACAGTCAAAGCTTTTGCAAAATTCTTCTTGAATGCTATGAGAATAAGGTCTCTTTGGAATTGATTTTGCTGTATATTTCTTAAATTTGTATGTGCTTTCGCCCTAATCTTTGTATGTGTAAAGTCTGGTCAGTGACTGTAATAAAGTTGATGATGGTCTGAGAAAGGGCCTCCCACTACTATCATTTGATATAGGAGGGAATCTGCCAATGGTGTCAATGGCAGATTGCCTCCTTGCTATATGGCAGCTTCAAGGTGTTATTTTCATTGGGACTGTATGCTGGAGGAAAGACTCAAATCCACTTTCCTGCACTCTGTGATCCCAATTCTGATCTTTCCAATTACCATTTCATATGGTGGAATACTCCTTTTTTATGATAGGCTTTAAGTTACTAATGTGTCTCCTTTAACGTGTAGTTTGGCCCTAAATTGATTGCTTAATCTTCCATCTGGATAAAGAATTGTTCCCCATTTTTCTTCTGATTTCTCTTTTAATATTTGGAAAGTATTGACATGTCCCTTCCTTAGCCTAATGACTAGGCATTATCCTCCAAGAACAAACAAGGTGATGGCAAGCTAATTTTGTGTTCACTGGTTTGTGTTTCACAGCACAGCGAAATGTTTAAGAGCTTAAGATTTTTAAGTGCTTGAGAAATAATGTCGCCACTGGAAATATAATCACTTTATCTGAGGAAGCTTGCAGAACAGACACACACAGACCATGTCTTAACTGAATTGTCCTGTTATATGAACTTGTACCTTTTTTACTGTAAATAAGTGAACATATGGTATGTTTTAGAATCTCTTATAAGAACCAGAATTTTCATGGAATCTAAAAATCACAAGGCTGATAAAATGAGTACAGCATGAGTAAATAGGTATCAGATCTTTTATTTAAAAAATCTTGCTTGATATGCAAGCTAATATAATTTTATAGGCTGAGATGCAGCAGAGACAATGGAAGCGAAAGCACACGCTGCCTCTTTTTTCCCTTTTTGCTGTCCTAATGATTTTATCTCATCCTTGAGACTATTCCCTCTAGTGATTCTTGTAAGGAAACAAGCTACCTGATCCTTTAATCCTACTAACATTTTAAAAAAGAGATCCAAATTAGTTTTGTTCATACCAGCTGTTTCCTGTGCAACTGGGTATAGCACTCCGGAGGCTGGAATAGGAAACAGGTAAATCCAGTTTTCCCCTTTGGAAGACTGCATCACTTAGAGAATTCGATGTAGAAAAAAGAGTTTATTTATTGTCATTTTATACACTTCCCGATTTCTCTTATGCAAGTAAGTGAGTAGTCTAGCCTTCTCCAAGCTTGTGCCCTCCAGATGTGTTGGACCTATAGCTGGCTTAGGGATACTGGAAGTTGTAGTCCTGGACTAGACAGTTGAACACTCATTCACCACTGAGTGGCCTTGGTCATTCCCGCTGCCCCCAGTTTTCAACCCACTCTGCCCCACAGTATTGTAGTGATAATGAAATGAGGCCCTGTACAGATCATTCTTAGTTCCTTACAGGAAACCTAGGATATAAATAGGATAAATCGACAATTTAGTGCATGGCAGAGGTGGCACACAATTGCTTGATGTGGTTGGAGAATCAGCACAGGCTAATTTGTTCCCATGGCTGTAATGCATTGTATGAAGGGGCTTCTCAATGAGATTAGATCCCTATTTAGGCAATCTGTATCTGAACAGGGCCAGATCTACACCAAGCAGGATACGACACTTTGAAAACGGTTTGAAAACTGTATATGGAGTGCGTCCTGGGCCCCAACAGTTGTCACTACTGTTATAAACTGTTTTAAAGCAGTAGCGTAGATCCTGCCTGTGACAAACAAGCATTCTGGTTTGTGTGGAAAGCCTCCACAGGTAGAAGAGGCTGTCATCTTCAGATAGTTACCTTTCACAAGTAGAGAGTAATCAAAACGATGAAGGAGAGGGTTTGGGTTGGAACACTTCCCCTCAGTGTGTGTTTGCCCTATTCAAGTACAGAATGCCTGAATAGAATTTCGAATGGAAGCTAAAATACATCAACAGTGCAATCCAATGTTTGTCTGCTCAGAAGTAACTACCACTGAGTTTGGTGGGTCTTAGCCCCAGTCTAATTAGGTGTTATCCATGTTTTGCATTTGGATGTTTTATTATATCATAATACACCTCGTGGGCTTGTTCAGGACAAAACAGGAAGCTACAAAACAAATAGTTACATATAGACACTCCTTGCTGGAAACAAGTTAGGGGCCGATAGACTGTGGGGTTTATGAGAGATAGGCGGTGTGCGGCCTTTTCACAGAGTTGCTGTGAATCTCTAGTGCTCTTTACGCCAAATGAAATGGGTCCTTCAAAAGGCTATTCTTTCATTGTGTTGACTTTGGGAAGAGGGATCCAGACAATGTGAATGCTCTTTGCACTGGCAACGTGTTTCTTTATCTTCCATTCACCTGGGAAGGCAGAGTTCCCAACCTCCACCTCCTCCCCGGATTATTTTTCTTAATAAATTAATTATTTACCACATCTGCTTTTTAAAGAGGTACTATGGTCTCCACTTGTTCATTTGCTGAGAAAATATCACACTGAGATTTCAAGTGTTGTAGCAATTACCGAAATGGGAAAAGGATGCTTCTCTAGGATGTTCAGGGACATTGTACTTCATTTTCAATTTGTTCGATATTACAATTAGTATAACTTCAGATGTGTTTGTAACCTTAAGAACATCAACATGTTTCCATTATTTAATGTGTATGTTTTCGACCTACTTCATAGAGTGAAACGTATTAATGCGTTTTTAATTTTTAAAAAATCTTTTTAAATTAAAAAACAACAAAACACCCTTCCTTGTAAAGTGGTCCTTCAGCTCAGTGTGAAGGACTTAAGACCCCTACAGAAATCTTTCACTGATGAGCATTTTTTAATATTGGGAAAACAAAATAATTGGCTCTAACAGTACATTTTCATTGCCACAAGAATATCTGAGTTTACTGTTTATGAGGCAACTAGATATTGATAGACAGAAATAGAGGAAACTGTCACAATATTCAAATGGCCTGACCCATAAGCACTCATGACACAGGTGTTTTGTGAGGAAAGTTTAAGTGGAAAGAAAATAATTTAAAGACTAGTAAGTGAGAATCAGATGCATGTTATTTGTCTTTGAACATCATGGATGATGTGATAGATGACAGTCCTTGTACAGTAAGAGATTCTGCTTCATAAAGTTGACTTAAAAGAATGGCCTGTTTTTAGTGATCTGAAAAATGGCTCTCCTGGGAGTCATGTCCTTTTGTATTATTCCCCAAATTACCAATCTCTCATTCTTCCACTTCCATATCTCTATTTCCCCCCCAAAGTGCATTTGACCAGCTTTAGAGAAGCGCTTGCCTTCCTAAAATACCAAAAGTGCAGTTCTCATCTGGAAAAGGATGCTGTTGAAATATCACTTTGTAGGGATCCCAACCCAATGCTACAGGCTTAACTGTTGTGCTGCGAATAGTGTCTTCTGCTGCAACAGCTGATATTGTATCCTACCCATGACAAATGAAGTAGAACGAGGATTCATGTAGTTTGGAAAAGGGATGTACGGCTTTTGTTAGGTCCATTCTGTCTGCATTTCACAGATTATCGGACATCTTTATTCTGTCATCTGCTCATTGACAGAATCAGGTTTTAGGTTTTTTTAACCGGAATTTCATTCTACTTGCGTTAATGCACATTAGCACTAATTCTAGTATTTACATGAATATGCTAATGTACATTAGTTAATGAAAATTAGTGCTAATGTGCAGTAATTAATGTGTATTTGTGTAAGGGTAATTGTGAATCTGTGCAAATACCCCCACTGGCCCCTGCAAGTCAACAGAATCTGCAGGATTTGGAAAGAGCCAGTCAACTGTGGAATGTGTGAGTCGGATTCAAAGAAATCTGAACTCATTTTGAACCTGTTGCAGATTTCTCTGACGTCCTTAGTGCAGGGTATCACTTTCTGATCAGGGACCAGGAAGAAGAGGTACCTTCCATCTGATCAAGCATTAATATGGTGTTTTAGATTTGGGGTGGGGAATTGATCATATTTATTCAGGGGCCCATAAGTCTTCTCAGAAGAGTTGGCTTCAACACCTGCCTCTACAAAGTGCCATATTTTAATGAGAGACCATGTGGTGGAGTGGATTATGGATAGCATTGGCCTTGCGCTGGAAGGCAGGGGTTTGGGTCTCTGCTCAGCCAAGATGGATACAAATGAGATGACCCTGAACCACCGTGAGCACCTTGCCTGGAGGTGGATGCAAGTAGAATAAGTTAACACAGTATAGGCTGGCACAAAATTGCATTTGCCCATGAAGGCCATTGCTGTTCTGAGGGCCCATAGGTTGACATGAAATTGTACAAACCACTGTGGACCATTTTCCTGCTAGCACTTGGACACCTACTCTCCCCCAGCTGTTCTCTAACAGCAGCCATTCCATTGGGCTGCAGCAGAGGGAGAGAAGGGATTGCAGGGCCAATTCCATTGGCTTGAACTGTTTTGAAGGGGGCCATTATAATAACTCTATAACTTTGTAACTCTATGCGTTGAGTCCAATATTAGTCCTCCTTATAGTTCCATGGATTATAACTTATTCTGGTTTAATATGACATTTATGAAGTTATAAATCTTGATTTTTGTATATTATGGTTTTAACTGAAAACTGCCCAAAGAGCCTTGGCTGTTGGGTAGTATAAATATGTAATAAATAATAAATAGAGTAGTTTCATTGAAATGAATGGGACTAACTTTGGATATAAGCCATTAGCTTTCAGAACCAATGCCTAAGGTTTATTGTGTTCTTTCTCTTTCCCCATTCCCCTTTCCTTTGGTGTCATACTTTCATGCCTTGCGTCAGCACCCTGGGGCAGCTGCCCAGACTCCAGCACCTTAATATGATCCACCAGTGCTGATGCTGGCCATGGCCCCCAGACAGTGAGCTTACCTGGTGGTGGATAGCCATTTAAACTTTCCACAATGTCCCTGATGAAGAGGGGCCTTAAACTGGCCATCCCCACTGAGGAGGCAACGGTCATAATTTCCCACAATGCTCTAAAGAGATTACCACTCTTGCTACTGGGTAAACCTGGAGCTGGAGGCTCACCATAGAGCACTTTGCAAACCTGTGGGGCCTCCTTAAACCTGGAGCTGGCCCTCATGTCTTTTAGAATGTAATTGTTTGGTCAGGACAGATGTTCGGAGTTGGGGCTACTGAATAGCTTCAATGCAAATCTGAGGATCCAAGCTGATTTCTGTCTAAGCTGAAAATAGTGTGTGTGTGTGTGTGTGTGTGTGTGTGTGTGTGTGTGTGTGTATGATCTCTCTACATATCAACTATTAAAACAATACCTACAACAATCATACTCATTTTAGAATCCATTATGTTACAAAACTGGTGAAGTCAGCCTCAATCAATAACAGAAGACTATACTGTTGTCATAAGACTATACTGTAGACAAGACAGGGGTGTGTTCTTAGGAAAGTGCCACAGAAAAAAGAACAGACTGTCTTATATACCCCCACACCCTCACTCTTTTTCTTCTTCTAAAAAGATCTATTCAGCCTTGCAGGCTGTGTGCCCAAATCCCTCTGGAATTTTAAGAGTTATTTATAGGCAATTCTTCAACATAGCAAAAAGTGCTGCCTTTTTGTACGAATACAAATTGAGTACACACTTGTGAAGTTGGTCAATATAAATATTTAAAGTGGCAAATGGGCATAGGACCTGCCTTGGCTCCTAATAGTTAAGAAGGCACTGAAAATTCCCTCGAGTAGAGACCTTATCTAGATTGTGACATCCCATGTCCATCTGGCTGAACAGAAACAAGGACGGTTTCTGCTCCTCCATTTAATTAACAGGAGAACAATTCCAGAGTTCATTTGCAGCTTGGTACTAATGAGTTTGTATCAACAACAAAAAATAAAATGTTCAGTTTTAAACATATTAATGATTTATTGTATTCATTTCTCAATGATTGGCAGTTAAGATTGAGATTAGTGTTTCAGAAAAATCAGTCCTGCTTAGGAAAGATTCGGGGTTGTTAACAACATGTAGGATTTCCAAAACAATTGTAAAATCCCCTACAAATCATCCCTCTGCCACCTTTACCAATTGATGGCTCTTTGTGGAATACCAAATCAATCCCACTCCTTTTTAAAAAAAGGTGAAAATGTATGTATTAGTTAGATCAAATTCTACTCTAGTTTATGGTAAAGTTGTCAAAAGAGAACAACCTAGGGTGCAGTCCTATCCAGATGCCCTTCAGCTTCAAACTTGCTTTTATCTAAAGTCAGCTTTGCGACATTGAAGAAGCAGACACCTTTGTCAATTGATGACTGATTATGGAATGCCACTCACAGGTTTATCCAACCCTTCCTGGAGATTCTGGGGATTGAACCTGGGACCTTCTGCATGCAAGGTGGGAGCTCTACCACTGAGCCACAGACCCTCTAACTAATGATACTACTGGGCAGCATCTCTCTAAGGTTTCATACAGGGGTCTTTCCCGACCTACTTGGAGATGGTGGGAATCTTTTGCAGGCCAAGCTTATGCTATAGTGCTGAGTTGAGGCCCTACCCATAAAAATGGTGTTACATGATTATACTTCAGCTTCATATATATATATATATATATATATATATAGGGATTCACTGCCGTAAGATGGGTTTGCCTGTTGGTTAGATGCCTCCATTGGTCAATTCTCCCATGGTTATTATTTTTTAAATGAATAATGGTCGCAGGAAGAGGCACCACTTTTGGACTTGGACAGGATGTTGGGAAGGAGGGATAGTCATAAGAACTTATGCAACCGTATGTGTGTGTGTGTGTGTGTGGTGATGTAGAATCTGATCACAGGTCTCTTTTATCACAGCTCTGTAACATCACAGCTCTGTAACATATGGAAACAAAAGAGAAGGTTGAAAGAGATGATGGGGTTCTGCCTCCAAGATTATCTCATTAGAGTTGTATTGGCTGCGCCATTATAATAATAATAATAATAATATTTATTTGTAACCCGCCTCTCCCTCCGGATCGAGGCGGGGAACAACAACAATATAAACACAAAAATTCACAACAGTTAAAAATTTTAAAAACAAGAGAACAACACAACATTAAAAATATCCTAAAATTCATCTGGATAGGCCTGTCGGAATTGACTGCCTGTATTGACTCTCACCATTACATCAAACTATATCTTCACTTGGACTGCTCAACTCCATTAACAGTGCTTCTAGCAAATACTCATCCAAAACATAGACGTTAAGATGTCTTGAAGTGTCAACAATTGAATGGCTCTGACTTGTTTTCCCTCCATGAAAATATCCTAGTTCCCTTGTATATCATTCATTTTTTTTAAAAAAAACTGCATTTAAACCAAACTATGGACAAGCAGGAGGCCATTATCAGGACAAAACAGCAAATGAAAAGACCTTAAAAACATGTTTATGAGAGGGGGAAATTATTTAGAGAGCCATAATCTGTACATTATCAGCAATAACCTTCCATCTGACAATGTATACATGCACATATGCTGGTACACAATTAAATTCTTTCTGACTGCGACTTAGAAGTACTGCAACTGGGTGAGCCCTGGTATGCAGAGTATTCCCTATGCTATCAGGCTGGGAATGCTGTAGTAATGTTAATTGCACACAAAGATTCGCAGATGTAAAGATCACAATGACAGCCACTATATCTGGAGATTTTTAGCTCAACCCACACAAATGTTAAAAGAAACTGAACAAGGGAGGATACAGTTTTATATTCCTTGCAAATGCATGTGGGTTGGGATCAATACACTTCGGTGTCTGCATTTGCCAATTGTACATAATTGCATTGCCACAGGATTGCCTCATGCAGAAACATGTGTACCTGTATGGATATATATTATATCAGTGGCTAGTTTGGTCTAATGTATGTCGTACTGGATGTGGATTTGTGAAACCTGGATACAAACCATGATGGATTCACACAAGGCAGGATCTACACTACTGCTTTATAATGGTTTATAACAGTAGTGACATCTGTTGGGGCCCAGGACACACTCCATATAGAGTTTTCAAACCGTTTTCAAAGTGTAATATCCTGCTTGGTGCAGATCTGACCTAACTGCAACCTCTTACTGTAGCCTTTCCCAACCTGATGCCCCCCCACCAACACATCTGGAGGGCACCAAGTAGGGGCCTTGCAAGCACTCAAGCGTGGGTCTGCATTTGCGCCAAAAGTGCCCAATTGGGTCCGGGGGGAAGACTCTGGGGAATCCATTGGACCCCCAGACTCAGTCAAGTGCTCACAACATCCCTAGTTAAATTGCCGGAGATATCATGACATGGGGCCCTCCTGAGATGGCAATTGGAAGAGGTCAGTTTTGGGCCAAGAATCTCCACTTGCTGAGTCCTTTGTTAACTGGAAAACCTTTAGCTGAACAAAGGTAGGTTCTCTGCAAGGCTGAACGACACAAGATGGATCACCTTTAATAAATATGTTTGTGAGAGACACAGTTTTATATATAACAGATTGTTCCAGTCTAAGGGCTGCAGACAAAACTAATTTCTTAAAAAAAAATAAACCATGCGCAATCACCTTATTTTATTACAATATGTATGTATTCCAATATTATTCCTTGGTACCCCATGCATTCAAGAATAAAGTATTCCATTTCTTCTTTCTTTAACCACAGACATTTCATTTTTAAAGTAGCTGTCCACCAAATATTTATTGTTCTGAATATTTTATTAAAAATACCCTGAGTAAATTGATCACAGAAGAATTAATCTTCTATGCTGTGTACTTCACTACTACTACTTCTCCGGGTTTTTTTTTTTTTTTTGCATGTGAACATTTTATCCTGTCATATAAAAAAACCTAGCACATTTACAAGATTATAACTGGGAGAAACAGCCCTGGTGAAAGCTGCGGTTTGTAATTGCAAAGTTAATTATCTTTCCTAAACCATCAGTTGTCACTTAGATAGACCAGATTCTAGCAGGCTCTCCGGGGACCGACTTTATTTCATTCCTAATGGCTTGGGACCCACCATTTTGCTGTCTCTGAACATTTGGTCACTGAACGCACCATTTATGGAGTATTGTTTAATTAAGGACAAATTAAGAGAACTGTGCATAGAATTTAATTTCATATACTGTGTAAATTCTTTTAAAGAGGGTGCTAACTACAGGCATTATAACTTTTCATTAGCCATTGCTTCTACAATGGATTGAGAGTGTATTGTTTGCAACTGTTACTCTTTGTTTACTCTTTGGGGATTCTCCAGGCGCAGAAGAATCTGTGCCTCACAATTTACTAACCCGTTAGCTGCCACACACAGTTCAACATCCAGCCCCATTTGGCAAAAAACAGCAGGGTACACAGCATATGTTGAGAAGGATGTAGGAGAAAATGCACCACACACCACAGCACAGACTCCTTTATCCATGTGTCCTGGGAGAAAGAGAAAACTCCTTATATGATCTGAATGGAGTAAAATAAATAATGCAGAATGACTGGATAAATGGGTGTGCAACATAAACACAATTACATCAATATCAGTTATTATTATATGATCTTCCCCAATCAGACTCGGAGGTCTGCATGTTCGGAAATTGACTGCATGGCATTTAAATGCATGGGGTTGGGTCCAAATTTGTGGTACATCAACTGCGCTGGTGGAAATGGACTTCCCCACCCCCTCCTCCCCAGGGCAGTCCATCCAGCCCCCTGAAAATCCTAGAGAGAGAGTCAGGAGACCTTGCTGAAGAGGCTCAGCCGTAGTGTGGGTAGAGGGGGCTCCCCAAAAAATTCAGTGGAGGGATCTTCCACAAGTGGAACCTTTCTTTCCGCAGAAGGCAGATCCTATATCCAACCCATGGAAAGCCAATACAAGCCTGTCCCCTGCTGCTGAGCTGTTCAGGGTGGGAGACTTGTACATATGCTTCAGAGATTCCCCACTTTGTTGGGGAAAAGGAAGTCAGAAAATAAAGGGGCATGGGGCATTCTATCATATATTGCCAGGTCAAGATTTGAAGGCACATGATGCAACATCCCTGCTGAAACAAGGAAGACCAGGATCCGGTCAGTGCCTGGATTGGTCCAGTTTTCATCCAGATCGTCCTTTTATTTCTAGTTTGCAGCCATAGAACTATTAAAAAAAGACAGCCCCTATGATCTTACCTTTACATTGTGGCTCAGCTTTTAGGGAAGAGGACACACCAGAAGGGGTCCCAGCAGCGGTGGGAACTCTGGGTTTGAGGGGCAGAGAAGAAGGAATGGGGCAGGCAGGCATTGGGAGTCTAATGGACTCCCAGTCGGCCTTGCACCCGGGTTTCCTGGGTTGCCTGCCATGCAACTGGTACCCAGGAACCCTACAAAGGCCAACTCACTTCGAAGGGCCTGAATCTCACTTCAGCTTTGGTACTGAAGTGAAACGGGCAAGCCCTGAAGCAGTCTGAGTTGAATTGGGGCCATTTTGGAGGCTCCAAAATGGCCTCTGAGTCAGGGAGGCTGTGCACAGCCCTAATGAAAAGCACCTGACCATCTGCAAAATGCAGGTGGAATGGATTTTACAAAATCTATACAACTGTCATTGGAATGCAGGGCCAGATCTATACCAAGCAGGATATGACACTTTGAAAATGGGTTGAAAACTGTATATGGAGTGTGTCCTGGGCCCCAACAGTTGTCACTGCCAGGTAAGGGTTAGGGAGAGAAGCAGGTGGCAGAAAGATTGCATAATGGAGCATTCCATTCTTGGAAGAGGGGGCTCCCACAGTTCCTGACCTTAAACTGTGTCCGTGGAGTGGTTCAACAATTACCCATCTATGCACTCTTTTCAAATGTTATCGACAGACTTACTAGGCACCTGGGTTTGGCACCAACTATTGAGGATTGAGCAGTTTGTCTGGTTATTAAAATTAATGGCTCAGAAATTATAGCACTGGCTTCTACACAGAAACTTGCCATGTCTAATTCGGCAGTGGAGCTGCTCTTTAATTCCAAATGGTAGCTATAAATGCATCCGCATTAACCCCAGCTAACGCTACTCCTCTCAGCCTCAGCTTTCCCCATCCACTTAAACTTGCCTCCTTCTACGCTTCGTTCTTCCTCCTAGCTCTTCTCTTGAAGGCTTCTTGAAGATGCACTTTGTCAGTAATGTGGGATATAGGTGATCGTGTAGTGAAAGACCTGAAAAGCATGCAAATCTGGGAAATAGCTCATTTTCTATGTTTGTCCTCACCATAGATAACATGGCCCTTTCTACACCTATGGGTGTAGAGGGAGGGAGGGGAGACGATCCCGGACGTACCTTCTTCCCGGATTGTCCCCTCTTTCCAAATTAGGAAGCGCGACGTCCTGGCTTCCTCCCAGGTGCTGGTCATTTTTCTTTCAAACAGGAGGAGAGAGCGCACTTGCATTCCATCGCAAAATGTACACTTTTTAAAAAAACAAAATAAAACCCAAACTCGAGCCCCCAACTCCCTCCCTGCCATCCCAGGGCTGGCAAAATTGCTGCCACCCCCTTCCCTGATGAGCACAGAGCCGCGCCGTGTGGCTCCATGCCCATTTCTGGTGCTCGCTTGCTCACAAGTAAGCAGGCACCAGGCGGGACAGGCGCCCACACCTCCCACAGTCTTGGAATGTTACCGGGACCCCAGGAAGAATCGAGTTTTCCCAGGTATTTTTTATCCCTGGGAAAATCCGTCCCTGTCTTCAGGGGACCACCCAGGGGCAGACCGGTGTAGAAATGGCCATAGCTTACTATGAATATAAACTGAACTGTGTTCTGTGGGCTGTTCTCATTGCAACCATAGGAAAGTGGGGTGAGTCTGATATGTTCCAACACTGACTACATCAATGAATTTACTGGGCACACACCCCTTGCCTACAGAATCCGCTGGTTGAAATTTAATCTCATGCAGACCTATATTAGGGATGGAGTGAGGATTTGTTTCAATTCGGTTTTAAGAAGAATTTACCTACATTTGCAAAGTTCTCCACATTTGGGCCAAAAAGAATATTTTTATTTAAAAAATCAGATGTCGTAGAAACCAAAGCGGACAGATCCACTCCTCTAGGCCCTCGGCTCTGAGTGCTTAGTTCCTATACATTTGAGTTTATATCCAACCATGGTTGTGATGTGGTGAATGAGGGTTGCCACCGCTTCTTTTTCTCTGACAGGCTCCTCATCTTTAACAGCTATATGGTGGGCAGGAATGTCATGGTCCTCCATGCTGCGAAAAGCTGTGCCAATTGAAATTTGGCCAGGGCAGATTGGTGAGAATTTCATTTCAGTTCACCTGAAGAAGAATTTACCAAAACTCAAAACGGTCTTCATATTTGCGAGAGAAAGCACTTGACATTTTTAAAATTTCAAATGCGTGAGAAAGCAAAACAGAAAGATTCATCCATCCCTATTCCAGATGTGGTCTTACTTCAATCAAACTCACATACTGCGTCTGTGAGATAGAGCTGGGTTTTAATTTGTTGTAAACAAGCATATGACAATAGTTAATAGAGAAAGGGTAAAACCTACACAATGGTTGGATCTAGGATCTGATTCCATAAGAGGAAGAGCTCTACTTGGAGAAGATTCTTCTGTCCATCTTCCCTGTACACCACGGTTCGTGCCATTCAGCAAAGTCTGTAGCATTTTCAAGGGGCTGGAGGGGCTGCCATGGGAAAGAGGGAATGAGAAAATACATTTCCGTCAGAGCAGTTGATCCACTATAAATCCGGATCCAGCCCCTTTTCAGAGCACTGAAATCTCCAAAACCATGGCCTTAAAGGTGCTCCCTGCAAGCCCTCCGTAGCCTTCTCTGCCACAGGTTTCCTTCCCCACTTTCCTAAGCTTATTTTGTGACTGGAGAAGAGACACCCATAGCAGAGAAGGCTGAGCACAGCAGAAGGATCACCTTTAAGTTCCTAGAGAAACTATGCAGGCTACCAAACCATTTTTAAATCCTGGAACCTGTCATTTTGATTGTCCTGGCTGAATGAATTGAGCCAAAAGGGATGAAAAACTACAGATCTCAATGTTCCTGATGGAGGCTTTTAACCACACTCGGAAATCTCCATTGTGCCATTGGAAAAGCCTGAATTAACTATGCTGAGAGCAATAAAGACATTGCTGCACTCATGGAACTTGCTGGAGAGACCTGTTAGGATAAGACTTCAGGAGGAAAATGTTTTGAAATGTTTCCCTCAAACTTTATGTACAGACACACAATCAGTCTACTGTGTCTCCAAATTAAGATTGATGTTGATTGTGTGTATCAAGTGTATCCTATGTTTGATCACTATGTCATATTTGATGTGATTGGATGTTACATACCTTTGTGATTAATGTAAAATTCAATACAAATGTATTTTATTTAAAAAGGGTCTCCAACAACTCTTGCTTGCCTCCTCCATTGCCTCTTCCACCCTTGCAAAGCATGCTTGGGAGGCAGGGGGAGGAGGTAAATGGCTGGCAGGGAAGGCTTGGGACAGCTGGCATCTCCAGGGAGCTTCGCTCAGCTCAGAGCTGGCATGGCTTTTCCAATCTGGGGGAGTTTGTTTCCGATTCACCCTCTCCGATTCTGCAATTCAGTACCATAGCTAATAATAATATCCAATTATTGGTTGAATGCTTAATGATTGTGCTCCTTTTTCAAAGTGTTAATCAAAGAGACTGGAATCATTGCCATGTCTTCAAGAATGCCTGAAACAGTTCTAATGTTAAACAATATCTTGCCTTTTTTCCATGATGAGAAAATAATATTGCCTCTCTGTAGTTGCACTGCAGTGCAAAGCACCTTTACTTCCGAATAATTTACACTGGCATTTATCAAGGCATATACTCAAGTAGGTGTATTTAAGATCAACAATGCATCTAGACTAAACAATTCACTCCATTCCTATCCTACTAATTTACAGTGCCTAACACTGACAATGAAAATCTTAGCTAATTCTAGTATTTTATTATTGTCATAGTCAAACCTAAGCCCCACCCCACCCCTTCAGAAATCTGTACGTGCTCTGAAGCACACGTAGATCTCTTGGATGTATGGGGCTCCCTGTGTGTTCTGGTGGAACAAAAACAGTGTGCTTGTAATGGGGATCATTTTTCTTCATTCAAATGAATGAGGAAACTAGTCCAGATAGTGGAACTGCAAGTATATCTCAGGGCTCCCACGACTGGAAGAGATTCATTTATGTTTTGTTTTATATTCCCCCCCCCACACACACACACACCTTTTGTTTTTGTGTCAAACCAATCAAACCAGCTTGCAACTAAAATAGGAGAATACAATATGGCCAAAACTAAAATGAAGTTTGAGACAGCAAATATCAACAAACGGGAGCAATGAAAATATTAATAAACAGCAGTATAGATCTAAAAGAGATACCATAAAACATTTAAACGAGAGATAATAAATTAAGGGACACAGTGGTGCAACTCATTCCTGCAGTGAAGTGGTACTACAGCAAGAGCCCTAGGCTGACCATCTGAAAAGGAGGACAGGACTCATGTAACTTTAACAGTTGTAGAGAAAAGGGAATTTCAACCAATGTCATTTGTATGCAATTAGTTCCTGGTGATATTCCCTCTTCATCACAACAGTTAAAGTTGCAGAGCCCTGCCTTCTTTTGTATATGGTCACTCTAGTATAGTGCCTGCACCTTTAACAGTTGTGATGAAGAGGGAATTTCACCAGGAACTAATTGCATACAAATGACACCGGCTGAAATTCCCTTTCCTCTACAACTGTTAAAGTTATATGAGCCCTGTCCTCCTTTTCAGATGGTCAGCCTACCCTACAGCAAGAGCCCTGCATTTGCTGCAGCAGGAGAGAAGGGCAGGTGGGGCTCTCTGGAACAGCCCCCTGCCTGGCGGCACCACAGGAGTTACTCCAGAGAGTAGTCTCACTCTCCTGCTGCAGCAAAAAAACACAATAGATTCTTGCCCTTTGGCTCGCTCCAAGAATCACCTCAAAGAGTGAGCCAGAGGGCAGGGTCTCTGGATATTTGCTTTAGCTGGAAAAAGCAGACAGTGTGGCTGTTTAGAGAGTGAGGCATGCACAGGGGGCCCTTCCTCAGAGTCAGGCAGTATGTGAGAGGTGTCCTAGAAGATCACCGCTCACCTGCAGTATGGGTGAACTCCTGGGACACTCCACCACAATAGCTAGTTCAGAGGAAGGACCCCTTCAAAGCCAGGCATTTAGGCCTATCTGGTTTTTTCCAGTAGGACCTGCATGCCTGTTGGCTCATTCTGAGGAGATTCTCAGAGCGAGCCTGAGGGCAAGTGGGGGCCGTGGCAGTCATGGGGGGCAACATAGTAGCTGCATCAGCATCTGTATTCTCCCACCCCAGGCCGCAGGAGAGCTTGCACTACCCCTGCCTCCAGATAATTTATGGACAAGTTGAAAAGTACCATTCCCAATACGGATTCCTTGGAGCCCCCACTGTTTACCTCCTTCCATTGCAAGAACTTTCCACTTATTTGTATTCTGCTCCCTGTGCTCTAACCAGTTCTTTAACTAGTTTCAACCCATAGAAGGTTCTCTCCTCTTATCCCATGACTGCTAGGTTTTCTCAGGAATCTTTGGTAAGGGATTTGGTAAAAAGACTTTTGGAAGTCCAAGGAAACAATGTCTACCACATCATCCCAATCCACCTGCTTGTTGACACTTTCAACAAACTCTAAAAGGTTACTGAAACAGGACATACCTTTGTAGAAGACATGTCCTTCTATTAACTCGATAATGTTATCTTTAATCATGCTTTCCACAATTTTAATATTAACAGACGTTAGGCTAAATGGCACGTAATAGTCTGAATCCTCCCTGGATCCCCTTTTTTGGACACTTTCCATTCTCTGGTACAGAAGCTTATCTTAGAACATATATATTTTTGTCAAAAGATCAGCAATTTCACATTTGAGTTCTTTGAGACAACTTGGATGGATTTCATCTGGACCCAGTGATTTGTTTGTTTTTGTCAATAAGGTCTAGATCTTTTTGCCACTACTTGCCTCATTTCTTAAGACTCCCTTACTGAAAATACCAATTCAGGCATTGTTATCTGCCCAACATCTTCTGCAGTGAAAACAGAAGCAAAGAATCCATTTATCTTCTCTACAATCTCCTTATCCTCCATTAGACCTTTCATCATCCAATGGACCAACCACCTCCCTAGTCAGCCTCTTGCTTCTCTCTCTCTCTCTCTCTCTCTCTCTGTGGTCTTAATATTTGCATTTCCTTTGAGCAAGTTTTGTTCCTTTTCTTTCTTTCCTTGCTTGACTAACATTTCCATTTCCTGAAGGAAGCTTCTTCATTCTTAAAGCTTCCTTCACACTGCTTGTTAACCTGTTGAACTTGATTGGTCTTTTCATGACCTACAGTGTACATCAGAGATGAGGTACCTTCTACCCATCGATCTAATCCTTCCAGCCTACAAAGATCCTCTCTGAAGACCCTGCCCACCCCATGCTAGGAAGCCTTGCTGTTATTATCCAGTCACTGATGGGAGAGAACTGTCATGTCTTCCCCTGAAGAATCTGATTCAGAGATAAAATCTGATTTGGATTGACAGGGAGATGGGACTTTATCTCTGCCTGATTTCACAGTAGACTGTGGTCAGGAGAGGGCATTTCCTAATCCTTCCCTTCAGTCAGAGTTAGCCCAGGAAAGAGCAGCCGGCTCACCTCAGTCTGAGTAACATTCTTTGATAAGAGGACAGGAGGCTAACTTGGCTGAGGAGGGAGTGCCCTACATTGGCTGCAGTAGATCTTAAATTAGAGCAAATTATGGGCAATCCAAAAGGAAAGGCAACAAAACAGGCAAATTATCATCCATGAAAGTTCCAGTCAAGTATGGGATCAGGCAAAGGCAGGAGTGGTCAAGATAAAGGTCAAACCACAGTTAAGCAATATATTACCACTACCAGAAGCAGAGTTAAATGGGAGTCAATGGGTCAGTAGTAGGGGTGTGCACGGACCCCCCGGATCGGATCGGGACCTGGATCGGGACCTCCAATTTTGTCCCGGACCGGTTCGGACAAAATCGGAGGCCCCCCGGACCGGATCGAGTCCGATCCCGACCCAAAAATCGTAAATTTTTGGATCGGCCGCCATTTTTTCCCCCATAGACTTGCATTGCAATGCAAGTCTATGAGGAAAAAATGGCGGCGGGTGGGTAAGGGGGGGCCTAACTCTCTCCCCCCCCCCCGGGGCCGTCCGCTGTGGATGGCCCCGGCAGGTAAGCCCCCTCCCCCGCGCTCCCTACCCCCCCTGGGGCCGCCCGCTTCCATCCGCTGGCGCCCGCGGGCGCCAGCGGATAGATGCGGACGGCTCCGGGGGGGGGGGGGTAAGCCCCCTTCCCCGCCACTGCTTACCTTCTCGGCCCGTCCGCTCCCGTCCGGCGCCGGCGGCTACTACCAGCGGGCTCCGCGGCCTACTCTCGAGTAGCGCGCCGGGTGATGACATCACCCGGCGCGCCACCCTGGAGCAGGCCGCGGAGCCTGCTGGTAGTAGTAGGCGCCGGCGCCGGACGGGAGCCGCCGGGCCGGGAAGGTAAGGGCCCCCCTCCCCCCTCCGCGCGCCCCCTCCTCCCCTCCACGCACCCCCTCCTTACCTTCCCGGCCCGGCGGCTCCCGTCCGGCGCCGGCGCCTACTACTCCCAGCAGGCTCCGCGGCCTGCTCTAGAGTAGCGCGCCGGGTGATGACATCACCCAGCGCGCCACCCTAGAGCAGGCCGCGGAGCCTGCTAGTAGTAGTAGGCGCCGGCGCCGGACGGGAGCCGCCGGGCCGGGAAGGTAAGGGCCCCCCTCCCCCCTCCGCGCGCCCCCTCCTCCC
Organism: Anniella stebbinsi; assembly: GCA_029215795.1. Classification (NCBI taxonomy): domain Eukaryota; kingdom Metazoa; phylum Chordata; class Lepidosauria; order Squamata; family Anniellidae; genus Anniella; species Anniella stebbinsi. The sequence goes on from JARDYH010000002.1 coordinate 190,765,666, forward strand.
CTCCACGCACCCCCTGCTTACCTTCTCGGCCCGTCCGCTCCCGTCCGGGGCCGGCGGCTACCACCAGCAGGCTCCGCGGCCTGCTCTAGAGTAGCGCGCCGGGTGATGACATCACCCGGCGCGCCACCCTAGAGCAGGCCGCGGAGCCCGCTGGTAGTAGCTGCTAGTGCCGGACGGGAGCGGACGGGCCGAGAAGGTAAGCGCCCCCCTCCTCCCCCCCCCCGCTGTCCACTTTCATCGGCGGGCGCCCGCTGGCACCCGCCAATGGAAGCGGCGGTGGGCGCCAGTGGGTGCCCGCCGATCCGCCGATCCGCTGAACCGGTTCGGAGCCTTTTCGGACCGGTTCGGATTGGATCGGCCGATCCAGCTGCGGGATCGGAAATCGGATAATTTATCCGATTTCCCACTGGACCGGACTCGGATCGTGGATCGGGTCCGATCCAGTGCACATCCCTTGTCAGTAGCACAGAAGGTCAATCACAAGGCAAGGTCTTGAAAGCAAAGTACAAAGCACAGGAGTTGATGAACATTGTTGCTCCAACATGTTAAAGTTGCAAGGGCCCTGCCTTCTGTTGTATATGGTCACTCTAGTATAGTGCCTGCACCTTTAACTGTTGTGATGAAGAGGGAATATCACCAGGAACTAATTGCATACAAATGACACTGGCTGAAATTCCCTTTTCTCTACAACTGTTAAAGTTACAGGAGCCCTGACCTGGATTTTGTCTGGTCAGCCTATAATAAAGGAGTTCACTGTTGTTGTTTTAAACATGTGTTTGGTTGCTGATGTTGCACAGGGAACTGGGCTTGACAATAAAAGAAGGGATCATGCGCCACTCACCATCCCAGTCTGAAGGGAGCCTACAATTCAGCTGGTGTTTGGAAGGGTGGCTCCTCCAAGCAGCAGTGGAACACCTTCCTGTGCCACATGCCATCCCAGTTGGGGCGAAAAACAGCAAGCAGCACACAAAGCAGATCTGCAACTTGGCTGGTACTTGGAGGAGCAGGTCCTCCAAGCACAGGCTGTCCTTTCTCTGTGCAGAGTTATGTGCCTCTGCATGGAGAAAAGTAAAATGAGTGTTGGGAAGGGTGTGGGACTTGATGATGGCAGGGATGGGGCTTCAGGGGACCACCATTGATATCATCTGGCCCAGCTGAAAGAGACCAAAATGGTTCCCCATCCTGGTATACATCTGAACTATTATTGTGGTTTTATCTAAGAAGACCTCATGGGGAGGAGACCAGGAAGGCTTTTATTTTAATTTACAAAATGTATATACTTTTGTATTCCAAAGAAGTCCCCTAAGCATGTAGGAACCACTCTTTCATAATTTGGTGGTCTCCTTTTGCTTCCAAACTGATCAACACTCAACCACTTGAGTTCTCTATTAAATGGAATGATAATAGTATTTCAGCATTCCCCAGAGAGGCATTTACTGTTCCAGAGACCCAGCTGAAAAGACTTGCTCAAGTAGTGAAATGGGCAGGGGTCAAATCTTCCATGTCGCCCGTCCACGTACTCAGGGCAAACAAACTGAAAGGTATCGATTACAACCTGACTACAAAGGGCCCTAGAAATTGCCATTTCTGATTCTGTTTATTAGGTTAAGGTGTTCTAATTCATGAAACAACAAACTAATAATGTGTGTGTATGAGAGATGGGGGTGGGGAAGGAGAGGAAAAAGGAGGAAGAGAGAATGTTTATTGTCCCTTGTCCTGATAATGCTGAAATATTGTCCAGGTGGCCTTTGAGCACATGGATAGGTAGAGAAGTAGAGGTTCATGTATAAACCTACACAGGCAAACATATTATTTATGAAGGAGGAAAACAAGACACTGTTTTTAATAAGAAAGAATTAAAATCTCTATACTAAAGCAATTATAAACCAAAATAGATGCTCGGAATGAAAGTAGCATCTAAACTGTTACAGCATCAGAAGCAGCACTATTGAAATTATTATACAGAATTCAAAACCTGTCAAAAAAAGAATTTGGAATATAGTCCAGAACCTAAGTATCCCCCATTGGATAACTGTCTATAATGCCAATAGAAACGTTTCCAAAGGTTCACATCAGATCATCTGTATGCTAAGGGGAGTATATCACTACAGAGTTGTCATTTTTAATTTCAGTTTTATTTCTATATGAGCACACAATAATCGCTTATGAAGAAACAATGGAGCTAGTGAGGCATTGTTTTTTAAAACAGTTTTGAGATGAGGAGGTCGTGCTTTCATCTGGCTTAATGGTTCTTAGTAAGTTTTGCAGCGCTTCGTAGGCCGCTTGTAATGGTGACTTCTGCATTCAGGTGTTTTTCCTCATAGTGAATCTGTTGAAGGAGGGTTGCTAGCGCTAGTAATAGGGAGGGGCTATAGCTCAGTGGTACAGCCCCTGCTTTGCATGCAGAAGGCCCCAGTTTCAATCCCCAGCATCTCCAGGTAGGGTTGGGAAATCTCCTGCCTGAAATCAGTTGGTGTCAACAGTACTGTGCTAGATAGACCAATGGTCTGACTGTGTCTGGGTTCACACAATACGCTAACTTAGGATGGTTTATTTTCCAGAACAACTCATCATGGCTTAATGTGATATCTGTGGGATTCCCCCTCCACACACACACACACACTGAGTTATTTCCTCAAAATAAGCCAACCTAAAAACCCATGGTCTACAGTAAGGGTTATTTTACCTATGGTTGGTTAGCGTGTTGTCTATCATGCCACCATGGGTTATAGAGATAGCCTATAGAGCTGCTCTGCAAAAGCGGCCAAAAACACTGCCACTGCTTTGCTCCTCTCAAGCAATCTGTATTCCCACCACAAAGGAAGCTAGGATACTAGTGGTGTGCGCTCTGCCCCAGAATTATCTGATAACCACAAACATCCGTGGTGCATTTGAACTTCCAGTGTGGGGATTGACTGCTTCTCAACCAAACAAATAATTTCAGAGTGGAGGTGTGCCCAGAGTTTCTAATGTCTCTGAAATTATCCAACATTTTTTCAATGCAATGTGTGTTAATTGAATATCTCCATATTTGGAAGATGCTGAGTGGGGTGAGGGTATATTGACATCTGTAGCTAACCAATTGCTATTAGCCACACTTGTCTTCCTGTTCCCCCCTCCAATCACAGTGTTTTGTCTGCCTTGCCTGTCATCATTCTAGTGAGAGAGAAATGTGCAAAAGAAAGAAAGAAAGAAAGAGAAAGAAAGAAAGAAAGAAAGAGAGAGAGAAAAAGAGAGAGAGAGAGAGAGAGAGAGAGAGAGAGAGAGAGAGAGAGAGAGAGATTTGCAGCCAAGTCACTGGCTCAATTCAGACAACACGCTGAGCCTTGGTTGTTGAGTTACCTACTGATGGTTGTTGAAAAAGGTGGTGATCTACAGACAACACACTGCAGCAGGGGCTGCAAGGAATCGGCTACCACTCTGGTTGCAGATTGCCTACTCGGCTCTGACTGACAGCTCGGCCGCCTTTTTCCCCGCCTACCAAACCCCGTTAGTCCCCCAGCAGGTATCCCAGAAGGCATTGCGGCTGAAAACCATGGGCGCCGCCATTGAAGCTGATGCAGGACACGCCTCCCAAACCCCATTGGCCGCCTCAGTCAGTGGGCGGAACTCAGCAGCCTCGGGCAAAGAGGCAGCCAGGAGGGACAGCCGCACCAATACAACAGTCGCACCACACGCCCAGCGCTGCAATTCCAACGTTGGCACCCACGCCCCATCCCCCAACCCCCCCCACCTCCCTCCTAGAGCATCTTCCGCACACACAGGAAAGAAGGCGAGAGTGGGGTGGCATAGAAAACTTTATTCAGCAGGGAGACCAGACATGGGCAATAAGGCACATGGGCACCACTATGCCAGGGCAGAACCTACGGAAAGGACAGTTGCCCCCGGGAAGGGAGGAGGTAGCTGGAAGGCACAGCGGTGAGGGGACGGCCGAGGCCACACCCCCAGGGAGCCAAGCACGGAACGTGCCAAGGGGATGAGGTGGAGAGGGGCGTCATGCCAGGGAGGGATGCCAGTCCAGAGATGGAACTCCACAGCCGACGCTCACAGGGGGTGGGGGTAGCGCAGCCAGATCCAGGCACTGATGCTTTGACACACCCGGGACACCTCCGCACAGGCGCAACGCTCCCCAACGGGATTCTCGGGGCCCGGCAAAGGCTCGCTGTCCAGCCGTGTTGGGCAGATGAGGGGGGGCTCTCTGGTCACCGCTTCCCCTGCCCTCATCCTTCTGGGTGAAGCGAGGGTGGAGGTGGAGGTGCAGTGGGGGTCTACTTTGGATGGGGTGTTGTTCCCCTCTTGGTGTGGGGGGGGCTGCCCCCTGTTCCAGGGCACCTGGGGTTGTTGCTTATTCCGTCTCCCCCTCCCCCACTTTGCCATAGTGCCCTTCTGGTGTGCTTCCCTGTCCGTTTGGGTAGCTGACTGGGCACCCTGCGTGAGTGCTTGCAGGAGCTGGCCCCTTGTTGAGCTCCGTGCGGGCTGCCTGGTGGGGGAGGCGGGCGTCCTGGTTGCTATGGTGGCGAAGCCAGGTCTCTGTTGCGAGCATGCTTGAGCAGCCGCTCGCTTTCTACCTCTCTTGCCGCTCCGCTCTCTGATTTTCCTTGCTCAACAACTCACGGTTGTTGCTTCAACAACGCCCCAATTCGGACAACACGTTTGTCAGTTGTAAAATCCCCCAACAACTCGCAAATAAGTTGTTCATCTCAGTTGTTACTTTAACAACTGTGGGTTGTTACTTTAACAACTGTGGGTTTTGTGGCTGAATTCGGACAACACGGTTAACAACTCAACAGGTTGTTGTTTCAACAACCCACAGTTGTTAAACGTGTTGTCCGAATTGAGCCGCTGTCTCTTGGTCCACTAATATTTCTAAGCTCTTTCTCCTTCTTAAAATTGTTAAAACTCCTAGTGTGCTGTGTTTCTGTAGTCTACTCCCTCACCACTGAAAAATCTTTCAAAAAATCCAAACCTGCTAGTGTGTGAGTGTGTGTTTGTTTGGTTTACTCCTATTATTAGCATTGGCTGGGCTTCCAGGCCGGGGGGGGGGGGGTGCTCTTCGTCTTCCTCCTCCTCCTCCTCCCTCTCCAATACTCCTAGCCTCCTTGCATGTAGGTGGAAGCTGTTGTTGTCTTGACTCGCTCCAATATGCCTGATAGTGCTGGGGGATGGTGGTTGCTTCACCTCCTTCTCTTTCTCATCCTGCAAGTCTCTGCTCCTGTCCAGTGTCTTCTCTGAAGATGGGCAAGCTGTGTGCTGCTGTTGAGGCATTTATTAATTTATATTTATTTATTTATTATAGCACTCAGCACTTTTAGATTTTCTGCTGCTTCGTTTCCCTTTCCCTCTCCCTCGTCATACAGATCAAGGCACGACAGAGGTGCCTGGGAGGACTTTTGAGTTCAGACTTTTAAAATTCCCTATAAATCTCTGCTTGCAGGGATTTGCTCCAAGCGTGGCATGCCTAAAGCCCTCTTTGAAATCTGTCACAGTGCCAATTTTCATGTCTTTATCTTTAAAACTAAGGAATCTGTGAGCATTTCTGTTAATCCCCATTGAAGAGAATGTACCGGTTACCCGAAAATGGGGTGGTTTTTCACCAAACTATCTGACAGAGCAGAGAGAGGGACCCACTCCTGAAATCAGGGTGGAGAATCATCTCAATGGAGCTCCACCCCAAATTTCTGGGGGGAGAAGACCTGCTCTGCATACCCCTATGGGGTACCTGCCAGGCTGGGTGGGAGGACTACAGGAGGAAGAGGGGTGGGTGGGTGGGTGAGTGTGTGTGTGTGTGTGTGTGTGTGTGTGTGTGTGTGTGAGAGAGAGAGAGAGAGAGAGAGAGAGAGAGAGAGAGAGAACTACTCTCTGCTTATTTTATTGTGCCTGATCATCTGACTGGAGCACAGTAGGTTGTCTGCATAACCACCTACCCAGCACAGCTTGCCTCTCCCTGTGAACCCAGCCAGCACAAGGCACCTTCCTCTTCATCCATGAATGAAGCAAGTTGATGGCATGATAAAAACCTTGACTGGAAAAGCACCCTATGAAGTGAGGGATATAATTAATTAATTAATATAATTAATTAATTAATTATCTTCAATATTCTGAAAAGCCCATCTTTCCATCACTATGGCTGAGGCTAGCTTGCTGCTCTTGTTTTTTAAACTGTGTACACACGTGTGAGCATTCGTGTGTGAATAAATTAAAAATAAAATAAAATATAAATGTAAACAATAAGATCTGTATCTTATCCCAGATTCCTAGATTCTTGCTGAAGTAAAACTGCCTGACATCACTTCCAGCACATGCTCATATCCAGATTTGGACAGGATCTACACTACTGCTTTATCACGATGTTGAAGTGCACATGACACATTCTTTATCCTGTTCTCAAACTGTTTTCATAGTGCTATATCCTGCTTGGTGTAGATATGGCCTGGGAGGAACCAATCAAGAAAGTGGGTTTCAGAGCCGGACAGCAGCCACTGAGATTTTCTATCTACGTGCCAGTCTCATCTGATACACGGGAAGCATTATCAAAAGCTTCCCTCACTATGCACATTCACAAACACACGTATTCATATTTCAGTCTCAAATTACTGATGCCAAGTAAGTGATTTATAGATTAAGAGGTGCATATTACATTCAGAAGCCAAAGCAATGATCCAAAATCTGGTGGTAAAGAAGCCATCTACAGTCGCTAAAGGGATATCCTATTCCAGCAAATATTTGACAACAGTGGGGACAGTTAGGTTTCTTACAGGACTTAATAGTAAGAACATAAGGAAACTAACTATTAAGGGGAAGAACTTCATGGCAAGATGTATTAGTCTGTGGAACTGCCTTTTGAGAAGCTATGGATATCTCATTGATTAGGAGATTTAGAAGGAGTCTGAACAAAGCAATTAGAAAATATCCCTGCACTAGCTACTCTACTTAATCTAATAGGCCATATTCATCTTTTAACTCTCTATCATTATTCCTCTTTGGTTATATACATTATTTACAACGAACAGTCTGGCTTTGACAGTGGGAGCCAATGGCACAGAAAGAAATTAATGAAAACATCAAGAACCAAATTAGAAGCAAACTGGTGCTATGTGGATCTGTTTTTTGTTTGTTTGTTTTTGTTTTTTAACGTTAGGAATCTTAATCCAAGCTGTGGCTACTTGATCATTAGCCAGGCTCAGCCAATGACTGCACATGACTCCAATATTAATGGGGGTCAGCTGTTTACCTACTAGGGCCAAACCAGACCATATGTAAAGTGCATCAATGCATTTCACATGTGTTTACAAACGGGATAAATAGCAGTGTGAGGAGTGAAAGCACGATCACACACTTGGCATATAGGAAGGGAGATTTAACCCTTTCATCCCATGTCAAAGACTAAATGAAAATCAAGTTAATGCCCCCTCTTCCCATTCACCATGATCCCAATCCTGATCCTCCTCGACATGCATGCTGCTAAACAGGGCCGGTCCTCATGTGAGGTGAGTTGAGGTGAATCCCCCATCCCAGGTGCTGGACTGGGAAGGGCAGACTCAGGCCATATCTACACCAAGCAGGATATAGTGGTATGAAAGCAGTATATAAAAGGCAGGATCTACAGTACTGCTTTATAGCAGTATTGAAGTGCACTGACAACTGTTGGGGCCCATTGACACATACCATTTACTGCTATATCCTGCTTGGTGTGGCTCCTGCCTTTTATATACTGCTTTCATACCACTATATCCTGCTTGGTGTAGAACTGGCCACACACATCCACCACCATGAGAGCCCCTGCCACTTCACGAGGTGCTAGGCAGTGGGTGGGCATGCTAGAGAGCCCCTCTTTGGTCTCAGTCCCACTACAACCAATGCTCTGCTCTGATAACATTTTAAAAAACAATAACATCAAACCAGATATGTGGAATGTATTGGTGCATTTCTTATGTAGTCTCATTTGTCCCTTAGTTTCCCAATTCAATTCAAGGTGCTGATATCTTTAAGCCACCTCCCCCCCCATCATGGCCTCAGATCCCTTTATGCTAAGTAGTGCATCCTATGAACTTCTTCATACTCTTAGGTAATGCAATGAGGCCCTGCCCAAGACACCTGCTCCATCTGATGTTAGGTTGGTATCCACCAGCATCATCCAGGGCCTGCAGTGGTGCTTTCAGTGAGGAACATTCTCTCCTATGAGGCCAACTTCTTGAGAACCATTTTCAGTTTTAGAAGGAAGGTCAATAACGATTCCACCAGATGTTGGAGTCTAGGTGAGAACTATTTTTATTAATGCTGCTGCAGTGTTAAAGTAGTAGTAGTATCAGGATTATCAATGTGTTAATGTGATAATTTGTTTGGATCAATTTTAAATGTGATTTATGGTTTTTGATTGTTAGACACTCAGGGGACTCTTTGTGGGTTAACTTAAAGTATAAATTACTTTGCGTACTGGTGATTTTCTTAAGCATCCTTGATTTTTTGGTCTGTTGTTATTTTTTCCTCTTTTGCATGTGAATGCAGAATTTTCTGTGAAGGCAGAAATACTCTGCTGAAAATTAGACTTGGGTCACTGAGTACATTTTGGTACCTTGCTTCAAAGTTCCCATTAGCAGAGAGAGTTGCTTGTGAGTTTTCATTTGTTTTCCCCAAGGGGTTGCAGCCACTAGGTGGGAGGGGGGATTTCTAAATCAAAACTCAAAAGTGCTTCTTTCTGGAAAGAAATATTTCTTGTTAAAATGAAAACTTTACTAAAACATTTAAACCAGAGAGGGAAACTATATCAATTCATTTCCAATTGCAGTTGTAAACCACCTGAGAGCTTTGGCTATTGGGTGGTATAAAAATGATGATGATGATGATAATGATGATAATGGAATTTCGTATATGAAAATGCAAGATGCTACACATAGAAAGAGGAAAATGGAAAGAAGAAGCAACATCAGAAACACTAAATAATGAAATATTAGATAACATGGAAGAAATGAAACATACAAATAGGATTCCAACAAAACACAAGAATCAATCACTCCACAGTAAAAACTCAACTAAGAGTGCAATATGAAACTCACCTATCACAAATCCTAAAATCTAAACTCAACTCAAAAAACATTTTCAAAGCCATCAACACCTACACAATACCCATTCTCACATACTCATTCGGAACCATATACTGGTCACACACTGAACTTGAAGAAATAAACAGACTCAATCGCACCGAACTCACAAAACACTGCATGCTCCACCCTAACTCATGCATTGAAAGAATAACAATCAGCAGGAAAGAAGGAGGAAGACTTCTGCTGGACATTAACAGAATTCATACTAAACAGATAAAATCACTCTGAGAATTCTTCCACACCAAAAACACCCCCATTCATAAAGCCATAGGAAAAGCAGATAAAAATTACACCCCACTCAACCTAACACTACAAAATGAAGATCAAACATAACCACCTACACTTGCAGAGAAAAAAGAAAAATGGGCACAAAAGGCACTCCATGGGAAGCACTGCAACATAATACAGAACCCACAAATAAACAAAGAATAATCATACAAATGGCTCAGGAAGGGTGAGCTATTTCCAGAAACCAAAGGATTCCTAATAGCTATACAGCTTGGGTTCAGTATCAAGTCAAAGCAGACACAGATCTACACCTTGTGTCAAGTCATTATGAATGTGGAATAGAAAGCATGATATAGCACTATGAAAGCAGTATATTTCTAGCTCGATCTACGCTACTGCTTTATAGCGGTACTGAAGTGCACTGACAACTGTTGGGACCCATGACACATGCCATATACCACTTTCATACTGCTTTCATAGTGTTATATCCTGCTTGGTGTAGATGTGTCATGGGCCCCAACACTTGTCAGTGCCCTTCGATACCACTATAAAGCAGTACTGTAGTTCCTGCCAAGGTGTAGATTGGATTGTGCCCCAACAGTACACTTCAATGCCACTATAAAGCAGTAGTGTCGATCTAGCCATACTCCAAATCAGTCCAAGCAGAAGTAGACCATTTTCCAAAATGCTGATTCACAGACTAAGTTGAAGCAGGGGGTCTGTGAACATTCCTGGTAACAAGCCCTATCCAGAACTCTCTCTTGTAGAGAGATGGGAATAGGACCCACTAGCCTACCCTCAACCTCTATGCATTGATCTGTTCTGTGTGCACATAACGTTAAGTGCACACAACTGTTATGATAATGTAAATTGTGTTCCTTTACCAGATCACTGTGTACATAAATCTTGTGTGTGCAGGCTCCTGTGCATACAAGCCTAACACTATCTGAAGATTGGAGCTGGTGTTTGGGTTGTGATCCGGTTTCGCCTTCCATGCATTAATTCTATCTTCATACCCAACATCTAGGACTACTCTGACATTAAAATCAAGGCTAAAGTGAAAAAAAAATGCTCATTTGGGGTTGTATCATGGTCTAAGTTGTACTACCTCAATGCATTATATGGGATCAACTTAAATATATCAACTCATTGATTAAAAAATAAATTAAAACCCCAACTATGACATCAGAACAGTTAATTATACATACTTGTATGTGATTATTATTAATGTTGTAATATGGTGATAATAATGGGAATATGAGCTTACACCTATTAACAAGCCTATCATGCTCAAATCCATTCACTGAAGCTGAATTTCCAAGTGCCAAGTATTGCAATTCTGCTTTGATGTGATGTAAAAATAAAACTGAAAACTGAATAATCAGAAATTATATTGAAGACTTCTAAGTCAATATATAATTAGCAGCACACTGATCTACACAGTCATTACCACACCAAAGCCGAAACAATACAGGAAAAATCAACACTTCTTCTTTACAATTAATTATACTTAATTAATTAGGTTTGGACAACATTTGAGACTGCACTAGAGATTGGCACGCTGGACTCATATTTCAGTATTCAGTAAGTGTTTATTCATTACTCCGGTCAGAGTTCTACTGAGTATTTGATCTAAAGACCTTTCAGCAAAGCCATTTAAACTCTGAATGTAAATGGTGTGTTTTAGTGAATGCTGAACATTTAAACAAATCAGTCTACAACAGTGCTAATGATCTATGTTTGAGTTCTTTAAGAAGATGTAATTTTGTTTTTTTGTTCCAAATGCAAAGGTTTGTACATGTTCCAAATGTAAATTTTTAAAGCTCTACCATTCATATTGGCTTTTTCTTAAGTAATTTACTGCTCCTATTTTGTTCCCATTCTGTATAAATTGAAATGGTGGTTGCTCTTCTGTCCCTAACCTGACAAGCCACTGCTGAGTTCTATTTATCTCAGTGACCTATTAATTTACAATCAAGGTGTGTGTGAGAAAGAGAGAGAAGGAGAGAGATGAAAATGTTATGAAAAGTACTTGCCAGGTTAGGGTGACCAGATAAAATCCAGGTCAGGGCTCATGTAACTTTAACAGTTGTAGAGAAAAGGGAATTTCAGCCAGTGTCATTTGTATGCAATTAGTTCCTGGTGAAATTCCCTCTTCATCACAACAGTTAAAGTTGCAGGCACTATACTAGAGTGACCACATACAAAAGAAGGCAGGGCCCCTGCAACTTTAACAGTTGTGATGAAGAGGGAATTTCACCAGGAACTAATTGCATACAAATGACACTGGCTGAAATTCCCTTTCCTCTACACCTGTTAAAGTTACATGAGCCCTGACCTGGATTTTATCTGGTCAGCCTATGCCAGGTAGCTGCAGGCCTTTTCCCAGTAGTTTAGCCATGTTAAGAAAACCATACTTACCACAGTATTTTAAAGAACTGACTTTCTTTGCTCTCAGAAAGTCCTTTACTGCCCTCCATTTCCAAACAATGCCTTCAGCTTATCTGGAGGGGAAGTATAAAGGGATTCCTTATGCGCAGCAGACATGTATATGTGGTGGGGGGAAGGTGGAAGATGTAGTACATTATTTGTTGTGATGGTCCTTGTATAAAGATATTAGGGATTGTTTTTTAGGAGATCTTCTGAGAACAAGAGCGGGTTGGCCTCCTGCTGATATTACCTGTGATCTGTTGGCAGATTATAGCAAAGGGTGCAACTTTCACTGCAGCAGCTCAAAAAACTGCCAAATTTTCTAAAGAAGTCGGGTATAGATTGCAGAGGGGATCACCTGCTATAATTTCCTATTATCATTGCTACTGGGGTCTCTGTATCAGTTTTTTCACCAGTGTAAATCTCAGCCTTTTCTCTTAATTTGGTTCTTTTCTATGAATTTTCTCATTTGGGCTTTGTAAGAAGCTGTCATGTAGACACCGTGTTTTATTGTTGTGTTTTGTAACAGTCTTTGTGCCATAGACAAATAAAATGAATTCAAAAGAGAGGGAGAGAGAGAGAGAGAGAGAGAGAGAGAGAGAGAGAAGAACAATAGCCTAATGGTAACATGACTTGAGCTAGAGCTACACCACTGATTTATAGTGGTATTGAAGTGCACTGATAACTGTTGAGGCCCACTACGGAGCATCATCATACAGGGGGAAATCGTGTTTCCTTACCGTCACTTCCCCGCCTGCGCATTTGTCCTTCATAGTTACTAGTTTTGAAGTCACATCATTAGCCTGGAGAGCCTCTCCGTTGGGCCAATCTGAATTTGTCCATGAGAAAAACACTTAAATGTCCTCCTTAATTTTTTGATAATCTTCTCTCTATAACATAACTCTGTTGATTGTTCTGGGCAGGCCTTTTGGAGTAGGTTTCCAGGACCAGTGCTTCTTTAAAAGCAAGATGCCCCAGACAGTCAAAGTCTAGCATTGCTTAGTGCAAATGTTGTTCAGTTAGAGGTAGCTAACAGGAGCTCAGTTGGTCTGTTTGGGATGATGTTATAATGTCTAGCAAACCTTGGGGAAGACAGAAATCATGCAGTGCATATACACATCCTTCATCCAAAATCATGTCAATTCTGTGTTGTAGCCTGAGCATGAAAACAAAGAATGGTTTCAAGAATAGATTAAAAAGATCCCAACTAAGCAATGTTTTCTTCAGAGACATTTAAACACCAAGATCAAAGACATATCTTAGTATAGTTATTAAATTATAGGGAGCCTAGACTGTTTTTCAAGTGTGGAATTCACAATGGAATTTCAAATGTGTGGAGTGTTTTTTTTCCTTGATAAAATGTGCTAAGAAATTCTGTATTCATATCTTTTAACTTCAGTCAAGTTATCCTGAGTAGCTCACTGATTATAAAAACAGAAGGTTGGGGGAGAGGCTCAGAAGGAAGATATTACTATGCTTATTTGCAAGGTAATCGTAATGTGAAACAATCACCAGTCCTAATGCTTCTTTGTATTTGACGTGTTTTCCATAGACTAGTGCAAAGGGAAGGGAGAGTAAGTGAAAGATGGTGGATAAATAATCTTCTAAATATCAGGAGCAATCTGTAAAAAGACAAAAGAACTGAAAATTCTCTCTCTTGATTCCACAGCCAAAGTGAACCAACTTTGGTGGAGTAGATGCCAGCATAATAGAGTACAATCTAATTTTATTTTTGCAAAACCTGCAGTTTCTACTGCTCTATAGGAAACTCTTCCAGAGATATATAGGAAGGCATCCATTGTTTATTTAAAATAGGGAAACATCAGTGGAACCCTTTAGATATCATGTCGTTCTTGGGTAGTGAGGAAACATATTTCTCGTGTGTCATTAAAGTAATTCTGAAGTAAACCTACCCAGATTTATTCAACGAGGATGAGCCTCTTCCTGAAACACACAGGCCTCATCTACACCAAGCAGGATATTGCACTGTGAACATGGTATGAAAGTGGTATATAAGAGGAAGGAACCACACTACCATTGAAGTGCATTGACAACTGATGGGGCCCATTGACACATACCATATACTGCTATATCCTGCTTGGTGTAGATGAGGCCACACACAGAATGCAGACCTTTTCCCCACCTTCTCCAACTTTCTTTCATTCATAGCTGGAAGCCTCCTTGGATAGCAGCCACCCACCACCACCACCACCACACAGGCCATTCACTGCCCCCACCACCCTGTTAAAGTGGGAGGGGGTGTTCACTGATATATGGGGGGGACAAAATCCTATAGGAAGAAGTGGGGATTTGTCCTCTGCCCCAACCCACCCATATCCCTGCCACCATCAGTCCACTATCCAAACATGAAGAGTGCACATTTGTACTGGGGAGCCTAACTTACTGCATAGACTCCCCCAGGATTAAGAGCCCTTTGCAATCAAAGTTATAAATCAAGGGAAGAGTTTGTGTAGCCTAGAGCAGGCTCCCACTACAGACAGGCCCCAGCTGGTGGACAAGGTGGGTGGGAGGCGCATCCCTACATCCCCTAAGATGATTATTAAATGCATGACAGATAATATGCAAATAAAGCTCTAGTCATGACTACTTTAACAACTGCATCCGTTCCACCACAAAACAGATATCACAAACAGTTTTTCTTTGGCAGCAACTCTATGCAAAGTGTAAGGTGGCTTGCCACATAAATCACTCACAACCCATGGAAACTGTACGTCACCCCTGGTTTCCTGGTGGCTCGTAGAATCACGGAAACACTCACTTTTTATACATAAGGTGGGTTCACATGATCGGGGACATACATTGGCTGGGTTCATACAGTTGCTTATTTTCCTGCCCCACGCATCCTGGTCATAAGTCACCTAATTTCCATAATTACCCTCCCCAGGCACAAGTTGTCGTAATGACCAAACCCAGTGAGGCTGGTTGACAAAACACCCTGCAAAACCCTAGAACAATCCATGCATTCCAGCGGTAATTTATCAACCACCTCTTCCACCCACCCTTGCTGGGTTCAGATGTCTGTAAAACCCACACTGGGAACGGTAATTATGGAAATTAGGCAACTCGTGACCAGCATGCATGCATAGATAGCACAGGAAAATGTCACTTTGACTTATTTTCCCTCCCTGATCATGCAAACCCATTCAGTGTGTCCTCTGCCTTGATCAGTTACCACATGAGAATTTGAGTTATCCTAAATGCTATATTTGTATTCCAGTTATGCTTTTGCAGTTTACTATATTCTATTAACCATGGCTAAAATGTGCAGCTAGCAAGTAAAATACAGCAGAGGGTACCTCTTCATGGGCACTTTGAAGTGGGTTCAAAATGGCGGCAGTTGGGCTACATGACGCAGCCGCCAATTCGAAGCAATCTAGGGGCAAAGGCCCTTTGCTCCTCACTAAAAAAAGTCAGGCATTTAGCCTGACTTTTTTCAGAGCGGAGTGGGCTGGGCAGGGAAGGGGGTGGAGCAGCGAGCCATAAGCTCACTGCAACGCTTCCACTGTCCTCTCCCTAATTAAAAAAATCCACTTACCTTAGAGTAGGTGGGCCACTGCTCCAGCTGGTGCTGGGCAGTTGTGGTGGTGGTGGCAGTGGTGACAGGAAAAGCAGCCGTAGCGCTTCTGCCGTGAAGACTGGCGGCAGGAGCATCAATGCACGGTGCGCCGACTGCCACCGCCACTGTGCACCGGAAGAGGTGCCATGAAGAGGCAGCCATAATTATCTCTTTGAACAAACCACATCTTTCAAAGCTTTTAATCGGTTTGGGGACCATAACAATGATAAGATCCCTTGCTTTGTATGCAGAAGGTCCCAGTTTCAATCCCGGACTCTTTCAGTTAAAAAGAACAAGTAGTAAGTGATATGAAAGATCTCTGCTGTTGACCTTGGGTAGCCCCAGTAATTCAGAGTTGACAATACTGAGCTATAGGGACCTGATATTAGGTAGTTTCCTGCATGCCTAATAAAATCAATATTAAAATCAGCAAAAAATATTTGGTGGCTTTTGGTAGATAATTTTTATTTGTTTTCTTGAGCAACTTGTGAAGGCCTTGGTAATATATATTCTATAATATATTGAAATATTTCCTAAGGCAGATTGTCCAGGAGCCTGTGGTGTACACAGAAACAGAGATTTAACTTGATACCATCTAATAATATTTCTTTATCATATTTCTGCCAACTACTTTCAATATCCTGAAAATGTATTGTAATATCACCACAATACAGCGCAATTTAAAATCCCCATTCATAAGGACTCCAATTATAATCTAATTCTGTTCAGATTAGTTTTGCTTTGGCAGCAATTCCCGTTCAAAAAATAATCTAAGATAATGGGTTGCAAATACAGTTTCAGTGTTAATCAGAAACAGTTTGACAGCTCAGGGAAGTTCATTCTGACTACATTTCTGTTGCAGTTATAAATGGCCTGTTAAGCACTGCAATCGCAGCATTTAAGAAAGGAAGCTGCTAAAATACAAGTTGACACCAACTCAGGGTCAGCGCACTAGTAGAAATGACTCCACTGAGAGCTGCCACTCTGCTCCTGGGGCTCACTGATTGTTGTCCTCTGAATCATGTGCCATAAACAGAAGTTGCAACTTTGACAGTTCAGTAGGCTGACCATATGAAAAGGAGGACAGGGCTCATGAAACTTTAACAGTTGTAGAGAAAAGGGAATTTCAGCCAGAGTCACTTGTATGCAATTAGTTCCTGGTGAAATTCCCTCTTCATCACAACAGTTAAAGTTGCAGGCACTATACTGGAGTGACCAGATACAAAAGAAGGCAGGGCCCCTGCAACTTTAACTGTTGTGATGAAGAGGGAATTTCACCAGGAACTAAGTGCATACAAATGACTCTGGCTGAAATTCCCTTTTCTCTACAACTGTTAAAGTTACATGAGCCCTGTCCTCCTTTTCATATGGTCAGCCTATCAGTTCAGCCCAATTTTAGAAGAGTCACTGTGGTGGACATCCAAGTTTTACAGAAGGGTTTGCTCGAGAAACCTCATGGTTCCATGCCTTGCCAGATTAACAAGGACATCCCAGAACCCAGGAATCAGGTTGGATCCAGGCCTTAATGCGGTTCTTCTCCACTATCAGTTCTTCCCCACTGCTTGTGTTTATGAAAGAGCATCCAAAGGGCCCGAATAATGTGGTGTTGCTGCAGTTGATAAATAGTCATTGCTAGTCAATTTGAAACACTGAAAAGCTTTGCCTGTGCTCTTCTTTACACCCATCAGAATGCACCTGGGAATGGAAAGGCAGTAAAAAGGGACAGGCAGAAAGTATGGCAATCTTCTATATGCACATGCTCTGCTGTTGAACTATTGACTCTCTATTCTTTGACATCATCTTCGGTCTTATAGTCTGATCCTTCGAATTACCTACTTCTAGCCTCCCTAGAGCTTTGACCGGTAAGGAAGATAATCCATGCTTTGGGTTCATATTGCAGTGTTGGAGGCTTGCAGTAGGGAAGTATAAAGGCCCTCCCTGCTTCTCAGACTTTAAGCTGCAAACACGATTACCATGCTAATGGGGGCACACTCAGCTGGCTACAGGGAAATATTAGCCACCTTCAGAAGTAA
Organism: Anniella stebbinsi; assembly: GCA_029215795.1. NCBI lineage: Eukaryota > Metazoa > Chordata > Lepidosauria > Squamata > Anniellidae > Anniella > Anniella stebbinsi. The sequence continues at coordinate 190,783,035 of JARDYH010000002.1, forward strand.
TGTGCATGCATTCAATCAACGCATTCCTTTGCACTCCTCTGGCCCCCTCTGGCATCCACGTGTACAGTGCCAATGGATGTGCGCACAAAGGCTTCCATGCTGTAGATGTTCCTGCTGTACACATGGATGCTGGGGGTGGGTGAGGAGCAGGGGTGCACAATGTTATGGTGGGGCTAGTCTGAGTGGCTCTGTTGATGTGTTGAATGCATGTGTGCTGTGTCTGAAAGGGGCAGGGCTAGTTGGTACTGGCTCAACACATGGGTGTTACTTCTGAAGGGTGCTACTGCATATAGCTATTCGCAGTTACAGAGCAGGAAGAATAATACCACTGAACATCCTCTGTAAGCATTGCAAGGTTAATTTATTCTTAGGAATATTTGCAGGGAGGGGAGAAATCAAATTAATGTAGCACTGCCCACCTTGAAAAATACACGAAGAAACTTTCACATCTAGGCAAAATCAAGGTCTAATTCTAGCTCAGAGAGGCCCTTTCTACACCTACAGGTGTAGAGGGGGGAATCCCGAACTTACCTGCTCTTAGGATCGTCCACCAGCTTCTAAACGAAAGCGTGACATCCTGGAAGGGAAGAGGGATGTCGCGTTCATTGCGCCCGCCATTTTTTTAAAATGCCAGAACTGGGAGCATAATTGCGCTCCATTGCAAAGGTAAGTAAAAATATAAAGCCCCGACCCCATTCCTCACCCCACCCCAATGCCCCTGCACTTCCCTCTTGCTGACCCCCACTACTCGCAGAGAGGAGGGAAGAAGCTGGGACAGGCGCCCACACCGCCCACGATCCTCGGGATCATCCCAGGTCCGTGGAGAAAATCGAGATAATCAAAGTCTCTGTTATCCCGCAAAAATGGAGGGGTCATCCCTGCCTGGTCCCGGGAACCCCTGTTCCCGGGACCAGTTCCCGGGAAAGGCCAGTGTAGACACGGCCAGAGGCACAGCAAGGCCCTTTCTATTATGGCGTCTTTACACTAAGGGAAATTGCATTGTTTACCCGGGGCTGTTGTGCTTCCTGGTTCTTGCCATGATTGATATGAACAGATTACACCAGAGGAGAAGGGTAACAAGGCGGGAAGATCCTGCTGTTTCCCAGGGCTCCTTTAAAGCTTTGAATTGAGAGAGCACCTCCCTCCCTCCCTTTCTGGCATGTGTACACAGGAGGGGAAGAAAAGTCTGCTGTACTGTTTCCTCGCAGCCCCCAAGAAAGCCAGGACTTACTTCTGCGTAGACATAAGACCCTCAGCACACTTACTGGGATGCAGAATCAGATCGGCCATCCGTTGTTGCCGGGAGGCAAAGTCCTTCCTTGGAAAGTTCATAGCGCAACCCCAGTTTTACACACTGCAGATTTCACACCATTAGGCTTTATTCCAGCTTTTCTTTGGAGCCCTTAGACCTCCATCACACCTAATTTTTCCCCTGGGATTTGCCTCCACGTTTTTTTACCAATGCGTCAAGCTTATTATCCCTTTCACCTGAATAGCTGCTCTTTCGCTCCTTCAGTCCTTTGCTCTTCCACTCCACTCCACAATAAATCTTGCTTTGTTTGAGTTTGCCTCCTTCCTCATTGTCAGATGAGTACTTCAACCAGACTGCCTTTCTGTGGGGCAAAAATTGAATGACCCTTTAGTCTGGCTCTTTGGGGGCATTGAAGGAGTACAATCGTGTCTCTGCAGAGATTTTGGTGTTGTATGGTTTTAAAAAATGTTTTGAGTCTGGGATTCAGGGTTTGGGTTTTATACTGAGACTTGGAGCCAGGTGCTGGGAGAGATCACTTTTCCCTGCCAGGATCTGATACAATCCATTCAAGCCCCCAGTTCCTTTAAAACTACACTGAGGTTTAGGTAGGGTGACCAACTGTCAGGATTTCCCCGGATTTGTCCTGGTTTTTGTTCTATCCTGAGTGTCAGGGGGGATTTTCTGTAATTTTCTATAATGTCCTGGAAAGACAAGCTTTCCCCTTTAAGGCCACATTAGCGTGGTTGGAGGGAATGACGAGCTTTCTGGAGGTGGGTTATTTCCCTCCCACTGCTCCAATCAGGACCTTACAGGGGAAAGTATGTCATTCCTGGACATTATAGAAAAGGACCCGATTGGAGCAGTGGAGGGTGGGATGACACACTTTCCCCTCCTCCACTCCAATTGGGGCCTTTAAAGCAGTGGGGGTGAATGACATGCTTTCCAGAGGCCCCGGAAAGCCACTTTCCCACCCCCCACCCCACTGAAGGTCCTCTTTTTTGGTTTCCCAAATGTGGTCACCCTAGGTTTAGGGCACATTAAATGTGCTTTGGGAAAATAATCCAGACTTTTAGCATTTTATGAAAGGCTGGGGAAGAGGTGGGGTGTCAGCAGGACAGGCATAGCACCATGTGAGTACTGAACTGCAAATCTGCACACCAGGCATGGCAAGAGTGCACTAAATCACTAGTGTGATGGAACTCTTAGTCTGAGGCAGGATCTACACTGCTGATTTAAAACGGTTTATAACAGCAGTGACAACTGTTAGGGCCTAGTACACACTCCATATACAGTTTTCAAACTGTTTTCAAAGTGTCATATCCTGCTCTGGTTTGCCTTTCCTACATACCAGCCAAACCTTCCTCTCTTGGATTCTCTCAGCAACCAGTCACCCTGCAGAAGATGGAGGGAGACTGAATTCCCTTCCATTGCCCTGTTCTGACCCATTTGTCTTTTATATTCCTTTCCTTAGTCCCTTTGATTTTTTCCCTTGAAAATGAAAAACATGATTGATATCAACATAATGCATAAATACTGCTAAGTAAAGTGATTACCTTTATTTATTTATTTATTTATTTACCACATTTCTATACTGCCCAGTAGCCAAAGCTCTCTGGGCAGTTCACAAAATGTGGATGTAGGATGTCCACATTTATATGGGCAGGGGGTTCTTCTAGATGATCGATTTACGGCTCCTTTAAGGTGCATTACCGATTTTACCTCTTTACGAATGAGGCTTAAATCAGGCGTGCAGGCGATTTTTATCCTCGTAAATGCGCATTTTCGAGTTCATCTTAAATAGCGACTTTTAATTTACTTCGATGGTTCCCCGTTCAAGCATCACTATATGCTTAATTGATAATGCGAAGAAACGCATGTAAACAACTTTAAAGCGCATTGTATGGAGCCCGTAATTCACCTCCATGCCTCTCATATATAGGTATTAGGTGTAAATTCGACTGTAAGCTAAAGCATATATTCGGAGAATCAGGCATAAAACCAACCTCTTCTAGAGGGGGCCAGGGGCTCTGTACCCTTAATAATAATAATAATAATAATAATAATAATAATAATAATAATTTATTTCTTACCCGCCTCTCCGTCTGGATCGAGGCGGGGAACAACAACATGATAAAATACATAAAACTGATTAAAACATGACACATATTATTAAAACTGCAAAACCTGCAGAAATCAAATAACTTTTGTCCAGTACTGCATCTTCATGTTGGGGAAAGCTTCAACTGTTGATTTGTGTGCTCTTTACATGTTGGGATAATCTTTAGTATTGTGGCAGCATGGTTAATTACCAAAGACATTTTTTTATCAAAACAGCTCCTTCTTTTCCATGACTTTGTGAAGCCAAAGATAGTTACAGCTTGCTGTGCGTTTTTGAACAGTGTGATGTCTTCAGTTTTATTTTAGTAAATGGAATACACTGTGATGCGAACAAACCATACTTTAAAAATGAAGCATAAAAGCTTTGTGGATGTTTTATACAACTATATAGTTTGGGTCTTCCTGATCTGGAAAATGTATTTCCGAGAAGGTGCTTTTGGTGTCAGTTTCTTCAGACTGATTATCACAGATGACAAAGAACATGATGAAAAAGCAATTATTTCATTTGAACTTACATTCTCAATTCCTTTCTACACCAAAGTGTTATACTGCTGACCAGCAGATGGAGACACAGTATACTTCTTTGAAGGTGAGTTCCAAGTACAGGTGAAGTTTGTCTCCTGAGCTTCACTAGTCTACAGGTCAAACAATTAAGCCTGAATCAACTCCATTATTACTATTATTATTATTATTAATTATTATTATTATTATTATTATTATTATTATTATACCAGGCTTCTTGAATTGCAATAGCTGTTTTGAGTTATAATTTCATGACAGAGGTGTTTTGTAGTAGTAGTTGTTGTTGTTGTTCTTTTCAAAGTATATTTTGCCAATTACATGTGCACTTTCTTATATGTCATTTAGCGCTGCAGGATAAATAATGTCTAACAAATTATCAGATATAGCAGCTACTTTGGAAGCTTCAGGAGCGGCTCACAATCAAGGTTAACTAAAAAGTATTAATTACAATTCAGTATTAGTTTCCAAACAATTCCCCAACTGGATCAGACCACAGATTGCTCATTCAGGTATAAACATCTTATCTTTATCTATATAATTGGTGTTTCCATACTGGATGACTATAAGAAAAATATTGGTCCCTTCTTTGATGGTTCTTCCTATTTATCATCCCAGATGGACTTGTACCAAGAAGCAATTGGCTATTTAGTTCCCATGGCAGAATATCACCTGTATTTGTCTAACAAAGGGATGTGCCAGTTTTTCCCAGTTTTAAGCTGTCCTTCTTCTGTCAACCCTGCCCCCCAATCCTACAACAATATAAATAATAAAATATTGTCTAAAACACATCAAAAATACTAATCAAAGTTGGGTGGCCATGAAATGGTGTCTACAGCCTACAATAATGTATAGCAGGGAGGGTAGAGAAGTCATCTCTACCTGTATCTAACCAGCATGTTCAAATTACAACAAGCCTGGTAGAATTCTAATGTAGTTTATGAGGTGAGCTACATCGCCACAACACACTGATCCAGCAACTAAGTCAAGCTTTTAGCTATGGTAGGCAAGCATAATCCTAGCCTTGGAGACAGTATTTTTTCCTCTCTATGCTGTCTTCTTAGGATGGAGCCCTTTTAGTTTAGCCTTGTAAATCAGCTCCCAAAAGTTACAAGCCTGCAAGGAACTGGGGGAGGAAGGACAAAGAGCTGCATTTCTATGCCAGCCATGGAGGAAGGGGCTTTCCTCCTTTCACAGGTCACCCCTGGCTAGTAGGCTAGTGCTTAAATAGAAGGCAGCTGTAGTCTCTCCCAGGGAACCTTTTCTGAGCCATATTTCTCCAAGGGATACTGTTTAGGGAAGCCTTCCTCAACCTGGTGCCATCCAGATGTGGCTGGAGGATGCTGGGAGTTGTAGTCCAACACATCTGGAAGGTATCAGGTTGGGAAAGACTGGTCTAGGGGTTTTCCAGTAAGGTCTCATAGGCTGGTGCTGCACTACCTTCTTCAAGGGCTTTCAAAGGCCTTTGTGCATACTTCTTTAAAACAGATAAGCATCTTCCAGTTATCAGATTTCTTTCCCCTGTTCAGTTTTTCCCTCGGTTCACGCTCTGTTTGCCTAGACCTGCTGCTTCTCCAGAATCCCAGACAGAGTAGCAGGAGTCCCCGTTCTGTCTGATTATCCAGAGGCCTGATTTCTCCTATTTCTCCTGAGTTATCGTTCTCTCCTACCCCTCCCAGTTTATGGGTATGAATCGCAGTGACTGCATCAAAATTGCCTCAGCATTCTAAAGGCTTTACAACCCCCTCCAAAGACCCATCCAGGAAGAGCAAATTCTGAATTCCAGCCCCATAGGGGATTGCAATAGGATAGGGTGTAGGAAATCACCTGCGTCAGCCTCATCAGTGCTGCCATCTGCGAGCGCTCTCTTCTAAGGCCCGGCTTGACCCATTGAGCAATTGGAAGGCGCCTGTACCCACCCCAAAGTTGTGAACTTTCCCCTTTCATGTTAATGGTGGCCGCCATTGGCATGAAAGGGGGAAATGTGCAATTTCTAGAAGCTCAGGCAATCAATCATCCCCCCTGCACCAATGAGGGCCTTAGAGGCCCCACTGAAGCAAGGGTAAAGGCTCTGGAAAATGCTCATTTCCCCTTTTTGTGCCAATGGTGGCTGCCATTAACACAGAAGGGTGAAGGGTGCAAATTTCCAAGTAGCTGAGGACGGCTGCAGACTGCTTGCCGAGGCCTTGTGGTGGTCCGCACTTGCAGCTTTCTAGATCCGGGGAGAATGGGGGGGTCCGTCAGCCTCTCAGAACCAGTCGGATGCTCGTGACAACCCTACGGTAAAGGACTTTCTCAATGTAGCTCATCTTTTTAGCTCACATAGACGGGGCTCACACAACATGCTAACCCACACTCAGTGGTTGAATGTGGGTTGTTGTTGAACCATGGATTGTTTGTTGAACTGTGTATTAGTGTGTTATCTGATCCCAGGACATTTTCTGCAGGGTGGCTTTTCAATCATGCAGTGTGGCATATTTTTCTCAAACAAGCCACCTTGGGAACCCATGGTTTGTTGTTGGTTTGTTCAGGGTGATTTTGTATTTTTGAAACAGAGAGGCCTCAGAGAGCCTGTTCGCGCTGCAGGGAGAGGCCAGAATGTACAGGCAACCACGCAGAGGTATGTGCCCTAACCCGGGGGGGGGGGGTAGTAGAACTTGCAGTGATTCTGCTAACTCCTCCTCGTAGTTCTCCTATCTATACATCCCTCCTCATCCATGTGAATGGGGCCCTAGAGTTAGAGCCATGCCAAATACACACACACACACACGGGGGGGGGGGGGTATCATGTGGTTTTCATTAATTTTTAAAGGGGCACACAGTTTTAACGTTCTTTTGCAGGGGACTGCCATATCGTAAGTTCCCATGGTAAGTTTTTCTGTTCAGGAAGTAAACAATCTGTCATTCCCTCTCTGGGGGAATCCTCTTCAGGCAACAATCTGGAACCTTCTGATCCAAATGTCCCTGGGGAACAAGACACTTCAGGGGATCCTAGGACTGGCTAAGAAGGTCCTGGGCCTTCTGGAGAGAGGAGTCCTGCCTAGCTGGTTCTGGAAACAACACCATTCTTGCAGTTCCAGTGTTTTCTACCTTGCTTCCCAGATATTGCCTTATGATTGATGCTCCTGACCTTTGGAAGCCTTCTTGACTCGACTTCTGGATTGTGTAATGTATCTGACTACTTAACTGTGGTCTGACCTCTGCCTGCTTTCTTGACCACTCCTGCCTCAGTCTGACCCCATGTATCTGACTGCTTCCCTGTGCTTTGACCTTTGCCTGTTATCTGGACTACTTTTGCCCCAGCCTGAACTCCATTGGACTGAAAGCTGTGTGTTCGAACGTTTTCCTGTTTCATTACCTTGCTTTTTGGTTAGCCCCTTCACTCAGAGCCTGCTGCAGCCAATGCAGGGCCCAGTACTGGGTTGCAACAGTCATATTGCACTTCAGTACTAGAAGGGCCACTTTTATATAATACAGCAGTTGTGCCATTTGTTGCTTGCTACAAATGTAGAGTTCAAAAGCTGTACTTCTAATAAAACATTTATGATTATTAAAAATGCTTTTAGCCAGTAGATGTGTTAGTCCATCAGGTAAACCCATCACAACTTTCAGAACACATATTATTAATCCAGTAATATCTGATGAATCCATTATAGTCTGCCATACAAACCCCCCTTTCTCATTGATCAATGGCCCTATAAATAACATTAAAGGGCACACCACATGCTCTCTATTAACTTTCTATGAATCTTTTGCAGTCTATTAATGGTAAAGTGATGGTGACCATTTATAAAACCACAGTTGCCATATCACTTTATTGGAAATATAGACCTAAAGAACAATTTTTGAATTCAGGCTTTGAATTTCTGAGGATGTGAAATAGATAAAGCCATTTCTGTAAGCTATTAACCCAAATAGAGCCACCAAAAGAACTTTGAAATATAGCTATTGGATATTTACCCTTGTGTGCACATCTTTAATTTGATTGCTAAACTCAGAAGTATCTGCTGAATTCAAAGTGTACATATATTTGAGTGGCAATTACATGCTGGGCCAATCATAAGGAAATACATCCTTCAAATAACTTGCTTTGCAAACTAGCATGCGTTACTAGTTCAACATTTTGATCTAGCAGACACAATTAAGATAACACCCTAGGTTTGGCAAGTGGAACAGGTATTTCCTGCTACGTTCCATGCCAACACTTATGTAACTGTAATCAATTACTACTAAATAGCAGCAAAATATATTCCTAATGTAGATTGCTCCTTTATGGTCAGAATGTATTTTGGATTGTAGGATAATTTTATACACACACATTTTTGACCCTTTTCAGATGATATGCTAAGCCATGGAGGTTAAGCATTCTGAGCTAAACATTATTATTAATAATAATAATAATAATAATAACAATTTATTTCTTACCTGCCTCTCCGTCTGGCTTAGCATGTCATGTGAACCAGGACTTAGCGTGTTGTATGAAATATTCCTAACCACAGTGGCTACATAACCACGATTTAAACATGCTCGCTAACAATTTGCTGCAAATGAGTTCGCCACCTAACCATGACTTGGGGCTAATCTACACCTGCAGCCCTTTCACTACAGAAGAGAGATGCTTCCTCATGTGCTCCGCTTCTGCGATCGGCACTCATGGGGTGCACGCAACTGATCTTTACATCAATTACAGGAGTGTCATTGCGGGTGTGGGTGCGCCCCATTGCAGCGCTTCTGCATGTGTACTAGTAGAAGTGGGCTGGGCTAGGCAGATGGCTATGGGGCAGAGGGTTTTTTATTGACTAGTGAGGGATGCGCATGAGCGCAGAAATGCAGCTACATATGGGGTGATACAAACTTCCTCAAATATGTACTCCTGCACAGAGTACAGTTGTGTTAAAAAAAAAAATTGGTGGTGAAACACACCAATACCCATCCAAAACGTGGCAGAAATGGCAGACAGATCCACTCCCACACACCTCCAAAACCCATTGGGCACGGCCTTCACAGCTGATTGGCTGTTCGCTGAGCCCAGAACTTGCAGCAAACATCAACAGCATCGCAAAGAGGGGTGCACATCAGACATGTACTTCAGAATGGAACCAAAAGAGCTGGGAAAACCGCAACAAAAGCAATCAGGGATATTCCGATATAACTAAGAGGTGGAACCGAGATCACCGTGGGAGCAGGTGAACGTCATGTGCCCCATTAGTGATGACTGCAATACAATACCCGGTATCCACCCAGCCCAACAGCTTGGGCGGAAAAGTGGTTGTTACAAGGGGAGGAGTGGAATAAGGCACCTCGCGTGTACCAAACACATGTGCCACATGAGGCAGGGAGGGGCTGCACCTTGAAAGGCCATCCCGCCTGGAATCAGCCTCTTTGGTTCTCAACTCCCACCCTCCCTCCCTTTGTCTAGTATGGGATTTGCCAGTCACTCTCTTTGGAGGGGGGCTGAGAAGGAATTTTTCCATCCACAAATAAGTGTTTGGTTTTTGCCTACTTCATACTGAAAGTCTTATGAGGAAGGGTGAATAAATAGGTTGATTTGCTGTAGGGATGTGTGGGAATTGGCTATATTAGAATACGGGATGGTGAGCACTCTGGCACCTTTCAGTGGTTGACATATCTGGAGGACCTGCTCCTAGGGCTTTATGTGGCTCCTGTGTCAGGATATGGTTTGCCTTTGAAGACACTCCTGCTTCACCTACTTGCTGTCTTATGGCTGCGAGCAGGGGTGACATAGGTCAGTCGCCCCACACTTACAAAGTGTCACATAAGTAAGGAGCCAGGTTTCTCGACTCCTTGCTTTGGAAAGTGGCTCGCCCATAATGCCAGGCAAGTGGCCTGAGATAAGAATATTAATTCCCACACTTTCACATGTAGATCCAGGGAGGGATGAATCTACCTAATGGTTTAAATAAAGAGACCGTAGTTTAACCCAAGCTCTGGTGTCTGTGTCTTTATCCTATGCTTCCTCCTCCACTCGCAACCTGGAATAAATGGCTGGTGTAGGCTCCCTCTTGGTGTGTCATCTGAACAGACCCATTCATTCATTCATTCATTCACAACTCTCAAAACCCACATCCTTTTCAAGGAGAGGCAGTTGCCCCAGGCTTTAGACATGGAGGGAGTCATGTCAACCCTGAAATATTGATAGGCATTGCTGCATTGTTATCAAACTTTTTCACCCCAGAATCCCACTAACCTGAGCTCCATAAACTTAATGGGAAAAATTACAAACTCAGCTATGGGGTGATGTCCTGAATTAAACCCAATCTAGGTCAAATCTACACCATGTGTCATATTCTCCGGAGTGAGGTGAGTATAGCACATCCACCATCTATCCTCACTCCGGAGTGCGGCACATTTATACCTCATAGAGCACACAATTACGTTTGTTGTGGTATTTTGGATAATGTGGAATAAATAGCAGTAAATAACACTACGATAGTGGTATATAGAATGTGTCATGTGCCCCAACAGTTATCACTGTCCTTCCATACCACTTTAAAGCAGTACTGTAGATCTAGTCTTATAATCACATATTATATGTGATTATATAATGTGCATCGCTGTGTTGAAGTGAGATCCACTATTGTTACATCTCATTAACAGAAATAGCAAGTGGCCTTCTAATTCCCCCTTTTGCCTTTGCTGGGAAGTGGCCAGGCCTGCTAAATTGTCTGAGAGAGATCATTCCAAATCATCTCTGGCACCAATTGCTTCTGACTGATGTCAAATCTGGTTGGGTTCTTCTTGGCAGCTGTTTCTGCTAGTAGCTTTAGCTTCAGAGTGGCTTAAGTCTAGCAAGTGTCTTAAACTCATCAGTAGGGATGTCTAGATTTTTGTGAAAACCATCCCGTGTGTTTTTCGTGGATTGTGTGGTGTCATTTTTTCTGCCGTCCATTCACAGACAGATTCGAATTTTTTCCTGTTTTTTGGAAAAATATATAAATAATTCTGTAAGAAAATCCGCAGCACTTCACATAATTTATGTTAGTACGTAACATTTAGCGTATTGTCCCCCATTCCATTGGACTTTTTCCCGTGTATATTTTCTAGCATGGGATATGTCTCGGGGAAGCTTGTGAATTTAACTGTGAATAAGTGTGTGTAAATTTTGGGAAAGCAAAAACAACTGAAAGTCTGCAGATTCCATGCGGCCCGGGGCGGTCGGTCTGCAATGGATTCTGCAGGTTGGATTCTTAGCAATCCGAACTTATTTTAGTCCGTCTCAAATTTCTCCAGCATCCATATTCATCAGTCTGCATTGGGCCTGGGAGGCTGTCTCAACACACGGAAAACCCCGGAGTGGGTATGCGGTGGCGCTGCATCAATTATTTGACACAGCAGTCACTGCACAGCCACCCTGAGCTTTCTGGTGAAGTTTGGGAGAAAAGAAGTCAGGGACATACTCAGACTTTTTCCTCCAGAGTGAGGTGAGTATAGCGTATCCGCCAACTATCCTCGCTCCAGAGTGTGGCAGAGGCGTGGCTGGGCAGATGGCTACCCGATTGGTTGCCGTTTGCCAGGGCAGAGGGAGGGTCTGGTGAGCCTAATGGCTGCTGGAAAGCTCACACTGCCTCCCCCAGTGGAGATTACTCGCTGCCACCCCACACCAGCGATACCCTGGGGTTTGGATTTAATAGTCTTACAGGGAGGGTGTGTGTCTCTTGATGGTAAATTGAATTACTTTATTTACTTCAAAATGTGGTAAGCCCTCCTGCCCATTCTGCTGAGTGGGGGCCCAGGCTTCTGTTCCAAAGTTCTGCCTTCAGCACCACTGGGCAGAACAATTACTGAGGTAGGCCAGATAACATGGCAGAGTTATCTTTGCGTTGGTCCCGCCCTATTTTGTAGATGCTACATTTCACAGACACTGTCATTGGTAGGTCACATACTGTCAAATATAGATGTTTTTGAAGGACTGCATGCACAATTAGAGGGTTTTTTCCCCAGCTGAAGGAAAACTTACTTTGACACATTGTGCAATGAGAAGGAGAGGAGATCTCAAATGAATATTGAATCCTCAGGCCTCTCCAAGTCTTGAAAGAGGCCTGTTCAAAGCACAACTATGCTGACACAGCACAACTATTCCATGTTCATGTGGAATCAGAATCCTTCATTTCCTATTGAAATAAATAGAGAAGGCGAGCATCATCTTGTATCATGTGAGCATCATGTGCCCAGCTCCTGCAACCAGAGTAAATTGCTAAGTCGTGCTCCAATGTCCCATGTCCAGTGTCCCAAGCTATATATTTATCTGCCGGAACTCATGGTCTTAGGAGCATGCTCTATACTCTCTCTTCGTGTGTGAATGTATGTACGTTTCAGGAATCGTTTTTAGAAGAACAGCAATAAATTGAAGAGGCCTGGCCATTCCGACCCGATCCAGATACCTATGGCTTAATTTTAACCTTCTAAAATTTTCTTTTTCACAGAAGAGCTGGTGAAAAATTGACTTGATTCCTAGCACCACCTCTGTGGGAAGTGATGCAAAAGAACAACAAAAGACATTGACCTTTCTGAGGCTTCCATCCTTGTCGGCTTCCTAGTTCCACAGCTGCAGTTTAGTTACAATGAAACATGCATGCGGCACACACAGTGGAACTCACATAGCCAAAAACTTGTTGTCGTCAATTATTTAGCATTCCCATAAACCATTAGGGGTCGTCAAAAATATATTTAATTGATTCCATCTCTACCTACACTGCTTATTATTTATTACTATAACAAACTTCTCCATGGGAACAGCTAATTGTACCTCCCCAGTGGCCACTTCAAGTGGAATAAGCATTGCGCACGGCTGCCTAAGATACTGCTGAAAGGTCTTCAGCATTTGGGATTTGATTAAAACTGTATTACATGTATACATCAGCAACCACTGCCAAAACAAAACACTAATATTTTTTTTTTAAAAAAAACTCCTTCTGCTATAGAGCTTAATACATATTTTTTAAAAATATATATATCTTTGCGTGTGTTGGAAAAAAGGAGAGGTTTCAGCCCCTCCAGGGAATAATTTTGTAATAGGAATGCTAGGGTATCTTTTGCACACAATAAGCAGGCAAAGTGTGAACTCCGCCAGCTGCACTGAGAGAGTGTCCCCCCCCCAACCCCCACCCCGACATACATGTAGCACTACAAGCAATCTATTGCGGTTTTCTTTGCACATTTTGTCTGTGTGTGTATTGATGTGTCTTTTTTTTAAGTAATTGTTAATCTGCTCTATAATAGAAAAGACAGATGTTATGTAAATAGTAAGCCACATTTGGAGTGAATTGTTTTGTGTGTTGGGGGGGGGGGGAGTTTCCATAGGCAATATCTCAAAAAGAAGGATTGGGACAATAAAGCACCCATGTTTATGTTTTCAAGCATGCAGTTCAGTTAGAAAAGAAATACAATCTACAGAATTATTATTTCATTTAATACTTTCACACAAAAATGTAAGCACTCTAGCACATGTGACTATTTTAATACCAACACAGGAGTTGAGATGATGGATTAGATCCAGTTTTGGCCTTATGTGCAACTGGGATGTTGGTAATGGCCTTCCTCACCAGCCTCCACAAAATGCCCCACAGAGGGTTGAGGGCCCTGCTGAATGGGGGAAGCTATGATGCAGGGGTAAAGGAGGACCCTGAAAATTGGGTAGACAACCTTCTGCGTGTGGAGCCCTTCTGTCAATGGAAGGCAGATCCTTGATACGATGCCATGCATCCGTATTTATTTGTGGCATTTGTATACTGCTGAATATAATAAAATCTCTCTGCTGCTTGCAATATTAAAAACACAACAGTAAAACACAGTAGTAACATACAGTATTAAAACAGTTCCAATTACAGTAAAAAGCAGGAAGTAGTAAAATAGAGTGGTGTAATTAATTTACTTACGGTCCAGCCACATATTATATTCCCATGTGTGATGGTCAGGAACATATCTCATGGAGGCAATATAGACTGTTTGGACCAATCCTCGGTCTCTGAATTAATTTCCATTTTATGGAAATGAAGAGACTGCCAGATTTGTGCAATTGTATCACTACACTCTCAGCTAAGGAAGAGGAATATATTTAAGTTTTAAGTGATACACACTAGAATATTTTTCTAAGCAGTAGTTTCTCAACAACTATCCCAAATTCTAAGCTGGTTTAATAGGCCATGATATAAAATTTCAGGCCAGTGTCAAGAGTAGCCATGTTTGGGCATCTTCCAAGGGCCCACACCCCAGCAGGAGCCCACTGACCAGAGCTCCCTGGAATTGCCCCTCGTCTTCACCATGGCAACCTGCTTGCTTCCCTGCATCTTGCTCTGGCCCAGACCACAGAGATGGTAAGTAGGAGGAGACATAGATGCCACTGTCTACTTGCTCACTGGCAGTCAAGCATGCAAATGGTAGCAAGGAGGAAAAGCACCTGGTGACAATGGCAGTGAGAAGGTAGACTTATTGAGGGGGGGCATGAAAAGTGTCTTGCCCACGAGCCAAACTGAACTTGTCTTCACGGTATAGGTTTGGCTCTGTGTCCCTTGGAAACCCCACAGCTTCCATCCCCTGGCGTGGTGTTGGGTAATCCCGATGCCGAGAAAGGATTGCAGGGTTTCTGGGTGGCCATCCGGACACCGGACCCTTCCTGCCCTCTTCCTGACGTAAGATGACCAGTTCACAGGTCACCTTCCACCAGGCACCTCCACTGCAACTCTGGAGCGAGGTGAGGGGCTATCTTGACGTGATCTTGAGTGTCCTCATCTCACTCCGGAGAAAAAAGTCGGGGTAAGTTCACCTGGGGTTGGACCCTGGAGTTAGTGTGCAATTGCAGTGGTGTCATATCATTGACCCTGCACCAACACCCACCCACCCCGGTGCTTTCTGAGCATTTAGACAGCCCCTTGGAGACAGCACTGATTAAATAACTGAGTCTGTGTTGACTTAATTGGAAGTATGCCAGACCTCACTAGTTGATTATTTAGACCAGGTATTCATAGTTCAATGTTTCCCAGGGATCTGTTTGTCTATTTAACTATTATTTCACAGGTCTTCTTTATGAACATCTTAAAATACCTCCTCTGTTGTGGTTTTTTAATGCTATGATTTCTGTAGTTTCTGAGCCAGACTCCATGCAATCCTTCTCAGTCCTTCCGGGTACAGGGATAGCATATGGTGTATTGTATGATCTGGCATGGATACAGCCACTGCAAGTTTCGTGATTGTCACACTGCTTTGGGGAGGCGACCTTTTTCCATGTGATCCTTTTAACAAGAGATGGTCAGGGTGGTGGTGTTTGTGTCAGATCTGTTTCTTGATCCTGGCCAAGAGTCCCCTGACTGCAGATTAGTCCTTCCTAGGGCTTTTATTGGACTAGCAGGATCAAGAGTGGTCTGGGGATGATGGAAAAGGCAAAATAGCTTTGCCATAAGCATATATGGAGCCAGAGACCTTACAATGATGCAATGTATGTTGGTCTTCAAAAGCCTCAAATCTTGGCATTCACTCTCTTATACAACAGAGAGGGGGAGAGAGAGAGAAAGAGAGAGAGAGAGATCACAATATGCAGGCTCTGTGTCAGTTTTAATAGGCATTCCATCACACACCACAGATACCTCCAGGGTTCTTTAAAAAATGTATTCTGACCCTTCTCTCCACCTATACATTTAAAAATAAAATTTAAAGGACATTGGGCAATATTAAGCATGCCTTTCTGAGCGTTAAAATATTTCAAGTTTCACACATCTTAAATAACCACAGTGATCCATGCACTGTTAACCTTACGATTGGACTACTGCAATGCGCTCTATGTGAGTCTGTCCCTTGTATGCTGTTCAGAAGCTGCAGATAGTGCAGAATGCAGCAGCTAGGGTGTACACTGGGACACCTAGCTATGCTCACAGAACAGTGGCGGTAAAGGAACTGCAGTGGCTGCCTATTGGCTACCAAGCCACGTACAAGGTGGGACCAGGATATCTAGGGACCACCTTCCCTTATATATACCCAGCCAACCTTTAAGATTGTCAGAGGAGGCTTTCCTGGTCATTCTGAAATTAATGGCATGTTGCCACACAATACCTCAGTGGCAGCGGCACCCATCCTTTGGGAAACCCTCCCCCAATGCAGTTCGGGAGGCAGAAAATGTGATGTCTTTCAAATGCCTCCTGAAGCGCAACAGTTGAAGCTGCAGGAGCCCTGCCTTTTTTGTAGCTGGTCAAGACAGCAGGGCTCCTGCAGCTTTAACTATTGTGATGAAGAGGGAATTTCAATAAGTGCTGCACACATACAAATGACACCTGCTGAAATTCCTTTTTCTATCCAGCTGTTAAAGATACAGGAGCCCTGTCCTCTTTTTCACCCCAACTGACAATCATACTTTCCCCTCACAACACAGCACTCTCTCAGACTCTAAGGCAGATGCCAAGTCACCCCAGGGAGCATAAGCACATAAAGATTCAGGCTCAACTGGCTACCAGAGGCAGGAGTGGCTACCTGAAGAAGGACTCCTTGTGAGCAAAGGTATACTGATGACCAGGGTTCTACTTATGAGTAGATCATTCCTCAGGTGGCACTGATGGCCTGCAGCTGTGTTCTGGGTGGGGCTCTGAAGGCTCAACTCAAAAGCCTTCAATTCTAGCTCCAGAATGTTGGACCAATGTCTGTGCACCAACTTCCAAATGTCTGCCAGTTCCTTGACAATCTACCTCTTCTCTGGTCCTCCCTGTGTTTGGACAACTTACTGAACTTCCTTTTTTTAAAAAAAAAAAAACTGGTCCAAGCTAATTCTATGGATCTCTGTATCTGTGCTACCTTAAGGAGGACATCAAATCCAAAACCCATAAGAGGTCTGGAATATGTTGGGATGAGTTTAGGCTCATCAGATAATTAAGAAAGTAGATAAAAGAAAGACAGGGAATAGCTACTGGTGCTGGAATGGTGTGTCTCTCAATTCTTTGCTGTTGCATTATTCAGCATAGCTGCAAAATATTTAGCATGCTCTCCATTTAATGCATTTGATCAGTGTGAAATGGGGGCATGCAAAAAATAGTAGCTTGGCTCCAGGAACTGTTCTCTGTGTTCAGAAGGGCTCCATTCATGGAAGATACCTCTACCTGATAATGGGGGGGGGGGAGATCCCCCTCTCCCAGCTCAGTGGGGTCCCCTAACCCTCAATGTAGCATTTTCAAGGGGCTGGAAGGGCTGCCATGTATGTAGGGGAAGAGATGCAAGGAAGCCCTGCACCACTAGCCCAGTGGCACGTGCCTGAATCTGGATCCAGCCCAATACCGTTATACGTTGTGCAAAAGCTACCCATCCCTATAACGTTGTCCTATCAATATACCATGTCAGTTTTCCGTGAGCCTTCAGCTACCTGACCCATCACACAATTTGTCTTAGTTGTAGTTGTTGTTCAGGATATTAAAGCTGTAAAGTAACAGTATAGAGAATAATATCTACTATCATACCTTTGGAACTAATTAAGGTGTTTTAACATTTTAAACGAACATTAATAAAAGGTAACCTGTTAATAAACTTGTCCCATTGGCTTATTTTCCTCTTCCCCTTTTCCTTTTGTGTCATGTATTTTATATTGTAAGCCTGCAGCTGGGGACTGACTTTTTTCTCTGTTAACTTTATGTAAGCCACTCTGGGTATCTTTTTGGCTTAAGGGTGTGATAAATTGCTTTAATTAAATATCACAAAATGTTGAGGTGGTCACTAAGATCAATTACTTTCCAGATAGTTATACAAGTTCAGTATGATAGTAATTTTGACAAGTATTTAGCCATGATAGCTAAATGGAACATCCAGCTACAGAGGCAGTGTATCTTTGTCTACCAGACAAACAACAGGAGCAGGCTTTCCCTTCATCTCCTTCTTGTGTGTTAATTGGCCTCTGATGGAACTAAAATACTGGACTAGGCCATTCTTAGGTTCATATTTTTCTTTCACCTTATCACTAACACTAGAGAAAATTAAAAACAACTGGAATAAACCACTGTAGTATTTCACAATGGGAATAAAGTTCTGTTAATGCTTGTCAGCTTGTTCACTTCTATGAGAAATGTACCCAACTCCTCCTATATTTAACTCCTCCATAGAGAGATTGGTGGACTGGCTGGGTGGAGCACAGTTGGAGGACTGCCGTTGGAATGGGCCACATAGTGCCGTCCTTATTTTCTTTATTATTTTATGTACATAGTCTGTCCCTTGGTTCATCTACCTGGTATTGTTGACACTGACTGGCATCCCCCTTTTGGAAGTTCAGGCAGGATTCCATCCTCACCCTTCCTGGAGTTGCTGGGGATTGAACAACAACCTTCTGCATGCAAAGCAGCTGTTCTGCCATTAAGCTACAGCCTCTGTCTTTAACATCCAGTTTAGTACTAAAGTATCAAAGCAAAATTGGAACCAGCAGCTTTGGCAGCATGTCCTAGACGTCAGGAACGTGCCTTGACAATTTCCCTGGAATTTGTTTTGTCAAGCCTAGCCAAATCTAACTACCAAACGTAATGGAACATTGCACTTCACCCTGCAAACAAACCCATCAGGTGAGGGGTGTGGAGAGGAGAGAGACCATCTGATGTCGATGAACCTGACCTTGAGGAATTGAACCTTGGGAAATAGACCCACACCATGAGGGTCTATTTCCCTCATGATGTGATCTAAATAATCTTGACCTACATATTTAGGAATAGCCTCAGGCAATATCACTTCCATATAGAGGGATTTGTTAAAACCAGGTGTGCTGAGTCAGGGTACCCTACACCTTCAAGGTATGCAGAGAATTGGTGCTAATCTAAATGGATCAAGGCAAATAGCATTGTCCAAATCAGCAAGTGTAGCTCTAAACTGTTGTTTTTGGAGCCTCCTTTCCCTACCCACCTCCTTCACCCAATTAGCTTGTAATGCAGTGTTACAGTTACTGGAGAAAACTCCCATATGTAGAAATGAACATAATGACCTAAGATAGGGTGACCAGATTTTGGAAACCAAAATCCCGGTCCAAAATGGCCACCCAAAAGGGGCGTGCCCACCAAAGCAGACCCCCCCAAAACATTTTTTAAAAAATTAAAAGGCCGTCCGCCATGCGGTCAACAAGCAGACACCTCCCGCCACCCTCGCCACCCAAAACAAACCCCACCACCAAGCCACCCCCCCAAAAAACCCAGCCCGGACCTACCGGGTCCTCGTGCCACTGCCACTGGGCTCGTGCCAGCAGAGACCCAATCGTGACAAGCCTCGAGGAAGCCAGAGGCCGTGCGGAATCCGGAAGTGATGAAATCGGCTCTCTCCTGCCTCTTCTGTGTGGCCTCTGGCCTCCTCGGGGTTTGTCGCAATGGTGATGAGCCCCGAGGAGCCCAGATGCCCACGCGGAAGAGGCGGGGGAGGCCAATTACATCACTTCTGGAATCAGCCCTCTCCCGCCTCTTCCGTGCTGGCTTCTGGGCTCCTCGGGCTTGACAATATTTCCCTAAAGGTGAAGAGAAACATAATAAGATCATCGAACTCTGCCTTTGGGTTAAAAATGTCTGAACCAATATTTCAGTGCTCATTATTCTTGTAATCATGAAATGGAAGCAACCGCAAGTGGTGAGACTGTGTATATTTCTATAGGGAGGGTCTTCCAAAAGTGTGGGGACCACCACTGAAAAGTCTCTGGCCAGATCTACACCAAGAAGTATATTGAAAATGGTTTGAAAACTGTATGCGGAGTGTGTCCTGGCCCCCAACAGTTGTCACTACTGTTATAAACTGTTTTAAAGCAGCAGTATAGATCCTGCCTCTGTTCCTTTTACCTGCCAATACTTTGAACTTGTGTACAACTGGATGGTATTTACGAGTTTTCTACCTGCCCAGAAATATGATTAATACCTTTCAGCAGTTTTTAATAAAACATTGTTTGATTTGGGTTAACTATTTAAGGAACATTTGCTTCACAATTACACTGTGGCCTCAGTCATCTGAAGTGGAAGAAGACACTTCCAACTTCAGCAGGTTCTGCATCTCCACGTGGAAAACAACCTCACCCACAAAAGATCCCATCAGCATTAAAGTTTTGAAAAATGAAATGCGCAAAGGGATATTTGCTATTGCGTAAATATTTTTAAAATATATCAGGATAGTCAGGCATAAACTTTCTGCAGGTGGTTAAATGTAGGGACAATTGATGCATGGAGGGGCAGACCATACCCCTGACCTCCATACATTGTGAATGGAGGTATATGCAAGTTGTAAGCATTAGGCCAGGAGTGGGCAATTTCCAAGGGTCCGGAGCGCAACAACCCCCCCACAGCTTCCAAAATGCCACATTTTCCACACCAGATCTAGATCTTGTGTCAAATCATTATGGTCTCATCATGGCAATGCTATATCCCTCTTGTGCATTTACACTTCATAGGAAACATAATGGCCGGATCTACACGTCATGTCATACTGATACGATTCCATCACAATGGTGCTATATTCCTCTTGCACATCACACACAATGACACATCACACTAGTGTGGTATTTCCCAATCAGTACTGGTAAAAAGTACTAGTATAGATCTAGCCAATAACATTTGTTGCAGTATTTCAGATAATGTGGAATGAAAAGCAGGAAATAGCACTATGAAAGCGATATATGGAATTTGTAATGTGCCCTCAACAGTTATCAGTGCACTTCAATACTGCAGTAAAGCATTAGTGTAGATCTAGCCCTTGTTTTAATGCAAAATCGCACTCCTAGAAGTCCAAGTAGGCATGAGACACACACACACACACACACACACACACACACTGGAGCCTCATTCAGTAGCTAGCTATAACTCAACATCAATTTAGTTTCACTCAAATTTCATCCATATTTTCAAAAAAATATAGCCAGACTTCTTGGATAATTCACAGAGTTGCTAGAAAACCACTGGTTCATTTGCTATGAGCAGTTGCTGTGGTCCCTTTCCGTCTCCTTTACCTTTAACTTCGAATTATTTTGTGATCCCAAAGACTGCTGAGAATAGAAAAGAAGTGTTACACTAGTTTGTTTATCACAGTTATCAGTGTACTTGTCTCTGTGTAATTTCCTGTGCTAACAGAAAGGAAGCACACTATTAATAGACAGAAAATGCACGTTTTGACTTCACTGTTTGTTTCCAACAAATGAAGTTGCCCTGTACTACTTAGGATGGAAGCAAGTACTAGGAAATCCAAATATATGAATGAAATAATATTTGTCATTGATACCAGGGCCTTACAAGCCCTCTCTTTTGCTTTCCCCCTGTCCCAGTCTCTTTGGCCATTAATCAGAAAGTACACACTGTCTGTGTAAAATTTATAGCAATGCTCTTGCTATGCATATAATGTCATATCTGATTTTATACATCTGGTTCATATCTTGTTAAGCAGGTGTTAGGAATGCAAAATGAACACACTAAATAAATAAATAAATAAATAAATAACGAAATAACGCAATTCTGGAGTAACTGGTTTGAAAGGAGTCCAGCGCATGCAGTTTCTCCTACAACAGTGCTACACGGGTGGCAGAAACCTCCAGAGCTTTCTCTGTCAACTAAATATATGGACATATGAAGCTGTCTTATACTGAGTTCAATCACTGGTCCATCTAGCTTCCCCCCACCTGATATTTTGGATTGCAACTCCATCATCACTGGCCATTGATCATGCTGGCTGGGGCTGATGGGAATTATAATCCAAAACATCTGGAGGGTGCCAGGCTGAATAGAACTGGTCAGTCTGTTATGGTCTACAAAGACTGGCTCTCCAGGCTCTAAGACAGTGGCCTTTCTGAACACCTTTACCAGGACCATTTTAGCACAGGGGTGGGGAATGTCTTTCAGCTCAAGGGCAAAATTCAATTTCAGCTAATCTCTTGGGGGCCATATTGCAGTGGTGGGAAGCAAAACACCAAATCACCAAAAATACTAGAACATTTTAGCTGAATTATCTGCAGGTTGCCTTCATGGTGCCGTTTTGCTGCTGCTTAGAGAAAACCCCATGGTTTTGCTGCTGCCGGGTGGGAACCGGAAATCCCCATGGCAGGATGGAGTGTGGGGTTTTCCAGCAGCCATCTAGGTACTTGAGCCCTCTGCCCGGCTTCTAGCAACAACTCAGCAGTTGCTGTCCGTCCGGGAATGGCCCCAGCTTGACGCTGGAGTGAGATCACATAGTGGAAGGACCATGGTGACCTCGCTTCAAGTGAAAAAGTCAGAGTAAATCTCTGACTTTTTAAATGGGGTGCATCAGAGAAAAGCACTGTGGTGGCTGTGCGTTGGTGGTCGCAGCGTATAACCAGAGCAGTGCCACTGTGTGGAGCAAATAAGCCATATAGGCAGCCTTGAAGCCTTGGGACAGCCTTTTCGATCTTTCAAGATGGGGAAAAGGCCACACAAAGTCCAGGACACCAACCAAAAATTGGCATTTCGGGGGAAAGGGGATGTAGCCATCCAGGGAACCCCAGAGGCCAGAGTAGAACCTCAGGCTCAGGAAAGCTGGATTTGGCCCATGGTATCCCCCATGTTTTAACAGGAGGTGGCGGATTGAGCTGGGGGTCCTTCAGCACGCAAAGCATTTGGTAGTTGTGGATTTGTTTACAGGATATATAGTCTTCCTTTCTCTTCTTCACAGAGCACTGAAGGCAGCTTCCAAGAGAATTCAAATCAATGCACAAAATGTTGTAAAAATATATGCTAAATCACATCAGAGCAAAAGAAGAGCATGAGCTCTCCCTGAAAGACATAAGATCCCATTTCATATTCAGAGCAGTACCCAATGCATTATATATATATATATATATATATATATATATATATATATCTTCTAATGAAGTATATAGTTCCAATATCTTCTGTAACATTCACTCAGAATACAATATTTAGGATTTTCAGGATTCTATCATTTACAAGAGCTCTTTGAAATTCCTTCAGGGTCAGCTCCAAAATGGTCAAATAGGACATCATGAGGTGCATTCATCCTTGGCTGAATCTTTATACCACTTGCAGTCTTCATAGCTATCTTTGGATTTTCCCAAAGTTGTGGCTATTTCCAAAACTCATTGCTTTCCCCCCAATGAATTGGTGGAATCTTGTGAATCCAGGCATTGTTGCAAATATTTCCCTTTCTATAGGTGTTCATGTTTATCGGGTAGTTGTTGGTGCTAACAAATCACCATCTAATGCAGGGCTGTGGAACTAGATTAGAGTGGGAACCAGAATGCTCCTCCCCAGGCCCTCCTTGGGTTGGAAATCAACAGACATGGTCACATCCATTAATGGGCTCCATCACACCTGTTTTTTCCTCTGGTTTGCCTTGGCATTTTCACCTCCATTTCAGAAGCGCTGCAAGCGCTCCTCCCTTTCACCATTGAACTGGTGAACTCTCTTTTTGCTCTCCCACTGCTATTGCACCTGCCCCACCCTACCCCTTCTCCTTCCTCCTCCAGTTCATTGGTTCTTGTCGTTGATGGACATTGTGATTGACATGGCAGCCTTCCCTCCTTGCTCATTGGAGCTCCTATTAGAATGTACAAAAATGCTTACATCTGTGTATTTTTTTAAATATAAAGAGATGAAACTTGGGATCTTGAGAGCTCTTAAGTAGAGCTTTCGGCATGCCATGTTTGAATCAGATAGGTCCATGCCTTGATTTTTAGGAATTTCTAAAATGCAAATTAACCAAAATGCTTACATCTGTATATTTTTTACAGATAAAGAGATAAAACTTGGCATGGTGATAGGTCTCCAGAAGAGCTTTTGGCATGCCATGTTTGAATCAGATCAGTTCATCCCTTAATTCTTTTTTAAAAAATTAATTTCCCCCCTTTAAAACCTTTCCCTGATAGTTCACAAGTGTGATCTTCCACCTGTTACATTTGTGAAGGATCGATTTTCCTTTACTTTGATTATGCAAATCTGAGCATCTCCAGTTCATAAAATAGAGATCTGCTCGTTCCCCTACTACAGAGTAAATCCTATTGATTTCAACTGCATTTACATCCAAGTCATACTAAAATCTGATGCAGGCTTACCTTTGAGTAAACCCCATTGAACAGAGAGAGACTTACTTCTGAATAAACAGAAATAAGACCTCAGAAGTAAGCATTGGGTTGCAGAGAACTTCTTTCCAGTTTGCTGTTTTAGACTAAAAAAAAAAAAAAAAAGCTTCTGAGTGACCACACTCTTAAAAGTCAATTCTGCACCTGTTTAGAACTCTCAAGACCCCAAATTTAATCTCTTTATCTTTAAAAATGAGGGAGCTGTGGGCAAGGAGAGTGGGGTTGGAGCTGTAAAATGTCCATTCATTTGAGCATTCGACACTGAGGAGTGCTGGAGGAGGAGAAGCACCCCACCCTCCCTTTCCCCTTTCATCAGCAAGACTCCATTCAAAGCACACAGCACTAGACGGGGGCTTACAGGGGCATTGAAGTCGCTTCAGGGAAATAATCCGGATTTTCCCCGCACAAAAATAATATGCAAAACAGAGGAAAAGTGATGATATGGGTGCAGGACAGGGATGACGTCATGTGAGTCCTGCCCTGCAAAACCAGATACTAGGCGTGATGAGAGTGTGTTAAACCGCTGGTGTGATGGAGCTCAATACCAGTGAGCATGTAATCTGCTCCATTTTCTTCATGCTGAGAGAGGCTCAGAGTTCCGCACCTCTCTCAGCATGCAAAGAGCTACTCAACCAGCACTGGCAGGAGCAGCCACTTCTCCTGTTGCTGGCCCAAGTCCCTTGCTACACAGTATGCAGCATCCCCCCAAGAAGCTCTATTGGTTGCACTGGGGAGTACGGCAGGACAGATTGGATCTGGAGGCCACTGGTTCTGCACACTTGACCTAATACCGTTGAGCTCCTCCCCAACTTCTACTGTCCCAGGATTCGTGTGGCCCCAAACATGTCTTCACACCATATGTCAGCAATTCCCTTCTCTGCCCTTTCCAGGCCAGCTACTCTTTCCATTGTGGTCTCTATGCCCTCTCACTTTTGAATGCTGGGATTTTGCAGAAGGAAGCTGTGGGTTTCATATCATGTCTTCCTCTTCAATGTAGCAGAAGATAAGGGGAGGGGAGCTCCACGTCTTCTGCATATCCACCCAGCCACCCATGGCTTCCATGATAAGAAAGCAAAAACATCAAAGCCATCAACTGCATCAACTGCATCAGTATTTTATTGTACTGATGGTTGATTGTTGCTCTTTGCTGTAAATAGTAGAGTTATGCAGAAACAGCAATATTATTGATGTTTTCCATCCTGTGCTACTATGCTTCTTGACCTTCTGACATTTTACATTTTATTTGCAGCTTAATTTTAACCACAAATCCAACACACACAAAAATTGCCCAAAGCATTTCGACAGAATTTCCAGCTGGTTTTGTAGACCCAGATGGTTCAAATGAGAATCCATATGTCCGAGTGTTAATTCAGACTGGACAGCCTATCTCCAAGGCGCTCAGGGCTCATCAGCCATTACAAAAACATGTCACTAATGTTCAATTAATTCAATCACTCTATAGATTTGCCAAGTCAAAGTTTGAAAAATACGGGCCACTCTAGATATCTGGCATCTATTCTATTGACTTCAATAGAGCTGTGTTGTGATCTGAATTAAGAGACACCAATTATGTTGTACAGAGTCATCATATTTTGGAGAAAGGGGCAACAGGGACAATAAGGAGATGTCCTTTGAAAAAAGGGTTATCTGGCAATCCTTACAGTCTTAGGAGATCAGTTTCCCTTAGAAGCTCCCACTGCTTTTGGGGAGGGGAGAGATTTAAAAATCCAGCTGCTGCTATTTTGTTATTTGGTGACAGTTTTATTGGCATACGTAAAAAAATGTGGATTTCAAGCAATATTTTAGGAGATAAAATGTCTACATTATGTAACTAAAACAGCTAAAAAGGGAAACAGATTTTAGTTATTAATACAGAATTTTTTGGAGCGTGAAGCAAATGAATGCCATCATGCATGAATCACCAGCTACTGTACATACCTTTTACTCATTGCTGCCTAAATGTTATGTGACTGATCGTGGATAGTAAAGGATTTCAAAAGAGGCAAAATTCTAAAAAAAAAAAATCCATATAGTGTTTGACCTCTATTTGAATGGGTGATGGATATATTCTGGAATGACCAGTAACAGGGAATTAGGCCTCGAACTATATGAAGCTTATTCCAAAATAAAATTACACAGGAACTAGACATACCTCTGAAATTAAAAATATAAATAGAATGTCTAATACTGCAGTTCCATTACTTCCAAACCCATTTTAACCAATTTTATTGGCCGTATCCCAATCCACTGTGTTTTTGATACATTCATCTACATAAGCCAATATTATTCTTTGTACCAGAATTTATACCCCATCTTTCTAATCAAAATGCCAATTCAAGATGGCTTATACCTTAGAAGTAGGAGTGGGGAGGAGCTGTTCGAAAGAATGACACCAGAGAGAAAGCTCTATTCTTGGTCATCATCTACCTAAAACAGGAAAGGAACTTCAGAGGATCTCCAAAGAAGAACTTCACAAATAGGCAGGTGAGTAGAGGAAAAGGCAGCCCTGAAGACAAGATGAAAACAGTGTGTGTGTGTGTGTGTGTGTGTGCGCGCACACACACGCGTGTGTATTCTCACACACATGGAGATGGATGAATCTGTCCATTTTGGTTTCTCTCAGTTTATCACTTTTGCAATCTTAAGTTTGTCCAGAACTTTGAGAATTTTCCAATCTTAAATTCCCTCTCTCTCAAATAGTAGGGTGACCAACTGTCAGGATTTCTCCAGATTTGTCCAGGTTTTTGTTCTCTCTAGGATATCAGGGGGGATTTTCTTTAATTTTCTATAATGTCTGACAATGACATGCTTTCCCCTTTAAGAGCCTGATTGGAGTGGAGAAGGGGAAAGTACACTTTCGGGAACTCTGGAAAGTGTACCATCCCCCCATGCTAATGGTGGCTGCCATTAACATGGCGGCAGTGGGGGGGAATGACGAGCTTTCCAGGGGCCCAGGAAAGTGCACTTCCCCCCATCCGCTGGGTGTCCTCTTTTTTGGTTTCCCAAATATGGTCATCCTAGTACAGATCATCCCATTCAGCAGGACTTCCTAATTCTCTGTGTTGCATTTTCAGGGGGCTGGAGGGGCTGCCACAAAAAGGAGGAGTCAAGGAAGTCCACTTCCACCAGAGCAGTTGATCCAGCATAAATCTGGATAGAACCCTTTGCCTCAATATTAAATGTTACCTTCCTGAAGAAGTGGGGTGTGTGTGTGTGTGTGTGTGTGTATGTATGAAGGAGAGAGAGAGAGAGAGAGGTCTGCTTTTGACTTGAGGAAGTACCCTTCTTTGCTTACCCACACTGACAAGTTCAGATATGGATGTATGGATGGATTGATAATGTTATTCCCTACTGCCTTCAAACTAGTGACGTAGTAGAAACGATACCTTCACAATCACTTCCTTTTTCAATGCCTAGGTTGGGTACACAGAAAATGGGTCGATTCTTGGTCCCAGAGGTGAATGTTTGTCCCTTACATTTGTGCCTGCAAAAAGCCCAGCCATCAGCTTTCTTGTGATTAAAAAAGCAGAGAGCTGCTAATTCAGACGTCTCCAGAGGCAGCCTCACAGGTAACTAAAGACCAAAGTTGTGTAGGGCTTTATAATTAATGCCAACACCTTGGATCACGGCACAGTACTAATTAGCAACTGGTCCAGCTGCACGTTTGGAATATGTGAATGCAAGGGGGGGGGGAGAAAGAAGTCTGTGTAACAAGATTTGTTTTCCAGATGCATTTGGGAAAGAACAAACAAACATTTGCAATTGATAATGGCCAATTTAATGGCCAATTTACCTGAAAATAATTAATGGGTATCATAATACTAAAAGAAAAAGGCTTGGATCCAGATTTAGTCAGAGAATACCCATTGAAGGCAATTGGTTTTAAGTTACCATGACTAACTTAAAATGCCATCAATTTCAATGGGTCTCTTTTAACTATACCTAAATCTGGATCCAACCCAAGTGCTCTGAAATGCACCTCAAGACTATGCTTCAGTGTAATCTTGCATTCCAGAACATTTCCAAAAGACACTAAAATATGTAGGTTTCCTTTCATGAACTGGTGACCATGAGGTAAAGCCCTGTGTGTGCATGGTGCAGGGCTCTCCTCGTAATGGTCAGGCCGGTGAGAAGAAGGCTGCTTCTCTGGATTGTGGCCAAACTGTTTCACTTCTTTTTAAGTATAACTATCTACCCGTTCAATCGGTACTTAGAGAACAGTCCCATTGGAACTTACTTCCATAGAAATGTGTATAGGATTGCAGCCTAATTCTGTTATATAGTCTCTTGGAACTCATGCTTCCACAACAGAAGAATTGGGACTGATCATCATAATCAGGCCAATCAGTATATATTTAAGTTAGATTCATTCCTCTTGTTGAGAACTCCCCCCCCCCCTTCATTTATTCACACAGGAAAGCTGGCCTGAACGCGTGGGTGTAATGAAGAATGACATGGATGAAGATGTACATTTCCCAAGGGAACCTCCATTTACTCTGCCCAGAGCAGGTGTATCTTTTGATACAGTTGAGAATGTGTATACTCATATGCTATAAGGGATTCATTTCCACACACACCCCCAATGCTATTTCACATATACATGAAGCTGCTGGAAAAGATTGTCTGGAGTTTTGGGGTTCGGTGCCACCACTATGCTGAAGACACCCAACTCTGTCCTAACTTTCCATCTAAATCCAAGGAAACTAATTCTAGTTCTAATTCAGTATCTGATGTCAGTAATGGATTAGATGAAAGTAAAAAGATTGAAGCCTAATCCAGATAAGACAGAGTTAGTCCCTTTCTGCATCATAGGGGTGTAGCGGCACAGCGTGGGTGATCCCAGAAGTAGCCACTTCCGGGATTGGCGCTCTGAAGCAGCATCACAAAAGTGCGACGGCCCAGGCTGCTCCCAGGCTGTCGCAAGTCGTGGCTGCCATTGTTTTTTAAATTTGGATCCATGGAGAGCACCCAAGTGCTCCTCCGAAAAAGTAAGTTAAAAAACAAAACTTGTGAGTGCAGGCCCCAACCCCTCTCCTTGCCCCCCAGGGGTAGCAAAACTGGTGCCACTCCCTCCCCTGATGGGCTCAAAGCTGCGCAGTGTGGCTCCTTGCCCATTTTGCTGCTGTGCTTACTCAAGAGTAAGCACGGCAGCACCCCGCGACAGGCGGCCACATCTTCTGCAGTCCTGGGAACTTCCCAGGACCGCAAAGATTCGGGATTTTTCAGGTTTCCCTTAAACCTGAAAAATCCCGTGGCCAACCCCCAGGAGTCTCTGTTTGGATTCACAGGGACCAGCCGGGGGCCAACCCAGGCGAGACACCTGATGTGGAAAGGGCTTTAGTCAAAACACAGGTCAGAGAATAGGAATTCAACCTGTGCTAGATGGGGCTACACTCTCCCTGAAGACTCAGGCTCACAATTTGGGTTTACTCTTGGACTCGGCCCTGAACCTGGCACTCCTTCCTAGAGATGTCTGATCTGCTTCGCATGGACTACTGTGACACACTTTATGTGGGGCTGCCTTTAAAAGCTGTTGAACTGGTTGGTCGGACTGTTGAGGCCAGGCTGTTCACTGGGGCTGGTTACAGGGATCATGTGACTCCCTTGTTACAACTAGGGATGTGCACTGACCCCCCGGATCGGATCGGATAGCGGATCGGAATCGGACCTGGGGGGTCGGATCGGATCGGATCGGATCGGAGGATGGTCGGATCGGATCGGACCGGATGTCCGATCCGGATCGGACGCCATTTTGAATGCTTTTTCCCATAGCCAAGTATTGTTTTACAAAAACGCCTATAACTTTTTCATTTTTAAAGATAGAAGGATGAAACTTGGGCACATTATACACTGGTTAGGGATAGTTATCTGTGAGAAATTTCAGAAATATTGGTGCATGCGTTTTGTGGCAATTAATTTTTTAATAAATACCCAGGAATGCCTATAACTTTGTCATTTTTAAAGTTACATACATGAAACTTTGCCACATTGTAGGTGGTACCTTGGGATCTATGTGTGTAAAATTTCAAAAACGTAGGTGCTTGCCTTGTATGGCAATTAATTTTAGAAAAATGGGTAGTAGTGGGGTAAATACATTTACGCCTCCCATTTTTTTATTTTTAAAGATACAAACAGGAAACATGGGCACATTACAGGGAACACTTCACTTGATATGTGTGTAAAATTTCAGAATGATAGGTCCAGGCATGTGGTGGCAAGGTGTCTGCACACACCACTTTGAAGACTGTAGAAAATTTCTCCTGTAACGATCCCAGCGAGAGAGAGTGATCCTAGGCTCAGCCGTTCTGCTTGAGTGAAAGTATCAAAGCAGACACGAGCCAAGTGCTACTTTGTTTCTCCTTTTGTAATGGATACTAGCTCAGTTGCAGCCAAGCGTGCAAGGATCAAAGAGATGAGAGAAAGTGTTTCCTTCTTCTTCCCGGGAGGCGGGAGGGTGCAATTGACAGCCCCAGCCTCTGTGTAAAAAAGGTTAATAACTTTTAATCTAAAAAATTCGTAGCCACCAAATGCCTGGACCTATCATTCTGAAATTTTACACACATATCAAGTGAAGTGTTCCCTGTAATGTGCCCATGTTTCCTGTTTGTATCTTTAAAAATAAAAAAATGGGAGGCGTAAATGTATTTACCCCACTACTACCCATTTTTCTAAAATTAATTGCCATACAAGGCAAGCACCTACGTTTTTGAAATTTTACACACATAGGTCCCAAGGTACCACCTACAATGTGGCAAAGTTTCATGTATGTAACTTTAAAAATGACAAAGTTATAGGCATTCCTGGGTATTTATTAAAAAATTAATTGCCACAAAACGCATGCACCAATCTTTCTGAAATTTCTGACAGATAACTATCCCTAACCAGTCTACAATGTGCCCAAGTTTCCTGTTTGTATCTTCAAAAATAAAAAAGTGGGAGGCATAACTGTATTTCTCAATGGGCAAGTGCTTTCCAATGATTTTCTATGGGCAAGTGCTTTCCAATGATTTCCTATAGGAAAGTACTGTCCAATGAATCCCTATGGGCAAGTACTGTCCAATGAATCCCTATGGGCAAGTGCTGTCCAATGAATCCCTCATTGTTTCAAAAATTAATTGCCACACAATACAAGCACCTACGTTTCTGAAATTTTACACACATGGGTCCCAAGGTACCGCCTACAATGTGGCAAAGTTTCATGTGTGTAACTTTACAAATGACAAAGTTATAGGCATTCCTGGGTATTTATTAAAAAATTAATTGCCACACAAGGCAAGCACCTATGTTTCTGAAATTTCACACACATAGGTCCCAAGGTACCACCTACAATGTGGCAAAGTTTCATGTGTGTAACTTTAAAAATGACAAAGTTATAGGTGTTTCTTTCCTCATTGTTTCAAAAATTAATTGCCACACAAGGCAAGCTCCAATGTTTCTGAAATTTCACACACATATCAAGGCAAGTGGTACCTGTAATGTGCCCAAGTTTCCTGTTTGTATCTTCAAAAATAAAAAAATGGGAGGCGTAAATGTACCCACTACTACCCATTTTTCTAAAATTAATTGCCACACAAGGCAAGCACCTAAGTTTCTGAAATTTCTCACAGATAGGTCCCAAGGTACCACCTACAATGTGGCAAAGTTTCATGTTTGTAACTTTAAAAATGACAAAGTTATAGGCATTTCTGGGTATTTATTAAACAATTAATTGCCACAAAACGCATGCACCAATATTTCTGAAATTTCTCACAGATAACTATCCCTAACCAGTGTATAATGTGCCCAAGTTTCATCCTTCTATCTTTAAAAATGAAAAAGTTATAGGCGTTTTTGTAAAACAATACTTGGCTATGGGAAAAAGCATTCAAAATGGCGTCCGATCCGGATCGGACCTCGTCGGATCGGATCGGATCGGATCGGAGGTTGATCGGATCGGATCGGATCGGATTTTCCCGATTTTGGGGCGGATCGGATTCGGATCGTGGATCGGATCCGATCCGATGCACACCCCTAGTTACAACAGCTTCACTGGCTACTGGTCTGTTTTCAGGGTAAATTCAAAGTGCTGGTTACAGAGCCCTATACGGCTTGGGACCAGGCTACCTGAAAGGCCACCTTCTTCCATATGAGCCTGCTGCTTCTCAAATCTTTAGAAAAGGCTCTTCTTCCAAGACTGCCACCTTCAGAGGTGCATTTGGTGGCAATGCGAGAAAGGGCAATGCGAGAAAGGTGCTCTCTGGCTGTGGAATTCCCTGCCAAGGGAGGCTAGGTTCGTTCCCTTTCGACTGTCATCCAGCAGCAGGCAAAGACTACTTCATTCAAGAAGGCCTTTAATATCTAAGCAGGTCTGTTGGGTTGGATGCTATTTTAATTCTGTTATTCCTGTGCTTTCAATTGCGTTTTTATGCTTTTGTTTTATTATTATTTAAATCAAATTGTATTTATGATTGTAAGCCGTTTTGAGTGCCATTTTTCTTGGAAACAAAGCAGGGTAAAAATAAAGTAAAATAAAATAAAGGGACACTATAAATAAATTCCTTTCCCCAATTACTATTCTGATTTTCTAAAACATTAATAGCTATTCACAAATTGCAACATTACTTTAGTGGCTAAGTCTGTGGGTTTTTTCTTATTCAAAAGTAAGTAGGAGGGCCTAATCCATGGAGGATAAGAAGCATTAACACTTTGCCCGCTGCTCCAGTCCAGTACCTTATTGAGGGATCCACACCTGCAATTTGCATAACCAAAAAAGGATCCATTTGTTTGAATGGATTTTTCTTAGGCAATGCAAATTACAGGCAATCCGGATCATTGGTTTGATGCTGGATCTGCCTTCTGTTGATGGAAGGGCTCTGCTCATGTATAGTTCCTCTGCCTGATTTCCCCCTTTCCTGGTATCACATTTCATCCCATTCTGCAGGGTCCCTTGACCTTCTATATTAGTGGTCTTCAATTGGTCCAGGCCTGAGACCCACCTCGGACTCCCTACCTGCAATATGGGACCCACCTTCACAATTTTCTCCATGCCCAACATGGCAGCAACAGCATTGCAGCAACCCATCTGGGCTGATCTCATGACCCACTTTTGGGTCATGAGCCACCAGTTGAAGACCAGTGTTCTATATAGCACTTTTAGTGGGCTTGATTGGTGGTGTAGGGAGAAAGGGGCAGGGAAGTCCACTTTCACCAACCCAGTTGTATCTGAATCCAACACCGGAAATGCAACATGGGACAAATAGTTAAACCCAGTCCTGATCTGGATCAGGTCCCCCATGCTTTCTTTTGAGTAAAGGGGGGAAGCCTTGCTACTAGCTATGTCTTTAAAGTAATATGTAGTTTGACCTATATTGCTCTCTCCTAACTATCTCTGGACCAGAGAATCTATCTAGAACAGTGGTCCCCAACCTTTTAGGCACCAGTGACCGGTTTGTGGAAGACAATTTTTTCCATGGACTGGGGGGGTTGGGGCTGGGATTTGGGGGGGGGTGGCTTGGTGGTGGGGTTTGTTTTGGGTGGTGGGGCTGGTGGGGTAGCCCCCCCACCTGAAACAAACCCCACCACCAAGCCACCCACCCCCCAAAAAACCCAGCCCGGACCTACCAGGTGTGCTACTCTCCGCCGCTGCTCTCCGCCGCTGCTGCGTGACCCACCGCAACCCAGATTTGGCCCCATCGCCCCCTGGTCTGCCCAGATCGCCCCAGTTTTCCCGGTCAGGACCTGGAAACCATGGGCGATCTGGGCACCCTACTGGTGAGAACGCGGCCTGGCTCCTAACAGGCCATGGACCAGTACCGGTCCGTGGCCCGGGGGTTGGGGACCCCTGATCTAGAATAGATTTATCTATTTGTTTAGACAGTTTGTAACCTCCCCTGTCTTCACACACTTAGCAACAGCATGCAATAAAGTCTGAATGAATGGAGGAGGAAGCAAAAACAACAAAATGTTAAAACCCAACTGACTGGTTTGAGTCAATAACACTGTTATTATCTCCCATTTAATCAAGGCAGAAATTCTTTATCTATGAGCAAAAAGTGTTCCAATAATTTTTTTTACCCAGCAAAGGCGTGAATGAACAGGTCCTGGGGAATGTAACCGATTATTAAACTTCCTCCTGGACCGATCCGGTCATGAACATATGTTACCCTCATAGATTTATAACACCACTTGATTTCTTTTCTTGCGATTTTGCTATTATTACTGCTGCTCATGATGAATGAGAATTTTGCTGCTGGTAGATTTATTTATGTATGAACGAAAGAAGAACAAGAACACACAATCCTCATAGATATTATGCAGATGGGAATTTGGGCAGAAAAATACTAAAAAGTAAAGATATTGGGGAAATGTAGGTTAGTGAATAGCAACCTCCCCCAACTTGGCACCCTCCAAATGTGTTGGACATCAAACCCCCATAATCCCCAACCATCCAGCTGAGGATTATTTACAATATTTATATACTGCTCAATTATCTAACACAGATTCCAGAGTGGTGAATATCGGTATAAACAGTAAAAGAAAGAAGAGTTAAAAATCAAATTAAAATTGTTCAATTTAAAAACAAAAGAACCAGAAAACAGTGGCTAGTCAGTTGAGGAAGACTTCTCGAAACAGAGTTGTTTTCAAAAGACGCTGGAAGCAACCTAGTGTTGGCACCTACCTGATCTCCAGGGGCTGAGAGTTCCACAGAGAAGGGGCCACCACACTAAAGGCTCTTCTCCTGGTGGATTCCAAGTGGGCTACAGGTCTATGTGGAACTACCAGGAGAATGCTCTCCAACACCCTCAGTGATTGGACAAGTTGTTAATGGCGAAGGCGCTCTCTCAGGTAGCCTAGTCCCAGGTTGTTTAGGGTTTTGTACACAAGTACCAAAACCTTAAACCTGGCCCAGTAGCCAGTAGGTAGTCTGTGCAATTCCCTCAGCAAAGGAGTTTTATGCTGAAAAGAGGCAGCTCTTGACAGCTGATGCATTCTGCACTAGCTCCAGCTTCTGGAGCAGCCTTAAAGGGTAGCCCCACATAGAGCACATTGCAGTAATGCAGTCTTGAGGGTAC
Organism: Anniella stebbinsi; assembly: GCA_029215795.1. NCBI lineage: Eukaryota > Metazoa > Chordata > Lepidosauria > Squamata > Anniellidae > Anniella > Anniella stebbinsi. The sequence goes on from JARDYH010000002.1 coordinate 190,818,013, forward strand.
TGTGGGAGTTGTAGTACAACACAACTGGAGGGGACCAGCTTGGGGAAGGCTGGTGTACAGTGGTGGAATTTGGTGGTGGAGAGCTGAATTCACAACCTGTCTTAACAATCAAACTCAGGACACATCTAACTGGCCATTTTTTGCAGAATAGCCCCTGGGTCATCCCGGGGGTAGGGGGGATGGGCACGAGTTTTCCCTGGGATAAGGGATCCCTGAGAAAACCTGATTCTTCCCGTGGTCCTGGGAACGTCCCAAGACTGTGGGAGCTGTGGCCGCCCGTCTGGCTGGTGCCCGCTTACTCACGAGTAAGTAAGCACCAGAAATGGGCACAAGATTGACCAATGGTACATGGGTATTTTGCCTACTCTCTACTGTATCACTTGGGAGTTTAATTGGCTTCTAGGGGTGTGGTGTTTCTTTTCTATATAGGTCAGCTTGGTCACAACATGAATGGGGTAGAGCAGATGGGAACAATCCATATGAACATAAGAAAAGCCCTGCTGGATCACACTAAAGGTCCACCTAGTCAACCAGCTGCTCACTGAAAAGCCACAAGTAGGACATATAACGGCACCCCCTGCTCATGTTCCCCAGCCAGGGGTATACATAGACATACTGCCTCTGATACTGGAGGTAGCCTATACTGCCTCTGATACTGGAGATAGCCTTCGCCTCCATAAATTTGTCATATCCTCTTTTAAAGCTATCCAAATTGGTGGCCATCACTACATCTGGTGGAAGTGAATTTCATAGTTTAACTATGCACTGTGTGAAGAAGCACTTCCTTGTATCTGTCCTGAATTTCTCACCAATCAACTTCATGCGATGATCCCAGGATTTAATATTATGAGAGACAAAAATGTCTCCCTATCCACTTTCTCCACACCGTGCATAATTTTGTCAGCCTCTAGCATGTCTGCCCTTGCTTGCCCTTTTTTCTAAGCTAAGCGATTCATTTATGAGTTCCCAGCGGCAGCAAAAAGGTGAAATGGATTCCTGTGATTTGCTTGCCAGGGCTTTGGGACTCTGGGGCAGTTGAAGGAATGCCCTTTGGCACCTGAGAGGGTCACAGACAGAGTCATGGGACTTGAGGTGGTTGTGGTCCAGGAGTGCATCCTTGCAACACCTAAAGGTGTAGCCAGGGGGACAGGTTAGGTTCACCCATATTACTCATATTACAAAAATGCCAGCACAACCATTCCATTGCAGATCTTGTTAAGTTAATAAAGTTGTGACCTTACTTTACTCAACTTACTCTGTCTCACCTCTTTATTTCTGGGTGCGGTTGCAATATAAGCTAATGGATTAGTAAAGGATTAACAGCTGGCCCTGTCTCCTTAGATGGCTGTGAGAACAAACAGAACAACCTTACTTTTTTCCCCATAGGCTTTTTGCTTAGCAGGAATCTGGAATTGTACAGAGCATACACTTAATTGATCCTAGGTCTTCCTTTTACTTGAAACATCCTGTCCTGTGATGACCAACTGGAAGATGTGTATGCCTTTTAAACACAGACTAGCTGCCATATTAGAAGACCCAAAGGTGAAATATTACCTCCCCGCCCCAAAAAAAGACTCCAAAATAAATTGGGGTCAGAACATAAAAACATAAGAAAAGCCATGCTGGATCAGACCAAGGGCCCATCTAGTCCAGCACTCCATTCACACAGTGGCCAACCAGCTGTCAACCAAGAACCCACAACATTAGGGTGACCATATGAAAAGGAGGACAGGGCTCCTGTATCTTTAACAGTTGCAAAGGACAGGGAATTTCAGCAGGTGTTGTTTGTATGCATATATAACCTGGTGAAACTCCCTCTTCATTACAACAGTTAAAGCTGCAGGAGCCCTGTCTCTTGACCATGTACAAAAGAGGGCAGGGCTTCGGCAGCTTTAACTTTGTGATGAAGAGGGAATTTCACCAGGTTCTGCTTATATACAAATGACATCTGCTGAAATTCCCTTTTCTATGAAACTGTTAAAGATACAGGAGCCCTGTCCTCCTTTTCATATGGTCACCCTACACAACATGAAGCGGGTGCAACAGCACCCTCCACCCATGTTCCCCAGCAACTAGTGTAGATGGGCTTACTACTTGTGATCCTGGAGGTAGCACATAGCCATGAGGACTAGTAGCTATTGATAGCCTTCTCTTCCAGGAATTTGTCCAATCCCCTTTTAAAGCCATCCAAATTGGTGATCATCACTACATTTTGTGGTAGTGAATTCCATAGTTTAACTTGGATTAAGACTATGAGCTCCATCACACCAGCAATATAGTGCACTCTCACCATGCAAGATGTGTGGATTTGCACCACGCTCCTCACATGACATCGTGCCTGTCCTGTTGACACCCCGCCTCTTCCCTAGCCTTTCTTAGCATGTTAAAAGTTTGGATGATTTTCCCTAAGCACAGTTAATGCGCTCTAAGCCTCTGTGTAGTTTTAAAGGAACTGGGGGCTTGAATGAATTGCATCAGGTCCTGGCAGGGAAAAGCAATCTCTCCCAGCACCTGGCTCCAAGCCTTAGTATAAAACCCAAACCTTGCATCCCAGGCTCGGAAGCCTTTTTTAAAATCATACAATGCCTAAATCTCTGAAGAGACAGGATTGTACTCCCTTGATGTCTACAAAGAGCCAGACTAAAGGGTCGATCCATTTTTGCCCAGCAGAAAGGCAGTCTGGTTGAAGTACTCATCTGACAGGACCTGACTGGAGGGAGAAAGAGAAGGAGTCTTCATCATGTTTAAAGTAGATCCACTGAAATCAATGGAATTTAAGTTAGTCAACTTCAAGTCTAATTGTTGTTTAAGTATAAGGACAGAGCGAAAGGTCAGAAATTAGGTAGTCGTCATTGGTAAAACACCCATACAAGTAGCAAGATTCTTTTGTGCACTCCTTGATTTCCTTCCAACATTTGTAAATGGCTCTTTTAGTACTATGAGGTAATGGGCAGATCCCTCAGAAATCACAATATGCCTGAAAGCTCCCACATGGTCTTTTGAAACCCAGCTGATTCCTCCATCCCTATTTTGCACTGTTAGCATCCAGAAACTATCTGCCAGTAGGCAACGCCATTTTTATTAGGGATGTGCACTGGATCGGACCCGATCCACGATCCGAGTCCGGTCCAGTGGGAAATCGGATAAATTATCCGATTTCCGATCTGACAGCTGGATCGGCCGATCCAATCCGAACCGGTCCGAAAAGGCTCCGAACCGGTTCGGTGGATCGGCGGATCGGCGGGCGCCCACTGGCGCCCACCGCCGCTTCCATTGGCGGGCGCCAGCAGGTGCCCGCCGATGAAAGTGGACAGCGGGGGGGGGAGGAGGGGGGCGCTTACCTTCCCGGCCCGGCCGCTCCCGTCCGGCGGCGGCAGCTACTACCAGCGGGCTCCGCGGCCTGTTCCAGGGTGGCGCGCCGGGTGATGTCATCACCCGGCGCGCTACTCTACAGCAGGCCGCGGAGCCCGCTGGTAGTAGCCGCCGGCCCCGGACGGGAGCGGACGGGCCGAGAAGGTAAGCAGGGGGTGCGTGGAGGGGAGGAGGGGGCGCGCGGAGGGGGGGAGGGGGCCCTTACCTTGCCGGCCGCTCCCGTCCGGCGGCGGCGACTACTACCAGCAGGCTCTGCGGCCTACTCCAGGGTGGCGCGCCGGGTGATGTCATCACCCGGCACGCTACTCGAGAGTAGGCCGCGGAGCCCGCTGGTAGTAGCCGCCGGCCCCGGACGGGAGCGGACGGGCCGAGAAGGTAAGCAGGGGGTGCGTGGAGGGGAGGAAGGGGCGCGCGGAGGGGAGGAGGGGGCCCTTACCTTGCCGGCCCGGCCGCTCCCGTCCAGCGGCGGCGACTACTACCAGCAGGCTCTGCGGCCTACTCCAGGGTGGCGCGCTGGGTGATGTCATCACCCGGCGCGCTACTCGAGAGTAGGCCGCGGAGCCCGCTGGTAGTAACCGCCGGCGCCGGATGGGAGCGGACGGGCCAAGAAGGTAAGCAGTGGCGGGGAAGGGGGCTTACCCCCCCCGGAGCCGTTCGCGGACGGCCCCAGGGGGGGGAGGGAGTGCGGGGGAGGGGGCTTACCTGCCGGGGCCGTCCACAGCGGACGGCCCCGGGGGGGAGGGAGTTAGGCCCCCCCTCACCCACCCACCGCCATTTTTTCCTCATAGACTTGCATTGCAATGCAAGTCTATGGGGAAAAAAATGGCGGCCGATCTAAAAATTTACGATTTTTGGGTCGGGATCGGACTCGATCCGGTCCGGGGGGCCTCCGATTTTGTCCGAACCGGTCCGTGACAAAATTGGAGGTCCCGATCCGGGTCCCGATCCGATCCGGGGGGTCCGTGCACACCCCTAATTTTTATCCAGACAGACTTTTGGTATTCAAACTGATAGCTGCTGAATTGGGTTTTTCATCTGAGGCTCAACTACACCTAAGGGAGTAGGTGGCTTCTTATTGATGTGCTTTTATTTGCCTTTATATGTAGTTTTAGTTTTATTTCTGTTGTATCGGATGTGTTCTTAATTGATGAGCTTAAATTTTTTAATCATAACCGTTATTTCCCCCAACTTCTGTGTTTTGTTAGCCACCATGAGCCCATTTTTTGCAGGAAATGGGATATAAAATTTAATAAAAGAAAGAAAGATCTCAGTGTTTTTATTTCAAGAATGTAATTCTGTTGACAGGCCAAGTTGTCCCAGTGTGTTACAGATGAACCTGACACTGGTTTCCTTCAGTTCAGCACACCTTCGGTTATTGGATAAATTGTAATATCCTATGAAGTTAATACAAGAAAAAGAACCCTAAAAACCAGTTAAATGTTCTACCTTCATGATGGAATTTGTAAATGGAAATGTCCAGGCACCCCTTTTTAAAAACAAAAACAAACCAGAAATAAACATTTACATTTTTGCTTTGTATATAAGTTTATTAAAGACCCTTGAGTGATTTTGTCTTTAGGATTCGCCTTTCTTTCCTTAAAAGCAGCAGTCTTTCCATCAGCAGCAACAAAGGTTTAACGTATGCACAAAAAGAGCTTTATTGTGTCAAACATCAGGAAGTGAATAGAGAAGGTGTAAAAGAAAGACAGAAAACCAGAGAGAGCTAGAGAATGAGATCGTTAAAGCTGATATCGTGAAGTGTAACATCAAATCAGAGATGGCAGAGCAGGTGAAGACTTTGAAATGCAGTCTTCACAACAGTGTCACCTACAGTTGAGAATCCCACAGGAAAAGAAAGCAAAAGCCACAATGTGTGAGTGCATTGAAAATATATACACTTAACAGACGCCGCTACTACAAGAGGACTGACTGAATGAACAAGCTATTATACGAAATCACGTTTTAATCAACAGCACCATATAAATACATATAAATTTACCTTCCAGGGTAAATATGCCATTATTTCCTTTTAGTAACAACTACCTTGCACTTCTCATATAAATAGGTCCGATAAAATATTGCAAATATTTGGCCTGCTGAGTTGTGTTGTTTCAAATGTTTTCAGTTGATTACAGGTGAAGGTGTAGCAAGCGGCTATGTCTTTTAGTGTAGTGGCTCCAATCCACACTGGGATCCTAGCACAGGATTGAAGGAGCTTTAACCATTTCCCCCTTGTGCTTACAGTGGAATTCAACAAGAAAAGAAAAGCACAAGATGTGTTACAAGTCTTAGTGAATACTATTGCGGAATCGGAGCGCAGTAAATAACGAGACGACACAGAAATTGGGTTTAAACTGGGCCACATTTTATTGATGAATTCGCAGAAGGGGAAAATAGCGGGCATCCTCAATCCTAGACGGCCAATGCCATCCTAAAGATAGGGCGAGTCAAATCCAGGCCAGGACATGGCGTGCAAATTACGCCACCCCCTGGCCCCCCTTTTGGGTAGGGAGGCTTTCCGTGTCACCCCAGCACGGGCCTCATGACTCCGAGTGGGTGAGGAAGGTCCGCCCCAAAGGTAACCCTTATCTCAGCACCTGGGCCTCAAGACACGCAGGTGTTGAGCCTCCGGCAATACCAGTCACCACTAGGTGCCTGCGAATGCTCACCTATCCCTTTCCAGGTGAAGATGCCCGCGCCTAACCGCCACAGGGTGCGACAAGCCTTATGCTTTGTCGCCAACCCCCCATCTGCACAGGATAACCTCCCGCAGACCCCTCTGCAAATCCATCAAGAACAAATCCATCCCAAGGTCCGATAAATGGACCCCATCAGGCCTGTAGAGCTCCCTCCGTGCTGGTGAGATCATGGGATGTGTAATAACCCAACCACCCTCAACCCACAGACTGCGAAAGATCTCACCATTCGCCTTCCTGCCAGCACGGTTCAAAGCCCTAGGGTCACAGGGTGTCCTCCATTGGCAACGAGGCACAATAAATGACCAGATGATCACTATCCCTGGCCACCAATGTCGAATGGCTCGAAAATCAGCCATTACCTGCAGCACCAAGGCCTTGCCCTTCAACATCCCCAAATCGTTTCCTCCCAAGTGGAGTAACAACACCTGAGGTGGGGGTTGGGCCGCACGCCGCTGCATCAACACCGGGATGAGGTGGTCCCATCTCATCCCGCGCCTGCCAGCCCATTGTATGTTGGCCACATCACTCAAGCCCAACTGTGTGCCGATGTTGGTACAAGCGGCCCTCCGTCCAGCCCAGAAAACGTAGCTGTGACCACAGATGAGGACCCGCACTGGGGCTTCCGCCGGCCGAACATCTAAAAGCAAACATAATATAGTCAGCCCACCAGTGCCTAATTGCCCCCCACCGTTGGGATAGCTCGCACATATGACTGAAATGCACGCGATCGCCATCTGCCGATCGCCTTTATCCGGGCTGGCGACAAACCCAACATTGCAGCCGTGGAGGCCGCCCCGATATGAAAGGAATGTGTTCCAAATTTAAAACCTTTCAACTGCAAACCCTCCAACGCCCGTTTTGCAACAGCTGCAAACTGAAACTGTGTCAGCAGAGAACGGTCCGCATGACGGAACAGGAATCCCGGTTCCGTACCTCTAAACTCTCTGAAGGCCGTTAATGCCTGAACCGGGCATAACTCCTTCTGGGGGGCGGCATACAAAAGGACAGACTGCCCTTTCCCCAGCTGGTCCGTTTTGCATCGCCTCAAATGAATACTGACCCGATCCGCAAACAACTGAACATCCCCCATTTGCAAGGCTCGGCCAGACACATCCCCCTTCGAAGCCGCTAACAGCTCTGAAATTCTAAATGCACCAAAAAAGGCCGTCAGAGCCGTAGCATGAAATAATGTAGCTTCAAAAGGGGATACACACAGCATGCTCCAACGAGCCTGCAATCCCGCCAAAATATCCGGGGATAGCGGTGACCGCTGATCCCGCCCGGAGGGTTTTTCACGCACCCAGCCGCTTAAGGCCCTCCTGATCCTAAAATCAGTTGTATTATCCTGCACCCCCTTGCTCTTTGAACAAAAGGCCAAGGCCGCTAGCTTACCCGAAATGGTGCGTGCAGCCAGACCCTTTCTTCTCTCAGCTACACAGAATTGCAACAGATAGTCAACAGGAATGGGCCACTCTGTATTCAATGAGCATGACAACCTAAATTCCTGGAATTCCCTACTTGCCTTTCTGTACGCCGCTCGCGTACTCGGGGCAACAGACAGCCATACCGCTCGTTCTACCTCGTCCTGCCAATCTCCCACAGGACAGCCGGTACTTCCTCCGGCTTCTCCTTGGCCCAAGGAGCGAGATCCCGGAATCTCTCTACCTGCTGGCGCGATAAAGCATCAGCAATTGAGTTATCCAACCCTGGAATATGGCGGGCTCTAAACAGAATGTTATTTTGGAGGCAGTGCAAAGTAAATGCCCTGACTAGTACCATAACTCTGTCATTCTTTGATGCCAAAGTGTTAATGACTTGCACCGTGGCCTGGTTGTCACACCAGAAATGAACCACGCTATTCCACAAGTCCTGAGCCCAAAGGTATGCCTCCACATAGATAGGGAAAAATTCCAAAAAGGTTAAGTCTCTACATATGTCAGAATCCTGCCACTCGCTGGGCCAACTCTCTGCGCACCAACGGTCGCCCCATATTACCCCAAAACCTAACGCCCCAGAGGCATCCGAATGTATTTGCATATCTGTCTCCAACTATAACTCCTTCCTCCAAAAAGAAACCCCATTGAAACCATCCAAAAAGGATGTCCAAACCGCTAAATCCTCCCGCATGTCCCTTGTAATCCTAACATGATGGTGAGGGCTAGTAAGGCCTTTCATGGCATTACAAAGCCGACGTAAAAAGGCGCGTCCCGGGGCTACCACTTTGCAGGCAAAATTCAAATGCCCAACTACTTCCTGTAGTTGTCGCAAAGTGACCTTTTTCTGCGATCGGAGACAAGATAAATGCGCCCTCAGGGCCAGGACTTTATCCAAAGGCAGCCTACAGCGCCGTTGAACCAAATCTAACTCGATCCCCAAATACATTAATACACTAGCCGGGCCCTCCGTCTTCTCCTGAGCCAAGGGGACACCCAGCTCATCAGCTAACGCTGTAAATTCCGACATCAAATAGGCACATTGACCTGAATCTTTCGCCCCACAGAAGAAAAAATCATCCAAATAGTGAGTGCATGCGTCCAAACCAGTGCGTTCCTTAATGGCCCATTCCAAGAAGGAACTAAAACGCTCGAACATAGAACAGGAACAGGAACATAGAACAGCCCTATCTATATAGTAGGAACCTAGAAAACTAAACCCAAGGAGATCAAAATCCGCAGGGTGAATGGGCAATATGCGAAATGCAGACTTAATATCACATTTGCCCATTAACGCCCCATGCCCATGTTCCCGGACCATAGCCAAAGCCGTGTCAAATGATAATAATAATAATAATAATATTTATTTGTAGCCCGCCTCTCCCTCCGGATCGAGGCGGGGAACAACAACAATATAAAACATAAAAATCACAGCAGTTAAATTTTTAAAAAAAAAACAAGAGAAAAATACAACATTAAAAACATCTTAAAATTCATCTGGATAGGCCTGTCGGAAGAGGACAGTCTTCATGACTCTCTTAAATTCATGAAGACTGTCAATTTGTCTAACCTCCTCCGACAGACCATTCCATAGTCTGGGAGCGATGCAAGAGAAGGTCCTCTGGGTAACACCCACCAGCCTAGTTCTGACTGGCCTTTCGGTGCTGACAGGTTGTGTATCAACCTGTATTCTCCGGCTGCCTTCTTGGGAACAATGCCCAGAGGGGAAACCCTCAAATTAGGTATCGGGGGGCGACTAAAAGGCCCCAGCACCCTGCCCGCTGCGACTCCCTTACTAATCTTGTCCCGAACCAACTGTTCCAATGACCTAACAGACTTCTGATTCCGAGCGAACACTGCTACCCTGGGACCAACAAAAGGTATGCGAAAACCATCTCTAAACCCAGCCTCTAGATAGCTCGCATCTGGTCCCGAATAACCTGCCAAGAGGCGTCGCAATGGTTCAAGCTTGACCGGACTGGGGCCCTTTGGAAGGAGGATGTTGGCCCCCCAGCTTACGGCCTCCTGGAGCCTCCCCTCCTGTTCCCCGTCCTCGCTTGGCCCTTGGGCAATTAACCCCGGGGTGAGGTCCCCGACAAATGGGACATTCGTGTCGGAACCTGCACGCATAGCATGTGCACACCCCGCGGGAACTATATTCCCAGCAAAGCAAGCGGGGTTGAACCCCTTGCCCCGCTGACACGCGGGAAGACGGGGTTGGCTGAGGCTTTGCCAGAATATGGCCACTATTCGCCCTTTCCCCAACCCCGGGCCTGGCCGGGGTCATGAACTGGAGCCACAAGTCATTATCCTTCATGTCCCAGCGAAGGGTGTGGTCATATGCCAGCCAGGCCCCGCCCTCGTACTCTGTATATGCTCTATAAAGCATATCCAAGTACTTGGTCAAGATGCAACCCTTGTCCGGAAACTTCTGCTGGATCACACCCATATAGATAAGGAATTCAGGGAGCCAATTTGCCCATGTCCTGGCTACCTTCTTCCGGCGAAGCCTCACTAATTCCTTCTCAGACGCTTTGTCCTTGTCCTTCGTCTCCGTCTCCCAGAAGAGCAGAGAGAAGACATCGACAAATTCCCCCTTCAATATTTTTTCCCGGGTAGCCGGAAGCAAATCGTACCCTAACGGGGCAGCTGTACTGCCAGTAGGGATGGCTGCTGCATCCACCCCTACGTATGGGTCTCGCACCATACCTCCCGGTGCTAATGCCTTGAGGACGCCCCAGCCGGGCCCTGCCATACTGCCAAACAAGCTGACTCATTTGCCTGTAACTCAGATGTCTGTGTCGCCCCCGTGTCACTTACCGAAGGACCCAGAACCCCATTACCTACCGCCACCGGAGCTGTCCCCGTCGTAGTGCCCAGCAATGGTGCAGCAATAGAAGAGGCATTAGACGGTCCCATCACCGGAACAGCTGGAGTCCCCATCTGCTGCAGGGTCAGGGTCGTGTGCATGTTTGGAGAGGACTGTACCAGCCCAGCACCCCCTCCTTGAGGTGTGCCTACCCCCTGCAAGGCCGCTGGCCATCCCCATCCCGGCCCCCATGGGTACCAGTTCCACGGTGGGGCCGCACCCCCAGGTGGAAGAGCACCTGTGTGGTGTGCATTAGTTGTCTCACCTGAACTAAGCGCGCCGAGCACACTTCCAGCCATGGGAGCCTCCGCCGGGCCCGGGATAGGTGTCGCTGTCCCCGCAGACAAGACCTGGACCGACCCCTGGGGCAGCCGCCCCATGACCGATGGCTGTGCCTCCTGGGTACTCAGCTGCAGAGACTGCTGCACCGTTGCTCCTCCTTCAGACGCCATGTTGCCCGAGTTCTCGATCACCTGTAAGCGAGCTGACACAGAAGCCCACAATTGGTCCTGTTTCTGTTTCCTCGTAAGACGGAGCCCCGTCCCACTGGCCGTGGCTACTGTAGCTGAAGCAGGTGCCTGAGGGACAATTCCCTTCTCTTGTTCAATCGCCTGAAGCCTAGCCAATATCGGCGCAATCTCAGGGCTCCCAGCCTCATCAGACGATGAGTCTGAACGTGCCCTAGGTCGCTTAGGCGTTGGCCTTGGCGCCTTTCCTTTGCCCTTCCAGCCTCCTGTCCCCTTAGTAGGAGCCATTCCTTCACAAACGATCTCATGAGAAGAAGAGGTATCCCACGAGTCTAATTACAACCAATATAGAGATGGGAACTGGAATCAAAGCCGTTACAATTCAAATAATAATAGGCGGAGCAATTGAAAACCACTCCCTGCACTACCAAGAAGCCGCCAACAGGGGAGCCCAGAATGCCTCGAGGCCAGTAACAATTGTGTCCCAACCCTTTACCAAGGCACCCTAACCAACTGATGCTGCTAATTGAAAGGCAGCGAAATTAAGCACACACACACCCCCGCCAAACCAAACAGCCAGCAACAGGGAAACCCAAAGTGGGACAGTGATACAGCCGTGTCACCCCCCACGAGGCGCAGATTAAAAGGCAAATGCCCTTATATCCCCCCAGCACTCAATCGTGAATCAGAGGGGAGGGGGGTTTCTCTCGATCCACAGCACTGCCCCCCGCCTAACCAGAGGGTCACTCCCACTCCAAACTTCAGTCAAACCCCCTTTGCAATGCCAGGTGTTTTTTCCCCACCCGCAAAGGGGCTGTAAGTGCCCCACCCGGGCCCCCCAAGCCTGCAGGAGCCTCCGGGCCACTTAATCTCGGTAGTCCAGGCCTCCGCCGCCGTCTAGCCGCAGCCCAGAAAGAACCAACCGCCCTTCCCTTAACCAGCCGCCCCCCGACCTGATGTCCGCGGGAGCCGGCCTGCTGCCTCCACTCAGCCTCACGGGTGGCCCCAGGCCGCCGCCACCGCCCCGCTCTACGCTGGGAAGGACCAGCCGGCCCTTCCCCAAACCTGCTGCCTTGCTCTGCCAGACGAGGTGGCCCTGGCCGCCGCCGCCGCCGCCCTGCTCTGGGCCGGGAAGGACCAGCCGGCCCTTCCCCAAACCTGCAGCCTCGCACACGAGGTAGCCCTGGCTGCCGCCGCCGCCCCGCTCTAGGCCGGGAAGGACCAACCGGCCCTTTCCCAAACCTGCTGCCTCGCTCCGCACAAGAGGTGGCCCTGGCCGCCGCCGCCGCCCCGCTCTAGGCCGGGAAGGACCAGCCGGCCCTTTCCCAAACCTGCTGCCTCGCACCGCACAAGAGGTGGCCCTGGCCGCCGCCGCCGCCCTGCTCTAGGCCGGGAAGGACCAGCCGGCCCTTTCCCAAACCTGCGGCCTCGCTCCGCACAAGAGGTGGCCCTGGCCACCGCCGCCGCCCCGGTCTACCCCGGGAAGGACCAGCCGGCCCTTCCCCAAACCTGCGGCCTCCCGGCCAAGCGACTCCGCAGCAGACCCCGACTGCTGCCGAGAAGCGCCGACTGCGCTCCTCGCTTCACCCAGCCTCAAAGCGCTGCTGCCGAGGCTGCTGCTTCTGGCCTCTCAGTCCGCCTGCCTCTCTGCAGCCGTGCAAACGAAGAAAAAGGAGGGGAGGAGACCCAGCCTAATAAAGGCTCCCGTTCCTCCCCCCCCTCCTTTGGCGCCAAAACCCGGAGGCCGCCAATTGCGCGCCTCCACGTCCCGCTTCCCTGCGCCCGCCGCAACCGCCCCACCACACCCGAGCTGCGCCGAGCATGGGGTAAGGCCAATCTACAAAAGACAAAGCAAGTAATGTCTGCTTTGGGCTTGTGTCATTCATATTTCTGAAATAAGAATATCCTACGACTCCACCCTTTGCAACTTCCCTCCCTCTGTTATCTATTTTAGTGAGTTTATTATTGGGTTTATTATTAGAGGCTTTGATGGTTTTATTTAGGCAGTATTTAACCTGCCTTATTGGATCTTTCTTCCATCTAAATTACAGAATCTCAGTGAATGTTCTGTCAAAGAGCTTCGGCTATAGGGCGGTATAAAAATGCAATAAATAAATAAATAAATAAATATATTAATCCTGCTACTGATACTTACTGCATACCAACCTTAATGAGCAGACCTGATCTAATAAGGGAAGTCCATTAGACATCCTGATGGTCTTTTCTGTAACTATGTAGCCCCAGGACTACTCACATTGTAAGCGTGACAGCTTGACATATATTTACTCCCATTCATAGTTAGTTTCTTTTTGCAAAAAATGAATCAAGGATTAGTTCTAGTTAACTCCAAGAGTTCTGCCTCGCTTCTCCTTCCTGCTGAAGCCAGTGGGGACTGTTCCTGAAGCAAGCAAGAATCCACTCAAAGGTGACGGCCACAGAGCCAGAAAGTGCAGGTGGTGGGAGACATGGAAGACATGCGCTGACACACCTGCACAATAGCGCTTTCTGGGGGTTTTACTTTACTTCATTGGTTTTGAATTATGTTTTTCAGTTGTGATATTCTGATGAAGCATTTGCGAAACAGGTGAAGGAAGCTGGAGGCCTGTAATGGCTTAGTCATTGCAAACTAATTTTGCCCATTGCTCAGTTACTGCAAACCATTTTGTCAATCATTCAGTTTCTGTATAATTGTCCAGTTATTGTATTGCTTAGTTATTGCAAACTACTTTTGCTTGTTGCTCAGTTATTGCAAACTATTGTAAACCATTTATGCTTGGTTACTGTAAACAACTTGTTCAGTTTTTGTATGTTATTATTGTATTCTCACTTTTGATTCATGATATGGCACAATTAATATGTTTACATAAACTGTTTGTTCACCCCAGTTCTTTTGATATTTATGAATATGTTAGCGGTTGTGTGCTGGTTAGCATCATTCAATTTTGGTTATTTCAACTGCTACCTTCTATATTGTTTAATGTGGAAACCTGAGCATGGAAACAGGGGAAAGGGGGTGTTTCTGGGGGCAGGGAAGAGAGAAAGCTGGAGAAGCTGCCTTAGGCAGCTTTCTATACTCATCCCAATCTCCTTCCCTCCTACTCCAAACCACTGCAGCTAGATGGATGAACTCACCCATCTAGCAAAAATGCAGGGCGGCCAGAGCATGGAAGTGAGGATCACTTCCTTGAGGCCCAGTACTGGGGAAAAGGTAACAATAACAACAGTAGCAACAATAGCAACAATAACAACAATAACAATAATATAGGATATTCGGCAACCTCCGACTTCAGAGGCTGCTAGCTATCACCACAGGATTGTGCCCTTAGCTTATGTAATCAATCCAGAGAACTTTTGTTATCGGGCAGATAAAAAATATAATCAACCATTCAAAGTAATGCCATGGGCTGTTCAAAACACAGGAAACATGTGGCGGATCTATACTGCTGTTTTAAAGCGCTTTATAACAGTAGTGACAACTGTTTTGGAGTGTGTCCTGGGCCCCAACAGTTGTCACTACTGTTATAAAGCACTTTAAAGTGGTTTATAACAGTACTGTCAACTGTTGGGGCCCAGGACACACTCCAAAACAGTTGTCACTATTTATTTTTTTATTTATTTATTTTATTTTATTCCATTTATATACCCCACCATAGCCGAAGCTAAAAACAAGTTAAAATTACAATATCCTTCTGGGTCAAAGCATCTTCATTTTCTTCCAAAACTATGCTCTGATATTCTTATAACCTTACGAATGTATTGGGCCATGCATGTGCCCTTTCGTCCACTTTTCTTTAAAGGCTTGGTTCCCCCATTATATTCTTATTGACAAGCTGGATAATACTACTGTCAGATGCATTTTGTGGCTGGTTAATGGACTGTACCCAAAGTCTATGCAGCAATGGCTTCTTGTCAGCCTGGATAGGAATGACAATTGGGGGTGGGGGATGCCTCACGGTTCTGTCCTGGACTGAGTGTTGGTTAGCATCTTTATAGAGGACTTGGATGAAGGAGCAGAGGAGATGCTCATCAGATTTTTAGATGACATCAAACTGGAAGAGGCAGCTAGTACCTGCAAAGTTCAACTGAAGACAGCACTCCAGTCTCTTAAGGAATTGATACAAGGGGAAAGTTCTCCATCTAGAGGTCCTGACTTGAACATGTATAGCCAGCTCCTCAAGGCTCCAAATGGGGGATGACGTCTGAGCCGGCTCATCAGTCGCTTTAAAACAGCACTATAGATCCCACCATGGTAAAAGATGGCCTAGGAGATTGTTAAATTAGGGACAACTTTTCAGTTTCCGAAAAGTAAAAAAACAATTGGAAGTCCACCTAGCTTTGAATTTTCTTCATTATAATAGGAAAGAAATGATGGAGCATGAGATGGTGGGGAGCGTTCAATAAACTGAAACTCAATCCTGACAAGATGGTGGTTTGTTGGACAAGTGATTCACATGTTAAAAGAGATGGTGTTCAACCTATTCTAGGATGAGGTATGGTACCACTGAAAGGATCAGGTTCACAGTTTAAAGAGGGAGCTTAGATCCAGCTTCTTCACACGAGACAAATTTGTCATTTAAATTACCACAGTGGCAAGCTTAGGCTTCTGCTCCAAGTGAGACCTCACCTGAGTTGAAATTGCCTAGCCATAGTTATCCACATTCTGGTAATGTCCCACATTGTACGTGGGGCTGCCTTTGAAGAACATTCAGAAATGAGTCCAGAATTCAACTGCTGGAATATTAACTGGGGCCAGTCAGTGTGACCCCCATCTCACCTCATTGACGAAACTACACTGGCTCCTAATTTGTTGCCAAACTCAATTCAAAGTGCTGCTTTTCACTTATAAAGCCCTACACAGCTTTGGACTCTGGAGCGTGAAGGAACCTGGTCTCACATCAACTATCCCACATCATCTGCTTAAACCCTCCTTCCAGGTGCCTCACTATTAGAGGTGAGG